>OZ024930.1:23192613-27992613 GCA_964017235.1 Sabellastarte sp. h YS-2021 | reverse complement strand
GTTAGGAATCTTCTGATGTTAGATTTGACCTTTGGCCCTTCCTTCAAGGTGAAATGATGGTTCACTGGCTTTGGTGAGTTGTCTTTCCGGTGGATACAAATTTGCATCAGCTCTCCGATAAGTAGGTCTAGTTGGTCTTAGAGGTTTGCAATGTTAAACCAACTTATAGGAAATCATGGGCTGGGAATCTTTTGATGTGGTCAGATTTCACCTTGAATCCGCCTTCAAGGTTAAGCGATGGTTGATCAGCTTTGGTGAGTTTTCTTTCTGGTGGATACAGTTTGCATCGGTTCTCTGATGGTCTAGTTTTATTTGATACATCCAGTTAACAGTAATTCATGTGAGAGTTCGGATATTCTCGCGAGATTTCAGTGCTTTTTGTTGATTTTTAACTCGATTTTCTGCACAGAGTACCACAGGCGAAACAGTCGAAACAACTACTGACCAAAGAAATTTGTCTATTATTGGAAGAGAAAAAATATATATATCGTCAAAGAAAAGAGAAGAAATGCAGTTTTTTTATTTGATGAATCCAGATAACAGTAACAAAAACAGTAGCACCCAGCCATTAAGGCTTAGATGTTCTTTTGAAGTGAAATTTAAAAAAGAAAATTGACAAATAAAAACAGCATAAATTAATTTATTTGAACTAAACAAAATAAAGATAATTTAATTATTTAAATAAAGAAGATTTTATGTAATTCCAAACTGAAATTAAATATTCCAAAATAAAGCATGTCTCACATTTTTTCACAATTGTCTTGCCTTTTCAAGTGAAGGGAGACCGTCTGTCTTGCTTTGAGTTTTGACGAGACTTGTTACAAGAGCGAACAATGAATCTTCTAGTAAAATATTCTGAAGAAATGACATGGTATTGTCAAATATTACAGTTGTCATGGCTGGAAACACAGAACTTGTGGGACAAATATATCTAATTAATAATTGTTATAAGCACTGGAAGTTTATGAAAAATTCAGTGTTAAAAAGTGAACAAAGTGCCTTATGGTTTTTGTCTTTTTAATGCACACTTTGGGGCAAGTTGTGATCAGAAGGGACATAGAATATGGGGCAAGTTGACCCGAAATTTCTGGGGCGAGTTGGCACTTTGGGCGAGATGTCCTGTAAGCGCACTAGGTCCCCCTATTGAGTAAATTTATAACTATATTTGTAAACATGTGTTGCAGTGTGAATATGTAGTTTATTTAGCGTGGATGTTAGCTTTGAGAACTTAGTAGGCTAAAATATATAAATTGCATCTGCAATTGGCATATCTTTGGAGTTTTTGGCCGGGCCTTCAACTTTTTCTTGCCCAAGGCCCTGCAGTCCTACAACATATTTTGCTACTCAGTGAACACTGATTGTTTCCATTATAGGAATAAAAGACATATTCGAGTGCTTTATGATGGTTTTAAACTATCGAGCGGCTGTATTAAAGCCACGAAGCCCGAAGGGCTGAGTGCTTTAATACAGCAGATCGATAGTTTAAAACCATCATAAAGCACGAGAATTTGTCTTTTATTCTTATTCTAAAATGGTTACACTAATTTTTGGTCAAATAAGTAATAAGTAAATCTTACGCAAAATTCAAAACAAATCCAGCGCCATGTTGGCTGTTCCATTAACTAAACATGCATAGTGATGGATGTGTAAACAGCCTTTTGGTTTAAACATTGTTAGGAAATACCCACAGAATTCTGTGATCTCATAAATATTTATGAGCAGTCGATCTTTAAATGAAATATTGATAAAATCCCCTACAGAATTATTTGACTTAGTATTTGCTGCATATAATTTAAGTTTTATTTCACCGCGAGTTGTTTGTTTACGTTTGTATGCGAAGGGACGATGTACGAGATTTCAACAGCGTGCTTTATTTACCGTTCTATATTCGCGGTTCAAGCATTGCGCAAAAGACGTGTCCACGTTCACTGCGCAGCCTACCATTTTAGAATATCTCATAATGTGATGTTATCTAGTATATAGGGTTGTAATTTAGAACTTTACTCAAACTTTACTCATAAGTTTTCATACATTGCAAAGTTTGTCCTTAAATATGTAGTTTAAGTGGAGCTCAGACTTCGTTGTCAAGTGCCTGGAATTACCCTGTATCTAAAACGTTCAAAGCTTCCAGGTAACATATCGATTTTATATGGTTTTAGGCAATTTTTCCGATATGAAAGACCCTGATCATGTACCAAGGGGTAAAGGGAAATTTGAATATGGATAAAAAATCTGAACATATTACTACAAACTCATTCTTTTTTTGAGCTCATGGGAATGTCTCATACTTGCAGTTTATCATTTTCAGTGGTATATGATAGTCTGTGGTTCTGAGATATCCTAAGTGTTGGTGTGAGAACACAAATATACTTGTTTAATCCGAAATTGGACACATAATTGTGTAAGTCCTGCAGCAAAGGAGATATTGCATGGACATTATATTTCCATACAGCAACAATGCAGTATAATAACACTTTCTTTTTACATGTATTTGTAAAAAAGTTGTTCTTGTTGATCTCTGTTTTAGCCCGACCAGCTTTACCTGGTGCCGCCAATCGCTGTGTTGCTGTGTAAGAATGAGATGTTGCGAAATCACGATCTGACATTTGTAAAAAGTATCTCCTCAGGAGCTGCCCCACTGGGAGAGGATTTGTGTGTACAGCTGCAACAGGTGTTCTCACCAAATGTTGTCATCAGGCAGTGTATGTGACATATCTTTTCTTTTCAGTGTAGTATATTTGTTGACAGTACTAGATTACTAGTTCAGGCTTGTAAAGTAATAATTATTCAAATACTTGATGGTGATATTTGCCAAGTATTTGTATATTTGGGGTTTGGTAAAAGTTTATGTAACTTAGCTGGTTTCTTATCCATATGACATTGTTTTCTTCCACTCATGTAAATTAGAAAATTGACCATGATAAAAAAAATAAAACTTTATCTTTTTAATATAAATAAGGGCCCAGCTTCACTTTTACCTTCAACAGAACAGAACAGAAATTCTGATGAAGACTAAGATTGCATTTCCATGTGAAAGTGTGCAGAAAAACATCTAGATTTTGTTTGATTTTACGGGTTAATTACGTTTACTGAATACTTGTCAAATACTGTTCACTTGTGGTGCTATAATCAAATGAAATTTGATGTATATAAATAACAATTGTCTGTCATTTGCCCTTCAGGCTAAATAGTAAATACTAGTGGTGGAATAAGTACAAAAAGTTATGTTTGACTACTGGTTGCATCATGGTTGGGAATTAATTTCAAGTTTAGGTTGATAAATTGCCAATGAGAGTTTTAGTTGTTTCCAAAGTTTTTGACATACTTCATCTACTAAAACTACGCACATCTGAAAACATTAAAAACCATCTACCTGTTGATTGTATAAATCTATTTAAAGTACAAAAACTCTTGAGCAAGTTTCATCTGCTTTAGTTTATTTCCCATGGTAGTGTAAAACACGGCAAACCGGATAATTGATTTCTGTTAGATTCATATAAATGTGAAACAAAAAACGGTTGCAGGTATCAAGAACTGGTTCCCAAAAAAATCCCATATTTTACAACAGAATAAAAATATTAGAAACGCTTAATAATGTGTACATGTATCATATTTTGTCAATATATTAACTAAATTAATATCCAAAACTTCCATTTTAAGTCACCAATGAATTGCATTTTAGCTGTGGATATATTTCATGATTTTACAGAAAAATACATAGATGAATTCAAACAAATACGGTTTTTGTCGAATTTTTGTGTTTGGGACCCAGTTTCTCAATTTTCTTTTGATTGTAATGCTGCCCTACAATCATTGTTATAATCTGTTTCAGTGTTTGGTCTCACGGAGGGCACTGGTGGTTGCTTAGGTATACCCTACTCAACAAAGTCCAAAAAATGTCCAACAGGGTCTATTGGTTGGCCATTCCCAAATGTCAAAGCCAAGGTTTGTGTATTTGAAATGGTCACTTACTTCAAGTTCTTGTCAACAATATTTAGAAAATGTTCTGACATTAAACTGAATTGGTATAGCATGTGTCTTCAACATACCAGATGTTTGTCATCAGCCATGATGATGCAACACTGGGTGTTACGTCATTGGCTCCTATTCCCAGTGGCATTCTAAGGAATCTCAAGGATGTTGATAAATGGTCATCCTTGAGCCTCTGTCTTTCAGTTAGGGGAATGTCGGTTACTTGTGAGTTGGGGCTGTACCTGTGCAGTCGGATGGGTCAAAAAGTGCTTTGAGTCCTGTAATATATGGAGATATCGCGCTGAGTATGAGTATAAAAAAAAAAAATACACAAAATCTGTCTTTGAAATGAATGACCAAAAAAAAATCAGCAGTTTTAAATTGAAGCTAGATATAACTAGGTATAATGTCTTGACCAGTCTATCTATTTATTTGTTGGTTTGTTTGTTTATTTCTCATACATACAAAGAATCACAGTGATAGAACTTGATAAACCAGTTCACTAATCTCATTTTATATGTACCCTTCAAACATAAAATACATCGTCTCCCTTCAAAATCAATATTCAAACTGTGCAGTTACAGAGATACCCCTATATTTATAAACCTTTGACATCATGTTTCTGGTCAGTACAAATACCCAACACATCTCGCTACACAGATTGGGCAATAATAGAAGACTTTACAAATACAACACGCAGTGCTGTCAAAAGGTTTGACTCTGAGGTTGGCCGAAAGCCAGCCACTGCACTCTGGTTTATTTCGTTGACTGTCACAGTAAACATGATCTATATATCACTTTGAAAGCAAATTAGAGTATTTATGATTATTGTATCCACCGGATAGTATGGATTTCGCTTTGTCATGCCGGTGCCGCAGTGTGTAGAGAGATTTCACCATTACCGCATTAACGAAAGAAAAAATATTATAGCTAGCCTTCTCAAATTTGCAGGATATATTCATAAACATAAAATCTTGCCTGTGAATATTTTTGGCCTCATTTTGAAAAACAAGATGTTTGTTGACCCTCTAGTGCAAAGGGAATTATAGGTAGAGATTTCAAATTCGCAGGATATGTTCCTCATTACAAAATCTTGACTGGGAATATTTTTGGCCTCATTTTGAAAAACAAGATGGCCGATGGATGAAAAGTGCTTATATCTCCCTTATTATTGGTCCTAGAGGTTTGCAGTGTGAAACCAACTTGTAGGAAATCATGGGCTGGGAGTCTTTGATGTGGTCAGATTTTACCCTGGACCCCTCCTTCAAGGTCAAACGAGGATACCCAAACTTAAAAGTGCTTATAGCTCGCTTATTATTGGTCCTAGAGGTTTGCAATGTTAAACCAACTTATAAGAAATCATGGGCTGGGAATCTTTGATGTGGTCAGATTTGACCTTAGACCCCTCCTTCAAGGTCCAACGAGGATACCCAAACTTAAATGTTCTAATAACTCGTTATTATTGGTCCTAGAGGTTGGCAATGTTAAACCAACTTATAGGAAATCATGGGCTGGGAATCTTTTATGTGGTCAGATTTGACCTTGGGCCCGTCCTTCAAGGTAAAATGAGGATAGCAAAACTTAAAAGTGCTTATAACTCACTTATTATTGGTCCTAGAGGTTTGGGATGGTAAACCAACCTATAGGAAATCATGGGCTGGGAATCTTTTGGTGTGGTCATATTTGACCTTGGGCCCCTCCTTCAAGGTAAAATGAGGATAGCCAAACTTAAAAGTGCTTATAAATCGCTTATTATTGGTCCTAGAGGTTTGGGATTGTAAACCAACTTATAGTATAAGAAATCATGGGCTGGGAATCTTTTGGTGTGGTCAGATTTGACCTTGGACCCCTCCTTCAAGGTTAAACGAGCATAGCCAAACTTAAAGTGCTTATAACTCGCTTATTATTGGACCTAGAGGTTTGGGATGGTAAACCAACCTATAGCAAATCATGGGCTGGGAATCTTTTGGTGTGGTTGGATTTGACCTTGGGCTCCTCTTTCAAGGTCAGATGAGGATAGCCAAACCTAAAAGTGCTTATAACTTGATTATTCTTGGTGCTACAGGTTTAGTATGTGAAGCCAACCTATAGGAAATCATGGGCTGAGAATCTTTTAATGTGGTCAGATTTTTCTACTGGCTGGTAGAAGGTTGAATCTCTTCTTAGGTGTTATGTACAACAGATATGCATGTCCTTTACAACCTTGCAGACATTTGATCTTGAAGCTCTTAATTCAAGGTCATCCACCAAAGAGTGCCAAAGTACCCCATTTAGCGGACTTTAAAAGTGCCTATATCTCGCTTATTATTGATCCTAGAGGTTTGCAATGTGAAACCAACCTATAGGAAATCATGGACTTGGAATCTTCTGATGTGGTGAGATTTGACCTTGCCCCCCCCCCCCCCCCCCCCCTCAAGGTCAAACGAGGATAGCCAAATTTAAAAGTGCTTATAACTCGCTTATTCTTGGTCCTAGAGGTTTGCAATGTGAAACTAACCTATAAAAATCATGGGCTAGGAATCTTTTGATGTCGGATTTTACCTTGGACCCCTCTTAGAAGGTCAAATGAGGATATCCAAACTTAAAAGTGCTTCTAACTCACTTATTGTTGGTCCTAGAGGTTTGCAATGTGAAATCAACCTATCTTGGGCTGGGATCTTTTGATGTTGTCAGATTTGCCCTTGGGCCCCTCCTTCAAGGTCAAACGAGGATAGGAAAATCTAAAATTGCTTATAAATCGCTTTTTCTTGGTCCTAGAGGTTTGTAATGTGAAACCATCCTATAGGAAATCATGGGCTAGGAATCTTTTGATGTGATCAGATTTGATCTTTGGCCCCTTCTTCAAGGTCCAATGAGGATAGCCAAAATTGAAAGTGCTTATAACTCACTTATTCTTGTTCCTAAAGGTTTGCAGTGTCACACCAACCTGTAGGAAATCATGGGCTAAGAATCTTTTGAAATGGTTAGATTTCACCTTGGGCTCCTCCTTCAAGGTTAAGTGATGGTTGATTGTCTTTGGTGAGTTTTCTTTCTGGTGGATACAACTTGCATCGGTTCTCTGGTGCGCTAGGTCTAGTTTTATTGGGGGAAGTGTTATCTGAATAAATATTATATACATCAGAGTGAAGAAATAATCAAAAAATAAGCTTGACTTTCAACAATTTTTTGCCCCACAGCCCTTAAAGGCTGTCAGGGTATTGTTTTCACCCATGGTGTCCGGATGGGCAAGCGGGCAGGCGGCAGGAAAAAGTTTGCCCGGGCTGTATCTCAGAAACCGTAAGGTTTAGGAAGTTGATATGTGGTAGGGACATTGGTTATGGGGTGCAGGTGTGCAACGTCATGGTCTGACCTTGATTTGACCTTTGACCTTGCTGTAGTGACCTTGAGTTTGAAAATTTTGTCCGGGCTATATCTCAGAAACTGTAAGGTGTAGGAAGTTGATACTTGGTAGGGACATTGATTAGGGGGTGTAAATGTGCAGCATCGTTGTGTGACATTGATTTGACCTTTGACCTTGCCATAGTTGCCTTGACCTATAAAATCTTGTCCGGGCTATATCTCGGAAACCATAAGGTGTAAGAAGTTAAAATTTGGTGACCATGCTGCAGTGACCTTGATTTTTAAACTCTTGTCTGGCCTATGTCTCAGAAACTGTAGGGTACTGGAAGTTGATACCCGGTAGGGACATTGGTTAGGGGGTGTAGGTGTGCAGCATCATAGTGTGACCTTGATTTGATCTTTGACCTTGTCGTAGTGACCTTGACCTATAAAATCTTGTATGGGCTATATCTCAGAAACCGTAAGGTGCAGGAAGTTGATACTTGGTATGGACATTGGTTAGAGGGTGTAGATGTGCAACGTTATGGTGTGACCTTGATTTGACCTTTGACCTTGCTGTAGTGACCTTGACCTATAAAATCTTGTCCGGGCTATATCTCGGAAACTGTAAGGTGTAGGAAGTTGAAACTTGATAGGGACATTGGTTAGGGGGTGTAGGTGTGCAACATCATAGAGTGACCTTGATTTGACTTTTGACCTTGCTGTTGTGACCTTGACCTATACAATCTTGTCCAGATCATATCTCAGAAACTGTAAGGTGCAGGAAGCTGATACTTGGTAGGGATATTGGTTATGGCTTGTAGGTGTGAAACATCATTCTGTGACCTTGATTTGACCTCTGACCTTGTCATAGTAAACATGAGTTTTAAAATCTTGACTGGACTATTTCTTGGATTCCATAAGGTGTAGAAGGTTGACACTGAGTAGGGATATTGGTTAGGGGGTGTATGTAAATGTATGTGTGCATCATGGTGTGACCTTTTTGCTCTGACAGAGTGTGTTGATCTGCCATATTTGAGACATCTTTCTCTTATGAATAAGATACAGTCTAACCTGATTATCTCCAATTTTATGGGACCATTCCAATAACCTCGACTTATCCAAAAGTCGAAATAACCATTCAAGCCTTTGAGAGACTAAACTTTTCAAAGCAACTACCGAGTGTATGGGCGATAATGAATGGTATTAACCAAATAGCTGGAAGATGTTGTTTTAAGCAATGTCGGTGGGGTATATAGTAAATGAACTAGTAAATAATAATTTAATGCATTCCTTCATGAATATCCAAGAAAACATGCATCACAAGTGAAACCTACACCATAATCGCTCCTATAATCTCTATGTAAATAAGTTTACAGTACGGAGAGAAATGGGGAGGAAAAAAAACAAATTGGCTTCTCATTCAAAGTATTGCTAGTAGATGTAATCTTCAGAGATGGTCACATTATTGTTTGACTTTCAGCTTTACTGGGTAAATTGCCTTTTGTAACACACGCCAGATGCGTTTGTTTGTTTGTTTTTCTTACAATCAACACTTTCCACCGGACTAAATATAAAGAAAACATGGTGTGTAAAATGGCAAATAGCCTCGATATAAACGCAAATACTAGCATTTCACATCGAAATAACCTTTAATTTTCTTATATATTTTAGTTTAAATGAGTTGGGACTGAGGGTGTAACCTTGAGATAAACAGGAAGTCGATATTTCCGAGATCGGGATAAGTGGGTTACACTGTATATGGATTGCTGCAACTGATTATTATGTGCACTTTTACATAATTATGCTATTTCCATTGACAGCTATTCTTCAGTTAATAACTTTTACAGCTTCACATTTTTAGTTTACTCATTAATGCTGTCATCTTGCTATTTAATTGTCTTGTTTTAGTACTTTATATGTACATACATTTTCTTTCTCTTAGATGTTATTTTCTCTACTTAAACATCATTTGGACATTTATATAAGTGACACTGCACTGAAAGTATGCCAGTCTTTGTACTGTTTCACTACTTCTATATGTCATGATGTTAAAAACTATTTCCCCAGGCTGTGGGGTATGAGCATCTCTGATGCTATTTTTTCTCCCTTATTTTTGGATGAATTTAAATGCAAAAAAAAATACGAACAGAAGCACTCTTCAATTTTATTTCTACTGATATATATATATATATATCCTTCAATAAAGTAGTTTTTAAAATATTTGAAAAGGCTGAACCCCAGTAAACAAACTTCTTTTTAGTGGAATTTAAGTGAAATTTGTTGTGTATGATTATTTTATTTAAGCTACAAATATTATGCTTATACTGTTTGAAAGTCAAATATTTGTAGTTTGTGTTGCTTTTTATTTTACAAAAATTCTTTGAGTAGTTCCAGAGATATATGTTTTTTATTACATCCCCTACAAATATTTTCGAATGTTACAGCTTATATTTTCCGGGATCTAATATCAAGAGTTTCGGAGATTTAGTATATAAAAATTCATTGTTCTGGTTTGATTGTTTACGTGCAGAGGTTACACTTTCTTTTGATGTAAAACGTTTTGAGTAGATTTGCTAGTGCACAATACCAACACTAACTTACCGTTTCTAAAGGATCTCATCACGTCTAGTTCTAGTCTCCATTGAAATCTCGCATAACAATGGCGGACGTAAAAAAATTTGCTAGGAAATCGCTCAACCGTTTAATTAAAAAATATAAACCTTATCTTCAGTGTTATATATATTGCTTGCATATCTACACGTTCAGTAAAAAATCTTTGTGTTTGTTGGTGGATTTTAATTGAAATAATGCGCAAATACAGCATTAACACAAACTCTGATGTTTGTTTGGGGTATACTGAAACGCTGAGTCCCAGAATGTACACTTTTTTGGAACTGACCCATCCTTAATTTGCATCATCACTTTGGCTGCCATTTTCTCCATCATCTATGCCCTTTTCATGAATATACAAATTTTACTAATGATGACAACTAATACTTTGCCAAGAAGTAAACTTCTTTACATTCAGTACAAAACTGAATGTAGAAAGATTACATCACTCTTTTGTGCTGACTTTCCATAAACAGGTGATCACTGTGTCTTTAAACAACAAAATGTGTATGAAATTTCCAGCAGTGGGGGCTGCAGAGATGTCATTTGTTTGTAATGTGTTAAACCAACAGAATCTTCCTGACATTTTATTACAAGGCCATGTATTGGAAACTTGCACCTTTGTCTAGCACAGACAACAATAAGAAGGTCTACTCACTTATCCACTTGCAAATCATTCACTGTGTCTTCAAACCAGGACACCCCTTTTTTGTGATAAAAAAGTGGAGTCACAATCATACACTTGTATGCTCTTTAGAAAGGTCACAAATTCTGGTTGTTTTTGTTGAAATAGTGGAAATATCATTTAGAGCAAGTGATGTAAATTCGCCAGTGGATGTAAATTCGCCACTTTTTGGTTTTTGTCAACTTAACAGCACAAATATGGAAAACATGTCTTAATTTTGTTGCATAAACATAGAAAAAATACTTATCTATTGCACTACAAGATTTCATAGTCCAACTTTTTATATTTTCACATTATTAAGTACATTTTGAATGATACATTTTTACAAATCATTTTAAAGAGTGTAAATTATGCAATTTTTAACAAAGACCAACCAACATTTTAAACTTCTCTGGGACAAACTTTTGAAAATTTACATCTATGTTAATAATAATTTTTGGCTAGAAAAGATGTAAAATAATTAGTTAGCTTAAATTTTTCACAGTATCGTAGGTATTATGCTTGAAAAACAGTTTTTTCAAACAACAGCGAATTTAGATCCATTTTCATAAATAATAGATATTTTTGTATGAAATAATAACAGCTCTCTTGGTGAACCTATGTCCAGATGAGTTAATTTTTTTCCAGGTTTGGATAATGCAGGGATGGGCCATATTTATTAAAACAAAAAATTGAAAAAAAAATTGTGATTTGATGTAGCAGAACCAAAAGTGAAAAAAAACTGGCGAATTTACATCACTCACTCTATTCCAGTTAGTAGTATTTAAAGGCATTTTAGGGGCACATTTGATGACTCACAAGGGTTTACCTTTGTCAGATCTAATTTGAAAAAAATTTTCTGTTATATTTTGCAACCGACAAGTTTTTTTTTAAGCATAAAAAGATTTTCTTACTTCTGAGAATACCATATTTTTATGTCAGCTGACTTATCAGTCAGCTGACATTATGGCATCACTCTGTGGCGTTAGCGTGAACAACTTCTCCTCCAAAAGTACAAGGCCCAGAGACATGGTGTTACTTTTAAAAGATAACTTATTTATCGAGGATGACAAAGTGTTCAAGGCATGCAGATTTGCCTGTTCGTCTGTTCCCCAGATCCATTAGAAGAGAGGTACCCTCACCCAAAGTGTAAAAATTTCAAAACTTTATCACAATTTTCTCATTGACTATTGAAGGGATTTCTCTCTTATCTTGCATTTGTATTGCATGTGTGTATCATATGTCTTGTATATGTGTTGGGTAACAAATACAAGAAAATTAAAATAAATGGGAAGGTTCACTTTCACTGATCTTTATCATGCCTAGGTGTGTATGCGGTTTCTTTCAAATGTATGTATTTTTTCACTTTTGCCCATTTCAGTTAGGCATCTAAATTTGATAAATTTTAGATCAAGTGGGAAATCCTCTAAAGATTGCTGAAGAGTTGGGAGCATGTAAAACTCAAACAAATTTTGGATACCCTGGGTAGTAAAGACTATTTCTTCTAGAAAAAAAATTGAATTCTGACACCGGTCTTGAATTTTTGTGGAAATGGAAAATAATTTCATCTCGAGAACCGTGAAACATGATTTTGGCAAATTTTACATCTGCTGGTTTGGTTAGTAAGGTTGCTTCAAAGTTAATTTATTATACTGAAAAAGTCTTTTATTTCCCATATTATTGCTTCTTGGGCTTTGAACCCAGTTTTGTGGTGACACTACCACCATTTTAGCTTAATACCCAGCAGGAGATAAACATTCTCAGCAGTGGTCTTGTTTGCATGTGTATTCACAACACTATAATCCATATTATGCATTCATCAAGTTATAAAATACACCTTCTTTGTGTACCTGCGGCGAGTACTCCATCCATGTACATATTCTAGAACAGTAATATATCTTCCCAAAACTCGTGTTCCTTTAATTCCCTTCTTTTGACTTCAAAGTTTACAAAATCCATATATCAGTATTAAAGTGTGGCAGTCACTGTGTATCTACTTTTTACCCCACAGCCCTTAAGGGGAGTCGGGGTATTGTTTTCACCATGGTGTCCGGATAGGCGGGCAGTCGGGCAGCCGTTCGGGCTGCGGGAAAACGTTTGTCCGGGCTGTATCTCAGAAACCGTAATGTGTAGGAAGTTGATACTGGTAGGGACATTGGTTAGGATGTGTAGGTGTGCAACGTCATGGTGTGACCTTGATTTGACCTTTGACCTTGCCGTAGTGACCTTGACCTACAAAATCTTGCCCGGGCTATATCTCGGAAGCTGTAAGGTGTAGGAAGTTGATACTTGGTAGGGACATTGGTCAGGGGGTGTAGGTGTGCAATGTCATGGTGTGACCTTGATTTGACCTTGCCGTAGTGACTTTGAGCTATAAAATCTTGTCCGGGCTATATCTCGAAAACGGTAAAGTGTAGGAAGTTGATACTTGGTAGGGACATTGGTTAGGGGGTGTAGGTGTGCAGCGTCATGGTCTGACATTGATTTGACCTTGCCATAGTTACCTTGACCTATAAAATCTTGTCTGGGCTATATCTTGGAAACCATAAGGTGTAGGAAGTTGATACTTGGTAGGGACATTGGTTAGGGGGTGTAGATGTGCAACATTATGGTGTGACCTTGATTTGACCTTTGACCTTGCTGTGGTGACCTTGACCTATACGATCTTGTCCGGGCTATATCTCAGAAACTGAAAGGTGTAGGAAGTTGATACTTGGTAGGGACATTGGTTAGGGGGTGTAGGTGTGCAACATCATAGTGAGACCTTGATTTGACCTTTGACCTTGCCGTAGTGACCTTGTCTATAAAATCTGGTCCAGGCTATATCTTGGAAATGATAGGGTGTAGGAAGTTGATACATGGTAGGGACATTGGTTAGGAGGTGTAGGTGTGCAGCTTTTCGGTCTGACCTTGATTTGACCTTGCCGTAGTGACCTTGACCTATAAAATCTTGTCGTAGTGACCTTGAGTTTGAAAGTCTTGTCCGGGCTATATCTTGGAAACCGTTGATACTTGAAGTTGATACTTAATAGATACATTGGTTAGGATGTGTAGGTGTGCAACGTCTCGGTCTGACCTTTATTTGGCCTTGCCGTAGTGACCTTGACCTATAAAATGTTGTCGTAGTGACCTTGAGTTTGAAAATCTTGTCCGGGCTGTATCTCAGAAACCGTTGATACTTAAAGTTGATACTTGGTAGATACATTGGTTAGGATGTGTAGGTGTACGTCATGGTCTGACCTTGATTTGACCTTTGACCTTGCCGTAGTGACCTTGACCTATAAAATCTTGTCTGGGCTACATCTCGGAAGCTGTAAGGTGTAGGAAGTTGAAACTTGGTAGGGACATTAGTTAGGGGGTGTAGGTGTGTAGGGTCATGATGTGACCTTGATTTGTCCTTTGAATGTGCCGTAGTGACCTTGGCCTATAAAATCTTGTCCAGGCTATATCTTTGAAACCGTAAGGTTTTAGAAGTTGACACTTGGTAGGGGCATTTGTTAGTAGGTGTAGATGTGCCATGTCATGGTCTGACCTTGATTTGACCTTTGACTGTGCCATAGTGACCTTCACCTTTACAATCTTGTCCGGACTATATCTCGGAAACCATACGGTGTAAGAAGTTAAAATTTGGTAGGGACATTGGTTGGGGGTTGTAGGTGTCTGAAACGTCATGGTGTGACCTTGATTTGACCTTTAACCTTGCTGTAAGGACCTTAACCTACAAAATCTTGTGTGGGCTAAGCTGTAAGGTATAGGAAGTTGATATTTGGTTGGGGATTGTAGGTGTGTGACCTTGATTTGAACTTTGACCTTGCTGTAGTGACCTTGACCTATAAAATCTCATCCGGGCTGTATCTCAGAAACTATTGGTTGGGGGTTGTAGGTGTGCATCGACATGGTGTAGTCCATGACTACTTCTATATTTCATGGTGTTGAAAATTATTTTCCCAGGCTGTGGGGTATGGGCATCTCTGATACTATTTTATACTTGTACACTGAAGCTCAAACCACAAAGTCAGCTGACAAAGAATCTGTTCATGGGCACTGATTGCTTGTTTAAAAAACATTGGAGCATACAAGTAAATTAGTTATATTAAGTTACCATTAAAGAAGGTCTCAATTTGAATAAGTTATCTATTTGAAATGTAGAAATACAGCTCCAAAATTGCTGGCATTGTACAGTAAATCTTCTAATATTCATTATTCCATCCATCATCAGAAATTTCAATTTTGTCATCACACTTTTGTTAAACTTATGCTCTGACTACTGTTGTAAACTAAAAACCCAGTTTATGAACCACCTAAAAAGTACTGAACAGTAAGGGGAAAGCTAGAAAAGTCCTAGTCAGGATGGAGTCAGGATATATACTATATTTTGACTGGAGTTATTTCAAAATTGAAAAAGTCAGGAGACTTGTAAATGCCAATGAAACCTGATGTTTCTGCTGCTGAAGACTGAAGGATGTTTTATTTTTCTGATATATAAAATTACATGGAGGCCCTTCACATACCAAATGATGAGAAAATTTACAGAACTTATTAATGCAGCATGCTTGTTTGATAAAACAGATTTGCTGTTTAAGTGCATTAGATTTCAAATAATTATTATAGAAAATAACAAAAAAAAAGTATAAAAAGTAACAAAAAGTCAGGAAATTCTTTTGAGAACAAAATTTGAAGCATTGTATTATAAAGACAAAATCTCATTAAATTCTCAGGGCAAATTCTGATAGTAGATGTCCTCCTGTACTTTAAATTAAAAGATTTTTCTTTAATTTGACACTAATGCCCAATGAGTTCTGTCATAACACCAGAGGGGAGATGCATTGTCAGAAGGGAGTTTTCTTTAAAAAGGCAGTTATAAGATTGTTGATAAAATAAAAAAAAACATCTGAAAATCTTATAATTAGTTCTCTTACTTCCTGTGGGTGTGACAGTTTACAATCATGGACAACAGAATCAATAATACGAGGTATTTTAGTGCATAATATAATTTTTTCATCTATTTTCAATTCTACCGGGCAATTTCAATTCTTTCAGTTCTTAAACCTTTTCTTCCAAACTGGTTTAATACAAAAAAGAAAATAAAAAAAAGCATAGCTGCATGAAGATTTAAACAAAAAGGCTGACTGCTACGTATGATTACTTTCCTTTATGTTTAGCATGCTTCACAGTAAATCCCCAAAAGGCTCACTGATAGAAAAAAATATTCACCGCAACTATAATGATTGTGTGAGCTTGGAGAAAACATCTGCTTATTAACCCATCCAGGGTATGTCTATTGCATTTGCTACATTACCTCCATATCCAATAAAATCATGTTGGACAGTGTGTAATAAACTTTGTTATTGCATAAAAATTGTCCATACTTGAATGTAAATTATTTTATATTCAATAATTTTCACTTGGAACTCAAAATATATCCATCACTCAGAAAAGTCATCTGTTTGCAAAATAATCGAAGATTGCCACCAAAAAGAGTCAAAAGTGGACAAATTTGATATTGAATGCAAGATACAATCTACCAAAAATAGAAAGTGTGGATACAGATTTCCACTAAGCTTGAGTCCTAGAAAATTCTTAAATTAAAGACTGATTTGAAATGTTTCTGCTTAGTCCTTTTTAACCCTTGCCCATAAAAGCTGTGAGTATAGTTGTCCCCTGCGCCATCTGGGCGGCTGGGGACAAAAAAGGTTTGAGGATATTCCACAGCCTAATCCAATGCATGGATTTTCAACAAATTTTCAGGATATGTTTACACTGAACAGATCTAGATATGATGAGGTTTTGCAGGGTATCTGGCAACAAATGGTGTCCTGCCAACACTTTTAAGAGTTTGGGGTCTTTAAAGTTTGTGGGTGTTCCACAGCCTAAACCCATGCATGGATTTTCACTAAATTTTCAGGATATGTTTACCGCAAACATCTAGATATGATTCGGTTTTGTAGGGTATCTGGCAACAACTGGTGGCATGGCAACACTGTTAAGATTTTGGGGTGTGCCACAGCCTAACCCCATGTATGGATTTTCATTAAATTTCCAGGATATATTGCCCCAACAGGATCTTCTGATGATTACGATTTTTGGCAGGGTATCTGGCAACACCTACCGCCGTTTCAACGCTTTTAAGATTTGGGGGTTAAAAACTTTTTTGGGTATTGGCAGTAGCTTTTTCCATATGGCATCACTTTAAAATTTTGGGGTGTTTCACAGCCTGAACCAATGCATCGATTTACATCAATTTTTCAGGATCAAGAGCTGATTAGGTTTCAGTCGTATCTGACAACAGCTGTTTCTATGGCAATGCTAACAATACTTTTTGGTTTGAAGCTGCTTGAATAAAGAAATAGGCCTGTCTGTGTGTCTTTACGGCTTTTCTGTTTGTGATCCGGCTTGTCTGTTAGGGGTTTAGGGCTTGTCGTAGAAGTTCTACGACAGGCCGTGTGAAAAACGTCCCCGACCCTACAGCTGTCGGTATGGCCATTACGACCTGTCTGTAACTTTACCGTCCTGTCAGGGATTTCATAACCGACCCACCATTTTCCAGCACTTTTTCTCCCGACTCTACGACTTTTGCAACCAACCCTAGGGTCGTAGAGTCGGTTACAGGGTCGGTTCCAGTGGAAACAGTGCATGAAAAAGGGGACTATTAAACTCATGTTATTACAGTTGCATATTTATATGTACATATGTGCTAGAGAAACTGTTACTTCATAACAGACTTCCATCTAAATTGACAGACGCCTTACTGTCTTTAAATGAAATCATATTATGAATGAATAAAATGGTTATTGCGTAACTTTATGCCCCTTCTTCAATTTTGTGAAATTTTGTACATCTGATAGTGTCTTGTGGGTTCTGTTTACTTCTTAAAATTGAAATTGTTCTTTAGATTTCCCCAAGTCTCAATGCTGTTGAACATTTAGTAGAACCAGTGGGCTGGGGTTCTTGCCTGCTGAGACAGGCTATTTTGAGATTGATCGGTCAACAGTAGTTTTCAAAGATATGCCCAAAGTAATAAGCAGGATTATCAGTTGCATCACTGGCTTTTTCATCGACAAAGTTTGAATAATGAGCTCAATGAAAAAATTCCATAATTTTGTAGCCTCCTTGGTTGAAAATTAGCTTTGAAACATTGTGTTTCCATTTCAGAGATATTACAACATTGTTTATGTCATAGTGATTACAAGTCCATATGTTGAAATTTTTTTTGAAAATAGCTAAGGATGCTGGTCTTCATATTTTCATCAAATGTAACTCAAGAAATAAACATAAATAGATAAGCCTGACAGTAACCTTTTGTTTTGATTAATGCAGATTGTTGCAATCAGTGATGGCTCCAGTCTAGGACCCCATGAGATGGGAGAAATGTGCTTGAAGTGTGAGTTTTTCATGACTGCCTACCTTGGGAATCCTGAGGCCACCGAAGAGGCCATTGATGCAAATGGTTGGCTGCATACAGGTAAAAAGAGTGGGGGTGGTGTGAATCAATTTATAACAACTTAATGTCCGTGAGTTTCTACAAGTGAACAAAAAGAAAACCAGAATTTTCCGGTTGTGTCCTGCATAATTATGATAACCTAAATTACCTATCAGAAACATGTTTGTCACAAAGAAGACTAGTGGTGGTGGACCAATTCACGCCCATGTACCTATTCACGCCCACCCCTAATTTTATCCAAAACAATCACAGTTAAACAATATATTACAAATGTATACAATCAATTCGATGATTATCTATGATATGATAAACATCTTCTCTATGAAAAGTTATAAATCTTCAAGAAAATTGGGGGTGGGCCTGAATTGGTACCTGACCACCACTAACCAAAATCGTAGTTTTGTCAGTTATAATTTCATACTTGCAACAGTTAAAGCAAAATAAGGCCATTGAAATGCAAGTAATAAAGTAAGCACTTGTCAGAAGATATGTTGCGATTTTCTCCTCAAGATGATTATTGAAGCCAGCCAATCACAGGGGATCGGAAGTAGGGCAGTGTATGAAGTGAGTTAGAAGTTGGTGAAAAGTTTTTATGTTTTTAAATTATGCAATGTTTCTGTAATGTTTATGTAAGTTAGTGTCTATTTGTCTTGTTTTAGGTTGGCAGTTTGTTTTATTCTGGTAACAGTTGAGTTGGTTTTCCATTTGCAATCTTAAAAAGATTAATTCACTCTTGAGTTTCTTCTACATAATAGATGCACTTTCATAATTGTTGCAAATGCACTTTTCAGTAGCTCTCTGGGCTACCATCATGTTGTGTGGATTCAGTATGGTCAATACAATAAAAGTGCAGTCAGTTCTGTTGGACTATCCCGTCTTGGCATGCACCTCCACTTCAAGATTTAAAATTTATTTGCACTTTTAAAAATATATAATATTATTACAGTGTCATGGCTTCATAGTATGCAAGACATTGTCTACAGCATACAAACTATGTATTTTTGCATATTTTACTTGGTTAAACTCACTGAATAGTGTCCATCATAATCAGCACTTCAAACACAAGGTACAGTCACCTTCATCTTTGCTGCTTGTTATTAGTGGGAAAGTCTTTTAATTTATCACATCTAAAGATCAAAGCTTCATACAGGTGATTTTATTCTATTTAATTACTTAGTCAGCCTCACTGGTTTCCTGTTGTTGCATTAAAATACATGCAGAAATAACATAGTAATCATTGTGTAAATATTAATGTTATTCCTTTTAATCCCCACAACCCTTAAGAGCTGTTGTGGTATTGTTTTCCCCATGGTGTCCACATGGGCGGGAGATGGGGCGGGCAGGGCAGCGGGAAAAAGTTTGTCCCGACTGTATCTCAGAAACTGTAAGGTGTAGGAAGTTTATACTTAGTAGGGACATTAGTTGAGGGGTGTAGGTGTGCAGTGTCATGCTGTAACCTTGATTCGACCTTTGACCTTGGCGTAGTTACCTTGACCTATAAAATCTTGTCAGGGCTATATCTTGAAAACCATGAGGTGTAGAAAGTTGATACTTGGTAGGGACATTGGTTGGGGATTTTAGCTGTGCAGCATCATAGAGTACTCTTGATTTGACCTTTGACCTTGCCGTAGTAACCTTGACCTATAAAATCTTGTCTGGAATATATCTCTGCAATCGTAAGGTGTAGGAAGGTGATATTTGGTAGGGACATTGGTTAAGGGGTGTAGGTGTGCAACATCATGGTGTGACCTTGATTTAACCTTTGACCTTGGCATAGTGACCTTGACCTCAAAAATCTTGTACGGGCTATAATCTCGGAAACTGTAAGGTGTAGGAAGTTGATACTTGGTAGGGACAATGGTTTTCAGTTGTAGGTGTGCAACGTCACCTTGCCCGAGGACGTTGACCTATAAATTTTTGTTGACCTATAAAGTGTTGATACTTGGTAGGGACATTGCTTATGGCTGTCTCTGATGACAAAGATATATGGATTGCTGCAACTGATTATCATAATATACTTTTACACCATTGTGCTATTTCCATTGACACCTATTCTCCTGTTAACAAATTTTACAGCATCATAATTTTTAGTCGACTGATTAATCCTGTCATCTTGCTGTTGAATTGTCTTGTTTTAATACTTCATCTTTACATACATTTTCTTTCTCCTAGACATTATTTTCTGTGCTTGAACATTATTTGGACCTGTATATAACTGCTCTGAAAGTATCCTGATCTTTTTACTGTTTCACTACTTCTATATCTCATGGTGTTGAAAACTATTTTCCCAGGCAGTGGGGTATGGGCATCTCTGGTGCTATTTTACAAAGGATATGTTTCATAGAAAATCACATACACCTCAGTAGTTGTTCAAGCTGTGTCCCAGAAATGATATCTTTTGAATAAGATATTTTATTGCGTTAAGGCGAGAGTTTTTTGATTAATTGGATTTCAAAAGTTTTTGGAACCTAGCAAAGGGAGTCGGTCGGACGGAAGGAAAAAAAAAAAAAGTACATCACTACCAAGGTCGGGAGGTTGGTTGAAAAAAAAAATGCTCACTTTTAAGAACAGACATATTTCATTTTAATGATGTTCCCTGGATTGTACTAAAAATAGCAGATATGTGGATACATAACAAGCCTTTCAGATGTATTCTTCAACAAGATTTTGAAAAAAGGAATGCTGTAGTTCACTGTATAAAGTTACTTCTGATTATAATAATATGATGAACTTCAAGAAAGAAAGGCTATCTACTGCTCTAAAACAGTGCTGTTTAAAATTTTGTGTTTGACTGCAGGTACAGTGTTTTATGACTGGGTTCCATCTCACTACACACACAGCAACTCCAGAATTACCTGAGATGCAGGCTTGCATATCCCTCAGTATAAGGATTGCTATCACTCAGTATAGACATGTTTTCTCTGGCCTCTGTGTGAACTCTGTGTGAACCTTGTGTTTAGTTCTACTGTGTGTTTTTGCTTTTCATAGTTTTATAGTTTACATTTGTGGATACTTATTTTGTAACTTTTCATTTCTGTATTGGAGTAACTACTAATTTTTTGTGTACCATTAAGACAGATTGACACACCTAACTACATACTTAATATAATTGTGTAGAGCTCTTTCACCAGTAACACTTTAAACATGGATCCAGGTCTCTGTTCCATTCCAAGTGCTGCATCAAATGAACAGGGTATATCTACCCAAAGGGCTGAGGATCAGGGTATATCTACCCATGGAGCTGATTGTGAGGGTATGACTACCCAAGATGCTCATGATCCGGGTATGACTACCCACACAGCCAATGTTCAGGGTATGACTACCCACAAAATGGAAGTTATTAATGTTACTACCCTCAGTGAAATACAGCAGAACATCACTGCTATGACTAAAGTCATGCAACAGATGGGTGAAGCTTGGACATCACTTGCAGGCCAACCATCCAAGCGTCATTATAGTGACTCAGATACAGATGATGACATGCCTTCAAAGGCAAAGAAAATGACAGCTGTGCCACCTGCTTCTAGCCTTGATGATTTGGGGGATTTGTTTGAGTCACAATCTGGTGATGCCAGTGGGGATGTGGACATATTTGATGAGTTGGATGACCCTTTCTCCACTCCTGAGGAAACAGGACCACCAATTCATGCCAAACTGGCTGCGAAGGTGTCTGACAGATTTCTGACAAATCTTAATAACGAAGTAGTGACTCAAAAAATTAAAACATACATACGGCCTGATAACTGCCCCAACCTGGTTGTGCCAAAATGTAACACGGAAGTCTGGCGAAATCTGTCCAAGTTTCAGCGTACCGCTGACCTTAAGGTGTCCCATGTACAGAGAAGTATAAGTGCTGGTGCTGCAGCCATCATACAAATCCTTGACCTACTTCTAGCCAATACCAAATCACCTCAGTCGTTACAGATCCCACAGCTGGTCAGCAAAGGGTGTGATGCCCTGGCTCTCTTTGGGCATGCAAGTCAAGAGCTGTCATACCACAGGAGAGATACACTGCGCCCTGCTATAAAGAGGGAATATGCAGGTATACTGAACAAAAGTGTCCCTGTCACTGCCCAATTGTTTGGTGATGACATTGTCAAAACTGTGAAAGACATGAAACAGGAAGCCTCTATCATTAAAGACTCTAACAAAAATCAGTGGCAGCCAAAAAACGACAAGCGCCGTGGCTTTGTGCCACGGAAAAACTACTGGCCCAACAAAAAGACCTGGGAGGGCAAAGGCAAGCAATCTCCATATGGAGTGGACAAAGCAAAGAAAAGGACCTAAGTGCTCCTTCTTCATCTGTGGCAAATGTGGTAAGCACCTCTTTTGAATCATTTGTCATTGATACATATAGCCAAGCATATCGTGACAGTTCTCTTTTCACTGCTGGTCAAATACAACATTGTAAAGATCAATGGGTACAAATAACTTCTGATCGTGAAATTTTACAAATGGTAAATGGTTACAAGTTAGAATTTATTGACAATCCAGTGCAAAACCAACCACCATCCTCCTTCACCTTTGATGATACAGAAATTGTATTGATAGAAAATGAAATACAGGACTTACTTCAGTTAGGTGTTCTGATCGAATGTGAACGTGAACAAGGGAGATTTTTTATCAAACATCTTTCTTAGACCAAAAAAGGATGGTTCTGTCCGGATGATTCTAAATTTGAAAACATTTAACACATCTCTGGAATATCACCACTTCAAAATGGATACTTTGAAGAGTGCATTAGCTTTGATGAGACCTCAGTGTTATATGGCTTCTATAGATCTTAAACATGCATACTATTCAGTGCCAATTGATTCTGAACATCAAAAATTCCTAAAGTTTGCATGGAAAAATACTTTTTATAAATACACCTGCTTTGCAAATGGTTTGTCTCCATGCCCCAGGAAATTTACAAAATTACTCAAGCCAGTGTTATCTAAACTCAGGTGTGAAGGCCATGAGGTGCTTTGTTACATTGATGATATTTATTTGAAAGCAGACACTTATCAGTCCTGTTGTGAAAGTGTTACAGCTTGTGTCCAGTTATTAAACAAATTAGGTTTTGTTATACACCCAGAAAAGTCTATTCTAACTCCTACAAAAGCTCTGGAGTTTTTAGGATTTCAATTGAATTCTGAAGAAATGACTGTTTCACTTACTCCAGAAAAACAACTGGTGATACAAAAAGAGTGTTTATCTGCCCTATGTATAAAAAACCCATCCATTAGATATGTGTGTCATGTTATTGGACTACTTGTAGCTGCCTTTCCAGGGGTCATGTATGGGCCACTGTACTACAGGTCCCTAGAAAGAGATAAAATAGATGCACTGAAACATAGCAGGGGTGACTTTGATAAGACAATGTGTTTATCCTCAGCGGCATGTGAGGAGTTGAATTGGTGGGAAAGAAATGTTAATACTTCATACTCCACACTAACTCATGATGACCCCTCAATGTTTATTGCCACAGACTCCTCTAGCCTGGGGTGGGGCGCTTTTAACAAATCCTCAGGTTTAAAAACAGGTGGGGAATGGCTCCCCTCTGAACGAAGTAAGCACATCAACATCCAGTATCTCACAAAGTATGAGGGGGGGAGCCGGGAGGAGGTGTAAAGAATTTTATCCTTTTTGTTACAGTTAAAAGCAGTCTAGCTTAAGACTCAAATTTGTATATTTTTAAGATGCACACAAAAAAAAATTGATTTTAACCAAATAGATTTATTATTCTGGACTAAAAGTAGGTGGAGCCTAAATCTCCTGATTAAATAGGAAATATTTAACATATTCCATGACAAGAAAATAATGAACAAATTTAATATTAATACATATTTTGTGGAAATTCAGACATAAAAAGACTGTTTAAAATGTATCAAAATTAATTAACTTATGCATTGCTAAATGAGATGTTTTTCATTTTTTAACTCATCGGATCTTTGTGGATATAGACTTGAGCCAAAGATCAGCTGAGCCATTTTTCTTGACTCTAATGATCTTGAGCTGATTTTCGCTCAGCTTGATATGTGTTTGTGAATACAGGCCCAAGCAAATGGCCCAATCAATAAAATAATCAGTACTGTCTTGTATGAGTACATAATGGTGAGCTCTGAAACAAGATACTAAGATCTATCAATACTGTAAGTTTTTTATCTGTGAAATGAAAAGGCCTTCTCCTTTCTAAAAAATAATTACACTTATTTACAGCCAACATAAGGCTGTATTTTCCTTTCAAGTGCGAGAACACTGACATCAAGGTTTACAAGACAGGTTGTTTATCTAGCCCTCCTCCCTCCAATGACAGGGTCTATGTTGCTACAAATTTTGAAAAAGTAGTGATTAAATGTGGGGAAAATCATTAAATTTCCTATCTGTTTATGCTTTTAAACCAGTCTAAATACATTGTAAATATTAAGAGACAAGCCTTGTAGTTAGTATAAATAGACTGGTGCATTCTATTTTGCAGTTGTTAGGGCAAATTACAATAAAGGGGTCTAAAAATTTCAAGGGAGAATAAACTTTTGTCTTAAGTGAATGTATACAGTATATGTAAGTTATAAGTAACAGACATAAACTCACAGATGATTTTGTAAACACTTACAAAACATTTGATATTCATCTTGCCAAACACACAGCCACACAAAAAGAAAATCAATACTGGCCTTTGCTGTAAAAAACCGGAATCTCCAGTTTAACTATATAGACCTCAATCTGTCCATCAGAATTTCACATGGCCAAATGGAGATGCATGCATTGCTAACACAAACACACACACACCCAGGACCCATACTTCTCCCCACTGAAAGGACATACAGACACATGCATTCACACACACAAACAGCCAGCCAGAGTTAAATATGGATTGGCCACTTCGTTTCTCTAGTCGGTTGGTACAAATATAAATAAATTACCTGTGACTGTTTTTTTCTTCTGTCAGGAGCAAAACAAGCCTATCGGCGGATTTGAAATCCAACTTATCAAAAAACGACCGCCTAATACATCCTATCCAATGGACAATTTGCTAAACTGGTCGGCGCAGACCGGCCCGCCAAACGTCAGAAAAAGACGGTCCGTAGTACTGTGCACTCCCCAGATGGCACCTCGTACTTCCTTCCTGTCTAGACAACCTGACGTCATAGCATCTTTTTCGTTTGGCGAGTGTACTGTGCAGACGTGTTTTCAACAGGAAAAGTGTGCATTATGACGGATTTTCAACCTTATATGTGGATATGTTCAGTGTAGAAGTGTAATGTGGGTGTTCCACCACATGACTAAGGCTCCCGATTAAGGGTTTTGGGGGGTCGGTTTGAAATATTTGCTTAGTCCCAGGCTTCCTGTAAGGATCGGTTGTGGTCGGTTGAGGCCGTGTGAAAAATCAAACATGTTTGATATTTCACACGACTACAACCGATTCCTATTTCCCGCCGTCAACAAAATGTCCAGTTCCAGGCGTCCTCAGGCCTCCTCAGACCCAAATTTACAGAGTCGGTTGTTGTCCCAGGCGTCCTGCGACCCTTAGTCCCAGACCTCCGTAGCTTAGTCCCAGGCGGCCGGTTCTTAATCCCAGACTCAAATATGATGCGTATGAATTTCATGCGTCTGAAAGTGAGTCGGTTTCATTAGTCCCCGGAAGCCTCAGACCGTCTGCGGTGTCCTGCGACCCAAAAATCAAGGTCTGGGACTAAGAACCGACTAAGGGTAACCGACCCTAACCGATCCAAACCGGCCTCCCCAGGACGCCTGGGACCACGCATTTTCAGTCTGCGGCGTCCTGAGGACGCCCCAGGCGGCCTGGGACTAACAACCGATTAAGAACCGACTGTTTTCCCGCGCGTTGGAAATTAAAACGAGGCAATGAGCAGGTCTGGGACTATATAAGCGACCGCGCACACTTTGTCATTGTTACTGACTGTTTGGCTACTGAGAGACGTGTGTCACTGATTTGTAGGGGTTTTCAATTTTTATTTTACATTTTATATACTTGAGCTTAAGGCAAATTTCACAGTTAGGAGACACATTTTACTATTTTTTTATTATTTTGTCGACTGGATCATGAGAAAAGAGAAAGGAGGGAAGAGAGGAAGGAAAAAGATGGATGAGAGGGAGAAGGAAAGTCAAGTAGAGGAGAGGAGTGAAGTTATTACAGAAGAAGGAAGTGAGAGGAGAGAGGAGGAGGAGATTCAGGAAGATCCAGCTATTGGGGAAGCTGTGGCAGAAGAAGAAGAGAGGTGTGAGGAAGATCCGGAGTGCCATTCTTCAGCCAATAGAGCCAGGGTGTGTGCCACTTTTACAGACAGTGATGAAGTTTCCATTGTAGAATTCGTCAAGCTGCACCCTGAACTGTATGACAAGGAACATTCACGTTTCCACGACAGGAACAGAAGAGAGGCTCTCTGGGCAGAAATATCTGCAGAACTTAAGCTCCAGCCCTTTGATGTGAGAAGGTGGTTTGAGTCCCAGCGAACCCGTTATGGAAAGCTGTCTAAGCTCCAATCTGGCCAAGCCCCGAGGGAGATGACCAAGAGACAGTCCTGGGTCTACCAACAGATGGGTTTTCTTAAAACCCACATCAGAAGAAAGGGGGCCAATAGAAGTTCAGGTTTTGAGGCCAGTCCAAATACCAGCAAGCAGGACGAATCACGTGGGTCAACTACTGACACAGAACACCTCGAGTCCAGTGTCCTGAGGGAGAGGAGTCAGTCCATCATTACATCAACACCCGTTTCAACTACAGACTCCAAGATTCTCGAACACTTTGAGCAGATGAGGACACTTATCTCAGGTTTTCTGCATCAGAAGTCAGACAGGCAGCCCTTCTTTGACTACGTGGCATCAGAGGCCGAAAAGATGACTCAAGAAGAATTTGAAGAATTAAAGGGCAAGATATTCAGAGATATCGAAAATATTAAGAGTAACCGCAGACGTCAGCCATTGCCCAGAAGATCAGCCACTGTTACCACGGAGTCCCAGAGGGTCGGCCTACTGCCAACAACCACTCCACAGGCGTCAAGTTCCACTCAAGCAGCAGCTAGCAGCAGTTTTGTGTACTATACACCAAGCCCCATTGGCTTCAGCAACCCTACATCTGTCCTAACTGTACAGGACGAAGGGAGCAGACACAATCTGAGTGGAATCTTAAGCCAGCTACCAGATCTGACATCAACACAGATCGTCGAGCAGCCTCAGCAGCAGCAGCAGCAGCAACAACCGCAGCAGCAGCTCTTTACTATCACCACTTCAGCACCACCTCAACAGCAGCAGCAGCCTCCTCAGTAGCCATCCAGTCAGGGCGGGTCTTTGACCTGCCAGGCCCTTTTCAGGGCCACCAAATCTTCCAAAAACAATTATTCAGCTACGTGTTCTTCCAATTCCCCTCCCAAAACAAAAAAGTTCAGTACAAATACTTATCACAAAAAAAAAAAAGATTAAAGTCCAACACTTACACCACCCCAAACATGAAACAAATAACCCATGGTACTACACATAACCAAAAAGGCCACATAAAAAAAATATTAAAAGTAACTCCCAATATGGCCATTAATCAGCCCATTTTTAGATTAAAATCCATGGGATAGTTTAAAATCTGTAATTGAAAAGTCCAACACTTGCACCTTCCCTAGAGTTAAAAGGCATAATTACATACTTACCAACCCACAAACAGACAAACCCAATACCAAACATAACCCCCAAATAACAAACCCAGTACCAAACCTAATACCCAACTACCCCAAAAAAACCCAACCCCAGTAACCACCAACCAACAAACACCCAAACCCAAAAGTAAATAGAACCCATGCCAACGAACTGACAAACTATTTAGCAAACACAATCCCCCATTATTGAAAGCAAAACTAGTTCCATGGTTATATTTTCCAAATTTTTGTGATTAGAAATGAATATTTAAAATTGAATATTTCCATAAAAAAATTTCTGCTACAAATAAGTTTCCCAGCCATGAAAAAAGAAAAATGTTTAAATTATGATGTGGATTTGAAAATATATAAAATAATTATTCAATTTAGGATATTATGTGTCACTTTGTGTTTCGCTTTTGTTTAACAGTGGGTTTGTCTGTTTGTTGGGTGAGTAAGTTGTGTTTGTCTGTTTGTCTGTCTGAACAAGTTATGTTTGGCATGGGGTTTGTCTGTTTGTCTGTCTGAACAAGTTATGTTTGGCATGGGGTTTGTCTGTTTGTCCGTCTCGACAAGTTATGTTTGGCATGGGGTTTGTCTGTTTGTCCGTCTCGACAAGTTATGTTTGGCATGGGGTTTGTCTGTTTGTCCGTCTCGACAGGTTATGTTTGGCATGGGGTTTGTCTGTTTGTCCGTCTCAACAAGTTATGTTTGGCATGGGGTTTGTCTGTTTGTCCGTCTCAACAAGTTATGCTCGGCATGGGATTTGTCTGTTTGTCCACATAGCTGATTAATTGTTTTTGGAATATTTGGTAGTCCTGAAAAGGACTGTTATAGTTAGTCCTGAAAAGGACTGTTTACTGCAACAGGACTTATATTCTGCCATCTTGCCAGGCCACTGCTCCCTCATTATTGAAGTAGTCCTTCAGGTAATCCCTCTGTCTTTTGGCCTCTCTAGCAGGGTTTCTGTCTTGGCCACCACCAGCAGCACCACCAATCAATCCACAATCACCAGGCACATCATCATCATCATCATCCCCCCCAGGCTGCTGACCAGCAGGTTGACCTTGATACTGGCTTCTGAGTATATTGTGCAGAACCACACAGGTCATGACCACTTCTCTAACTGTTTCTGGGGGTAGTTCAATGGTGGTCCTCATGACTCTAAATCTTGACACCAGGATGCCAAAAGCGTTCTCCACAACTCTCCTGCCCCTTGATATTCTGTAGTTGGCAATCCTTTCCTCCCTTGTTAACAGCCTTCTGCCATAGGGTTTCATGAGCCAGGTCTTCAGGGCAAAGGCATCATCTGCCAAAATGAAGTAGGGGACATCTCTACCACCCTGTGTTATAGGAGCTGGGTCAGGGAAGCCTATCCTGCCATCTTCAATCCTCCTCTTCAGCTGAGAGGCATTAAATATCTGGGCATCTGAGCAAGACCCTTCTGTACCCACATCCACCCATCTGAATTTGTACTGCCCATCTACCAAGGCCAACATGACAATGGAAAAGAACCCCTTGTAGTTGTGGTAGAGGGCTCCAGAGTTCTTGGGTTTCTTCAGGGCCACATGCTTTCCATCCAGGGCTCCCAGGGCATGTGGAACATTCCACCTGATCCTGAATTCCCTTTCCAGTTCTTTCCACTCATCTGGAGTAGTAGGACATTTGAGGTACTCTCTGGTGAACTCATCCTGGATGGCCCTGCAGACCTCTGGTAGAAACTTGGAAATGGTGGATCTGCCAACCCTGAACTGACAGGATAATGATGTGTATGACTCTCCAGTGGCCAGATATCTGATGGTGAGGGCTAACTTCTCCCCAACACTGATAGGAGCTCTGTAGTTGGTGGCCTGCCTGGCTAGACGTGGTTCCAGTCTGGTCTTCATCATTTCAAAGAATTCTGGGGTCATCCTCATGTAGTTGGTGAATCCTGGAATGTCTGTGGCATACAGATCAGCCATAATGTTGTGGTAGGCCCCCCTCTCCTCTCTCTGCAGTAGCCATGGCCTGACCCACATGTTGTGCCTTCTTCTAGGTCTCTGTATGGGTGCTGGTGGTGCTGGTGGTGGTGGTTGCTGTGCTTGACGTAAAAAATGGAAATACATGATTATTTGTAACTGAATAAAAACCAAAAAAGCCCTAAGTTGTTGTTGAATCTGTCTTCCATTAAAAGGTGGCATCCTGGTGTGTTCCTAGAAAAGCAATGATGATTAGATCGCAAATTTTATATATATATACCCAGAAAATCCAGCAACTTTGCAAAACAATAATCGGGGATCGTGGTCTGGGGAGGCCTGAGGAGGCCTGAGGACGCCTGAGGACGCCGGTAGTTAATCGTGTGTTAGTCGGCTCTTAGTCCCAGGAGGCCTGAGGCGTCCTGGGACCCAGTCGGTTTGTGTCCGACAGGATCGTGGTTGAAACCGACCCGAAAACTGGCTTAGTCGGTTCTTAGTCCCAGACCAGTCGGGGACTGTCTGCGGCCGCCTGAGGCGTCCTGAGGTGTCCTGAGGCGTCCTGGGGACAATCTGTTCTTAATCCCAGACTTCAGTACCGACCCAGTATTCCCGCCCATTTTTGTCTTTTTTCAACCGACTGTGCACGATTAAGGGTCGCCGACAGGATCGGGGCTTAATCTTTTGGTGGAACAGGGGCATTACCTACTGATCAAGCACGGATATACATTTAGAAATCTGCTGGAAACGCTCCCTAGCTGACTCAATTTAGTGTTGAGGATTGGGCAGTTACAACGCGAAATATAAGGCAGCCATTTTACTAGTTTCCTCCCACTCAACCATTGGGTTGTTAGGGGCAGATCGACAATATTGAGGAATTATGTATATACTACTTACAGGTATTTTTATCCATGTCTTTTGTTTGAATGTTCCTTCTGTTACCTTCCAGCTACAGTCACCACAGAAACGTCTTTTCTAGTACTACGTACAAATTAAATTCTACGTAGTCTACGTAGTTTTGAACACTGTAAATGGAAGGAATTCCCCAGGCAAGAGATGCATTCTTCAGATTTCTTCAGAGCGCAGTGGTACCGACTTCTCTGCTATATAGCATCAGTCACACCAGCCTAGCTTGAGTATTCAGTGTTTTTCATCAGAAGCAAGAGATGCATTCTTCAGATTTCTCCAGTTCAACCGACTTCACAATAGAAGGTGATATCAGTCCCTCCCTTGCAGACCCGGCTTTGTTGTCGGTAGTGGGGGTAGTGGATGGCCAGTTCACTGGTTTTATCTCGAAAAAAAGAAGGAATTTCATCTACAGAGCGCACCGGTCCAGGCTTCTCTGTGTTGAAAGCATCAGCCGACCGACCAGCTCAAAAGAACGCGACCTCTGACGTCATATCCAGTCAGCCAATCGCGTGTCCTTCCTACCTAATCACGAAGCTGGTCACGTGTTGTCACCGACCAGGAAGGTCGGAAGTGCGTTCTTCAGAACTCACGTCTACTGTGATTACAGTCCCTGCTTTGCAGACCTGGCCTTGTTGTCGGTAGTGGGGTTTTTGTAGAGTGTAAAGTTGCTGGTTAAGTATCACGCAAAGAACGCGACTACTGACGTCACCTACTGATGACATCTTCGTTGTCGGTAGTGGGGTTTGTGGATGAGCAGAATACTGCGCATTTGCATGTTTAAGTATCACAAAAGAACGCCACAACTGATGAGCTCCAATCAGCCAATCGCGTGTCTTTCCGACCAGCAAACTGGTCACGTGACACACCGAACACCAAGTGTTTCTAAAAATAGTTCACAAGGGCTTTCCCAGCAACTGTCAAATCTACAAATAAGACGTGCGATTAAAGAAATACTTTAATTAATGGAGGAAACCTACAGCAAGCTGAATTCAACACACAAGATAGTTGTAAGATTGCTTTAGCAACTGTTTAGTACTAGCTACACAGCCTTGTACACTTGCTTCAACAACTGGTTACAGAGTGTTCCGGCTGGTACTGGCTACACAGCCTTGTACACTTGCTTCAACCTACCGGTTACAAGTCTACAAACAGGGTGCTGGCTACACAGTCCTTACTGTACAGGGCTTCGCCCCAACTGGTTACATTAAAAAAAAGCTGGCTAAATATAGACCAGTAGCTGTCTAAATTCATTGGTGACCCCAGCCTGCCAGTTTTTTGTGCCGGTTACAGAGACTTAACTGTTTACAGTGAATTACCGGTTATGGAGTCTTGGTACCGGACAGAATTGCCTAAGGTAGATTTGGTTACAAAAATTCTTAGACCAATCAGTGGCCTTAGTGATATGACAGTATCCCCAGCTACTGCCAGGCAACCTTCCCTTATCACACCTCACAACAGCCTGTTATCGGTGCTGGACTTGACTGGAGATAATAGATTTCACCTTGACAAAAACAGACCTGAATAACCAGCATGAAAGGAAATAGTCCTTAATCAAAAAAAAAAATCTTCATCATGTCTGGCCAGGGGTCAGCCATCTCAATTTCTTGTAAATGCTGCACCTTGCAGGATGCTGGCCTGGGGCAAGAGTCTTTTAAATGTGAAAAGTTGTGTCAGCCCCACCGGACCGGACCACAGCAAGAACAAAGAGACTGTTTTTTCAGATCATTGTCACCAGACCGGACCAGTGTTCGGAGGCCGGAGGGACAGAAATTTTTGTCAGACTAGCAAATGTCCCGAATGTGGCACACATCTGCCTGTAGGGTCCAGACTAACCCCGTTTCGGGACTTAGGAAGCCTTGGGGGGCTGGACCCTAGGTAGTACAAATGTTGAAGGAGGGCTACACTCTCCCTTTCCAGTCAAGACCAAGCTTGACAAGGTCACCCAAATTATCAAATGCTATGCACATCTTCACAGGAACCTATATTGGTTAGAAGCATTACATCAGCTCATGGACAAGGAATGGTGCAGTCGAGCCAGTTCAAAATCTCTGGGCTTCTTCAACCTTGCTTGGTTCCAAAACCACACAACCATTGGAGACCTATTCTAGGTCTGGGCAAACCAAACCTTTCGGAGACCATCAGGACCACCCTCCAACAATGGGAGTGGGTTACCTCAATAGATTTCAAGGACGCCTACTTCCATATACCTATACAGGAACAGTCCAGGACATATCAAATTTCATGTCCAGGGTCGGACATACCAGTTCAAAGCACTGTCTTTCGGTCTGTCCACTGCACCCATGGAGCTCACTGTATTAGCAAAGGAGTTGAAACTGATGGCCATACACAAGGGTATAATAATCCACCAGTACGTAGACGACTGGTTGGTGAAAGCCACATCCCATCGGGGTTGTCTCCGGCATACACTAGATCTAGTGACAATATGCCAAAGTTTAGGTTACCAGTTCGACCTCATGGCCGGTCGGGTCTGACCTATACCGGACCATTGGCAGAACCTTCAGGACAAATGCTAGAAATACTGTCACTACCGGTTTGTCCGGTCCAGCAGTTCATGTCTGATAGGTTTACTAACAGCCACAGGAAAGCAATTTCACCTAGGTCGACTTCATAGGAGACCCATACAGTGGCATCTCAAAAACAACTGGAGGGTACCAGAGTCACTAGAAAAGGTGATTCCAATACCAAGGTGTTTGCACCCACATTTACAAGGGTGGTTGCAAGAGGACAATGTCCTTACAGGCCAGCCATTACACCCAAATAAAACATGATCTGCAAATTTTACAGATTCATCAAAAGCAGGGTGGGGTGCTCACTTAAATGAACACACTGCAGGAGGCACCTAGTCCCTCCTGGAAAGCAAGTTGCATATCAATTACCTAGAACTCAAGGCAGTCTTTCTAGCCTCACAAGAGTTCCAAGACCTCTGTATACACAAGATAGTACTTGTAGAGACAGACAACACCACAGTGGTGTCATACATAAACAGGGAAGGAGGCATGAGGTCGGGCCCACTTTGTGCTTTACTATGGAGAATCTTGACCTGGTGCGCCAGAAATCAAGTAACTCTAAAAGCCCGACACATTCCAGGCTGGCTGAGTGTGGTTGCAGACAAGCTAGCCAGGCTAGACCGGACCACCCAAACAGAGTGGTCTCTCCTTCTCCTTCAGGAGGTCTTCCAAGCAATATGCAACAGTTGGCACCAGCCTCAAATAGATCTATTTGCCACGAGGTTCAACAGCAAGTTGCCCTTGTTTGTGTCACCGGTACCAGATCCCCTGGTTACAGCAGTGAATGCGCTCAGTTTGCCATGGTAGGATCAGGAAGCATACACCTTCCCACGATCAGCCATATTGGGCAAAGCGGTGATGTTGCAGGACTCCCCATACAAGAGAATCATTCTGATTGCTCCGGGGTGGCCCATCATGCCTCGGTTTTGGGATCCAGTGGCCATGTCCAGCCACATCCCACTGAGTCTGCCCAATCTGCCCAACCTGTTGACACAAAGTGGACCATTGTTACAAGTGGTGCGTCACTAATCAGGTGGACCTCAGGGTACCCCTGTAAAGTCAGTTGCTGACTTCCTTATGTACCTTATGAGGACAGCAAGATACAGCCCAGCACCATTGATGGTTACAGTTCAGCCATTGCTGATAAACTGGGAAATTCACCCTTCAACATCAGCAGGGACAAAAATCTCGCTCGTCTCCTGGATAGTTTCCACAGAGAGAGACCCAAAGGCAGGAGGGGCATACCTCCTGGAACCTCTCACTGGTTTTGCACCAACTGAATAAGGCTCCCTTTGGACCAATCAAGGAGGCCTCCTTGAAGCATTTGACCTTCAAGACGGTATTCTTCTTGGCCCTTGGGTCGGGCAACGCAGAAGTGAGATTCATGCTTGGCAAAACAAAAATATTAGACACCAATCCATGAATCCAATTGGTCAACGGTGTCCTCGTATCCATTACCCAGCTTTCTATCCAAGAATCAGCTGGTCAGGAGGGTCCAGACAGTCTGGCCCCAGTGGTTATAACAGCCCTGGCCCCCTTCTCTGGATAGATCCCTCAAGTCTGACTGGTCCCTTTTTTCCGGTTAGAGCATTGCGCTACTATTTGGACAGGACCTCAGACCTCAAGTAGAATAAGGAGGTGGTTGTTTTGTCTCCTTTAAGAAAGGTTCCGACAAAGACATCTGCCTCTATCTCCTCTTAGATCAAGCAGACTGTGATCCTATGTTATGAGCTCTCTGACCAGGAGGCCCACTCTTTACATCAGGTTAAAACCCATGATGTCAGGGCCTTTGCTGCTCCTAAGGTCTTCCAGTCGGGAGTCTCCTTAGATCCAATCTTGTCAGCCTGCCACTGTAGTCACATTATACCCTCACACAGTTCTATCTGAAGGGTGTGGCATGGGCTGACTTGGAGCTTTATCAATTGGGCTCGGTAGTGGCTGCTCAGCAGATCCACAGGTGGCCCTTAGATTGAGGAGATTTGTATATATGTACATAGTATAAATATTTTCTACATGTACATAGTAAAAGATGTGATGTGCTTCCTTTGGGAGGTTTATTGACATTCTGGGACTGAACTCTTCCCTCTCTTCCCCCTACCTCAGAGCAGGTCTGTTAAAAGGGGGGGGGGGGGCGACGTCGGTATAGCCCCGGGTAACCGGCTGCTGGCAACCGACCATGACCTTACAGGGTTTCCTGACCTTAAGGTCAATCCAGGCCTGGGCCTATTGGTCTCCTGACAAAGTCAGCCTAGACCGTAGGTTAAAATTTGCTATTATGAGTTCACATATGTCCCTAGTAACTTACCCGCCGACCAAGCGGTAGTTATTCAGCAAATTGTCCATTGGATAGGATGTATTAACGCAATAAAATTGCAAATTTAATAAGTAAATTAAATTTTTATAAGTTAATACCCTATCCAATGGACACACAAGACCCTCCCACCGACCCCGCTATCAGCTTACTAGGGGTCTAAGAGGTTTAGACAACGAAAAAGATGCTATGACGTCAGGTTGTCTAGACAGGAAGGAAGTACGAGGCGCCATCTGGGGAGTGCACAGTACTACGGACCGGCCAGCCGGTGGAAACACAGGACGTCTTTTTCTGACGTTTGGCGGGCCGGTCTGCGCCGACCGGTTCAGCAAATTGTCCATTGGATAGGGTATTAACTTATAAAAATTTAATTTACTTATTAAATTTGCAATTTTTTGTTCATCCTTTATTTATATATGATCATAATTGTTGGCCTCCTCCAAATAATAAGCACTTGTAATGAAAAAGTAAATATTTAAAAACAAAAAAATTAACTTTACAATAAATTTTTAGGCCTATTTATGGAGCAAATTTTTATCAAGAATTCTATGACAGCTGAATCTGTGCCCAATTTGGGCATGTTGTCTGTGATTTACTGCAAACTATGATTTCCTTTTCATATTTGTACATGTCACTCTTGTTTGAAACAGTTTCCCTTCAGGAAACCTGTGCATTGATTTTTGTGTCAGTGCTCACTCTCCTAATTAATTGCTAGTGACTCGGTTGCCTTACATAAAGCTCAAATTTGTACCAAAAACCTTTTTGAATAATGTGCACAAAGGTTTTATAAACATGATGTACCACTACATGTCACCAGATATTTACTCAGCAGACAATGGGTTAGCAGTATGTGGATGTGAATGCCATTATATTCTAGACTAGATTGTAGAAACTAAAACACAGTTTCCTTTTTACAAAGAAACTCAAGCCGAATGACTAAGGCTAGTAATGCTCTTGTGGAGCATATAGTTTAACTGGGATGTGTCAGTGACATAGTTTTGTCTTTCTGTAATCTACAAAGGTAACACTTTTCTGATTTAAGTATACCAAACATTTTGTCTTCTGGAATTTTGTCTGTCATAAAATAGGCCCTACAATAGGAGTTGGACTTTTGAAAATAAGGCTTACTCATCGAAATTTCTATGAAAGCCCAAAAATTGGCTGAAATATAAGATAAAATTTTGTAATTTATTGCAAGTTATTCATTTCTGTCTTAAATATTCCAAGTTGCTTGAAAAAAATTGTTGTTATACTCAGTAAAATAGTCTTTCAAACTAAGACCACATCAGTTTTTGGCCACCTAATTTCAGGACAATCAAGCTCATTCACCTTCAAGTAATGCTTCAGATCAAGTGTGACTTTCTGACTGATCCCTAAGGATAACTTAACATTCAAAGTAAGCCAATATAAGCTTTGCCTGTGGTTGCCATTGATATTATATTTTGATAACAGATTCTGCTATACTCAACCTAATTTTCTACCCTTTGTATCCAGTTTTGATTCTGCTGTCCTCAACTCTAAGACCCACATAGAATTTTTGCTACAATGTTGTTTTATTTTGCATTGCTGTTGTGCTTTGACTCACTGAATGCTCTTTCTGATGAGATTTGTGTGTCCCCCTTTATTAACTCTTACAGTGAGAAGCATCGGTCCTACCTTGACACCAGGGTACACCCACCCAATGGTCTTAATATCTGCCAGATGTTCTCTGTGGTGCTTGACCACTTTTCTGTCCCTAGATACTGATATTGGTTGACCATTCTGGTTCAGTAGTATGTTAGAGTCCCCTTGTAAAGGGGAGATGAAGAGCTATAAATTTACATTTTATTGCGCTACAATAGCTTACCATGTGGGACTTAATGCTGTTCTCGGGTTGCCACACCCGGGGCCAACGTCTTAGAAAAAAGGATCGTTCTTGTTAGCCACCGGATATACTGGTAGTTGTCGTCATGTGATAACTTCTGACCAATCGCCCTACTTTCTCGTTGGCCACAATGGACTGGTAGCAGTTTGTAAATATACAGACATTTTCATTTATTTCTCAGTCTTTACGTATTGTTGGAGGCTCATATTTGAATATTTCATTTTATATATATCATAGATTGTTCTGTAAAATTATTGATTTCACAACTTCAGTATTTTCCTTGCTATCCGCATGTTTTGAGTTTTCTCGGTTCAGGCAATTCTAATTGTACGTCTTTTTATTGCGTTAAAATGTCTCTCCATCAAGCAAACAAAGACAAACCGAGAGCCAGAAATGCCGCCATTTTTCCTTCAGTTTTGATAATCATAACTACTGCCCTACCTGTAGGGAGGCTGGCAAGGGAGATGACCCCTGTGTCACCTTTGAAGCGCCCTGCCATATTTGCACATCTCTCACTGATGAGCAATTGCAAAAAATTCAAAACAGGAAGTGGTACTTAAAAAAGCAAAAAGCGGAAACTAGTTCTAAAGATGAACTAGATCTCTTGGGTGAAGGCGATGGGGACTCTTTTACTGGTTCCAATGCAGACCTAGAGAGTGCTGCTGATAACCTCTTTACCTCACCCCCCCGTCCTCAACCTCTCGCCTTCAGTTCTTTATCTTTAAAGACCCCAGCCAAGGCTGTTCCTCCCACCCCAGGTACTGTTTTGCAAAATAAAATTCAAAGAAATATTGAGAAATCCCTGGGTGACTCACTAAATATACATTTGCAGCAACAAATGGGTTCCTTCCAGGCATCCATGTTAAAAGCATTTCAATCACTCCGAGAGGAGTTAACAATTAAAAAGCCAACCGAGGTTGAACCCTCGCCTCGTGCTTCAAAAGCTGGTCCATCCAGCAACATTGCTGCTCATCTGGACCTATCCCCTCCGAGATCAAGTACTAATGCTCAGTCCGAGGCAATGGATGTGGACGTTGGTCCAGCACTCCCTCCTCGACTAGTACTTAACCAAACTACCTCGGATCAGTACGTTGCCCCTTCTGAGGCTATACCGAAGGATTCCTCGTACTCTCACAAAAAACAAAGCCACAGACAAACAGTAGCACCGAGCTCTGCCTCGGACCAACTGGATGAGGATTCCGACGAACCTCGGATCCATCCAACTAGACCTAAGAAGCACTCTGACAAGAGCAAGCATAAATCTAGGTCCAGATATGTGTCATCTTCAGAGGAAGATCACTCCCCTGTTGCCAGACACAGGTCTTCTAAGCCCTCTAGGGCTCAGGCGCAGCTTCTGATCAAGACCTCCCACAACATGATCCAGACCCCCCCTTATTATAGGGAAGTAGCCTTGTCTGACATTCCCTCCCAATACTCTGAAGAAGTAGATACCTTCAGGCGTATTCTCTCTCTCCCTGACCCCAGGGACTCTATGCCTAGGTCTTCAACTTCAGTGTTGGGTCTGGATGACGAAAAAGGCCGTCAAGAGCTCAGACCTAGAGGATCTTCCTCTATTCTACCACGTAGCTCAGTTATCAAGGACGCCTTTGATAAATTTCAACATGATTTTAAAGCTGCCAATTTAGCTGAGGGCAAATATGTCAAGCCTCCTCCATCCACTTCTAAGTGGTATAAGGTTGGACAGCCCACTTTTCAAGACAAAATTCAGGAGTTGAATACAGACTTTGCTAAGATCTGTATTACTCCTAGACCTCCTGGGGCACCAGTAGCCAAAGTTCCTCTGCCAGTTCTTAAGGAGCTGGAACATCAGGCTAGACAAAATATCTCAACCCTCAACTTCACCGCTGCCTTTGCCAAAACCTCTTCTTCTTGCAATGCTTCCTTGGAAAAGTGCCAACATAACATTAAGTCAACTGTCAAGAAGATTAAATCTCAGATCCAGAAAGGTGCCAATCCTGAGAAAGCAGCAAAGCGCGGATATGAGGAAGTTGCTGAGTACATGGATTTTTGGAACAAGACGGTTCTTGTTCAACATAGAGCTCTTACCTGTCTCAGCAAATCTCTAGCCCATATTCTCCAGAGGGAATTATATTCCATGGCTAATACCGGCTTGCTTAAGCGCGAAGCCGAGATGACTCTATTACATCCCCAGTTAGGGGAAACGAGACGCCAAGAACTTAGGAACTCGTCCTTCTGGGACTCCTCCTTGTTCGAGTCTCAACTCGTAAAGGAAGGTGAGGACTTCCTTCTCAAAAAAGGCACCTCAAAAGATTCTCAGGGTTTCGCACCCTACCAGAATAAGCCCTTTCGTGGCCCCCACAAGAAAAGAGGCTCCTACAGGAAACGCCCCTATGGGGGCAATACCTCTCAAAGCAGTAACCAATCCTTTCTCTCGGGAAGAGGAAAATCCAACTTCAGAGGCTCCAGGGGTCGTTTTCGACCCCACAATAGGGGAAGGGGGCGTGGAAACCCCCCTTCCCAATGACTCCTCCAAAGCCTCACTCAGTCCACCAGTAGGAAGTCGCCTCCGTTCTTTCAAGAGAGACTGGCTAATAAACAAATGTTCTCAAAACGTGTTAAACATTATCACCAATGGCTACGTTCTGCCATTCCGTTCAAAGCCAAACTTGATCAGATTTCCTCTGATCCTGTCAGAGTACAAGGCCCAACAAAAAGACCAAGCCTTGGCCACTTGTATCCAGTCTCTCTTGTCAAAGAACGCTATCGAAAGGGTGGAAAACGTAAAATCTCTCGGGTTTTACAGTCGCCTGTTCCTAGTACCCAAGCCTCACCAAAGGTGGAGGCCAGTCATAGACTTAAGCAGGCTCAACACTTTTCTACATGTAGAAAAGTTCAAAATGGAAAGCCCGGAGTCCATCAGGACTTCCCTGGTTCCAGGGGAGTGGGTATCGTCGATAGACCTGTCAGACGCATACCTTCACATCCCCATCCATCCAAACTCAAGGAAATACCTAAGGTTTTGCTACAAGGCCCAGGTGTTCCAGTTCACCTCCCTACCTTTCGGACTGGCCACAGCCCCCCAGGTCTTTACGATGATCGTAAAGGAAGTGAAACTAATGGCCCTCTCAAGAGGACTCAGAATTCACCAATACCTGGACGACTGGCTGATCAGGTCCCAGTCTCAGGAGGAATCCAAAATGGACACACAGGCAGTGGTAGACCTAACCCAATCCTTGGGTTGGATAATCAACCAAGAAAAATCAGAACTGAAACCTACTCAGGTGTTTTCGTTCGTGGGCTACGAATACCACCTAGATTCAGCCCTTGTAAGACCCACTCACGAGAGATGGCTCAAACTTCAGGATTTGATCCTACGACTCAAGTCAAAACGTGTTTTGACTACAAGATGTTTGATGTCTCTAATTGGGTTGCTAGCCTCAACGGAGAAAATGGTCCCGGAGGGACGCCTTCACATGAGGCCCTTTCAGTTTCACTTCAAGGAGCACTGGAATCCTCAGTCGCTGGACAACCTCCTTCCTTGGACAGAAGCCATTGTAGCCCACCTAGATTGGTGGCAAAACCCCTCAAATGTGATGAAAGGCTCAGACCTTCATCCCAAGGACCACAGTATCCAATTCTTTACCGACGCCTCAAATGAAGGTTGGGGCGCTCACTTAGATCAAAATTCTACAAAAGGACTGTGGTCAGATCGGGAAAAAAGGCTACACATAAATGTCCTGGAATTGAAGGCGGTCTCCCTGGCCCTTCGAGACTTCAAGGACCAGTGCCAGAATCAAACAGTGTTAGTTGCGACGGACAACTCAACAGTGGTAGCCTACATCAACAAGCAGGGGGAAACTCACTCAGCAGAGATGTGCACTCTCCTGTGGAAAATCATGACCTGGTGCCATCACTACCACATAACATTGAAAGCCAGGCACATTCCAGGGTGTCTGAATGTGATGGCCGACCTACTGTCCAGGTCCAACCAAGTGCAGTCAACAGAATGGTCTCTGCACCCACAGGTCTTCAAACAAATCTGCCAGAAGTGGTTCACCCCTCATGTAGACTTATTTGCCACTCACCTGAACCACAAACTCCCACTGTATGTGTCTCCTATCCCAGACCCAAGGGCCTGGGACATAGATGCTCTGACAGTGTTCGAACTCAACGCCGTCCCGCGGGTCCGCGACCACCAATATTGCAGAAGGACCGCCGAGTTTTAGTACTTACAGGTCCGACGGACTGCCGAAAATCCCAGATTATCGCCCATTGAAAAACGTTCAGCAAAAGAGCTGTGACGGTTAGATGGATGGTAAATACTTTAAAACGAAATATTTATATTTTAAGATTAAATGGTTTTGATCGACGTCCACCATTGTAAAGCGAGATATTTCGTACACTAGCAAATAAATTCAAAACCTTATATATCGAAAGAAAGCCTGATCTCTGCACAGAAACAGTCGAAACAACAAGCCAGAACGTAGTCTGGTTTCCGCCGACCCTACTCTGCTTTATTGTTAAAGGATGGCTGGTTCCTGTGTAGCCAGAACGGTGAATTTCGTGGGAGACACTATTTTACTAAATCTCAGAAACTCTTGCTATTTAACCCTGGACAGTTGCCCGGAAAATAAAAGCTGTAACAGTCGAAAATATTTACAGGTGATGTAACAAAAAAATATATCTCTGGAACTACCCAATGAATTTTTGTGAAAGAAATAGCAAGAAAAACTACAAATTTTTGTCTTTCAAACAGTATCAATGCCATATTTGTACCTTAAATAAAATAATCAAACAAAATAAATTTCAATCTAATTGCACTAAAATGAAGTTTGTTGACTGGGGTTCAGCTTTCTAAAATATTTTTAAAATTTGTTTATGGACAGATGAATATTATTTATCAGTATAAAGGAAATTGGATAGTGCTTCTATATATTTAAATGTATGCGAATTACGGGAGAAAAATTATTACTTTCACCAAAATTTCATACAGTGGTACGCCTTTTTGATGAGCCATAAGGTACAAGGTACCCCACGTTTCATAACCCTAACACAAACGCTGGACTCAGAAAAAAATGATTGGGACTCCATTTTTCGGAGGACATGTGGTCCGTTGGACTCCATATTTTAGAGGTACTTCGCTAACCCTGCTTCCGGCATTGTTTTTGTGCTTTTATTTCATCAAAATTCTACCAAATCACCTGATATATGCTTGGTTCATGAGTAACTGATATGGACAGATACCCAACAAACCAATGTTCCAATCCAAAAAAGCCAAAAATTTCAGGGACAGACCGGCTTCAAAAGCATAGGGATTATGAAAAAAATACCAGGAAAAGGGAATTTCAGGCTTCCTGGGAGAAGTCATACACCTGGATTCTGTGTGATCAAGGCAATAATCCAATGTTTTGTACTACTAATAGAGCCATTTTTGGGCATTTGAGCCACTCAAAAGTTAAACTTTCAATTCTGGTACTTTAAAGACTTTGCCGAAAGTGAAAATGAGTGAATGAACTATGAACGGTTTTATTTTAATTTGTGAAATATCAACTCCTAAGCAATAGACATACAAACTCACTTAAACAGTAAATAAATCAACTTTGGACTTGTTAGTTTTGGTTCGGACCTTTACACTTTTAGAGTTGAAGGTCCTTCGGACCACCTCCATATTTTCCTTAAGCGTGAACACTGTGCTCTGAACATAAACTGGACCAACCTCACGGCCTATGCCTACCCTCCTACGGCTCTCCTTCACAAGGTGATCCAAAAGATCAAGCAATGCCATTGCCTGATCATCGTGATAGCCCCAGGCTGGCCAGGGATGCCCTGGTTTTGGGACCTAGTGCAGCTCTCAACAGAGATCCCACTACAACTCCCAGTGTCAACGACCCTGCTAAAACAGTCCTACAGATATGTGTTCCACAACAACCCACAACAGCTGAACCTCCACGCCTGGTGTCCAGGAGCGGACAACTCCAAGAACAAGGCTTCTCTGTGGAGGTGGCAGAGAGAATTGCTGCCCCTCAGTGGTCATCAACAAGGACCATCTACAAGTCAAAGTGGGCTCTATTGGAAAAATGGTGCAGAGAAAATTCGGTGGATTTCTCCACTCCATCTGTGAAACAAATCTCAGATTTTTTCATGTACCTGTACCAAGACTTAAACAGGCGCCCCTCGACCATTGATGGTTACAGGACTGCAATCGTTGACACTTTGGGCCCAACGGCCCAACATATTGCACACAATGCAGACCTTCATAGGTTACTCTCCAGTTTTCACAGGGATCGTCCTAAAAGTTCCAGAAATTTACCCAAGTGGAACCTTTCTGTTGTCCTTAACGAGCTCACCAAAGCACCATTTGAGCCCATGAAAGACACAGACCTCAAACATCTGACTCTCATAACTGCTTTCTTGCTAGCCTTGGCCTCCGGCAAGCGCCGCAGCGAAATCCATGCCTGGGTCGCGAACAAAGTATCTAATTTAGGCCAATGGGAAAAGGTTGCCTTGTTCCCTTCTTCTGATTTCATAGCCAAAAACCAACTAGCAAGAGAAGGTTCTCAAAGTGTGTCACCAGTGACTATCCCTGCTTTGACTACCATTGTAGATAGACAGTTTAAGGAAGACAGGACCCTGTGTCCCGTGCGGGCCCTGAGGTTTTATTTGGACCGAACTAAAGACCTGAGAGGGTCTCGTTCTCTCCTTTTCATCTCCTTTAAGAAAGGACATACCTCAGACATCAGACCCGCTACACTCTCTTCATGGTTGAAACAAACCATCCTACTTTGTTACAAACAAGCAGATCAACAAGCCTTGGACTTGGTCCAAGTCAAAGCGCGTGACATCCGGGCCTTCGCGGCCTCTAAGGCCTTTTACGGTGGGGTATCGGTGGACCAAATCATGCAAGCCTGTCACTGGAAAGCTCACAACACATTTACAAATTTTTACCTAAAAGACCTTACTTGGTCGGACACTGACAACAATATGTATCTGGGACCCGTGGTGGCGGCACAACAAGTCCTAGATCCTTCCCCTCAGACCAGTTGTCCTCGGAAAGACAAAAGGGGGGGGGGGGGGGGGGGGGGGGGCACATCCGCTACAACCAAGTCTTCAGGTGTCTCTCCCAGGATCTAGGTATTCTTTTACCTTCAAGATGTTACGGGTAAGGTCATTTTATTTTTTAATTATCAGGTAATTTCTATTAAGGACTTATTCAGTTGTCATTAATCTCATATTTCAGGTTAAAAATTTCATGAGATGCCCAACCACTGGGTTGGTCAGTCACATGTGAAGGTCTCCTAGGGACCCTTAGACCTCGAAGTGAGCACCGCTGCACTTCCGTCCTACAACCAAACATCTAGACAGTTTTAGCACTGTCCCTCTTTACTTAGGTTTTTTGGCTCGTTACAGGCCCGATCTTCGGGATCGGGGCACTGTAAAGGGGACTCAGACTGGTATTTCTGGCACTATTCTGTATATACTAATTCAAATCTTAGAAAAAAATGACATATCTTCCAGTCTCAGCTGTAATCCCGCCACCGGGCGGTTGAATTCAGCATTAAGTCCCACATGGTAAGCTATTGTAGCGTAATAAAATTGAAAATTTTAATTACTTAAATGTAGCTTTTATAAGCTACAAGCTTACCATGTGGGACTTAGGAGAGTCCCACCCTGCCTCCCCGCTGTTTACAGCTGAGGGGTATGTTTAAAAAATTTCAACGAGAAAGTAGGGCGATTGGTCAGAAGTTATCACGTGACGACAACTACCAGTATATCCGGTGGCTAACAAGAACGATCTTTTTTTCTAAGACGTTGGCCCCGGGTGTGGCAACCCGAGAACAGCATTAAGTCCCACATGGTAAGCTTGTAGCTTATAAAAGCTACATTTAAGTAATTAAAATTTTCAAATTAGAATAACAATTATCCATTTGTATATATACATATATTTGTGTCATAAGAAAGGTATTTTTGCTCCATATAAAGCCAAATAAAAATGTTTTAATGACAGGTTTCTTCTTATCATGCTTTCAAACTGTGGGATGGTCTACCTCTGAAAATATTTTTATTGTTGCCTTCGTTTTGCAACAAGTTGAATATCTTCAGATTCTAAGTTGTTTTATCCTGTCATAAGTTACCACGTCAGACATCCCTCAGTTAATAACCATTTTTATTTTGTTTAAAAAATTATTATAGTTGAATATTTTATTATTTTTATTGATCTGAAAAGTGTGCAATAAGGAAATCATGTGTCATTTAGGATTAGGAATTTTCTTTTGATATTTTTATAGCAAACTATTTCAGCTATTTCCAAGTGATCAAAGTAGGCTTATTCTAAGCACAAATACCTTATGAAGTCTGTGAAATGGTATGTTTATAGAAGGCTTTATTGTACTTATACAGAGCTATATCTTCTTCTGTGGTGATCCCCATATCTTCAAAGGGTGTCGATAAAAACTGATTTTTATTCAAAGGTCAAGGTATCTCTGCTCTTATACAAAGGTGGATTAATGAACTATCTGGATGTCTATATCTGAGATAATAATGCATATTAGACCCTGGAAGGGAAAAAAAGAGACGATGTGGAATTACCTAGGGTTGCAACTATCAAATAGTAAAGTCTAGACAAAATCGTTGATTGAACCCTTAAAGTATTGCAGAGAAAGATTCTTGTGTTCCCCTTCTCCTCCTCTCCACATATTGCAAAATTTTATAGTTGATGTAAGAAGCACATTATAACATTTTACCCCACAGTCCCTAATGATTGTCAAGGTACTGTTTTCACCCATGGTGTCTGGGTGGGCGGTGGGAAAAGGTTTGTCTGGGCTATACCTCGGAAACTGTAAGGTGTAGGAAGTCGATACTTAGTCGGGATATTGGTTAGGGGGTGTAGGTGTGCAATGTCATGGTGTGACCTTGATTTGACCTTGCTGAAATGACCTTGACCTTTAAAATCTTGCCTGTGCTCTATGTCGGAAACCATAAGGTGTGAGAACTTGATACTTGGTAGGGTCATTGGTTGGTGGTTGTAGGTGTGCAACGTCATGGTGTTGCTTTGATTTGATTGATCTATAACATTGCCATAGTGACCTTGATCTATAAAATCTTGTCCGGGTGATATCTGGCAAACCATAAGGTGTAGGAAATTGATACTTGGGATTGACATTGCTTAGGGTTTGTACATGTGAAGCTTCATGTTGTGACCTTGATTTGACCATTGATCTTGCTGTAACAACCTTGACCTATAAATTCTTATCTGGGCTATATGTTGGAAACTGCAAAGTGCAGGAAGTTATTACTTGGTAGGGACATTAGTTGGGGGTTGTAGGTGTGCAACATAATTGCGTGACCTTGATTTGACCTTTGATCTTCCCGTAATGACATTGAACTTTAAAATTTTGTCTGGGCTATATCTCTGAAACCATAAAGTGTAGAAGTTGATACTTGGTAGGGACATTGCTTAGGGTTTGTAGGTATGCAACATCATGGTGTGATCTAGATTTGACCTTTGACCTTGTCAAAGTGACCTTGAGTTTGAAAAGGTGTAGAAGGTAGACAATTGGTAGGGACATTGGTTTTTGTGTGTGTAGGTTTGCATCATGGTGTGACCTGTAACTTTGGCCCTGCCAAAGTGTGTTCATCTGCCAAATCTGAGACCTCTTTCTCTTATGACAAAGATATATGGATTGCTTTAACTGATTATTATATACACTTTTACATAACTGTGCTATTTCCATTGACAAATATTTTCCACATAATAAATTTTACAGCTTCATAACTTTTAGTCTACTGATTAATGCTGTCATTTTTCTATTGAATTGTCTTGTTTTAATACTTTCTTTTTACATACATTTTCTTTCTCTGAGACATTATTTTCTCTACTTAAACATTATTTGGACCATTATATAACTGAGACTGCTCTGAAAGTATAACGATCTTTGTACTGTTTCACTACTTCTACAAGCAGCGAAATTTTTAGTTATATTTCAGTTACAACAATCGTTGTATACCTGGTAAATTTGTTGTTGGAATTAACATAGGCAATAAACAATAACAAATACAATAACAAATAACGACACACCTGCACTACTGGAACTGGTAGCCCAGCTCTATATTTTTAAAGCTGTCACCAGTAGATCAACTCGCAGCCTATTCCTGGAGGCTGGGTCTGGATCCAAGTGAACAGGCTCTGTATTTCAGTTTACTGGCTAACTGGTTCCCCAACTGCTTTAAATCTTGTAGCTATAGTGTGAATGGCCCTTAGAATAATTTTTTTCCTTGTCTTCTCCTTTTGTGATTCTTGCCCCAACTTCCTGTTAGTTCTTTATTTCAGATGATGGGTATTTTTTCTTCTGTGTCTCTATTAACCTTGTAAACTCATGGATGAAATTTAAAATCTAACTCTGACACGTGACACCTGATGATTGTGTTGGGTCAATACACGCATAGCCTCAAAGAACTGGCCATCTTTTGTAGCTTTAAGTCTGATGGGAAAAGGGTCAGTCAATTTTCCCGGTGGTTTGGTTGGGTCCAACTCCTTTAGATCTAAAGTGATAGGGGATGTGTAATTGGATTATTTATTATGTTGAGGTTTTGGCAACTTATACTAAATATATATAACTTGTATGTGTTTGGCGAGAAATTCGGTGTTATCGCAAACTGTCCAGTGCTCTTTATAAAATGTATATCACCTCTTACAGAAAGTCTCACCTTTATAGAAAATTTGCCATAGAAAGTCCATCAGATTCTGTGAAATATAGCTGACTGATGTCCGGAAATAAAATTGCTTTTCTTTCATTGACAGATTCTGAACCACTTCATTAAGTCAGGTAATTATTCATGTTTAATATTTTAGGGGACTTGGCCTATTATGATGAAAGTGGGTGTTTCTTCATAGTGGACAGACTGAAGGAACTGATCAAAGTCAAAGGATATCAAGTGAGTTGGATACGATACGCAGCAAAATATTACTCATGGAAAATAAGTCTCTCACATCATTTTTCGCTCTGAAAAAGATGTCTCCTGCGTTATTTAAGCTTCTGTGAAATGCTAGTGATAAAAATACTTTAGCGATTTCAAATATTTATTAAATGCTGTTATAATTAAGCGTCCCTGAAAGGGCGCTTTTTTGTTTTCGCCTCAGTTTCCTCGCCACCACCGCCGCCGCCGCATTATGGTCTCCCTTGAATATCTCCCATATTATTAGAAGGTTTCAAACCATATTTGGCACTTATATACCTTTCTGCATGCTTAAATTTGACCTTTGACCTTTATGAAGGTCACATGATCAAAAACAATTTTTTTAAGTACACCCCCCCCCCCGTCATCACAGTTCAGGAAAAACTACTTGCTACACAGCCTTATGCTTTGACACACCTTTTCATACTATCAAAAACGCGAGCTGATTAGATTTTGGGAGCAATCCCTTGAAAAATGTCTCATTTATGGGTGATTTCCTCACACCTTCCAATCTGAGAGCCTTAAATTTAGGTCAACCCCCCTATTATCTTCTTAAGTATTGCATTTAGAGCCATAAAATGTATTGGGAGGTAATAGGAAACCATATGTGGAGAGTCTAAATAGCCGGTCAGTTTTACCCCACGCCCCCCCCCCCCCCTTATGGGTCAAACTGGGGTCATAAAATAGCTGATTTTGATTTTTTGCCTTATATCTCCTTTATTGTTGCTTTTATAGCTTCAGAATGTATTAAGAGGTATTGGGAAAGCATATGTGGAGAGTCTAAATAGCTGGTCAGTTTTACCCCCCGACCCCCCCTTATGGGTCAAACTGGGGTCATAAAATAGCTGATTTTGAGTTTTTGCCTTATATTTTCTTTAATGTTGCTTTTATAGCTTCAGAATGTATTAAGAGGTATTGGGAAAGCATATGTGGAGAGTCTAAATAGCTGGTCAGTTTTACCCCCCGACCCCCCCTTATGGGCCAAACTGGGGTCATAAAATAGCTGATTTGGAGTTTTTGCCTTATATCTCCTTTATCGTTGCTTTTATAGCTTCAGAATGTATTAAGAGGTATTGGGAAAGCATATGTGGAGAGTCTAAATAGCCGGTCAGTTTTACCCCCCGACCCCCCCTTATGGGTCAAACTGGGGTCATAAAATAGCTGATTTTGAGTTTTTGCCTTATATCTCCTTTATTGTTGCTTTTATAGCTTCAGAATGTATTAAGAGGTATTGGGAAAACATATGTGGAGAGTCTAAATAGCCAGTCAGTTTTACGCCCCAACCCCCCTTATAGGCTAAACTGGGGTCATAAATAGCTGCTTTGGAGTTTTTGCCTTATATCTCCTTTATCGTTGCTTTTATAGCTTCAGAATGTATTAAGAGGTATTGGGAAAGCATATGTGGAGAATCTAAATAGCTGGTCACTTTTATCCCCTGATCCCTACCCCCCCCCCCCCCCCCCCCCCCAATGGGTCAAACTGGGGTCATAAAATAGCTGATTTCGAGTTTTTGTCTTGTGTCTCCTTTAATGTTGCTTTTATAGATTGAGAATATATTAAGAAGTATTGGGAAAGCATATGTGGAGAGTCTAAGTAGCCGGTCAATTTTACCATCCGACCCCCCCCCCCCCCCCCCCCCCATGGGTCAAACTGGGGTAAAAAATAGCTGTTTTGGAGTTTTTACCTGATATCTCCTTCATTGTTGCTATTATAACTTCGGAATGTATTAAGAGGTATTGGGAAACCATATGTGGACAGTCTAAATAGCCGGTTAGTTTTACCTCCTGACCCCCATGTATGGGTCAAACTGGGGTCATGAAATAGCTTTTGCCTTTATTGTTGCTTTTATGCTTTCACAATGTATTAAAACCTATTGCAAAACCCTGTGGACAATCTAAATAGCAATACATACTTGCACACATGATTATATATGAAGTTATCAATACTCGTTACTGAAATGCTTTGTAGCATTTACACAAAATTTACTAAAGTTACATCCAGTGTTGTACATCCAATGTACAACACTTTCTCCAGCTTGTCTATGTCTACAATGCTTGTTTATGTTAATTAAAGAAGACCTTTGTAGGATTTTCCCTGTCATGATATCACTAAGGGGGCTGGTTTATGTAAGAGTACGGTCCAGCTTTGTGCATTCTTAGCTTTACAGCATGCTTATTAAAACCACAAGGCATTTTAAACTCTCAGGGACGCTTCGCTTTTGTTAGCAAAAGCATTCATCTAGTTATCTTTGTAGTCCATACACAGGTTAGTACAGTATCTTTTTATGTGCATTTAAATGCCTTTGAAAATAAAAGCTTTTACCCGCTACCTTTAAGGGCTGTTCGGGTATTGTTTTCACCCATGATGTCTTTATGGGTAAGTGAGTGAGTAGGTGGCCACTAAAAAAAGCTTGTCTGAGCTGTATCTTAGAAACCCTGAGGTGTAAGATGTTGATACTTTAGAAGGACATTGGTTTGGGCGTGTAGGTATTCAGCATCATGGTTTGACCTTGAATTTAACCTTGCTTAAATTTTTCTGCATGCTTAAATTTGACCTTTGACCTTTATGAAGGTCACATGATCAAAAACAATTTTTTTAAGTACCCCCCCCCCCCCCCCCCCCCCCCGTCATCACAGTTCAGGAAAAACTACTTGCTACACAGCCTTATGCTTTGACACACCTCTTCATACTATCGAAAACGCGAGCTGATTAGATTTTGGGAGCAATCCCTTGAAAAATGTCTCATTTATGGGTGATTTCCTCACACCTTCCAATCTGAGAGCCTTAAATTTAGGTCAACCCCCCTATTATCTTCTTAAGTATTGCATTTAGAGCCATAAAATGTATTGGGAGGTAATAGGAAACCATATGTGGAGAGTCTAAATAGCCGGTCAGTTTTACCCCACGCCCCCCCCCCCTTATGGGTCAAACTGGGGTCATAAAATAGCTGATTTTGATTTTTTGCCTTATATCTCCTTTATTGTTGCTCTTATAGCTTCAGAATGTATTAAGAGGTATTGGGAAAGCATATGTGGAGAGTCTAAATAGCTGGTCAGTTTTACCCCCCGACCCCCCCTTATGGGTCAAACTGGGGTCATAAAATAGCTGATTTTGAGTTTTTGCCTTATATTTTCTTTAATGTTGCTTTTATAGCTTCAGAATGTATTAAGAGGTATTGGGAAAGCATATGTGGAGAGTCTAAATAGCTGGTCAGTTTTACCCCCCGACCCCCCCTTATGGGCCAAACTGGGGTCATAAAATAGCTGATTTGGAGTTTTTGCCTTATATCTCCTTTATCGTTGCTTTTATAGCTTCAGAATGTATTAAGAGGTATTGGGAAAGCATATGTGGAGAGTCTAAATAGCCGGTCAGTTTTACCCCCCGACCCCCCCTTATGGGTCAAACTGGGGTCATAAAATAGCTGATTTTGAGTTTTTGCCTTATATCTCCTTTATTGTTGCTTTTATAGCTTCAGAATGTATTAAGAGGTATTGGGAAAACATATGTGGAGAGTCTAAATAGCCAGTCAGTTTTACGCCCCAACCCCCCTTATAGGCTAAACTGGGGTCATAAATAGCTGCTTTGGAGTTTTTGCCTTATATCTCCTTTATCGTTGCTTTTATAGCTTCAGAATGTATTAAGAGGTATTGGGAAAGCATATGTGGAGAATCTAAATAGCTGGTCACTTTTATCCCCTGATCCCCCCCCCCCCCCCCCCAATGGGTCAAACTGGGGTCATAAAATAGCTGATTTCGAGTTTTTGTCTTATATCTCCTTTAATGTTGCTTTTATATAGATTGAGAATATATTAAGAAGTATTGGGAAAGCATATGTGGAGAGTCTAAGTAGCCGGTCAATTTTACCACCCGACCCCCCCCCCCCCCCCCATGGGTCAAACTGGGGTAAAAAATAGCTGTTTTGGAGTTTTTACCTGATATCTCCTTCATTGTTGCTATTATAGCTTCGGAATGTATTAAGAGGTATTGGGAAACCATATGTGGACAGTCTAAATAGCCGGTTAGTTTTACCTCCTGACCCCCATGTATGGGTCAAACTGGGGTCATGAAATAGCTTTTGCCTTTATTGTTGCTTTTATGCTTTCACAATATATTAAAACCTATTGCAAAACCCTGTGGACAATCTAAATAGCAATACATACTTGCACACATGATTATATATGAAGTTATCAATACTCGTTACTGAAATGCTTTGTAGCATTTACACAAAATTTACTAAAGTTACATCCAGTGTTGTACATCCAATGTACAACACTTTCTCCAGCTTGTCTATGTCTACAATGCTTGTTTATGTTAATTAAAGAAGACCTTTGTAGGATTTTCCCTGTCATGATATCACTAAGGGGGCTGGTTTATGTAAGAGTACGGTCCAGCTTTGTGCATTCTTAGCTTTACAGCATGCTTATTAAAACCACAAGGCATTTTAAACTCTCAGGGACGCTTCGCTTTTGTTAGCAAAAGCATTCATCTAGTTATCTTTGTAGTCCATACACAGGTTAGTACAGTATCTTTTTATGTGCATTTAAATGCCTTTGAAAATAAAAGCTTTTACCCGCTACCTTTAAGGGCTGTTCGGGTATTGTTTTCACCCATGATGTCTTTATGGGTAAGTGAGTGAGTAGGTGGCCACTAAAAAAAGCTTGTCTGAGCTGTATCTTAGAAACCCTGAGGTGTAAGATGTTGATACTTGAGAAGGACATTGGTTTGGGCGTGTAGGTATTCAGCATCATGGTTTGACCTTGAATTTAACCTTGCTTAAGTGTCCCTGACCTTTAGAATCGTATGCAGGCTATGTCTAAGAAACTGTAAGCAGATTGCCTCACTGATCTGAAATCTCAACAAGGCCGAAAAGATTTTCGGTCTACATGCACCTGCTCAAAACCATAGAGACTCAAGTAGTACATTACAATTTATGAAAGTCTGATGACCAAAAAAAAAATTCTGGGCCAGATACAACCCATACCTCGCCTAGAACTTGAGATGGTCACCGCTCCAAGTACTAACCTAGCCCATTGCTGCTTAACTTCAGTAATGAGATGGGTACTCATCACACCATTCAACAAATCATGAAAGTCTGGTGACATTAAAAAAATGGAAAAAAGTGATCTCTATAAGCATGAACCTCACTAGAACTAACACTTAAAGAAACAGTCTTTTGCTTGAACAAGTGAAAACCAGGACTCAATTTGTTGACAGATCCTTTGCTGTTGTGGCTTCAAGGCTGTGGAACTGACAGCCATAAGAAATATCATTCTTTCAAACTGTTTAAAGAAATAAAATTGCAAGGAAGCCTTGTTTATAATCAAAAGAACCTTTGACAAGGCAATCTGTAAGTAATTCCTATTCTCATAGTGCGCTATTGGGCTATTTCCATATTTCAGGGAACACAGATAAAACTTGGTGTTAGGCAGCAAGTCTGAATGTTGACATCAGTATTAATACATTATATGATTGTAAATTTCAGTGGACACACCTGATTAGGAGGCCTGAATACATGTGTTAAATTCTGCCCAAAAGGGAACACTACTTTACAGGGTTTATATTTTCCAATTGATTCTTTGTGTTGTCTTCTCCAGGTGGCACCAGCAGAGCTTGAGTCAATTCTGTTAAGTCACAGCGAGGTAAAAGATGCCGGGGTAACTGGGATACCTCACAGTATCTGGGGAGAAGTACCCTCCGCTTGGGTGGTGAAACAACCAGAGTCTCAGCTAACTGAATGGGAGCTGGCGCAATTTGTCAACAGTAAGCGCCAAAAATGTCTGAAAATCCATGGCCAGTAAATTTTACACTTTTTCAGTCTCGACCTTATATGTCTTACAAATGCAGCCAAAAAATGCTAGTAATCAGACGAGTATTATCCCTTGTCTACATCAGACTTACCTTGAAATTGGGTTATTCCACATTATTTAAAAACAAAATGAACCATATAACCACTTTACTGATGATGAATTGTCATTTGAATTAATATTCTTTACTTTCGCAATAAGTTTCTTTTTTTTTGTTTTTGTTTTTTTTTTGTTAAATCATGGGTCATACTGTAAACTGGGTATGAAATTAAAAAAAGTACATGTATATTTAGGTCTTTGGGCTGACCATTTTGAAATTACTTTTCAAGTTTGATAATATGTTTTCTTCATTTTGCCGTTATAATTGCTGTTGTGCCTATTCAGGGACTTCTATTTGGTGTCTCTGTTTTAGAACAAGTTGCGTCTTTCAAACAACTACAAGGAGGGATTGCTTTTGTGGAGCAAATTCCAAAGTCTGCCAGTGGGAAAATTCTCCGACGAGAGATAAAAGAAAGAATAATGATGAAAAGTGTCATCTCCAAGCTGTGACCTAAACAAGTCTGGTGTGAGAGGCCTGTCACCTCGGTGTGGGTTTGACTCCCACAAGTGAAAATGCTGAGGACCTGTCCCAATATGACCCTGGCATGTCGAACGGGACATAAAACCCCAACTTTGAATAGGTAGTTCAAGAAGATAGGCAATTTGTCTGAATAGGCAGTTCTTGAAAACAGGCAATTATGTATAGGCATGTGTATAGGCCATTTATCAAGATATGCAATTCATGAAGATAGATAATTCATTTGTATACTCCGTGAACCAGAATCCGGTCCATTCCACTTTCTGGTCTAAATGGTTTTAAAATCAGACTTATGCATGATTTTGTGCCAATATATTAACAGAAGTTATATATTCTTAAAATAGAATTGTTTTGGGGTATACACACATTTTTGTGGAACAAGAAAAGTGCGCTAAAAGGTTTCAAATGTTGCAGTGAAAAAAGACTGCACAATTTTGTTAATAGACTGGAAATAGGTACAACAATCATATAGGCAGTTTTTGAAGATACACAAGGTAATTCATCCCAAAAGGCATTTTGTGAAGATTGGCAGTTCATATGGAAAGGCAGTTCATAAAAATAGGTAATTCTTGAAGGAGGCCAATTTATGTATGTATGTATGTATTTATACTCAGCGCAATATCTCCATATACTACAGGACTCAAAGCGCTATTTAACCAATCTGACTGTACAGGTACAGCCCCAATTTACAAGTAACTGACATTCCCCTAACTTGAAGATAGAGGCTCAAGGATGACCATTTATCAACGTCCTTGAGGTTCTTTAACCTGCCACTGGGGATAGGACCCAATGAGAGGACCGCCATTTTAAGTGGTCATCCGAGCCACTATGTATCTGCCTGTACCTGGGATTGAACCCACGTCTTCTGAGTTCCTAGACAAGTGTGTTACCTGCTAGGCCACAGTGGCAGATAAACTGGCAATTCATGAAAATTCGATGTAGACTGGCAATTCATGAAAATAAGGAATTCAAAATCAATACCTGCGTGTAAACCATTAAAAAAAATAATGTTAATGTTAAGTAGCCTACGAAAGTGCTAAAGCTATAGGTAACAAAGACATCCATGTTTTTTGTTGTGTTTTTTTTTTTGTTTTTTTTTTGTTTTTTGTTTTTTTTTTGGGGGGGGGGGGGGGGGGGGGTGGTCAGAAATTTTGCAAAAGTATTCATAAGAAATAAGCAACTCATATGGATGGACATTTGATAAAGACTGTCAAGTATTGTGAAAAGCCAGTTAATTCTTTTGACTCTGGCTTTTTGTTAGTAACAAAGTTGTAAGAGGTAGATATTGTAACTTGAATAAATGGCAGCTGCAGCTTACATTTTGGAGTCAAGAAGAAAAGATTTTTGTTATAGATGTTTTTATATGTTTACTCAGTGTGAATCACATGTTCTTGTAACATTTTCATGTGACAAACCCTGGTGTCAGTATGTTTTTTAATAAGAGAACTGCATCTTACATCGTAGGAACCTGTTAGCCGAGAGATATTTGTATATAGCATAAGATCCATGTAAAAATTTATGCCACTGTACTTAAAAACTCAAACATAGTGTACATATCGTCTCAGCCCAAAACTGGCTTAATTTAGTTACTTCTTTTTGTAAAGATGTTTTCATCAACAAGCCATCTGTTTTACAAATAATCCATACTGCCTCAGATATCATGTAGTTTTATGACAAAATTTGTCTTTTTTCCCGTAACTGTCATCAAGTGTTATTGACAAAAGACATTAAATTGCAATAAACTCCTGTCATATTTTAAATTGCAATAAACTCCTGTCAGCATGTTATTCATAGCTCTCTGTTTATTGGTTTCTACTTCTGCAGTGTTCATATTTTTATTGTAACGATCTTACTGTTTTGCATCATGAAAACTTGCTGTCTCACCAAGCTGTCTGTTGGTGTGTTCACTACAGTGTGTCTAAGTGGGTTTTAACTTATGTGGCACCAGTCTTATCACACTTTCCATGAATGATAATCCCAGGAGAGCTGATTGGTGTACCATGAAGGTGTAATTTGTAGGTAAAATTTATTACAAATACACTATGTATGGGAATTTTGAAAACTACATCGAATATAGGTCATATTTTCACACAAGATGGTGTATATCTGTTGTATGTCCTCCCTCAAGATGATTCTGATTTGGATCCATATCAAGTCTCAAGATATTTTTCACCAATATTTTGTACTTAATGCACTGAAAAGGTGACAATACTGAAGCTATGTAAGAAAGACACGGAAGGGGTGGAGTGGGGCCATTAAGTGGAAATCAGTTACAGGTGGAGAAATGAGATGACAAAGGAGGGTCACATTGAGAGCCTCTCTTTAATTTAACTTTGAAACAGCTTGAACAGGGATGCATCTTTTGTGAGATTAATTATATGTTTTTAAGTGCTAGCTCTAGCGAGCTCACCCTTTAGGAATCTAATCTAATGTTGATTTTTATAGTGCTTAATCTCCATCAATGACAGACTCTAAGGCGCATCTGAACATAAAACAAGGCAATAAATGTTAATCCAATGACATAGCCAGGTCATAGCTAAGGAGACACAGGGTTAATGCTATGGCACATAGGTTATAGCAAACAGGTAGGTGTTGAGCTCTTTCTGAAGGAGGCAACTGATGTTGCACAGCATACATCATAAGGGAGTTCATTCCAAATTCCAGGAGCATCAAAGGCAAAACTATGGCCAAAATGTTTGACTGACTTAAAGACTGATGAGTGGAATGGAGGAACTGTAAGGTATTGATGATTAGGGTGACTACACCTGGTACTATAAGAACAACTGTTGAGAGAAAAGAACGGTTCAAAATAGGAAGGAGAACCACTCTAAATATTTGTAAATCAGTGTTGCAGTGTTGAACATACATTATGGTACTTAACAGGCAACCCCAGTGGAATTGCTTTAGGATGGGTGTAACATGAGCATACTTTCTATGATTTGTGACATTACGAGCAAAGGGTATTCTGAATAATCTGCAATTTGTACTGATTGAGACATGACAAACTTCGAAACAGAGAATTAGTCCAAATGACTACTAATCAAGGCATTTGCAGCAAGGACTGCCACTTCAGGAGTAAGATACTGCATTATTCTACAAAGGTCAGGCATCTGAAGAAAGCATGCTTTGCAAGTCTTCTTGACATGTTTAGAGAAGGAAAATTCTGCGTCAAACCACACACCTAGGTTTTTGACAAAGTCAACTGGATGAGGAAGACATCAAAGAATACTGACAGGAAAGTGAGAGGAAATTTTCTCACGTTGAGCCTTAGAACCAAAAACAATAAACTCAGTTTTTTTCAGGGTTGAGCTTCAATTTACTGAGAGCCATCCATTGTTCTACATCCTGAAGGCAGGCATTTAGCTTGGCAAGAGCAGCAGAGGCATTCATATGGGAGAGATGGATGTATAACTAAGTATCTTTCGCATAAAAATAGAATTTAATACCTGGATGAAGGCTGATTGTAGAGCAAGGGCATGTAGCCTTCACATCCTGTTTCCTGTTTCTTTTATTGCGCTACAATAGCTTACCATGTGGAACTGAGTGCTTTCTCGGGAGGCCGCAGGCATCCGGTCAGCGTCCATGAAAAATAGACGTTTAGTATCAACCGGATCCCTGTGCTGAGAGTGTACCAAAACAATGTAATCTCGTGTCTAACCCTTCTTCTCTCATTGGCCGCGTGACTAGCAAGCGTTTAAAATAAGCTTACTTTATTTCACTGTTTTCTCAGCACATAAGTATTGTTGGATGTTACTATTCAGCCATTTATTTTGTTTTATATCATAGTCCATTCTGACAAAGTTGAAAAGTTCAGGATAAGTGTTCTTTGAATATTTCTCATTTGTGAGTTTTCCGTGTTTCGACTCGGATTTTATTGCTGTAAAAATGTCTTCCCACCACACGAGTGCAAAGCCCAGATCATTAAAATGCAGGCATTTTTGTTTCTTATTCGACACTCATAATTACTGTCCTATGTGCAGAGAAGCTGACAAAGGGGATAACCCTTGTGTTACAAATGAAACGCCATGCAATATTTGTGCAAATTATACTGAAGAACAACAAATTAAAATTAAGCACAGACATATAAGAAAACAAAAAAGTATTGGATCCCTGCAATACTTCTAAACAAGATGATCTGGACTTATTGGGGGATAAGGTGGAGGCATTTTCTGGCTCTCAAGCAGACCTTGAGGGTGCTGCTGATAATTTATTTTATTCTCCTCCACACCCCCAACCTGTACGTTTCGAGTCTTTGTCATTAAGGACTCCTCAAACTGTACCACCAACCCCAGGTACTGATTTGCAGAATAAAATAGAAAGTAGACTAGAATAATCCCTGGGTAATCAATTTAACATCCAACTTCAACAGCAAATGCGGGTCTTTCAAGCGTCCACGCTGGAGGCTAAGAAATCTCTCAAAGATGAAATGCAATCTATGAAAAAAGCCTCCGAGACGGAGGTAGATAAGACCTCTGCTTCTCTGTCAAAAGCTGGACCAAGTAAACATCAGACCCGACCACTCAGACTTCAGACCCGACCACTCGGGCATCTGAGCACTCGGATGCTCAACCTATGGACACAGACTTATCTGGTCCTTCCCTTCCACCAAGTGTCCAGTCCGACCATGGCTCCAAGCACTCGGATCTTCAATCCGACCACTCGGATCCTCAATCCGAGCACTCGGAACAACCTAAAAGGGTGTGTTCTGCCAAAGCTAAGAGCACTCGGACAAGACAAAACACAAGGTTCAGGCAAAGTATTGTTCTCAGTCATCTTCTTCAGAGGAAAATCAGTCCTCTGTCCACATTAAAAAGTCTGCTAAGCCTCAACAGGCTCCTGAGCACGACCAACAAAAGGATAGCACAGACCCAGTTTTTTATAGTGAGGTAGATATGTTTGATCTCCCTTCTCAATATGCAGAGGAAGTGGAAACATACTTGATCTCCCCTACCCCAGGGAAACTTTGCCTAGGTCCTCTACCACTGTGCTAGGCCTGGACAACAAGAAAGTCCAACAGGAACTAAGGCCAAGAGGCCCTTCAGCTATGCTCCCTTTAAATCCCATTCTCAAAGAGAAATTTGAACAGGCTTTCTTGTCTTCTAATTTACCTGAGGGTAAATGTATCAAACCCCCTTCTTCAACAGCAAAATAGAACCAGGTGGGACAACCTTGTTTTGAAGACTAACTTCAGGGGCTTAATACAGATTTTGCCAAGATCTGTATCTCTCCTAAACCCTCTGGGAACACCAAGCTAGGCAAAATCTATCTGCCATCAATTTCACAGCTACTTTCACAAAGACTGCTTCTGCTTGTAACACTGTTATGGAGAAGTGTCAGCACAGTATTAAGGCTACCTGGCTATGAACACGCCTGTGAATATTTTGAGATAGGGGTGCAACGAATCAAAATATTACGAACCGAATCGATCCGCGAATCAATCAGTGCAAACCAAATCGATTCACGAATCAATTTGACATAATTTAACTTGCCTGTGCAGTGATCATTTGATGCTTTAAATGCAGCTTTTGTATAAGTTTCACATATTTTATAGATATTTTGATTCAAACATAAGCGCAAACAAGATTCGCGAACTTTCATTTGCCACCAAGCGGTTTGCGGATATCTGTTCCACCGAAAATGACCGAATATACCAAACTATCGTTGCAGTACTACTGTGGGGGCAGTTCCTCCCAAAGCAGTAATCAATTGTTTTATTGCGAAAAATACACTTACCATTTCCTGACCATTGCTATATGTTGGTGCCATCCAACTCACTGGCCAACGTTGAGAAACGTTTTAAGATACCTTAAGAGGCCAGTGAGTGAGTGTGAACTAGCATGTCCCCCTAGTGGTCATGTGACCACGCTAGTAAACAACCTTCATTATTTTTGTTGGCCATCCTAGAGTGTGGATGTTTATTTTCATTTCGGATTTTTATTTATTTTTGGACTTCTTGTGGATTTCAGTTCTGTTGTAAGACATCTGTATTGACTATGTCTTCTCAGGACAAAAAAATTAAGAGGAAAAGCACAGAGGAAAAGTGCTTTTGTGGACATTTTTTCGCGGATTGATGACCACCATTTGCAACATGGCGGCAGGGATGTTCGTCGTTTGGATGGAGACATTCTTCTGCTCACAATGCATGTTTTTCTTCAAAGATCTCGTCTTACTTCAGATTGGGACGAGTTTCTTTTATTTTTTTATGGTTTTTCCACTGGATTGAAGATTTACTTCATTTTTAACTCTGAAACTGTCGGCAGTCATACTAGCTCAGGCAGGGACAGTTTACATGTTGCTAGGCGACAAAGGAAGCCATGGAGGCAATTCGATTGTCGCAAATAAGCTTATCACAGGTCGGGTTCTTATAGCCAGGTGTTTGGCAGCAAGATCTCACCACGTCATTCTCTGCCGAGTGGGTCACCGGATGGATTTCCCTATGGGGGCAGACATCATACTTTTTCTTGGATGCTACGGAGTGGACGAGTTCCGGATGCAGAGTTGAGCTTCTACACCGTTTAATTCCTCCGGTGAGGTTCAGTCGGAACTTTTCACGGAGGAAAATACCCGCATGACGTCATCCGAAGACAATCGAGTTTCCATACCTCCTCATATGTCTGGAATCGGGTTGACAGACGACCGGAGTTTGTGATTTATCTCACCACTTGGCTTTCATTCTGTGGATTTTTACTAGTTTCTGCTGGGAACTGGCACCGGTACACATTATCTAGTACCCATTGTCAAATTTTATTCAGCAGTTCAGCAGCTAGAGAACATGTCAAATCTTGGATAAGAATTTTTGGAAGTTGTCTGGCGGGACCTCTTCCAGGACTTCATCAAGGATCTTGAGATTACTGCATATCATAGGGTATCAGCAATTTCTTGGTTTGTCACCAGAGTATTTGCAATTACAGTCCTCAAAGATCCTGGATTTTTCTGTTGGGAAGTGCTTACCCAGTTCTTCATTTCATTGCTCTAACTTGTCTCTTAAAATATTTTTAGTGGGATAAGGAGTGCATTTTCACTGTTAATGAAGTTGTTTCTTGGTGGACACATGTCAGATGCCCGAAAAACTTCATTTTGTAATCTCATGTGTATTGGGATTCTTATGTTTAGGAAGGGCCAAATCTGACATATGACTGGAAACATCATAAAAGGCCCTACAACATATTCTTTTGTCCCTTTTATGACAATTCTTCCACTTTCTCTGTTCCTCAGATAGACATGGGGGAATTAGAAGTAATATAATGTTTTAATGGAGTAATCGTTTAGGAGGAATGTATGTCCAGTTTTCGCAGATATACAATTCCTTACTTGTTCAGACAGTAACAGGACTATGTTCATCAAATTTTTTCACGGAAGCGACAGTAGCAGGAAGTAGTTCTGATCCATATGCAGAAAGTAGTTGTGGACATAGGTTTTGCAGTTTAAAAAAAAAAAAAAAAAAAAAAGGCGAGAGACAACAGTTTGATAGAAGCTGTTTATGAAATGATCGACAAAAGGGCGATAACACCGGTAAGATGGTGATATCGCTGCAATTTTACAGTTTATCGGTTGTCATAAGCTGGGAAGAGATGGCTACCACCAATAGTTGAGGTCAGGTAATAAACCTTTACATGTACCTTAATTTCTCATAGTTGGGTTTTTCGCAATTGTTACTAGTAAGTGAATGGGTGTGTCAACTCGTTTCCTTACAGTTGCATTCTTTCGTAGCCGGATTCACACAAATTTTTATCTTCACTTCCCTGTTGATGACAGTTCACACCGGTTCACTGCCTGTTTGCTATGTTAGTCCATGGTGAGACTGTGGGATCTATAAGAACGCATCTTGCTTGACCAGTATATAGACCATTTCATTGCTTTGCTCTTGGAAATGGTTTATTTTTGACTTTACTATTGTATCAACGGATAGTGAATCTGATGGCTGCAGTAGAAGGCATTGGGTGTCACCAGCTTATATACATAGAAAAAAAAAAAAAAAATCTTGTCTAAAGCACCAGGATTTTTAGTTTGGATTGCAGATTCCACCTTAGGGTACATCTTTACTCATAGCAAAGCATCTTCTCCGGCTAATGGTTTCTAAGGAAGCCATTTCTTTGGTGGCGGTATGGCTTCATAGGAGAAAACAGTGCCATTGGGTCATTTGTTTATCAGGTAACCCCAAGGCTATCTGCTAATGTACCACAGATACCACACATAATACACAGATAATGTACCAGTTTTTCTGTTCTCAGGTTCTCAGGGATCATCTTCAGTGGTGGAACGACTTTTCAAATTTGCAGGAGCTCCCATTACTTCATCAGAAGGAGCACAATCTCCTTCTGTTATTAGATGCTTTCTTTAAGGGTTGGGATGCACAATTATGGCATCAAACAGCCAGTGGTCTGTTGTATCATGAGGGGTCAAGACTCCACATTAACAGGGCTACTACCTTTAGAATCATTTGGAGGTCTGATTCGGATTCTGAATCTGTTGATTTCCACAGACAGTTCTTCAGTGGTTTCCTATCTGAACGGGTAGGGAGGTACCCACTTTCAGGAATGTGTTTCCTTATCTGAAGAATCATTCCTTCGACGAATGCCATGGGTTCAGATTCAGGCATATCACTTCCCAGGGTATACAAATATTCCGACAAATTCTTTGTTCATGAGAGTCAAGATGATTCAAATTGAATGTGTTTTTGGATGACTTTTGAATCTTCTATTCTGATTCAGGTGTTCAATCAAATCTGTCTTTGATTACAATCACCAATGATGGATTTGTTTTGCAACTAGTTTGAACCACAAGCTTGTCTTTTTCAACTTTTCTTGGGATGGACTGGACAGTTTGTTTGGTCCTGTGACCTTGATTCTTCAGGTGATGCAGGTGAATCATTTGGCTTCTTAGGCTCCTTTGGTTTTCAACCTGTAGTCATTCCTGCTTTGGAATCTTCTTTAGATCATGCTTTGGTGCAAGATAGGTTTCTTTGTCCAGTGAGAGCCTTGAGAGGTTATCTTGATAAGACAAAAGATCTCAGGAAAGGCAAGAATTCTTTTTGTAGCTATTAAGAGGTACTACTTCAAGATTTTGGTGCAGAATCATCTTGATTGCATCAAAGTGGCTAGGGATGTCTTATTTTTGGGATCTGGTGGATCTGTTCCACAAAGGTTCCTTTTAGGGCTTTCCTTGCAGGTGAGTTCAATCATTCTGCCATTGGTATCCAACAACCTGAATCTTAAAGCTTCCAGTGTATGTGTTTCCTTTCTTAGACTGTGGGGCTTGGGGAACAGGTGCATTACTCATTTCTTGGGAGGATCTGGACAGCTTTGTGTTTGTTCCAGTGGCTCTCGTTCCTCAGGTGATTCAAGATGGTCACCTACAGGTGCACAATCATCATGGTTGCACCAGGATAGCCAAGGATTCTTCAGGTGATTTAGAAGATTTCCACCTTCAGGTGCAGATTCATGAAGATTGAATCATGATGGTCATGGTGGATGTTCTTGGTTGTGGGACCTGGTAGATCTATGCACATCTGAGGCTTCTTTGTGGTGAACTTCTCAGATACTACTTTTCTAGATGTAGCAAATTTCCTTAATTATTTCTTTAAGGAAAAGAATCTTAAGCCATCTACTATTGCTGGTTACAGAATAACAATGGTAGATTGCTTTCCTTGAAGGGAAATAAGTCTCTAGAACTCTTCAGCTGTATAGATTGTTGACATATTTCTATAGAGACAATCCAGTAGCCAATAGGTTAAGCCTTCTTTACCTTTTGTCTCTGGTCTTGTTTGGTCTCACCAGACAGTCTTTTGAGCCTTTGGGGAAGATTTCTTGGAGGTTATTAACTTTCAAGACGGTCTTTCTTTTGACTTTGGCATTAGGCAAAGGAAGAAGGGTATTCTCGTTAGCATTGTCTTCCCTTACTTTAAATGAGTATTGCTCACAAGTGGCTCTGGCCATTTATTAGCTAAGAATCAGTTGGCTTCGCATGGGCCTACTTCAGTTAAGCCGGTCAATATGCCAGCTCTCAATCACTGGGAGAGCAGTTTTACTCATGACAAGATAGATCTCTTTTGTCTTGTGAGGTTTTGAAATACTTTTACTTGGGACAAAGGATTCAATGAGGAATTTTTATGTCTTGTCTGTGCCTAGTTAGGAAGGCTTTACAGCAGATATTTTCAGGTCAACTATCTTATCTTGCTGTAGGCAGACTATCATTTTGACTGAGGAGAAGTCAAATTCTGACTCTCAACAGCAGCGAGTCAAAGCAAGAATCTTCAGGTTTTAGGATAGTGTTTCTGTATATGAATTTTTAGATGCATGTTACTGGAAACCATAACTTTTTTACCAATTTTCAGTCTCACCTGCTTGGTTTGCTTGTGGTCAGACTTTGATATTGTGTCCTACAGTTTGTTATCTTATAAGTATATGCGTGATACTTATATTGATACTTTAGTATGCATTTGCAGCTGTATGTCTGTCATACTATCTGTTTTTATATTAGGCAGATTTGTCGACTTCATTCAGACTTGGAATTACACAATATGCTGATGACACTTCCAATATTTGTGTCACCTGTGTGGCTGTTGGATGTTTGTCTAGATACAGCATTCAACTGTGGCAATAACTGTCAATTTGTGAGATCTTCAACTACATACTATGATTTAGGGGATCTGTATGGTATGTGGTGACTGTTGGAAGTTTATATGTTGTTGTATGCATGTAAATTTCAATGTAAACTTCTCATAATGTTTTAGTTGTAGGCTAGGTAGTGAGTCTCTGTAATGATTACTTCCTTCCTACAACAACAACAACAACAAGGCTGTGTTGTTTTGTAGTGCTCAACAGTTCCACTGCCTCATCTGGGAGGTGAGTTTGGATCTGAATGCCTATAGGATTGTGCTGTGTATGATAGCTGTGCAGAGTGGTGTACTGGGTCTTTATATTCTAGTACTGCCCTCCTTCCATGAAGGCTGCATTCAGCAATGGTCAGGAAATGGTAAGTGTATTTTTCGCAATAAAATTGAAAAATTTTGTTGTAATTTTAATTTTTATTAGATAAATACTTACCATTTCCTGACCAGGATAGTCCCCTCCTACCTCCCCGCAGATTCAGTACTAGGGGAGTATTTTCTGCAACAAAAATAATGAAGGTTGTTTACTAGCGTGGTCACATGACCACTAGGGGGACATGCTAGTTCACACTCACTCACTGGCCCCTTAAGGTATCTTAAAACGTTTCTCAACGTTGGCCAGTGAGTTGGATGGCACCAACATATAGCAATGGTCAGGAAATGGGAAGTATTTATCTAATAAAAATTAAAATTACAACAAAATTTTTCAATTTTCCTCACGTTGACGGAAATCAATCAACAGAGGCTTTAGAGGTCGTTTTCGCACTCAAGGGGACAAGGGCATGGAAAGCCCTCACCCCAATGACTCCTTACAAGCCTCCCTCAGTCCACCGGTAGGAGGTCGCCTCTGTTCTTTCAGAAGAGACGTGCAAACAAACAAATGTTCAGACATGTTAAACATTATCACCAATGGTTACGTTCTTCCATTCATCTCAAAACCAAATTTAGTCAGAGCTCCCCTGATTCAATCAGGTTACAAGGCCCTCAAAAAAGACCAAGCTCTGGCCTCTTGTATCCAGTCTCTTCTGTCAAAGAATGCTATAGAAAGGGTGGAAAATCTCTCAGGTTTTACAGTCGCCTGTTTCTTGAACAGTAATAGACCTAAGCAGGCTCAACACCTTCCTGCTTGTAGAAAGGTTCAAAATTGAAACACCAGAGTGCATCCGGGCCTCTGATTCCAGGGGAATGGGTGTCGTCGATAGACCTAGCAGACGCCTACCTTCACATTCCCATCCACCCAAACTCAAGGAAGTACCTAAGGTTTTGCCACAAGTCACAGGTGTTCCAGTTCATCTCCCTTCCCTTTGTGCTAGCCACAGCCCCACAGGTCTTTATAATGATAGTTAAAGAAGTGAAGCTGATGGCCCTGACAAGGGGAATCAGACTTCACCAGTTCCAAGACGACTGATTTATCAGGGTCCAGTCTCAGGAAGAAGCACAAGTGAACACTCAGACAGGGGTAGACCTGACTCAGTCCTTAGGGTGGATAATAAATCAGGAGAAATCTGAACTGAAACCTGCTCAAGTGTTTTCATTCATGGGCTACGAATACCATCTAGATTCAGACCTTGTAAAACCCACTCAAGAGAGATGGCTCAAACTTCAGGATTTGATCCTACGACTCAAGTCAAAACATATTTTATTGCGTTAATACATCTTATCCAATGGACAATATGCTAAACCGGTCGGCACAGACCGGCCCGCCAAACGTCAGAAAAAGACGTCCTGTGTTTCCACCGGCTGGCTGGTCCATAGTACTGTGCACTCCCCAGATGGCGCCTCGTACTTCCTTCCTGTCTAGACAACCTGACGTCATAGCATCTTTTTCGTTTGGCGCGTGTACTGTGCGGACGTGTTTTCTACAATCTCCAGATATTTTAAGGAAAAGTGCATTATGACGGATTTGCTACCTTATTTGCCAATAATTATTGTAAAGTGTTACCTTCATATCAAGCACGGATATACTTCAAGAAATCTGCTGGAAACGCTCCCTAGCTGACTCAATTTAGTATTGATGATAGGGCAGTAAGCGACGAGAAATATGAATTATGAAGACAGCCATTTGCTAGTTTCCTCCCTTTTAACCATTGTGTTGTTAGGGGCAGATCGACAATTTTAAAGGAAATAATGGATATACTACTTACAAGGTATTTTTATCCGTGTCTTTTTGAATGTACCTTCTGTAACCTTCCAGCTACAGTCACCATAGAAACGTCTTTGCTAGTACTACAAATGCAAATCACGGGAAACTTCAGTCTACGTAGTTTTCAACACTGTATATAGAGGGAATTCCCTTATGAAGGTGCATTCTTCATCAGAGCGCACTGGTACAGACTACCAACCTAGCTCGAGTATTTTTCATCAGAAGCAGGAGGTGAATTCTTCAGATTTCTTCAACCGACCTCTACATAGAAGAACTTTTCACTCTCAGTCCCACCCTTGTGGACCCGGCACTTGTGTCGGTAATAAGGGCAGTGGATGGCCAGGAAACTGGTTTGAGTGTACAGCCGGCTGAGAAGAAGAACCGACTTCAGACCGGCAAGGAATTTCATCTACAGAGTGCACTGGTCCAGGCTTCTCTGCTTTAAAAGCATCAGCCGACTGACCAGCTCAAAAGAACGCGACCTCTGACATCATATCCAATCAGCCAATCGCGTGTCCTTCCGACCCATCACGAAGCAGGTCACGTGTTTTCACCGACCTAAGTGCGTTCTTTCAGAACTCACGTCTACTGTGATTCCAGTCCCTGCCTTCTTGTTGTCGGTAGTGGGGTTTGTGGACTGTAAAGTTGCCGGCAAAGCATCACACCAAGAACGCGAATACTGACGTCATCCCCAGTTAACCAATCGCGTGTCCTTCCGACCAGTCACGAAGCTGGTCACGTGGTTTTACCGACCAGGTCACGAAGTTAATCACGTGATTCACCGAACAGGAAGGTCGGAAGATCCGAGGCTGGTCACGTGATTCACCGACCAGGTCACGAAGCTGATCGTCATCTCCAATCAGCCAATCACGTTCTCCCTCCGACCAGTAAACTGGTCATGTGACACACCGACCAACACTTGTTTCTAAATATAGATCATAAGGGCTTTCCCAGCAACTGTCAAATCTACAAACAAGACGTGCGTTCAAAAGAAATACTTTATTAATGGCGGAAACCTACAGCCAGCTGATTTCAACACAAGATAGTTGTAAGTACATTTACTCCAACAACTGGTTACAGAATATACCGACCCACTACCGCCTAAACAGCCTTGTACAGTTACTTCAACAACTGGTTACAGTGCACCGACCGACTACACAGCCTTATACAGTAGCTTTAACAACTGGTTATAGTGTACCGGCAGGGTACCGGCTACACAGCCCTGTACACTTGCTTCCACAACTGGTTTCAGAGTGTACTGACAGGTACCGACTACACAGCCCTATCCACTTGCCTCATTGACTGGTTACAGAGTGTACCTGCTGGTACTGGCTACACAGCCTTGTACACTTGCTTCAACTACTGGCTACAGAGTGTACCGGCTGGTACTTGCTACACAGCCTTGTACACTTGCTTCAACTACTGGTTACAGAGTGTACCGGCTGGTACTGGCTACACAGCCTTGTACACTTGCTTCGACTACTGGCTACAGAGTGTACCGGCTGGTACTTGCTACACAGTCTTGTACACTTGCTTCAACTACTGGTTACAGAGTGTACCGGCTGGTACTTGCTACACAGCCTTGTACACTCGCTTCAACAACTGGTTACAGAGTGTACCGGCTGGTACTGGCTACACAGCCTTGTACACTTGCTTCAACCTACCGGTTACAAGTCTACAAGTTTTTTTGTGCCAGTTACAGAGGCTTAACTGTTTACAGTGAATTACCGGTTATGGACTCTTGGTACTGGACAGAATTGCCTTGGTAGATTTGGCTACAGAAAATTCTTAATGCTGCACCTTGCAAGATGCTGGCCTGGGGCAAGAGTTCTTTAAATGTGAAAAGTGGTGTCAACCCCACCGGACCGGACCACAGCAAGATCAGAGAAACTGTTTTCTCAGATCATTGTCACCAGACCGGACCAGTGTCTGGAGGCCGGAGGGACAAAAATTTTTGTCAGACTGCCTGTAGGGTCCAGACTAACCCCATTTCGGGACTTAGGAAGCCTTGGGGGGGCTGGACCCTAGGTAGTACAAATGTTGAGGGAGGGCTACACTCTCCCTTTCCAGTCAAGCCCAAGCTTGACAAGGTCACCCAAATAATCAAATGCTATGCACATCTTCACAGGAACCTATATTGGTTAGAAGCATTACATCAGCTTATGGACAAGGAATGGTGCAGTCGAGCCAGTTCAAAATCTCTGGGCTTCTTCAACCTTGCTTGGTTCCAAAACCACACAACCATTGGGGACCTATTCTAGGTCTGAGCAAACCAAACCTTTCAGAGACCATCAGGACCACCCTCCAACAACAGGAGTGGGTTACCTCAATAGTTTTCAAGAACGCCTACTTCCATATACCTATACAGGAACAGTCCAGGACATATCAAATGTCATGCCCAGGGTCTGACATACCAGTTCAAAGCACTGTCTTTCGGTCTGTCCACTGCACCCATGGAGCTCACTGTAGTAGCAAGGAGTTGAAACTGTTGGCCATAGAAAGGGTATAATAATCCACCAGTACTTAGACGACTGGTTGGTGAAAGCCACATCCCTCCGGGGTTATCTCCAGCATACACTAGATCTAGTGAAAATATGCCAAGGTTTAGGTTACCAGTTCGACCTCATGGTTGGTCCGGTCCGACCTAAACCGGACCATTGGCAGAACCTTCAGGATAAATCTAGAAATACTGTCACTACCGCTTTGTCCGGTCCAGCACTTCATGTCGGATAGGTTTACTAACAACCACAGGAAAGTAATTTCACCTAGGCCGACTTCATAGGAGACCCATACAGTGGCATCTCAACAACTGGAAGGTACCAGAGTCACTAGAAAAGGTGATTTCAATACCAAGGGGTGGCACCCACATTTACAAGGGTGGTTGCAAGAGGACAATGTCCTTACAGGCCAACCATTACACCCAAATAAAACATGATCTACAAATTTTACAGATTCATCAAAGCAGGGTGGGGTGCTCACTTAAACGGACACACTGCAGGAGGCACCTAGTCCCTCTTGGAAAGCAATTTGCATATCAATTACCTAGAACTCCAGGCAGTCCTTCTAGCCTTACAAGAGTTCCAAGACCTCTGTATGCACAAGATAGTACTTGTAGAGACAGACAACACCACAGTGGTGTCATACATAAACAGAGAAGGAGGCATGAGGTCGGGCCCACTTTGTGCTTTACTATGGAGAATCCTGACCTGGTGCGCCAGAAATCAAGTAACTCTAAAAGCCCGACACAGGCTGGCTGAGTGTGGTCGCAGCGGAGCTATCCAGGCTAGACCAGTCCACCCAAACAGAGTGGTCTCTCCTTCAGGAGGTCTTCCAAGCAATATGCAACAGGTGGCACCGGCCTCAACTAAACCTATTTGCCACGAGGTTCAACAACAAGTTGCCCTTGTTTGTGTCACCGGTACCGGATCCCCTGGTTACAGCAGTGAATGGGCTCAGTTTGCCATGGTAGGATCAGGAAGCATACACCTTCCCGCTGTCAGCCATATTGGGCAAAGCGGTTATGTTACAGGACTCCCCATATAAGAGAATCATTCTGATTGCTCCGGGGTGGCCCATCATGCCTTGGTTTTGGGATCCAGTGGCCATGTCCAGCCAAATCCCACTGAGCCTGCCCAACCTGTTGACACAACCATTCAATCAGATCCCTCACAGAAATCTGACAAATCTTAATCTCGATGCTCGGCTCCTGGAGCCTCAGCATTCGAGGAGCAGGGCTTCGCTGAGGCGGTGGCAGAAAGAATTGAGGCTCCTCAAAGGGGATCAACCAGATCCGTCTATGAGGCAAGTGGACCATTGTTACAAGTGGTGCGTCACTAATCAGGTGGACCTCAGGGTACCCCTGTAAAGTCAGTTGCTGACTTCCTTATGTACCTTATAAGGACAGGAAGATACAGCCCAGCACCATTGATGGTTACAGTTCAGCCATGGCTGATTAACTGGGAAATTCCCCCTTCAACATCAGCAAGGACAAAAATCTCGCTCGTCTCCTGGATAGTTTCCACAGAGACAGACCCAAAGGCAGGAGGGGCATACCCTCCTGGAACCTCTCACTGGTTTTGCACCAACTGAATAAGACTCCGTTTGAACCAATCAAGGAGGCCTCCTTGAAGCTTTGACCTTCAAGACGGTATTCTTCTTGGCCCTTGGGTCGGGCAAACGCAGAAGTGAGATTCATGCTTGACAAAACAAAATATTAGACACCAATCCATGAATCCAATTGGTCAACGGTGTCCATTACCCGGCTTTCTATCCAAGAATCAGCTGGTCAGGAGGGTCCAGACAGTGTGGCCTCAGTGGTTATACCAACCCTGGCCCCCCCTTCTCTGGATAGATCCCTCAAGTCTGACTGGTCCCCCTTTTTCCGGTTAGAGCATTGCGCTACTATTTGGACAGGACCTCAGACCTCAAGTAGAATAAGGAGGTGGTTGGTTTGACTCCTTTAAGAAAGGTTCCGACAAGACATCTGCCTCTATCTCCTCTTAGATCAAGCAGACTGTGATCCTATGTTATGAGCTCTCTGACCAGGAGGCCCACTCTTTACATCAGGCTAAAACCCATGATGTCAGGGCCTTTGCTGCTCCTAAGGTCTTACAGTCGGGAGTTCTCCTTAGATCCAATCTTGTCAGCCTGCCACTGAAGTCACATAATACCCTCACACAGTTCTATCTGAAGGGTGTGGCTTGGGCTGACTCAGAGCCTTACCAATTGGGCTCGGTAGTGGCTGCTCAGCAGATCCACAGGTGGCCCTTAGATTGAGGAGATTTGTATATATGTACATAGTATAAATATTTTCTACATGTACAAAAACAAAATGTGATGTACTTCCTTTGGGAGGTTTATTGACATTCTGGGACTGAACTCATCCCTCTCTTCCCCCTACCTCAGAGCAGGTCTGTTAAAAGGGGGGGGGGCGACGTCGGTATAGCCCCGGGTAACCGGCTGTTGGCAACCGACCAAGGTCTTATAGGGTTTCCTGACCTTAAGGTCAATCCAGGCCTGGGCCTATAGGTCTCCTGACAAAGTCAGCCTAGACCGTAGGTTTAAAATTTATTATCATTTGTGAGTTCGCATAAGTCCCTAGTAACTTACCCGCTGACCAAGCGGTAGTTATTCAGCATATTGTCCATTGGATAGGATGTATTAACGCAATAAAATTGCAAATTTAATAAGTAAATTAAATTTTCATAAGTTAATATCCTATCCAATGGACACACAAGACCCTCTCACCAACCCCGCTATCAGCTTACTAGGGGTCTAAGAGGTTTAGACAACGAAAAAGATGCTATGACGTCAGGTTGTCTAGACAGGAAGGAAGTACGAGGCGCCATCTGGGGAGTGCACAGTACTACGGACCGGCCAGCCAGTGGAAACACAGGACGTCTTTTTCTGACGTTTGGCGGGCCGGTCTGCGCCGACTGGTTTAGCATATTGTCCATTGGATAGGGTATTAACTTATAAAAATTTAATTTACTTATTAAATTTGCAATTTTGACTGCAAGATGTTGGATGTCGCTAATTGGGCAGAAACCATCTATCTCAACACACCTAGAGTGGTGGCGGAATCCCACAAACGTGATGAAAGGTGCAGACCTTCATCCTAAAGACCACAGTATCAAACTCTTTACAGACGCCTCAAATGAAGGCTGGGGCGCTCGCTTAGAGCAAGCCTCTGCAAAGGGTCTGTGGTCAGACAGTGAAAAAAGGCTGCACATAAATGTTTTACAGCTGAAGGCGGTCTCTCTGGCCCTTGAAAGGTTCAATGACCAGTGTCAAAACCAAACAGTGTTGGTTGCTACGGACAACTCAACAGTAGTAGCCTACATAAACAAACAAGGAGGAACCCACTCGGCGGAGATGTGCGCTCTCCTGTGGAAGATCATGACCTGGTGCCATTATTACCAGATAACTTTAAAAGCCAGACACATTCCAGGGTGTCTGAATGTGATGGTTGACCTTCTGTCCAGGTCGAACCAAGTCCAGTCAACAAAATGGTCACTGCAGCCGCAGGTGTTCAAACAGATCTGTCACAAGTGGTTCATGCCTCATGTAGATCTATTTGCCACTCGTCCGAACCACAGAGTTCCACTGTACGTATCTCCAGTCCCAGACCAAAATGCTTGGGACATAGATGCTCTGAACATAAACTGGTCAGGTCTCACTGCTTATGTTTACCCTTCCATGGCTCTCCTTCACAAGGTGATCCAGAAAATCAGGCAATCCAGTTGTCTGATCATTGTAATAGCCCCAAGCTGGCCAGAGATGCCCTGGATTTGGGACCTAGTACAGCTCTCAACAGAGATCCCACTTCAACTACCAGTGTCCAGAATTCTTCTCAAACAGTCCCACAACTATGTGTTTCACAGCAATCCACAACATCTGAACCTCCAGGCCTGATGTCTAGGAGTGGACAGTTCCAAGAACAAGGCTTCCCTGTGGAGATAGCAGAGAGAATTGCTGCCCCCCCAGTGATCATCAACAAGGACCATCTACAAGTCAAAGTCGGCCCTATTTGAGAAATGGTGCAGAGAAAATTCGGTGGATTTCTCCACTCCCTCTGTGAAGTAAGTCTCAGACTTCTTCATGCACCTGTACCAAGACCTAAACAGGCACCCTTCGACCATTGATGGTTATAGGACGGCCATTGTTGACACTTTGGGCCCCACAGGGTTCCATACCTCCCAAAGTTCATACCTTAACAGGTTACTCTCCAGCTTTCACAGGGATTGTCCCAAAAGTTCCAGGAATCTTCCGAAGTGGAACCCTTCTTTTGTACTCAGTGAGCTTACAAAAGCACGCTTTGAGCCTATGAAAGACACAGACCTCAAATATTTTACCCTCAAAACTGCTTTCTTGCTTCCTCTGGCCTCCAGCAAGCCCCGCAGCATAATCCATGCCTGGGTTGCAAACAAAGTATTGAATCTAGACCAATGAGAAAAGGTTGTTTTGTTCCCCTCTCAGATTTATAGCCAAAAACTAACTAGCAAGAGAAGGTTCTCAAAGTGTGTCTCCAGTGACTATTCCTGCTCTAACTACCATTGTAGATAGACAATTCAAAGAAGACAGGACCTTGTGTCTAGTACGGGCCCTGAGGTACTCTTTGGATCGAACCAAAGACCTAAGAGGGTCTCGATCCCTTCTCTTTATCTCCTTTAGGAAAGGACATGCCTTAGACATCAGACCCACTACACTCTCTTCTTGGCCAAAACAAACTATCCTCCTTTGTTACAAACAAGCAGATCAACAAGTCTTGGACCTGGTCCAAGTCAGAGCATATGATATTAGGGCCTTCGCAGCCTCTAAGGCCTTTTACGGTGGGGTATCAGTGGACCAAATCATGCAAGCGTATCACTGGAAAGCTCACAACACGTTTACAAATTTTTACCAAAAAGGCCTTCCCTGGTCAGACAACAACAACAATATGTATCTGGGACCAGTAGTAGCGGCACAACAAGCCCAAGACCCTTCCCCTCAGACAGCTAATCCTCAGAAAGAAAAGAAGGGGGGAAGCCAAGTCTTCAGGAGTCAAATCCCAGGGTCTAGGTATTGGTAACCTCCTCAGGATGTTATGGTAAGGTCTCTTATCTGTCATTTCTGTATTTAAATATATAATGTATTAATTTTTTCAGTGTACCATAACCTCATATTTAGGGTGGCAAGTTAACAAGTTTCAAGCTTAGGGCTGGTATTCATTACAGTGATGCCCTCGGGGGCTATACTTGCATAAGTAAGCGTGGCTGCACTTCAATCAAAACATCCATACAGTATCAGTACTGTCATTCATTAATCTTCTGGTTTTTGGCTTCTTACAGGCCTGATTTCTCAGAATTTGGGCTCTGTAAGCGGAACTTGGACTGTTTTTTTTCAAAATGTTCATTTTATTTATTAATTCAGTCCAAAGAAATTCACTATTCGTCCAGTCTCAGCTGTAATCCCTCCACCGGACGTTGGATTCAGCAATCAGTTCCCATGGTAAGCGCAATAAAATTGAAAATTTTAATTACTTAAATGTAGCTTTTATAAGCCATAAGCTTACCATGTGGAACTGAAGAGAGTCCCACCCTGCCTCCCCACTGTATTCCAGCTGAGGGGGGATGGGCTAAATTTGCAACGAGAGAAGAAGGGTTAGATGCGAGCTTACACTGTTATGGTACACTCTCAGCACGGCAGAGCTGGCATCCTTCCACATGAACTTCTCCTGTATACATACAAATGTCCCCTGCAGGACGCTTAATAACAACATGTGTCCCTGGTGCTAACCAACGTAATGATCCTCATCCTTCTTCTCTCGTTGGCTGTGTGACTAGCAAGCATTTAAAATAAGCTTACTTTATTTCACTGTTTTTCTCAGGATATACGTATTGTTGGGTGTTACCATTTAGCCATTTATTTTATTTTATATCATAGCTTATTCTGTTAAACTTTGAAACGTACAGGATAAGTATTTATTTAATTATTTGATTGTTGTGAGAGTTCTAGTGCATACTGCTCGGATTTATTGCTGTAAAAATGTCCTCCCACCAAAGGAGTTCAAAGAAGCCCAGGTCATTCAAATGCAGGCATTTTTCTTTATGTTTGATACCCATAACTACTAGGTGCAGAGCATTTTTGCTTTATGTTTGATACCCATAACTACTAGGTGCAGAGAAGCTGGCAAAGGGGATGACCCTTGTGTCACAAATGAAAAACCTTACAATATTTGTTCAGGTTTTACTGAAGAACAGCATATAAAAATCAAGCACAGACGTTGATTCTGTCAGAAAGCAAAAAGTGTCCGATACCTGTAACACATCTAAAGATGATGATCTGGATTTGTTGGGGATGATGTGGAGACATCTTCTGGATCTCAAGCAGACCTTGAGGGTGCTGCTGAAAATTTATTTGCATCTCCTCCGCGCCACCAATCCTTAAGTTTTGAATCTTTGTCTTTAAGAACTCCTCAAACTGTCCCACCCACCCCAGGTACAGCTTTACAAAATGAGATAGAAAACTCCAACAACAACAACAAATGCGGGTCTTTCAAGCGTCCATGCTGGAGGCTATGAAGTCTCTTAGAGAGGAAATGCAAGTTATGAAAGAAGCCTCTGAAGCGGAGGTAGATAAGACCTCTGCTTCAACTTCTAAAGCTGGACCTAGTAAACAATCTGACCTGATCATATATCCGAACCCTCGGGCATCCGATCACTCGGATGCTCAACTTATGGAAACGGACTTGTGTGTTCCTTCACTTCCACCACGGTTCACTCAAAGTGTACAGTCCGATCATGGCTCCAAGCAATCAGATCTTCAACCACTCGGATCCCCAATCCGGACACTCAGAACAACCTGAAAGGGTGTGTTCCACCAAAGCCAGAAAACACTCGGACAAAAAGAAACACAAAGTTCGGGTAAACTACTAATCACAGTCTTCATCTTCAGAGGAGGATCAGTCCTCTGTACCTGTTAAAAAGTCTGCTAAGCCTCAACGGGCTCCTGGGCAAGACCAACAACAGGATAACCCAGACCCAGTCTTTTATAGGGAGGTAGACATGTGTGACCTCCCTTCACAATACGCAGAGGAAGTTGAGACCTTTAGGCACATACTTGATCACCCTGACCCCAGGGAAACTATGCTTAGGTCGTCTACCACTGTGCTGGGCTTGGAGGATAAAAAAGGCCAACAGGAGCTCAGGCCAAGAGGCCCTTCAGCTATGCTCCCTTTAAGTCCTTATCCCAAAGATGCCTTTGAGAAATTTGAGCAGGACTTCCTGGCCTCTAATTTACCTGAGTGTAAATATATAAAAACCCCTGCTTCAACAGCAAAATATTACAAAGTGGGACAACCTTGTTTTGAAGACAAACTTCAGGAGCTGAATTCAGATTTTGCCAAGATCTATATTTCTCCTAAACCCTCTGGGGCTCCTATGGGCAAGGTTCCCCTACAAGTTCTAAAGGAACTTGAGCAACAAGCTAGGCAGAATCTCTCTACCATCAACTTTACAGTTACTTTTGCAAAGACTGCTTCTGCTTGTAACACTAGTATGGAGAAGTGTCAGCACAGTCTTGAGGCTACCTTTAAAAGGGTTAAAAGCCAGATTCAGAAGGGTGCCAATCCTGAATAAGCTGCCAGGTGTGGCTATGAACACGCCTGTGAATGTTTTGAGATAAGGAATAAGAAAATACTTATTCAACAGAGAGCTTTAGCCTTCCTAAGCAAATCTGTAGCCCATATTCTCAAGAGGGAGTTGTATACCATGGGCAATACTGGCCTGCTAAGACACAAGGCTGAGATGACCCTCCTTCAACCACATCTGGGGGATTCTAGGCATCAAGAACTCAGGAATTTGCCTTTCTGGCCTACTCCTCTGTTCAAGTCGCAATTAGTCAAGGATGGAGAAGACTTCCTCCTTAAAAAAGGCACCCCTAAAGATTCACAGGGTTTTGGACCCTATCATAATAAGCCACAGTCCCCCCAAAGTTCCCCAACACAGTAACAAGAGATGAGGGTACTTGTGTTTATTACAATAACAAGTGTATAGTTATAAGATGTACATAAGATTATACACACTAATACTAATAATATGTACAGTTCCCAGAAATTTTACATACGAGTTTACACACATGTAAATGCTTATGAATAAAGTAAATATATACTATTACTACACGTGTATGAATCATGAATAAAGTAAATATAATAATAAACATTTTACCAGTGAACACACCTTGAGTGTGACCCTTGCAAGGTCAAAGGTCATATTAGGTCAAAGGTCGGACTGCTGTCAGTCTGACCCAAGGTCATATTCTTAGACCAAGGTCAGGGCAAGGTCACACTGATGAGGGGGGAAATTTTACTTGAAATGCAATTTTAATTCACATTTTATATGAAACTGTATAAACTGATATTTTTACATTGATGTATATATTCCAAAGCATGTGTAATGGTTTGGTGATATAATATAGGGGTTATATGGAGCTAGGACTTTTAGCCCAGTGAAGATTACATGCTATGAAAAAATCCCTCAAACCCAAACCATACATTTATGAGCATTTACTTAGGTAGCTAGCATATCTTGGAAAGTAGAGGCAACTAGGGAATGTTTAGTCTTATCTTCCTGTATGTAACGCCAGACGCAATCCGATGTCCAGGTGCCCTGCACCTTGATATCTTGCAAGGGGACATTGGCACTGAAAGCCAGGGAGGCACCTGAACGCCGGAAAGCATGGAAGGTAAAGAAATGTGGTGGAAATTGAAGTTTGAGATTAATAAGTGACAGTGTCTTTCTAATTTTTGAATCAATGAGGACTTTCCAACCAGAGGGATATTTATACTGAAAAAGGGGTTCATTTTCTGAAGGGTTATACAAAGGTATGATCTTTTTAAGGGCATGATAAGGACATAGTGGACTCTTGCCTAAGTTAGGTAGGGAGATGATTTTGATTTGATCATGAGTTTGAAGGGTTTTGGTCCACTTAACCAGAATTTTTACGAATTTTTTAGAGAAGAAAATGTCACCAGCAGCCAGGTGCCTGGAAATGTCAAAAAAAGAAAAAGAGTGAGGGGCCAAGTTTGATAATCTAAAAAAGCCAAAAAATGCCACTAAAAATATAGCTTTGAAGATGGGACCCATGTATAATGTGTCACAGCACCGAACAATTTTTTGCAAAACCTCTACGGATATGACATTTTTTGTGGACAAACAGACTGGTCTGTTCAATTTCATGGATTTAATGTAATATTTTAGTCTCTTGTCATCAAAAATGGCAGAGTTTAGACCAAGGAGATTGAAATTGGCTCTGATGGCAGCCAAGTAATTTGCAAGCATATTTACTGATGTTTGGTTATAAGTTAAACATTCTAAGAAGGCCAGAAGACCATTTACATCAATACTTTCAACAGCAATACTCATGTACACACAGAAAGCAACAAAAGTTCTAAACATGACACCATAAGCTTTAGCTGTGGAAGGCCTGAATGCATCTTGTAACCTTGCATTTGCTTTTGTGGAGAGCCTCCTCAGTCTTTGGTTATCTGAAACAAAGCATAGTACATGTTAGATTTCAGCATCAATTTCAAGGGCCTCAAGGCCTACCAAGACCCAATTTGGGCTTGGTACTAATACACTAAGTTCAGCTAAATTTGAAGGACTATTAGTCCATCTAGACAGCAGGTCAGCAGTTCTGTTGCTTTTGCCTGAAACATGAGTGTAAGTAAATTGTATATCATGAGTGGCAGCCCACAGCCAGATATTGCGGGCACAGGCAGCCAGGTAGGGGTCTCGGGCTCTGCCTGACCTAAGAACATTGACTACTGCAAAATTATCACAGTGAATGAGAATATTCATTCCTTTCCAGTGAATACAGAATAACTTGACTGCTACTAATATATTCAGCATTTCAAGATGGACTATATTTAAACCTTTGAACCCAAGAGGTATGGGCATATGGTAGACCATATTTTGCCATGCACCTCCAAGACCGTGAAGGCATGCATCCAGATGGACCTGATGCTCAGGTTTTTTGTGATCATAGAGGGAAACACCATTGTAGAGAGGCAGAACTCTTTCGAACCACCTAAGATCTCTGTGGAATTCAGGATTCAAATGGATTCGATTTTGACCATGGTATTCCCTAAGTATATGGAGCATTCTATTCAAGAAGTAGCGAGCAGGCCTCACACATTTGTGAATATACAGTAAGTGGCCCAGGAGCGACTGCAACTGACGCTTTGTACAATACTTTTTATTTTTCCACTCACTGACAGTGTCACAAATTTGACGCAGTTTTTCCTCAGGAATGGATATAGAACCTTTTTCTGTATCAATTTTCACACCCAAACATACAGCAGAGGTACTTGGGGGAACCAGTTTCTTCTGGCTGATGGTGAGACCAAGGCGGTCAAGGAGGTCATATAAGTGGTCATATGAGCATTTTGCGTCGGACGGGACGCCAAATCCGACGTAGTCGTCAACATAGTTTATGACGCCATGGCCAGCGCGACGCATCATGAAGCGGACGGCGTCACTGACGCGCTGGAAGATCTGGGAGCCCAAATGGAACGCAGGTGTCGACGTAGACGTGACGCCAGTGTAGACCTAGAAGATTATAGTCCAGGGGGTCAACTTTGATATGCCTAAAGGCTCTGCTTATGCCTATCTTGTATATATGAGCACCTCTGCCTAAAAGTTTTAGCCTATCAGTTATATGATCCACAGTTGGGAGAACCAGATTGAAATCAGTGCCCAGATAGGTGGTTTTGTCAATGCCTGAGTTTACAGACTGACCCAGGGGCCAGCTAAGGTCAATAATTACCCGTCTGTTGTTAGAATCTGGCTTCTCTCTTGACATGAATGGTGATATATGACCATTGGGGCATGGATGATCTTTAAATGGGCCTACAATGGCATTAAAGCTCTTTTCTTCTGTTATATAAGCTTCTATGTCCCTGGGATATTCAATGGCAGATTTGTGATTTTGACCTTCCCATTGAAGGGGTGACAATCTGTTAAAGTCTAGGGGAAAGCCAAATCTTAGAAGGTCCAATAACTGGGTGTCCCAGTAGCCTTGTAATTGTTTTTGCCACTCATCTAAGTGCAACTGGGTGTCCACTTTGATTCTAGCTTTGAGAAAATTTGGTTTTCCAGACTTTGAAACAATGTTGTGAGCTTTAATTGGACAATAATCAACTAGTTCATTTACTACATCAGATGTGGCTTCTTGAAACTGGCTAAGAGGGATGAAGCCGAATTCGAAATCTGTTTGGCTTCTCCAAGCCCTAGTGACTTCATTGTCAATTTGTTTCCATGACTTCTTATGGGGAGTGACATTCAGGATGGAATGCAAGTATTTATCATCAAGGCCATTGATATCAAAGATCTTATATTCATAAGAATCGACATTGTTATTGTTACCTTGGTCAATATCATTGCCATGTTTTTCATTGTCTTTTTTACCTGCTACATGGCAGACAGTTTCATTGTGAAGTATTTGTCCTGCTTTACCATTATGACTTTTGCCAGCAGCAGTAGTATTTGCGGCTATACTTACTTGGTCAAGATCAGGCGAATTATTAGTGCAGTCTCTGGGTTTGCACCCTGTACTGTGAATGTTTGTACTGGCCTTAACCACTTCAGCATAAGATTTTTCATTACCATTGCCAGGACGGACTTTACTACCACAAGGGACACTCTTTTTTGCCTGCACTTGTACTGGTAAAGGTTGTTTCAAAGCACGTAGACCTACCTCTACCGCTCTTTGTTTTGACATGGCCATCAATGCGCCGACAAGGGCGACCTTTTGATTACATGCATAAACAAACCTAGTTCTGAATTGTTTTTTATTCTCAACATTTTTAATGACATTACTTTCTTTACTTTCAGAAGACCATTCTTTAGTAACTACTGAAATGTCAGAGGCACCATGAGAGATATTACTGCTGCCCTGAGTAAATGATAATTCAGGACAGCTGGTTACTCGTTTTTTGGATGTTTTACCCAGGTGCATTCTTTTTCAGAAGATTCAGAATCTTCCCCTTTTCCAAACAGGTGGCACAAATGTGCCTTTGCCACTTACCATTGCTCTCATGGTCCTTCTGAAACGTACAAGACCCACTTTGAAATGGTTTACAGAACCAGGGTTTTCGCATATTTCCTTGTTCAGAAGTTTTTGCCCAAGATTTTGAATTTTGTGAGTGCCTTTGGGCATGAGCCCTTCGTATTCTGTCAATTTTATCAGAGTTATCCCAAGAAACAGCCCCCCTTTCCATGTCACATAATAAAACCGCATGGGCGGCCTTTGCATTTTGCCAAGAAAAATCTGTGGCATCAGCCATGATATCTGCCAAATATTGTAACATTTGATCTTTTGTTTTGTGAGATTTTTCGTCTAGGATATTTTGGGCAAACCCTTGAACCCATTGGGTCAAATTTAACTGGTCGTAGGTCACTCTTTGACGGTTCTGACCACCCAAAATTGTGTCTTGTGGCCACGCCACCTTGTTTTTAACTACACAATCAACGTTACCACCTCTCTTAGACTTAAAGTCATTTTTACCTGAGTTGGAAGCACTGGCTTCCTGTAATTGACGCAACCTCTTATCTACTTGCTTTTGAATGTCAGAGGAAGTTTTCAACACACTTAAACTGGGGACAATTGACTCATCAGAGGACGACTCAGATTCAGAAATAACACTGGTTTTACATTGCTTTAATTTACTTTTTGAAAAGTTACTTAACTTCCCAGTCTTTTGATGCGTCGTCTTCTTGACGGTGGCCACATCTTCTTCCACTGAATCCAACCTTCTGTTTACTTTCTGCAATTCTTCCAGTATTCTGACTTGAATACTGTCACCTTGATACTGCACATTTTCTGCGTCAGAGGATACCAGGGACATGTCAGAGGACGAATCATTTGACACTTGGGTAGCTGAGGAAGTTGCTGGTACTTTCTAAATCTTGGTTTCTTTTACAGTTCCTGCCAGTTGGTGGCACATGCTTGCAGTCACACTTTCTACAGAACTTTTTATTTGGCATTTTCAATTTCCACTTTACTGATTTTTCTATCAATTATTTTAGTCTATGTCCTATATATCTGAAACATAAAATTTTCTGAAGTACGCTGTCACCACAATTTTAGACTTGACTTAACAGGAGGGCAAGTTTAGAATCGAAAATTTTCAATTATACATGAAAATTCGAATTTTTTGTCACAACAAAATTTGGAAAAGGATGACAAAAATATAGGTTAGACCGTCCCTCATAGGCAGAAAGTCAAGCATAAAGTCGTGTGACAGCTCCTCATCAATGTAGTCCACACAGAAGCCTAGACATAGAGTTCACAGTTCGACAGGTAATACATTCCAGCAGTTTAAGTTCACACTCAAAGTCCAGTTTATTGCCACAAATCATTCCATGCCAGTCCCGTTAAAATTTGGTGTATAAAAACAAACTAAAATCTTAAATAATTAAAAACATAAAATAACATAAAGTTCATAACTTTGTTCCAAGATACCGCCTGGTTTCTTGCCCAGCAAAAATTCTCAGTTTTTACAATGTTACTGGTTCAAGAAACCAAGTAGGAATGAAGAAAGTTTTGTACATTTCCCCGGCTTCCAATATGGGGAGCCAATAAAATAGCATGTTTACATGGTTTCCTAGAAATATAGGGATTTCCTGGTGTGATTTACAGGAAAAGAACCCCTAACATCAGTGAGTCACATAGGTGGACCAATGAATTCATATCTATACACCCTGTTACTATGGCAAGGGGTACCCCCACCCAAGTGTAAACACTCAGACTGGTATCCTAACCTTTTTCTAGGGAACTGAGGGACTGACCCCCCCGGTGCCTGGACACCTGGGCTGACAAATTTTGCCACAAGTCACAGGTGTTCCCTTCGGGCTGGCCACGGCCCCACAGGTCTTTACAATGATTGTAAAAGAAGTGAAGCTGATGGCCCTGACAAGGGAAATCGGACTTCACCAGTACCTGGACAATTGGCTTCTCAGGATCCAGTCTCAGGAAGAAGCACAAGTGAACACTCAGACAGTGGTAGACCTGACTCAGTCCTTAGGGTGGATAATAAATCAGGAGAAAACTAAAACCTGCTCAAGTGTTTTCATTCATGGGCTACGAATACCATCTAGATTCAACCCTTGTAAAACCCACGCAAGAGAGATGGCTCACACTTCAGAATTTGATCCTACCACTCAAGTCAAAACATGTTTTGACTGCAAGATGTTTGATGTCGCTAATTGGGTTGCTTGCCTCAACGGAGAAAATGGTCCAGTTTCACATCAAGGAGAACTGGAGATAACCTCAGTCGTTGGACAGCCTCCTTCTTTGGACGGAAACCATTTCAGCACACCTAGAGTGGTGGCAGAATCCCACAAACAGTATCTAACTCTTTACAGACTGGACAAGAATTATATACACTATATTTTTATTTTGTGAGCTATGATGTGTTTTTTTTATTTTTAATATTTGCCTCACTTGTATCCAATCTCACCATGTATCATCCATGCTCACATTATCGCCCATCCCTGACCTTTATGGCTATCCCAGTGAAGAGCTCATAGGAGCTTATGACGATGATTTTGGTATATAATATTGTGGCAGTGTCATGCCTTCATATCAATGCAAAATATTGACTATAGCATACTGACTACCTAGGTAATCATATTTCTGCATGTTTCATTTGGTAAAAACTGCCTAGTATCCATCATTGTAATCCTCCATTCAAACACAAAGTACATATTTACAGCCATCTTCACCTTTTTAATTAAGCGTTCCTTGAGAAGGCTGCTTATTTGTTTTGAGTCAGTTTCATCACCAAAACCAGATTACTGACAAGCATGAATATCTCCCTAATTAGTTGGTGCTTTCAGACCATATCTAATACCTACATACATTTGGCGTTTGCTTTATTATTGCATTTAGAGGTTTTGAATGTACTGGGAGGTATTAGAAAACCATATGCAAGGAGTCTAGAATGCTAGTCGGATTATCAGCAAGCCACAGGTTTTGGTTTTCATTTAAGGATGCACATTCAACCATTAAAATGCTTTACATTGTTTCAACTATTAAAATGCTTTAATAATAATAATAATAAATTATTTATATAGCACAAAATATACGTCAGTAATCAATGCGCTTTACAGCCGGGATATCTACATAATTATTTATTGTCTAAAGTCACAATTGAAAAAGTGAATTTTTAACTTCTTTTTAAAATCACTGGTAGATGTTGATGTTTTTACATGGTTAGGCAAATCATTCTAAAGCTTAGGTCCACAAACAGAAAAAGCACAATCTCCAAACATTTTTCAACTTGGACTTTGGAACTGTTAGCAAATATTTACTTGATGAACATAGTAATCTTGCATTTTTGTGTGGTTGAAGTAGATCTTGGAGATAAGGAGGTGCGAATCCTTTAGTTGATTTAAACACCAACTGAAGAATCTTGTACTGAACTGGTACTTGATAGGTAACCAATGCAGTGTCTTCAAGCATTCAAGAGAACTTTGGTGCTCCATATTCGAGGTCAACACAACTTTTGCTGCACAATTTTGAACCCTCTGTAGTTTATCTAATACCTTGTTCGAGATACCAAAGAGAATACTGTTGCAATAGTCTAACTTTGACATAACAAGAGCTTCAACTACATTGCTACTTTACATTGCTTTGTTTACATAGTCTCTGCAAAATATATATAATTCCTTCTTTTCATTTTCTGCTTTGTCGGTATGCTTTGCAGGTATGCTTTTGGGATGCTTCATTTTGTCAGAAAAAAAATTCTAGTTTAATAAGTGGGAAAGTCCTAAATCTATTAAAACTGAAACACCTGGCTTTGTACGGGTGATTGATATCTCATTTTGATGACTCTATATTTACAATTACTAATCATGGCCACTATCAGCAGTCACTAGATACGTTTTAGCTTCAGCTGATTGCTTTTTTTAACAAAAGGGAGTCAGTTGTAGCTATCAGTTCTTATTCGGACCAAGCTAGTTTGTATTAAAAATAGATAATAAGTAGATATTTGCCTTCAGCTGAGAAGTTGTTGAGAGAAATCGCAAGGTTTCTTAATTATGAAGGCAATTAACTAGGTTTCATTCACTGAGTGAATGACTACAAAAGCCAGTTTTATCCCATTCAGTGATTACACATAAGTTTTGTTTATATTTTATGAAAAAAACCTCGCCTTTCCTCCGGAGGAAACAGGTAAAAAGAATGATGAAAGTTAGTTTCAAAATAGGTAAATTATTGCTTAAAAATTGAAACAAATTGAATTAGTGGTTACAGAATTATACAAGATCTGGTAAACGAAAAAAACCTCAGATTTCCTCCAGAAACAGGTAAACAGAATGATGAAAGTTATTTTCAAAATAGGTAAATTATTGCTTAAAAATTGAAACAATTTGAATCAGTAGTTACAGAATTATACAAGATCTGGTAAACGGTGTCATCAGTGAAAATGTGGTCAACATTATGGAAACACAGCATCAGCTTGATTAAGGCTGAAACTAAGTTGTTACACGTTCTAGTTTTTTATCAAACCACAAAAAAAATATTTCTAATGGAACCTTCAGGCAGGCCAATTTTATCTGAGGTGAGAGAAAGCTACTAATGCAAGACAAAAAAGGTTTTATCAAAGATTCAGTGTGAAAGTAATGCAGAGAGTCTTATCGGGCTGTGTCTCATTTGAACAAATACTTGGGTTACTTTCATTATTTATTAAAAGGAGCCTCTGCTTTGCTGAGACAAACTACTTCCATTGGGCCCACAAAGCCTTAATTAAAATCATAACTTTGAAACTGTATTGGCAATTTTATTTTTAAAAAGATATGTTTTTATTGGTTTCTGGAAGGAATTGTAAAATTATTGTTGAAGTAAGGTTTATATCCTTCATTCTCTGTCACAGTTTTTAAATAACAGATAAAAAGGAATTGTCCAAAATATGTTTTTAAAGTTATGAAAATTATCTGGACGTTACAACTTTATTTGTCTTGAAATGCCCTGGCCATTTCAAATCCCATCCTTGTAGAAAATAAAGCTGTTTTGTTTGTTTGTCCTTTGTTTTGAGGATTGGGGGGTTGCATGTAACCAACCCGACGATTGGATTGATGTGTCCATCTGTCCTTCAACATTTTGTTTTCCGGGCTCTAACTCGAACATGCTTCAGCCGATTGATATGAAACTTAACAGGGTAGTAGGGCACCACATACCCTAAACTGCTTATTTGAATTTTTTTTCTTCAATGGCATGGCTTTTTAAAACTTGAAAGCTCTGACAAAATGTATTTTGAAAATTATAAAAGTATATTAGTAATTATATATGCAGGTTCAAATTCGTAACAATTTAAACTATATACTTTGAAATCAGTGTTGAAAACACAGGCTGGGTAAAACCAGTGAGGTGGTTTTGAAATGGCCAACAAATTTATTTGGCTATTTTGAAATGGCCAAACCAATTCCAACCTCACCTTAGTTTTCAAATGGCAATCAAATTAATTTGGTTGTAAAAGAGCTAGTAATATATAGATTGCAATGTACAAACACAGTATTAAACAATCATCAGTTACGTGATGGGTATATGTGCTTTGAGATTTTTTCCCTGCAATAATGAAAATTCTGTATGTGTGTGATCTTCCTGTATCTTAAGCTTTTATTGTGTCAACCTCAATGGTGAGATTGGGAAGCAAAAACAATATGTCCACACCCTTTTATTTTTGCCTTTCTCCAGCCAAAATTGGCATAGATGCTCATTGGGTCAGTACCATGTATGGGATTGCTTTCAGCCAGACTTAGACAATTTTGGTGATACCCTGGTGAAATAAAAGTCATTTTTCTAAAATATACTGATGTACAGAGTCTAAGTACTATGGCTGTGACGGATCCCAAAATGAATTTTTTGAAAAAAAAAACTGATATGTTTATCAGTAATACGGACTGATTTCGACCAAATTATCCATGCATGTAAACAATTAAAGCCTTTTTCCAGAAATGTTGTCTGACATAGTGCCCACAGGGCACTCTTATTCCTTATTCACAGGGCACTCTCACATTGTTTAATTTCATTTTGTTACTTAATATGGTTATATAAGATATCAGCTATCATTTATCTTGAACTAATTCACATCAGTGCTTTATTTGCAATAAAAGTAAAGTGACATTTATATGAAAGTGGCAGTTACAAATCCTGGACAATTACAAGTATAAAAATATATTTTGTACCCGCAGAGTTAGCCTTTTTTGCATACGATTGGGACTTAGAGTTTGATGTTGCTCTCCTATATACAAAATTTACCTCTCTAAGGCTTCCATACAAATATTTTCACACTAAATCACTATGTTTTGCATTCTGTAAAGTTATTAACTTGACATGATTTAATAATGTTTTCAAACACATGCGTTCTGATGCAACTATTCTTTCATTAGACAACAAAAAAACTCCCATCTTTCATCTGTCATGATCAGATATGCATCATGTGGGGGCATGTTTTATGTCTGTTTTCAGCAATTTCAAATGCTAAGCTTGATAGAACAAATCAACATTGTGTATTATGTCCCTTAAACAGCTGGTGTTATATTGGAAAGAAAAGAAACATTTTCTGCATGTAGACTGAATAAAACCTGGTTTTAATACAGCATTAACAATTGTAAATGTTTTTGAACATTATATTTTGATAAGCTTGTGAGTTGAAGCAAAAGAACATTTTATTTTTATGATATTAGCTCATGGTATGGATGCGTTACAAATTTATGATATAAAGCTTGCCTCTGGACTACTCTGATAATCTATTCGTGAGAGAACCTGTTTTACACTAGTGAAGGGAGAGAGTGTCATCATGACAATTGTAGGTCCTATTTCATTAAGATGTATGTAAAACTCTTGCGCCTGTCTCCCCTGGTCATTCATATATTTTTTAAAGGGTAACCGCTTCTGAACCTTTTTTTCTGGAAATAAGTCTGATTTTTATCATGCTATTTATATCCAGGAATACCCTTATGGAGGCAATGCAGTCTGCTTACAGTTTCATTCAACTGAAACAGCACTACTTGATGTAAAAAATGACATGCCCATTGCCCTTGATCAAAGAAAAATGGCATCACTGGTGTTTTTTGACCTTTTGATAAATTGACCACTATATATCCTGCTGAGGCGAATGGAATCAAGGTTTGGCATTACTGCTTCAAATGGTTCAACGATTATCTCTCTATCAGATGCCAGACTGTCCACATTGATGGCATGGTCTCTGAACCAAAAGAAATGGACTTTTTGTTGTTCCCCATGAGTTCCCCATGAATTTTAGAGTTTCCCATGCTAGGCCCCATTCTTTTTACCATGTATTATACTGTCCCTTTTGGTGATATCACAAGACACCATGGTATCATGCATCATTTCTATGTTGACGACACACAACTGTGTATTATTCTAAATCCATGGCAGGACTTTAGTGCACAGTTGCAGTCACTAGGCCAGTACATAAATGATATGTGGATGCACCTAAATATATTAAAACTCAATGATAACAAGACTGAGGTCCTGATTGATTTTAACAACTCTCTCAATCACCCCAGTTCAGTGTCTGTTAAAATTGGTAATTCTTCAGTAAACTTAAGCCAATCAGTTACAAATCTGGGCTGCAATTTTGACCGCAGATTGAATATGAATGACTTCATAATGAGAAAATCTCAGTCTTCAGAGTTCATAAATATTTTACCATAGAAGCAACAATATCTCTTATTCATGCATTTGTCGCATCACGATTGGACTATGCAAACAGCCTCGTATATGGTGTACAACAAGCTTAGCTGAACATTAGCAATCTTGGCACATCATAGTCTGTTAAAATATTTGATTGAAAGCTAAAGCCAACCATGCAGGGCTCCTATGTCGAACAGAGGTCAATGTTAGAGACTACTGTTGAGATAATCATATAGATTGCCTTTTGTGAGCACCTGCACAAAACATGTTACATAGTCCTAAGAGCCCTAGTTGCCAAATGCCCTTCATTTATTTATTTGGGTTTTAACGTTTCTTTCAACATTGTACAGGCCATATCACGACGGGAAGTTTTATGGGCAGAGAAAAACCAGTACATTCAGTTGGTCAAGGTTCTGTACTGCAAACTGCCCTCCACCTATTATGACAACAAATATGTAGAATACACGTGTTTTTGTTTATAAAAACTTTTGAAATAGAGTGTTATTTTGTAAATAACCTAAGAAAACATCTAACAAATGAAGTATATATGTTTACATGCTAAATATAATTTTCTTTTGTGATTGATTTTACTTCTTCGTTTTTGTTATTTGGGTTTACCTACAAATGTAAACTTACAGCTAGTGAATAACTAAAGAACACGCAAGGCTGTCCATTGGTAGACAGGAACTCATTAGTGGTTAATACCATCTCATCATGTATCAGAGAACGCAGCATTAGTGCCAGAAATGACACTCAGTATTCTGTCAGTATTATAAAATATATTTTTCTGTCTAGCTAAAATCTATCTGTCAATATTATTGGTAAAATATTCTTGATGAGGTGAATTATTACATTAATGGTCAAAATATTTACATATTATAAGTTATAACAGTTTCTGATAATTGTTTCATTAAAGTTTATAACAATTCGGTGTGTATAGTAATAAAATGAGATGCATGTTTACCTAAAACAGCACTTTGGCACTACTCAAACAAAAGATCATATATACTTGCTCTATATAAATAAGAGTGGGTTTAATTTGACAAAATTATAAACAAAGACAAAAAAACAATTTGTACTCAATATAAGCGCCCCAAATCAACACTGACAACATAGACCTCATAAATGATAATTTTGCATGAGTTACACTGATCAGTAAAAGTTTTAACTTATTGTTTAACTTTAGATCTCTGTTAATTTTAGGCTTGTGTCAAATAACAAAAGCTCACCAGTAATACATTTTTTGTGATGAGGCCATGACCATTCAAAGCATTAGCTTCTATATCTATTTTCTGTTGAGCTGGTCATACAATTTGTATTCTGTACATGTTGAGAACCAAATTGTTTTTTATTATCCGTCAAAACTATGAAGTCTGCATCAGACAATGGACAATGTCACTATCACCAACTCTGTTCTGAGAATACAAAACAATGTGACAGCTTGTGTTGAAGAGGAAAAATTACACCCATAAAAGCAATGATCAGTGAATCATTTGTGCAAGAGAGAATTAGATTTAAAGTGACACATATCATTTCAGTTTTTTCATGCACTTATTTGAATAGGTGTAAACTAATTAAATGAGGCATTTATAGAACTAAATCTCTGTACTGGACATTTTAAAGACCCATCTAGTAAAAAGTCACAAAGTCCAAGAAGGTATAGCCTAGAAGCAAAAAGTCTCTCAACACCAAAATGACTGGAAGGCGAGTCTGAAAAATTAAAATCTGGTTTAATGGCTGTTTTCTACTAGCTACAGTTGGTAGTATATTCCACTTGGATGCCACCATAGCTGTGAAAACGTGGTTCCAAACTTAATTGTGGGTCTAGACAGAGAAAACAATTTTTGCCACAACTGAATTGGCTGGAATTTATGTCGCAGAAAAATGAGGAGATTAATTGAAATTTAGAGCCTAAGATACTAAAAGGTTGTGCTTAAAAAAAACACGCTATCAAACGGGCAGTCAGATTTCTACAAAAAAGTAGTAATAGGAATTCTGATTTTCAACCTGCAGCTTATTCGACAAATACATATAGCTATAGGCAACATAGGCAACATGGGTGATTGCTATTGAAATTAAACTTGGATTAAACTTCTGATCTGGTTGACTTGTTTTTCAGTTTCTGACCAACTTGTGGCCTCCCATTGTTCCAACATACCACTGCATGTCTGGCTTTAGCTGCTTGCCATGAAAAATCATTTGAATCATCAAGCAAGTGAATCAAATAGTCTAACATGTGATCTTTAGTTGTCTGACTATTTTACTCCCTCATAATTCTACAGAAACTGGCCATCCACTGTGTCATGTAAAGTTGATTGTAAGTAACAAAAAAAAACAAATATTTATTATCCACCACGCGACGTATTTGCCCTAAATACGGGGAAATACAGACCGGGATGTATTTTTTTTGTATACACCGGCGCCCCGGTACTATGGATAATGAGTGTGAATAACTTCCGGTTTTTTAACAATATCTCGGAAAGTATGCAACTTACAAATATATATAATATATCATTAGAAAGGTGTTATTGTAGCGCTTCTGCTGATGTATGTTGCATAAAAATCCATGCAGAAATGACTGAGATTTTGCAAGTTAAAGATTGAAGTTTTTATATTCAGTGTTGCTCATGCTTTTCAAAGCCTTTTTCACGTCCTGTCATTAAATATTCGTATTATTTGACCCATAAATCACACAAAATGGTGGATAATAAAAGTAAAACACCCCCTCATCAGACATATGCAGAAAAAATATATCACTCATGAAGATTAACAATATAATACTCGTGCTACGCACTCGTATAATATTGTTATCTTCATTCGTGATATATTTTTTCTGTATATGTCATTCGGGAAGTTTTCCTATTGTCTACAGAATCACCTGGCTGATATGTCTACAGAATCACCTTGCTGATAATTAAATTTCTAGACAGCTATCGAAGTCGGTCCTTTACCTGCTCTTAAATCAACCTCTCGTGTCTAATAATGTGCAAATCGAGTAATTTTGTATGCAAAACTTCCTCAACTGAGGATTCAGTGAGATTACAATTCATATTATCCCTGATACACACAGATTGTATTGCCTGAATTCTGAACCCGAGTGACCCTGCTGAGAAGAAGATTCACCCCAAAAATCCACCATCTTTCTCCAGTTGAAGTATCTAAACTTTTTTTGCAAATTTTAAGGGTTACATGCAAATCTGCGCTTCTGACGAGCTGCCATACCACTTGATGTGTGCGGAAAAGGACAAGACCCAGACCCAAACTAATCAAATAGATTCAACAAAAAATGAAAATAAGAAAAAAAATTTAGACTTGTCGACTGCCAGTTCAAATGTAACCATTATACCCTTGACCAAAGCAGAGGTCAAACCACTGACCATGTGTCAATTAACCGACACATTATTTAGTATTAGGATATAAAAATAGGGGTGATGGACTGATTAAGGTTGGCAACTAAATGCTAGCCAGTCTCAGACAGGCGAGACTATGATGCTACAAGTATCAAATTTTTATCACAAAACATAATTACTATTTCTAATGGAACTTTAGGGTAATTTTATCAAAGGCATCCGGAAAGAGAGAAAGTGGCTGCCTGAGCTCTAAATGCAAAACAATTGAGAGGTTTTATCGAAGCTTCAGCATGAAAGAAATTTAGAAAGCCTTATGGCTGTGTCTCATTTGAACAAATCCTTTGGCTTCTTTCATCATTTGTCAAAAAGAGCCCCAGCTTTACTATGACAAACAAATCCATTAGTCTCCGAAATCCTAAGCAAAAAATCATGACTAATCTTGAAACTGTATTGGTCTAAAATTATGAATTTTAAAGTAAAATGTTATTATTATTGCCTATTTTTTTTGCTATTATTATTATTATTATGTATTTATACTCAGCGCAATATCTCCATATACTACAGGACTCAAAGCGCTGTTTAACCGATCCGACAGTACAGGTACAGCCCCAACTCACAAGTAACTGACATTCCCCTTACTTGAAGATTGAGGCTCAAGGATGACCATTTATCAAAGTCCTTGAGGTTCTTTAACCTGCCCCTGGGGATAGGACCCAATGACAGAGGACCGCCATTTTAAGTGGTCATCCGAGCCACTATGTATCTAGTGTTACAATGCAATTTATAAATTGCAATGGAAAAAACAAGGTATCAAATACTAATTACATTAAAATTAATAATATTTTCACATTTTTTTGTGATAAATTTACCACAAAATTAACGCATAATTAGACATACTTGTTCAACATAGACCGTTGTAAGGTATAATATATATTTACTTTATTTTAGGTTGGTATAAATTCTGATTATGAGAAAATGAAATTGTTTGTGTTTGTACATTTATTAAGAGACACATTATGTGTGTATTTGCTTTGAAATTGTTTCCCTATGATAATGAAAATTTTGCACATGTGTTCTCTTTCTGTATGTTTTTATTCCTATAAACTTTTATTTTGTTTACCCCAATGGTTGGATTGGAAAGCAAAAATGATATATCCACTCCTTCCTTAGTTTTCCCTTTTCTGCTGCATCTACCGCCTGGCTCTCATATCTCAGCCAAAATTGGCAGTGTGGCTTATTGGATCAGTACATTTGCTTAGGATTGCTTTCAGCCAGACTTAAAACCTTTGTGGTGGTGCCCTGGTAAAATCTTTCACAGTTTATCCCCACTTGTTTTCTCACAAACCGGAAAAGCTCTTGCTTTGAAATTTGCCACAGGTTTGATTGATTTTTAAATCTCGGACTTGATCTCTATTGTGATTCATGTGGCCAAAACTTTCTTCAGCACTGAGATTCTTATGGTTTTATGCCAGCAATTTTTTTTCAAAAATGTCTATAAGTACTATGGCAGTGACTGCACCCAAAATCTATTTTGTGGAAAGAAAACTGATATGTGATGGTAATAGAGACTAATTTAGACCAAATTATCCATGCAGAGACCAATTTAGACCAAATTATCCATGCATGTAAACAGTTTAAGCCGATTTACAGAAATGTCACATGATAGAGTGCCACAGGGCATTTGTTTTTCTTTTTTTTATTATCATTTTAATATCATTGTGTTACTGAATACAGTTATATAAGCTTTCTACTATCAAGTACATGTATCTTGAACTAATTCACATCAGTGATATTTATAGTGACAATATGAAAGAGACAATTACAATCATGGACAATTACAAGTTTAAAAGTATATTTTGTAACTGCAGCTCTAGTGATCCTTTCTTTTATATAATTGCAACTTACAGCTTGTTGTTTCCCTCCTAATATATAAAATAATTTATCTCTCTAAGGCTTCCATACAAAGTTTTTTCACACTACACAAAAACGCAATGTTTCCCTGTTTTTCATGCATTCTGTGAAATGATTAACTTGACTTGATTTCATAATGCTCTCACACACATGTTCGCTGCTGCAACTATTCTTACATCAGACGACAAAAATCTTCCATCTGTCATGATCAGAGATGTCTCATATGAGAATGCGTTTTTGGTGCTTTCAAGTGCTAACCATGTTAGCACAAATCAATGTTTTGTATTATGTCCCTTAAACACCTAGGGTTATATTGGAAAGAGCACCAATATTTCCTACATGTACACCGTCTGAAACCTTATTTAGTGTGCAGCTGGAACAATATTAAATATTACCTAGTTTGACAAGCATGTGCGTTGTGTCATTAGTACATTTAATTTAAGCGATATTAACTCAAGTATTGGTTGCAGAAATTGCAGAAATCTATGAACCCCATTTGTCATGTTTATCGGTATAAGGCTTGCTTCCTGGATAATGTGGGGGTGGGGTACAAGAAGTACCACACATTTCATTGCTCCAGTTCCTTAATAAAGGTACTTCTTGTTTGTCCCACTTTCATACTATTAGATAACCTTCAACCTTTCATTAAAAATTTCGCGCCTAAAGTAGTAATTCTTCACTCTTGAGAGGGAAGTCGGACTAACAGGACGCCATTTTTACAGTATTAAGTATCAGTAAAAAATTTTATGTTGTAAACTGTGGTTGTTAAGTATTTTTAACAATTTCATTTAGTATTTTAGTTTATTTTATTATTTGGCGTCATATGGTGTATATAATGCGGAGTTTCTCTGTTTATGTTTTACTGGTTCGCATTTAGGTGAGTTGACGGGTTATATTGTTGTCATATGTATTGCTTTATCAGGTCATTTGTTAACGTTAGTGGGTAATACTGTATTGTTGTGTATTGATGCCCGTCAACTCGCTCTAGTGGTTTAAAGTGCTGTGAAACTGTAAAGATGCCTAAAGTATTTCACTGTTCCAAATGTAATGGTCAACACAAACGGCCCGTTGGCACCAAATGTCAGATAATGGAACAAAGTACTTCAAGTACTTCGGCTACTTTTTCTGATCAGTCCAAAGATGAAAGTTCACAGATTCTTAACGCACTTAATGCTGTTAGTTGTAGGTTGTCTGCAATTGAGCAGAGGATTGACAGGACTGAGGAACAGCTTCAGGTACAGTCAGCTGTGACTACAAGCAGCCCCCTGAACGTGAGCAGCACACCCTCTCATGATGGTGATGAGGACAGTGACGCTGGAGACGCCGCCGTCATACCCACCGTCAAATACTTAAAGTCATCAAAACACATACAAGAGGCTGTTGACCTCAGACTTCAGAAACTCACAAAAATCAATGAACAAGGTAAGTTCAAGTCACAAAGGGCCAATAATGATAATATTACAGTCAAGCAGCAAATTTCTTGGCCTCAAAATCATGTATTGGCAGGTACATCCAAAGCAAGAATAACCTATGATAGTTTGACAACTTTCCAATGGATGGCTGGTTTTTGTGCCATCATTAGGGAGGAAAAAAGTACTAAGGTCAAAAATGCAATGCTAGATTATATGTCTGACTTAATCTAATCCTCTGTAGAATGGAGGAAGGCAAACTAGATTGGTTAAACTCTGAAAAACTTGACCGTCTTAGAAGAGCACATGCTCAAAAAGTACTTACCAATAATTCAAGCACAGGTCAAAATATTAGAACAAAAAATGAATCCCAAGGTGTCATGTGTAAGTACTTCCAATCAGGCAAATGCAGCCACAAAACTGACCACACTACAAATGGCCAACTTTACAAACACTGGTGCTCTCACTGCTATAGTTTGGGAAAAAAATTCTCACATGCATTAAAAGATTGTAGGAACAAAAACGATTTGCAGTGCCTAACATTTCCCATATTAGCAGGGCTTCATGCAATAAAATTACTGCCCAGGTAATTGGATCCAAGTTTAAGGATAGAATTGTATATAACTCAAGTAAAGTAGCCAACCCCAGCAGCAACTGGAGAGCGGACTATTATAGATTCACTGATCTCTCCTATGCTCAGGTCCTCAAAAGAGGCAAAGTTAAAACAGATATGGTAATTCAACACAAAAGTCAACCAAAAATCAGTGCCCAAGTCCAAGGACACAATGAAAATATCACTGATAAGGAAGTAAAAAGTACTCAAAAAGTACCCCAAGATAAACGTACTTTTACAAAGCAAGAGTGTGGCATACTTAAAGGCAATAAGGCACACAGCAAGGTAAGTCATCATAAAGATGACACAAGTGTTGTTTCTAAAAACTTTTATGACGTTCTGTCTGTCGACGCCGTCGTTCTTGATCAGGACGTTGAAGCACTTCCTTCTAATGCTGACAGTGCCAGCTCTCATAGCCATGATAGGGTTAAGCTAACCCACAGGGTAGTCAAATCAAGGGCCCCAGCAAAGGTTACACAGAAAGTTGATCAGATGGCTCAACAAAGTATACCAAAGGTCACCCCTTGCTGTAAATATGACCTTCCCTTGCGTATAAAGGACAAGTCCATAACCTACAAGCATGTCCTACCCGAGTGCCCAACACTTCAACTTTGGGAAGCCCAAAATAAGTTTAAGTTTGGCTTCATCCCTCTGGGCAAGCAGCTTATGCCAAACTTAGTGAATCCGATCCAAAGTGAAGATGACCCCATAACATTGCATACTAAAGTACGAGAGTCTAAGAAATACAATTTCTTGCAAAGTCAAATCACTCTTAGGTCACAATTGAAACCAGATGTTTGGGATCACTATCTTGAAGACTATTGGGACAGACAGCTCCCACTTCTCATAAGATTTGGTTTCCCTCTGGATTATGATAGAGCAGCTTTTCTACAGAGTCAAGAACTTAATCACCCTTCAGCTGTAGATTATCCTGAGGACATCAAAACTTATCTGACTGAAGAAATTCAACATGAGGCCATTTTAGGTCCCTATGATATCAAACCTATCCAAAGTTTGCATATATCACCCATGATGACCAGGTAAAAACCCAATGCACCGGCCCGTAGGGTCATCATTGACCTTAGCTTCCCCCATGGTCAATCTGTTAATGCAGGTATACCAAAGGATCAATACTTGACCACACCTTTTGTCCTTAAGTTACCCACAGTGGATACTATTATAGATCAAGTCAAGGTCGACATTAGTCACGCATTTCGCCATGTCAAGTTAGACCCCTTTGAATATGACCTCTTAGGGTTACGTCTCGACCGTTATTACATTGATACGTGCCAGCCGTTCGGGTATTGGAATGGCAGTGCGTTATTTCAACGTTTAAGCGACGCTGTGCATCATATTATGCGTCAACGTAATTATGACATCATAAATTATATTGATGATATCCTTGGGATTGACCTTCCCAGTAAAATTGACGCCTCGTTTGACGCTCTATGTCATCTCTTACCAGAACTGGGTTTCCAGATTTCTGAGAAAAAATTGGAACCACCTACCACGGCCTTGAATTGCCTGGGTATTATGATAGATACCAAAACCTTCAAAATGTCTATACCCCCAGCAAAGCTCAAAGAAATTATTAATATATGTTCTCAATGGACCAATAAAAAGTACTGTTCAAAGCGTCAGTTACAGTCCTTACTAGGTAGTTTACTGTATATAAGTAAATGTGTTAAGGCCTCTCGATTTTATCTTAACAGACTCCTAGATGTGCTTAGATCCGTAGAGGACAAACAAACAGTTCCTGTTACTAGAGAAGCTCAAAGGGACATTAATTGGTTCCTAAAATTTATCTCAAAATATAATGGCATCACAATTTTTGACAAAAAACCCATAGACCATTCAATTGAACTGGATGCAAGTCTGAAGGGTATGGGGGCATGTTGGGGATCACAGGTGTATGCCCTTCAAATTCCATTAGGTTATATGGATATGTCAATAGTTCATCTTGAAATGCTGAATATCCTAGCAGCTTTAAGAGTCTGGGGTAAAGCATGGAGGAATACCAAGGTGGCCATAGCCTGTGATAACCTAGCTGTAGTTCAGGTTTTAAACTCAGGAAAAACTAGGGATTTAACACTGGCGGCCATTGCCCGTAACATTCAGTTCCAAGTTGCCACTATGAATATTAATCTTAAAGTCAGCCATATTCCAGGCAAAGTTAATGTGATTGCAGACCTCTTGTCCAGGTGGGGTAGTAGGCCCATGGCAAATGCAACCCTGTGTCATCTGTTACCTGCCCACACATGGACTAACGTTGATGAGAGTCATATTGTTATAGATTGGGCCATTTAATGTTACCTTTATTCTGTAGGCCTCCATCCATCAATTGTCAAATTACTACACCTTGGCCTTCAGAAGACCCATATGGCCTTCAGACCGGCAACAGATAGGAACTATACTAGCATGTTCAGGCTGTTTGTAGCATTCACAGTCTTCATGAAGCTAAGTATCTTCCACCTCACTCCATTGATTCTAATAGCATACTTACAGTTCCTGGAATGTAACCAATTTTCACCATCTGCCATGGCCAATCATATGTCAGCCATCAAAGCGAAATTATCTTTGTCTGGCATTTCCATAAGATTTTTTGATGACCATAGAATTAAGTATTTTCATAAAGCCATGATTCTCCATCAACCTTTTAAAGTAAAATTGAAAAAGACCATTCACATCGATACCTTACAGTTAATTGTCAGAGCCTGTGACTCTATGTACATGGGACAAGTCTTTAAAGCAGTTTACACTTTAGCTTATTTTTCCTTTCTGCGCCTATCTAACCTACTTCCTCACACCACTGCCCAGTTCTCCCCATTGTACCATCTGGCAAGGGCTGATATTATTTTTGCACATCCCGGCATTCAGGTCCTTATAAAATGGTCCAAAACATTGCAGGCCAGAAATGTTGTAAAAATTTTAAAAATTCCCCATCTAGGCTCCAATCCCATTTGCCCAGTTACAGCTATTAAGAATTTGCTGGCCATCACTCCAGGAAATAATAATTCTTCACTATTTCAGTACAAGACCTCCAAGGGTTGGGTCCCACTAACAGATACACAGGTCAGGCGTCATTTTCGACTAGTGTTGAAAAAACTTAATTTGGCCACTTCCAACCTCACCTTCCACGCCTTCCGGCGTTCAGGTGCCACCTACGCCTTCAATGCTAATGTAGATTTACAGCACATCCAAAGTCATGGCACCTGGACGTCGGAATGCGTTTGGAGATACATCACCCTAGATCATCAGGGTTCAGACCAGGTGGCGGCCACTTTCAAGAAACAACTATACATCCCTACTTCTCACTAGTTGGGGTTTGGGGACTTTTCTCATTTTCAAATATTTCTTGTTATTAGTATTTTGTAAGTCACCTAATATCTTACAAATTAACCCTTTCAAAGATTTCACAACTATTTTCACTTGTAAATCAACTTAAATTACTATTAAGGCCACCTCAAACTCATCCTAACCTATGGTGACCTTAGGGTCATATCTTTCATTCTTGTAAACATTAAGGTGACCTTAGCTTCGCCCTGTCACTAGTAGATTGTATCCACTTGCTTTAAGGTGGCCTTTGGCTCACACTTGGGCAAGTGCCAAATTTGGGTTGGCGACTTTGAGGTGCCCTCACATATGCAAATTTAGAATAATATAATTATATAAATTAACTGATATGAATATGTAAATGAATGTCAACAATTGTAAATAAACATTAGATTACTACATATATATATATATATGCTAATCAATTGTAAATAAAACATATTTTACCCCACCCCTGCTTTTTCACTTGTGTTGGAACTAGAGGCAATGTGGGGGTGGGGTACAAGAAGTACCACACATTTCATTGCTCCAGTTCCTTAATAAAGGTACTTCTTGTTTGTCCCACTTTCATACTATTGGATAACCTTCAACCTTTCATTAAAAATTTCGCGCCTAAAGTAGTAATTCTTCACTCTTGAGAGGGAAGTCGAACTAACAGGACGCCATTTTTACAGTATTAAGTATCAGTAAAAAATTTTATGTCCCACTCCCCTCCCTAACAACCATGTACGCATATTATTTGTTGTTGTATTTTCAGGTAACTGGCAGCAGTCGCTCTGGCATGGCCTTCACCAGTGGGTCCCACTCCGGATGCCCCTGAGCACTAGCACTAGGTTCTGAGATAACAAGGGGTGCCTAGGCATCGATGAGTGGGGCCCCAGGTGGTCCTCAAGGGCTGGGTGCCTTGACTGTGGGCCAGGTTACCTTGACATTGAGTGCCAGCTAATGGGTTCCATATCAACCATCTCAGCAGCACTAGTCGCCTCCAGCGTCACTGCTTACATCTGGATCCTCAGCTCACTGGGCTCACTAACAGCCCTCGCCTAGGCCTTGCCTTAGGCTCCTCAGTCCTGTACCTCTGCTCACGCTTCTGCCTCTCGGCCAAGCTCCAGGCGGCCACCTCAGACACCATCATCAGTCTGCACAGCTAAAAATTTTTTTCTTTAGTAGGACGTTGCTTGCAACTGCAAATTTGTATTTGGTACAGTGTGTAGTGAATTGAATTAGTAAATCTTGGTGTAATAGTCAAATGGGTTTCAATTATAATAATTTGTTGATCATGCAAGTATATGTGTGAACATTGTTATTGAAATTGACAGGTTAATGCAAGTGTATGTGTGAACTTTGTTTATTGAAACTGACATGTTATAAAATGTTATGGAAAGAATAATAATATTATTAGATGCTCGACTTCCCTCTCCTAGAGTCATACCACGTCTCTTCTTGATGTTATTATTGGTGTCATAATTGCTTGTGCAAGGGTCAGACCTAGTAAAGAGGTCATAAAGGTCACATGAAAGTTGACACTTCAGTATGAAGGTCATTCAAGAAGTGGCAGTGTTAAGGGTTGGGTTCATAACGTACTCATTGGCATTGCTAATATAATATGTAATGTGGTTACAATGTTTAAAGTATTGCAATTGCATTGTGTTGCAAATATACTTAGGTGTTACATATTAGGAAATTACTGCTTAGTGGTTTGTGGGCAAGGTGAATCCTTGTAAGGTAACTATGGGTTGTGATGTTAAAAAAGTACAGTTATAGTTATATTTTATTCATGTATGTCAGCTTTACAAGTCACTTATTCTGGCAATAACCAGTGAAGTAAATTTTGTAGCAATCTTATGTAATCTAGTCAATAACAGGTCTTTTATGTGTAATTTTATCTTAGTGCCATACCTTGCTTTTTTGTTACATAGTTATGTTTTATTGTCTGTATTGCATTAAGGTATATTGGTAAAAGATGTAACTCAGACTCATGTTCATAATTGCATTACTGTTAATTATATCTGTTCATCATTGTAGTGGTAACTTATTCTTCATTTTTATGATTCATCCAAGCCGCTGTCTTGGCATTTAAGTCAAGGTTACTCATATGAAATGCATTAATGAATAGTATGGCGTTCAACTATACAATTTTAATACAATGTTATTTTAACGGTGGTTATAATTATTTTGTATTTTTATCAAGTAACATAGTATCATATCTGTTCACAGGTGGTGACGTTTAACCATCTTACTATGGCTGGTCTGTTCATGTTTCATATGTTCACCAGTAACTGTTTTCCATGTGTACTTTATCATTACTGGTACTAAATTCACTTTAGATTATACCTCTGAGGTCAGGGGACTTTTCTCATTTTCAAATATTTCTTGTTATTAGTATTTTGTAAGTCACCTAATATCTTACAAATTAACCCTTTCAAAGATTTCACAACTATTTTCACTTGTAAATCAACTTAAATTACTATTAAGGCCACCTCAAACTCATCCTAACCTATGGTGACCTTAGGGTCATATCTTTCATTCTTGTAAACATTAAGGTGACCTTAGCTTCGCCCTGTCACTAGTAGATTGTATCCACTTGCTTTAAGGTGGCCTTTGGCTCACACTTGGGCAAGTGCCAAATTTGGGTTGGCGACTTTGAGGTGCCCTCACATATGCAAATTTAGAATAATATAATTATATAAATTAACTGATATGAATATGTAAATGAATGTCAACAATTGTAAATAAACATTAGATTACTACATATATATATATATGCTAGTCAATTGTAAATAAAACATATTTTACCCCACCCCTGTTTTGTCACTTGTGTTGGAACTAGAGGCAATGTGGTTGAAAGTGTAATCAGAGAACCTGTCTTAGACTAGCAATGGGGGAGATTGTAATCATGGCAATTGTGTTTTCTTTTCTTGAAAACGTTTTAAAAAATCTTTGCGTGACTAGGTTCTCCTGATCAATCCACATATCTTTTAAATTGTAACTGCTTTACAACCTATGTTTATAGAAAACGCCAATTTCTTTTGATTGTGCAATCTGTATTATCCACTCTTCAATATATAATCCTGTTAAATGGGTTTGAGAGATCTTGTCCCATATAAAGATAGGTCTAACAAATTAATCTGTCCCGCTTGTCAAAAGTGGTTGTAACTTGGTGCTACAAGTCATTGCATTGTTGCTATCATTGGCAGGCCATCATACCTATCTGACCATTGGTATAACTTATATTTTTGTTGTAATGCAATAAAACTTTCATTGGTAACTCACATTTATCTAGCTTTTTGTTAACACGAAACTAGTTCAATTATGGCTATTTTATACTCATGACAGTTGAACGGGGTAATAAGTTTAGATTGTAAAAGTAAATAACAGACGAAAAACATTTTATGTGTACTCCAATATCATGGACGGATATTTTTAGGATTAAATCAATGTGAAAATGGTTCTTACAACAATTTTGTTAAAACATGAATTCAGTCAAGTTTTGTGAAAATATATTTTCATAATGATTTTATATAATACAACAAAGTTTTCCTGATAAACCTATTTTACTGCTTTTTACCCCTGTTATTGTCAAGCGTAACTTTGAATGCTAATAATCCAAAATGGTGTTAGTCAACCAGTAAATATTGTCTCAACATCTTTAGTCATAGGTTAGACAAACTTGAAGAGGAAAAATCTTTGGAGAAAATAAATTATTCTATGTTAACCAGTAAACACAGTACATGTGTTGCGAGTACATCAAGCACCAAAACAGCTGATCTGCAAAGCATGGTAAAACCCCAACATACCTGAGTATCCAAGCCAGATCGGGCAATATGCTGCCATAATAATAATTGCAATCAATTAGGCAAGATAACCGAGTGTAGGTTGAATAAGAGCAGCGACATCTGGAACTTCAGATCTTGCTTATCTGGTACTGACACTAAAGTCAAATTCAAGTCAGGTCCACACAATGAACATATTTCTTATGATCAATTCATAGTTATCAAATGGATGGCAGGGGCTTTGCTGCACCAGGAGAGAGGAGAGTAGTCTTTACACATGACCATATGCAAAATTATTTGATTGATTTGCAAGGTGTAATGATTTCTCCAGGATGCTGCAAAAGCCAGCCATGCAGTGCTCCTTTGTTTTGAATGCAGAAGGCCCAGATTAGAGACTTTGATCAAACTGATATTATAGATTGCATTTGGCCAGCAAATGCACAAAACCATGTTGCAGAGGCCCAGCAGCAAAACAAAAATGTCAATAGAATTGTCGCATCAATGTCTTGCCAGTCCTTTAATCAGGGTTCTTATAGTTATAACAAAACTCAAGACACCAAGGATGTTCTGTACAAGCACACATGTTCAGCATGTTTTGCTTCTGCCAACATTTTTTGCACATCTTGGAGTTGACTGTGGAGGTAATGAAATCTGGAAAAAAATAATTGTGGGCATTGCCATACGGTTGCTGATGTTCATGCTCATAAAAATCTTAACTCGTTCGAAAATTGAAACTGCTACAAGCAACAAAACATGTCTTGCTTAAACTGATTTTCACAGGCGAAATCATTTGTCAACAAAATATATTAAAGGTCATATGCACAAGATAAATTGTATGTACTGTCTCCTTACCCCAAGGTGATGTCCTCACTCATCAAAATTACATGTAATACAGCCGGAAGTACAGGTAACAAATAATTGAAAAGGAGGCAAAATGGTAATATCAAAACTTCAAGCTTTGTGTCCAAATTTCTCGAATCGGATCAGTGTGGCAGCACCTTTGGTGCATCAGAATGCAACACAAAATGTGCCGTTGTACATTATATTTTATATAAAGTTATGGATAACTTTGTAGAAAAAAACATTCAACTACATTATTTCCTGATGACAAGTGCTCAAATAAGGATCACACAGACAAGTTATCCATCACAAGATACAACAGGGGGTCTTCTGGATATTGGAAAAATGATGACGAAGACTAATGTTAGTTCCTTTATCCTCTATGTCAGTTTAGTGCCCTGTTCAACATAAGTTGAGTGTAATCTTTGGTAATTCTAATGATTGCCTATTTCGGGTCCAAAGGAAAGGTAAATTGGCAAAAACATATTCCTAAGAAAGCAGCAAATCACATCCAATTACTAGCTTAGCCAACTGCTTCTTAACTTTAGTGATGAGACAGATAATCATCACTCTACACCGCAATTCATGAAAGCCTGGTGACAAAAAAAAGTAATCTTTAGAAGCGCGAGCCTCACTACAGCTTGCACTTAAAAACACACAAAATTTTGAAAGCTAAGTAGAACACAAATGTTTGTGGCACAATTCTTAAAAATAAGAAATTATTATGGGTGAAGTTTTTCACTGCATTGTAAGAGCCGAATGTCTGCATATTACTTTTGTGCAATTCTTTGCATTTAAAATTCAAACAAAATGTATAAGATATTGGTTAATGTTTGGATTTGTTACTTCCAGTTAAAGAGTCAGCATTATATTCAGATAGGCGATCAGCTTTCCCACTTAGTGGAATTGGAACCCACCCAAAGTTGACAGCCTGTGATTAATACTGCATTGTAAATACTTCACACAACTGGTGTGTACAAGTTCACCAAATGTAAATAAGCCCAAAACCATGTTACAGATGGTATTTACCGCTCATCAGTAGAACCCCTTCGCAGACTTTCAAATTTGTGACCTTCACCTATTATGACAACAAAGAGACAGAATACATGTGTTTTGGTTATAAAAGCCTTTTGAATAAAGTGTTTTAACAATTTTTACTTGTATATACACCTCAGAAAATATATAGCAATTGAAATATTTATGTTTTCTATGGTGAATAGCAAGTTACTGTGATTGATTTTTTTCTTATACGTAAACATACAGGTCATAAGTAACTAAAGAACGCACAAGGCTTCCCATTGGTAGATACAAACTCACAAGAGGTGAACATCACCTCATAGTGTACCCGAGAATGCAGCATTAAAGTCAAGTTAAAGTCATACTGTTGCTATCATAAAATATATGCTTTCTCTCTGTCTCAAAATATTAGTGGGTTATACACTGATTATTTAGACTAAATGTTCTTAGTGAGGTAAAATTGCTACAGTAAAATGGTCAAAATATTTACACATTATAAGTTGGATACTGTAAAAGTTTCTGATAATTGATTTATTAAATGTCATAACAATTTTGTGTGCATAGTAATCAAATAAGATGCCTGTTTACCTACAAACAACACTTTGGCACAGCTGAAACAACGAATCCTATATACTTATACATAAATAAGAGTGGGTTTCATTTGACAAAATCATCAACTAAGACAAAATCAAAATGTATTCGAAATTAGCGCCCCGAATTGACACTGACAACACAAATGATAATTTTTGCATGAGTGACACCGATTGGTTAAATTTTTGTTTTACTTTAAATCTCTACTGATTTTAAGCTGGTGTCAAATTACAAGCAGTAATAACCTTTTTTTCTGTGATGAGGCTTTGCTACATGACCATACAGAGCATTAGCTTCAAAATCTTTTTTTCTGTTGAGCTGGTCATACAATTTATATTCTGTCCAGGTTGAAACACAAAATGTATTTTATTCTCTGTCAGAATAATGAAGTCTGCATCAGACAACAGACAATGCCATTATCAGCAACTCTGTTCTGGGAATACAAAAAAAAATATAGCAACTAGTGTCTGAAGAGGAAAAATTACACCCGGAAAAGAAATAATCATTGAATCATTTGTACCAAAGAGAGCTAGATTCACAGTGACACATCATCTCATTTCAGATTTTTGCATGGACTTATTTGAACATGTGTAAACTAATCAAATGAGAATTTTATATTGCTAAATCTCTGGAGCAGAAGATTTTAAGGCCCATAAAGTAAAAAGAATATTTGTTTAGATTTATTTTAATAATCTATGTGACATCAGTTTGATGTACAGATCTTCTAAGTCACTGAAAGTTTATGAAGGGATACTCTAAAAGTAAAAAAAAAATGTAATGCCAAAACCAGTATCTACCATTAAAAGGGTAACTACGATGGCTGGAGGGCAAGTTTTTTTCTCTTGGTTTCTCGTGACCTGACTATAGGTGGTAATATATTTCAGTTGGATGGCCCCACAACTGTAAAAACCTGGTTCCCAAATTAATTATGGGACCAGACACTGAAAAACAATTTCTTGCCAACAACTCAGTTGGTTGGAATTTATGTCGCAGAAAAATAAGAAATAAGGAGGTTAATTGAAATTTAGAACCTAAAATACAAACACATTGTGCTTAAAAAGAACAAGCTATTAAATAGGCAGTTAATTTTCTACAAAATATAGGGAGAATTAAGTTAGATTTTCAACCTACAGACATCTCGGCAAATACATATAGCTGTTAAGCAAGCACGTGTGATTGTCATTGTTTCTTCACCAAAACAAGTCAGATTTGAGTGAATATCAAATGCAAGGACATTTCATGAAGATTTCTATACAAAGAGTATACAACAATTCATGGGAATTTGGTAGCATTGTGACATGGTTCCTAACAGTCTCCTACCAGCTGTATGGTTCTGGATTCTATTTCTGGCCCCGACATAAAGTATGTAATTTGGTAGATGCTTGCTAATGTTGGTAGTTTTCAGTGCAGTTTCCTGACCATCTGATCAGCACTGCCCTCTTCTATCTCCTCAACTAGCCATAATGATATGACCTATACAATTTGTATTTAACCATAGATGCCCTCTAAATAAAGACACAAAATCAGTCAGTCATTTACTTATATAGCCATAGCTCTTACTATCACTCATTATGTGTGGTGTTATATTTACAAAGCTGTCGTTATGGCCGTCATCAGCCACCTTTAACAATGAGAACTGTCAATGCATTTGTTAACGTCAAGATTAGGTTTGCTATCATCAGCTTCCAGACTGAAGGTAGGTTTACAAGAAACGAACATTTAACCGCTGTTACTAATGGGTGTAACCAGCAGAGTAAAACATTCTGTGCAAAGGTGCAATTACTAAAACTATATAATTATGACTACTTTATCGTTTTTTGTCGTAGAAAGGTGCTCTAACAAAATCCCTATTCTAACTTTGCATAGTCAGGTGGGTATCCCATGAATCAAATGTGCTGCTTGTCTAATCTAATGTGGACTTTTATAGCACTTAAACTCAATCATTGACGGATTCTAAGACGCATCTGAACATAAAACAAGGCAATAAACGTTAATCCAATGATATAGCCAGGTTGTACCAAGAAGACACAGGCTTGACAGGGCACATCACAAGGGAGTTCATTCCAGATCTTAGGAGCATCAAAGACAAAACTATGGCCAAAATGTTTGACTGACTTAAAGACTGATGAGCGGAATGGAGAAACTGTAAGGTATTGACGATCATGGTGACTACACCTCGTACTACAGGGAACAACTGCTGAGAAACAAGAATGGTTCAAAATAGGAAGGAGAACCACTATGTAAAAAAATTGTAAACAAGTGTCGCAGTTTTGAACATACAGCATTGCTCAACAGGCAACCAGTGGAGTCGCTTTAGGATGGGTGTAGCATGATCATACTTTCTATGATTTGTGACAATACTCTGCAATTTGTGCTGATTGAGACATGACAAACCTCTAAACAAAGAGTTAAATAGTCCAAACGACTGCTAACCGAGCCATTTGCAGCTAGGACTGCCACTTCAGGAGTAAGATGCTGTCTTATTCTACGAAGGTCACGCGTCTGGAGAAAGCACGCTTTGCAAGACTGCTTGACATGTTCAGAGAAAGAAATTTCTGCATCAAACCACACACCTAGGTTTTTCAAGAAGTCATCCAGATGAAGAAAGCATTCAAGAATACTCATGGGGAAGTGACAGGAAATTTTCTAATGTTGAGCCTCAGAACCGAAAACAATTTTAAAAAATTAATTTGTTTTTTTTTCAAGAGCGATCACTCAAACTAGCCTTCTCATCTTCTTTTCTAAGGCGCCCATCTTGATTTTAAATCTAATCGCCCACATTTTTGATCACCCCAAATCGAAAGATTTAGTTTGTATGCTACCAGCATGGACTGTTTGACATTACTTTGTAGTGTCATGCAGACCCATAGAAGGGCCAGCATCTTGATCATGAACAATTTTGTTTGCTGTCCTACCACTACTAGACAGTATTGATTTCTGTCACAATGGAATAAAATAATAAATGTTAAGAACAGGAACACCTATCAGATATAGATAACATAATTATATAAGAAAATACGCTAAAATATTAGTCTGTAAACTACAAAAACATAAGAGTGATTATTGTGGACATGCATTGTGTATATGTAACCAGGATTGGCGTAAAATGGTAGCCCATGTACTAATTTACAAAGAAAGTTGATACATTCTAAATTAGATTTCGCCTGTGTGGTGTAAATGGTAAAGTTAGTAATAAAAAGGTGAAAACATAAAAATGCATACATTTGCAGAAATGAAAAGCCAATAGGGCTGTTTGATTGTTAAAAATGTTTTTTGCACATATTTTTCATGTTTCTGGTCAATCAAGAGCAAAATATGACGATTCTTGCATAGCTGGAATTTAAGGCTCCCCTCTTGCTGGGAACTACTCTAAACATCCCTTCAATCAGTTCCTAAGAGATCTAATCTGTTGGAAGTGGATTTGCAATTTATGAATCAAAGCTCCAGGGAAAGTCAACATAATTCACAATCAACACTGAATAATGCCTTGCAATCACAAAATTTGATAAGAATTGACTTATGAACATGTTACAACCTTCTTAAAACACAGTTAAAATAGTTGTTTGGTAACTGCTTCAAATAATTATATGTAACCAGCAATGTTTGGGAGCATGCATGTCATGGCAGAATGCCTTCAATCAGAATGTACATGATTGTCACAAGCAGGTTAATGTTTCTAAAGATCTTTTGTCCATTCTTAGGTCCTTTTGCAATGCCATTCTGCGTTGTAGAAAAGGAAAGTTTGATCATTTATGATCTAATCTGAAAAGGCGGTTTAAACAAGCGTCATTATTCCCTTACATATTTACAAATTCAGAAAAAGATTTTATACTGGTCCTGTACCTTATGACACAGCTCAACACAAAAAGGAGTACAGAAGACTAATCTGCTATTGGTTGCCATCGACAATACTTTCGTTACTATCATTGGCTTCATTACTCAAAAAACCAGCTTTATAACATATGAAAAAGTATCAATAGCAGAAATGTTGGAGTTGTGCCAAGTTAGTTTAATTATGTTCAAAACTCCATTGTCTGGATATCCAGATCGACATTCTAACAATTACCTCCAAAATTATGAGAAAAATTATTTCTTACATGCAAGGTGTTCTATGGTCGTAAGTGTTCTGCTTGCCTCCCAACTCTGAGATCAGAGTTCGAATACCGGCCTGACCTGATGTGGGGACGCTGGTAGTTGCTTGCCTTTAGTCGCTTTTTAACAGTACAAAACCTTGGCCAACTGTATGTACTGGTTTCCTCTGGTCGCACATTATCAGCAATTCAAAATACGTCCAGTCCTAAGTCATTGGAAGACCATGGATGGTACATCCTTGTAAATAACAATATGGGCAGTGTAGATATATACAAGTTTCCCCCCCCAAAAAACACACTTATGACATCACAGGGAATTCCTGTACTTTCATATAGGTTATTTGTGTATTTATGCTCAGTTGCTGGAGAAATATGTCAACAAATTATGTAATTGGTCTGTGAGTTTGAACGATAGACATGGGAAAATCTTAATTTTCAAAATGCTTCTACATTTTTATCATGTTTTAGGCTTTTAATTTGTAAATATGTATATAATTGGAAGGTCATTTACTTTGTAACAAGTTTTATGCTTGTGTATGTACTGGTCTTTCAGACTTTAAGGGATCTAAGGGGTCTAATCTATATTATTTACACAAGCTCATTAGCCATTCAGCTGAAATTTGAAGCCTTTTTTATTGACTTGATCAGACCATTAAATCCTAGGTTCCCGTTGTATATTTTCAGTAGAACATTGACTTAACAATCATATGATATTCAGTGGCAAATGAAAAAATGCCTAACAAAAAATTCTGCAAGAAATGTGACACTAGACACATACTACCAATAGGAAGAAACTGTAAAAATGTATTCAGAAGATGACAATGAGACTGTGAATGAACTGTGAATGAGATGCTGCCGTTTCCAGTGGGGCTAGCAGTGTAGCCTATGATAGACAGCAGGTAAAACTTAAGATTCTGCAAGAGTTGGAGAGAGAGTTACGATGAGGTTGGACAAGGTGGAAGAGAGAATGACTGCAGTATCACCAACGTCGCCTCAGAAGCTAAGTACCTCAAAGTTAAGTACTTCTAGCGTCAATTCTTCTGTACAGAAAGTCAAAGTAGAAAAAAATTGTGTATATTTACTGATTCGTCCTCTGATAGTGATACACCTAGTCTTGATGTACTGAAATCCCCTCAGCTTCAAAAACAAGTTGATAGACGTATCAGGGATTTAAGCCATAGTTCAAACCGTTCAGGTATGGAAAAATGTACCAAACATAAGTCAAAAAGGGGCGGAAGTGTAGATGTAACTGTCAAAACCAAGGCAGCATGGCCACACGAAACCATTTTTTTTTGTTTTTTTTTTGGGGGGGGGGGGGGGGGGCGAATATTCTGGATGAAACCTCATCTAGTCGAAGAAATACTATGGTGTCCTACATGGGTGACCTCATGAAGGACGCCACAGATTTAAGTTGGCAAGGGGCAAAGGTGGCTCATGTTGTCTTGCTCTCTGAGATGGAGCGAGGAAAGGTAGACTGGGGGGACCAGGACAGGATAGACCAAAACATGTAGCACCTAGTAAGCAAAATTGGGTCAAATCAAGTGAAACCGAAAGAAAGCAATGGTTTTGCAAAAATTTTCAATTTGGTATATGTGTTTCAAAAAGACCATGATTCAAACTGTATGTTGCACAGACACATCTGTGCTTATTGTCTGTCCATGGGTAAGCAGTTAGGTCATGCTGAGAAAGACTTACCAACAAGAGAAGTGTGTCAAAAAACGACGCAGGGGCTGCCAGTCATTAGGGCTGGTCAGCCAGAAAATGTTGTCAAACCAAGTTGTGAGTCAATCAAGTAAAAATGTATTGCCTACTAAGAATTTTGAGGCAGATGAATGCACTGAAGGCTGTGTCAATACCAGTTCATTGGTGCCTGGCCAGGTAGGCCAGTGTACTTCTGGTTACAAAACCAGGTTGATTTACAACGCAAAAGTTAATCCTAGAGATGTGGAAGCAAGTTTGGCAAACAAGGTAGAGAAAAAAACAGATTTATGGTTGATAGAAAAGTGATCCGATCAATGGTTTTCTCAAGGGACACACGAGCCATGCCCACCAATGTTGGTGATCAAAAGTGTAAAAAATTTTTTAAAAAATGATTGTGACAGTGACAAAATTGTTGATCCACCCAGTTGGGAGGGTCATAACGTACCATTCCAAACAAAATTGATGGTAGACCATGAAGGGGGGTAGATATGGCGTTGTTTTGTGTCTGTGAGAACTTCATTTGTACACATTCTGAAACCTCCACATTACCCCAAGTCCCAACACATATTTAAACAGCTATATGGGATATATATTCTTTATTCTATACTACATATTATTTACAATCATACAATAACATAATTATTTAAGGCCACCTCGGAGTGAAGTTACCAGTCCTTCCATAAGGTGACCTAATCTTACACATGCAGGGAAAGCTGAGGAAAAAGGAAAAAAGGAGGGGAAAGCTGAGATCTACTATGACCCTTCTGTGGGGGCCATTGGGCTTTTCACGCATCATGAAGGGGGATGTGTGCAAATGTTTAATTGGTGGACTGTGAAAGGGGCCTAAAATGGCCCCAAATGTACATTCCTCCCGAATATAAGCTTGAATGTCATGTGGGTAATTTTTAGCCGAATTATGATTCTCAGTATGTGATTCAAGGTAACTACTTCTATCAAAGTCAAGGGGAAAGCCATATCGGACTAGTAAGGGGAGCTGTGTGTCCCAGTAGCCTTCCAGCAACTCATCCCATTTGTCTGCCTTGAGTTGGGACATGAAGAAGGACATATGTGGACATAAAGTTGGGGTTACCCGATTCTTTTATAATATGGTGTAATTTGATGGGATCTACAGATACAATGTTATTTTCTGACTTTTGTGGAAGTTTCAATTCACCCAGGGGTATAAACCCAAATTTGAATTTGTTTTGGGCATCCCAATTTTTTATTGTGGGAGATTTTGCCAATGAGGATTTGTAGTTCTTTGCTTTGACGTACCCATGCATATTTGTCCGCCTTATCCAGGGTGTCACCACTGTTGTGGACCTCTTGGCATTGGTTTGCACTCTTCTGAGTGCTGTTTGATACATTGCGTTCCTGGACCCTAGTAGCATTTAGTTTAGGGGAACCGTATGCTGGAAAGCTAGAGGCACACTTTTTATGTGTTTGACTTTGGTGTAAATTGGTTTCATTCAGCTGAATTTGATTGAGATTTGTTAAGGGTACGAATCTATTTTCACACTTAAGTTTGAAAGCTTGATGTACCTGTTTGTCATTCATTAAAGTGACAGTTTTGTGATTTTTTACTTTCAAACTGCTTTTTCAAAGTTCAACGTATGGAGGTCTTTGTTATGTTTACCTTGTGGAGTGGTGCGATTTGTACATTCTTTGTGCATCATATCAGTACTGACCTGTGTGTTTTTCACTACAACGTGACATTTTTTAACAATATCAGCATAAGACCAACTACAACTTCAGTGCCAATCTGTTTTCCAATTGGTACTCTCTCCGTTGAAACTTTTCATAGTATGATACATTTTTGAATTATATACAACTGACATGTTACATTTTAAAATTGTACGCACATTTTTGGTAAATACATTGGTGGATGGAGGAGACCAAGGATGCAGTGCTCATTTTTTGGATTTTTAGTGCTGATTTTCTTGATATTCCTACAATCACTAGCTGGGTAGGGTAGTCTTTTGCGAAAGCCTGCACATGTAGCACAAATGTGTGCATAAGAGTGACCCCCCCATAACATGGTCCCCTTTTTGAGGACAAGATTTGCTTTGGAAGAATCTACAGGGCTGGCCCTGGGATTCACTGTTGACTTTCTTATTGACACTACCTTGTGACTGTGCAGTTACCCTTTGGGCGAGAGCCCGCCTTATCCTATCAATATGATGGGTTTGATACCAGTCTACCTTGCTCTCCTCCATCCTACCTAGCAGTACTCTAGCAATTCAGTTAAGTACTCTAGCATGTGGTTTTTAGTGTTAACATTAGCTTCTTCCCTAATAATAGTTGAAAAACCTGACAGCCATTGAAAAATTGACAGACAGTCATAAGAAACTCTGTTTTTACTGGCCCCAGCTAATACCTTATTTTTGAGGCCAAGGAACCTGTTTTTTAATCCATACCATATCAGAACCCCCACGTTGTGATTTGAAATTACCTTTTTCAGTGAAGGTGGCCAGCTCCCTGATCCTGTTGTCTACTTGTCTTTGTATTTGGCTGTTGTCCTTCAGAAACGCCATGGAGGGGAGTACTGTTTCTTTATCTGAGCTGTCTGAATCTTCTCTGGGTTGGGTCCGAGGTTTTCCTTGTCTGGATGTTTCAGAGAGACGAGTGGGTGAGGAGGACTGCTCCTGCAGTTTCTCCTCTGTTTTAGTGATACGACCCTCAATAGATGTAAGCCTGGAGCTGACAGAGTTAAGAGCCTGTAAAATGTCCTGGTTGAGGTCATCACTGCCACTTGCCTCAATAACGTTAGAGTTATTTGAGTCATTGTTTATGAATGGACAGTTCTTTCCTGTGGGTCTCCTGTGCTGGTCTTTGCACGCTGAGCATTTGAATAATTTGGGCATTTTTGTCACTAATCATAAGCCCACTCAATGTTATAGTTATATATAGTACTGGAAATAGAAAGGCACTTCCCTAAGGATGCAGGCTTTGTGACAAATTAATGCTAATGTTGAAACTGACACGTCTTAGAAATATAAATTAGGGTAGACCATCCCTTTTGGGTCACTTCAACAAGCATTAGGTTGTCACAAAGCCAATCTCTAGAGGTGAGGACACACTGCAGTTCACGCCCCAGTGGGCAACAGTCTAATAAATTGTTATGTTCGTAATAGCACTCTTGTTAATTGACACAGTTCAAATGATTTTTTATATTCCACACTTGCACAACTGTCTCCAGAATTAATTGATGATATGTAAGGTTAAAATGATGAAATAAAATATGTACAGAAATAAAATGTGTATAGTCCAATCAACTTCATGGTTGATTACAAAGTTTTCCTAACAAAACTGTTTTCACTATAAAATGGCGACTGCCTTCTTCAGAAACTATTTCAAAAGTGAGGGAAAAGTATTGTAAGCAGGAAATCTTAGGTTAGGGGTCACAGTTTACCAATCAGAAATTAGTACACAAGAATAGCTTATTATAAAGAAAGTGGGACTGGGGTAATGACACAGGTGACCCCTGTCGTGGCCACCCCACCACAGTAGCAGCAAATCATGTCAAAAAGTGTGAATATGATTCAAAACATGTCGGTATTGAGGACAAATTCATCAGTTCAATACTGAATGATAGTAGCAGAAATATTGGTATCCCCACAGATCATAATTCAGCACTTTTCAGAAAGTGGCAAATACAGTCTGACTTCCAATTCGGCTTTATTTCCATTGATGAACAGGTGATGCCAGCAAGTAGTGTAGTTAATTGTTCAGATGGCTTGTCTCCGTTTAGTGCCCATACTCTTGTTAAAGCCACTGAAAAACCAAATTAAATGGAGGCCAGACTCCCTGTTCCCTCACAACTAAACATTGAGACCCATAAGTCGCTATTAACTGATTACTGGGACCAGCAGTTACTACAACTCTTGGAATTTGGTTCCCTCTAGATTTCAACAGAAACTGTCCCCTTAGTTGTGAAAGTAAAAATCATAGCTTAGCTAAAAATCATATCTCAGCTATTGAGCATCGAGCTGATGTGAAAGCTTACATTAAGGAAACTGAACATAATGCAGTACTGGGTCCTTTCATAAAACATCCCATTGAAGAGGAGCATGTTTCCCCCTTCATGACTAGAAGTAAACCAAATTCTGACAGCCGTCGAGTTATAGTCGATTTAAGTTGGCCTATAGGTGAATCTGTCAATTCAGGTATTAATAAGAACACCTACTTGAGAAGTCAGTTTGACTTAACTTTCCCGTTGGTGGATCACATCACTGAGGAAGCCAAACATCTTGGTATGGGTACCTTGCAGTATAAAGTTGATGTAAGCCGGGCGTCACGTCAAGGTCGATCCTGGCGATTATGACCTCTTGGGCCTACAGTGGGACAGAACATATGTTGATAGGTGTCTTCCATTCGGGATGCATCATGGGAGCCAGATTTTTCAACATAAAAGTGATGCTGTATGCGTCAGGAGGGCTTTGGGGCATTGACTACATATATGATTACATTGGAGTGGGCATTCCTAGCATTGCGCATAAGTCTTTCCAATTCTTACTCAAATTGATGGAACATCTGGGTCTCTCAGTTAGCCAGAAAAAGCTAGTTCCCCCAAGTACTCGAGTTACTTGCTTAGGAGTACTTATTGACACTGACGCAGGTACTATCTCCATACCGTCTGAAAAGTTACTTCAAATCAATGAAACAGTCCAGCAATGCCTTTTAAAACATACTTGTACTAAGCGTCAACTTCAATCCATCCTTGGATTACTGCTGTACGTACTCAAATGTGTCAAGCACATGCATGTTTTCTTGAATCACATGCTGGAAGTACTTAGAAGTGCTCATGGTAGAAATAGTGTCACCCTTACATCAGAATTCCGATGCGATTTGTGCTGGTTTGCAAACTTCTTGCCATCTTACAAGAATCTGGCGTCAACTACTATGACCACAGAAGACTTGACCATGTCATTGAGTTGAATGCGTGTCTCACTGGACCAGGTGGTTGTGTGGGTAGATTTGTATATCATCTCCCACTGGTCAAGGGTTACAAACAGTGCAATATAGTACAACTGGAAATGGTCAACATTCTTCTGGCTATGAGGCTATTTTGTCGCCTCTGGCATGGAAAGAAAATTGATGTGACAACCATGCTGTGGTAATGGTCCTCAGATCTGGCAAGACCAAGGACCCCTTCCTGGCTGCTTGTGCCAGGAACATCTGGTACTGTGCTGCCACCAATGACATAGATGCCAGCTATGCCCATATCCGGGGTACTAATAACAAAGTTGCAGATTTGTTGTCCAGATGGACTGGAAATGCCAAAGATTGCCAGAGTTTGTTAATGCATGTCAAAGACCCTTGGTGGTTAAGTGTGAACGAGGATATGTTGGCATTTTATCCTGACCTTTGACCCCTGACTCTCCTCCCCCCTGTTCAGGGCTACACCTTATGAATTTGTGTGTCTTCCTTAAATGGGCGAAATGTACTGTGTTTTTGTAATCTAACAGGCTTTAGTGGTATGGTGCTCCTCTTGGGTGCATATGTTAAAACATTTGTTGTAAAGTACATTATATCAGTTAGGTGGTAATCCTCTTGCAGGGGCTTATGTTATTATAGGCAAATGGCTCAAAGATACTATACTTTGTTGTAGGTGCACAGAGATATAGTCTACTGGCTGGAAAGGCTTCTTCAAGGCTGCACCAAGCCTTCAGGTCCAAGATAAGCAAGGCTTACTTTGTGATGCTTAAAGTATTTGTGGCATTCTGCATTCTTATGGGTGTCTACCTGCGTCATCTGTCAGTGGAGATCCTGTTGGCGTTCCTAGAGTGCTTGGTAAGGCGGTTTGATAATGCTTTCACACATGTAACTTTCATTTTAATTCTAAATGTTTTAGTTATTTTTTGTAAATTCTGGGGGTCCCTTCTTCCTTTGGCAGTTTAGGGGGCTTTGTTTTGACTCACCTTCTTCAAAACTTTAGATCTTTGGTAAAATTATCCTTTGCCCAGTAATGAACTTCAAAGCCTCCCCTTCTGCCGGGGTTGAAGGTCACCTCAGAGGTCACTAGTCAAACTAGTCAACTCATCTTAGTAATTCAATTTAAACATTAACATATGAACTATGACCTTGTAATTTAACCTTATGAACTATGAACTGAACTTTAGTAGATTGATATATATGATCACAGTTCTTATTTATGGCTGCTTTGTACAATAATGCTAATTACTGCAGCCTTGCTTATACTAATGTTAACTGTATACTTACTGAAGAATTTTATAACTTTACAGACTTGTAAATATACATTTACTTATAGTATGTATTATTATATAATAAAGAAGTACCCGCAGTCTTGTCTTGCTGTCTTGGGGTTGGGGACTGAGTCCACCAACTACTGTGCTATGCTGTTGCAAAACTAATATTAGCTACATTCTCCATGCTGAGCTCAAATGGAAACGATAGTTTCCTCTAACACTACCATTTCTAATAACATTACACTTAGTTAAAGTGTTAGGGTACAATTTATATAACCATTACAACAAGAAAAAAATAAATACTTGAAACCCATCAATGGCCAAGTGTTCCTTACTGTCTAGGATATAATTGAAATAATTTAAAGGGAAAGCTAGCTAGTGTAATCATTTGCAGACATCTTTATATGCTGTTGTTAATTCTCCTCAGCAACAGTTTGGATCTACCTGACATTTCACATGTACAGCTTCCAGAAAGGGCAGGCCTTACTAGCTCCTTTATTTATTGGGGCAGTAAATAAAGAAAGGTTGTGCACTACTACAAATGTTATTCTATTTTGTCCTGAATCTAAGATTTTCCCTCACTTTGAAGAGTTGTTTGTGCTTTGAATACCTTATGGTATTCCGGGAGCATTAATGTCCCTTAGTCTGTGTTTCAATATTCAATATACTCGACTTATGATCTATCATTGATGAATATGATAAATCAATATTTCCAAAAGAAGCATGAAACGTATTGTCCATTTGGCTTCACTAATTACAATCTGGTCAATAGAGGACAGCTAAAACTGACAAACCTGCACCCGACTGCTAGGTTTTCACAAAGAGCACAGATAACACAATTCCCCGACCACTCTTGTGCAAAAGAATTAAAGGGTTACTGATCACACTCCTCTGTCAGTCTCCTCTTGAGGCAATGCCTATAGGCTACATTTTTCACCAAAATTAACAAGAAGGTGGCAAGCTTGCGTCATTGAAACAGGGTACTCAATGCATGCCTTTAATACATAGAGTAAGTCTTGTAACAAAGCTGTTGTTTTATAGCCATACATAGGCATTTAACATACTAAATTGATAATGTAAAATTATTTTATTTAGAGTTACAGCAATTGTCTTTTACATACTTAAGCCACATCTAATTGCTCCTGTCAATCGATTCCCAGCTTTTATTTTTGCTAGACTTTGGACTGTGTCCGTGCTGTGTCCTTCCTTCCATATATATTGAGACAACTAGAACGCCAATGTTTTGGACTGGTTTTATGTAAGTTAAGACAAATGACTTTTCCATTTTCCTTCCCTTTTGTGGATTCCTTTTAACAAGCACTTTTAAAACACAGTGTGGGAAAGGGGATAAGAGACTTCTCTTGCTTATTAGAATCATGGAATAAAGTAAAAAGTTACTCTCTGTACTGACACTGAATGGGTTTGTATTCATATAGTTTTTATTCACATTTGAGCATTTTGCTTCTTGGATAAAAAGGGGGAAACGTCTATATTTAACCCACCATACAACAATCCAAAAAGTTACAAAATACTTTTCATCTCTTTTATTACTCAATCAGGGGTTTCCACTAGTTCCATATTCTACTCTAACATAAAAATAACATAATTGAATTTTGAAAGTTGTCCTCCATTTTTTACTTTTAACAAATTTTAATTACCCTTGTAAAATCTTAATGTGGTCACTCTTAACAGTGAAGTAGCACATTGTAAAGGGTAATGTTTTGTTTTTGAGGAAAATAGATAAATGGGTACAAAATTTTGACCCAAACATGGGCATCCCATCACAAAGAAAATTGTGAAAATATGTTACAATTAAGCATGTTAAATTGTGCACATTTCTTTTTGCATTTTGCACTTCGCAAATAAATGAACAACTGATTTTTATCCGAATGGCTTCTGTCCAGTTATCACTTTCTGAGATCCTTCACAATGTGTTAGGATCCGGTTTTGTAAGTGAAACAGAACACTATCATTTGCAGTTTTAAACCTAATCGAAATTCTAGCTTCTAAAGTGAGAGATTGTTGGTTTCAGTATTCTGGAAACTATGCTCTGTGACATTTAGTACCCAAACTGGGGCTGGCTAGAGTGGTTGGATTAACTATATCATGGGGAGCCAGTGGTGCTTGTCAATTTGAACCAGTAGGAACCCTTGGGAAGGTTTAATCTGTGCAGGGGAAAATGAGAAAGAAGCCAAGTTGTAATTCGATGAGTTTAATACTGGCCTAGATTTCCCTAGTAGCTCGCCTGGTAGAGTATGGGTCTCTCTCCTTTATACCTTTTAAACCCTGGAAAGCTGGTTACTGTCAAGAATAACTCTCCAAGCTAATACTTACTTTTGATCAAATATAAGTAGTAATACACACACAAATTTAAGGATACAATCAATCAACATTGAGCAGAATTATAATCTAGAACTTTTTTTCACTAATTCGTCATTTTTAAGAAATGTACTACAATTAATTTTCACTAATGGCTAGATTCTACCTGAAGTATTAATACAGATTTAAATTTTCAGCTAAAACAGCTAAAATAAATGCCTGGTGAAAATATCAACTTATATAGTAACTTACATGTTTTTTAAATGTAATCAGAATTAGGCGGTATTTGTTGTTTAGTGATGCTGGATAGCGAAAAAACGAAATATTAGGCTTCAATGTGGAGAAATATTTTGATGAGACAACGAGGGCCACCTAATAGCTAACAGGCGCTCAAACCCCATTGGATACTAGCTAGCAGTACATACATGGAATTCACTCCCTCCCCTATCAGGACATTTGCTTAATCCATCTGCATTGTTGTCATAAAATAGGAACTTCATATCTTTTTAAATACGCTCAATTTCTTAAATCTATGTTATATAGGTTAAGTAATTTTTATAATGAACAATCAGAATTTTAGCCTCAATTATTGATAATGAAACAAAATATTTTCTGATTTGGTATAGCAAAAGGGTAGTTTACAACCTTTATACCTTTAAACTGGTGCACATTTAAGACAAATTTTATTAAATTATTATATGATGACATTGTGCAACAAATGAATGACAAACCGTGTTAGATTTGATATTCAGTCCCGACCCCAAGACATTAAAAGACACTGGGTTGAGGGTACTTTAGTTTAATACATTTAACAAAGTAAAAGTTACGTATAAAAGTTACATATCTAAATCTAAGATTTATTTACAGGTCATGATAAAATAGACATCTTTAAAACATGATCTTCAGCATGATAGAATACAAGTCAGAGTCATTGGCCATAGAATATAATCATGCTGACCAAATTAGCAGATAGTTTACAAAGAAATACAGAGAAATACAGAACCTATAAGCCAACCTGGCCTGAGCAGAGAGGGTGACCTTGAGAGGTTACAGGACTGACCTTAGAGGTCAAAGGTGATTACTGTCAAAAAGGACCTCTTAATCCGAGGTGTTGATTCACATAAGTTCAACTAAAGGTCACCCTGAGAGCTGAAGGTCAAGAGGCCTAAAGGTTTACAAAGTTTTACTAAAAATACAAGTTAAAGATAGTAATATGTAATCCCTCAACCCCAACAGTAGGGAGTAGTGACATTAAGCATTTATAACAGCAGCTAGTGAATAAGCTACAGCTTCTCCTGACACATGGTCTGACTGAATGTACCTCCAGACACATTCAGAGGACCATGTGCCATGGCGTTTTATCTGCTGGATGGGGACATGGGCGTTATATGCAAATGTTGCCCCAGACCTACGAAAGGAATGGTAGGTGAAAAAGGCTGGATCCAAACCCAAGGTCATATTGATGGATTTTAGGGCCTTTCTGACTCTAGAATCTGTAAGGGGTTGCCAACCACCAGATGTGTTGATTTGAAATGCAGAATGGTTGGGAGTCATTGGGTAATTTTTTTGAGGGCCCTAAGGGCCCTAAAAGGGCAAATGGCCCGGTTGGAAACTTTAGGCAATGATATAACCTGGACAGCATCTCTATTTTGCATAGTTTTGGACCACTTAATCAAAATCTTGACCAGATTTTTGGTGAAGAAAAGGTCATGACCTGTGAGATGACGAGACAGGTCAAAGGTCAAAATGGAGTGAGGAGCCAAATTTGACAGCCTGAAGAAACCAAAGAAACCGGTGAGAAAAATGGCCCTGAAAACCTCTGGGAAATTAAGGTGATCACAAGCTTTTGATATTCGTTCCAACATAGAAAGGTCAATAACATTATGAGAGGTCACAGCCAGAGGCCTTTTAATGCGCATTGACTTCTAAAAATATTTGATCCTAGGATGATAAAGCAAAGAATAAGACATGTTATATAATACAAAACTGGCCTTTATGGCCGACAAATAATTGGCAATCATGTTAACAGAGCAACAATTAACGACCAGACATTCACAAAATGACAATATAACATTCACATCAATTTCCACCATGGCGCCTTGCATGTAGACACAGAAGGCTAGGAAGACCCTGAACATTTTTGTATAAGCTTGCCTTGTCTTGGGTCTGAAGGCCTCCAGTGTTCTAGAGGCTGCTCTTTGAGACAAAGACCTCAGAGCCACATTATCTACAACAAAGTATAGTAACTGTTAGCATATATACATGTAAGCATTAGGCCCCTGCTGGGGGTATGACATTAATAACAACAATATTTTACAATTCAGGATCTATGTCCAACAAGTTATCACTGGGACCCAAACTGGGTCCTGTACCTGGGACAATTACTGAAATTACTGGGACTACCAGTTCAACGAGAAAGCAGGTCAGCCACCCCATTGTCCAATCCTCTAATATGAGCATATTGAAGGTCTGTATCAGCCAGGGCCGAGACATATCAGATATTCCTGGCACAAGCCCCAAGGTAGGGGTCACGAGTCCTGCCCGACCTAAGTACTGACACCACAGCTTCATTGTCACACCTGATAAGCACCCTGCGACCGGACCATTGAACTTGAAATAATCTTACTGCAAGCAAGATGTTCACCATTTCAAGGTGAACAATGGAAAAGTTCATAAAGCCACGAGCTATGGGGAGGTGATACACAAACTTGCTCCACCTTCCTCCCAGGCCAGTCAAACAGGCATCCAGTTCCAGTGTGAAATCAACAGGTCTGTGATCATACAAGGAAACCCCATTGTAAAGTGGCAAAAATTTCCCAAACCACATAAGGTCACGCCTGAAGTCAGAGGTCAGATCAAGAAGAAGAGCTAGCATACGATTCAAGAAGGCACGTGCTGGTTTGACGCACTTATGAACGTACAGAAGGAGCCCAAGCAAGGACTGAAGCTGACGCTTAGTGCAGGTTTCCTTGGTGAGCCATTCCTTGACCATGTCATTTATCTGACGCAGTTTTTCAGATGGGATAGAAACTGTGCCTTTCTCAGTGTTAATTAAAACGCCCAGACACACTACTTGGGTGCTTGGGGGTACCAACTTCTTGTCACTCACAGTAAGACCCAGCTGTTTCATCAAATCGAACAGTGACGCAAATGACGCACGCGCGACGCTCGGAACACCGAATCCGACGTAGTCGTCAATGTAGTCAATGACGTGGAAGCCTCTCTGACGCATTATGTAACGCACTGCATCACTTAGACGTTGAAAAGTCTGGCTTCTGTGCCGTGTCCCGAACGGAACGCACGTATCGACGTACGCGTGATACCAATGCAAGCCCAAAAGGTCATAGCCACCGGGGTCTACCTTAACGTGACGGAACGCGCGACTTACGTCTATCTTGTACAGAAGGGCGCCACGCCCAAGGCATTTGAGTTCTGACATAATGTCATCCACAGTGGGAAACGCCAACTTGAACGGGGCGTCAAGGTACGTACTCTTATCAATGACAGAGTTCACTGAAGCCCCCAAGGGCCAACTCAAGTCAATAATGACCCTACGTATATCTGAATTGGGCTTATTTCTGGTCATAAATGGTGAACTGTGAGCATTTTCGATGGGATTGGCGTCAAATGGACCTAATAAAGCACCAAACTTGCATTCCTCCTCTATATATGCGTCAACGTCTGCTGGGAACTCACTAGCAGAACTATGGTTACCAACCTTATGCTGCAAGGGGCAACCCTCAAGCGGGAACCCAAACTGCAGCAACTGCAACAGTTGCTGGTCCCAGTAATCTGTCAAAAGACTTTGCCATTTATCAACATGTAGCTGTGACGCCACAGGTAAACGAGCTTGTAGAAAATTAGGTTTACCAGTCTTTCTGATGATTTTGTGTATTTCAATGGGTGAATAATCATGGGAGTTACAGGATGTGACACAACTTGGCATTAATTGGCAACCTAGAGGAATGAAACCAAATTGAAAATCAACCTGTCTTTGCCATTGATTAAAAATGGGAGTGTTGACCCCTTGAGGCAAGTCTGTGTTACCCTGATTTGCAAAAATAATTGTGTTTACAAACTTCTCTTCCATGCCCACATTGTTCACATCATAAATTGGTCATGGTTGATTAAGCCCGTCTGTGACTGCATTCACACTAGAGTGATAATTGGTGGTCATATCTTTGTCGACCCTGGACTCAAACCCAGGACCAATTTTTTGAAAAGTCAAGTCAGATTTACCTGCAGAGTCACTGTCTTGCTTGCCAGATTCTTGACGTACCTGGTTCATGGGGACAACCAGATCAGTTACCTGAGAAGATTCAAACCCATGACCACTGGGTTCTGCAATCACCACGTCCCCATATACGCACCCAGAAACACTGTGTTTAATTTCACACTCACTAGATTCATACCCAGCCAGAAGAGGTTCAAACCCAGGACCTTCAGATTCAAACCCAGGAGCTTTGTCTGTTGCTGGATTCTGAGGTGAATTTTTTGCTACCTCAGTGTCATAGCACATGTTACCGTCGTCGACGCCTCTGTTGGAGTGGACATTGGGGTGGCTGAGATCATTGTGTGTGACCTTAGACGCCAAGCAACCAGCATTTAAGCTGGCATCATGAGCTTGCTGTACCATTCTACTAAAAACATGCGACCTGACAGTATTGGGGTTCAACACCTGAAACTTCTGACGCCTTGCAGCCAATAAGGCATCAACCTGACTAGGAACAACTTGTTTATTATAGAAAATTTTTGTTTTATACTTTTTTGACATTGCTTACAACATGTGACACAACACTATCACTAGGAAAAGCACCAGTGACACCTATAGTCTCAGTGACAGGCATTTTCTTTCCATTGGAACCAGCTGTCCTGCAGCTGCTGCATCCTAATGATGGGCAGCTGCCTGTTCGTTTTTTGAATTTTTCTTGTGTGGGCATTCTTTTTCAGGATGCCCCAGCCAAACAAAATGAGCAAATATGTTTTTGAATTTTGCCATTTGATTCATGGTCACGTGGGTGAGTACAAGTTCCAAATTGATAACTTTTACAATACCATGGTTTCCTGCTTGAGTGATCCAATGGCTTGCTCCACCCTGACCTACCTGACACATGTTTTTGAGCATGGGCCCTACAGATTCGATCTATGCGATCCAGATCTTCCCACTGGAGGGAACCCCGCTCCATTTCACATAGCAGCACAGCATGTGCTGCCTTTGCCCCTTGCCAGGAAAAGCGTCCTCCATTAGATCACCCAAGTAAGAAACCATTATCTCTCTTCTATCAGAAGATTTCTGGTCAAGTATGTTCTTACAAAAGCCCTGCACCCACTGGGTGAGGGATAACTGATCATACGATACCCTCTGCCTACTTACCCCACCCAAAATGGGCTCATGGGGCCATGAAACCTTTCTTTTTACAGACACATCAACATTTCCACCTCTCTTAGATTTGTGTTTTAGTTTACTGTCGTTACCTGAGAGGTGGTAACTCTGATCCAAATCTCTGATCCTTCGAACAACTTTTTTCTGTAACACATGAGACCTAAGTTTTTCTAAGGAGGGAACATCACTATCACTGTCATCCGAGGATGAGCTACTAGATGTTACAGGGGGTTTGAACTTTTTACTTCTTTTAGATTTGTGGGAACTAACAATAACACTGTCTGTACTTAACTTTGCAGTTTCTGGTGATCCAGCTGAAGCTTGAGTCGCCTGTTGCACACCACCCGCAACCTGATCCTCCACCATGTCGAGTCGTTGGGATACCTTCTTCAACTGTGACAGAATCTCCAACTGTAGCCGCTGTCCTCCCAGATCTGCCTGATCTGTGTCAAGCAATTTGCTTGAAGCGGCAGCATCTCGCAGTTCATTGGGCACAGATTTATCACTTTCAGCACTGTTCTTAAACTGACATTTCTTTCCTGTTGGTGGCACATGTCTAGTTTTACAGTTCTTGCAACTTTGCTTTTTATCTGGCATATTGCCTTCTTATACTAAAAGTCTCAGTTACTAGATAAATACATAAACAAGCATGATTCACCGACAATCTTGGCAAATTCAGGCTTAATGAGGGATAAAATAGCAGAAAACTCGACCAAAATAGCATAAGAATGCGCAAAAATGAATATAGGGTAGATCGTCCCTCATGTGCAGAACAAAAAAGGTTGAGGTTGACAAGATGACTAGGAATCAAATCTCCTGGCATCAGAAACTTGACGTGTCACAGAGTTCAGTTCAGCATTTCTATTGTCACACACACTATATTCCTGCATATAATAGCATAGACTTAAAACACTTGTTGCGGATAAATGACCGTCCAATATTAACTCTTTGTACAAGTTAAAAGCCTAAAATAACAAAAATAAAAAACTAAAAGCTTGAAAATAAATGTTTTTCAACATGTCTTCCCTCCAAAGTCAAACTTCAATGTGACACCAAAGTTTGAACTTCTGGGGGATAGGAATACAAACTGTAAATCAGGGAGGCCCCCAATAAGATTGCTTGTTTATAGCATTACTTGGTACCCTTAGGTCACTTGGTTAATAGCAACATTAGACTGGCACCTTAAAGTTTGACTTTAAGGTTACATACACAAGAAATGCCTTTGGGACAGGACTGACATCTGGGGTGCCTAAACACTCCAAGTGAAAGTTAAAAGAGTTAGGTTGAGTGAAAGACCTCTGTGGGATTAAAATTTAATTTAATTTTATATTATTCTCTATAACTAGTAGTTTATTTACATACACTTTATTAAACACTTATGAGATCACCCAAGAAATAGTTACTTTACACACTTAAGGTGATCTTAATCTAAGATACACTTTTGTTTAAGATATCAGCCCATACATGAATTAAAGATCAGACTAACAACATTACATTAACATAAGGCCACCTTAAGGAATTGTGAACAAAATAATTTTCAACTTAAGGACAGGTTAAGCTACTTTACTGTAAGCAAACCTTAAGTTAAGAGTACATTTACATATGAGGAAGTTTACTGAGGATAATTACATACAGAATTAAGGTGGACTTAAATTAAGTTGTGGTTCAGTTACTAGCCATCTGGTTGTTAGTAATGAAGATCCACTAGCCTCAAAATCTGCCCAAAGGAATCTGTATTCCCTAGTCAACTAGGGCTAGCAGAACAAAGGAAAAGAAACCCTTGTAGTTGTAGTATACACTCCTAGATCTGGTCGGCTTCTTCATGAAGATATGTTTCCCATCTAGCACGCCAAGAGCATTGTGGCATTTCACCTGTGTTTGTACCTATTCTTGATCTGTGTCTATTGATAGGAAATGCCAGATACTATTCTTAGATTGGATGAACCGCAGACCTTCATTTTCCCACACTTTTATAGCCTTAATCCCAGACTCACCTAACTGACCTTAGAGTCAGTTAGGTTTGGTCCAAGTGGAACACCTGCATTACTTAGAAAGGTGTTGCCATTCACATACATCAAAAACTTTTTACATATTGTCAAAATGTTTTAATGTATGTCCAATGAGGACCATCTTGCTTATATTATTCACCATACTCTATGATTTCAAAAAACTATAACTAAAATACAACTAAAATAAATCAATATTTAAAGAAAGAATTGCAAAACAAATCTGTGATGTATATACAGGCACCAGGGAATATACAAGCTTGACATTTTTAGCTTGAGATATTTCTACCACTTCCACACTAATTAAAAATATTACCCTATTTGTGTGTAACAGTATCTGGATTAGATATGGTGTATGATGGATACAAAATAAACAGACCTTTGGCGAATCCCACATAGTGCCATGAGTTGGATTCAAACATAAGACTACAGATGTGACAGCCGAATAATTATATCATAAACTTATATATATATCACAAAATATCCAAAATTGTTTGGCAAGCTTTGTCTCTGGTGTGTCTAGATTTTCTCATGTCTCTCCAATTTTAAAGTCTCTTCACTGGGTTCCTGTTAAACAACGAATCATTTTCAAAACCCTATTACTCATATACAAGTTTCTTGCCACTGGAAAGCCAAAATACTTTGCCCCATATTTGTCTTTATATACATCTGTTGTTAAGACCAGACGTAGAAATCCAGAAAATATGTTCCTTAAAGTCCCCTTCTACAATTTCTCAGTTCATAAATCTAAAGTTCATTCCAACAAGTCCTTTTCGTATGATGCTCCAAAACTCTGGAATGACTTGCCACTGGAAATTTGAATTGCTCCAACACTATTATGTATCACAATGCAACGCAAAACATATCTGTTTCAGAAGTCTTTTCCTCCTTAGTTTTTCTTTCTACTGAACACCGATGAGTGCCTGGTGACGACCCTGTTATGGTTTATTACTTATGATTTATGCATTATAATCTGGATGGTGTGCCTTAGAATCCGCGAGTTTGGAGATTAAGCACATGGATACCTGATACCTGAAACTTGTTTGTGACTTGCCAAACTATGAGAAAAACTCTAGCAACACAATGTGCAGCTGCTACATTTACCTAGTCCTTTATATGCAACCAGAATTCTCATTTTTTCGTCTTTAATTAATTTACACATTTAGGGCAAAGTAGTAAAAACCGCCCACAAGGTACATAAGTCAATTTAAATTTTTTACTGAATAATTATTTTTACTGCCAGTTATTTGCTATAGCAGGTTTAAAAATATGAGAAAATGTTTTAGCACTTTTAGCAGCTGTGTTTTTGTGACTTCTCTCATTCCTTATGGAACTGCAATTACTTGTACTGACGTCAGTGTATGTAACCCTCTGACAGAGGTTGATCAGTATAAATGTCTGTTCGTGATGTCTGATCACTGCAGGCTGCAACAAATTCTTAGAGTTCTGTGTTAAATTTTGACATCAGAACATAGTTTTTCTCCGTTTTGATCTTAGCTATTTTACGTTATTTTACATTCTAGTTGTTATATATGTGCATTGATAGTCTTGTTCCCTTAAATTTGGGTTCACAGTAAGTTTAACCTATAAAAACCTATTTTACAAGAAAATGAATGGATAATCTTTACATCCCTTTTAGGTTGCCTTCACAGCTCTGCAACCCCAAACTAAACCCCTTACTCTGAAATAAACAATAATTTTAACTTAAAGTAAATACGTCACCTGAAATATCTTAAGCTCTCAGTTTCCTTATACAACATCTTTGAGTAGCAATAGTTGAGTTTTGGTAAAGCAATATCTAAATTTAAGGCCACCTCTGCTTAGCTGTTTAGTAGTTAAGCTATGGTCAACTATGTAATAACGTATGCTGTTGGTGACAATTCGAGGTGGCCTTAAATAAATGTGTATAAAGAACAAATATAGGAATTCCTAATTTGGGATTTTCACAGACTTTGGACTTGAGGTAATGGTGCTGTAGGAAATTTTTGCTTTAAAAATGACCATTGGTGTGCTTTAATGGGTAATAAATTATCGCCAGGCTTTTGCAAGTGTGGAACTGAATGCAACCTATTGTAGAATATAAGAAATTATGATGGTCTGTTTATGATGGTCTCATTTTCAAAACTAGAAATTGTCGTATTACTTTAAATATACCGGTATATATGATATACACTACACGGATGCCAGATACGATTATAATCTCAATCAATTAGGAATATATTGCACAATACTCGCACAGAATTACTAACCTTTGGAAAAACAACATTTTTTTGTGTTTTATCACCCTATATACTTACGTGAAATAATTAGAATATTCATTTAGACATTAAAACCAATTGTGTAAGATATTTTGCACAGGCAGCTGCGTAATTGATTGTGAACAGACTGTCACTGACTGTCTTAAACTTAATCTACTTACAGTAAAACTTGTTTCAATGTTTTGTAATAACCATGTCAACAGAATTTTTTATTCTGACAGTCCAGTGTCACACAGTACAGCTAACAATTATTAACGTAATATTTTATCATTGTTTGGTTTTTCAAGATATGTATTTTTTCGATAAAATGATTTTATAGCACTTTTTAACCTGGGCAGATGCCCGAATTAATGCCATGAAAGTGTTATAATCAGGAAATTGATAAGAATAAAAATATAAATCCCAAAGTTAACTTCCACACACAGAGTCAATTAAAAATGAGGTCTTCCTGATGAATACAGTTTTTCATAAGGTTTAGTGTCTTGTCAATATTGTTGTTATTTTACAACAATTTTTGTGTCCCTGTACATCAATAGAAAATACTTAAAGGAGGAAATGAGTGCCATCTAATGCTACAATGCTTTTTTCATGCTACAGTGATACATTTACAGTAAGCCTTTCTTTATTTTGATGCCCACAGATAGCATTTAAAATGATTTTATGTTATAGTTGCGACTTGAAAATGGTATTACAAAAGGTGGGTATAAGTTGCTCCACGATCCTGAGCACAACACTAAATTTCATATATCTCACAAAGTGTTTTACTGTGTAAAGTTTGTGCAGCAAGAGTAGATGTTTACACTTCTCCAATGGTCAGACATTCTAAATCAGAAATATCTCTTAGTTTCTCAAACGCACTGGAGTCTGTGGTATATAAAACAATCAGATATAGTATCATTCTCTAGATTTTGTTTTCAACTGAAAACTAACTTGCTCAGAAACTGTGTTGATGGTTGATTGTATACCAACTAATAACTTTACTTTTCACCCTCACACATTCACTAAAACAATCATATGGGAATAACACTTGTTGAATGTGGAAGAAAACATCTATTAAGAAGTATAAAGGATTATACATTTATTGGGTGTGGGAGAAAACATCCACTAAAATAAACATATATGATTATATGTTTATTGAGTCTGAAAAAGAAAAACTGAAATTTCTGAATTATCTTACATTATGATGACGTTTAATTAATATAGGTATAATTATCTTAAATTATTGAGACAGAAAATAACTGGTTGGAAAAACTGCAATAAAGCCTTGCTTAAGAAGCTGGTCTCCAAAGTTATTACGGAAATTGAAAAATCAATGAGCACAATGTTCGGGAGGGTATATCTAATGGTTTTGTTCCACTGGAACAAACCCTAACCTACCCTAACTGACTTTAGGGTTGTCAGCTGAGTAAGGGATAGGGAACAAACATTAAAAAAGAAAAACACAGGAAAAATATTGGCCATTTTCATATCCTCAACAGGACGTAGTATATCCAGGCTTGTGTGGATCCAGATCCAGACCTGACTTGGGGTCAGTGTCCCTATCCACCCCAAACACACTGACTAATTCCTGGAGTCGGTATTGCAATTTGGAATACAAGATACACTATATAAACTCCTTGTTGTTGCTGCTACCCATTATTTTTACACATAAGAGAGACTTATTTTTTTGTCTCATGTTCTCTTTATTCACCCATTTTTAACAACAACCGTAATCCGGGGGGGTGGGGGGGAGGCAAAGGAGGCAACCTCCCATCAGGATTTTATAATGTTCTTGTACACAGTGCAAATTAAATGGTTAATAGACTGTTTAGTTTGTCTTTTACAGATTAATTACAAATATGTGGCACTGTCTTTAAATCTGACTAATTAAAAACCAGATGCAATATAAGGGTATTCTAAATTATATTTAGTAGCATGGACTATATAAGTTACATTTGCCATTTATAACTCCTTATCTTCACTCATCAGTCATTTCTTCCTTCCAGTAAGTAAACACTGACCATGATTTGTTTTTCAATTTTGTATATCGTGTTTCTATTTGGGCTAGATATTTTTGCTCAGTAAATATATTTTAATCATATAATTCTGATACTGAAGTATGTTTAATTCTTGTTTTTTCTTTGAGCACTTGATAATATATCTTTTAGCTAAAATGCTAATTATATTATGTATGCTTTGTCCTTGTTCCAAATGCCAATTACCAAAAAGTAGAATGCTTTGGCTTAAATCAAAGTTTATATTTCCCTTTTCCATTAACCAAGTTCTTATGGTCTTCCAAAACTTGGATATTATTTCATACCCAACAAATAAATCATAAATAGTTTCTTCTTTTATATTACAAAAAATTACATAGTTGTGAGTCTGTCAGTTTCATTTTGTAAAGAAGGGAATTTGTTCCTGACAGTCTATAGATAATTTTATACTGAAACCAAATTATTGTCTTGTCTTGGATTGTATAGAAACAATTTTTGTGTATTCGCCTACAGGAGCTATGATCAGTGGAGATATTTAGGTCTTTTTCCCATTTGTGTAGTGGTTCCGGTTCCTCAATTGCAATTTTACTTTTTAAGATTTCATAAAAATCTTGTGCACCTTTTTGGATTTAAGGAGAAATTTCATATAGTTATGGAAATAGGCCTTGGAATCTTGATTGGTTTTTGCAGTCTTCTACATATGATTTCAAAGATGATATTAATCTGTGATAGGAAAGAAAATCTACTTGTAAGTTGTAAAATTCAGTCACATGATGTTTTGAATTGACCCGTATCTGCTACAAGGTCAATAGGACACAAAATTCCATTTTTATAGAATTGTCGTAAGAAATTGGTAGCCTTTTCAATATTGGTATTATACCATTAGGGCCTATACCACTTTTCTTAGCCATACATTTTACCTGGTATGTTTTTATAGTATCACTCCAAGCTTAAAGGGTATCTCTCTAAAATTGGTTCCCTATTTCCTGGGCTATTTTTCAATGACCACTGAGATCCGAACAGTAGGATCTTGCAGGGATCCCCAAGGAATTGATTTGCTAGTTGTACCCAGGGTATTTCTAAATTTTGGTGCAATCTACATAACCATAAGACCTTTAGCCCTTTTATAAATAAAAGAATACTTGGCATTTTAAGTCCACCTTTTAAATATATATTTGCGAGTTGTTTCCAGCTAATCCGATCGAGTTTGTCATCCCAAATAAATTTATAAAATATATCATTTAACTTTTTAATAAATTCCCCATCTGGATTTGGGATTGATGTGAACACATGGTTAAATTTGAGGATGATTATAGTTTTTAGAATAGTTATTTTGCCAGATGGTATAAAGAACCTCATCTTCCAGTTTTATAATTCTTTTTCAACTTGCATCATTATCTTGTTGTAATTAGCTTTTACCATTTCACTTAAATCGACTGAAAATGAAAGACCCAGTAGTTCAAACTCTGGCCCTACTGTATCGTTTTTTTTTCCAATCCATATCAGTTTTGTTTTATCAGTGTGATTATAAGTTGTCTGAAGATACACGTCAACAAAATCAAGCAGAATAAACTCACAAAAACAGGATGTAACAAGGTAATAGGATGATAATTGTTAACATCATGCATATCACCAAATTTACTTTTAATGATTGGTAGCCGCACATTTTACATAAAGTCATCTGGTATATAACCATGACTTATAATGGCCACTAAACTTGCCAAGTTTCAGAATGGCATTTTCTACTACCGTGGGAGAAACAGATATACCCTTCTCATTAATTTTGTTAATCTTGCAGAGTACATATGATTTGTTTACATCTGTGGTAACACAGTTAAGAAGCATTTCATAATGTTGCTTTCACATTTTTACCACATTACCAGTGCCACAAGCACCATTTACATTTTTCTGGAAGGGGGTGGGGTGGGGTGAGGTGCCTGATACAGCCTTCTAAAAGTGATATACTATCTTTTTTGAGGTCATTTGCAAGTTTATCAGCTTCGATTTGCTCCTCATGAAACCTGCACTGTTTTGATGCATATTTGAAAAACAACCTCAAGTGTCTCATTTTTTCGCAGCTAGGCCCTGATCTTGGTTTACCTAAGTTACGCCATAATATATAATCACTTCTAGTTTTGTAGTGTAGTTCTTCGACAAGATCAGTCCACTAGGGAAGGCAGACTAGCCTCAGGATCTCCAGAGGTAGGAGGGTAGCGGATAACTTATTTAAAACATCAGTAAGGTGATTTAGCGTCCTACTAGGCACAATGGCGCAAAGACCAAAGGTTGTCACAGAGATTTTGTTGACATGTGTTGTGCAACATGCCGAGGCACACCAAGGCAGAGCAGCCAGGGTGCCCACCCTAGCAGCTGACGTAGCACCCATACTAAGTAAACCAGTAGTATATGTGACTAACGAATCCCATTGAAGGAGGCAAAGCAACAGAGAGACCTGCTCATCATTAGTGGTGTATAGGCACCACGGGGGTCAGTCCTCACCCCGGGGACTTATGTGTGACTGCACCTTAAGATTGAACTACACATGGCCACACTTAAAGCATTAGCATTGTCATGGTGATATAACCTCTTTAAATCTGATTGAATGACGCTTGTTGTGACCTCAGTCAATATTAACTGGTTCTCAGTTTAAATTGTGCAGCCACAGAAAGAACATTATACTTTTTGGCTCCCGCCCACCCATCCCTTTATTGTCAATTTACACTTATTTTACTATGTTTTACTCTTTTATTTTTTTACTTTTTTACTCTCACTTAGAGGGAATTTCTTTGCGTATATATGTATTCATTGTTGCTAGACAGTATTAATCATTTACTACGATTGTAAACCTCAGTTTCCCAGAGTGAAGTGGAGGTCAAATGAGAGGTAAGGTCCAAGGTCATATGAAGGTCAAACTTCTGTTTGAGGATTATTTATTTACATGTTAGTATTACTACAAAGGGGTAAAAGTTTTAAAAATTACAAATTATTTTTGGAATTTGTAAAAGCCCTAAAACATATAAAATAACCAACAATCACAGTGAATGCAGCAACTCGTGCTAATAAGTACGTAAATATTTCAATATTTCACCATACAAAGTAACTCGTACCTAATCACAGTAATTAGTCATAGTCAAGAGGGGGAATAGGGTCACGCCTATCCCTGCCTAAACTCATACATAATCTGGTGACTTAAACGAGAGGGGGCTACCAGGGTACTGCCTGGCCCTACCTTGGATTGACAGTATCTTGTGCTAGGTCAAGTCAGTTCGAGAGGGAGACCCCAGGGTCAGCCTGGGACTGCCTAGAGCCAAATCTCATCACTACCTTATCCTTAGAACTCCCTAAGGTGGCTAAACATAGGGGACCAGTAGAGATGATACCTTGTACCAGGGTGGGAAAGGAGGGTTCTTTTGGTTACTTGTTGACACTTCAAAATCCAGTTTCAAAATGGCCAAGCTTATGTGAACCCTAACTACAAAGGGGGGCTATTAAATCTCATTGGTTGCTATGCAGAGGCAAACCTAATGGTGTTATATGTGTTATAAATTAAGGTAGGGTGGAAACTGAGTTAGCAGGCCCCTATTCAGGTCGTGCTATGCACAGTTTCCCAGAGTGAAGTGGAGGTCAAATGAGAGGTAAGGTCCAAGGTCATATGAAGGTCAAACTTCTGTTTGAGGATTATTTATTTACATGTTAGTATTACTACAAAGGGGTAAAAGTTTTAAAAATTACAAATTATTTTTGGAATTTGTAAAAGCCCAAGCCCAACTAGAGGTGAGATGGAATAATGGAGGCAAAGTTGGAGGGAATGACTGAAGGAGCTACAGACGCATTCTGGAGATAGGTCCAAACAGCCGAGCTTCTCCATAATCCATGGGACATAATGTGTTGGAGTTGGACATAGTTATCAAAAGCTAAGGTAGCTCCAGAATGTCTGAAGGTATGAAATCCATGGCCGGAAAGTGGAATTCCAAGGTGGTCCAAAATTTTCCTGAGACCATCCCGAATGGTAGTATCAATTACTGGGTTGAAAGGTGGAAGGAGGTGTACAAACAAAGGTGAGGAAGGAGGTAATGGACGAGATTGAAGGAGCTGTTGGAGGGCCCTAACTGGGCAAATCATATGGTTAGCCAGAGAAGGGATTTGGACAAAATGATGTGCAGACCTATCCTGAAGGGTCTTTGTCCATTTGAGTAAGATATGGGCCCCAAGGTCCGCAAAAATGACATCCTGCCTCAAAAAATGCCTATTGGAGTCAAATGTAAACCTAGAATAAGGGGCCATATTAGACATTCGCAAGAAAGTGAAGAAAGCTACAAAGAAAATGGACCTAAATAGAATAGGATCAGTAAGAATATCACAGGTCTTTGAAATGAGAGCCAAGGTGTAGAGATCAAAAATGCCTCTAGGGGTAGGAGCAAATCTGGTGTTAATGGAAATGCTTCTCAAATATTCCATAACTAATGTATGAGATAGGACCTGGGACTGCCAATTGTACTTCACAGCAGTGTAAGATGATATGTAATTCAACATAACTTTATGTGATATAGAGTTAATATGCAAATATTCCAGGAAAGCCAGGATGGAATGTAGATGTAATTCCACTGGAAGATCCATGAATAGAACAAAAGCCAGGTAAGTCCTAACGTGCAGACGCTGTGCACTTGTAGTAGATGGTCTATAAGCTCCTCTGGTTCGAACCAATGTCAATCTCAACAGAGATGAAGATGGAAGCTCAAAATCTGAAATTACAGATGTAAGTTAAGGTCAAAATACTGGCTAGGTATGATGTCCCAGGCGTAATTGTCCTGTAAGTTTTGTAATACATTCCTATTCACTGGCTTATCAGAGTAGATCCTAGATAAAGTATCAGCTATGATATTATGAACCCCTGGTACATGATAAATATGTAATTGAATATCCAGAGAAGCAGTAAGCAACCAAATATTTCTAACACATAGGGCTAAAAATTGGTCTCTGGTCCTACTGGTCTCAACCACCTGAACCACCCCGAGGTTGTCACAGTATATATCAACAGCAGAGTGACACCAACGGTTACCCCAAGCCCTAAGGGCTATGACAATGTTAAGCATTTCTAGGTGTATGATCTTAAGATCCAAGCCCCCACAGTTATGGATGGGTGTGGCGTAAACCCTATCTCTCCACATGGCCCCCATCCCAGTAAGGCAAGCATCCAGATAAAGGGACTGATCACTGTCCAGTTTTTGTTTTTGGATGTATGAAATCCCATTATAACTAGGGAGAAAGGTCAGAAACCATTAAATGTCTTTGTAGAAGTCATCTGATAAAGGAATAGTTTTCAAATGTGAGTTGATACGAAAGTTAGCCAAAAGCCTGTTAATGAACACCCTCGCTGGTTTAACACATTTTTGAATGTATAGAAGTTTTCCCAGGAGTGACTGATATTTTCTTTTCGAAAGAGAAGTTTTAGTGCTAACTTCTGTACACTCTGCATAAATGGCCTCCAATTTGTCCTTGGAAATACTCATAATATTGTTTTCAATATCGAAGCCAATGCCCAGGCAAGTCAAGCGTTTGGTGGGAGGTGTTAATTTGTCACGGTTGATAGGAAGGCCGAGTTCGTTCAGTACTTCACATAATCTTCCAAAAGCGTGGTTCGCCTTGTGTTTAGGTACAACCGCAATGTAATCATCTATGTCGCATCTTAACGTGACACCTTCCTTACTCATGATATATGCTACTGCGTCACTTAAAAGCTGGAACGAAGCTGAACCGTGCGTCCAGCCGAACGCGATCCCTACGTCCACGTAGAATGCACCACGCCAGGCAATACCAAATTTTAAACTATCTGCAGGGTCTACTCTGAGGTTTCTAAAGGCGCGGGCTACGTCAACCTTAAATAGGAGTGTGTCCTCTGTACATTTGATTATATCTTCTGCTATGTCATCTACTGTGGGGAATTTTAATATGAAAGGTGAACCATCAAATTGATTAGCATCTACATGACTATTTACAGAGTTACCATGGGGGTGGGACAAATTCAATATCACCCTTCTTTTGTCAGTATCCTTAGGGCGAGTCAACAAAGGTGAACAATGAAAATGACTTCAACAATACTGTCAACCGGGCCCAACAAAGCACCTAATTTAATTTCTTTATCAATATATGCCTGGACTTGTTGTGGATATTGACAAGCTGAAAAGTGGTTAGTTACTTTTGTGTTATTCAATTCATGAGGGTCAATCAAGGACAAAGGAAAACCGAATTTAATGTATTGGATGATTCTCTTATCCGAATAATTCTCAAGATATTTTTCCCAAGCTGCTACATTTACACCTGATTCGATGGGAATTCTGGCAACTTTATAATTCGGTTGACCTGTATCTCTAATAATACTAGCAGTTTTCAAAAGCATATCTACTGAATCGAGTTTAATAGGACACCTATCTGGGCCTATAAACTTAAAATCGGTGCCTGCTTGGGCCAAATAGCCCATGGTCTTGTCTGAGTGATTGAAGTCTTTCATCTTGGACCTGTCAGGTTTTAATCTACTGACACTAGGTTTAATAACGCCAATATCCCTAGATTCAGTGTTATTGCCCTGATTATCAGAAGGATTTACTGTAATGTATAACCCAGTGTCATGGCTACCATTATTGTTACAAATGAGCTCTAGTTCAGTTTCATATCTGATTAATTGGTCCATCACTCGATCCATATATGAATCATAGTCACATCCATACTACTGCCAAGATTTTAAATCCTGACAGTAATTATCATAAGCCAATTTGGCATCAATATTGACAGTTGTCTGCCTCTGGTTACCTTTGAACTGAAGTTTTACTATTTTGCAATTAATGTTTTCAATCACTTGCAAATAACCTTCAGGAAGGTGATCACACCTAAACAGACTGCAAAGGGAATCATTGGTCACCCTTGCCAGCTCATAATAACCATTAACTTCCATTTCTGTGTCCTGAATGTGAACTACCTGGACCCATTGGTCAAAATGGAGTTTGCTCATATTCAAAAAGGTTAAATTTACAGTTTTGACCTCTACCAAAGGGCAGTCTGACAAATTGGTGTGATCATCTGACATGCTATACCATATTAAATGTGTCTGATTACCATTCAAATCATACAATCTAGCCAACATTCTGTCAGCTGACCAATTATCAACACCCTTGGTATTAGTCTTACCCAGTAACTGATTATAGTTATCAATATTCACGTTGTTGTGATTATAAGCATTTGCATATTGATACTCAACAACATCACATGTACAATAATTATTACACATAGCACCTTCACCACAACAATAATCAGAAGTATAATCATACTTTAAATGCTGCCTAACGTTAGAGTCAAAATGTTCAATACTGAAAACATGTCCTTTACACTGTTTAGTTAATTTGTCTGTATCTCTAGCTTGAAGAATGTTCTCATTATATATGTTAATGTTATGTTGTTTATTTACAGGCTGCCACCGCCCCAGATCAACCTCGTTCACAGGGTGGATCCTATTTGGTTGTATTCTGCTTCTGATCCTGGACACGCCCTGCACTTCGAGACATACACCTAATCTCTGGATGCATCAGCGATCGTCCTTGTTTATGACAATTAGCACAAAAATGCCTGTACATCCCGTGATGACCTTCATTATTGCAGTTTCCTTCATTATAAAACCTGCAGATCTTGGATCTTTGTCCTCCAGAAGTACTTGTATGAGAATTCAATACTGCTAACTGCGAATTGCTGATTCTGTTCAGTGCCCACTGTGTTGAATCTGCCCAGCCAAGTCGCCCTTCTTCAATCTCGGACATGGACACTGCCCATGCTGATCTGACCACCGGCCAAGGTAAAGTGATGGCATCTTTCATAGCCATGGCCATCTGGGTAAGCACATTCCTCACAGTGACAGCATCTTCAATCAGTAATATGTTGTTGAGCTGACCTGACACCCACTGTGCCATGGATAGGTCATCATATGGTGGTTTCTTCAGGTGTGAGTTCGAAACCAGGCCCTCGTTGGGCCACCTAAATTGAGGGTTAGCTATTGGATTGTCTGTAACATTGTATCTACCAGATTTCTTCCTGACAGTATAGCCCTTACCTGGGAAAGCCTCTTGGTCAGCCTGGTCATCATAGTGCGCCGGTAACTTGGAAACAGCTGATGAAATGGAAGGGATTGACCTCATAACGTCCAGTCTAGGGGCCATGGCATCTCTTGCTTCATGAGTTGGGACCCCAGCACCTCTGTGACTGTTCTGAAGGCCCTCAGTTCAAACCATCGGTATCTGACCAGCGTTACCTTGCTTCATGGTGTGTAAATGTTGGTTAAGGACTGAACTTGCCTGAGTGGCTGATGCTGATGCCCGACCCTGAAGCTGTGATATTGTGTTAACTGCTCCTGGTGGCTGGGAAGTCGGTGATGATAAAGGGGTAGAACTGACAGTTGCCTGCTGCTCGAACACATCCATCCTTTTCGCTAACGCCTGGTTTGACGCATCAAGCTTCTGGAGCATAGCTAATATAGCTTGATTGGTTGACGCTGAAGTGGTTTCTTGGTTACACTGGTGGCTTACAGCGTTATCAGTAACAGTACTCACACCTATCTGTGATGAAACTCCTTCCATGTTGTTACTTTGCAAGTATGAACCATCGTTCACTGTAATAACTGTTTTCTTCTTACCAGATTTCTTAACAGAGTTCTTATTCTTAGTAGTAGCTGGAGTCTTCTTCTTTGCCGCAGGTGCAGGCGATTTTTTTCTGGTAGAAGGCATATCCTTTCATGTATGAATAATAACACAAATAAAAGTCTAAAACTAAAAGAAATTCTTTTGGTTACTTGTTGACACTTCAAAATCCAGTTTCAAAATGGCCAAGCTTATGTGAACCCTAACTACAAAGGGTGGCTATTGAATCTCATTGGTTGCTATGCAGAGGCAAACCTAATGGTGTTATATGTGTTATAAATTAAGGTAGGGTGGAAACTGAGTTAGCAGGCACCTATTCAGGCCCTGCTATGCAGACTCTCACGCAGACCTCCATTTTTATATACTTGGTTACTCCCCTCCGTCTTTGAGGCCTAACAGCCTCTTATTTGCTCACCTTAACCCAAATGTGGGTCTAAGGTGACCTTAACCCAGAATCACTGGCATTTACTCAATGGGGGGTTTTGGCTTAAAGGGGGGACCATAGTGAACCAAAATCTTGGTCTGCTGAATCTCAAGGTATGTGTATGAACTGTCCTGTGTATGAACTGTCCTGTGTATGACAATCAATGTCTGTACATATTATTAGACTAGAAATGTATACAAAGGTTTAATCAAACATGATATACAATATACAAACATATACATATATATATATAAATAAAATTATTCCGCAGTTGCACATTGGTCTGAGTTCCCGGGGTGGGGGGACTGAGGATTGCTTCAATCACATTGGTGCATTGGCTGGACAGGAGGAAAGTATTTAAGATGTGACAAAGATCTGCCCTTAGGACAGAAAAAATGGCATCTATCTACCCTTATTAGTCCTATCCAAGAATTTTTATTTAAGTTAGTCTTGTCTCCAAATAATAACTTGAAAACAAGTTGGTTTAAAATGTCCGCCAGTAAATATAAAAATTAATAAACTTTTATATTTTGTTAAAGTTAAAGAGTTTACAAAATCCAAACAGTCAAAATCATTTCAAAAGTGTTTTTCAAATGTAAGAAATTTCTCAAAGGTCTAATATTTTTAAAGTTTGCTTAAGGTCAAAATGCTTTTCAAAGTTTCTTTGAAGGTCCAAATTATTCCAAGCTCAAACAAAAAAATTTTTTCTAAGAAAAAGAAAATTTAATTCAAAATTTCACTCCATTTTTGTGTGTATTGGGGTCATGTGATGTGGCCGCAGTAAGTTTACTGCTGCTGCTGTTTGGGCTCTGATGACTCCTTGGGGGGCTGGACTGACTACTGGAGGCTCCTGCTGCTGGGTGGTTACAGGAGAGGTGGCGTTTTGATGTGTGGCTCACTCGGTGTAAACAGTTGAAGTCTAAGGTTGTTGATGGTTGAAAACTAATTTTGAGGTCTGCTGCCCTCTGGGCTGTTGTTCTAGTACCAACCCTTGACCTGGTTGAACTGCTTGTAAGAGCTGGCTTGCTGGCATATGGGTTTGCGGAATAATCAAGATGTATTCTGAGATAGTGGCTGTGGCTGATAAGTGGCAAAAAGTGGCTTCTGGAAAGTGGAGGTTGGTGTGGTTAATGGTACTTTCCTCTGCCCTGCTCTGTATCCCACTTAAAGTTTAACTGCCTCATTTCAAAAAGCCTAGAAGTCTCTTTCCTCCTCGTTTTTGACTTTGGATGCCAGGTAGTTGCAGAAGGCTGTACTGGTGGTCTCCTGTAGTGGTCCAAGGAAAGATGCGAGCATAGTCTTCATCTGGACAAACTAATGCATTGCCTGCTAGTCAACTGATGAAGGCTGGGACACTACACATGTACTGGCAGTCCCGCAGATGGCTTGGTGGTGTGCTTTGTCAGAGTGGTAACTGGTTTCCATACTCTCAGTATCTGTCAACCCATGTAAAATTTTATGGGCTGAGGCTGCACTAGCACTGACTCCCTCTTGGTGACTTAAATCTGGAAGACTCACTGTTGCCCTTCATTCTTATTTGGCTCTTCACAAAATTGGACTTATCCTGAATCCAGTTCTGCCTCTCTGGCCAGATTTGGAATGGGTTAATTTTCCTATCTGGATTTGAACCAAGTCTGGCACGCTTTCACAGAGAGGTTGCAGCTGCTTGCTTGCAAATTTTTCCTACAGGCAATTCTTCATTGTCTGAACTTCTTGTGGGTTTTTTCATAAAGATTCTCATGATCCTTGAAGAAGTCTACTATAGCCTCTTCATGTGAGCCTGTTAAATAAATATTCATCATATGTCCTTTTCGCAACTGGATGGGCACAGAGTAGATGTGCTGGCCTCTACACCCTTTGTGTCCATTTCACTTTCACTCCTTTCAGTTCTTGTTTTTTTTCAGACACTGTCTCCTCTATCTGTGAAACGTCCTCTTGTTGAGTATCCTCCTTCCTCCTAGCTCCCTCTTTCTCCCTCCGTTGTGTCTCTGCCTCCTTCCTTTGTTAACCCTCCACCCTCCTGTTCTGTGTGTCTTTGGGAACTTTTACCTTCCTCACATTCTTTCTTAACTTTCAAGGACCCATCAGAATGAGAATGTTTAAAAAAACAAAAACCTATTAGTTAGCCAGCAAAAGTTATATCTGTGCACTAAACCCTAACTTTACCCCCCCCCCCCCCCCCCCCAAAAAAAAAAAAAAAAAATCAAAAGGCTATCTCAATGCTATCAGTTTTCATTGTCCATTAGTTTTAAAAATTCCAATTATGCATTCCACACTCTGAGTCGCTAGTTTATAGCTACAGATTACATAATCTAGAAGCCATGAGTTGGTGAAAAGAAGTGGGCCTGTCCTATACACTTCCTTGTCAGTTTCCTTTTATGTCTTGTCCAGCTGTGTTCCTGGTTGGTCCTGCTGTGATAAAACTGACTCTGACCATTTGAGACTTCCTGTCTTGATGGGAAGCAACCAAGTCATATCTTGGTTGACTTCAACAAGCTGGTTTCCTTTCAAGTACAGTCAGTACAAATCATTTAGCACACACAGCTCTTCAATCTGCTGAAACTGCACTGCTAAAACTACAAAATGGTATTGCCGCCTCAATGGACAAGGGAACTAATGTTGGAGTAATCCTTCTGGGCTTATCCACAGCATTTTATGCAATAGATAATTCTATTATCATTGGCCTGCCTTAAACACCAGTAGGGCATTGATTGCACGGGTGGTGCACAAATAGGTAGTCATAATTCAACCGGTGGCATTAAAAAGATTGACATTCTGTTCTCCCAACTTAAACGGTATCTAAACCCAACAAATGGCTGTAAAGATGGCAAATGCTATGGTCTGCATCTTCCGGGGCTATTGCAAGTCCCTCCTCTGTCAGAGAAAAAGCATGAGTAGATTTTAAAGAGTTCAATATATCTTCTGCTGTGTGCAAGCTAAAAAATCAGTCTTGTTACACCCTTCTTACATAAAGTACAATAGCTCTCCTTTCAGTACCGTATATTTTTAATACAATCTTCAAACTAACAAGGCAGTAAATTTTACCTACTCCCGTATCCGTCTTCTTTAAGTGAGCACAGTGACCTTACGCTGGGGAAATCTCATCTTAGATTCCTAAACTAGATCAAACAAACTCATTGGGATGTACAGTTGTGCAGTAGCTACCCCCACGGAATGGAGCAAGCTCCCTGAAGCCATCAGAATCCAGGATAGTCTTACTGGGTTTAGAAAACAGTTGAAGAGTTGCCCATTCAGATTTTGCTTCCCTCCACCATTAGCCTACCCTCCAGTCTTTTCCCCTATGGAATGCTAACACAAACACAGACTGCTTCTGACAACTGGACTATTCCTTCTTGGGCAACAACGCCTTAGAGGAGGTTCACATCGATCTTCTGCTTTATAAGTACTTTGTACTTACTTATGCTATTATTTCATATGCATCATAGTTAAGATAAGAAAAGTAAACACGTTAATCGATGGATTATTGGTCATGATTTGTATTTTAGTAAGATATGTTTCTCATGACCTTGGCAGCATATCCAGCTCACATCAGATGTTTGAAAACAAAATCATCACCACCTTACACATGCTAAATGGAAATGTACATGCAGGAGGGTCAGTGGAGGGATGGCTTTGCAGGGTGGCTCATTTTTCAATGTGCACTACCACAAACACAAGGTTCACTAACAGAACAGCTGGTGAATCACAATTCAAGTTGCTGCCGCTACACAGAAGAGTGTGGCTCAGCCATTAGAACTGTGGCACACATTGTAAAGTGTAATCCGAGAATCACCGAGAAATCAGCACTTTGCCAAATGGTCCTTGTCAAATTGGTCCCAAGATAAAATACCCTAATCAAATCAGTTCCAGGAAAAAAATACCCTAGTCATATTGGCCCCTAGAAAATTTCTGTACTCTCAAAGAAAACGTGATAAACAAAGGACATAAATCACAAAAAATTATATGCACGTAAACAGAAGCCATTGGTTTAACCTAAAAAATAATTTAATAATATTTTATAACGCATAATCCTCATAAGATCAGTTGCACTTTTAAAACTTTAACACAAAACAGTAAAGGAAAGGTAATGAAAATTATTGATTTGAATTCAAGAATCCTTGTTAATTGTACTTTTTAGCTAAATATCTTCCAAGAAATATCACCCTTTATACGATTTAATTGCACTTTTAAATATTTTAAGATAAATAGGTGTTTGAAAGGAAATATGTTTAAAAGAATTAATAACAACATTCAATGTCTTGGATAAGTCTTAATCACACTTTGTCAAATATCACTTTAAATGTTGTCACCCTTGTGGAACCAACATAATATAATCATGAAGAATTTTCCCCATTATTATATAGATAATGGCCAAGTGGCGCTCCATTATGTAAACTTAATGGCCTGAGGCCCTGAAAGGGCCGAAGGGTCATTAAGTTTACATAATGGAAGGGCCATTAAGTTTACATAATGGAAGCGCCACAAGGCAATTATCTATTATAAAACCCTGTAAATTAAAACCAATTTATTAATTCAATAATTTAACACCTTGTACCAAATGATCAACCTAGACATTCTTTGCAATGTTTTCTTTGGTGTGCATACTATATGGAACTTTCACTCAATTAGTTCTATGGTTGTTTTGTTATTTCAATACACAAATAACATTGTTTCACCGTGTGTACCACTGGTTTTCCTTTATGGGAAAATATAATTTTGGATAAAGCATGAAAAGTTTTAATATAATCTGACTGCCACAAAATTTAACCATGGATAATGATAATCGATAAAATATGGATCTGTGGCTTAAAGAAAGCACTTTCACTTACAGATGCTGTACACAACCTGTTAGCATCATACGAGGGCAGGATTCAAGCTGACATACACCAAGGTAAGCAGCAATCAACCAAACGTTCAGGCAGATACAATACTCATGATACAATTTCAGCACAGCCACACCTTAGGTGGCCAAATGAAGGGTTCCATGCGTCAAATGGAAAAAAAAATGACTCACATACGACGAGTTATCTCTTTCCCAGTGGGTAGCTGGCCAACTTACCAATATCCATGCGATGTCTGACCCCATTCTTGTAAAACAGGCCATACTTCAGATGACACTGGCAATGCGCGAAGCAGCGTCACTCCCCTGGGCAGCAGTCAAGTCAGCATAGGCCTCCTCCATGCATGAGGTGGAGGACGGCCTGTTAACATGGGGAGACTCTACACAGTGGGCGATCAATAGGCTAAGCGCCTCCCAGGCAGCTATGGCCCAACCTCAGCTATCTGCAGCTTCTTCCTCCACCAAAAGACCCTGCAAATACTTCAATGAGGCATCCTGTTCACACGAAAACCATCATGGTTCTTACTCACATATTTGTGCCTATTGCTATAAACAAGGGAAGCAATTTACTCACCCAGAGCACAAATGCAATGCTAAGCAGAGGCTTAATACCAAACCACAACAGAACAGTATACAGGGATTTTTAAAACCACTTGACCACGGACTAGGAAAGGCCACCCAAGGACACAATAGTAATTTGAGTGATAAGTTTGTAAATACTGATTTCCATGTAAATTCTAAAAGACGTTCCACTGAAATAAAAGTGGCGTCAGACTGTTCCAATGGTCATAATAGTGTTTTGTTGAGTCACAGGAATGTGCTTCCGGTGTCAACTGCTTACAACTATTATGGTACCCATGAACAAACTGTGTGTATAATATGTACAATAACCAGTACCCCTTTCTGGGTGAAAATAATTATATGCATGTCCCATGGGATGACAGCCATTCTGACAGGGCCCAGATTGCTTGTGTGGAAACATCACACTTAGGGTTTTCTCCAAGTTGCTATATCGACTTGCATACAGTTGATGTTACAGATACTTGGTTCTATTTGGAATCTGATAATTCGGACAATTATTACGTTTATATTCACAGAAATCAATCTCTAAACAAAGAGGGGTTTTATATATTGAAAAATTATCGGGTTTCTGGGGAAATGGTTGTCTTAGAGTGTTCATGTCATCCCATGGCCCCCCATATGGGTCTTGGCTACTATTCAATTACATATAACATTTCCCACAAGGTTTACAACTGTGGGCTGTATCAAACAGCAAGCCAAGCATGTTTATACTAATTTTATTCAAGATTGTTTTACCTATGAATGTCATGGAATGTCTTATGATTCTTTTATGACAAAGGTTATTGATTATTTAATTAATTTTCAAGACAAGGAATGTAACAGCCCTGACAGACGCGACAATGTCAACCAGGACATTGATCTGAACAGAATGTCAATGGGAAACAAAAGAGGCCTTTATGACCTCAATAACTCCTCTAAAAGTAAAGGCTATATTGCTTAACAAACCACTAAATTTTCATTCATTGGTCCTGACAGGCAGGCAACTGACACATCTGATGTTGACAAGTATCTTAGCATGGCAATGATAATCAAGAAATCTGGCCTCCCTAGTTATAGACAGGTCCGTATACCTTTGACCTCAGGTTTGTATATTGAAGCTTGGAAGCGGTACCTTCATGATTACCCTGACCAGAAACTTATTCAGTACTTACAGTATGGTTTCCCTCTTTCCATTAAAGATCCTAATGTCTTGAATAACCAGGACGTCACGAATCACTATTCAGCTCTTTAGTTTCCACATGCAATCGAACAATACTTGGTAAAAGAAGTTTCTGAAGGGGCCATTATTGGCCCTGTCAAGCACTTTGGCCAGAATCTTGAACAGGGTCACATCCATTTTTCACCCCTGTTGACCAGGCCCAAAGATACGGACAAGCGCCGAATTATACTGGACCTCTCATTTCCTAAGGGTTTCTTTAAATGACCAGGTAGATAAAAGTAGGTTTGATACGTCAGAATTCTGTCTTAAATTTCCATCTACTGATGATATTGCCAATGAGATATGTGAACATGATGACGATGTCACCATTGCAAAAATTGATGTGGCCAGAGCATTTAGAAATCTTCGTGTGGACCCAGCCGATGCTATGAAGTTAGGCATAAAATGGAAAAATGATGCCTTTATTGATGTTTTGGTCACGTTTGGCTGGGTCCACAGCAGCGCAGCGTTTCAACGTGTCAGTGACGCCGTCACATTCATTATGGCCAGGCATGGCGTCAGAATGTTTTCTTACATCAACGACTACATATTAGTGTCTCCAAGGGCCACTGCAGATGACCATTTCCGACTCTTGGCGTCAACTTTGTTTGAACTAGGCCTTCCTAGTAATCCTGACAAACAGACCTCACCTTGCAGGAACTTGACGTGTCTGGGGATCAGATTTGACCTTGCCAATAACACAATGAGCATAGATCCAGCAAAACTTCAACGTATATATGCAGAATGCTTAGCTACAAAGGAAAAGCCTCATCTTAGCAAAACAGCTTTTCAATCACTCTTAGGCAAGCTGCTTTATATTCACAAGTGTGCTTGCCCTATTCAGAGCTAAGAAAGGAGACAAAAGAATTTTTCTGACTCCAGAATTTCATAGTGACTTAGATTGGTTCCTTAACTTCCTTCCATCTTACAATGGCATCACTTTCATCGGAAAGGCAGAAATCCCAAATCTCCAGACCTTACATGTTGACGCCTCACTTACTGGTTTGGGAGGTGTCTGGAACAAGGAGGTCTATGCCACTCCAATTTTTAACATATACGGATCTGACTTAAAAATTGTACACCTTGAGATGCTAAACCTGGACATTGCCCTCAAACTTTGGGCCCAGAAATGGGCCCACAGTACAGTCAAGTTCTACTGCGACAATCTAGCTGTGGTTCAAGTGGTTAACACTGGCAAAACCAAGGATGAATGGCTAGCTCTGGCTTTAAGAAATATCTGGTTGATCTTGGCTACATATGACATAGCACTCAGAATCAAACATATTAAAGGGTCTCATAATGTGACAGCAGACATGCTGTCACGGATTTACTCAAATAAGGCTATAGACAACGAACTTTATACTAGAATTAAGGAAACCTGTACATGGCATAAAATACCTATTCAATTTTTTAATTTGAACCATTCCATATAATTTTAGTGGCTTCCACCGCTTCATCGTCACTCCTACATACAGCTTGGACAAGGATACAGCAAGCTTATAGACCTTCTACCTCATCAACTCATCTTCTGCACTTCAGGACATTCCTGGCTTATCTGTTATTCATGGACTTACCCATTGTCATTTCTGTGCATAACATACTTACATTTGTGGAATATCTGTATCAGAATCACATCTCCCCCAAGGTCATCTCAACTTACCTCTCCTCCATCCAAGCCAAGGCTAGGCTTTACAACTGGGATTTTTCAGCTATTGCCCACCCTTCCATCAGTAGGTATATACGTAGTATCCCCATTAACTCATCTTTCAATCCCACCACCAGAGGGATTTTTGATCTGCAGACTTTATACAATATCTTGGTATCATGTGAAATTCTCTCTGATCCTGTTTTGTATAGAGCCAATTTCCTAACAGCTTTCTTCGGCTTCCTCCATATGTCAAACTTAGCCAAGTCATCTACCTTAAGTTTTAAACTACTTGTATGACCCCCTCATATTATTTAGTCTCCAGCCACTTAGAAACTAGGACAACCCCCTCTTGAAACCCCAATCACAGCTAGTGGGGTCACTTTTAAATTGGAAGCCATTACATGCGCACAAAAAATTTGACCCTCCACCCACCTCCTAAAACAAGATTGCAGCTTAAACATCCTCGATGAGTAACTGCCAGCGACCTGACACTAGGCAGGATCCAGCTGACCCGGGTAACCCCCTACTGATTTGACTCTAGGATTCCTAGGTTTTGATTTCATGATTGAGCTTGACCCCTACAGGCTTGACCCCCCCTGTAGGGAGGTCTCTTCGGATTGATGTGGCTCAATCTATAACAGGGTTTACCAATAACAAGGCAGGACCCGGCTGACCCGGGCACCCCCCTCTCAAATGTGACTTCACCTAGGTCAAGCTTGACCCCTCTAGGTCTGATCCTCCTAGAGGGAGGTCTCTTTGAATTGATGTGGCTCTTCCTTTAAACTTGGGTTCCTTTCGTTTCAACCCCTTGACCCCCCTTCCAAACTGCCCTTCTTTAGGCAGGTCCCCTGACATAGTATACTATGATCCAAGGTTCAGGGTTTAGTCACCACCATACAAGACAGACTGACTGACTGATAATGTATATAACCACATGGTAATTTGTGACCTGAGGGTATTTGTATCTTTTAACCAATTTGGTACTTATATATGTGTTATTTTGCCCATCGGGCTTGTTTACTATGCCCATATGGGGGATTTTAAAAACCTCTTATTCTAGTCAATACCAACATGTGAATAAATTTTTTATTTTTTTATTTATTTGGGGTTTTACGTCACTTTCAACACTGTACAGGTCATATCACGACGGGTAGTTGCAAGGGCAGAGGAAACCAGTACATACAGTTCGTTAGGGTTCTGTACTGTAAACTGCCAACCAACGGCAAGCAACTACCAGCTTTCCCACATGAATTGAACCCTGGCCTCAGAGGTGGGAGGCAACAGTGTTACCACTCTTCCACCGTGGCCCCCAACATGTGAATAAAATTGCCCAAACAAAATATACTTTTTCATGACCTTTGACCTTTGTGTGAACTTCTAACCCATTCGACCTTCATACCTAACTCTCACCACTGCAACTGATTAAAAATGTCCAACTTTACAAATTAAATTGCTTGTTTTGTATTTGTCAGGAGGTATTTTTTCAAGGTAGCATTTTTCCATGAGGTATTTTCTATGAACGCTGAATGTCATTCAGAATTGAAAAGACATTGTAAATGTACCCACTGAACTAATTAATATGAAAGAAGTTGTGAAAACATTTCAATATTGAATGCATTGTGCTGAGGATGACTGGCAAATACCCTTTTGTTCTTGGCAGACTGGCCATTGAATTGAACCACAATTCATCATTGTTAGAAAATAATGTAGTATTAACTCTCCATTATGCAAAAATAATGGAGAGTTGAGACAATGGAAGGGTCCATCTGGATTTTATTATATAGATAATGGCCAAGTGGCGCTCCATTATGTAAACTTATTAGCCTGAGGCCCTGAAAGGGCCAAAGGGTCATTAAGTTTAAATAATGGAAGCGCCATGAGGCAATTATCTATTATAAACCCTGTAAATTAAAACTAATTTATTAATTCAACACCTTGTACCAAATGATCAACCTAGACAATCTTTGCAATGTTTCCTTTGGTGTGCATACCATATGGGGCTTTCACTAAATTAGTTCTATGGTTGTTTTTTTTATCTCAATACACAATCAACATTGGTTCACCATGTGTACCACTGATTTTCCTTTATGGAAAAATATAATTTTGGATAAAGCTCTGAAAGTTTTAATATAATCTGACTGCCAAAAAATTTAACCATGGATAATGATAATCGATAAAATATGGATCTGTGACTTACAGAAATAACTTTCCAGAAAAAAAATTAGAGTGCTTATTTAGCAATGCTGTGGATAATTTGTTGTGGTGAGTGTTTCATGTTACTTTATTATTCTGTGCTTATTTTAAGATGGTAAGCTATTATTTTTGTGTTTCAGGCATTGAAAGTAGTAGAAAAGTAGAATTACTTACTTGTTTTATTTAGTGTTGAAGTTTTTGGGTTTCTCAAGATTTTTATTTTGTGTGCCCCTTTGTCTCTTAATTTGGAATAAAGAAAAATACCCCTTGGAAAGATTGTCTTCTGGAAAAAAGCCTCATAGAATGAATGCCTACTCCACATTTTGTATTTCAGTAATACCTTCTATGAAAATTAATCCACAACATTAAGAACAAAATTCATTTCAACCACAAAGAGTGTATCATTTTAGAAGTATACAACAAACTGTAATATGATAAATTAAAATCTTTGTTTTGAACTTAAAAACATTGAAAATTTAAATCAAATTTAAAACCAGCAGTAATGCATTTCAGAACTGCATTTTTGCACTACATTCCTTTTCTCATTTTACTTGAGTACATTTTGAGCCACTAAAAACACTTCTTGTAATATAGTATGCTGGGTGAGATTTTTACAGTGAGGTTGTTTGAAAGTTAGCTTCTCCTTTGATTAAGTTCACAGAAGATTATTGTAAAGTCAGATTGTAAAGAAATGCAATGAATTAAAAAATATCCAACTTTACAAATTAAATTGCTTGTTTTGTATTTGTCAGGAGGTAGCATTTTTCCATGAGGTATTTTTCTATGATTGCTGAATGTCATTCAGAATTGAAAAGACTTTGTAAATGTACCCACTGAACTAATTAATATGAAAGAAGTTGTGAAAACATTGCCGTTGGTCGGCAGTTTACAGTACACAACCCTAGCGAACTCTATGTACTGGTTTCCTCTCCCCTTCCAACTACCCGTCGTGATATGACCTGTACAGTGTTGAAAGCGACGTAAAACCCCAAATAAATAAATAAATAAAAACATTTCAATATTGAATATGTTGTGCTGAGGATGACTGGCAAATACTGAGTACTCTTTTGTTCTTGGCAGACTGGCCATTGAACTGAACCACAATCCACTGTTATAAAATAATGTAGTGTTAACTCTCCATTATGCAAAAATAATGGAGAGTTGAGACAATGGAAGGGTCACACGTCTGGGTTTTATTTGCCATTAATAACCTGATACATGATTAACAGGTGTATTTTTCAGAAATGTGTTTAATCCTTAGAGTTTGCCATATGGTGGACTCTACGGGCTATAAAAGTATTTCTGTTGCATCACATTTAGTTGATGAGGACCAGGCATCTATATTTGCAAAATTCAAGGTGACAAATCTGATTAACTTGAGGACCTACTTTCCCTTGAAGTCCTGTCTAAGGGTTGTTCCGTGCTTGTGCCCCGAATGCCCCCGTTTGGAAATGTTACACAAACATGTGAATTTGTCTCCAAACACAGAAAAATATAAACGTGATGGAGTAAGGGAAAAAGACATCCATATATTTTAATATTTTTTATATTTCCCTACACTAATCAGATTAACATGCTAAGGTCACAACTTTGTCAGTGGCCACAAAAAGGGAAGAGAGACCGACACAAACACACAATTTTGATGATATTATATTTAATTGGGGGCCACAAATTGTACTCATTAGTTCTTTTGTTACATTGGCACACACTGTGGATAATAATCAGATGAACCATGATTTCAAGGAGACACCAGTAATTATGTTGAGAGCCTTTTTTTCCCTTTCAACCCCTGTCTCACTGTTCTTGTTACTGCAGAGGAATGATAACGGCCTGCTTGTTAATGGGACTTTAAGCATATAGCCTAAATTTGTCCAGGGAATGTTATACCTTTTTTCATGTTATAGCTATGTAGTGATAAACTTATCGTGATTTCCATGTTGCTTTATTAGCCAGCACTTACAAATCACTGGCACTTTTATGCACTTTCAACCACGTTGGGGTCATGGTTGGTGTAACACATTTTACCACTCTAATTTCTCTTCAGCTTCTGGTAAAGTTACAAAAAATAACCGATCATATCACTAGGATCAAATGTTAGGGTGACTGCATAAGCTTTCGTTAAACCCATCTAGTTTATTTATTGTAGAAATAAAGTCCGAGGTTTTGTGATTTCTAACCCTATATAATTCACAGATTTCTGGCGAATAACGGACGAGCGCCGGAAATTTGTGAATTATATTGGGTTATAAATCACAAAACTGAGGACTTTATTTCTATTATAAAGACCGCATTTAGTATTTTTTATACCATATCTGTAATAAATATGGCTACATAATGTTTTTTTGTGTTGCACACTATTTTTGCTGTTTTATTGTTTTGGCTGTTCCACGTTGCAAACATGCATGGTGACACATAAATGAGAATCACTAAATCTCTCAAAATTTATTTTACTATTTCAACACTTTAACTGTAATACATTCAATATGCTTTTAAATTATTTTACACAAACTTTTAAATTAAAAAAAAAATCTGATTCAATAATTTTATGTTTTTCATGCCACGTTTCCCAGCGCAGGGTAAATAATGGCTTAACGGAATGGCCAGAGTACAATTATACGTGTATAATTTCACGGGAACAATGTGCGCACTGTAGGGATTTTCGTTGTCTGCGCATTTCCGGTCTTTATAATTGTGGTTTTACGTCGCTTTCAACACTGTACGGGTCATATCACGACGGGTAGTTGGAAGGGCAGAGGAAACCAGTACATAGAGTTCGTTAGGGTTCCATACTGTAAACTGCCGACCAACGGCAAGCAACTACCAGCTTTCTCACTTCAGGCCATGACGGGGATCGAACCCCGGCCTCAGAGGTGGGAAGCGAGAGTGTTACCACTCTGCCACCGTGGCCCCGTTAAACCCATCTAGTAAATATTGCATACATCAGTGACTGACTGCAGCAACAAAACAAGACCTACAGTATGACTCAAATGCCAACGAAGGAAGATTTCCTGCCAGTTCCAAAACAAACTCAAGACTAGTAGATACTGTGCATTTTCCGTTTATGCCATTGACAATAAAGTCTTCCTCAAGATATTAAAGTCAATAATGATATACTGTTTCCTGTAAAAATAACTAAAACATTGTCATTTAGTACAACTTATTATTTAAGATTATGAAATCCACAGATATTAAAATTTAAATTACAGATTATTGTAAAGTGCTTTGATCATGACACAAGACCGCTTTAAAGTATTCTATTGATTATTATTAGTATCCAGGAGTTAGTATCAACAGTGGAACCCTTTGACCAGAGATGTCTGAAAGTTCCCCCAGAGCAGCATGGACCAAAAACTCCTTGTCAGTATTGATTGAGTCTTACACTCAAACCAATAACTATTCTTAACCAGCACTATAATGTCAGGGCTCTGCCAAATATAATCCGTGACTCATATTTCATGAACTTTTATGTAACGTTCATGAACTTTGCTTAGTTTACTTTATGCCTGAATGCACCTCAGTCGACATTATGATAAATTGAAATTTGCCATTTTTTATAGGTCAATGTGCCATTTTAATTTGCATTTGATTCTGCTTTCTGAAACCCGAAATGTCTTTCACTTTTGGATCTATTTTTACATCTTTCTTTAGTCTTCCTGTTTTAACCAATCCAAATACATGACTTGACCTAGATTTATACCTTTTCGTAGATCTTTGTGTGCAGATAGTAAACATGATATGCCTGGCTTACTCCCTCTCCCTCTGGTACTAGAAGTGCGTGCATAAAAGGACACTAAAAGGTTACTCTGAAGCACACGGCTTGTCGCTGAACATAAAAAATGCATTCTAACACAGCAAGTAAAATTTTCATTTCCTGTCATAAACTTAAACGTTAGCTTGGAATTGTAAGGGATAGTTTGTGTGAGCTTTTGGCTATGTAGCACTTTGTGAAAGGCATACCAAATGTCCCAAAACATGTAAATTGCAATACCTGTGCCTTTCAAACTAACCAACCATTACAAAAAGCAAGGATATTATTTTAAAGATGAACAACAAGTTTTGTATATCCGAATTACTCAGATAAATGTGAAATACAAAGTTATATAAAGTTTTCAATACGAACTTACACCACAAATATCTAGATATTTTACAGTGGATGGTAACTAAGATAAGTACAATTGTTTATTTCAGTGATATTAGCAGTCTGAAACCAAACTCATGACAGAAAAAGAGCATTAGATAATCTCTCCACCATGATATCCTACTGAATTGAACTGAATGCCGATCTCGGATGGCTGCAGGCCTCACAGGGGGTGATCCCCGTTGTGAAATACTGCATAATCTCTCTTGTTTTGAGTTGCAATTTTGCCCGTGCCCCATTCAGCTGTAATACAGCGGGGAGGAAGGGTGGGACTCTCTTCAGTTCCACATGGTAAGATTGTAGCTTATCAAAGCTACATTTAAGTAATTAAAATTTTCAATTTTATTGCATTACAATAGCTTACTATGTGGAACTGAATGCTGAATGCTGGATTTTGAAGGGGTAGGTGCAGCCGTGGTCACTTAAACGGCATATAGCTCCAAGGGCTTCACCATGACTGAAAACAAGCCCTAGGCTTGAAAATGACATCAACTTTTCCACCCTTATGATGAGATTATGGGTTCATCTGAATAAGTGCTTAATACATGTTAAATACTGTAACTGAAATAAAAGATAAAAGGCCTTACCAAAGATCCTGAGGAGGTAGACATATACTTAGACCCTGAGTTTAGACTCCTGAAGATGTGACCCCCTTTTTCTTTCCGAGGATAACTAGTCTGAGGGGAAGGGTCTAGGACTTGTTGTGCCACTACTACTGGACCTAGCTACATATTGTTGTCATTGTCTGACCAAGTAAGGTCGTTTAGGTAAAAAATTCGAAAATGTGTTGTGAGTTTTCCAGTGACAAGCTTGTATGATTTGGTCCACCGATACCCCACCGTAACCACCGATACCAAGGACAATTGATCTACCTTTTCCCATTGGCCTAGATTAGATACTTTGTTTGCAACCCAGGTACAAATTTTGCTGCAGCGCTTGCTGCCAAAACTGGCAAGAAAGCAAGATCGCTGTGAAAGCTAGAAAGTAACCTGTTAAGGTCAGAGTTTGAGAAATATGCAACCCTGCTGAGCCCAAGGTGTCAACAAAAGCCGTCTTGTAACCATCAATGGTCAATGGATGCCTGTTTTGATCTTGGTACAGGTACATGAAGAAGTCTAAGACATGTTTCACTGAGGGAGTGGAGAAATCCACCGAATTTTCACTGCACCATTTCTTAAATAGGGCCCATGCAATTTTCCCTGCCACTTCCACAGAGAAGCCTTGGAGCTGTCCACTCCTAGACACCAGGTGTGGAGGTTGAAATGTTGTGGATTGCTTTGAAAACACTTTGTTGTGGGACTGTTTGAGAAGTGTTGTTGACACTGGTAAGTGGAGTGGGATCTCTGTTGAGAGCTGCACAAGGTCCCAAAACCATCCTGGCATCCCTGGCCAGCCTGGGGCTATTATAATGAGGCAGTTGAATTGCTTGATTTTCGGATCACCCTATGAAGAAGAGCCGTGGAAGGGTAAGCATAAGCAGTGAGACCCGACCAGATTATGTTCAGAGCATCTATGTCCCAAGCATGTTGGTCTGGGACTGGAGATACATACAATGGTTCAAATGAGTAGCAAATAGATCTACACGAGGAATGAACCACTTGACAGAACTGTTTCAACATCTGCGGATGCAGTGACCATTCTATTTATTGGACTGGATAGAAGGTAGGCCATCACATGGAGGCACCCTGGAATGTGCCTGGCTCTTAAGAGTTATCTGGTATTGATGGCACCAGGTCATGATTTTCCACAGGAGAGCACTCCACCGAGTGGGTTCCTCCTTGTTTGTTTATATAGGCTACTACAGTTGAGTTGTCTGTAGCAACCAACACTGCTTGGTTTTGGTACTGGTCCTTGAACCTTTTCAGGGCCAGAGAAACCGCCTTTAACTCTAGAACATTTATGTGTGGCCTTTATATCTCTGTCTCACCACTGACCTTTTGTAGAGACTTGCTCTAAGTGAGCGCCCCAACCTTTGGTTTAGGCATGTGTAAAAATTTCTATACTGTGGTCTTGGGGTGAAGGTCTGCACACATTTGCGGGACTTTGCCACTACTCCAGGTGACTTGAAATGGTCTCTCACCAATGAAGGAGGATGTCCAACAACTAAGGAAAAGCTCCAGTGCTCCTTGAGGTGAAACTGAAAGGGTCTCATGCGAAGCATCCCTCCATGACCATCTTCTCCGTTGAGGTGAGCAGCCCACTTAGCAACATCTTGAAGTTAAAACATCTTGAAGTTAAAACATGTTTTGACTTTAAGTGTATGATGAAATCCTGAAGATTGAGCCATCTCTCTGAGTGGGTTTTACAAGGGCTGAGTCTAGGTGGTATTCGTAGCCCACGAACGGAAACACCTGAATAGGTTTGAGTTCGGACTTCTCCTAATTCATTATCCACCCTAAGGACAGTGTCAGGTACTTCATTGGGCTTTGGTGGAAGGGGATGAGAAGGCGGCGACTGACAGGTCTATCGATGACACCCATTCCCCTGGAATCAGAGGCCCTGATGGACTCTGGAGTTTCCATTTTGAACCTTTCTACAAGCAGAAAGGTGTAGAGCCTGCTTAGGTCAATCACTGGCCTCCACCTTTGGTGAGGCTTGGGGACTAGAAACAGGCGACTGTAAAACCCGAGAGATTTTACATTTCTACCTTTTTTGTTGCATTCTTGTCAGAAGAGACTGGATGCAAGAGGCCAGAGTTAGATCTTGATGGGCCTTGTACCCTGCGTGAATCATAGGGACTATGGCTAATTTGGATTGGTGATGAATGGTAGACCGTAGCTATTGGTAAGAATGTTTAACATGTTGTTTGAGCATTTGTTTGTTAGCCAGTCTCTTCTGAAAGAACAAAGGAGACCTTCTACTGGTGGACTGAGGCAGGCTTTTAAGGAGTCATTGGGATGAGGGGTTTTCATGCCCTCGTCCCCTTGTGTGAGGTCGAAAACAACCTCTGGAGCCTCTGCTATTCGATTCCCCCCTAAATTGGTAAACCAATGGTTAATGCTTGGAATGGATTGACCCTTATAGGGGTGTTTCCTGTAGGAGTCTCTGGTTGTGGGTACCGTAAAAGGGCTGATTTGATAGGGCCTAAACCCTAAGTGTTTTATGGATGCCTTGGGGAGGAACTCTTGTCCCTCCTTAACTAATTGTGAATGGAACAAAGGAGAGGCACAGAATAGGGAGCTCCTAAGTTCTTAAGATCTGGTATCTCCCAGGTGAGGTTGAAGGTGGGTCATTTCAGTCTAGCATCTAATAAGCGCTGAATTCCCCATAGTGAAAAGTCTCTCTGGAGAAGTGGGCCAAGCCTTACTTGACACGCTAAGGAATTGTTAGATAAGGATCCTCTATACAGGATATCTAGGGTTTTTTTACTGCTGCTTTTGCACCCTTTGAATCTGAGTTAGACCTGTTTGGCAGTAGCCTTGATACTGAGTTAACAATTTCTATTCAGAAAAGATCTAGGTAAGGGCAGCCAAAATTAAAGGATTTTGCTTTGCCTGAAGCTCAAACTCTTTGACTACCAGTAGGGGACCTAGCCCAGTAGGGGCCCCAGAGAGACTAGGGGAGATACAGATTGTGAAATCTTGTAAATTGTCCTCAAAACAAGGTTGTCCCAATTGTACCCCCTAGTGGAACCAGGGGTTTCATAGATTTATTTTCAGGTAAATTAGCAGCCTGATAGTCCTGTTTAAATTTATCAAAAAACATCTTTCAGTTAAGGACTGAGATGGAGCAAAGCTGAAGGGCCCCTTGGCCTAAGCTCCTGTTGGCCTGCTACATCATTCAGAGCCCAGACTGTGGTGGAGGACCTAGGGGCAGAGAGATTCAAAATCTGCCTAAGTTTCATTGCCTGGGTATGTTGTGAGGGCAAGTCAGACAAATCTACTTCCCAAGAAAGTGTTCAGATTAAGATTGTTCTGAGTTCTAATTTGAACAAATCATCAAACTGGTGTTTAGATCCGAATCAATCATCTCAACGTCTGAACATATGCTTGGATGGTTAATACTTGGGTGATAATGCAAGTCAAGCTGTTGGTTGGGACCAGGCTTTAAAAAATCCGAACATCCGACTGCTCAGATGGTTATAATTAGGATGAAATGTAATGGTTCAGACCAGGCTTCAGATTCAAGCGGAGATCTGATCCACCCTCGCTTGGAATAGGTTGACAGATTTAATCTATCAGAAGCCTGGAACCTCCCCATATATATAGAAATAATAATCTAGTAGTAAAATTCAGTGATAACATACTTAAGTGCTAAGTGTGCCACTTTTTTAAAATCAGTGATAACATACTTACGTGCTAAGTGTGCCACTTTTCATTTAAATGCATACTTAGATATTCACTTTTAAACATGTAAAATAACTTTAAGTTTTAACTGAAACTATTTTGGTAATACTTAAATTAAGGTGACTTTGTCACCTCCTTGTTGTTACTGCATTTAAGGCCACCTCAAAGTTAAAAGTAGGTGACCTTAGAAGGTGACCTTAGAGTCATTTTTAACCAGACAAATTTTAAACAGGCGTACATGGCAGCACCATATTCGAAATGTGTGCATGGGATACAACTGATAACTTGTTGAAGCTCTTTCAAATATCACAAATATCAACACTGCTTACTGAGGCATAAATCATCACCCATTTGACCACGCTTATGCAGTCTTTTTTTCATTTAGAAGGACATGTATCTTTAAATGTTCAGTCAAAAATCAGTCTATATGCATTTGATGTGTTTTTTGAGATGGGTGTATATTTAAGCCACTGTCATGCATTAAAACAAATTCAATTAAGCATCACATCTGACAGAAGAAAAAGGATTTTAAATGGCCTTTGACCTGTAGACACTATGCTTAAGATTTTCTTGTTCTGTTTGTCTGATGTGTAATGTTACATTTGTATATACCAACCAGTGAATAATGTCTTCTTCTTTTAGTAAAAACTCTCAATTTTAACTTTTAGGTTGCGGTAATGAATTCTCCGCAATCTATTGTATTGTCCAGGTCAGACAGTAGTAAAGTTTACTGGTGAACATCTGCGAATAGTAAATTCTTTGATGTTCCTGGTAGATTCTTCATTGTTCTTCCATTGTCTTCAACCCTTGTCATAATTTTCACCAACAAGTCGTACTAGTTTCTTGTTCTCAGTAAATTCATTGGATTTGTTTTCTTGTTCTCAACTCATTCTTTCTTTGTGACAGAAGGGATCTCACAGACCACATTGATTCTTGCCTGTCCATAGCTAATTCGTGGGGTAATTGAAGGAAAATAGCCAAATTTTTTCACCAGTTTGCAGGATATTTTTAGTATTTTCTTGCTATGTTGAGGCGTAATCTCATGACAGCTGAAGAACGTGGAAGAACATTATGGAAGTTTAGAATTCCTTTTAATATCTGTCAACACTTTCCTGACTCTGATGAATTTAAAATCCTTTATATTCTCCTTTATTCTCCGAACTGATCATGATATCTTCTCCAGTGTGTGTGACCAGGGCATTATAAGGAAGTATTATTGTTAACTGCCATGTGGTGTATTTTACCTACTGGCAGTTTAAGACTAGAACATAATGATTTTTTTTCATTCCAAGCACCCCTTCTCTCGTTATCTTGCCGATCGTGTCTAAACAAGTGTGTTTTTATAAATATTTCTGAAACTATGTAAATAATATAAATGTTGCAGTCATTCTCTTGCAAAGTAAAAAAAAGTACTATTCTGCACAAGACGAAATGTTGAGGTCTTCACACCTACCATTACCTTTCCCGAGGTAATTACGGGCACTTTACAAGTGCAGAGAAAACATGCACATTACAGGTTTTAAAGGGCTTTGTCGATGATTTTTTTCTGCAAGTAACAAACCAAACAAATTATCTTTGTTAATAAAATGATTTATTGTTTATTGGAAGCAGTACTTGATAAACCAATACTTCCAGCTGTTACCATATTTGGTAATCTTTTTTCTCCTTTCTTTTGCATCTCCACAGAACAAATATGTGTAATTCATTCCCATGTCCTGGGCTTCTGTGAAAAATAATGATTCTTTCAAAAACTTCTAACAAGTTTAAATTCGGAACAAATATGGGTAAATAAAGCATGCAACATTCCAACATGATCGAAAATGTTTAAGTAAGAAATGTTAACATTTACCAGATGTTTTGAAATTGCTTTTTTGGGGGCCTAAATTTGAGGCCCAACAGTGAGTACTGGTTTTATTGATAAAAATCATCTGGTATAAAATTTTTGGAGTGGTGTGATGAAATTGCATACTTCAATGACACATCAACCCACAAATGTATTAAGTTTCAATTATGGGTTTTACTTATGTCGAAAGTCAGAGCTAAATATCTCAGTCCCCAGAGCCCTTCCCAACGCAATATAGCTCATGGCTGAGGGATATAATTTTATTAATATATATGTATACGTTAATATTGTAAAAATACTAAAATAATACAAACTAAAGCTACCATTATGTACACATGTGAGAAAAGAATTATACAATAATACCACCAGTTGACTCGAGAGTAAGCTAGCTACAAAAGTTCAACCCAGTGTCTGGGATTCATGCCATGACCCCAAAAGGTCAGAGCTACAGTTCAGGCACTGTGAAAGGTCATATCTGCTACCTGTGATAGCCTATACACAGGGTCCTATTCTCATCATGCTAGAGGACCCACAGGTCAACTTGAGCCCAGGTGAAAGTTCAACTCCAAGGTCAGATAGCAGATCAAAGGTCAGATTTGCATAACACAGTAAGAAGACATTTGAGAAATTTATTACAAGTTAGTAGAAACTATACAAAATCAGAGCAGACTTTTAAAATGAATAAAATGAATTTTAAAAAGCACCAAACCCCAACTAGAAGTGAGAAGGGATGTGGGTAGCAAAAGTAGTGGGAATAATGGAAGGGGCTTGCGAAGAATTTTGCAAATATGTCCATACAGCCGAACTACGCCAGAGGCCATGTGCCATGATATTTTGTAATGCCACATTATGGTCAAAGGCAAAAGTAGCTCCAGAGTGCCTGAATGTGTCGAAACCGAATCCTTTAAGAGGAAAATTTTTGAATGCATGGATGTTCTTCAGTGCATTTCGAATATGTGTATTGATGACCTGATGGGTGAGGATAAGAAAAATTTGCAAATAAGGGAAAAGAAGGAGGAAGTGGCCTGGATTTCAGAAGTGCTTGCAAGGCCCTGACTGGACACAGAAAAATGTTCTCAATGCTAGGGATCTGAATCACATGGTGTGATTTATTGTCTTGAAGTGTTTTCGTCCATTTAATTATTAGGTGAGCCCCAGGGGGCCAAATATGAGGTCCTGTCATAAGAAATGCTTACTGCTGTCAAATGCAGCAAAGCTATGAGGGGCAATGTTTGACATTCTCAAAACTCCGAAGTATGCCAGCAAGAAAATAGACCTATACAAAATGGGATCTGGTAGTGTGTCACATGCCAATGATATATGATATAACATCTCAATAGAAAAGATCCCTCTAGGTGTGGGAGAAAAGATTGAATTGATGGATATGCTTCTGAGAAATCTTAGCACCATCTCATGTTTGGTAGGTCTACGGTCAAGGTTAAAATGAAGTGCTAATGCAGAAATAGAGGAAAGGTAGTTGCGAATCACCTTGGGGGAGATGGCATTATTATGCAAGTACTCTAAGAAAATCAAAATGTTGTGTACATTAATGACTATTGGCAGTTGCAAGAAAGTAAGAAAAGCCAGGAAAGTTCTGAAGTGTCCATTCCGTGCTGATACTGTAGAAGGTCTGTGTGAAGATGAGGCCCTATCCCAAGCCGATTCAAACAGGTGACTGGTATGTTATGTGGCACCTGAAATCATATTTAAGGTCAAGGTTAAAATGTTGAGGTAAAACTTTATCCCAGATATAGTTAAGTTTAAGGTCTAAAAGCAAATCTTGGTGAACTGGCTTGTCAGAATACCACCTAGAAAGAAGATCAGCCTTGATATTGTGGCAACCCCTGATATGCTCAGTCTGAAAAGAAATGTAAAAAATTGCAGTTATTAGCCATAGATTCCTTATACAGACCCCCAAAATGGATCCTTAGTCCTGCTGGATTCCACCACCTGGACCACTGCCTCATTGTCACAGAAGATCTTTACTTGTGAGTGCTGCCATAGTGGGCACCAAAGCCTTAATACTACGATAATATTTAGCATCTCTAGATGCACAATTTTCAGGTCAAAACCAGGAATGGCTGGTACTGGGGTTGAGTAGACTCTATTGTGCCATATGGCACCCATGTCTGAGTGCAGGGCCTCAGATTCAGGGATGTATGGCTTCCCAAAGATGGTAGTACCATTGAAGTGGGGCAAAAACTTCTTGAACCATTCCAGATCCTGAAAAAAGCTTGTAGAAAGGTAAATTTTTTTCTTATGGCTGTTATTGCGAAAGAGTTCCAGCATCATAAAGCAAAGATCCGAGAAGTGATTGCAACTCTCTTTATTACAGTGCATTTTGTGAGCCTAGTCGTTTACCATACTGGTTACATTTTGAAGCTTGTCTTGGGGAATAGAAACTGTTCCCTCAATGGTGTCTACCATGACTCCCAGGCACATGGCCTGAGTGGGTGGGTATACCAATTTTTTGTCACTGATGGTAAGACCTAATTGACGCATGACATCACACAACATGTCAAACAATGCATGTGCAATGGTAGGCGTGCCAAAACCCGAGAAATCGTCAATATAGTTTATGATGTCATAGGCGCAACGTTTCATGATGTAACACACGGCGTTTCTTGTACGCTGAAAGAATTGGCTGCCATGCCTTGCACTGAATGGCAGACAGGTTTCCACAAAAGCGCCATTCCACTGTAAACCTAGCAGGTCATAGTCAAAGGGATCCATCTTTAAATGACGGAATGCCCTGCTGACGTCTATTTTGAAAATGTGTGCTCCCCTACCAATTTTAGTCAACTCAGCTGTTAGATGATCAATAGTGGGGAAAGTAAACAAAGAGTATGAACCCAAGTATCCATGCTTGTCTACCCTGTCATTGACAGAAGCCCCTTTTGGCCAGCTAAGGTCCATAATAACATGACGTGCATCAGAGTTTGGTTTGGGCCTAGACATAAGTGGGGAATTGTGAGCTTAGATAGGGATAGGATTAGATTCGAATGGACCTTTTAAGGCTCCAAACTTTAATTCTTCCTCAATATATGCTTGCACTTGCACAGGATAGTCGCTTGCTGATTTGTGATTTTCATCAACAGTCCCTATTGAACCCCATGGGAAATCCGAATTTCAAACATTTGATGAGCTGTTGATCCCAATATTCTAGCAAAATCCTTCCCATTTTTGGATATTCAACTGAGAGTGCAAAGGAATGTGTGCTCCCATGAAATTTGGAGTACCATGAGCTCAAACTGATTCGTGTAGTTCTGTAATGTTTATGTTATCATGATCTTGAACTGCATCAGTTGCTGGAAAGACTTGTTCTCACAATGGTATATAACCAAACTCGAATTTGGACTGACTTCTCCAACGTTTAAAAACATTGCAATCTGAAGCAGGACGCAGGCCTGTTTTATTTTGATACAATGAGTATTTGTCATGATCCGTGTTGTTTATGTCACATTGCCTCAGGTCCAAAAGAAAGGTAGTGAATGCCCCATTGGGGATTATATATATTTTATTAGCAATAAATACATACACATCTAGTTCTATATACAATTATAACAAAACATACACTAAGTCACTTTGAAGCCACCCTAATTAGATCATGCACATTTAAGGCCAGGACAAAAAGGTTAAGGTGACCCTATCTTGTGGTTAGCAAGTAAGGTCACCCTAAGTTGTTTTATGCAATTATTTGACTTTAATTTATGATGGCCTCAAAGTGATTGTTTAGTTTAAGCCCTAATTTTAGCTGGTAGAAATTTAATATTATTTAATTTAGAAATATATTTATATTTTCTGAGAGGAAAAGCTTTTGTGAAATTTTACTGAAAATCCTTGAAGAGGAGAATTTATTATGGGAAAGAAGAAGCCCCAAACCCCAAGTAGGTGGTAGAGTGTAGTTTACATTGAAATGCTCGGGCCACTTGGTCAGAAGCATTGTGGTCCATTGTGATGTATTTCCAGACACATTCCGACGTCCAGGTGCCATAACTGTGGATGTCTTGAAGAGCTATATTTGCATTAAAGGCGTAGGTGGCACCTGAACATCGGAAGGCGTGATATGTTAGATTTGAATCTTGTAATTGCAATCTATTCAGAATCATTTTAAAATGGCACCTGACTTGAGTGTCAGTCAATGGAAGCCAACCTTGTGATATTTTAAATTGAAACAGGGGTGCCTTTTTTGACCCAGGGGTAATAGACGGGAGATTTTTGATAGCCATCACTGGGCAAATTGGATTTGCACCTAGAGAGGGAATTTTTATCAATTTAACTGTGTCTTTTGACTGAAGTGTTTTCAACCACTTTAATAGAACGTGCATGCCAGGAGGGGCAAAAAATACATCAGCCCTAGACAAGTGATACAGTGGGGAATATGACTTCCTGTTATGTGGTACTAGATTAGATATTCTAAAAATGAAAAGAAGGTTAATGTATAGATAGCTCAGTTGGAGGGTATCAATATCAATTACTTTCTTCAATGTGGCTTTAAAAGGTCTGTGCAAGACTATGGCCTTTTGGAAGTATTTTATTCTTGGGTCATCAAACGGATGAGTAGGAAGGCCCATTAGGGCCAATTTGGTTTTAACAACCAACAGATGGTTCGATATGGCTGAGGCAGAGTACTTGTTTGTGTATAAGAATTCTAAATAGGCAATGATTATCAAGGGTGATATATCTACTAGTTGTATGCACATGAAGACAGTAAATAATATAAATAAGCAAAACATACTATTGTAGTTTCTTTGTGTGGAAGGTCTGAAGGCCATGTGGGTCTTCTGAAGGCCCTTATGGATAAGGTTGGAAATGGCTGGGCTGAAGCCTACAGAAAACAAACATAAGTATGTTAACATGACTATATTCAACCAATCAATGTGGGTATAATTTATGTGCACCAGTTCCCATTGGTGTGTGGGTAGCATTTCAGCTAATTTGATCTGTAGGTGGGCTACAGTGGTCCACCTTGATAAGAGATTCGCGACTACATTCTGTTTACCTGGAATGTGGTTATCTTGCAGGTCAATATTATTTTTGCTGCTTCAAATTGTATATTATGGGCTATGGCTGCTAACATTAGGTCCCTGGTCCTACCAGTATTGAGGACATAAACTACTGCTTCATTATCACAGGCTATAGCCACCTTTTTGTTACCCCAAAGCTGGTGCCAGACTCTAAGAGCTACTAAAATGTTCAAAATTTCCAGGTTGGCTATATTCATATCAAGATAGCCCAAGGGCAAGGTAAGAGTATAGATCCTAGGGCCCCACCTGGCACCCAGACCCCTGAGGCTGGCATCCAGTTCAATTGCACAGTTAATTGGCCTTTGGTCAAAGAAGATGTCTCCATTAAAGGCGGGCATGAATTTTCGGAACCAATTAATGTCCTTCCTAGCCTCAATGGTGAATACTGTTTGACCTTTGTCTTCCATTGACCTCAGAAATTCTAATAAGCGATTCAAGAAGAACCTAGATGTGCGACCACACTTGGTAACGTACAGAAGGCTACTTAACAATGATTGCAATTGACGCTTGTCACAGTGATATTTTGACGCCATGCGTCACAGATATCTAATATCTCAGACATTTTTGTCAGGAATTGCCAGGGTGAAGTTAATTGTATCCACTATTATACCTAAGCAACTCATGGAAGTAGTGGGTGCCACCAACTTTTTAAGGGATTTAAAAAACCTAGGTTTTTAAGGAGACATTGCAAAGCATCAAAGGAGGCGTCAATTTTACTCAAAACGTCAATACCAAGGATATTATCAATATAGTTCATAACGTCATAATTTATTTGACGCATGATACGATGCACAGCATCACTTAAGCATTGAAACAGAGCGCTTCCATGCCTATATCCGAAGGGCAGACAGGTGTCAAGAAACCAGTTATTATGATGTAGACCTAGCAAGTCATAATCTCTGGGATCAAGTTTCACACAGCGAAAGGCCCTACTGATATCTACCTTGTACAACTTGCAGCCCCTACTTAAACTCTTTATCTGATAAGTAATGGTATCAATTGTAGGTAGCTTAAGTATGAAAAGGGTATCTAAGTAGATGTCACTGGCTATTCCTGTATATTGCCATCAATAATGACCCTTCTGTGAGGAATACCAGGCTTATCTCTGGTCATAAAGGATCCAGATCTATGTAACCCTACAAGTGGGGGTTGTGTATGGGGTCCTAAAATGGCCTGTAGATCTGCCTGTAGATAAGCATTGTCATCAGGATTGGCTTTGGCCGAAAAATGGTTGTCTAAATGACTTACAAGGTTGTCTAAATGACTTACACTTAACTCTCCTGTTAAAGTCCAGAGGGAAGCCAAAACATATCAACAGAGGGAGTTGTCTATCCCAATAACCCTGTAACAATTTGTCCCATACCTCAGATTTTAGCTGAGAATCTACTGTGAACTGAGACTGCAGGTAGTTATATTCTCCTGAATTTTTAATTTTTTGATGTAACTGCAAGGGATCAAGTGACGTTTGTTTAGGGGAGACCACCTGTGGAAGTTTAAGATCACCTAAAGGTATGAAACCAAATTTACAATTTGTCTGGGCTTCCTAATGCTGTAAGGTCTGACATGTGGGGAGAAATTCCTTATAAGTTTTCTTGGCCTTCAAACGTAAGTCAAGATCATATTTTGTGGAACTTTGACAATCATTTTAAATTTTAGGACCTTTATATGAACCTACTCCCTGGTGTGAACTGGGGGTGTCATACTTGTATACATACAGTTTCCAGTTGGTACTTACCCCATTGAGTGCATGGGAATTGGAGAAAATTTTGATATTATACTTTTTGGTAGGGAGTTTATGTTGTACTCCCTGCCCCAGATGACCTTTGCTTACTTTCTTGACTGGCACTGCATCATAACAGTGCCTCACTCGTTTTTTTTCATCTTGACTTTTTTTTGCATTCCTACAATCTTTCTGGGGGTGGAGAAAGCGTTTCCCTACTCCAAAGCAGTAGCTGCATATGTGCTTGTAACTGTGACCATTTGTTACATGGTCACTAATGTGGGAACATTTACCTGTTTGAAAGAATTTGCATGGGGTACCTTGGGCATTACTTTGTGTTTTCTTGCCCTGGGAGGATGGATTTGTAACTACCTTCTGAGCATGAGCTCTCCTGATCTGATCAATTTTCTTGGTCATGTGCCAGTCGACTTTGCCCTACTCCATACGACATAGAAGTAGGGCGTGGGCTCCTTTAGCAGAGGCCCACCCAAAGTCCTGAGCATCCTCCATTATCTCAGTCATGTAAGCTAACATGCAGTTCTTAGTTTTAACATTTTTCTCCTCCCTAATTATATTACATAAGCCACAGACCCATTGAAAGACTGTAAGACTGTCATAACAGACCCTAGTTTTGGCAGTACCTGACAAGACATAATTCTGTGGCCATGGGACTTGGCGTTTGACAAAAATTTGCTCATTTCCACCCCTTTGAGACTTTGAACGTACCTTTTTCATTAAGGGTGGTGAGATCCTTAAGTCTCTGATCCACAGCCTCTTGTATGTGCTTGGATCACTTCAACACTTGAGCACTAGGAATAATAGCGTCATCCTCAGTGTCACTTTCCACCTGATCTGACACCCTGCCAAATGCCGCCCTTCCTGAGGAAGTCGTGGGTTCCCTCTCAAGCCTGTCCTGCAGCTGCTCCTCTGTTCTGTCCATCCTGCTTTCCATACTTGAGAACCTAGAACTAACAGCATTTAGTGCCATTAATATCTCTTGGTTCAATGATTCAGAATTTTGAGTACTCTGAGTACTGGAAGTACTTTCTTCCAACAATTCATTATTTTTAAATTGACATTTACTTCCCCCGGCCTTTTATGCTGGCCATTGCATGCAGATCAGTGAAATACTTTCGGCATTATGCCCAAAGTGTGATATGCAAATAATACTAAACAAGACTAAGTAATACTAATAATATTAGGTCTTACTAAGCAACACTAATACTAGAGGTGACAGGCCCAGTAAATACTACCAATGTTGCAACTCATGTTACATATAGAGTTAATATTAACCTAAGCAATGTAAATGTAAAGACTAATCAATGTAAATTACTTAATAACCAAATAAAACTTTATTCCATTATGAGCAATGTTTGTAATATTAACGTTCCTTTAAATTGGTGAATATAAAACTACTTTAATATTACAAGATCTAATCACCAGCAATCATTAAAGTCAGTTTATATCGCCAACATAGGCTTATTTTAACGGAATATATCAAACCACATACATAAATGCATTGCTCTACATACAACAGAATCATTATTGAATATATATGAATCACAACGTTAATACAAAGTTAATACTGAATTAATGGTACATGACAAAGTAAACAGCCCATCACCTACCTTACATGTGCACAAATACACGAATCACAGAACCATAAACAATACTATAAAGCCATAAACTTAAAAGTTACACAAAGGTAATGTAAAATGAACTAAAAAAAATTTAAAAGAATTTCTGTTACAACTTTTCACAAATGCTGTCTGAACACCCTGACTTTCCTTTCAAGAGTGAAGCATGAGTTGCAAAATCGCGGGAATGTTTTAATTTAAAGGTTAAAGGTCATCCAATGACAAACTAATGCTATGAAACAAGAGTGTCTTGTTAAAAATTCGGCCAGCAGCAATGAGAGGCGTATAACTTAAGGTTATACTCCAACAAACAGCATTTTTTTGCCATCCGGCACAGTGTGAACATCAGTTGTACACTTTTGGTTGTTGATAATGTCCTGATTGGTGTATTCAATATTGCCACCTTTTGTGTGGCTGGCTTTATTGGGGGTATTTTTGGACGACAAGACCCCATTCTCTACACATACTTTATCAATATGTGTCACCTGACTCTGTTTTACACTTTCTCTAGCATTATCTGATTGAACATAATTGTTTTTACCACATCAGCATATGACCTTCCTACACCCTTGTTGAGTGCTTGTTGAAATAGCATAAATGAATATTCCAAGGGGTACACCAGTGCACTTTCAATGTCCTTGGGTTTACACTTGGTGTTGTACACGCACCTATGATTAAACTTTATCTTTTGTTTACAAACACAGCTTATTTATAAAATTTTTATTACTTCTAGTGACCTCATTATTGTACACTTTATGCCTATCAGTAGTACACAGTGGCTCGTCAGAATTAACAAAATTCTTGCTGCCCACTATTTTAAGTGGACAGCTCCCCCTCGTCTTTTGGGTTTGTATGTTTTTTCACCATATTGCAATCATTTCCTGAATGGTTCAAAACTCGCCCCTGCTGCAGACAAAATGCACAGATATGTCCATGTAGTCTTACTCCCATTTTGTGGTCCCTAACTTTTTATCATGTTCCATTTTGGAACGGTTTGCAGAACCATGGTTTATGCAAATCACAGGATTTAATCCATGATTTGCTTAGAAAATTAGCATGTTTCTGGGCATGAGCCCGTCTAATGCAACCTATGCGGTCAGTCTGGTCCCATGTAACCGTGCCTCGTTCCAATTCACAACAGAGAACAGTGTGGGCTGCTTTGGCCCGTTGCCAGCTGAAATCTGTTGTGTCTTCCATTAGGTCCGACATGTAACTAATCATTCGTTCTCGTCTATCATTATCTTGCTTGTCCAGAATATTGCAACAGAAACCCTGTACCCACTGTGATAGGGTCAACTGGTCATAAGTAATTCTCATTCTATTCACACCCCCCAGGATGGCTTTGTGTGTCCAAGCCACATTGTGTTTAACCACCATGTCTATAGGGCCCCACATGGATTTAATTTTGTTTTTGCTCTCATTACTCGTATCACCTTGCAACATTTCTAACTCTCACAGTCTTCGATCAACTTGGCATTATATTTGTACAGACGTTCTCAAAGAGACCAAATTTGGCAAATTACCATCTGACTGCTCATTTGAGTCACTACTGTCACCACTTTCTACTAACTTTAATTGTTTTTAACAGTACTAAACTTTTTTGCTGGCTTCCCAGCACTCTTCTTGCCGTTGTACACAGGATCACCACTTTGTGGTATAACGAGAGAGTTCTTATTTGTGCTGTGAGCTGCACGAACGCCACCTTGAGTCATACAATTTGTGGACCCCCTTGAGAACACCCTACACCATTTTTGAGACTGTGGATAAAAGTCCTTTTCAGATAGTACAATGTGCAAACATAACTGTTTCAAAGTTACATATCACTTTTATTATTTCAAAATTATTATTGTTTTTAGTATTTGCTATAGCACACATTTATTGTTCTGCAAACTAAAACATGAAGAAATACTTTTAACATTCACAATACAAATGACATAAAAATAGCATCAGAGATGCCCGTACCCCACAGTTTGGGGAACAGTTTTCAACACCATGAGATACAGAAGTAGTGAAACAGCGCAAAGACAGGGATACAAAATTTTAAAGGTCGAGGTCACTACGGTAAGATCAAAAAGTCAAATCAAGGTCATATCATTACATTACCACCTACAAAACCCAATCAATGTCCCTACAAAGTATTAACTTCTAACACCTTACAGGTTCCGAGATATAGCCCGGACAAGATTTTATAGGTCAAGGTCACTACACCAAGGTCAAAGGTCAAATCAAGGTCACACCATGACGTTGCACACTAAGAAATCCCCACCAATGTCCCTACCAAGTATCAACTTCCTACATCTTACAGTTTCCAAGATATAGCCCGGACAAGATTTTATAGGTCAAGGTCACTATGACCAGGTCAAAGGTCCAATCAAGGTCACACCATGATGTTGCACACCTACACCCCCTAACCAATATCCCTACCAAGTATCAACTTCCTACACCTTACGGTTTCCGAGATATAGACAAACTTTTTCCCGCCGCCCACCCGCCCGAGCGACCGCCTGCCCAGACGCCCACCCATCGAGACACCATGGTTGAAAACAATACCCCAACAAAAAACAAAAAAAATTATTGTATTACTAATGAAAAGAAAGTAAGCAAATCCCAATCTTCAGAAACAAATTCTCTAAGTTCAACTGACTGTAAAAATTCTGGAATAAACCTCGATTTCTACTTGAAGTTTCACTGCAATGTTCTTTTTGATCAGTTATCATTGAGAGATTGAGTAACTGTAATCAAGAGCGGTTTTACTTTGTTAACAAAGTGATTATTTTATTGTTTCTAAAACTACAAAGGGGCATTGGGATTGAAACTTACAGCACATGGTAGTTTGAATAGCAATTGAAATACCCTTTAAGTAATGATCAACCATTTCATTTGTAAACTAACCATAATGTATAGGGCTATCTCCAAGATCTAGAAAATGGTGTATTGCTTTTCTTCATGGCTATCAAAAACTGTTGGGCTTTTCTCATGTAGGGCTTTTCTTTGTAGGGCTTTTTCCCCGTTTCCAATCAATAACTAAGGGGCTGGCATATTACACTAATGAAATGTGATTGCTTCAGTTCAAAACTCCAATAGTTAATTTCCCCAACTGTTACAATGAAATTATTTACTGTCAAATTACAGGCACTACACACTTTTTATAACCAGCCGCTTGAGATTTCATAATAGATTATACTGGCCAGTTCTTAAAAGGTTCCAACAGACAATACATCATATTGTCCATTTTTTGATGTGTACACAAATATTGCTCTACACATACATAAAGTTGCCACCCCTCAAATTTTATTTAAATCAGTCACTGCCATGTTAGGCATGTAACTACCCGGCTTACTTCCCACTGGTGTACAATGTAAAAACTCTAATAAAAGTTCAATTTATCCCTTGACAATTTTTAAAATATACAGTGTTATAATGTTGCTTTACAGTTAACCGGCTTGCTAGTTTGTGGTTGGTGTCTGGATATATTTTGACCTGGTCATTTATTGTCATCCAGCCTTGTAAGTTAGAAAAAGTCAAAGCAAATTTAATTAACTACTACAAATTAAAACTTTTCCTATTTCTTCATGGATTTCAATGCAACAAAACGAGCAAAACTCTGTAAAATTTCGAGTGGTGGATATATCATACAGCTGAAATAATGCTCGCAATATTAATGAAAAATCAGCAGTTGTTGATAAATTTGTAAAGCTAATACTGCACATTATGTGGTAATGTATAATACTAAATGTATCACCCACTCTCTGTGTTTAAGCTGAACACACTGAACAAATAAATATCCCATCACAGTCCCCCACCCCCCAGTCAGTAAACACAAAATGCGGAGCATTCATTTATTCAGTAATATAATGTAAAGTACAATAACCATAGTAAATACACATGAGTAAATATATAAAAAGATATGTAAATCTAGACTAATACTATTTACAGTCCAATCATAGTTATGCATATAAGTACATCGCATGTAAGTTACTAAAGTAATACAGATAGTGAACAGTAATTTAATATCTTCAATGCAATAACGTAAAAGCACATTACTTTACTAGGGGTTCATGACCCCAAGGTTAAGGTTAAGTTGTACTTCACAGGTCATGAAATTTACGACATGTTAGACCTAGAATGTGTTAACAGTAATAGACCTAAATATATTACAGTTATAATTACAGTGTTAGAGAAAATATCAGAATGTTTGTATATTACATTATGAAAAACTCCAATTAAAATTATAAAATGACTTGAGTTACAAATATAAGACTAAAATTTGTTTAAAAACATGAAAACCATAGTAAGGGATGGGAGGGTGGGAAGCAAAATTTTCAGCGTTTACTGTTTGGTTTCAAAACACATAATGATCTAGTTTGCTTCCACAATACTAAGGAGGGAAATTCTACACCACTCAGGGACCAGTTTACAATGGTCGCCATGGGAACCTAGAATGCTCCTAGAAGAACAAGAACAACCTACACAAACTAAGTTTTAGGTACCCCTATAGATATACTGCCTGAGGGGAAGGGACTGACAACAGTGATGCCTAGACACCACCTAAGACAGTCCCCCACCCCCCAGTCAGTAAACACAAAATGCGGAGCATTCATTTATTCAGTAATATAATGTAAAGTACAATAACCATAGTAAATACACATGAGTAAATATATAAAAAGATATGTAAATCTAGACTAATACTATTTACAGTCCAATCATAGTTATGCATATAAGTACATCGCATGTAAGTTACTAAAGTAATACAGATAGTGAACAGTAATTTAATATCTTCAATGCAATAACGTGAAAGCACATTACTTTACTAGGGGTTCATGACCCCAAGGTTAAGGTTAAGTTGTACTTCACAGGTCATGAAATTTACGACATGTTAGACCTAGAATGTGTTAACAGTAATAGACCTAAATATATTACAGTTATAATTACAGTGTTAGAGAAAATATCAGAATGTTTGTATATTACATTATGAAAAACTCCCAAAGACCCAAGTAGGAGCATTTATTTTTTCATCACCACATTAGCAAAAGACTTAGCAATATCCCTACTAAAGGATTGATCCTGCTGTATGTACGTCCACACGCAGTCCGACGTCCAGGAGCCATGATGCTTAATCTTTTGGATTGGAACATGGGCCCTGAAAGCCAGGGTGGCTCCTGAACGCCGGAAAGCGTGGAAAGTGTAGTGATTTTTTTCCAGACCCATCTTCTGATTCAATTTAGCCAAAACTTTCCTAATCCTGCTATCAGTGACAACCTTCCAGCCACCTGAGAAAATCTGTAATAAAGGGTCATTGTAAGAAGGTGTGTAAACTGCTAAAGCTTTCTGTAAAGCTTTTACTGGACAAAGTGGGGAACCCTTCAGTCTTGGTAGTGTGAGTGTGTGGATTTTGTCTCTAAACTGAAGAGTTTTAGACCATTTTATGTCAATTTCCATGTAGTTTTTGTAAAATCTGACGTCATTGGGAGTCAGATGTCTAGTTTTATCAAATTCACGTGATGCATGTGGAGCCAGATTAGAAATACGCAGAAATCCAAAAAACGCCACTAGGAAAATGGATTTGAACACATGACCAGAATAAATTGAGTCACATTCTGTGACCAAGGTTTGAAGGGCATCAAGGGACATGATGTTTTTAGGACGAAAGATTTCAAGAAATACTTGATTTGTGGGTGATCCAATAAACTGAAATTCAAGCCATACAAGACAAAAGATGCCTTCAAAGCAGATATGTGATTAGCTAACATGTTTACTGATACTTTGTTCTTAGCCAGAAACTCAAAATATGCCAGCATGGTGGTCACATTTAACGAATGAACACAAATAGAGTAGTGAACACAAAAGGCCAAGAATGACCTGAACAACATGGCATAACATTTCCTGGTCTTAGGTCGAAATGCTGTCTGTAATCTTGCTTGAGCTTCTCTGACCAGAGGCCTCATATGATGGTCACCTACAACAAAGTGTACAATATGTAACTTATCAGCAGCAATTCTATATTTCATAATTCAACTCCAACATTGAGTGATCTACTTTCATCCACACTGGATTTTTAATCTGATCATGAACATACTGGATTTGAACCTGAGATCCAACCCATCTTGATAAAATGTCAGCTAATTTATTATCTCTACCCGACAGGTGGACATAGGACATGGAAATGTCCAAATGTGCCGACTCATACCAGATATTCCTAGCCACTGTTGCTAAATAAGGGTCCTTTGTCTTACCATTGTTTAATACCTGAACAACAGCCTCATTGTCGCATTTGATTTGTATATGCTTCCTGCGCCATGATGTGGAGAAAATTCTCATAGCTACCAAAATGTTTACCATTTCAAGGTGTACAATCGACAGATTGGTAAGGTGCTTTGGAAGGGCCATATGATATACGCAAGGACCCCAAGTCCCACCCAAGCCAGTAAGACATGCATCAAGCTCCACTGTATCAAAAACCTTTTTGTGGTCAAAGAAAGAGGTACCATTATATGCTGTAAGGAACCGTTCAAACCAACGCAGATCCCTTTTGAATTCTTGTGTCAAAGTGATGGATGTAGCTTCATAATTTGCACGCAATAGTTCCAACATTCTGTTGAGGAAAACCCTAGATGGCTTCACACATTTGTGTATGTATAGTAGGTTACCCAACAGGGACTGGAGTTGACGTTTTGAACAAAAACGCTTACCCCTCCATTCATTGACCATGTCCACAATATTTTGCAATTTTTCATTGGGGATAGAAACAGTACATTTCTCAGTATCAATTTCAATGCCAAGGCATATGGCTACAGTACTTGGATGTACAAGTTTTTTGTCACTGACGTCCAGACCTAAATCTGACATGAGTTGACGCAACGCCACGAATGATCTGAGGGCGACGTCACGTGACGCCACCCCAATAAAATCGTCCACGTAATTTAGCACAGTGAAACCACGTTGACGCATCATGTGACGCACCGCGTCACTGATACGTTGGAAGATCTGCGTACCGTGTCTGTTCCCGAATGGGAGACACGTATCAATGAAGCTTGCGTCACGCCATTTGACACCCAGGAGGTCGTAATCAGACGGATCCACTTTAACGTGACGGAAGGCACGGCTGACGTCAACTTTGTACAGGTAACAGCCTCTACCCATTTTTTTTATTTCATTAGTGATATGGTCAATGGTAGGAAACGTCAGATTGAAGTCGACGCCTAGGTATGAATCCTTATCAATGCCAGCATTGACTGACGCATATTTTGGCCATGAAAGGTCAAGAATAACCCTTCTACTATCTGACCCAGCCTTCTCTCTCGACATCAGTGGAGAATAATGACAGTTTGGTATTGGGTTTTGAATAAAAGGACCTAACATTGCCTTAAAACGCATTTCCTCTGCCAAATAGGCGTCAACATGGTCAGGATATTGTACAGCCGAACTATGGTTTTCTCCCTCCACCTGTAGTGGAGAAGTTCTGTTAAAATCTAAAGGGAAACCATGTCTTATTAAATGTATCAATTGGTTATCCCAATATCCCTTCAACTCTCTATCCCAAGCTTGTACATTCAATTGTGATTCTATAGGTATTCGACAGCCTAAAAAATTTGGTAGGCCACTTGCTTTAACTCTTCTATATGTCTCTAAAGGACAGCCAATCTCTTCCCCCATATGGAGATGTGCTGGGAGAATAAAATCTTGTAAAGGAACGAATCCAAAGTCAAAATCGGTTTGTAGTTTCCAGTTAGTGTAGTTACTTGAAAAGTGCAAGGGAACTCTGGCATTTCGTTTTGCAAGGACAGTATTCAAGTATTTGTCATCTGCATTGCTTTTGTTGATATCGAAGAGGTGTTTAACACCGTCTGTACTTTCAATATTTATACCTTGATCTGGTTGATTAATTACCGCTATACCTTCAACATGTGCCCTGTTGTGTGACATTTGGGTCATTGGAGAATTGCACGGTATGTGACTTTTTACAACCTGGTTTTTAACCACAATTTTGGGGTCTTTAACAGGTTCCTGTTTGCTTTTCACCACGTCAAGTACATTAACTTCAGAACAAGCAACATTCTTCACACTATTAACACATACCACACCATCTCTGACACTTGTATTTCTATCACTTTTTCTGTCAGTATTGGGACGAACTATGTTTATTTCTCCCTTTACAGTCTGGTGGCCCCACCCTTTCAATTTTTGTCTTCTACTGCCCTTAGCAAATAGTCCCTGCCAAACTCTTTTCTGACAGTTTGAATTATAAAAAACCCTAGAACGTACCTTGCCTTGCAATTTAGTGTCAGTTACAGTGTGATTTTTGGCCTGCACAGCCTGCTCAACATTTTCACCATTAAAAACATCATGGACTACCACATTTCTTTTGTACACGCTATGACCTTGTCTGCCATTTACTATGCTGTCCAGTTCACCTGGTGTGGACCTTGTCTCCCCATTTTTTGACAAATTGACAATCTTTTTGTGGATGTGATAAAAATCTACCCTGATTCAAACAGAATGAGCAGATGTGTTTTTGTAGTTTCCCGTTTGTCTCGTGGTCCTTTTGGTACTGACAATGACCTGACTGATAAGCTTTGCAGAACCATGGACGACGCTGTGCTTCATTTTTACCCCAGCCCAATTTTTGATTTGTATGTTTCTGAGCGTGAACTCGCCTTACCCTGTCAATTTTTTCAGTGTCGTACCAAGTAAGCTCCCCCCTTTCCATCTGACATAATAGTACAGCGTGAGCTGCTTTAGCATTAACCCAAGTAAAATCAGAAGCGTCCTCCATTAAGTCAGACAAGTATTGCAACATGTTTTCCCTACAATGCTCATTCTGTTCTTCTAACATATTTTTGGTGAATCCCTGCACGAATTGGGTGAGTGACAGTTGATCATAGGTAACCCTCTGTTTGCTCATACCCCCCAGAATGTGCTCATGTGGCCACGAAACTCTATTTTTGACAATGACCTCGATATTTCCCCCCCTTTTTGATTTTATTTTTCCATTACCTTCTTTTGTTATAGATCTGCTCAACCCTGCAATTTTTTCATCAACTTTCTTCTGTAGATGTTTTGAACCCCTTAACATAGCTAAATCTGGTATATCTTGCTCATCACCCGATGAGTCACTGCTTGAACAATCTACTACTTTATGTTTACGTGAAAAGTCAGTATCTTTACTTAACTTGTAACTTTCTTTGAGTTTCTGTCGTGAGTCCTTCTTTTCTGACGCCATTCTGTCTTCTACTGCATCCAGTCGGCTGCTCATCCTCTTCAGCTCTTTCAGAATTTTGAACTGGACTCCAGCTGCTGCTGCCACTCCCTGCACATTGCCCAGCTCATCCCCCGACTCAGGATCAGACCCCTGGGGACTAGCCCCTTTTACTTTATTGTTCAGTTCTCCACCTTTGGGTTCTGATTTTGATTTCTGGGAACTTTTTCGCTTAGCACTAGTCTTTCCTTTCGTTTTGGCCACTGGGCTGGACTCTGGAATATCAAAGTCACTACTCAGTTCTGTTTCTTCATCTTGTGTTTTCTTCAGAACGCACTTTTTTCCGGTGGGTGGATAATGTTTGTCCCCACACTTTGTACACCAATTTTTGTTTTTGCCCATGCTTGATTGTTCTACTGTTCGTAGGGGCAATTTTTTAAACAGTTACAAAGTATATGATACCTTTAAAGCCTGCAAGTCAAGCCTGAGGTTGTCTATAATTCCAGCACTGTCAGCATTCAACACAGCGTCACTGGCGGCCGTCACTGGCTTCCAAAGTCACAGGTTGCACAAAACACACTTATACAGTTTGTATATCAAGTATAAACTAAATGACCGTCTCTTGGTACAGTACACATAAAATCCTGGTTAAAATAAAGTAAAACAAATGACAGATAAATCAGTTTATAAAATTTTTCCAAGCAAAATTTTCAGTGTTTACTGTTTGGTTTCAAAACACATAATGATCTAGTTTGCTTCCACAATACTAAGGAGGGAAATTCTACACCACTCAGGGACCAGTTTACAATGGTCGCCATGGGAACCTAGAATGCTCCTAGAAGAACAAGAACAACCTACACAAACTAAGTTTTAGGTACCCCTATAGATATACTGCCTGAGGGGAAGGGACTGACAACAGTGATGCCTAGACACCACCTAAGATACAGCTCACTGTTTTCAATGGAAATCAACCCTACCTGAACACAAATTGTGCAATACAACAAGGACTTTAGATGAAAAGTAAACATTATATCATAAAAACCAGATGAGTAAGAAGGTGCAATAATTTAAGATGTAGTGATACAACTTCTATAAAAAAAATCAGTGCCCTTAAAAGGAACAGAGCTATAAGGATTTTTATTCTTCCATTTTACAACTTTCACATTAAAGTACTAGCAAACTACAGGAAAGAAATAGGCCATAAAATATAGCAATAAAAACCACATAAATGGGATGATGCATGTGTCAACTTGAGAGTCAAGTCTCGACTAATCAGTCCTAACCTTGTACTGTAATAAACCTTGTACAAAATAATCAGATCAACAAGCAATTCAACGTGACAACACTGCTTATTTTGATGGTGCCTGTTTCGTCAAAGCTTGGCCACCAACTGTCCTTGTCTGAATTGAATTAGCTGTCGAAACCATCTGATAATTATACTTGAAAGGCGAGTAGATTTATGTTGTCAAAACAACCCGTGTGCTCTCTTTTTGGAAACCGTATTTATAGGTTAAGCAAATTCTTAACTTTCATTTAATGAAAACTGTGGCTTCACTAAACACCCAGATAAAACCTTATCTACTTCAAATTAATCTTTCACATTATAAGTTTCTTTTCAATTTACTTGAAATATATTTTAAAATTACTTTACGAAGTTATTATGTAGAACTGTAGAAGTGTTTCTGTAAAGTAGAAGACCATCTCACTTTATCTTCTAAAGCCTGTGAACCACTTGTTTTGCATCTGTAGGAAAAGAATTAGCCCATATTTTTAAACTACGTACTACTGATAAAAATATCCCAAACCCCGCTTTGGTCAAGCAAGAGATCATGTTTCAAGATTTTTCTAGTACTTGCATTATCCGTCACTGCTATGACAAATGTTTACAATAGACATTCAAAAATAATATATTCTAACATGAAAGAACTATCAAACTATCTATTTTCATTGTTAAAAATTAGGGGAAAAATGCATGGTTAGCTTTAACCATGACAGTGAGTGCTTGATAACTGTTGTGGTTCAATCTCATTAGCCCATTGAACTCTCTCTGAAACACAAACGAGACAACAGGCTACAAAAGTGTGAACCTTGCATAATATTCTTAGATAAAATAATTTTTCTTCAATACACCACCTAAAACAAATATTATAGAGTTATAAAATACGATTTTATGATATATCGAAGAATGATCAATATATTCACAATAAATCACAGTTAGGAGAGAAGTACTACTTGGTCGTGATTATCATGTTTATACTCCTGACCTTCCTAACTCTTTAAGGTCAACAACCAACAAGATTACATCAATAATTTACAGAATAGTAGAAGGGCCAACATGAAAATTTTTATCTCAATTTATCAACTTTGAACCTCAATAAATCGACTTATGCATCTTCATTTATCAACGCCATACCATAACGCCATATAAATTGAATTAGCTATTTTGAGTTATTGACTTACCAATTGATAAATTGACTTATCTTAATTAATCGACTCAGAATTTTGATAAATCGATATCTCAATTTATCGACTAACTAACTCAATGAAATGGTTTTAGGTATCTTTATGTAACATAGACGTTTGAATCTCTTAACTCAAAATAATTCATGCGATGCTTACCATGATCATGAGAAGTTACCTACAGATGTTATTGAAACTGTTTATGGAATCATACTCAAATTGGCCATTTACCAAACCCATTAAATCTGCCCCAAAGATAAAATACCCTAGTCATATTGACTCACATAAATAAATTAGTTAAGTACAGAGGAAAAAGGTGCTGGTTGCAGTATCTAAGATCAGTGATATATGTCAATTGCACCTTTGCTAAATATAACTTAAGAAATACGCTAAACTAATATAAACAAGTGTCTAAACTTTCTCAAGAACATAGGTTAAGGGACTTGATTAGAGCATCCAAATATCTTTGATATATGCTGATCACACTTGTTGCCTCTGTGAAACAAAAATAACATGATAATAAGAAGCCATCCCTCCATTGTTTGCCAATGAGGTTACAGTTAAGGGATGCTGACGCCACACATGCTTACTCGGTATACTACTCAGAAGAAACTGTAAGCTATAGAGTTTGTCATCTGATTGGGATTAAGTGGTATAAAGTATTCTCATTGCATTACATTGTGTGTTTCTAACTGGGGACCATGTTTGCAGGGGCCGAGTTTCAGGGGGTGGTGGCGATTTGCTGAGGGCTGATGTCTAAAAAGCCTGACTTTTCCAGTTCCCAGGTGCTAAAAATGCCCTATGCCACCATTGTTATTTGTCCTACAGATTCGCAATGTGAAGACAGCGTATAGGACACCGTATTGCATGAATGTTTGGTGGGGTCAAGCTTGACCTTGAACACTTCCTTCAAGGTGTAATACTTTTGGTGGTCTTGATATTTTAATGCTCCTTGTCACCTATGTTATTGGTCCAAGAGGTTAGTCGATTTGTTGTATCAATAAATTTTTGTATAGATTTTTAAAAGAGTTAGTAAAAATAAAATGATATACTTCGGTCGATTTATAGTAAGTAGATATATCAAAACAGTTGAGTCAATTTATTGAGTAAGTATGTTGATATATCGAGCTAGTAGGTCGATAAATTGAGATAGTATAATCACTTTTTAAAGTTATTAAGTCAACAAATATTTTTCATGTTAGCCCTTCTGCTCCTCTTTTCTAGTTTCTGGCTTAATAAATTGAAAATTGCTGGAATAAGAGAAAAGGTTTTTAAAATATCACTCTGGATTAAAAATTCAAATTTTTTATGCAGTAGTAGAACATTCTAGTTAATACTGAGTAAATCTCAGAATTATTTACATGTCACAGTAAATCAAAAGTAAATTAAAGTTTAAAATTTGTGTTTGTACTCTTATAATTTGACTTTTGTTTGAATGATTAAACAACTCACACGTTTCTTCGTAATGAGTAAAGTGACATATAAGCCCAACAGAGGGCTGGGTATATTGTGAGAAATATTTGATAATGTACATTTTATAAATACATGCCACTTTAATAAATAAATAAAGTAAAACTAATTGCAAGAACAAAATTTTGCAGCAGTTGAATAGTTGTACTGTCGAGATACATATTTACACATTTTAACCCACAACATGGTATCTAAAATTCTTATCATGCATTATAGCAAACAGGTTTTACACAGTATTTTGTGTGACAATCAAGATGCATGTTAGATGTTGCTGTATGTTTTGCCTTTCTGTTGCCTCCAGTTATTTATATCATATTTTCCCGACATGCAGTTTTGGGCTTTACCACCCTCCACAGTAATTTTTAGTTGAAATATAAAACATGGGTTGTATAGAAAGAAGAGATTTGGCATTACTGAGACTTTTGTGTCATGACTGAGAATCTGGGTTATGTACATGATTGGAATACTGTGTGTTAGCAAAGACTCCTACCTTTACACATTCTTTGTGTTAAAATTTCCTCACCTTAGTGTCCTGAGTAAGTTCCACAGCTTTGATCCTAAGTTCGCGTAAATTAATATTCCTCACTAGATAGAATGAAAAGATATTAATAGATAATAGGAAAAATCCCTGAATGGCATATGCAACAAAATATACATTATACATGTCGGTGAGAATATTATTCAAGTGCATAACATGAGTATTATACTGTTTATCTTCATGGGTGATATCTTTTTTTTCATGTTGAACGTGAAAATAAAAATTAATATAATTTCAGATTAAGTTTTTAAAATTACATATTAATTTTTAGATTTATTTATTTGGGATTGACGTCGCTGTCAGCAGACTATATACCACGATGGGTAGTTTCAAGCAAGCTTAACACTACCAAGCAAAGTTAGGGTAACCTGATTTTAAGACCTAGTTTAAATACAGTTCCCAAGAAGTAAAGAGGCAACATGGGATATATAACATTTATTTTTCTACTTTACTACCCAATTTTTATCAGGCACAATATATCATTTAAAATAAATTCAAGACAATTGGAATTAAATAATGTATTTGCCCCTAGCTGGCCAAATAAGCCTGCCTTGCAAGTGACCTAAGTAAAGGGAATTTGAACCGTAGTGAACTCCAAGGTCATGCAGCTGACCTTCAACTATGTAAGGTCATAACCCAACATGACGAACGGTGAAAGAAAAGCAAGCAGGCTGGGCAGCAAATATGAAATTATCTGTCTAGAGTCCATGGGTTTATATAGAATTCTGCCCAACCCACCGGCCAGTCCAGCAACAATGACCCCTGACCTCACACGCCACTGAATATTTGGCATGAATACAAAACTCCTACATAATAATTAAAAATCCAACCTAAGCAATATACCACTGAGACAATAACAAGTTAGTAAAAGGTTCTCAAAAAACCAAGTCATCACGTCCACTATTTCTTTCTTTTACTTTGTTATTATTCCCATACAATGAGGTCTGACCTCACACGCCACTGAATATTTGGCATGAATACAAAACTCCTACATAATAATTAATAATCCAACCTAAGCATTATACCACTGAGACAATAACAAGTTAGTAAAAGGTTCTCAAAAAACCAAGTCATCACGTCCACTATTTCTTTCTTCTACTTTGTTATTATTCCCATTGCGAATTCATTTTCCTTGGTTGAATAACGCCAAAGAATGTTTCAAGAGAAGGGCTTTGATGCTATCAGACAAACCTATTCTATTGGCAATTGCTGCTTATTTTATTTTCTTCTCCTGTTGAAAAATCACTCACAGTATAGCATCTACATTGGGTTTACATAATCTGAGTCTTTTACCCATAATTTAATTTTTGTTGTGGGACTGATTTCTTGTGGGCTTTTGCATCTTCATGCAGTCTTGATTGTTCATTAATTTGACAAATGTCAGCAACATTTTGGAGTGAACACCAGGATGTTAATGCTTGGCAATGTGACACAAGGTTTAAGGACACAATCAAATAATTGAGATTACTGTTATAAACATAACTGCATATCGATTGGTTATTTAGCAATTCTGGCTCTGATTTGAACTGGAATTTATATTATCACTTTTCAAAAAAGGATCCTTTAAGGCTAATTGGTTGTTATTTTGATCAAGAATGATATCTTTAGAAATAATAAAATTTAAAAGTAGAAAAGCATTTGGAAAGGGCAGACTTCTGCCAAGTAGTGCATGTTTTCCTTTGTTGGATCATACTATCTGGAATTTTTCCAGGGTCTGGATCTAACTTAGGTATATCATAGACACTATTGTGGGAGTGTCCTGTATTCTTTTGTCAAAGTCAAAGTTAGTAGTTCATGTCCCGTTCAACAGCCAGGGTCATATTGGGACAGATTCTCAGGATTGTCTCTTGTGGGACCCGAAACACACAGAGGTGAAAGCCTGTGATTAGATGACAAACTTACTAACCACTAGGCCACTGAGGACCTCTGTTTTGTCTTTTTACAAAAATTCCTGGATCCAGAAAGTGATCTGGATCACTACCAAAATCAAAGCATCTGTTCATTGTTCCAATATCAATATTTCCTGAAAGTTTCATCAAAATCCGCCCCGTAACTTTTTACAGTGGATTTGCAAAGAAAAAAAGAAAGCCTTAGCACAGGCAACAATTTGCTACATTGGCTATTTTCCGTTTATTCTCGTATATAAGTATAACTCTCGATTTACTTGAAGAATTAAATAAGAACCAGCAACGAAATGTGTCCATAGTAAGGAGCACAATTGCATACAAAATACAATCTGATTTAAACTTCAGTTTTTGCACTATTATTGTGTTGATTTTAATGTAATAATAATAAGTATTAGGTCTCTAAAATGCCTCTGTAATGATATACGTAACATGTTTGTTGGCAATTTGGCACTTGTTCACACAAAATCAACAAAATGTATCCATATCAGATGAGGCAATAAAATAGTACCCAATATTTGTATCCCGGTATTAATTTCAATAGATTGTGTATTGGATAATAAATATCAAGCAAGAAGTACATTACATGATGCATTGCCGGCTAATCATATAGGCGCCTCTACAATAAAGGTAATATTGGGCTTTATATTCCCTTGAACAGCTCAAGGTCACATCAGGCAAGGCCAGTACATCTTAGAGGAGATAGTCACGTGATAAAATGCAAATGTTTAAGAATGTGATCTGAAAAATAAGCTTTGGACTTTATTTTTTTCATAAAAAATCTTAGGTTATATTCTGTTTATTTACCTTTAACAATAAATCCCAGGCAATTACATGTATATCAAAGAGAATTCTTCTACCAAATATAATTCTAAAAATAAGCACACTAACGCATGTGTCTGAATGTTTGCATCTGTTTCAAACAAGCATAGCTGCTGTGTGCAGAGAGGTTTAAGTTTGACTTTGTTGTAAAACATTTGAATAACAATTATGTGGTGCATTAGTGTTGGGGGTTGACATTTAGGTGTCAACCTTAATCACTCCTGCACCCCACTTTAATCGATTTATCCACATATTTTTGTTAAGGTCATGATTATTTGGATGGGTGGTTCTGATTGGTCAGCACCTTGACCCTTTGGTTGAACAAGGGGATAATGGTTAGATCTGAACTGGCAGTCGACGTGACAAGACTAAATATTTTTACAAAATTTTAGTATTTATTTAGGTTTTTATTAGATTTTGCATTAGTTCTAACTTGAATCAACGCAGTCTTTTCTCTGGTTACACACTATATTCAACAGATGGCTAATCGTCAGAAGGACAGAATGGCAGGTAAGCCTTACAATTTGCGTAGAAAGTTGAGATTCTGGTTAAATTATAGGTTCAAGATGATGGTGCATTTTTTAATGAATTTTCTTCACAACCAACCCAGGTAAATCTGGTTCAAAATCTGATACTGATATTGAGAATGATATTGATATTGATGTTGATGCGCTTGTTAATGACAGTAGTGGTGATTCAGATCATGATTCTGTCGTGTCAAAACATAGATTGGATGTTAGGAAATCTGAGAGGGCACCACATGTTGAACGGATATCGGATCCGACAAGTTCGGATCAAGCTTTGATTAATGCAAAGATCTTATCTCAGCTTGACGCAATTGGTAAGTGTTTGAATGTCATTGAAAGTAAATCTGTGCACAAATCTCGCTCCAAGGTTAAGAAATCTGTGTGTAAACCTGTAGCTGCGAGTTCAAATCTCACTGTCTCCCAGGGGAAGGCTGACTTGCAAGAAAAATTGCCAAGTTTACAAACTATGCATCATGATAGATTAATTCAAGAGCAAGTTGAGAATCACCTCAAAGAATTGTCTAGCATTAATAAAAAAGTTGTTGATTCAATAATAAGTCACAGAGGGGAGGGTTGCTTGATGTATATGTTAATCAAAGAGTCAAATGGCCACATGAATTTGTCCTAGCTGGAACTTCCAAAGATAGGTTAAATTATAACCAGCTAAATATCACACAGTGGATGGCCGGATTTTGTCGGATCATGAGAGATGAGGAAAGTCTACAAACAAGAGGTCATATGCTCGATTACCTTATTGCTTTATTGCACGATTCCAATGATTTTTGTGGGAAGCAGCAAAAGCTAGTCATGCAGTACTCCTATGTCGAATTGAGTAAGGTGAAATTGCTAGCTGGGCTGAAGCAGAAAAAATCAACCGGATCCAAAGAGCAAATGTGCAGAGACATACATCTGGACCCCTTAGCAATACTGGCGGCAAAAAAATTCATAAAACAAGTCAGACTTATTAGAAAAGTGCCAAATCAATGTCATGAGTATATTTCAATGAGAACTCTTGTACTTTTACCAAACAAAATGAAACAAAAGGGGTGTTTTATAGGCATATTTGCAGTTCTTGTTTTGCATAGGATGGCAAGGTCAGTACTCATAGTGCCAGTGATTGCAAAAAATTAGAAAAAAAAAACATTAACCCTGGGCATGGTTACCAGGGCTCAGTCACAGCCTGATCATGTCCAGGAAGATTGTTATAATACTTCCAAAAGTAAACCAACATTTGTACATACTAGTCCTAGAAAAGTTGTAAAATAATCAATATTTTTGAAGGTTTGTGTACAGTCAATCTATTGTTGATTTAGATGTTTTGAAGCAGGGATGTCGGCCACTACAGCCACTTGGAATGACATCCACTGATAGATGTAAACTTGTCATACCTGGTAAGTCTTATGCTGAAGTCTTGAAGACTGATTCACAGTTTTAATGCATGCATAGTCATGCTAAAAATGGGGTGGCCACCCAGCAAAGGTGCCCACTGGGCAAGCTTGCTGGATGGGGGAATCTTGCACCCACCAAGAATTTAAATATCTGTCCTGACAGCCCAGCTTATAAAAATATTACTAAAGTAAATGCTAAGGTTACACCTGACCAATTGCAAAGACCAGTAGCTGTCTCTAATAGATTTTCCCCCTTGTATGAATTTGAAGATTTGAATGAAACTAGTGTCGATGACATATTGAATGATATTGATTATAAATTCTCTGACCTTAAGGGTGACCTTGGCATCCTGGAACTGAATTCTGAGAACAGCGTAAATGTTGCAAATCATGATGACGTTGACAAATTATTGTAGAAAGAAAGAGTAGATCAGAAACTGGTTCAACAGGTTAGGTCATGTTCAGAATACGTGACTTGCAAACAACAAATGGGTAATGCGTTTGGTGTCATCCCACTGTCACCTCAAATGGTTTATCAAGGTCCAAGAACAAATAATGGTTTTATATCTGACATTCTGACTGTACACAGGGCTGTGAAAGATTCTAATTGTCCAAATTACGTGGAGATCCAGATTCCAGTGTCTTCAAAATTGAAAATTAAAAACTGGAAGTATTATTTGGCTGAAACTTTTTGACAAACAACTTGTAGACTTACTGGAATTCAGCTTCCCTCTCAATTTTGACAGGAATTTTGAACTACAGTCTACTGAAGAGAATCATCCTTCTGGGCGAGATCATGCAATAATATCTCCCTTCATGACCAGGAAGACAGATTCTGAGGTCAGTTTTCAGTTAATGCTGGTGTTATGAAGGATAAATATTTGGGGTCTAGTTTTGTTTTAAATTACCCATCTGTCAATGACATTGTTAAGAAAATTGTTGAGTTGGGTCCTGGCTCTTTGCTATATAAATTGGACATCAGCCGAGCTTTTAGGCAGCTTAAAGTGGATCCAGGGAACTTGGACCTCTTGGGCCTTAAGCATCGGTCCTATTTTATCAATCAATCGGGCCCATTTGGGTACAGACATGGATCAGTTTTCTTCGAAAAAGTGACAGATAGCATTAGATGTATTATGTGACAACAGGGTTTCCCACATTTGTACAATTATGTGAATGATTTAATATACTGTGGATTACCCTCTAATATTCATCACTCTTTTGAGACTTTGTTACAGCTTTTGACACAGTTGGGTCTCACCATCAACCCAAAGAAGTTGGTGGCTCCATCTAACTCTCTAATTTGCATCTACTAAAACCAGAACCATGTCTGTCCCTCCTGACAAGCTTGACACTATCATTGACATGGGTAGTCAATGGCAAAACAAAAGATTCTGTTCAAAAAGGCAACTACAGTCATTAATGGCCTCCCTGCTGTATGTGTCAAAATCTGTGAAACCTGCACGTATGTTTCTTAATCGTATGCTCATGCTTTTGAGGAAACATTTTGAAAAAATACTATCTTTCTGAATCGAGAATTTTTCAAAGATCTAAATTGGTTTCACACTTTTTTGAATCAGTTCAATGGGGTGGTGTACCATGACATTAAGCCCGTTCAGGCAGAATTACATTTGGATACCTCCCTTACTGGTATGGGCTAATTTTTTTGCAACCAGTGCTATGCTTTGCCAATTCCCCCAAAATTGAAATGATTAATATTTTGGTGGCCTTAAGAATTTGGGTTAATCAGTGGAAAGACAAGTAAATTAGGGTCAAATGTGATAACATGGTAGTTGTGGAGGTTCATACCTCGGGCAAGACAAAATATGGCATATTGGGTACATGTGCTCATAATATATGGATGTTATCTGCCCTGTTTAATATTTCTATTCATATTGAGCATATTTCTAGTAAATCAACTGTGATAGCTGATCTACTTTCTAGGTTTAAATCTGATCAGCAGGCTTACGAATTGCTTTTAACATATGTCCCTAATGTGTCATGGGTCCCTACTCATATTGATTTAACATGTTTAAATTATGATATATAGTTTCAGATTATGCTGTTGCCTCTGCCCAGCTGACGACCAGAGCGTATGCCCGGCTCTGGGATTCACTCAGACCTACAACTCAGAGAACGTATAGCAGGATGTTGGCTGATTTTTTTGGCTTTTCTGGTGGTCACTGGGATGACCTCCTTGCCAGGTAAATGTGAATATTATTTTGCCTTTTCTTGAATATCTGGTAGATAATTTGTTATCTTTGACATTTGCAATTATTTATTTATTTGGGGTTTTACATCACTTTCAACACTGTACAGGTCATATCACGATGGGTAGTTGGAAGGGCAGAGGAAACCAGTACATACAGTTCATTAGGGTTCTGTACTGTAAACTGCCAACCAACGGCAAAGAACTACCACCTTTCCCATTTGAGGCCATGCCAGGAATTGAACCCCGGCCTCAGAGGTGGTAGGCAAGAGTGTTACCACTCTGCCACCATGGCCCCACATTTGCAATTATCTGGCAGGCCTTCGGACCATGTTCATAATACATAGCCTTCCCACTCACCCCTTCAGGGATGAAAAAATCCAAATGTTTGTCAAGTCTGTAAGAATAAACAGGTCACTTATGGTTAAGTCAAACTCCATATTTACTGAACAAATGCTGCTGGACATTGTTGCTGCAACAGACACATTAGAGTTCTCAAAAATTTTTCTTTCAGTATACCTTTTGGCATTCTTCTCATTTTTGTTTTTTTGTTTTTCTTTCTCATTCTTGTCAAACATGGTCCCACATGCAAAAAATGGCTTTGACCCCTCTCACCATTTAGCTCGCGGTGATATCATTTTTTCTGATAAAGAGGTTATTGTTCTAGTCAAATGGTCTAAAACCATTCAATCACGAGACAAGGTTGCTCGTGTGGTTATTCCAAAACTTCCAGGTTCCAACTTGTGCCCAGTTACAACACTATCTAATATGCTGCAGCTGGTCCCTGGTTCAAATAATGATCCATTGTTTGCCATTTTTTAGGCCGGCAAATGGTCTCCTCTTACAGATAGCATGGTTAGAAAGCATTTGAAGAGGGTTTCGCTTTTATTACAATTGCAACATCATAATCTCACATTCCACACCTTTAGGAGGTCTGGGGCTTCTTGGGCTTTCGATTATGGAATCCCCATTGAAGTTATCAAATAGCAGGGGACTTGGTCCTCTGACTCTGTTTGGAGGTACATACAGAAAACTAATCCCTTCACTTCTCCTCTTACCCAAGCTTTCAAACTACATCTACTGCCCGGATGGGTGGTTTGGGTGAGATTTTGTCCATTATTTGGGAATAACCCACTGCTTGGGGTCTGTACTGATTGTAATTCGAGGCCTTATACTAATACATTTATGGTAATCTGCTGGGGCGGGTTATTATTGCATAATATGTGTGGCAGTTCTCTCTTAACATTTTATGAGTTTTATTTTATAATACTTTAAGGCTAGGGTCAGCCCTGCTGCTGTCACACTGTATGGGTACATTATGGATTGAAAACTCATAATCACTATTATATCTAGTCATTGATGCATTATACTAATTACTAATAATTATATGAACTGCAGAGAAATTTTAGTTTTATAGATGTGAATGTAAAATAAAAATATAAAACCCACTGCAGGTTTCTCCTCTTTTTCTCGTGACTACCCTTGGCGTTTGGGGTGAGTTTTTTTACCTTTCTTTGACCTTGTTTTCACCTTAAGGTCAGGTTTGACTGAACCCAGATTGCAAATCGACTGGATCTGCTCTGGCACTTTCCTCAGTTTTATTGCATAAAAATCCCCTTGGCGTGTCAGGTTACCTAAATAACTTTCTTGACCTTGTTTTCACCTTAAGGTAAAATCTGCTTGAACACAGATTGTAATCAGTTGCAGCTGTTCTGTGAGCTGTATCAGTCTTATTGCGTAAAAACATGTCTGTGTTCAGCATAGCTTTCATCACTCAGGCTTTCACCTCATTAAGTCATCTGTTAAAATCCCAGATTGTATGAATGTTTTCATTTGTAATGGGTTCTAACTTATTTCAGCTTCTAAATTTTGTAAAACGTTTAGTAATCATTTGCCTCAACTTGATCTCACATTAGTTGAATTTGGGATTGGACTGGTGATCCCTCCATTAATGTGGTTATATCTTACTCGGTAGTCTTGGGTTTGGATCTGGTCAGAGCTCTCTGCTCTCTTTATGGTACTTTATGGTACTGCCATTTACATGGGGTGGGGGGTGTGAGCAGCAATTATTGTATTAATTTTAGAATATTTAAGACTGTAATGTATCAGCTTTGTCAGATAGGTATTAAGTTATGTCTCCTCAACAAGTATTTTTCATATATATAGAACACTGTAAATCGAATTGAGTTTCGACGCAATACAAAAAAATCCTTGTTAATCTTTTTTTGTAGTTATTTTTGTTCCGTATTTTGTTTTGGTCACTACTTTGTGGTTTTGCACTGTTTTGTTTCAGTTTGATTTCACAGAAAGTATTAAACTTCAAAGGCAAGTCTGTGGTTTCATTTTATCTGATTAACCAGAACAGCAGTGATAAATAGCCTGCTTTAAGCAATAGCAGCAGCTGAAAAATAGATCTTGGGGAATACAAACAAAAAATCGTTCATAAGAGTGACAACCATTCTCCATTTCATCCAAGTATTCTCCAAAGAATGGTTATTTACAACATAAGAAAATGATTAAAGATAGAGGAAAAATTTCACAATTTAATTTCTGCTGTTTGATAAGGGCCAAGAATGTAGTTTATCCTGATGCATGTTTCCAATCAATAGCATTTAAGTAGAGATTATTTCTAGTTAAATTATACTTATATGATGTTCAAAAACCTTGTGGATATTTTGTGAGCTCTTGCAATAATGTGTGAAAGTTATGTGACATATAGTTACACTTTTGAAGGTATCTAAAATAGATACAGTTACAAGATAAACAGGTCCACACAACAAGACAAAATAAATTTAAATTAAAAAATGGTTATACAGCCTGTCGATATTTTTATTAATTCTTGTGAGAATTGAAACAGATATTGCCCATTCACTATTGTATACTATTTAAATACAACCTTCACAGACACAAAGCCATCAGTCGGAACCAGCCTCCATATATTTCGTCTATCATCAAATCTACAGGCTTCACACATGGTAACCTTTCTGTTTTCTCAACCAGACCAAATAGATGCATGAGGATGTGCAGTTTTGCTAAAGCTTATCCTACTGAGCTGAACGAAGTGCTTTAATCGTTCGGAACCCAGGATAGTGCCACTAGGTTAAGAGGACAGATGAAAGTGCACCTTTGATAGTCTTCTACCCTATCTGATGCTAACATAAGGATGGACTCTTGTGGTAATTTGACACTCGCTTTTTGGATTTCGACATCTGAGAGGATGTCTACATCAATCTGTTACTTTGCAAACATTTCTTTATCAATATCATAAATCTAACATGACAAATGTTAACACAATGGCTAAAATTTTTCTCAAAGGTTTACCAGAAAGGTCTATAATCAAGGTGTGTATAGACGTTAATGGAAAGAGCCCTGAAACATGTAAGATGAAGAACTTCTTGCTTGTAATATGTTCATCATTTTCTTTAACAAATTAAAATATCATTGGATAAAATTTCCACCCTGTACTAATTAATTTGACCGTGGCTTACAGTGTACAGTTATCCAGCTATTTCAACAATTTGGGGTAGGAATGTTGTTGAATGAAAAACCATTAGATTTTAAGACTTAAACTATAGGCCACCTTTAATAATTTATTATTGTTATTTAATAATAACCATAATAAATATACGGTGGCAAAACAATAATAAATATACAGTGGCCAAACCCAAACCTCAGGAGTGCACCAAAACATTTTAAACTGATAAAAAACTTTTGAAAGTACAAAAGCATTATCCTAGACCTAATATATCTCGAGAACGGCTGGTATGTAGGTATCATGCCTTTGAATACGCTGCATGTTTGCATTATACTGGAAACCAATGGAGGCACCTAAACGCCAGAAGAAGCAAAAGGAAAAGCTCGTCTTAGGAAATCTCACATCTTAAGAGCCTGATTTTTAAATTATTATCATTGTACCTAAACTGATACAAAACATTAGTGTCACACAAGGAGATAACATCTTTCATAATTGTTTGAGTGATACTTTTAAAATAGTTTTTAAATTTATACATTTCTGGTTGTTTGAGTTTTAAGAACATCCACATTTCTAAAAATTGCCTCTTCGAAATCTTTTTGGAATGCAAGAAAAAGCTGTTTAACAAGAATATGTCACCCCTTTGCTTGACAGGGAATTGTTATATATTTGCAATATAGACAGAAGCAATTTCGTCTGCAAAAGGAAAATTAATTTTAGGTTTTCCAAGAAAGAGTCTCAACAAATTCAGGTTCCAGGAACATATCAATTTTATTTTATTTGGATTTATTTTATTTTTACTTGAACTATGACTCACAGTTGAAGAAACTTGTAGAGGGCACAGATATCATGAAAAGTAGAAATGTAATGTCAATTCAAAGGAGTATTTATGGATTTAGTGCCTTTAGCAATATTGGAGAGGTCGTAGGTGATTTTGTAACCTGAGAAAGAAACATTTTAAGTTCATTCATTTCCACTTCTGATTGACACATTCATCACATTATATGCATGAACATTCTTTTTAGGAAAGAAAGTAAATCACTACTAGTTACTCCTTCCCCCAAATGGTATTGTAATCAGCTCTGTTTGCCTGTCTGCCCATTTCTCTATCAAAAACAAAAACAAAACAAAAAATTCATCATATCAGAGTTATATTTTCCAACAAAGTGGGCTCTGCACGCAAATTTTCTGCATAGTTTATCTGGATCCGGATTCATGATCCAGATCCTGATATGGATCAAAATTCAGACGTTTGGGTCTTTCAGAACTTATGTGCTGATTGTCCCAAAAGAGAGAGTTTAGAATCAAAAAGGAGGTAAAAAGAACAATTGTTTATTTTATCATTCTTGCATGGTATGGGTACTATTTCATTGATGAGTTTAGTTGACAATTTTTACAACTTTCATTGAACAGGTCAAGTAAAGCCCTGTAGGTAATTCAGTTTTAGCACATTAGTATGTGGCATCATGATTGGTTGCTGTAAAACTTGAGGAACATAGCTGTATATTGACATTTCAGTTTAGGAAATGTCATTCACTTTGACTTCGGCTGCACTTGTGCAGTCGCATGGGTCAAAGAGTAAAGCAGATTTAGTGCTGTGTATGAAATATACCACACAATATCACAGAATATGTCAAGTTAAGATTTTTGTAACTAAGTTTGCCCACAATTAAAACCATGAACATTTCATCTACGATGACGTAAATTTGACTCAAATCTGAGCTGATCACTGATACTTCAGTTGGCACAAACCTGCATCAGACTAGCTCTTTGTATGGTCAACTTCCGTTTTATTCTATTTGGGCATTAGCAGGAAACACAAACATACGCCTTTTAGCTTTGGACACAAGATTAAAGTACTCTTCAATCAAATTAGGGTTGACAGGCATTCATTAGACAACCTTTGAAATATGCTACCTTTCTGTCACATGAAGCATTTAATGAAGACAAATAAGTACTGTGTGAAAGTACATACTGTAAATAAGTTGAAACGGAAGCAAATAATGCTTATCCGATTAGGATTGCTAATACAAAATATATACTTTTGAAACTGATTTGTTTTCTGGTGATTTAATGTACCAAAATTTGTTTACTTCATCTTGTCATTGTCTGTTAGATTTTCACTGGGCCTTTCTGATGGGAACAAATATTATTGCCCATTTAATAACAGTGATCCCTGCTACAGATTTGGCATTTTTTTCTAATGGACAAGATCCTGCATATTTATCGTATTTTCCAAGTGCTTGGGAAGTTATTCTCGTACAGCAAGCACAAAATGAGCAGAGCATATTTGTACCCTATTTATGTCAAATACAGGATGTTGTGAATAATAAGAGATTGGTTTTAACACAATATATATACATCATAACAAGATAGTCTAAGGGACAAATAAAAGATATATATACTAGTTGGTTAAGATGCTGCACTAAAAGTGTCATGTATTGGCGAACAAGTACAACTTTCCTACTGGATTGAGAATCAAAATCTAAGTCTAAGAGGTGGAAGAGTAAGCATGTGTAACCCACATCATGTTAATTATATTGAAAGCAAGATTTTAGATATCCATATTAAAAACAGTTACTTATGTTACAATATCATAAAGACAAACTGTATGGTACACATTTATCTGTTCTTTCTATGTCTGTACAAATAAAATATGTACACTGGAGACTTAGTACCCTGATAATGAATTGAGATATTTTCTACATAATGTATGAGCACCGATCAGCTCTTAGATTTTTAAAGTAATAATACAAAGAGGACAGCCATATTGGTTGTTGCTGCAGGGAGGTGAATGGTGATACATTTTTGATGCATAAAAATAATAGTAAACAGCACATATGACATAGGGAACAGCTGGACAGCATTTTATTATCCAATCCGTGACGTATATAATCTATATAGGGAGTTATACAGAGCTGGATATATTATTTTTGTAGTCACCGGTGCCTCCTTACCGTGTATAATTAGCGTCCACGAGTACCAGTTTTTCATTAAAAACATGAAGTGCATGAATTTTTTTTGGCATTATTGTACAGATTATGTGTGCAACAACACACCTGCCAAGTCCCATCTTAAAACTCCAACTAGAAAGCACATTAAAAGCCAGTTAAATCTGACAGTTGGAAAAACAAAACAGATCCCTCTCTGAAACTGTGCCACATCACACGAAGTGATTTCCCACTCTGATCTCTGTGTGTACAATACAAAATAGTGTAAAATGAATTGAAATTAGTGTTTTATATACTGGTTTGGAAAGGGTCCGCTTCAGCTTTTTATAATAATTAACACTACAATTTGACTATAACTTGTGTTCAAAATAGTGAATAAGTGTGTAGCTTTTAGTGTAACAATGCAGCTTCTGATTGTCTGTCAGTTTTTAAATAAACTGATAAGCAAGTTTTTTACCCAGTTCTTGTTCACCTTTTCTCAAAATGTGATAAATTTTAAGGCACCATTGATTATCCAAACTCTGTATTATCAGAACAGAAAGAGTTAGCCCCAAGGTTCAATAGTCAATATTACATTGTATTAGTTCTTATGAACAGATCAATATTCATTACTTGATCTAGTTGACCATTAAGAACTGACAATGACAATTTATGAAACCAGCTGGTCAAAACACACTTTAAAAGACTCAGTGTATTAGGCTCTTTTATATTGGCTACACTGCTGTCAACATTGAAAGTAAGCAGGCTGAAATGACCAAATGTTTAAGCACACTGGTTCAGTACCAGGATGTAGAGTTTAATACACTGGAGATCTGAACTAATCACACTGGTTCAGTACCAGGATGTAGAGTTTAATATACTGGAGATCTGACCCACATTCTGACATTTTATTGACAACAGTGTGTCTTTCATGATATCTACTTTTGATAGCTGTAGGGGTCAGATCGCAATGTTCATGTAAATTTGTACCTGAATGTTAATACTTTTAAAGTATGAAATTCTTGTTTCTCATAGAGAACAGTAGTGTACTTTGTTGATTATAAAACATTTTAGCATTGTATGCAAGAAATAACCAAGTTAAAGACTATACTTAAAATTTTATTGCAAGTTTTACAAACCAAGCCAAAAGAAAAAAAGCAGCACTTTACTAACAATGATTGATACACATTAAGAAATGTATGACTGTAACCCAACCTGCTCTTAGAATTACATTATTTGTGGTTAATATTTAAAATGTTGTCTACAAAATCCTCGCTCTCAAACACTCTATCATTGACAGTTTTAGATGGAGTCTGATTGAGAGCTTTCATATTAAAGAATAAATGTTAATTATCATATTAAATTATAAACACTTTTCAAACAAAATGACCCTTACTCAGTTAAAGTTAAACCTCAAAAAAGTCACTTCCAAATGCAATTAAATCAGCTACATATTCAGTTACATCCAATTCTTCCCAATACATTTATAACAAAAACCACAGCAAATCTACACTTGTGTTCCTTGTGTTTTGTCACAACTCCTCCACACATGTTTTCAGGGATGTTATTCTATATGCCACTTCGAGAGGCTGTATCTCAGTGGGGGATGCTCTGATTGATGTCTAGTTTTCATTGTTGGGATTGTCTTACTCACTGACATACACATACAAAATTTTAAAGAAACTTTTTTTCATGCACTGTGGACTTTAATATCAATGTAACCTACACATGTGTATGACTAAAAGAGCTTTGACAAGTTAAAGTTCATAATACATGCAGGTTTAAGACAAAATTTAACATTAAACACAAATTAATACCCTACAGGTCTACTCCAATCCAGCAGTAGGGTGTGGCCTTGAAAGGCCACAATATGTCAAGCAGAGGTGACCCCTTTCCAGGGTCACACATAAAAGTACAACTGACCTCTCTAAAAGAGGTTGTAACTTGAGAGTTAAGAGTAGTTTGAAACTAAGGTTACCCTAAGGCTGGATACCAGATGACCTAAAGGTTTACAAAGTTGTGGACACAAGGCAATGAACCCATATGAAAAGCCCTCAACCCCAACAGTAGGAGCATTTATGTATTAATGGCAGTGGCAAGTGAAAAGGTAAAATCCTCACCTGCAGAGTGGTCAGACTGTACATTTAATATGTTGAATGGGAATGTTTGCATTGTATGCAAAGGTCGCCCCTGACCTTCTGAAAGAGAGAAATGTGTTGAAATGAGGGTTCAAACCCAGGGTCATATTTATGGACTTGAGATATTTTCTGACCTTGCTGTCAGTAAGAGGCTGCTAGCCTGAATTCATTCTTTTATGGAATGCAGAGTGATCTGCAGCCATAGGATAAAGTGAAGCCAGACCTTTCAAAGCTCGAAAAGGACAGATTAATTTGTTATTTCACTTTGGGAGTGAAACCACTTGGACTATGTCTGTGGTTTAAAATATTGACTAACTTCTTAGGGAAGAATAAATCTTGACCAGTCAAGTGCCTAGAGGGATCAAACCCAGCCAAAGAATGGGGAGCCAAGTCTAAAAAATCCAAAAAATCCAGTTAAAAATCCAGTTCACAACACTTAGGAAAAGGTAAAATCATTACAAGCAGTAGATATATTTTCAAGACTAGCCAGATCAATGATGTTGTGTGAGGTCAAGGTCAAAGGTCGGTTGATTATGATAGACTTCTGAAAATATTTAATTTTTGGATGGTCCAGAATCTGGAAGGATAAATCGTAGAACACAAAGCAAACCTTTATGGCTGATACATAATTTGATATCATAGCAGCAGAACAGTTATTACAAATAAGACACCCCATAAATGACAATATTACTTTGACATCAACCCTGGCTACTGACACGTCATACAAATACAAAAAGGCCAGGAAAATCTTGAACATTCTGAAGTAGGCTTGTCTTGTCTTAGGCCTGAAGGCAGTCTGGGTTCTAGTGGCTGCCTTCTCTGATAATGACTTCAATGACACATTATCTGAAACAAAGCATAGCAACTGCATTTTAGTAATATGACAATTACTACTCAGGGCCCCTCTCAGGGACACCATAATGACACACCATGCAATACATATATTAGAATAGGATAGAATAGAAATATAATATAGTGCAAAATTGACACAACATCCTCTAATGCACTTGAGGCAAGAAAAGGGAAAGTCGAGGGACATGCCAGGTCAAAATCCGAATTTAGCACCCTCAAGGGGAGACATACTATGCTGGAGGGTATGCAAGTCTAAACAAGTATATTTTAAACTGGCTTCGAAACCCTAATGTCTGGGAGTCTGTTCCATTCAGTGGGAGAAGCCATTGCAAAACCTCGCCTACCAATGGCCTTTTTGGGACGAACTGAAGAAAGAGAAAGCCGATTTCCATGAGTAAGGTTACTGGTTTTCATTAAGGATGATAAGTATGTGGGTTGGGAGAATTTAATAGTCTTGAATGTAATAAGATTATATTTGAACAGGATATGGTATGAATTGGGTAGCCAATGTAGTTTTTGCAAATAGGAAGTAACATGGCTTGTTTTATCAAGTCTGAAAACATTTCTACAAAGAGCATTTTGAATCTTTTGTAGTTTAGCCACGTTATATTTGTTCACACCATAAAGTAGGGAATTGCAGTAGTCAATTCGACTACTGATCATTGAGTTTGTCAGCAGGGCTGCAGTCTCCACACTGAGGAATTTACGAATACATCTGAAATCTTTGAGATGATAAAAGCAGGCACAACAAACCTTGGTTATATGACTGGTAAAGGTGTTTCCAGAATCAAAAGTAACACCTAAATTCTTAACTTTGTTGGTAGGGGAAATAGAATTTCCAAGAAACTGGGTTGGAAATTTTTGCATAAGGGACTCATTGGTCTTACTATAAGCAATGACTGTGAATTCGGTTTTCTCTGGATTAAGTTTCAGTCTGACACCATCCATTCATTTTTGAATGCAAGCAAGACACTCAGTGAGCTCAGCAATACTGGAATCGAAGTTCCTGGAGTTAAGTGCTAAGTATATTTGGGTGTCATCGGCATAAAGATGATGGGTAACATTGAAACTAGAAATTATATGGCTGAGGAGGGTAGTGTAAAGAGTAGTGCAATCAGGACAGAACCTTGGCAAACCCCACAAGGCATCCAAAAAGCTATTACCAAATTTAACCTTCTGTCTGTGGTTTGTGAGATAAGATTTGATGCACATCAGGACAGTGCCATCTACGCCAAACCAATCACTGAGGCATTTAAAAAGAATGTTGTGGTCAATAGTATCAAATGCTGCTGAGAGTCCAACAATGTGAGAGCGACAGCCTTACCTGAGTCCATTGAAGCAGCTATGTCATTTTGAATTTTAAGGAGTGCTGTTTCTGTAGAATGCCATCTCTTGTAGGCTGATTGGTAGAAATTGGAGAGCACCTCTTTATTAATGTAACTATTTAACTGATCAGCCACAGCTTTTTCAATCAAGTTAGATATGAAACTCAGGTTTGACACTGGTCTATAGTTCCTCAAGAGATTTTTATCTAGACTAGGCTTCTTGAGAAGGGGGGTAACGTGTGTGATTTTGAAACAGTCTGGGAAACTCCCTTCTTTGAGTGGGTCGTTTATGATATTGGCAATTGGGGTGATTAGGATGTCTGCGTACTCTTTGAGTAGTGAGGTTGGTATTGGATCTAAATCACATCATAGATCACATGATGTGGTAGGGGAGGATTTTAGAATTTTGAGGATGTCATCCTGAGATACAGGCTCGAAAGAAGATAGGGCACCATTATTGATGCATGGTCTGATGATAGAGTCTGGGGCCGATAACTATAGTGTGGTTCTGATTTTCCACAGAGCCTTGGGATTACCATTGTTTTCAGCAATAACCATGGAATAGTGCCTGCGTTTAAACACTTCAAGTAGATAATTGTAGCGGTTAACAGCCACTCGATATTTACTGCGGTTGATTGCGGAATTGTCCCTGTGCCATACATGCTCATATTTACACTTCAGATGCTTTTCTGACAGGATGTGTGAAGTCATGAAGCCTTTGTCAGGGTGCAATGGTACTTTTTTCCTATTAACTGGAGCGTGCCCGTCAAGAAAGTTGTGCAAGGTGTTAAAATACTGGTGACTAAGTAAACTTGCTGTCTTGTGAGGATGTTTAATTAAGTCAGAATTCAGGATGTCCTCTCTGAAATCATTGATGTTTATCCTGTGAATTTTCCATGTGTTAACCTGCCTAAATTTGCAGGGTGCCTTGATGGGTATATTGACAGAGAAGGTGATGGAAAGATAGTCAGAAAGGCCCCCCTACAACCTTCGGGCAAACTGCTTGTGAAAAAGGTATCCCTGACACACAAAACATCTTATGGCCATGAATGTGGGTTGGAGAGTCAATGATCTGGGTAAAGTTGTATTGACAGAGGGGGTCATTTTCGCAACATGTTAAAGCAGCACACTCTACAAAATAGAATAGAAACATTTATATAGCGCAAAATTGATGCAACATCCTCTAATGCGCTTGAAATCAAAAAGGGAAAGTCGAGGGACGTTCGAGGTCATGATCCAAGGTTAGCGCCCGCCAGGGAGATGTACTATGGTGGAGGATATGCTAATCTAAACAAGTAGGTCTTTAGCTGGCTACGGAAACCTGTTATTTTTTGTTGTGATCGTACTGATTGTGGGAGTCTGTTCCATTCTATGGGGGAAGCCACTACAAAACCTCTCCTACCGATGGCCTTTTTGTGAGAGGCTGAGGAAAGAGAAAGACGATTTCCACATGTTAGACAACTGGTTTTGATCAAGGATGATAGGTATATGGGTTGAGAGAAATTTATAGCCTTGAAAGTAATTAGATTGTACTTAAACAATATACGGTAAGTGATAGGAAGCCAGTGTAGTTTTTGAAGAAAAGGAGTGACATGGCTAGTTCTATCAAGTCTAAAAACAATTCTACAAAGGGCATTTTGTATCTTTTGGAGTTTAGCAACATTGTACTTACTGATGCCATAAAGTAGGGAATTGCAGTAGTCAAGTAGACTACTGATCATTGAGTTTGCAAGCAAGGCTGCAGTTTCCACACTGAGGAATTTACGGATACGTCTTAAGTCCTTAAGGTGGTAGTAGCAGGCTCGACACATATTAGTTATGTGGTTGGAAAAGGTGTTTCCAGAGTCAAAAAATACACCCAGGTTCTTGACTGTATCAGTAGGGGAAATAGAATTTCCGAGAAGTTGAGTAGGGAATTTATTTATGAGGGACTCTCTGGCTTGTCTATCACCTATTATAATAAATTCAGTTTTCTCGGGATTGAGTTTCAATTTCACGCCAGCCATCCAGTTTTGGATACATGTGAGACACTCTGTAAGCTCAGCGAAACTGGAATCAAAATTCCTATTGTCCAATGCTAGATATATTTGGGTGTCATCAGCATATAGATGGTGGGTGACATTGAAATTGGAAATGATATTACTGAGAGGGGTTGTGTAAAGGGTAAAAAGGAGGGGGCCCAGGACAGAACCCTGAGGCACACCATACGGAAGTGAGAACACATCTGAAAAGCTATTTCCTAATTTAACCTTCTGTTTCCGGTTTGAGAGATAGGATCTGATCCACCTCAACACAGTGCCATCAACCCCAAACCAATCTCTTAGGGAATTAAAAAGAATGTCATGGTCGATAGTGTCGAATGCCGCTGAGAGGTCTAGCAGTGTGAGTGCAACAGCCTTACCAGAGTCCAACGAAGCAGCAATGTCATTCTGTATTTTCAACAGCGCTGTTTCTGTGGAATGGAGTCTCCTGTAAGCGGATTGGTTGACATTGGAGAGCCCCTCGCTATCGATATAATTATTTAACTGTTTGGCAACTACTTTTTCGATCAGTTTGGATAAGAAACTAAGGTTGGATACCGGTCTATAGTTTTTTAGGAGATTTCTGTCTAAGTTTGGTTTCTTGAGAAGAGGGGTGACATATGCTGTTTTGAAACAGTTTGGGAAACTCCCTTCTTTGAGTGAATAGTTTATAATATTGGTGATTGGAGTGACCAAAATGTCCGCACACTCTTTGACTAGTGCGGTAGGGATTGGGTCCAGGTCGGATGATTTGGTGTTGGATGACCTTAGGATTTTGAGGATGTCATCCTCAGATACAGGCTCAAAAGAGGTCAGGGCACTGCTATTACTCTTCGGTATTGTGAGGGAAACAGGCACTGATGACTCTAAAGCAACTCTGATTTTCACAATTTTGTCACTGAAAAAATGACCGAAAGTGTTAGCTAAATCAGTAGGACTAATATGATCAGGTAGGATGATAGTTGAGGTTTTGTGCAAGATTTTCTTGAAAGTGTTCCACAGAGCCTTGGGGTTACCATTATTTTCAGCAATGACAGTGGAATAGTGCCTGCGTCTTGATTGTTCCAGTAGGAAATTGTAGTGCTAAATTCCTCAATAAAGTCGGCTTTGGAGACATTAAGAGGCCTGTACAAGGTGTGAAAAATAATGTCCTGGGTGTTGCCCACCGAAAGTCGAACAGAAATACTCTTAAAGGTATTGACACATGGTTGAGGTAAGACCTTGAAACCAATGTCATCAGGAATGAAGAACCCGGCACCACCTCTCCCCTCAGAGTGTGGAACACAGGTACATATGTAACCTGGCGGTGTGACATTTGCAATGAAGCAGTCGGTGTCATCTGGTCGGAGCCAGGTTTTATTAACTGCAATGACATCTGATTTGTTGCTATTGATAAAGTCAGCGAATGCAACAGACTTGTTCCTGATAGATCTGATATTTATCAGATTCCCAGTTAAATTTGATTGATAACAAATTACTTGAAAACATACATGGGCCCCACCAGGCACACACTAATCTAATCTAATCTAATCTAATGTGGACTTTTATAGCGCTTAATCTCCATCACTGATGGACTCTAAGGCGCATCTAAACATAAAGCAAGGCAGTTAGCGTTAATCAAGGGACATAGCCAGGTCGTACCAAAATATTTAATGTATTGCAACTCTGGATCAATTTCCAGTAACTTAATATCTACTGGGACCAAAATTGGATCCTGAACATGCACATGCCATTTAATAAGATATTTGTGACTACCTGTCCAACGAGACAGTAAATCTGTCACCCTGCTCTCTGGCCCGACTTGATCTGAGAACTGTGACCACCGCCTCACTGTCACATTTTATAAACACTTTTCGACCAGCCCACTGGGCTTGGTACACTCTAACAGAAAAGAGAATGTTGACCATTTCCAACTGGACAGTGGAACAATTCATGAAACCTTCAACTACAAGAAGTTGACAAAATTGTACCATCAGGCCCAAGACCTGTTAAACAGGCGTCCAATTCCAGAGTGTAATCACAGTGTCACTGATTTGACAAAACTTGTCAGGAGACATGGAAGCAGTGCCCTTTTCAGTACCAATAAGGATGCCCAAGCATACAACCTTGGTACTGGGAGCTACCAACTTCTTATCACTTATGGTAAGACCTAGGTCACCCATGGGTTGAAACAATGTATTGAATGACTCATGTACGACATTGGGAACGCCCATTCCGATGTAGTCATCAATATAATCTATGACGCAGAACCCTTTCTGCCACATGATGTAATGCACAGCATCACTTAGATGCTGAAAAAGTTGGCTTCTGTGACGTTTTTTGAATGGAAGACAAGTGTCAACATAAGCATCATGCCAATTGAGCCCTAGAAAATCAAAATCGCCAAGATCTATCCTCACATGATGGAATGCTCTATTGACATCAATTTTGTATAAGAGTGCACCCCTGCACCCACCCCTCAACATTGAGTTGTGACATCACAGGTATACAAGCTCCTAAAAAATTTGGCTTCCTATCTGCCTGACTTTGTCATGCATTTCAATGAGTGATTATGTTTTTACAGTGTTGGCACTAAAGTCCTGTGGCATTTTTTGTTCACCCAAAGGAATAAAGCCAAACTGAAAGTCAGATTGCTCGCTCCGTTTTTTGAAGATTTGACTTTCAGCCCCAGCATGGACTGGGCAGTCATTAAACTGCCTAAAATGAATTATACTGTTTGCAAATTTTTCTTCCACATCTGCAATACTGGTATCATAAATATGATTCAAACCTTCATAAACCTCAGTACTATTTACTATCGACCATCCTGTCACTGTGACTCCCAGGATCCAAACCCACAGCAGTGCAAGACGTATTCACATGTCCATTATCATAACAAGGGGGTACACATTGTCTCTGACACCAGTATTGTTGTCTTCTGACTTATTGGTGTCACAACCTTCAACCTGGTCTGAGGTCTGAGTCACCTCAGACTGAACCAATTCGTGTGTGTGTAAGAGAATCAAACCCTGACCATCGCATGGTTGGTGGATAATGGGGTGACTGGCAAGCCGAGACTGGTCACTGGAGTCCTGGTCTAGAACAACCTTGGGGTCTACAGTGAGGCTGGACCTGCACATCAGCCAAAAGGCGAGTCTTTATCACATTTTTGAACTACCAAAAGCATTTTTTGGGTTTATTGGCAGGCAAAGTATTAATGTATTTTGGTTTAACAGCTGAGTGGTAAAAAAACCTAGCTGCGTACTTTGTGTCCTTAGTATCATGGTGCCAGGACTACTGTCTGATCACTTGGCCAACACAGATGAGGACTGGCTAACAATGGGAGTTTTACAACTTTCAAAAACAGATGCCTCAAAACAGCTGCTCCACCCTAGTGATGAGCAGCTGTCTGCTCGTTTTTGCCTGCTTTTTTAAAATTACAACTGGTCGTGTGTGACCCTTTGTCTACTGGCACCACCCAATATTAACTCGTGAGGCCAAGCTACTTTATTTTAACAGTGACTCTTTTAGACTTCGGTTTTACAGAACTATCATTACCTGGGAGGTGTGAACTGTGATTCAGTTTCCTGATTCTTCTGTTAACTTGCTTTTGAATAGTATGAGACCATAACCTTTCCATGGAGTGGGTGTCACTTTCGTCTGAGGACAATTCACTGGATACAGAAGTGGGCCTAAATCTTTTATTTTTACTACTTTTTTACTAGCACTTGAGAGAACAACGACTGTACTCAACTTTCCAGTGTCCACTACTGAAGTTGACGCCTGTACTATTTGCTGTGCTGTAGCTGCCACTTGATCTTCTACCAAGTGGAGTCTCTGTGACATCTTCAACTGGCCCAAGATTTCTATCTGGATCCGCTGTCCACCGAGATCCTGATCCTGATCTGTAGGAAGTGACTCACTTGCAATGGCAGCATCTCTTAGTCCATTGGTTTCACTGTCATTTTGAGCACTTTTGAATCGGCATTTTTTTTACCCGAAGGTGGAACATGTCTGTTCTTACAACTTTTACATCTTTGCTTATTATCTGGCATTTTGATACATACAATCTCTGTCTCTGAAAATTATAGGCACCGACATTCAGGCTTAATTCAAAGGAATACAAAGTTCAAATTCATGACCAATTTGGCATAATCGTGCAAAAATGAAAATATAGGTTAGACAACCCCCTTTGTACACCACTGTAAAAAGCAGAATCTTGTCAACATGATCAGAATCACAATTACAAAGGCGTCAAAAACCTGACAAGTCACATAAAGTTCTTCCGTGATCAATGCAGTGTCCAGTTCCAATCAATAGCCACATACATATAAAACTTGTTGCTTGATAAATGACAGTTCTTTATGTTTACATTATCTTACAACATTAAAACCTAAAACAGTTTTTTTAAAAAATCAGCAAAAGTAAAATTAAAGCTATTTTCAACATGTCTTCCATTCAATGTCAAGTTTGAAAGTTACTTAGGTCCAAGGGGAGAAAGGACTGTTATTGAAGCCTGCTTACTGGGTCATTTAGCGGCCAGCATTGGCGCACATAATTTTTTATGCTAGACTGGTACTTTCAGCTACTTTTAAGGTACCCAGACATTATCCTGTCTGTGGGGCAGGACTGACATCTGGGGCGCCTAGATGTCCCAAGTGACACTCACGCTACACACTCGTATAATATTGTCATCTTCATTCGTGATATATTTTTTTGTTTATGTCATCCTGGAAGTTTTCCTATTTTACTATGTAATAAGACTTAAGTTTCTATGTCATTAGACTAAGACTGTAGGTTACTATTTAATCAGAGTGTTAGTATGTGAACAGACTGACTATACGTTTCTAGGTCTCTAAAAAGAGTGTATGTTACCATATTATCAGGCAGACGGTATGTTTCTGTATCACCAGAGACTGTTTGTGGGCTTGTGTTAAAAGTATCATCCTACTGATAATAAAATTACACTATTATTACACTAAAATGTAAAACGAATGGCTTTTTTTTTTCAACAGTCCAACATACAATCCTTACTTTATATATATATATTGAGAAGTATATATGCTCGGTGAGATCAAAGGGTGTTTTGAAACTTCTTTTATGTCTGAGAGTTACATTAAGCTAACTAGGTTTTGATGTCATTGCAGATATGTCTTGATTTTTAGAAGACACTAGACGCATTTCAAGGCTTGGAAAACAAGAGCAAGCGACTGTTTTTTGACAAAGCTAGACTTGCATCCAAAACACACAATCTTTGACATGAAACATTGGTTGATACATTTGTCAAATGCATGGGTGATTTTGTTATGCCAGATAAAAAGCTCATTAGTTGTTCTCTCTTTGGCATTGGCAAAGCAGAATATTGAGTAATCTAGCTCCGCTTGTAAAGAGAAGTTCAAAGTCCGTTATTATATTCACTGAACATCTAACACTGTCTTATTTATGTATGTCAGTGACCTTTACATGTTAAAGTAGCTGCAGATACTTACATATATTTGGAATAAGTAAGGCATACCTTTTGGGATGGAATAAAGTAGTACTCTAACCATTTATGCACAGTATATTTATTAACATGTAAAATAAAATCGCAAACTAAAACTTTTACTTATCTTGTACACTCGCTGGACCTGGAACTCAGAACTATAGAGTTCAAACTGAAGTCTGTCATCGGTCCCAAGCACCCCCAGCTAGCAGAGGACTACTGCGTGGCATGGCTACTGCTGAACAAGAATTTTAGCAGTCTTGGGTTCAAATCTTCTGAAACCATCTGTTGGCAGCAGGGCTACTTTAAAAGCCTGCCTGAGCAGTTTGCATCCACTTTAACTGATTCTAGGTATTCTATTCCTCGTTTCTAGGAAACTTTTTCCTGTTGTTTTATTCAGGGCCAATCAGATTCAAGCTGATGCCCCATTGATTCAGTTTGGGTAAACAACATTCATTTTGAACACAGACACTGAGCAAGAAACAAGAGAAAAAAGGTTTTGCTACCCACCCACCCCTACATGTTTAAGATGTGAAACTTGCAGCCCAGGCTAACCCTGGTGACCCCCTCCTGTGACAAGTCCTCCAGCACCCGACCCCTGTAGCTTTCTCAGGCACAGGGAGGTCTTTTGACAAAGGTGTCAGTGACTTTCGTTTTCAATGTTCCCTTTACTGGCTCTCCAAGGCTTTGAACTGTAATGAGCTTGGAGAATTGTTTCACTTCAAAGGAGGTCCCCTCTTTTGGGTTGATGTCGGTTATTCTCAGTCTGAGATTAGGTGGTCCAGGATGACCCTGGTTCCCAGCTGCAGATTTGACAAACTTTCGACACTCTTGGTCAGCTCTCCCAAGAATCTAAACTCAATGGAGCAGCTATATGGTAACATCTGCAGGGAGGTCTCCAACCAGATTGATGTGAGCTACCATGGCCATGACATTTCAGGTGGTCCAGAATGACCCTGGCTCCCCCTTCCAACTTCAAGTTTCCTGCAGTCTGTACTCTTACCCCGCATCTTTAGAAAGTGTTTTAACTTCAAGTCTTCAGGTATACGAGAGATTTTGTGTTGAATATAAATTGGGGGAAATAAGGCAGATCAGGCTGACCCTGGCTCCCCCCTATTGATCAGAGTCACTAACTATAACTAACACTGTTTTCATCTGGTGATTTAATGACTCGCTGAGTATACTGTCACCCGTATTGGACATTGTGTAGTATTAATAGCATTCATGTTTACTATAATTGTTCAAACTTGGCATAATTGTAACTTTTTGTTATACTCATGTTATGTATGGTGCTTTAAAATGTATCTTCTTTACATTTTAAATCTTCTTTTATGCCAATGTTAACCATTTGTACACAGTACATAGATACTTACATATATTTGGAATAAGTAAGGCATACCTTTTATTAACATGTAAAATAAAACGCAAACTAAATCTTTAACTTGTCTTGTACACTCACTGGACCGGGAACTCAGAACTGTGGGGTTTGAACGGAACTCTGTCATCGGTTCCAAGCACCCCCAGCTAGCAGAGGACTACTGCCTGGCATCACTGCTGAACATGAACTTTAGCAGCCTTTTGGGTTGGAAGAAAGTAGTTCTCGCTGTAGTATTTCTGTCACACTGCATCTATTTGGCCTTCTGATGGAGAATCAGGCATACTTTTGACAGTCAGACACTCATTTTTTTAAGTCCTACAGGTCAAAGTATTAATTCATGTGGTTGTAGATGTTTGGTGAAAACATTTAACAATTTTAAAAACTTTGTGTTTTGTCCAGTGTACTACAGACCAATCTTTTCAATGATAACTGATATCTGACTTGTTTTCTGGGGGTCTTACAGGCTCCTTTACAGTCATATGAACTATCTTTTCCGTCTATCTTGTTGTTAAAATAGGACAAAGTGTCCCACGAAGAGTATTAGTATGAGCCTACTTCTCCGCTCTATATAATAATGATCAATAACAAATAGAACAGGGCTACTAGCAATTAACCATCAACTAGCATTACATTTAATATGAATGCTATCTGTTTTTGCTTTCTAAAATTTCACAGAATTTTTTTTTTTAAATCTACATATTGGAATAAAGGTCTAAAAAACGATGGTAGTAAATGTAGGCTAACCTTCAAAACAATCATCCAACTGGTGAAAATCAATTGTGTATCCCCAGACGACTATCCCATAATGTCCATATCTGGTTTAGCTTTCACAAGTATACTTTTCAGTTCTTAACATACAAAGTGACTTTAAATACAAATTCCAATGCATTAACAAACTCAATTCATGTCTTCTAGATGATTAAGAATGGATGTCCTCAACAAAGCTCAAATTAAACCCTGGCAAGAAAAAGAGTTTATCATCTTTGGATCTCATGCTCAACTCAAGAAATTAAATCCCAACCTCGCTGTTATGATATATGGTAATTTCATGTATCCAGCAGTTGATGTGAAGAACTGTGGTCTCTGGTTTGATGCTCTTGTCTGGCATCATTCGCCTGCCTGGTCTCAGGCGGGATAGACAGTATTTGACATATGAGGCTGTTTTCTGGGGGCTAATGCCTTGGTGAGTAGTTGCTTGATTACTGCAACTCTCTCTTCAGGAGTCTGTTCAGTCTGGATGGCTGTCTTGAGCTGAAACAAAACTTGTTCAAGACTTTTTAACTGTTCGTCTCAAGTATCACTAAAATGGCAATATCACCCAGATACACTTCAACACCTTTTAAGTCCCTCAAACACATATTCATGAGTGTCTGAAAAGTGGCTTGGGAATTTTTCATGCCAAATTTCATCACCTTGTACTGCTACAGACTATCAGGAGTTAAAAGGCTGGTATTTCTTTTGGCCTGCTCAGTAACAGGTACACACCAGTAACCTTTCAGTAAATCACACATTGTGATATATTTGGTTTTAAAAATCCAATCAATATAGTATATCAACTCTTGGGATAGGAAATGAATCAGTCGTTTACTCAAAACATTGACCTTTCATTAGCCTGTGCAGTACCTGACCGAACCATCTGGTTTCAGGACTAAAAAACAAGGAGATGCCCGGCTACTTTGGCTTGGTTCAATTATATCTTTATTCAACATGTATTGCACTTGTTCAAGTTTAAATGGTTTTAAATGGTACAGATGCTGTTTGACCAGACTGGTGGGGCCACGGTGGCACACTCACCTCCCACCTCTGAGGTTGGTGGTTCAAACCCCGAACCCTAGGTGGAAAAGATGGTAGTGTCTTACCGATGGTTGGCAGTTTACAATACATAACCTTGACCAACTGTATGTATTAGTTTCCTCTGCCCATAAAACTACCTGTATGACCTATACAGTGTTGAAAGCAATGTTAAACCCCAAATAAATAAATAAACTGACCAGACTGGCACTACAAACATCAACATCATGCACGAGTACATTTGTCCTGTTAGGGACATATGGAAATATAGACTTCAAAAGTAATATAAGGTTTTACCATATTCACGTGACACAGTTGGGTTGACTTCTGTTTTGGGTTTCAATAATATAATCTAGATGGCCCATCTCTTCAACACTTTTTGGTCTATAATATATTCCCTCGGATAGGTAATAACACTATAACTTTTGGCTCCTTGTTTAAAATCCAGTTTTGTGACTTCCTATCATGAAGCAGTTTTATGTTTCATTGAGTATTTTTCACATTCTGTTGCGCTGGCCACCACAAGCCTCTCTCAACCTACTTCTAAACTTTGAGACATAATCCAAAAGGATTAAGCTGCCGGTGTTCTCAGATGACCAGTGTTCTTTCAACAACTTTAGAGGGTCATGTAATGAATGGCCAAATACCAACTCAAAGGGACTAAAGCCTAAAGACTCTTGAACTGACTCCCTAACTGCAAACAGCATTAGTTAATGCATTCATCCAAGTTGTTTCTGTTGTCTAAACAATATTTCCTAATCATAGTTTTCAAGGTTAAATGGAACCTTTCAAATGCACATTGTGATTCTGGGTGATACACACTAAATTTGATCTGTTTGACACACAGCTGAAATACAACTGTTGAAATAGTCCTGACAAATGTGACACGTTTTACAAACTTCTGCCACATGCCGCTTTATTTGAGTCCAGTAGAAAACTTGTATGCTTTGCTACATATTTCATTGATGCCAAAATGGCCCCCATTGCAGACACATGAGCTGACTTCAAATATATTACTTTGGTGTACTTTTGGTACAACAATCTGGTGAATTATTGACCATTCCTCAGATGCAGAAATATTTGGTGGCTACCACTTTCACATAAGCACACCATTTCTGACATAATAGCCTACTGGGAACTTATCTAGCCCCACTGATGCTAAAACCAACTTGAATGGAGGCGCTAATTCAAGGTCATTTTCCTGCTCTGAAATCAATTTTGAGAGTGATACATCTGATCATTTAGTATGTTTTTCAGAATCTTCCCCACTCTTTGGGTCAGTGTCACTACAATTCTGCAGTTCCAACAACTAAAAGTATACTCTAAGTGATTGAGTTGTTACTAGTACAGCGTGTTAATCAAAGGGCCTACAACAGCATGATCTTAAAAGGGAAATGACAACCCAACTTGTTCTACATCATAAACCAATGGCACAAATGTTTATTTTGGCAGAATAGCAACACTTCAGTGGGAGTTCACGAATATTTTAGTTCATATTAAGGATGCTGGTGTTAGCATCACTGTGGATCAAAACAACGAAAAACACCACCAAACAACACAAGCAATTAGGCGAGTCATTAGGTTTCATCAGGCCGATTACTTTCACTCCATCTCTGAAGTACACTTTATTTGGTAGAACTCTAGACCTGATCACACTATGGCTATTATGGCTGGGGCTTTACTTTTGGTTTCCCATCTATCAGTACGTCAAAATTCTAAATTAACAGAACTTGGGAGCAAATATTGGACTTCAAGAAATAAATTTGGAGAAGTTGACATCTGTCATCTGTCATCTTACACCCTTTAGCCTTATGGACAAATAGAACTAATATTCACAATGAAAACAATAACTAGATGTTCAAGGTGTAATCCCAATTATAACTTGGTGTACCATTTGAAGATTAAAGCTGCTGATTTTGTCATGGGACTAAAAAGAAAATTTACCAACGCCCTGTATTTCAGAGGAGGAACAAATTCCATTAGTTGCTTGAACATCAATAAGTGTTTCTAGCTTTAATGTGTTGTCACTTCAACATTAATGCCTCGCCACAGTATACTGTTTGGTGTTGTCTGGAAATTAATGAGAGAGAACGTGACAAACAATGTTGGCAAAAACACATATTATATTTTATAAACTAACTTTACATCCCAACCAAATGCTTTTTTGACATTCATGCTAAATTTAATTATGGAACTTTATATTGTCCAAACCATTGTTTTTGTAAATCTACTATTGGGATATCTACTGTACACATATACAGTAATCATGACCCAACCAATCTACCAATCTAAATGCACCATAATCTTAAAAAGTTAATACTTTACTAATACTAATACCTACTTCATTTTTCTGCATTTGGATTGTTAAGCCTTTTTGCAAAAATGCATCTTTCTTGATTTAGAAGAAGACATTAGCTGATTATTTCGGTGTTTTCAGATGCCAATCAATCATTTTGGGGTTGACACAATGTCAATTAGATCTCCGCCAAATGAACAGCATCTTGTCTCATAAACCAAAAACATGTTTACTGCAAATGTTATTTAAAATAAACAGAAGCGCCAACTCGCCATTGCAGCCATATCAATTTGCATGTACAAGTTACCATCTACTTTCTAGGAGTTACTAATTTATATCTGCAAGATTGTAACTGCTACATAAAAGTTACCAACTTGTTTACACAAGGTATAAACTCGCATAACAATTTTGATAACTCACACATATACAACCAACCCTAACAGCCCAAGTCAATTCATTGTATTGATACATCCAGTAGAAGGTTATGTTTTCGGGTGCATTCGTTTGTCTATACAACCTGTCCTCAGTCTGTTTTTCTGTCTGTGTTCTTGATAACTCCAGATATAGTGAACATATTTTCTGTCTTTTTTTTCTCGTGGTAGGGCCAGACCAAGAAGTGACTAATTTTAGCAATGATACCACATTCTTTTTATAAAATTATTGTCTTAGTTTGTCATCATTCCTCTACTTAGAAAGTAGTTGTTTTCCAGTTTAAGCCTGACAATCAATTAGAAAAATAAGAATAGTTGTAAAAAATAGGCCAATGTAGTTTGCCAGAAATATTTTGAAACTGAAAATATTCCAGGCCAAAGCAAGTCATTCACCTGAACTAAAGATAGAAACCTCTAATTTGGTTCGTTAATCCTTTTACAAAACCAGAGAGTGGGAGTTGTCTGTGACGAAATATGCCTGGAACTAATACAATGGTTATACAAATGAACAGACAAAGCAGTAGATAGGTGCCTGGGTTGTTTTTGTTAGCTTTCCACAGCCCCATTCTTTTGCGACTTCAGTAATTCAAAGATCTGAAATGAGACATTTTACTGACCACTGAGTGTGATTTAACAGCATTCATTTTCTTCTTGGGGTTACACCTCAGAAACTTCTAAGTCTTATTTTGACAAAAAGATCTGTGCAAAATACTTCAAAAACAAAAACCTATTTTGTCTTAAATTGTTTTTCCTGTATTTAATGGGCAGCGCCAAACAGTATTTTGTTTTGCCATTCATAACGATATTGTCTTTGTTATATGTTTTTGATTTTTAAAAATATTCCAGGGCATTTTAGTTTCTTGACTTGGATAAGCAGAATAGTCATTGTTCAAAGAATTTGAGTACTAAAGCTCACAGGTCAACACAAAGAGGGCAAAGCCCTGAACGAATAGACTAAAGGCCATGGTAAGAATGATGCCATGTAACCAGTGGAGACGGCGTATCTAATCAAGTTAAGGTATAGGTGGAGAAAAGGCCAAGCCACATAAGTAAACCTAATATTGAAAAGTGGCTGGCAAATGTTATGATATGTTAGTCCAGTAAGTGGAGGAAAGCCATGCCACATGTAAATAAACCAAATATTGAAAAGTGGAAGGCAAATGATTAAATTTAGAGAATATAGATTTTGTAAGTTGTAACAGTTATAATATGTCACTAACAGCCTTGTTCATAGTTGTGTAAGAGGTAAAAAATGAGGAACAAAGGGTCTTCTTCCTTTTTCAATATTTTCAGCCTGACTTCGCAATGTCTCCAATTACAGACATCACATTCTCTTTGCCATTTTTAAATAGGCTGTTGTTTCCTAATTAACTGTTGAAGCAAATAGAACTGAAAATGTCTGACTCAGTTTTCAGTTCATTGCCTCCAGTTGGGATTTAAGCCATAAAGAAAACCCCTGATGGGGAAATTAATAATTTTATTATACACAATAGCTAATACTCTGAATTTTATATACATTTTCAATATCTACTGACTTCACATAAAATTTACTTTGATTTCTATTGACTGGTATTTACATAATATATGTCAATAGAATACTGATGATTCATTAATTATTCACAATCTATATAAAGGCATAGCTATGCAGAAGTTTGAGGTCACCTTAAGAAAGTTGCATACTTAAGGATCCCAAAAAATTGTATATAAATAAGTTAGGGTGGCCTTAGCTCAAGGCTTGAGAAAGAGTTAAGGTCAACCTAAAGTTTAGATGTAAAATACTAAAATTGGAAAGTTTACTAGATTTAAGGGGGCCTCAAACTTGTGATTTTACATGAGTGAAAACTGGAGTTTAAGTTAACATTTATATGGTTCATCTGTACATTTGGCAGATGAGTGATGAAATTTTGAATTCAATGTATGAAATTTGGTTAATAATTCCAAATGAGAAAGAAAAAGGGGGAGTAGTAGAGTTTAAAATGAGAGCCCTATGAAGGTCACATTCTAAAGCAAGGGTTAAGGTGAAATTGAGGGTTACACCCAGTAATGTACCTCAGTTATGGAAGATAAAGGTGAATTACAAGATGAATCAGAAGTGAGTGTCAGATTAATAAAGACAATAAAACGCCATACGTGATATATAAATTAAGATACATACTATAAAATCAGATACACTAAAATAGCAAACATTTAGGTCACAGACCAAAGTTCCATATATCTTTTCAAGTATCACAGAACAGCAAGCACATCAATTAAAATAATATTAATAATACAACCTTGCTTGTATAACACGAATAACATTGTATGATTATATTAAAATAAGGAGAAAAATATAAATGTTTTTCATGTTATAGCGCTATAAGTCATTCATAAATGACTGCAAAGATGGGTCTAATCCCAGTAGTACTGTAAGGCACTTAAGGTGCATAAGTAAATGTATTAGGGCCAAGCCCATCTGTACTTTTTCATTCAATGTAAGCCCATATAAGTATGGGACATAAAATTTACTGAAGGTTAAATAGGTTACATGTTAAATATGATATACATGATCAATGGACACGGTTATAATATGCAGAAGCAAGATAGGGGCAAATAGGATTGGCCCCCCAAGGATGGAATTTTGAGAATTTTTACAGATTTTCTATCCTGAATGGTTTTTGACCATTTGACCAGAATGTGGAGACCTGGGGGGGGGGGGGGGGGGCAAAAAATCCGTCAGCTCTGGCCAGATGATATAAGGGGGAAAATGCTTTGATAGAATGGGGAACTAGATTGGATAATCTCAAAAATGAAAAAAGGCAAAGCTGTATACTGCCTTAAAAACTTGTCCCATATATGTGGAGTCACAGGTCCTAACTATCATTTGAAGTGTATCAATGTCTATAATGCTTTTAAGAGAGGGTTTAAAGGGTGCCTGTAATTTGACAGCTTTTTGAAAGTAGAATCTAGGGTCTTGGAATAACCAGGTTGAAAGGTCATATAGGGCTAAGTTGGCTTTGATTGCAGCCGAATGGTTGGCTAAAGTCGGGGCTGATGAGCCATTTGATGTTAAAAATTTCAAGTAAGCAATGATAATCATATAATTCAATTTGAACAGGGAAATTTGCATGAATACTGTGAAGGCTACAAACAGCCTCAACATACTTTGATAACTGGCTTGAGTGCCAGTCGAAATGCCAGCTGTATCTTCTTGGCAGCAATTTTAGCCAATGGTGCCAATCTTGGGGGCAAGCCTATCAAATACACCAATCAATAGTTAGAAGGCTGTGATTAACTGTGACCCATTGATGATTGGGAAGCAAATTTGTGAGCTTTACCTGAGAGTTCTCAGTTATGCTCCAACGTGAAAGCAAATCAGCAGTTTGATTCAGCTTACCTGCTATGTGGGTCACCTGGAGGTTAATGTCCCAGGTGGCCACCTGCAATTGTATATTCCTAGCAATAGCAGCTAAAGTCAAGTCCCTGGTCCTACCCGAATTGAGTACATATACCACAGCCTCATTGTCACATGCAATGCGGATCCTACATTTTGCCCAACATTTATTCCACACCCTGAGAACAACTAGTATGTTTAACATCTCCAAGTGGGCACTTGCTAACATATAAGAGGCTGCCCAATAGGGATTGAAGTTGACGCTTGTTGCAGTGAGTCCTGTAACGCCATGTGTGACACATTTGGATAATTTCCTGCAATTTCTCAGGTGGAACACAAAGTGTGAAGTCTTTAGTGTTAACTAGGATACCCAGACAGTTGACACATGTAGATGGTTTGAACAACTTCTTCTGGGAAATTTCAAATCCTAGATGGGCAAGGAGGCTACTCAGTGCGTCAAATGAGGCGTCAACGAGGCTTGAAAGCTCTATTCTGAGCATATCATCAATATAATTTATGATGCTATAGTCGCGTTTACGCATCATGTGACACACTGCGTCACTTAGGCACTGAAACAACACACTTCCGTGATGACACCCGAACAACAGGCAGGTGTCCAGAAACCATCCATTGTGACGTAACCCCAAGAGATCATAGTCTCTTGGGTCAAGCTTAACGTGTCTAAAGGCTCGTTTTATGTCTATCTTATTAATCATGCAGTAACTTGATGCATTTTGTAATATGATCAATTGTGGGCAGTTTTAGGGCAAAAGGAGTATTCAAATATACAACTTGGGCACTACCAGCATTTACTGATTTACCATGAGGGAAGCTCAAGTCAATTATGACCCTTCCGTTCTTGGCATTGGGCTTTTCCCTGGTTATAAAGGGTGAGGTATGGAGGTCAGAAAGTGGTGGTGCATCAAAAAGGCCCAGGATTGCTTTATAGCCTATCTCCTCATTCAGGTAAGCCCTAACATCTTCTGGGTAATTTTTTGCTGAGGTATGAATCTCAGGGTGATTTTCCTACCGTGGTACTCCTGTCAAAATCCGGGGGAAACCCAAATCTGATCAACAGGGGTAACTGGGAGTCCCAATAACCTTTTAGTAATTCATCCCACGCATTTGGGTTTAATTGTGATTTCACCGTAATTTGACATTTTCTGAAGTTTCATTCCCCAGAGGCCTTGACCATTTGATGGAGGGTCAAGGGATCTGTGTTGGATGTAGGAGTGACACTTGTAGGGGAAATGTCTAAATCACCCGAAAAAATCCGTCAGCTCTGGCCAGATGATATAAGGGGGAAAATGCTTTGATAGAATGGGGAACTAGATTGGATAATCTCAAAAATGAAAAAAGGCAAAGCTGTATACTGCCTTAAAAACTTGTCCCATATATGTGGAGTCACAGGTCCTAACTATCATTTGAAGTGTATCAATGTCTATAATGCTTTTAAGAGAGGGTTTAAAGGGTGCCTGTAATTTGACAGCTTTTTGAAAGTAGAATCTAGGGTCTTGGAATAACCAGGTTGAAAGGTCATATAGGGCTAAGTTGGCTTTGATTGCAGCCGAATGGTTGGCTAAAGTCGGGGCTGATGAGCCATTTGATGTTAAAAATTTCAAGTAAGCAATGATAATCATATAATTCAATTTGAACAGGGAAATTTGCATGAATACTGTGAAGGCTACAAACAGCCTCAACATACTTTGATAACTGGCTTGAGTGCCAGTCGAAATGCCAGCTGTATCTTCTTGGCAGCAATTTTAGCCAATGGTGCCAATCTTGGGGGCAAGCCTATCAAATACACCAATCAATAGTTAGAAGGCTGTGATTAACTGTGACCCATTGATGATTGGGAAGCAAATTTGTGAGCTTTACCTGAGAGTTCTCAGTTATGCTCCAACGTGAAAGCAAATCAGCAGTTTGATTCAGCTTACCTGCTATGTGGGTCACCTGGAGGTTAATGTCCCAGGTGGCCACCTGCAATTGTATATTCCTAGCAATAGCAGCTAAAGTCAAGTCCCTGGTCCTACCCGAATTGAGTACATATACCACAGCCTCATTGTCACATGCAATGCGGATCCTACATTTTGCCCAACATTTATTCCACACCCTGAGAACAACTAGTATGTTTAACATCTCCAAGTGGGCACTTGCTAACATATAAGAGGCTGCCCAATAGGGATTGAAGTTGACGCTTGTTGCAGTGAGTCCTGTAACGCCATGTGTGACACATTTGGATAATTTCCTGCAATTTCTCAGGTGGAACACAAAGTGTGAAGTCTTTAGTGTTAACTAGGATACCCAGACAGTTGACACATGTAGATGGTTTGAACAACTTCTTCTGGGAAATTTCAAATCCTAGATGGGCAAGGAGGCTACTCAGTGCGTCAAATGAGGCGTCAACGAGGCTTGAAAGCTCTATTCTGAGCATATCATCAATATAATTTATGATGCTATAGTCGCGTTTACGCATCATGTGACACACTGCGTCACTTAGGCACTGAAACAACACACTTCCGTGATGACACCCGAACAACAGGCAGGTGTCCAGAAACCATCCATTGTGACGTAACCCCAAGAGATCATAGTCTCTTGGGTCAAGCTTAACGTGTCTAAAGGCTCGTTTTATGTCTATCTTATTAATCATGCAGTAACTTGATGCATTTTGTAATATGATCAATTGTGGGCAGTTTTAGGGCAAAAGGAGTATTCAAATATACAACTTGGGCACTACCAGCATTTACTGATTTACCATGAGGGAAGCTCAAGTCAATTATGACCCTTCCGTTCTTGGCATTGGGCTTTTCCCTGGTTATAAAGGGTGAGGTATGGAGGTCAGAAAGTGGTGGTGCATCAAAAAGGCCCAGGATTGCTTTATAGCCTATCTCCTCATTCAGGTAAGCCCTAACATCTTCTGGGTAATTTTTTGCTGAGGTATGAATCTCAGGGTGATTTTCCTACCGTGGTACTCCTGTCAAAATCCGGGGGAAACCCAAATCTGATCAACAGGGGTAACTGGGAGTCCCAATAACCTTTTAGTAATTCATCCCACGCATTTGGGTTTAATTGTGATTTCACCGTAATTTGACATTTTCTGAAGTTTCATTCCCCAGAGGCCTTGACCATTTGATGGAGGGTCAAGGGATCTGTGTTGGATGTAGGAGTGACACTTGTAGGGGAAATGTCTAAATCACCCGAAGGAATGAAGCCAAATTTGAATGAATTATGCTTGTCCCACAGCTGAAGGTTGGGGCAGGAAGCCATGATCTGTGTATAATCAAGAGTTTTATCCTTAAAACGCAAATGGAGGTCATATTTGCTTGTATTTTGCATATATGAGTCCAAAGGACTCTTATTTTTGCTTTGTTTTTGCAATTGGACCTTTGATTTAGTGTTTTTTTTCTAGGATTGAGATGAGCGTCATTAAATGACACATTTTCGCATTTAGGACTGTCTGGTTTGATATTCACAACACCATTGGCATCATTCTCCTTAGAGATATGAGTGTGATGTACATGCTTAATTGCAGTGTCAGGTGTTTGTGAAACAACGTCGTCACCTTGGTACAATACCTCATACCTGTTGTAGCATGCTGCTTGCCCTGCCTTGACGTCCTCACTTACCCTGTCTTTGGTGGGGGCCCAGATACATTTGTTAACTCCCATCTTGGATTTGGTGCACTTAGCACCACTGTCACAGGTATTGGAAACAGTGTTAGTACTCATGGAGTGCTTGTTGGAGCTAACCATCTGATTTGTGATGTTTTGGTTACTGGGGTTTGAATTTTTGAGGGTCTTGCTAAGAACCTGAGCAAAAGTAAGGCCTTTGAACTTATAGTAGTCCAATCTCCAACTAGCACTCTCACCATTGACATAGTTATTGCTACTCACAATTCTATTTTTATTTTTATACAATTCACCCTTCTTCTATTCTTAGTTTGTGTCTCCGTTATGTGCACCACATTTCTGCAGTGCCTCATTCGTTTTTTGAATCAGCGTACAAGCGTTTTGAATTTCTACATTCTTTTACAGGATGTGGGAGTCTTGGGCGTCCTCCATCAATTCTGACATATATTTGATCATAGCATTTTTTGTGTTAACATTACTGTCATCTTTGATTATTGAACAAAAGCCAGAAACCCATTCAAAAGTGCTCAAACTATCATAGGTCACTCTACTTTTTGAGGTGCCGGATAGTATGTAATTTTGCGGCCATGGGACTTTGTGTTTGACTATGACCTGATCTTGACCTCCTGTCTGGGAAGTGAACATACCTTGCTCATTGATAGTATCAACTTCCTGTTTGAAGCAATGACATAATCCTAGTCTAACCTGCTTCATGAGATTTAACATTGCAAACCTCTAGGACCAATAATAAGTGAGTTATAAGTGCTTTTAAGTTTGGCTGTCATCGTTTCATCGGGACTGAAGGTCAAATCTGACCACGTCAGAAGATTCCCAGCCTATGATTTCTTATGAGTTGATTTCACATTTCAAACCTCTAGGAGCAATAGCAAGGGAGATATAGGAACTTTTAAAATCTGCACTTTGGCGTTCCATGGATGACCTTGGAATGAGGAGCATCAAGGTCAAATATCGGCAAGATTGTAAAGGACATGTATATCTGTTAGACATATCACCTATGAAGAGATTCAACCTTTTACTTATGAGAACCAGCCAGTAGAAAAGGGTAGATAATTTTCAAAGAAGTGCTCGCGACGGCCATCCTGTTTTTCAGAATGAGGCTAATTTTAGTCTCAGAGAAGCTTACCTCTTAATGAAGATATCCTGCAAATTTGGTGAAGCCAGCTGGTGTAGTTTTCTGTTGAGAACGTTAGCGTCGCGTAGCGAACACTAAACCAAAGTGTAAATCTATCTGGTGGATACAATAAACTCAATTGCTCCGCACTGTCAGACAAAACTGGGGTTGGGGGAACTATTTTACAATTCGTTAACAAGATTCTAAACTGTGAAATAGTTAATATCCAATTAAACTCAGATCAGATTGATCATATGTTAGTTTACTATTACTCGGTAGATTATTTAAACTGATCATATTGTGTTCGTTGTGATCTTTACCACAGAAGAGATGTCTGTAAAAGTGCTTAAACTGTGAACTATATTAAGAAATAATTAATTTTGTTTGTGTCTGCAATTTATCCATTTTTTCCAATTGTTAATGGTCTTGTCTACATATTTAGGTTTTCGAGATTACAAACAAACTTTGAAGGTTTTTAATTTTATACCAATTTTTGTACCCACAGCCATTTTATGAACCACTGTAATTTTGAATATTATAAGTCTTGTAGTTTTTGTTTCCGTTTTGAAAATTACAAATTTCTTTGCAGTGTTTCATACTGAACAAGAGCATATCAAAAATGTTGTTTCAGATATTTTAAACTTAATTTCTTTATTCTCTATTTTGTTTATATTATCGAGTAGATATATCGAGAGAGTATGTTATTTTTCACTTCACATTAAGTTTTTAAGGCATTTGACATAGTTAGGAGCCCTCAGTAAGTCACAATTCAGATGCCAAATACCTTTACTATTATAAGTGTACTTAAAGGAAATCAAGTTCTGTTTGTGAATGATCATTCCTGTAACCTGGTAATATTTTACCAAACAGTACAATATCCATCAAAATAGTTTGAAGCAATGACATAATCCTAGTCTAACCTGCTTCATGAGATTTTTTCTATGCCGGGTTAAATGTTTATGTTAAAATGTAGTTGACCAAAATTATCTGAGAGATTGTGTTGCATTGTTTCTAAGAGGACTATTCTAGTTTTTGGGTTGCTTACGTTCACATAATTTTTTTTTAAATACATATTACTTATAATTCTAACTAGTGCTATTGATAATAATTCAGTTAACCTAATACTTCATTTATAATTGAAGCTAGTGCTATAATTGGTAATGCACTTACAACATTACTTCATTTATAACTTAAGCTAGTGCTGTTGACGGTATTGTTCTTACAAGTATACACTCAAAGGCAACAACCAAAAGACTGTTACTTAAATTCTGGTCACAGCTCTTTCTGTCAACAACAATTCCCGCAATCCTTATTCAAAGTCAGCCTTTACAATTTACAGTCCTTTTCGTCTGGGTGTCTATTATGAAAACTTTATTTTATACTTGAATATGGTTAACATATTGCATATAACTTTTATCTCTTAAGGCCACGTTACCTTGAAATGTCATCTTTAATTGAGTAAAGTTTCATAGTGACTTAATGGTGACAGTAACTTACTTTAACATGTAACTTTGAGGTGGCCTGCATTATAGCCAATGGCCAATATAATGGCTATTGAAACTATATAAAATCAAAACAGCCAAGCATAGCTATCCCAGTCGGAAACATATGGCTGAAAGAGGTTAATCCCTTTTTCTTTGCATTATAAAATCTAATATAATAAGATATAATTGTATTTTAGGATGAAAAACAGAATGTGTGATGTCAGAGCCAGGGCGGCTGCAGCCGAGAGTAAACCGAAATCAAATTTAGATGAAGACAGGAATTTTAAAATTTTGAAATCAAAACAGTGGAAGGAAGCCGCCCTGTGGAGAAGAAGCCAGTAAGTTGCTTGTTACAGGGGGAAATTTTGAAATTTAGAAGGGTGTTAACCCTGGAGGTCAAAGGTGAAATATGACAAAGGAGAGGCGACTTATGAGGCGTAATTGATATTATAGTTAAAATATTGTAAAAATTCGGATAGGGTGTGTGGCTAAAACCACCCATGCAAAGGGGAAATGAATGTCCGTGTAGAAGTGCAGTATGAAGATTATAACAGCCAGTTAACTAAGAGTAATGTGACATGCAAGATGTCATATGCATTCTACGTTCTAATAAGGCCAACATAATGGCTATTGAAACTATGTAAAATCAAAACAGTCAAGCATAGCTATCCAAGTCGGAAGCATATGGATGAAAGAAGTTAATCCCCAGATAAGTGTCGGTTTTATACGTCTGGATCAAAATAAATCCAAACAGCGAACATGTTCCTGTTACTTATATCCATTTCAATAAAAGAAATTAAAATAAGATTATCCACAAATAATAATCAAGTTATGCGTGTGGATCAAGATAAAACCCAAATAGTAAACATGTGCCTGTTACTAGATCCATTCCAGCAGTGGAAAATTAGTTTTAGTCGGAGGAAGGTAAACAGATCAGTAATGAAACAGTAACAAACACAAACATACAATGTCTATAACAATCTGTTTTTTCACTGCAGGACTTGGCACCAGTAACCCGTCTAGCTCAACAGCACCTTATTCTCTACAGAACTGTGCAATACAGTCCACCCTAATAATTGATTCTAAAAAACAACATAAAAGAAAGGTTACTTATACTGCAGTAACAAGCCCATATAAATTATGCAAATGCTTCATGTTAATAATTTACTCTACTGAAAAGGCAGAGGGCCTTGGTGGCAGAGTGGTAACACTCTCGCATCCCACCTCTGAGGTCGGGGTTCCCAGCCTGACCTGAAGTGGGTAAGCTGGTAGTTGCTTGCCGTTGGTTGGCAGTTTACAGTACAGAACCTTGACCAACTGTATGTACTGGTTTCCTCTGCCCTTCCAACTACCCGTTGTGATATGACCTGTACAGTGTTGAAAGCAACATAAAACCCCAAATAAATAAACTACTGAGAAGGCTACCCTCCATAGCAAGCTATTTAAAACATAATTTTCCATTTACATACAACTCAACATGGTAATTCAGGACAACTGTGAAAAGTTGTTATCTGCATTTGAAAAACTTGATAAATGGAAAATTTGATATCTCAGATCCTTTGCCACAACCTATAAAACACTGGTCAAATGATTGCATCACAACACACACAGTAACTTTAAATAGCAAGAGTAAGCTACTTTTTTACCGTTTCTGTGATTCATGAGTATTAAGGAAAATAAGTCGAATATTCCTAACTTTTTACTTCTTACTTCCCTCCTTTAGGGGTTCCATCACTGGGTCACTGGGCCCCTTACTTTAACCTCATCTTACCCCAAATGTCACCTTACTTTAAAACTTAAAATTTTGAACTATGTTGGGGTTTTTTACATCAAAGAATGGGTGGGGGGGCTTTTATATTAAAACATTTATGGTCTGCTTAAACTTAAGGTATGGGGGGACTGCACACTTTATGCCACGCTAAGACCCGTGAAATTATTATTAACCCTAAAAATAATAACCAATAAATCTGGATATATCAGATGACAGTTACAGATTATATAGTATTGTGAAGCTAGATCAAATTATCTCTGAATCTGCAACCATCATAAGACACATCACATGTGCTAAAGGCAAGGTTTTATATATAGACAATTGTCAGACATGTAAGCATGTGACAGTCCAAAAAGAGGGGAAAGTTATTTCTAAAACTGTGGTACAAACAGCTCTAGAGAATGGTCCACCAACTTTTTGTCTCTGGACTTTCATGAATTGTGGCGCAGTGTGATGAGTATTTGTGGGCCCACTGAAGTTAAGCAGCAATGGGCTACGTTAGTACTTGGATGGTTGACCGTCTGAGTTCTAAATGCCTGCCTTCATGATGTGCAACGATGGATGTCTCTTAGTAAACTGAAGCTCAACCCAGAAAAAACTGAATTTATTGTCTTTGGCTCTAAGGCTCAGCATCAAAAGATTTCCTCCCGTTTTCCTGTTAGTATTCTTGGTAGCCTTCTTCATCCGGTTGATTCGGTCAGAAATCTAGGTGTGTGGTTTGATGCAGAATTTTACTTCTCTGAACACATCAAGAGGACTTGCAAAGCGTGCTTTCTTCAGATGCGTGACCTTCGTAGAATAAGACAGTATCATACTCCATAAGTGGCAGTCCTTGCTGCATATGCCTTGGTTAGTAGTTGTCTAGACTACTGCAACTCTCTGTTTAGGGGTTGTCATGTTTCAATCAGCACAAATTGCAAAGTATTCAGAATACCCTTTCTCATATTGTTACAAATCATAGAAAGTATGCTCATGTTACACCCATTCTGAATCAACTCCACTGGCTGCCCGTTAAGTAGATGTATGTTCAAAAATGCAACACTTGTTTATAAAATTTTACATAGTGGTTCGCCTTTTTATTTTCAACCATTCTTGTCACTCAGCAGTTGTTCCTATCTTACCAGGCATAGTCACCCAGATCCTCAATACCTTACTGTTCCTCCTTTCCGCTCATCAGTCTTCAAGTCAGTCAAACATTTTGATCACAGCTTTGCCTTTGATGCTCCTAAGATCTGGAATGAACTCCCTCATGATGTGTGCAGTGCAGCATCAGTTGCCTCCTTCAGAAAGAAGCTTAAAACTTACCTGTTTGCAAAAGCATATCCCCCATATCCTCTCCTGTCACCCTGTGTCTCCTTGGTACGACCTGGCTATGTCCTCGGATTAATGTTAACTGCCTTGCTTTATGTTCAGTTGCACCTTAGAGTCCATCAGCGATGGAGACTAAGCGCTATAAAAGTCTACATGAGATTAGATTAGAGATTCTAGACCAGCTGTGGGATGTGTCTGAGTTGGAATTTCTTTGTGTCACCAGACTTTCGTAACTTGTAGTGTACTACTCATGTCTCTGATGGCTTTGCGCTCACACTAGGGGATTGAAACACCTTTTGGCCTTATTTACACCAACAGTTTACCCAGTAATCTCTATTGTCTGCATTTAGCATATCTGTAAGATACCTTCTGGCAGTTAAACAGAGCGCTATGAATTATGCCACATCCATGCAGTTATACAGTGGGAGGGGAGCTAGCATGAATAAGCATTTCACAAAACATTTGGGTTCCTTTTATTAGTATAAAATTTAGCTAAAACTTTTGGTTTAACAAAGTGTTAAATTACCAACATTTGTTATCATCAAGTGCATCATTCTCATTACAGTAACGTAATCCAATACCTAGTGCAGTAAAAACTCATAACAGTAAGCTTTCTTGGCAACAGCTGTAGATGTGGTCGACGGTTAAGTGATACTAAGTTAAGATATTTTAAAGTGTCTCTGAAATTTTGCACAATTTACACTGTACATTTATCTCAAACAACAATAAGTAAGATTTCTTTAGATGAATCTGTACAAATTAACATGATGCATTAAAATCTGAGGTTTCGTTCATATGTTAGCATCTAAAAGGCTTACAGAGATTATATATCAATAGAATAAATAAAACCAATTTCGCACAGTGCAAGGATTAGAAGAGTAAACAGAGTGTATCTTGTAAGAATTATTTTATTATTTTAGTATATCATTAGATCTAGACATTATAGGCTTACTTGATACATCAGATTGTGATTTTCAGTCTCCTGGTTTCGGATCCGTCGGGTTTGAATCCTACTGTGCCTCCTCCATCTATACTCTGACAGGAAGCTTGTATTCAACAAGAAGTGCAACAAAGATTACAAGATCTGGCAAAAAATTCCATTCAGGTAATGGCAGGGTCAAGTCGCAGAGGGGTGGTCCAGTTGACATTTTTGTGTCCCATAGGGTTAAATGGCCACACGAGTACGTTCTTTCTGGACAGAATAAGGATAGAATTTCATATAATCAGTTGTCCCCTGTTCAATGGATGAGTGGTTTTTGCAGAGCAATGCGTGAGGAACAAAATCAAAGTATTACGGATTGTATGTTAGACTATGTAATCAATTTGTTAGATGATGCTAAAGACTTTTCTTGGTCCTCTGCAAAGGCCAGTCACGCGGTCCTGCTCTGTAGAATGGAACAGGGAGATTGGGGGTTCGTCAGAAGTCGAAAAAATCGACAGAGTGAGAAGGGCTCATGCACAGAGACATGGGAATCTACAGGCAGTCCACAATGTAAAGACTTTTGACAAGAATCAAAAATTCCCTGCCAAGTTTACCCCTTGTGTTTATTTCAATAAGAATGCATGCTCACAAAATAAAAATCACGAAAACAAGAGCATTTTTATAGACATATTTGTGCTGGCTGTTGGGAATTGGATGGAAAAGCATATGCCCATTCTCAGTTGGACTGCAGGCGCACCCGTTCAAAAAACGAGTAATAATGGGCAGCTGAACCCAAAAGTTCACCATGTCCAAAAAACAAAAATATTCTACAACACAAAATTTCAGGCTTTACCTCCAGTTTTTCAATCTAGGTTGCATATGAAGCGTGTTTTTTGTCGGGGTTTGACTGCTTTCAACTTTAGGGACAATAGATCATATGCAGCAGTAGTTGACGCGGATACTACTTCTTGCAGCCCTATGGGTTTGGATAACAGAAAGGTCCAAAAAACGCATTCTCTTTGGATGAAAGGCCCATAAAGCCTGTCACAAGCCATAAGGAGACAATGTGTAATGATGACAGGAATACTAATGTTTCAGGTACTGTGACTGACAAACATGTACTGCCCACAAGGTCTTTCCATAAAAGGACAGTTGGTCAAGGACACGAAGACACCTCTGGTCGAGTACTTCCAGTGCATAATAGATTTATAGCTTTGTACTCTGATTCACAAACACAAGATACAGATAGTATCATGGATGATCAAGTTCATTTTTCACAGAGTCCTCAGGTATCGAAGCGCATTTATAGATTGGATCCGGACATAGTGACTTCTACAAGGGCAAGTACTTCTCAATACATTTGTCATAATTCTTGTTACTCTTCTCACAATATTATTCAACAAGATCGTGAACAATTGGGCAGCAAATTCGGTTGTCTTCCGTTGTCTCCCATTTTGCTGTATAATGGTAACCCTAGCCATCGATCTGATATTTCAGATGTGCTGCAAGCTCATATAGGCTTATTAGGCAAAGTGGTGTCCCTAATTTTTTGGACTTAAGATTCTGGTCAAGACACAGTTGAACATTGCAGCTTGGCGTTTTTATTTATGTGATTATTTTGACCAACAGCTCTTGGATCTCATTGAGTTTGGCTTTCCTCTTGATTTTGATAGATCTTGCCCCCTCAGTAGTTCGGATGACAATCACACTTCAGCTGTCAAATATCCCTCACATGCAGAAGAGTACTTGTTGGAGGAACTAAATCATAACGCCATTTTGGGCCCATTGGATTCACCTCCCTTGCCTTTACAGGTATCCTCCTTTATCACCAGGGAAAAGGACCATTATTGATTTAAGCTGGCCCAGGGGTCTATCAGTAAATGATGGGGTTGCAGGGGACTGTTATTTGGGTACCCACTTTGAAACGCACTATCCTTCTGTTGACCATATTGTGGATCCAACTTTTTTACTCTCCTTCAATGGAGTCACAATGTATGATCGAAGACCTGTTAGTGACATAGTATACCTTGATGCCTCCCTCACTGGATTAGGTGCTTGCTTTAACAATCTGGTGTATACCTTACCTATTCCTGCAGGTTGTAATAATTACACTATAGTCGATCTAGAGATGGTCATTGTGTTAGTGGCCCTAAAGTTGTGGGCTCATCTATGGGCCAATAATAGAGTGAGGCTATACTGTAACAATCAAGCTGTGGTACATGTTCTTTCTACAGGTAACACCAGAGGTGCGGTGTTAGGAGCCTGTGCACGGAATATTTGGCTTCTCACAGCCATGTATAATGTCTCTATTGATTTTACTCATATTGCAGGTGTCCAGAATTCAGTGGCAGACCTTTTGTCCAGATGGAAGTATGACATTGCCAGTCTTAATAAAATTATATCAACTTATTCCAAATCCTGTGTGGATGAATACTCATTTTGATTTAACACTACTCAATTATGATATTTGATATGTTCTAGAACCTGAGGCCACTGCAGTCCCGCTCCTCCAGGAGGCTTCTTAAAGATTGTGGACAGCATTTAGACAAGTTAGCCTTTCTACCTATCGCAGGATGTTTAGAGATTTCTTGGGCTTCCTGGTGGTAGCTGGACTGTCGTGGCTTCAGGTCTCCACTCCAGTACTTCTTGCTTTCATGGAGTGCTTGCATGTTTCTGGTATGTCTGCTTCCAATATAGCAAATGTCCCTGTGCTAATGTTTCTCCTGGCTTTTTTCTAATTTTTGCAAATTTCAAACATATTACCTCATTCAGCTCTTAAATTTGATTCCTCTTGGCATTTATGTAAAGGGGATCTAATTTTGGGGGAAAATAGTGTGGTCATAATTCTTAAATGGTCCAAAACTTTACAAGATAGGAAAAAAGTCACTACTGTTACCATTCCGGCTTTGGGTTCTTCACCATTGTGTCCTTACAGAGCATTAACTACACTTTTTCAGGCTCATCCCTTGTCAGATGATCACCCTCTGTTTCTGTTTTATAAGCAAGGTTCTTGGTTTACATTGACGGATTCTATGGCTAGAAAACATTTGAAACGAGTTTGCAGCTTATTGGGTTTCCCTAAGCATTATACATTTCATGACTTTCGTAGGGGTGGGGCCACTTGGGCCTTTAGACATGGAGTGCCTTTGCAAGATATACAAGCACAGGCTACTTGCTCTAGCCAGTGTGTGTGGAGATACATCCAGTTACCACCTTCTGCCACTTCGTCTGTGGCTGCTACTTTTTCTGATCATTTGTATATGTAGCTACACCTACCCAATTACATTGGGGATTTGGGTGCTTTTCACCCTGTTGTACATTTCCAAACTGGGGTTTGATCCCCCAGTTATGGCTTATAGCCTCAGTTATCATTTAAAGTGCAAACCAGTTACAGTACTTGTTATATACTTCATTACTTTGTTGTACTTGTTGCAATTACGGACTTGGTCCCAGTGGTTGCACCTGGTGAGTCTTTCCCTGGGGATAGGGGCCTTGTCCCCTCCCCTCTCTTGTGTGAACAGTTACAACTGTCGTGTAATTTAACTCAAGTTACTTGATTGAGGCTCTTATAAGTTGTATCTTAGTCATAATGTGCTCATATATGTTTTAAACAAGCAGTTAGTAGTCATGTGTATTCTGTTGAAGTTTATATTTTATAATAAATGTTTTAAATCCCAATTCTTGGGTTATCATTGACTTGGGGGTCAGGGAATGAAATTTATAAAATAGATTTTCATAAATTTTCAGAAAATGTTAACAATTGCACAAGGAATAGGTGATTGGATTTTTTGGGTGACCTGGATCATCTACTGGATCCTAGACTTGCTCACAAGTCTCTACTTTGGGTTGTTTTTTGAGACAATGAATGAGTGCATTTTACAACAGTCTGGATTTTACAGTCTCAGTGGAAGTACTTCCTTCTGGGGGGAAATGCTCTCAGAAAATCATAATGCACTAAGGAAGGACCTTGTAACAAGGTCTAACTGGATCCACGAATTCATTAAATTATTTTCATCACTGTACTCAGAATAGAAAAGTATGGTCACGTTCATTAATGATGGCGATTTTTTTTCAAACATGTGCCACCAACCTTAACTGCCTCTTTAAACTGTTGTCTAAATCAGACTTTCGACACTGTACCAGAAAAGTGTGAATCTGGCAGGCAGCAACCTTCTTTACCAAATGACATTAATTAAATTCTGATCGTCAACTCATTTGTATTCACAAACATATCCTGTCTTTATATTCCACCCATGGCTTTCCAATTACATTCCTTTCAACTGCAAGTGCTTAAAGCCCCAATTAGCAAAATGCTGTATAATGGTGGACTAATATGATCATGAGAAAACATGTCTTTAAATGTCTAATGGTGGGTCATGTTGTTGTTTACGTGTTAGTCAGTCGATTTTGGATTTAAAACGTTACCTACAATCAACACCGTTTACAGATCACTGCCATCCAGGCAGCTCAAAGGTGAAATGTATATACCAAGTCAAAGTTAGGGTTTTACGTCCCATTCAACAACATGGGTCATATTGAGACAGACTCTCAGCATTGTCAATTGTGATAGTCAAACCCACATATAGCTGACAGCCTGTGATTGGATGCCAAACTTGATAACTACAAGGCCACCAAGGCCCTTCTTACCTTCATCACCAAGACTTAGTCTTTTTACACAATACTGTAAAAATCATACACAGAGGTAGCTGAATAGGTTGTGACTATTAATGCCAAGTAGTTTTAAATTAAATCAAAGTGACAAATATCGATAGCTGATCATGCATTTTTTATCAAACTAAACAAAATGATCATACATCTTATATCAAACTAAAGAAAATGATCAATATCAGTACATAAACATCCGCCTATTATCAAACTATAAACTGACCTTATGCCTGATAAAACAATGGCCTGTAACAGGCACAAAGTTTGTTAATTAGTTACTTGTTGTGTAGCATTACTAGATTTCACAGTACTACCAACAGATATAGATACCATCAGATCTGTGCTTTTCAAACCAGTGTGTTTCAAGTTCCTTTATTCATAGTTTCATCGATGTCAGCATTATTGCAGGTGCCACTACAATATCATTCCTTTTTATTTAATTATAGCCAGAAACTAGTCACTGTGTCATATCTAAACCGTGTCATATCTAAATGACTGGAACCCAACAGTTGAGACAGAAGTTCTTGATCATCAAAGAGCTGGAGTTGAATGGAACGTTCTACATGCTCTGTCTCCCAGATGTATTATGGGAGGCAATTTTGTTTCTGTGGAATGTCTCGCTCCTTGAGACAACCTTAAAAATTATTTTCGACATTTAGCATTATTTTTATGTTTAGAAAAATGAATGTCGATTTGATGACCTGTGGACTCTCATCTTTGGGTTCATATCTTGTCACACCTTTGCCAGGGTCAAGTTGATCAATGTCCATTCAAACTTCATCTTGGACAAACTGTGCATGCAACGTACAAGTGCTTTAAACGAGATACACAATACAAGTGAGGGAATCTATTAATGCATGCAAAAGCCATGTACCAGTGTTGACAGGTATGGTACAACACTCTATAGAGAGCAAATGTAATGACCAGATTAAAAATCCAAAACACCTTTTGCCTTGGAAAGTAAACACTTTTTTTCTATTTTATATTGGATTTTTGCACCCAGTCTTTGTATTTTAGCAGCCCCTAAGGCGCAACAATGATAAACAGTATTACAAAATTCTGGAATCTATGGAATCTTTATAACCAAAAGGGAACATGGGTTGTATCTATCTAAAACTTAATCTACCCTTGTTTTATGTTCAGATGCGCCTTAGAGTCTGTCATTGATGAAGATAAAGCGTTCTAAAAGACCTCATTAGATTAGATTAGATAGATGTAAAACCCCAAATAAATAAATAAACCAAGGTAATCTACAATTAATCTTCTAATATGGAGATTAATAACTAGGTGCAATCAACATGCTATGATTTTCAAAGACAAATTCCAGTAACAAATCACCAATTAATTAATGTACTATGTCTGAAATGTCCAGTGTCAAAAGGATGGCCTTTGTCAGCATAATGTGGGCCAAGCACAACATAATGCGCAAGAAAAGTAAGTGAAAACTATAGTGGAGCTGGGGGCAGTTTTATGAAATAACATAAAATACCTGGACTAAAACGTAAAAGCAATGCCCAGTATTATCACAGGGAATTTCAAATTACTTTACATAATGGTCTACAAAATTTACGTTCACAATGCTGCTTCACAAAGCCTAAAAGATCAGTGATTGTGAAATACATCATCGACCAGTGTTGCACAAAATTATCCATGATGGGCACAAGTGTATCTCTAGTACAAATAAGGCTGTACTAACTATTGAATCCTACAATAAAATTTCTAGATCTTCATTGACACAGTTAACATATATTCTTATCAAAACAAGCAGTACAAATGTGCCCTCTTCAACTCAGGAGGAGAATCTTGAACATATTGCTGTCTGCAAATAGAAGCAGTGTGACAAGTAAGGAAGGAACCAGCAGCCATTTCCATGGCATAATCAATATATTAATAATGCTAGGAATGCAGTCACCATCTGAAGTATTGGCTCCTACAAATACGGCTTTAAGTATAAAATAACAAGCAACTTCAGAATCGTCTGTCCTGCTTTGGGATAAATTTAGACAAACAACAACATGGTGTTTTAATGTATACTACATTTATTTTACAAAGCCTTGCTGTAAATAACTTTTAAAAAACTGAAAAGTTTTATTCTGTGCCGCTATGCAAATTCAAAACTATAAATAATAATACAAATTAAAATAACTTACACAGTTGCCTGGGTGCAAACCCATTGCATAAGTGGTCAGAGTGGCAGAGTCATAAAGTATCTACTACAGGTGGATCTGAGTTCGAATCTGCTCGTGGTCCTGCCCTAAGACCCAGAGATGACTGCAGTGGCGTGTGGCGAAGTTATTTACAAACTGTTGGCAGGTTTAAGGGTCATATAAAGGTCAACTACATCAGAAGGTTTGAACACAGTAATAGATAAGTTTGGGAAATTTTATTTACATGTGAAGTTTTAAAATATTTCTTGTTAAGAATTTAAAAGCCCCAAGCCAAACTAGAAAGCTGGTGACCTTGGCAAAGATGGTGGAACCTATGGAAGTGATCCATGTAGCGTTTTCAAACCATAATATCTTGGAGCTGTACATCAATGTAAAATGGTAGGGTAGCACCCGACCGCCTAAAAGTGTGGAACTCATGGCCTTTAAGAGGAATATTTCTGTGTTGTAAACTTATTACCAAATAATGGGGCTGTAAGGGGAAGTCGTATGGAATACAATAAGGCTTTCAATGCCTAAAGAACATTCTACATAGGAAGTGGTTGTAAAAGGTGGGTAGTTGTATTCAATGATGAGTCCCGTGATGTTGCAGAGTCTTGGTCTACTTTACCAGTAAAAGGGGAAGCAAAGATGATGTATGGTAAAAGGAAATGCTATTTGGGTTGAACTTAGTAGAACTATGAGGCGATTCGTTGGACATTTTAAGGAAGCCATAAAATGCAGTTAGGGAGATAGACCAAGACAATATTGGATTATGTCACAGAGCATATCACAGGGAACTGAAATGTTGACAAGTGTCTGAAATGTTGTCAAATATACCAAAGGGATTAAATTTGGAATTTATCGAGATACTGCATACTTATCTCTGAATATATGGATGGGAAATTGGCCATATATCCCAACTACATACCCTTGCTTTAGCTTGCATGGAGAGAAAGGTTAAATAGCTGTTAGTGAAACTGCATTCTGGTAAAGGTATTTCAGGACTTATGCATATTGTGGACAGAGACAATAAGTGGCAGGTCCATGAATATTGGAAATCTATGTCAAGTACTGAACTGCAGTAGGCTGACTCAATTGAATCTTGTGCCCAGTAAAAGTTTCTTGAAGCACAATGAGGTAATTTATGTCAACAATTTTGCCTGAATGCAGGATCGCAATTGAATCCACCACTTTGTTGGAGCTTCCCTGGATATGATCAATGATAAGGTCAACGGGGCATTGTGTAACAAATATAAACGCTAAGCATTGGTTCAGTACACTCTAAAGATTCCAACTTGCCATACATGTTTATACTATAATCTTAACTATAAAATTTTATTTTCGCAAACATGGCCATTCTACAGATCCACTCTAAAACGAAGATTATTTATATTCTTTGCAAAAATACACCACACTAGATATTGGTGAATGAAAATACTCTAAATACTCTGCATTGAATCCAAGTCGTTGAAGAGCCCGAGCAGATTTATAGTACTTGAGTAATTCACATGGAAAAACAGGCATAATTACAATACCATCTCTCTCCCCTTTTCAGAGTTGAGGGTTACAAACTTAGAAACAAGACAAGTTTGTGAGTACAAAATATCAAATTTGTCACAGTCTTCGACACGGCAGAAAATTCCCTTTTAACTGCCAATTCCAATTCCAGTTCAACTTTTATAGCGCTTAATCTCTGCCAAAGTGACGGACTCTAAGGCGCAACATCATAAGTATAGTCACAAAAAATCATTGTCCTTATCCATAGCAATGGTCGACATCATGAAGAACACCATATGGGGTGGAAAATACTAAGGAGGATAAGCTTGGCAGAATAGGGTTGCCTTAAGTTTTTTTCTGAAGGAGGCAATAGAATTGGCAGATCATACATCATCCGGGAGTTCATTCCATATTTTGGGAGCATCGTATGCAAAGCTTAGACCAAACTGCTTTGTGGATTTGTAAATAGATGGTTGGTATTGAGGAACATGTAGAATTATACCATCAGATTGACTCAACCTAGTATTATAGGCACATTGTCTAACTTTGAGGAATGGGCTGAAATATTTTGGACAGTTAGTATGTAGGTATTTGTATACCAGCAAGGCAGTCTTGAAGATGCAACGGTGCCTTATGGGTAGCCAATGAAGGGCTTTTCTTTGTGGAGTGGTATGAGAAAGACAAGTGGCTCTACAAACAATTCTGGCCAGACTGTTTTGAATGCATTGTAGCTTGCGTAGGTTAGAAACAGATAGACCCCTAAACAAGAAGTTACAGTAGTCAAGTCTACTCCCCACAAGTGCGTTTGCAGCCATAAGAGCAGCATCACGAGTCAAGTACTGTCGAATTTGTCTAAGATCCCTCATCTGGATGAAACAAAGTTTACATACACTCTTAACATGTTTGGTGAAGGAAAAGTCTGAGTCAAACCAGACACCCAAATTCTTAATGGCATCTGAAGGTATCAGTGATTCACCCAATATGCCACACTGCTTTATTACATTTAATCTGACTTATAGGATCTCTGCAAGGCCAATACTTCTAGAAATCACATTTAAGTGTGAGCTCTAGCTAGGCTTTTAGACATCACTTATTTCGGGGTTTTTTTGTCTCCTGACTTTTATATATTCTGGCATAGCGTGATAAGCATCTGTCTGAGGTTATGAACCAATGGGCTATGTTAGTACTTGGATGGGTGACCATCTCAGTGTACTATTCGTGTCTCTAATGGCTTTGCGTGTCACGCTAGTAGACCAAAACCCCTTTCAGCCTTGTTCTGTCTTGATTTTCATTAATTGTGCACTACTCTAGTGCAGTACTCCAGTTTCTTATTGCTTTACAGCACACCCATACAGACCAAAACAAATTTCAGTTTTAATTATTATTGTTTCAATAAAAGGTCTTTTCAGTGACTATTATTTTGGATTCTAAATATGTAACTTAGCAATTTTCTATGTTTATTTTCTAGGTTTGTATGTATTTCCATGGGTCACTATCCTCTAAAATCTTTTTCTTTACTATTGCTTTGTCTGAACATAGAAAATGTTTATTTTTCTTCTATTTTTTCTTTCTAACAATACTGGTACACTCAGCCACTTACTAACTGAAGATAAACACACTTTCTGCAAAAATGCTATTACAGAATGGTTTTATGGAAACTTCCTCTAATTAAATTGTATCAGCTCTGGCATCCTAAATTATTCTGGAAAGTTCTATCAAATAAAATTTTTAATAGGCAAAAAGTAAAAGTACAGAATAAAATAAAGAGAGGATACAAAAACATATTTTTCCTGAGAAATGAAACATTTTGTATTCAAAATTACTGTGAGGTAGTTGTATGATCCTTTGAAATCTTCCCACATCAATCGTGAATGAAAAACTCATTTGGCTCCCGGTGAGATACAGGGTTCCAGTAAGCATTTAAAGCATTTTAAATTGGTTTAAACATTCACAAAACATTTTAAAACCCTAGCTTTTGGGTTACAAAACATTTTCAAGTAAATGTTTACACTCTAATGTTTAACAACTTTTTAAAAAAAATTCTCTGTACAAACTTCCTTTTCATATATGAACCTGTCCTTCAATAACATACTTCAGGAATCATCATAAGATTCACCTTTACAATCAAAGCATTCCCATGTAGTATCTTCCCCTTGTTTATGGCCATAATCTTGGATTACTGAACTAAAATACCCCTTATCTATCGCTTTTGTAAATTCTTGTGTTAGTTTAGGGCATGGAGTTCTCCTGTCTGTATAAGATATTGCACCTGCAAGGCAATAGACCAGATTAGAAATTGTACCTGCAAAGCAATAGACCGGGTTGGAACTGGCTATTTTATTAAGAAAATGGCAGTACAGAGCTCGACTTAAATTTATATTAATAATATTTTTAGTGTTTGACAAACTTAATTTTCTGGATTATTGGTGATGTGATGATCCGGGAAGTTAGTCATTCTGTTGAACTGTTCAAGTAGAACCTATGTCAAAATACCAATTAATTAAATATTGTATTGCCACAGCAACCTCTTTTTGTGTAACCATGTTTTGTACAAATTTTGCCTTGGTACAGGTTATTTCATGAGGATCTAGCTATGAACCTGAATACACTTATACGAAAGATACTGGAAAATCTTGAAAAACAGGTGGCACCATCCTGCAAAGTCTTGATTTGCAGGTTGATGTTTCACTTCATCAAGACTCTTCCTAATCACGTGCAATCAAGTCATGAAGTAGGTTTCTTAGCAAATGCTAAAGTAATAAGTAGACTGGACAACTGTAATTCACTCTTGCCTCGCAGATTTCGAGTTCAGGAGGTTGCAGGGTTATATATTATCCTGCAAGGTAGTCATTTTATCTTCTATGTCTTCACACATCAACCCATAATCAAAATAAATCCTTTACGTCAGTAAGATACAGGATAAAGGTCAAAATCAGGTTGATTACAAACAGAATTCTTTACATGACTAACCAATATATCTCGGTGAAAAACTATATTTGTACATCTTGTCATAAAATCGGGATCAGGTTTTCATATCTTAAGTCTTTTAAGCCACTTCTCTTCATTGTGAAGTCTGTATATCGCTCATTTTCAAAGTCATCATGTACCAACTCATTGGAACTCTTGATATACCTCAGCAATATGTTAAGATCCACCTTATAATGTGAAACTTCCACACTTCTAATTGGACTTTTATAGTGCTTAATCTCCTCAAACAAGAGGACTCTACGGTGCGTAGTATCTTCCCCTTATTTACACTGCAATCTTGGATTAGTGACCGAGAGCATCCCTTGACTAATGATGTTTGGCACTTCTTTTGACAATTTAGTACACTGTGTTCGTCCACCAAAGCAGTAGATTAGATTAGCAAAATTTAATTATTGATACAACAGATTTCGATTGAGTCAGCTATCTCTTGGCAGCACAGTCTCTATCTTTGTTAATAACAATGCTCAGTCTCTAACTTGTCATGTGTATTGTTTGCCAAAAAAAGTGCCAACCCTCACTGTGACAACATTTCCTTTTTAAAACATACTTTTATTCATTCCAGGAATCTTCTATTTGGTCCACTTCATCCTAGGGTCCTTTGGCATCTATTTCATCATTTCGGTAATACTAAATTCAGCATACAGAAAAATCAAAAATTAAATTTTATAGTAAAACTGTCTTAAACCCAACCTTAATTTCCATGTAAAATACATTCGATTAAACAATGGAATTTATTTTAGGCATTGATTCAATTAACTATTAGAGGAGCTGCAAAATGTTATCTTACACTTCAGACAGCAACGGCAACAGTGTCTGTGAGATAGCTGACATAGGGTTGGACTGCAGTCAGAGTCATAGGGTGTCCATCAGCAAAATTGATTCTATAGATCATGTTTTTAAAGTTCGCCCTGCAATCAGGTGCTGAATTGGCTATTGTTGTCATGTTTCCTAAGAAGTAATCAAATGTTAAAGTCTATTTATTGCATGTGTCATTTAACATACAATCGGTATGTGACACATTACACCTGGGGCCTGCAGTCATACAAATCACGAAATGTGTGCTAAGGGGCTTTATAACTGAGCAAATTATGGAAAACATATTATTTGGACCACAGAGCCTGTAGAATGGGGATCTGTAAATCGAAGCATTCGTAAAGGGATTCTTCATAAAATAGCAAACTAACCTATACTTAACGACAATATAATGACATATTAACTAAAGAAATCTTCTGTACTTCTCAAGTGAGTGGAGATCCCTTCCAAGTCATATATATTGAAATGTATCACTCACTCCAAACCCAGTGTAAATTACCATTTATATTCACATTACCTTTATGCACAATATTCAGTAAATTTGTTTAATACAACGATTGTAACATCATCTTTATTTGGAAGTAAAGAACAACAAACAGTTAATGCAACAAACAGTTAACAACTGGGTCTGAGTTATCGTTAAATTTAGTGGCATTTTGTGAAAAAACTTAACCAAAAGTAAACTAACTAAGGTTTTGATTTACATGAGTTTGCTTATTTAGGGTTAACTAAGAGCTAACAAATTCATTAGCAGAACGAAGGCTTTGATTTCCAGGTCCTGCACTTGTTGAGTCACTCCTCTGGCAGCGTGGTCATGTTTACACTATCTAGTTTATCATGACTGAAAACAAATGACTTGTGAGAGGGTATAAACAGATAATCCCATTAGCTTCGTGTTGAGCCATACAACATTTTGAGTTACAGCGTCACAAGTAGTTGCACATTCATTTTAGTTTCTTCCCTGGATAAAGATCAAAAAGGGTAAACATTTTCAGCAATTCCAACAGGTTATTAGCTGGAAAAAAGCACAACATTTCAGGCCGATGCATACAACAACATAGTTTTCAGGCTGATACATATCAGGCATATCATATAGTTATTAAGATTTTGATAGACACATTTTTCTTTAAACAAGGAATCGAAGAGGCGTTAACTTTGAAGGTTAAGCTGTTTTTATAGGACATATTTCCAAATGTGGGGTGACAGAATCAGAACTGAGGCAGTTACCAATCATTAGTAATGATGGTTTATGAAATAATTCTAATGCACTTTGTTGGACATAAGCATTCTGTCAATGACGATTTTCATATTGTACTTTGGGAACAAATACATTCTCGATTTTACTTTTAGCAATTTGATTTTTATGACCATTTTTTCTATGTAGCATTGATCTGTAATTCCAACTGCTATTTCCACTGATTACACGAACAGGAAGTTAAGATGTGTAAATTCGGTCCTGCATCTAGGTGCCGGGCAGATCAGTCCTAGGGGAGTCCTATTATCGATCAGGGGTAAAATTTAGTTTGTACCAGCATGGGTTTTGTATCCTGCCATCTCATTGGTCAGGTGTTATTCATGTGCAAGTTTGCTCTCCCTTCTGCCATTTCAAATCTGCAGGGCAAGAAGGTGACATTGAGAAACAAAAAAATTACCCACCCATTTTCTTCCCTTCCCTTATTGTCAATATACATAGGCTATTGTGTCTCTAATGCAACCTGGGCGGCGGTCATCCTTGGCCTAACTTTAAAAACCCAGGGGACAGAGAGGTGCTGAGCAGCAACATGGACTCTGTGACATAATCAACCTAACATCCATTATACAAAAACGATGCTCTGAAACAAGAAAACACAGGCAATATCTTGTCCTATACAATAACACACACATTATTGATAATCGTACAGCCATTTACAATGTCAGTGCATATCTTCCATTATAATGCTCTAAAGCACTGTACTATTAATATTTAATTATACTTGTTTTACATATTAATAATCTTTCACACGTACATTTTAACTATTTATATCATCAGTCCCTGCCCCATCCCAAGAAGACAACAGACATGGGATTTAATTTTATTATACATATGTGTCATATTCTTCTAACTATATTATATGTACAGATCTAAGCATGATACATAAGTTACAACTAAGGCAATCAGATTTTTAGGTGAATACACAGGTTACATAAACAAAGTTAAAATATAAATTGTAAATGACTTGTCATGATTCTGATTACACACATAAACTAAAGTTACATAATAAAGAAATAAAGCTGCACTAAAGACATTAAAAAGACATAAAACATATATACTGGTTACTGATAATCAAGGTCAGGTCAAAGGTCAGAGGTCACACCCTGCCAGGGGCTCAAGGTCAGGTAAATGACCCCTCTAGGTCACTTCAAGGTCAGAGGTCGCATGACCTGTGATGAGGTCAAAGGTCAGAGGTCACATACCCTGCCAGGTGCTCAAGGTCAGGTGAATGACCCCTCTAGGTCACTTCAAGGTCAGAGGTCACACGACCTGTGATGAGGTCAGCTGTGCCTCCAGGTCAAAGGTCATATCACCTATGCTGAGGTCAAATGTAAGGTGAGGAGGTCGAAGCTGATAATGTGACCCCTGAAGATGAGCCAGGTGTATATAAGACATTCTGTATGCAGCACTTTACCTTGAAATGACTATGATATACATCATAAGAGACCCTCAAAAGCCCAAAAGCAGGAGTAGTTATACATTATCAATAATACGAGCAAATGAGGCAGCAATATCCCTACTAGAATTTTCATTTGCTTGAATATAGGTCCAAACACAATCCGACGTCCAGGAGCCATGGTGCTTAATGCTCCCCAGGGGCATGTGAGAGTTATAAGCAAAAGAGGCCCCTGAACGCCGGAAGGTGTGGAATGTGAAGTGGGAGGGTGGGAAGCCCATTTTTACATTTAATTTTGCCAAGGCCTTTCTGATTCTGGAGTCAATAAGGACCACCCACCCCTTGGAGGTTTTGACTTGGAATAATGGTTCATGTGGGGCTGGGTTGTAGAGGGCTATAGCTTGCTGTAAGGCCCTAACTGGGCATAACAGAGGGGATGCTAATTTTGGTACCGTGATGACATGCACTCTGTCCCTTGTCTGGAGGGTCTTTGACCATTTGATGGTCACATTCATGAAATTTTTTGAAACTTTGAGGTCATTGGGGGTAAGATGACGAGAAGCGTCAAACGCCCCTGACGCATGAGGGGCTATGTTGGAAATTCGTAAAAATGCAAAGAAGGCCAGTAGAAAAGCTGCTTTGAAGGTTTGGCCAGAGGGAATGGTGTTGCATAAGGACACCAAGGTTTTAAGGGTGTCCAAGGACATGATATTTCTCTGTACCACTGTTAAAGGTTTATTAATCTTCAAGGCTTTGACAAAATATGATATTTGCTGGGACTGGAAGACTGAGTGATCCAACTGATGAATTATAAAGGTAGCTTTAAGAGCTGAGAGGTTATTGGATATCATGTTGACTGACACTCCATTATCTGTCAAGTACTGGAGATAGGCCATGATATGTGAGAGGTTTACTTTAAAAATTGAAATTTTTGCACAATAACAAAATGCTAAAAAGTTTCTAAACAGGATATTGTAGCATTTCCTGGTTTTTGGCCTTAGTGCCAACTTGAGTGTTGAAGTTGCCTCTCTGGTCAGCCTTGCCAGGGGGTTGTGACCTGCAACAAAGTATAATAACTGTTATAATCATCATAATATCATGGTAAGGTATAGTGACTCAAACCATATAGTTAAATGAGGAGAAAAATATTTTTCAACTTAAATGTCATAGTCTAAATCTAACATATTCATTTGAACTGGCAACCACATGGGGTTTTCTACCAAACTCTGTAATCTAACAATCTGAGCAGGTGAGTTAATCCATCTGGATAAAAGGTCAGCGACCTGGTTAATTTTTCCTGGTATATGTTTATACACCGCCTGGATGTCCTTTTTGGCTAACTCCATCCAGATATTCCTTGCCACAGCAGCCAAAAATGGATCCTTGGCTTTCCCCGTCGTTAATACGCTGACTACTGCAGCATTGTCGCACTTAATCAGAATGGACTTCCTGTGCCAAAGTGACGCAAAGACACGTATTGCTACCAGAATGTTGATCATCTCCAATTGGGCTATGCCCAGGTTTCCATAATGGCTGGGTAGGGGAAGGTGATAGATCAAATTTTCCCAGCGACCTCCCAGACCCTGTAAACATGCATCTAGTTTGACTACATGGTGAGTCCTTACATGGTCATAGAAGGACACACCATTATACTTACTTAGAAAATTGCTAAACCACCTTAAATCTCTTTTAAAATCATGCGTCAACTGAATGGTGTAAGCATCATAGTTGTCTCTAAGCAACTCTAGCATTCTGTTCAAAAATATTCGAGCTGGGGCCACACACTTGTGGACGTATAGCAAATTTCCCAGCAGTGATTGTAGTTCGCGTTTAGTACAGACACGTTTGTGGAGCCATGCGTCAACCATGTCAGAAATACGACGCATTTTTTCTTCAGGGATTGAGATTGTGCGTTGACGCATGTCAACTTCAACGCCTAGGCATATGACCTTTGTACATGGTGGCACAAGTTTCTTACTACTCACGTCCAACCCCAGACGTGCCTAGAGTTGTTGAAGGAAAACGTAGGATCTGCGGGCGACGCTGGGCGTTGCGATCGCTGATACGTTGAAAAATTTGCGTGCCGTGGCAACTCCCGAACAGAAGACACATGTCTACGTACGTGACGTCACGCCACGTAAGGCCTAAAAGGTCCAGATCTCCCGGATCTATCTTGACGTGGCAAAATGCCCTGCTAATGTCTATTTTATAGAGGTGTGAACCAGGACCTGACGCATGAGGTTATGTCATCAATAGTGGGAAGTGAAAGTACGAACTCAGTGTCTAGGTACGAATCCTTATCCACCCCTGAGTTTACAGAGAAACCTTTTGGCCATGATAAATCCACAATTACACGCCTGTGGTCTGAATGAGGTTTTTCTCTAGTCATAAATGGACTTTTGTGACAATGAGGTATTGGGTCAACCAAAAATGGGCCCATTATGGCCCCAAATTGGGCTTCTTCTTGTAAGTACGCTTCGACGTCCTCAGGATAATCAATAGCTGAGGAGTGATTTTTGTTATCACATTTTAAACTGGTTTTTCTGTCAAAGTCCAGGGGGAATCCAAAAGACAGTAAATCAATCAACTGAGTATCCCAGTACCCCTGAAGTACTTTTTGCCATTCCTTAATGCATAGTTGGGTTTGTACCGGTATTCGACAGTGCATGAAGTTTGGCCTACCACTTTTTCTGATTTCTTTGTGTGCCTTAAAAAGGTGTGAAATCATTCTTGTTGATGAAATTACTGAGAGGTGCGACAAAGTTGGACAATGGAATAAATCCAAAGTTAAATTGACTTTGTTTTTCCCAATTTTTAAACATCGAGCAGTTCATAGTTAGTGTGCCATCCTTGTACCTACGACCTCGTTTTGAACACACTGAAGTGAGGAGTTTGTCTGTATCCCACGCATTGTTAATATCAAACAGAAGGACAAAATGGTCATCAGCCGCGTGGGTGTTGGCTGTGTCTTCAACTATTGAGGACACAGAATGCTGTTTACTGACACCCTGATTACTGGCGACCTTAGCTTGGCCATTTAGGACCTCTGTACTGTTTACCAACTGGTCAACAAGGCGTTGTTTTTCAGGTATTTGTTTCGTGCCATCTCTGTGGCCCTTAATATTTGACACCTCAGTGTGACACGTCAACTTACTTTTAGCAGGTGTGACCACATTATTCTCCCCCTTTGACATCTTACCTGCACTACCTGGGCCATCAATGGTTTGCTGTACAATACCCTTACCTGCCTCCACCCTGGATGCTGGGTAATTGTCACAATTATCTGCAGGTCTTGTACCTGCTACTATGCCGACATCGGCCTTGCAGAGATTTGTTGAGAGGGGTTTTGGCTTTTTGGTTATACCTACCAAAGTGTCAGACTCCCTGATTGTTTTTTTGATTTTTCACACTTACTGTTACTTTGGCTGGACAATCCTGTCTGTATCTAGCATAACTTGAATTGTAAAACACACGGGTGCACACTTCTTGGGTGTGGTATTTACTGACATGGTTATTATTTAAAAATTTTTGAGAATGGACAGGATTTCCACCCACCTGTTTGTTTTTGCTGCTCAGCTCTCTACTTACTGAGCAGCCTGATTCTCGTTTTTTGGAAACTTTTGCTTTTTGGCAAAATAACAGTCTTTTTCAGGATGAGTCATGTGACGACCCTGAGTCAGGCAAAACGCACATATATGTCTCTAAGTCTTGCCATTTGCTTCATGATCTGCGGTATGTGTGCATGAGGCTGTTTGATATGCTTTGCAAAACCAGGGTTTTCGCTGTGGGTCTTGGTTTCGAGCCCAATTTTGCCTACTTGTTGTGGTGTGGCGCTGAGCATGAGCTCTGCGAATCCTATCTATGCGAGACGTACTAGACCAATCAACTGTACCCCTTTCCATCTCACACAGTAACACTGCATGAGATGCCTTGGCACTAGCCCAGGAAAAATCCTGAGCATCTTCCATGAGGTCACATAGGTATTGTAACATTTTTTCCCTGATTTTTTCACTTTCTTCATCCAAGACCCCTTTTACGAAGCCATTTACAAATTGGGTGAGATTAAGCTGGTCAAAAGTGATTCTTTGCTTGTTTACACCCCACAAAATGTACTCATGAGGCCAGTTTACTTTTCGATTCACTACCACATCAACAGGGCCCCCCTTTTGGATTTGAACACTTGTTCTTTACCTTTGGTTACTTGGGACCTCTCCAAATCAGCTACTGCCCTATCAACGTGCTTTTGGATCGCTTTTGAGGATCTCAGAGTACTTCGAATAGGTAATTCACAATCATCTTCCTCAGAATCACTGACTTCACTGGAATCATCACATTTTTTACATTTTAAGATGTCATTTTTACTATGAGACACTTTACTTAACTTATGAGAGTCCTTCTTTCGATCCCGACGGCGTCGTTGCCCACCTTCAGCTACTTGATTTTCCACAGCGTCGAGTCTGCTGGATACTTTCTTCAGTTCATCCAAGATCTTTACTTGAAGTGATGTACTGCCTCCATCAGTTGAGTCTGAGTCATCTTCAAAGCCACTCTGGTCCACCAGACCTGGGGTCGAGGCCCTCTTAACTTTACAGTCCTGCTTTTGAATGGCAGATGACGGCCCATGTTGAGACATTGGGCTCACAATACTATTTTTACTCAACTGAGAGTCCCAAAATCACAATACTATTTTTACTCAACTGAGAGTCCCAAACAAAGAGTCACTTTCTTCTTCTTTGATTTCACTGGCATTTCATCAGCAGATGACTGTTCACTTAAGATCTCCTGGCACTTTTTACCGGTCGGGGGAAAATGTCTTTTTGTACATTTACTACACCAGCCCTTGTGTTTCCCCATATTTTTGATTAATTTTTTAAACTAGTCACTGTAAAAGATATACAGCAAGACTCTTAAGTATGCTGCCCAGACATATCAGACAAAATTTGGCTAAATCACTGCAACAAGGAACTTAATAAACTAGGGTAGACCGTCCCTTAGTGTTCAGCCAAATGACGCCTTTTGTAGTCTAACACCAGCATGCAGAGGAGTGTGACCCCGTCATAAACCTGACGCGTGACAACAATGTTATTTAATAGTTCCAGCTCCAACACAATGATACAATCCAGTATCCAATCCTTGCACACACACAATAAAATTAAAGTTAAAATCAGTAAAACATAAAATCAAAATCGGAATAAAAAGCTTGATTTGAGAGCAAAATTAATTTTCAGTCCTTTCTCCTTGCTCTCCAGTTTGAAACTGAGACACCCAAGCCACCAAAGGTTAAAGTGGAAAGGTCAGCCAATAGGAGCAAAGGATACAAATCTCCCCTGGGGATGAGAATGCCATCCCAGGCCTAAGTGAGGATGCAAACAAAATGTGACTAAGGTACCCCCTAAGATATCTTGGGATGGGGAGGACTGACAGGCGTGATGTCTGTACACCACTATTGACAGTATTATTGCATGTCTTTTATTGTCTTATTTTAACATTCAATCTACCTATTTTACAAGGACTGATAGGTCCCTACAGTTTGTGTGATCTATGAGTTGAACTCTGTTATTAGGGTCATTCAGTTGTATATATTTGAGCTAGATGGATTTCACGGGCCTTCTTTCCCCTGACCTTGCCAGTGTATCTTATAACTCTCAATATATATGTAAGCAAGACTTCTCATCTTGCTTCACCTTACATTTATCTGGGTAGTCAATTTTCCGTTTAAATAACCTTTGATGGGTGCTTCTCCATCTCCAAAATTAACCACTTGGCAGCCACTCTTTTTATCTGGCTTACTCACATATGGCACTTAGTATAAAATAATTTACATAACCTTACAGGTCCAAATTCAATAATTATTCACATAAATATTAGCCATACTCTTTTCATGTTTTGGTTTAGTTCCATTAGTATGGCCTTCCTCCACCTTGGAGTGATATTCATGATAGGGTATCATACCCACAGTTTACATCTCCACCTTCTCTGTGCCATGGGGTTTATCCATAACCATGTAGTATTTCTGTAGATACACTGTTTCCACTGGTTACATGTTCTCACTTTTAACATGGTTCTGAACCCATGTCCTTATAGCTATGCCATCTTCTGGGTCACCTCGCAATCGTTTCAAGGTCAAGGAAATTGCTAAATTTCACCTCTTTCACTTTGGGTTGTGGTGACCTTTGTATTTATCAAGGTCAAGTCGAATTGACTGGTCTTGACCTAAACTTATTCATTCTTATTAGATCTCCTCTGTGTGCTCCTGCAACCAATGGTGTTATGAAGCCAGTTTAGTAATTTAATGACTTAGTAAAATTAAAAATTTAAATGTAATATTGTCATGTGCACATTAAAGGACATCTGGTAGATTGAATAGATATTTAAACCCATGCTTGTCTTTTTATGTCTTGGGGGACGTACTGGGGACTGTTGATCCCAAAATCCATTTAGTCCATGTGCAGTAGTTTAATTTACTCGACAATAAATTCGCGTAATTGAAAGAAAAAAATACATATCTATGATATTTATAAAATCAAGTGTTAAAGTATAGCTAGAAACAAATGATTATTTCTACTTTTGATGTTGATCTCAAATAATTCTACTCTTCTGGGAAATATGTGTTATTACACAAAATATAATGATAATGACTAAATTAATTATAGACTTTTTCATATTTACAATATCTGCTAATGTTAGTATTTACATAGTCGCTTCCTCTATTATTATGCTGGACAATGGCTTTTACATCCTGGTTTTGCAACATACTCAGCAGCAACTTTTTCTCCAAACCTGTAAGCCCAGTGATGCTGTGTTTTTTATCTGATGACACATTAACGCCAAATGAAAACGGTTTGCTCAATAGGGATCTATTTATCTGTCTGTTTATTACTGTACTTCAACTTAAGTATTAGCCACTTTTCTGTGGAAACACTTTGGGCCATTTTGCCCAAATCTTTATGGGGATTTTTTAAATGACTGGCTGTTCTGTCTATGTTTTCATTGGGTTTTTTGTTGTTTTCATTCTTTATCTCACACGGCACTGAATTTTGTTAGGGCTCCATTTCAAAATTATTTAATTTTCAAATTTTTATGACCATCTTGGATTTTTGGACAGGTTTATAAATATTGCAAATAGAGTAAGCTATTTGAATCTTATTTACAAGTCTAGCAGGTAATCAAGCTTGGTGTAATTAATAATCAACATTTTAAACATGTAACATCATGGACCTTTCAACTCTAGTATCAGTACTCATTATCTTTTTTAATGTTTATAAGATTTTCTTTAAAAAAAAATTAAAAATCGCAAATATCACAGAATTAGTGTGGATATAAAACTCATTTTCATACAGGGATTTCTTCAAGACAGGTTATTAACTTCTATCAGGGCACTCTGTTGTGGCAGGTAAGACTGCACTCATTAATAACCCACCCTGAAGTCATCACATGTGCAACTCTGTAAAGCTTTTACTATGTGTATTGTGTGTGGATAATTAATTCTCTTGTGATAATTTCACTGGGTGGTCAGTTTGTGGTTTCACAGGCTCGGTAACATTCCACTTTTACAAGTAATTACATCCGGTAGGTGCAAGCCCTCCAGAAAAGCCCTGAAGAAAACATAAAAAACTGTGGAGATAAGTTCAACTTACTGGAATTTAAACACATGTTAAAACAATTAAAGCTGCTATTAGATCCAATAAGTTCGGTCCTTTTATATGACATAAAGAGTTGACATTTGCAAGAAAAAGTAAGTTTGGAATTCTCATGAAATCTAAGTTTATCTTACAATTTTCACAATAAATTAAGCTAAGCAAGTAACTGTAGCTTGAAGCACTACTTGTTAACAATGCTCTTTGGAAGTAAATGAATACAGATCAAGCAATTACTGATAGTATTACCCACTGGGTTCTTGCACATTTAACAGATTGATAGCTTGGATGAAAAAGGTAGGTTTTTCTGCCATTATACCAGTTTCTTTTAAAGTATTTGTGTGCAGTGATTTTCAAAACTTTGCGGTTATAAAAAATGCCGTCATTTTTGTGGTTATAAGTTTCGATCCAGTTCAAGACATGTGATGTTCACAAAGGGTATGTCATATTGTGACATTAGATGTTATAAGCTATGCAACAGCCTATAACTTGCATAGGCTCAACACAGTGTGGAATGCTAAAACCTGGTTTTGTTCTAAATAGTGAGAATACCTATTCAAAAAACGATTATGCCATGTTCCACAGTACATGTCCTTGTGCCCCAGTCACACTACAGGCAGTACATGCTGCGATTACAGGTTTTACTCAGCTGCGGAACCGCCTCCAAGGACACCTTGTATCTTCCGAGATTTAGTGCATCCATCATACTTCAAGCAGTATAATTCACGGCTATAGGTTTGGGTGAATCACCCTTGTCATTCAACTACCATCTGAGGTTTGTATGCGAAGTTGTGACACAATGGTGAAATGCCCAATACCTCCACTCACCTTATATTGTGTTACACTAAAAGACGCCCGATTCACAACCTTATATACACCATGGGCCGCACCATCAGATACAGTAGCAACAAGTTCAATGACGCATGCTTGCATTCACCTGCCTATGCTCATGGTGAGGCAGTCAGAGACAGAAATTTTAAACATTTTAAAACTTTCGTAGAATGCGCTAGGTAATGGATGTGTCACCACTGCGTCACAAGGTCACTTACAAACCTTTGGGGACTTGGTGGTGACTTAACATTCTTGGAACATTCTTGGAAAAGCAACCTTTCAAAATAAAAAACCATTACTTTAAACTTTGGCTGGTTCATAGCTTTTGTATTTTGATGACAAAGCTGAAGCTTTTGTCTTTACCTCGCTCTAATACATACACATTTTAATGGCAGCACAAAATAACTGATACAAGATGCTGGGAAAATGTGTGAGGATTACATTATCACCGATTCTGACGCCCTTACACTTGATTTTCATTTTAAGGGGGAAGGTCTAGCCTATTTTATCGTTGTATTTAGCCTTTGCCTGAGCTTTGAATTATGATTGACTTTTTCTAACCCGCCAGTTAAGACAAGCGTAAAGTCAGTCACTCAGGGAGCCTTCATTTTGAGCATAAATCCAGCAGGACTGGTTATGTATTGAGGTCACAGCTGAGCAGTATCTGCCTGATTTGATGGAAGACGCTATGACATCTGTTGAATTGAATGGCCTAAACTCAAGATTCTTTGGGCAAAATGAAGCTGTGAATAAGCCACCCTGGTACTGTAAAAATGTATCCGACTGGAGCAGGTCCTTTAGCCATGATCATAAGAGCAATGGCATGTTGCACAGGCTGATTTCTTCTCACAATTTAAAAAAAAAAAAGAAAACACTTTAATCAACGTAAATGTCAGCCCAAAAAAGTGGAAGGCTACTCTGAGGTCAGCATATTTATTAGTCCAGCAGATATGTGATAAAGCATGTTTTGTTGCTATTATGAAGTTTTTTTTTGTTGATTCAGCATCTCTGAGCTGTCCTGAAAAAAAATAATTAGCCGGATGCCAGCTTGGCACCCTTGAGGATTTATTAAAGCCCAAAACAAAATGGCGGCCATAAATAATAGAAAATTTTATTTTTACAAACATCTTTGCTTCTGTTGTACTTAGAAACACAATATTGGTGTCTTAGTCTAGGTTTCTGAGGCCACAGAATTTATTTATGATGTGATATAACATTTAAATGGAACATAAATATCAGGTTTTTACAATCACCTACCAAGTTAGAAGAATATTTTTGACAATATTTTTACATTATTTGCATAGGCCATATTGTTTTATATTCCAATATTCCATTTTATTTTCGAAATTGGTCATTAATGTAATAGCCAGATCCATTCTACCATACCACACATTGATTTATCTATCACAAGTCACAGTCATGTTCATATTCACCACCCAATGTAGACATGACACCCATCTGTTTCAGGAGCCTAATTCACTAAAATTGTATAGTTGTAGCATGAAATTTGTACTTAAATATAAATATTTTCTTATCTTAGAATTTTCATACTTTTGGATAAGAATTATTCTTGGCATAAAATTATTCTTTTCTAAAAAGGACTTTAAACCTATAAATATCTAGCAAATCATATAAATGTTAAATTTAAAACCAAAAAAGAATATGCTTCCACATCTGAACCACATCAGCTCTTGATTGACAAGTAAACAAACCTAAATTTAGTTTTTATTTAAATCAATCAGATTTTTGGACAAGTTTTGGCCTCATCTGCAGATGACTCACATATTGAACTTTAGTTCTTTGAGAACATTTGTAGACATTCACTTAACAGTAATGGACCGCAAAAGGATTGCCAGATATCTGCCTGCTGGACATGTCATTGTAGGATGTGAACCATTTCACATTTATTTGGAATTGAGAGGCCAGAAAATACTTCACTATACTTTGCTTGAAGCAGTTGAAGTAGATCTGATCACTGAGCCAACTGCCTTTATTGCTGCTTGTTATAGGTCCAAGGTAAAAGGTGATATAAACACCCATTATCAGTTCTGAAATCTAAGATAGTAAATTCAAAAATTCATTCTGCCCTGAAATGCAGTGTGTCTTTCTTGAACACTGAGTTTTAGGGTTCTCATCTTGATTTGATAGATTTGGAGTTTTACTTGGCATCAACTATCAAAGTTACAAGAAGTTAAAGTTTGTGACAAAGTTGTTGTGCCTAAGAACAAAGGTATTGGAAGCAGGGGTCATAGTTGTACTTAGATTACTTCAATGGCAACAAATACATACTCTGGTCTTCTTAATTTTTTATCCACTTTTTGAACTTTCATAAACTAAACTGTTGAAGATAAACAAGAACTGTGAAGAAGTAAAATTGTGCCTGACATATATTATTAGCTATTAAACTGGTGATCTGTCTTTAATATATAACCTGCAAAGGTCAGTACAGAGTAATTTCTGTGAAATGCTTCATTCATCCAATTTCTTTCTTAATTTTGTAATTTTCATTCACAATGGCCTTGGGATAGAGTGGATAATTGAATTAAAATACACCATTTTTTAATGTTACATTTTTGCACAAAAGCGAAGTGCCTAAGAAAATTTCAAGATTCAACAGACAAATGGTTCTGTAATTAATACCCTTGTAATGCAAATGTCTTTTCTCGAAAATTGGAATTGGATTCACCAAGTATAAATATTACAAAGAGGGTAGGTTCAAACATCTTTTCCCAAAATGACTTTTTAATTTCAATGATCACATACTCCAGAGAAGTATCACCCAGTTAAGACATTTTTTGTATAAATTCAATTTCTCAAAAGTGTTGCTTCAAGTTACCACATTTAATAGAACTTTATGATCTATATTAGCTGTGTGGCATTATTTAAGGATGTGAGTGGGTGACACCTCAGGGGTAACCCGTGTCAGTGGCACGAAAAAACTATTCTTGTTGTGTCCCCATAAAATTCTATTGGCTGACCTTTGACCTCTGGGTCACTATTTGGCGCCACAGAAGCCATTTTCTTTAAAAGTTTCATTCTGAGTTTGAAAATCAAACGGGACACATCCCATTTTAAACAAAAAAATTTTAACTCCCTCTAACCCACCCTTGTAACCAATATCTGAGTATTTACCATAGCTTATTGTAGTTTCAGAAGTAAAGAATCATACATGTGTCAGGTAAGAGACTCCAGCTTATGGTCGACAATAATACTTGCCAAGTCACATAGTGTTGTGCCTCTCATGTCAAGAAGTCGTTGCTTGGAGTCTGCTGCCTCAATGCACAACCAATTATCCAAGGTCACAGAAGCACCTCAGGGTCATACTCTAGTGCTTTTTGTGGCCAGTGTCAGTGCTCAAGCTTTGTCTATAGCCTCCGGCTCTCAAGATGCTCAGTTAGTGTTCTGCACCAGATTCGTCCCTGCCCCAGGAGTGCCTGCGCGCGCCTTCCTCACCGGGCTGGGGGTCACATGAGGTCACCAAACGCCAGCTTGCACCTAAAGACATAATAGTCATCAGCATCTTAGTTAAAGCTTGTTTCCCTCATCTACTGTGTGCGATCACTGTACCTGTTCAGATGCTTAGGCCTGGCCTCCAAGCTCCTTAACTTAAACTGACTTTCAGTTCTGTGACTTTGTGGTACACGAGTAATTATAAGTGCATGTCTGTAATTAACCCATGCTATGTGCAGACTCTTAGCTCATACTGGAATGTCAAGTAGTTCAGTCTATTGAAGTTATGTATTCATAAGTAAATCTGTTATGTTGCTCATAGGTAACCAGGCATCGACCTCTTTTATCAGCTTCTCAAGTGTCGACTTATTAGTACTGATATGTATCATCTTAATTTCATGTAACGTTGTGTTTAGTGTCAAAGCTAAAGGTGTCTAAACATTTTAGTTCTTATTTGTTTTAAATTACCAGCACTAACTGAGGCTAAGTAATAATTTTACTGGTGTATTAAGCTAACAGACGTACTTAGTCACAGTTCACTTAGTCATATTCTGCCTGTCACTCTCCTGACATAGCATATTCAACCACATTTTAGCCGTTCCCCAAAATTTTGGACATAACTATTTTTACCATAATCACATTTTACTGCCTTATTTGTTTTGGCTTGTCTTCACCCCGATGGGAGATATGATGTTGGCTTAAGGGTGTAATTTCACATTGTCTGTAGCTTAAGCAGGCTGTATTGCTCAGCCACGTAGGGACTTAGGTTTGAGCTAGATAGGCAGCATCACCCTCGGTTGGTGTCAAAACTTTCAATCCTAAATTCAATCCCAAAGTAGGGGCAAGTACCATTAATAACACCACTCACCAAGTAGAATAATACAATGTCCTTAACCCTGAAGGGGATAATGTACAAACAAGATTATTTAAGGCCACCCTAACTTGCGCCAGTATTAAATGGTAATTCAAAAATTGAATATCACCCCACACTATGTAACCACTTTACGTGTCATTTATTATTAACTCAGCTTCCATTATGTTAAGGTCATCTTAGGGTGAGAGACTCATCTGCTTTCAATGAACCACCACTCACAGTTAAACTTAGTGTCACCTTAAATGATCTAACTTATTTATAAAGTGCATTCAATTTCTTAGTGTAACTTACTGTGATCTTAATATTCAGTTTTACATTGTTGTACTCTGCTTTTAGTATTTTACAATCATATTACATATAGTAAAATGTCATGTGTACAGTTATACAGTTGTCCAGTAACACTTGGCCACCTTAACTTAAGTATAATAGTTTTTAAGGTGGCAATAAAGTCAGTTATCTCACTAACATCATATGTACAGTTATGCAGTTGTCTAGTAACATAAGGCCACCTTATTTTAAGTGTAATAGTTGTGTTTAAGGTGGCCTTAAAGTCGGCAGTTGTATTTACAATGTTAAGTATGTATATAATATTTAGTGATTAATATAGTAATAAAGTAATATACCCCATTGTGTGTCACTCACTAGTCTCTTACTTGGTTTTGAGTAAGGCCACTGATACATTTGTCAACTTTAGTCCCATTTCACAAAGATCTGCTCCCTTTGTGATAGTATTAGTCTTGGTTTTTGACATGCTCCAGAAGAACTTTCTTGAAAATTTATGAAGCATATACAGTGTTTGGGAGGACTAACATTGGGTACATGGCCTGGGGTGATCTTTTTTCTATCATTAACTGTACATTATTCTTAAATACAAGCCCTAGGAGCTTAAATTGTTTTAGTTAATTTAAATATAAATCTGGATACAACATTGTTTTTAAATTTTTATGGGAACATTTGTCAAGGAATTGTTTTAGTACGGCAATATTTAATTGCATGTTCAAGATTTGCAAGTGTTATGCAAGTTTGGCAATTACGCTAAAGTTATCCTGCAAATTTGGCATTTCTGTTTGAGTTAAACCTTGTATTAAATCATAGATTCCTTGACCATAAAAACCTAGTCTTAGACACCAAGACTGTGTCTCTGTGTAGACAAGAAGTGAAGATATGTGTAAAAATAGAATTTTCCATTATTTATGGCGGCTTTTTTTTTTTTTGCTTTTAAAAAATTCCTCAAGGGTGTCAAGCTAGCACCAGGCTGATTTTTCATTAGGACATCACAGATGCTGAATCGTCGAAAAACTTCATAATAGCAACAAAACACACTTGGACCTAATATGTCTATTTGGCATCTGGACTATCTGGGCAAATGTGTTCATGGTGAATCTGATGTAAATTGTCAATCAAATATCGGATTTTTGGCTCCTGCAAAATGGAGTAAATGTATGTATATCACAACATTTGTAAATAAATCGAAACTAAGACAATTTCAAGTTGAGCCTCTGATCTCTGTTTCACAGCAAAGTGCATGCAAATTTTTCACAAGTTACTCGTACAAGACTTTTAAAATCACCTGTTGGGAGTTTTGCATGTACAAGTCCTATGTTAATGGTAGTCTGTTTTCCACTGTAGTTTCAGGACGAGCAACTGCCAAGGCTAATACAGTGGCAAAGGTTTTGATCTCGTTGAAAAACGCAGTGCATGTGACAGTGTGGACCGCACAAACAGTGAAATTATATGATATAATTGGGCTGAAAGGTGATTAAATTGCATTCTTTTTAAATCATTTCATAATAATACCCTTCCAAAATATGACACAAAACTCATTTTTCATTGAAAAGTCGACTGGTTGAACTTCAATAATCCAAATCCTAGGACATACACATACTACCTCGACACTGCAATATACAAGCTCATGAGCTTCAATAGAACAGAATATTCAGGTGCTAGGAACAAGGTCAATTCTCAGCTTAATCTTGAGAACTGGAAAGCCGAGCTTACCGGCTACTGGTATACCCATATGATTGATTTATGGTACTTTGGGTTTCAATTGAAATGCTAATCTATAAATGGTAAGGTGCAAATCACTTTTCAGCGACTGACCACTCAGAGGATTTGGTGGTGTACTTAGATGAGGAGCCTTCTCAAAAAGTCATTGTTTGAATGTTTTAATAAAACACCCTTGTTCTTGGGGCATATTTCACCTTTCTTGACAAGTGACAAGCCAAATTCTGATCACCGTACAGTGATTAGTGGACCTTAGTTGGCTATTTGGATGCTGATTTCTCTCTGAAGCTGCTATCGATCGCATTACTGATCAGTTAAAACAGCTGAGCTAAGGTTGTCTCTGAAGCTGCTATCGATCGCATTACTGATCAGTTAAAACAGCTGAGCTAAGGTTTTATCGGTACAACATATTTTTAAGGGCCTTTTGGCATATAAAAGCAGACCCTATGAATTATGACTTGTTGGGTCTATTGTGGAATCTTGTTTACATTAGCACCTGCGTGTTGCCATGGTTCACAAATATTTCAACTTATAAAAGAGGTCACAAAATTGGGTCAGTGATTATGTGGAGTTTGGCGTCTTATCTGATGCAAATACATCATGTAACTCCAAATGTGACCTACTTGGCCAGTCAGGCATTACTATCAGCAGTTGAAAAATTTTCCTCCGGGTCCGGTGGTTTCCTGCTAAAGCATCAAAATTAATACTGTCAAGGGAAATGTAAACCTAAAGACATAAATGGGTCAGATTCAACAAATGCTAGAAACCTGGAAGGTTAAAAATTCTGTACCAAAAGGCACCCTCAGGTCCTGTTAAGTCACCCTTTAATCATTCATAAATGTTGGAAATTTTCAGAAATTGTTACAATCCTAATAATATTCACCTCAATGACCTCAGGTGGTTCCTGAAATTTTTGCCTGTATTCAGTGGTAAGGCCTTATAAGAACACTGGCATGTTGATTTTCAGGTGTACACTAACACTTGTTTACAGGATCTGGGTGGAATATTTCATGACTCGTTGTACTACTTACCCATTCCCTTTGGTTTCTGTAATTAGAGATAGCTCATTTAAAAGTGGCGAACATTTTAGTAGCTATAAAAAATATTAATGATTTCTGGCAAAATTAGCAAGAATCTTCTGCGATCATTTGGCAGTAGTTCAGGTACTAACATCAGGAAGAACCTTATAAAGAGATTTATGCAGCTGCTTGTGCGAAAAAAATGTGTGGTTGTTGGCTGCCAAGTTTGACGTAGTCTTTGCATGTTTAATGTTAATAATGAAATCTAAACATGGATGCTATGCTTTGTTTTGGGTCATTCTGGGATGAAAAGTTTATCTCCCAGGGCCATGTCAATACTGAATTCATTATTTGTAAACCACAGCCACTTCAGGGGCCTGGTAAGGCAGTCAGTGCGACCTTAATTCTTTAGGTATTCTGTTAGACCATTTAACTTTGCATTTTTCTTTTATTTATTTATTTGGGGTTTTACATCGCTTTCAACACTGTACAGGTCATATCACGACGGGTAGTTGGAAGGGCAGAGGAAACCAGTACATACAGTTGGTCAAGGTTCTGTACTGTAAACTGCTGACCAACGGCAAGCAACTACCAGCTTTCCCACTTGAGGTAGAGCCGTCAACCGACCCCCGGCCTCAGAGGTGGGAGGCGACTGCATATTTCAAATCAACCAATTACATTTAATTTCTCCACAAGCAAAAGGTAGCAATCACTTTTTGGGTCACTTTGAATTTGCAAGCAAACAGATGACACTGAAAAAACTTGTTTTATAACTTGAATAATTTAATGTTTTAAAATATTTGTACAAAGGAATACTATGAGCACAACAGTGACTGCAACTACGGTAAAAAGAAAACACCAGCTGTGAAACCTCTTCTTCTACCTCTAGGACTTTTTCCAAAAGAAGGTGAGCTCCGGTCACAATGATCTGAATGGGTCATTCATCCAGTCTGCCATCCCAGTAGAACCGGATCTGACAGTGGTGTCATCTTCTCAGTCACTACAGATACAAGACGAGTCCGTATTGATATTGGCACTGTTACAGAGATTAGATGAATCAAACCAGGCCTTAATCAAATGGGTGAGTGATTTTGAAGTCCAAATGTCCGTTAACTCCACACCTAGAAATCCTCAATTACAATCTGATGTGGGTACTCTAACTGTACAAAATAACATAAACTCGCTTACCTCCATGCTTCACAATGGCCCCCAGTTAACAGGACTTGACGTCCAAGTCATCGCCATGCAGGCACAGGCTCCACAAGCCCCACAAGTGATAGCAGCCACGTCTCAGGTGACGCTGTCCGGCCTACTCACACAACCAACAGAACAGCACACAATACATTTCTCTTCTGATGGCATCTTACCTAAAATTGTGGCTTAGACAGAATCAGAACATATCACAGTCGGTGGGACAAGTGTTGACTTCTTATGAGGCCCAAACAGGATGCTGTCCAAGGCCCTGATAAAGAAATCTGGTCGTCATAACAGAAACAGTGGTTAGCTTTCCCGAGCTCAGATGGCCTAATGGGGGCTTTTATGGTGTGCAAGGTAAGAGGAAAGAAACTTTTGATAAACTCAGTATCCCCAAGTGGGCATTGGGTCATCTAACTAATATATTTCAGATGCAGAACCCAGATACTGTGAAAAAGGCACTCTTGCAAACCATACTAGCACTGAAGGATATAACTTCCTTCTGGTGGCCGGCAGTCAGGAAGGATGTGGCACATCTATGCATGAAGTCAAACTAGGTAACTTAACTTGGGGGGACCAGATGCAGTGGGCCATTAACAGGCTCTTGGCATCTCAGATTGCCATGGCAAATGCCAAAATTTCTACCAACCAGCCAAACCAGAAGACAAAAATATCCAAATATTTCAATGAATGTACATGCACTTTTGACTCAAGCCATATACAGTATAAGAAAGACTTTCTATTACCAGGAATTTTCAATAAGCTGAGAATGCCAGAAAAACAACAAACTAAGTAGGTAGATCAGCAATTTACTGGGCTTGGGCACAGTGAGACCAAACCATAACTTCGGTAGGAGGGTCTATATGGAACATTTAATTGTTAAAGACATAATGTAAACAATGTGAATAATAATAGAAACAGGATCATTCAAGGTGTTAACAAGCATTTAATAAACAAAAGGTGTTCATTGAGGCCATTGGCAACACCTAAGCTCAACCTCCATTCTATCGACAGGCTATTTACCCAAGGAACAATTATTTGGCCGGCCTACTTTTCTCGGCAATAAATTGCCCATACACCTTGATCTTTGTAACATTGATTCGCATGGGACTTTAGCCATTGTCAATGACCCCTTGTCATGTTATATTTCATGTTTGACTCATAAGATATCTTACAATGTGACAGAGAGCAGTTTGTTTATACAGCCTCAATGAGGGAACAAATCACCACTAAAAATTACCTGGTAGACATTAGTAACACAACTATCACTCACCAAGACATGGACTGTAATCAATGGCAAGTTTAATGGGCTGATGAGCAGCCTAGGGGTCCAGGGCATCAGTATTGGGGTTCAAATTACTGACCCCTGAGTACTGACATCATTACCCAAAATGCTAGTTTATTTAACTGTTCAGCAAGTTATGGTGTTTGCACACCCATTTTTCCAGTATTCATCCAAATTGTCTGAGTCAATTTCACTATTTCAACAAACCAATTTCCCAATGTCTGGCGATTTTGTCCTGAACCTATAACAAGACCCCTTGGGGTCAGTTACAATATTCAAATTGTCCACAATTTTACTTCAAAGATGAAGGCAAATACTGTGCCCTATGAGCACAATAATTTGTTCAAAACAGACATACAAAGATATTTCCCTGGACCAAATGTAAAGTCTTGTATAAATGTTCTTACTAGCATCACATTGTGAACATTATTTATGAGTTAATAACAAGAAATGAGACAGAAAAAGGGTGTTCTGGGTGTTGATAAGGGTCAAGTGACCACTGGTTTGCGCTCTATTGCTAATACAAATACTAGCAAGCAACAGAGCACTATTCCACCCCGCCAATATAGGGACCCACATCTCAAACACTCAAATGAATTATGGTATCAGCATCCCCGATAAAAAGTTTGGCTTTCTCAACCACTAACCCCCCACCTTTAAGTTCATAGGTCCAGATAAGGAGCCTGTCCACATCAAGACTATTGAACAGCATTTACACATAGCAAACATCATCAGACAGACTGGGTCCTGAATTATGCTCAATCTAGAATTTCTATTGTTTCCGGTTTGAATCTGGAAGCTTGGGAACAGGCACTCTCGGACTACCCAGATAAATTTCGGATACAATATATCAAATTGGCTTCCCCTTTCTATTGCTTCCCCTGAAACCCTTCACGTTAATGATATTCAGAACCACACTTCTGCCACTAGCTTTTCTAAACATATTCAGGAGGACCTTGATGAAGAGTGCGCCTTAGGCACCATGTTAGGCCCAGTTGTATCAGTTGATACCCCAATTTTTACTGTTCCCCATTATTATCTAGGCCAAAGGAAGCAAATGATTATCATGTCAAACTGAATTTGTCACACCCATATGGGGCATCACCAAAAACAGTTTTGATGGTCATCCATTCACTATCGCGAACGCCATACATTATGTCACTGATCCTGTCTTGTTTAAGATTGATGTGGTGCATACATTCCGCAATTGAAGTGTTGACCTGTTTAGCCTCAAATTGTAAGACAAATTTTAGCCAGATCCCATCATCACATTCGGCTGGACACACAGTAGAACTGCACTCCAGATCGTGTCTACCACCATCACACATATCCTCAGAGCGTCAGGTTGTGACTATTCCCATACATCAACAACTACGCTCGGGTAGTGTCGTGTGAAGATGCCCAGCATTAGTTCCGCTTGTTGTATGATCTTCTAGCATTCTAGCTTCTAGTATTTTAGCATAGACGTTCAAAAATTAGCCACCATCCTTCAGGAGTGCCTCCAGATTGCCAGAAAGAAACTCTTGTCCAAGAAAAGTTTTCAATTTTTGTTAGGGAAGTTCATTTTTATCAACAGGATGTTTGATCTTTTTACGGCCAACAGTCATAAGAAACGGATCCGTCTCATGCCACTTTTCTTTTAAGATCTGAACTGGTTCCAAAAATTTCTGCCCCATTTTAATGGGGTCACATTATTCAAAAAGCCTATTATTACTGACCTGTACCCAGTTTACCTGGATGCCTGCTTATCAGGCATTGGGGGCATATGGGATAACAATTTTGATTTAAAAATAGTGCACCTGGTAGTGGTTTTTTGGCTGTGGGCTTAATTCTGGATGCATTCTTCCATACATATCCTTCCATACAGGTGGTAGCTTGTCACAAAACAATAGATTTATTCTTGGCTGCCTGCAAACATAATATCGCACAATTTTTGACGTTGATCCTCATATTTTTCATATTAGGGGATTTCATAACGACAAAGCAGTTCTGTTATCCAGACTACATTCTATGAAACCTGTTGACCAGGACATTCCCCATTGAGCTGATGACTAACTGTACTTGGGACAAAGTCACCCACCATCATACTAGTCTGGATCTTGTAATTGCAGGTTTAAACCTACAATCTTTGAAGCTCTTTCAATAGGCCTACAGTAGGACTGCATCGGCTACAGACCTTCTACGGTACTGGTACAGGACAGACACTTCAGAACCTTCCTAATCGTCATGAAGATTCCTAAAGTAATCCGAAATTATCTTTCTTCAATTCATATTCTAGCCACCAAGTACAGCTAAGATGCCCAAGAGACTACTACTCACATTTTAACTAGTTCCTTAGAAGCATTACCATTAATTCCCAATTTGCCCCTACTTCTAGAGGCATCTTCAACATTAGGACAATGTGTCATGTTTCTAGGGTATGTAAGTCATTATCTGATCCCCACCTCTTCTGAGCCATATTTCTAAGCGCCTTCTTTGCATTTCTCAGAATGTCAAACATAGCCTTTCATTGTGCCAAGAGTTTTGACTCATGTAAGCATTTTTGAGACATAATGTAGTATTTGGTGTCCACCTAATTATTCAGTGGACCAAGACTCCTCAAGACCACAGATCCCACCATATAGTCCAACTCCGTCAGCTGGAAAATATGTACCCCTGTCCAGTGACAGCACTAAGGGCCCCTTTGGCTTCCAGATCCCTTTCTCCCTACTGCCTCATTATTGGCCACCATCCCACCCCCATTTTCCCAGATCATAGACACTCACATATGCCATGTCCTCAAATCAATCCTTCAAGCTTTTAAACATTTGCCCTCTAGGTTTTGGTTTCCATAAATTCAGGCGTTCTGTCCCATGGGCTCTTTAGAGGCTCAGCTGTCTGGATTTGGCTCCAGAACGCCTCTCTGACCCCTTCTACACTCCCTGCTACCTCCTATGCCCCTTCCTCATTTTGATTTATTTTGATTTTGGTGGCTTTTAAATTTCATTCCTTTACATTTTAAGATCTGCTCTGCCAGTACAGCTGCAACATGTAAATAAAAAATTCCAAAGTTGCGTTTCAATGTCTTGGAAAAATGTTTAGAGATTGTAAATGTTAATTTCACTTCATTGGGCTTGACCTTAGCAATCTCACAGAACTTAGCGATTATGACCTAAACAGTCAACTCAACTTGACCTCTTGTGACCTTTGGGGCTCAAACAATGAGTATAGCCTTCAGATCTGCATCATCTCAAGTTTTAAACACTTGTAATTTGACCTTGACTTTGACTTGGGACCCTTGACTGTAGCCCAAGAAGACAAGTAATGTTAAAGTCCACAGTGCATGAAAAAAAAGTTTCTTTAAAACTTTGTACGTGTGTGCCAGAGAGTAAGACAATCCCAGTAAAGAAAACCAGACATCAATCAGAGCATCCCCCACTGAGATACAGCCTCTCAAAGTGACATATAGAAGAACATTTCTGAAAACATGTGTGGAGGTGTTGTGATGAAATAAAAGGTACACAACTGCACATTAGAAATGGTTTCTGTTATAAATGTATTGGGAAGGATTGGATGTAATTAAATATGTAGCTGATTAAATTGTATTTTGAAGTGATTTTTTTCTTTGATGTTTAACTCTAAATGAATAAGGATAATTTTGTTTGAAAAGTTTATAATTTAACAAGATTATTGGCATTTAATCTTTAATATGAAAGCTGTCAATCAGATTCCATCTAAAATTGTCAGTGACAGAGAGGAATAGAGAATGTGTGAGAGTGAGGATTCTGTAGAGATAACATTTCAAATATTAACCATAAGTAATGTGATTCTAAGAGATGGTTTGGTTACAGTCATACATATATGAATGTGCATCAATCATTGTTAGTAAATTGTTAGTTTTTTTTCTTTTGGCTTGGGTTGCAAAACTTTTAATGAAACCTTTATGTATAGTCTTTAACTTGGTTATTTCTTGCATACAATTCCAACAAATTACATTAAAATGTTTTATAATCAACAAGGTATGCTACTCTTCTCTATGACTACAAGAATTTCATACATTTAAAACTCCAAACTTTCAGGTGCAAATTTACATGATCATTACAATCTGATGCCTACAGTTATTAAAAGTAGATGTATGAAAGACACACTGTTGTCAATAAAATATCAGAATGTGGTTCTGAAATCCATTGTATTAAACTCTATATCCTGGTACTGAACCATTTCAGACTGCTTACTTTCAATATTGGCAGCCGTGTAGCCCAATATAATGATCAAATGGTTTTATAAATTGTCACTGTCAGTTCTTAATGGTCAACTAGAACTAGTAATGAATATTGATCTGTTCATTCAAAAATAATACAATGTACCATTTACTTTTGAACCTTGGGCTAACTTTTGCTGTTCTGATAATAAGGAGTTTGGATAATCATGAATGCCGTAAAATTGATCCCACTTTGAGAAAATGTGGAAAAGAACTGGGTGAAGAACATGCTTATCAATACATTTAAAAACTGACACACTATCAGAAGCCGCATTGTTACACTATAAAACTACACACTTATTCACTATTTTGGACACAAGTTACAGTCAAATTGTAATGTTAATTATTAATTATAAGACTATTATTTGTGTGTGACCAGAATGTATTTCAAGTTCATTTGATAGAAGAATCTTTCCACTAAGTATTGGAAAACAAAAAAAAATATTTTTTGACTGAAGCTGACCCTTTGCACGACAGTTTATAAAACACTAATTTCACTTCATTTTACACTATTTTGTACTGTAAACATTGAGATCAGAGTTCTAAATCACCTTGTATGATGTGGCACAGTTTCAAAGAGGGATCTGTTTGTTTTTCCCAAGTGTCAGATTTAACTGGCTTTTAATGTGCTTTCTAGTGGAAGTTTGAAGATGGGACTTGGCAGGTGCGTTGTTACATACATAATCTTCATGCACTGTAGTCTTTAGGTTTCATGGCCTTCTTTTTATATATGGGTGTCATTATGTCAAGTGTTGATGTCAGTGTAACATTGTTTTTTCTGGAATGTTTTCTAAAATGTTAAAAAGTAACTATTTGTGTGCAATTAGGGCGAAGTTCATAGTGCATTGCCTTCTGGTGTTCTTCTTAGATGACACAATACTACATTACAATCGACCTCTGTGTATCTCAAAATGCAACATTTTCTCTGTAGATCAGCTTTATGATATAGGCACCTGTGGTGATCTAATGTGGGATAGGTCTATATTTTTATGTTGGCCTTCTTTGGATTCTTTCATCCATCTAATTCGTGACCACATTTTGTCAAAGATTATGATTTCACCAGCGGGTGGAAAAGGAATTATCTAAAACAATTTAATGAAATGGTGCAAGACTATTCAATATAGAGACAAAGCTCAGTTGGTATCACCTTGCTGTCTGGGCAGAGGTACTACTTGACCTTTAATGTGTTGTTGAGAAAATATTTAATTTATATTCCCAATTCTAAATCTGATCTCTACAATTCAAACATCCATCGAGCTGGTAAGTTTTCACCGACTTAAAAGTTAGAAAAACATTGATATTTATTAATAGTAAGAAAAACACTGACATTTATAAATGTCAAATTGGGGTATTCAAATTCCAAGGAACTTGCTCTCCAGACTGAGTTTGGGACTGCATTTATACTAACCCTGACAATGGTAGATATTTCCACTTTTTACTGAATTATGAAATTTTGTAAATGTCCTGGGTTTGAGGATGTATAATGTTGTGATCACTTTGGAGAAATTGGTGAACTACACAAAAAGTGATAATATTTCTCAATCCAGTCTGGGATTGGTGTAATTTGGTTAAAAGCTGGGACCACAGTGGTGCAATGGTTACACACTCGCCTCCCACCTTTGAGGTGTTCAAACCTTATGTGGATGAGTTGGTATTGGCTTACAGATGGTCTGCAATTTACAGTACAGAACTGTCCAACTGTATATACTGTCTACCTCTTCCCATAAAATTACTTATCATGATAAGACCGATACAGTGTTGAAAGTGACATTAAAACCCAAATAAATAAATGAATTGGATGAATGATGTGGTCACGGTAATTTATCACTTGTTAAATGGTATTGGGTAAATTAACAGGTGACCTTATTCTGTAATATATGAGATTGAAGGTCACCAATCTTCAAGATAGTTATTCTGTTAGACTATTTTGTGTATTTAATTCATTTTACAGTAACAAGTAACCTTTTTAGAATTGTAAGCTATGGGTGTTCCAAAAGTTATTTAATCTTTATCTGTGTATCAGATTAATGTTATCAGTCAGATCTTTGGTAATTTACACTTGTCTGCTTGTATACCCATTCACTGATATTGTGGATCTCATATGGAAGTGTAAATGTATTGTAGTTTTAGTATTGCATAATCAGTATTACAACTTTTACGTGTATAAATAAATTACTAGTACCTTCTAACTATTGTGTTACTGTAAGTTTTTTTCACTGGGGGACAGGGGGGCATCAATTCTATTTTACACAATAAAAACAAAACTTACATACAATTTTATTTACAACATTCTGTATGTTAGTAGTTCAAATTGAACTAAATCACTATTTTCGTTTACTGATTACTCACTTCTGCATAACAGTTTTTATACCGCTTTCAACCTTACATATTTTGGGTATGTATCATGGTCCTGTCTAAACTGTTCTTCTGTTTCCATGTCAAAACAAAATCAAATACCTTTCATATGCCTGGTAATGTGAGTGATAAATTCCTGGTTCGAAAGCAATAGAACTATTTGTAATTTTTTATCTTTAAGAATATCCAACAACATTCCTGTTATTTTTCAGTCCTCATGCTTCTTTTTTAACCATCATTACATCTTTAAACAGCACCAATGAAGGTCATTATATAACAAAAAAAGAGTGACTTATTATCCCTTTGCTAATATGTTATACTGATTGCAATTCGTCCAGGTCAATTTAATGCAGATCCAGGTATAGTACTAGATATTTAAGTGCAAAAAAATTGCAATATATACTGATTGCATGAAGCATGATTCTTCCGAATACATTGGCACAATTGATCTTGGTGTACATTAAAAGCTCCAAATTCTAAGTAACTTCAACACACATCAATGTGACTGAACACACAAAGGGAAAATAGCTTGTTTCACAAAATGAATTCAAAAATATTATATTTGACATAACACTAAGATGTTATTCAGAATTTTTAATTCAACAGCTAGGGAAAATTTATATGAAACTTATTGATATTAGGTTATATTTCTATGAATAGACGAGTGTTTATGGGTTATTATATATCTAAATTATGCTCTGAATGCTAAATCAATGCCAAAAACTTATCAGGATGCCAAAACTGTTCATTACTTACTTTTTATCAAGATTAACTTGTATCGATTTCTTGTAAAAGTGATAATATGTGACATCACTATTGCAAATCAGTCACACAGTCAGACACAGTGCACTTTACAACAGGGATACTCTTTGGTGATTGGTGTTCTGGTTTGCTTTATTTGGAAGGAATTTCTTCACAGAATTTCTGCCAACAAAACTCTCACACTCTGTCTGACAACTCAATTCCATGTTGCAATTCTTGCCACACATATTTCTCCTACTTTCCAGTGAACTTGTAAATAGCGATGATGAAGGACTAAGACCAGTGGTATTATAACAGCAACACTTTTTCCATAATCCTGGAATTCCAAACAGCCACGATTTTACAGTTGTACGGAAATGGATATTTACCACACAATACAACCCAAAGTTCACAGCAAAGTTGACGGTTTGGAATACATTTGCTACTAAAGTGATAGTATGTCCTGTTTCTCCCCACTTAATGACCGGATCAATGTAGCGGAGTATCTCTGCTGGAGCAACAAATAGTAAGGACAAAATAATGATGTTGATGATGGTGACTGTCACAATACGATGTGACTTCTTGTTCTCAGATGTTTGAAGGACTTCATCTCTCTGATTGTAGACCACACTCAGCTCCCTTACCAAGCAGATGTTGCACATAATAAGTAAAGCTGTAGGTATGAAATTAGCGAAAATGCCCCAAATCCACCTCAGGTAGAAGTACATGCTCTTTCTGTGTCTTTCACTGAAGAGATATTCCAGATGATACCACTGCTCACCCTGGTGCATGCATATTGCTTTGACGTACTGGGACAGAAAATATGGTAAACATATGAACAAAGAGAAAACGAACACCACAGTGATGAGTATATTCATATGCCTTGTCCAAATCTGGTTTCTTGCATGTAGTGGCCTGCGGATTCCCCAGTATCGAGAGCATGCCATAATAACTACCAACCAGGTACTTGTCATTTGGCAAAAGTTTATCAATCCCACAGCATAGAGTCTATAGTAAAGAACATAGGCTTCTTTCTTTCCAACAACCTCCACATATTCAGTTGTGATAAAACTATGGGGAAAGACAAAGACGCAAAATAACATATCAGAGACAGCAAGGGCCTTGAGGCCATTGTTGACAGAATGACCAATATGATCCAACCGAGATGTAATCCTATGACTGGCCAAAACCAGAAGATTTAGTATGTTACCAAGGATGCCAAATACACAGATAACACTAATGGCAACCGAAAACCACTGCTCTTTCCTGTGGTAAACACTGTCACCTTTTTTCAGTGACGAATTGTTTCTGTGCAAAACATCAATTAGATCTGTCCAGTTTAATCTGATAAAAACGAGACTACAGTCCTGAAGTGTTTTCTCCATCTTGTTATCTTCACAATAGCTGTTCAGTTTTGATATCCTTTACCATATGTCACAATCTCCCAATTGAACAAAATTTGCAAAACGATTTTAAAATGTTAATATATTTTCAAATCAATCACATTCTCATAAAACACATTCAAAAGTACATCAAAAGAAATTGCATTATCATTATTTTTTTTTTCGTTTGAAGCACTATTGTTTGTACGCTTTAACATATATGTGTTTCTGGTGACAAATATTTTGTAAATGAAACAATTTTGATTACATCATTACATATAAATCCAGTAAGATTTGGTATTTGAGGAAATTATGTCATGTTAATATGGTAATAATGAAAACACCTAGGCAAACAAATACACTGCTAGAACAAACAAGTTCATAAATGTGCCCCTTGTTGAGTAATCAGTCAGTTAATACAGTTAATAGTATTATCGCCAATGACATTAAAATGAGTCGGTAAACAATTGACACAAAGTTTTAAACATTCATAACTGCAGTTGAGGTGACTCTCTTAACTCCACATGTAATTATGTATCCGATGTATGATGTATGGCATACGCCCTGCTTTTTAGATATTTCAATTACTTTATTTCAGTTACAAGTTTGTATCCATAACTCATTTTTGAAGCATAAATTCATAGTTTTTTCACCAGATGCTTCTTTGGCCCCCCTTGTGTTAATGAATCGCAGAATCAGCTCTTGGGCACTGATAAAATGCTGCAAAACACTGGCTCAGCATGTTACTGTTATCTTCTCACTGATTGGTTCAAATCTAGCTCATGTGTTGACGCAATAAGAAATCGACTGGGAGAGAAAATTGGATCTAATGAATGGGAGCTAATGGTGACACAGCAACAAGGTTTATTCCACCAGGTAATTACTTACCTTAAATGTTGTACAGGGTAACGGTTCATAATTAACCTGAAGTTTACTATGTGCAATGCTAATGTTTACATTATCAACCAAACTAGAGCACAATTATATTTAACATACATACGTCTTGGACATGTTTTACACCTTTATATTGATGAACTTCTTCTCTTTATATGTATCTTGATTAAAATTCTAACTCTGGCAAAAAATTCTAATTCTGGCAAACAAAGTATTTATTTTACTTGGGTAGTGTCAGTGAGGGAGGAGCAATGTTAAATCGACAAACTTTTGGGTTCTAAAAGTAATGAATAAAACACTCTGAATGATAACTATAAGGTATTGATGAATCAGAGTAATGTTAATAGCTTTGGTAATAACATATTGAAGACATGGTATATAATAAATGTACGCACGTTTTTATAGTTATGGTACTTAATGGAATGTGGCCATTGTCATTTTATTTTAAAGCAGTGCTATTAAGATTTTTTTCTATTTCATATTACACAGAATGAATAGTGCAGCGTATCAAGAAATGTGCACTTTCCAAGAGATTTACAATTTTGTATATCTCAATGATAATTATAAATAAATCATTGACTTGTTTGGAAATGTATAATAGATATATAACCTGTTCTCTTATTATTAAGAAATGTACAAAATGAAAATACCACCATACGATCAGCACCATAATGTACTTGTATATGTCCCACTGTGTTGGTATACCTTTTTTGCGTTCCAACACACTTGCACTGTAACTCTTGTAAATAGTCATGATTTTGTTTTTACGCATGTCTCGTACAGGTGTATGTATCAACAAGTTTCTAAATTTCAAATGTCTTATTTGGTGCATTACCTTAATGAATAAAAGATTCACTGATATTTTTATGTATAAGACTGCCATCCAATGGTCTCCCTGATTAGGTATTTGGTGTGGTATTTGCCATTATTATACATAAATTATCTTCATCGCTAGAATTCAACTTATTGAGGTAATGGTATATTTATTTTCAACTCCAGGTTTTTGGAATACTTAACATAGAGAGAAATTTGATTTTAATGCCAAATTGCTTGTGGATCACTTGATAATTGTCTGTTTTCAAAATTAAGGTATCATTGGAAAGAAAGCAATGGATATTTCATACCCATGCTCAATAAACTAAGTTACTCCTTTCTTACTGTAAAACAGCAGAAGTAACAAGCTTCAATATCAACTTTACAAAAGTGAAAGAAAATTTTTAAAAATATATATATGCACACACTCAATGTAGAATGGTTTGAACACTAATTGTAAAATAATCCCCAATGTTATATGTTTGCATTAGAATTTACTCATTTGCTGAAAAGGGTGCAAGGAAAAGAGTCGAAAGTACAGAACAAATTTTGAATACCTTCCAATACCCACATGTAAAAATAATAGTTTTTATATATATTAGCCAAACAGATTTGGGTTCGGCCATGTGAGTGGCCGAGTTTTCACTCCTGGACACATACCTTAAAATATGGATTTCCAAGTTTTAGGTTCTATAGTTTTCAACTGTAGAATGTGCACCCCTACCTGTCTAGGTTTTCAGAATTGCTCAGGCTTCAATGTTTGGGGACACCAGCCCCAGTTGTCATATGAATGTTTGAAGTCAGACAGCTTGCATGGAAACTTTTTGGTGTCTTAGGTTCATACATATGAGGATTTTAGTTTTACTGTGCTTTAATTCATCCACAATATGGACATGGAAACCAGGTACAACCTCAGGTCAAACAAAATGATACCAGTGGAACTGCAACTGACTTCAGAAGCTGACTTCCTCTCACGTACAGTTCAGACCTTGATATTAGTGGTTAGCTTTAAACTTCTGACCGTGAGTTTGAATCCCCCTTTTTCGGATCCAGAAAGCATGTCAGGGCTGATGTTTTGGCTGGGGTGTTGATTATAAATAAGCAACCTCTTGCCCAGTTACATGCTCGGGAACAGATTGTATAGTATTGAGCAGAAGACAGTGGCTTAATGCATCAAAACATTTGGATGGTAGGAAAATTCAAAATTACAAACAAGAGAAATTTTCAGATTATAATAATGCTACACAGGTGGAGGTGTTTCAGCTCCCCAGGGTCAGACTTGTCGGGTCTGAATCCCACTGTTCCCCCTCCTTCCTTGCTAAGGCAAGAAGCACAGATTCAGCAAGAAGTACAACAAATATTGCAAGACCTCATATATTATCATCAATATTGCAAATAGTTTGGTAATACGTCAGTATAATGTGTTACAAATGTGTTGAAGCACTGTGGAAACATGAACAGATGAACTTCAGGTTTTTGCAATGCTTAACATAGAGAGCAATTTGATTTTAATGCCAAATTGCTTGTGGATCACTTGATAATAGTCTATTTTCAAAAACAAGGTATCATTGGAAAGAAAGCAATGGATATCACATACCCATGCTCAAAAACTAGGTTACCCCTTTCATACTGTAAAATAGCAGAAGAAACAAGCTTCAATATCTACTTTACAAAAGTGAAAGAAAATTTTTAGAAAATATATGCACAAACTAAATGTAGACAGGTCGGTACACTAATTGTGAAATAATTCCCAAAGTTATATGTTTGTATTGGAATTTACTCATTTACTGAAATGGATGCAAGGAAAAAAAGTCGAAAGTACAGAACAAATTTTGAATACCTTTTAGTATACCCAAAGGTAAAATTACTAGTTTTTATAAATATTAGCAAATCAGATTTGGGTTCGGCCATGTGGGTGGCCGAGTTCTCATTACTGGACACCTACCTTACAGGTCATAGGAAGCATTTTGAGAACTATTGTCAATAGACACACACAGGTGTGAAACTTCGATTTTTGTAAAAATAAGATGCGTCTGGACAAGGTTACATGCTATATTCAACCATTTTCTGTCAGTTTGTTCAAGTTTTTTACAACTGTCACCATTACTTTTCACTCAATAACTTTCGTAGAAAATACTAGCCTTGACGTCACAGGTTCATTAGTTTGTAAATAAACTGCTGTAGAAGCTATTTCATGTACAAACATATTTATTTTCTGTGTCTTGGAATGTTTTTTGTTGTTGATATAATACATCCATCTGGCACAGTGAATTACAAAATTAGCCTTGATAAGACTGTTGGTATTTTTCCCAACTAAAAATATATATGTTTGAAGAGGAAATATAGTCAAACTGTCTTTTCATGTATCTATCAACATTTTCAAAAGTATTCATTTTTCAGTGTTTTTGAATGCAATTCATTTGGTATGAGTGCAACAATGAACTACACATAAAGCCTTTCGAGACCTTAATATTACTCTCATATTAAAAATTATATGTTTAGGGAAGTAGGAACAAGTTTCATAAATAACAAATGTACATGTATAGTACATATATGCTGGGCCATTTTTTATGATAAATTTGAATGAATGTTTCCTTGTTTTAAAAACTTATCTTACCACAAAATAATCATTAAATAAACACTGAATCAATATATGAGAGATTGGGCCCATGGCAAGGATATGTAATGTTCAAACTTTAACCAGAACCATTGCAAGAATTTCAACCACAAAACCTATAAACATATCTGACTGTGTAGATATTGTTTCAACCTGGGTATTTTTTTTAGGTAATGTTTAAACTATGTAAGAGGTTACCCTTTACATAAGCTATCTATATAACTCAAATTTACTTACATATACTTGAAAAGGTGTAATTAAAGAGTACTGTCACTGATTTTTGCTTCTGACACCAATATATGTCTAAATAAGTTGCATTAAATCCAAACGGATTCAATTCAGTTCCATTAACAACAATGCTGATTGTATGGAGTATTGGCCAGATCTGTCAAAATTGTTTAAAAAGTTCAGTTTTGACTTTAATATTGCTACAGCTCATAGAATATGCAATAAAGTGTTTCCTTATATGACAGAATTTTACTTGTTTAATACTTTCTGACAAAGCCAACTGTAAGCTTTTTAATTGATACATGTACATTTGCAACATTTTGTTCTTATTATTTGAGTCTTTATCAATACTGTGAAAGTTATTTAGCAGAGGAAGAAAGTGAGATATGGAAGTATACATTCCAAGTAAGACAAGTGCACACATATTCCTTACCCTGGGTGACTTTCATCTAAGGGTTTATATTGACTAAGATGGTTGTAAAACCAGAGAAAAATTAGGTGACAGCTGATAAGAAGCAGCAACCTGTGAATAAATAAGATTGATGGGATGCTTTTGCTTCTATGTTAACTGAAACTTTAAAAAAAAGGAAAAAAAACTTACACCAACTTAATTCCACCAGTGTGTATTTATATGTTTATCTCAAACCTAAACTTCGCTATAAACCTGGGACGTCAACAATCATCATCTACGAGAAAAACAACTAAGATGTAGGAAGTTGATACTTGCTAGGTCTGTTGGTCATATTGTGACCTTGGGGTAGCCCTACACCTTGGCTCTGCCAGAATGTTTCCTTCTGCCACATTTGAGACATATTTCTCTTATGCAACTGATTATTATCTGTACTTTAACCTTATTGTTTTCATTTTATGTTTTGTTTCTTCCTAAGGAGGTCAGGACTAAGGAGGTCAGTCCCTCTGACCATAAATTTGTTTGTAAGGTTTGGTCACCAGTCTGAGGGGTGTTTTCTGGTGGGAGGGGATCCCTGTCACTTAGCAACCTGGGGGTCAATTTGAACTACTTTGTAGGAATGAGAGGAAAATTCCTGGCAGGAATTGCTTCATGAATATTCATGAGTTTGGGGTTCACTTGTGTTAGGAAAATATTTATTGATTTTTGATTGGTGGGGTTTTTAAGTTTCTGTAAAATTGGGATTGTATTTGGTCATAATGTAAGAAGAGCCAAAACAGTGAACTGTAACTTGAAGAAATGTTGTGGCTCTTCATCTGTGACTTGATTTTAACTGAATTGTGTTGGCACGTTTTATGTCTGGATTTATGACTGCATTTACAATTGTTTTATAATTTTAGTGCTTTTATAATAACTTGATTTTAATTTGAACATTTTAATGACTGATATATGATTCACATGACATTTTCCAATGGTAACTTACACGTGTGATGCAACTACTGAACTTTTCTGATGGTGACTTCAGGCTCGAACTGAGAAGACTTATGTTGAGCAGCGTGTTGTTTTGACGACCTTAAGCTTGATTTACCACTTATGACGGATGGTCTAACCTATGTTATTCTTGCAATTTGGCCTTTGGCTGAGATTTAATCATAATTTGGCAGTATTTACCTGCAGTGAATTAAGCATAACGTTGATTATTGAGCATGCCTGTGTATTTTATCATTTCAGATCTATTAGTACAGAGACTATTATATAATTTAAATAAAGGGCTGGACAATGCCCAGTCAAAAATCGAAGTGCAGTAAGTGTCTGGGGATGCACCTTCCACCGACAGGGAAAAATGCAAATTTTTCTTGCAAGATGAAGTTCCAGTTAACCAGGCTGAGGAAGATTCAATGGTTGGGGCTCCAGTCACGTGAAAGCAAAGGGAGGCAGTGGCAGCAGATGTGCAGATAGAGATTTTTACAGCAATTACAGTCTGTCAACAAGCGTCAGTATGGAAGGCGAGGTGGCTGACATTAAACAGAAATCTGCATGTGGAAAGTTAAGTAGCCTTTCTTTGCCTAAGAATGTACAAGTAGATAATGTTAGTGACTCCTCATCTGATGAATCTCTGGTCCCGAGTTTGAACCATTTAAAATCAGCCAAAGACATTCAGTGTCAAGTTGACAGTCGTTTACGAGAACTTGAAGAATGTAGCTTTTCCCCCAAAGGTAAAAAGCAAAAAAAAATTAAGTAAAAAAGGTGGCAGTGTTGATGTTATTGTAAGCAAGAGAGTACCTTGGCCTCATGATACTGTATTAGGAGGCAGTTTTAGGCGTATTTCTTATGACCAGCTCACCTGGTGCCAATGGGTTTAAGGTTTTACCAGAAATATTTTGGAAGAGAAATCTCACAGAAGTAGGGAAAACATGCTCAATTACCTGTCAGATCTAATGGAAGATGCCAATGACTTTAGTTGACATGGGGCTAAGGCGGCGCATGCCGTATTGATGTGTGACATGGAAAAGGGATACTGCACGTACTGACAGGGTTAGAAGGGCTCATGCCCAAAAACATGTTCAAAATTTCAAAAACTTTGGCAAAACTGGTGAGATGGGCAGCAAGAGGCCCTGGTTCTGTAAAATGTACCAATCAGGATCATGTTCATTTGTAAAAGATCTTGAAAGTAATGGGAATGTTGCACAGGCATGTTAAGTCATTAATGGCTATGTCAAAAGACAAAGCAGTGGAAATGTGTTGTAAAACTTGTAGGTCTGTAGTAACTAGTTGTAAAGATTTTGCCCAAGATGGCCGCCAATGCGTCCCATGGTAGAAAAAAGGCATTCTTTGTGTGGTCATTTGTTCTCTTCTGTAGTTGCAGGCAGAGCCTCTGACAAGGCTGATACACAACACATTGCCACTAGTAGTGGTTTCATAGCAGACGACACAGAACGTGGTCACATTAATTCACCAATATGTCCTGATAGTGTAGAAAAGCATGCCGTTTATTCTCACAAGATTGTGGCTGATGAAATGCTGGATGACAGTGTGAATCAAAATAAGAATTTTTTATATCAATGGACTGGAAGATAAGTATTTAAATACTATTCTTAACAGGTCTTGTCATTCTATGAGTATTCCCAACTGTGACATGTAAATATATGCAAAATGGAAGGCACAGAGCGATTTTAACTTTGGTTTAATACCAATGGGTGAATTTGGATTAGCCCATCTGATTGTCAAACAACATCAAAAACCTAATTATTTAGGTGCTCGCTTAATAAGTAGATTCCCAACTGAATTTGGATGCTTGGAAAAATCACATTTCTGATTATTGGGATAAGCAGCTTATTGACCTGTATTTCGGATTTCCTTTGGGTTTCAACAGAAATTACCCCTTGAAATGGGAAGGGGTTAATCATAATTCAGCCATAAATTATCCCAATGATATTGAAGCTTACTTGTCTGAAGAACTTGCTCATAAAGCGATTGTTGGCCCATTTAAAGAACATCCGTGCCCAGATGGGCACATCTCCCCATTCTTAACTAGAGAAAAACCAAATTCAGATAACAGAAGAGTAATTGTGGACCTCAGTTGGCCCCTTGGGCTGTCAGTCAATGGGGTGATTGACAAAAATTCCTACTTGGGCACTGATTTTTCACTTCATCTATCAACCATTGATCACATTACTGAGCAGTTAAAAATACTGGGCAAAGGTTGCCACCTTTATAAGATTGATATATCCAGAGTATTTAGACACATCAAGGTGGATCCTATGGATAATAATCTTTTGGGTCTGTCGTGGCGTTTACGTTGATATGTGTGTACCGTTTGGGAGCAGACATGGGTCCCACATTTTTTCAGCATTGCAGCGACACTGTACACTTCATAATGCGAATAATGGGCGTTAAAATCATTGGGTACATTGATGATTATGTTGGATTTGGGGTCCCATCTGATGCTAAGGCGTCATTTGACTGCTTATATGGGCTACTACAAGAACTAGGTCTGACAATTACCTCCAAGCACAGTAGTAACGTGCCTTGGTATAGAAGTCAATATTCAAAAAGGTACTTTGAGTATACCCACTGAAACAATGGTTCAAATCTCAAACATGTTGCAAACATGGGAGAGCAAAAAAATTTGTACCAAGAGGCAACTACAGTCCTTGCTGGGCCACTTGCTTTATATCCATAAGTGCGTGAAGCCCACCAGGTACTTCTTAAATAGAATGTTGGAAGTACTCAGAAATGCACACAATGCAACTTGCGGAAGTTTGAATCCTGGTTTTCATAGAGACTTAAGATGGTTTCTAACCTTTCTCCCTGATTTTAATGGAGTAGCTCTGTATGACCATAAGAAAGTGGCTTTTCAGGGGCACATCTTGATGCCTGTCTTCAAGGTTTGGGAGGTGTGTTTCACAATTTAGTTTACCATGTTCCCATACCTCTGGGATTTTGCAATTTAAACATGGTACATCTTGAGATTATCAACATCATGGTGGCTTTGAAGCTCTTTTGTAAACATTGAGCAAAGTAAAGTGTGGCAGTACTCGGGACCCCTATCTGGCTGCATGTACCAGAAATGTGTGGCCTCTGGCTGCAAAATGATATAGACATTACTTATGTGCATATTAGTGTTAATAGAAACAAAACAGCCGACCTTCTGTCTAGATGGATTGGTAGTGGAAACAATTTGCAGGAGCTTAACTCCCTTGTACCAAATGTTATATGGATGGAAACTACATTGTCCCTCCTTGATCTAAACTGTGATATATGATACTAATGACATGATACTATGCTTTGTTTTAGGTCATTCAAGGCTGGAAAACCTCACAGTTCAGGCTATGCCAAGGTTCAACTCTGCATTCAGACCTTCAACTCCAGCAGCTTATACATCTATGTTTAGAGTGTTCTTGGCTTTCTGTGTGTACTATTGCTATGGTAGATATGCATGTAGGTGTCTTGTTGGCCTTTCTGGAGTGTTTACATGTCAACAAAGTGTCTGTCAACATGGTATGTAATTATCTGTTGGCAATTAGAGCAAAATATATCATGTATGGGTTGCCCACAGTGTCATTGGATAATATATTGCATTATTTTATCAAATCTGTAAAGATTAACCAGCCATTGTGCATTACAAAGAGTAACATAATCAGTATTTAAGATCTGTATGCTATGGTAGCTTGTTGTGATTCTTTGTATATGGGGGAAGTTTACAAAATTGTATTTCTTATAGCATTTTTTGGCTTTTTTAGGCTTTCCGATCTATGCCCTCACTCTTGCAATACTTTTGATTTTACAAGACATTTAGCCGGGGGTGATATTTTTTGGGATGACCACTCTCTAAAACTCCTAGTGAAATGCTCCAAGACATGACACTCTAGAGATAAGGTTATAACTCTTCCCTCCCTGGGTAGAGCAGCTATTTGTCCGTTGTTAAGAAGTTGTATAAATTGTATAATCCCTCCAAAAATGATCCTTTGTTTCAGTTTAAGTATGCTTTAGGATGGAAAGTCCTTATCGATTCCAAAGTAAAAAAACTCACAGTTAGGTTATACCCCTCACTATTTCACATTTCATCATTTTTGTTCCCCTTCAACAGATTAAATTACAAGGTACATGGTCGTCTGACTGTGTTTGGAATTACATACACACAAATTCAGATAATGCGAATCAAGTGGCTTCTACATTTTCTAAATTATACAGCTTATAAATGTTGTTGGTTGGGTTTTGAGGGTTTCATAATGTACTTGTTAAAAATTCTTTATACTTTGTCCTCTTATAGGTTATGCTTTATTTATAAAATAAATTGTCAGGTATTATGTATATAAAAATTCTCTTCTAAAATTTCAGTGGTCACCTTTTATTGTATAGCTGTTATCATAAGTCGTAAATTGTAGAAATTTTTGTTATAATTAAATTGGCCAATGTGCAACAGAATGTGTATCTTGTGGTCATTTTGGATCTGTATTTGTATTGGATTTGTGTATTCTATGGGACATGTACATATAATTATTAGTGTAGTGTGTATTCTTAATAATGTTAATGTATGAATAAAATTCATAGTACCCTCAGTCTGGTGTTGTGACTATCTTATGGGCTGTATGGGGGACTGTCTTCCTGGGTGTTTAGGCACTCGGGGGTGGTCAGTCCCTCTGACCATAAATTTGTTTGTAAGGTTTGGTCACCAGTCTGAGGGGTGTTTTCTGGTGGGAGGGGATCCCTGTCACTTAGCAACCTGGGGGTCAATTTGAGCTAATTGGTAGGAATGAGAGGAAAATTCCTGGCAGGAATTGCTTCATGAATATTCATGAGTTTGGGGTTTACTTGTGGCAGGAAAATATTTACTGATTTTTGATTGGTGGGGTTTCTAAGTTTCTGTGAAATTGGGATTGCATTTGGTCATAATGCAAGAAGAGCCAGAAACGTGAACTGTAACTTGAAGAAATTTTGCCCAAACCCACCTCCCCCCTTTTTAACTTATGGTGTGTGTCACATTGCAATCATATTCAGTCACTGCCTCCAGTAGGTTCTTCTCACTTTAGCTCCTTATCCTATAAATTACTATGAGCATGCCTTCGTGTAGGAGTGACCAGTTTAGAGACAGTTTTATTTTTAATTTGGCATGATTTTACCATCTTTGTGTTGCATTTTATGAAATATAGTTTTACATTTTTTTAGTTTGATTGTGATCTATGTTCATGTGCAGGGTGTTCTGCCTGCTTATGTTCTCAGTGTTTCTAGTCATAGATCTTCATTCTGTAGTATAATGTAGTGTACATTTTAAAGTATATTTTATATGCTAGTCAGTTGCTTGTGTCTGCTGATATACGAGGGTTTTTTCATAATGTACTTTGTTTATACTTTGTTCTCTTATAGGTTATGTTAGTGAAATTTTTAATAAATTGTCAGGTATTGTGTATATAAAAATTCTCTTCTAAAATTTCAGTGGTCACCTTTTATTGTATAGCTGTTATTATAAGTATGTCGATAACTTGACTTCCTTGAGTTAAGGTGACCATACCTGCATTATAACTTGTAGCAAATTTATGTTATAATTAAATTGGCCATTGTGTAACAGATTGTGTATCTTGTGGTCATTTTGTATTTGTATTGGATTTGTGTATTCTATGGGACATGTACAGATAATTATTAGTGTAGTGTGTATTTTTAATAATGTTAATATATGAATAAAATTCATAGTACCCTCAGTCTTATGGGCTGTCGTATGGGCTGTATGGGGGGACTGTTGTTTTTAGAAGCTGTATTATGCTGCTATGACGCATACACAGAGCAAGACGTGTATAATTAAAAACAGACTCAAAATGGCCCCTTTCACAGAAGCAGGGCTCAGAAAAAATAAGAAGTCTGAAGTAGCTTTAACATTATGGGCTGTATGGGGGGGACTGTTGTTTTTAGAAGCTGTATTATGCTGCTATGATGCATACACAGAGCAAGATGTGTATAATTAAAAACAGACTCAAAATGGCCCCTTTCACAGAAGCAGGGCTCAGAAAAAATAAGAAGTCTGAAGTAGCTTTAACTGTCTTATGGGCTGTATGGGGGGACTGTTGTTTTTAGAAGGTGTATTATGCTGCTATGACGCATACACAGAGCAAGATGTGTATAATTAAAAACAGACTCAAAATGGCCCCTTTCACAGAAGCAGGGCTCAGAAAAAATAAGAAGTCTGAAGTAGCTTTAACATTCATACTAATCCAAATACCAAGCCTGAAGTAGATTTAACATTCATGCTAATCCAAATACCAATATGTCATACCAGTATGTAACAAAACAAAAAAAAATTAGATCTTAAGCTAAAAGTTCCTTATTTCTGAACATATATTAATAATTCTTTTGCCAGTGTTTCAAGAACTGAATGACACACATTTGTGATACAAAATACATACAATCCAAGTAATTGTTTTATTGCACCTTGTGAATGGTGAATCGAGCAGGACAGTGGTGTCAGACACCAAAGTAAATTGTGACAGATGTATTTCCTTGGATATTTGTGTTGAAATTATTTAAATACATACAACAACGATGTAAAACACAAGAGGTGTGCACATGTTAATATATGTATTTATGCTTTTTAAGAGAACTCTAGTACAATTTACATTGGTGTCCAACGCCACTGTCCTGTCCAATTCACCATCCGAGGATGTATATCAGTTGGTGAAGTCGCTGACAATTAGGTCAGTAGCACATTTTTCATTTCAGTATCCTGCCAGTGCCAAACCACTCAATTCCAGCATATCCCTAGTCCAATAGGTCTATTAACAGGTAGTGAAGTTAATAAAAACAGATTAACATGGCAGTTTTTATCAAAGAAATCACTAAAGATATGTTTGAAATCTACAAAATTACAGGATACGAGTTTTAGAATTCTACAGACTAAGGCTTTTTTTTTTAATATATTACATTTTCCAAAATTTTAAAATTAGGTGCTATTATACAAGATACTGGTCATAATGAGTTGACACAGTGTTTAATTAAAAGGCCATGATATCAAGATACCAGTGTTATTGACCCTGCCTTACCGACTATTGATTTCCCTTGTATGTATAGAAAACACTGGAATCTTGTTTTAATGATGGATATACACAATGCTTGATTTTGAGCAGATAAATGGTATGCTTCTTTTAAAAGTCGTTTGTATTCATATTTGTGACTGGTTCATTTTGGAAACTAAAGTGGAATGTGTAATCTATATAACAGTTAAAAATGAACATGAATGAGAAATAATATTCTTTTAATTTATTCTGTAGTAATCTTTCACAGATTTCACTGGATTTTTTAGCTTTTATGTAAACATTTATAAACATTTATGATCCAGTGTTTATAAACCTATCATTTTAAACCCTACAGAAACTGCCCTAATTTAGGTTTATTAACGTTTACAAACTTTTCTAAACCAAATTTAAACAGTTATACAAGGTTTACAATGATGGCACCTTAATTTCAGGAATTGATTGATTTAGGCAGGCCATTTGAGAAAGAAAAATTTATTTATATGGGGTTTTACGTCGCTTTCAACACTGTACAGGTCATATCACGACGGGTAGTTGGAAGGGCAGAGGAAACCAGTACATAGAGTTCGCTAGGGTTGTGTACTGTAAACTGCCGACCAACGGCAAGCAACTACCAGCTTTCCCACGTGAGCCCGTGCGGAGATCGAACCCCGGCCTCAGAGGTGGGAGGCGAGAGTGTTACCACTCTGCCACCGTGGCCCCATTGAGAAAGAAAAAAGTAGCTGAACAATTTGTCACCGAACATGACAGAGTTTGTGGCCATCTAATGGAAGCACAATTCTGGGAATCAAAATTGCCAAAAATATCAAGCAGAAAATACTCTGTTTGCAAAATATAATGAATTGTTTGGTCAAAAAAGGTGAGGATAGGATCAGAATTGGTGTTCAAAAACTGATCGTTTCAGCAGAGAAACAAGAAAAACTTCTCAAAAATTAGTTGAAAACACAACTCAAACTGCTAAGGTACTTGACAAACTTTCAAGATAAACTGATCAATCAACGGAGATAGCTAAACAAAGTTTGACAGTACAAACCAAAATGGTGGAAAAACTTGATACAAACAATGAAAAGTTTTATAATTTGTTGGATCAATAGGAGAAGGATAGGGAGGCTAGAAACATGAAATTTGATAGGCTAATGATGCGACTAATAAAACAGGGAGAGGAGAATCTGAGGAAAATTGAACTTAAAATGTTTTGAAGCAGAAAAAAATGTTCAGGATATGGGAGAGCACCAACCATGAAACCAGTTTCCATATATTACAAACAGAAATAGTAAAACAACCAAAAGAAACAAAAGATATTTATGGGTTGAGTGCTTCTCGATTCGATGAACTGTGAGTCAATGTGTAATTTCCATTAAACTGTCGATATTTTGAAACAGAATGGGTATGCAATGAGGCATTGTATCGATCCGCAGAGCTCCAAAGGTTTTGAAAAAAGTGACACTTGCTAGATGATAGTTCACATGTCACCAATAATGTTCACACAGTTTCTGTTGAAATAAAAGCTTACATTAATGAGAACAAGAAAAAGGTTCTACAGTTTGTTTTAACAGACTCTGAAGACGTTTTTGTCAAACATGACTTAGACATTGGTTGTTTTGAACAATTTGGCCATGAAATTGATACTAAAGATGCAAAACCAACTAGACCAAGGACACATCTGTGGCCAGATGCAAGATGTATCCACCGGCAAAGGCAAAAGTAGCTATTACTCAGCTATGCCATGAGCTACAGGTCTGAAATTTTACTATGTTATAGCTGACCCAAAAGTAGGTGAATAACAGATTTGCACAAAATTCTCTAAATGCAATAGTTTTCACGTTACAAGTGATTTTACTCATGATGGAAGTTAGTGAAAAGTCCAAAAATAGCTATTACTCACTTAGCTATTGAAATAGACACTCAAGTTACTCATCATGTTGTAGCTATGAAAAAAGTAGCTGAATAACATATTTCAAGAAAGTGCTCTAAATGCAATACTTTTCAAGTTATAATTGATTTAGTGCATAATTTCATTAATTTTAATGCATTAAAAGTTATTTAAAAAATTCATAAAAAACTTTAGCATGTGAAAGCTCTCCAAAATGTAGGTGAATGAGTTATTTGAGAAATGCTGGCTATCTGCAATACTTTCAGTGATAATAGGCATTTACTCATTTTGAGTAGGTGAGTAATTAGCTACGGATCTGAAAATTCACTAATTGAAAGCTCTCCAAAATGTAGGTGAATGAGTTATTTGAGAAATACTGGCTATCTGCAATACTTCTAGAGATAAATCACATTTACTCATTTTGAGTAGGTGAATAATTAGCTACGGGTCTGAAACTTCACAAAGTGAAAGCTCTCCCAAAAGTAAATGAAGGAGTTATTTGAGAAAAATTGGCTATCTGCAATACTTTTAGAGATAATTCACATTTACTCATTTTGAGTAGGTGAGTAATTAGCTATGGGTCTGAAACTTCACCATGTGAAAGCTCTTCCAAAAGTATATAAATGAGTTATTTGAGAAAAATTGGGTATCCGCAATACTTTTAGAGATAATTAGCATTTACTCATTTTGAGTAGGTGAGTAATTATCTACGGGTCTGAAACTTCACCATGTGAAAGCTTTGGCTATCTGCAATACTTTTAAGCGATAAGCCACCTGGCAAATATGAAAGAAATGTGGACTGTAGGTCGCTAACAAGCAATATTCCACATTTTAAACATTTTTGTCTACCACAGGCCTAATTTAAACATAAAGCCTACCAAAAAATTAGAGTGGTGAGTCCGCTAGCATACCAAGCCACCTGCCAAATATGAAAGAAATCTGGAAAGAAATGTGGACTGTAGGTCGCTAACAAGAAATCTCTGCGGACGCGGACGATGATGAATCCATAGTATCCCTGCTTTGCGCCGGGGATACAATTAAGCAGCAAATGCGTCAAATTCCTTTGCATCTCGAAGAGAAAGAAGAGGCTTGTATTCAAAAAAGTGTTAGACACAGGCGTAATCGAAGAGCCCAATTCAGATTGGGCTTATCCTTCTGTATTCCTTAGAAAGAAAGAGGACACAATACATTATGGAATAGACCGTAGACGCCTAAATGCTTGTACGGTCAAATCTTCATTCAGTTTACCGGATATCAAACATTTCGGCTTTGAATTGAAGTGTGTATTTCAGTACATTGGACATGACTTCAGGCTATTATCAAGTAAAACTTGCAGAGATGGACAAAGCATGTTAACTGTGATGAAATATATGACGCATAACGCTAAAACATTCTTCAAAATCTAATCTCTGTACGGGAGATTAGTAAGACATTGTATTTACTTTGATAGTTGCTAAAGTAAAGTCTCTTCTTCCGAGACTAATTTCTTTCTGAAAGGGAAACTTTTTACTTCAAGTGAAGTCTGTAATCAAATTTAATTGATTACATAAAAATTGGACTAGAAATATTGATTTGAATTCTAATTTTCTACTCACATGGTTGTTTGCTAAAAGAAAGTTTGATGTTGTTATGGTCAAGTGGTGTAAAATAAACTAAGTTTCCCTGGTGTTGATGGAATGACTAATACAATTAGTTTTATTACAAGCAAAGAAATAAAGGAGTGTGTAATAATATTCGAGCATGGCATTATATGCTTAATCTCACTGATCTGGTAAAATTTCATTGTTCCCTCTAGATATTTACTGTGATATTGCAGTGGTAACTTACCTGTTTTAATCTCGTCAATTTTTATTATGTATTTAAATTCTTTTTATAATTTCTTAGTGTCTTAATTATGGCCTTTGGCCATACTTTTATAGAGCTTGATCTCCTATCCTTCATGGAACCTCAGTGTGATATCATTACTTATCCAAAACCCTATTTTAACTTCTCTTTTATATCCAACATCTCTGGTACATGACCTTTGACCTTTCATTAGCTCTTTCAAGGTCGTTCATAGTATCTTGTAAAATAAAATTTCATGATACAAATATTATTAACCTATGCCCTATATGAACTTTGACATATCAGTATTCCAAGGTCATGTACAGTTTCTTGTAAAGTAAAACTTCACACTAAACAGTATCCACTTACGTAGACCATGACCTTTCACCTTAGCACCTTTCAAGGTCATGTAGAGTTCCTTGTAATGTAAATTGCTAGGTATACATGTTTCAAAACACACTGAACAGGTGAGACCTGATCGCCTTTATATATGATAAATAATCTCTTTGGGGACTTGTAAGTTTTCACCTTCAGTTTCATAACCATAAGTGACCTTTCAGGGCTAAGGTAACTGTTTAACTGTAAAAAGTAGGTTAAAACATATATAAAGAAATACTGCAAATGCAATATCCTCATTCTACCTTGAAGAAGGGGTCCAAGGTCAAATCCGACCACACAAAAACATTCCCAGCGCATGATTTCCTATAGGTTGGTTTACCATCCCAAACCTCTAGGACCAATAATAAGTGAGTTATAAGCACTTTTAAGTTTGGCTGTCCTCATTTCACCTTGAAGGAGGGGTCCAAAGGTCAAATCTGACCACACCAAAAGATTCCCAGCCCATGATTTCTTATAGGATGGTTTACCATCCCAAACCTCTAGGACCAATAATAAGCGAGTTATAGGCACTTTTAAGTTTTGCTATCCTTGTTTGACCTTGAAGGAGGGGTCCAAGGTCAAATCTGACCACACCAAAAGAATCCCAGCCCATGATTTCCTTTTTGTTGGTTTACCATACCAAACCTGTAGGACCAATAATAAGTGAGTTATGAGCAATTTTAAGTTTGGCTATCCTCAATTGACCTTGAAGGAGGGGTCCAAGGTCAAATCTGACCACACCAAAAGAATCCCAGCCCATGATTTCCTTTTTGTTGGTTTACCATCCCAAACCTCTAAGACAGATAATACGCGAGTATAAGCACTTTAAGTTTTGCTATCTTCGTTTGACCTTGGAGGGGTCCAAAGGTCAAATCTGAGGACACCAATAGATTCCCAGCCAATGATTTCCTATAGGTTGGTTTACCATCCCAAACTTCTAGGACCATTAATAAGCGAGTTATAAGCACTTTTAAGTTTGGCTATCCTCGTTTCACCTTAAAGGAGGGGTCCAAGGTCAAATCTGACCACAGCAAAAGATTCCCAGCGCATGATTTTCTATAGGTTGGTTTTCCATTGCAAACCTCTAGGACCAATTATAAGCGAGTTATAAGCACTTTTAAGTTTTGCTATCCTTGTTTAGCATTGAAGGAGGGGTCAAAGGTCAAATCTGACCACACCAAAAGATTCCCAGCCCATGATTTCCTATAGGTTGGTTTACCATTCCAAACCTCTAGGACCAATAATAAGCAAGTTATAAGCACTGTTAAGATATAAGCACTTTTCATGACTGACAAAGAAACACCCATGGCAGCCATCTTGTTTTTCAAAATGAGTCCAAAAATATTCCCAATCAAGATTTTTTAATGACGAACATATGCTGTCAATTTGAGATCTATACCTTTGCTCTAGGGAGCCAACAAAAGTCCTTGCTTTAAGTCGAATAAACGTCCCTGGTGGCCATCTTGTTTTTCAAAATGAGGCCAAAAATACTCCCAACAACATTTTATGGTTATTAATATATCCTGCAAAATTGAGAAGGCTAGCTATAATATTTTTTTCGTTAGAGCAGTATTGGTGAAACCTCTCTACACACTGCGGCTATCCAGTGGATACAATGATTTACTCAACAGTGAGAACCTGAAAGTAGCTATTGCTCAGCTATGCCATGACATACAGGTCTGCATATTTCACTATGTTATAGCTCACCAAAAATTATGTGAATAACATATTTAAACAAAATACTCTAAATGCAATAGTTTTCAAGTTACAACAGATTTACTCAACAGTGATAACCTCAAATTAGCTATAACTCAGCTATGCAATGAGCTACATGTCTGAATTTTTACTATGTTATAGCTGACCCAAAAGTAGGTGAATAACATATTTAAGCAAAATACTGTAAATGCAGTAATTTTCAAGTTACAACTGATTTACTCAATAGTGAGAACCTGAAAATAGCTTTTGTGGCATGTGTCCGTTGGGGAAGTACCGTTTTTATAAATTATTACTGGTCAACGCAATATCATTAATTAAATGCCCTCTCCGTCTCCCTCTTTATAGTTTTTCAATCCACAATCAACTTTTGTATTTATTAAACCCCCTTTTGACAAAATTATTAGATAACTACACATAAAAATTGCCTATTTTATCGTGTGATCCCCTTTTATCGCTCACATTCCCCGTTATCAGGGACCATCACTCTCACAATATACACCCACTAACCACAGACTTACCCAAATTTTATGTTCAGTTTTTAAACTTTAAGCCCCCCCCCAAGTTCTCAAAAATGATTTTTCTCCATATTCTACTGGCAATCCAACCAGTCATTGTTGCATATCAGCACCACATTAACTCAACCATCCAATGTCCTGATGTTGTCAGTTTCTGCCCCTTCAATCCCCCCACCACCTGTTTACATTTCACCTTCAGGTCCTCAATATTTATTCCAACCGGCTCTGTCACCCTCCCATCTGTTCATCCTACTCCTCCTTGCCGGTGATATTAACCCAAACCCAGGACCACCCAAGTGTCTGAGTATCACCTACGCAAACATGAGATTAATAAACAACAAATACCCGGCCATTGCAAAATTTATTTCTGACAATGATACTGATCTCTTTGCCATGTCGAAGACCTGGATAAGACCTGACATCACAATTTGTCGGAAATCACCCCACCAGGTTACAGTCTGTATCAACAGCCTTGAGTGGCCCGCCGTAGCGGAGGACTGGGTTTTTTTGTTAAAGATGGACTGGATGCATCCGTTGTTTCTACAAAGACCTGCTCCACCTTTGAAAACTTCATCAAGATATCCCTAAACAATGAATCCTTTTACTTTTTGAACATATACAGACCACCTTCCTCAAGTACTTCTACCTTTTTTGAACATTTTCAATCACTTTTGGAGGACATTCACCTCACCATAGAAAGTCTGGCCATCATCGGTGATTTCAATCTTCACCTTGAAACAACATGTTCAAATTCAAAACCCTTTCACTCACTGATCAATTCATTTGACTTAAATCAGAAAGTTAATTTCCCTACTCACATTCATGAACACACCCTCGATCAGGTTTTAACTATATCCAACGATGACAATATTTCCAACGTCCATACCACTGATGCTTTTTCCGACCATCTCTCAGTTAGTTTCACTCTAAATTTTTAACCCTTAGATCTCATAGTTAATGCTACTGTCTCCTTTCGAAAAGACCATAAAATTGACAAAGAGAAAATTAAAGTAGATCTTCTTGCTTCAGAACTGACCAATAATTCATCCAAAGAACTGGATACTCTCTACAAACAATACCACTCCATCTTGTCGACCCTTATCGACAAACATGCTCCACTGAACACTAAACATACCAAGGCAAAGTACATCCCCGGATGGGTTAACGACATTGTAATTGCGGCAAAAGAGACCAAACGTTTGTTTGAATGCATTTGGCGAAGAGATAAATCCACCTTCAATAGATCCAGGTACATGCAGAAAGTCCATCAATATAACAGAATCTGCATGCAAGCCAAATCTCAATTCCTTAAAGCGAAAATTCAGGACAAACACAACAATCCACAAAAATTATGGCGATGTGTTGCACAGACTTCCAGCCAAGATCCTCCCATTGATAAAGCCCCCTCAGCTTTTGGCTGACGGGTTTGTGGAGTTCTTCACAGAAAAAATAGAAAAAATACGCTCAACATTATCTGCTTATGCCAATTTGCAACACATTACCCCTGAGTCTCCTCCCCCTATGTTCTCCACTTTTTCGACTGTAACAGAGAATCAAGTTACTAAATTTATTACCAATTCTGCTAGTAAATCATGTTCCCTAGACCCATGGCCTATTTTCCTTGTTCTGAATTATCTGGATATTCTGATTACCCCCATCACCGCAATAATCAATGCTTCTCTTGAGCAAGGTAACTGTCCAAAGTTTTTAAAGCAGGCCCATGTTACACCTATCCTCAATAATCCATCCCTTGACAAACAAGTTTTTAAACACTACAGGTCTGTCTGAAATTTAAACTTTATCTCAAAGATTCTTGAAAGGGTAGTAGCCGTCCAGCCACAAACTCATCTTTATGAAGCTGGTGTTATGACTGCCTTTCAATCAGCTTATAGAAAACACCACTCTACTGAAACCGCCCTCCTTAATATACACAACGATATTCTTCTTAACACGGCCAAGGGTTCTGTCACTGCCCTTACCCTTGTGGATCTATCCGCCGCTTTCAATACCATTGACCACACCATTCTCCTGGACAGACTCAAAGTTTACTATGGACTCAGTGAGCTAGCACTTGGCTGGTTTAAATCATACCTGGAAGGACACACTCGATCAAGGTAGGTAGTACTCTCTCCCATCCTGCTGCGCTCCACTACGGAGTACCCCAGGGCTCTGTCCTTGGACCAATCCTGTTCTCTCTCTACACTAACCCAATCGGCTCAATCATTCATTCCCACAGCAGCATCAACTACCACTTTTACGCCGATGATACCCAGTTATACATACCACTTTCACCAGAAAATTTCTCTCACTCTATCCAAAACTAAAGAACTGCCTAAATGACATTCAAAATTTCATGTTCGCAAATAAATTAAAACATAACCCAGACAAAACTGAGTTCATTCTCATAGGCTCCCAAAAAATCGTAACGAACTCCTCCCTCACTTCCCTATCAATATTCTCTGAAATCAGGTCTCGCCAGCACAAAGTGTCAGGAACCTTGGAGTGGTGTTCGACTCTAATTTCAGTTTCTCAAACCACGTGTCACAGGTCATTAAGTCCACTAGAGTACAAGCGAGAGACCTCTACAGAATTCATCCCCTTCTTGACCTGAATACATCAGTGCCGTTAGCGAATGCTTTGGTGAGCAGCAGGCTAGACTACTGCAATTCACTCTTCTTATCGCTCACTGATTTTGAGTTAAGGAGATTGCAGCTAGTCCAAAACTCACTCTGCAGGGTTGTCACCCGTTCCTCTAAATTCTCTCACATTACCCCTCAACTGAAAAAACTCCACTGGCTACCAGTTAGATACAGGGTACAATTTAAAATTGGACTTATTACATACAAAATTCTCACCCAGGGTAAACCAGTTTACGTAAGAGGATTAATCCACCCCTACACCTCTTTTAGAAACACGAGGCGAAGTACCCCCAAACTCAAGTTCCTTCAAACCCCCACTTTTGATTGTAGAGTTTACAAATCAATTAACACTTTTCTAATTCATTCAGTCACTATGCCCCTGCCCTTTGGAACTCTTTCCCTCTCCATGTAAGAAAAAGTCCCTCTGTCGCATCTTTTAGGAAGCACCTCAAAACTCACCTCTTCAGCTCTAGCTTCCCAACTTAGTCTTCCTTCCCTCCCAGTCACACCCACCATCCTGGATTACTGACCTTGAATGCCTCTCGACTTCCATATGATAATGATTTTGTTTAAATAGCGCACTGAGTTCCTCATTGTGGGGAAGACATTGCGCTTGCAAAGCAGTAGATTAGATTAGATAAGATTTAGATATTGCTCAGCTATGCCATGAGCTATAGGTCTGTAATTTCACTATGTTATAGCTGAGCCAAAAGTAGGTGAACAACATATTTTAACAAAATACTCCAAATGCAATATTTTTCAAGTTACAACTGATTTACTCAACAGTCAGTACCTGAAAATAGCTATTGCTCAGCTGTGCCATGAGCTATAGGTCTGTAATTTCACTATGTTATAGCTAACCCAAAAATAGGTGAACATATTTAAACAAAATACTGTAAATGGAATAGTTTCAAGTTATAACTGATTTACTCAACAGTAAGAACCTGAAAATAGCTATTGCTCAGCTATGTAATGAGCTACAGGTCTGCAATTTCACTATGTTATAGCTGACCAAAAATTAGGCGAATAAGATATTTAAACAAATACTCTAAATGCGATAGTTTTCCAGTTAGAACTGATTTACTCAACAGTGATAACCTGAAAGTAGCTATTACTCAGCTATGCACTGAGCTACAGGTCTGAAATTTTACTATGCTGTAGCTGATCCAAAAGTAGCTGAATAACATATTATACAAAATTCTGTATATGCAATAGTTTTCAAGTTATAGGTGATTTTACTCTTTATGGGAGGTACTGAAAAATCAGAAAGTAGCTATTACTCACTTAGCCATTGGGATAGACACTCAAGTTTCTCACCATTTTGTAGCTATGAAAAAAGTAGTTGAATAACATATTTTAACAAAATGCTCTAACTGCAATAGTTTTCAAGTTATAAGTGTTTTAGTGCATGATTTCATGAATTTTATTGCATTAAAAATTATTTTAAAAATTAATAAAAAAAAATTAAGACAGATCCAGGTCTAATTCTCACACAAGGTAATCTACTAGTGGCCTAGTACATATATGCACTATATGAGCAAAATCCCTGCAATAGTGAATGAGAAAATTGTGATAAAGGGTTGAAATTTTCACACTTTGGGTGGGGGTACCTGACTTGTAATGACTCTGGGGAACAGACAAACGAACAGATCTGCATGGCCTGAACATTTTTCATCCTCTATAGTTAAGATATCTTTTATAAAAAACAGCATGTCTCTCGGTATTGTAGTTTAGGAGAAGTTGTTCACGCAGACATGTACGCCCACGCCGCAGAGTGATGAGTTAATGTCAGCTGACTGACAAGTAAGCTGACATAAAAACTTGTGGTCTTACAGTTGCTGGAGAGGTTTGTTCAAAAGAAGTTAACTTTTTGGTTGACACAGGGTCTGTTATTACACCTATAGCATCAGATATTTTTGACAACTTTGACAAAAGAATACAATACTGCAGCCTGTACCATATGATGTTTTACTTGCTGATAGTACCAGTCTATCTGTGAAATGTCAAACAGAACTTGAAATTGACTTAGGTCCTGTAAAAACTTCTCAAAATGTTATTGTGGCAGAAATAAAATCACAAGCCATTTTGGGTATGGACTTTTTGACTGCACAGAAATGCAGTTTGGACCTGAACAAATCTTGTATAAAAATTGAGAACACTCAGATACCAGTGTGGAATGAATTTTCCACAAAACCAAACCATTGTAGTCTTACTGTTGCAGATCATGTTACTGTACCGGGTAATCATGAGCAACTAATTCAAGCTTGTCACAAATTCAAGAAGGCCAAGAGAAAGTGATTGCATATGCTAGTAAATCCCTTACAAAGCCAGAGAGGAATCTCCATGATGCAGAGTATGTAAGTTTGGTAAAAATACAATTGAAAATACTGTGAGAACATACTCTAATGATACTGGACCTAAGGACAAATTTGGTTACAATCTTTCAGCTGGTTATGAAACTCTATTCGAGATGATGAAACTAAATATCAGAGGTCAAACAATTGCTTTCAGCTCTAAAAAAGCCAGAGAAAGGAACAAAAATGATGCAAATCTTTACTAGAACTCTGTAATGTGGGGGACACAGCAAAAACGGCCCAGATACAAAATGAAGTAGAGCAGGCAAAATTGCAATTAATAAAAGTACGTGAACCATTAGTAAAAGCTGCCATCTTAGGATCAAAGTGTCAGTATTATGAAGAAGGGGAGAAATCAACAAAGTACTTTTGCAACTTGGAAAAACGCAATTACATTAGTAAGACAATTTACAAACTTAATGTCAATGGGGAAATAATCACCTCTCCAATAGATATACTAACAGAACAGAAAAAATTTTACAAACATATTTATAGCTCAAGAGTTCCTCATTCAGAAACCAATAACCAAAGGTTTTTGGAAAATGATGGTAGTGTTATACCTTTGACTGACGATGAAAAATTAAAGTGTGAAGGTCCTGTTACCAAACAAGAGGCAAAAAGTGTAATAAAAAATATGAAAAACAACAAAAGCCCTGGGACAGATGGGTTTCCTGTAGATTTTTATAAATTTTTTTGGTCAGACATTGGCAAACTATTAATAAATAGTTTGAATGAATCGTTTGATAAGGGTCACCTTTCTCTTACTCAGAGACAAAGTATTATCACCTGTATACCAAAGGGCAACAAACCCAGAGAATTTATGAACAACAAAAGGCCAATTTCACTTTTGAACATCGATTATAAGATTTTATCTGGTATTCTTGCTCACAGATTAAAAAATGTACTTCCAAAAGTTATTGGGGACACACAGAAAGGTTTTTTGAAAAATCGATACATTGGAGAAAATATACGCCTGGTGTATGACATCATGTCAGAACTAAATATACAAAATAGAAAGGGTCTTCTGTTGGACTTTGAAAAGGCATTTGATTCTTTAGAATGGCACTATATAAAAAATGTACTACAAAAGTACAATTTTGGCAAAAGCTTTATCACTTGGTTTAACACACTCTACTCAGGAGCATGTAGTTGTGTAATAAACAACAGTATCTTTTCTGAATTTTTTGAACTAGAAAGAGGGTGTCGTCAGGGTGATCCACTGAGTCCTTATATCTTCATCCTGGCTATAGAACCTTTAGCAAGGGCAATTCTATTGGAAAATTACATTACAGGAATTATGTTATGGGATAAAATGTTTTAAGTTGGACAATATGCTGATGACACCTTTTTATTACTTGATGGGACTGAAAAATCTTTGAATTCTAGTTTAGACTTATTCAGTAGCTTTTATAAATGTTCTGGCCTAAAGTTAAATTTTGACAAGACCTCAGCAGTTTGGCTCGGAAAAATGAAAGGATCAAAAGAAATTCTTAGCCCTGAACTCAATCTTTCATGGACAGATACATTTATGTTATTGGGAATCTCTTTTCACACAGACCTTGAAAAAAAATGACCGAATTGAATTACAGTGCAAACGTCACTGCAATTGAAAAAATTCTTCAAAGTTATAAAAAACGTAGCCTGTCGCTTATTGGAAAAATCACAGTCATTAAAACACTTACTGTTCCAAAATTAGTTTATGCAATGAAAGTTCTCCCACCACCAAGTAAGGGAATTATTGATAGACTTAAACTCTTTAAATCATTTATCTGGAAGGAAGGTAAACCTAGAATAATACTGTCACAATTAGAGCAAGATATTTCTAATGGAGGACTAAGGTTGACAAATATAAGCTTTTCGAATAATGCCCTCAAAATATCTTGGATCCCGGATGTAATTAAAGGAAACAAGAGTTTGGGATATCTATTTCTGTCAAGAGTTAATAATTCTTTTTGGAGTAATGTGTTGAAGGCATGGATATTATATAAGACTATTTTTGAAAAGGATATTAATGTAAGAACGTATCCATTATGGGACACATATTTTTTGACAAATACAAACATAACTACAAGGAAACTTTTTTGACAAATACAAACATAACTACCAGGAAACATTAATATATTAAACGATTTGTTACATGAATCTGGTAGAGTGATGGGTTTTGAGGATTTTAAATCAACTTTTGACTTAAACATAAACTTTGTGGACTTTTACTCTCTTACACACTGTCTTCCAAGATCATGGAGAGGGAATATTGTTGGAAATCCAGTTAAACTAAGAGGTAATGAAATTAGTCAGCCAGTTTAACAGACTTGCTCAAAATGAAGAAATGTTGCAAAGGGACATATTGGAAATTTATTGACACAGTCAGTGTGAAACGGAACCATAGGTCCAAATGGTCAGAAAGTCTACACACCCCTATTTCTGAAAAGGTCATGTCAGAATATTATTCATTAAATTTCCAATGTACTGTTGACAGCAAATTAAGGAGCTTTCAGTAGAAAAATATTACAACGTATTTTGACAACTAATAAGTTTTTAAATATTTGTAAAATAAATGACAATCTTTGTTACTTTTGTAATAATGAAATTGAAACTCTTGAGCATTTATTTTGGCTGTGTCCTGTGATAAATAATTTCTGGAAGGAAGTTACTGTTGTTTTGAAACCATACATTGATCTCAGTGGATTACTTTGCACAACTACAGTACTCCTAGGTATCAGATCAAAAGAAAATTCTAGAATTTTGAATCACCTAATCAACTTGATAAAGAACTATATATACTTAATAAAATGTGTTGGTCAAAATCTGTCAATTTCGGGTGTAATTGAGAAGATAAGGAGCACATACAAAATAGAAAAAAACATTGTTATACAATTTCAAAAGAATAAGGAAGTCATGGACAGTAAATGGAACCTTTTGATACCTTTACTGGATTATTAATATAGTTAGCAGAAGTTACTATACACAGCTAACAGTATTTAAAATATTAATGTAACATTAGAAAATTTAGAAAATAATTTTGTACGTAAAGTGTAGTAAAATTATGTAATCCTTTATGTATGTATCCCTGTTTGAACCTAATACCAGTGTTCCGGTGTAAAATCATACTGTGTTATGATTGAAATTGTTAAAACATACCCCTGATGGGGGGTCTTCCACCCTCGCCCCCCCCCCCCCCCCCCCCCCCCCCCAGGGATGCCTTTGATGTCAACATGTTAAAAAAGGGTGAATAAAATGCATTAAAACTGAAAAAAAATAAAATAAAATAAAAAGCCAGAGAGGAATTACTGCATTACCCGTACAGAATTACTTGCTGTAGTTTTTTGTGAAACATTTCAAACATTACTTGTATGGCAAATGCTTCGAACTCTGAACTGATCATGCATCCCTTAAATGGCTTTTTTGCTTTAAAGAGCCTGAAGGTCAAATAGCCCGTTGGCTAGAAATGCTAGGCAGCTACACGCTTGATATTCAGCATCGAACTGAAAAACTGCATGGTAATGCTGGCGCATTATCTAGGCTACCTTGTAGACAGTGTGGCAGAATAGATCAAACTTCTGAAGTTCAGGCAATAACAAGGCCTCAGGCCAAAACCAAACAAAATGAAAATATTGATCAAATGGATGAGCCTAGTGTCGATATGAACAAACAACTGATGAACCATGGTAACAAATTTGGGACTATGATACTATCTTGAAAAATCTGGGGGATGATGACATTATAGGGCAAAGGCTCAAGAATAGTGCTCAAACAAAACAAAACTGGAATGAAGTATCTAAATACTCTCCAAAGTTGAAAGCTTACTGGTTCCTTTGGGATCAGTTGCATGTCAGAGACAACATTTTGTACAGAAGGTGGGAGACAGAATCAACAAAACAAGTTGTTTGGCAATTAGTGCTTCCATTGGTCATTCGAAACCCAATCTTGCAAGAGTTACATGCTAGTCCTACTGGTGGTCAACTTGGTGAACATAAAATACTGGCAAAAGTAAGACAAAGATACTTTTGGCATGACATGAAAAATGATGTGAAATCATTTTGTCAACAATGCACAAGTTGTGCTCAAAAGAAACCCCCTGCAAAGAAAAACAAGGCACCCTTAGGTCAGTATCTTATAGGTGCGCCTTTAGAAAGAGTCGCTCTTGATATTGTCGGTCCCTTCCCAAGAAGTGATTCAGGGAACAAATATGTTTTAGTTTTAGGAGACTACTTCACTAAGTGGATGGAGGCTCACCTTCTACGTAATATTGAAGCACAAACAGTTGCTGAAACATTTGTTCATGAGTTTGTTAGTAGATTTGGTGTTCCCCAAGAACTACATACAGATCAGGGAACACAATTTCAATCCAGGGTTATGAGTGAAATTTGCAGAATCCTAGGTATAAGACCAGAACGACACCTTTTCATCCAATGTCAGATGGTCCTTTTGAGGGATTTAATAGAACGCTTGAATCAATGCTCAGTTCGAGTGTAAGAACGAATCAGAGAGATTGGGACAAATTTCTTTCATTAGTCACAATGGCTTACAGATCTACTCCTCAGGAGTCCACACAAGTTAGCCCAAACATGTTGATGTTAGGACAAAAAATCAACTTACTAGTTGATCTGATGATTGGTTGTCCTAATGAGTTACAAACAATAACTGAACATGACTATGTTAGCAACTTGAGAGAGCGACTTGAGGTCGCTCATGACTATGCTCGTAGGCATTTGCAGATTAGTGCCAATAGACAAAAGAAATATCATGACATAAAGATGTCCAGTGAACCTTACCAAACTGGTGATTTTGGATGGCTGTTTTCTCCAGTTAAAAGGGTTGGGGTATCTCCAAAACTTAAAAAATTCTGGGATGGGCCATAGAGGGCCATTTGGTTATAGAGAGATTAAGTGATGCTGTGTATAGAATACAGCATAGTAAGAAATCTACTCCCAGACTTTCTCCCTCCTTTAAAAAATCTCAGTTTCACAAAGCCTCCTTCCTTAAAGGAGTCCTTGAAAACTCCCTTGAATTTCAAGGAAACTAAGGACCTACCTTAGATTTAAGGAAGTGTCCTTCAAGGAATGTTTATTAACTTTCAGAAACATTGTAAAAGCTTTTAATTGCAAATATACTTGCCTATTATCATGGCAGGAGTGATTTTTATGAACAATTTTTTGTGGAGAAGACGTGTTAGAATAGAGAAACGATTAAGAGACAGGCTTAATCCATTGGAGGAGTTCAATGATGAGAAGTGTTTACACATATTTCCATCCACAGCAAATCCTTTGTAGACTTTGTCAGGTTTTTTGAAAACTTTCCAACTATCTTGAGATTTAAAATTAATACTCACAAATTATCTTGTCTCCTGACAGGCACAAAATATGAATCTATTCATATTCATCACCAATGCATTTTTTTCTATCAAGTAAAGGTATTTTAGCAAACATTTAAAATCAGGTAGTACACTTCAAAAGGAAAAGCAAATTACTGTGCTACAATAATATTCAAAGCACTGAAATGTGGTTTCCCAATTTTGTGCAACAAATTTTTCTACAAGAAAAAAAAACATATCCAGTTAAAACTGATGTATTCATATTGGCCATATTAAATTATAATTTGTTATTTACAAAAACATTGTACAAATATCCACATTGTTATTACAACTGTATCACAGAGTCATAATTATTTTATACACATTGAAAGGCACATGCACATTGTTTTCAGAACTGTTTTCAAAGATATCTATAATATGCTACTTTGAAAAATAAAATTCATATTGTTTTGACAATTTATGTACTATTAATATCTTCTTTGTGTATTTTGCACTATTCATAAACACTGACATGCTGTCCTTCATTGAGTTCAGTTAATATGATTGGTTTATGCCAGGGAATGTAAACACAAGTGAGCTGTTGGTTTCACCCTACATGTGCCACTTTGACAAAAAAATCAATACACTGCAAATCATGTGATAATAATCTCTAGCTATGTCAAGGTCAGTAAACAAAACTTTTCTGGGGGAAAAAAGACATGTTTAAGTAATATTACATATTTTATGTAAGTTATATGACTTATAGCGTGGTGCAGTTTAGTAAATTTTATGAAGAATATATTTTTACTCTTATTTATATTTTGAGTTATAAAAGAATATAAATAGTAGTGGAACCAAATAGATAAAAAACTTTTATAAAGTGACACATAAAACTTTAACAGTGGGATATGTGTACATTATTTAATGTGTTCATTGTGGATATATTTTTTTTTCTGTGGATATGTGTTAAATATTTGTTATATACAACAAACTAGTGGACATGTATTTCTCTGAATATGTGTTGATGTACACTGTAAAACTTGCCCACTTACTGTTAATAAATAAATGGACCAGAAAGGGATAAGTTTTGCAGTTTAAAACCTTCAAACCACTTTAAAACATAAAATAAAATGCTTTAAAACATAAAATAAAATGCTTTACAGAGATGTGGTATGAAGTTTTGAAGTGGGGAAAACATGACATGGCGGCCATATTTAAGACTGGTCTTAAATATTTAAGACCACCCCCATCCAGTCTTAGAGTTATGACAAAAGATAAGACTAAGATAAGACTAAACCCTTTTGTGAATTGCTCTAAGACTAAGACAAATGTCATAAGTTTTTGTCCAAAGTTATGACAAAAGTCTTAGATTTAAGACTAAGATTAAGATAAGACCTGTCGTGAATACGGCCCCTGGTATTTTCCCTTTGATGCAGACACTTTTTCAGTCATCTTTTCTTTTCTGTGGCCAGCAACAAGTAACATTACACAGTTGAAATGGCTGTTTCAACCCATTTCCACAATACTTTGTAATATTTACTCCCTCCTTAAGATTCAAGGAAGACCTTTGGTAAGGAGAATTAAAGGAAGCTTTGTGAAACTGAATTTTAAGGTGGCCTTCCCAAAGGAAGAAAAAACACCTTCCTTTACTAAAGGAGGTCCTTTCCAAGGGAGGCTTCGTGAAACCGGCCCCTGATATTGAAAGTATCTCTTGTGAACAGAATGTAAGCTCTTTGTCTATGAATGAGAGAATTAGGGCTACTGGTGAAAATTCCAGTTTTGGTGATGAAATTTGTGAAAATTCCTGGCACTATAAAAGGTCAGGTGTAAATTCCAATGGTCCTGAGATTGACATTGTTCCTAGTTATAATACTGGGACAAGGAATGAGGGTTCTGGTGAAAATTCCAACTTGTGTTAAACTGGTGAAATTCCTGGCTAATTGGTGAAAGGTCAGGTGAAAATTCCAGAACAAAATCAAATGGGGTGATATCGAGACACATTTGTTTCAAGAAAAACCCCAATCAGCTAAAGCCTTACAAACTAATGTTAAAATGTTAGGACAGGGAAAAGATCCTATTTTCAGATCACCTATATACCCTGGAGGTTGCTAAAAGTATGACTGACATGAATGCTTGAAGTAATTAAGTCATTTTATGTACATAAGTGTTGTGTCACAAAGTGATTTCATAAGTTTTACAGATATTCTATTGGGGTCATTGTGATTTCATCATTTGGAAAGATTGTTGCAAGTTTTGTGGTTCCACATGTGTACATTCTGGGTGTAATATGGTTTTGTCACTTTGTGTTGTTTTACACTTCTGTGGGTGAAAACATGTTTTACTGGATTTGCTTTGCATCAGGGGGTTTCATATGATTTCAATATTGGTAGTGTTCACATTGTGCAAGTCTATCTGTGGGGGAAACATTTAGTTATGTAGAAGAAGTTGAGTTGTCAACATCTGTCCTTTGGGAGAGAATTTCTGGAGGGAAATTCTTTGTTGTTTTATATGCCAGCATTGCAGGTATATGATTATTTTCATCACAATTTATAATTACAGTGAATAATAAGTTATCATAATTTCTACATATAAATCATATGTTTATATAGAATAAATGTAAATAGTTGGTCATGCAAATATTGTTAAAATTATCACAAATCTTTTATTGTGTTGTAAAATCATTGGTATTTTTGTGATGATGTATTGGGACAGTGTTTTGAATTATTTTTAGCTGGTGTCAGTGTTTGCTTGGGGAGTTCCATGCTGGTGGAGCTAGTGACTGGTGTTTTTGACATTGGATAGTTGTTATTTCTTCAGGTCATACCTGCTGGAGTTTAATCATGTTTTGATGTCGGATGCTTGACTTTATTATGTGATGTTATACTTGCTGGAGTTAACACTTAGACAGTCCTGGAATGATTTTGCTGACTTATTGATTGAATAAACATTGATACTTTGTGTAAAATAAACATTGATGTGATTACATAACATAAATGTATATATTTATGTATGTGTATGCATGAACCTGATTGTGATTGTGGTGTGTGGTTATATTGTGGTTTTGTATTGTATAGTTGTATGTGAATGCAGGAGTTTTATTTTGTATAATTATATGTTGGTTACAGACAGATAAATACAATTTTATACAAAATAAGACATTGGTTTCATTTACCAAGTGAATCTCATTCTGACCCTGTGACATGTTGGTTTGGATAATTTCAAATCAAATTTTTTTTTGAGAGTTTTAACCATTTCTTTTTAATTCTTTTATCTTAGATGACCAAGTTTCACCAAGGCAACGAAAAAAGGGTAATAAGGATTCCACGACAAGGAAAGCAGAAATTCTGGACCTGTTATAAATGTAAAAGCACTTTCCATGTTCAGCCCGAATTTAAACAACACATTGCTATCTGCGGGGTGACCAATACAAAAAAAATTATTCTAGTGTCCATTCTGTTCAGTTAAGAATGCCAGAAAGAAACTTGATTAATGGGCACATTGCCAAGATCCATGGAGACAGAATGTTTGAGATCGTGAACCTGAGCCTCATTGTATCAGTCCTAAAACATATCGAAGAACAGCCTAAACAAGATGACTACTACAGCTTGGCAGACGATGAAGACTATATCCAAGAACTTGACCATTCCATTAAGGGCCAGATGAACTTGGGTAGCATGTCAGAAAGGGAGGCCCTGGATCAGCAAGTCTCATCTGACTCTAAAATGAGGCTCTTAGTCAGCCATCCAGGTATGAAATGCAGTCCCAGACACCAACAACCACAGCTGAGACCCAAGCTGAGACCATAGCTGAGTGCCAAGAACCCATGACATCAGCTGGTTAGGCTGACTGTCAGGTAGCAACAGACACAGATAATTCTGTGGGACCCCTGGCTCAAGCTGGTAAAGCCGAGTACCAGGCCTCTGTGACAATTCCTGTCTATCAGGCACCAACTACTTCATCCAATTGTCAGGCAACTGAAATGACATATGGTGTGGTTGTTGAGAATATTTCTGAGAAACCACCTCTCCCAAACAGTGTACTACCCAACTCTCTCAGAATATGAGAAGCATTGCGACCGCTCAACGGATGCCAAAACTTGTTGTAATGGGATATGATACCACGAGGGCCAAAGCCACAATCAAAGATGAAGGACCCCAGTGACAAATGCCCTCACAATATACCACTGCCAGTTCTGAAGTTAATTAACCATTAGAAACACCACCCCAGTGGACTTAAAGAAATGGTCAAGGATGTCAGGATAAACTGCCCTATGTGTACTCCATATGAAATACTACGGGAATTTGGAGTGCACCAATATAAAAAGTGACATTTAGTGACATCAGATAGCTTGTAATTTAAATGTAGATGGTCTCAGTCACACATAATTTGTATTGCTAGTATTACCTTGGTAAGTATCTAATAAATAACTCTAATGTGTTCTCATTTCATAATACTTACATTCCAAGTTGTATTTCCTTTCATTAGTTGTAATAGATGGGTCTGTAGAGGATTTAGAATTTGCAGGAGCTGCATTCTTAAGGAGGGGACAATGTAATATATGGGTTTCAATCAAACAACTATTAAGGAATTTTATTCATTTTAAAATGTACAATAATTCATCCAAGATTATTGCAGGTCAAAGTAGAGTGTTAATTTCTTAAAATATTTTGGTATTTGAATTTAATTCAATTTATTCACTTTATTAATCTCATTGGTCAATCATGGGTTGGTCTTCCTCTTTTTTGGTCCTCTCTTCTGAGAAAGTACTATTATTAGATTTATAAAGATCAGCTCTTTGACAATTTAAATAACAACACATCAGATTTTCAAGGTATGTATGAATTACTAACAGTAAATAATTTCTTTTGTGCTTATTTGTAATGCTTATAATTTACAGGTGCTGATAAACCATAATTATTTGTCAAAACTTGGATCTTACCTGTCAAAATTCAATTGACAGTGCACAGTTGCACAGTAAATATTAAAATAGTGGAAACATAAAATCTTACCTGTAATTTTTGTTAATGCTTCTATTTATCCATTTGTTTCAATTCATGACAATTGTTTATGTTTCTCAAAACATAATATTCATAATATCCACCAAGTTTAAGACTGAACTGTCATACTTTACAAGTTTGCACCATTTGTTAACATTCTATGTGTGATGATCCAAGGTCTGACAAAATATAGTGCCAGTTATTTCAACATATTTTATCCAAATGGTGGCTTAATTCTTCAACAACTGATGTGTTAAAATCATTTGATAGTGATATCCAAAGTATTTCTGCATTTTATGTGAATATTTTGTTAGTTTTTCTAACTGTCTCCCTACACCAAGAGGTCCATGAAAAATTGTATAAGGGCGAACGTAACGATGAAGAGTTAGTTTCTTTTGAGAGGCTCAAGTGTGCACATCGATCTGCGCAAAATTGTGCCCAAACACAACTGTCAAGTGGCACATCCACTGATTTTACATGTGCACCAGCTGAATGAAAAAGGTCAGTTACCACAAACAATGTGCGCACATTTAATGCTGATATATTCCATTTAGACAAAAGTTGACAGTGAATACAGCTTCCACACATATTTAAATTCATTATCCCACACTTTATAGTTGATAACAATTGATACTTACAAACTTCCACCATGTGTTGAGGAAATACCTATGACGTCATACTTTTTTACACTGCCTGCTAATCAATAATCCTGTCTGGCTCTGTGCCAAAGAAAACCTTCATACAACTCATTGATCAACCACCTACTAACTTCCACCTCCTATTTTAAGGGAAATACCTATGACGTCATACTTTTCTAAAACTAGCTAATCAATAATCATGTCTGACTCTGTACCAATGAAAACCCTTCCTACCACTCATTGAAAAGCAGTGACAGTTCCATATTTGGAAAAAACAGTAGTAAAGTAGTACCCGCTCATTGACTGGCATTTCTATATTTGGAAACAGAGTGAAGTTGTACACATACATAGACTGAGTTAACCATTTAACATATTTAACGTATCATATTTAATTTGGACTGAGCTGTATTTATTGTCAACTTAAAAATTCTACCTTTCTTTTGAAATGCACACATTATAAATGACTGAAACACCCGTGTACATGCTTTGAATACACATTGATGATTGATTTAAATATTGTGATTTACTATTTATGTAGACAGATAAAAGGTGCACAATTATTGACTATTTCTCAGTGTGGTATTTTTCATTGCACAGAGCATTTTATTGGTTACACACTGACTTTTTGTAACAGAATACTTTTTACAGTTTGTTTAAACATATTGATATTTACACACTGATACAATTACTTGTAATTTGAAGTGTGTTACATTTGCTGTTTGACATTTAATGTGCACATTGATTATTAGATATATATTAATTGCACACAGTTCTACTTCATGTAAAATATTATTCTCACTGTGTATTCATTACTTAAGTTGCTGTATTTACAGTAGCTTAATATAGACTTTCATGTACATGTTTACTCAAAACCTTCTTAGTGCTCTGTAGTGGTGTGCTAGAATTGCATGCATGTTTCATTAAACATTATGGTATTTATTTTGTGTAGCATGAATTAAATAAAATTAAAAGTTGAGTTGCAATTCTTGTTCAGTTATTTTGTTAGAGCGCATGTCTGAGACTGACCTGTGACTGAATTGAGATACACTTAGAAAGCAGGTTGTAGACTTCTCTGTGACTAAACAACTGACTGTCTGATATCTTACCTGTGGTGAGCAGATACTTTCACTAACAACTTACCTGTGGTGAGCAGGTGCTTTCACAACAAACTTACCTTACCAACGTTCCAGTTGTTAACACCAACCGGAAAGTTACAGTATATAATGGGTCTTCCTTAAGTTAGTAGTTCAGTACTTCTTGACCTCAAGTTTGGCTAATTTTAAGTTTTGGAAATTAGTTGGCAACATCTTCTTCTCAAATTAAGCCTCTGTTGAGACCAAGAAAAAGGAAATGTTTGGGGGAACTGTAATCAACAGCATACACTGTAGATGGCTAGACGCATTATGTATACTATGAAAGCATTGTTTACAGATTTGGTGGGAAAGTTCTGAACTAATTTGGGGAACATATATGATTATCCTTGATTGGGGTCCACGTCTAAAGACATTTATGTTCCATTTATTTCATCTCCTAGCAATAATTAGTTCATCTCAGAGCTGAATCTGGTTGACTGCATGATTTGTGATTTTTATCCAACTTACTGAATACCTCTCTAAATAAATTTTTATCTGAAACAAATATAAAAGATGTTCTCAAGGCTATTTCAGAAATTTACTGTGACATACTGGTGTCTTATAAACAACTAAACTTCATAGAAACAGAAAATGCAATCTTTTACATGTACATGTATGTATTAAAAGGCTTATGAAAATGATAGTTTGTTTGGTGAAAATTAAAGGCAACAGTTGTTAAAATCTTGAAAAAAAAACAGACAGAAAGTGACTGGATATACCATGTAATCTTGCCCAGCCGCATCTTATTTTTGCAGAAATTGAACTTTCATATATATAGGTAATTATTAATGAATGATCTGAAAATGCTTCCTATGACATATAATAAAAATATATATATATATATTATTCTTTTTCAGTCAGTCAAGTTCTTCTTTTAGCAGGTTATCATCATTGCTTAACCTGAGATATCAGAGCTTTTAAAACAGTGATTCAGCAGTTTCATTAGATTGTGGCAACAACCATAACATGAATGCATGAATATATCAAGATGGATGAAAAAGTTAAAACTTATTCAATATTATTCTAAATAAAAAATAGAGCTATTCTTACTTCTTACTGCTGCTACTTCTACTACTACTACCATTAGTGTTACAAATAATAATAATTTGACAATATTTGGTAAAGGTCTCAGTCACCAAAGGTTAAGAAAATTGTTTTTTTTTTGCATTTAATCACTTGACTGTCACATGTTTGGAATGAAACTCACTTGAATGTTAACTGTGTTTTTTGTGTGTGTGCATTACAGGTTTATGTCATTTCTGGACAGTACACTAAGTATTACAACAGTGACAACTGACTCCACACTTTACCCCAAGGTTTACACAATCACCAGATGAAGGTGGCAGCAGCAACAACAACTCTTTGGCAGATGGTAATATTTTGTCAATATTACCATCCAATTATGCATCAGAACCAGCTTCTGGAAATGATGATGTCGATAGTGCTGCAGATAATGATAATGTGATGTCAAGGATTTAGAGTGTATGGTTAGTTCCCCATGGACATAACCAAAGTTCGCCTGTCAAGGGGGAGGGCTTTCTAAAAACTGGTTGTGACAATTAAAAATCAAGACAATCTATGCATGGACAGAGCTTTTGTGGTTGCCAGAGCAAAACAAATTAACCACCCAAAGCGGAAAAAAATTTCTGACAGTCGAACAGGGAAACATTCTTTTCAGAAGGAAATGGCTACAGAACTAAGGCAGATGTGGATATTATTATTCTTATTATGTATTTATACTCATAATATAATATCTCCATGTACTACAGGACTCAAAGCGCTATTTCACCCATCAGACTGCACAAGTAAGGCCCGACTCTGAAGTTACTGACATTCCCCTAACTGAAAGACAGAGGCTCAAGGATGAACATTTATCAATGTCCTTGAGGTTCTTTAACTGGCCACTGGGGATAGGACCCAATGACACAGGACCACCATCTTAAATGGTCATCCGAGCCACTATGTATCTGCTCGTACCTGGGTTTAAACCCACATCATCTGTGTTCCTAGGCAAGCATTACCCACTAGGCCACAGTGGATATAACCAAGGTGGCGGGAATCACTGAGGCAGACAAGTTTGAAGAACTGTTTCCTGAAAATCAGATTGTCATTCTCTCCAAGGATCACTTCAATGGAATAATATATGCTGAAAATGAATATAGGGATCACTGACTGTATATCTATTACCACAATGGCCATTTTGATAGCATCACCACAGGATTTCTGTGGGTCTCCCATTATTGTAACCATTGTGACAAGGGCTAAGTGTAAAGATTGCTACTCTACATCCTATCAAGGATGGATTAAAACAGCACAGAGGGCATCTTGCAGTGACTGTAATAGATCATTTGGCAAACAGAGTTGCTACTTGAATCACCTACCCCATGTGAAAAACAAGGCAGGTCAATATGTCAAGAGCTAAGTGCATGCCCAAAGCTACCAGAGAAAAAATGAAAAAAATGCCAGACATATGAAGTATACCACAAGGTGTTAAACAGGAAGGTATCATCAGTGTTTTATCACAAAACTGAATGCTATGCCCACTGCGGATATTATAGAAAGCAACTGTGAAGATGATGATGTATCAGATGAATTCGATAAACATGAAGGTAGAGAAAAAGATAAAACTGAAAGCAAAAGAAAAAGGGTAATCTATTACTTTGACACAGATGCCAAGAATGAAGGCAAACACATATGCAACTGCAATTGTGTGACAAGGCAAGATGAGGGTGAAAACTGGGTATTTTAAGGCGGGAGCTCAATTGCAGAATTTCCGAATGGGTACTCAGTTTAAGAAATGCCACATTCATTGCTCATAATTTTTCTTATGTTAAAAGGCCCAATTGATGAAAGAATATGTTCCACAATCACATCTAGAAGTCAGAAGATTTTGTGCATGGATCAAGATCAAGATCCTCAAGATCAAATTCACAGACTCATTTTATTTGTCCCATTTGGATTGCAGAAATTACTCGATCGTTTTGGCATTTTAGATGAGAAGAAAAGCGACTTTCCACACTTGATGAACAGAATCGAGTTAGAAGCCCCACAAGAACTTTGGTAACCATAACAGATGACACAGGCTCGAAATGCCTAAAAGTGTCAGAAATGCCACAGGCACAATATCGTCATCACAAGGGGGAATCCTATAGTAACAAACACGAATAAGGATATAAGGATAGTCGGGGGGCGGTCAGGGTCAGTAATCTGGAGTTATGGGTGTGACCAAAGGGAGGGAGACTAGGTGGGGAACTGGGGATAAACAGGTGAGTTTTCAGGTGTTTCCTGAAGGATGTATCAGAGGGATTGTTTCTTATATGGAAGGGGAAAGAGATCCAAAGAACAGGGGCATAGTGACTAAAAGAGTTTGCCTTATTTGTGAACTGTCCGATCAAAGGTGGGGATGTGAAGGAACTTAAGTTTACGGCTGATACATCTTGTGCTTCTTGAGAAGGGGTCAATTAATTCACAGGTATGATGGTTGGCCATGGTTTTGAAATTGTAATGAGGCCTATTTTGTACTTTGTACCTGACTGGGAGCCAACAGAGTTTTTCAACTGAGGAGTAATTGGGAAAGCTTGGATGAGTGACAACCCTACAAAGTGTGTTTTGAACCTGCTGCAAGCTTCTCAATTCAAAATCAGTGATGCAAACAAAAAATTGCAGTAGTCCAATCTGCTGCTAACCAAAACATTTGCTAGAACGACTGATGTTTTACGGTTGAGAAGAGGATGAGTTCTATTGAGATATGTAGCACAGACTCTAGTAAGCTTTATGCTTGCAACACATAGTCTGACTGAGTTAAGTTAGAATCAAACCCCACTCTCGGGTTCTTGACACTATGTGCCGGTGAGTCCTGATTACCAAGAATATTGATTGGAAAGTGCAGGAGTTGTCTATTGTTGGTTTTGGAGCCTATCAAGATAAATTCAGTTTTATCATGGTTTAGTTTTAATTTGTGAACATAAAAGTTTGAATGTCATTAAGGCAGTTCTTTAATGTTTGTATAGAATGAGAGAAATTTGCTGGTGAGAGTGTTATGTTGGTGGTTTTTTGTGTATATAATGTAATGTGAGTGTTCCACTGGTGCTGCCTTTTCAGTACCTATGGATTTTTCGAGGGTCGTGAGCAATGTTTATAGAGTTATTAAGGATCAGTTGTATTTTCCCGGCTTATTACGGTGGATCGGCAAAATATCAAACATATTTGATATTCAACCAACCCAGCACGACTCTGTATCTGGACCTTGGCTCCACCCAACTGGTAACCTTTGTGGTTCAGTACTGGGACACCATCTCCTGACAGGCCGTAGACATAAAACAATCCATACTTAAAGGGAAACCGGCCTGTCATAAACACTACCGACCTGACTTGGTCACTTCCCGTCAAGACGGGAAGTCTCCAATTCTTCGATTTTAGAGTCAGTAACATCTCAGCAGGAGAATCCGTGAACACATCACGACAAACCATAAACAATCAATCAATCAATCAGTTGTCCATGTGCTTAATCTCCGTATCAATGGATTCTAAGGCACACCATCCAATTCATAAGGCATAAGTCATAAGACATTAGACATGTTCCAAGTCGTTCCAAGAGAGGTCGTCCGGTGTTCGGTAGTAAGAAGCTATGGTGGGAATGATTTCTGAAATAGGTAGGTTTTGAGTCGACTTTTGAAACTGGAGAGATTTGGAGCACTGCGTATATCATATGGAAGATCATTCCATAACTTAGGGGCATCATATGAAAAACTATCATTAAAACGGACCTTTGATTTATGGATGGAAGCACAGTAAGAGGGAACCTGAAGGAACAATTTTTTGGGATTGGAACATCTTGTATTCATGGCAGATTTGTACACGGGGAGATATGGTGCAAAATACTTAGGCTGGCCAGTGGTGAGGTACTTATAAACCAAAACTAGGGTTTTGAAGATAATACGTTGTCTAATGGGTAGCCAATGAAGTATCCTAAGGGTGGATGTAATGTGAGTGTAATTTGAAGCACCAGTGACAAACCGTGCAAGAGCATTTTGAACATATTGGAGCCTTGTAGCATTTCGAGATGACAAACTGCAAAAAAGAGAATTGCAATAATCCAAACGACTACTGACCAGAGCATTTGCAATTATCGCTGATGTATCCACAGAAAGAAACCTCCTGATGCGATGAAGGTCCCTGAGGTTAATAAAACAGGATTTGATAACAGAATTTACATGATTGGTGAAACAAAACTTTGCATCAAACAGAACACCCAGATTGCGTACAACATCTGCGGGAGAGAGGCAATTACCCAGGATATTGACAGGAAATGAGTCACTGAGCCATTTGTGTCTATCTTTGGCACCGAAGACTATGAATTCTGTTTTATCAGGATTTAGTTTGTTTTCAGACATTCAGACCTGAATATCATTCAAACACGATTTAAGACGGTCAAAAGACTTGAGACTATCATCAGGGGATAAGTGAATGAAAAGCTGAGTGTCGTCCGCATAGAAGTGGTAACGGACTCCGGTATATTTTCTGATGACTTGACCAAGAGGTGTTGTGTAGAGGGAAAACAAAAGAGGACCTTAAGACAGATCCTTGGGGGACTCCAAACTTCAATTTGAACAAATTCAAAAGACTGGAACCAATCTTGACTGACTGAAAACGATCCTGGAGGTAGGATCTAAACCATTTTAGTGCCGATCCAGCAAAACCAAATCTAGACGACAAACAGGATGGGAGTGTGTCATGATCGATAGTGTCAAAAGCCGCGGACAGGTCGAGTAGCACTAGTGCCGTAGGCATCTCATTTTTGATGCACAACAAGGCAGTTTCTGTTGAGTGCCCCAACTTATAGGCTGCTGGAAAGTGTTACCAAGATCATGAGAATCCATGTGAGATCTAATTTGGGCAGCCACAATTCGCTCAACCAATTTTGACAAGAAGCTAAGACCGGACACCGGTGGATAGCTCTTCAAGTCCTCTTTTGAAAGGGTGGACTTTTTGAGGAGGGGTGTGACAATAGCCTGTTTGAAAGGATTAGGGAAAATGCCATTTTTGAGGGACAAGTTAACCAGTTTAGTTAATGAAGGGAGAAGAATGTCAATACATTGTTTCACAATGTGAGTGGGGCATAGATCAAGGGAGCAAGTTTTTGAAGGAGATTCCTTGATAAACTTAAGGACTTCAGCATCAGTGACAACTTGAAAGGAACTGAAAGTCGGCGGCTCCTTGTCTGGGTGAAGAACCTGAGATCGGGTGTGTTTAAAGGTGTCTCGAATCTTTTTAATTTTATCAATGAAAAACAAACCAAATCTGTTTGCTTTTTTTGAGATTTTTCATCCTCAAAGGATGGGAGGACAGTAGAATTTGACCGACTCAATGTTCTATTTAGTGCATGCCATAACCTCTTAATATCACCGCAATTTTCACTAACTAGATCACGGTAGAAACACCCCTTGTTTCTATTTAGAATGTGGTTACATCTGTTTATCTGCCGTCAAAGACAGGAACGATTTTCAGTGGATTTGTCTCTTCTCCAGGCGCATTCATACTGCCTTCTCATGCACTTGGCAGTTCTATACTCGTCAGTTATCCAGCTTGGGGCTGGTTTGATGAGCTGTTTAGTCTTCACTGGTGCATGAATATCTAGAAGGCCAGACAAACCATACATGTACTGTTCATGCAAAAAAATCTATATCATCAGATGGTGAGCTAACAAACGGAATAGTCAGGAGGTCACTTCTGAATTCATCAATATTCAATTTATGATACTGACGGAAGGTAACAACTTTCTGAATTGGTGTATCCAAAGATGGAAAGTCAACCACACAAGAGATAATTTTGTGATCACTAATGAAGTCTGAACCTTTCACATCAGAAATTGCAGAGAACTTGGATGGAGCCATCAACAAATCTAAGGTATGACCATGAAGGTGAGTTGGAAAATCAATGTGTTGGGACAGACAGCAAGAATCAATGACTGATTTAAATTCAGAGACTGTTGGAGACATAATGTCGACATGAAGATTAAAGTCACCACAAATGACAAAGGAGGAGGATAAGGAAGACAAAAAACATATGACAGAAAATATTCCAAAAATTTTACTACAGATGAGGCAGGGGGCCGGTAAATGACCCCAAGAAACAAGCAACGCCCATCGAGAGTGAGACAGACAGTGTGATTTTCATGAGACAAGAACTCAGGGGAATGAATGGTTTTAAAATCAAGAGCAGATTTAATAAAAAAGCCAACACCGCAACCACGTTTGTTTTCTCTGTTGGTGTGAACAAGGGAAAAATCTTCAGGCGTTAACTCATTAAGAAATGAGGGTGTGTCTAGAGCTGGTAGAGGAATACATTTCAACCATCAAAGAGACTCTGCTGCCAGCAAGCCTGTTCATCCAACCAGCTCAGCAGAGCCATGTGGCACCCAGAGGACAGCAGCAACCCAGAGGGCAGACAAATGCCTTTGTAGGCGATGACGACTAACAACCTGGGCTTTCAAGACTGCTTACTTTCACACTCTGACGAAGCACTTTAACCAACTGTCAGATGCCTCTGCAATAGGCAAAGGAAGTTCAGACAACATATCAGGACTCTCTAGCTTCTTTGGGAATCTACAGTCAGTGTTGATCTACCAGCAGATCAACACACTGCAACTGTTTTCACCAAGTGACCCACATCAACAGGACGCCTCTCATCCAACCACCACTGCGCAGGAAGAACATCAGCAATAGCCAGCCCAGCCTTAGCCTTGCCAGCAGTCATCTGAGCCCAAGTAACAGCAGCAGTACAAGCACTTCACTATAATCTGTCTTTTTCAGGACCACTGCTGTAACATTTAACGGTGCTTCTCAGGCCCACCCAAATATTCCAAAAACAATTATTTAGATGAACGTTTAAAAAAGTCCCAAAGCAAGAAGCGTTACAATGCCCAACACCAAGCACTATGTGAGTGATTGAATATTTGAAGTCAAAAAATTTTGGAATAAGAAGTTAAAAGAAAAAAGAAACTGGCCCAAAAAAATGGGCAAAAGCTTTGACATTTGTGGAAAGTATTTTGACCTTTGTATCCGACCTTTTCAGTTATGACCTTTGAAAAACTTTTGAACTTCTCAAAAGATTTTGATAATTTGGAAATTAGAAATACACATCAAATTTCCCAGAAATTTTTTTTTTTTAATTTCTTTTCGGTTTAAGAAAATTTGACTTTTAATGTGGGACATTTTTACAGAACTTGGTTTAAAATTTTGAACAGTATTAGAGGACCTGTGATTTGGTTGCAAAGTTTTCAAAATGGGTGGAAACATGTTGGATTTTTTTTTTTGGGGGGGGGGAATTGTTGGAAGCTGCTTCTGCCCCCAGGCTAGTTACTTTTCACATCTCAGATCCTGTCCTCCTGCACAGCCAATGCAACCAGATGATTGAAGTAGTCTTTCAGATCTTGCTGATGTTTAGCCTCCCTCAAAGGACTCCTGTAGTTTTCATCTGGCACATACACCACCTGTTCATTTTTGCAGGACCGCTATATCATTTGCTGGGGTGGATGCCCTGTCTGCTCCACCCTGGTGTGTCCTCAGCATGTTGTGCAACACCACACATGTTAAAAAGATGTCTTTGACAACCTTAGTCCCATGGTGCCCAGTAGTACCCTGAATATCCTCACTAATATTTGAAACACATTCCCCACCACCCTTCTGCCTCTGGAGAACTTGTAGTTTGCTACTCTCTCCTCCCTTGTGAGTTGTCTTCTGTTGTATAGGGGTGTTCCACTGGGGCCAACTTGTTAGTATTTAAGGATTTTTTGAGGGTCAGGAGCATTGTTTACATAGTGGGTTACGATCGGTTGTGATTTCCCGGCTTGCCGCGGGGGATTGGCAAAGTATCAAAAATGTTTGATATGTAACAGACCCTCCCAGACTGTGGCTCTGCTCAAACTGCCTTGTCCTCATCATTTCCCATCTTGTCCTATCATGACACCAGCTTGTCTTTCTCACTTATGTAGCCTATTTCCAGTATATGACAATATGACAATAAACTTTGTGAATGACAAAAAAAAACAGTGTCAGTAATTAGTTTGTTTATTTGGGGTTTTACGTCGCTTTCAACACTGTACAGGTCATATCACGACGGGTAGTTGTAAGGGCAGAGGAAACCAGTACATAGAGTTCGCTAGGGTTGTGTACTGTAAACTGCTGACCAACGGTAAGCAACTACCAGCTTTCCGACTTGAGCACGTGCGGGGATCGAATCCCGGCCTCAGAGGTGGGAGGCGAGAGTGTTACCACTCTGCCACCGTGGCCCCTGTCAGTAATTAGAATCCTGAACTTACCTGATACATAAGCTTCACATATACGCAGTAAATATGCAGAAAAAAAATTATTTGGTCACATAATAATACATAGTACCAGCCTATTTTAGCAGAAAAATTTCTGGGGAAAAGGGACCAAGTGTTGACCAATCAAAAAATCTAAAAAGTTAGGTCAAGGAAAGTCAAATGACATTTGGATCTCATGACCAGAACTACAACATATTTACCCTTACGTCCAGAATAGAGTCTTTCCCAGAGGCTAGAAATAATTGGTATAAATATGCAGAAAAATAGATTTATTTGGGGTTTTACGTCGCTTTCAACACTGTACAGGTCATATCACGACGGGTAGTTGGAACGGCAGAGGATACCAGTACATATAGTTCGCTAGGGTTGTGTACTGTAAACCGACGACCAACGGCAAGCAACTACCAGCTTTCCCATTCAAGGCCATCACAGGGATCGAACCCCAGCCTCAGAGGTGGGAGGCGAGAGTGTTACCACTCTACCACCGTGGCCCCTTGTAGAAAAATAGATCACATGGACAAAACATTGAAAGTGTCTTTCCCAGAGGTCCAGAGGTTTTCATTGTCACATAAAACTGTCTTTCCCAGAGGTCCAGAGGTTTTCATTGTCACATAAAATATTGTCAGAAGCACATCTCCTTCTGCTTGTTTTCAATGGAGGCAAGACTTTCCAAATGGAAATTTTCTATTTAAGTGACTATTTCTGACATATAATCATAATCAGATATAGCTTGCTGTATTTTTATATAATTTTAAAGCCCAAACCTGACACATGACAATTAAACAAAAATGTCAATGCTGTAGTTTGGTCACCTGATAGGATCTAAATATTTTGTTTTGATCTTGTTTTAGATTTGTTTATTGGTCAACACTTAATCCTCTTTTTTCCCTGAAATTTCATCATGAACACAGGAATGGCAATGCCAACTGCAAGTCTAATTGTGGCCTTGTTGTGACCTGATACGGCTTGTCTGTTTGAGGTTTACGACTGTTGGGGAGGTGAAACTGACCCAGAATTTTTCTGCCCTTTTTTCTGGATTTTCTCCCCGACACCTGACTGTAGTAACCGACCATAGAGCCATACAGTATATTGTAGGGTCAGCTCCAGTGGAACACCCCCAGTAGCGATTCACCATCCATGGTATCAAGGCAAAGATACCTTCATCCGGCAAGAAATAGTGCAAATATGGCCCTCCCTCCTCTAAGGGTGCTGGAAGCCCTAAGGTGTAGGCCTTGATCTTCTCCCTCAACTTCCCGCGGTTAAAATCTGTGCATCTGATGAAGATCTACTTGACCCATAGGAATCTGTAATTTGTGTCAACCAGGGCTAGAATCACTGGGGAAAAGAAGCCCTTGTAGTTGTAATATTCACGGTCAGATTTCTTTGGCTTTTTCATGGCGATTTGTTTCCCAGCTAGTGCCCCAAGAGCAGTGGGCACATTCCATCTGGTTCCGAACTTCTCCACCTTTTTTTCAGTCTTCAGGATTTATATGGCAGGTCAAATACTTCTAGACTTCAGCAAGAATGGCCCAGCAGACCTGGGGGACGAACGGACAGGAAGGTTATATAGCATCCTTTCTTCTCTTTGAAGGATCTTGGGCATGACCCAGGGGTTCGGTGGCTTTCTTCTTCTCCTGGGTGGTAGCTGTGGTGAAGGTGCTGGCTGTAGAGCAGGTACTGGTCCTCAATTCAGATGTGTCCTTTTGTCTGAAATCATTACGAAGATAAAAAATATTAAACTCAATAAAAACCAAAAGGACCCTGAGCTTCTGGTGTGTAGCTGGCATCTTTGCAGTGAACTGGAGACCAATTTCATTACTTTGTATCTTGTACAAATTAATATCCACTGTTGTGGCAAATAGATTAAAAACAGTTCTTCATTATTTAATTTCGGAATCTCAGTGTGGTTTTATGCAAGGCCGATATATAGGTGAAGTAACAAGATTAATTTATGATATCATGAATTACACTGAAAAAAACAAAATAGATGGATTGTTGATGCTGATAGACTTTGAGAAGGCCTTTGACTCAATATCATGGAGTTTTATGTTTAATGTTTTAGAAAAACTTGGTTTAAATAAAAATATAACTGCTTCAGTTAAACAAGCAGGTGTAATGTGAATTTTTTAAAATTGAAAGAGGCCGCAAGCAGGGTGATCCAATAGCTGCATATTTATTCATTTTATGTACTCAAATAATGACCTATATGATCACCCAAAACAAAGAAATAAAAGGATTAATCATTGCAAATCATAATACTAGAGGATCGCGCGCAAAAAAAAAAGATAATGCGTCCCGAAAAGGCTATAAAGATGAGTGCTAAAGTATTAAGAAAATGCTTTGTTTCTAGCCTTATACTGTTGTGGCAACCAAAGTCAGCGCAGTCTGCTCTATCTAGCACGGTTTTCAAGATATAAGCATTTTTGTGTTTTGCAAAAAATAAAAAAATAAAAAATGTCCGCTATATTTGGCGAGACAAAAATATTTTGAAAATTGGCATGGCTACTCTGCAGAGATACCCAGCAGGTCCAAAATTTTGTTGAGTTCACTCCATATAGCACAGTTTTCGAGATATAAGCATTTTTGTCTTTTGCAAAAACTTTGAAAATTCAAAATGGCCACCATTTTTGGGGAGACAAAAATTTTTGTCAAGACCACTGCCGCGGTGTGTATCTCCCGCCGAGCATTAAAGCAGAAGAAATAGCTTTTCCGAGATATTCACAATTTTTCATTTTCGTGTGTGAAAGCTCTTCCAAAAGTAGGTGAATGAGTTATTTGAGAAAAATTGGCTATCTGCAATACCATTAAGAGATAATTCACATTTACTCATTTTGAGTAGGTGAATAATTATCTATGGGTCTGAAACTTCACCAAGTGAAAGCTCTCCCAAAAGTAGGTGAATGAGTTATTTGAGAAAAATTGGCTATCTGCAATACTTTTAGAGATAATTTGCATTTACTCATTTTGAGTAGGTGAGTAATTAGCTATGGGTCTGAAACTTCACCATGTGAAAGCTCTCCCAAAAGTACATGAATGAGTTATTTGATAAAAATTGGGTATCTGCAATAGTTTTTGAGATAATTAGCATTTACTCATTTTGAGTAGGTGAGTAATTAGCTACGGGTCTGAAACTTCACCAAGTGAAAGCTCTTCCAAAAGTAGGTGAATGAGTTATTTGAGAAAAATTGGCCATCTGCAATACTTTTAGAGGTAATTCGCATTTACTCTTTTTGAGTAGGTGAGCAATTAGCTATGGGTCTGAAACTTCACCAAGTGAAAGCTCTTTGGGATAGCTGCTCTGCAGAGATACCCTGAAGATCAAAAATTTCGTCGAAATCGCTCTATGTAGCACGGTTTTCGAAATATTAGCATTTTTGTGTTTTGCAATTTTTGCGCAAAAATTCGAAAATTCAAAATGGCCGCCATTTTTGGCAAGACAAAATTTTTTTGAAAATTGGCATGGCTACTCTGCAGAGATACCCTGTGGGTCAAAAATTTCGTCGAAATCGCTCTATCTTGCATGGTTTTCGAGATATAAGCATTTTTATGTTTTGCAATTTTTGCGAAAAATTCGAAAATTCAAAATGGCCGCCATTTTTGGCGAGACAAAAATTTTTTTCAAATTGGGATAACTACTCTGCAGAGATACCCTGTGGGTCAAAAATTTCGTCGAAATCGCTCTATCTAGCACGGTTTTCGAGATATAAGCATTTTTGTGTTTTGCAATTTTTACGAAAATTCAAAATGGCCGCCACTTTTGGTGAGACAAAAATTTTTTGAAAATTGGGAAAAGTACTCCGCAGGGATATCCTGCGGGTCAAAAATTTTGTCGAAATTGCTCTATCTAGCACGGTTTTTGAGATATAAGCATTTTTGTGTTTTGCAATTTTTGCGAAAATTTCGAAAATTCAAAATGGCCGCCATTTTGGACGAGACAAAAATTTTTTGAAAATTGGGAAAACTACTCCACAGAGATACCCTATGGGTCAAAAATTTCGTCGAAATCTCTCTATCTAGCACGGTTTTCGAGATATAAGCATTTTTGTGTTTTCCTTATTTGGAAAATTCGTAATGATTAATTAATCAGTAATTACTCGGCCATTTCTTGACCAATCAATGCCAAAATCTAATGATTTCCAGATTTTAATAGAATGAATGTATTTGCCAAGTTTCAGGTGAATTGATAAAATTCCTTTCAAGTTATCATCCGGACAAGCTTCCCCATCGAAAAAAGACATTTTTGGTCATGTGACCTCTCTGATTGGTTGAAATGTCACTGCAGCATATTCAAAAAAATTCCCCAAGGCTACTGCCTAAACCTGCCAAATTTGAAAAGAATCCGCCTAACAGTTACAGAGTTATAAGGAAAACAAAATGTGGAGCCGGCGGAGCCTGAAGCTCTCCCATACACAAACAAGCGTCCCTTGCGGGACGCTTAATTAAACTCTGCCAATTTGCGGATGATACCACCCTTATATTAAATGGATCTGACCAATCCTTACAAACTGCACTAAATACAATCGAAATTTTTGGCTCATTCTCGGGGTTGAAAATGAATACTACAAAAACTAAAGTGGTATGGATCGGCAGGAAAAAGCACTCCAGAGATAAACTAAACGTAACCTCGAAATTAGAATGGGGAACAAACAGCTTTAAGCTACTAGGACTGCAGTTTTCAGTTGACTTGGAAAAAATCCCATCTATGAATTATACATACGCCTTGGAAAAAGCAAAGAAACTCTTACTAAATTGGAACAAACGAACTTTAACTCCTTTAGGTAAAATCACAGTAATAAAGACTTTTATTCTTTCACAGTTCATTCATCTCTTTTCAAATATTCCTTTACCAAACAGAGGTTTTATAAATACATTAAACGGAATGTTTTTTAGTTATATATGGAGTAATAAGCCGGATAAAATAAAATGTTTATATATTATGCAGGATTACCAAGATGCTGGACTCAGAATGGTAAATTTAGATAACTTTATCAATGCTTTGAAACTATCTTGGATATACAGACTCTTTAGAGGTGAACAAAGTGCTTTTATCCCAGTTTTTGAACAATCCATATCTCCAATTGATAAGCTTCTTAAGTTTGGTTCAGATTGGCCAAAAATATTGATTAAAAGGACTGGAAATGTTTTTTGGAATGATGTTTTTCATTCCTATTTAAAATTATGTGAGAAAATTAAAACTGAGAGCAATGATGATATTCTGGCATCTCCACTCTGGTACAATCCAATGATCTCATCAAATACACTTTTTTCCAGATTGGTTTAAAAAAGGGATTATAACGGTGGGTGATATAGTGGATAATAATGGCTGTGTTCTCAACAAATTCAAAGAGCTTTTAATATCCAAAGAATCAATTTTTTAGATTACTATCGTTTAAAAATTGTAATCGATAAATTCATTAAGGAACATAAAACTGGAGACTCCTTTAACTTTTTGCAGCCATGTATTTTAAACTCCATAAGAATTATTCTATCCAGTGGCAAAGGCACAAAGTATTTTTATGAGAATTTAAATAAAAGACATCTTACCTTAACATTTAAGCAAAAATGGCATGATGATCTAAAAGTGGACTTAAAAGACGATATTTGGAGACAGTTATTCAGAATTTGCTTTAAAACTATACAAGATCCATATTTTAAATGGTTTCAGTACAGAATAATGCATAGAATACTCGGAACACAGATAATTCTTCATAAAATGGGTGTGGCAGACTCTAATAAATGCTTACTATGTAGATCCACATCAGAGGAAACTCTCCTTCATCTATTTTTTTCTTGCCCAAAAGCTAACCAATTATGGCATCAATTGGAAAATAGAATTTTCAATAAAACTAGATTTTACATTCAGTTCAGTCCTGAGGATGTTCTTTTGGGATACATCCATCATAATTCAAATTCTGCGGCAATAAATACATTAATAATGGTTATACAATGCTATATATATACATACTCCAGGAAAGGCTTCAATATTTGTATTGATGGTGCACTTATCAAATGTAAAACTATATATGATGAGCAAAAGTTGCTTGCTTCTCTAGAATTCCAAAGTGATAAATTTCTAAAACAATGGCAACAAATGAAGAATATATTTTGAAAAAAATGTATTTTCAATGTATTATGGTATTGTAAATTAACCAGTTGTATTACTTTGCTCTGAGTGAACTAAAATAGGTGAATCAATTGAACATAATGTAGTTATATAGTTTACCACTGCTAAATATTTTTCTTAAATTATGTAAACTGATGTAATTCAATGTGTAACCTGTACTTTCTTTGTTTTTCTTTGTTTTCTTGATGTTTTAGTTTGTTATATATAAATATTTTATATATTTTCATGTAAATATATTTTGATATACATAAAAAAAAACTTACAAAAAAAAAATCTTTGCAGTGACAAATGATTTACAGCTGCCAGAAGGCAGAAGCTTTTCTAATATGGGTTTGATCATGACTCTCGATCCGAACTCCATAAATTAATCACTCCAGTCAGGGTGGGTTGGTGAGAATGCTCCAGTCCTGTTGCTTTGTCACTATGACTTGTGGGGCTGATACAGATTGTTTGTTAGGAATTTATGGTTTGTCCCGGTAGTTTCCTGTCTGTGGTATAGAAAAACCTAACTTGGGGGCCGGATCTTGATCCAGACAAGCTGGGATGTGCGACGTCCTGTCGGGCAGGTAAAACTTAACTGAAATTTTAGTGCACTTTTTTCTTGATTTTTGTCCCAACCCCTGACTTTTGCAACCGACCCTATTGTGTAGTCAGTTATAAGGTCGGCTCCAGTGGAACAGCCCCATGAATAAATAAAAAAATATAAGTATTATAACCAAACATACAGGATAATATAACACTTGTGTGGAAGATGCTATCACCATTAAATGCTAACATTCTCATGGATTATAAATTATGTACATTTGGATACAATAGAATGGAATACATTGCATGTCATTATGTTAACAAATTTGACATTGATGAACCTGTTTTCGGTCTTTCTGGAATCTTCGACATTTCCAATTGACTTTGACCTATGACTTTTGCAGGTAATCTGTTTGGCACTTCTACCCATCCCACCAACTAAATTAACTTTTTCTGTAGCATTTCCCCCCCAATTGTTCTTCATGGTTGTTGTTAAATTGCTGGACTCAGCCCCGTTAAAAATGTGACACTTTTTGCTTTTTTCTTCTAAAATAATTTCTTTCTTAATTTCCAATTTGCAGTTCTTCCTTATATCCTTTTGTAACTTATAGCCATGTCAAAAAGCCCTGACATGTTAAAATACGATAAACTATAAATCAGTCACACAGTGCACTGTACAGCAGACAAAATATTAAACCAAGGTTTTGTATTTACTTACTTGTGCATGGATTATTTAATCCATACTTTCTGATTACTGATTTAATCTAACGATTAGCTGAGCCATTTTTTAACTAAGTTTTTTCTTAACTTGATCCGCTTTGTGAATAAGGGCCCAGGTTGAAAGAGTCACAGCGAGTACTGCACTTCTTGATTAACTCATATGTATTGTCCGTTATGTGAAATTTTGAAATTTTGGCACAGTAAAAGTATGTTTTATGAAACTTTATTTACGCAAAATGTTAACATTAAACATCTGAGAAAATGATTTGATGTTTGCATGAATGATATTTGTCTTAACAAGTTTAATGTAGGAAGCTCAAACATAATGCATCATAATATAGTGAATTAATATAGATGTATCAATGGTCTGACTTTAGTTTGACCTTGAACCAAGAAACAACATAGTGGTCTTTGAAGGCCTTTAGATAGGCCATCAGACAACAGCCTACACTTGAAGCCCGAGACAGTTTCCAAGAAAGGCTCTTAACAGTGCTGCTTAAAGGATTTGGAAGCAAGTGCAAAAAATGTGGTTCGTCATATAATGAATCTGTAGACAACTTAGTGGCAAAACTTGTAATGAAAGACCAATCCAAGAAAAAAACACACAAAAAAATTAATTAATTAAAACTTTTTAAACAGGCCACATTCTTTTAAATACTTTATAATATTAGAAATATTTTCATAAAATAACTTTATCATTGTATATATACCTCTATAATATTTTGTTCTACTGTCCCTTATGTCAACACAGTCTAATAATATATGTTTCACTGTATTGGGACAATGACATGGAATGCACCAAGGCCCTTCTTAACAGATAACTATGTGTAAAATAGGTTGTGTCCTATACAGGTTCGAGTAATAACTATTTCCTCCCTGAGAGATAAACCCGTCTAAACATAAATATCTCCAACTGTAGTGTTTATTTGAAAAAGTTTATCAGGAAACACATTCCATTGGGCATACCATTTTTGTTTAAAAACACTACATTTTATTTTCCAGTCTGTATAGAGGATTTTCAAGTACAAAATATTAAAATTCAAAGCTTGTTTGTCAAGGTCTGGCTTTTCATTGCAATTTATGACTATGTGACTGGAAACCCAAGCTAAAACAACTTTCACCAACAATCATTAAAATGCTTTAAAATATCCTGAATAAAAGGATGATCAGAGTTGTTTCTATCAAGAGCTTGTAGACTAGAAAATGAATCAGTGAATATGATAAAATGATCGTCATCTCAATTTTTCACAATATTGAAAGCTAGTTTTAGTGCCAGTAATTCAGCTGTGAATATACTAGCATTGCCAGTAAGTCTGACCTGGGCACTGAGGCCGTCAGATATAGCAGCTGCAGCAACCCTATTTTGTGCCTTCGAAGTATGTATAACCCTATGGTGAAGATAATAACTTTTCAACTGAGCAAATAGACTTTGAAAAAGACAATCGTCACCAAGATGTTTCTTTTGATGTGTGAGATACAAGTATATGTGAGGTTTCCATATAGTCCTCGGTGGGTCTTCTGGCAATGACACAGACTGAATTAGTTCCAGCTGAGGACGGATAACAGATAAATCTTCCTCTACACAATGCCCAAAAGATCTTGTTGCAGAAAGCTTCCTATCATAATGATCATAAAACTGGGGATTAAAACCATCATAAACTGGATCATCAGGATTACTTCTCAATTTCAAAGCATATTGAACACATAACTTATCAAACCTTAGATATAAAGGAGGTTCATTGACCTCTACATACAAGCTTTGAATTGCAGAAGTCCTGAAGGATCCCAAGCATATTCTCAAGTCCTGATTTGAACAGGTTCTAATTTCTGAAGATATGACTTACGAGCAGAACTAAAAAGTACAACCATATTCCATTCGGGAATAAACAAATGAAAAATAAAATCTTAGCAAAACACTTATATCTGCTCCCAACCTATTTCTGAAACTACTTTGAGAAAGTTCATGACTTTTAAACAGGCCACATTATTTTAAATACTTTATAATATTAGAAATATTTTCATAAAATAACTTTATCATTGTATATATACCTCTATAATATTTTGTTCTACTGTCCCTTATGTCAACACAGTCTAATAATATATGTTTCACTGTATTGGGACAATGACATGGAATGCACCAAGGCCTTTCTTAACAGATAACTGTGTGTAAAATAGGTTGTGTCCTATACAGGTTCGAGTAATAACTATTTCCTCCCTGAGAGATAAACCCGTCTAAACATAAATATCTCCAACTGTAGTGTTTATTTGAAAAAGTTTATCAGGAAACACATTCCATTGGGCATACCATTTTTGTTTAAAAACACTACATTTTATTTTCCAGTCTGTATAGAGGATTTTCAAGTACAAAATATTAAAATTCAAAGCTTGTTTGGCAAGGTCTGGCTTTTCATTGCAATTTATGACTATGTGACTAGAAACCCAAGCTAAAACAACTTTCACCAACAATCATTAAAATGCTTTAAAATATCCTGAATAAAAGGATGATCAGAGTTGTTTCTATCAAGAGCTTGTAGACTAGAAAATGAATCAGTGAATATGATAAAATGATCGCCATCTCAATTTTTCACAATATTGAAAGCTAGTTTTAGTGCCAGTAATTCAGCTGTGAATATACTAGCATTGCCAGTAAGTCTGACCTGGGCACTGAGGCCGTCAGATATAGCAGCTGCAGCAACCCTATTTTGTGCCTTCGAAGTATGTATAACCCTATGGTGAAGATAATAACTTTTTAACTGAGCAAATAGACTTTGAAAAAAACAATCGTCACCAAGATGTTTCTTTTGATGTGTGAGATGCAAGTATATGTGAGGTTTCCAGATAGTCCTCGGTAGGTCTTCTGGCAATGACAGACTGAATTAGTTCCAGCTGAGGACGGATAACAGATAAATCTTCCTCTACACAATGCCCAAAAGATCTTGCAGAAAGCTTCCTACCATAAAGGTCATAAAACTGGGGATTAAAAACATCATAAACTGGATCATCAGGATTACTTCTCAATTTCAAAGCATATTGAACACATAACTTATCAAACCTTAGATATAAAAGAGGTTCATTGACCTCTACATACAAGCTTTGAATTGCAGAAGTCCTGAAGGATCCCAAGCATATTCTCAAGTCCTGATTTGAACAGGTTCTAATTTCTGAAGATATGACTTACGAGCAGAACTAAAAAGCACAACCATATTCCATTCTGGAATAAACAAATGAAAAATAAAATCTTAGCAAAACACTTATATCTGCTCCCAACCTATTTCTGAAACTACTTTGAGAAAGTTCATGACTTTCTCACATTTCTGATGAACGTAATCAATGTGTGCTTTAAAATTAGGTTTGTTGTCAAAGATAATACCAAGGGTGTGACACAACAGGAATTTGTGAATTTTATATTGTTAGTGTTGGGCCTGAATGTTTTGTTTTAAATCAGAAATGCATACAAACAATTTTGCTTTTAGAAAACTTAAAATCATTTTCATCAGCCCATTTTTCAACTTTGTTGAGACACAAATGAAGTTGCCTCACTTTTGAAGCCAGATCTGAACTAATAAAAAAAATCATCAACAAAAAGAAACTTTTCAAACCTAGATGGAGTTACACCAGCAATACTATTAATCTTTAAAATAAAGTAACAGACAGTATACTGCCCTGATGGACACCCATTTCTTGCTCATGTATATAAAAATAGACATACCCTAAATGAACTCTGAAAACTCTGTTAAAAAATTCTGAATAAACATGGGCATTTTACGCAGATCTCTAATAACATCAGGTTTCCATAGGCTTTTTCTAAATAAAAAATACAGGCTATATGGTTGCCTTTTAAAAAGAAATCTCGAATAAAAGAATCAAGTCTTATTAACTTGGTCTGTTGTAGTTCAACCTCTTCTAAAACCACTTTGATATTTGTTAAAATATTATGTTTCTCAAGGAAGCAAACTAATCTAGTATTAATCATTCTTTCCATGGTTTTTTATAAAAAGCTCATCAGCGATATGAGACGACAATTGGGCGGGTCTAGTCTTTGCCTGCTTTAGGAATAGGTATAACAATGGCCTCTTTCCAAGATTCAGGAATGTCACTTAAAGCCCATACATCATTAAATATATCAAGCAATACCATAACTGAGTCTCTTGGTAGATGTTTAAGTAAGCAGTCGATAATGAATTTCACCTGCACCAGTGGCTATGTCATAAGACTTTTTCAGAGAAACACATAGTTCTCTAATGGTAAAGTGTACATTGTAGCTTTCAGATTTGTCAGTGTCAAAATCCAGGTGTTCTTTTTTAGCTTTCTCTTGATAATTTTGAAACTTTGTAGAGTAACTGTTGCTGCTGGAATTCTTGCTAATTTCTTGAGCCAATCTATATGCTATATCTACTCTTTCTGTAATTTTTGTCCCATCACTATTTTCCAAATGGTATATTGTGGTGTTACTTTGTTTACCACTTATTTTCCTAATCATTTTGCTGGTGTCTTTACATTTAGTTTTGATACATATTCATGCCATGATTTCCTTTTATTTTTTTTTAATTCCTTTATGAGCATTGGCTCGAGTTTTTATATTCATTTATGTTATCTAATGTAAAATTTGTATGGCATTTATCCATTGCATTTTGACGAGCTTTAACAGCTTTTTTGCATTCACTGTTAAACCAAGGTTTATAGCTACCAGTTGACTGTCCAGTTGACTTTGGCACACATTTTATTGCTATATCATTTAATTTATCTAAAAATACAGGAAACGTTTCTGTTATATCAGTATAACTATGCCTATTGATATCCTTAGACATACTCTTAACTATATTGACATTAATAGGAAAATGGTCACTACCACACTGATCTGAATGGACCTGCAATGCAAAACCAAGAAAAACAGATGCAGAACATAAAGACAAATCTATTGAGGTGAATGAACCAGATGCAGGATGAAAGTAGGTAGGTGACTTATCATTAAGTCGATGTTCAAGATGTTCAACCTTATTACCAAAACTACTGGATGAGGAACAACCCCATAGATCACTATGTGCATTGCAATCACCAATAAATAATAAAAAATGTGCAGGTAACTTGATGTTCAAGATCACTTTGTGCAACATTAAAACATGGTGGAATATGTATGTTGGAGCCCAACTTAGGAGTCAGCCCATCTTAAGATGGGCTATAGCCCAACTTAGGATCCTAAGTTGGGTAGCCTATTTTAAGATGGGTTAGCCCATCTTAAGATGGGCTAGAGCATATCAGCCCAATTTAAGATAATAAAATTCAAGAATGATTTTTATTTTGAATATAATATAAACTATTTGCAAGTAAATTATTTGTTCATGAAAAAGATTACATTAACATTTGATAAACTTAACTGACCCTTCTACAGAAATAATTTGTACTTCTTTTTTATTTTATATAAATATGTTCAGCTTATCTAAACTCAACAAAAAGTATTTAATTGCAAAAACTAAAATGAATAGTGTTTCCTGAGCCTTGAAAGCATTGAAATATTCCTTTGATGTCGATTTCATTGTCTTTCATTGCAATGATTTCTTAATTGGATTTGTGCCTATTGTTTCAACATTCTATTGATGTTGATTTGTTTCCTTGGGGTGGGTGAAGTACACAATAGGGAATACCCCAAATCATAAAGTGAAACAAATCAACATCCAAGTAATTTCTAAATATATTGAGGCTTAATTCTATCAAACCTATGAGGGAGTTACCAATTCACACACATAGTCAAACAAACCAACTGAAAATGAATGTTGAAACAATATATATATCACAATCTAATCCACTTGCCTAATCACTCCCCACAAGTGAAACAAATCAAGTTGAAAGCAATAGCTGAACAATAGACAACTTATGACCTAATGACCCACCAATTGTCAGATTAACTGAGGCAGTGTCTTGAAACAATAAGAGAATTAACATTAATACTATCACTGCATAATGAGGTAAAGAAAAGAAGTAACATTTAAGTAGAAAAATAAGCAAATAATATTTAAATTTCAGAATAAAAACTCTGTGTGCAAATTATAAGGGGGCTAATATCTGTTACCAAATCTTCAGATGAGATAAGCACAACAAATTTTAAATAATATTTCACAAATATATACTGTATAATTGAAATATAAGTATTTAAATAAACTAGCATAGTTATATTCAATTTCATGATTAAAACAACCAGTGGAGTGTGACATAATAAATTAATATTAAAATAGCTGGTTAATATTAAATTTTAGTTTTAAAATCATTCCTGAGTTTACTTATCTTAAGTTGGGCTAATCTGCTCTAGCCCATCTTAAGATGGGCTCAGACCACCCAACTTAGGATCTTAAGTTGGGCTATAGCCCATCTTAAGATGGGCTGACTCCGAAGTTGGGCTCCAACATATACATTACATACAGTTATAGTTTTATGTAGAGAATAAAGGAGCAGCCACCAGTGACTCTCCCATCTACTTCTGACACACTTAGCTCAATTTAGTTGTTTTCAATAGTTTGCGGCTTTAAGTTTCTTTGTCTACTTCAATCAAGATGTCTGCATTCCTTAATTTCTTGATATTAAAGGAATTAGACCCAAGTACAGCAATAATGGCCTCAATAATGGTGACAGTTTTAACAAAGGTCTCTCATTATCTTTTACTAGTAGGAATCATGGCCATGTACTACTGTGTGCAGAATCTGAGATCGTAATTATGAATTCAGGCGAAGTTTTAATCCTTTTCCTATCAGCCATGTGGAAATTTTGGGAAGTCATAATGTTGTAGTTTTTATTCATTGCAAATGCTCTCAAACCACCCTTCGAGCCCAAAAAGGGGATCTCACAATAGTGTAGAGCTAAGCCCTGCACACTGATATCAGAGATACGTTAGCAATATACTCAAAGAACACAAAAATTGGCTAGCCTCTGCGGGCAAGAACCCCAACCCGCAGATACAACTAAATAGGCAATAACATGAGATTTTATGACGGGACGTTGGGGTCTCCAGGAGTTTATTCCTTGGGTCCCACCTTGACAGAATTTATATGTTATCATTTATTTCATATCTAGGTCAATTAACTTTATGTAATGCCCTTTCTGATTTGCCACCAGGTCACTGTCCATGCAGGTACATTGTCCTTCTGCCACTTTGACTTTGTCAGGCCACGAGGACACAGTTGAGAGCTTCCCATCCTACCCTTTCCCCCTTTTTTTTGTTAGGGCAACTGGTACTTGGGCTGAGTTGTGGTTGCAGGTCTGGGAACTGGTATAAACCTTGATTAAAAAATGTGACAAATGCACACATGCATGTAGACAAAGTAGTGATATTTCATTACTCTGAGCCACACAAGGGGATATATCATGCATGTAGACAATGTAGCGATATTTCATTACTCATGATTGCATGATTGGTTTGGTCTAGATGGTACTGCCTTGTTGTGGATCAAATCGTACCTTTCCAACCGAAAACAAAAAATTAAAATAGGTGATAGTTTCTCTGAGTCAGTAATTCTCCCTTTCGGAGTCCCCCAAGGCTCTGTATTGGGTCCTCTCCTTTTTACCCTTTACACTAGTCCCCTCAGTCAAGTTATTTCTAAATTCAACGTTGCTCATCACCTATATGCTGATGACACCCAGATCTACTTAGCAGTTGACTCCAGGAACTTTGATTCTAGCATGGAAGAGCTGACCGAGTGTCTCAAGTCAGTACAGGAGTGGATGGTTGGTGTTAAGCTAAAACTAAACCGATGGAAGTAAAGAATCTGGGTGTTACCTTTGACTCAGACAACTCTTTTGACAATCATGTTGCCAAGGTTCGCCGAGCATGTTACTATCATCTTCGTGATTTGCGACGAATTTGCAAATTCCTTAGTGACGAAACTGTAATACTTTTGGCAAATGCTATGGTCAGTAGTCGTCTGGACAACTGTAACTCTTTACTGTATGGGGTAAGCAAGTCCAACATAGCTAAACTACAGAGAGTCCAGAATGCTCTTTGCCGCATAATCTTCAGACTTGACAAAATGAGTCATCTTACACCCTTTTTAAAAAAACTCCACTGGCTTCCAATTCAATATCGTATCCTTTTTAAGTATAATATCCTGGTATTCAAGGCTATCAATCTTTCACAGCCCCCATATCTCTCAGCTTTAATAAGATCGAGCAGTCTCACTCGCGGCAACAGGCTATCTGTCTCCTCAACCCGCCCTAAGAAGCACATAGGCAGGAGAGGCTTTGCAGTAGCTCCACCAGCTGAATGGAACAAGCTGCCACAAACTGTCAGATCTGAGCAAACTATAAATCGTTTCAGAAGCCAGCTAAAGACTCACTTGTTTAGGCTGGCATACCACCCACCTTAGTTGTACCCTGGCGGGCGCTTTTTAGATGTCGACCCATGCCTGTCCCTGGACTCTCCCTTCTTGGACTTAAGCGCATTAGAGGATTTGCATCAATTTTGCGCTATATAAATCCTACTATTATTATTATTATTATTACTCTGAGCCACACAAGGGGATATCATGTGGAGCTAAGCGTACACACAGTTAGCAGAGATACATCTGCAATATACTCGAAGAACACAAAAAAGTGAACCTTGATTAGCCTGTTAATCAGCTGCCTTCTAGATACTCCAAACAAAAGCGCAAAGCAAACACCAGCAGTAGCAAAACAACCTTTTAACCATCACAATGAACAAACCAACACTAAATGAAATTGAGGCTAAAGCTGTGTATTGCCTCCTCAATGCCACAACAAAGTCTTGGCTCAACAGCCACGACCCTCTCTTCCACTGACATGGATTGCAACTCATGGCAAACAGGCTGGCCCAGTCACCTCTTACAACAAGCAGGATACATTGGACCTATTCTAATAGACTTCCTCCAACCCAGAGTGGGTTCATACTTCTTCAGGATACACTTCAGTTATTCTGCAAACTCACAAGATGAAGCGCATCACTTATTTGCTGTTATTGGGGAACAACTTCCATTTATATTGAATAACAATGTTGTATCAAGCATTAACATTGAAGGGTGATTCAAAAAATCAAAATATTAACTCAACAATGTCAATGCACTAAAATGAAGCCAAGAAAGTATACTTATTTCAATGTTCTATTTTATTCATGATGTTAAAAGTTATTTTAAAACTTCTTGTATGTTTTACTAACATAAACTGTTAAAGTTGTCTTTTACGAAAAACCAATTTGATTAACCACTGACTATTCAATAAAATAGCATCACAGATGCCCGTACCCCACAGCCTGGGGAAATATTTTTCAACACCATGAGATATAGAAGTAGTGTAACAGTACAAAGTTCAAGATACTTTCATAGCAGTGTAAGTCATATTAAGGTCCAAACAATGCTTAAGTAGAGAAAATAATATCTAAGGAAAAGAAATGTATATAAAGATGAAGTATTAAAACAACACAATTCAATAATTAAATGACAGCATTTATCAGTAAACCAAAAATGGCCGAATTATGGTTTGGATGTTTTGAATATTACCCATGCATACAGAAGTGGCAATACATTCAATGAATGCTTATGTGTGGTGTTGGAGAAAAGCCTGTGGCTCACTTGATGAAATTCCATCTGTTACAATGGGAACTTGCAAAAGGAAATTCTTAATAAATTCTAATATGACTTTAAACAGTGCTTAATCTGCATCAACAGACTGACCCAAAGGTGCAACAAGATTTTAAAGGTCAATGCTGCAAGGTCAAAGGTCCATCAGTGTTACACCATGACGTGGCACACCTAAAACCCTCAACCAATGTCCCTACCAAGTATAAAATTCCTATATCTTACAGTCTCTGAGATATAACCTGGACAAGATTTTATAGGTCAAGGTCATTACAGCAAGGTCAAAGGTCAAATCAAGGTCACATGATGTAGCACACCTACACCCCCTAACCAATGTCCCTAACAAGTATCAACTTCCTACACCTCTTACGGTTTCTAAGATATAGCCCAGACCAGGTATTGTAGGTCAAGTTCACTACAGCAAGTACAAAGGTCAAATCAAGGTCACACCATGACGTTGCACACCTACTACCCCCAACCAATGTCCTCACCAAGTGTCAACTTCCTATACCTTACAGTTTCCGAGATATAGCCCGGACAAGATTTTATAGGTCAAGGTCACTACGGTAAGGTCAAAGGTCAAATCAAGGTCAGACCATGATGTTGCACACCTACACCCCCTAACCAATGTCCCTACCAAGTATCAACTTCCTACACCTTACGGTTTCTGAGATATAGCCCGGACACGATTTTAAAGGTCAAGGACACTATGGCAAGGTCAAACGTCAAATCAAGGTCAGACCATGACGCACACCTACAACCACTAACTAATATCCCTGCCAAGTATCAACTTCCTACACCTTATGGTTGCCGAGATATAGCCCGGACAAGATTTTCAAACTCAAGGTCACTACGGCAAGGTCAAAGGTCAAATCAAGGTCAGACCATGACGTTGCACACCTACACCCCCTAACCAATGTCCCTACCAAGTATCAACTTCCTACACCTCACGGTTTCTGAGATACAGCCCGGACAAACTATTTCCCGCCGCCTGCCCGCCCCATCCACCCGCCTGCCCTTAAGGGCTGTGGGGTAAAAATTAATCCAATTTATTCACAATATTACTTTTGTCATTACTTTTGTCATTAAGCGAATAAGCGTCCCTTGAAAATGGCATTTTTGAGAGGTTGGTTTTCCTCATAACGATAACCAGCCACTGCTGCCAGATTATGGTCTCCCTTGAATATCTCTTTTACATTCTCACCATATATGGTACTTATATTCATTGGAAAATGTAACTTTTTTACCCGTCTGCACAAGAAAAGTTTCCACATGCCTATATTTCATCTGACTGCAACTGTCTGCAAGTGTTCAAGTCGGAGCTTCACTAGACTTATCTACCTTCACTGTTTCACTGCTTGAAGACAGGTATTTCAGGCTTGGCAGAAAGGCTTTCCCAGTGCAAACAATATCTTTGCCAAACAGGTACATGGGTGACATGCACAACACAGTGGTTGATCACTCAGAGACTTATTGAAATATTTTGTGAAACTACAACAATATCATGAAGTATTCAATACAAAATATCTTCCACAGGAGACATTTATAGACAGACTTTTGTATGAACTAGAGGAATGCTTTTGCTAACAAAAGCGAAGCATTCCTGAAAGTTTAAAATGCTTTGTGGTTTTAATAAGCATGCTGTAAAGCTAAGAATGCACAAAGCTGCGCCGTATGCTTTCCCAATACCTCTTAATACATTCTCAAGCTATAAAAGCAACGACAAAGGAGATACAAGGCAAAAACTCCAAAGCAGCTATTTATGACCCCAGTTTGGCCCATGGGGGGGGGGGGTCAGGGGGTAAAACTGACCGGCTATTTAGACTCTCCACATATGCTTTCCCAATACCTCTTAATACATTCTGAAGGTATAAAAGCAACAATAAAGGAGATATAAGGCAAAACTCAAAATCAGCTATTTTATGACCCCAGTTTGACCCATAAGGGGGGGCCATGGGGTAAAACTGACCGGCTATTTAGACTCTCCACATATGGTTTCCTATTACCTCCCAGTACATTTTATGGCTCTAAATGGAATACTTAAGAAGACAATTGGCGGGTTGACCTAAATTTAAGGCTTTCAGATTGGAAGGTGTCAGAAAATCACTCATAAATGAGACATTTTTCAAGGGATTACTCCCAAAATCTAATCAGCTGGCGTTTTCGATAGTATGAACAGGTGTGTCAAATTATAAGGCTGTGTAGCAAGTAGTTTTTCCTGAACTGCGATGACTGGGGGGGCTGTACTTCAAAAAAATTGTTTTTGATCATGTGACCTTCATAAAGGTCAAAGGTCAAATTTAAGCATTCAGAAAAATTTTCCCATGCCTAAGGTATATAACTGCCAAATATGGTTTGAAACCTTCTAATAATAAGCGAGATATTCAAGGGAGACCATAATGCGGCGGCCGCGGCGAAACTGAGGCGAAAACAAACAAGCGCCCTTTCAGGGACTCTTAATTAGTATATTAGGACAAATTTATTGCAACGCTTTCAAAAATAATTGGTGTTTTTTTAAATGACTTTGCATTTTTAGAAACAAAAATAAGATACTATGGACAGAAATAATTTTGCCAGTATTAGACAGAAACTTATAACATTGGAAAATTTCATGTCGGAAACATTACTGACAAAAGTAAGCCTGCAGGAAGGGTCAGCATTTTCACATTAACATGAAAATAAAGCTGAACAGAAATCAAAGTTGTTTGTATTGTGAAAGTTATTTTGAGAGAGCTATAATCCTTCTAATAAAAGTTCAAAGCAGAATGCATTTTATGCACCAGGTTAAGGTTCTATCACAAGTAATAGTTACTACATATACTACAATCTCTCTCCTCAGAATCAGAAATTTCTTCAAGCATTCCATACTGTGAGTTGAATTCAGGTGGATTACCACATTAACTGTCATACAAACACAAATGCATTAAAGAAAAATAAATAGCATCAGAGATGCCCGTACCTCACAGTCTGAGATACAGAAATAATGAAACAGAATACAGATCACGATACTTTCAGAGCATTGTCAGTGTCCAAATAATGTTTAAGTAGAGAAAACAACATTTAAGAGACAGAAAATGCATGTAAAGATTAAGTATTAAAACAAGACAATTCAGTAAATTAAAAATTATGAATCTGTAAAATTTATTAACTGGAGATTAGTTGTCAATGGAAATATCACAATTATGTAAAAGTACATATAATAATCAGTTGCAGCAATCCATATCCTTACGGTTGCTGAGATATGCTCAGACAATATATTATAGGTCAAAACAAGGCAGGGTTTAAAATTAGCACTGATCTGCCAGTCTGCGACCCACAGAAATGCTTTCAGTTTAAAAAGAATAAAACCCTGCCAGTCTGTTTGTCCTGGAAGCTGTAAGATGGTGATACATGCACATTTCACAGAGTTGAATTATGTTTTGCATGTTTTCGATGTTCAACCACACCAAAGTGACCTTCTACATTTGTGTGAAGATTTAAGACTTCTCCCATTTTTATATTTGTTTTGTATGGTCCAATTATGGTTTGAATGTTTTGAATATTACCCATACATACAGCTGTGGCAAAACATGCTTATGTGTGGCAAAATCTGGCTCACTTGATGAAATACCATCTGTTACAATGGGAAGTTGCAAAAGTAAAACCCTGAATGAATTCTAATATGATTTAACTTTATTTATTTATTTGGGGTTTTACGTCGCTTTCAACACTGTACAGGTCATATCATGACGGGTAGTTGGAAGGGCAGAGGAAACCAGTACATACAGTTCAATAGGGTTCTGTATTCTAAACTGCCGACCAACGGCAAGCAACTACCAACTTTCCCACTTGAGGCAGTGCCGGGAATCAAACCCCGGCCTCAGAGGTGGGAGGCGAGAGTGTTACCACTCTGCCACCGTGGCCCCAATATGACTTTAACATTGCTTAATCTACATCAAAAGACACCCAAAGGTGCAACAACCAAGATTCAAGTAAAGCGATATAAGAGAGATATAAGAGAGAAAGATAATGCATGTACTCTTTATCTACACCTGGCATGGCCAAATTATGGTTTAGATGCTTTCAACATTACCATGTGTACAGAAGTGGTAATACATTCAATGAATGCTTACATGTGGTGTTGGAGCAAAATCTGTGGCTCACTTGATGAAATTCCATCTGTTACAATCGGAAGTTGTAAAAGTAAAATTCTTAATGAATTCTAATATGACTTTAACGGCGCTTAATCTGCATCAACAGAAAGACCCAAAGGTGCAACAAGATTTTAAAGGTCAATACAGCAAGGTCAAAGGTCAATCAGTGTTACACCATGACGTGGCACACCTAAAACCCTCAACCAATGTATAAACTTCCTACACCTTACAGTCTCTGAGATATAGCCTGGACAAGATTTTATAGGTCAAGGTCACTACAGCAAGGTCAAAGGTCAAATCAAGTCACACTATGACGTAGCACACCTACACCCCCTAACCATTGTCCCTACCAAGTATCAACTTCCTACACCTTACGATTTCCAAGATATAGCCCGGACAAGATTTTATAGGCCAAGGTCACTACAGCAAGGTCAAATCAAGGTCACACCATGATGTTGCACACCTACTACCCCCAACCAATGTCCCTACCAAGTATCAACTTCCTACACCTTACAGTTACTGAGATATAGCCCGAACAAGGTTTTATAGGTCAAGGTCACTACGGCAAGGTCAAAGGTCAAACCATGACGTTGTACACCTACAACCCCTAACTTATGTCCCTGCCAAGTATCCAATTCCTACACCTTATGGTTGCCGAGATGTAGCCCGGACAAGATAGTCAAACTCAAAGTCACTACGACAAGGTCAAATCAAAGTCACGCCTTGAAGTTGCACACCTATACCCCCCAACTAGGGGGTAAATCGTTTGGCTTTGTGGGTATCGATATTGAATGTAAAAATATTTCAATATCGGGCGATATCGGGGGGTTCACATTGTCTACCAAATAGTCCGAATTCGGGAAACTGAAAACGTTTTATTTTAGTGTTTCCCGAACCGCTAACAGGAAGCGAAATGAATCAAAACAAAACAATGCAGTTTTCATCAAAAACGCATTGAAAACTTAAAAAATGTGAGATAAAAGTGTACAATGTCTTCAGATTTTTGCTTTATTTCGAGTATTAACAGTGTAAGTTTACAGTTTTACTTAAAATGGCGATATTGAAATACGTGTTTAGATCTCGATATCGGGAGTCCAGTTCCAAAACAATAAATATCGGCAATATCGATAAACAATTTACCCACTACCCCCAACCAATGTCCCTACCAATTATCAACTTCCTACACTTTATGTTTTCTGAGATACCGACCGGACAAACTTTCCCGCCGCCCGACCATCGACGTCCAACCCATCCACACACCATGGGTAAAAACAATACCCTGACAGCCCTTAAGGGCTGTGGTGTAATAAATTTCTCCCTCCTCTGATACCACCAATCCCATGGGGGATGAATGACAGAAGACAATATCCAATGGATAAGCAATAAATGAATTTGTATAAAAGGAATAAATAGCATCAGAGATGCCCATACCCCACAGACTGGGGAAATAATTTTCAACACCATAACCATGTAAAACAGTACAAAGATCTGGATACTTTTAGAGGAGTGTCAGATACATAAAGCTCCAAATGCAGGAGGTTTGGAGCTAGTGCGGCTTTCGTCAGTTCACCGTCGTCTATTAGTTCGGACATGTCGACTCTAGTATTTCTTGATGACTTACTGCACTAGTCATTAGTGGTCCGACGATTCGACAGAAAATCGATTCGACGTCTTTTAAAAACATTCGATATAGAAAATCAACCCTCATGTTAAGAATCGATTATGAATCGAAAATAAGATTTAAAAGCTATTTAATTTACCTTATTTTGTCAGAGATTGAACATATTATTTTTGTAGCATTTGTTTACATCATCTGCCATGTTTGCTTGTAAGGAACTTCCTGTTGGTTACAACTAAAACACAAATTCTTTATGTTTTAGAAGATCTTTCAATATGATAAACTAAGTTCAACCTAAGTTGAATTTAACTTCCACTGGTTCACAAACAATATACATACTCCCTGTAAATGGGGAATAATGGCCTTGGCCATCAATCAAGTTGCATCAAGCACTGTAACACATCAGCAGTTTGCCATGAATGTTTTTGACAAATTTTAGTGAATAACAGAAAACAAATATTAACTACATTATCCTGTTTTGAATTGTAAAGCATTTAACAAACTATAATTATATGAAATGAATAGATCATGCTGCTATGCTTAAAAAGAGGAATTCATGGAATATTTTTTCAGAATGAGGGAAATTTAACTGAAAAATAGGCAGATGATTTACAGTATAAGAAGTTTTCACACACACAGAAAAAAAGAGTACCGTGGACTTTGTTTGAAGCCAACATAATTTTAATTTATGAACCTCATTTGTAAGCCAGAGGGAGATTTGCAGATTGTAGTTTACTAAAGAGATAAGAAATAAGATATGGTTATGTGTTGTAAAATAGTAGTATACAGAGTGATGTTGGACAAATGTGGTGACTAGTTGCTTAAAGCTCAAAATTGAGAGATCAAAGAGCATTTAAAAATCATTCATTCCACAATCAAATGTGATGCAAAAGTAAACGTCTAAAAATATACATGGCAAGTGCCATATAATTAATGTACAAGCTATAAAACTGCTGTGAATATAAAGGTTTACCAAGAAAAAAACTTACCCATTTAATAGGCTGAAGTCTAGCCTGGCCTTACAGGCTGTCTCTATACCATAACACAAATGTTAAATACTTTTGCCATAATGCACTCTTTATCAGAGACCTTTCCAATCAGTAGTTCAAGTAACATTGGAACACAATAAATGATTTTAAGAGCCAAAAAGGGTTGATGAAAAGAAATAAAAATTTATAACTATTAAGATTACCTCAGTAGATTATTACATTTTTGTTCATAAGCATACTTACTGGTTCCCTAACATACTCCTTTCATACATCAAACTCAACTAAATGACTTGGATTTTTTACATCTGACTTAGAGAGAGTCTACTTACTATGGTTAATGAAAAAAAATAAAGAATTTTCCGTCTTTCTTGAAAGACAGGTAGAAAATCGATTATAATCGATAATCGATCGCTAAGAATTACCGATTAATCGATTCTGATTTTTCAGACCGATTCCTAACACTACTAGTCATTACAGAAAATAATTTTATTTCTGATTGTTTTACAATGTGTTGAATGTAGTATAACGTTATACTTTTAATGGTGTTACACCATTGTTTGAGCTTTAATTGTTTTTAACCTTAGGCCACGGCTGCTTTACAGATTTAGTTGAACATTACAGAAACTATTAAATAACTAATGCTTTTGTTAAATATTTCTGCATACAACCTGAACCTTCAAATGTAGTACAAAAATTCCTAGAGGGCAATTAGCAACATCTGAAAATTGAATGACACATACAGACACAGAACGATTCACAATTATGATCACATGTCAGGGAGTTCACCAAATGATACAAAACTTTATTCATTTAATAATCTAGTCATTTATTAATGTTACACTTTTTCAAAATATGATCTGATTAAAAAATGACTATACTGACATTGGTAATAATTATAAAGATGGGTTGATACCGAAAATATGTACATCGGGAGGTCGCCAATGCAAAACCATACCAATTCCACAACTCCGTGTTTTAGTACACACCAACCAAGCATGGAAGTTTCCTGTAAGATATCACCATAAAAGTCCCTAGATGCACAAAATATGAAGTAAACATATACAATTTCTTCAGACTTCTGGTTTCTTCTTTATATTTTAAACTTTCCTTCCATTATATGTATTAACAAGTGGGACTGAGTCTGCAAAGTGTCATAACCAAAACATGGCATTTTTGCTCAACATATCACTATAAAGTTCTATAAATGCATGAAAATAAGGGATAAAAGCTTATAATTTCTTCAGGTTTTGGGTTTGTTTCAAATAATTTAACTTATCCTTCCATTATACATATTGACAAGCAAAGTGGCAGTTGCAAAATCTCACCACAGTATTTTAGTAAAATGCTTTCAATATTGAGACGCCAAGCCCAAAGACCCATCCCTAACAACAACTAATAAGTTTATTGTAATGAATTATTTAAGAAATGAATAAACATATTTGGTATATTAGCCACACTGTCTACTGCCCTGGACTTGGAAAAAGTTATGAACTGTCTTTTAAGCCTTTGTAATTCAGCCAAAGTTAGAACTTTTGTCAGTTTAAGTTTCTCCTTTGAACCAGGAATTGAAACTTCATCGCCTACAACAGTTGTTTTTTGAGTATCAATGATGTACATAACAATTTTCTGTGATACATTATCAAGTTCATGCACAAAGTTTGTTGCTGCCAGAGGTGGGGATTGTGTTGACTGATTTGGTGGTGGTGCTTTGCGTTGATACAAGGCATCATAAATCTGCTCCATAGGAATATCTTCCCCATAAGAAACTCTAAATAAGGGTGAATCCCATCTCGCTTCAGGATTTGGTGTCTCAAACCTCATTATCAGTTCATTCATTAATGTATCACTGTATTTATTTTCAGGTGATCTCTTTGTGTTTAACTCTTTAACTTTTTCAGGGTGTGCATCACAAAATACCACACAATGTGGTGTGCGAGCAGACTTCACAACACAAAAAATCTCATATCTAAAACCCTTGATGTAATTCATAGAATCTGCAATAACAAGGCTGTCCTTTTTCAACAGACGCTGAACTGCAGATTTTAAATTTCCTCTCTGTAGTTTCTCATACTTTGAGTCAGAAAACAGTTCATTCTTTGTGAGATCTTCAAACTGATCTTGAATAATTTCTCCAACAATATTATATTTTTCCACAAAATATTTTTTTATTTGTTCAGCACACATGCTTTTTCCACTACTGGGAAAGCCACACATTATAATCAGAGGCATGATTATTCAGTTTTACAAATGCGGCGGTAAAAATGTATGAATTCCGTGACACAAACTTGCTTCAATCTTTGTTACAATAAATACGTACTGTGGCCACGTACTGCACTATTTTGCATTATCGCTCAGCATGTAAACAAAATTTACGAAATTCTATCAAAGGAAACCCCGTCATAAGTTACCTTCGACACACTTAATCACATGTGGGAATGCGAAGTCAGTTTTTGAAATACTACCGCTTATTAATTTAGTAAAACTTTTTACATTTCTCTTGCTTTCCTTGAGTTTTTTTTTTTTTTGTTGTTTTTTTTTTTTTTTTTTTGGCACATAGTAGGCACAATATAAACTCGCGAATTCGTGTTTCGTCAAATTTACGGTTGCCGAAAAGAATATCAGCTTTGAATTCAACCGAAATGCCGACATGTAGATATCATAAGGATTTCTGACATGAAAAAGTACACCCGTGTCACTAATGCCGGATGGCGTTGATGTTAGATGGGTTGTCATTCTATTACCACATCAAATAGGTTTAGCTACCTGCTTTGCAGCATTAATGCCGTCTGACAGGGGTGTACTCATACTTCAAAAAATTAATATCAGCTCTTAATCTACTTAAGACTTCTGTCAAGAAAAAGTAGCCATTTTTAAATTCTAGAAATCCTAGTGATTAAGTTATGAAAATTAATCCTGACACAGATATAGATTTTTAACAGTATATAGGCTGTTGCTCTAGTTGCAAAAGATAAGTCAAAAACTTAAATATCCATTTTAATTATAATTTTACACCAAAAAACGCCCATTTGCCAGACAATTTAACATATTATTTTAACTTTTCAGCAGTGAAAATGCATATTGGTAGGTATTAGTGATCATTAAAATATTAATTTTTATTGAATATACACATTTCACAATACAATATTTCAGATATAAAATTTTATTACTTTGAGAACACAATAGTTTATAGTGGGTGCTACAGCCGCAGGGCAAGTACGGTAGCACTTACCAGCCGCTTTTAAGTTGCAACATTGAAAGACGAAAAGTTCAACTTAACAAATTTATTTAACAATTAAAATAATGATTACAGTCAACTGGTATGCTCTCAATAGTACACACAATGTTACAATAATGAAACCAATCTGATCTGACAACTGTAACTGATAGTTAACTTTTTCCACTGTTTCCAGCAATTTCTCAAGTGATCTGTCCAATGTCCACAGATATCTGTATAATGTGATCTGTTCAATGTTCAGTAACACTGAATGTCCTTATCCTGTGATCTCTTGTTATCCAGTTACACAAAATGTCTGAATAGAGATATTTAGATAGTTTGCAACACTGTACTGTCCACTCCAAGATATGGATAATGTCCAAGATGCAGTAAATCCACTCTCTGGTAGAATCGTACACAGTATATAATAAGTAAATCATATCCAAAGTACAGTAAATCTATCCAGACACTGTAGAAAGTTCACTCCAGCAAAAGTTCAAAACAACACAAGTAATTTATATCTACTTGTTATTAGTTCTAAGACACAAGAAGCCTTCCTTATAGCCCGTGAATACTAAGTTCATCTGTGGTCAGGTGTACAGTCCTCATATATAGGTATGGAATTCTAGAATCTTATAGAACTAACTTCAGGTTAACACCAGTGAATAGATCAAGAGAGTAAGTTCTGGAACCACCTACAGATAGCTTATTACTATAGCAAACAATTGCAATGCAAACAATGCACACACACAGTACCTATAAATGTAACACCTTCCCCCTAAAAGAAAAATTTTGGAAGCCAAGAGGTTACAATCGTTTTCTCAACAAATATACTTAAACACAGGTAATAACTTTTCACAAAGCATATTTATCTAAATACAAAAGACACATTAATACCATGCATAACCTTTATAAACTTACTAATCACAAGTATACAAATTATACTTAAAACACAGCTTCAGGACAAAACATCTGCACAGATGTTATCCTTTCCTTTAACATGTTCTATTTGTAAACTTTATTCTGGCGACATTAAACTCCAGTTCAATAGTCTTCTATTTTCGTTCTTCATTTTGTGCAAGAAGACTAAAGGGTTGTAGGCTGAGTAACAGTGATGAGTTTTGATGATGAAGATATGTAGATATCAAAATGTTGAATGGCCAAAATGAGGGCTAAAATTCTTTTTTTATTGTGGAGTAGTTCTTTTGATGTACATTAAATTATTTTGAAAAATAGCAAACACGAGGTTCAATATCTACATCCGATTGCAGTAAAACTGCACCTGCACCTCTCGTGTCCACAGCCACCTGGAAAGGTTTACTGAAGGCTGGAGCAGTTAGTATGGGCTCAAAACAGAGAAGATTTTTTATTTTGTCAAATGATTTTTGACAAGTCTCTGACCAGTGATATTTTACATCTTTTTTCAGTAACTCAGTCAGTAGAGCAGTGACCTCTGAGAAATTTTTGCAAAATTTTCTATGATACCCCGCCATTCCAAGGAACTTTTCTTATTTTCAGGAAAGGGGTAGTCAATGATGCTTTTGACTTTTGCTTTGATTAGTGTCACAACTCCATGACCTACTACATGCCCTAAGTAAATAACTTTGGCTTTTACAAAGTCACTCTTTGACAAATTTACAGTAAGGTTTGCCTGTTTGAGATGAAACAAAATTACCTGAAGCCTTTTTAAATGTTCTTCCCAAGTATCACTAAAGATGACAATATCATCCACATGCATCTCAACACCTTTTAAGTCCTTTAACCCTTTCACTGCGAGTGAGTCCGTATTCATGTGTGCGAAAAAAATTTCCAATTTGGGGAAAATTTTTGAAACAATATGATATTTCTATTTTAGTTGTTGCTAAAACTGTATTATCAACCCTAATGGAAAAATTAAGTAAAACCTGTTTGAAGTGTAGCATTTTATTGATAAAATCATCAAAAAGAATCATTCTGTTATTTATTTTATCCTCAAATTAATCTGTGAGTACATTCGAATTCATTGAATATCTTAAGTATCATCAGAGCAAATCATTTGGCCATGTCTTTCATCCTCAAATTAGTCCGTATGTAATTGTTAATTTCATTGAACATCTTAACTAAATCAGTCTGGTGAAATAAATTACATTGCAAAAACTGAATGACTTCTTATAAAGCTGAGCCTTTCTCAAGGCTAATATATATTATTCTGTGAGTATATTTGGTGTACTTGTGACATAATTCATGAACAGCATAGTAACCTCTTGTTGTCAAGGAAACAGGCAGAGATCAATAGAAAACCTCTCCTGTTTTATTTCACAAGTAATTTGTGCTTCATACTGAAGCATTCTGCCGTGCTAAAATACCAAAATAAAGGAAAACATTGTGACGTATGACACACATCAGAACGCACATTAGAATCACGTTACATGACGTACACAGTACGTCACAAAGCAGTGAAACAGTTAAGCACATATTCACAGTCTTTGAAAAGTGGCTTGGGAATTTTTCATGCCAAATGGCATTGCCTTGTACTAATACAGACTATTTGGTGTTACAACAGCTGATATTTCTTTAGCCCGCTCAGTAAGTGGTACACACCAATATCCTTTCAGTGAATCACACTTTGTGATATATTTGGCATTACCAATCTGATCAATACAGTCTTCCATTCTTGGGATAGAGAATGAATCCGTTTTACTCAAAACATTTACTTTCCTGTAGTCAGTGCAATATCTGATTGAACCGTCTGGTTTTGGGACCAAAACACATGGAGATGCCCAACTACTTTGACTTGGTTCAATTATATCTTTGTCCAACATGTATTACACTTCCTGCCTTAATTTTTCGAGTTTGATAGGGTTTACCCGATACCGATGCTGTTTGATTGGACAGGCATTGCCAACATCAACCTCATGCTTCAGTACATTGGTTCTGTTAGGGATATCCGGAAATACTGACTTGTACTTCAAGAGTAACTTGGTAAGAGTGATCCTCTTACCTTAGGGGACATGATGCAGTTTGGTTTCCAAATCATCAAGGGTCTCAGAATTACTCAACCTGATTTTACATTCAACATCGAGATCAGGAGTCTCATCCAATGTTTGATGCTCCTGATTACTATTATTTTCTACATTACAGTCAGTAACCATGACAGGCCTTTTCACACCGCTTTCAAAGTATATGGTTTATCATATTCACATGACATAGTTGGGTTGACTTCCTCCTGTCCGCTGTTTTAATGACATAGTCCAGGTCACCTACTCTCTTTAACACTTTGTACGGCCCATGATATCTGGCCTGTAACATATTTCCCTGCATGGACAGGCAGTAACACTAAAACCTTGTAAACTGGTTTGAAAACACGAGTTCCTATCATAAAGCATGTTCATTTTTGACTGAGAATTTTTCAAATTTTGTTGTGCTAGCTCACAAGCCTTTTTAAGTGCGAGCCTCGAAAGAGCTTGCACTTCTTCCCTTTTTTTGTTTCTGGACTTTCATCAGTTCCGGCGCAGCGTGATGAGTATTTGTCTGCTCACTGAAGTTAAGCAGCAATGGGCTACGTTACTACTAGGATGGGTGACTGTCTGAGTTCTAGATCATCTGTACATGGGATGTGTCTCAGTTGGAATTTCTTTGTGTCTCCAGACTTTTGTAAATTCCAGTGCACTACTCGTATCTCTGATGGCTTTGCACTCGTGCTAGGGGACCAAAACACCTTTTGTCCTTTTTAAACTTACTTCTGAACTTTGAGACATAATGCAACAGATTTAGGCTCTCAGTGTTCTCAGATAACCAGTTTTCTTTCAACAGTTTGAAAGGAACACGAACTGAAAGGCCAAAGACCAACTCAAAAGGAATGAAGCCTAAAGCCTCTTGAACTGACTCGCTAACTGCAAACAATAACAAGCTGATACCTTCATCCCAGTCTCTCTCATTGTCTAAACAGTATGTCATAATCACATATTCTTCACAGTTGAATGGAACCTTTCAAGTGCACCTTGTGATTCTGGGTGATAAGCACTAGATTTGATCTGTTTGGCACCTAACTGAAATATGACATGTTGAAAGAGTCCTGACATAAATTTGACCCTTGATCTGACTGGATCTCTTTTGGTAATACAACTAAAGTAAAGAAATTGACCAGAGCTTTTGAGATTTTTGGACTGTTATGTTGGTCAAAGGTATGGCTTCTAGGAATCTGGTTGAGGTGCAAATAATGGTCAAAAGATATTGGTTTCTGGATTTAGATTTTGGCAAGGGGCTTACGCAGTCAATTATCACTTTGCTAAATGGTTCCTCAAATGCTGGAATGGATTTCAGTGTAGCTACAGGAATTATTTTGGTTTGGCTTCCTTGTACCATTTGACAAACATGACAAGTATTGTAAAATTCTGCCACACAGTACCACATTTGAGGCCAGTAGAAATGTTTGGTTATCTTGCTGTAAGTTTTGTTGATGTCTAAATGGCCACCTATTGAAGACTCGTGGGCCAATTTTAATATCTCACTTTGGTGCATGTACTTTTGGCACAACAATCTGGTGAACTACTGACCATTCCTCAGATGCAGGGACATTTGGTGGCCTCCACTGTCGCATAAGTACACCATTTCTGATACAACAGACCTTATCAGGCTCTACCAGTTGCAAGACCAACTTGAATAAAGGAGCTAATACAGGGTCATTTTCCTGCTCTGAAATCAATCTTGACTTTGAAAGAGACATACCTTGGCCATCTATGGTGTATTGATTCTCACAATATATCCTAGCTTTTGGGTTAGTATCACTGGACTTCTGCACATCATGGTCATAGTTGTCTAAGAATGTATCTGACAAATCAACTAAGACATCTCTAGAGTGTTTACAATCTTTTGGTTCTTCTTGAGCTTTCTTAAACATAGCTCGAGTCACAGCACAGGAACTAAAAAGACCAGGAATAACCTCCTCTAATTTCTCAGTGCTAACCAAAGTGATCAGCTTAGGAATAACCTTAGCATCAGCAGCCATCTTTCCACCTGTCAAATCATTTCCCAATAACAAAGATACCCCTTTAATGGGTAAAGTGGGCCTGGTACACACAACTACAGAACCAGTAACTAAGTCTGATAATAAGATGACCTTATGTAAGGGAACATTCACACATCCTCCTTCAATACCTTGAGTAATAACACTCACCAGTAGAAGTGCTGATATTCAATGGCAATACACCTTCTAAAAGCAAGGACTGAGTAGCCCCACTGAGTTCTTAATATCTTAATGGAAACCTGACTGGAACTACTTTCTAAAAATATAAAACCCTCAGACACAAAAGGTTTGAACTCTTCCCTAATAATCTCAGACTTGTCTAAACCAATACTAGATTCTGCTCTATTGGGACTTGAATGCCAGTATGATTTGCTAGACATAAAGGCATTGGGTATTGCCTCTCTTTTCTATAAGAGCCAACAGTCAGACATAACTTTCTGTTCATCTAGATAGGTTTTAATGTCATCACGAACACACCTTTTGAACTCTTCAATCAAAATAACTTGCCAAACTTTTTCACAGTCTGTACCTACTTTCCTAGAATTACACCATCTGTAACATGAGTTTGACTTTCTTGCTTTCAATAATTTCTTAATTTTTGACGATACGCTTCTGGTATCAACTCGTATGCTATCAAAATAGCATTTTTGACACAGTTATAATCTACACATTCAGAAATCGGCAAAGCCGTATATGCCTCTTGGGTTTTTCCCTTCAAAACACTTTGCAGCAATAATGGCCACTGGTCTGTAGATCTCAATTTCTAATCGCCTCATCTCAAGTAACCCAGAAGATTCCATTGGCAGAGGTTTATACACTTCTAAACAACTATCACGCAAAACGTCTTTATCAACTAACTGTTCAACAATAAGTCTTTAAGTTCATGTTTACCTGTTGACCTTTTCACCTCTAACTGTAATTGTTGTGCTATCTGCATTAACATCTCTTTTTTAAAAGTTTCTAGAACTTTCATAGATGGTGACTTCACAAACTCTATAGCACTGTTGACTGTAACGAATTATCAAATCAAATGAATTTTCAAAATATTAACTGAATGGCTGGATCAAATGGTTGGATCTCGGACAAGCCCCCAATTTTCATGTTACGGTCACAGGGCAAGCACGGTAGTAGTTACCAGCTGCTTTTAAGTACCAACAGGAAAAGCCAAAAAGTTTAACTTAACAAATTTATTTAACAATCAAAATAATGATTACAGTCAACTGGTATGCTCTCAATAGTACACACAATGTTGCAATAATGAAACCAATCTGGCCTGACCACTGTAACTGATAGTTAACTTTGTCCACTGTATCCAGCATTCTGCCCTGTGATTTGTCCAATGTCCATTAACACACAGATATCTGTATCCTGTGATCTATTCAATGTTTGGTAACACAGAATTTCCTTATCCTGTGATCTATTTGATATCCAATTACACAAAATGTCTGTATAGAGATATTCAGAGAGTTTGCACAACTGTACTGTCCACTCCAAGATATGGATAATGTCCAAGATGCAGTAAATCTGCTCTCTGGCAGAATCGTATACTGTATATAATAAGTAAGTTATATCCAAAGTACAACAAATCTTTCCAGAAACTGTAGAAAGTTCACTCCAGAAAAACTTCACAACAACACATGTAATTTATATCCACTTGTTATTAGTTTTAAGACACAAGAAGCCTTCCTTATAGCCCATGAATACTAAGTTCATCTGTGGTCAGGTGTAAAGCCCTTATATATAGGTATGGAATTCTAGAATCTTATAGAACTAAATTGAAGTTAACACCAGTGAATAGATCAAGAGAGTAAGTTCTGGAACCACCTACAGATAGCTTATTACTATAGCAAACAATTGCAATGCAAACAATGCACACACACAGTACCTATAAATGTAACACCTTCCCCCTAAAACAAAAACTTTGGAAGCCAAGAGGTTACAATCGTTTTCTCAACAAATATACTTAAACACAGGTAATAACTTTTCACAAAGCATATTTATCTAAATACAAAAGACACATTAATACCATGCATAACCTTTACAACTTACTAATCACAAGTATACAAATTATACTTAAAACACAGCTTCAGGACAAAACATCCGCACAGATGTTATCCTTTCCTTTAACATGTTCTATTTGTAAACTGTATTCTTGCAACATTAAACTCCAGTTCAATAGTCTTCTATTTTTGTTCTTCATTTTGTGCAAGAAGACTAAAGTGACACTTTTAGCGTTCACCAGGGGTAGACATTGTTTTTACGATGCGGTTTTAAATTTTCATTTTAACCATAGAAATACGCCTGTAAATTTAAGTATTTGCTACATTATATCTGTTATGAAGCACATCTTGGTGAAATAAAGAGATTATAAGTATATATTGTCCCTAGACATTGTTAAACTGTTTGTTTACCCTCAAACTGGTATTATCGCCCACCCGATAATTCCCGCAGTTCTTTACTATTGTTGTCCACAACAACCAAATTAACTGTACTATATTCAAAGCCCTGATCTACAATAACCAAACATACTATATTAAATGTAAAGCCCAGATACACCATCTACATACAGCTAAACCCTTTCCACCATCTTACATACAAAGCCCACATTTACAATAACCAAATTAATAGCCCTGATTAACCATCCATACCACAATTTTATAAATATGCACTAATCTTTTTCCTACTTTCACAATCTATTACAACTTTCTCTTTTGGCTACATTGTGAAAGACAGGTTTGTACATAGGGAAGGTGAGTTGCACCTCTTCTAAATTTTTAATTCTTGGCCTCTGTTGGTCTGGCAATGCACTTTTCGTTCAACTAACCAACAAAGTAGATTTGTCATCATTTCATATCTTTGCTCTTAGTTCTACATGTTTTTAGTCGTATACATACTTACTAACAGTATTTTTCGAAATGCATTTCTTGCATTTTGCCGTCTACCTCATACTGAGCGGCATCAGAGTCTGTGACCCATCTGAACCAATCATGCACTCAGGCCATCCTGTGATCATTGAGTCGGGGATTCACCCAAGTGTAGATAGCATCAATTTTGCCTATCTGGATTTCCAGGGTCACTGTCGAAGGGTGACACATAGTTTCCGGAACATAAGTCCGTGGACATCATTGCTCCTAGCTCTTTCGGGTGATATCAGTCTCAATCCAGGCCCTGGTTCTAGATCTCTTAATGGTTGTCTTCTCAACGTTAGATCTATCAGAAATAAATCGGCTTCCTTTCTGGAGTTTGTCAAAGATAACAATGCTGATCTTATAGCTGTCACTTAGACATGGCTTAGGCCAGAGGATACTGAAAGTTTTATCTCTAGTATCACACCTCCTGGTTATAAGTTCACTCATGTACCTCGAAATGTCAAGAAAGGGGGCGGAGTTGGTTTTTTCTGAGTTTTGAGCGAGTTTCAAAAAACATTTATCAGGCTTTTGACAGTATCTCCATACAGATTAGCACTGAGGGTGCTAAAGATGTTATATTTCATGTAGTCTATAGGCCCCCAAATCTCTCAAAGTCGCAGTTCCTGGACGATTTGGCATATTCCTCGAAGGTGCTGCTTTATCAGGCTATGAAATTATTCTCCTTGGTGATCTTAATTTTCATCTGGATAAACATGACTCCTGGACTCTGAAATTTTATGATATCCTTGAGCAATTCAGTTTTACACAACTTGTCAATATACCCACACATATTCATGGTCATATTTTGGATGCTCTATGTGTGAGGGATTCCTTCTCCTGGGCCATTAGTCCCAAAGTTATTGGGGGACTATCAGACCACCAGGCAATAATATTCAGCTTTATCTTCCCTGTCAGAGAATCCTGTAAGTTTCAATGTGTTCCCATCTGTAAAATTCACAAGATAAATACTTCAGATTTTAGAATGGATATCCTAAATTCCGACCTCATTAGATGCCCGTACAAAACTGCCAGTCTTCTCAGTCATCAATACTTTAATACTTTGAGAAGCCTTCTTGACAGGCACGCCCCAATCATGAAGAAAAATATACCAAGACATGCCGAGACTGGTTTCATGAATTGTGACATCCTCAATACAAAACGACTCAAGAGGAAATATGAGCGGACATGGCGTCGTGAAAACTCAGCCAGTAATCGTAGCCGATACCGGGCTGCAATCAACCACTATAATTTCCTGCTTGAGAAGTCCAAATGCAATCATTATTCCAACATTGTGGCAGAAAACCAAGGAAATCCCAAGGCTCTGCGGAACTGTTTCAAAAAGATCATACACAGGTCCTCTGTTGCTGTTCTACCAGACTACACAAATAAAACCGACCTTGCTAACACTTTCTGTAAGTTCTTCTATGACAAAATCCTCAAGATAAGATCCACACTGCAGTCATCAATACTATCTTCAGTTACTAGACCCACTACTACTCAAAATTCTAAAGTCCTCACCATCCAAATCATGTGACCATGCCCCGATTCCGACGTCACTGGTCAAGGAGTGTGCTGATATTCTCATCACCCCCATTACTAAAATTGGAAATTATTTAATCACAGAAGGTAGTTTCCCCAACTGTTTTAAGATGGCATATGTCACCCCCCCTTCAAAAGAAGCCGAGCCTTGACAGAAATGTCCTCAAAAACTACAGGCTGGTGTGAAACCTTAGCTTTACATCTAAACTTATTGAGAAGGTGGTGGCAAAGCAGCTAAATTAATTTATTTCGCACGAGGGGCTCTTAAATGTCAACCAGTCTGCTTATAAGAGTTCCCACTCCACTGAAACCGCATTGTTGAAGATTCAAAATAATATAGCTCTCTCAGTGGACTCAGGAAAGGCAGTGGCCCTAACATTATTAGACCTATCGGCGGCGTTAGTAGTAGTAGTAAGGGAGGCTGTATGGTCACACAATCTATATGGTCCCCAAAGGGGCCGTATAGATTTTGTGACTATACAGCCATCAGATTTCAAATCACGGACCATCTGTGTGAGGGGGGATATGGGGGAGTTGGGGGGTTTACTTAATGCAGGGTGATAATTATCTGTGAAAATGAGGTTGAAATGGAATACATTTATTGGAATGAAGTACATAAAATATTCATAGCATCACCAACAAATAAACAACATTTAAAGCTACATGAAGGCAAATAAAATCATGCCAAACAGCTAAAGTAAAATAAAACCAGCAAACATCCAAGGACCTTTAAAAACTAGTAAACAACTTTGGAATATTTAAGCATCTACATATTTATAGCAACAAATAAGGGACATTTACAGCTATGTACAGATCTATCATAACACTAAAGAAATGAAACACAATTAGGACATACAAATTTCTAAGGTATAATGGTATAAACATGCAAACAACAAGGATTATTTAATCATCTACACATTCATAGCAACAAATAAGGGACATTTAAAACTACAAATTTATCATAAATATGAAACATCCAAAATAGTTAAGACGTTTAAACCCGTAAAAATTTGTAAGGACATTTAAAAATGAAATAGTCATGAAAGGTAAAAGGATTATATAGTCCATTAACCGCTGAATGACTCTAGTGTTTGCTACTTTTCATATTTTCAAAATAAAAGCATCATAAAAAATCCTGGATTTCCATTGGGGTGACTATAATTCCAGCAACTATAATTCCAGCAATCCGATTGGCGTGACCAAACAGCCAACTGAGTTCAAATCACGGGACATCTGTGCAAGGGGGGATATGGGGGGAGGTGGGGTTTACTTGATGCAGGGGTGATAATTAGGGTGATTATCTGTGAAAATTAGATTGAAATGGAATACATTTATTGGAATGAAGTATATAAAATATTCATAGCATCACCAACAAATAAGGGGCATGTAAAGCTATATAAAAATTGATCATGAAAGAAATTGAAACATTGAATTATTGTATTTAAATCAACAACAGGTGTTATTTAACATCTACAAATTAAAGCTAACAAAAAAAACTATACACAAGTCATAGCCAAGTTTTTTTCCCACAATTTTTTCCTTTAAAAAGCCAGTTAAATTGACCCAGTTTCAGATTGTCACAGCAGCCTTTCATTAGATGTCATATATAATTCAAACCCAATCCCTTTAATTTAAACCAACCCCTGTACATTATTACCTTTATTTTTAAGTAATTACCTCATTTTAAAGTTTTCTCCATGACTGCTATTCAATAGTACTGGAATAAGTAAGAATCCCTCGAATATACCAAAGTCCAAAAATTGAAATATCATATACTAGAGTCCAATGGAAAGGCTATTATCCCCCACTGACAAAGCCATTCACACAGGTGGTGTCATTCATAATTAAAAAGGTCTTGTTAAGGAATTATAATGCATAATTTTCAAATGCTCATAACTTTTTGAGGGATAGTCCGATTTTAAAAATTCAAAAATGACCATGATCGATATCTCCAGATGAAAATTTTGATACCTAATACTATAACCCCATATGATAAATGCACAATATTTCAAAATCCAGCATGCTAAAAAAGTCCCATTGTAAAAGCCTATTATCACCTATTGACAATGCCATTCGCACCGCTGGCGTCTTTAATTGTTAAAAATGTCTTTTTAAGGAATTATAATGTAGAATTTTCAAATACTCATAACTTTTTGAGGAATAGTCCGATTTTAAAAATTAAAAAAGCGTCTTAATCAGTGAGACCAGACAAATGTGTTGATATGAAACACGCTCCTGTTAAACCATTAATAAAAATTTCAAAAAAATATTCATTAATTATGTTAAGAGACACATAATTTGCATTTTTCAAACGGCCCCAACTCTGCGAGGGATAGTAGGATTTTAAAAATTCGAAAAGCATCTTAATCAGTGAGTCCCGGCGAACGTTTTGATATCAAACTTAACCTTGTATGAGAAATAACAGGAAATTTTAACTATACCAAAGCGTTCATTATGATATAACACATGTGCCGCATAAAATCGCACGTGTAACATATGACTGTACATGTAACACAATGTGCACCGCACATGTAACACAATATGTACACATTTAACGCATGTGACCCTCACAATCCGCATATGTAACACATGTAACACAATGTGCAACACACATGTAACACAATGTGCACACATGTAACACAATGTGTGCACATGTGACCCTCACAAACCGCACATGTAACACAATGTGCACCGCACATGTAACACAATGTGCACCGCACATGTAACACAATGTGCGCACATGTGACCCTCACAAACCGCACATGTAACACAATGTGCACCGCACATGTAACACAATGTGCACCGCACATGTAACACGTGTGACCCACACAAACCGCACATGTAACACAATGTGCACTGCACAAACTGCACGTGTAACACAATGTGCGCACATGTAACACAAACTGCACCGCACACGTAACATAATGTGCACCGCACATGAGGCTCATCAAACGTAATCCATCTCAGGGTTTCCTGGTCCCCCCCTTCCTCGGAAGGTATTTTTCGCTCAAAGACGAGGGTATCGCCTCGGGACCCCAACCGAGGCTCATTGTTGCCAGGATTCTACGACTTTACCGTCTTTTAAGACTCTCACGTTTATTAGGTTGTTACCGAATCTGGGTTCCCCGTATTGTAAAGCCGCCATGGGGTGCTCTGGTATTTGCGTAGTTCTTTTTGCTCGGCAGTTTTTTCCAAGTATTCGATCCTATAAGTATACTTTGCGATACTGGGGTTATTTCTTACATGCTCCATTATTTTGTTTTTATTTATTTAATTTTTAAAATTTTTTTATATTTTTTATTCATTTAAAATTCGGATGTTCGATAAAATCGACGCAGGAACTGCCTTATTTTACTCCATCACGAAAATATATCCGTTCGCACCATCCTTCGACCTCTTGTAGACTTTTTAACTCTCCTGACTGATGTATTTTTACTGCTGGACTTTTTAGTTACGTAGTTATTACCGGTCTTCTTTTTCTTCACCATTTTTCTTATACTTTTCTTCTTTTTTCCGTCGGTTTTCCTATTCCTTTTTTCTGAGCCTGTTTTTCTATGGCTCTCTTCCTTTTGACCAACATTTCAGCCATTTCGGTTTGCTGTTGTACGGGACTGATTAATTTAAACGGATAGTATCCTTTTGGTATCCACATATTTTTTCCTTAGATACAAGATACACTCTATATGGCTCAGTTAGTAAGGTTTAAAGTTTTTGATTGAGAATATTCAATCTTATACTACGCACCTTGGATTTGTTTATTTCTACGGTCTTTTATAAACTTTTCAAATATTTTTGAGCCACCTAGCCACTTGCTTTCATTAAGGTACAAAAGTTGAGGCTATGGTTTGGCTAAGGCCTTTTACAAATCTGGGTATTTAGGTCAAATACATTGTTTGTTGGGTAATAAATTTAACTAAAAATCCTATGCATCGAGTGGGCAAATTTATAAAAGATGGCAGTTACATTTAGATGAAGACGTTTTATTCCTAGACACTGAAGAGTCACCATGAATAAAACATGCGAAAAGTGCTCAAAGGGTTTTGCTACACCTTATTCATTCCGGAGACATATGTTTACACAGCACAAAAGGGGTGCAATGTCGGGTTGGAATGAGAAAAGAATTGTAAATCCATCGTCGGCTGATCTTGCACACGCAATGCCAAATGTTACATGCGTCTCAAATATAAACCCTAATGTGGCACACATAGCACCCGATGTCACACACGTGGCCATTGTAACACCCGAGACACCGCAAGAAACGTTTTTATCATCCGAAGCATTACACGGATTGAGACAAATTTATCTTCCGCGTTTGAAAGTATCGTCAAAACAGGAGAATGCCTTTGTGTTTAGGCACCCATTTACAATGTTATTGGCAGGACCGACCTCTTGCGGAAAAACAACCTGGATGAAACATTTACTGCAACAGGCTGAATCAATGATAACACCTCCTCCTGAAAAGATCTTATGGTTTTACAAAAGATGGCAGCCTGCTTACACTGATTTACAAGACACTGTTCCTCATATAGAATTCGTGCAGGGTATCGAACAGCGGACTCCTGATGGTCAGCCTACCTTGTACATTTACGATGACCTGATGAAAGATACCACAAAAAATGTAGACGTATGCAAAATGTATACCAAAGGCTCTCACCATTGTAACTTGAGCGTCATTTACTTGCTACAAAATTTGTACCACCATGGCAAAGAAAACAGAACCATAAACTTAAATACACAATATATTGTACTTTTTAAAAATCCGCGCGATGCATTTCATTATGCTACCAAGGAGCCCTACGGCTATTTACTAGTCGACCTCAAACAAGATACAGCCGATGAAGACAGGCTTAGGACTAATATTATAAAAGGGGTTGGAAAGCGTAAGATGCATCACTTAACATCTGACAGTCAGCAGGGAAACAGTGTGAAAAAGAGAGTTGAAGATATATATAAAATGGATAAAAGCCAATGGTCTTGCATCGATTGCGGTATTATTTTTGCATCTACAATTGACCTACAGAAACACGTCAAAAGAGGGTGTCCCGAAAATGATGAGCCCCCTATGAAAAGACTGTGCGATGAAAATACAGATGAACCCGATGAATCTGGATGGGATAACATAGTGCAAAGAGTGTATAGAAAGTACGATGACCAATACTCAGAAAAGGTTGAATCCTACGAGAAAGAGGGTTGTTCCGAAGTAGAATCGAGACAAAAGGCCACAGAAGACTTATTTTGGAAGTATAGAAAGGGTATTATGAAAAGTTATGCCAATATTTTGACAACTGTGCATCATTTGAAAAGGAGTACGATACACCAGGAAGTGATGGAAGAGATCCAGACCTTAATGAATGAAAAACATTACAGATTTGTCCAGGCTTTGAAAATAGTTCTTCGTCGAAACTCATCTTTGTTCGATGAACTTATTGACAGCGAAGAAGAAAACGATGATGATAGTACAGATGATGAATCCGATTCGCATACAGAGGAAGAAAGCTCTGAAACGGATGGGGAATCCGATCAGCATGCACAGGATGACAGCTATGAAACGGATGGGGAATCCGATCCGCATGCACAGGATGAAAGCTTTGTAGAAAGTTACAAGACCCCTTACAATTAGACAGTTCCTGCGTCGATTTTATCGAACATCTGAATTTTTAATGAATAAAAAATATAAAAAAATTTTAAAAATTAAATAAATAAAAACAAAATAATGGAGCATGTAAGAAATAACCCCAGTATCGCAAAGTATACTTATAGGATCGAATACTTGGAAAAAACTGCCGAGCAAGAAGAACTACACAAATACCAGATTACCCCATGGCGGCTTTACAATACGGGGAACCCAGATTCGGTAACAACCTAATAAACGTGAGAGTCTTAAAAGACGGTAAAGTCGTAGAATCCTGGCAACAATGAGCCTCGGTTGGGGTCCCGAGGCGATACCCTCATCTTTGAGCGAATAATACCTTCCGATTATCAAAAAGAAGGGGGGACCAGGAAACCCTGAGATGGATTACGTTTGATGAGCCTCATGTGCGGTGCACATTATGTTACGTGTGCGGTGCAGATTGTGTTACATGTGTTACATGTGCGCACATTGTGTTACACGTGCAGTTTGTGCAGTGCACATTGTGTTACATGTGCGGTTTGTGTGGGTCACATGTGTTACATGTGCGGTGCACATTGTGTTACATGTGCGGTTTGTGAGGGTCACACGCGTTACATGTGCGGTGCACATTGTGTTACATGTGCGGTTTGTGAGGGTCACACGCGTTAAATGTGCGCACATTGTGTTACATGTGCGGTGCACATTGTGTTACATGTGTTACATATGCGGATTGTGAGGGTCACATGCGTTAAATGTGCGCATATTGTGTTACATGTGCGGTGCATATTGTGTTACATGTGCGGTGCACATTGTGTTACATGTGCGGTGCACATGGTGTTACGCGTGCGATTTTATGCGGCACATGTGTTATATCATAATGAATGCTTTGGTATAGTTAAAATTTCCCGTTATTTCTCATACAAGGTTAAGTTCGATATCAAAACGTTCGCTGGGACTCACTGATTAAGATGCTTTTCGAATTTTTAAAATCCGACTATCCCTCGCAGAGTTGGGGCCGTTTGAAAAATGCAAATTATGTGTCTCTTAACATAATTAATGAATATTTTTTTGAAATTTTTATTAATGGTTTAACAGGAGCGTGTTTCATATCAACACGTTCGTCTGGACTCACTGATTAAGACGCTTTTTTAATTTTTAAAATCGGACTATTCCTCAAAAAGTTATGAGTATTTGAAAATTCTACATTATAATTCCTTAAAAAGACCTTTTTAATGATTAAAGAAACCAGCTGTGCGAATGGCATTGTCAATAGGTGATAATAGGCTTTTACAATGGGACTTTTTTTAATGTGCTGGATTTCAAAATATTGTGCATTTATTATTCGGGGTTATAGTATTAGGTATCAAAATTTTCGTCTGGAGATATGGATCGAGGTCCTTTTTGAATTTTTAAAATCGGACTATTCCTCAAAAAGTTATGAGCATTTGAAACTTATACATTATAATTCCTCAATAAGACCTTTTTACAGATGAATGACACCAGCTGTGTGAATAGCTTTGTCAATGGGGGGATAATAGCCTTTCCATTGGACTCTAGTATATTTATATTTAAATTTTTGGACTTTGGTATATTTGAGGGATTCTTACTTATTCCAGTATTATTAAATAACAGTCATCGAGAAAGCTTTAAAATAAGGTAATTACTTAAAAATAAAGGCAATGACGTACAGGGGTTGGTTTAAATTAAAGGGGTAGGGTTTGAATTATATGCGGCGTCTAATGAAAGGTTGCTGTGACAATGTGAAACTGGGGTCCGTTTAACTGGCTTTTTAAAGGAAAAAATGTGATGTGGGAAAAAAGCTTGACTATTACATGTGTGTAGTTTTAATTTTCTTGTTGCTTTGAATTTGTAGATGCTTAAATAATTGCAAGTTACGTGTTTTTAAATGTCCTTACAAATTTTTAGTGGTTTAAACAAAAAATTAAAATAGGTGATAGTTTCTCTGAGGCCGTAATACTCCCTTTCGGAGTCCCCCAAGGCTCTGAAATGGGTCCTCTCCTTTTCACCCTCTACACTAGTCCCCTCAGTCAAATTATTTCAAAAGTCAATGTTACTCATCACCTGTATGCCGATGACACCCAGATCTACCTAGCAGTTGATTCCAGGAATTTTGACTCTAGCGTGGAAGAGCTGACCGAGTGTCTCAAGTCTGTACAGGAGTGGATGGATGGTGTCAAACTAAAACTAAACCTAGAAAAAACCAAATTTATCATAATAGGTCAAAAAGCTATCAGAGAGTCGCTTGCACAAAATTTCCCTGTTCCACTTCTTCAAAACAATATCTCTCCGTTGGTGGAAGTAAAAAATCTGGGTGTTATTTTCGACTCAGACAACTCCTTTGACAATCATGTTGCCAAGGTTTGCAGAGCATGTTACTATCATCTTCGTGATTTGCGACGAATTTGCAAATTCCTTGGAGTTGAGACAGCAATACTTCTGGCAAATGCTCTGGTCAGTAGTCGTCTAGACTACTGTAACTCTCTACTCTATGGGGTAAGCAAGTCCAACATAGCCAAACTACAGAGAGTCCAGGATGCTCTTTGCCGCATCATCTTCAGACTTGAGAAAATGAGTCATGTTACACCCTTTTTGAAAAAACTCCACTGGCTCCCAATTCAACATCGCATCCTGTTTAAGTATAATCTTTTGGTATTCAAGGCTATTAATCTTTCACAGCCCCCGTATCTCTCAGCTTTAATAAGATCGAGCAGTCTCACTCACGGCAACAGGCTATCTATCTCCTCAATCCGCCCTAAGAAGCACATAGGCAGGCGTGGCTTTGCATTAGCTGCACCAGCTGAATGGAACAAGCTGCCACAGACTGTCAGATCTCAGCAAACAATAGATGGTTTCAGAAGCCAGCTAAAGACCTACTTGTTTAGGCTGGCATACCCCCCACCTTAGTTATACCCTGGCGGGCGCTTTTCAGATGTTGACCCATGCCTGTCCCTGGACTCTCCCTTCTTGGTCTCAAGCGCATTAGAGGATTTGTATCAATTTTGCGCTATATAAATCCTACTATTATTATTATTATAAAGGGTTGTAAGCTGAGTAACAGTGATGGGTTTTGATGATGAAGATATGTAGATATCAAAATGTTGAATGGCCAAAATGAGGGCTAAAATTCTTTTTTTATTGTGGAGTAGTTCTTTTGATGTACATTAAATTATTTTGAAAAATAGCAAACACGATGTTCAATATCTACATCCGATTGCAGTAAAACTGCACCCGTACCTCTCGTGTTCACAGCCACCTGGAAAGGCTTACTGAAGGCTGGAGCAGTTAGTATGGGCTCAAAACAGAGAAGATTTTTTATTTTGTCAAATGATTTTGACAAGTCTCTGACCAGTGATATTTTACATCCTTTTTTCAGTAGCTCAGTCAGTAGAACAGTGACCTCTGAGAAATTTTTGCAAAATTTTCTATGATACCCCGCCATTCCAAGGAACTTTTCTTATTTTCAGGAAAGGGGTAGTCAATGATGCTTTTGACTTTTGCTTTGATTAGTGTCACAACTCCATGACTTACTACATGCCCTAAGTAAATAACTTTGGCTTTTACAAAGTCACTCTTTGACAAATTTACAGTAAGGTTTGCCTGTTTGAGATGAAACAAAATTTCCTGAAGCCTTTTTAATTGTTCTTCCCAAGTATCACTAAAGATGACAATATCATCCACATGCATCTCAACACCTTTTAAGTCCTTTAACGCTTTCACTGCGAGTGGGTCCGTATTCATGTGTGCGAAAAAAATTTCCAATTTGAGGAAAATTTTTGAAACAATATGATATTCCTATTTTAGTTGTTGCTAAAACTGTATTATCAACCCTAATGGAAAAATTAAGTAAAACCTGTTTGAAGTGTAGCATTTTATTGATAAAATCATCAAAAAGAATCATTCTGTTATTTATTTTATCCTCAAATTAATCTGTGAGTACATTCGAATTCATTGAATATCTTGAGTATCATCAGAGCAAAACATTTGGCCATGTCTTTCATCCTCAAATTAGTCTGTATGTAATTGCTAATTTCATTGAACATCTTGACTAAATCAGTCTGGTGAAATAAATTACATTGCAAAAACTGAATGACTTCTTATAAAGTTGAGCCTTTCTCAAGGCTAATATATATTATTCTGTGAGTATATTTGGTGTACTTGTGACATAATTCATGAACAGCAGTTGTCAAGGAAACAGGCAGAAATCAATAAAAAACCTCTCCTGTTTTATTTCACAAGAAATTTGTGCTTCATACTGAAGCATTCTGCCGTGCTAAAATACCAAAATAAGGGAAAACATTGTGACGTATGACACACATCAGAACGCACATTAGAATCACGTTATGTATACGTCACAAAGCAGTGAAACAGTTAAACACATATTCATCAGTCAAAAGTGGCTTGGGAATTTTTCATGCCAAATGGCATTGCCTTGTACTAATACAGACTAACTAATTAGCCCGCTCAGTAAGTGGTACACACCAACATCCTTTCAGTGAATCACACTTTGTGATATATTTGGCATTACCAATCTGATCAATACAGTCTTCCATTCTTGGGATAGAGAATGAATTCGTTTTACTCAAAACATTTACTTTCCTGTAGTCAGTGCAATATCTGATTGAACCGTCTGGTTTTGGGACCAAAACACATGGAGATGCCCAACTACTTTGACTTGGTTCAATTATATCTTTGTCCAACATGTATTACACTTCCTGCCTAATTTTTTCGAGTTTGATAGGGTTTACCCGATACAGATGCTGTTTGATTGGATGGTCATTGCCAACATCAACCTCATGCTTGAGTACATTGGTTCTGTTAGGGATATCCGGAAATACTGACTTGTACTTCAAGAGGAACTTGATAAGAGGGATCCTCTTACCTTGGGGGACATGATGCAGTTTGGTTTCCAAATCATCAAGGATTTCAGAATTACTCAACCTGATTTTACATTCAACATCGAGATCAGGAGTCTCACTCCATGTTTGATGCTCCTGATTACTATTATTTTCTACATTACAGTCAGTAACCATGACAGGCCTTTTCACACCGCTTTCAAAGTATGGTTTATCATATTCACATGACATAGTTGGGTTGACTTTCTCCTGTCCGCGGTTTTAATGACATAGTGCAGGTCACCTACTCTCTTTAACACTTTGTACGGCCCATGATATCTGGCCTGTAACATATTTCCCTGCATGGACAGGCAGTAACACTAAAACCTTGTCAACTGGTTTGAAAACACGAGTTCCTATCATAAAGCATGTTCATTTTTGACTGAGAATTTTTCAAATTTTGTTGTGCTAGCTCACAAGCCTTTTTAAGCGCGAGCCTCGAAAGAGCTTGCACTTCTACACTTCTTCCCTTTTTTTGTTTCTGGACTTTCATCAGTTCCGGCGCAGCGTGATGAGTATTTGTCTGCTCACTGAAGTTAAGCAGCAATGGGCTATGTTAGTACTAGGATGGGTGACTGTCTGAGTTCTAGATCATCTGTACATGGGATGTGTCTCAGTTGGAATTTCTTTGTGTCTCCAGACTTTTGTAAATTCCAGTGCACTACTCGTGTCTCTGATGGCTTTGCACTCGCGCTAGGGGACCAAAACACCTTTTGTCCTTTTTAAACTTACTTCTGAACTTTGAGACATAATGCAACAGATTTAGGCTCTCAGTGTTCTCAGATAACCAGTTTTCTTTCAACAGTTTGAAAGGAACATGAACTGAAAGGCCAAAGACCAACTCAAAAGGAATGAAGCCTAAAGCCTCTTGAACTGAATTCCCTAACTGCAAACAATAACAAGCTGATACCTTCATCCCAGTCTCTCTCATTGTCTAAACAGTATGTCATAATCATATTCTTCACAGTTGAATGGAACCTTTCAAGTGCACCTTGTGATTCTGAGTGATAAGCGCTACACTGAAAACCGAAATGACAAATAAGTGACTACCCTAATGACTAGTGTTTATTTGTTTAAAACTCGTCAAGTATATCTAGTCATAAACTTGTCAGTAAACAACTTTTATTAGTCATTAGTTTGTCATATATTAGTCAGAAAAGTCGCCTCTGATTAACTAATGACAAGTTAATGACTAATTAATGACTAGCATACACTTGCTAGTTGTTAGTCAGAGATGCCTATTTTCTGACTAATATATGACAAACATACACTTGTCACTGTGCCAAAGGTAGTCATTTCAGGCACAGTAAAATGTTTGTCCAAAGATAGTCAAACATATTAGTCAATAGTATGTCATATATCAGTCACCACATAGTCACAAAATAGTCATCTCTGACTAACTAGTGATCAGTATATTTGACTATTTTATGACAGACTTTTTACTGTGCCTGAAATGACTACCTTTTCCACATTGACAACTGTATGTTTGTCAAATATTAGTCACAAACTAGTCACCTCTGAAAAACTGAAGACAAATATATCTGACAATTTTATGACAAACTTTGTACCGTGCCTGAAATGACTACCTTTTTCTTATTCACAAATGAATGTTTGTCATACATTAGTCACAAAGTAGTCACATCTGACTGATGTACACTTGTTAGTTTTTTTCAGAGGTGACTCTTTTATGATTAATATATCACACTCATTTGTCAATAAGTAAAAGGTATAGTCTTTTCAGGCATGGCATGGAAGTTTGTCATAAAATTGTCAAATATATTTGCCTTTAGTTAGCCAAAAGTGACTAGTTTATGACTAATGCATGCAAACATAGTTGTGACACACTATATAGGAAAGGTAGTCATTTCAGGCAGAGTGAAAAGTTGTCATAAAAGTCAAATATACTGGTCAGTCAGGGGTCAGTATCTGAAAAGTAGTCCATAGGCACAGTAAAAGCTTGTCATAAAATTGCTAAATATAAAGTTATTTTGTCAGGTGAGTATTTGACGACAAAGTATGTAAATTTCTCACTAATTCACTTGAAATTGCTCCATCTTTTTACTGTTACGGAGATATTTCCAATTTTTTATTTTCAGCTAAAATCCAAGATGGTCACCAAAATTTGCAAAAATTAAAATTTTATCCTTTTGTATAGGCTACTTCACTACTACCCTCCAGGTAAAAAATTCACTCGAAATTGCTCTCTTATATACGGTTTCCAAGATATTTTAAATTTTTTATTTTCAGCTAAAATCCACGATGGCCGCCAAAATTTATGAAAATTGAAATTTTTCCCTTATGTATAGGATACTTTTCCACTACCCTATGGATCTCTATCTCTTACAGTTTCCAAGCAATGGTTCAATTTTTTCTTTTCCACTACACTACAAGATGGCCTCCAAAAGTGGCGAAAATCACTTTTGAATAGAATACTTCTCTAGTACCTTCTGGGTCAAAAATTTTCGAGTGTACCTTAATAACTCTTACTCACTTACCCACAACAGTACCAAATGCAATACCAAGCAAGCCAAATGTATGCCTAACTTTAGCAAAATAACTTGAATCATTTTCTTTTAAATGCACAGAAACCAACAATAATAAGTTTCGCTATCCTCTTTTGACCTCGATGAAGGGGTCCAAGGTCAAATTCGACAACATCAGAAAATTCACAGGACAAGATTTCCTGTAGGTTGGTTTGACATTGCAAACCTCTAGGACTAACAATAAGTGAGTTATAAGGACTTTTAAATTTGGCTATCCTCGTTTGACCTTGAAGAGGGGGGGGCCAAGGTCAAATCTGTCCACACCAGAAGATTTCCAGCCCATGATTGCCTGTAGGTTGGTTTACCATCCCAAACCTCTAGAACCAATAATAAGCAAGTTATAAGCACTTTAAAGTTTGACTATCCTTGTTTGACCTTGAAAGATGGGCCCCAGGTCAAATGTGACCACACCATAAGATTCCTAGCCCATGATTTCCCATTGGTTGGTTTACCATCCCAAACTTCTAGGACGAATATAAGCGAGTTATAAGCACTTTTAAGTTTGGCTATCCTTGTTTGACCTTGAAGGATGGGTCCAAGGTCAAATATGACAACATCAGAAAATTCGGACATGATTTCCTGTAGGTTGGTTTCATATTACAAACCTCTAGGACCAATAATAAGGGAGTTATAACAATTTTTAGGTTTTGCTATCCTCATTTGACCTTGAAGGAGGGATCCAAGGTTAAATCTGACCACACCAGAAGATTCCCAGCCCCTGATTTCCTACAAGTTGGTTTACCATCCCAAACCTGTACAACCAATAATAAGGGAGTTGTAACCACTTTTTGGCTATCCATAGTTTGGCTATCCTCATTTGACCTTGAAAGAGGGGCTCAAGGTCAAATCTGACAACACCAAATGATTTCCAGCCCACGATTTCCTGTAGGTTGGTTTACCATCCCAAACCTGTACAACCAATAATATGCAAGTTATAAGCACTTTTAAGTTTGGCTATCCTCATATGACCTTGAAGGAGGGGCCCAAGGTCAAATCTTTCCACACCAGAAGATTTCCAGCCCATGATTTCCTATATGTTGGTTTACCATCCCAAACCTGAAGGACCAATAATCAGTGAGTTGTACGCACTTTTTAAGTTTGGCTATTCTCTTTTGACCTTGAAGGAGGGGCCCAAGGTCAAATATGACCACACCATAACATTCCGAGCCCATGATTTCCTATTGGTTGGTTTACCATCCCAAACCTCAAGAACCAATATAAGTAAGTTATAAGCACTTTTAAGTTTGGCTATCAAATTGTAAACCGGTAGACATTGGCATAGCTGAGCGGTAGCTACTTTGAGATTTTCTCTGTAGAGTAAAACAGTTGTTACTTGAAAACTACTGCATGCACAGATTTTTTTAAATGCTACTTTTAGAGTATTACTGCTGAGTAAATGAGTTGTAACTTGAAAGCTATTGAATTTACAGTATTTTGTTTAAATATATTATTGACCTACTTTTGGGTCAGCTATAACATAGTAAAATTGCAGACCTGTACCTCACTGCATAGCTGAGCTACAGCCACTTTTAGAGTATCACTGTTGAGTAAATCAGTAGTAACTTGAAAACTGTTGCATATAGAAAATGTGGCTTAAATATGTTTTCCACATACATATGGTTCAAAGTCAAATTGTAGACCGTTAGATCATAGCATAGCTGAGCGGTAGCTACTTTGAAATTTTCTCTGTAGAGTAAAACAGTTGTTACTTGAAAACTACTGCATGCACAGTATTTTCTTTAAATGCTACTTTCAGAGTATTACTGCTGAGTAAATAAGTTGCAACTTGAAAGCTGTTGCATTTACAGTATTTTGTTTAAATATATTATCGACCTACTTAGGGTCAGCTATAACATAGTAAAATTGCAGACCTGTACCTCACTGTATAGCTGAGCTACAGCCACAGAGTATCACTGTTGAGTAAATCAGTTGTAACTCGAAAGTTCTTGCTTTTAGAAAATGTTGACAAAAGATTGTGGGTTCTACTACTTGAAAATATTGAAAGAGTTATTGGTTAGAAAAAAATACAAGTCGTTTACATGATAATGTCATTAGTTAGATAAGTTGGTTAAGTCATAAACTACTCAGTCAATTAATTAGGTTACTCAGATATAGAAATATGCAAATTTATGGGAAAAAAAACTATGCAAAGATCATCAATTATCATCAGATATTATCATTAAATAATTTTTCACAAAGCAATCATATTGATATATTCATCTTCACTCAGCATCATAAATAAGAGCAATCAAAGGTTCCTTGAAACAGAAGGTTTTTTTTAATAAATTTCCCCTTTCATATATCAGGATGTTTTTCACATGCTGGTTTGTATTTGTTATCATTATGTGTGTATATATATGTCTTTGTATGTTACAATTTCTCTGTTGTATGTAATACGTACACAAAAATACCCCAAATTATGCTACCTACAAGCTGCATACATACTCAAAATGAAAATGGATTCAAAACAGTTGTACATAAAAGCAGTTATAAACACAAAAGAAATAAACTGAATATTGAGCTGCAAAGAAATACTAATAAATTCATTTAATTCTAGAGGTCTTAGGGATAAAACTAAGAGGCAACAAATTTTTCATTGGCTGAAAACCTCATACTTTGGGATTACATTCTTACAAGAAACCCACAGCATAGAAACAGATGAAAACACTTAGAATAGGGAGTGGGGAGGCAAAATATTTTATTCAAATGGCACAAGCAACAGTAGGGGGGTAGCAATTTTGATCAAGGACAGTTTAGCGATTGACATTAAAATAATATCTGAATGTAAAGATCAGACAGGTAGGATATTAGTTATTGATTGTAAAATCGAAGGCCTGCCATTAACCTTAGTAAATATCTATGCACCAACAAGAGACCGTCTTGCCCAGCAAATAACATTTTTAGCTGAACTGAGAGATATTTTGCAAAACTTAGCATAAAAAAATTTAATAATAGGGGGAGATTTCAACACAAACTTGAATAATGAAATTGATAAAAAGGGAGGCACACATGAAATTTACACATCATATACTAAGAATTTGAAAAGTTTCATTGAGGAGTATAAACTAACAGATATATGGAGGGTTAGGCATCCAAAGGAATTAAAGTTCACAAGGCGAGAACGAACAAGATGTGGTCTTGTCCAATCAAGGCTAGATTTTTGGTTGATTTCTGAATCAATTTCTTATATAATAAAAAAATGTGGTATTAAACCAGGAAATCAGTCAGATCACAGTTTAATAAATATCAAAATTGAAATATTAAATACAATGAAAAGAGGTCTAGTGTATTGGAAGTTTAATAACAAACTACTTCATGATAAAGCTTATGTTGAATTAATTAAGTCAGAGATAGAAATAAAAAAGCTGAAGAATATAAGATTGAAAACAAAAACACTTTTTGGGACTATGTTAAATGTCGGATACGAACAGTTACAATCACATATGCCATAAAAAAGGCTAAGGCTGTAAGAGAAAATGAATTGAAGGTAAAAGCGCAACTTGATAATTTAGAAAAGGAACTGATCAAAAGTCCAGGTACCTCTGAAGAGTATTTTAAAATTAAAGCAGAATGGGAAGAGTTGGAGAAATGTAAAGCTGATGGAGCAATATTCAGGTCAAGGGTAAAGTGGATTGAAGAGGGAGAAAGAAATACAAAATATTTTATTAACTTAGAAAAGCAAAATTACAATATCAAGTACATTAAAGCGTTAATTGATAGCAATGGTACTTTGATAACAGATGCATCAAGCATTATTAATGAGCAACGAAAGTTCTACAAAAACTTATATACAAAACAAGGCTCTTCCATAGATGGGGAATTAGATCTCACTGAATTTTTACAAGTAAACACCTCAAAATTAAAAGCCATGGAGAAACAAATTTGTGAAAATGATTTAAAAATAGACGAAGTCGCAAATGCATTAAAACAGCTACCAAATGATAAGTCTCCAGGGAGTGATGGCTTCACAACAAATTTTTATAAATTCTTTTGGCCAGATATAAAAGACTTCCTACATGAAAGCTTTCTCTACTCTTTTAAAAATGGGGAATTGACAAATGATCAAAAGAGGGGAATTATCAATCTTATTCCAAAAGAAGGTAAAGACCTAAGATATTTACGAAATTGGAGACCATTAAGTCTTTTAAACACAGATTATAAGATTTTAACCAAAACTCTTTCAAATAGATTACAAAAGGTATTACCAAAATTAGTAAACGACGATCAAGTAGGATATATCAGGGGAAGGTATATTGGTCAAAATATTAGGATTATAAAGGATATAATGACATATACAGCAAAAAACAATCTCCCTGGTTATATCCTTTTAATTGATTTCGAAAAAGCATTTGATAGTATAGAATGGCCTTTCTTGATTAAATGTTTAAAACTTTATAACTTTGGAGAAAATTTTATATGCTGGGTTCAGCTCCTACATAAAAATATTGAATCTTGTGTAACAAACAATGGATACCTATCCCAACCATTCAATCTTAGTCGTGGAGTAAGACAAGGGTGCCCAATCTCAGCGCTGCTATTCATCCTGGTTGCTGAAATATTTGCAATACAAATAAGGGAAAACCGATTTATCTGTGGAATAAAGCATATGAACGAGGAATTTCGAATCTGCCAATTGGCAGATGACACCACATTATTTATTAGTAACATGAAGTCAGTAATAGCCTCTGTCACAATACTTCACAGATTTGCAAAGTATTCTGGGCTTAAAATTAACTTAGAAAAATCCACCATAATACCCATTGGAAGTTGCACTAATAAACAAATAAACCTACCAAAAGAAATAAAGCAACTTTGTGTTAGTCATGCAGCTTTTAAAACACTAGGTATCTGGTTTTCCTATGACCAAAAAGAAATGACAAAGTTAAATTTTGAAAAAAAAACTGGCCTCCATTGAAAAGACCTTGCAAATATGGTCATCTAGGAGACTCAGTCTGAAAGGCAAAGTATCCATCATTAAAACTCTTGTCATACCAAAAATAGTTTATGCATTAAGTTTAATCTTTTGTCCAACAAAAATACTTGAAAAATTAGATAAAATACTTTTCAGTTTTCTGTGGGACAATAAAACACCAAAAATAAAACGTGAAACGATAATTGCAAACTATTGTGATGGTGGATTGAAAATGACTGATGTATTTTTAGTGCATGAAAGCGCCAAAATTAGATTTCTTAAAAGAATACTAAAAAGTGATAATATGAAATGGACTAAGCCAACTTGGTACCTGTTAAACATAGAAAAACACCAAATAAACCATAAAACGCCAGCTTATTATACTGAACAATGTAAAACAGAATTTCATTGCCAGGTTTTGAAATGTTGGCAAAAAATTAAATGCAGACCTCCATCGAGTATTGAAGAAATAATGAATGAATACATTTTTGATAATAAATATATCAGTTGCAATGGTAAACCATTGGACCATAAATTGTTTAAAAGTAGTACGATTTTATCTGATGATTTAAGATTAAAATGTTTATTAGATAATAATGGTCATATTCAAACATTCCAACAATTAAAGCATAAATTTGACTGGAAATTAAATATACACATGTATAACACTTTAATAACCTCTATACCAAAATTGTGGAAGCAAAAACTAAAAGGTTCACCACCAAGTATGAATATGCAAAGTGAAATATATATAAGTCGAAAGGGACACCTCCTTAGTATAGCTGAAGTGAGTAACCAACAATTATATTTGGAATTACTCAGAAATGAAATAAAAGAACCAACTGCAGTGAATACCTGGACAGACCTATTTCCTCTTTTAGAATGTGTGTCATGGAAATTAATTTTCTCAGCAACGCATCACATAACACTAGAAACATATTTGCAAACATTTCAATATAAAATACTAAATAGACTAATAAATTGTAATTTTAATTTATACAAATGGAAAATTAAATCAGAACCATATTGTGATAGTTGTGTCATAGCGATAGACACCATAGAGCATCACTTATTTCTGTGTCCACTTTCTAAGAAATTTTGGGAGGAAATGGAGGTTTGGCTTAACAAACAAAATAATATGCCAGATAGAATACAATTCACTATTTGTGAAGTCATCTTTGGCATAGGAATAAATCAGCTTAAAACATCCTTTTATAAATTTTTGAATATTTTCATCCTCTTTGGAAAACATTACTTGAATTTTTGCAGAACAGACAAAAAAATACTAATTTTGTAGAGTTTTTAAGTATTGCAAAGTCAAGAATTAAGTATTACAAAATAATTTTACAAAAGTCTGTTGCTGATAATAATAAAGAGTTATTAGATAGGATAGAAAACATAAACTGGTCCCCATAATTTTCATTTTCATTTAAGCTGAAATATCTTTCTTGTACAACAAGAACATTATAATGTTATTAATATCACCTTAATGTTGCAACTTTGGTAGTTATAATGTATTAAAGTCAAAAGTTTATGGAGTTTACTGGAGTACTTATAATGTGTACTTTTTGTCTAATATTAAATGTGTTAGTTTTTGTAGCCGTCTGATTGTGTGTTTTGGTCTTGGCACTTCAAGTAATGTATTATGTCTTGTAATCTGACTTCTTGTATTGTAATGTGGTACATATATCCAATAAACACATTAAAAAAAAAAAAAAAAGTTTGGCTATCCTTGTTTGACCTTGAAGGAGGGGTCCAAGGTCAAATCCGACCACACCAGAAGATTCCCAGTCCATGATTTCCTGTAGGTTGGTTTACCATCCCAAACCTGTAGGACCAATATTAAGCGAGTTATAAGCAATTTTAAGTTTGGCTATAATCAATTGACCTTGAAGGAGGAGTCCAAGGTCAAATCTGACCACACCAAAAGAATCCAAGCCCATGATTTCCTATATGTTGGTTTACCATCCCAAACTTCTAGGACCATTAATAAGCGAGTTATAAGCACTTTTAAATTTGGCTATCCTCGTTTGACCTTGAAGGCAGGGTCCAAAGTCAAATCCAACCACACCAAAAGATTCCCAGCCCATGATTTTCTATAGGTTGGTTTCCATTCCAAACCTCTAAGACCAATAATAAGTGAGTTATAAGCACTTTTTAGTTTGGGTATTCTCATTTGACCTTGAAGGAGGGGCCCAAGGTCAAATTGGACCACATCAACAGATTCCCAGCCCATGATTTCCTATATGTCTGGTTACCATCCCAAACCTCTAGGACCAATAATAAGCGAGTTATAAGCACTTTTACGTTTGGCTATCTTTGTTTGACCTTGAAGGAGAGGTCAAAGTTCAAATCTGACCACACCAAAAGATTAACAGCCCATGATTTCCTACAGGTTGGTTTAACATCCCAAACCTCTAGGACCAATAATAAGGGAGATATAAGCACTTTTCATGACTGACAAAGAAACACCTGTGGCAGCCATCTTGTTCTTCAAAATGAGGCCAAAAATATTCCCAGTCAAGATTTTATAATGAGGAACATATCCTGTGAATTTGAGATCTATACCTATAATACCCTTTGCTCTTGAGGGCCAACAAAAGTACTTGTTTAAAGTCGAATAAATGTCCCTGGCGGCCATCTTGTTTTTCAAAATGAGGCCAAAAATATTCCCTGGCAACATTTTATGGTTATTAATATATCCTGCAAACTTGAGAAGGCTAGCTATAATATTTTTTTCGTTAGAGCGGTAATGGTGAAATCTCTCTACACACTGCGGCTATCCAGTGGATACAATGATTTACTCAACAGTGAGAACCTGTAAGTAGCTATTGCTCAGCTATGCCATGACATACAGGTCTGCAATTTCACTATGTTATAGCTGACCAAAAATTACGTGAATAACATATTTAAACAAAATACTGTAAATGCAATAGTTTTCAAGTTACAACTGATTTACTCAATAGTGAGAACCTGAAAATCGCTATTGCTCAGCTATGGCATGAGTTATAGGTCTGTAATTTCACTATGTTATAGCTGACCCAAAAGAAGGTGAACAACATATTTTAACAAAATACTCCAAATGCAATATTTTTCAAGTTACAACTGATTTACTCAACAGTCAGTACCTGAAAATAGCTATTGCTCAGTTGTGCCATGAGCTACAGGTCTGTAATTTCACTATGTTATAGCTGACCGAAAAGTAGCTGAATAACATATTTACACAAATTTCTGTAAATGCAATAGTTTTCCAATTACAACTGATTTACTCAACAGTGAGAACTTCAAAGTAGCTATTACTCAGCTATGCAATGAGCCACAGGTTTGGAACTCCACTATGTTATAGCTGACCCCAAAATAGGTGAATAACATATGAAACAAAATACTCTAAATGCAATAGTTTTCAAGTTATAAGTCATTTACTCAACAGTGATAACATAAAAGTAGCTATTACTCAGCTATGCCATGAGCTACAGGTCTGAAATTTTACTATGTTATAGCTGACCCAAAAGTAGCTGAATAACATATTTATAGGAAATTCTCTAAATGCAATAGTTTTCAAGTTACAGGTGATTTTACTCATGATGGAAGTTACTGAAAAGCCCAAAAGTAGCTATTACTCACTTAGCTATGGAGACAGACACCCAAGTTACTCACCATGTTGTAGCTCTGAAAAAAGTAGCTGAATAACATATTTTAACAAAATGCTCTAAATGCAACACTTTTCAAGTTATAAGTGATTTAGTGCATGATGTCATGAGTTTTAATGCATTAAAAATTTATTTAAAAAATTTATTTAAAAAAAATAAGACAGATCCAGGTCTCACACTCACAAAAGAGAATCTACCTCTGGCCTAGTACATATATGCAAGATATGATAGAAATCCCTGTATTAATCACTGAGTAAATTGTGATAAAGTGTTGCAATTTTCACACTTTTGGTGTGGGTACCTCCCTTACAATGTCTATAGCAAACAGACGAACAGACAAATTTGCATGCCTTGAACAATTTTTCATCCTCGATAGATAAGGTATCTTTTAAAAAAACAGCATGTCTCTAGGCCTTGTAGTTTTGGAGGAGAAGCTGTTCACGCGGACGCAGATGTGTACGCAGACGCCAACGTCGCAGAGTGACGACATAATGTCAGCTGACATAAAAAGGGGTATTTTAAACTCATATTTGATCCTCAGTAAGAGATATGTACCAATACAATTTAACACCCAACATATTAAATAATTGAAGCAAATTTTCTTTAAAATATATATAATTTTTTATGTTGTAGTATTGCAACAACATAACAGACTGAGTGCTCTGTCACTGAGCTATGATGTCTCATTCCACAACACTGGGAATCAAACCCAGGCCTCCCATTTTTTGTTACAAGAATGGCAAAAAAATATTCAGACATGACTTTTAAAAAAAAAATTTGTCTTTGAGCAATATGTCTCAAATAATGGATAATTGTATCCACAGGAGGCATCCGGTGGATACTTTGGTTAAGTATTTGCTACGCCGTCGCAGCACGTAGAAATTTTCGGCGTTAACGCTCTCAGAGAAAAACAACACCAGCTAGGTTCACCAAATTTGCAGGATATCTTCATTGGGGGTAAACTTCTCTGGGACTGAAATTAGCCTCATTCTGAAAATCAAGATGGCCCCCGCGGGCATGATTTTGAAAATTATCTACATTTTTCTACTGGCTGGTTCTCATAGGTAGAAGGTTGAATCTCTTCATAGGTGATATTTATAACAGATATACATATCCTCTACAACCTTGCAAACATTTGACCTCGGAGTTCTAAATTCAAGGTCATCCACGGAGTGCCAAAGTACCCCACATAGTGGACTTTAAAAATGTCTATATCTCCCATATTATTGGTTGCAGAGGTTTGCAATGTGAAACCAACCTATAGGAAATCAGGTGCTGCGAATCTTCTGTGGTCAGATTTGACCTCGGACCTTTCCTTCAAGGTCAAACGAGGATAGCCAACCTAAAAAGTGCTTATAACTCGCTTATTATTGGTCCTAGAGGTTTCAGATGGTAAACCAACATATAGGAAATCATGGGCTGGGAATCTTCAGATGTGGTCGAATTTGACCTTGGACCCCTCCTTTAAGGTGAAATGAGGACAGCCAAACTTAAAAGTGCTTATAACTCGCTTATTAGTCCTAAAGGTTTGGGATGGTAAAAAATCCTATAGGAAATCATGAGCTGGGAATCTTTGGGTGTGGACAGATTTGACCTTGGGCTCTCCTTCAAGGTCAAACGAGGATAGCCAACCTAAAAAGTGCTTATAACTCGCTTATTCTTGGCCCTACAGGTTTGGGATGGTAAACCAACATATTGGAAATCATGGGCTGGGATTCTCTTGTTGTGGTCAGATTTGACCTTGGGCTACTTCTTCAAGGTCAAACAAGGATAGCCAAACCTGAAACTGTTTATTGCTCACTTATTATTGGTCCTAGAGGTTTGGGATGGTAAACTGACATATAGGAAATCATGGGCTGGGAATCTTCTGGGGTGGTCAGATTTGACCTTGGACCCCTCCTTCAATGTCAAACAAGGATAGCAAAACTTAAAAGTGCTTATAACTCGCTTATTATTGGTCCCAGAGGTTTGGGATGGTAAACCAACCTACAGGAAATCATGGGCTGGAAGTCTTCTGGTGTTCTCAGATTTTACCTTGGGCCCCTCCGTCAAGGTCAAATGAGGATGGCCAAACTTAAAAGTGCTTATAACTCACTTATTATTGGCCCTAGAAGTTTGGGATGGTAAACCAACATATAGGAAATCACACCCTGAAATTCTTCTGGTTTGGATGGATTTGACCTTGGGCCCCTCCTTCATGGTCAAATGAGGATAGCCAAAATTAAAAGTGCTTATAACTCGCTTATTATTGGTCCTAGAGGCTTGCAATGTGAAACCAAGTAATGGAAAACCATGGGCAGGGAATCTTCTGATGTGGTCACATTTGACATTTAGCCCCTCCTTCAAGGTCAAATGAGGACAGTCATACTTAAAAGTGCTTATAACTTGCTTATTATTGATCCTAGAGGTTTGCAATGTGAAACCAAGTTATAGAAAATCATGGGCTTCAAATTTTCTGTTGTGGTCAGATTTAACCTTTGGCTTCTCCTTCAAGGTCAAACATGGTCCACTGACTTTGGTGAGTTGTCTTTCCGGTGGATACAGTTGTGTATCGGTTCTCCGGATGTGTAGGTCTAGTTTTTTGATGAATTTTTAAAATAATTGTTAATGTTTTAAAACTCATGAAATCAAGCACTGATAGCTTCAATAAAATATTGTTTATGAAAACCATTGAATCACTTTTTACTTGAAAAGTATTGCTTTTATTGCACTACAATAGCTTTCCCTGTGGAACTGAATGCTGATCTCAGAAGACTGCAGGTATCTGGCCAACATCCAAGAAAAATGGACGAAATAATAATGGCTCGGTGCCTTAGTACTGTAGGTGAACCCCATAGTAAAATACTGCATGCTCCCCATCTTTTCTTTAACATAAAACTTAACTTAAAAATGCTTATAACTTGCTTATTATTGGTCCTAGAGGTTTGGGATGGTAAACCAACATATAGGAAATCATGTGCTGGGAATCTTCTGGTGTGGTCGGATTTGACCTTGGACCTCTCCTTCAAGGTCAAATGAGGATAGCCAAACTTTAAAGTGCTAATAACTCGCTTATCATTGGTCCTAGAGGTTTGGGATGGTAAACCAACCTATAGGAAATCATGGGGTAGGAATCTTTTGGTGTGGCCTGATTTGACCTTGGGCCCGTTAGTCAAGGTCAAACAAGGATAGCCAAGCTTAAAAGTGCTTAAAACTTATTACTGGTCCAAGAGGTTTGGGATGGTAAACCAACCTATAGGAAATCATGGGCTAGGAATCTTTTGCTGTGTTCAGCTTTGACCTTTCCCCCTGATCTAGCCATTGTAAATGTGATCTTACCATTTGACCTTTTATTCTGTTTTCATGTGATTTTTGCAGTTCTAGCTTTTTATCTTCCATTAATTTTGAGTTTGTTCCAGTCTCATCCGGAATTCTTTCTAAGTGATCTATATCTTCCAACAGAATTTTTTCGTTAATTTTATTTTTTTTTTTAAGAGTCGTGGCAAGTTTTATTGTTTCGCCTCTTATACGCATAAAGAGCATTTCTAAAAACATATTTTTTTTCAATTGTCAATTCAACAGTATCCTGGTTGTTTATTAAGTAATCAAGATTATAAATTGGAACAGCATATTTCATTTTTTCTTCCCCAATGCACTTGTTAATGGTATCTAAATAATCCCTATTTTTAAGTAGACTATTGTTGAATTTCCAAATTCCTTTACCCACCTTAAAGTTATGAAGTGATATATTAAGTTCAAGGACAGAATGATCTGATCTGTAGCTTGACTGGATCTCGCATTTTGAAATTAAGTCACACATTGAGTTTGATATCCAAAAGAAGTCCAATCTTGCCTGTTTCAGTGGATTTTTTCTTCTCCATGTATAACATTTAGTTTGTGGATTAAGAGTTCTGTAAATGTCTATCAAATCGAGGTCATTTACAGTGTCTAGGACAATTGATCTTGATTTTGGATTATTTAATTTAACATAATTGTGAGTCTTTTTGTGGGTCTATTACCAAATTGAAATCTCCACAGATTATAACATAATCTGTTTCATCATTATTTGCTAAGTTTTTTATTTCTTCAAAAAAGTTTGGGTCATCATGATTTGGTGCATAGATTGAAATAAGATTAATTTCCAGAGAGCTACAAGTTAATAAAAGATGTATGTAGTTGCCATTACGGTCTGTATTGCATTTAGAGACTTGGTAATCAAAGTTATTATTTAGCAGTACAGCTACCCCACGTGAATTGGTTTTTGAACCATTTAAATAACAATCAGGCCATAATTTTTAAACAGAACCTACATCTTTCGGTAACAGATGTGTGTCTTGAAGCACCTGTTTCCTTAAAATATGAAAGGACATAAAACTCAGAGCTGGAGCTTTACTTGCAGCTGCACCTTTTTACTGCACCCCTCCTCTGATTTGCTGTGTGTCTTGATACTGCTGCCGCACCTAATAGTGGGTGTACAACTACCAGCATTTCATATTTTATTTGTTCTAAATATTGCGAGAAGACAGTATAAGGTACGGCGATAATAAAATATTACTGGATCATATATTTGTAAAATATTGTTAGAAACCCCATCGTAGCCTCATATTTCCTTCACTCTAGCTGTTGGTGTACAAGTACCAGCATTTGATATTTTATCTGTTTAATAATGCGAGAAGACAGTAAAATATTGCTGAATCACAGCCTCATATTTCCTTCACTGCATGGGTGTACAAGTACCAGCATTTGATATTTTATTTGTTTTTAATAGGTGTGTCAATACTTTATCACTTTACTGGATATCATTCCCCTACTATCTGTGCAAATATTAAAAATATAACTTTTTCTGTCTCTAATTGATGAAAACCCTTGAATCAGTTTATGGGTATATTTTAAAAAAAAATTGTAAACACTGAAAAAATATTTCAACTATCCTCAGTGAGTTTGTTTAAGTGAGGCCTAGCTTTGTACATATTCAAAGAAGACTAATCCCTTGTGATATTGTGTTTTGCATGGTTGATGACACAAGCTTAATAGATATCATCAATTGTCTAATCCCTTATGACATTGTCTTTGTTTGTTGATGACACTAGCTTAAGCTTAATAGCTGTCATCCATTGTTTATTTTTCTAGGGGTGCTGTAAGAGCTTCATCATCCAACCATACAATTCTTGGATTGATAGTGGTGCTGTAAAAATGGAATTAATAATGTGGAACAATTAAGAATACATATTGGAAGGAAACATGAGGCTACGATGGGGTTTCCTAACAATATTTTACAAATATATAATCAGGTAATAGTTTATTGTCACCGCATCTGTTGAACTCTTCAAATGTAGTGCATAAGCTACCCTTCAAATATGAGAGGGTAGGGCAAAAACCCCAATCATTTTCAGAGGGCTAGGGAAAAGAGCCCCCTGCATTGTAATTGCTCCTCTTTTTATGTATAATAAAAAGGTGTACTCTACTAGGTTATGCTAAGGCATCTTAATCTGGTCAAATTATATTTCGTTGTCTATCTAATAGCTATCAGGCATCAACACATTTAAAAAAAAACCTATGAGGATGTGATTAAAGAAAGAATATTTAGGTAATATTTATTTTGCTTGATTGCTTTTGTATATATGCTCCTGTTTACTGATTTTTCCTAGTGTCATTTATTTCTAGTCAAATTGTAATTCATGCTACTTCTAATTAACAGGTAATTTATTTATTTGGGGTTTTACGTTGCTTTCAACACTGTACAGGTCACATCACGACGGGTAGTTGGAAGGGCAGAGGAAACCAGTACATACAGTTCGTTAGGGTTCTGTACTGTAAACTGCCGACCAACGGCAAGCAACTACCAGCTTTCCCACTTGAGACCGTGTGGGGATTGAACCCCAGCCTCAGAGGTGGGAGGCGAGAGTGTTACCACTCTGCCACCGTGGCCCCAAATTAACAGGTAATAGGCATCAGCAGATTTAATATGACCTGTGAGAAAGGGATTAAAAATCAAGGTACCCTACAACACTAATATGTTAAATTATTGAAATTTAAATTTTTAAATAAATAAATTGAAAGAAAAATGTTGTATTTCTTTTACTTATAGAAGGGGCTTTGGTTCTACAGAAGTGAGGGGGGTTGGTGGTTTTAGTCCTACAGAGGAAGGGGGCTTTGGTCAGGGGGGCTTATGCCCTACCCAGGTAGACTGGGGTAGGGCTTGTGGGGGGGGGGGTACTTATATCCTAGACTCTACTTGGACACCCAATATTGTCACCGCACCACCGGATCCCAGAATTGTATGAACAGACTATGAAAATATATTTTACAGCAGATCATTTTAATTTTTATTTTTTATGCTGGTATTTGTTATACCAAAATGGGGTTTCTAGTAATAGTTTAGAAACAGGATATTATTCATGATCATGAGGAGACATGAGGTCACTAATTTCATTGGGGTGGGGGGGCTGGATGATATAGCGATATTATATAAAATAATACTTCAAATGACTAGATAAGGGATTTTAATTCTTGTAGTGGTGCTGTAAAGTTTGTCAACATGAACTCAACCAATTCTCAGATTTGCTGTGTGCTACAAAACTTTGTCATTATGCACTCAACCAAATCTCGGATTTGCAGTGGTGCTACAAAAGTATTTCATTATGCACTCATGCAAATCTCGGATTTTCATGGTGCTACAAAACTTTATCATTATGCACTCATACAAATCTCGAATTTGCAGTGGTGTTATGACAGTGTGTCTAAATTATATATGGGGAGGTAGATTTTATTGCAAACTCAAAGTTCATATATAGATTACTTCAGATTTAAGTATGTAATAAAAACAGAAACATCAGCTACATCAATGAAAAACAAAGAATTAGAAAAAAAAAATGAATTGTATGATTATCATATACTTCAAACTCAATATGTATTCTTAATTGTCGCACATTATTAATTCCACTTTTACAAAACCACTATCAGTTCAAGAATTGTATGGTTGGATAATGATACTCAGCACCCCTATAAATATAGACAGTGGATAATAGCTATTAAGCTTTAGTTTGTGTCATCAACAAACAAATGCATAGGAGATTTGACAATTGATGATAGCTATTAAGCTTGTGTCATCAACAAAAAACACAATGTCACAGGGAATAGTCTCATTTGAATATGTACAAAGCTTGGTCTCACTTAAACTGAGGATTAGATCCTAGGCCTTTCTGGACAACTTGGTTTATAAACATATTCAGTGCAACAGTGCATGTTAAAGAAGAGACATATAATTGGTGGTGCAGTAGTGCTATGGAAGTGTGACATCATCCACCCACACAATTTTCAGATTTGGAGTGGAGTTGTAAAAGTAGTTAGTATTAGCTGTTCTGAAAATTTGAGTGTTTAACATTTCAACTGATAATGATATATAATATCTCCAGAAGCCTTTATTTTACCCTCACATATAGGAATGACACAAGAGATTTTGCACTCATTGTAGATAGTTTGACAATACTGTTACTGCAACTTTATTTACTGTGTATCTATTTGTTAATACTTGTTAAGCTGTAAAATAGAGAATAGAACATAATTACTCTTTTGCTACAATGACTTTTGCTTTGCTTGTTTTGTTTTAATGACTTTTGTCATTAAACTGATTTAATTGTCTATTTGTAACTATTTATTAAGCTGTGAAATATAGAATAAAATATAATAACTTTAATTGGTACTTGTTTGGGGTTTCCTTTATTTCACCACACCACTGGATCCGAGAATTGTATGAGTGCACTATGATCTGACAATATTATACCGCACCATTGAATCCGAGAATTCTATGAGTGCATTATGGCCCAGCACTATTTAAAACAAATACAATATCAAATGCTGGTACATCCACAGGCTACGGTGGGGTTTCTAACAATATTTTACAAATACATGATCCAGCAATATTTTATTGGGCAAATATTTTTACCGCACCTCCCACAACACTCCGACCGCACCTCCGGAGCTCCGAGTTTTAAGGCACCTATTTTTAGAACGTACGAATAAGTATCAAAGAAAGATTGTTAGGTTTACCATGTTTCTGATTTTCTTACATCTTTTAAAATCGACAAAAGAAAACTTTTTATATTAATGTATTTTAATAGCATATGGAGCAGATATTTGTACATTAACAGACTGTAGTGCAGACTGTATTTTGATTAGAACATTATTTACAGATTTGACAAAATATTGTAAAATATTATTTTATCGCCCACAATGTTGACACGTCTCTGAGCTACTGTACAGTACTACACTTAGTGGTGTCATCGTCTGGATATAGGAGGTCTTGATACCGTAAACAAAACAGTGAGCGATATCGTGGTGCCATCGTTTCACGTATTAAACCTATATTTTCTCTTTAGCGCTAAATAATGTGCAGTATTGACCACTAATACTGAAATAAAATAAATTTTATGGTTCATTTGTGCTGTCAATTGTCAAAACGGTGGATATTTAAAGCAATAAAAAGTAAACAAAACTTCAGCCCTAAATAGAACGTTATGTGAGATGCGGACCTCCGCTGTTAGTATGCGGTAACGCAAATTTACTAACGGCCTATATTAGGGCTGACAAAACTTATGTTTTTTCACTTCCTATAGGAAGTGGAAAGGGTCATCACCATAGTTACATCACAAATCAAAACAAAACTGCATAAAAGTAGAAATTAGATGAATATTTCACCATATTTTTATTAAATCCCTTTGAAAATAAGCTAAAGTTAATGGTTGAATATGTTTATGAGATGCATCGCGGATGATCATTAATCCTCGATTATCATCCATTTATGTCATCACTGGTGAATCTGCGATATTGCCGCTCATCTTATTTGTTGTCACATCTTGGAAATAATTACATTTGCTACTTTAAAAGATATAATGTGGATTTTTGTTGCTTAAATTCTGCATTATCAAGCGGACGTACGTTTTAAATGTACTTAGCCACCCAAACAATACAGGAGCTGACAGCATTTCGCAGTGGACAGTATTTCACCAGTTTCTATTGTACTTCATTTAAAACTAACATCTTCCGTGATACTGAAGGAACTGCATAGCTAACAAAAGTGAGTGAAAGAAAATGGCATTTACCGATTTTCCCCCCAAAAAATTGAAAATGTTCTTTACTGCAAAAAGTTGTGTGAAATGGCTTACTGCTTCGCACCATATAATGGCACACGCCTCAAATTGGCACAAAACGGAAGTTAAAATATTTAATAACAATGGTTCTTTATCGCCCACACTCACGTATTTCTGCTTAACAAATAAGGAAGTAGAAGTGATGACAGAAATAATTTATATATCTTCGGCAATTTCCGTATGCAAATTATGCCAATTTAAGGTGCATATTTCATGTAGAAATTATATTATCGCCCCTTAAAAATGATTCTAATAGGTTTATTATTTATATTTGATGTTAATAAAATAGTTTAATAGCATGCGCTTGTGACAATTCATATTTTAATAAAAAGAAATCCACGAAACTACATTTAAAATAAGCAAAAATAAGGTTTTTGTGTCCAAGTTGTGCCAAGTTATGGCGGGAGCCAGTATATATCATAATCCCTGTGCCCTTCCATCAAACTTAATTGTTTTAACTGCATAAATCAAAAGTAGCAATTTATCTAGTTTAATTCAATAGGGAAGTATTTTGTGCAAATCTAAAGTTTAATGTGGGGTCATGCCATGGCTATACACACAAGTAAAGTAGAACCAAGGTAACCATGTGTACTGATGATAATGAAATATCATATTGATGGGATCGATACTGATCCTAAAACCCCTAACCGACAAGCTATATCAAGTCTCGACAAGCTGTACTGACAAACAGACAGTACTGGAGAAATATGCAGAGTCACCACGACCAGACTTGTAGTCAGTATTGCCATTGCAGTTTTGATGAATTTCTGAGAAAAAAGAGGATCAAGTGTTGACCAATCAACAAATTTAAAACTAGGTCAAGGCTGAATATTTGGATCCCATCACATGACCAGAATGTCCAAATTGACATTTTTGTTATTTTAAGTATTGTTTTCAGGTTTTTGCTTTAATATTATATAAGAAATAAATCAATGTATTTCTGCTTCAGATATGTCAGAAAAAGCCACTTAAATAGAAAATTTGCATTAAAAATGTTACATCCTGTTCAAACGAGCAGAGGGAGATGTGCTTCTGACAATATCTCACGTGACAATGAAGGCTCTATTGCATGTTACTGTCTTTTATACTCCAATTTCGGACCTCTGGGAAAGCTTAATTTCATCCCTGTTAGCAATTTCTCCACATATTTATACAAAAAAATTTCGAGCCTCTGGGAAAGACCCTATTGTGGACGTTAAGGTCAACATGCTGTAGTTCTGGTCATGTGATGGCATCCAAATAATTACCATTGACCTCATTTTAGATTTGATGATTGGTCGATACTTGGTCCGTCTTTTTCCCAGAAATTGTTCTATTGAAATAGGCTGGAGTTTCATTGTTGTTTAACCAAATAAAACACTTTTCAGGTTTCTTAATATTTCACAGCAGACGTGTGAATGAAAAGACAAGCCACATTCATGATAAGACAATACTTGAAGTGATGAGGACAAGACTGGATGTGATAAGACAAGACTGGAAGTGACTAGGACAAGTTGGTTTCCAGCCATGGTCTGGAACAAAAGTCGGGGAGGGTCGGTGAAATGTCAAACATGTTTGATTTTTTGCTTACCCACAGTGACAAGCTGGGAAAATATAACTGACCCTTACCTACTTTGTAAACATTGTTCCCAACCCTCAAAAAATCCTTCGTTACCGACAAGATGGCCCCAGTGGAACACTCCCATAAGATAAACCTGAGGTTGATTTCACATAGGGGACTTTATCCCAGATTTAGACTTAAATTTAAGACTTTGGTTTTAAAATTTGTCAACAGAATAGTAAGTCCTTCATCTTAGACTTAGCAATTTTCACAAAGCAGCTAAGTCATTGGACTTAGCTTTAAGTCTTGTAGGTAGTGGGCTTAAATTTTGTAAAGAGGACTTAAATGTGGCAGCCATAAACTTTTCTCTGCTTCAAAATTTGAAATGGCTGTAAAGAAAGTATAATTATACAGAACACCTCACTAAAGTAGTCTTTGTGAAGTTTATATGTGGTAACAAGGATTTCCCATTCAGAACAGCACTTATCCGTAGATAAAATGCATCAAATGAAGGATATATGTCACCAATAGTATATTTTGAATAGATATAAAAGGTCACATAACACGGAAAACCACTGTGGTTATTTGATAAGCTTGGACTTAGCTAAGTCACCCTTTCTGAAATCCATTTAAGTCCCAGATGTTGCTAAGACCAAAGTTTTAGATTTAAGTCCCTGACTTAGCCGAAAACTTGACTAAGTCTAAGTCCTTTTGTGAAATTTGCCCATGCGTCTTAACTGTACATTAAAGGTTATGGTACATTATTAAAACTGTTACCAGTGGATTTGATAAACACTTTTGTACGTAATATAGAGATACTTAAACTATGTCAACTTGATTCAATCTTGTGTCATACCATTAAATCCTGTAAACAGTGATACCCAAGTTATCAAAATCCATCCATAAATAAAGATTTTATGTCAATTTGAATTAAGCGGCCTGCAAGGGATGCTTGTTTGTGTATGGGAGGATATCTGGCTCCGCCGGCTCCACGTTTTATTTTCCTCATAACTCTGTCACCGCTGGGCGGATTCTTTTCAAATTTGGCAGGTGTATGCAGTAGCCTTTGGGTAATATTTTTGAATATGCTACAGTGACATTTCGACCAATCAGAGAGGTCATGTGACCAAAAATGTCTTTTTTTTCGATGGGTAAGCTTGTCCGGATGATAACTTGAAAGGGATTTTATCAATTCACCTGAAACTTGGCAAATACATTGTCCATTAAAATCTGGAAATCATTAGATTTTGGCATTGTAATTAATGATTAATGAATCAATACGAATTTTCCAAATAAGGAAAACACAAAAATGCTTATATCTTGAAAACCATGCTAGATAGAGCGATTTCGACGAAATTTTTGACCCACAGGGCATCTCTGCAGAGTGACCATCCTATTTTTCAAACATTTTTGTTGGAGCCGGCTCTGCTGGCCCGCGTTTTCTTTTCCTCATAACTCTGTCACCGTTGGGCAGATTCTTTTCAAATTTGGCAGGTGTATGCAGTAGCCTTGGGGAATTTTTACCTCTACCAAGGAGGTTATATGTTTTTGCCTGGGACTGTCTGTCTGTGTCTTTGTTTGTGAATAAGATAACTCAAAAACCTATAGATGGATTTTGATGAAATTTTCATTATATGTCCGAAAAAGTAAAAGGAAAAAATGATTAAATTTTGGGAGTGATGCGAGTCACTATCTGGATCTTCTGGATCCATGAAATGTAATTTTAAAAGACAGATAACTCAAAAAGTTATGGATGGATTTTGATGAAATTTTCAGGAAATGTCCTAAATGGGACAAGGAACAAGTGATTAGATTTTGGGAGTGATCTGGATCATCTGGATCCAGGCTGTTTTAAAGGAAGTTACAGCCAGATAATTTTAGGGTGGATTTTTTTTAATATGCTGCAGTGACATTTCGACCAATCAGAGAGGTCACATGACCATAAATGTCTTTTTTATGTCAGCTGACATTATGTCATCACTCTGCGGCGTGGGCGTCCGCGTATGCGTCCGCGTCCGCGTGAACAACTTCTTCTCCAAAACTACAAGGCCTGGAGACATGCTGTTTTTTTTAAAAGATACCTTATCTATCGAGGATGAAAAATTGTTCAAGGCATGCAAATCTGTCTGTTCGTCTGTTTGCTAGAGACATTACAAGGGGGGTACCCCCACCAAAAGTGTGAAAATTTCAACTTTTTATCACAATTTTCTCAGTGACTATTGCAGGGATTTCTCTCATATCTTGCATATATGTACTAGGCCGGAGGTAGATTCTCTTGTGTGAGTATGAGACCTGGATCTGTCTTACTTTTTTTTTAATAAATTTTTTTAATAATTTTTAATGCATTAAAATTCATGAAATCATGCACTAAATCACTTATAACTTCAAAAGTGTTGCATTTACAGCATTTTCTGAAAATATGTTGTTCAGCTACTTTTTTCATAGCTACAATATGGTGAGTAAGTTGGGTGTCTGTCTCAATAGCTAAGTGAGTAATAGCTACTTTTGGGCTTTTCAGTAACTTCCATTATGAGTAAAATCACTTGTAACTTAAAAACTATTGCATTTAGAGAATTTCGTATAAATATGTTATTCAGGTACTTTTGGGCCAGCTATAACATAGTGAAATTTCAGACCTGTAGCTCATGGCATTGCTGAGTAATAGCTACTTTTAGGTTATCACTGTTGAGTAAATCGCTTATAACTTGAAAACTATTGCATTTAGAGAATTTCGTATAAATATGTTATTCAGCTACTTTTGGGTCAGCTATAACATAGTAAAATTTCAGACCTGTAGCTCATGGCATAGCTGAGTAATAGCTACTTTTAGGTTATCACTGTTGAGTAAATCACTTATAACTTGAAAAATGTTGCATTTAGAGCATTTTGTTAAAATATGTTATTCAGCTACTTTTTTCATAGCTACAATATGGTGAGTAAGTTGGGTGTCTGCCTACACCACTAGTGCTACTCGACCTGTCTGCGGCATTTGATACTATCGATCATGACACACTCCTATCCTGTCTGTCGTCTAGATTTGGTTTTGCTGGATCGGCATTAAAATGGTTTAGATCCTATCTCCAGGATCATTTTCAGTCAGTCAAGATTGGTTCTAGTCTTTCGAATTTGTTCAAATTGAAGTTTGGAGTCCCCCAAGGTTCTGTCTTAGGTCCCCTTCTGTTTTCCCTCTACACAACACCTCTTAGTCAAGTCATCAGAAAATATACCGGAGTCCGTTACCACTTCTATGCGGACGACACTCAGTTGTTCATTCACTTATCCCCTGATGATAGTCTCAAGTCTTTTGACCGTCTTAAATCATGTTTGAATGATATTCAGGTCTGGATGTCTGAAAACAAACTCAAGCTAAATCCTGATAAAACAGAATTCATAGTCTTCGGTGCCAAAGACAGACACAAATGGCTCAGTGACTCACTACCTGTCAATATCCTGGGTAATTGTCTCTCTCCCGCAGATGTTGTACGCAATCTGGGCGTTCTGTTTGATGCAAAGTTTTGTTTCACCAGTCACGTAAATTCTGTTATCAAATCCTGCTTTATCAGCCTCAGGGACCTTCATCGTATCAGGAGGTTTCTTTCTGTGGATACATCAGTGGTGATTGCAAATGCTCTGGTCAGTAGTCGTTTGGATTATTGCAACTCTCTTTTTCGCAGTTTGTCATCCTGAAATGCTACAAGGCTCCAATATGTTCAAAATGCGCTTGCACGGTTTGTCACTGGTGCTTCAAAGTACACTCACATTACATCCACCCTTAGGACACTTCATTGGCTACCCGTTAGACAACGTATTATCTTCAAAACCCTAGTTTTGGTCTATAAGTACCTCACCACTGGCCAGCCTAAGTATTTTGCACCATATCTCCCCTTGTACAAATCTGCCGTGAATACAAGACGTTCCAATCCCAAAAATTTGTTCCTTCTGGTTCCCTCTTACTGTCCTTTCATCCATAAATCAAAGGTCCATTTTAACAATAGTTTCTCATATGATGCCCCTAAGTTATGGAATGATCTTCCATATGATATACGCAGTGCTCCAAATCTCTCCAGTTTCAAAAGTCGACTCAAAACCTACCTATTTCAGAAATCATTCCCACCATAGCTTCTTACTACCGAACACCGGACCGCCTCCCTGGCAACGACTCGGAACATGTCTAATGTCTCATGATTTATGCCTTACGGATTGGATGGTGTGCCTTAGAATCCGTTGATACGGAGATTAAGCACCTGGACAACTGATTGAACTGATTGATTGGTCTGTCTCAATAGCTAAGTGAGTAATAGCTACTTTTGGGCTTTTCAGTAACTTCCATCATGAGTAAAATCACTTGTAACTTAAAAACTATTGCATTTAGAGAATTTCGTATAAATATGTTATTCAGCTACTTTTGGGCCAGCTATAACATAGTAAAATTTCAGACCTGTAGCTCATGGCATAGCTGAGTAATAGCTACTTTTAGGTTATCACTGTTGAGTAAATCACTTATAACTTGAAAACTATTGCATTTAGAGTATTTTGTTTCAATATGTTATTCACCTATTTTGGGGTCAGCTATAACATAGTGAAGTTTCAGACCTGTGGCTCATTTCATAGCTGAGTAATAGCTACTTTGAAGTTCTCACTGTTGAGTAAATCAGTTATAATTGGAAAACTATTGCATTTACAGAAATTTGTGCAAATATGTTATTCAGCTACTTTTGGGTCAGCTATAACATAGTGAAATTATAGACCTATAGCTCATGGCACAACTGAGCAATAGCTATTCTCAGGTACTGACTGTTGAGTAAATCAGCTATAACTTGAAAAATATTGCATTTGGAGTATTTTGTTAAAATATATTGTTCACCTACTTTTGGGTCAGCTATAACATAGTGAAATTACAGACCTATAGCTCATGGCATAGCGGAGCAATAGCTATTTTCAGGTTCTCACTATTGAGTAAATCAGTTGTAGCTTGAAAACTATTGCATTTACAGTAGTTTGCTTAAATATGTTGTTCACCTACTTTTGGGTTAGCTATAACATAGTGAAATTTCAGACATGTAGCTCATTGCATAGCTGAGTAATAGTTCCTTTGAGGTTCTCACTGTTGAGTAAATCAGTTGTAACTTGAAAACTATTACATTTAGAGTAATTTGTTAAATATGTTATTCACAGAATTTTTGGTCGGCTATAACATAGTGAAATTGCAGACCTCTATGTCATGGCATAGCTGAGCAATAGCTACTTTCAGGTTCTCACTGTTGAGTAAATCATTGTATCCACTGGATAGCCGCAGTGTGTAGAGAGAGATTTCACCATTACTGCTCTGATGAAAAAAATATTATAGCTAGCTTTCTTAAGTTTGCAGTATATATTAATAACCATAAAATGTTGTCTGGGAATATTTTTGGCCTCATTTTGAGAAACAAGATGGCCGCCACAGGTGTTTTTTGTCAGTCATGAAAAGTGCTTATATCTCCCTTATTATTGATCCTAGAGGTTTGGGATGATAAACCAACCTGTAGGAAATCATGGGGTGGGAATCTTTTGGTGTGGTCAGATTTGACCTTCAATGACCCCTCCTTCAAGGTCAAACAAGGATAGCCAAACTTAAAAGTGCTTATAACTCGCTTATTATTGGTCCCAGAGGTTTGGGTTGGTAAACAGACAGGAAATCATGGGCTGTGAATCTGTTGATATGGTCCGATTTGACCTTGGAACCCTCCTTCAAGGTCAAATGAGGATAGCGAAAATTGAAAGTGCCTACAACTCGCTTATTATTGGTGACAGAAATTTGGGATGGTAAACCATCCCATAGGAAATCATTGGCTCGGAATCTTTTGGTATGGTCAGATTTGACCTTTGGACCCCTCCTTCAAGGTCAAATGAGGACAGCCAAGCTTAAAAGTGCTTATAACTCATTTATAATTGGTCCTAGAGGTTTGGAATGGTAAACCATAGGAAATCATGGGCTGGGAATGTATTTGTGTGGTTAGATTTGACCTTGGACCCCTTCTTCAAGGTCGAACGAGGATATTGCATTTGTAGTATTTCTTTAAATATGTTTTAACCTATTTTTTACACTTAAACAATTACCTTGTTATTTTCCTTCATAATACCATTTACAGGGCACAACTTTTTTATCCTTTTCTTCTGTCAGCTTCGGAATTTCTTTCGAACTTGCTGTTCAGTTACCATTTACTGTATTTCTGTACAGCCCTTTTCCTGATAATTATTCTGTCCTTTAATCACCTTCACAAATCAAAAACACTCAGTCAGCTGACACAGTGCCCATTCACGGGCATCCTCCTCTTGTTTCGATGGGTAAGCTTGTCCAGATGATAACTTGAAGGGGATTTTATCAATTCACCTGAAACTTGGAAAATACATTCATTGTATTAAAATCTGGAAATCATTAGATTTTGGCATTGATTGGTAAAGAAATGGCCGAGTAATTAATGATTAATTAATCATTATGAATTTTCCAAATAATGAAAACACAAAAATGTTTATATCTTAAAAACCGTGCTAGATAGAGCGATTTCGACAAAACTTTTTACCCACAGGGTATCTCTGCAGAGTAGCCATGCCAATTTTCAAAAAAATTTTGTTTCGCCAAATATGGTGGCCATTTTGAATTTTCAAATTTTCGCAAAAATTGCAAAACACAAAAATGTTTGTATCTCGAAAACCATGCTAGATAGCGGGATTTCGACAAAATTTTTGACCCACAGAGTATCTCTGCAGAGTAGTCATCCCAATTTTCGAAAAAAAATTTGTCTTAACAAAAATGACGGCCATTTTGAATTTTCGAATTTTTTGCGAAAATTGCAAAACACAAAAATGCTTATATCTCGAAAACCATGCTAGATAGAGCGATTTCGATGAAATTTTTGAACCACAGGCCATCTCTGCAGAGTACCCATGCCAATTTTCAAAGAATTTTTGTTTCGCCAAAAATGGCGGCCATTTTGAATTTTCGAATTTTTTGCAAAATTTGCAAAACACAAAAATGCTTATATCTCGAAAACCATGCTAGATAGAGCGATTTCGATGAAATTTTTGAACCACAGGCCATCTCTGCAGAGAACCCATGCCAATTTTCAAAGAATTTTTGTTTCGCCAAAAATGGCGGCCACTTTGAATTTTCGAATTTTTTGCAAAATTTGCAAAACACAAAAATGCTTATATCTTGAAAACTGTGCTAGATAGAGCAGATTACGCTGACTTTGGTTGCCACAACAGTATAAGGCTAGAAGCAGAGCATCCTCAGTTTTTGATTGAATGGGGCCGAGTTTGTTATGTATGAGTCCGAGTCAGTGGGGGGCGGAGTTGGCGGAGGTCCGAGTTAGCCCATTACCACTCATTATTATGCTGAGGTTTGTTTTGTGCCGAATTGAAGGGTGTCATGGCTGAGTGCAGTAATGCACTTCAGTAAATGTAGTACTGTAGAAACCATTTCTCACTATAGTGGTATAGCTAATATTAAAAAAAAACAATAATATAATTCTAATTTTCTAATTCTAATTGGACTTTTATAGCGCTTAATCTCCCCAAACAAGAGGACTCTAAGGCGCAACAAAACAAAAAGCAGTCAACAAAATTCTGTGTCCAGGGACATAACAGGGGTCGAACACCACGGAGAACGCCAGGAGGATGATTCAGGCTAGGGTGGATATGCTTTGGTGTACAGGTAGGTTTTAAGCTGTTTTCTGAAGGAGGCCAGGGATGGAGAGGCACGAATCACATCAGGGAGAGTATTCCACACAGTAGGAGCATCAAAGGCAAAACTATTACCAAACTGTTTGACAGATTTATGAACAGAGGGGCAGAACTTTGGAATAACTAGGAAATTACCACCACTTTCACTGCGCCTGGTACTATAAGAACTGCTGTAGGAAGAAAGATGTGGTGAAAAATACCTGGGAAAACCTGTGTGAAGATACTTATAAACAAGTGTGACTGTCTTGAACACAATGCGCTGTTCAACAGGAAGCCAATGCAGTTTCTTTAGCACAGGAGTTATGCTGGTGTATCGACTGGTGTTTGATACAATTCTAGCTGCACTATTTTGGATGCACTGTAATTTGCGTAGATTGAACTTGGACAGGCTCCTGAAAAGTGAGTTGCAGTAATCCAACCGACTACTAACAAGAGCGTTGGCTACAAGCACAGAAACATCATGAGTAAGAAACCGCCTGACATGTCTGAAGTCACGGAGTTTAACAAAACAACTTTTGCAGACATTCTGAACATGCTTGGACAAAGAGAAATCTGAATCAAGCCACACACCCAGATTTTTTACTGAATCTGCAGGGCAGAGTGAGTTGCCCAGGATATCAATTGGAAAACATGCTTTCAACTTATCCCTTTGCCTCTTCGAACCAAAGATGATAAACTCAGTCTTATCAGGATTCAGTTTGAGCTTACTAGTTGTCATCCACTCTTTAACATCATTTAGGCACTTATTTAGCTTTTCAAAGGCAGCAGATGCATTCTTCTGGGATAAATGTATATAAAGTTGGCTATCATCTGCATAGAAATGAAACTTTATTCCATTATGTTTACTGATAATGGAACTGAGGGGGGTAGTGTACAATGAGAACAACAAAGGACCCAGGACAGAACCTTGGGGAACACCAAATAGGAGTTTGCAAACCCCTGACAAAGTAGAACCAATTTTTACTGATTGGTAACGGTCCATTAGGTAGGATGTGAACCATTTCAGAACGGAGCCACTGACCCCAAACCAGTTTTGGAGGCAACCTAGAAGAGTAGAGTGATCAATGGTGTCGAAGGCAGCAGACAAGTCAAGCAATACCAAGGCCGTGGATTCACCTCTTGACAATGATAAGTGGACCTCATTTTTTATGTAGAGAAGAGCAGTCTCAGTTGAATGGCCCGCCTTATATGCCGACTGGTACGGGTTGTCTAAGTTATTGGCATTAATATGTTCTAACAGCTGCTTAGCAACCACACGTTCTACCAATTTAGATATAAAACTGAGACCTGATACAGGGCGATAATTCTTAAGGTCATTTGAGGGAAGATTTGGCTTTTTAATAAGTGGAGTGACCACAGCAGATTTGAAGGCATCAGGAACACATCCCTCCATGAGTGAGCAGTTGACCAGCTTTGTAAGGGATGGTAGCAATATATCAATGCATTCCTTAATCAGGAATGTCGGCAGAGGGTCCAACAGGCATGATTTTGTTGGTGATGCTTTAATTATTTTATCAACAGCATCTTCAGAAACTTGCCTAAAGACAGTAATTTGGGGAGGATCTGAAGGAGGGTTAACATCATATTCAGTGCCAGAAGAAGCAAAATTATCTCTAATCTTCTTGATTTTGTTGGTGAAGAAGGAGGCAAACTGGTCAGCCAATGACTTTTCGGACTCATGAGATGGAAGTGTGGCATCAGAAACCCTGTTCAGGGTCTTACGCAGCTCACGCCAAAGTTTTCGAGAGTCATGACTATTGTCTGAGATCAGTTTGCTATAGTAGTCTGATTTATCTTTATTTACAAGTGCATTGCACCGAGCAATCTGGCGACGAAGCCTACTCCTGTTAAGTGTACTTTTAGCCCTACGCCAGGTTCTCTCAAATTGGCGCCTAAGGGACTTTGCACGTCGATAATCATCAGACATCCAATCGGCGGACTCCTTTTTCGTCAATTTAGATATAAGAGGTGCATGCCTATCCAGAACATCACTCAAATCATGTACATATTGATCATACAGATCGACAACAGCATCAGCTGGAGACTTGACGAAGGACGTATTTTTGAGATATGAGCGGAACTCAGACATATTGATACGGTGGAACCTTCTATATTGAACTACATTTGGAGTATGAGACACTTGACAAGGGAAGGCAACTGAACATTTGACTAATGCGTGATCGGAAACAAAGTCACAAATTTTAACATCAGCAATGGTGTCCTGATCACAGGGAGATAAAATCAGGTCCAATATGTGACCATGTAAATGAGTAGGTTTATTGACTAACTGTTTGAGGTCACATGAATCAAGAAAGGTAGTGAATTTCTGACCGTCACCAACTGGAACATCAACATGAATGTTGAAGTCGCCACAAATGTAATATGAAGAATTAATGGATGAAAGGTAACCAACAAATGACATGAATTCTTCCAGAAAATTACAGGTACATGATCCTGGAGGGCGATAGATGCAGGCAAGCAACACTGAATGGCCATGAAGCCCGACACCACTATATTTTCAAATGACTGATAACAAGGAGTTTCAATTATATGGGGTCTGTAGGAGGATCTGATGAAAAAACCCACACCACCACCAATACCTGAGGGACGAGGCTTGTGAGGAAAGTTAAAATCGGGAGGAGTTATAGACCGTAAGAAGCTGTCAGAGTCAAATGGACGTATGTGTGTTTCCATGAGGCATAGAAGATCAAGGTCGTATGAAGCCACCATGTCGGCAAGGAGAGGACCCTTGTTCCTTACGGATCTGGCATTCAAAACACCGAGTGTAAACGGACCAGGGTTGAGGGATACATCTCCACCCAGTAACAGTAACAACATGAGCCCTCTTCCATTAACCATGGTCGGAAATTTTCGGCAGGAACACAAATATGATAAATTTTTCGCAACCCGTGTCAAAGGAGGACATGATGTGTAAGATGCTCTGGTGCTGAACCAATCATGTCTGTGGGCCAGTGCCACTGCAAACAGTGCCATGAAGAGGAGTAACCGAGGGCTGAACATGACTGGTGGGGTTGTACATCAGTAAGAGCCCCTAGTCTAAGCTCAACAGTGGGGAGCCTCAATAATATAACCCTACACCTAAAAGTCACAACTCTTCGTCCTGTGGGCGACTCACAGGCACCCTAACACCCCACACTACAGCCTCACCTTAAGCTAAAAGACAACACCACCAGACACCAACAGGAAAATGTCTATATACTGATTGGAAATAAACTTAAAGTGAACTCACAAGACACAAATTAGATTATAAATAATACCCAGTACTTGAAATAGGGGAATTATAGATCAAATTACTACGGTAATTCCCGGCAAATGGGCGATAATACCCGCTTTTATATAGAAGTTGATACAGCAGTGAATTGGAGGAATATATAAATAAAACAGGCAAAGAATAAGAAAGTAAGATGGAATTAATATATAAGATAGTGAATCCGTCTAAAAATGTGCTACATGTACATAAAAACGACCATTATTATACAGAGAATTCCAAAAAGCGTCTCCGCGGTGCGTACTAAAATATATAAATATTTAATATTTGTTTTTGGAATTTGTTCTAATAAACTGCATGAAGTGAAGATTGTCATTTTATTTTATTAAAATATGAAAACTTCTTCATTGGTAAATCTCAATGTAGAAATTTGTGGTTGTCATGTGAAGTTGTTTTAGCAGTCAGTTAACACATGGAGTTGCTAATCTACTTCACTGAAGAAGATATTGGATCTCTTCCAATAGATGAACTGCATGGTATACTGCACATAAATTGATTTGCTTTTTCATATTTCTTTTTTTTTTCAGTTATAAAATAAAATGCATTTCTAATCACAGGTATGATATTAATTATTGGATCTTAAATCGCTTTTTGAAAATTTCAAGTTTTAATAGTCAGCAAAATAGTGTTTTGCTGTTAAACAGACATGTGGTAGAATAATTTGCAGTATTTTCTCACCATCAAGGACAATATAATCTTTTGGTTATATATTTCTCCTCTTTACTGGCTGACAATATATCACTGGTTTACCATTACAGGTACTGCCTTCCTGGTAATAAGTGATTCAGTTAGGACCCGTTCATGCCAATACTGTTATCCTTTGTCCGTTGATAAGTTGATAACTATGTCATCTTACTATTAAACTGTCTTGTTTTGATACTTTGCCTTTTCATACATTTTCATTTTTTGAGAGTTATTTCTCCTGCCCCTTTACATCACTTGCACTGTTCTGAAAGACTCCTTATCTTTGCACTTTTTGCATCTTCAAAATCTCATGGCATCCAATGCTATTTCCCCAGGTGTAGTTCTGCTCTATATGAGTCCTTTCTATCTGGTTATTTGTTTATTTGGGTTTTAACATCGCTTTCCATACACAGGTCATATCATGATGAGTAGTTTTATGGGCAGGTGAAACCAGTACACACAGTTGGTCAAGGTACTGTACTGTAAAGTGCCGACCAACAGCAAGCAACTACCAGCTTTCTCGCTTGAAGTCGGGGCGGTTTCGAACCCCGATCTCAGAGGCGGGAGGCGAGAGTGTTACAACTCTGCCACCGTGGCCCCTAATCTCACTACTTTGGCAATGTTGAATCAAAGCACATTTTCTCCTTTTGATTGATAGCTCTAAAAAGACTGAAACTGGGAACCAATGGCACTCCAGTTCCTCAGATGACTAAACATGATACTTCGGCCATTGATGGGGTGAAAACAAGTGCTGTTGGGCCTCTTGCATTCATTTCTGTGATTTTCTCCGCGCTTGTGTTGCTTTTGATCATACTGAGAACTGGCCTGTATAACAGTGGGGATATCAGCAAGATGTCTTACCATATCAGAGGGAAACTGGCACGGACATTGTACAACCGATTGCAGGAGGATGAAGAAGAAAGGAACTGCACTCATCAGCATGTATGTCATTTCTACCCCTTAAGGATCAGGTACTCTGGGCCCAAATACAATTCAGTTATCTTGGTAATACACATTAACATGTATTTTGTAAAATAGCTTGATGGATTTTTGCCAAATTTCAAGAAATATAAGTTAGATATTGATTATATCTAAGCATTAAAGTCTGTAGTTCTGAGGCTTGAGTTTTCATTGCTATTACATAGGCCTTTGACAGTGAAGCATTGTTGGTCATGTTTTATGTATTGAATTGCACCATAACACTCTGATAGGAGGAAGTACTGGCTGTATAAAGGGTCATATTAAATGGCTTCCTTGTTCTTGTGATCTCCTGTATAGAATTGAGCACCCTTTGATAGGCATTTGTCATGTTGTCACCCATAAATTAATAGTATGTTAACTTATTCCAATGCAAATTAACTTATTAGAATGTAAATATTAAGTGAAATTTGTTACCGTATTATTTGTATTATTATTATTTATTATTTTATTATTTTTTCCATTATCAGGCATCTGTTCACCTTATTTCCTCTCATTTTAAGGAAAAGTATTTTGATTATCTTTAGCAAATTTGCTATGCAGGATTATAGGCTAAGTAGTTTGCTTTGTATTGCTTTTGCTAATAACAGCTGTATAGTTAACTGAGTACATGTAATAGTGCTATTTTTAATAGCAGTTTGGTTTCTGTGCTTTTAAAGGAAAGGGATTCAATGTATATGAACAAAATGTGGACTGGAAGACTCCTACTTCTGCTTTAGCATGTTTGTTGCTACCACCAATACCCTGTAAAGGTTATAATAATTCAACGTTTCCTATCATTCCAGTAATGTTCTGATGAATAATGAAATATACAAACCAATTTCATCCTGAAGCAGGTGACCAGAAATCTCTGAATTTGCTTGTTGGATTAATAGTTTGCTTGATATTGCTTTTGGAAGTCATAGGTATATAGCTAAGTGAGTAATAGCCACTTAACTACTTAATTAGCTATTTCCAAGTCAATGTAGTTTTTTGCTCACTTAACAGAAAAGTGCAGGAGCTATCTTAACTTAGTTTGGTAAAGAGAATTATGGGGTGCAAAGCTTGCTTGTTAAAGTTTTGTGATGCTATAGCTTTGTAACTATGTTATTAATTATAGCTAACAGCTATTTTGAGTTAATATCTTATCACTTTACAGCACACTTTGTTTCTGCTCATTTTAAGAAGAAATTATTTTAGCTCTCCTTACTAAATTTGCTATGCAAGATTATTGGGTCATTAGCTTTACTTGGTATTGGTTATTATAGCTTCATGGCTAACTGAGTAATAGCTAGTTAGCCATTTTGAGTAGCAATTTGGTTTATGTGCATTTAAAGGAAAAATGACTCAAGATATTTGAGCATAATTTGGTATGAACTTTGATATTACTTTGGGGTGCTGTAACTCCATAGATATGCTCTAAATAGCTAAAAAGCTATTTGAGTTAGGATCTTATAACTTTTTTATCACAATTTGTTCCGCCTATTTTAAGTAAAGTATATTGGCTATCCTTATCAAATTTTATGTGCATAATTATGGGTCAATGACGTATTTGGTATTGTTTTTGGGAGTGATACCTGTATAACTAAGTGAATGATAATCAGTTAGGGCCACGGTGGCAGAGTGTAACACTCTCGCCTCCCACCTCTGAGGCCGGGGTTCGATCCCCGTCATGGCCTTAAGTGGGAAAGCTGGTAGTTGCTTGCCGTTGGTCGTCAGTTTACAGTACATAACCCTAACGGACTGTATGTACTGGTTTCCTCTGCCCATCCAACTACCCGTCGTGATATGACCTGTACAGCGTTGAAAGCGATGTCCCAAATAAATAAATAAAAAAGTTACTTAATTAACTATTTCAGTTGCACTTAGTTTTATTCTCACTTAAAGGAAAAGTGTGGGAAATATCTTAAACGTCTTTGACAAGGAGATTATAGGGTCCATAGCTTGCTTGGTATTGCTTTGGGGTTTGATAGCTCTATAGCTATACTCTTAATATGTAATTAACTAATTTATTCTATGCTCTTAATAGCTAATTCATTCTTGTAACTGCCCTTCTCCAACTAGTAAATATTTGGTTAGATCCGCCGTAAGGGTATCAGAGAGTGGTGACAGCATATCCACTAACAAGCCCATACTGAAAGTGAAAATTATTATGTCCACCCCCCTGGGGGGTGGATATATTATTTTTGCTTTTTTCGCCGTCCGATGTCCGATGTCCGGCGTCCGGCGTCCGATGTCCGGCGTCACGCATGGTTTCCGCTCATTTAAAGGAAAAGTATTAGAGCTATTGTCACCAAATTTGGTATGCAGGCTTATTGGGTCAGTAGCTTGCTTGGGATTGCTTTTGGCTGTTGTACCTCTTTTGCTTACTGAGTAATACTTAAGTACAGCTATTTTCAGTACCCATTGGTTTCCGTGCATTTAAGCCAAAATAATTAAAGATATTTTACTACAATTTTGAATACAAGATTGTTATGTCCATAGCTCGCTTGGTATTGCATTTGGGACTGATAGCTTTGTCAGTACATGAGTAATAGCCATTTAGGTACTTCATTGTGTATTTTCAGTACTACTTTTGAGTAATTTGCTCCTATCTCCTTAACCGTGCGAGATAGAGCGATTTCGGCAAAATTTTTGACCCACAGGGTATCTGAGGAGTGTACTCTTTGCAATTTTCAAAAAATTTTCCCCTCCCCAAAAATGGCGGCCATTTTGAATTTTCGAATTTTTGCCAAAAATGGCAAAACACTAATTTGCTTCTATCTCCTTAACCGTGCGAGATAGAGCGATTTCGGCAAAATTTTCGACCCACAGGGTATCTGAGGAGTGTACTCTTTGCAATTTTCAAAAAATTTTCCCCTCCCCAAAAATGGCGGCCATTTTGAATTTTCGAATTTTTCCCAAAAATGGCAAAACACAAATTTGCTTCTATCTCCTTAACCGTGCGAGATAGAGCGATTTCGTCGAAATTTTCGACCCACAGGGTATCTAAGGAATGTAATATTTGCAATTTTCAAAAAATTTTCCCCTCCCCAAAAATGGCGGCCATTTTAAATTTTCGAATTTTTGCCAAAAATGGCAAAACACAAATTTGCTTCTATCTCCTTAACCGTGCGAGATAGAGCGATTTCGTCAAAATTTTCGACCTACAGGGTATCTGACAAGTGTACTCTTTGCAATTTTCAAAAAATTTTCCCCTCCCCAAAAATGGCGGCCATTTTGAATTTTAGAATTTTTGCCAAAAATGGCAAAACACTAATTTGCTTCTATCTCCTTAACCGTGCGAGATAGAGCGATTTCGGCAAAATTTTCGACCCACAGGGTATCTAAGGAGTGTACTCTTTGCAATTTTCAAAAAATTTTCCCCTCCCCAAAAATGGCGACCATTTTGAATTTTCGAATTTTTGCCAAAAATGGCAAAACACAAATTTCCTTCTATCTCCTTAACCGTGTGAGATAGAGCGATTTCGTCGAAATTTTCGACCCACAGGGTATCTAAGGAGTGTACTCTTTGCAATTTTCAAAAAATTTTCCCCTCCCCAAAAATGGCGGCCATTTTGAATTTTAGAATTTTTGCCAAAAATGGCAAAACACAAATTTGCTTCTATCTCCTTAACCGTGCGAGATAGAGCGATTTCGTCGAAATTTTCGACCCACAGGGTATCTAAGGAATGTAATATTTGCAATTTTCAAAAAATTTTCCCCTCCCCAAAAATGGCGGCCATTTTAAATTTTCGAATTTTTGCCAAAAATGGCAAAACACAAATTTGCTTCTATCTCCTTAACCGTGCGAGATAGAGTGATTTCGTCGAAATTTTCGACCTACAGGGTATCTAAGGAATGCAATCTTTGCAATTTTCAAAAAATTTTCCCCTCCCCAAAAATGGCGGCCATTTTGAATTTTCGAATTTTTGCCAAAAATGGCAAAACACAAATTTGCTTCTATCTCCTTAACCGTGCGAGATAGAGCGATTTCGTGGAAATTTTCGACCCACAGGGTATCTAAGGAATGTAATATTTGCAATTTTCAAAAAATTTTCCCCTCCCCAAAAATGGCGGCCATTTTGAATTTTCGAATTTTTGCCAAAAATGGCAAAACACAAATTTCCTTCTATCTCCTTAACCGTGTGAGATAGAGCGATTTCGTCGAAATTTTCGACCCACAGGGTATCTAAGGAGTGTACTCTTTGCAATTTTCAAAAAATTTTCCCCTCCCCAAAAATGGCGGCCATTTTGAATTTTCGAATTTTTGCCAAAAATGGCAAAACACAAATTTGTTTCTATCTCCTTAACCGTGCGAGATAGAGCGATTTCGTCGAAATTTTCGACCCACAGGGTATCTGAGGAATGTAATATTTGCAATTTTCAAAAAATTTTCCCCTCCCCAAAAATGGCGGCCATTTTAAATTTTCGAATTTTTGCCAAAAATGGCAAAACACAAATTTGCTTCTATCTCCTTAACCGTGCGAGATAGAGTGATTTCGTCGAAATTTTCGACCTACAGGGTATCTAAGGAATGCAATCTTTGCAATTTTCCAAAAATTTTCCCCTCCCCAAAAATGGCGGCCATTTTGAATTTTCGAATTTTTGCCAAAAATGGCAAAACACAAATTTGCTTCTATCTCCTTAACCGTGCGAGATAGAGCGATTTCGTGGAAATTTTCGACCCACAGGGTATCTAAGGAATGTAATATTTGCAATTTTCAAAAAATTTTCTCCTCCCCAAAAATGGCGGCCATTTTGAATTTTCGAATTTTTGCCAAAAATGGCAAAACACAAATTTCCTTCTATCTCCTTAACCGTGTGAGATAGAGCGATTTCGTCGAAATTTTCAACCCACAGGGTATCTAAGGAGTGTACTCTTTGCAATTTTCAAAAAATTTTCCCCTCCCCAAAAATGGCGGCCATTTTGAATTTTCGAATTTTTGCCAAAAATGGCAAAACACAAATTTGTTTCTATCTCCTTAACCGTGCGAGATAGAGCGATTTCGTCGAAATTTTCGACCCACAGGGTATCTGAGGAGTGTACTCTTTGCAATTTTCAAAAAATTTTCCCCTCCCCAAAAATGGCGGCCATTTTGAATTTTCCAATTTTTGCCAAAAATGGCAAAACACTAATTTGCTTCTATCTCCTTAACCGTGCGAGATAGAGCGATTTCGTCGAAATTTTCGACCCACAGGGTATCTAAGGAATGTAATATTTGCAGTTTTCAAAAAATTTTCCCCTCCCCAAAAATGGCGGCCATTTTGAATTTTCGAATTTTTGCCAAAAATGGCAAAACACTAATTTGCTTCTATCTCCTTAACCGTGCGAGATAGAGTGATTTCGTCCCTCAGGGTATCTAAGGAATGCAATCTTTGCAATTTTCAAAAAATTTTCCCCTCCCCAAAATTGGCGGCCATTTTGAATTTTCGAATTTTTGCCAAAAATGGTAAAACACAAATTTGCTTCTATTTCCTTAACCGTGCCAGATAGAGCGATTTCGTCAAAATTTTCGACCCACAGGGTATCTGAGCATTATACTCTTGGTAATTTTAAAAAAATTTTCCCCTCCCCAAAAATGGCGGCCATTTTGAATTTTCGAATTTTTGCCAAAAATGGCAAAACACAAATTTGCTTCTATCTCCTTAACCGTGCGAGATAGAGCGATTTCGTCGAAATTTTCGACCCACAGGGTATCTAAGGAATGCAATCTTTGCAATTTTCCCAAAATTTTCAGCTCCCCAAAAATGGCGGCCATTTTGAATTTTCGAATTTTTGCCAAAAATGGCAAAACACAAATTTGCTTCTATCTCCTTAACCGTGCGAGATAGAGCGATTTCGTCGAAATTTTCGACCCACAGGGTATCTGAGCATTGTACTCTTGGTAATTTTCAAAAAATTTTCCCCTCCCCAAAAATGGCGGCCATTTTGAATTTTCCAATTTTTGCCAAAAATGGCAAAACACTAATTTGCTTCTATCTCCTTAACCGTGCGAGATAGAGCGATTTCGTCGAAATTTTCGACCCACAGGGTATCTAAGGAATGTAATATTTGCAATTTTCAAAAAATTTTCCCCTCCCCAAAAATGGCGGCCATTTTGAATTTTCGAATTTTTGCCAAAAATGGCAAAACACAAATTTGCTTCTATTTCCTTAACCGTGCCAGATAGAGCGATTTCGTCAAAATTTTCGACCCACAGGGTATCTGAGCATTATACTCTTGGTAATTTTAAAAAAATTTTCCCCTCGCCAAAAATGGCGGCCATTTTGAATTTTCGAATTTTTGCCAAAAATGGCAAAACACAAATTTGCTTCTATCTCCTTAACCGTGCGAGATAGAGCGATTTCGTCAAAATTTTCGACGCACAGGGTATCTAAGCAATGCAATCTTTGCAAATTTCCAAAAATTTTCCCCTCCCCAAAAATGGCGGCCATTTTGAATTTTCGAAGTTTTGCCAAAAATGGCAAAACACAAATTTCCTTCTATCTCCTTAACCATGCGAGATAGAGCGATTTCGTCGAAATTTTCGACCCACAGGTATTTGAGCATTGTATTCTTGGCAATTAAAAAAAAAATTTCCCCTCCCCTAAAATGGCGGCCATTTTGAATTTTCAAATTTTTGCCAAAAATGGCAAAACACAAATTTGCTTCTATCTCCTTAACCATGCGAGATAGAGCGATTTCGTCGAAATTTTTCAACCCACAGGGTATCTAAGGAATGTAATATTTGCAATTTTCAAAAAATTTTCCCCTCCCCAAAAATGGCAGCCATTTTGAATTTTCGAATTTTTGCCCAAAATGGAAAAACACAAACTGGCCTTAACCGTGCAAAATAGAGTTATTTTGTTGAAATTTTCGACCCATAGGGTATCTAAGAAATGTACTCTTGGCCATTTTCAAAAAAATTTCCTTTTCCCAAAAATGGCGGCCATTTTGAATTTTCAAATTTTTGCCAAAAATAGAAAAACAGGAATTTGCTTCTATCTTCTTAACCGTGCAAGATAGAGTGATTTCGTCAAAATTTTCAACCCAACCAATGCAAAAAGGCATGAAGCTGAAATAATTTACATCTACACTAACAAATATTTAAGCATCATTGATATATTTTACAAATGAAACAGGGTCTTGTAAGACTACTGTACAATTTGGGCAAAAGGTTCATGGGTGGACATTACACATGATAATGTGTGTTCTTCTATGCTATCCTGTTTCTATTCGCATCTACTATCAACAGGGCGGCCTATTTCTAGTTTCAAATGTTTCAGTGGTATGCAGTGAAGACAGATGCACTACCAAGTGATGTGTGCAATTTGTTTTTACAAAGTCACCAAGACTCGGCCACTGAAGAATTCCTGCACACTTGTAAAGAGAAATCTGATTGGCTGTTCACTCAGATGTACCATGGTGTGGTGGCTACGTTACTGAGTCTGTTCATGACTCAGACATCTATCAATGGGTAAGAGCAATTCTTTTCATTGAAATTCCCTGTTATGTAGAAACATGTATCGGGTCCGTAGCAGACTTTCCTGTTGAACTTTACCCTGCTTTCTGAAGTATAAATTAAGTCACTTGTGATATGACTTCATAGGATTTAACTAGTGCATAAGATGGTAAGCCGGATAGCCATTAATCGACTGATCTGGCTACCTTTCATTTTGCATGCAATTATTAGCATCACTATATTCACATATTCAATATTTCATTATTAGTTTACCAATATATTCAACATCAAAATATGTTTTACAAAATATGTATTTTATTGTATCCACCAGATAGCATCCGTTGGATCCTATGGATTATGAACGAGTAGCCGCTGCCGTAGTGTGTAGAGATTTTCTTGTTACCCCTCTAGAGGCCAGGGTATTATAGGTAGACTTCTCAAATTTTCAGGATAAATTATGAAGGGATTTTTCGACTTTCAGCAAGGAGTTTTGTTGGCCCTCTAGAACAAAGGGCATTATAGGTAGAGATCTCAAATTGCAGGATATGTTCATCATTACAAAATCTTGACTGAAAATAGTTTTGGTCTCCTTTTGAAAAACAAGAAGGCCACCACGGGCATTTCTTTTTAGTCATGAAAGGTGCTTATATCTTCCTTATTATTGGTCCAAGCGGTTTGCATTGTGAAACCAACCTATAGGACATCATGGCCTGCGAATCTTCTGATGTGGTCAGTTTTGACCTTGGGGCCCTCCTTCAAGGTCAAACGAGAGTAGCCAAATTTAAAAGTGCTTATAACTCGCTTATTATTGGTCCTAGAGGTTTGGGATGGTAAAGCAACTTGTAGGAAATCATGGGCTGGGAATCTTCTGGTGTGGTTGGATTTGACCTTGGGCCCCTCCTTCAAGGTCAAACGAGGATAGCCAAATTTAAAAGTGCTTATAACTCGCTTATTATTGGTCCTGGAGGTTTGCAATGTGAAACCAACCTATAGGAAATAATGGGCTGCGAATCTTTTGATGTGGTCAGATTTGACCTTGGGGCCCCTGCTTCAAGGTCAAATGAGGGTAGCCAAACTTAGAAGTGCTTAAAACTTACTAATTTTTGAAAAATGCTGTTTGTCTTTGAAGCTATGTTAGTTGGCCTTTTCCGGTGTATACATCTTGCATCTGGCCACAGATGCGTCGTTGGTTTAGTTACATGTATATTCTATTAAGAAATTAGCCATTTTGTTGAGAAAAAACTCTTCAAAAAAAACAACATTGCGGTTAAGCTAATATGTCAACTGTATATGATGTATACACTTTGATAACTTAAGTCATGGCATTTCCTTAATCACATATACATAGTTATATCCCCAGACGAAAGTCGGGGATATATTGGATTCAGGTCCGTCGCGCCGCCGCCGCCGCCGTAGAAATTTCCTTGTGGACGCGATAACTCAAAAACAAATTAATATTTTTTTTTCAAACTTGGTACACATGTTAAGGGTGCCCAAAGGAAGATCCCTATTTTAAGGTGACCTTAAACTCCCAGTAAAAAAGAACTTATGGCCACCTTAAGGTCAGAAATTGGACTTTTGGCCACTTAGAGCCCTGTAGGTCACAAACTATGATGCTCAGCTGGCTGAAATTTTACCTGACAACACATTAATATGTTCTTAGTACATGTGCCGAAAATCACGACTTTAAGTTGAGGAGAAAATTGTGTTTGAGGCCCATAAATACCCCCACTTGGGGATTTTTTGCTATACTTTTCACATATTTTGCCCTATAATTTGGAAGTGGTAATTCTGATGAGTCTCAAACTGCGCTAGGTATAACTTTGATATGTAATCCTTGTCTGTAGAAAATTTTAGGGCTGTAGGTTTACCCAAAGGGGTCGACTTAAGGTCTCAAAAGTGCCCACAGAGACCCAATTTATGCACTTTTTGCCACTTTCAAGCACTGTAGCTTTCAAACTATGTCTCTCATCTAAGTTAAATATCATCTGGGAATATATCTATGTGTTTTCTTATATGTGCCCCAACATTTAGGCCTTTAATAGACAGTTAACCTGTGTATCAGGACCATAAACACACCGAGTGACCCTTATAAGACATTTTTCACATCTTTTTCCCTGTAACTTGGAAATGGTAAGTCTGAGAAGTTTCAAACTGTATTAGATATATATTCTGTGTGTAATCTTAGTATGTAACAGATTTTAAGTCTGAAGCTTTAATTTTCAAGGTCAAATTGAGGTCTCTAAAAGGCTCCCAAAGACCCAATATTTGGACTTTTTGCTACTTTTAAGCCCTGTGACTGTCAAACTATGTGACTGATAGAGCTCAAATCCTATCTGGGAAGATATTAGTATGTTATTTATATATGTGCCAAAAATTAAGGCTTTAAGAAGACATTTAACCTGTGTATGAGGACCATAAATCCCCACCCGAGTGACCATTTTTAGACATTTTTCACATATTTTGCCCTGTAACTTGGAAATGGTAAGTCTAAGAAGTTTCAAACTGTATTAGATGCATATTCTATGTGTAATCTTAGTATGTGACAAATTTTAAGTCTGAGGCTTTAATTTGAAGGCCACATTTAGGTCTCTAGAAGGCCCCATAAAGACCCAGTATTTGGACTTTTTGCCAATTTTAAGGCCTGTGACTGTTAAACTATGTGACTGATAGAGCTGAAATCTCATCTGGGAATACATTATTATGTTCTTTTTACATGTGCCAAAAATCAAGGCTTCAAGTAGACATTTAACCTGTGTATGAGGACCTTAAACACCCACCTGAGTGACCCTTTTAAGACATTTTTCACATATTTTGCTCTGTAACTTGGAAATGGTAAGTCTGAGAAGTTTCAAACTTTATTAGATACATATTCTATGTGTAATCTTAGTATGTAACAAATTTTAAGTCTGAAGCTTTAATTTGAAAGCCACATCGAGATCTCTAAAAGGCCCACAGAGACCCAATATTTGGACTTTTTAACCACCTTTAAGCCCTGTGACTGTTAAACTATGTGATTGATGGAGCTGAAATCCCATCTGGGAATGCATTATTATGTCCTTTTTACATATGCCGAAAATCAAGGTTTTTAGTAGACATTTAACCTGTGTATGAGGGCCATAGACACTCGCCCAAGTGCCTTTTTGGACATTTTTTCCGTATTTTGCCCTGTTATTTGGAAATGCTTAGTGTGACAAGTCTTAAACTGTATTATATATAATTTTTGTTTGTTATGTATGTCCCCCAAAAAGTTTCAGATCTGTTGTTTAATTGCTAAGGTCTCTTTAACAATTGTAAAATGCCCACAGAAACCCAATTTATGGACATTATGCCACTTTAAAGCCCAGTAACTGTCAAACTATGTGGGTTATAGAGCTGAAATCTTTGAATTTTTAAAAGGAAATGCCTGTCTATTTAAATTTTGAATATTAATAATGTTATGGCTATCTTAGTCTTTTAAGAACTTATTTTTGTGTGTTATACCTCTGCTTGCTGAGTTTTTAACTTTTTAAAATGAAACTGGTTAAACATATTCAAGTAGACAAAATGGACACTTTAAGTGAGCTTTAAGTCCCAATATTAATGAAATTATATCCTTATGTAGTAAAAGTAGGGGATTTTTAACCCTCAACTAGCCCAGTTTTATTCAACTTGCCTCAGTTAATTTTGACACAGCTCCTACAGTTATGAACTCATTTCAGTTGATAATCACATACTTAAAATTCTCAATTCTTTTTGTATTTGAGTACCCCTTTTATATAGATTGTTTGTTTACCATTTATGCATCCCCCACCCGGATTCCCCCCACCCACCTCTGGGACCTCCAGCTATATTGAGTGACACTAAATAAACAAAGGTATTTAATGATATCAGATGAGAAACAAAGAACTCAATGGGGTTGGAGATCTTGTGTAATAGTGAGAGAGGTGTGGAGAAGGGGAGAGGGGTGGGGGTGGGAGGTGGTGGGCTTCATTACATATAACACAAAGGGGAGTCAGAACTGAGATTGTGTCACATATTTAGGTTGCATATATATGGACCACATATATAGGTATAGAGGAAATGAATAACTGAAAACAATTTGCAAATTCTAAAAATAATATAATAAAATAATAATATAAATAATTTTTTTTTAAATAATATTTTATTTGTGAACAAATATAGAAACAGATATGCGCTTTTGGGATTATGAATTTTAGAATGGACATTGAATCATCAATCATTTAAATACTTTGAAGGAAGATTGAAAAGTATGATGAGTTGAGTTAAAAATAATATTTTATTTGTCAACAAATATAGAAACAGATATGCTCTTTTGGGATTATTATTTTAGAATGGACATTCAATCATCAATCATTTAAATACTTTGAAAATAGGTTTAGAGTTATCATTGCAGGAAGATTGAAAATAGAATTTGAGTTATGTATTCAGCGTCTGGGGATACACCATCTTCCTTGGAAGATATAAACAGAGTAGATTGATGTGCTGAAGTTCATATAATAATGGGTAATTATGTTTTAAAAAATTCCCGATCAAAACCTGTGGCGTGAGTGATGACCTGTCTGGGGATATGTTGGCGCCGAGTTGGCCCAATCTAGTTTTTTGTTGAATTTCCACTTTTGGGAACTGGTTATAAAATATGTTATCAACCACGATACTATGTTTAACTAGAGATTCTTCTTTATTCTTACATGTTATTAATCATCACCCATGCTATATGCATTTACCAGCAGTATTATTTGAATATTATTTGATGACAGATATTTGGTGCTTAAATATTACCTGTAAAATTTGTACATGCAAGGTTTCTTTCTTCAAAATTTTATACAAAAATGTAAACATTATATTTATAAGAATTAATTTGGTACCAACTTTCCCAACTTAAATTTTTAAGACATAAATATCATTGCTGGAAAAAGTAAAGCTCGGCTGTTATTCACTATAAATATTAAAGAAAAATAATTTTGTGAAAGTTAGTAAAATGTATTGTGATTACAGATGCTTGGCTGGTTTCAATGTATTATTATATCAGACCAACAATATTATTTTTTTTGTTCTAGTTTTTTAAGCGGGTTGCGTGTAACCAACCAGCCTATTAGATTGATGTATCCAACATCCGTCTCTCTGTCACCGTTTTTGTTTCCAGACTCTAACTCAAAAACGCTTTGTACAATTGAATTAAAACTTGACAGGGAGATAGATCACTATTATAGCTAAGTTGCTTTAAATTGGTGTTATTCTGTGTGTTCATTTGCCCGTTTGTCTGTGGGTCAGCATTTCCGTTTCCGTACTCTAAGTCAAAAATGCTTTGTCCAATCAAATTCAATCTTGACAGGGAGAGAGGCCACCATCATAGCTAAGTTGCTTTCGAAATTGGTGTAATTCTGTCTGGTCATTTGTCTGTTTTTTGTCTGTCTGTCAACATTTCCGTTTCCTTACTCTAACTCAAAAACGCTTTGTCTAATCGAATTCAAACTTGACAGGGAGATAGACCACCATCATATCTAAGTTGCTTTCGAAACTGGTTCTCTTAAAATTATGAACATATTTTGGTATGTTTATGACCACTATCTACATACATCTACCATACATCGATCATGTAGATATGGTAATACTATGTCTTACTTTAATAAATTATCTTTTGTGATTAGGTGCCATGCAATATTATATTATGGTATATTAAAGCTCTACACTTACTTAGTTTCAGTCCTATATTTAGTCTAGCATAGATACAATATTGTAACCTAGATTACAAGTTTTACATTTCTTAGCATGTCTAACACATTTACCTTAACTGGGTGACCTAACATTTCTTTCCTTGTTTCTAAATTTAATTACAGCAGTCGCTAACCTTATTGCTGCCTGCACAACCCGCCTTTTGGGGCATTTCTGACCCTCTTGTCAGTATTGTTGAGCAATTCTTTCCATTATTTCCTGTCTTTGGCCCCATTCTCTTACATAGTAATTTGGATCACCTGTTTTGGAAATGTGTTTTATAAATATATGTCATGTTAATAAAACTGAGAAACTTGATTTTGGAACTCTCCAATCAAGGTCATCCACAGAGAACCCAAAGGCCAGGACAAGATGCTTTTTAGCTTTATATCTTGATTGCCACTTACTATTGATCCTAGAAATGTCAGTTGAAGAAATTCCTTATTATAATTCATTGGAAACAATTTTTTTTTTTGCTGTGACTTAAGGAATGTCTTGCTTGTCCATAAGGAGTAATAATGGAATCCTAGAACAATGGAAGCCAGGCCTATGTTGATGAAATGCATAGAATATCCTTGTATGAATCAGTCAACATCAGGGCCAGACTTGTGATAATTTTCATGTGTACAGTAATCAGAAGGCACCTGGATAAAATACAGGCACAGATACAGTAGTTAATAGGTTTACGTGTGAACACACTGGATAAACTGATATTTGTACAATTTTCTTTTCAGTTTGCTGCGTAGAGGGTCCATGTTTGTATTCTCCAATGAACAGTTCCGTAGCCTGTTGAGTGTGGATGAGTCCTGGAAAGTTCAGAGATTGTTGGATCTAGGTACATACAAATGAATTACCTCCATCAAGGAGGTATTATTTTCATGACTGTTTGTGTCTGTTTCTTTGTCACTAGGTTTAGGTAAATACTACTGGTTGGATCTTTGTTAAAAAAAAACCACAAGATGGGTCTTGGTCCAACTTCGATTCCATTAAATTTTGAAATTTTTAGAGTGTTTGTGGTCACTGCCTGGATTCAAAACCAGTTTATTTGGATTTCCCATTTACTTATTATTACATGCCATGGAAGAGGTATGCACTCTGTTAAAAAAAACATAATTTTATTGCATGTGGCCTCTGAAAATTCGGTATAGCTTTTGTTTGATGTATCCTTGCTTTTTTGTACTGGCTCAGCACCACCCCTTAAAAGTCTGCGGTTTGCTGCTGTTTTGAACAATGTTTTCAGGACTTATTCTGATTTCCTGGCAGGCTACCATTGTTTAACTATTAAATTTAAACTTTTTTTCCTTCAGTACGATCTGGTTTTGTTTTGAAAAGTAGTATGTGAAGAGTTACTCAATCTCTAAACCCCGCCTGTTAATCCTACCCAAAGCTGTTAAGCATAATTTTTTTTAAACTGATCATAGTGAAAATCCTAAACATGGAAGTGAGGTTGACTATTATCACATTTTGCCCTTAAAATGGGTCACATCAAACAGGACAAAAGTACTTCTGAATTGTTTTATATTTTAAAATTCAAATGTCACTATGGAAACAGCACTTAGCATTTGTTCTACATATTGCTATTGTGTTGTAAAGTAGATAATGTGATCTGACTAAAATGCAGTCTGATGTGACATTGAAATCTGATCCAAATGTACCACATTTGGAGACTCTATGCTGTATTCTGGCTCTGATTCAAAAGTTCCTGCTAGGTTCGCAAATAGTGTCATTTTGGCATCATAGTGCAGGAACAGAACAGTTAGAGGTTTAAATCATTTAATTCATGTTTGACAGGGGCAGGAGATGGTGAGGTAACAAAACAGATGTCAAAACACTTTGAGGAAGTGTACGTCACTGAGATGTCCACCACCATGATTTGGAGGCTGAAAGAGAAAGGATACATGTAGGTGATAGTTAAGAATCCCTGAAGAGTCATACATGATATTAACGGATTCTATGGTTTCCTCTCATTAGACAGTAAATCAATTGTAATGTGCTTATTACCCCACAGCCCGTAAGGGCTGTCGGGGTATTGTTTTCACCCATGGTGTGATCTTGATTTGACCTTTGACCTTGCTGTAGTGACCTTGACCTATAAAATCTTGTTTGGGCTATATCTTGGAAACCATAAGTCTTGGAAGTTGATACTTGGTAGGGACATTGGTTATGGGGTGTAGGTGTGCAATGTCATAGACTCATGGTGGGACCTTGATTTGACCTTACCATAGGGACCTTGACCTATAAACTCTTGTCCGGGCTGTATCTCGGGAACCTTGAGGTGTAGGAAGTTGATATTTGGTAGGGACATTGGTTAGGGGGAGTAGGTGTGCAATGTCATGGTGTGATCTTGATTTGATCTTTGACCTTGCCGTAGTGACCTTAACCTGTGAAATCTTGTCAGGGCTATAGTTCAGCAACCGTAATATGAAGGAAGTTGATACTTGGTAGGGACATTGGTTAAGGGGTGTAGCTGTGCAACATCATGGTGTGACCTTGATTTGACCTTTGACCTTGCTGTAGTTACCTTGACCTATAAAATCTTGTCTGGGCTATATCTTGGAAACCTTGGTTAGAGGGGGTTGTAGGTGTGAAACGTCATGGACTCATGGTGTGACCTTAATTTGACATTGCTGTAGTGACCTTGACCTATAAAACTCTTGGAAACCATAAGGTGTAGGAAGTTGATACTTGGTAGGGACATTGGTTAGGGGGTTGTAGGTGTGCAACGTCATGGTGTGACCTTGATTTGACCTTTGACCTTGTCATAGTGACCATGAGCTTTAAAATCTTGTCTGGGTTTATTTCTTTGATTCCATAAGGTGTAGAAGGTTGACACTTGGTAGGGACATTGGTTAGGGGATATAGGTGTGCATCATCGTGGTGTGACCTTCAACTTTGGCTCCGCCAAAGTGTGTTCACCTGCCATAGACATCTTTCTCTTATGACAAAGATATGGATTGCTGCAACTGATTATTGTATGCACTTTTACATAATTGTGCTTTTTCCATTGACAGCTATTCTCCAATTAATAAGTTTTACAGCTTCATAATTTTTAGTGTACTGATTAATGCTGTCATCTAGCTATGGAATTGTCTTGTTTTAATACTTTATCTTTACATACATTTTTTTCTCTTAGATGTTATTTTCTCTACTTAAACATTATTTGGAGCTTTATATAACTGACAATGCCCTGAAAGTATCAGCATCTTTGTACTGTTTGTACACTGCTTCTATGTCTCGTGGTGTTGAAATTATTTCCCCAGGCTGTGGGGTACAGGCATCTCTGATGCTATTTTTATCTCCCGCCTGGCATGTGTGCATACGTCCGTGCATCCATGCGTGCATGCGTTTGTTATGCAGTTTCCTCTAAAACTGCTACAGTTACATATTTTTGGTAAATTACTAGTCCAAATGAATTTTTATGCCCTTCAATATTTTTGGCTTTTTGTGAATTTTGGTCTACTTTTGAATGAGTAATAGCACATTTACCCTATATAATTAAATGGCTCATAACCGTTTAACTATTGCATGTACAGTATTTTCTTCAAATATGTTGTTCAGGTAGTTTTCCTGCAACTACAACAGGGTCAGTAGTTTGGACGTGTATCACCATAGTTAAGTGAGTAATAGCTACTTTTTAATGGTAACCATAATGAGTAAATGGCTTCTATCTTCTAAAGTATTGGAGCTACACAATTTCTCTCAAATTTCAATTTTTGCCACTTTGGGCTGCCATCTTGAATTTTAGCAGAAAAAAACATAAATATCAGAAAATATCTCGGAAACTTTAAGAGATAGAACTATTTCTAGCGAATTTTTGACCCACAGGGGAGTACAGGAATATTCTGTGCTTAGGGGAAAAATTTTAGTTTTCGCCACTTTTGGCAGCCATCTTAGCTTTTAGCGGAAAATAAAACCTTCAAAATATCTCGGAAACTGTAAGAGATAGAGTGATTTTGAGCAAATTTTTGACCCACAGGGTAGTACAGGAGTATCCTGTGCCTAGGGGAAAAATTTCAATTTTCGCCACTTTTGGCGGCCATCTTGGATTTTAGCGGAAAATGAAAAGTTGTGAATATCTTGGAAATGGTATTGCTTCCTCTTTAATACGACAGGAGATACACACCACATCAGTGGTTTTGTTACAATTGTTATTCCCAATTTAAAAACACAGATGTGCATTTATACAGAAATACAAAAATATCCCAAATTATAAAAATTTATGTCGAGCAAGGGTCCATTGTCCCAACACGCTGAGATAATGATTTGGTTTGGGTAGAGATAATGGAAGATAGTGCTGGGAAGATATTGAAAATTTCGTTATAATCGCTATGTGGATCAATGCCGAGCAGTGATAGGTCAAATTTAAATACTACAGATAGCAGCTAAACTCATTTCTTATAGCTTTTTTGTCAGATTAAAAATCATATTTTTGTGAAAATTTTATACAATCACCAGTAAATAGCACAAAATTAGCTCTAAATGCAAAAAAATATGAAGTAAACAGAAAACACATTGTAGTTTTCCCACTATTGTCAAAGTGATCATAAAAACAACCAAGTAGATAAAGCATGTGAGGAAGACATTTGTGAAAAGGTTTTAGGTTATATTTTGGTTATATTTGTGGTGACTTGTGTCTAGTTTCCTTGATTTTATTTAATATTTGACTTTTTTCCCGTGGTTCACATGTTTGATTCCATGTTTGGTAATGATTGATCTTTATTCACGTTATTCCAATAAAAACATTGACAGCTAAAATCGTGGGGATTCCCCAACACCAATTCAAGATATGTGGGATAGATTTAATTTTTCAAAACCTGATGTTGGTTTCCAAAGCTAACCATTAACCAATTGAAACTTACTTTTTAAAATGTATTTAAAAAGTCGTCAATAGTCCTTTTTGTGAATAGATGTAATATATTGTATAAAAACAAATTTGTGGCCTAATGGGTAACACACTCGCCTTGGAACACAGAGGATGTGGTTTAAACCCAGGTACAAGGAGATACATAGTGGCTCGGATGACCACTTAAAATGGCGGTCCTCTGTCATTGAGTTCTATCCCCAGTGGCAGGCTAAAAAAAATCAAGGACATTGATAAATGGTTATCCTTGAGCCTCTGTCTTTCAGTTAGGGGAGTGTCAGTAACTTGAGAGCTTGGGCTGTACTTGTTCAGTCAGATGGGTCATATAACGCTTTGAGTCCTCTAGTATGTGGAGATTTTGCGCTGAGTATAAATACAATACAAAAAAAAAGGAATAAGATAATTTGTCATACATATAGCTATTTAAAGTCTTTCACCCTATTTCCCTGAAAGTTTTTCATTAACCATGTTTTGTGATCGACCCAATTTCTAACTGTACCCACTGTTTTACTGGGAGTCAATGGAGTTTTTTCCAATTGTTGGATAACATGGGGAAGCATGGAAGACTGAGTGACTACCCTGCGTCATGAATTTTGAACACACTGTAGTCTCCTGAACTTGAAACAAGGCTTTTCCTGTGTTTTTTAGACCGCTGGGACTAACAGAATGGCACAGTGGCTCCCGTCAGTATGATGTCATCAGCTGTCTGAACGTGTTAGACCGATGTGATGAACCAATCACATTATTAGAACACATGAGACATTCATTAGTCCCTGAATCAGGAAGACTTATCATTGCCATGGTACTTCCCTACAGTCCTTATGTGGAATTCAGTAAGTACATTGGGACATCATTTTTTGTCCAAGGTTGCTGTGACAGCAAGTTTGTGACTTTTTATCCCAAGCCTTTAAAGGCTGTGTGTGTGTTGCTTTCATGCATGGCGTCAGGCTGCGTCGGCGGGCAGTGGGAAATAAAATCTGGTACGGGCTTTATCTCAGAAACTGTAAGGTGTAAGTAGTTAATGCTTAGTATGGGCATTTGTTGGGATGTAGGTTTACAAGACTGTGGTGTGACCCTGATTTGACCTTTGACCTTACTGTGGTAACTTTGAGCGTGAAAATCTTATCCATGCTATATCTCTGAATCCGTAAAGTGTACAATGTTAACATTTGGTGTGGTCATTGGTTGGGCGTTTCAGTGCGCAATGTCGTGGTTTAACCTTGCCCTTTAAATTTGTCTCTGTGAAAAGCCATTTACATTTGCAATTTCTGCTCTGCAGCAAAATATTTTGGTACTAGTGACCAACTAAGTGATGTCAAAGGGTTGCAAATATATATCTAGTGGATACATTGTATGATGCATTGATAAGTCACAGCAGTGAGTGTATGTAGAGATTTTCTCAATACCTCTTTCTCTAGGACAAATCGTTACAGTTAACATCTCAAATACAAAGAATATGTTCATTATTATAAAAGCTTTTGCCTTATTTTAAAAGCTTGCCTGGGAATATTTTTGAAAAAAAGATGGCTGACATGTGCATATGTTTGACAATGATGAAGGATTTTTCACAAACTGTGGCTGGTTCTCTGCCATGGAAAGTTGAATCTTTTTATTGGTGATATATTTAATAGATATACATCTCCTCTGTGAGCCTACAGACATTAGACCTTGAAGCTTGTGCTTCAGGGTCACCCATTGACCACAAAACTACCCCACTGACACAATTTTTTGTTGATTTTAGGGATTTTGTGGCTTATAGATGTGTTTTCAAAGATAGTGTTGGGTTACACACTTGCCTCCATCCTCTGTCACAGGACAGGAAGGAAAAATACTAGGAATAAACTCTTCTAATTTCTCAATGCTAACCAAAGTGACCAGCTTAGAAGTAACCTTAGGATCAGTAACCACCTTTCCACCTGCTAGATTGTTTCCCAATAAGAAAGAAACCCCTTATAATGGGTAAAGTGGGCCTGGCACCCACAACAGAACCAGTAACTAAGTCTCATACTAAGTTGACCTTATGTAAGGGAACGTTCACACATCCTCCTTCAATACCTTGAGCAATAACACTCTCACCAGTAGAAGTGCTTACACCCAATGGCAATACACCTTCTAAAAGTAAGGACTGAGTAGCCCCAGTGTGTCTCAATATTTTTCTAAAATATAAAGGATCTAGTTTTGTTAAAAGTGGACTTCAGAGATGTTGCCAGATTGTGATTGCGAGAATCTCGCGATTTTTTTAAAAACTCGTGCGATTTCGAAACTACAGTGCGGTATATTAGAGGTTTACTACACGCAAATGCAGGGACCCAATGCATGAAGAGAATAGCTTACACGACCTTAACATACACTAAATATTTGCTGTATCATCGCTAGATGACAGGAATAGTTGTCAAGGGAACGTTCACACATCCTCCTTCAATACCTTGAGCAATAACACTCTCACCAGTAGAAGTGCTTACACCCAATGGCAATACACCTTCTAAAAGTAAGGACTGAGTAGCCCCAGTGTGTCTCAATATTTTTCTAAGGATACAGAACCCTCAGACACAAAGGGTTTGAACTCCTTCCTAATAATCTCAGACTTGTCTACACCAATACTAGATTCTGTTCTATTTGGATTTGACAGCAGTTATATTTGCTAGACACAAAGGCATTGGGCGTTGCCTCCTTTTCTCTCTTTTTCTTTAAGAGCCAACAGTCAGACATAACATGCCCAGGTTTCTTACAATAAGGGCACACAGGAGCAAAGGATTTGGGTTTCCTAGCCTTACTCATTGTCTGATTTGAGGTTAGACCCTTATCTGAACTATTTTCTTACTTTTTAGATTTCTTTCCTACTTCAGGATAAGACTTCCTAGTTGAACCAAAGGATCTAGTTTTGTTAAAAGTGGACTTCAGAGATGTTGCCAGATTGTGATTGCGAGAATCTCGCGATTTTTTTAAAAACTCGTGCGATTTCGAAACTACAGTGCGGTATATTAGAGGTTTACTACACGCAAATGCAGGGACCCAATGCATGAAGAGAATAGCTTACACGACCTTAACATACACTAAATATTTGCTGTATCATCGCTAGATGACAGGAATAGTTGTCAATGCGCATGCATGAACTCAACTGTAAGGAATGTTTCTATTGGTCGAGAGACGTGACCCCTTTCTAATTCTCGTCCAATCAGAATCGACCACACAGACATCTTTGGTAGCAGACAAAAATATTGGGCTTATATGGTAGATGTGTAAAGGATAAATATGGATGCAAGCAAAATTAAAATAAATCGGAAGAGACATTTAGGTAATACATCCATCCAGTTTCTGTCGAATAACAATGTATGACACGGTTATGTCGTAATATGTACTAAAGGTTGATAATCTCTGGAAATATTTCCATCGAGGATCGGATTCCCCTTTTTATTTTTGAAATCCCCCCATTTGTTTAGACCAAGGGGGGAATTGCCCCCCTTTCATCAAAAGCTAGCAACATTTCTGTTATTTCAGAAAAGGTAATGGATACAGCAATTTCAAACCCACCTGAAACCCAAACCTACTGAGGATGTAAAAACTTAAGGTTAAAATTGTGTTTTACTGTCAAACACACATGGAAGAATCAGTTTGCAATTCATTCACCTCACTACCAATCATTAAAAATTTAACCCCAGTATTCTTTCCAAATCGGCATCACACTTGAATCATAATTAGGACTACAATCTTGCCTCTGTAGTTGCAAACTTTAATAACTGAACCTCATGGTTTCAAATACTAGGTGATGTTTATATTTCATGGACTGTATACTCATTGGTACTGATTGCCTTATGCAGTCAGAGCAAAATCTTCTTGGTCATTCTACCAGTCATCTTGGTCTCTAGATATTGTGACGATTCATTTGGTCACTGACTGCTTGTTTATTAATTAACTACTCCAAAGTTCTAAAAATAATGTCAGTTTATTTACTACTTTCCGTCAGTGGATTAATATTACTACTATAATTTTGCTTTTACTTTTTCAGAATATAGAAACCATCAGCCAGTAGAACATATTCCAGTGAGAGGAACTACATTTGAGGAGCAAGTAGTCTCACTGATAAAAGACTATTTTGAACCAAGTGGTTTTAGTGTGGAGAGATTTACACGAGCACCGTATTTATGTGAGGGGGATTTGGAACATTCCTACTATGTACTCCATGATGTTGTGTTTGTACTTTCTGTCAAGAGAGATCTTGAACAGAGGTAAACTCAGGATTTTCTGGAAAGGCAGGGTGGAGGTTGTCTTGGGTAATGGGAGTTACTGACATTTTGTTTGGCGACAGTTCATACCCAGACATGTTGCATCCAGCCTTGTATGGATCCATATAGCCGTGTAGATCCAACTTGCAACACACAGGCACATACATACAATGAATCTAATCACCTGTAACATTGTTTCAGTTTGACAATGTCATGACCACAATAGCTGTCACATTAAACAGATACATTAATCTGGTGGCAGAGAGTGCAGAAAAAGACGTATACATTAAAAAAGTTTCTTGCCCACATCCTCTAGATCTGCCTCTAACAAAATTATTGAAAACTGTTATGTAGCACTTGTTGAGGACCAGTTTGCAAGATATGTTTTTTCTCACATAATAAGTACAAACTTCATTATCTGACCTGTAATGCTGGATGAGTAAGATTGAAATAAGATAATAGAAGAGTTGCAAAATGTAACATTAATGTCAGTACATTCAAGTGAAATAAAACTTTCTGAGAGTGGAAGGAGTTCATAACACCAGGTGTTTATTGCAATAGCTTACTATTTGGGACTCAGTGCTAAGTCTGTTCCTGACTTAGCCAACCCTAGAAAAAAAAGAGTTCTTAATGACACTTTACCTAGTTCTATACAATGCCATTGTACACACTATTATTTGCTTATGTTGTTTAAATATTGCACAACATATATACTGGCACTATAGAAATTTAATTATTTATCTGTTTTTATTACCACACAGCCCTTAGGGCTGTCGGGGATTGTTTTCACCCATGGTGTCCAGATGGGCTGGCGGGCGGCGGGAAAATGTTTGTCTGGGCTGTATCTCAGAAACCATAAGGTGTAGGAAGTTGATACTTGGTAGGGACATTGGTTAGGATGTGTAGATGTGCAACGTCATGGTCTGACCTTGATTTGACCTTGCCTAAGTGACCTTGAGTTTGAAAATCTTTTCCGGGCTATATCTCGGAAACCATAAGGTGTAGGAAGTTGATACTTGGTAGGGACATTGGTCAGGGGGTGTAGGTGTGCATCGTCATGGTCTGACCTTGATTTGACCTATGACCTTGCCGTAGTGACCTTGACCTATAAAATCTTGTCTGGGCTATATCTCGGAAACTGTAAGGTGTTGAAAGTTGATACTTGGTAGGGACATTGGTTAGGGGGTGTAGTTGTGCAACGTTATAATCTGACCTTGATTTGACCTTTGACCTTGCTGTAGCGACCTTGACCTATAAAATCTTGTCCGGGCTATATCTCGGAAACTGTAAAGTGTAGGAAGTTGATACTTGGTAGGGACATTGGTTAGGGGGTGTAGGTGTACAATGTCATGGTCTGACCAGGATTTGACCTTGCCATAGTGGCCTTGACCTATAAAATCTTGTCCGGGCTATATCTCGGAAACCGTGACATCTAGGAAGGAAGTTGATACTTACAAGGGACATTGGTTAAGGGGTGTAGGTGTGCAACGTCATAATCTGACCTTGATTTGACCTTGGCGTAGTGACCTTGACCTATAAAATCTTGTCCGGGCTATATCTCGGAAACCGTAAGGTTTAGGAAGTTGATGCTTGGTAGGGACATTGGTTAGGGGTTGTAGGTGTGCAGTATCATGGTGTGACCTTGATTTGACCTTTGACCTTGTCGTAGTGACCTTGACCTTTAAAATCTTGTTGCACCTTTGGGCCTGTCTTTTGATGCAGATTAAGCACTGTGAAAGTCATATTAGAATTCATTAAGAATTTTACTTTTACAACTTCCCATTGTAACAGATGGAATTTCATCAAGTGAGCCACAAATTTTGCTCCAACACCACACATAAGCATTCATTGAATGTATTACCACTTCTGTATGCATGGTAATATTCAAAACATCTAAACCATCAATCAGCCATGCCAGATGTAGATAAAGAGTACATGCATTGTCTTTCTCTTAGACATTATTTTATCTATTTAAACATTGTTTGGACTTTTATATAACTGACAGTGCTCTGAAAGAATTCTGAACTTTGTACTGATACAGTACTTCTATATCTCATGGTGTTAAAAATATTTCCCTAGGCTGTGAGGTACGGGCATCTCAGATACTATTTTTTGACATTAGATCTCATAGAACGCTGCCGGTGGCATTTCTGAAAAAAAGGTGGGATTTTTAGTGTTCTGAAAATGATCCAGTTCTTTCCCAAAATGTAATCACTTCTTAATATTATACATACTTTTGTAACAATGCCCCTCAGTGATCTTTGACCTGGAAAATATTAGTCAATAACTGTACAAGAGATAACAAGGATTGATGTCACAACTGAGTTACATCATTTGGAAGCGGATTTAAAAGTTAATTTTTTTTTCAGTCACATGACTAATCTTTTTAATCAATAATAATCTTGTGGTTTTTCAGAAGTATCAGTAGAACAGCCTCCCTAGTTGTATCCACCGGAGGCATCTGGTGGGTACTTTGGTTTAGCGTTCGCTACGCTGCCGTGCGTAGAGAGATTTTTGGCGTTAACACTCTCAGAGGAAAACTACACCAGCTAGGTTCACCAAATTTGCAGGATATCTTCATTGGGAGGTAAGCTTCTCTGGGACTAAACATAGCCTCATTCTGAAAAAAAAGATGGCCGCCGCGGGCATTTCTTTGAAAATAATCTACATTTTCTACTGGCTGAAGGTTGAATCTCTTCATAGGTGATATGTATAACAGATATACATGTCCTCTACAACCTTGCAGACATTTGACCTTGAAGCTCTTAATTCCAGGTCATCCACGGAATGTCAAGGTAACCCACATAGCGGACTTTAAAAGTGCCAAAATCTCCCTTATTATTGGTCCTAGAGGTTTACACTGTGAAACCAATCTATAGGAAATCATGTGCTGCAAATCTAATGATGTTGTCAGATTTGACATTGGACCCCTCCTTCAAGGTCAAACGAGGATAGCCGAAGTTAAAAGTGCTTATAACTCGCTTATTATCGGTCCTAGAGGTTTGGGATGGTAAACCAACATATAGTAAATCATGGGCTGGGAATCTTTTGGTTTGGTCAAATTTGACCTTGGGGCCCTTGTTCAAGGTCAAATGAGGATAGCTTATAACTTGCTTATTATTGATCCTAGAGGAGCGAAATCAACTCATACGAAATCTTGGGCTAGGAGTCTTCTGATGTTAGATTTGACCTTTGGCCTCTCCTTCAAGGTCAAATGATGGTTCAGTGATGCTTCTAGAGCGTGGGATACACGATATCTTGCGAGATTTAGTACTAGCCCACAATTCGGTATATTCCGCACGTTCGGTAGAAGACGCGATCCCGCATGTTTACAAAATGGAGGGGCACCGATCGTTTCGCGAGAATCCTTTGATTTTATCATCATGAAGGCTATATTTGGTCGTTTTTTTCAGTGATAAATGTTATTTCGTATGAAAACAAAACAGATACTACAGTTTGAAAGTGGATGATGCAAACGTCAGATACTAACAACAATACTGTTGAACCAGTTCATACAGCATGTGTGTTACCTCATATCTTCTCATGAATATTAATGAGTTGGTGCTACTGCCGTAAGTTCTGAGTTTAATATATTTGATCTTTTTTGTGGCTTTCATTTGGTAAATTATTGCTACAATCCTAAAACAAGGCATCCCGTGATATAAAGCACTTCCCTAGATGAAGCACCTCCCGACATATAGCCAAAATGTTACATATCGGGACATCCCGGGACATAACCTTGCCGTAAAAATTAATATGATCTAAGTTGGATCAGTTTCCATCTTCCATTTTTTTTCACGAAGATCCAGACAGTAGCATTTGTGTAATCCTGCTAACAAAGATACAGACAAGTGCTTCCGAAATTAATCCCTCTTTGGCGGAGGTACAAGTTCCCATTTTTATTGACCAAGCCCCCACATTTTTCGGACATGGGGGGGAACTGCCACCACATTTCAAAATTTCTAGAATCAACACTGGTTCACTGGCTTTGGTGAGTTGTCTTTCCGGTGGATACAAATTTGCGTCGGTTCTCTGATGTGTAGGTCTAGTTTATAAAATTGTTCCACTGTGGCACTTGTGTCTCTGAGTATGGTCTCTTATTTTAGATATTTAGGACGTCAATCTTTTCATTCAGAGCGATATTAAAACCATCGCAAATTACAGTGTGTACGGTTTTGTTTGAAAAGTCTGAGGCTTCCCAATTGGTTCCAGACTGGATGTGTTCTGGAGTCTATCAGAAACAGTTCATTTTATTTTATTCTACTCTATTCTGTACTTTTATAGCGCTTAATCTCTGCTAGGCAGACTAAGGCGCAACACCAAAATCAAATTAAAAAATCATCTGTCCGAAGCCGTTGCCAGGTCCAGTACCACGGAGACGCTGGATAGGATGTATGCTAAGTTGGAAATGCCTTTTTGAAGAGATGCGATTTTAACCTTTTCCTGAAACAGGTGAGAGTTGGGGCAGAACGGACCTCATCAGGCAAATGATTCCAAACCATAGGAGCATCAAAAGCAAAGCGATTTTTTGATTTATGTACAGATGGACAGAATTGAGGAACCTCCAAGAACCTTTTATCTGGATGGTTATATCTTGTACTATATCTTCCACAATGAGTAGACAAAAGAGGACCAAAGTAACTGGGATAACCATTGTGAAGAAACTTGTAAACTAGAGTGGCAGTTTTGAAAATATAGCGAAATTCAACTGGGAGCCAATGGAGTCGTTTGAGAATAGGAGATGCCCGTGTGTATTTGTTACAGTTTGTGACAATCCTAGCAAGTGTGTTTTGAATACGCTGTAGTTTGCACATGTTGTGACTGGACAAACTCCTGAAGAGAGAGTTGCAGTAATCAAGGTGACTACTCACCAATGCATTAGTCACCAGGATAGTACCTTCATCAGTTAAGTACTGTCTAACCCACCTAAGATCACAAATTTGAATAAAACATGGTCTTACAAATATTGCAGGCATTGGCTGCCAGGATAGCAGCCTCATCAGTCAAGTGCTTTCTAACCCGCCTGAGATCACGAATTTGAATGAAGCATGTCTTACAAATATTGCGGACATGATCAGCAAAGGAGAAATTAGCATCAAACCAGACACCAAGGTTCTTTATCACAACTGCTGGATGCATGAAATTACCAAATATCCTAACTGGGAGATAGGGATCTAATTTCTTGAATTGAGCATGGGATCCGAAGATGATAAACTTTTTGTCGGGATTTAATTTGAGCATACTTGACGACATCCATTTATGAACATCCAGAAGACATGAATTCAGTTTGTCAAAAGCCAGGCGTGCATTATTGTGAGACATATGAATAAACAAATGCGTGTTGTCTGCATAAAAGTGGTATTTGATGTCGGGATGCGTTCCAGTAACCTTACTCAAAGGAGTGATGTATAAGGAGAACAGCAGAGGACCAAGAACTGAGCCTTGCGGCACTCCAAACATCAGCTCGTGCAATTCAGGGGGGGTTGGCCCAATTTTAATTGCTTGGAAACGGTGGCTGAGATAGGATGTGAACCACTTCAAGGCTGTGCCGCACACACCAAACCATGACTTAAGACGATTAAGAAGAGTAGTGTGGTCAATTGTGTGGAACGCAGCCGACAGATCCATTTAGACCAATGCAGTGGGCTCGCCCCGTGATAGTGAGAGATTGACCTCGTTTCTGATATGCAGCAGGGCGGTTTCCGTGGAGTGACCACTTTTGTATGCAGAATGTCTAGGATTATCAAGATTGTTACTATTGATATGTTGCATGAGCTGTTTAACAACTACCCGCTCCACCAATTTTGACATGAAACATAGTCCTGATACTGGTTGATAATTTTGCAAATCTTCATGTGGAAGTGATGTTTCTTGATGAGGGGAGTCATCTCTTGACCGTTATCGAGGACATGAAGAAATGTATGCCATAGCTTCTTTGGGTCATGGCCGTTATCACTAGTGATGGTGCTGTAGTATTCAGCCTTGTCTCTATTTATGAGTGCATTGCACCGGGCAATCTGTTTGCTCAACTGAGACCTATCCTTATGCCACATGCGCTCAAATTGACGCCTGATAGATTTGGCCTTACGATATGAATCAGACAGCCATCCAGCTGGTGTTTTCTTAGCTCTTCGACAAATCAATGGTGCATGCCTGTCTAACACGCCACCAAGGTCACTAATATACTGATCATACAGGTTAGCAGTCATGCTAGCAGGAGATGTGACAAAGGAAGTGTTTGCAAAAGCTCTGCATGTTGATTTTATGGTACCTGCGGTAAGAAATACCGTCCACCTTCGGTATCGCAGGACATGCAAAATCCAGATGACATTTCATCAGTGCATTATCTGAGACCATTTCACCAACTGTCACATTTCTGACAAAAGAGGAATCGCTTGGGCTAAGTATCAGATCCAGTATATGACCATGCAAGTGGTTAGATTTATTAACATTTTGGGCAAGATTAGAGGTATCTAATTGATTGAGAAACAATCAACAGTCTTAGCAGGCAAGTTTTTCCTGGTAAGGAAGCCCACGCCACCACCTTGACCAGTCGTCCGGGGCCTATGAATGAGTTGAAAGCCAGGTGGAGTTACAGACTTCAGTAGGCTGTCGGTATCAGAAATGTGAGTTTCTGCAAAGGCCAAAATATCAAGATTATTTGAAACAATTGTGTCCTAAATCAAGGGACCCTTATTCCTAATGGAACGGCAGTTCACAAAGCCAAAGTTTATAGGACCTGGATTAAGGGCGATGTCACCAGATAACAGCATGATAAAATGAGGCAGTTTAAATTTATTTCAAACAGTTTCCAAATCCATATCAGATCCTGTATTCAGTAATCCATTGCAAACCCATCTTAAAGTTATCTTACCGTTCGTAAAGTAATCTTTTTGATCTTACTGTGATCTTAAATCTATTTTAACATTTTCAAAGTAATGTTTTCCAGATTGAGTTGTTAAAACGATTACCAACTTTTCGGAAGCCTATTGGAACACTTCTTGAACCAATCAAAACGTCAATCAGAAAACTATCAGGAAAATATGGGAAACCTATTTCAAACTATATTTTTTCACTTGATATATATGCTTTAATTGGTCATATTTATTATTAACTCACAGTTGACATTGCTAATGAAAATGAAGATGTGACTATATATGTATAAAGATATTCAGATTATGTAAAATTCATCCAAATGTACAATAAATGATGAATGTTGCATATCATTTTATATACAATTGCAAGATTTTGAACATATTTCCTTTGAAAGGCATCTATGACCTATTTAATTCTTATGGTAGAACAAGTAAGTTTCAGCTGAATGAAATCACTATATGAGTGAAATCACTCATTTATAAATTAATTAACATTATTCAATCTTTATTGAACATTATCCAACCTATATCTTCACAATCCTATGGTGGTTTAAATTTAGCAAATAAACCTGTTCAAAGACCATAGGTGTAAGTATTTTGTTTGCATTCAAAGACTACAAATTTGTGCAAACACAAATTTGAATTAGGACAAAGGAAGTTGATGTTCAAACAATGCCTCTAAATAAATAATCACATGAATTAACTGTGGATACAATTTTGTGCTGGATAAAATTGTCCAGCTTTTTAGGCGGGTTGCGTGTAACCAACCCACCTATTAGCTTGATGTGTCCGTCTGTCTGCCCACATTTTCGTTTCTGGACTGTAACTCAAATTCAAACTTGACGGGGAGATAGATCACCATCACAGTTAGGTTCCTTTCGAAATTGGTGTAATTCCCTCGGTTTGTTTTGTCATTTTTTTGTCTGTTTGCCTGTCAAAATTTCTGTTTCCGGACTCGAAAGTGGTTTGTCCGGTGTAATTCCGTTCTTTTGTTTGTCCGTTTATAGCATAGATACAATTATGTAACTTAAATTACAAGTTTTACATTTCTTAGCACGTCTAACGCATTCACCATTTTAGCTGGGTGACCTAACATTTCTTTCCTTGTTTCTAAATGTAATTACAGCAGTCGCTAACCTTATTGCTGCCTGTGCAACCCGCCTTTTGGGGCATCTTTGACCCTCTTGTTATGGATAAAGCAGTACAGAGTTGACTAGAATTGTTGCTATGTAACCTTTATATAATAAGTGACCTTCGTTATTCATTGTGTTGATGAATTACTATGGGTAAACAAATGAGTGGCACCACTATTTGTGAGTTGACTGATGGACTACCAAGAAATAATAAAAGAGAGAGCGATGCAGCAGGTAAACTCAACATTCATGATGCAAGTCCAAGTTCTCCTTCGGGTGGAATCATAACACATAATTGGAGCATAATAAAATTTTATTAATATTAAAGCATTAATGAACATATACATGTTAATACACTACTCATTAACATTTACACTACTCATTAATCTGTTACTCACTAAAAGTTACACTACTCATTAATCTGTTAACACTATTACTATATTAATAAAACTTTTAATACACATAACATCCAAGGCCCGACTGGCCACTTCAATTAACCAAACAGCTAACCTTCAGTTAACCAAACATTAAGTGTACTTGTATAAATAGGGTCATAGCCCCCCATCAACATGATTCACTTTTCACACCACTTGAAAACTTAAAAAAAAAACATAAATGTGATTTTTCACCACCATCCCCAGACATTCATCCAAGTGTAGCACAAAAGCTGGAAAAGTTAGTAACTGATAAATTCCAAAGTCTTGAAATAAATATTATTAACCAAAGCATCAAAATACTGAAAAACTGCTAAAGGTCGGGGACTCTTCATGCCACTTCTGTGGAAATATAATCAGAAACCAGTGAAATGCTATCTAGTTTCTTTCGTCAAATAAACCTAAGAATAAGAAGAGTGTGGGTAACAAAAATGTGCCAGAACTTTATTTAAATAAAATAAATTTAACTGTTAGTAACACTGACGGATCTTACCTGAATGAAGTGAGCCAGACAACATCAAATATGGCTGGAGAATCTTTGAATGTGCAGTCACCAGGGGATGGTCCTGAAGCTGTACTGAACATGTTGAGGTAGGGGGAATCTAACTGTCAGATTATGGCACGGTAACAGTACAGTTGGTTCCATCCGCATTTCATCTACTGTGGCTACAGGATGTGATAACTTATATGTTGCATCAGTATCCCCAATGAAGAATAACAAAGTTGATCGTACCCCATATACAGGGTCCCTCAATCTTGGTTAGGGCATCACACAGATGGGAACCAGTCAAGGCACAGCTAAGGAAACGAAGCACGGTTATTGTAAGAACGTGATTGAAAGAACCGTGAGTCTGGTATTCATATCTTTTACAAATTATTGGAGCACCCATGATGTTCAGCTAGGACGGGTTGTTTATTTATTTAATGATAATATTGGTATTCCTGTTGGCTAATAATACTCCTGGTCTTTGGCAGAGAGGGAACAGCTGGTCACCCTGACCCCTTTCATGGGGGATTTGGGCTATCTTGAGATTGTGGGAACTCTGCAGATCAAGATTTTAGAGGATACTACAGTTAACTATTATACAATGGAAGAAGGAGTGCTAGCTATAAAACTGCTGATCAAGATTTTATAAGAACAGCAAGTGTCTGGATTGTCATGGATGCTCGTGTACAGATTACATTGCAGATATTATTCATAAACTCATTTTTGATGCGGATGTAGCTCATCAGAGTTTTGAGAGTAAGTCCTCTTAAGAGGAGGAGCGGTATTGTGATCACCATATTCAGTCAGTTACAAAAGCAGTTGCTTATAAAAATGCTACCTGGGACACTTTAAAGAGAATTGCTCAGAGTTTCAATAGGCGATTGTGTTACATCCCGAATAGGGATTTTAACATCCCCACTAAAACTGTTGGTTATTTGTCATTGGAAGCCATGTACTTCAGTTTTATAGGCCTGGACAGGGCCCCTGTTCTTATTTATTCAATTAATACATATTTATAAGTAACTGATGTTATCATGTCTACTGATAAGTCAAATTATCAAGAAGCCAGAATCCTGATAGTGTCTGGTTTAAACATTGACACGTGGGAGAAGCACTTACAGGGTTATCCGGATAACAGATTGCTTCAGTATATTCGTTTTGGCTTCTCCATCTTGATTGATGGTCATACGGCATTGCATAATACAAATATCCGGATCCATCATTTTGCGTTACAATTTCCAGATGATATTAACAAATATTTAAGAAAAGTCATGCTTGGTCCCAGTGATGCGATAAACCATACAGAATTTCATTGCTCACCTTTGATGATAGAAGTACTCTTTCAATACAGCTTGATAAATTGCGGGAGATTCGTGAAGAGTGCGAAAAGGTTAAAAATAGGAGAAATGTTTTAAACTGTTATATAAGCTGAATTTAAAACATGACTTAGATATACAGTGTGGTGTACATGTAAAAGTTGTAACTTGGAAAATAAATTTGGAGAGGCATTCTTTTCTGGCAAAACAAGTTTTATGATATTTTCCTACTTTAAACAAAATTTATAAATGTACTTGACTGTGTACTTGAGTACATTATAGAAAATGTATTCCTCCTAATGCTCGGGTGTACTCATACTCCAGTACAATTAACTTTTACATGTCACCAACCATTTAATACCCAGTCAATGGAGCCTTAGCCTTGCAAAAGGCTCAAGTTTCTTCATAGTCAGGGAAAATTTTCAGTTCAGATAATGAAGTTTCGATTATATAATATACAAATACTGGCTTTTACATTAGCATACAGCTAAGACAGTCTGATAAGCTTATATTTCCTAACATGTATGAGTGTTTTATGAATGCCAAATTTCTGTGTGCGTGTTTTAAAAATATATCATACAATTGAGCCATAAGCAAGGCTACATCAACCTATACCCAGTCACTACATTCATTTAGAACCTCTGGTTGTTTGAATTTCATTCAAAAAAATCATATTCACAGAAAAAAAGTGCAAGAAAAATATGGATCAGTTTCCAGATCCCGACCTGAATTTTGATGTTTTTTTTCTGCACGACCAGATGTGTAAGTATTGTGAAAAGCCATAGGAGCCCCATTGACAAGTTGTACTGGTCATGATAAGCCATAATGACAAACAATAAGACTGGACCAGTGCCCAGACTCATCCCGACCAGACAAACTAATTTCTCGATCACAGGTCTGGATGAACCCTTTTGTTGCTGCTATAACACATCATTTGTCACTGCAAAGATGCCAGCGAGATTTTCTACTAATGCTAAGGGCACTATTGTTTTTATTGAGCTAAATATTTTGATTTTCATTCTGATTTGTTGACAAAAAGAACTCATTCAAACCCTGTACCAGCACCACGCATCTGGTGCCTTCACTACAGCCTCCACCACCCCCAGGACAAGAAGAAACCCACAAAACCCCTAAGTCATGCCACGGATCCTTCAAAGAATATATAGAGAAAGAGTGCTGTAACAACCTCTTGGACGACCTAATACACACTGATATCCCAGGGTACCAGAAGTTTGTGATAATGTCCCCTGCAGTACGTTTTGGCCTCATTGAAGAAGATATACACCACAACATCAAGAAAGAAGTCATTTAGGAAGCCCTTAGATGTTGGCTTGAACCTGGCAATAATACTGAGGCAACTGGCATCAGGAGAAATGTACGAGTCATTACAGTATCACTGACTGGTTAACCAATCCATAATGTGAATTTGGCCCAATTGTCTGCATGACCATCCCTACTGAATTCCAGTAAGAGTATTGAATGTGCTCCACAGACTGAGAAATTTAGAACCAGATGGAATGTCCCTACTAGGCAGTAGATGGCAAACATGTCGTCATGAAGAAGCCAAAAAAATATGGAAATAAATATTATGATGAGGATGATGAGATGAGGAGAACCAACCCTGGGGACAAAAGTAGCTGGTATCTATCAGTCCTTTTCAGGACTACCCAATTATTCTAAGACCTTTTATCTAAGCTAGTGTTGCACCAATTTCCAAGAAATTTCCATCATTCCAAAATTCCCATGGCAAATTTAAAAGTCTCTAAAGTGTTCGATTTTGTTGATCTTTCCAAATGTTTTAAAGTTAAAAATTTCAAAATCTGAAACTTTCAGAAAGATCAAAATGTTTGTATAATTTTCAAAGTTTCTAGAAGCCCCAAATGATTTCAAAATTTTCAAAGTTTTGCAAAGGTCCAAAATCTTCTTCAAGTTCAACCAAATCATTTTTAGAATTCAACAAAGTCAAATTTCAAACATTTAGTTACTCACACACCCATTTTTAGTGTGTATTGGGGACATGTGTTTGGGGTTTTAACAGTCTACTTTTTGTTTTGGGGAGATTTGGGTGGTCCTGAGAAGGACCTTTGAATCAGCAGCGGTCTTGAAACGGACCGTTCATAGGTAGGCGCAGTAAGTCTACTGCTGCTGCTTTGGTTAGGATGCCTACTTGGGAGGCTGGCTGCTGATGAGGCTCTTGCTGCTGAGTGGTTGGAGTAGAGGTAGGGTCTTGATGCTGGCCACTGTTGATCATCATCAATTAAGAATGAGGTCTTCAGCCCTCTAAGTTGTTGTCCTTGTGACACTGCTTAGTTTGTTTAAACTGGTTGTATGATCTGGCTTGCTGGCATCTGGGTGTCTGGAGTAGTCAAAATATATTTCCTGGCAGCAGCTGTCAGCTTCTGTGGCTTCTGTTGAATAAGATTATGCTACATATGTGAAAGTGGCACTGGAGCTCTTAGGAACTGTAGCTTGCTATGGCAGAAAGTTGCTTTCCTCTGCCCTGCTTTGTATTCCACTGAAAAGTTAAACTGCCTCATTTTGAAAAGACTGAAAGTCTCTTTCCTCCCAATTTTCTACTTTGGATGCCAGGAAGTTGCAGAAGGCTGTTATGGTGTTCTCCTGTCTGGGACCAAAAGAAATATTTGAGCCAAGTCTGGGACAATACACTCATACTGAGAGTGCTGACAATGGATGAATGGTGTGTTGTCTCAGAACAGAAGCTGATCTCCATACCCTCTGTATCCGTCAATCATCACAAATATCATGGACTGAGGCTGCACTAGCACTGGCTCCTCTCTTTAGTGACTTACATCCGGAAAACTTGTTGAGACCCTTCTGATGTGGTTCTTTAAAAACTTGAACTTATACTGAATCCAATGCTGCCTCGCTGTTATCTCTTTGGGAGCCTGGCCAGACTTTGACTGGGTTAATTTTCCATAGCGAGTTCTTCAGGTGCCAAACCCAAACTATCAATGACAGGTTGTGGTTGCTTACAAATCTCTCCCACAGGCAATTCTTCCTGGCCTTGTCCTTGTCATTGGTTGTAAAGCTCCTCACGATCTTTGATAAAAGTCTGCAATAACCTCCTCATCTGAGTCTGATGAAGAAATGCTCTCCCTTCTTACGCCTTAATAGGCACTCAGTAGATCTTTGACTGCCTTCTCCATCACCCTCTGTGTCCATTTCACTTTCATTCCTGTCACTTGTTTGTCTTTTTACAGCTTCTATCTCACCCTCCCCCTGTTGACTAGCCTCCTACCGCATGGCATTCCTCCCTGTCCTCCCTCTGTTGTTTCTCAACCTCCTCTCTATCCCTTTGTTATCTCTTCCCTCCTCCTGATGTTAGCAGCTGTATCCTCCAACTCAAACTCTGTAGGTGTGTGTGGGGATTTCTATCTTCCACACATTCTTCCTTGATTTCAGGACCCAAAAGTAGGACTCAAAAGTAGCATTTTCAAAAAAGAATAAAAGCCTGTCAGCAAGCAAGCCAACAAAAGTATGTATACTAAATGCTAACTTTATTTCCAAAATATACAAAAACTTATCACAGTGCTACCAGTTGTCATCCATTGATGCTGAAAATCTAAATGATGCATTCTGTCGACTCGCCTTTTATACCCACAGATCCAATAACAGACAAGCCATGAGTCAGTAAGTAAAAAGAAATAGCCCTACACATTTCCTGGCATCTGTAACCTTATTGGTTTCCTTTTAAATTTTATCCTTATGTGTTCCCAGCTTGTTTTGCTGTGATGAAACCAACTCTGCAACCAATAATTTTCTTCTTGGCGTGAAGCCACAGAGTCTAGCCTCTGGTTGATTATGACAGGCTGGTTTCTTTTCAAGGTCTGTATTGTTCTGTGGCTTCTTGAGCAGTGAGGCAGGGGGACTGCAAACAGATAGGTTGGCAAGTACTTCCTGATAAGATGGGAAGGGTAAAAGGCAAGCCTGGAAAGTCGACCATAAGATGTGAAGAGACAAGGACAAGCTGGTTTCCTAGTGAGCGGGGCCAAATTTGTAGTAAATCGGTGAAATATAAAAAATGTCCGACATTTAGCTGACCCACCAAGTCAGGTCAAGAAGCCATAACAGACCCTAACTGACACTGTAAACATTGCAACTGGCCCTCGAAAAGTCCTAATCATATGTTCACTTTCACATATGGTGACATATGTTGAATATACTCTAATTTAATCCAAATGGACGGTATTGACATCATACGAATCTGAGGTGTATCATTTTTTTGGTGGACTGCCTATCTCATTTCTTTATTTAAGTAGCATTTTTGACCTATAAAATTACCACAAGTTTTAACACCAAGTTTTTAACACAAAAGAATCATTCTACTTTTTCATCTGAGAAATCAGCAAATGTTTAACTTATATAATGATATATTTGGTACGAAAATTAGTAAGAAACGCTACACAATAAGAAAAAGGAGAATGAATAAAGTCAGTCTAGGGCAAAGAATAAAGATGTTAGCTTAGTGGTAAAATCAGTTGAAACTGGTGATATATTGTATTGAATCCTAGAACTGTGGCAAATTCTCAGCCTTCGGTTAAGGGTACAATAGATTCTAAACCTAGGATCGGAGGTCAACAACTCTACTTGGAGCAGATGGTTGTGACAAAATGTCTTTGAGAAATGATCTGCCAATCACTCAGTCTTATCATATTGCTGCTGGATCAGGAGGTCAGATGGAGCTTTTGGCTCAGGCAATTTTTTTTTTGGTTCAGGCTATTAATTCAACTGGACCATATAACAGTTCATTCCATATATGCAGTAATAAATATATAATACTTACATGACCAAAGGGAATTGTTTAAGCAGTCCCCACTATGCAAGGTAGCCAGTAAACAACCACAGTGGAGCAATGATGTTTATTATGCATATACATAACAGTGCAAATGGAATGATGATGGGATATACATATATATTTTAATGTGACTACTTTGTTAATATGAGTCCAATTTCAGTATTCAGAGACAATAAAGAGGTCAAGCACCACAGAGAATGCTAGGGGATGATTAGGACTAAAAGGTCGGTATGCCTTGGTGTACAGGTAGATTTTAAGCTGCCTTGTAAAAGAGTCTTAGGATGAGGATAATGTATATATATTACGATTATGTATTATAATCAGCTTATGACCATGGAGCCTGAGAAGGTTGAGCATACATATGTTGACATAAAGAAATTTATCGGATGAGGTTATTATCTTACATGCAGTTCATATATGCCTACATGTGTTGTAGTTTGATCAGTTCCCAGTCTGACCACCGAAGTTAAGCGTCACCACTTGGTATAGGCAGATATATATTGACTCAGGTGATCACTTAAATAGTGACCCACTGCAATATAATCGAATCAGGGTGCTAGATTTGATAACCTGAAAAATGTTCACATGATAATAAAATTTGCAGCGTATTTCAAGAGAGCAATTTCTGGGGAAAAGGGATCAAGTGTTGATCGATTACAAATTGATTAATTAGGTCAAAAACAGTCAACAAAATATATGGATCCCATCACATGATAATTTGTTCAGCTATTGAAAAGTTATGGGATCCAAATATTTAGTATTTACCTAGTTTCCGATTTGTTGATTGGTTGACACTTGATCCTACTTTTGCCCAGAAATTCATTAAAACTGGTCTGACAATACCAACTGCAGATTTGGTCATGCTGAGTCGGTAAACTTCCCCTATCTTGTCGGTTTGTCACTACGGTTTGTCCCGACAACCTACAACTTGTCTGCTGTACCTCTACAGCCTGTCCTCATAGTGTCACATCTAATCATGGAGAAATACACCCCGACCCCCAGTGAGGTTAGGATCTGGATTCAGACAAGCTGGGATGTACTACGTCCTGTCGGCGAGGTGAAACTGACCCATATTTTCCCGTGCTTTTTCTGGATTTTGGTCTTCAATTCCCGACCCTAGAGTCAGTAAGAGTCAGCTCCAGTGGAACGACCCCATTACATGACCTCCTTGGCGAATGCAATTAAACAAAGTTTGTAAAATGGCAAGGGAAAGACATTCTTCATTTTTACTTATTTTTAGGTAATTAAGTAGCTGTATATCTAGCATGGTATTTAGAAGTAATTATTTATAGACCGCCATTTGATTGCTCAAAAAATGACATTTATATTATCTATAGTGAAGAGCATGACTATATTTCTATATCTTTGTTCATTATTTGGGGGTGAAATATAGAATTGTAGGGAATATCTGTCTGGAAACTCAACACAGAATTGTAGGGATTATCAGTCTTTAAGCTCAACATTATTCAAACAAAGTCTTTAATCTGAACCATGTCCTTCCTCAATGTTAAATATATTTTAATTCGTGGTTCACTGGATTGCATTGGGTGCAAAGCATTTTTGTTTTACACTGAATGCAAGAAAGGGTAATGAAATCAAGCCGTAAAGTGATCCATTTGTCCATAGTAAGGTGAATATCGAAAAGAATTTCACAACAGAGTAACCTAAAAACTCTAGTCACATTTCTTGGGTCCGATGGACACATCTTGTGGTGAACAAGGTCAGCTAAATATTAATGGTTAACCAGGTCAACCAAATATACAGATTTGAAATGAGTATACACATGTGGCGTATTATTCATGCAATTTGGGTCTGTAAGCAATGTGAAATCTGTTAGTCAATGTTAAATGAATCAATGATAAAAAAATAAATATGTAAATAAATTAATAAATAAACAGGTAACTAAATAAATAAATGGGTAAATAAATAAATAGGTAAATAAATAGGATTTAATCAAAGATTATCAACAAATAGTTTATACTAAACTATAAATATTTTTTGCTAATCTTTTGCTGAATTTTTCTGAATACAGTCCCAGTATTGTTGTGCTGTTCTCCTGCTATAAATGCACAAAGCAAGATTCGTGTATTATGAAAGTCCTTTAAATATACCTGTTACAATTGTTCCCCCATTTTTTCCTATTTTTGTATTAGGCTGTAATTGCCCCATTATTCACAATGCTCTAATGAAGGACAGCCTGTAATGGGACGTTGTAAATTCTCACCCAGATAATTACTGTAATATATCAAAGGGGACATTCAAGGTCCTTCAAACAATACAGTGATGCCCACATAACACGACAAGTTTATTTTTCCTACTTTCTTTCCTTTCCACAAGAATTAAAGAGAACAAGATCTATGCAAGCCAGATAGTAACATTGTTGGAAAAAGATTTTGTAATTCCCAATAACAACTTAGAAACTTTGTTTTTAAAGGCTAAAAATATATCAATTGTGATAACGAATTCCTCACAAACTACTGTTTTTATATCAAAAACAAGATAGGGTTTTTGTTTCAGGTAGGTCACAACTTAGCAGTTTTGTTTTTCGTAGGTTAAACATTTCTAAATCATAATAATGAGTTATTATCTCATTATAATTTAGCTTTTTGTTTTTGGAGGGTTAAAATTTTTGAAGTTGAGATAATTTTTTTTAAATCTTAAAATTATTTGCTTCATTATTACGACATAGTTTTTTTTTTGGAGGTTAAAAATATAATTAAAGTTGAGATAACGAGATTAATATGTTTTAAAAGGTTAAAAATATTTGTTTCATTCTTATGACATAGTTTATTTATTTTTAGGGTAAAAATATAGTGTCACAGCTAGTAGTCTACCTCACCCTAAACTATTTATCTTAACTTGTTCTCATGCTCCTTAGATTAAGATGGCCTCAAACTATGGTAAATAATCCTAAAGAATTTTACCATAATTTTGTAAATTTTACAAGGATTCATAACATTTAGATTAGTTGTTATTTGTAACTAAGTTAATTTCCCCAAATGGGTTTTTTGTTCTCTTATCCACGATCTAAGGCAATGTGGGGAAGTATACAACTCTCATTGCTCAATATAATATTAAAAATCATTCTTGTTTTCATAGCTCTAAATCTCTATTGGAAGACCTATAAGAAATTAAATAATCCTCACCCTTGAAAGGGAAGTCAAGCTAATCAGACATCATGGTGGACTTGGTATGTGGGAAATATGGTTAAAGATCTTGGGGTCAGCCGTCTATCCTGCCTGCAGCTGCCGTTATGGTGGCCCATATCTAAGTGATCACAAGTTGTAATTCATAAGCGAAGATTCATTTACATCTACAGTCAGCATGGTGGCTACAATTTAACTGCACAGCCAGCCACGGTTCTCCTTCAGTGTCATCATCAATGTCACAGTCTCTCAGACTGTGCCATTGTTCTCTTACCCCACTTCATGGGTAGCCTTAGCCCTCGGCTGAACCAGGCCCCATGAGACCACACTCACCTATCAACATGTAGTATATTTGTATATCTGTATACTGATTCTACATGTTTATGTCCAATTGTGTAACTTATTTGTAAATTTGTTACGTGGCTCTGGGTGGATTCCCCAAAACTAGGCAAGTTAGTTATTTCTTAAATTATCGCCTTTGTTGCTTCACGTGATTATATCTTTAATTGTATGTAACTTAAGCATGTAAGTATGTAAGTTCAAACACCATAGTAGTAGGACCACATTAACGGTGGCGTTGTTATTGCATTATTGTATATCTATAAACTTGCATAAATAGGTATATCTGGTTTAAAGAGTTTATAATGTACCAATATAGTCAGTGTATTGAACTTAAGGGTATGTTGGTAATATAATGTTAGCATGGTGTATATCTAGCTTGACACGGTAAAACTTTCATTTCAAGGGTTCACTCACGCTAATTTTTTTCCAAAATTACTTTTAAATTACTTATCTCTTCATTTATGGTAATTACTTATTTTACTCTTCCTACTGTATTAGAGTGAATTTTTATCACTCGTGTGTTAGTTGTATGAAATATTTCCCACTATGTTAATAAAATAAAGTCAGTTAGATATGTACTTGGTTGTTGTCATAAAGTGGATAAACTTTATGAATGTTAGCAGGTAATGTCACAGTTCTATTACCAGTTTTATTGTATAGATTTTATTTTGTAGTCATGGACAAGTCAATGCATGTACATTAATGCTAATTTCCATTTAGTCACATGTGTATCAATGCATGGATATTAATGCTAATTTCCATTTAGTCACATGTGTATCAATGCATGGATAGTAATTCTAATTTTCATCTAGTCACATGTGTAGCAATGCATGGACATTAATGCTAATTTTCGTCTCGTCACATGTGTATCAATGCATGGATATTAATTCTAATTTTCATCTAGTCACATATGTATCAATGCATGGACATTAATGCTAATTTTCGTCTCGTCACATATATATCAATATATGGATATTAATGCTAATTTTCGTCTCGTCACATGTATATCAATGCATGGATATTAATGCTAAATTTCATCTAGTCATATATGTATCAATACATGGACATTAATGCTAATTTTTATTTAGTCACATGTGCATCACTCTTGGTAATCCTATGTGCATACATTGGACATCTATTAGTGATCACATTTGTAAATAAATAAAATCCTGCAACTGGGGTTTTTCTTCTCTAATACCTGATCTCAGACAATGTTATCACACACACAATATACCTCACTAAAATTTAACATTACTAGAAACAAAAGTGCAAAAAAGGTTTCAAACTTATTGCAATTTTCAAAGACAAACAGGTATTCTTTCCATTGAAGAAATTCAGTAATACGCAAAATGGTCTACCGTAATGACAGCCAAGTGGTCACTTTCTAAGCTGAGTTTATTTTAAGAAAATTACAGAATTACTCTCTTTAATCACTGCCATGAATCACCCTGTAATAACAAGCAATTGCGACTTCAAACTATGTAAATGACTGCCATAAATCACAAAAACATCATTTGGAGTCAGGAAAAGAGGATAGTTTTCATTTTCTTCAATTATATCTTCCTTGAATACCTATAAATCTTTATTGTAGTTTTTTATCAATCTTTGCAGCACTTTCAGTCTTTGAGCCCAGCTACACCTTTCATTATAGTCACTTCCGTGTCTATTTGTTTTCTCTTTTGACAATCTGGTCCTTATGACCCTGAAAAGAGATCCTCATATCTGGGTAGTACACGTTGAAGACAATTCTCGACATCCATCTAGACCCCTCTCCACCGCGTGAGCATATATATTGCTGCTTAGCTCATAAAGATGTATGGGAGGCTTTTGAAACTTTTTAAAAAGTGGTGCGGAATGCAAAACATTTTCCAAGCTGTTCAAAGTTCAAAGTTAGGATTGCATATTGGGACCAAACCTCATCACTTCCCACTTGTGGAAGTCGCCAAACTTGCTCACCACTAGGCCACAGAAAACCTTACGAGTTGTGTTGAATGTAAATGAGGATGTCCCTCCAAAATGTGAATCCTTATAAAGGTTCCCTACCTAAACATGAAACGGACTGAATCACAATTGAATTATTTATATGGGGCTTTCTGTCGCTTTAAACACACAGGTCATATCACAACAGGTAGATTTGTGGGCAGAGAAAACCATTATATGCAGTTGGTCAAGGTTTTGTGCTGTAAACTGCCGACAATTGGTAAGCTAATACCTACTTTTCCACATAAGGTCCGGGGCTTGAACTGCCAACCTCGGATGTGGGAGGCGAGTGTGTTACAACTGCGCCACCATGGCCCCTTGAACCACAGCTTAAAAGTAGAGGGGCTATTCAGTTGCAGCTTGTGACACTAGTAAGGAAAGGTATAAACTGAGTATGACCAATTGTAAAATCACAAAATATTCCTTTTGAAGCTAATTTTTGGATGGAAGATACCAACCATAGATGATTAAACCTGAGAAAATTCAAGAATCTGGTATGCATGGACATATTTTAAAATGGTGTATGTGATCAATAAAGACACAACACGTAATGTAAGTGTAATGTAGAAACTGATCTTCCTTTATGGGATATGTTGGTAGTGTGGTCAGCTCCACAGAAATGCCACTTGTGAATTAGATAACATCATGCATAATATTACATTAAGTTATATACAAGTTAGTCCGAAATCTGAGGTTGGCTATACAAACCCTTGACCCGACCCACTGTGGAAAAGTTTCTGCTGAAGTCTATAAAGGTGAAGTGTGACAGAGAAATTATGTTGTAAATTTTCAGATAATGTTATTTCATAATTACAGCATAAAACCGTCTCATTATAACAATTTTCACTAAATGCAGTTTCCACTTCAGATAATAATACAGATTTGAAAGTTCATTAGGAATTAATGTTCACTGTCCAAGCTGATTAGCTAAAATAACAAAAAATATTTTCTAATGAACAGTTCAACTTATACAGCATTTTGCATAATCCAGAAATAAATCTTTTCACCAGTAAACATGTGAATGTTCTCTTCTTTAGTATTTCCCCTTCATTAGGTACTTCTACAACTTGTGAGCTGCGTGGGCTTCCCTAGTTCATTAGCCTTTTCACTAGTTGAACAAAAAGAAAACATAAACAGCAAGATACAATCAATGACATTGAAACACCTTTGGCCTAGACGTGGCCTGCAGAGCTTTTCAAATAGCTTCCATTAATTGGCTGACCAGCTTTAAACAGACTGCTGTTATTAAGGCAGTGATAATGGGTTTCACCCTTTCACATTCCGGGGGAACTAATTGGTAACACAAACATATATATTTAAACTGCTCCATGGTGACTCAATAAAGAAACCAAGATGTGGGTACAGCTAGTTTTTTTTTCCAAAAATGACCTACTGATCTCCGCTAACGGGGACTCTGATCAGTTGTTCTGCAACAATGTGCAATGTCAAAGTTGGGGTTTTGCATCCCGTTCAACAGCCAGGGTCATATTGGGAACATTCCTAAGTATTGTCACTTGTGGGAGTCGAATCCACAGAAAGGTGACAGCCTATAATTAGATACCAAACCTGCTTACCCACTAGACCACTGAGGACCTCCAGAAGCACATACAAGGCAAAACGTTTAAGAAACTGCAAGGAGTTTTGTTTGGATTCGGGTGTATTATAGATACTATTGTGGGAATGTCCTGTATTTTTGCCAAGCATTCTGATAATTAATTATGGAGGTATAAACAAACTGAAAATCTCCCAATGATAAAAAACCCTTTTAAAATAACTGTATTCAGACGATGTTCTGAATAAAAAAATTAAAAATAAAAATTAAAAAAATTGAGAGATCTATTCTTTGTGCCATTATCAATATTTTCTAAATGCTCCAGTAGAAATCTGTGCATAACCTTTTGAGTAATTTAACAAACAGAAAGACAAATAAACACCGTAAAACACATTTTCCTGAACAGAGGTAACAACATGGGCCTGTCATGATTCATACTGTTGAAGTAAGTAAGTAAGTAAGTGACCGACCGGCTGACTAGCTGACAGACTAATTAAATGAATGAATCAATTTGCATTGACAAAATACAGAGCCTTGAAAATGCCTGAATTTGGATTTTGAAGTTCTTTCCGCTAATATTCAACTCACTTCATAATTAAAATCATGTAAACATTGATATTACAAATACAATCCCCAAAAAGTCATAGCTAAGGCGCCATGCGTGTAGGACAAATTTTAATTTTTTTTAAAAGTCGAAATACAAGCCCACATATGACCAAAGGTAAAGTTCGAGTGTGAGAGGTCATAATGACTAAAGCAAATAGGAGTAGTAAAATCATAATTATAACAACCAAGCTAATATGCTGAATAGGATGTGTGAAAGTAGTAGGCATACACAGCATCAGAAGGCCAAGTTTCATGTTCTTTAAAATGTTCCAATAGAACCCCATTTTGGAATACCCACAATGACCAGCCCTCTCGAAATCGTGAAAGGTCACAGGGTGATTGGTCAGGGCAACAATATCACTCCACGAAGGGATAACGAAAGTTGACTTGTGATTGTTTTGACCTGGAAAACATTGTAACATAACCTTCAAGGTCAGAACTGGGTAAATATCCAAAGTCCCGAAATCCGGTATGGCTATAGTCCTATTGTCCCTCAACTCAGATTGACCCACACATGATAAAGTTGCATTTGGAAACAGTGCAACTTTTCATTAATTATCAAGTCTAATGGAATATACCATCGCCTTGAGTAGCCAGTATTTAAAAATTATTCACAACTTGGAGACTGTAACGACATTTAATCCTGAGAGTGTCAGTATCTGACCGTTCTATATTGCCATGTGTTGTGTACACATATGTCTTGCCAGTAGTTACAGTTTTAAAGGAATACGCTTTGTTTTTATCATTTCTGATCTATCTATCATTTCTGAAGCAAATCTTTCCTTGTGATTTTTTTTCTTTCAAAATGAGATGAAATTCAAGCTGTATGGATAAGAGGCCTGGGTCCAATGTCCATGTTTATTTATGTTTTACTTGTTTTTGTTTGTCCCTGCATTCCAAATAAAGTTGGGAAAATAATCTTCCGGAGCAAAGAAACATGCAGAACAAACATGATCTAGTATGGTGCCTTTGGTTTCACGAGTTTTTGAAAAAGAGCAGGATCTGTTGTTGTAATATTGGCAAGGCACTATTTCCCTGGTTTTTTAGATTCTTTTTGTTTTAATTCTGGGACACATTATTGTGTGGAACATGATGTTGAGCATTGGGATCTGATCAATTTTACTTATTTCTGAGTAAGGTTACATCTCTCCCTATTCCGTTCAACACAACAAAACAGTGTGGCTGACTTTTGCCGCATGCCATGAAAAATCATTGGTATCATCGAATAATGCAATCTTGTAATGAAGCATGTGTGAACGGATTTCTGGATTTTATTCTTCTTTCATAATACAGCAAAAGCAAGCCACCCACTGAATTATAGTCAATTAGTCATATGTTACGTCTCTTGATTTGAATCTGACATCATAAATTCATGAGACCATTTGACCCTGTTGGTTAGCAGCACCCTTACTGGTCCCCGACATAACAACTTTATTTTATGGCTACCTGACTTGTTGATGTGTGTCAGTTCTCTTAGTCTTTTCTTAACTTGGACCTGAAGTAACACATCTTTTTGCATTGCAGCCAGACTACGTATATTATCAACTTACACAGTCAATGGACTGGATATTCTGGCAATGTGACCGAGGTCTGTTTGGGAAGAGGTTTTCTTTTTTAACTTCACTTTTTCATTTTTGAAGTATCAGTAGTTTTTCTACATTGCATTTCTTCCGTCTTAGTCTTTGGCTCATCGACTTCAGTTGGGCCAAGATTGTTTGATTAATTATCTGCTGTGCTACGGATCTGGCTTTTGGCAAGTAAATCTGACTTACATGGTGATGATTCTTCGGAATCTGAATCCTTAAATAAAGCAGAAATATCAATATAACTACCTGGACAATCGTCATCCAAAATATAATATACTTACCGTGTCAGAAGGTATGATAACAAAGTTCTGTCCTCGCCTAACTCAATCACTGGCAGTTTTATTGGATCTGCCCTACCAGACCTGAGATTATACTGATGAGCTTCAGCTATTATTGCAAACCACATCTTAAAAGTAAGACTAACATAAAAATAAAACCCTAAAATCAGTAAATTGTGGCAATTTGGTTAAAACAATTCTGGCTGTGTCTCCATGTGCTGCTGGCAATGAAATGGATGAATGTTACATAACATGCCACGTTGTCAAAGGTCAAAGGTCACTACTAGTTTCACTCAGTGACCGTTCCAAAATTTCCCCCCAATAATGATCTGGTGAGTGCTTGACAGAAATGTGACAAGCAATGATTATTTCAATGTTACATTGCATGTAATAGCAGTGCGCAATACCAAACCTTTCTGTCTGGATATACAATATTTTGATAAAAGATAGTGAATGCGTTGGAATTTGGCATAAGCAATCCCAGAGAAAGTGAATGAGACTACGGATTCAAAATATGATATCTACCACACTCTAACCATCAGTTGTGAAGTTTTGACACATTAAACAAGTCCAAAGGGTGTTTCGGTCTACTAGTGTGAGCCCCAAAGCCATCAGAGACAAGAGTAGTGCACTGAGGCAGTTGCCCATCCAAGTACTAACAGAGCCCATTGCTGCTTAACTGCAGTGATGAGACTGGAAGACTTCCACCTATGAAGCAATTCATGAAAGTCCGGAGAAAAAAATTTAAAAAACTAAAACAAAAAAAAAACAGAAAAAAGAGATCCGTAGAAGGGCGAGCCTCCCTAGAGCTCGCACTTAATAAAACCCTAGGTACTCAGTGCCCACTTCAACTAGTTTTACAAGCTCACAAATATACATATTTCAGCTTTACAGCAAACAAATAACTAAATTCCATATACTAAATCAAATATATTCATGGATAAATTTCCGTATTTTTCTCATTGACATTACTCAAACAGTCATGAGGGGATCTCATTGAACTTTTTTATGTGGGTAGGTCCTGGTCAAAGAAGAAGTGATTACAATGCAGGTACAATTACCTATGAAATCAGGTGGGCCATTCCAGATTTTCGGAGCATCAAAGGCAAAACCTGTATATGTTATAAACAAACAAAATAGAAATCAATCTAATTTTAAGTTACACCCTAGACAATACAAAAACTACTCGAAACAATCTGATTGATTTTATGCAAAAGTGACAGTTGATTAAGGATGCAACAAATCATTTTGTGTCTCATTGTCTAAACGGACAAACCCCCTGAAAGTGTATTGATATAGTGATTTATTCCCCACATAAGGCACTATTTATGAGAGGCAGTTTTATTACAGATTGTTCTTAGACCTCTTTCTGCTTGAAGGCACATTTATGTACAGAGTTTCAAACGTTTCATCAAACCAGAGACACGTGGCTTTGTCTAGTGCTATAAAGTTGTCACAGGTGCAAATAAGGAAAACTACGATCTTTAAATAACCACAGTAATTAAGCACATGTTTCCATGTACTTATTTCTTTGGGTTTTGTCCATATTTGATGAATATGCATTTGTGGAGATATGACATTTGTAACTGTAAAAACTGTAACTGCATGTGACATCCCCTACGTTTTTGGCCTTTTATGTAACTCCTCATTCCTTCATATTCTGCCAGTAAAGTTTTAATTCGACTATATTCTGTTCTTTCCATGGTGGGAAAGTATTAAACTGCTCAAAATCACAACTGATGGTGTGGAGGAGTTATTTTCGGTATTTGACTCCTAATTACTCCATGTTCTGTCAGACCTCTGTCTGTTTATATTCTGTTTTATTCCCTGCCTTTCCATGGTCACAAAACTGCTCAATATTTTCGTCTAGTGTAGGTGCATGAAGGACTTACTTTCTTTGGTATGGCAGAGTTAACTCCTGTAACTGCACATTATTGTATTTTTCACTATTTTTATACCTTTCGATTTAGTTATGTGTCAATCTATGTCTTTGTGTGTCGCTTAAGTTGTATATTTGCTGTAATGTAAATGTGTATTTACAGTATTTTTGTCTGTATCAAGTTGTCTCCATTGTCAACCCGAATTCTAATTCTCTTCTGTTGCAAACTGTAGCTAGAAGAATTCATTTGGGTTTCACATGAGGTACAACATTCTTCCTCTGATTTCCTGCCATCTATAATCTATATGTGTTATTAGAAATGAAATATTTGCTTTCTTTTTTTTTGTTATTTTTCAGAATGTCACTAGAGAATGAAAATAAAATGAATATTTGAAAAATAGATTCTGCAATGTAAATTGCCAGGCATCAGTAAGCAACTACCAACTTTCCCACACGATGTCCAGGATGTGAACCACACGCCCCAGAAGTGAGAGGCTGGTGTGCTACCCACTACACCACTAAGACTGAATCCAACATATGCGTGTAACTATTCCAGAGGCCTGGTGTAAGTCATCAAGGGCTTTCATACCAAAGTTAAGTTTATGCCAGGTCATGTGGTTAGTGTATCTCAGCTGGTTTTGAACTCATAATCACAGGGGAGAGAGCTACCTTACTCAACCCCATCGGTTAACAACTTTGTCGAGTGAAGCCTCTTCACATTCATTTATTATCAAAATGTTATTTGTTGTATATGTTGTTACAGTCTCAGGGCATGTGTGGTAGCATACCGGTTGCTTTTAAGTTGCAACAAGAGAAGACAAAAGTTTTACTTAACAAATTTAATAATTAAAATAATGATTACAGTCAAATGAGATGCTCCTAATAGTTTGTACAATAAAAAAATAATACAACAATGAACCACAGTTCTATCCACGCAAATAACTAGATCTTCTAGATCACTAGATCTTCTAGATCACTAGATCTTCTGGAGATCACCACATAAATAGTCATGATCACAAGATAATACAAGAAGTGCATACTAGTTTGCCAAATACCATATTTTAAACCAATGGGCAACAATAAGAAACTAATTCCTCTACTTGACACAATTTACATTTCTGTTCTCACAGAGCCCCTATTTTCTTGTAAGGATGACTTATTATGTGGTGATCACCAGAATGTTTTGGGAGCAAGAGAGGATGATGTGGTGAGCCTTAGATGAAGTTGTGCTAATGAGATCATCTGGTAATCACTACAAAATAAGTGGTGGTCACTAATTCGTAATAAGTCTGGTCAATAGAATAGAATAGAATACAAACATTTATATAGCACAAAATTGATGTAACATCCTCTAATGTGCTTGAGCTCAAAAAGGGAAAGTCCAGGGACGTATCAGGTCGAGATCCAAGATTAGCGCCCGCCAGGGATATGTACTATGGTGGAGGATATGCTAGTCTAAACAAATAAGTCTTTAGCTGGCTACGGAAACCTGTTATTGTTTGTTGTGATCGTACTGATTGTGGGAGTCTGTTCCATTCTGTGGGGAAAGCCATTGCAAAACCTCGCCTACCAATGGCCTTTTGTGAGAGACTGAGGAAAGAGAAAAATGATTTCCACACGTTAAACAACTGGTTTTGATCAAGGATGATAGGTATATGGGTTGAGAGAATTTGATAGCCTTGAAAGTAATTAGATTGTACTTAAACAAGATGCGGTATGTGATAGGGAGCCAGTGTAGTTTTTGAAGAAAGGGAGTGACATGGCTAGTTCTATTAAGTCTAAAAACAATTCTACAAAGGTCATTTTGAATCTTTTGGAGTTTAGCTACATTGTATTTACTTATGCCATAAAGTAGGGAATTGCAGTAGTCAAGTCGACTACTGATCATTGAGTTAGATCTTGTGGAAATCACCACATAATTAGTCATTATGACAGGATCTTTCTGTAATTACGGCTTGGCACAGGCTAAAACAAAAATCAGAATATCCTAATAGGGGCCCGATGATTCCCATATAAACAAGCTTCACAAGATAAACATATAACAAAAGTTATATTGATTTTATCTTGAAGCTATGCTAAGTTTTCAATTTCAATTCTGATTTTAATTTTGAATCAATAAACCTACCATGAGTCAATATCGCCAACTCAGTCATATGAACTTGTGATCACCACATCATCTGGTGAGCATCAGATCAGCTGGTGATCATTTCTGGAGTTCATGATGATAGAGTGATCATCTGGCAATCATAAGTAAGTTATGAGCATCACATGATCAAGTGATCGTGACCTACAATAAATGGTGATAACCACATTATTTAGTGACCATGGCTTGCCAAGATTACAACAAATATATAAATATTAATGCCCTAGTAATCTAATCTAATCTAATCTACTGCTTTGCAGGCGCAATATCTTCTCCACTAAGGGGAACTCAGTGCGCTAGTTAACAAAAATAATTTCTTATAAGAAGAGTCGAGGGGCGTTCAAGGTCAGTGTACCGGGTTTGTGGGTGGGACCGAGAGGGAAGGAGACTAAGTTGGGAAGCTAGAGTTGAAAAGGTGGGTTTTGAGGTGTTTCCTGAAAGATGCGACAGAGGGACTGTTTCTTATTTGGAAGGGGAGAGAGTTCTAGTTAACAAAAATAATTTCTTATAAGAAGAGTCGAGGGGCGTTCAAGGTCAGTGTACCGGGTTTGTGGGTGGGACCGAGAGGGAAGGAGACTAAGTTGGGAAGCTAGAGTTGAAAAGGTGGGTTTTGAGGTGTTTCCTGAAAGATGCGACAGAGGGACTGTTTCTTATTTGGAAGGGGAGAGAGTTCCAAAGAACTGGGGCATAGTGACTAAAAGAATTTGAGAAGTGTTTAATTGATTTATGAACTCTACGGTCAAAAGTGGGGGTATGAAGGAACTTGAGTTTTGGGGTACTTCTTCTAGTATTTCTAAAGGAAGGCCCTAGTAGACCTCAACACGTTTTTTCCAGATTAGCATCATATCTAGACACTAGTAATTTGTCGTTGTTTTTGTTGTGCACATGTCTGAGAGTGTACCATACTATATAAGGTGGTGAAGATGCTAGCCAATTTGATAACGGAAATACATAACCTATTTTTTGGAATTTTATTGTGACAATTTGGAGCCCTGCTTTCAAACATAAATTGAATCATGACCGTTGAAAAGCCACTTGAACGGTCAGTCCCCACCACCCTGGGGAAGTGAAAGCCAGGATGCGGAGCATTGATTTTATTTACTTTATACAATAACAGATAACAATAGTAAGCGTGATATAGTAATGTTAAAGTAATATAGTAATGTTAAAGTAATGTAAATAATGCAAGTTACTATTTACAGTCCAAACATTCAAATTACACATCTACACAGTTCATTGTCCATTGGTATGTATACAGTAGTTTAATACTTTGATACAATTAGTAACATGTTAGTAAAGTTTTACATCAACTGAATGACTTTGATACAATTAGTAACATGTTAATGAAATTTTACATCACCTGAATAAAAATGCAGTTACCATGTAAAATATAAATTAAGGTCACCCTAAAGTTAAATCTAAGTCTTTTCACATGAAGCAAGAAGTGTAAGACCAACCTAAGGCTACCTTAGATTGAAAGTTGAGAATGGACAGATATAAGGGGAAAATAACAAAAAATGTAAAATAGAAATTTGTTAGAGTAAGAAAAGTTAGAATTTAGAAAGTAGCCTCAGGTTGAGTTTTATAATTTACTATACACAAAGAAATAACAATACAGTAAGCCCTAATGTAGAGCAGCGGTAATTACACTAAAATATTAAAAAACCAATAATACTAAAAAACATAAAATATGGGCGGACAAAGTATGAGGGTTGGGTGGGTGGGCAAAAATCAGTGAATTCAGTCCTTTCAGTTCAAATTCACAACTAACAGCTTTTGCCTCCAAAACCAGGGTCAATGAAGGGCCATCCAATCACCATGAAGAGTTCATATGGTCACCAAGGATACCATTAAGGGGCTACCCAAACTGGCACATGCACCCAAAATATCACTTAGGGTGCATGTACACCTCCCCAGGGCGAGGGACTGACAGGCGTGATGTCCAGACACCACTAGTGACAGTCCCCACCACCCTGGGGAAGTGAAAGCCAGGATGCGGAGCATTGATTTTATTTACTTTATACAATAACAGATAACAATAGTAAGCGTGATATAGTAATGTTAAAGTAATATAGTAATGTTAAAGTAATGTAAATAATGCAAGTTACTATTTACAGTCCAAACATTCAAATTACACATCTACACAGTTCATTGTCCATTGGTATGTATACAGTAGTTTAATACTTTGATACAATTAGTAACATGTTAGTAAAGTTTTACATCAACTGAATGACTTTGATACAATTAGTAACATGTTAATGAAATTTTACATCACCTGAATAAAAATGCAGTTACCATGTAAAATATAAATTAAGGTCACCCTAAAGTTAAATCTAAGTCTTTTCACGTGAAGCAAGAAGTGTAAGACCAACCTAAGGCTACCTTAGATTGAAAGTTGAGAATGGACAGATATAAGGGGAAAATAACAAAAAATGTAAAATAGAAATTTGTTAGAGTAAGAAAAGTTAGAATTTAGAAAGTAGCCTCAGGTTGAGTTTTATAATTTACTATACACAAAGAAATAACAATACAGTAAGCCCTCAAAGACCCAACACAGGCATTTATACAGATGCAATAACCTCAGCAAACACAGAGGCAATATCTTGAGAATACTGAGGATCCTGCTGAATGTACCTCCACACACAATCCGACGTCCAGGAGCCATGATGCTTAATCTTCTGAATAGAAACCTGGGAGTTAAAAGCTAGGGTGGCCCCTGAACGTCGGAAAGTGTGGAAGGTAAAATGACCTGAGGGAAAACCTAATTTTTTGTTTAATTTTGACAGGACTTTTCTGATTTTACTATCAGTGATTACTACCCAACCATTAACTGTTTTCATCTGGAAAAGTGGGGAATCAGGCTGAGGGTGATACAATTTTATAACTTTTTTTAGAGCTCTAACTGGACATAGTACAGAACCAGGGAGTCTTGGGAGTGTAACCATATGAAATTTATCCCTGGTTTGGAGTGTTTTTGACCACTTCACTGTTATCTGCATGAATTTAGAAGTTATACTTATATCCCGAAGGGTTAAATGTCTAGAAGGATCAAAACTGGTTAGAGAATGAGGGGCTAAATTTGATATTCTAAAGAAACCAAAGAAGGCTATGAGGAATATGGATTTGAACACACAACCAGCTGGTATAAATGAGCACTGATGAATCAAAGCAGTGAGGTTGTCCAAGGACATAATGTTTCTTGTCACAGAGGTGAGAGGTCTGTTTATTTTCAATGACTTTATGAAATATCTAATCTCTGGATGCTCCAGCAACTGGAAGGGGAGACCATACATTATGAACTGGGCCTTCAAGGCCGAGACATGATTTGCAATCATGTTTACTGACACTGAGTTTTTAACCAGATATTCTAGATAAGCCATTAATACAGGAAGTGTGGGACTGGCTACATTGACGCCACAACATAAACTAAAACCCACAAATAACCTAAATAATAATTCATAACATCTCCTTGTCTTGGGACGAAATGCAGCCTTTATTCTGGTATTTGCATCCTGGAGGAGATGACTTAGTGGCTTCTCTCCTGAAACAAAGCATAATAACAGTTCTTATTAGTAAAAACCACAACACAGGACAACACACAACTAAATATGATAGTCTAATTCCAACAAAGTGCTGTTTGTTTCCATCCACATGGGGTTTTTTACTAGGGCATGGAGCCTATGATATTGTTTTTCTGCAAAAGACCATCTTGACAGTAAGTCTGCTGTCTCATTACTTCGACCTGCAATGTGCCTATACTCTAGGTCAATGTCAGCTAGAGCCGCTGTCAACCACACATTTCTACCACACATTGCTAGAAAAGGATCCTTAGTTTTTCCTGAACTGAGGACTTGAACCACTGCCATATTGTCACATCTGACCAAGATGTGTTTTCTGTGCCAGTATTTTGCAAAAATTCTAGTGGCCACAAGGATGTTTATCATTTCAATATGTACTATTGCCAGATTTTTCAAATGGTGAGCTAGAGGAAGATGGTATACAAAACTGCCCCACCTGCCACCCAGACCCGTCAAACATGCGTCAAGTTCCAAGACTCCATCAACAGGAGTGTGGTCAAAGAAGGAGATACCATTATATTGGGTCAGAAAACGTTGGAACCACCGAAGATCTCTTTTGAAATCCTGGGTCAAAGTGATAGTTTTCTTATCATAATTATCCCTCAACAGACCCAACATCCTGTTTAAAAACGTCCTTGATGGCTTGACGCACTTATGGATGTACAATAAGTAACCAAGTAGTGATTGCAATTGACGTTTAGAACAAAATTTTTTGTCACCCCACTGGTTGACCATGTCACAAATCTGACGCAATTTTTGGTTTGGTATTGATACAGTACCAGCAGACGTGTCAATATTGACGCCCAGACAAATAGCCGCTGTGGCTGGAGAAATGAGCTTCTTGACGCTGACGTCAAGACCTAACTGAGCAAGCATGTCACGTAACGCGTCAAAAGAATGACGTGCGACGTCGGGCGTCGCGACCCCGACAAAATCGTCGACATAATTTATTATTTTGACGCCTCTGTGACGCATGACGTAGCGTACAGCGTCGCTTATGCGCTGAAAAATTTGCGTCCCGTGTCTGTTCCCAAATGGCAGACAGGTGTCAAAATATGACGCATTCCTCCACTCTAGACCCAAGAGGTCATAGTCATGTGGGTCTATTTTGACGTGACGAAACGCACGACTTATATCAACCTTGTAAAGATGACAACCTTTGCCTAGGGATTTGACTTCCTGAATAATGTCATCAACTGTAGGAAACGTCAAGATAAAATCTGTGCCAAGATAAGAATCCTTATCTACACCAGCATTAACAGATGCATGCTTAGGCCATGATAAATCTACAATAACCCTTCTCTTTTCAGAGTCACTTTTTTCCCTAGTCATAAAGGGGGATGAGTGAGCACCTGGTATTGGATTTTTTGTGAAAGGACCTAATATGGCGTTGAAATGACGTTCCTCGTCAAGGTAGGCGTCAACATGATCTGGAAATTCATTTGCTGAAGAGTGATTTTTGTGCTCAGAAAACAGAGGACATCTACGGTTAAAATCTAGGGGAAACCCATATTCTAACAAATGAATGAGTTGGACGTCCCAATAGTCAGCAAGAACTTTTTTCCAGACTCCAATGTTTAACTGAGATTCAACTGGAATCCGACATTTCAGAAAATTCGGTGCACCACTAGCTCTAATTGTTTTATGCATTTTGATGGGACATTCAATTTTACTCCCATCCTGTACATGGACATCTGGGATTATAAACTGTGAAACTGGCACAAAACCAAAGTTAAAATCACTTTGTTTACGCCACTTTGCTAAAAGTTGTTGGACTTCAACATCTTGAGATGGAATTTTCAAAGATTTTGTAAACAGGGTGTTTACAAACTTGTCGTCACTTGACCATTTAATATCAAACAAGGGAACAGTTTTGTTTGAAGTGTCAACACCGTTCACACCTTCATCAATAACACGTTCACACCTTGGACTTTTATTTTCACCCTTACTTTCTGTTAACACCTCTTTCAACACAATAGAGTCAAAGCCAGACTGACCATTGTCCACCTTTTGACACCTATTGAAGGCCACATCTTGGCCAACACTGTAAATGCCAGGTTTCCCATTAGCAGTTTTGTTTGAAGTGTCAACACCGTTCACACCTTTATCAATAACACTTTCACACCTTGGACTTTTATTTTCACCTTTACTTTCTGTTAACACCTCTCTCAACACAATAGAGTCAAAGCCAGACTGACCATTGTCCACCTTTTGACACCTATTGAAGGCCACATCTTGGCCAACACTGTAAATGCCAGGTTTCCCATTAGCAATGTGAAGGTTTGCTTCACATGGTGCAGAGTGATTCACGTTACCTCCTAGTCTTTCAATACTTCTCACCTTTTCGCATGTCACTGGTGCTACCTGTTTTCTTGTTCCCTGCCCAACTGGGGCGATGTCTTTATTACCAAGGTTTTTATGTGAACATATGTCAACATTAACATGATCTGTACACACATTCATTACTTTTTTGTCAAGTACTGGAAGTTTTCCTTCATCACAACACTTTAAAAAAGTACTTTTTTGCACCCCTTTTTTGAGATTGCTGTGTTTGTTCCCTTTTGCTAACAACCCCTGTAACTTCCTCTTATCAAGAGCAGAGTTATAGAAACACCTAGTACGGATGTCTTGTGAGTGATTTTTAGGAGGGAACCAGTACTTGACATTCTTGACCACATTTTTGGGAACTTTTTCCCTGTTTACAGTACTATTTCTATGTACAGGTTTGCCAACAAACGTCTCTTGTTTAAAAACACTTTTCATTTCACTGCCACTGCACTTGGTGCTACAATTTTCGCTGCTCAGATTCTGACTTAATGCTGAGCAGCTGTCTGCTCGTTTTTTGAATTCTTTTTCAACTGGCAATCCCTTTCTGGGTGACCCAAAAAACGACCCTGGGTTAGACAGTAAGCACATATGTGCTTGTGCATTTTCCCATTTACCTCGTGGTCTTTCCCAAATTGACATGTTCCAGATTGAAAAGGTTTACAAAACCAAGGTTTTCTTTGATCCCAATTTTTTGCCCAATTTTGACGATGGGGAGGATTGTGCTTTTGTGCATGAGCCCTTCTTATTCTGTCAATTCGTGTGGTGTCAGACCAGCCTACTACCCCCCTCTCCATCTCACACATCAATACAGCATGAGAAGCTTTCGCATTTGCCCAGGAGAAATCATTAGCGTCTTCCATTAGGTCAGCTAAATAGTTTAGCATCTTCTCCCTACACTCATGGTCAGACTCCTCCAAAATATTTTTTGCAAAACCCTGGACAAATTGTGTGAGATTTAACTGATCATAGGATAAACGCTGTTTACCAGGGCCCCCCAGAATGTGATCTTTTGGCCAGGAAACTCTATTGTTTACCAAAACTTTACTCGAACCCCCCCTTTTTGATTTTATTTTTGGTATATCATTACCTTGATCCTGTTTTTCTTTTTACAAGCTTGCCAGTTTTTTGTCAATTTTCTTTTGAATGGACCTAGAAGACCTGATTACTTTTAACTCTGGTAACTCAATTTCGTCATCTGAAGAATCACTACTGGATACTAATTTTAATCTTTTTTTTTTCTGTTTTACAACTACGTCAGAACTTTGAGCAGAATTACTACTTAACTTGGGTCCTTTTCCAAGTGTGGTGCCAGCTGCTGATGGGCCTTGTCCTTCCATCCGCTCCTCCACAACATCAAGCCTCTTGCTGACTTTCCTGAGCTCTTGTAGTATCAGCACTTGTACATCACCAGTCACACTGTCATCTTTCTTCAGTTTCTGCCCTTCCATAACACTGGAAAGCCCCGGGCCACTGGCCCCACTAACATGACTGTTCTGTCCTCCCACAGGGGCTTTTTTGCTGCTCCCAGCCGCTTTCTTAGTGATAACCATCTGGTCATCACTGCTATCAGAGTTCACACTGGAATTTGTACTGTTCAAAAGTCCCGACACATCAGAAATGTTATTGTCATTTGTCTTTTTCACTGAACATTTTTTGCCTGTAGGTGGTAAATGACGGTCCACACACACATTACACCACCTCTTATTTTTCCCCATTTTTATTCACAATACTATCTGAAATGTAGACAGGAACTGGTCCTGAGTTCACTGCACTGACAAGGATTCAGAATCAAATTGGCTAGTACAAGCAAGGGATCAAGAAAATAGGTTAGACCGTCCCTCATACGCCGCCAATTCAAGCCTGAGGTTGTCAATGCAGTGAAGACAATGGAAGTTCTCGCATCAGTGGCACATCAATCCAAGTTCAATCAGCATACTATTCACTATCATCAATCATTAAAAGCATAAAAACAGTACAGTTTTTAAAAATTCTAAAAACATAAACAATCCATCGTAAAAGCAAGAGTATGTAAACATAGACTATGATAAAATTTCTTTCACAAAAATCAGTGAATTCAGTCCTTTCAGTTCAAATTCAAATTCACAACTAACAGCTTTTGCCTCCAAAACCAGGGTCAATGAAGGGCCATCCAATCACCATGAAGAGTTCATATGGTCACCAAGGATACCATTAAGGGGCTACCCAAACTGGCACATGCACCCAAAATATCACTTAAGGTGCATGTACACCTCCCCAGGGCGAGGGACTGACAGGCGTGATGTCCAGACACCACTAGTGAATAATTAATCTATTTGTCGGTAGAATATATATGTATATATATATATCAATGTATGTTTAAATCAATCGAAATCCAAGGAGATAAAAACAGGTGAATACAAGAACTCTTGGAGCGTGTGGACCCCATTGACAAAGCATTTAATAATAAAGAAGTAAATGGAAAAAGTGAAATATTTGCTATTTTTCTGTATCCAAACGATTTTCCAGATCAATAACAAAATTTAATGTAAACTAAGTAGGACCACGACCCACTTTATGATTTTTTTTCATGGAGCTCCAACCAGAAGTTTTTGTATAATCCTGCTAACAAACACAGTTGCCACACTAGGCTGAGCTTTGACCCAATATGCCCTAGCTGTTGAATGTTATGCAAGGTCAAAAATCTGACCTGGAGTTCATACCCAAGGTCAAATACTGTTAGACTTGGAATCAAACTATCAAGTTCAGTGATAACAGCTAAAAGCTTAGGTAGATTGTATAATCCCAACAAACCAGGTGAGAGCCAAGCTATTACTAAAGTGACCTAGCCAGGTCAAATGAAGATAAGTAAAGGTTAAAGGTCAATGTGAAACCATAATTGTTTTACAACTGATTATTTTCTGACACAATGAAACGAAAGTTTGCGATATTTATTTTACATGTTAGTTATATATACATTGTGCTAGTCACAGGACAAAATTTGTAAAATTTTAACTGGCCCATGTGGCGCCTTAAAACTGATAAAATACCATCTAATTAAACCTCATATAAAAGGCATAACAGTTAACTCTTTTGTAGCCAGCAACTTGTGCTCAACAATCTACAAGCACCTAGTGTCCAACCTCTGATGTATCATTACGACTTTACTTTCAGTAATTGACTACTATTAGCATCTCGTGCTCAATACATTATTTCTCTTACTATACAATACATTATTTATCCATAACATACACATTGTAGCTCATGAAACATGTAGGAGGGAAGAAAGGGGAAGGTGGTGGGTTGTTTCAAGGTGTTGTTTCAATGCAAGCTCAAGTTCAAATGGTCAAGCATTGGGTGTGAAAACCAATCAAGCAGCAAGGACCCAAGAGGGATTGGTCGGCCTCAATGTCATTGGAAATATGTAGTACTATGGTTCAATGAACCGAATTTATAGTCCATTTATGCTTAATAAACTATCCTGAATTTAATATCTCCTTGGGATTCAGTAAATATATCACTAGATGGTAATTAAAGAAATGACCAGTGCGACAAGTTATATTTTTAATCTTAGTGTCTCCTACATGTTACTCCATAAACCATTTGTGGCTGAAATAACTAACGTTGTTTCCTAATTAATAATAATAATAATAATAATAACTGAAATTCCAGTCACGTTGAATGTTTTTTTGAATGAGTAAATTGTTTTTCCCAAATTGTTTCCTAATTAATAATAATAATAATAACTCCATAGTACATCTCTACCATTTTATACGCAAAACCACTGAAAAAATATATTCTGAAATTCCAGTCACGTTGAATATTTTTTGAATGAGTAAATTGTTTTTTTCCCAAATACACACTAACCACACTTTGTAGTCTGATATCTACAGTTTCAAGTAGAGACAAAATTACCACGGTTTAGGCCTTTTCCACTTTTTTGTTCTTGCTCAACAATCAGGAAACAAACATGGACTACATTAGATTGGGGATAACTTTTTGTACAGATATATCAATTAAAAACTATTTTAGACACAAGTTTCTTTGGCAATGTACATTATCGGTACACGTAAATGGAAAAATATACACACTTGTGATATTTATATAGAACAGAATGGACGAAAAACACTTAGATAGCACAAAATTGCTGCAACATTCTGTTATGCACTTGAGACGAAAAGTTGGGGAACATGTCAGGTTGAAATCCAATTTAGTGCCCAACAGGGGAGATATACTATGGTGGAGGATATGCAAGTCTGGACAAGTAGGTTTTAATTGGCCTCAGAACCTAAGTTATTGTGTGCTGTGATCAGACCAATTGTGGGAGTCTGTTCCATCCAGTGGGAGAAGCCATTGCAAAACCTTGCCAACCAAAGAGATTCCCATGCATGAGGCTACTGGCTTTGATTAAAGATGATAAGTATGTAGGTTGGGAGAATTTAATGGCCTTGAATATAATGAGATTATATTTGAACAAGACGCGATATGAAATGTGGAACCAGTGTAGTGTTGGAAGATAGGGAGTAACATAGCTAGTTTTATCAAGTCTATATTAGGTACAAGTTTTACCCATGAAGTATAAATTGTTAATGGAACACACATATTGATTTTTTGTACTGTTGGCTCAAACCCACGCTGTTAGAGGGACTGCAATCTTTTTTAAAACAACATTAAAGTCAATCATAATTCTAACTGAAAAATATTATGGTTTTCATTCCCCGGGCCCCCCAACACAATGACTAAGCAGTTGGGATTTAAAATTTTATTAATACATAAATCATATTATATATAAATGTGACTACTAAAAGGTTGTATTACTGACAACATTATACACTAGTAATGCAAACATGCATACAAATTCTACAACCTAACCATTCAAGCCCTAACTTAGCAATAGAAGGGGTGGCCCCGAGCAGAATCATAAAGTAGATTGCAGAAGCATACAACATGAAATTATCTACATAATAAGCAATTTCAGCCCAAGAGGGCCAATACACCATCCCAGGTCCACTGCATTACAAGTAAAGTAGTTGTTTTTAAAAATACAGTTACAGTTATTAAAACAAAGTACTTAAAACATGTACTTTCAGACAAATGAATAAATGAGCAGTAAGAATACAAGTTGCACACCCAACGACTAATAGTTACTCCACAACAACTACATTAGAAATGACAGGCTGTTGTAAACTATACTAAACGTGACTAGATAGATTACTTAATCCTGACACCACTGCCAATCAAACAACACGTGCTAACCAAAAAGTTATATCTGATAAGGATTAACCAGCTAACAATAAAAGATAACATTATAATCCATAAAATCGGATTACTTGAAGCAATGGAGCCAGGACCAAAAGTTATATTAAGTAAATTTAATGCTGACATTCATCCAATCTGTCATTACACATTGCCTTATTACAGATTCAAATAAGTACCATAAGGCTCAGACCAATTGAATGCGCCTACAGTTAGATTCAATGAAATGTACTTGTGACCATCCTGTGCCACAACCTTATTAAACTCTAATATAACTACATAATCAGATCAGTCTTAGCGAGATACTGAACCCATTTACTTAGTTAATACCTTGACAACCAGCCAGTAAAATTTTGTGATAATTACCATATAGAAATCAAATTTACTTAGTTAATACCTTGATAACCAACCAGTAAAATTTTGAGATAATTACCATATAGAAATCAAATTTACTTAGTTAATACCTTGACAACCAACCAGTAAAATTTTGTGATAATTACCATATAGAAATCAAATTTACTTAGTTAATACCTTGATAACCAACCAGTAAAATTTTGTGATAATTACCATATAGAAATCAAATTTACTTAGTTAATACCTTGATAACCAACCAGTAAAATTTTGTGATAATTACCATATAGAAATCAAATTTACTTAGTTAATACCTTGACAACCAACCAGTAAAATTTTGTGATAATTACCATATAGAAATCAAATTTACTTAGTTAATACCTTGACAACCAACCAGTAAAATTTTGTGATAATTACCATGTAGAAATCAAATTTACTTAGTTAATACCTTGACAACCAACCAGTAAAATTTTGTGATAATTACCATATAGAAATCAAATTTACTTAGTTAATACCTTGATAACCAACCAGTAAAATTTTGCTATAATTACCATATAGAAATCAAATTTACAATTATGTTGTAGACTAAAAGAGGATTTACGGTGCCAAATCATCAAACAACTCAGAGTAAGCAACCCAAAAGTAGCCACATAAATGTAACAATTATACCAATTTTAAGTTAAGCTAAAGTCCAAGGTCTGTCTCTGTGATCGAAGCACATCCACCAGCAGCCAAGAAGCACAGAGGTCACAGAAACCGTGTCAAAATCAATCATAGAAGATGAAAAGTTGTAGATCTGATCTAGTATCCAGATGAACATAGCATAAACAGATGAAGTAGAAATGCGCCAACACCCAACGTCCTAAGCCATAACATACACCTAATCTGACACACCATCACAAGCGGGCGCTCAAGGTGACAGCTGGAACCCTGCTACCACACCCAGATTATCTAGTTCAACTGAGTATGCTGGTTAATCTGTCGCATGTAGTTAAGATCCATAAACTACAAACGCAATGAATTTTAACAACCAGAACCATGCTGTTTGAACTATACATCCATATACAGTGTTCACAGCATAGCAGCCCTCTCCTGATAGCTGTAGCTGAGCAGTAAGCCAACCAGTGGGAAGTCTGTTAAAATGAACTCCAGGGTTACTAGTTTCAAATGCACATGATCATAACAATACTTTCTCAATAAAGGTTAGCCAGTTCCTTGCCAATACAGCAGCATAACATCCATACAGCCCTATAATGCGAGGAGAAACGGGAGTAATAGCCCAAGCCGCCTCCACACTAAGTAAACATAAATTCTGACCCAATGACCAGGAAGCAGATTGCGTGCCCAAAACCTGCCAGAAATCACTTGCTATTCCCAACAACATATGGCACAATTGTACATCCAATTGTAACAATCCAGATACACACAGGGCAGAAGTACACACAGGAGGCCTGTTCCGTAGAAATACTGTAGCACAGTTTCCAGTCAATTCTCAGGACTATCAACCTGTAGCCAGGACCCAGCTTACCCCATGCCCAGGCACCTGAAACTGAAAATCAAAAATAAGCACCAGAATTTGGAAGAAAGGGGAGATAACAATGCAATGGTGGGTAAAAATATGTTAGTGCACAGTCTCTGGTTCCAAAATTCAATATGACAGTTTGTAATCCACTGGTGGCTGCATGTCCCTTAGTGATTCACCTGCAAACCCAAAAGAAAACAGTGGGGCTGATCTATAGAAGAACAGCAGTAAACAGACCTAATTACAAAAATAACTTTAAGCTGGGCCAAAGTCAATCATAATTCTAACTGAAAAATATGAAAGTTTTTATAAATACTGAACATCCTGGTTTGCTAAAATAACAATTTGCAACATTTTACTAAACGAAAATCCCATCAATAAGAATTATATTTTACTCCATATAAAGCCACCGTTGAAGATAAGTACAGGAATATATTGTCTTAATGCTACTGTAATTCATTACATTTGTACATATATTAACCAAACATCTACAAAAAGCTTCACTGGCTTCTAGCCTTTCATTTATTCTTTCAGGCCCAAGGGGTTTGAGCGCGGAAGTCAATAGAAATAAGTTCATGTATTTCAGCATCTACTTATTATTTTATTCAAAACTTAGATTTTATTACAAGACTGCACATGTATCCCGATGCCAATTTGTAATTCAGAATTTGTTTGGAGTTTGCCATTGTAGTCATGAGTTTAATCTTATTGGTTGTACCACTTACATGTTCAGCAGTAAAGTTCTGGGGTCTGGAGTATAATTTCTAAGATCATAGGTGTTGTTTTCTATTTCTATAATTTGCTTGTATCCCTTTATAAGTGTGCAATACTGTCCCAAGTAATCATCAATCATCTTTTTACTGACAAACCACTTATCTTTGTGGTGCCATGACTTATTTTTTTAAGCTGCTATAACTTATCCTTGTGGAGTTATGGTGTATCCTTTACACTCTTTTGTAAAACTGGAGCTAAGTTAATTTGCCCATGAGACGTTCAGTTGTTAGTTTCCAAAATTACAGCAAGAGGGGGTTATCATGTTTTGAGTTCCTGTCATTTTTAAACAGCACTCCTAAGTTATAAATAGGCTAGTTCCTACAGTAAGTGGAACAACAGTATTAGGTGTTGGGCAGGAAATCAAATCCCACGTTTTGACTTCTGACTAAAGACATCAAAGTAAATTCATCTAATGAATGGCATATTCCATTCTATCCCTTCAGCATTGCAAGCTTGTCCTACATAGATTTCAACCAAAAAACAATTCCAGATATATCTTTTAAAGCAGTGAAATTAGGACTATTTTGGTGACAAATCATTTCGTGTCTCTAAGGCTGTGGGAACAGATTGCAAGCAAACCTAAGAATTCTTTAAACGGCTGCGTACTATAAATAACAAGAAAATATTTTCGTTTTAAAGACCCTTCAGTTGATAAAGCTGAGACATTCCCTTCCTTTTGAACATAAGGAAAATATGCTCTGTAAAGTGTCTGTCAAAATTCGCTTGCTTCTAGATACATCTAACTTTTGATACAAAAATCAATTGACGAATTTTGTACAAAACAGGCAATTGCATAAGTTTGCTGTTGACCAAGATGAAGTAATGATTTTGAAGAAAATTATATATCAGCATGCATGTACCATTTTTAGAAACTAGTAGCTTTAAGTAGATGAAAATGAAAACATTATATTTTTTTTATAATTCACTTCCCGATTTACAGGGACTTGAAAACAGACCGTGTGAATCTAACACTCTCCACAACACACACACGCACACGCATACCTCCCACACAATGATTGGCTCACGAATACCACGTGACTGACAATGTCAGCCTGTCCTTCAGTGCCGTGATCACTGTTCAGTAGATCAAAGACAAGTTTTCAGGGGAAGCAGACGACATTTTAGTCTTGATGCAGGTCTTGGAAGGACCCTTTAAAGAGAAGGCAAATAGGTATCTCTAGAAAGTCATTAACAAGTAAAGCACAGAATTACTTTGTCATTTACAGACAGAACACCTGTGCATAATATATTTGATGGAGATATTCAGAGGATATTTGTTTAAGGGTTTCTAATTTGTTTATGATAAACTTTGACTTTTCACTGGAATGGAAGGAGATGATTATGTCGGGAATATTGGATAGATTTTTGTGCTCTTTACACCGAGGTCTGTTATATTTCAGCTGACCTCTAAATATTCTCAAATTACAAAGTGGATATTTAATCTAAAATGAGCATTTTCCCTTGATTTTTAATCACAGTTCCCTTGCTATTGGGACATTTGATCGGTTGTGGCAACGTTTGCCTCATACTGTGAAACATAATGATTAGAATTTGTATCTTGAATTAATGTTGGATAATAAACACGTACTTCATACTGACAGTTTAAAGATATTCTAAGATATATTTTATTTAAAATAATAACCGCAGGATAGTATTTCTGATTCAAGTAATTGAATCAAGTGAGAGACTAGAATCTAAAATAAAAATATTCTAGACAAACAAACACGTAAAACATGTGAGGGACTAATAGAAAATGCCTTTGGAGTCACTTTGCAAAGGCTGAATAATTCATACATTTTACGTGATATATGTGATTCAACAACTGTAACCCATGAAGTTATGCTGACAAGTTTATTGTAAGCAACTCCACTGGCAAGTTGAAACACACTCGCACCATACGAAATTCCCACAAAGAGTAAACCATGGATTTAAATTTCACTGGGAATGCAACTCTTTCAGGAGGAACTGATTTACAAACCATTGGACCCAGGGCTGTTTCCTCTCTTGATATAATTATCGGATATATGCGCTTTTATTACACGCCTTGTCTTGTAGCACTGGGGATTGTGGGTAATTTGACGTCTTGCCTGGTGTTTTTGCTCTCCAAATTGAGGAAATTCTCTTCTAGCCACTACTTGGCATGCATTGTGCTTTCAAACACCCTGTACTTTGTCGTCCTATTACTGAAATGGATGGATATGTTTCTAGAAATCAGGACCTACAACCGGCCATTTATCTGTCAAGTGGTCTCATTAACTAGCCAGGTTTCATCTTTTCTCGCTCTCTGGGCGACAGTTGCCTTTGTGGTCGACCGCTACATTGCGAACTGCTGGAGTGTTGAGGCCCCTAATTTCTGTACTATCCTACGTGCAAGGGTTGTGATTATATCGCTTTGTGTGATGGCACTGGTAGTTTACCTGAATATCAGTCTCACAGTTGATGTACTGCTCTATCGGGGTGTACCCTCGTGTAGACCCTTACCCTTATACCGCAGTATGATGAGGGTTGTGGAGATCATGGACATGTTTCTAAATCATATCATGGCCTATCTAGTGATCCTTATCTTGTTCATTCTGACTGTTAACAGTCTCTTCTGTTGCTCTGGAGATGCCAGATACAATGACTCTAATACCCATCTGGCTGTAGTAACCGTCTCATACACATTGGTCTATTTAATAGTCAATCTGCCTTCAGAGTGCATTTATTTAACTCAAACTCTGACCAGTGTCTTCATGGACAGAAGCCCATTTTCTCGGATTACCCAAATGAACCTGATGTATGCAGATATGATTGCGTTATACACAGTGCATACAGCTAAAGCCATGCATTTCCTGTTCTTTGCTTTGGTGCACCCGTTTTTCTGGGCTTCAATCAAAACAAGAGTGAGAAAGATCCTGCGTTGCCTGTCATCTTGTTACCGGAAGAAAATGCCCCAGAAAGCTCATCTGGAAGAACAAATATCTTTGCAGGAAGCAGTCTGATACAAATACCTGTCTGCATCCACTGGCTACTGGCAATCAATTTTCTGCTTAATTGCCTGTCTTGTTAAATCAACACAACTAGAACAGAAAATCTCTTATTTTATGTAAATCTCTGTCTAATTCTTTTGATTGAAATATACATGAACAAAAGTTGAAAACACGAAGAGACCTTTCGATTTAATGACAGCCAACAGGGTAATTTAAAGGTGTATTACACCATTTCTACATGAAATCTGCACATAACCATCTGGGTTGCAAATCGCAAAAAAAACCCAGAATCCTTGTTATTCCAATAGTTATTGGTTTATATTGAATTCATCATTGCTACCCTGCTCGTACCAACTTAAGACATGTGTTGAATCATGTCAGGAGGCACTAAGCACTGAAAAAGATGAGAGCACGAGTTCAACATATTCCCATTACCGGTGGACACTAATGAGCAGGTTTAGTCAGCTGAAGAAGAAAATTTGTTTGTCTAAAATCTCAGTTTCTCTCTTTCAGTAAAGCTCCATCGGTCATGACTCTGCGATGTAATTGTCATACCCTTTTGATGATGAAGAGATTTCTACATAATAGGCTGCTTGATATCAATTGGGGACAAATAACAGGAAATGCTTTGACCATCGGAGATGCCAGACTAGCACATGTCTACTTTGAAGATGTAGAAGAAAATAACTATATTTATGCAAAGATATTTTGATTACATCCGGTATATAATGAATATTGGTCAGCATACGCAGTAATTTATGCTTCATACGTATGCATGGCTTATATTTCAGTTATAACTGAAATGCTTCTAGATATATCTAAAAGGTATCAAACTAGTTTATAATAGAATATGCATTCATAAATTATTATTGTTTGCTATGAACACACAAGTACATTTCAAATAAAAAAGCCAAAAAGTATAACACGTGTCTTTTAATGGAAATTGTTGTCAATGGCGAGGGAGGAACTCAGTAATATACATCAGTGAACAACATCAGTGATTTATTGCACACCTAAAATTGTTGAAGAAAAACATCATTTACAAAACAAGTTGATCTACTTTGTTAGTTAAAAACAAATTTCCAAATTTTATTCATTCATTAACCTGTTACTTAAGAGTTTATAACCTTTCAAAATTTAGCAACATCTTGAGTGCCAAAGCACTCAAAAAATATTTTTGCATACTTTATTGAGTCTGAGACTTGTTTGAAAATGTCATTTGTACTTTGTTAACTGAACTTCAATAATCTGGAGTTATATTCAGTCTCTATTTTTCATTCCATTTTAATTTACAGTTTCTCGGGTATCAGTCAAACTAATTAAGCGCATCTTTTCCAGAATTTTTGATTTTTTTTATAACATGAAGAGGTTTTTATTCCTAAAATTAAGAAAAAAAGAGAGAGAAATGATATTGTATATTGTGTAAGAGGCAACTGGTGAACTTACTCTCAAGAAAAAAACTCCTTTATCAAGTGTAAATATTTTGCAATAGTAAATGGTTTAATTGAAAGTTGAGCTGACAATTTTATGAAAGTTAAGAAGCCAAATATATGTGTAATTTGTCTTTGTATTTTGTTACCTTCTCCCCTCTGCATAAGAGAGGCAAGGGTGAGTGTAATAGTGTCTGTTTGTTGGTTTGTCCATATGCATAACTTGAAAACTATACACCGGATCTGGTTCGGACTGTGGCTCAATTCTCCTAAAAGATGAACTGGATCTAAACCATGATTGTGAAGCCAGAATTGTTTTTGTGATTTTTTTTTGCAATATCTGAAATATCTAAAATTACTTAACATTTAGATTAATTTAAGCACATTATTATACGTTTAGGTAGATATATCACGTTGTTATGATTCGTTACACCATGCTATATTATATTTACAGTCCTGTTTATGGAAAGAGAATAAAGGCTGGCTGAAGGGATATTAAGTGATCGGAAGTTACTTTTGCATCAGCTAGCTAAATTATACTGTTCATTACATACAGATCGTTATGTAAAGATAAGATACTCAAAAAAATAAAATATTGGTTAACAGAATAATTGTTTCGAGAGTAGATACCTAGCTAGAGATAAAAATTACATCCGAGGGAGGATACTTACATAAATCAGCCATGTCTAGTGTATGAAACCTGACATTTCCTTTGGGTCTGCCCATTTGCTACATATCTGCAGTTTAGTTCACACTGTGTGTGACAAGCCTGACAAATAAACAATTGAAATGGCGGGAAATGATGACTACAATTGTAGAAATGGGAGATACATCACAATTTATTGTTGTGACAAATTGAGAGACATGTTTTAAGGTCAAATATAATATTCAAAATAGGTGAGAATTTTTATAAAATGAATTATTGCACAATTCATCTATTTGAAAAAAAGAGTCCTAATATGAGTAATTTTTACTATTTTTGAAATACTAAACTGATGAGGACTGATGATTAAACTTTTAAGCCCAATAATATGGCAGATTTTGGCCAGATGGCTAGGATGTTTTAAAATATTTCAGAGGAATTCATTGTGCTTTTCTATTGATGGTCATTAATCTTTGAAATTCTATTATTTCATTGGTTGGTTGTATGGTTGTAAACAGGATGTGCAGATATGAGTTATCTAGATTTATAAATTATTTATTATACTTCTGTTCCACTGTAGAAATTATGCCTTCCTCCTAGTTACCGTTACTAAAACAGTTACATACTTGACTTGCTGTTTTTCTTTCTTTGCAAAATAACTTGAATAGTTATGAATAGATTTTTTATTAAATTTATGAACAGGTTTACAATGAGAAAATAAACAGATTAGATTTTGATGGTGATCCGCAACTGTCTGGATCTGGGAATTTTTAAATATTTTTTTTACTTATAAATATTATTGGAGGTGTTGGACCATGGCGAATGTATGCTCTTTGTACAGTCCCTTTTAAACATGTGAAGTGCAAAATTTGAATATGTTAAAAAGCACTTAAATTGAACATTCTTACATGAGGTACTCCTGACTAATTTTTGAGTCATGATTTATCTTTTTGGTGCTACAACTGAACTTTACCGTCCTATAACCTATCTTGTCAACTCGTATCATTTTTTTATCAAACTCCTCAGGAAAATGAAGCCAAGTGATTTTTTCCAAATAGAATATTACTGCTCTGAGCAAGTTTATAACTTCCAAAGAGTGATCAGGACTTTGTTAAAGAATGATCTTTATGAATTCTGGAGGTTCAAAGCTGGTTGGTATGCCCTTGGTCATATCACTAAATATTTTGACTAGATGAAGATCAATTGTAATACAGGAATAAGGGTAAAACTTAATTTGTAGCAAGATCAAGCCAAAGACGTCTACTGTCAATAATTTTATATAAACCCAAGACACACAGCAACACACACATCATTGGGGCAAGTTTGTTTTAGTTTAGTGCATTACTGAAAACAAATGTTCTAAAAGTTTGACCAGCATGTTGTTTTATAGCCGAAGGTACACCAGATAAATATTAGTGGTGTTTTTTCGTGTAGTTTCAAACATTGTCTGTAGCTGACAGTAAAAGAGATATAAGTCTCATCAGTATGCTAAACCTTTTCCACAATCAACAGCAAAAAGGATATAGGTTTTATTAGGTTGACTTATGACATAGTTAAAACTCGATCTTATTTAGTCGCCCATAGTTGTTAGTAAAATCAAATAGATTTTACTTTAACATTAACATTCTTGCACAATTGAAAGTGATATAGATCTCAGTAATATGCCAAACCTCTTCCACATTCTACAGTAAAATAGATATAGTTTTTATGCTAATGCTAAATGTCTAACATTGTGAAATCAAATTAGAAAGGTTATCTAAGTATGGTAAAAACAGATAGGTCTCATAAGTATGCAAAATTAGTCCATAGATGAACATGAATCATTCATGACTCAAAGCATGCTGGCGCAGCGATTACACACTTGCCTCCAAACTCTGAGATCAGAGTTCTAATCCTGGACTGACATCAAGTGGGGAAGCTGGTTTTCTGTTGGCTGGCGGTTTACATTACAGAACCTTGACCTACTGTATGTACTGGTTTTCTTCTATCCTTTAAACTAACTGTCACAATATAACCGATACAAAGGTACTAGGCCTGATGTACAAAACACAAAATGCATCAAAGTCTAAGTTTAACTTTTGTCATAGTTGAAGGTAAACAAGACAGGTATCAGTAGGATGCCAATCTTAGTCAAAAGTATAAGATATTATTTTTATGTGGACTCTTTATTGAATATACAAATTACCATCGATTGAAATAGATTGGAATCAATGCCCAGAGGCCTTGTACTGCAATGGCTAGCACGTTAGGCATTTGTGGACTCAGCTTTGATCTTTCTTGGGATGGGTTTGAATCTTGCTAAAGGAAACATGACAAGGATGCACTGAGGTATATCTGTTCTGGTACATGACCTTCGTTGTTAATATAAAAGAGATTTTCAACCACAAAAATCACACATTTCATTGGTAGCGTCACGAGGTACAACCTAATGGACTGGTATACCTTTGCTTATGTTTGACTATGGATTGATATAGTACAGTACAGGTTACTACAGGGTGGAATTTACATACAGTATGGCTTATTCTTTAATGTACACTACCTACATAAGAAGCATAATGATTAGGTAGTGAAGCTAAAATCAAATACATACAAAAATCACATGGAAATGTATGAGATAGGCATAAAGAGGTACTCATTTAGAAGAAAGCAATATTTAACAAAATGTATGACACTCTTTTTAAAAAACCAGAAACAATGTTTATCTCCAGGGTTTGATCAAATAATCCTTTATCGCAAGAGACATTTGTCCATCGGAGCATCTGTAGATAAATCTGTTGTCATAAATTAGTCTCTGGTATTAGTGAGGTGGAACTTTGGAAAGCAATAGGTCTTCTTTTATTGCTACTTTATGAACTTAATCTGACATTGTAATGGGACAGAGTCAAAGCCAGTGATTAGTGAGTCTCATAAATTGGATCTCAAGGAGTACTATATTAAGACCTTAATTAATCATTTTTTTCACTCGTAGGAAAAAGTTCAAATCTTTTCTTTGGCGTTCAAAGGAAAGAATGATTTATTGAAGCTTTTCATTGTTCAGCTAGGAAGACTTTAACTGTCTTGAAAATGCCAAAAAATGTGTGGATATTTCTATGTGTAATTAGGGATTGACAAAATATGATATCGTATTCAGAATATGATCCAGATCTTTCCCAAAATTGAATCACTTCTTTCTTGTATCAGTCTGTACCCACATAAAATTTTCCAGAAAGATCCGTTCATTAGATTTGGAGCAGTCATGTACACAGATAGACAGACAGACAAACAAATGCACCTAAAGCCATAACTACCTTGACAGAGGTAAGAATGTGATTGTAAATTAGTCAATACTGAAAATACATGTAATGAGCTTGAACAGAAGAAAAAAAACAAGGTCAAAATTTGCTAGAAAAATATCACATTGTATTCATTGCTTAATGTGGGTGTTCCACTGGAGCTGACCTGCTGGTAAGTAGGTGTTGTTGGAGGGTCGGGAGCAATGTTTACAGAGTTGGTTAGGATCGGTTGTACTTTCCCGGATTGTTGTGGAGGATCAGCAAAATATCAAACATGTTTGATATTTCACTGACCCTCCATGACTCTGTATCTGGACTGTGCCTCCATTCACTGGGAAACCGTTCTGTCATGAGTCTCTAAGTCTTGTTGGTTACATTTCCTGTCCTATACTGTTACCATCTTCTCTTGAAAAAGTTGCCGTCATGTCATGGTTAAGTACCAGGACTCACCTCCAGACAGGCTGTCTACACTAACTTACCATACCTGAAAGCAAACAGGCCTGTCATAAACATAACGAACCTAACTTAGGCACTTCCTATCAAGTAGAGTTGGTAACATCTCAGCAGGACAAGCCAGGAACACATACAGACAAGCCGTAAACACATAACTGACAAGGCGGTGACAGCAACAATTAAGCCATGAAGTGTGTAGGACAAGCTGGCTTCATTTTTCTGTAAAAGAAAGATTTGTACACAGGAAAGGTAGGTGCACATATTTCTAAATTTTATTTTTGGCTTCCATTGGTCATGCATTGCACTTTTTTTGGTTCTGTTTTTCTATCCTTTTGACTGCTCCATCAACAGCCCACACCAACAAAACTAGATTGCCATCACCAAAAATTCTTCACTCAAGTTTACTATCCTCTTTGGACAGTTGCAACATTGCTTTTGTTGCCTCGCAGGCCCACTGTCGTCAAGTGATGCACTGTTTCAGAAATGGCAACCCTTGGTGGTCCATCATCTTGATTCTTTCCAGTGACATTAGCTTGAACCCGGGTCCATCAGTCAGAAATATCATAGCCTGTCTGCTGAATGCTTGGTCATTGCGGAACATAATATTGGCCTTAAGCGATTTTGTTCCGTCAAATGACCTTGACATCATTGCTGACACTGAGACCTGGCTAAGGACGTCGGACACACAGGGCCTATTGGATGAGATAACCCCTGTAGGTTTCCAGCTTCACCATATCCCAAACAGGAACAAGAAAGGAGGAGGAGTTGCTGTCTTTGTCAGGAATGACATTGATAGCGTGCTTTGTCAAACTGATCAGCAGGACACTTTTGAATACATTACTGTAAAAGTGTCAGCGTCAGTCAAGCCAGCTCTTAGTACATGTCATCTACCAACTTCCATGCACCAGTAAAAGTAAATTGATTGAGGAATTTAATTGTTTCATGGAAGTGGCTGCTTGGTCACCACATAAAAATATCATCCTGGGAGATATCAATATCCATCTAGACAGTCAAAACTGCTGGACAGATCATTTCAACACAGTTCTGTCAGATTTTTATGTTATTCAACATGTGTCAACACCTACGCACATGCAAGGACATATCCTTGAAGTACTCTGCACTAGTAAACCCCTCACTTCCTCTGTTCATCATTATGTAAAGGATGGCATATCAGACCACCTGACTGTCTTTTTCACCACAACATTTCCGGTCAAAAATTCTTAAAGTAAAATGCTTAAAAATCAGGAAACTTGGCAAGATAAACAAATCTGAGCTTATCCAGGCTCCTTACAAAACAGTTAGTTTATTATCACACCAGTATTTCCATACCCTGAGGAACTTACTTGACAAGCATGCACCTATACATGAACACAAAACTCCACATGTCAACAAAGGGTTCATAAACAGTGAGATTTTGGCAGCAAAGACACACAAACGCAAAGTCAAAAGGGAGTGGTGAAGGGACAACTCTGCCATAAATCACAGTAGGTATAGAGCTGCAGTGAACCATTTCAACCGCCTCTTGGAATGTGCGAAAACCAAATACTATAGTAACATGGAAGTACATAGTAGCATGTACTTCCAGATCATACTACCATCAACAGTTTAACCAACACTTTTGCAAGTGTTTTGGCAAGATCTGTCTACTGATGCCGATCCCCCTGTCTCAGGTTCCTACAAAACTAAGTTTGTTTCTTTCTGGACCATGTCAGAGGACGAATAAATCGTGTGACTTGGATCCAATCTCAACATCATTGGTCCTTCATTATATCAGTCATGTTCAGTCATTTCTAAATTCAATGTGACTCATCACTTATACGCAGATGACATGCAAATTTACTTGGAACTTGACTCTAGGAACTTTGATTCTAGTATCACTGAACTGGCAAATTGCCTTGAGGCTGGTAAGGCTTGGATGGGAAATAATAAACTTAAATTAAATCCCGACAATATGGAATTCATAGTAATTGGTGGTGATCAAATCCCGGTGAGTTTGCTTGGCAACATCATGGAACCAGCTGAATCGGTCAAAAACCTTGGTGTCATCCTGGAGGCTGAAAATTCAGTGCAAAGACACAGCTAATCTATGTTGCATAAGTTACTACCATCTCCGGAAACTACGGAGGGTCTGCAGGTACATAAATCATGAAACAGCTGTAAAGGTGGCAAATTCATTGGTTAGCAGTCACTCACTGCTTTATAATGGTGGGGATATCGCAGTCACAGTCACCATACAAGAAGGGGCACATGACCAACATATACCTGAAGACAAAAAGGGCAAAACAAGGAAGGAGTTTCTCTGAGAGAGGTTTTCCAACAGACGCAATCTGTCTTTCAAGGTGTGCAAGACCTGGTTTGCGTCGCAAAGGACACATTATGACAAGCTGGTGAAATCAAAGTCTCTAAACAGGCCCTGAAAGAGATAACAGAACATCAGAAATGGATACAGGATAAATTTGGAAGTCTCACATCAGACACAAGGGACTCGTGCAAATCGTCACACTTTAAGTCCCAGGCCCAAGGAGCCAGTGCTTCAGCTGCTTCAGCACACAACATCTCCAGAGATTCAATTGACATGAACAGTATAGAGATCAGCATGTGGTCAACAGACACCACATTACAGCCTCAAGAAGTCCTCAGCCCCACTGCAGCTTCAGAGTGTTCTTTGGATGACCAGCAGGTCATGGACCAGTTTACACAGATGAGAACAATGCTGTCATTATTCCTTGGGCAAAAGCAGGAGATAACACATACAACCTTCTGCAACTACCTGGGAAAGGATTTGAAGTGAAAGATTTTCAGACATTTAGAAATGAGGCTGTGAAACTTCTTAGCAGCATCCAAAGCAGGGAAGATGAATGAGGCAGTCAGCCCAAGCAACCACAGCAACAAACAGTGCAACTTCAACATTTGTACCACAGAAATTTCAACAGGCACAACAGCCAGCACCAGCTGCAATCTTAACCACTCCAGAAACTCAGATGCCCACAAGCCAGGTCATCCAACCCAAGTGACAACCAAAGGACAGCAGCAGTAATCCAGAGGGAAGCTGACTTTCTTCCTAATTATTGATGACCAACAAGCTGGACTTTCAAGACCACTTACCTACACATTGGTACCGACGAATCACTTCAACCCTCCATCAGTTGCCTCAGCCACAGGAGAAGAAAGTCAACACAACATATCAGGACTCTCAAGTTTCTTTGGAAATATTTCCTCAGTGCTGAGCTACCAACAGATTGACACACTGCAACCTTTTTCACCAACCGACATGCAACCATCAGCCACCTCTCTAACCACCACCGCCGTACAGCAAGAACATCTTCAGCCACCAGCCCAGCCTCAGCCTCCTCTGCAGTCAGCTAACGCCAAACAGCAGCAGAAGTAGAAGCACTACAATTGCCTCCAATCGGTCCTTTTCAGGACCACTGCTGTAAAAAAATTTAAAGGTCTTTTTCAGGACCACCCAAATCTTCCAAAAACAATTAATAGCTGCTGTTTAAAAAAATTCTCCAAACAAGATGCATCACACCGCCCAACACAAAATACTTTGTCCCCGAACACACAAAAAATAAATGAATAAATGTGTGATTTGAAGTTAAAAAACATTTCAAATTTTTAAAAAACGATCTTAAAAGATTTTGAACTTCGAAAAAAAGTAAAATTTTGTTTTAATAACTTATGCCAAAAAATCATTAACAATTAGATAAAGAACTTAAAAAAAACTTTGGCAGAAAAGAAAAATGAGACAAAGGCAATGAAACTTTGGCCCACCCAAAAATTAAACATTTAAAAAAAACTTGGGTGAATTATTTTTGGACCTTTGTGTTTCATATTTTGACCTTTTTTTGATCCTTTTTTTTGACCCTTTTTTGACCCATTTTTTTTACCCCTTTTTTTGACCCATTTTGACCCATTTTTGAGAAATTTTTTAGTTTCCCCTAAGATTTGGATGATTTTGAACTTTAAAATATCAGTATGAAACACAGACCCTAACAAATTTGCACCAAAATAATTTTTAAAATAATTTAAATGGGGGGAGGGTCAATTTTACATAACTTGGGTTGAATATATTCAACAGGGGACTTGTCATTTGAATTGAAATAGTTTTGAAACTTGTTGGAAATGAATTGGATTTTTTTTAGAAATTTGTTGGAAATTTGAAAAGGACTGATAGTAGTCCGGATAAGGACTGATAGATGCCATCTTCCGCCCCCAGGGTTGTTGGCTGACACATCTCAGATCCTGTCAATGACCCCACGTGGTTGAAGTAGTCTTTCAGTAGTTCTTGTTAATGTTTGGCCTCCTTCAAAGGATTCCTGTAATTCTCATTAGGCACATACACTGCCTGTATATTTTGTAGGGCCACTGAATCATTTGTTGGGGTTGGTGCCATTGGTCTGCCATGCCCTGATGGGTCCTCAGCATGTTGTGCAACACCACACATGTAAAAACACTGTCTCTGACAACCCTTGGCTTTTGCTCTATGGTCCCCAGTGGTCCCCTGAACCAGCTCACTAATATTCCAAAGGCGTTTTCAACCACCTTACTGCCTCTGGAGATCATGTAGTTGGCTATTCTTTCTTCCCTTGTAAGTTGTCTTCTGTTGTAGGGTTTCACCATCCATGGCATCAAATCAAATGTGTCGTCACCCAACAAGAAGTAGTGCAAATGTGGTCCTCCCTCCCCCAGTGGTTCAGGTGCTGGAAGTCCTAAGCTGCCATCCTCAATCTTTTTCTTCAAATCACTTCTGTTGAAAATGTGCATCTGATGAAGATCCACTTGACCCACAGTCTATCCACAGGAATCTGTAACCAGGGCTAGCAGCACCAGGGAAATGAAGTCCTTGTAGTTTTAGTAGTCACTGCCTGATTTCTTTGACTTCTTCATGGTGATACGCTTCACGTCTATGGCCCCTACACCATGGGGGACATTCCATCTGGTTCTGACCTTCTCCTCCACCCTTTTGTATTCCTCAGGGCTATTAGGGCAGCACAAATATTCGTCCTGATATTCAGCAAGGATGGCTTGGCAGACTAAGGGGACGAATTTGCATATGGTGGTTCAGCGAACCAACCAGTGATACTGCAAGGAGGTGTTGTTGCAAGGTGTTATTGCCAGTTTCAGTCCAACTTCTAAGGGTTTCCTGAAATTGGTGACTGACTTCCTGATGTGGTGGTGTATGTGTTCTTTGATGAGGTCAAAAAAGCCAGGTGGCATCCTGACAAAATTCTGGTATCCTGGGATGTCGGGTTGTATGAGTTCGGCCAGGAGGTTGTTGTAGAATCTTTTTTCTTGTCTTTAAAGGATCCAGGGCATGACCCAGGGGTTTGGTGGTTTTTTCTTCTCCTGGGGGCTGGCTGGAGTTGTTGCTGTTGTGCTGGCTGTAGGGCAGGTGATAGTCCTGGGTTCAGATGTGTCCTTCCCTCTCTGCAAATCATGATGAAAATCAAAATATTAAACTCAATAAAAACCAAAAGTATAATAAGCTTCTGTAGAAAATCTTGCTGATGTGTAGCTGGCATTTTTGCAGTGACAAATGATGTTTTATGACAGTCAGAGGTGGTTTATGTAGTGTTATTTTGATCCTGATTCTGGATCCCAACTCCAGGATTTAATTAATCCAGTCGGGGTGAGTCTGGAAAATGCTCCAGTCTTTTCTGTCAGTACTGCTTGCTGGGGCTTGCTAGGGCTTGTCTGTTAGGGGTTTATGGCTTGTCGCAGTAGTTTCTCATCTTGTAAAGAAAATCATCCCGACCCCAAGTCAGGTTGGGATCTTGATCCAGACAAGCCAGTATGTGTTACGTCTTGTCATGGAGGTTTAACTGACCCAGCATTTTTACATGCTTTTTCATGTTTTTCATCCCTGATTCCAAGACTTAGATCGAGTCATAAAGTTGGTTATAGGGTCGGTTCAAGTGGAACACCCCGATAAGGATGATCATTGAGATTCAACGTAACAAATAGTTTAGAATTCTTTAGACTTGAAAGACAACTTGTTATTATACAACTGTTTGCTTCATTTTGCCCTACCTCTTATGGCCCTTTTACACTGATATGCATTTGCATTTAGCTTCAGGGCATTAACGCTTATGATTCCAAAAAGAGACTTATATCCTGTAAAGCAATCTTGTCCTCATTCACCCTTCTAGCCGATATGTTAATATAGTGTGAACTATGTCATAGCAAATTTGTAAAATATTTCGTAAAACCCATGCTGAAAATCAGTTCTGTGTCAAATGTATCCTACCCAAGTAAAAATCCTGACTTCGTAGACGTAATGAATACTGCTAAAACACGAAATACATGGAGTCCGAAACAAAACCTGACAAGTATATCTTGCACTCGCATGTATCTTGTGGGGCCAGTACAGAACAGAGTGAACTAGATGTAAGAAGGAATACTCAGTTTTAAGTCAGGTATGCACCAACAAAGATACAATGAGATACAATCATAAGCCTTAGGAAAATAGTATCACTGAACATTGTCAGGATTTTCATTATAAAACAAAAAATTGCTTGTTCATCTATACCTCTTCATCTTAAAAATATATATCTTTCTGATAAACTTGTACATGTGTATTTTATACATAGTCTAGACTTCCCAACAGAACTGTTTGACAGTTAACAAAACATGTGGCGGTCATGCTCTCTTATTGCACTTGTGATGACTGTAGTGCAATTGCATTTTTCTCCTACAATCTGAGAAAGTCTGATGATAAAGTTGGAATAATCTTATATTATCATATTCTTAAGTATAATTTTGATTAGATCAGCAGTTGTATTGAGGATTTCAGCTAAAATGACTAATTTCTAATTTATGCACTGATTTTTTGCTACATTTTAAAGACGACTAATATCTGTGCATATTGTATTGGATTTTATTATATCGGCTTGTTGTGTACTTGCTTTTAGCCTGTAAACACAAATGAAACTTTTGATTTGCTTAAATCACATTAGTCCTCCGTAAACACGTTTTTATCCTAAGATTCTTGTTCTAACAGTTTCAAATGTAGCAATCGACTTGACTGGACAATGCTTTATAATTATTTATTGCGAGCTGCTGCCTTTTTGTGGAATCTATTGGTAAGCCATTCAAGTGCACATGTGAGGATTCTTTTTAATACACAAAAGTACATCTTTGTGTTGAGACTAATAAAATGTGCCAATATGCACAATGCAGTATACAATTTAATATCACTTTATTTTATAAAGTGTCACAATGATGTATTTAAAAACTAGTGTATTATGAATAATTTATGGCTATTTATTGCTACTGTTTATAGGAAATTACAATACAACACAAACCCCTTACTTATTCCACAGTAGACGTTTGTAATAAAATTTCAGATAAATCTTTGCTCTTTTGAGGACCACTGCTGTAAAAGGTCCTTCTCAAGATCATCCAAATATTCCAAAAATAATTATTTAGTTGAGCGTTTAAAATTCCAAACAAACAAAAAAAAAAACAAAAAACAAAACAGGTTCCTCACAAAACACATGACTCCAGTACTTTCAAAAGAAAATGAGTGAGTGATTTTTTAAATTTTTTTTTCTTATAAAATTTTTTGATAGAACACTGACCTTTGAAAAAGATTTTTAAGAAACTTGGAAACTTTAACAAAAGATTTTGACTTTAAGAATCTTGGAAACTTGGATCAAAATTTTAACCTATTAGAAACTTTGAAAAAAAATTTTAAAAAGATTTTGACCTTTGAGAAATTGTGCAAATTTTGAAAGATCATTGACTTTTAAGATCGAAAACTGTAGGGTGCATCCTGACAAAATGATGGTAACATGGGATATCTATCTGTATTTAGTCTGTCAGGTGGTTGTTATGGCATCCTTTGTCTTCACTTTGAAGAATCTATTGCATGATTCCAGGGAAATTGTGGCTTTGTTCTTTGACTGGTGTTGGTTGGGGCTGTGGTGAAGGTGCTAGATGTATGACAGGTGCTTGTGTTGAATGTATCCTTTTTGTCTGGAAATAAAATTAAAAATTAAAATATTTAACCCAATAAAAATAACAGGATCGTGAGCTTATGTAGAAAGTCTCTCTGATGTATAGCTGACAACTTTGCAGTGATAAATGATGAGTAACAGCAGCAACAAGCATTTATATAAGGTTGCTTTTATTCCAACAGGCGATCCTGATTCAACAAATTAATCAGGCTGGTTGGGGTGAGTCAGGACACTGCTCCAGTCTTGTCGGTTTGTCACTATGGCTTGTTGCCACCAATTACAATGTTTGGTTTCAACAATATTGTGCAAATTCGTTCATGTATAATCGTGTAGAGAAACATCCTGACCCCAAGTCAGGTCGGGATCTGGATCCAGACAAGCCGGGATGTACTATGTCCTGTCTGGGAGGTGAAATCAACCCATATATTTCCTGCGATTTTTCTTGATTTTTGTCCTCTATCCCTGACTCAATTTACTGACCCTGAGTTGGTAAGGGTTAGGAATGGTCGTCTTCAGTGGAACATGCCATAAGGGGCAGATCATAATCATAGTTCAAACTTTATTAAACCATTTTATATCCATCCATCCATAAGTCATAAAACAGATATGCATGAGACAAGAGCCAGTGACGCCTCCCAACAAGCAGGGAGCAGATCTTGTTGTCTTTGTCTGTTCAAAGACCTATTGCAGATATCAATGAATCGATACTGTCCTTAGGTTTTTATACAGCAGAGTCTTATAATATTTGAACTGTTGTAAAGTAATGCAACCTCAATTACCTGAACAGATGTTGGAACAAAATAGTACCTTTCTTTTCCAAGAGACAGTTATAGAGAGACAAAGCCTTTTGAAAATGTACAGATGAAAATGTATTGTTCTTTAAGTGACAGTAACAGAGAGATATAAAGGAATGATGACTTTGATGAAAGGCTTTTGAAATGAAAAAAAAAAGATCTCTGAAAGTAATGAACTCATGTTATAGATTTCTCTTTATAAATATGTGAATAGACTCTTCTAAGCTTTTGTCTCAAGCAAATCCATAGCTATGATTGTATAAATTAAAAACTAGAATTCTAAACAGATCAAATGAAATACACCATGAATTTAAAATTACAGTATTTAGATGCATCATATTATATCATAAATGAAATGTCATTTTACATCTCTGTAAATCATAATGGGACTGAACCATTTGATGCTAAAAAAACAATACCAAAATGTATTTTAAAATGTAATGAAAAAAGTGAGTAAAATATCCTCTCAAAAATTTCACATGTCTCAAATAAGGCAATAGAAAACATTGTTGCAGAGCCTACGTTAAAATTCACATTAATTTCACACCTTGATGTTGCATGCCTACACTCCCAACTAATACCCCTGCCAAGAATCAACATCCTACACCTTATGGACTCCAAGATATTGCCCGGACAAGATTTTAAAGGTCGGGGTCAATACCCCCAACTGATGCCCATACCGTGTATCAGCTTTCTTCACCCTACGGTTATTTAGGTATAGCCTGGACAAAGTCACTACAACAAGGTTGTGAGGTAAAAAATGTTTGAAATTATATCTGTATGATATATGTATATTGATTAAAATGGTCACATTTTATTTTCAGCCTACGCACATTGTTATAATAATGCTTTTGATGTAATAAAGTTTTAAATTGTTAACTTGGCCAAGAACCCCTTGTGCCCACAAGATTATATGTAATTGCCAATGAAAAACCTTATTAACCTTATTAATAAGATGTTGGTAAAGCTAAATTTCAGTTAATAACACTGGCCGTTCAATTAATACCACTGATTCACAATGGCAGCATTATCCACAGATAAAGCAAAATAGGGGATTACTTAAAATAACACAATATTATTGGTGCATTTCAAATTTACACAGATCCTTTTCTTTTAAACTTCAGCCAAATGTTACAACACATGTCAGGTAACTAATGAGACAGATACAAACTTACTGACATAGAACATTCTTGTATCGAAAAAATTAAATCCTGCTTAGTACATCAAAATGCGAGTGTGGCATCTTATAATGAAACATGAATTTGCTTTACTAATGTATCACAAAAGCTAACTTGTAATATAATGGCGATAAATCTGGCCAACTCTTACAGGGGCCTGCTTCATCAGTTTCCATCCTACCTTAAACATTTAGGATTTCTCAGCAAAGGTTCCAATACCATCTTTGGGTGACTGTGAAAAACAATCAGTATCCACTTCAGCACAGTAGGTGATGTGGGTTCACTCTAAATTTGAACCCTACCAGTGTTACATTAAGAAAATTGGAAAGAATATAATAGGAAAACTACCCGAATGACATATATAGAAAAAAATATATCGCCATTGCATAGCACGGCCTGGTAGGGGCCTGCTAGATCAGTTTATTCCCTACCTTAAATTCTAGGGTTCATTCATGGGTAAATATTTTGGTTTTCCTTGGTGACCAATCAGATGTAGTGTTTGATCTTGTTGTTGGGGTTCAATGTAGAAATTGGCCATTTTGAATCAAGAGTTTGAAGAATAAACAAGAAAAATTTATTTTGAAAAATTTTATTGGATATATTAGATTTTAGTGTTTTGTTTGACAATGCCTTCTACAAGGAAGAAATCGCCCGCCTCGGTGGCCAAGAAGAAAGTGTTATCATCTACGAAGAGCAAGAGTTCTGTGAAGAAATCCACCAAGAAGAACAATGCTACGAAAAAGAATGACGGTTTGTACCTTCAGGTAGCCACGACCCACGCTTCATCACAAGAAGCTGTAAGTACTGTCAGTAATTCAACCATCCAAGAGCAACCTCAGGGGGAGTTTTCAACGTCAACTGGGCAGGCTATTCTGGAGATGTTGCACAAGCTTGACGCTTCAAATCAGGCTTTGACTAAGAGGATGGATAGCTTTGAGCGTCAGAATAGTATCAGCTCCACCCCCTTGAGTTCACCAACAGCACAGCGCCCCAGGGTGGTACATCCAGCTCATACTCAGCAAGGCAGGGTCGATTTATCCACGAATCAAGCAGGTACTGTCACTACTCAATCCATACCTGTTGTGCGAGCAGGAATCCCTGATCATATGCCCATGACATCTGTCCCATGTGGTCAGGCCGGATCTGTAGGGGTTAGGGTTCAAGCCCAGGTTTCTCGCGATGCTGTGGTTCCTAAACTGGACGTGATGAGGTCCATACCCTCAGTCTCATCAGCTGTTTCGCATTTGCTGGCACAATACGATGATTAGGCTGACCAAGAGGCCTTTCCAGGTAAGATCAGCAATGCTAGGAAGAGATCAGGGCGTTATAATACTACTGACACTTCTATAGTGAATCCTCAGTACAGATGGCCTAATGAGGGGTTAGTATCCAACTCAAACATTAAGAAACCTTCTTACGACGAGCTCAACATGGCGCAGTGGGCTTCAGGTCAGCTTAATAACATGTTATTGGTAGAAGATAACACAACTTTGAGATGTATGTTAACTCAGATGTCAATGGCTATGCGAGATGCTGGTTCATTGCCTTGGTCAGCTGTTAGGTCAGCATGGGCTGTATCAATGACAGACATAGAAGAAGGTAGATTACAGTGGTCAGATTCTTTGCAGTGGTCTTTAAACAGGATCAGTAATTCACAGTTAGCAGTACTTAATTCCAATAGTTTCAATCCCAGTGGACAGAAGACAAAGATTTGCAGGTTCTACAACAAAGGTAACTGCAATAATGACAACCATCATGGAGTTTACAGGCATTTTTGTAACTTTTGCTATAAACAAGGACGTTCACTGATGCATCCAGAGTGTAAATGTTCTTCTCGTGGTTCTGGACGTACCCAAGAGCAGAGGTCGAATTCCACAAAATAGGTTCCAGATCAGACCCCTGACCACCCCATGTATACTCTGGTGGATGGACAACCACAGGGAACTGAAAATAGATACAGTTGTAAATTTCAGAGTCATTATGAGTCTAAGAACAGTAATATAAAAGGTAGTAACCATTATTATAAACATTACCATGAACTTAGCAGTGATTATGATAATTTGATTAGAATGAACAATGAATTTTATGATAATGAACTTTGTTGTAATGGTGGTGGTGTTTTGGTTAACAACAGTATGCATGCTAATAACCAGATGTATAATAACAAATATCATGTTGATTTACCTCCAAAGATGACTTATCTGAAGGCTGATTTACCAGCAAGTGCTGGGTGTGATAATGTACGTTAGGTTGATAGAATGTTCATGAAAGTATATGATAGTGAAGGGTTATCTTCGCATATATTATCTGTACATACGGTGGAAGAGCACAATGTGGGCTTGGGCAGTGTCAAACACCAAGAATACCCTTGCAAAGTCAAATTGAGTATATTTGATGATATAGTTCCATGCATTGGCACAAGAGTGAATATGGTCTATATTCATAATGAAAATGACAAGGGACCGAGGGGCTATCATTACTTGGTTGTAGATTATAAGGATTTCAGTTATAGCCTATTACACTGAGCTCAGCCACCTGAGGGTTACTTGAAAGTAATATCCATGATGGATTGCCATGTGATAGCTCAGCAATGCTCCAGGCAAATTGGGGACCAAACTTTAACTGGGGACCCAAAGTTGGCATATAATAATTTTCATGAAGACTTACGTTCATGGCAAAGACATGGGTGCTCTCATGAGTCTCACTTGATAAGTGTGATAGATAAAATTATAGATTATGATAACCACGGTATGACTGATAACGTGGCAGTGGATACTATGGATATGTCTCCTGTGGCAGATTCGATGGGTGAAAATCTTGTTGATCACCCAAATGCTTCTCATGATATGACTCTCTCGAATGAATGCACCAAAGATGGTAATGAATGTAAATCGTACAGAGACTTCAATTATCCAGATAAGGAAGTGGGTTACTTGGCACAAGCTGATACTGACTTTAAATTCAGGATAGGGAACCGGTAGAAATAGATTCGGTTGAGAAATTGATAACTATAGCTGATTCTATTAGGAATTCAGGTTTGCCAAATTACAGAGATGTTAGAATACCTATTAAATCGGGTTTGAATATAGAAGCATGGGAGAAACATCTTGAAGATTATGCAAACAAAAGGGTGTTACAGTACATTAAATTTGGCTTTCCTTTGTCATTAACTAATCCCCATGAACTTAATAATACAGAAGTCACTAGCCATTTTTCGGCCTACAAGAGTACATTGAAAAAGAGATTAAATTGGGTGCTTTGTTAGGCCTATTTATGAAAATTGACCATGAACAATTTCATTGTTCTCCATTATTGACCCAACCAAAGGATTCAGACAAAAGAAGAGTTATATTAAACCTCTTCACACCCTTATGATTGTTCGGTGAACTCGCATGTTGATAAAAACAACTTTGACAAATCCCCATTCATACTGAAATTTCCTACGGTTGATCATATTGCGCGAGATATATTGGAATGCACTCAAGACCCGGTACTATTTAAAGTGAATGTGGCTCGCGCTTTTAGAAATCTAGGAGTGGATCCGGCTGATAGCCTTAAGTTAGGTATCAGATGGCAAGATGCGTTCTTTATTGACGTAGGGATCGCGTTCGGATGGACGCATGGATCTGCGTTGTTTCAAATTTTGTCCGACGCAATAGCTTATATTATGAGAAAAGAAAGTGTGAATTTAAGATGCTGCATAGATGATTACATTGCTGTGGCCCCTAGAGCTAAAGCTGACCATATTTTCCAGAGGTTATGTGCACTTTTGAATGAACTCGGTCTGCCTATTAATCACGACAAGTTGACACCACCCACTAAAAGTCTTTCATGTCTAGGTATTCATATTGATATAAACAACAATACCATGAGTATTTCAGAGGAGAAATTGGGAGCAATATATACAGAATGTTTGGAGGTCAGTAAAAATTCTGTCCTTTCAAAGAAAACCAATCTTTGCTAGGCAAGCTATTGTATCTCCAAAAATGTGTGAAACCAGCTAGGGTCTTCATCAACAGGTTGTTGGCAGTATTCAGGGCTAACTCCGGCTTACGTAGAATACCTCTAACAGAGGATTTCCATAGGGATATTCGATGGTTTTTAGAGTTTCTTCCTTCATATAATGGTATTTCTTACATACGTAAGCATAAAGTAGATGCTGAGCAATCTTTGTACCTTGATGCCAGTCTTACTGGTATGGGTACTATATGGAGAGACAGGGTATATGCTACACCCATTCATAACTGTGCAGACCTTGACCTTAAAATCATACATCTTGAGATGTTGAATATAATGATTGCACTGAGAACTTGGGGCCACAGGTGGCGTCATTCTGCTATTGAAATTTTTTGTGACAACCTGGGGGTGGTTCAGGTGGTTGAGACCGGGAGAACCAGAGATCCTTTCCTAGCTTTGTGTATAAGGAACATTTGGCTGATTACTGCTACTTGGAGACATAAAGTTAGATATATTCCATATTCCAGGCGTTCATAATGTCATTGCAGATACTTTATCTCGAGTATACTCAGATAAGCCAGTTAACCTAGGGTTGTTGAGCAAGTTTACTGGATCAATTTATCTGGGAACACATTCCAGCCCAGTATTTTAACTTGAACTTACAATTGTAATTTCAGATTTGAACCTTCCTTCCTCCCCCTTACTGAAGGCAGCCCTTCAGAGGGCTAAGAAGGCTTACAGACCTGCTACTAGAAAAGCGCATCTTACTCATATCAAGACTTACCTATCATTTGTGATCTTCATGGACTTACCTGTTATTCCTTCTGTTCACATAGTTTTAGCATTTCTAGAATATTTATATATGAATTCAATATCTTACAAGGTGATTACAAGTTATGTCTCTTTGCTGAAAAAGGCAGCTCATAAATACCACATAAACACCAGATTTACCCCCACTGTGAGGGGCATTTTTGACATCACTACATTGTCACTCATCTCCCAAACATGTGAAAGTTTGGAGGATGCAGCACTGTTTAGGGCTGTCTTTCTGTTGGCATTCTTTGGCTTCCTCAGAATGTCCAACATTGCCCCACATTCTAGATACAAATTTGATAGGAACAAGCATTTTCTTAGGCAGGATATAATATTTGCTCCACCTGGCGCTCATATCCTATTAAAATGGACTAAGACCTTGCAGGAGAGTACTGCTCATCATTTTGTCCAGTTACCTGCATTGAGCAACCCAATTTTGTGCCCTGTGTTAGCAATAAAGAAGTTGATGGCTTTTCTCAGCATCTTCCCACTACTTTCTCCCTTTTTGTACATCCTCACCCTCCTTACCACCCGGTTATTGATACCACAATCAGAGATGCACTTTAAAAAGTCCTGGATCACATAGGTATACCTGTACAAGGCCATGGCTTCCACACCTTCAGGCGATCTGGAGCTACTTTGCAATTACAGCACATTATGGCTCACAGCCTCTGGAGGAGCTCGGCTGTATGGACTTATCTTTAGAATGCATCCATGGCTCCCTCTATCATTCCTGCCACATTTGCAGCAATTATCCCTCAACATCTCTAGTTGGGCTTGGGCTTTTAAATTTCCAAATGATTTGAAAATTTTAAAGGTTTTAATGTTATACCATTGTGAACTATACTAACATGTAAATAAAATTCCTCAAATGCAGTCAGCATGACCTTCATTGAGGTTTGACCTTTAACCTGAACTCCAACCTTACGGTTCAGCTATAACTTTGGATCCTAGGAAACTGTGCATAACATGGCCTGGTAGGGGCCTGCTAGATCAGTTTATTCCCTACCTTAAATTCTAGGGCTCATACATGGGTAAATATTTTGGTTTTCCTTGGTAACCAATCAGATGTAGTGTTTGATCTTGTTGTTGGGGTTCAATGTAGAAATTGGCCATTTTGAATCAAGAGTTTGAAGAATAAACAAGGAAAATTTTGAAAAATTCCCTCCTCCCTCCCTAGTACACTAAAGGGGTTTTTGCTTAGGATGTATAGTGGTTAGAACATTAGGTGGTCCCAGGCTGACCCTGGGTACTCCCTCTCGAAATGATATAGCATGTTACAGATGCAGTAAACTCAAGGCAGGGCCAGGCGATTCCCTGGTAGCCCCCTATCGAATATGACATACCACTGAAGGCTAAGCTAGGCAGAGTTAGGCAGCCCTAACTCCCCTCTTGGTTGAGACAGTTACCGATTCTTATTATTGAGCATTGTATATGTTTCTGTATGAGCTACTGATAAAATTATTAATTTCTGTGATACTATTGGACACACTAGATGCTCTAACTCCCTTCTCAGTTGAGACAGTACTTATTGAGCACTATATATGTTTCTGTGCGAGCAACTGGTAAATTACTTATTTCTGTGATATTATTTTATGCACTAGATGCTGTGATATGTGTTGGGCTTTTAAATTTCCAAATGATTTGAAAATGTTAAAGGTTTTAATGTTATACCATTGTGAACTATACTAACATGTAAATAAAATTCCCCAAATGCAGTCAGCATGACCTTCATTGAGGTTTTGACCTTTAACCTGAACTCCAACCTTACGGTTCAGCTATAGATTTGGATCCTAGGAAACTGTGAAGATAACAATATTACACGAGTGCGAAGCATGAGTATTATATTGTTAATCTTCATGAGTGCTATATTTTTTCTGTATATGTCTGATGAGGGATGTTTCACTGTTATTATCCACCATTTTGTATGATTTATGGTTTAAATAATACAAATATTTAATGAGAGAACGTGGAAAAGGCTGTCAAAAGCAGTGTGCAAGAGTGAATATAAAATCTTTAACTAGTAATATTTCAGTCATTTCTGTATGGAGTTTTGTACAACAAAGATGTGTAGAAGCGCGGTAAGAATACTTTTCTAGTGATATATTATACATATTTGTAAGTTACATACTTTCCGAGATATTGTAGATAAAACGAAAGTTATTCACACTCATTATCCATAGTACCGGGGAACCGGGGTATACAAAAAAAAAATACATCCCGGTCTGTATTTCCCCATATTTAGGGCAAATACGTTGCGTGGTGGATAATGCATTACAATTCAAGTGTTTTTTATTTGTGTTTATAACTGATTGTAAATCTAACCTTCATGTCTGCCACAAGGAAAGCAACTTTTCACAATAGAAACAAAGGAAGTAATAGCCTCAGCCAGGGTCTCAACCAAAAAGACGAACTGAACCAACACTACAGAACTTGATGGTTTTTATAGAGATACTTTCACACAACCTGGTCTGTGATCTATTGCCACATCTTCTGGCTCTGGGGCCGGTTTTATAAAGGGTGTTAGACTTAGTCAAGTTTTTGGCTAATTCAGGGACTTAAATCTAGCTCTTGTCGGCCTCAGTTATGTCTAGGACTTTAATGGGCTTCACAAAATGTCCCTTAGCTAAGTCCAAATTTATCAAATAATGACAAGAGTTTTCTGTGACATGTGGCATTTTATTTATTTTAAAAATATACTAATGGTGATTTAAATGTATTATTTGTTTGATGCATTTTGTTATAGGAAAAATGCTGTTTTGCAATGGAAAACTTGCAATGACATAAAAACTTCCAAAACACTACTTATTTAATTCTATTTTAAATTTTGAAGAGAACAAATTTTGTGCTAGCCATATTTAAGTTTTTGCTTACAAAAGTTAAGTCCACTCCCAGGCTGACTTAACTTTGAACCCGAGACTTAGCCTACGCTAAGAGTGTGCTCCTTTATGAAGACCAAAGCTAAGACCACAGACTTAGTCTAAGTTTAAGACCGAAGTCTTCACTGTGCATACATAGAAATCACTTACAGCATGTGTTACCCCACAGTGTGCAGAAAACATAATATAATATACAGGAATTTTTTTGAATCAATTACAGAAACAAATACACCTGAAATAGATTCCATGCATATCACTGAAATGAGCAAAATGCAAGCTGTTGTTTCACAATGAAAACTATTGACAATTTTAAATGCACATGGAAAAACGTTTTTGCAATAATATTTATTATCTCAGGTTGCAATAAATCATGAGAAATATACAACAAAACAATTTAATAAGCACATTCTGTATTACAGCTCTTTGTATGGCTAGTTTATGGTACAATTTTAATGATTTGATCATGCTAAGTCTTTTTGAAGGCACAATAATCTATTGTTTAAAGTTACCTGGATAAACACGAAGTGGGTCAAGTTTTCATGTTTTATGATATAAAAAATAAACTATGAAGAAATATAATAGATGTAGACATGTAGAAAAAAATTAATAGCAGTGACGTTGCTATAACAGTTAAAAGACAGATTGCTAGTTTTTACTGTAATTGGACAACACTTTGAAAAAAATTATATACAAAGATATAATTTAGTTCTATTTAAATATAATGTTTATAATTTCATAATATATGTTTAACTGATATTAAACAAACAAAACTGGTCATTTAAAGTGCTGCTCTGAGGTGTGAATTACTTAAAAAGTTTCATGGGTATGCAGCACTTTGTTATTTACTGTTAATCCCTGAAAATTGACCCACTTTATGCTAAACCATACTAGTTTCGTCATATTCTTCATGGACTAAGGCAATTTGCTTCCAGCAGTCTGGCAAAGCGTCTTCTGTCTAATTTGCTGTGCCATCTGACAACTTAAATCTTCAAGACAGGACACACTTTTGTGTTTGACTGCAAAATATAAAGTATGGAACTCGATCCTTGGTCAGGCTATATCTATCAAATACAGGTATGGGTCAAAGTACTTAGCAGGTATTAAATTAATGACCGTTTGTCTGTTTGTTAGCAGGAATATGCAAATCTTACTGGCGATATGTTCATGAAAAAATGAGAAGATGGGTTTTAGGCCAACATAGATCCCATTACACTTGCCTGTGTCTACCACCCTCCAGGATCATGTACCTGCAACTTCCAGGAAGAATTGATGTCTTTTGTTGGTGTTCTGTCATCCGTTAACTCTTTGTATTATATCTGTGGTAACTTCAACATTCATGCTGGTGACAGTTATAAATTTGTGTCCTATCTTGATTCTTGTGATCTTAAACATCTGCAAGGTCACATACTGGACCTCATTCTATCCCCGAGTGATCAGGATGCTATTGTTGATGTCAAAATCTGTGATTTATATCTGATCATGCATTAGTGAAATGTTCAATTGCCTTTCCTTGTCAGTGGCTCATATTCCATTTAAAGTGCAATATAGGAGATACCACCCTATCAACATATCTGACCTCCGCTCTGATCTCAAAAACACTTCCTTCATCAAGTCTCCAGCTAATGCTGTAGTGTACCTTTATGAACAATATGTACATAATTTTGGTGATGTTCTTGATAGGCATGCACCTCTAGTATTTAGACTGACAAAAAAGGATTCTGTTAATTGGTTGTCTGATTCTTATCAACATGCAAAGTCCCTTAGGTGCAAATTTGAAAGAACTTGACAAATAGCCAAGAATCCACTGAACAGAGCAAACTGCTCTGTGCAATACATTTGTTAAAAAAAATCTCATAATATTATAGAAAACTGATCTATAGCTCACAACTCTAGAAAATTATGGCATGTGCTGCGCAAAACCCTGATTAGGGTTTCTGAAATGACACTTCCATCTCACAAGTCTGACAATTCATTGGCTGACCAGTTCGCCTCCTCTTTTTCAAATAAAATTAAGAAAATCTTACTACCTTTACTCAAGTTTCTGAAGATGCTGTTGATGAAATAAGTAGAAACTCACATACAAAATCCTGCCTGTTGGATACATGACCAACATTTCTAGTCAAGGACTGTAGTGATATACTACTACCATCAATTACAAAGCTGGTCAACTGCTCACTCATGGAGGGTTGTGTCCCTGATGGTTTCAAAACTGGTGTGGTTTCTATCCTCATCAAAAGGGCAACTCTTCCAGCAGCTGACTTGAAGAATTATCGTCTTGCATCTGGCCTTAGTTTCATTACAAAAACTGGTTGAATGAGCGGTTGCTCAGCAATTGTTAGAACATATCCATGTCCATAACTTAGACAACACATATCAGTCTGCATATAAAACAGGTAACTCGACTGAGACAGGTCCTCCCTCCATAAAAAATGAAGTTCACTTGTCCTTGTCAAGAGGCGAACCTACTGTCTTGGTATTGCATGACCTCTCGGCTGCATTTGACACCATTGACACTCATCACTGAAGTTAAGCAGCAATGGGCTACGTTAGTACTTGGATGGGTGAATGTCTGAGTTCTATGCCAGCATGGGATGTAACTGACTTGGAATTTGTTTTTGCCACCAGACTTTCATAAAGTTACTCTAAATAAACAATTGAACAAGTTCTGCCTGAGAATGTACAAATCCTCGCCTGTGGGTTGTGCTGAGAAAAAGCACATAATGAATCTCGCCACTGACCATCATCAGATTGTCTCTGTGAGCATCATCTTATGCTCAAATTTCTTTCCCTTTAATTGGTTTGCGCTGAATGTCGGGGGCATTGGCCCAGTCAGTCCTTGCTCTGACCTTAAATTGACAGGGGGTAGGAGACCAGACTAAATTATATAACACAAGAAAGGGGTCATCAGGGGTTCAGCCCTGAAAAAGCAGGGTGATCTTTAAATTCATTGGCTATTGGCAATATTTCCTGGCATTTCCCTCCAAATTCTAGGGACAAATTCATTATGTGCCAAGAAACTGAGGAGTGAACAAGGACTTTTTATTCCTAGCCTCCCTACCCTGACCTGTAGTGTCCTTTGGAAGGTGGTGTGTTTCTCTAACTTCACACCCCTTTTGCGGAGGGGGGGGGGGGGGGCCTGCAGCGTGCGCCAAGGCTGGTCAACAATAGTGTTCACGGGTTCGAGTTCTTGTTAAGCTACAGGCTGCCTTCTCTTGGCCTCCAGGTTCATTATCAAATTTATCTTAATTAATTATTCACAAAACATACTATCCTAGTTACTCTGATGGCTTGTGGGTCATTTTAGTTCGGCATTAGGGGCATTTTATAATGTAAAGTGGAGGGTTTAAAGCTTTTCAGTAAAAAGTGGTTGTATTTTAACTCCCTTGGATTCAAACTGTGACTTGACCTTTGAGTTTGGCTGTCAAGGTCAGTGGATGACCTAATTTTAAGGTCAACACACACACTGATTTTAATATGACCTGTGGAGCACAACCTTGACCTTTGAGTTTGGCTGTCAAGGTCAGTGGATGACCTATTTTCAAGGTCATCCCACATTAACCTAAATCTGACCTGTAGATCACAATCTTGACCTTCAGAGGTCAAGCGCAGTAAGGGATTATTAATTGGTGGTGACCTCTGTGGCGGTCACAGTATCATGTAAATCTAGTCTAACTTTTACACTATTCTAATGTAGCGGTATTTTTATGTCAATGTTCATGTTGTGTATCTTACTTTGAAGTTTAAATATATACTAGTGTTTATATTATGCAATATTTACTGAATTAAACTTATATACATGTGTAATAAAATCTTTATATCCTCTGTTTTTGTTTTGTTGGAGTTGAGGACTGACCCCGGCTACAACGACTCTCCCCCTCACTGTCTTTTCTATTTTATCTTATGTGCTGTGTGCAATAAGTACAAAATATTTGTGAAAAAAACAACAAAGAACCTACCTCGTGTGAATATATGAGCAAGACCCAATGTACAATTTCCGAATTATGTACATGGACACAGGCATACACACACAGAGAGAGGTCTGATTACTTAAATTGACATCGTTTTGGTGTATTTAATTGCTACCTGCAAGAAATACTAACCCAACTTTCAGCTGAGATGTTACCAATCATTTGTTTGAGAATGTAATCGTCCAAAAATCCCTGTATTTGCAGCTGCGTCGATTAATTGATAGATTGATTGGTTTATGCCGTGCCTATATTTTCAGCTGCAAATGCTAAAATGTACATGTATATTAGGGTTGTGACACATCTTAAAAAAACGATGTTAGGGTGTTTGCTGGTTTGAAGGTGGAGTCTAAACTTGGCTTGATTCTCTTTAAAGATGGTCTGGATCTGGATCGCTAATCCAGAATTGTTTTCGTGTTTTCTCAACAATACCTGCAGAGTTATTTTAAAGTGTACCATGCAGAAGCAACAATAAATACATGTATATCTTGTACTTTACTCTTTCTTATGGTATACAAGTGTGCTCCTTATAATATTTTATTCAAATATAATTTAGGAAGTATGATCATATTGTATTTGCATTGTTGTATTCTTAATAAAATGTACAGAATATATGTTTAGTATAAAAGAATAAGCTTTCCATTGATTGAACATTTTTATATTAATTACTATTAACTTATCATACAAGTTAGTTAAAAATACATTCTGCAAAATGTACTAACAACACTGAAATAAAATCATTCAACTTAAATTGACTTACAAACCTAGTAGAAGGCTGGACAGTTTTTTTTTTTATTCTGCAGGTTTATTGTGACTGAAAATGTTACATGCATATCGCTATAATAAAATAAATTATACATAGAAGACAATGAAAATCGTGACGCATAACATGCAATTGACAATTGGGTTCTGCTAGGGGGATTTGTGCCTTTTACCTCTCCTGTTGTCTCATTATCCTTGGTCGAAAAATGTATAAACTAATTTTAAAAGCACACGAAAACCATGAACAAAGATATGCAAAATACATAAAGGACTCGTCAGTAAGGTATTTTAAAGGGTTGTTTTGTTAGTGTTTTCTTTTGTGTCTCTTCATACTGAGCACTTAGAAGGCACTTTTGGCTGTTGATGTCATCTATAACATCCTGCATGTGGGAGTATATTGGGTTATCCATAAGAATAGCAAATGGCATATAAATTGGTTGAAGCTAACCTGATGTGCAATAGTAATGGATTTATATAGAAATGCACAGAATATTATACAGAAAATATGTATTCTGAGTTGTTTCATTTCAAGAAACAAACTTCACTCTCATCTTTCAACTCCAGAGAACCACACCCAAACAAACCTAAGGTTCTATTTTATTCCATTTTTTGCCTTTCTCACAGATATTGAGTCCAGGAGTTCAGCGTATTTAAAACTCACGCTACAGGATATTACTCAATCCCCCAGGTCTTCTCATATTATCTCATAATTAAAAAATCTCTATTGGCTCCTCGTAAAAACAGGGTACAACACAGACAAATGTACACATTGTATATTTGATTTTTTTAAAAACTGGGTTTAACATTACTGTCAGCACTTTGTATCATGACATATAGTTTTAAGGGCAAAGGAATCAAGGACATGCCACTTGGTGTAGATGGAGGATGGATACAAGGAAGGAGTTTCTTTTACTGAGGTAAACTGGTTGGCCATGGTTTTGGATTTTGTTTTGATCAGTCAAGTCTTAAACTGTTCTCTGTGTTTTACTCCGAGTCAGTGAAGTTATTTATTTAATTATGACTTAATCTAAATGATTGAGTAACTACCCTGCAGAGTGAATTATGAACACGTTTATGTCTATATACAAATAAATTTGTTGCCTAGCTATATAAATCCTTTTAAGCTGTTTCAAACATTTTATATTTTTCAAATATATTCTTCTGATTCCGTATTCAGCATTTTCACATCAAAGCTATCGGAATGGAAATGTCATCTGTTTCTTTGATGCCTAAAGTGATGTAAGCTGAATTACTGAACAGAAGTTGAAAGGAAACATGTCTTTCAAAAGAGGGTTTTGTCTGGGATGAAGTTACAGAGACAAGAACTTTTCTGGAGTTACAAAGCAAAAAAATGCTTTGCAACATTGAATCTGAACTGTAGCGATCGGTCTCTGTAGGGGAGGCGATCATACTAACACTGTACCGTAAAAGCCAGAGTTCAAACATGGCTAACACACAAAAAGTATCTATGACACATTACTTTGAATGTACAATAGGAAAACTTCCCAAGTGACATATACAGGAAAAATATATCGCGAATGAAAATAACAATATTATACGAGTGTGCAGCACAAGTATTATATTGTTGATCTTCATGAGTGATATATATTTTTTGTATATGTCTAATGAGGGATGTTTTACTTTTATTATCCATTTTAAACGATTTATTGGTTAAATATGGTATTTTTATGCAATAAACACGAGCAGAAGCGCAATAAAATGTTTTTTTCTTCTAATGATAGAAAATACATATTTGTTCGTGACATAGTTTCTGAGATATTAGTAAAACCGGAAGTTATTGACACTAATTATACATGGTACGGAGTCGCTGTTGCATACAAAATATATAAAATATACCCTGCTCTGTATATCTCTCTATACGGGTCAAATACTTTTATTTATTTATTTGGGGTTTTACGTCGCTTTCAACACTGTAAGGTAATATCACGACAGGTAGTTGGAAGGGCAGAGGAAACCAGTACATATAGTTCGTCAGGGTTCTGTACTGTAAACTGCCAACCAACGGCAAGAAACTACTAGCTTTCCTACGTGAGGCCATGATGGGAACCGAACCCCACGGCCTCAGAGTTGGGAGGCGAGAGTGTTACCACTCTGCCACCGTGGCCCCTATACGGGTCAAATACGGCGTGTGATGTATAATAAATCCTGAAAAAAGGTAACTACATGAAAAAATTTAATATCATTCATAGACCATACTCTTCTGAAAGTCTTTTCCCGTTTCCTACTCAATCACCTTCTTGGTTGCTATTTTGAAGTTACGCCCCATTCCACGCTTGAATTCCCTCTACTGACTGCAGCAATGATGCAGTTTCAAACATAATGGTATTTGATGATAAATCTTTTCAGTTGGAAAAGTCGGGGGCATAGTTACTATGATCAGAGAGAGATTCTTTCTAAGTCTTAAATAACTTTAACACACTTTAACTTAGTCACCAGCAATATTATAAGTCACAAGGATAGCTGTTACTTATTTTAATGGTTCTAAAACTTATCTCAATAGTATTACTACTAACCAGGTGTACTTGTCTTAAAAAAACTGGGGCAGAGTAATCTTGAGAGGTTTTGTCATACAAATCTACAAATGAGGCTTATTTTTGGAGTATTCTTCAATCAAAACAAACCACGTTGGTCATATTCATCAGGTCTAAATGGAACAGCCTCGCCAGTTATACATAATCTAACTCTTATTAAACACTATGCTAAAACTAACATTGTCACATTGTCTGTTTGCGTGATGTGCTAATCGTTCAGGCCCTATTCAAGTAGCCCAACATATTTTAAACTGTAAAAAACTATATGTCACACACGTTGTAATACAATATCTCTGTTATGAAAACAATTGAAAACAATCATGATAGTTCATTATTTTTATTGTAAATGGGATCTCCTTCTGTAGCTCTATACAACTAAAATATATATAAATTCAGTAGTTTTGTGTAATGTAATCGCCTGACTTGATTGTAAGGCTTGAGTGGCCAAACATGCTTTTCTCTTTCTTTAGTTATTCTGGGTTACAATCTAGCATAGTTGATGGGATGTGTCCTGATTTGAATTTGTCTGTTGAAATGGACTTTAAAAGACCCAACGTTTAATTATAGGATAATATTTCCGACCTGTTCCTCCTTTCTGTTTTGGAAGACTTCACCAGAAGCCAAGATAGCAACGTAGAAACATAGATAGAAATGGCTCATGTCATCTTAACTTCAAATAAAACAAACTCTTTTGGTGAAAAGTGAAGCTCTAAGTACAAAGTAAAACTCTTATTTATATCCCAGTTGAACTGTCACGACTTGTCAAGAAAAATACCACAAAGATTAGACGTCAGAAAATGAAAAGTACCAGTTCATCAAACGTGATGAATAATATAAGCAAATGTTACTAAAATAAGACTTTTAATTTTTGTGAAAGTAAGGGAAATTATGTGAAAGATTATTACCAAGTAGACAACTCTGATAAAATACTACGGTTTACCTGAGAAGTTTATTGGTTTAAACTACATTTTAACAGTTTTTTTTTGAGTTGCTTTGCTATTTAGTACTTGGTTTCTCAACAAACGAGGTCCATCTTCGGGTAACTGGATAAACCTATCAGAGCTGCAACCTTAAAGCAGTTATGACAAATAAGAGTGGATGCAGGTAGTTGGTACATGTTAGGATAATATGAAAGGCATCTATCATTACCTCGGTGATTCTGGTGACCATCAGAAGTATAACGATAGCTTGCAAGTCTGATAAGATTATATCCCAGATCACACCATCAAGGAAATTGGAAGATGAATTCAAGCTGGGGAGATTCATTTTGAATGTAGATTGACTTTTAGTACTTTTGCATTATTAAAAGAAATTGCTAATCCTGACCACGCTCTGCATATGGAAGTAGATATTGTGTTCAAAACTAATAGATTAATAGCTGTCATCATTAAAAAAACATACGTATTTGAAAATCCTAGCAATTGTTTGGAAATCCCATCATAGTTCTCTTAATATAGTTAAGTGAAGCATTTGACATTGTCAGCTGGAAATTACTTTACAGGTTTTTTATTCACAAAGGTTTCAGGAAGAATGTGTACAGGATACTCTCATGTCTATATCTTGAATCTATGCCATCTGTGTTCTATGTATAGAAAGGTAAGATTTTATAAGAGTCAACTTCTCATGTTTACATACAAAATCCTCAACCAAGGTCAATCTGTTTGCCTAAGAGAATTAATTCACCCTACACTTCTTCCAGAAATATTAGGCATAGTACCCCTAAACTCAAGTTCCTTCATACCCCCACTTTTGACCGTAGAGTTCATAAATCAATTAAACACTTCTCTAATTCTTTTAGTCACTATGCCCCAGTTCTTTGGAACTCTTTCCCCTTCCAAATAAGAAACAGTCCCTCTGTCGCATCTTTCTGGAAACACCTCAAAACCCACCTTTTCAGTTCTAGTTTCCCAACTTAGTCTCCTTCACTCTCGGTCTCACCCACAACTCTTGAATACTGACCTTGAATGCCCCTCGACTCTCCTTATTAAAAAATATTTTTGTTAACTAGCGCACTGAGTTCCCCTTAATGGGGAAGATATTGCGCCTGCAAAGCAATAGATTAGAATTTATAAGAGTCAATTTATAAGACCATTTATAACAGTCAATAACTGTTTGAATGACTGTTATAGTAATTAGTTGAAGCAACCTTGAACACAGAATAACCTGGGCCGGGATTCACAAAGATTCTTAAGTAAGAATTCTTACTTAAGTACAGGATTTGTGGTTAAAATATAACCACCAATGTTGTCAATAGACATTTGCTTCAAATTTTAAACCAGTAGTGATTCCAAGTGTTGTATTTGACTCCTCCTCTACCGGTCTCTGTTTAATACACTTGGCTCCCAATCTGCGGTTTTGGGTTTGAATTCGGGTCATGATATTAGGATGAAAAAGAACTGTGTTAGTGATAAATGCCAACTCTGTAAATAAATCCAGAAAGAAATGTCATCCTCTCGTGCAATGTAAAGAAACTGAAGAGTTATGGCAAAATTTCTAATACTGTTTTTTTTTATAACTAGGGATTATTTTAGTGCTTACAGAAACTGCAAAAAAATTGGGATATACAAAATATAATGAGAACTTTTGACCTACGAGTTTCATACTTGGGATAATAAGCCATTATAGTTGCTGTTGTTCAAAAGAAAAACAACCACTGAACATATTGAGTGTATTTACAAAATATTAAAACAAAAGTAGAAAATAAATGAATGAACTTTTAAATTTTGTTAAATACACTAATAAGAATCTCTGTGACCTCAGATTACTGAGGTACACTGTTGTTCTCTCACTTTAACCAGAACAGCGTTTTGTTGCTTACACCAGATTTCCATCTCATCTTAGAAACTCAGAATTAGGAATTGGTACATTTTGCTAGAGGTAAGGTTATATCAGGGCATATCCTGATTGAATAACAAGAATTAGATTTGAACCCGTAAAGATAGATGTGAGGGATAAGTGATCTAAATGCAAAACAGGCTAACAACTTGTCCACTTAGTCCAAATGTCAAATCAGATGTTTCATTGAAGCAAAAAGGTGCAATACTTTCCATCAAGGGAAAAGAAATCTTTGTTACAGAATTTATTCTGACACTTTTGCATATATGCTTTTGTATTCATTCCAAAGAACCACTAGCAGACATCTTAATGCACAGACATTGCCAGACAGCTGAAACAGTATCATTGGATGCCTCCTAATTCCTGTTGCTCAATTATAGCCATAACTTAAGCTGTCTAAGAATGTAAGTATTAAAACCCCTTTCCTGTACTTTTATGTTCCATGAGGATATTATTAGGCAGTCTTTATGTATTCCTGGAGGAGATGGCCATAGGATTTGGTGATTTGCTAATGAACGTACAGTAAAAGAAAGCGACAATAAAACACTGTAAATAAATTGTTAGTTTCAACTAAGCATTGTGGTGGCAATATATTTAAAAACAAAGACTTTTAATTGGAATACACATTCAATTAATTCACCAAGTAAAATTAAATGAATAAAAGTCTCACAACTTATAACAACACCATTCGAGGAGCAAATACCTCTGACAAGGCTCAACGCCCCTAATGTTGCTTATGGGTGTAATGATAAAGTATCCTTTAACAATTCCTGGGTCCAGACAGAGGTTTTGATTATCACCCAAATCTGATAATCTGTTCTTTGTGCCATTGCTTTAATTTACCAGATATCACCAGCCCATAACTTTGCGATCCATTTTGCAAAGAAAGAGACAAACATACAAATATGCACTGCCAATTACATAACCTCTTTGGTGTAGCTAATAATAATTGAAGATTTACAAAAAAAAGACAAATATAAAGGTAAACACATTTAATTATTTCACCATGCCTTGATGGAATTAAGAAATACTATATAGAAGTCTGTTTTCTGTAAATACAAGTCATGAACATTTCCATACAATCAGTCTTCTAGGTTATTCATATAATGTTGTTCAATACACAAGACACAAAGGTGAAGACAGTTCTGCAGTCGTAAAAGGCAGAAAACTGTTTAACTCAACAAATACCAAAATTGTGAAGCTTCCAGAAAAGGGAGGCATTTTACCTAAAAGATAAAACAAAATGCAAAAGCTGTACTGATATCTTCATTTTCAGTCTATAAATTATCTAAATGTTCGTTTAATGCCACCAGGGTCCATTTTGAAATTCTCAAAAGACAAACACATCAATTATTCAAGGCGTGTAACCCTTTTGACTCTGACATCCTAACTTTCAATAAAAGAGGTCCTGCAACGTCTCAGATCTGACTGAGCTAAATAGGACTAACCTTTGTATCTACTCGGATTGTTATTTACAAAGCATTTAATCTCATTATGGGGTTATTTTTTTGGATTAACTTGATCCATTTATTTTCATGGATTAAACTTTTGGAATCAAGAGGATAAAAATAAATGCAGATGTTTCAGGGTGTTTTAATCAGTCACCGAAAAGGAAGATGATATATCATAAGTAAATAAACTCTTTGCATTTTGTAAATAATTCGAAATGGAGACAGATAAAAAAATGACAAATTCCTTCTCTTTTCAGCTGAAACAGTAATTTGATCTACCGGCTCATGTAAACTTTTTTTCTCCGATTTGATCTGATCTTGAGTTGAATTTAATCTTTTGTGATGAATACTGGCTCTGGATATGTAAACACAATTGATACATTATTGTCTATCTTGACGGAAATACTTTTTACTCAATATTGTAAAGATATTTCAAGATATAGTATGGATGTGTCTACCATAACTAGGGATGGGTTAGTTGCCCCATTATCTTGGTATAGAGAACATTTTACTGAAATACCCTTATGAAACTTTACAACTGCCATCTTGATTGCAAACACAAATAATTGAAGGGAAACTTAAATGTATCTGTAATGTATTCTATTTATAATAGAAATAAAGACCGGTTTCATTTATTAATCCATAAATATTATTGTAAATATGCTTCAAAACACACCTAGTTGTCGCACTATATTTTGTCTGTATCGTTTGTTCCTGTATTATCGATGATCGTCCAATTATTGCCTCAGATAATTGTACGCAAAAATATGCGCACTGCATTGTTTTCTGTAGTCTGCGCACTTCCGGTCTTTATAATATTAGAAACAAGTCATTTGTAGTAATTTGTAGCAATTTCTAAAAATAGAACTGCCTCATGTTGTATTCACTTTAGCTTCACTTCATGTCAATGTCATATTCGACTGGGATGTACTAAAGGGCATATTTTATCGGAAACCCCAAATCAGAACAGTTTTGTATTGATGGCCTCATGATGTACATGTTTTAATCCTGATCCCTCCCTGACAATAACTGCACAATTCTGTGTATAAGCTGTGTTGAAGCTTTTTTGAAAATTTTAAAATATATCACCTGACCCGAGTAGTTATATCCTTCTAATGATGGATCAGTGCTATTCTTGGGTGTCCTAATCCGCAAAAAAAATACTTAGCACATGGGCGAATATAGAAACTTCAAGGAAATTTTAACCAGAGCCTGCCCTTCTTTCCGTGGTTGGATATTTTGTCCTATGAAATCTTGTTTTGGATTTAAAACTAGGCATTTGTTGTCATTAGATAAAAATGCTAAAAATGTGCTCTGGTCCTGTGGATAATAAAAATATGACAGATAGTCCATGTGTCATGAAATCCTGTAGAAATGAAAAAAAAAAAGAAAAAAAAAACTTCCATAGGATAAAAAGTCAAAAGAAAAAAAATTGACCTGTCATGAGAAGCCATAAGTTCGTTTGACTGGGATTCATGATGTGTGATTTTTTATCTTCCCTGTAACATGAAACCACCTAAAATCAGAGATACTGGGAATACTTTTAGCCTATGTTCATGAATTTTGAAAAAACAATAATAATAAAACCTCTATTTTTAGTCAGGTACATATTTACAGGAAATCATTAATGAATGTTTTCCTGAATGCAATTGACAATTTGTAATTTATTATTTCCAATGTGAGTGACATATTGGAGCTAAATAGCAGGCCATACAGATGAGCATATGAGTTTTATATGTTCCATTGAACCTTACTATAAATAAACATTTTCAAATTCACAAATGAAAACTTTATTTTGCCTAAATTCACGTTTACATACCATTACAAGCATAAATCTTTACAACGGTTCTGCTTGTTCTATTCTTAGGTGAGAAATCGCAAGTTAAAATTTCAAAGTCTTCTTCCCTGGTGCGTCTCACAAGGATATGTTAACAACTAATTATTATTTGATAATTGTAATATTGGCACAGTTATGCAGAGGGTAACACACTCACTTCCCAACTTGACAGTTATGGGTTCGATCCCAGTCATGACTTAAGTGGTAAACTTGGAAGTTGTCAGTCGGTGGCCGATGATTTTCTGTGCATAACCTTGCACTCTATATCCTCAACTATTCTCTGTGATATGATTTATACAATGTATTGAAAGAGACGATAAACCCAAACCAACCAACAAACAACTTTATCCTTTTCACTGTCGCATCACGGTATTTTATTTTTATGTACATATTAGAAACGTTGGAAACCTGCACTTACGTTAGAAAGCCTTGGAAATTGGCTTTTTTTGTGTGGCACTTTCTTTGAAATAAAGAGAGAGAGAGAAATTGTTTCTTATAATTAATTCTCTATATAGGGCCATCTATTGTCCCATATAGAAAAACCTTTCTCAGCCTAATGTCCCTTCCTAAGTCCATGTTTTGCCTCTATAATACCCAGAAATAGACTTCTTAATGCTAAAAATAATATTTTGTGGTAATGCTGAAACTGTATCTATTACTATCCACTTAAGTTCTTTCAAGGTTTTAGTTCTTTTAAGTTTAGTTTTAACATAAAATGCACAAAATATGAGATGTTTTCAACTGAAAAACTTAAGTTAGTACCATAAAAGTACATATCGTTGAAATAACATATAAAATCCCGATAACATATCGTGAAATTGACTTACTATCAAAATGTCATTTATTTTCTAAATAAGATTGATATTACGTTTCAGCTCTTCCGAATATTTTGTGAGAAAAGCATAAAACTGTTTATTGTATGACAATATACATGCAGACTATAACTAAAGTAAGATAAAAAAAACAATAAAATGGTATCTAAATATAGAAAATGCCAGGGTTACGATGCAATCTTATCTTACCTTATCATACAATAATAACACACAGATTCAATCAAGTCTTAAATATTCGTAGGGACAAAGTTGTTAAAATGCTGAAATGTATGGTTAATGGGACACTAACGAGGATATGGGCTCCTAACTTTAACTTTTAGTGGGAAAGTATACACTTCTGGCCTCCTTGCTGTACCTTTAAATAGGGTACCCTATAGTTTCAGGCCCATTACTGTACATTTAAATAGGATATTCTATGGTTTCTGACCCATAAGTATAACTTTAAATGGGGCACTTTATGGTTCTGGCTTGATAACTCCAACTTTAAATAGGAAAATCTACTGTTTAGCCCCCTAACTCCACCTTGGAATATGATATTCTATGATTCTGGCTGATCTTAAGTTTTATTTGGATGCTCTATAGCTCTGGTCTTATAACTCCAACTTTAACTTAGATAATCCGTGGTTTCTGCCACCTAACTCTGGGTTTTAAGTCTCAGTCTTGTGCATTTTTTTTGCTGTGCCTGTCTACCATCCGACATCTGTCTACCAACTTTTTCCACAAGTAAATGTCAGTAAGTTATTTATTTTAAAGGTTCAACAATTAATTGATAATTGGTTTGGGGAAAACTATTGTGTGCATATTGGGAATTAGTTAAAACATTTGGGATCTTTAACTTGTCTGATTATAGTCTTGAGATAACCTTGCAAGCCTGGGAAATAAGTGTGATCTGATTTCAGATAAATGAGGAGCTTGAATGAAATTAGAGGCTTAAATGAAAAGAGGTTGTACTTGCAGAAAATGTGATGCTGAACAGACAGGCAGTGGGGTTTTTGTAGAAAATGAGTAATGTAAGTTTACATCTTAAACTGCAGTCAATTTGCTGGACAAAATCCTGTTACAGTAATGCAACCGGCAACTAACAAGAACATTTACCACCCTATCTGTATCCACGATAAGTAAATTTACATTCCCCTTAAAATATTTTACATAATAGTAAGAGGCAGGGCAGCCATTAAAATGTTCTAGCGGTTATTCATTTAATGAATGATCTTTCTGTTTCTTTTCAATCTTCAAGTCACCAAGCTTAAGATTTTTTGACATGTATATAGGGGTGATAAAAAGATTACATTCATTGTTTTCACAGCAATAAACCGTGGTTTATTTTTCATTTTTGTTCATATTGGAGCAGATTATTTATCAGGTGTTGGATGAGAAGCCATAACTACAGAGATTATAGAGAAGTGTTGACTGATTCAATTTGATTATATTTCTATGATAAAGTTGCAGTGCAACAGATGCCTCTCAAAAGAGGCTTAATCAATATTTAAAGATAATGTAGTTTGTGCATTATTATTAGAATATTACTAGTACTTTAGCAAAGTATCTGTTTATGCTTAATGCATCATATTCCATTAGTCTGTTATGGGTTCCGATGATGATATGGGGTATGGGATACAGATCATAAAATCCTTTATTATTAGGCAATTTAATATCGCTGCTGAATGAACTCTAGAGCCATCGCGTCTGTGTAAATATTGATCCCTTTTCATCCTAGGGAGAAACAACACCAGAAAACTTTTTCATTTGAGACAGACCACACACACACGTTATTTTGCATATGATGATAATGCTACATGAGGGCAATTGAGCCAATCTATAGATCTATATATTACTGGAAGAATGCTGCTCTAGAACTGATCTATATAAACCCTTTGCAGTCCTGGAACAGATGCATACATGGCTAGGCTATCTAAGTCATGTAATAGACTTATTTTTTTTGACTTGAGGATTGTGGACCTTGAGTAGATTTAAAATCTGAGGATCATAGGCCTAGGCCAAATCTATAGAAGTCACATGAACTTTTTAAAGCCCAAAGTCGAGGGGTCGAAGAGCATTTAAGAACCTTTATTCCTCTGTCAAGTGTAAAATAAACAAACTAAAGTTGAATGGCAAGGAACCTTTATTCCTCTGTCAAGTGTAAAATAAACAAACTAAAGTTGAATGGCAAGTGCATTGTAATATACACATATCTCAGACAATTAACAACTGCTGTGTACAGAGGGGCTTATGTAGGAATCTGCTGTTGAAAATTTAAATAAAATTTGTATACTTTTTTGTACTAAAAGGCAATTACAATCTTTGTTGGGTTCTTTACTATACATCACTAAGGGTTTAAGACCTGTAAGATTTTTCTTAAATAGAATGTTACAGGTTCTTAGAGATAACCATAATACTTCTTATATTAAACTCTCACAACAATTTTATTGTGATTTGAACTGGCTCCATGTTTTCCTCAAACAATATAATGGGGTCACTTTCTTTGATAATAAACCAGTTGATTTCCAGGTGTACCTGGATGCCTCATTGTCGGGACTGGGGGTGTATTTGGACCGTTAGCTTATGCCCTTCCTCTAGGTACACAATTTCAACATTTGCATATTACACAGTTGGAAATGCCTAATGTTGTGGCTGCCCTTAAAATTTGGTCTCAACTTTGGGCAAACAAAAAAGTAAAATGTTTTGCGACAATCAGTCTGTAGTTGAAGTATTAAATACTGGCAAAACTAGAGATCTTTTCTTGGCCACTTGTGCCAGAAATGTTTGGCTTATAACTGCCATTTTCAATATAGAAATCATTGTAATTCATGTCCCAGGCAAATATAATCCTATAGCTGTCTTGCTATCTAGGCAGGTTACAACTATTAAGCCAGAAAATAAGCTTGGACAATATTTGCCTAATTTTATATGGATTAACACACATATTGATTCAACCAAACTCAATCTTTGTATATGATTTCTATTTTCAGAGTTGCCATTGCCTGCAGCCCAGCTTGCCACCGGTGCCTGTGTCAGGCTGGCTTCTGCTTTTAGACAAGCCACCAGGAGAGCCTATGAGCATATGTTCAAGGACTTCATTGCATTTTTGGTGGCAGCTAGACTGACCATGTTTCAGGTAAATCATTTTTGCCTATTAGCCTTTTTGGAATATTTATACTAGAATAAATTTTCTCCTCCCAATATCCATAATTATCTGGCAGGCATCAGGGCCCAGTTTATAGTGCATAACATTTTTCAACACGAACAACTACAGTACTTTTACAAGTCCATCAAAATCAACAGGCCTTTGCAGCCAAAAAACTCACACATATATAGATATTGACCTTTTGACCTCTTTGGTCTCATTATGTGATGGTTTTCAGGATGTATTAGTCTATAAAACCTTGTTAGTGGTTGCATACTTCTCCTTCCTTAGGTTCTCTAACCTATTGCCACATACAGTTGGATTTTTCGAGCCAACTCGACAGTTACCCAGAGGAGATATCCTGTTTACCAAGGAAGGTGCAACAATGTTAATAAAATGGTCTAAGACCTTACAATCTAGGACTGATATTAGGACCATTCCTATCCCATGGCTAAAACATTCACCACTCTGTCCAGTAACATCCTTGCACATGCTTTTCAAACCCAACCAGGCTTAGTTAACCAACCTGTATTTCGGATTTCTAGGCGCTATGGTCTGGTTCCTCTCACAGATTCTGTGGCTTGAAGATGTTTAACCAAGTTATCATATATTCTTCAGCTCTCACCAAAATTAACGTTTCATGATTTTAGACGTTCTGGAGCCACTTGGGCCTTCCACCATGGCGTTCCTTAGCACCAGATCATGCACCATGGCACCTGGAAATCCGATGCCATCTGGGCATACATTCAAATTGCCCCTACAACCTCCTCCTCTGTTTCACAAACTTTTAATCAGCACCTACTCTTATAGCTTGGCTATTTGGTGGGTTTTTCACCCCCCTTGCAATTTACTTTACTCGGATTTCACCTTTTCATCTTGACCTTTGTAGCCCTTACATGACCTTGGGTCATAAAGGTCAAGGGCCTGACATCCAGGGTCACTGGTGAGCCCTTCCCTCAGCTGCTTAGTGTCATGCGTTTGCATTGGTATTGGGCTTTGTATAATGGTTTATAATTATTAAGCTGGGGGGGGGGGGGGGGGTTCTGTTGCAAGAATAAATATTATATTAATCCCATTTGTATTTTGAGGAGCTTTTCATCTCTGGACGAAAACTTTCCTCTTTAAATGGCTTCTAATGAGCCAGTCAGACTTTAATTTTCTAAAGTTTTTATTACTTATATTATTTTTGTTTATAAGTGTGTTTAAATGATGTAAATAAAGTAGTTTAGCATTTTTTTCATCTTTTCTGACTGGCTCTTCCAATTGCATTTCATTCCAATTGTCCGAACACCTTTTAATTTATGAATGATCACTACGATCACTGATACCCTCTCCTGTACTGTTCCATGAGTGGAGTCTTTACCTCTAAGACACAAATCAGGACTTCAGATGGAATATTAGAATCTCAAAAACATAATTTTTATGTATTGTGTCACTGTGGCGACTGGCCCTTGATGTACTACACTGATCCAGCCTCAGTACAAAGTCACTGAAAATAAAACATATAGGATACAATGAATATTCCTTAAGACATTTGACAATTAAAATATTTGCATTCTTGATATTGTATAAATGCAGTTTTGTAGAGGTATTTTTAAGGTCACCTGTACGATGACAGAATTAAGATAAGGTTTAGGGTGACCTTACGATAAGAAGACTTATTGAGACTTTTCTTACTTTTCATGATTTTGAGTTGCTTAATGCCTGAATTGCAGGTTTACAACAAATTTAACTGACAGGGAACCCTTAACGTCATAGCATTATATGATAACATCGGTAACAAGAGCTCCCGCTCTGTCCTCACTGTTGTAGAAACGATTTCAATACAATCACCCAGTGGTTGCTCTCTCAAATCAAAACTGGACCACTGTAGCCCCAGATATGTGTTTTCATGCTATAATCCAGCGACTTACCAAAAAAACAACCTACCAAATAAAGTTAAGATATGTACTCACACTGGCTCGCGAAGCATAATGCAAAACGTATCAAAGATATTTATAAATAAATGTTATTCTTAAATAGAAGATAGCAAGAGAGCTAAAATGTAAAAGGTAAACAAAATTATTTTCCCGATTCATTTCGTACAATCATAAAGGTCACAGACATCATGTTAGGTATTAAAGACAAATTTATAAAGTCTCAATAATCATAAAAACACTTATGACATCAAACGTCTTGAAGAAATAGAGTTTCAGGCTCCAGAAGTTGTTTATTAGGTGACCTTTTTGGTGTTATTTAAACTAGGGAGAAAATAAATTGTTGGTCAAACACATAATGAATCAGGGGGATAATATTCAAGTGAACATTTACATCAGAGAGAGAGAGAGAGAGGGAGAGAGAGAGAGAGAGAGAGAGATTTTTAGACCTTATGAAAATCCCAAAGTGTTTGGGCACCCCAGCTGTCAGTACCTTAAAAGATGTCTAAGGTCCTGCCTAATACCATTTATATGACCAGTTGCTAGGCAATGCAGCGAGCAATAGAATAGAACAGAAACATTTATATAGCACAAAAGTGATACAAAATCCTCTAATGCTGTATCAATTTTGCGATATATAAATCACCTTATTGGTTCCCCATGTTTTACACTTTGGCTCCCCTGTCCCCCCCTGAAATCACTTTGAACCTTGACATTGAACGGAAGACATGTTAATTTTTGTTTTAGTATTTTACAAGATTTTCGGTTTTAAAGTGTATGATAATGTATATTAAATGCCGGTCATTTATCAAGTAACACATTTTATATGCAAGGACAGTGAATAGATTGGTGAATGGACCATTGGCTTTATGCAGGCGTGTGTGACACGTCAGTTTTCTGACACTAAGATTTGGTCATATTGTTAACACCAGACCTTAAGTGATTGTTCACAAAGGCAAGGTCTAAGTTATTATTCATTCTTGTACATAATTATGCCGAATTGGTCATTTGGTCTTTGTTATTTTTGACCAATTTAAGCCTGAGATTGCGGAGATAGAGAGTAAACCTCTGTGTTCCTCTATTTTTTGTTGTGACTTAGATTTTTGATAAATGATAAATATGCCAGATAATAAACAGATATGCAAAACTTGTAAAAATAGACATATTCTACCCATTGAGGAAAAATGTCATAATGTTAGCAGTGTTCAGGCTGACCCTGAGGAAGTGTCAAATAGACTAAGAGATGCTGCTGCTGCAAGTGAGTCACATGCTACGAATCAGGTGGATCCAGGTGGACAGAAGATCCAGGAGATACTGACCCAGCTGACGAAGATGTCCCAGCAATTTAACATGGTGGAAGATCAGATCATAGCTACATCATAGCAGGCGGTAGAGGCATCATCCCACCAACCTGGATCAGGAAAGTTGAGTACAGACATTACTTTTCCACTTCAAGGAAAAAAGGTAAAACTTTTTGACCCCACCAGTTACAAGTGATTCATCATCGGACAAAGGTGATAGTTTTTCAATGGAAATGCTAAGGTTTCAGCCTATTCAGCAGAAAGTCGACAAACATATTAGAGAGTTAAACTACGGTTCACACCTACCAGGTAGTAAAAGTGCAGTAAAATACAAATCAAAAAGAGGGAAGTGTTGATGTGTTTGGCAAAAATAAAGTTTCTTGGCCCCACGTATCTATAATGAGAGGTATCAATAGACAGAGGATCACATATGACCAGCTTTCTCTCACTCAGTTGTATCAAGATTTCTGCAAAAATATTTTGGAACAAAAATCTGATCAGAAAAAGGACACTATGGATTCCTACCTTGGTGATCTGATGGAAGATGCCTCAGAATTTTTTTGGCAGGTAGCTCATGCTGTTTTATTATGCAAGATGGAGTGGGGCTCCGTCCAATGGGAAGATATGGATCAAATTGACAGGATCTGCGGGGCCCATGTTCAGAAGCATGTACTAGGTAGACGTGACTGGGCTAAGCCCTCAGATCCAAAGCCATGGTTCTGCAAAAATGTCCAAATTGGGACTTGAACTTTTAGTTGTGATCATTAATCCAATGGCAAATTACAAAAATATATCTGTGTTTATTGTTTGAAAGGGGGAATAATTAAGGCATTCAGAGAAAGACTGCACTCACACAACAATCATACTTCTGTCACCCAGTTTCCGAATAATGTTGATGCCTATATACAGGAAGAAAGTAAAATGGAACCATTTTGAGTCCATTTCCTGAAAATCCAATAAAAATGCCCATAGATCTTCATTTATGGGTAGAACCAAGCCAAATTATGGTAGGCTTCATAGACCTCAGTTGGCCAGTCGAGGTTTCAGTGAATTCTGGCATTGACAAAAATACTTATTTGAGCAGTTCACTTGCGTCAACATTCCCAACTGTAGATGACATTACTTCTGAACTGAAGCATAGAGACAGGGAAACCTGTTGTATAAGATTGGTGTCATCATATCATTCTGTCAAGTGTGTATCTATCCACTGGGTTATGACCTTCTAGGGCTTCATTTGTGTGACACCTATGTTGACAAGTGTCTTCCGTTCTGGACACGTCACGGGAGCAAGATCTCTCAATCTCTTCATAACGCAGTACATTGTGTCATACATCAAATGGGCTTTTGCATTGTTGACTATATAGATTACTACATTGGACTGGACATTCTTGGCATTGTGTATGCTACAAGTCACTATTTCAGCTATTAGTGATACCAAGTTGGTTACTCATAAGAGTAAGGTCGTCTGTTTTGGCATTCTCATTAACAAAGGGGGCTCTGTGTCCATTCCTCTATACAAGTGGCATCAGATAAATGAAACTGTGCATCAATTCAGGCCGGCATTAGGGTGCTGGGTGGGTCAGTGCTGGGGGAACCTATTATCGATCACTGCAAGAATTAGTGTGAACAAGCTGGGTTTGTATTCTGACTTTTGATTGGCTAGTCATTGTCCTACCTGATCTACAACCTCCCATTTCAAATCTGGAAGGAAAAGAGGTGATATTGAAAAATTTTATCAAGAATCTTTTATGTTAACTTAAGGTTTTAGTTTTTATTTCTTATACATTGTCGATATGGCTGGCACATCTACTAGACAATATAATTTACACTCTGGGAAACAAGAGGGACTGCAGATTCCAGTACAGATACAGCTTGCAGGACACTGAATTTTTGATGGACCTCTTGAAACATTAGAATGGGCAAGTGTCAAACTTTGAATCCTTAATTAGTGAGGCAGATTGTGTAGCTCTCATAAATGATACAGAAGTAGATTCTTTTGCTAGTGTTTCAAAAACTAGTTCACCTAAGAGAAAAAGGCATGTTCGGATCCAAAAAAATGGATGATATGCAACAGGTTATTAATACAAAGATTCTAACACAGTTACGAAACCTTGGCAAGCGTTTAGATAGTAATGAACAAAATGTTGCTAGCCAAGGAGGGTCAAAAGTCAGAAGAGCAAATGCAAGGCTGCCTTACTCCTGGTCACACTGCCCGCCCTCACCAAGTCCCTCAAATTAGAGATTTGAATACTTTATGTAAAGATTCATCTACGCCATTGCTGGTTGAACAACGCCTGAAACAATTGGCAGATACTGAGAAAACAGGTACCAAGATCAAATCTTTAAGAGGGGGGTAAGTTGAGGTTCTGGTTTTGAACCGAGTGAAATGGCCCCACGAATATACCTTATCCATCACAAGCAAGGAAAGAATATCTTATAATCAGTTGTCAGTCACACAGTGGGTGGCTGGATTTTGTCACATCATGAGGGAGGAAAAAATGTTAATGTTAGGGAACATATGCTAGATTATATCATTAGCTTATTTGATGATGCTAATGATTTCTCCTGGGATGTGGCAAAAGTCAGCTACACTGTTCTGCTATGCAGAATGGAACAGGGCGAAGTAACTGACTACACACAGGTTAAGAAAATAGGATTCGTACAACATTCCAAGTTCTGGTTCTCAAAATAGCAAAAAAATTGTCCCAAAAATCCATAAGATCCCTGACTTGTAGCTATTTCAATTCAGGCACTTGTACCCACTCGAAAACACATGAAACAAGTGGTATATTTTACAAGCATATATGTTCTGCATGTTTTGCTTTGGGAAAATCCTTCACCCATCCAGAAATTGAGTGCAAATCAAAGAGCAAAAAATCTTCAAAAAACGAATAAGCCAGGGTGATCAGAACAACAGGTTCACCCACTGTCATGAAACTAGAATAATTTTTTTCTTGTCAAACCCTAGTGCTAAGCAGGATTCAAAAATTGAAAATTGCCATTGAGTATTTCTATAAAGCCAGAGCTTATGAAAGAACAGTTTCAAATAAGTCATTGTCACAAAGTGATTTTCTAGGATGGGCATTTTCTTGGTATATTACGGTAAAGGCATTCAGTATTAGGTCATTATAGTTGTCAGTATTTGGTATTTAGGGTTTAGTTCATTCAAAAGGTGTTCATGCATGCTTGGGTTTTGTTTAATATGGATTACCAAGATGTGTGGAATGGTTTGGTTTTGTATAATATGATTTGCTAAGGTGTTTGGGGGTTGTTTGAAATAGTTATTTTGTGTCAGTTGGCATTTGCTTCTTGTGCTGGAAAGAAGCTTGTTAGAAGCTTGTTGTTGTTGTGTTTATTTAACCAGCCAGTTGGGGTAAATTTATTTTACTTCTTTATATATTTACTTAGACTTAAAAATAGTTTCATAATAATATTCTCACACTATATAATTTCATAATTATATAGTTATGTTTAGTGATGTTTATCTGTAAAATATTTGAATATTATATATCATTTGAATGTTTTATAAAATACTGTCACTTATTATATGAAATATTTGTCATGTACTTGTCAAATCACAGTTGCATCTTGGTTGTTTGAAATGTTATGTCTTGTGTTGTATTTTTTTTTTGCAGCTGGTTTTTAGTTGTGGTAGCACACATGGTTTTGATGTTGTGTTGTTTGGTGTGACTTTGATATAGTCGAATTTGATGTTGTGCCAGTTAATTGGTGTGGCTTTGGTATGGCTGATGCTGGATGGTGGTAGCTGATCTTTGATGTTGTGATGCTACATATCTTCATGCTGGATGTTCCTTGGTTATTATACAGGATGTGGAATTTAGCTTGAACTTTATAGATGATGGATGTGTCTCAGCTGGTAATTGGAATGTTGGGCATTCACTTTAATAATGAACTTATATTTTGTGATGCAATTTATTGATGATTGACATTTATTCATTGACAGTGACTTTATTTTACTGTTATACTATATATATATATATATATATATATACATGTACATAAATACGCATTGATAAACAATACTTATTGAAATATATTTGTATCTGAATAGTGTGTTGTATTTGTGAGTGAAGGAGTGTTGGTTCACTGTGTAGTGTGGGTGTATTTTGAATTGAATTAAGTGTTTCGTGTGTGTTATGGATGAATTGTGTTTTTATTGTATTTACTTTATTGAATTTTGAAGTGGCAAAGATTAAGAATAAAATATATAATGAATAAACCTGTCTTTTACTGAAGTCATTAAATCAGCATCAAGTACTAGTAATCGTGACAACCAAGTAAATTATGGTACATGACAGTTTTTGGTAGTGGGAGAGTCAATAAATTGCGTGTCACCAAACCAGTCACAATGTAACCTGCAGTGAAAAATCAAACGGGTCTAGAGCATTTAGTACTGGTGATGCCGGGGCAGGCATCAAATCGTGCATGTCTGATAGGAAATACCTATCACATTGCATAACCGGTTTCAAGTGTTAGATTCATTCAACGATATGCACAAAGTATTTGATAAGGTGAATGATCAACGTGTATTAATACAAAGTGATAGCGACAACATGCACTGTCAAAAATACATGGAACACATCTTGGTGTAAAATAAATTCCTACTTTGGAAGGTAAGTTAAAGGGCAGAACAAAAATCAGCACTCCAAAGACTGCAAATCAAATAAGGTAGTTCCGCAACAGAATGATTTGCCCCAATTGGCATGTGTAAGTAAAGAACTTCTGCTGTTGTGAGGAACAAACAACAGTCTCCTTGTATACAAGCTTCACATGAGGAGGAACATGGTACACACCCAATGTTTGCCAATGAACTACTTGACAAAAATTCAAGCCTCAATAGTGAAAATCTTGTTATGTCACACAACCAAGTAGATGTTGCTGATCGGGTAGCAGGTATACACGATTCCAGTTAATGGAATCATAATTCATTTGGTTTCACCCCTATAGGCACATTAAAACTGTACACTGGGGATCCAGTAGACTATGAAACAATTCCTGATATTATTCAGACACATAGAATGGTTAAGAATAGTGGTTGTCCAAATTTTCTAAAATGTCATATCCCAGTCACTTTCTGGAAAGTTCCATTTCCAGAATATTAGGACCAGCAGATTGTAGATCTATTGGAATATGGCTTTCCTCTAGATTGTCAGTTGATCCCTAAAGAAGTGAATCATGTACCTGCCCGTCGACATTCTCAAGATGTAAAAAATTATTTGCAAGAAGAACTTGATCATAAGGCTATCCTTGGACCTTTTACCCAACCTCCATTCCCCATACACATTTCCCCCTTAATGGTTAGGGATAAACAAGATTCAGAACAAAAACAAAAAAGGACAATTATGAAGCTTAGTTGGTCAATAGGGCTGTCACTTAACAATGGAGTACCTAAGCATGTATATTTAGATACAACATATATTCTGCATTATCCATCAATTGATAATATAACTGCTTCCCTTTAAAAGCTAGGTCCTGTTGCACAAGTCTTTAAAATCGACATCAGTCGAGCATTTAGACAAATAAAAATTGATGCAGGAGATATTGAGCGATTTGGGCATGAAATTCGAAGATCAGTACTTTATTGATTTATCGGTCGCGTTCGGTTAATGACATGGATCAAAACTTTTTCAGAGATGAACAGATGCTGTTACATATATCATAATCAAAAATGGTTTTCCAAACCTCTTTAACTATATCGATGATCTCATGTATACAGGCTTGCCCTCCAATATTCAACAGTCTTTTCAATTCTGACAGACATTTCTTGCAGACCTAGGTCTTGAAATTAGTCAGAGGAAGCTTGTTCCTCCAGATACGTTTGTTATCTTCTTAGGTATTCCCATTGATAGAGTAGAAAGGCTTCTTGGTAGCCTTTTTGTATATTACAAAATGTGTAAAACCAGCTAGGTCATTATTAAACCGAAAAAAGAATTTTTCAGGGATTTAACCTGGTTTAGAGTATTTTTGTCACAATACAATGTTATAACCTACTATGACCAGAAGTTTTCTCGTATACCTGTGCATTTAGATGCATCCGTAACAGGCCTGGGTGGCCATTTTGGTTTTATTGTCTATTCTCTTCCCATACCACTAGGCTTCAAAGGTTGCACCATAATACACTTACAAATTCTTAATATAGTGGTGGCAGCCAAAATTTGGTCCAATCATTGGGCTGCAAAGAAAATACAGATTTTTGTAAACACAGGCAGAGCCAGAGACACAATATTAGCCATATGTGCTAGGAGCCATATGTGGCTTATAGCAGCAATGTTTAACATTGATTTTATTTTTCTCATATTCCTGGTGTTCAAAATTCAGTAGCAGACCTATTGTCCCATTGGAAACACGATCTTGAACACTTTAGGAAATTATCCACCATTATTTCAGAACCAGGTTGGTTTAAACACCCACCCAGATCTCACCGAATTGAATTATTGTATATAAGCTTTCAAAAAATTTAATGTTTTTCAAATTTACAAGGTTCTGCAGTCTATCTGGCCACCTTTGCAGCAAAAAGAATTCTTCATGACTTCAGACCTACCACTATCAAACAATATACACATACATTGTCCGAATATTCAGTCCTTCAAGGTGGCAGCTTGGCTGCTGCCCTCTGAGGAAAATATACACATTCTTCTGTCATTTATGGAATATCTATGCACAAACAACTATTCCAAGGGCAGTATATCTAACTATATGGCTGCCATAAGCACTTTCTACATCATATATACATTAGATACTTATTGCTTCAAGGATGAACGCATTTTACTATTTCTCAGGTCACTGGAGATTACCGCTCCTCTGACATCCAGAATTCGTACTACAGTTGATATCAAATTACTCACTTCCATAATAACACTTTATGATTTGGAAGCACCTACTGTGTTCAAACCTCTATATTTGACATTTTTCGCTTCATTTCTGAGATTGTGCAATCTTCTACTGCATACAGTTAAAACATTCAATTTTACAAGACAATTGGCAAGGGGTGATCTCATAATCGCAAAAGATTGGGCATTGTTGATCATAAAGTGGTCAGAAACCATCCAAAATCGTAGAGACAATGTTACACTTCCACTCCCATATCTTGTTACACTTCCACTCCCATGCTTTGCCCCAGTGCAGCTCTCAATAAAATGATCACAATGTTTCTTGCACAGCAGAATGATCCACTCTTCATATTGGCCACGAATACATATCAGGTTCCATTGACAGATTCCATTGCTAGTAAGCACTTAAAAGTAATTTCAAATATTTTTCAGATCTCCCCACCTTTGACATTCCATGATTTTAGAAGAGCTGGACAATCCTTTGCCTTTAAAAACTGTAATTCCAATGGAATTTATCAAAACATGGCACGTGGAAGTCCAATGCTATTCATACCTATCTCACCTCAACCCCTTCTTTCTCTTCCCCTGTTTCACTAGCTTTGTCTACCTCTTTCTACACCTAAGTACTAATGGACCCTTGGGTGTTTCCAATCATTCCTTATAAAGTTTCAAAGAATAAATTGCATTAACTTACACAACTATTCCTTTATTTTCAATAACACGGTTGACCTTTGCCCCGAGGTCACTTAACTTGTTTACCTTTTCTCAGGGTCAATTTCTTTTAAGGTCAAGGAAGTTGCTTGACCTTGACCCTAGGCTTATTTGACCTTTGTTTCATGTTACATTCACTAAACCCCTTCAACCAGTGGCTTCAGCAAGTTCAGTCTGAATGTCTTGTCATTAACAATTGTTCTTATGGTATGACTGGAATCATGTGTCAGCTATAAAGGCCTGGTTTGTGTCATATGATCTGCCTTATCAGCTCTTCCCTTATTATCTCACTTCTCTTTAAAAAATGGATGTCAGTAGATTTGAAGAGAAAATGATAAGCTAAGTGTACAATATATAATGGAATCACCCAATCACCCATTATAACTGTAGGTGCTGTCTAAATGCAGAAAGTAGCAGAGAAGGACCAGGAGCTGTAGAGTGAATGGAACGCCAGGCATATTCAGAGGCCCAAGTCCCCTGTCTTTTAATAACTTAGTTGGCACTCCATGATCATATGAGGCTGATCTCCTGAATGTATTAACTGTATATCCACAATGGTGAATGTTGAGGAGAGAAGCGACACACTTAATGGTGCAAGTTGTGGTGAGAATGGGGGAATGAGACTGTCTAACCTGGTTAATCACTCCTTGACTACCTTTCACCCTTCAAGGCATTTGAATGGTCCTAATCTGTTTTTACTAGGAAGCTGGTCAAGGTCATGATCAAGTGTTCGATAACAATACAAAGTAGAGAAGCTATACAAGTCATTTCACTTCCTGACTTGACAAACCACTTAATCTGCCCCTTTAGAGCCCTAAAGGCTTTGTATCGCCTATATCCTATGTCACCAGTTGATTCTGTTCTTCAGATTCAAACCACTTCAGTTGGCACCCCCTGACTGATACTAAGATCAGGAAATTTCTGAAGGCTATATGAACTTGGGTTTGGATCCCTACTTGCTTGGATCCACTCTTTTAGAAGGTCGAGTGCCACCTTTTCATTAAATGAACATGTGCCAATTCAACACATTAAGCTGGGGCCACGGTGGCAGAGTGGTAACACTCTCGCCTCCCACCTCTGCAGCCGGGGTTCGATCCCCGTCATGGCCGTAAGTGGGAAAGCTGGTAGTTGCTTGCCGTTGGTCGGCAGTTTACAGTACAGAACCCTAGCGAACTATATGTACTGGTTTCCTCTGCCCTTCCAACTACCCGTCGTGATATGACCTGTACAGTGTTGAAAGTGACATAAAACCCCAAATAAACAAAATAAACAAATCAACACATTAAGCGCCATGGGACGGGGATTTCTGAGTGTGTTTGGTGTTATACACAGGCAGATAATTCTTCTGATGAGGACCTTGCCTTTGCACTTGCTGTTGCTATAAATGGCTTATGCCACTACTGTTAGGGCTGAGGGCTGTCATATGTTCACTACCTTGTATCGACTGTATACTATTTTCACCCATGGTTTCCGGATGGGCGGGCATGTGGGCGGGCGGCGGGAAGAAGTTTGTCCAGCCTGTATCTCTGAAACCGTAAGGTGTAGGAAGTTGATACTGGTAAGGACATTGGTTAGGGGATGTAGGTGTGCAAAGTCCTTGCATGACCTTGAGTTGACCTTTGACCTTGCTGTAGTGACCGTGACCTATAAAATCTTGTCTATGCTATATCTCGGTAAGGTGTAGGAAGTTGATCCTTGGTAGGGACATTGGTTAGGGGTGTAGGTGTGCAACATCATGGTGTGACCTTGATTTGGCCTTTGACATTTCTGTGACTTTGACCTATAAAATCTTGTCTGGGCTATTTCTTGGAAATCGTAAAGTGTAGGAAGTTAATACTTGGTAGGGACATTGGTTAGGGGTTGTCGGTGTGCAACGTCATGACGTGACCTTGATTTGGCCTTTGACCTTGCTGTAGTGACCTTGACCTATAAAATCTTGTCCAGGCTCTATCTTGACAACTATAAGGTGTAGGAAGTTGATACTTGGTAGGGACATTGGTTAGGCGGTGTAGGTGTGAAACATCATGGCATGACCTTGATTTGACCTTTGACCTTGCTGTAGTGACCTTGGCCTATAATATCTTGTCCTTGGTATATCTTGGAAACTGTAAGGTGTAGGAAGTTGGTACTGGGTATGGACATTGGCTATGGTGTGTAGATGTAAAGCGTCATGGTGATTTGACCTTTGACCTTGCCGTAGTGACCTTTGACCTATAATGCCTTGTCTGGGCTATATTTTGGACACCATAAGGTGAAGGAAGTTGATATTTGGTACGGACATTGGTCGGGGGTTATACGTGTGCAACATCATGGTGTGACCTGGATTTAATCTTGCATATCTGATGTTATTTTATCTCTCTTATATCTCCCTTATATCTTTTAACTTGAATCTTGGTTGTTGCCCCTTTGGGTGTCTTTTGTGATGTAGATTAAGCACTGTCATATTAGAATTCATAACTGTTTTACTTTTGCAATTTCTCATTGTAACAGTTGGTACTGTATCAAGTGAGCCACAAGTTTTGCCCCAACTCCACATAAAAGCATGTATTGTTACATCTGTATGTATGTATGTATGGGTAATATTCAAAATATTCAAACCATAATTCGACCATACAAATAAATATCAAAATGGGAGAAGGGAGAAGCTTCATAATTTTAGTTAACTGAATTGTGCTGTTTTAATACTTAATCTTTAAATGCAGTTTCTTTCTCTTAGATGTTATTTTCTCTACTTAAACATTATTTGGACACTGACACTGCTCTGAAAGTATCCCAATCTGTGTACTATTTCACTGCTTCTATATCTCATGGTGTTGAAAACTGTTTCCCCAGGCTGTGGGGTACGGGCATCTCTGATGCTATTATTTTTTAAAATTATGTTCTTGTGAACCTGTCAGTCTCATTACCTCAAGCTTTCAGGGTGACCTTAGATTTAGCAATAAATTATGAAGTTAGTCGAATCTTAACCTTAGTTTGCAGAGGTCATATTAATGTCATTTGACCCTTAGGGGGTCATATTATTGATCAGTTCTGGTGATCTACAAGAACACCACTTATTGCTAGCGTTCAGATACCTCTAAGCTATTGTATTTTAATCTGTTGAATGTCAAACTGTTTGTTGTTTTAAATCTTGCTGTTTTTTTTAAACTTTATACATGCACTTGAACTCTAAACTATAATAATACTGTTAACCTTGCATGAATATATGATCTTTGAACTCTTAACCTTAGCATATTTTAGGATAACTTTTATACTCTATCAGACCTGCATATAATTTTTGTATAGAATTTATATATATTTACGGTGTCATGTATATAAACAAAGTGTCTGTAAGTTCTTGTTCAACTGTCTTGGGGTGGGGACTAGTAAGTGGGTGTTTGGGCACTCCAGATGTCAGTCCTGCCACAATGACAGCAATGTTTTCTAAGTACCTAAAACAGGTCTAAGGACCAGTCTAATTACAATTAAATGGCCAGTTGCTGGGAAAAGCACTATTGCCACCTTATTAGTTCCCCATGTTTTACACTTTGGCTCCTTTGCCCCCTGAAGGCACTTTAACGCTTGAGAATGAACAGAAGACATGTTTAAAACACTTTATCTCCCTCCTCTCCCTCCCCCTTTCAGTAACATGACTAGTAAAGACTAGGTCCTTAAAGGGCATTCATATGTTCACTACCTTGTATCAATTGTAAGGTTTTTTTGGATTATCTTCTTGTAACCTTTATAGGTATCCTTACCTCTATGTTTTAGGGTGAACTTAAATTCAGCAATAAATTATGAAGTTAGTCGAATCTCAACCTCAGTTTGTATAGGTCATTCTAATGACATTTAACCCTTTAGGGGGTCATATTATTGCTTAGTTCTTGTGATCTACAAGGGCATCATTTTTTGCTGGGCTTCAGAGAATTCTGGGCTATTGTGTTTAATATGATGAATGTCAAACTATTAACAGTTTTAAATCTTACTGACTTCTGAACTTTATAAATGGACTTGAACTCTAAACTATAATATTACTGTTTACTGTTAAACTTTGAATGATTATATGACGTTTGAACTCTTAACCTTAACAAATTTTACTATAGTTTTTATACTCTAGCAGACCTGTTTGTAAATTTTAGTATACATTTACACATATTTACTCTGTTATTTATAAAAACAAAGTGCCCACAACTTCTTGTTTTACCCATCTTGGGATGGTGACTGGTTCATAATACCTGCATAACCTACAAGTATGTTATATATATCGTTCGAAAGGTATTTCAATAGAGCTTCTGCTCCTTTTGCTACATTACATTCCATGCAGCCATTAAGGAGAAGTCCAAAGTTAAATATTGAAGTTTTTATATTCACTGGTGCCATTATATACCAGTGTACTAGTGTAATATTGTCATCTTCATTCATATATGTTTTTGTATACGTCATTCGGGAAGTTTTACTATTGTATCCCTAGCAGCAATCACAATACTTTGCCTACAAAGTGTTCCAAAGAGGCAGATGTAAGTGATGGGAGATCCATTAATCTATGTTTTATTTTCGTCTGGAGACCAAAGAAGGGATAACATAAACTGTCATAAAACAACAGATACATCTGATGAATAAAAGAAAAGTTTGCAGCAACATGGTGCAACTTAGTTTCCTACCAGTAATACTGTTTTTGTCTATTGGCCATTTGGCATGGTCAATTCTGTGTCTTGTAAATTTGTTTTGTTTTGTGCATGTAGCACACCCATTGATCTCACTCACTAATGCAATTAACTTGCAATTAATGATCTACTACCATGGCACACATTACGAGGTTTGTACAAGAACAAAACTGTTGAGATTGCTGACAATGACTCAAAATTGACAAATTTACAGCTTGGAATTCTATATTCCCTTGACACAAATGTTTTGTTTATACCATCAGCATTCTAACAATGATTAGTTAGTGCATCTTTCTTATGCATGCCAAGCCTAAATAAACCTTTCTAGTAGTAATTGCAACAAACCTCACCTGACAATTAGTATGTTTACACTATTTCTAAACCTGAATAACAGGTTAAATTAGTCTTTTGTTTACTAGATGTGCTGCACTCTGTCAAAACTGTTTAATGCAATACATTAGTAGAAATTATTTACAGAGAGTAGACTTTCACCACGTTGCATTTTTTGAAAATTCCGGAATTTCTTTCTATATATAATATGATTTGGATCACTTTTTTCCATTTGCTAGGCAAGATCCACATAAAATAATTCAGAGAGATCTGTTTATTGCTTTTGGAGTTATCACAAACACAGGCAAAAACTAAACAGACAGACTTATGAATGCAGCCAGAAACAAACCTGATGGGGGTAAAAGAAGGGTTCATACTGACTGAAAGAAAATATGAAACTGCTCTTTTATAAAAATGGCTTATAACACATTTTTGTGCCTGATATTGGAAACACTAAGGATATATACATATTCTGACACTTTCACTGTTTAAAAGACACACTTATGTTTGTTTAATGAAATGTTTAGCAACTAGATTGGAAGTTTTGGTTCGACAAGGGGCTTAAGTTTCAGAGAAGGCATTTCAAGCAGTCATCAGCCGAAGTGTTGACAAGTTTAACATTTAATCACAGGGCTCTTAAATCTACTGTAAGGGGCTTCAGGCTAATAAGGAAGTCCAATTTTGGCTTTGCATTTCCTTTTAAGAGAAACTAAAGCCTTCATGCTCTGGCTATGCTTTTCTGGTACATAGTTATGTACATTAATGATGTCTCACATATAATCAAATTAACAAAGAAGCTTAAACATAAGACTAACTCCCGCAGCACTCACAAAGTAGGCTCATATACTAGTATTTTGAACTTTGCTTTTAAAGTTGCAATTTGCTTTCCAGTGTCAAATTTAGAGTTTACTGTCCAGGCCAAATGATGGGCTCTTGAAACTTTAGAAAACTTTACAGTGCATTTCGGTTTACCTTAATATCAAATATATAGACACTCAAATGAAATTTGTTGATGGTTTATGTAGAAAAGGGTTACGCAATTTACAATCATCATATGTTTAGCAGAATCATCCCTAGCAGAAATATTTGGAACAGCTCCATCAGAAAACTTAAATAAAGGCCAAAAATAACAGAAGAAATGGATTTATTTGGATGTAACAAAAGCACACATCAGTTGCTTTTCCACCGATTGTGTAGATGCTATAAATCACTGTTTATGACCTTCTGAAGATCTGCAAAGAAGCCCTTTATTGCTCAAACATCATGTAGATGTTGCCTCTTACACAATCTCATGTCTTTAGAAAGTGATCTATTTTCTTCCTTGTACAAATCAGATCGAAAAGGTCACCCAATACACTCCCCTAGCACATCACCAAGACCTTTGATCTTACAATTGTTTTTTTTTCTGTTTCATGAGACTTTATGTGTATTGGTTTGAGTGCCTCACTTAATCCTAGTGACCTTTGTAAAATGACTTAAACACCTTACGTCTAAGTAAATTGATTGAAAAAAATAACCAGAGGGATTTTGAATGTTCGAATTCTTTTTCTTTATAAGATATAGCATTACACTTACTTGTACAGACCAGTGTTGCAACTTTGTCATATTTTCATTTTTCCAAGTGTGGCTTATGTCCCCTCCCCATTCAACTTTTTGATGAGATTGTCCATGCCTACCAATGGGGGTTGTTGCCTTTCATGTTTGTTTTAACTAGTTGGTCCAATCCTTTTAAACAAGAGGAAAAGGTAAACAGCTCAACAACTTACAGTTCCTTTACCAACATGGTTTATGTTATACATTTATTACTAAAGTATTGTTAGTATGTAATGGTACAATACTATTCTGTGTTGAATTTGATCATTTACTCCAAATAGGTCATGAATAGTGACACCTGCCAGAGTTAGCAGCTTTACAAATAGACTGTAAGTATGTAGCATCAGATATTTGTATTAACACTAAGCCAATCATGCGACATAAATGTTGGTGATGTGGGAATGTACAATATATTGTTTAAACATTTTGAGATTTATTGCAGCTTGTTGTAATGGGTTTTGGTCCTAGGGTTGACCACCCTGAAATTACCAAAACATTCCTCCTCCGTTAACCTTATTTTCGTTTCTAATGACGCAGATCTTGGTTTAAAATTGAAAGACTACAGGACTATTTTTCAGCATAAACGATGATTATGTCAAGTGATTTTACCGTTAGAATTTACATCTTAATTTGTTCTCAATCATCAACTACTTTCAAGCAGCAGCCATATGGGAGGCGAGGAGTTGTACTTCTTGTAAAACAATATGTGAAGTTGTGAAGCATAAAAATATTCACTGCAATTCTTCACATCAATCTGATGGCGTCACTGACAGTTCACACTATTCTCCCATTTATGCAGATCAGAAATTACTTCAGATCAGACCCAAGCTACAGAAAGTCAACTCATTATTAGGTACAATTCAACCAGGGGTGCATCCACTGGCCCCAGTAGTCATCCTAATGCTCAAGATCATATCACAATTGCAGAAAAAAGAGAAAAAAAAATCACAAAAATTCAGCCATCTAGAACAGACAGCTAATGTAAAACAAGTCATATCAGGCTTACTGTCAGAGTTTGGTAAACAAGGGAGGCAGTGCAATGCCTACTTAGCCAGAGTCAGGCCTACTTTGACAGAACCACAGTACAATATTTGCCATTTGTAGTGTTTTAAAGCTCCTCCATTGAACAGGAGTCGATAAGGACGCTATTACCATCAGATCTCGTACTGAAATCACCCAAAATATCAGCAATGTGCAAAATCGTTCCGCACAAATTCTACACAATCTGCATACTCTTTGTCCTCCAGTGTCATAACATCTATTTTTATCTCAAGGAAATAACAACTCGGATTTGTGTGACCTTCCATATTAATGTGCTTCATTGTATGTATGCCAAATCTCATACAACATAACATGACATATTTATGTAGTGCAATTCTATTTAAAAATAAACAATCATTTGTGGCACTTTGGTGCCACAACACTGAAGGCAAGAGACGAGTAGAGACTAATTTAGATCTTTTTATACTGATTGAGTTCTCCCTGTTAAATAAGTTCTACACCAATTTAAAGCTTTGTCTTCAACCTCTGAGATCACTGGTTCAAATCTCGGCCAGGGACTTTATGTTGGAAACTTGGTAGTTACTTGCCGATGGCCGGTGGTTTACAGTGCAGAATCTTCAACAACTAGTATGCACTGGTTCCTCCACCCATAAACTGCCCGTCGCAATATGACCCTGGCTATTGAATGCAATGTAAAACAAAAGATAAATCTAAATACTGGATGATGGAAATGTGGCTGTAATCATCATGATCTTGTCTTCAAAATAGTCACTGAATGTATTTGCCGACTGAATCTTTGATGAGTGTTTAGGATATATTTTTGGATCATTGTCGTGTTTTAGACTTTTAATAATATGAAACAGTTGTTTGTGATTAGTTGTTTTATTTTTTCAATAGTTTTATTATAGTATGCCACTTTTGAACTGCAAAGCACCTTTGAATATTTTTTCTCATGTCTAGCATTACTCTATTACTTTCATCAATGTGGTTTATTCTCCATTTCCTTTCTGCTTGTCAGAATTTTTGCTTAGCTGTACAACTGTTTTCATTGTACCAAGGATTAATGTTTCTATTGCCAGTCTTTTTCACTCTTAATGCAGCATGTTTGGCATGAAGCTGAGATAGGCAGCTGTTATATTGATTTACTATCTCATTGGGGTCAGCCTTTGGGTTTATGACTATATCTGACTTACGAAGGTCCTATATGAATCTGGTTACTTCAGTCTTGTTTAAAGGTCTGTGAGATTTTGGCGACTCATTGTGTTTATGATTTGAAGTGTTAAGTTGGAATACAACTCATGCTTGGGCAGACAAGCATGTTGAGATATTAGATGGATCATATATCAAAGACTCTGAATTCCTTTTTATTATCAAATAAAGCATATGATTTACATGTTTGAATGTGGCACCAGTGACATGCTGCTTCAGGCCAAATTGATCAAGAAGGTTTTCAGTTTTTTTTGCAGATACGTGATCTCATATGTCAAGTTTCAACAGACATCAGGGGAAGCAATGCAACAAGTCAATACAGGAGTCATGCCGTAGCTCAGTGGTGGTCAGCTGGGAGCATCAGGGGCCTCATTAATGAATATGTTATCCCCTCCATACAATCACTTATGAATTCTACAGCGACCACAAACACACCCACTAGCGTAGCCAGGAACTGGAATAAGTCACAGCTTTCAGTGACATAGGTAGGTAAGATTACACACTTGACTCCTTGCCAAAACCTGTTTAAAAACAAGGAAAAATGAAAAATAAATTGGTCCACAGATTTGAACAATTGACACCCATGCATCTTAAGAATTCGAGATAGAAAAAGACTCTGTTATCAAAGAAAACATGATGCAATATTTAACAGAACCCAATCAAGAGATCTTATTAAGTTAGTATTTTATGTCACTCCTTATCTGTCATACTGTGATGGACAGTTGAAAGGGCAGAAGACAAAGTACATACAGCTGGTCTAAGTTCCATACTGTACACTGCCTATGAACTGCAAACTGCTACCAGCTTTCCCACATGAGGCCAAGCTGGAATTCGAAGTCTGATCTCAGGGGTGTGAGGCTAGTGTGATACCACTGTGCCACTGCCACCCCCCCCCCCCCCCCCTCCAATTTAAAGAGAATGAATATAGCTGAAAGTACAACAATTAGATTCTATTCAGGTTCACAAATAAGTCAAAGACACAGGCAAGTATAATTTTGAAGGTGCAAACATTCAACTCCTCTTCTACGATCAGTTTGATTTACTTGAAAATTTAGCCAAAGATTACAGGGATTACTAGTTCCCTTTTTCCTAAGATATGGAATCCCTTAGAATGCGCCTATTTACAAATTTAAAGAAAAGTAACAGCTATACACAGATTTCAAATCGTGCTGAGCACATAAAACAAAGCTCTTTAAACAGATATCTCACATGATGGCATTAGAAGGCCTTTAAAAAATCCTTTCTCTGAAGAATCTAGTCACATCTCATTTTTCTGCCAAGAGAAAAAAGTAACATTCAGAATATGATCATAATTGACCTTAGATGGCCCCAAGAGGCCTCCATAAACAACTGCACTGTAGCAAATGAATATTTAGGCACAATTTACAAACTACAATATTCACAAGAGACATTATTACTTCTAATCTCAGTAATCTAGGTCCTAAGGCTCTCATATATAAGATGAACCTAGGCTGAATGTTTAGGAAGGTGCCTATTGACCCTCATCAATATAACATCTTGTGTCTTTATGAAGTAGAAAGAATCTACTACTGATCTGGTCTCGCCCTTAAGATCCGGGAGTATGGCATGCTGAAATTATTCAATTTTGGGGGTTTTCAGATAATATTTTAATTATTGGAAATTTCTGTTTTACATCCCCAAATGGAGTCAAAAGGCACATTGAACAAAACACCAATATAGGACACAATTTTTTATTTTAATCGTTATACAATTATCCAATTCGTTTGTTTTAAGAATTATTCTTACCTAATTGAATTCAAAGGAAATGCGCAAGCTTATGTAGCAACTATTAGAGACTTAAATATAATGTCAAAGTGGAATTGCTTCGAGCTCATGCAACACCAAATGACCTTGGAAAGCAGTACGTTCAAGATAAGTGGAATGAAAGTCAAAGCTGTGATAACCAATGTAATTGTGCCATGGTTAAAATAAAGTTGTTGAAACCCCCAATTACGTAATGTCAATACCTCCTTCTGTTTAATAAGTGGAGAGTGGACGAAATGTAAAGTGGTAAAATATAATATTAAAAATGGTTTGAAATAAAATATTGTGGGGCCCAGGTAGCGTAATATGGAAGAACCTGTTTGTTCAATATTTCAAATGTTATGGTATTTGTAGGTGAAATATGACACTGAACTAGAGCATATAACACACAGGAACTTATATCAAAGATGTGAGAGAGGTGGGAAACCAAGAAAGAGTCAGACAAATACATTGTTACAGCCAGTAAACTTATGGTCTGTAATCCATCTAGCTAATCTATATACACCTAACTGACCGTGCATATATTTGAAAAGTATGTGTTTGAATACTCTGTGAGATTTGAAGATTAATAGAATATCTACTTCTGGGAAGAAAATTACTTCAGGGCACACAAATTCACTAGTCACGTCAGTACCTGTTTACAATTGACAAATCTAATTTATCTGAGGCTTTACTGTCAGCAGTCACTTTAACACAGCACCAGTAGCAGTTGGATATGATATACTTTTTCCATTTGCTCCCACTCTTCACATTGGGAGACACTTTTGTCAGAAATTACATCCTAGTGAGCATACATATAATAATTTGCTTATTAGTGCCACAGAGGTTTACTTGGATAAAAAAAATCTTTTCAAAGTGTCACATTCCATCTAGATATTAGCAGACTTCTAAATATTATATTTATATATGCGACAGTCAATCTGTGAAACCAGTCATTATGCGTAATGACTAAAAGTTTCAGTCATTATGCGTAATGACTAAAAGTTTCAGTTATTTTGTGTAATGACTAAAATTTTCAGTCATTTCATATAATGACTGAAATATATGGTTCATTTTTACACAGATTGACTGAATTAATTTCAGTCAATATGTGTAATTGATTTAGAGTTGTTTTTCATCACACCCTTTGTATTATTCAGAACCTTTGTACATTGTTCCCCTGCATTTTGAAAATTTTTGTGCTAGAGAACATTAAACTATTTTAATCAAATAAATAACTTTGGAATTCTCACATGCTTCCTGAATTTATAGCCAGAATTTTCAAACCTAAACACAGACTTTTGCAATAGACTCTATTGTCATTTTCAAGCATATTATTAAAATATTGAATGGTTACATGTATCTAATTACATTTTAAATGTTATTTACATTCTAAATTCATATTTGCAGTTTTAAAACTAAACTCATTGTCATAGGATGAAAATATCTCTTTGTTGTCAATGAAATTTATGTCTTGTTTGAAGACTAATTCTCATTTATCCATCATAATTTATAATACATTTTGCCTTTTATGTTATTAATTAAAGATTCAGTTATATTATGGCAGGTTGTTAGGAAGCAAGAAACCATGAAGCTTTGAAGTGAATCTTGCCCACTCTTGTCTTAATTGCAATGCAGCTCTTTTATCCTATTTTGTTCTTTCAGGCCTTGTTACTGTTGTTTGACCTCTCCACACAAAGAGCCTGTTTATCAAAGATGGAGTTGACCTTTAATGTTCTAAAATAACTGACACAAGTTAATCCATTCTTTTAATAGTTATTAAAGCCTGAGTAGGAAAACGTAGAGCTCTAACTCACACCTGAGTACCATTGAAACTATAAATAACCCTCAAGATACTTGATTTACCCTATGTTCTTCAGTTGGATATACATGTTACATAGAACTTTAAATTTTAGTAAGAGTCTATAGATCGGGTCCCTGTTTGTTAGGAATGCTACCTATCCATTTGGTCCCCTGTCATATTTTACAAGGGAGTACATATATATGAAGGTCATTTTATGACATGAATTAAAAGAAGTGGGGCTTAGTTAAAATAACTGCAGAATCAGTAATCATGTTAGAATATGTTCAAATCTGAAGTGATAATTTCATTACCCTTCTTTAGTAATTACATGAGAATCCAATTTAAATTACTAAGTGAGGCCAGACAATTTCATTTTTGGTAAAGCAAGTATTTCAGGCTATTTATCACAATTCAGCCATTATGCGTAATGACTGGACCTTATTTTCAGTCATTAGGTGAAATGACTGAAAATTTTGGTCATTTCAGTCATTACGCGAAATGATTGGTTTGACAGATTGCCTGTAACATATATATGTCTTCTTATTTTGACAGACGTGTATGAAATAGTAGTATAAGTAAGTATATAATATATTAAGTAACATATAAAGTGCCCAAAATTGTAATAATATCTTGATACAAAGACATGGGACATCCTTGTCACATACATACATCATATATTATATGATACCCAGACATTAGACATCCATGTCACATACACACAAAATATATTATATGATACACATACATCCATGTCATATACACACATATTATATGATACACAGACATAGGACATCCATGTCACACACACATAATATATTATATGATACATATGCATTGGACATCCATGTCATATACACACATATTATGTATGCGGGCAGCCCCTTAGGGGGCTGCAAGTTCATTCCTGGAGGGACCTTAATTTGTAATTTAGCTTTGTAATACACCATGGGGTGATTTGTAATTTGTCATTTTATTGGCCATGATCTGCCTCGTGGCACAGCTCTTTATGACAATTCTTCCATTTGCAATTCAGACTTGGAAGGGGTAACACAGGGAAAATTTTCACAGCATTTTTACAGTTGAATTTCTTTTTCTTTATTGGGCATTTATTTATTTTATTTTGTTTTTATAAGCTATTTTACTTTACATTTGCAAATATAAAGAGTAAGTAAGTAAGTAAGTTAAAATTATAGTGCAAAAACACTTGCATGTCATACTGCACTATTAAAAACTAATAAATACATTAACTAATATTTACAATAATAAGCAAAAGTATATATACAGATAACAACAAACAATTAACACTTGGCTAAAAAGACCAAGAAAAACAACATTATAAGAATTGACTAGTATAAAGACTAGAGTAAAAAACAACAAATAACAAAGAAAACAAAATGTAGATTATTATTATATAAAAGGAGACAAAGTATGAAAATATCACAGTATAATTCATTCTTACCATAACTAGATTAGACAAATAAATTTAAATAAGACTAGGTTAGACAAATAAATTAACACAAAGACAAAACACAAAATAAATTAATTAAAACTTTTTCAACAGGCCACATTCTTTTAAATAATTTATAATATTAAAAACATTTTCATTAAATAACTTTTTCATTGTATCTATATCTCTGTAATATTTAATTCTTGTGTCACGTAGGTCAATACAGTCTAATGGTATATGTTTCACTGTATCAGGACAATGACATGGAATGCACCAGGGCATATCTTCACCTTTCAACAGATAACTGTGTGTGAAATAGGTGTGTCCTATACGGGCTCGAGTTATAACTATTTCCTCCCTACGAGATAAACCCGTCCAAACATAAAAATCTCCTACTGTAGGGTTCATTTGGAATAGTTTGTTATCAGGACACGCATTCCATTGCGCTTGCCACTTTTGTTTAAAAACACTATTTACATTCACTCTCAAGTCTGTATAGTGGACTTTCAAGTCTAAAACATTAAACTTCAAGGCCTGTTTGGCAAGCTCATCTGCTTTTGTATTGCTCTTTATGCCTACGTGACTAGGAACCCAAGCTAAAACAACTTTCTTATTCACTGACAAACAATCATTAAAAAGTTTTAAAATATCTTGAATAAAAGGATGATGACAGTTGTTGCTATCAAGAGCCTGAAGACTAGATAAAGAGTCAGTGAATATGATGAAACGATCCCAAACACAATTTTTTACAATATTAAAAGCCATTTTAAGAGCCTATAATTCAGCTGTGAATATACTAGCATTGCCAGGAAGTCTGACCTGGGCACTGAGGCCATCAGATGTAGCAGCTGCAGCAACCCTATTTTCTGTTTTTGCTCCATCAGTATATATAGCCCTATGGTCAGAGTAATAGCTTTTTAACTCAGTAAATAGACTTTGAAACATACAATCATCACCAAGATGTTTATTTTGATGTGTGAGATATAAGTCTATGTGAGGTTTCTGTATAGTCCATCTGGCAATGACACAGTCTGAATTAGATCCAGCTGAGGACAGACAGCAGACAAATCGTCCTCTACTCGATGCCCAAAAGATCTTATTGCAGATGGTTTCTTATCATACAGATCACATAACTGAGGGTTAAAAACAACATCATAAGCTAGATTGTCAGGATTACTTCTCAATTTCAAAGCATATTGAACACATAACTTATCAAACCTGAGATATAAAGGAGATTCATTTGCCTCTACATACAAGCTTTGCATTGGAGGAGTCCTGAAGACTCCCAGGCATATTCTTAAGCCCTGGTTTTGAATGGGTTCCAATTTCTTAAGATAAGACTTACGAGCAGAACTAAAAACAGCACAACCATATTCCAATCTAGAACGAACAAATGAACGATAAAGTCTCATTAAAACACTTCTATCTGCTCGCCAATCCATTTTGGCAACTACTTTCAGTAAGTTCATGCCTTTTTGCATATTTCTGACGAATATAATCAATGTGTGCCTTAAAATTCAGTTTACTGTCAAATTTAACACCAAGGAACTTAGTTTGTGACACAACAGGGATTTGTGAGTTATATATTGTCAATGTTGGGTCTGGATGAAGTTTTCTTTTATTACAGTAATGCATGCAAACAGTTTTGGTTTTAGAAAATTTAAAACCATTTTCATCAGCCCATTTTTCTACCTTATTCAAACACAACTGAAGTTGCCTTTCTATTGAAGCCATATTTCTAGAAGAACAAGTCATTGAGAAATCATCAACAAAAAGAGACTTTTCAAAGCTAGCTGGAATCACATTGGCAATACTGTTAATCTTTAAAATGAATAATGTAACTGAGAGGATGCTGCCTTGAGGGACACCCATCTCTTGCCCATGTATATCTGGATAAACAGATCCTAAACAAACTCTAAAAACTCTGTTTGATAAAAAATTCTGAATAAACATGGGCATTCGCCCCCTTAGGCCTACTTTATGTAGATCTCTTATAACGCCATACTTCCATACTGTATCGTAGGCTTTTTCTAATTAAGTAAATACAGAGACTACATGGTTGCCTTTTAAAAAAGAATCTCTAATAAAAGATTCAAGTCTTATTAATTGGTCTGTTGTAGTTCGACCTTTTCTAAAACCACTCTGATATTTTGTTAAAATATTATTTTTCTCAAGGAACCAAACTAATCTAGTATTAATCATTCTTTCCATGGTTTTGCATAAACAGCTCGTCAGGGATATGGGGCGATAATTGGACGGGTTTTTTTGGTCTTTGCCCGGTTTAGGAATAGGTATTACAGTGGCCTCTTTCCAGCATTCAGGAATTTCACCTGAAGCCCATATATCATTAAATATATCAAGTAACACCATAAGTGAGTCTCTTGGTAGATGTTTAAGCAGTTGATAATGAATTTCATCCGGACCAGTGGCTGTGTCATGAGACTTTTTCAGAGCATCACACAGTTCTCTAATTGTAAATGGTACATTGTAGCTTTCAGAGTTGTCTGTGTCAAAATTCAAGTTTTCTTTTTCAACTTTCTCTTGATGTTTTTGAAACTTTGTACAGTAATTGTTGCTGCTAGAATTCTTGCTGATTTCTTGGGCCAACCTATTTGCTATATCCACTCTTTCTGTTATTTTTGTCCCATCATTATTTTCCAGATGGTGTATTGTGGTATTACTTTGTTTGCCACTTATTTTCCTAATCATTTTCCATACCTTCTTTGCTGGTGTCTTTACATTTAGTTTTGATACATATTCATGCCATGAATTCCATTTATTTTCTTTAATTACTTTACAGCATTAGCTCGACATTTTTTATATTCATTTATGTTATCTGATGTAGGATTTGTACAGCATTTATCCATTGCATTTTGACAAGCTTTAACAGCTTTTTTGCATTCACTGTTGAACCATGGTTTGTAGCTACCAGTGGACTGTCCAGTTGACTTTGGCACACATTTTGTTGCTATATCATTTATTTTATCTAAAAATGCAGGAAACTTTTCTGTTATATCAGTAAAACTATGCCTATTGATATCCAAAGAACAGTGAAGTTTGAATTTTGGCCAATTGGCCTTTTTTAGATTCCAACGAGGAACATTGTCCTTAGGCATACTCTTAACTATATCAACAAAAGTAGGAAAATGGTCACTACCACACTGATCAGAATGGACCTGCCATTGAAAATCAAGAAAAACAGATGCAAAACATAAAGATAAATTTATTGAAGTGAATGAACCAGTTGCAGGATGACAGTAGGTAGGTGACTTATCATTAAGCAAACAAATATTAGAGGATTCAAGAAGATGTTCAACCTTATTACCTAAACTATTGGACGAGGAACAACCCCATAAATCACTATGTGCATTAAAATCTCCAATAAATAGAAAAGGTGCAGGTAACTGGTTGACTAGATTATCAAGATCACTTTGTGCAAAATTAAAACGTGGTGGAATATATACATTGCGTACAGTTATAGTTTTATGTAGAGATACTTTTACAGCAACTGCCTGCAGTTCTGTATCTAACTCGAGTACCTCATGAGGTATACATTTCTTAACAAAAATAGAGCAGCCACCAGTGGCTCTCCCATCTACTTCAGACATACAAGTTTAAAATAATGATCAAATCCTCTAATATGTACATTATCTGAATCTTTAAAAATGAGTTTCCTGCAGTGCTAAAATGTAGGGTCTAAAATTAGAAATTAAATTTTTAATTTCTTCAAAATTTGGCCTAAAGCCACGACAGTTCCACTGTACTATACTTTTATTTTTGTTTGGTTCCATTATTTACATTTTTATTGCCACTCCACCCTTGTGATTTTGTGATTGGGGATTCTTCGACACTCATGTCACTCTCACTATCACTTAATGCATCATATTTGTTGTATTGTGTAATTGGGTCATTAGATCCTTTATGTTGTTTGGTCAAATATACTTTGCTCTGGCTTATTTTCAACTTTATAGGGTCATTTTGAGATGCACTTGTCTGACTCGATGCACTGGTTTTATTCCCTTTATTTATCTGTTTCTCAACTGCACACTTTTTTGGTTGTTTTGTGCCTTCTGGCCAAGTCATTTCTGTTTGTGTTTCTAAATTCACTGTTTTCACCACAGGTTAAGTTGCTGCAGCTGCTTGGGCATACATTGTTTTCACAGAATTAAATATGTTCATTTGTTTCTTGGCATCTGTGTATGAAATTCCTTGGCAATTGACCCATTTCGCATCATTCGTGCATTCTTGAGAGTCTGTATGATCTTCTTTCCCACATTTATTGCAAACTTCATTTTTCCTACAGTTGAATTTAGTGTGACCAAACTTTTGACACTTATAGCCTCTGATGGGATTTGGGATGAATTGCGACACAGCCACCCTGTAGTAACCCACCCTGATGTATTTTGGCAAGGTCTGACTTTGGAATGTCAATATAAATGTCCCTATTGGTTTCCTTTGTCCATCTTTAAATACCAATATCCTGTCCAGCTTTATGACACCTTCATCTTTTTGTCCATCTAATATCTCCTCATCAGAACAGTCTTTTATATCTGGGCATCTAATGACCCCTTTCTTTGTGTTTAGGTTGTAGTGTGGTGATACAGTGATGGGGATAGCATTGTTCATGGTCAAGTTCAGTTTGGTCGTTTTCAATAGTTTGCTGCTTTGATTTTTCTTGTCTAATTCAACCAAGATGTCTCCATTCCTTAATTTCTTCATATTAAAGGGATCAGACCCAAGAACAGCAACAATGGCCTTGTTTACAGCAAATGGTGACAGCTTTGACAGAGGTCTCACATTGTCTGTACCTTTTACTAACAGAAATCGTGGCCATGTACAAATCTGAACAGAATCCAAGTTCGAAGTCATGAAATCAGGCGAAGTTCTAATCCTTTTCCTATCAGTCGTTTGTGTATTTTGTGGAGCCATAATGTTATAGTATTTATTCATTGCCAATGATCTCCACCCACCCTTCGAGCCAAGCAAGGGGATATCATAATAGTGTGGAGCTGAGCCCTGCACACTGATATCAGAGATACATTAGCAGTATACTCAAAGAACACAAAAGTGGACCTTGATTGACCTGTTGAGCAGCCGCCTACTAGATACTCCAAACAAAAGCACAAACCAAACACCAGCACAATATAACAATCAAGAACAACTGTAAAAACCATTAGAATCATCAACCATCACTTATTTGGAGCACTAGGGCTTGGCACTACCAGCCGATTGATTAAGCCAGGCCATCTTAACCTTCTGACTAAGTGAAATTGAGGCCAAAGCTGTGTATCGCCTCCACAGTGCTGCAACAAAGTATTGGCTCAACAGCCAGGACCCTCTCTTCCACTGACATGGATCACAACCCACGGCAAACAGACTGCCCCCAATTAGTCGCCTCTTATGACACGCAGGGGGATACGTTGGGCCTATTCTACTTCCCCGGACCCACAGGGGGATGCAAATATGAAGAAGAAGAAATACAACTTACACTCTAAGAAATGATGATTTGCAAATGCCAGTTCAGTTACAGTTCTCTGATAACAGTTTGATGACGAACTTTCTGGGTTCCAACAGTTTGTTAGGAATACAGGAAGAGTCTGACAGTACTTCACCAGGAAGCAACCTGGACTACAGTGGGATTGTAGAGCATACAGATAGCGATGATGCAGGCACCCAAAGGCGTTCGTTTCACCGCTTACATCCAGATAGTCCCAGCACTTCTGCTCAATCTACTGCGGCTTTGTCTTCAGAAAATTTGATAACTCAAAAAATTCTGGATCAACTTCAAGTTATTGGTAGTAACCTAGATACTTTAGAAAAATCCAATGCAAAGAAAACAAATGACAAAACCAAAGTTAAGAGTACTGCTAGAAGTATACACAGAAAAAGTAGTGGTAAATGTAAACAGAATTCACAAGCCCGTGATCAGTCATCTGTGACTCCCATGAAAGCTAGTACACGAACTACAGTACCGGCCTACTTACCAAACCTTGAGAATCTGCAACAGAATGCACTTATTCAGCAGTCGGTTGAAGATAGAATACTAGAATTACAGCAACTGAATCGTACAGTTATGCCTTCAAAATTAAAATCACAAAGAGGCGGTTTGGTTGAAGCTCTTGTAAAAAATAGAGAAAAATGGCCTCACAAATATGTCCTTGCAAGAAACACCAAAGAAAGGATTACCTATGACCAACTCATGATGGGACAATGGATGGCAGGCTTTTGCAGGCATATGAGAGAAGAGCAAGATCAAAATTGTAAGGATGCCATTTTAAACTATTTGATTGCTTTACTAGATGACTTCTTTTGGGTAGCAGCAAAAGCTTGCCATGTCGTCTTACTCTGTCATATGGAACAAGGTGAAATTAAAGATTACACACACAAGTAGACAGTATTGATTGGATTAGGCATGCGCATGCGCAGAGAGGCATCGTGTCCAAAACTCTCAACAAATGAAGACTGGTCCCAAAAATCAGGTGATCAGAGATCTATGCCATGTCAATTTTTAATCAAAACACATGTGTCCACACATCCAGCCATGATACAAAAGGTGTATCATACAAGCATGTTTGTAGTTTTTGCTTTTCACAACTCAACAAATCTTTCCCACATCCTGAAAAGGAGTGCAGAAATAAAAATACAAATGCAAAAAACGAATAGACCTGGGCCGGGGCCAATCACCTCCTTGCTATGCTGATAGATATGTTTGGTCAAACTATTGTAACAAAGATAGGCATTTAGAGTTCGAAGCTAAGAAGGATTTGTACTTACAGTGGTTTTATACATCTAAAGCATTTCATAGAGAGCGAGATGGCAGATCCTTACAGAAAAACATCCTGAAAGGGCAATGAATAAACCCAACCCAGAATATAACAAAATGGGTGCTCGAATCATCACTAGACGTGGAATTGCAAATGCCAAATTCGTTACCTCTTCCAAGGTGGGTATATCTTACAGTGTTGCCCCTATCCAAAACAGAGCCCACTATGTCAAAGTGTCTGACCAGGCTAATAAAAATGTAAAAGATTTTGAAACACCATTTTCGTTAAATCTCCAAAATAGATTTCAGATTTTGGAAAATCAGGTAGATGAACTTCCTGTACATGATTACACTCAGGCTCAGGGGACAGATGAGGGGGATAGGGGCAGCACAGTTAAGCGAATTGCACAGCCAAAAACTGGAGACTAGGAAATAATACCAAACAAAGATAAAACACAGTACACAGTATCCCATGTACTAGTTCTCATAGATCTCCCCCACTATGCAAACACTCAGTACAGGATCCAACAAATGCCAGTAATTTCCAACAAGTTAAAAACCCAGCTATTGAAGCTTTGCGACAACAGGAGGGATGTTGGGTAGGAAGTTACATACTGAACATGAGATGCATTCTTTGGGTTCTAATGTAGACAATACACCAGCATTAAGGGGGATTACAAATGAGAAGAACAAATACCTTTATATGTGTGGAATAATAAAGAAAATTCCAGGGATCATGTGGCTTGTGTTCTGCACAATGGCAGGTCTTTGGGTATATCTCTTTAATAGAGATGAAATTATATCAAGGGCCTCCTGTTCACTGGGACACAATTCTGGATATAATTGAAGCACATGCACTCATTTGTAAAAGTGGGGTGCCAAATTTTTTAAAATGTCGGATACCAGTCTTATCACAGTTTGGGATTCACACTTATTGGACCTAATACAATTTGGATTTCCCTTAGATTTTAATAGGGAATTTGCATTGCAATCTGCTTTTGAAAATCATGCTTCTGCCCTTAAATATGAGGAACATGTAGATGTATACATACAAGAAGAATTGCAACATAATGCTTTGTATGGCCCTTTTGATAACCCTCCATTCCCGTTACATATCTCTCCATTAATGACCAGGGAAAAACAGAATTCAGACACTAGGCATACAATAATGGACCTTAGTTGGCCCAAGGAGGCTCCTGTAAATGATGTTATACACAAATGTAAATATTTAGATACATATTTCCATTTGCAATACCCCTCCATAGATACCATCTTGCAGCAAATTAAAGAACTTGGTCCTGGTGCACTTGTCTATAAAGTAGATTCAGCAGGGCCTTTTTCCACATTCGCAATGATCCGGGAGATGTAGACTTACTAGGTATATACCATAAACAGCTATATCTGGATGGATCTTTGTCGTTCAGATTCCGACTCAGATCCGGAATTTTTTAATGTTGCAGTGATGCTATGGGATACATTATGAAAATACACAATCATAATGCACTCTTAAATTATATTGATGACCTTATATATGTCGGTTTACCATCAAAAATTGAGCAATCTTAGCAATTTTTGCTGTCTCTTCTTGCCGACTTAGGTTTGCAAATAAGTAAGAGCAAGTTAGTGCCTCCGTCTACAGAGGTCACATTTCTTGGTATTTAAATAAATACCATGGCCCAGACCATTTCAATTCCACAGGAAAAATTGCTGGAAATTAAGACATTATGTAAAAATTAGCAAAGCAAAAAATTCTGTACTAATAACCAGTTGTGATCCCTGCTCGGGTCATTGTTGTATATCACCAAATGCGTTCGTCCTGAGTGCTACTTCCTAAACAGAATGTTGCGTCTATTGAGGGAACACCACAAACACAGTCATATTAGTCTTTCTGACAATTTATGTGCAGACTTAAACTGGTTCAACACATTTCTAACTAAATATAATGGTATTACGTATTTTGACAACAGGAACATTGATTTAGATATGCATCTGGATGCCTCTCTTACTGGATTAGGGGGACGGTTGGAACCTTGGATTATGCATTGCCATTGTCTGATACATTTGTCAATTGTTACATTACCCAATTAGAGATGCTTAATGTGTTGGTAGCATTAAAAATTTGGTCTGAAGTTTGTAAAGATAAAAAATTAAAATATAATGTGATAATTTGGCAGTAGTTGAAGGTATCAACTCTGACTTTAGAAGGTCTGGGGCTACTTGGGCCATCCATCATGGGGTTCCTTTGCACCAAATCATGTACCATGGCACCTGGCAATCTAATTCTATATGGAAATACATACAAAACACCCCTTTGCCTACTTCTCATATTACCACTACATTTCAACAGCACCTACATCAATAGTTTGGCTGTTTGGCGCCTTTCATGAATGTTTAAACTAAATTGACCTTTGCTTGACCTTTGCCCTTGGGTCATGTTATTTCTTTTACTTACCTGGTTTATGGGCAACAGTTAGTAACTATTTCAATTAATTCCATGTACCTGCATGGAGACATTGTATTGGGCCACTTTTTGGTTAAATTTGGGTTAATTGTGAACCAGTTTTGTTAATTATTGGGTTGTGGGTGGCCGCCTCTTGGCTTCTTTGCCTTCATTCAGGAGTTGGGATCAATGAATTGGTCAGTCCTGTAAATAAATAATATATTTATCTCATTTCTTGGGTTTTTTCTGTCTTGGGGGGTCCCTTGGGGAATGATACACGTGGGACATCCTTGTCGTATAGACACAGGATATATTATGTGAGACACAGGCATGTGACATACATGTCATATACATGCACATGATATATAAACATGTGATACACAGCTGGGGGTCCTTATTGGCCTAGTAGGTTGTAATCTTATCACAGACTGTCACCTTTGTGTGGGTTTTCTCCCACAAGTGACCATACTAAGGACAAATCACAAACTGAACCTAAATGTTGAACAGAATGTAAAATTCCATCTTTGAAAACATTTTTTGGTATGAGCGATGAAGAGTGTTACAGAAAGGTTAGTTAAAATGGACGCGACTTTTATAGTTACTTAAAAACTCATTTTGTCATATATTTTTCTTATTTGTTTCAGCTTAACCTATTTTCTCTTAAAGAATTTACATGAAGGAAAATGCAGAAAAAAGGTAAATTTAATCTCCAATATTAGTATTACTATCTTGCTATTATAAAATAATGCAAAGCTGACTTGATCAAATTACATTGGATCTTTCCAACAAAAGCAAGAAATATTAAAAATGGGCGTGAAACATACCATTTGATTGATTTTTATAGTCTCTGTGTTAAAGCTAAAACGTCAGATCATTGTGTAATATATAATAATGACTCCTGTGATCTAGCAGTAACATTTTATGGCTCTGGAGAATGCATTGCTTGTCTTAAATATTTGGCACAACTCAACACAATGTTTTTTTTTCAGCTTTGGATGTGTTATATAACACTTTGCGGCCTCTTTTGATTTAAATATACAATTGTGCTTGTGCAGCTTGTAAAAATAGTTATCACAAAAATATTCAAACTGATAAACCTGTAAAAATAATTTGTAAAGGGTGGTGATGTAATTTTTCTTGATCCCCTTAGGGGAGGGGTGAGAATACTCTAATTGGTCCTATCTGTCTTTCTGTCTGTCCATGTGTATTCCTCATATTTCACAAATATCTGGTAATTGTTCATTACACACAAAAGGTGACAGCACGGAAGATCTGTCCCAATAATCTCGTAGTCGGATATATAACTGATCCAAGATCCAAGAAGGTTTTATACCAGTATCTTTTAAACTGAGTTATGGTTAAAAATAAATAGGCAACAAGGTCGTTCTGGTAATTCAACTGGAGCACTATATGCATGACATTACTTTCTAAAGAATTTTTGTGCATATAAACAAGACTTGTAGGAGTTCTAAATTTAAGACACTAGGCTGCCATATCACTACTCTCCATATGCAGAGACAATGGCACTAGACAATATATAATAATGTACATTGTGAAAAAAAGGATCTCGAAGATTTTATAATATCATTAAGTCTTGTCAAAGGATGTAGCAATAAAATGTAATTTGAATTACCAGACCATGTTTATTTATTTTCTAAGTTTATCTTTTTCCATAATCTGTCCATTTTAAAGTGGTAGCAAAGATTCACTGCATGCAGGTCTTAACAACAAGAATATATCACAGAATGTATAGAATGTATTTACAGAGCAGCCAATGAATAGTGTGAATGCCATGGTAATATGTTTGAAGCACTTTATAGTAATTAATAACTGAAGCATTATCATCAGACAAATCTGTTCCTGAAATATGGAAAGAAAAAAGTGCACCTCCACCCCCCCCCCCCCCACCCCCCCAAAAAAAGTGTTGATTTAAAAAATTAAGTTGTGTTGCTGTAAAATATTCATTCTATTACACTTTTTCTTAATACATTCCTAAAATTGCCCTATCTCTTTTTTATGTTGCCTTTAATTTGAAGTTAGAATAATGCTATCTCCCTGCAATCTCATTAAAATGTCAAGAAAGATCCAGTTAATGGGAATATACGCATGTGATAAAGCCTTTGTTTCATTTGTCTTCATATTTGTGGGGCTTGATCAAATTGAACTTTAATGCCAAAGGACTGACAACGCTTGGTCTGAGAATTTGTTAATTTGACAAGTTTCATTCTTCCATCAAATCCACACGAATTGGGCAGGGCTTGAAAAAACAATGTTAGGGTTGTTTTCATTTCTTTGCTTCCATATTTGCATTTAGATTCATTTGCTGAAAATATATTGTCATGTTGAGTTTTGTTCTCTTATCTCTGAAAGATTATAGAAAATTCTAATAGGGCTTTCATACTTCTATTTACAAAAAAATGTGTAAAATTCTTTTGTACAGTGAATAATCAATTAACTAATTCACCTTGAAAATGTTAGATGAAATCAGGTTACTGGTAATCAGTGGCAATATTGACAAAAGGGCTCAAATTAGGCCAAAAATCAGCTCAGGTTAGAAAACCAGCTGTAAATTTGAGCTAAATTTTTGATTATTTTAATCTTGATCTCTTTTTTAAATACACACCCTGGATCCGAAAATGAACTGATCATACATTTTTTTATATAGCCTTGGACAATACTTCAAAGGTCTGTTTTGAAATAGGAGTAAAGTCGGGTGCCTTATCAGTCAGCATGAACTTGGAAATCTAAATTAAGATTTTAAAGGGAAGAATATCATTATTATGTACAAAATTTTACTGCTATAAGTAATAGGTGCTCTAAGTGTGCGAGAACAAAATCAAATCAAATAAATTGATCAATGTCTATTAGATCTATTGATTGCCACAATATTCCAAATCCACTAAAATTTTAAAATATTTTCACTTATTCAAATATTCTTAGAATGAGAGTAAATCTAAGAATAAGAATATTATTGAATATAGACACCACTCGACTGTAAACAAAGTGATCCTGTATTATTTCGTGGTACTAGGTTTTCAAAGGGGATAGCACTGTGTGTATTTCTTTTTATGAATATGTTTGGTTGCATTACTTTTGTATATGTGTTCGGAGCACTGCTTGTCTTTGTCACTTAGTACACATCTCTAATAGGCACTAACTGAAGTTCAGATTCTAACAAGGTACCACTTTGTCCGCAATTCTGAATGACTAATCCAATCAACATAACCATAGTAATGTGGGTGTTCCACTGGAGCCCGACCATATAACTCTATGGTCGGCTGCTAAAGTCAGGGGTTGGGGACAAAAATACACAAGAAAAAGGCGGGAAATTTGTGGGTCGGTTTCACCTCCCTGACCAAATGTGATACATCCAGGCTTGTCTGTATCTAGAAGCCGACCTGCCTTGGGGTCGCAATGTTTTGTACAGACTGGTCTGTAAACTACCAAGATAAGCCCTAAACCCCTAACAGACATGCCGTAAGAGGTCCTGACAAGTTGTACTGACAACAGACTGGATTGGAAGAAACATACAGAACCCCACGACCAGAGTTGCAGTCGGTATTGTCATTACATTTTTTTGATGAATTTCTGGGTAAAAAGAGGATCAAGTTTCGACCAATAAACAAATCTGAAACTAGGTCAAGGCTGAATATTTGCATCCCATCATGTGATCAAAATGTCCAACTTTAAATTTTTGTTATTTTAATTATAGTTTTCAGGTTTTTGCTTTAATTTTATATAAGAAACAAGTCGATGTATGTCTGCTTCAATTTATGAACGAAAAAGTCAATTAAAATATAAAATTTTCATTTAAAGTGTTATATTCTGCCGAAAGAAGCAGAGAGAGATGTGCTTCTAACAATATCTCAGTGACAATGAAACCATCTTGCTTGTTGCTGCCTTTTACACTCCAATTTCAAGCTTCTGGACAAGGCCCTGCTGTAGTCCTGGTCACGTGATGGGATCAACATATTTACTATTGACATACTTTTCGATTTGTTGATTGGTCCACACTTGATCTCTTTTTCCCCCAAAACTGTTACGGGCTTTTACAGTGAGAAAAAATATCTTTTGACTGGATCCAAATAGTATGTTGACTGTTTTTTTTTCAATTGCTATGGTGAAATAGGCCGAGAATTTGATTATTATGTGACCAAATAAAACACTCTTTCACGTTTATTAATTACTTGCAGCATACATGTGCACCTTTACTATCTGTTATCTTCAACATCATGAACATTTGCACTGTTTTCTTTCATTCATAACATAATTTTTTCTCATATTTTCACCTCACATCATGCTGGAAATGGAGTGAAAATGAGTGGTACTAAGTTGATAAGTAAGACAAGCCGGCTTCATGATAGGACAAGCCTGGAAGTGATAAGGACCAGCCTGGAAGGGTTACAGACAAGCCTGGATGTAATAAGACAGGTGAGTGTGAAGCCTAGATCAGAAACAAGAGTCAGGGAGGGTCGGGGAAATATCAAACATGTTTGACTTTCTGCCTGCACTCCCTCACGGGCCTGGAAACTACAACCGACCTTAACCGACTATTTAAATATTGCTCTCGACCCTCGAAAAAATCCTTAGTTACCGACAGGTCGGCTCCACTGGAACACCCACATAAGTGGCAGAAGGTAACATAAAATATACGTCTCTGTTTGCATGTCCCTTTCCCTGTCTATCATTTAGATAATGAATATTCAGTGCATGTATCCATACATTTGGATGTGCTTGCTGAATGTTCAATGTGACTGAAGTATAGTAAGGAAGCAATGTTTCCTTGTGTGTGGCTCGCATTTGTATGTTGTGTTTATTTTCAGGAACTGATTGAATCATCATGCAAGCCCCAGCCAAAAAACAGAACATGTATTCTGAAAGACTTTTTGGTATTAAACTTCTGCCTCTTTAATCTGACCTGAATTTGTAAATCGTACCACAAAAAAGGAAAGTTATAATCAGTTAAAGAACTTTATTATAAATGCTTATTTATATCCCTTCAAATTAAGCTTTCTTTCTGAACACATCCACAATCTGTGCATATAGGCATCAACGTTTAATGCCTTTAGTGATTCTAAAATAAGGATCCCTATTTTGCATCTTGACCCGATGATTCTTGTAGAGACTAATTCACAGAAAAACAAATTTTGCATCTATTCCAGCCTCAGCTAAATCTTTCATAGAACTATAATTTCCTGTTTCATCCATGTCCTTTCATCTAAATCGATTATTATGAAGATGATAGGTCTAGCAGCTTTTTATGAGACTAATGCTCTGTTGCAGATTAGATATATTACCCATTAATAAATATTTTGTGACAGATTCCATACCAAAAGAGCAAGTATTTGCCCACAAGATTATCTACAATTTAAATCCCAAAAGCACCCAGTTAGAAAATGTCTGAGCCATAGAACCTATTACTTTTCCGGAGCCTAAAATGGCTGCAAAACAGCACCCTTGTGGATTGACAATTTCACGTTTTAATGGGAGATCTCAAAAGGCCCTCTGTGGGATAGTGGTTGGCAAGATAGGGCTCTAATCGCAGGCTGCTGTCTTTGTGTGTGTTCCATTCGGACAAGTGGCAAATACTGGGGGCCTGTCCAAATATGCTCTGACTGTTGAATAGGATGTACAATCCTAAATTAACTTAATGGGGGGAAATTCATTCCACTGGTATTGTCAGAACAATAGACAGTCACGCCAAAATAAACCTGTGAAATTTAAAAAAGATGCTTTAAAATTACATTTTGTTCCTGCTAATCATAAAACCTGCCTGTTGGACCACATTTCCCTTTTGATCATCAGAGTAGCTGATCCAAGATGTTTCAATTTCTTGGAAGCTCAGAGTTGTACAGACTCTCTGACATCTGTATTCTCTTAACATCAGGTTAGGTAACATATTCAATAAAAATTATTCTCAACTCACAACAATATGCCGAGTCAACTCGTGTGCAGTAATCAGAGGACACATATACCTAGTCTTCTTTTGTGACAAGATCACTTGGCTCCAGAATACAGGATTAGCTGTAGCAGTAAAAGAATAAGTTTAACCAGTATAAAAATATCGTACCACCCAAAAGATTAGCCATACCTGCCTTACCTACTACTGTGGCATAAAGGGTAACAAAATCGCCCAGGAACACAGAGGAGCAAGCTAAAAAACCAAAGGATGTAGATAAATAATAATTCCTGAGATTCTGTTATTCAATTTATGGTAAAATCACTAGAGATCTTGGGCTTTACTTGTGTTAATATGTAATAAATATCAGTTTAGTAAAGATATTGAGCTGAGTATAATTATGCAGTGCAATTACCACCAAAAAGATTGATTATGACTACCCAGGACAAGCAAAAGTTTGACACATGGCTACTGTGATTTCTGAGCAACTGGCTTGTTATATGAACCTTGGACTCTGTCAAGCTCCTCTTCTGCTTCGAGGTTGTCATGTTTTATATCTAATCAGAGGCTGCCACCTCTGTTTGAGGTCCACTCCAATAACAGACAATACCTTGGGCCTGTCCTAATATGACCATTGCTGTCCTAATATGACCATTGCTGTCCTAATATGACCATTGCTGTTGAACCAGAAGTAAAACCCGAACTTTGTTTTTTGAATGTGCATAGTACATACTGGGGTATTGTTAGTTAAATAGCGCTTTGAGTGCTGTAGTATATGGAGATATTGCACTGAGTATAAATACATAATAATAATAATAATAGTAGTACAGAAATTAACCAACATAAATAAATCTAGTTAGATTATACAAGACATTTGTGTCACTTCTGTTTTCGTTTGTGTTATCATTGGGGGAGTAAACACATTGAATTGTTAAGCGTGAGACCATGAAAAGCAAATGTTTATATTGCAACATGTAATTCTGCTACTTGTGATCAATTGGTACAATTTTATGCATGCAATTTATCATTGTTAATGCCTTGGAGTCTTTAAGTGTAACATTTAGAAGCACTTTAGGTTGAATAATTTAGAAATAGATTTTACATCATAGCTTGAAAATATAGATGCCATTATAGTTGTAGATGACATTCTTGCATGCTCCAAACTTTCACAGAGAAGGATTTATTAACATAGATTAGTGTCATTTTTGAATTACAAAAAAACAGCGATTGAATATGAACTGGTGAATTGCATTTATTTTTCAGCTCAGAACTTCCATGTGTATTTAGAATACAAAAAGAATACTTAAGGATATTTACATTATTGATATTACTAGAATCTCTCACATAAATGTAATCTTCACAGGGTTCAAATATCTTTACGAATGAATTTTGACACCTATTTGGGTACTATCCTGAAAAACATGTATTGATACTGGCTTACTAAGTTTATGTGTCTTAGAATGTGCTAATAGAGGGACATATTACACAGTATTTGTATGTCATACTTATACTCAGAGCAATATCTCCTTGTACTACTTGACCAGTGCCAACTGCATATGTACAACACAAACTGTCAAATGACTGACATTCCTCTATCTGATAGATAATCAAGCTTGACCATTGGTCAATGTCTGCGAGGACAGGACACAAGATTGCCATTTTAAGTTGTCACCTGAGCCACTTTGTTTCTGACTGTACCTGAACCCGGATCCAGTATGTACATAGGGAAGTGTCTTACACACCTGGCTACAACGGCAGATGACATTGCTCTGGCATGATTATGCAATAAATTAACTTCTTGAAGGAATGAATTTTATAGAAGCTATAAGTGCATATTTTCAAACATCATTATGTTTTTCTGTATAGACACTGACTGCAAATGCCCGGTAAATGCTCCATCCTCTTTTGCTGGAAGAACTTATTAAGCAATCACAATTAGATGTCCACTTTAAAAATATTTATGAAAGATTCATGCTTCTCCAGTCTAATGTCTTTGATGTATTTCAAACATGCTTAATGATACAGGCAAAGTCAAAATCCAGCATTGTTTTGGTGATTTTGGGGGGCAATATCTGCATGTGTTCCTAAAAACGATTCATTCATTTAAAGATTATAATTTCACACAAAGCAGAGTCTACTACTGGCTTGGTCCTCCTTAAAGTTTCAAAATTCTCAATTTTTCTTTCATTTTGTTCGGGACTGCCAGTGAGTGAGTGTTGATGAGTGCATGCACTACTTCTATACCATAGAAAAGGAGTTTATCCTAGTTCTAAAATGACAGAATATATCACTATTTTTTTGGCCGGATCCGAAAAAATAATTGGCCATACCCTTTATAATACAATGTTATCCAATCTCACACTTCAGACAAGTTTCTACACCGGGACAGATCAGAGAAACTTTTCACGTTTCTATGGTGATTTTTCAAAAGAATAAAAATTTTACAGAGAAAATCATTTATATATGATTTATTCATGACTTTGTTTTATTTTCTTTCCTCATTAAACCAACCAGAATAATTTGGTACATAAAAACACTTTGCCAGACTCACCAGACTCACTTTAATCACATGAGAATTTTTTTTCCTGGAATGACATAAAATAATATTAAAACCCTTTTAAAGAATGAAGAAAAAATAATATTAAAACCCTTTTAAAGAATGAAGAAATAACTTTCTTATTACATTTCAAATTAGACTGTCTGTCTTATTTAATGTTATTTCGTTTTATTTCACAATTGATCATTTGATCACATTAAAATTTCATGTCCAGGGAGACACAATAGTTTTATATAGCCATGAATTGAATTAATTTTATCCAGTTGTCTCATTTTCCAATGTTATATGTCACATTAAGCCTTAATTTACAAAAGCAGTAATTGAATCTCCTATGAATAAATATTTTATAATATCTCAAAAAGACTCTGATCGTTTCATTTTAGAACAAACAGAAATAAATGGAAATGGATGGACATATATGTAAGGTAAAAACTGTCATTTATGAGGATACCAACAGTTTAATTTTTATTAATGTAAACAAGGCAAGAACTAAAGTTGCAATTCAAAAGGTTTATTCTAGTGAAATATAATGATCACTCAAAGTCAAAGTCAAATAATATGCCAAGTCAGAAGATAAAATTTGAAGTTAGTTAAAAAAGTAATCAATGTTCAGTTGTATATTCAAGCTAATTAGTCGAAATTACTGAGACATATTTTAAAGCTATTATTGTGATTATATGTTGTGAATTGTGTGTACAAATTACGAAGTTGTCAGTAAGTTCAGTAAGTAAATTCCCAGATAGCATTCCGCCGTCGGACCATCCGTCAGTCCGACATTGGCTGCCAACATTTGGCCAACGGCTTTTTGACCATTGGGCCAACATTGGCCCAACGTCGGCAAGCCACCGGTAAAAATTATATTCTATGCATAGCATCAGCCAATCGGATAATGTTCACCAACAACTTTTTTAGTGTGAATTTATGATGAGAATATTATTTTTATGTGTAAAATTGTTAAATGTCAGATAAAATTTGTGGGCTCACTGAAATATGATTTTTAGACATACTATAATAAATAATTTTTTTTAAGTTTCCCCAAATCCCCTATTATTGCTCGCTGCCATCTTGAATAAAAATCTGCCGTTGGCCCAACGTCGGCAAAATCTGCCGACCATGCGACCAACAGCCAACGTCGGTTCAACGGCGGAATGCTATCTGGGTTGTAGATAATAGTTAGCAACTTGTGTACATGAGTAATATGATTACACAAGTGATGTGAGATCACACTATTCAATGTTGGTCTCATGGGCTACATACGAGCCCAAAATATTTAACTTGACAGAGCTTGTTTGTGGCTAAATGCATTTCTTGTATTGGTAGTTGGGATTCCTATTTTCATCACAACATGGACCACAGTTGGAGGTCACCTGAGTTCAAAGGTCAGTTCCAGGTCAAGGTAGTGATCACAATGTGAACAAATGTGGTCAAGAAATAGATTAAGGACGAGTGTGGAAATTTTATTTACATGCTAAGTAGTAAAAACATGTGCTATATACAGGGTATTTAAACATTTTTATGTAAAACATATTGTTTAAAAACCTCCATGCAATGACAATAAACAAAATATAATATACAGTAAAAGAAGGTGATAGTCACCCAACGTGTCATAATGCAAAGTTACATACAAAATTACATACAATTATCACCGTGAGACAAGGTCAGTTGTATACAGTTGATCACAGCTTTTGTTACTCCGTTAAACCATGAAGTCAGAATGATGGACGCCAGTTCAATTGTGGTCACTGGTGTGTAACACCCCTTTCTGTTGGACAATGCTAGTAAACAAGGGGTTGCCACAATATGGGATGAAATAAGTAGGCGGGTTAGTTAAGGTACCCACCAACTGCAGTAGCAGGCCCCTGACAGGCCGTGGTTCCCACATTTCCAGTATGTAGCAGATTTTTTTTAAATGTCTGCAAAACCTGCCATGAGCTCTAACATGATAATCTAAAATGTAGACACCAGATGGGTGGGGGATAGAATGGCGACACTCGGCGACACTCGGTGGCTTGATTTTACATCTGCACTACCAGTGTATAAAATTCATTTACAGACCAATGAGGACAAGTTTGTGAATTAAAATTCAAATGCAAGTTATGACTGCATGGAAGTGTGTGAACAGTCCATTAGCGAAAAGAAATTATGGGCTTCTATAGAAATAAATGGAATAAAGGTTTAATTTGACATTATTCAATTCATTATATTACACAAGCTGTTCTTATTGTAATATTTATTTTCTCTTTCATGGAGAAAATTGCATTTAAAATCCCCCTTTGAAGGATAAAGAAATTGGAATTACATGCAAAGTATAACTGAGAAACAGCACATTGCTTGTAAATTTTGTAAAGTACCAAGGGAGACAAATATGATATTTTTAAACACCTTTTAATCCCAAATAAAACTGAAAAAATACTTTACAACCTTATGAACATGGAGAAACATAGGTTACCTTTGACCTTGTACTCAAGCCTTGAAAGGCATAGTCGAATGGTCAGATGAATTAAAGACATGATCAAATATTACTGACACATTCACCTATTCAATTCTTGGCCTGAAGTGAAGGGCATTATGCACCAACAAGCAAAATGACACTGAACTACTTCTGGAAAAAAACCAGTATATCTCATTGTGTCAGTGTGCATGTGAATAAACACAATAACACAGGGTCTCAAACATTTACAAGGCACTCTCAATGCATTTAAAATTCAATGAGCATATGAAGAACGAAAAAAACCTGAATTTAAAATCGATGGCGGCAAAATTCCTGCAACTTGCAACTTCATGCAAGCTGGTGGTTATAGGAAGGCTGCAATGGTGATAACAGATAAATCTGAATCATGCATGTTAAGTGGGATTGGGAGCTCTAGAACAAACATGGGAGAATCAACTACAAAAGAAGCTTACAAATGGCTTAAGGGGAGTGAGGGGGAAGCTTTTAACTCCATGAAGTTTAAATTCCAAGTGAAGGGACATAGCAAATGCAGGGTCAAAGTAAGAAAAAGAACAAAAAACCTACTGACAGTAATTCATAAAAGCCAGGTGTGTAATATTTCTGTAACCAAAGTCTGACACTTCATGAACTATGACTGACACTAATGTGACTTTGTTACTTATAGTGTTTTCATAACACTTAAGAGACACCCTGCTGCGACTGAGAAGTTGTGCCATGCACCAACAAACATACCAGAGACTGCTGTGAGATGTTTGATTATATATTCACCAAAACCCACTGTATATTTAAATTAATTTGTACTTGAACAGCTTTGTGATGCAACATGATTTGTTTTGCTGTAAAACTCATAAGTCTCATAAGCCAAAGTTGGCTGTACCTCCTGTCAGTTGACAGTTTAATACACTCTGTCTACACTCAGAGTAAACCAGGGTAATCTAACACTTATGAATAAGTGACAGGTTATCCTACTCAAAATACAAATGGGAATAATTGGAGAGGATAACCTCATTTCCACACAGACATTTATTCTTATCTTATCTATTCAGAAACGATGCAATCATACTTTAATGATTGATGTGTCTGTTTCTAATCATGTTGTAAATTACATCGTATTTTCTCTATATCATTTTCTATCATATTACATCATTGAAGTTGCAACAGTCGTAATGCACTTATACTACACAACTCATATCCATTTAAGAATGAACCCATATCCATAAATAGAAGCAAAATACATTTATGAAAATGATCCATCAAGTCATTTCTGTTCAATTTTGATGGATTGAATTTGTAAGTGAATTAATAAAACTGTCTGTTACACACCATTTAACATAAGAAATGTTATCCTTTGACTTTTTGTTTTATCTGTTAATATCCCACAGGAATGATGAATGATAATGGAATCTTTGATATGAGTTGGTGTTTGCCTCAGGTCATACAATTTCCTTATGTGAATAGGAGGAATTTCAAACTGTAGTTTATTGCAATTGTACTTTTATCCAACGTAATCTCTGCTTGATAAAATTTTCCAAAAAAAAAACCTCTACTAAACTTTATCTCAGGGAGGGAACTTTTTCACATTAGTTGATAGTGTGTGATCTGGCCCCGATTTTTCAAAGCATTCTTGGTAAGGAACCCCTGTACAAAACAGTGTGTACATCTCACCTCGGCCACAGGGACCCATTTTGTGAACTTTTTGCCACTTTAAGCCTGTAGCTGTTAAACTATGTAGATCATCTAGCTAAAATCTTATCTCGGAATATATTAATAAATTATTTTTAGATATGGCAAGAACAAGAAAAGTGGACCAAGGGTCAAGGAAACATGATTTACTTGGAGATTTCATAATGATTTTGGTGACTTGATCCTTGGTTACAGTAGAGAAAGTGGAAAGCACTGGGGGGGGGGGGGGGGAATCTGGGGAGATGTGTTGTGACTTCAGGGAAGTAGGAAAAGTTGAGTGTATTTTTTTTTCAATTTTATTCTGTGAAGAATTCCACATATCTGTCAGCCAAGAGCCGATGGGGATTTATAGATGGTAGCATCTTGGCTGGCAGTCTGTGTAACACATCGCCAATTTAAACCATCCTTGCTAAATGTCTTCTTTGAGAGAAAATGCAGGGGCAAACTTTCTCATTCAGTTAAAAGTATTGGTTTGAGCCAGTGATTTCAGCCTTAGAGTGTAGGACCTAAATATACGTTTCTGAATTTAGCCAACATATACCTTTTCGTTCATTTCAAAATATAAAAGAGTAAAAAAATAAGACATCGGCATATACCACAGTTATACAAGTAGTTGTGATGTCCTTGGCACAGCTTGCATTAGCTAGTGCACTATGTCAAAGTGGATATGTAAGATCAATACAACAAATCACTGCATTTTTACATTTTAAGATATAAATCACATTTATTGCATAATAAACTCAATAAAGAACAGCATGTCAATTTAAGCATATTAGCATTTTAAATTAGTTGCAGAAAGATGTGGATGTTTGTCAGGAAAATATAAAACAAAACCATATGCCTGTAAAATACAATTGTAAAGGCAATGTTGATACAATTTCAATGTTTGTATATCAAGCAAAGCAGCAGAATTGTGTGTCTCTAAACTTCAATTGTCAGAATAATGCAGCTATTTACTCCAGTATTCAGTAAGCAGAGACGAATCATAAATTATTAACTCCAAAATACAGTTATCAAAATAATGTATAAGTTTTGCCACTTTAAATATGGCACATAGTACTTTTATATTGTGGTGTAAACAAATGCATTTTCTCCGTGGGAGAAATCATTTTTCAGTGTTGTTACTTTCAATTTCAATTGTTCAGTGGAAAAATTACTTTTAGGGCATTTTCCTAAAAGCTTGGCTAAGTCTTTGCTTTTCCTAAGATTTAAGGCAGCTTCTTTGAAGCTCGATGCTTTTATTTAAACAAGCAGATTTTGTAATTTAAGGTTACCCGTATCTTTATGAAGCTTTATGAAGAGAGACCTGTAGTAATGGTTATGTGGAATGCAATGATTTAAAACAAATGTAATTGATAACGAATTATTATCAAAAGTAATGAAATTACATTTGCATTACATTGGCAATTGTAAAATATTGACCTCATCATGTTTCTAACGACTATAGAAATGCCTGGGTTAGCAAATTGACTGGATAAATTTATTCCACACAAAAAAACAATATGAATTTCATGTCAATTCACTTTGATAAAACACAGTGATCTTATAAATTATGCCACTGGGCCTATTGCTGCATTAAGTGATTCTGGTTCTAAGCTTATCATGCAACATGGAAAGGAAAAAGCAAACAAAAACTATGGAATAAAAAGGCATCAAGAGAAATCTGGCCCAAATGATGAAAGAAACTACAGGAGATAAGATACTGTGGGGAATAGTTTTGATCTTAGCTGTCCCAGCGTAATTCTGATATATGATTGCTATCAAAATATAATCACCATTTACAAATCCCGGAATGTTTACTCTGCTCTTGTGTACTTATTGTATATCACTATGTATTTTGGGACATTGTAGTATATCATTTTTTTACCAGAAAACATGGAAAATATCAAAATGGCCTTTGATTCATCTACCATACATAAGTCCTCAATCCATGTTCCCTTCAAATGGCCAAGTCACGCTATTGTGTATGGCTTTATAAACACCAGTTTGAATTTTGCTTAAATGAACCTTGTATGTTGGGTAGTGCATCTTTAAAATTGAATCACCTCGTAAAATGATTCTGCCCCCCCTCCCACTCCGGTGAGTAGATTTTACTTTAGCACGCGAGAGCTGATAAGAGGCTTTTCAAAAATTTTCGAAAAAGTATTGTGTGCAAAACAGATTCTGTCCTGTGTCATATTAATGCTACCCAAATACAGTCAGATCACGACAGACCCTTCAAGCTTTAGAAGCCAAATCAAAACTCACTTGTTGAGACTTAGCTTACCAACGACCATTGCCATCCTCCATTGGGCGGCGCTTACTGGGTTACTTCTTCACTAGGTTTAAAGACTATCCTTATTTGGATTCCAGCACATTAGAGGGTCTTAATCAATGTTGCGTTATACAAATGTTTCTATTATTATTATTATTAAATATAAATCCAGGGGCCTGTAAATGGAAGCATTCATAAAATAGCAATTAACTTATACTGAATGACAGTACAACCACACATTTACTAAGGAATTCAGGGCGTAAAAAGAAGCATTCTTTGAATAGTCGTTGCACTGTTAGTAGTTGTTACATTGTCCTTAGAGATTTCCCCCAGATCATAAATGTTAATTGATGTCTTAATTATTGGAAAATTTAGATGAGGTACACATCACCTTACTGTGTAATACTTCAATAATTTTATTTCATACAATAATGATAACTTTTTAGTTAGTTGGATGTACAGAAATAAAGGTCTAAATAACTAATACTTAATGAGATTGTCTGGGTTATAATTCAATTTGAGAGGTTTTACGAAAATATAACCAACAGTAAACGAAATAAGTTTTTAATTTAGACCAAAGTTTGTTAAGTTAACTGAGAGCTACAGAATTCATTGGCAGAACGAACGCTTAGATTTACATGCCCCTGACTTGTTTAACATAATTGATAATTCTGAAATTTGTCAAACCACGAAGGAGCCCAGTGAGTTAGATATCTTGCGCTGGTATGTAGCTCGAGAGACCAGCATGGTCCTCAGTGGTCTAGGGGGGTTAACCAGTTTGGCATCTAATCATAGGCTGTTACCTCCGGGTGGATTCGACTAACACAGGTGGAAATGCAGAGGGCCTGTATCAATATGACTCTGACAGTTGAAGAGGACATAAAGCCCCCAACTTTGATTTGGTCGAGAGACCACCATGAAATCTAGGTATAAGAGTCATACATTTTTGCAATTGGCTCTATGTCACTCCTGTGGTGAGCATCATATTTTCAAATTTATCTGTGTTTTTAATTAAATGATAGATTTGATGAAATTATTTACGTTCATTAATTTGTAGCAAAGATGAAGTTGTGAAATTTTTGAACAAATATTATTACAGAGGGATATAGATCTGGTGTATGTAATGAAGCAATAGTTCTAATTCTACTAATATTTTTAAAGCGCTTAATCTCTATCTACAGACAGACACTACATGCGTAATACAGAAATCCATAATCATATCAGTTATCCTAATGTGAGATTGAAGGTCATAGAAGGTCAATGCTGAGGTGAGTGAAGGTGAAAGTAAAGTTCAAAGGTCAGAAGGTGAAATGAAGTTATAAAGGTTGAGGAATTTTATTTACATGTTAGCAAAAGAAGAGATTTTTAAAAAGGGGGTTACATTAACATGGAGATTTTTAAAAATATTTCGCACCAACCAGTGCTATAAAACATACTCAGTAAAACCGTGTAAACATTGTATATGCTAAAACAAAATAAAAATGTTTGCATAGAGTTGGAAAACATAATCAAGCCTCCGAATGTTATGAAATCAACAGACAATGACAAATTAGGTCTTAACAGTGACAAACAGAGAGGGGGATACCAGGGTCAGCCTGGTCCTGCCTTGAACCATGTTGACCATATGTCAACAGGGGTGCCTGAGAACAGGATTACATCATTGAAAACCTTAAGTTACCAAATTAAGGGAACATCTAAAACTCAGGGATCAAGATACTCTCTAGTAGTGATCAAGATACTAGAGGAAGAGAGGCATCAGCCTGCGAAACGAAAGGACAAAGTCAGTAGGGGTGATCAGGGTCAGCCTGTCACAACCTATCCCAAGACTCAAAGGCCTACGTCTATCCCAGTGGAGACCTCCCTTGGGCTGGGACGAGGCCACAAGGGGTCACAGCCTAAGAGGGTAACTGAAGGCCGGATTACATCAATGAAGACCTTAACTTACCAGGTTAAGGAGCACGGACAACAGGATCCATTACACAACTCTAACTTGGATCAGGAGTTAGAGTATCCCAAACTCTGAATCCTACATCAATCCAATGGAGTACTCCCAAGTGCTGGGACCGGGCACAAGGGGTCAGGGACACAGAGGAATTTTAAAGAAACATTAGTGAAACAAGCCATTAAGGTCTTGGGTGGGATGGTGGGTTAAAAAGCAGTGTTACCCTTGACTAGCAAATTCAAAGTGAAGATGGAGGAAATTCAAATTACTAGGGAAGGAATCTGATTCGTTCCTAGAAATTGGGTCAGAGAAATAAAACAAGACTAAGTTAAGGTTGTAGTGATATTTATGTGGAGATGACAACTGCCGTACCAGGGCCCGAACAGCCCTGCTTCCCACAGTTATCCTAATGTGAGATTGAAGGTCATAGAAGGTCAATGCTGAGGTGAGTGAAGGTGAAAGTAAAGTTCAAAGGTCAGAAGGTGAAATGAAGTTATAAAGGTTGAGGAATTTTATTTACATGTTAGCAAAAGAAGAGATTTTTAAAAAGGGGATTACATTAACATGGAGATTTTTAAAAATATTTCGCACCAAACCCAAACTAAAAGGTGGGAGGAATCTTGGAAGCAAAGGTCAAGGGAACAGTGGAGGCAGCCTGAGTGGAGTGTTGTAAATATGTCCAAATGGCTGAACTTCGCCACAATCCATGGGCCATAATATTCTGGAGGGAAACATTGTTGTTAAAACAGAATGTAGCTCCAGATCTCCTAAAGGTATGGAAACCATGACCAGATAATGGGATGGAAAGGTGGGTTAGAATTTGCTTGAGGGCATCTCTGATGTGGGTGTCAATTATTTGATGGTGTGGGGGATAAGCCACAGCAAATAAGGGGGCCGAGGGTGGGAGGGGTCTGGAAGCCATCAGTGCCCTGAGTGCCCTAACTGGGCAAAGATACATATTGTTTATGGCAGGGAGTTGGACCATGTGATGGGCTTTGCGATCCTGGAGTGTCTTAGTCCATTTCACAAGAATATGAATACCAGGGGGGGCAAAGATGAGGTCTTGCCTAAGTATATGTATGGTGGGGTCAAAGGCTTTCTTGCTATGAGGGGCAATGTTTGACATTCGGAAGAATGCATAAAATGCAGTAAGGAAAATTGCTCTGAACAGAAGTGGATCCGGTAACCGGTCACATGTAATAGAAATAAGGTAAAGTGTATGAATATTAAAAATTCCTCTATGAGTGGGTGAAAAGGAGGAATTAATTGAAATACTTCTCAAAAATCTTTTTACTGGCTCGCTTTGAATTGCCTGATGGGGAATTCTGTAGAAGGAAGCCATGGAAGCTATAGAAGAAAGGTAGTTCTTGACTACCTTGGGTGAAATGGATGATTTGACCAAATATTCCAAGAAAACAAGTACATTATGTGTAGAAATGACAATAGGAAGATTTAGAAACAGTAAAAATGCAATAAATGTCCTGAAGTGGGTACAGTGAGCTGAAGCAGTAGAAGGTCTAAATGCCTGGTCAATTCTCGTCCAAGCCCCAGTGAGCAGGTGAAGAGATGACTGTGAAGCATCTGAAATTATATAGAAAGATCCAATTGTAAGTGTTTGGCTTGAACTCTCTCCCATATACAGTTGGCTTGGAGATTAGTAAGCAGATCTTGGTCAACATGTTTACCAGAATTTAACCTTGACAAAAGGTCAGCTTCGACATTCAGGGTGCCCCTAATGTGATTAACCTTAAGGTCTATGTTCCACATAGCACATATGAACCAGATGTTGCGCACACATGCTGCTAGAATGTTATCTTTAGTTCTCAAGTTCTGTACTACCTGCACAACAGCCAAGTTGTCGCACCTGATGCATACAGATGCATTTGCCCAAGACTTTCCCCAGAGTCTTAAAGCCAAGACTATGTTGAACATCTCAAGGTGGTTTATATGTAATTTGGTGCCTGGAATAGTAAGAGCTGGGCATGAATACACCCTATTGGACCAGATACCCCCCCATGCCTGACAGGCAGGCATCTAAGTGAATGGTTTCCTGAGAGGGTACAGCTAATCTTTTGAACATGGTAACGCCATTGAAATGTGGGAGGAATCTTAGGAACCAATCTAAATCTGAGAAAAATTCAGTTGTAAGTGTGATTCTTCTGGTATCCTTAGCACTCCTCAGGAGACCTAACATACGGTTTATGAAAGCTCTGGCAGGAGACACACACTTGTGAATATAAATGAGCTTACCAATGAGGGATTGCAATCCTTTCTTTGTGATAAATTTTTTGTAACTGGTCTTAATACACTCCTGATGGATGCTGTGTAATTTGTCAGGATCAATACTAACAGTGGCATTGGGTATATCAATCTGAATTCCCAAGCAGGTAAGGATGTCTGAGGGGGGGTTTTCTTATCTTCATTCATGGGCAGGCCCAATTCTTGGAGTAAGTTAACCAAATTGTTGAAATGCTCAAAAGCCAGGCCCCTGGGGGCCACAATGACATAATCATCGATATAGGCGTGAACCTTACAACCCATACCCTTCATGATAAAGACAATGGCGTCAGAGGCCATCTGAAACGACGCACTGCCGTGCGTCCAGCCGAACGCGACGCTAAGATCGACGTATGACCGGCCCTCCCATGATATGCCAAATTTGACGGCGTCAACTGGGTCGACGCGCAAGTTGCGAAACGCCCTAGCCACATCAACCTTAAATATGACAGGGTCATCAGTATCAAGTATATCCTGAATTATGTCATCAATCATGGGAAATTTCAGTGTAAAACGCCTACCGTCAAAATGTGACTTACTGACGCAGTCATTGACTGAAGCCCCATAGGGGTAAGAAAGATTTAGTATGACACGATGCTTATCTGTGTCCTTTGGGCGGGTAAGAAGGGGGGAGCAGTGATAATGGTCATTCTTGTGGTCAGAAGGGCCCAGCATGGCTCCAAGGGCCACTTCCTTAGATATATATTCATCAACCGCCTCAGGGTAAGCCAGGGCTGAGGGGTGGTTGGATATACCTACATTGTGAAGACTAGTAGGGTTAGTCAGAGAGAGGAGAAATCCAAACTTAATCAGAAATTTGTCAGGATAATCCCTTAATCTATATTCCCATGCCTGTAGGTTAAGACCCGACCTAAGGGGTATTCTGGCCTGCCTATAGTTGGGAAGTCCAGTATCTCTAATGACTTCTGCAATTTGAAAACATTGTAAAATTGTGGAAATGGTAACAATGTCCCTGTCGGGGCCAATGAATGAGAATTCTCCTAAACTGTGGTTAAGAAAACCTCGAACTTTATCAGCAATGTCGAAATCGTGCGAAACAGAGAGGTCAGAATCAAGGTCATTATTGGTTAAATGGCCCCCAATACCACTGGGGACAGGACAAGTGTCCTGGCACTTGATGCTGGCGTCTCCATCATGAAATAATAAACTGACAGAATCATTTGCCCTATCAGTTTGGTCAGCATGATTACTTTTTTCAATCATGTTATCAATAATGTTACATATATATTCATTATAAAGTATACCATGACGGTCAAAGGTAAGACAATCTTGCAAGTAATTATCATGAGTTACTCTGGGGTTGCCTGATGAATCAGCTACTTCCTTGTATATCTCTACCATGTGGATAGGGACTAATCCCGACCCCACAACGTTTAACTGACCACTAGGGACCTGACAGCACTTGACAATATGTGTAACTGTCAAGTCAACACACTGAAAGTGACAGAAGCCAACACATGCATTACCTGACGTAGGATGTACATATAAGAACTGTTGTAAACTGTCATTAACTTCGTTATATATGTTAACAAAATCCACTACTTGGTAAACCACAGTACCAGCATTTACACTATCACTGTCAAATACACAAATACTGTCAAGTATAGCATCAAAACACACGTTACCTTCCTGCACTGAGTCACCATTATAATAATATGGCCCCCCCATTGTATTCTTGCCATGAATAATTATTGAACCCACACTGAGACTTCTGTACATTACTCTGTGCATACGGGTTAAATGCATAATTCGTCAATTTATCAGTTAATTGATTGTTATCATTCAATAAATATTGGCACTGAGTGTCAGGACATGTAATATCGACGCCAGAGGTCCTGTGTGCAAGACTAAGAGCCTGTTCCCCTATAGCCGAATTGTGGGACAAATCATCCCCAGGGTACCCAAGAGACAGTGGGACATAGGGATACCCACCCCCCTCACAGGAACTCTGGCACAACGTAGAATAAGTATGAAACAAATTATACAACAAATGTTCATCATTACAAGCTTTGTCCCTGGTAACTAAATCTTCACAATGAAAGGTATTATGCAATTTACTGTCACTAATGTCCTTTGGCTGCTGTGCAGATAGCTGTTTGGCCTATTTACTTGTCTGTCCTTCTTGTTAAAGTTTTATGTTACATTTCACCTCTGGGTGAGTCAATATTCTGCCTGACCTTGCACAGAATGAGCAGTGGTGCCTAAAGTTACCATGACTTGACTCATGAGAGCAGGAGCCTTGGTTGTAAAACTTACAAATCTTGTCCTTCCTCTGTAGTGACGGTTGGTTGACGGTACGAGCATTAGCTAATGCGATTTGGGATGCAGAAAGCCTATTGAGTGACCACTGGACGTTGTCCTCCCATGAAAGTGTTCCTTGTTCGATCTCATGCATGGAATTTCCCCAGGCTGATCTGACAGCTTCCCAAGGTAGGGAGGTGGCGTCCTTAAGGGCTAGGATCACTTGAAGTAGGGCCTGCCTGGCTAGATTAGTGTCCTGTATGTGGAAGACATTCGACAGTTGTCCTACGGCCCATTCAGTTACTGACAGATCATCATATGGGATCCTTTTCTTGGCACTAACCCCAAGATACCCCTCATTTGGCCACCTAAGCTCAGGAATAGACGTTACTGTGTCTGTGGTGTTAAACCTGCCCGACTTCTTGGTAGCAATCTTACCTAGGAAGGAATCCTGCCGTGCCTGAACGTCGTATGCCGCGAGGATCTGTGACACTGACTGAGAAATGTGAGGATTCTGACGCAGTACACTAATATCTGGCATCACCCCATCGCGCGAGAAATGTTGAGCTGCCTCCTGCACTCCCTGACGTCCTATCTCATGGGCAGGGACCGTAACTGACTGAGTCCCTTGAAGTTGACGCGCCGTTGACGCAATAGCTGACGCCTGGGCTCCCAAAAGAGGTTGCGAGCTCACTGGTATGGCTGAGCTGCCCAGTATGGTTTGGTGTTGACTTCCTAACCTGTTCGCCTCTAAATCTTGGACACGTTTCGTTAAAGCCTCATTGGATGCGTCAATCTTCTTAAGATAAGCTAATATGGTGGCGGAATCAGACGGATTGTGTGATGACTGTGAAGGAATTCAGAAGTTGACGGAGGACTGGTACTTACAGGTTGAAAGTCCTGTGGAGTTTGAGGCAGTGAACCAGCAATGTCGAAATCTGCACTAAGATCCCTTCTGCTGTCGTCCATAGACGTAGATGCCTTTGTTTTCTTTCTAGGAGTGTCCTTAGTATTCTTCTTGTTCCGTTTCACCATGTTGTATAATGTGAACTTGTATAAAACTAAAATATTCAGTAAAATCTTCTTCACTTAAAAAGCAGTGTTACCCTTGACTAGCAAATTCAAAGTGAAGATGGAGGAAATTCAAATTACTAGGGAAGGAATCTGATTCGTTCCTAGAAATTGGGTCAGAGAAATAAAACAAGACTAAGTTAAGGTTGTAGTGATATTTATGTGGAGATGACAACTGCCGTACCAGGGCCCTAACAGCCCTGCTTCCCAAACCAGAGATATAGCAGCAGTCAACGCCAAGAAGAAATATTAACATAAACACTAAACATCAAAAGTTTGAAGGTTTAATAAAACAAATTTTACTAAATCGATCAGGCCAGTCCATGTGTACAATCAATTCGGGGAAGAATAAAACAACACAAACATTGAAAATAGTAAAAGTGTAATGTCCCTTCAAGCATGGAGTCTCCAAGCTGTAATTTAATTAATACCCCTGTCCAACTGTCACGTAGTTAACTACATCATGTCATTTAAATGTATGCCAGCTGTAAATATTGGGATAATAGTGATTACTTTCCCAGTTCTCAAGATTGTGCATGTAATATATATTTTACTTCCTCCTGAAGTTGTTCTACTAGACGCCAACATTACCTCTCTTGAAGTGTTGTATTGCTGATCTCAATCTTTGTAACAAAGTTCAGGTTATTGACAATAACTTTCTAGGGGCCACACGTTTGTAATTCCCATTTGGGTGAAACTGACCTTGTCAGATAATTGCATTTTGCTGAAGAGTGAGATTGGGGCAATATGAGCCTGGTATATCAACGAAAAAATTTTGTCAGGACGTTTTTCGTGTAAATGATACAGTGATAGTAACTTTCAATAGTACAAGTAAATATTATATTTTGTTGGTATTATAAACCATTTTTTCCTAATAGGTAGTATAAATGATATAAAATTTATGCATTTGATTTAGGTTAAAAGAGTAGATACAAAGTGTATACTTAAAGCAATAATTAAAGGTATATATCTGTACACTGCAAAGTCAAAGGGGCAACACATATTTTTACTGAAAATTTTTTAGCCAGAACCTTTGGAATTTTTGAGTCCCCACAGTGTTGAATTCTGTTATCTGGCTGTGATTTTACCTATGTGGTACTTGCTTGGACTGACGTGACTGTTATTGGGAGTACAGGATCAAGGAGGATCAGCACTCGGATAAACGCAGGTTTTGCTCTGGGTTGCTGGAGCCACCATAAAGGTACGGGTTTTATTGACTTTTAACGTTTCTTTTACATATATATATTATCAATTTTTCGTCACCTTTTAATATGCAATGTTTTAAACTTTTTTTATTTTATAATTGCTGTTAATGTGAATCGTTGACTTATGTTGTGATTTCTGTTAATGTTGGCTAGCAGTCATTTGAAATTCGTCTTACAATAAGACTCTTTCATTTGTCAAAGCACATGGTGCTGTGTATTATCTTTCAGAGACAGAGACAAATTAGATTATAAATTGATATAAAATCTCAAGATTTATGCCTTCAAAGGAATTTTTATGAAAAAAAGTGCGGAGACATGCACAAGAGACCCATAAACAGTAAATTTCCTTTGGTCACAGTGAAAAGTGTTGAATTTGACAGTCAAAATATGAATGTTCCAGGAGTTAGTGGTGTATCTGTTCAGTCAGACGAGAGTACTGATTTGAATGTCTAGATCTTGGCAGAATTGAAAAGCTTGGGTGGCAGAATGACTGTGATGAAAGACAGAATGGCAAGATCAAAGCAGCAAGAAGTCTACCAAAGGTCACAGGTCAGCAGTACTCAGGCAGCAGCAGCATCGACCAACGACTCAAGATGACTGGAGCAAGCAGTGGTACCATCTGGCTGTGTTGCAAGGGACATCCCATATTCAGGCTGAAGTTGATAGATGCATCAGGCACATCACAGATCTCAATGGAGCACTCGAGTTGAAGTCCCAAAGAGGGGGAAGTGATACAATTTTTGTTAAGACACAGGTCCCTTGACCTCAAAACTTTGTGTTAGGGGGTATCAATAAGAATAGGCTGTCTTATGACAATCTCGATTGGAGTTAATGGGTGTCAGGTTTTGCTATGATAGCCAGAGAGGAACAAAATAATGACACAAAAATGCCATGCTAGACTACTTAAGTAAATTAATGGAGGATGTAAATGACTTTAGCTGGTAGTCCATGAACGCATCCCATGCAGTTTTGCTATGTAGGATCTAATCTAATCTAATCTAATCTACTGCTTTACAGGCGCAATATCTTCCCCACAAAGGGGAACTCAGTGTGCTGACTTAACAAAATCATTATCATAAGGAAAGTCAAGGGGCGTTCAAGGTCAGTAATCAGAGTTGTGGGTGTGACCAAGAGGGAAGGAAACTAAGTTGGAAAACTAGAATTAAAGAGGTGGGTTTTGAGGTGTTTCCTGAAAGATGTGACAGAGGGGCTATTTCTTATTTGGAAGGGGAAGGAGTTCCAGAGAACTGGGGCATAGTGACTGAAAGAATTGGAGAAATGTTTGACTGATTTATGAACCTTGCGGTCGAAAGTGGGAGTGTGAAGGAATTCAGTTTGGGGGTACTTCGCCTTGTGTTCCTGGAAGAAGTGTAGGGATGAATTAATTCTCTAAGATAAACTGGTTCACCCTGGTTGAGAGTTTTGTATGTGATGAGACCAATTTTAAATTGTATCCTGTATTTGAGTTATCAAATATCAAATGCAGTTTTTTTAATTGAGGGGTAATGTGACAGTATTTGGAGGACTGGGTGACAGCCCTACAGAGTGAGTTTAGGACTAACTGCAATCTTCTTAACTCAAAATCTGTAAGTGATAAGAATAAGGAATTGCAGTAGTCCAGTCTGCTGCTCACCAAAGCATTTGCTAGAAGAACTGATGTGTTAAGGTCTAAGAGGGGATGGATTCTATAGAGGTCTCTCACATGAACTCTGGTGGACTTTATGACCTGTGACACATGGTCTGAGAATGAAAAATTGGAGTCGAACACCACTCCGAGGTTCCTAACACTTTGTGCTGGTGAGACCTGATTGCCGAGAATATTGATCGGAAAGTGAGGAAGGAGTTGTTTACGGTTGTTTTTGGAGCCTATCAGAATAAACTCAGTTTTCTCAGGATTGAGTTTTAATTTGTTTGCAGACATGAAATTTTGAATGTCGCTTAGACAGTTTTTCAGTTTTTGTATAGAAGAAGTTGAAGAGAAGTATTGTAAGAGAAGTTTGTTGGTGGCAGTGTTATGTATAGCTGAGTGTCATCGCCGTAGAAATGGTGGTTTATACTACTGTGAGAGTGAATGATTGAACTAATTGGGTTAGTGTAGAGGGAAAACAGAATTGGACCAAGGACGGAGCCCTGGGGGACCCCATACTGGAGGGCAGCAGGATGGGACAGTGTGTTACTTACCTTGACCGAGTGTGTCCTTCCTGACACGTATGATTTGAACCAGCCAAGTGCTAGTTCACTGATACCGTAGTGAACATTAAGTCTGTCTAGGAGAATGGTGTGGTCAATGGTATCAAATGTGGCTGACAGATGCAAGAGGGTGAGGGCTGTGACAGACCCTTTGGCCATATTGAGGAGAATGTCGTTGTGGATATTAAGGAGAGCACTTTCAGTTGAATGATGTTTTCTATATGCTGATTGAAAGGCAGTCATAAGGCCAGCTTCGTCAAGGTGAGTTTGTAACTGGACTGCCACTGCCCTTTCAAGTATCTTTGAAATGAAGTTCAGATTGGAGACAGGCCTACAGTTTTTAAGAATTTCTTTGTCTAAGGATGATTTTTTGAGGATGGGGGTAACATGGGCCTGCTTGAAGAAATTAGGGCACTTCCCTTGTTCAAGGGAAGCATTAATTATTGAAGTAATGGGAGTAATGAGAATATCCAAATAATCGAGAACAAGAAAAGTGGGCCAAGGGTCAAGGGAACATAATTTACTTGGAGATTTCATTATGATTTTAGTTACTTGATCCTCAGTAACAGTAGAGAAGGTGGAAAGCACTGGGGGAGGAGAGTCTGGGGCGATGTGTTGTGACTTCTGTGAGATAGGAAAAGTTGAACGTATTTTTTCAATTTTTTCTGAGAAGAACTCCACAAATCTGTCGGCCAGGAGCCGAGGGGGATTTATCGATGGTAGCATCCTGGCTAGGAGTCTGTGTAACACATCACCAAGGACTCGCCATAATTTTTTGGGGTCATGATGGTTATCCTGAATCTTTGCTTTAAGAAATCCGGATTTGGCCTGCATGCAGGTTCTGTTGTATTGGTGGACTTTTTGCATGTATTGAGATCTGTTGAAATGAGATTTATTTCTGCGCCAGATCCTTTCAAATAGATGCTTGGTCTCTTTTGCCACAATTACTGCATTGTTGACCCATCCTGGGATGTACTTAGCCTTGGTATGTTTGGTATGAAGTGGTGCGTGTTTGTCAATAAGGGTGGTCAAGGTGGTATGATATTGTTTGTAGAGAGTATCAGCATCGTTGGATGGGTTGCTGATTAGATCAGAAGATATAAGATCTGTTTTCATTTTCTCTTTATTGATTTGATGATAATTACGAAAGGAAGCAGTAGCATTGATTTGGGATCTAGGAGTTGGTAGATGTAATGTACAAGTAATTGAAAAATGGTCAGAAAAGGCATCAGTAGCATGGGCTTTTAAAATGTGGTCATTGTTGGATTTGGTTAAGAGGAGGTTAAGAGTGTGTCCGTAAATAGGAGTGGGCAAGTTTAGTTTCTGAGTTAAATCAAATGAGTCAATCAATGAATTGAATGCTTTTGAATTTGAGGATGTTGATTCAATGTAAAAATTAAAGTCGCCGATGATCACCATATTTTCAGTGTTGTGATGAATGTCTTCCAGAAGTGACTGAAACTGTTCAAAAAAGGTTGAAATACTGGAGGATGGTGGTCTGTATATATTCAAAAAATAAAAAGATTCTTTGTGTAGGGATACCTTGATAAGAACATTTTCAAAGGTAGTGCAGGTCCAAGCCATCTTTCACAAAAAACCCAAGTCCTCCTCCGTGACGACCCTCACGTGGCTGTTGATAAAAAATTGTAACCTTGTGGGGTGATTCTGGACAGGTTGGCACTTGTGATGTCAGGTCTAATCCAGGTCTGGGACATGGCGAAGAGATCAGTGTCGTTGTCAAAAATAAATTTTGCAATGGCAGGGTATTTGTTGTTGATGGATCTGATGTTTGCGTAAGTGACATTGAGACAGTTGGATGTAGCGTAGGCAAAAGGTGGTAGGAGGTTTAAACGGACAGAAACTAACAACATCAGGACATTGCATGCTTGAGTTGGTGTGGTGCTGATATGCAGCAATGAATGGTTGGATTGCTAGTAGAATATGGAAAAAAATCATTTTGAAAACTGGAAGGTAGTTTATATTTGAAACTTAACCTAAAATATGGAAGATTGTGTGATTAATGGGTATATATTGTGAGGTTGATGGTCCCCGATAACGGGGAATGTGGGCGATAAAAGAGGATCAAATGATAAAGTGGGCAGTTTTATGTGTAATTATCTTACAAATTATATCGAAAAAGGGACTATTTAAGCTAAAAGTAGCTTGCAGATTGAACACTAGAAATAGGGAGACATGGGAGGGTTTAAATAGTAGATATTGCGTTAACGGTAAATAATTTAGAAAAAACGGTACTTCCCTAACGGACACACTCCACCTTGCTGTAGGATGGAGGAGGGAAAGGTTGAATGGTCTGAAACCTCCAAAATTGAATGAGGTGTGCACATGCACAGAAACTGCCCTCTCAAAGTGTAAGCACTGCTCTCACTGGGTTCAAATCTGATTTAAAACCGGCTGTGTGTAAATTTTATCAGAAAGGCATGTGCCAACAACAAAAGGACCATGAAACGGGGGGGGGGGGGCTATTTTACAGGCACATTTGTGCGACTTGTTTTGCTGTAGGGAAAGAGCATAGGCATATGTCAAAGGATTGTAGGGTGAAACGGTCAAACAAAAACGAATAGAGCACTGCCATAGTGCAGTGCAGAAAGTTGTAAATAAGAATAAAATGTGAAAAAATTGTACCTAGAATTGTTAGTTCAAAGATGCATTATAATAATGTCAGTGTGAACTGGAGAGCAGATCGGGCTAGATTTGCAGGGCAAACTTATGCACAGGTGCTTCAAATGCAAAGAAAAATAGATTTGGAACCACTCAATTGGGGTGTTAAGGCACCCCGGTGGTCAGTCCTGCCCCAGAAGGTATTAGAGGTCAGGATACCAGGCTAATGGTGTGTAGTGTTTACCCTTATTGACACTAGGTGTCTTATGTGAATCTTAAGCTGGGGATTGGTTGAATTGGGGTTCAGAGGTGAAGTCCCAAGGGTCAATGATTTTTGAACTGAAATGTCAGAGTTGGGGATTCCCAGTTCCCATAGTGACTAGGGCTACTGGGCCTTGTATTGGCAGAATCAAATGGAAAAGGGGGTTTCCTGGCATGTGCCATGAAATGCTAATGCAGATTATGGGGGTTGCTAAGGTTATGCTAATAACAAATGGAAATCATTGGTTAAGACATTTATAAATGGGGTGTCTTGTGCTCAACATTGCTAGTTTGAAAAACAGAACTGTTGGAAGACATGATGAAAATGTTTTGATTTGCGATGAAAACTGATTTACAATTTGTTACTGATTTTAAGTTTTTAGTTTTTTATAAGTGATTTTAGGGTTTTTTAACGTGTACATATGTATATATGAAGGACGGTCATTTAGTTAATGTGTCTTTTTTAAATGCTTGCTACTTAAATGCTTGCTACTGAAGGATTCTGTGAAGTTCTGTGAACTGTCGTCAGCTGGAGTGCGACAGAGTAGTCATCTTGACGACCTCAGGCTTTATTATTTGGCGTTAAAGGGATGGTCTAACCTATTTATTTCTCTTGCGCATAGCCATTAATGGCCAGAAATTGATTTTCTTTCAAATTCTGGGTAATTTAAGCCTGAACTCGCCCAAGATCTCACTCTGTGTGCATATTATGTTATTCAGAAACTGAACTTGTAAAATTTCAAACCATTTGACATTATAAAATGCCTCAATTCAAGAAGAATCGGTGTAAACAGTGTACCATGAGGCATAGCCCACCCACGGGGAAGAGGTGTAAACATATTCAACAGGAGACTAGTGATGTGGAAGAGTCGGGACTTTTTCGAGATGCTGCCGTTAAGGGGGGTTCACCCTCTGCTGGTTCTGTGAGCGGACAGCTGATCCAGGAACAGATACTTCAGCAGCTGCAGAAGGTCAACCAAAGGTTAGACAAGGTGGAGCATAGGATGGCAGAAGAAGAGGACACCCGAGGGAGGAGCAGAGGAAAGTTAAGTACAGACAAATTTTCTCAAGCTGTAAAAAGTAAAAGTACAAGTACCAAACAAGTGTCATCAGATTCATCTTCAGATGAAAGTGAGGCCCCAAGTTTACAGTATTTGAAGTCAAAGACGTTACAGCAGAAAGTTGATAGGAGAATTAGGGATCTAGATGAAGCTACTAGTAGTCAAGGTAAAGAAGTTAAAATTAAGTCAAAGAGGGGTGGGAACATTGAAGTTCATGTAAAAAATAAAGTGTCCTGGCCCCATGAGGCCATATTGGGTGGTGTCAGTAGGCAAAGGATCAGTTATGATCAACTCTCGCTCACACAGTGGGTCCAAGGATTTTGTCAAAATATCCTGGAAGAAAATTCACCGGAAAAGAAAGATATTATGATTTCGTACATGGCAGACCTCATGGAGGATGCCACTGATTTTTCATGGCAAGGGGCGAAGGCTGCTCATGCAGTACTACTGTGCGACATGGAAAGGGGGGCGTTACAGTGGGATAACACTGACAGAATCGATCGGATACGCAGGGCGCATGCGCAGAAACATGTGGGGGTAGGACACTCTAAAAATCATTGGCAAAAGTCAGAACAAGGGGGTAGGAAACCCTGGTTTTGTAAATTGTTCCAAAGTGGCATGTGTACCTACAAGCATGACCATGAGATGAATGGTAGGTTACATAAACACATCTGTGCCCATTGTCTAAGTACCGGGAAACAGTTAAACCATGCTGAGAAAGACTGACTAATCAAAAAACAATCCCAAACAAAAAACGAGTAAGCAGCTGCTCATCTGTGGGACAGAGCAGCTGTAGACAAGTAGAAAGTTTCAAACATAGTCGTAGCAACAAAACTATGTACGAAAATGTCAAAAATAGTGCTCATGGAGCAGAGAAAAAGTTTCACTCTCGCTTCTTTTATAACAAGTCAGTATGTCCCACTACTGTTGATTCCTTGTTAGTTAGAAGTCATTGTAGTACAAAGACTAAAAACCAAAACCGTGACAAAGTGGTAAACACCAGAGTTTTCCAAAGAACTTCTCCAGTTAGTAATTATGGGGAGAAGTGTGAATCTGGTCAAGAAAGTATCATACCAAAACAAAGTGTCAAATTGTCAATTGAAAATGTCGAGATAGACAAATTCGATGAAAGGTGTGACAAACCTCCTGGTCTAATTAGTAATGTCGATGAAAACAATAGCAAATTCACACAAGTAACTTCTCGAGGTGTAGAAAATAGTGAAACTAATGTTGACATTGAAGACTCTGACAGTTCTGTGCAAACAAGTATAAAGACAAAAGGAGGTGTGTCGGATGGTTGTGTACCACTGTATGATGTTAATTTTGTGGGAATTGAGGACAAATTCGCCTCATCACTAATGTATTCACCCAAAAATCATGCTGAATATATTGACCAGCCCATATATCAAAAGTGGTTAACCCAAAGTGACTTTCAGTTTGGCTATGTCCCTCTACAGGATCAAATGATGCCTGTGGGTTCGAATCAAGGTGTGTACACTGATCCAATAGATGTTCATAAAAAGGTTAGACAGACGGGTCTCCCCAATTTCATGTCAGCCAGAATACCTGTTGCATCCCAGTTGAACATTGACAAATGGAAGGAGGCTTTAGTGGATTATTGGGACCAGCAGTTGTTACAATTGCTGGAATATGGGTTCCCCCTTGATTTCAACAGAACCTGTAAGTTGCGTCACGAGGGCGTCAACCATAATTCGGCAAACCAATTTCCCAGTGACATTCAAGCATATATTAGTGAAGAAACCCATTATGGTGCCATAATAGGTCCTTTTGATAGAAACCCAATTGAAGGTGGCCACATCTCCCCTTTCATGACACGTCATAAACCTGACTCTGATAGGCGTCGAGTAATCATAGATTTAAGTTGGCCAGTAGGGGAGTCGGTGAATGCTGGAATTGACAAAGATACGTACCTAGGCAGTCAATTTGACCTAAGATTCCCATCTGTAGATGATATCACTGAGGAACTTAAGAAATTGGGTAAAGGTGCCTTATTATATAAAGTGGACGTCAGCAGGGCGTTCAGGCACGTCAAAATTGACCCTGGCGATTACGACCTATTGGGTCTAAACTGGAATGGCGTCTATTTAGACACCTGCCTTCCGTTCGGGATGCGGCACGGAAGCCAGATTTTCCAGAGACTCAGTGATGCGGTACGCTACGTTATGAGGCGGAAAGGGTACAGAATCATCGATTACATAGATGATTACATTGGAGTTGCACTTCCAAGCATTGCGTCCGATGCGTTCGACGCCTTAGTTGACGTCATGAGTCAGTTTGGACTCACCATAAGTAAAAAGAAGCTGGTAAGTCCCAGCACAAAAGTTGTATGTCTTGGGGTGTTGATTGACAGTATAGAAGGTACCATTCAAATTCCACCTGAAAAATTAAACCAAATTTTGAGCACAGTGCGTCAGTGGAGTAGCAGAACTCATTGTAGAAAGAGACAGCTACAGTCCCTACTGGGGCTGCTTTTATTTGTACATAAATGCGTCAAACCAGCCCGAGTGTTTCTAAATAGAATGTTGATGACGTTGCGTCGAGCCCATGTGACGCAAAAAATTGAATTAGACCAAGATTTCAAAAGAGACCTCAAGTGGTTTGAAAAATTCTTGCCAGTGTATAATGGCATATCACTTTATCACCACAAAAGTGTGGATTCAGTCCTGGACTTAGATGCATGTTTGACAGGTTTGGGTGCTTGTTGGGGTCAGTTAGTATATCATCTTCCCCTGCAACTAGGCTATGGTAGCTACTCAATAGTTCACCTAGAAATGGTTAACATTTTTCTGGCACTAAAAGTCTTCAGACATCATTGGCAAAAGAGTAAAATACTAATCAGATGTGATAACCAGGCAGTAGTGACAGTGTTGACCAGTGGCAAAACCAGAGACCCATATCTAGCGGCATGTGCCAGGAATGTATGGTATTTAGCTTCTGTCCATGATATTGAACTGCAATATGTCCATATAAGAGGTGAAAATAACAAAATAGCTGATTGCTTGTCAAGATGGGGCGGTTCTGCCCAAGATTGGTGCTTGCTGAGGGCTACAATCCCAAATCCCATATGGTGTACTGTTTCTGTAGAGATGTTGCAATTAGACCCTGAATTGTAGTGTAATCACCAATATATGTAATTAAAATATTCAATGTGTACAGTATGGTGTATTATTGTTCTAAAAATGTTACATTTCTAGAGGTGCGTGAATGCGCATGCGTGGCGTGATCAAAGCATATGCTTAAATGTTATACTGTGTTGTAGATAATCGTAGAATGCAACATCTGGTACAAAAAGCTTCCACCAGAGTTGGCAAAGCCTTCAGACCCAAGACACAGGCAGCATACACAGCCATGTTCAAAGTCTTCATTGCCTTCTGCATTCATATGGGAGTACAGCTCTGCAAGTTGAATGTTAATGTAATACTTGCGTTCCTTGAGTGCTTGCTGCATAATCAATGTTCGGCTGTAATGATAGCTAATTACGTGTCTGCCTTGAAGGCTAAGTGTGTTGTACATAATTTGCAATACAATTTGTTTGACAATCTAAAAATTAAGTATTTTATAAAGTCTGTAAAGCAAAATAGGTCTTTACATGTAATGCCACATAACATAGTTGATGTTGAGTGTTTACATAAGATTTGCAAAGAATGTGACAGTATATATATGGGACCCGTGTTTAAGGCAATGTTTTTAGTGGGGTTCTTCGGATTCCTAAGACTTTCGAACCTAGCACCCCATGCTTTGCGAGAATTTGATCCTTCTAGGCATTTTACTGGGGAAGATCTGTTTTTTACTAAGAGATTTGCTAAACTGTTGATAAAATGGACAAAAACTCTCCAAAACAGAGACAAAGTGCATATCATTTCTCTGCCTAGACTGCGTTCTAGGATTTGCCCAGTGAAGGCTTTAAAGCAACTAAGCAAGTTGTACACATTCTCTTCCTCCACCTCCCTGTTTCAGTACAAAAACAACAAAGTTTGGCTCCCCATGACTGATTCAAAGGTCAGAAAATGTTTAAAATACATTAATGTCAAACTAGGTTTACATCCTAGTTTTTATACATTTCATAGTTTTAGAAGGTCGGGTGCAACCCTAGCTTACAATTCTCATATTCCAATACGTGATATTCAAAGCCATGGTACTTGGTCATCCGACTGTGTATGGCGGTACATACAAGCGGATCATAAATATGGAGAGCAATTGGCTGCTACATTGGCCTCTGTCATAGATGTGTAATCCCCTACTGCATCTACCCCTACTGCTTGGGCTTGAGGGTCTTTGTATTGTATTTTTGTATGCATGTATGTAATAATTCGTAATATTAGGTCACCTTATCTAGCAGTTCCCCTCAATAATATAGTAAGTAAGAAATACTGACCTTAACTTAAGGTCACATTTGGAAGTTAGCTTAGTACTTGGGGTACTGCTCTTCAAGGTCACCACTTAACATGATTTTTAGTATTATCATCACAATGTAGTAATTAACGCTGCTTAGTGGACTGGACTCTAATTTTCTGCAGCGTATATCATATTAGTAATTAGTAATTTCTATTCACATTACTATGCTGCTTAGTGAACTGGACTTTAAAGATTAGCAGCAGTCATTTATGATACGTTATACATTTAATGGAATTTTATGTGTATTTTATAACGAAATGTAAATAGTAAATAGTATTAGCATTTTATACATCACATATATATATCTTGTTGTATCTAAATAAAGCCAGTATCCTCATGTTTGTATGTCACTGTCTTTTGGGGGGGGGGACTGTCAATTGGGGTGTTAAGGCACCCCGGTGGTCAGTCCTGCCCCAGAAGGTATTAGAGGTCAGGATACCAGGCTAATGGTGTATAGTGTTTACCCTTATTGACACTAGGTGTCTTATGTGAATCTTAAGCTGGGGATTGGTTGAATTGGGGTTCAGAGGTGAAGTCCCAAGGGTCAATGATTTTTGAACTGAAATGTCAGAGTTGGGGATTCCCAGTTCCCATAGTGACTAGGGCTACTGGGCCTTGTATTGGCAGAATCAAATGGAAAAGGGGGTTTCCTGGCATGTGCCATGAAATGCTAATGCAGATTATGGGGGTTGCTAAGGTTATGCTAATAACAAATGGAAATCATTGGTTAAGACATTTATAAATGGGGTGTCTTGTGCTCAACATTGCTAGTTTGAAAAACAGAACTGTTGGAAGACATGATGAAAATGTTTTGATTTCCCTCCCTCCCTCCCATTGTTATCATGTAGGGTCCTTCTTCTGAGCTGTGTATTTAAAGAAAGGGTCTTTGTATTGTATTTTTGTATGCATGTATGTAATAATTCGTAATATTAGGTCACCTTATCTAGCAGTTCCCCTCAATAATATAGTAAGTAAGAAATACTGACCTTAACTTAAGGTCAGATTTGGAAGTTAGCTTAGTACTTGGGGTACTGCTCTTCAAGGTCACCACTTAACATGATTTTTAGTATTATCATCACAATGTAGTAATTAACGCTGCTTAGTGGACTGGACTCTAATTTTCTGCAGCGTATATCATATTAGTAATTAGTAATTTCTATTCACATTACTATGCTGCTTAGTGAACTGGACTTTAAAGATTAGCAGCAGTCATTTATGATACGTTATACATTTAATGGAATTTTATGTGTATTTTATAACGAAATGTAAATAGTAAATAGTATTAGTATTTTATACATCACATATATATATCTTGTTGTATCTAAATAAAGCCAGTATCCTCATGTTTGTATGTCACTGTCTTTTGGGGGGGGGACTGAAACTTATAGTGCATTTTCTAGGGAAAAAGCATGTGTTTCTAGTCCTGTTCAAACTTCAATTAACAAACACTTTGGGGTCAAATCACCTGTCTGCTCTTTGGTTCAAAAACATACTGGTAAATGTATTAAAAAAATTTGGAAAAAGGGCTTCAAAGCGTGTTACTGCATGATGAAAAACCCCACTTTAGTTGTGTGACCAAAAATAGATTTGAACCATTGGCTCTCATCGAGACCTCTTGCACTGAAAATGACATTGACCTCACAGAAGTCTGTGTTTATTCTTCTGATAAACACAGACTTGATATATATACCCAAAAAGAATTGCACCCAATACTGGTCAAACTAGTTTATTGAATCGAAAAAGTGGGCCTAACAACAAAAGCAATCAAAGTCAAGATAAAAAACCACCAAAAATTCCCCTCAGGCGATTATCATGGATGACAAATATGAACTGGCATTACAAGGAAAAAATAAAAATAAAGAAAGATTTTAAAATGCCAGAACTGATCCCACTGATCATAAATGGAACAGCCAAAATGAAGACAATTTTGGATTTATACCTTTGGGTCCTCTTATTTTGCCAAATTGTGACAAACAACTTGAAAAGGGTTTGGATCCGATAAATTTGTACAATATCACTAGAACTTAACTTTAACTTCTTATCTAGTCAGGTTTGTGTCCACTCCCAATTAAATCCTGAGGTTTGGCAAGAATTGTTATCAAATTATTGGGACCAACAACTACGCTATTTGATTAAATACGGTTTTTGCATAGCACGGCCTGGTAGGGGCCTGCTAGATCAGTTTATTCCCTACCTTAAATTCTAGGGTTCATTCATGGGTGAATATTTTGGTTTTGCTTGGTAACCAATCAGATGTAGTGTTTGATACTTGTTGGGGTTCAATGTGGAAATTGGCCTTTTTGAATCCCCTAGTACACTAGAGGGGCATTTGCTTAAGATGTATAGTGATTAAAACATTAGGCGGTCCCAGGCTGACCCTGGGTACTCCCTCTCGAAATGACATAGCATGTTACAGATGCAGTAAACTCAAGGCAGAGCCAGGCGATTCCCTGGTAGCCTCTATCAAATATGACATACCACTGAAGGCTAAGTTAGGCAGAGTTAGGCAAGCCCTAACTCCCCTCTCGGTTGAGACAGTTACCAATTCTTATTATTGAGCACTGTATATGTATAGTTTGTCTGGCTGTTTGGGGCTTTTACTCTGCCAAATTTTAATAATTTTTGACCTCACAGCTTATCACTTCCCCCTTCTGAGGGGGAATTATTCTTCTTTCTCATTATATATTTTCAAACATCAAAATTTTTGTTATTTACTATGCTATAAAATGTGGTGTAGATATTTACAACTCTTATATACTTACCCATGGGCTTTTTTATCTCATGGATTCTTCTTTGTGTCTTCTAGGTCTTTGACCCCTTCAAAATTCTCAAAATTTGACCCCTTTTTGACCCATGGGTAATTGTTTCAGGGCTCACCCTGGTATTATGCAGAAATTATACGTAATTACATTATGGTCACGAGTTATAATAATAATATTGTCTTATATGTCATAATTTTCAGCTAGTCAGTAAAAGGATTTTAGATGTTAAATGTGATTAAATAATTATTATTACCATTGGTGGTTTCAATGTCTGGCTTCCCCAGGGCAATGACCATAGTTATGTCAACATAAACAAAATTTCAGCATAAATGTTGTCAACCCCAGGTATATGTTTAACCTCTAGGTCAATATTGTGTGCAAATGTATAAAGTAATACCCTTTTAACACTAGCCATTAAAATATTATCTCTAAATATATGACTAAATTTATTAACTGCTGCCCAATTGTCACACTAAAGCATGACATTTTGATTCTGCAAAGCTTTTTGCCACATTCGACTTGCTAATACAATATTAGCCACCTCATAATTCTTGTGGGATCTGCCAGGAATACACATTACCTTGATAATGACGTCCCACGAGGTCAAGTAAAGCATCTATAAGTGCAAATTTGGGGCCACAGTAGCAACACACTCGCCTTCTACCTCTGAGGTCTGAGGTTTAAACCCAAGACCCTATGCGGGAAAGTTGGTAGTTATTACTGATGATTGGCACTTTACAGTACAGAACCTTGACCAACTTTATGTACCGGTTTCCTCTGCCCATTAAACTACCCATCCTGATGTGACCTTTACAGTGTTGAAAGCGACGTTAAACCCCAAATAAATAAATACAAGCACAGATTCTGCAAAAGACCATGCAGTGTCTTTATAAAAGGAACTAGGTAATTAAACAAAACCTCTAGCTGGAGTATTATGCAATATCCCCTTCTTCTGATTGATTGGAAAACTTATTCCTGTAAAATATTTGTTTAAAAATTACAATGACCTTCAGTCAAATTAGGGGAGCAACCCCAACGTAACTATTTAAATGGTTGGTGATCCACACTTTATATTCACATAACCTGAAAATAATTATATCTATACATAATTGAAAGATAGCTGCCCCACTTTTCAAACCAAACAGATGTCCAGACAGGCATAATCATAAGGATCTATCTATAGATTACGAAATGCACATTCCAAATCTATTTTTAAAAAGTAAAACTGCAAATGCTCCTGCCCTTTGACCTGGTTTCCCATGTCCTTCACCACATTTAACAATGAGTACAATTTCTGAAAAACCATAGCTTCTTGAATGGATGACGCCTCTGCCACAGGAACCTCTGCTCCCGTACTTTGTACATTGGCTTTATTTAGATTTTTATCGCTGTTTTATTTTTGCTACTGCCATTCTTCCCCATGTCTCACACATAAAATAGATTTAGAAGCATTTCCGACAAGTGTGAGGCAGAGAGAAACAAATTACACTTCAAGGACAAAGTTAAAATTTGAATTAAAAAAATTTCTTTCTGTATCAAGCTTGAAGCGAGCCTCCAATTTTTCATCTGCACATGGCCACATGAACTCAACCATGAATTTGTAATTCAAACCAGACCTTTTATAAACAATTTTCACGGAAAATCTCCCAGTTTTCAATCAGAATTGAGCAGACATACAGCTTACTGAGTTTAAAAAATAAATTTGCTTTGTTAGGGTCATGAATATTCATGAGTTTGGCAGACAGATACATGATCAGTGCAAGGCAGCATAGCGTACTAGATTTTTGACCTATATTTTTTTCCAGTGTCACCCCCTCCCACTGATCTGGTTTGCTACACTATCAGTGATACGATACCCAATATACAGAACCCACTACCTACTACTAGCTTTTAAAGATAGATATGTCAATAACCAATAAGTTGAAATCTGGCATCTGCATAAAATTAAATTCTGTACAGATGAACAGAACAGAGTTACAATGTGCCATGATTTAAGTACACAGAATAACTGTAGAGTGGCAGAATTTATAAGACAAAGTATGAAGCTTTGACAAATAAATAAACCAAAATGATAATTTACTGAACATAATTTTTATAACATGAAGATCTTGTCATTTAGGAAGAGCTTGAGTTGCTTCCTTTTGGTCCCAGGAGTCTGCTTTTGTTGTGGTCGCTGGGTGATGGATCTAGTTTGAGGCACATGGCACAAAGTTGGACCTAGACTAAATGAAGACTAGCCGAACAGGAACTTATAATCCTTATGCTGAGGTTGCCTAATATAATAGCCAGCAACATGGACTTTTGTATCACTCATATATTACTTTAACATATACACAAACATTAGCTCCTGAGATCATGATGAAAAGAACAATCACAGTATTAAGATTACCATTAACATCTATAAACTCCTATTGGTTCAAAGGCTTGTTTAATGCACACTAGGACTGTTTTTGCCTTGTTTTTACTGATCCATTGTTGATTATATCCCCACATTTGGAACTTAGATGGTTAGATTTTGATGATATAGCCACATTTTATATAGATTTCTCAACAATATCAGGTTTTAGATCTATGGCCGAGGATTGGTGCTCCTGCTTGCTTGTACGGAGTTCATACTCATTCCCCATGGGCACCCCCCCACCAACTGCTGAAGAAACAAGCAATTGGGAATAAATATACTATTTATTAATCCACTAAAATTGTATATTTACAAGACACATAAGTACAAGTAAAATAATTACTTTGTGTTAAATATTAAGAGCATTACTGTTCATATTAAAAATATATATTACGATCCACTGAAGCTTGGTAGACAAGGGAATATCTATTACTTGCCTGCCTGAAATTACTAGCATTGGCAAAGACAGAACTACAATTTACTGTGCCAATGCAATATAGGCTATAAGAAATTACTTGCATTGGCAGTGCCATCATTACATTCACTAAGCCAGTGCCATGTGAAATATAAGACATTACTAAAGCATTGGTATTCAGCTGATTAAGAATTACTGAACCTATGTAGGTTATAACTATATTTACTATAAGCAATTACTGCAAGCACTGACAGAGACATTTATGAAGTTTTACTGTGATAGTGTTGCATGTCACTGTAGGCCAAGTGACCCACCTCATCTAGATCTTTCCATTAATCTCTGTGCAATCAAAGATATAACTCATTTGTCCTAAGAAGTGCGAACCTCCCATTAGAGTTAAACAATACGAGTGATTTCATGCCAAACGCATCACACATTTCTTGTTAAGCTTAATTGAGTTTCCTAAATACACTGTCACATCAGCCATAGTAAAACCTACACTTGCTCTTTTCTTTCTTCAACTGAGTTAACCAAAAAAATTCTCTGGTGAGACAGAATTAATGACATTTCCTATTTCCTTGGGGGATATTCATTAACTGCGGAAGCACAATCTTAATAAATAAAAATGTGTCTTCTTTCTAATTTTTTGCAATCTGGGAGCAGCAGAAACAGGGATCTTAATCTGTAATATCCTTACACCAATATGTCTAATTGTATTGGGATTGATTTAAATCATTTAGGTCAAGGAAACAAATGATTTTTTGTATTTTTGGTTTTTTTCTTCAAGAAGTACAAAACACTGCATAACAAACAGTTAATAAGAGAGAACTTTTAAGGTATAAACATTACCACAATCACATATATCTTAATGTAATACACATGCACATATGATGCACATATTTACATTTACTGTCATTAATAATTCATACCAACGACAGTCAATATTTATTTTTAACTTCATTATTCAATATTAATATAGCGTCAAATATTGAATATTTGAAAAAGAATAGAAATAGAAATAAATCAGCCTGTTACTATATATTAATAAAAAGGTTTCGCCAGTGGCTCCATTTTTGTCAGAGATGTCTTTGCATCCATTTAGTTCAGACAGAAACTTATGTTTATGAAATATAAGTTTATTTTTTTTTTGTATATGGAATATATTTAGATCAAGTTTCTTTTTGAGCACCAGTAAACCTAAAACCTAGCTGCAAAAAGGATAAAATTTATGGCCCAGAAATCATCATCATCCAGGTATTTTAGTTATGTCACTTAATTCTTGGTAAATACTAGTTTGATTGGTGATCAAATGTTTTACTTTATTCTACAGTTCTACTGCTTTAAAACATTGGCAAAATGATTAACTAAGTTTCTGGATAGTTATTACATAACTGAGGTGTGTTGTAGTTTTGTATTTTAACCTTGTTCAGGTAATAGTTAGTTTCCAAAATATTATAAATAATTTTATGCTGAAACCAGATGAATTTGTTATCTTGAATTGTTTTAAAGCCAATTTTGTAAACAACTGTCCAAAAATTTTGTTCAGTATTAATCTAATTTTCCCAGTTTGTCCAGGCCATGGAATTTTCTATATCTCTCATAAGTACTTGTAAAAGTCTTGGCGGCCCTTCTTGGCTTTCATGAACAATTTACCATTTTAAACCACCTTTGAAATAATCTGAACAAATACTGTCTCTTTTAATTTTATCTGGCTTGTTATCTGGAGAAACTGAAAAAAGTTGTGTTTGACTTGTGAATAAAGTTTTACAAAACAACCAGTAGTAAAATGATATGAATAAATTTGAATGATAGCAAATATTAACAGTTATCTTTCTGATAATGGTCAATTTTTCTTTGTTTCCATTTTCTAATGGTCTTAGTGGTTCTTCCCAAATTTGTATATTTGATTTCAGGCTCTGCTGCTGAGTTACTAGTGTCACAAGCTCTTGCAAGGATTGATTCTGCATTGCGGCCACATACCCAAGCTTCATACATGGCCAAGTTCAAGCTGTTCCTAGATGTTGCTGCCTGGTTTCAGTTATAGTTGGGTCATTTGGGCAACGTCTTGGGATTTCTGGAATTTATGACAAGGAATAGCAGAGCTCACACCCTCACAAGCTACATTGACTGTGTGCCACTTAATCATCGTAAAGTTCATCTACTGATAAAATCTGTGTCAGTGAATTCAACTTATATTCCAAAATACAAAGCAAACATGTCAATTCTAATTCTTGTCAAGTTAGCCAGAGCACGTGATAATTTATATGGAGTTGTGTACAAAGCTGTATTTATGTTAGCATACTTTGCATGTCTGAGATTATCAAATATACCACCAGTATCAGCTTCACAATTTGATGGTACATGTCATTTGTTAAGAGGAGATATAATATTTGGCTTGCACAGGTGCACGTAATCATAAAGTGGGCTAAATCTATGCAATCCGCCAGTAAACATTATGTTGTACAAATCCCGTCATTGTTATATCCACCAATCTGCCCAGTAAATGCCCTCAAACAGTTCCTTTCCTCTGTCTGGGCCCCCCGGATGCTCCCCTGTTCTTACTTCCAAAACCTACCGGTATAGTTATTCTCACTTCATCTATGGTTAGCTCCACCCTCTCTTGACTACTGTCATCCCCTGCATATCATGGCTTTCATTCATTTAGGAGGTCTGTGGTACATGGGCAGCAGATCACCATGTCCCGTTACAGAACCTCAGTGAGCATGGAGGCTGGTCCTCACACGTATCTGAAACATACCCCTGTTGCTTCCTCCACAGTTGCCACTTTTAAATCCCTACTGTCCCATTAATGGGTTTTGGGGCCTTTTATGTCAAATTTAGTATTAGTATTTTAACTTTTAACATTATATGTATGTGTTGTTGTGCAAAGTGAAGGCTCAGATCCCAAAATATATATTTTATTACATCTTGTTTTAATTACTGTGTTTTTCACTCATCTTATGCAGGATGCCATTCGGGTGGCATCAGGCTCATTTTAGCGTCCCTTCCTTTTTGGGTTTAGTGTTTTCAGTTAATTTGCATACCCAATTGCTATTGGTCAAGACTGACCAGCGTGGGACCTCTCTGTTTCTGCAGGTACATTCTGCCATTCTGTCATTGAAAAGCAACGAGAACACACAAGAATTCCTACAGAGTTATATGTGCAATATTAACACTACACGTGTTGGGTTACTGTATGGTTTTCCTTTTATGTTTATATATTAGTATTTTAGTCTTTTACAACTAACGGTATTTTATTCAATCTTTGTCTTGTTGCCTTGTATATTTTGTTCTTCTGACGGAATGCTATGACAGATAGAATATTAGTATTTTAGTATTTTAATTGGATTGCATATTAGTATTTAGTATTTTATTCGTTATGTACAATTTGAGATCCAATAAAAAAGAAACGGTTCAATTTCCAGTACAAATACAGGTAGATGATGAACAATTTTTAAACGAACTACTGGGTCACAAGTCGTCTTCTTTCAACGACAGTGCAAATATGTCGGATTCTTTGCAAGAAAGCTCAGAGAGTGAACTTGACTGTGATGCCTTGCTCGATACTTCTGACCTTCAAACACATGCCACCTCGGACAAAACTAGTAAGCAATCATCTTCACATCATGATCAGCAAACGAGCATTGCTGACATCACTTCTGATTTGAAAGTCCAATCCGTTATTAACTCCCAAATTTTGGACCAACTTCAAAAAATTGGCAAGAGATTGGATAAAATCGAAAATGGCTCTTGTAAAAAGACTGCGGATAAGACAAAAATCAAGGGCAAATCCAGTTCTAAACCTAGAGAAAAAATTGCACCTAAACCTCAGCAGCACGTAGAGGCATTCCAACAAAATCTCCCTACTCTTGACTCACTCAAGGAAGATGCTCTTATTCAGTCGAAAGTTGAACAGAGATTGCAAGAGCTTACCGACTTAGCAAAGACAGGTACGACCCAAAAAATTAAGTCCCAGAGAGGTGGTTCTGTCGAGGTCACTGTAAAAAACAGAATTAAGTGGCCACACGAATACGTCCTATCCGGATTAAACAAAGAACGCGTTTCATACGACCAGTTGTCCGTTACACAGTGGGTGGCTGGCTTTGGCCGAACCATGAGAGAAGAAACAAATACTGAACTTAGAGAACACATGCTTGAATATCTTATCTCACTCATGGATGATGCGAATGACTTCTCTTGGATTTCGGCCAAGGCCAGCCATGCAGTGTTACTGTGTCGTATGGAACAAGGAGAAGTAAAATCATATTCTGATACTTTGGCTATTGACAGAATTAGAAGAGCAAATGCACAAAAACATGTTACCAATTCTCCTCAAACTTTGTCCAATGCGAAGAAATATGGCAAGACAACTAAATCCATGCCTTGCACATATTTCAATCAGGGTACTTGTGTTCAGAAGAGATCCCACGAGACCAGGGGAGTTCTATATAAGCACATCTGTGCTTCTTGTTTCGCTTCTATTGGTAAAACTTTCCCTCACTCAGAACTGGACTGCAAGAATAAACATAGAACGCAGTCAAAAAACGAACGGGTGCTCACCCCGGGTGCTCACCCATAGAACCAGATATATTGTAAATAAAACACTGGATCTTCAAAAAATCCACAAAGAAACTTCTGTCAAGCCGGAACAGTGGTTCAAATGGTTTAATACCAATAAATCTGTGAATACTTTTGTTGATAACAGGTCATATGCTGACATTGTAAAAAATGTTCACCCTTCCAAACCGAATAACTTTGATATATTGCAAAGCCAGAGCACTTCTGCAAAAGTCCATAAACGCAATGCAAGTATACGACCACAATGCGCTTATCCAAAATGCGTTCAATTCGAACGCACTCGGCCCAGACCAGCTAGTGCTGTTCTGCAGTTGCGGGTCGAACGCAATACTTTCCATAGAGGAAAACAGTCCAATAAGGAAGGTATTATTCAACTGGCAAATAAGTTCACTATTTTGCAATCATTATCGGATGATGCAAATGATGATTCGTCAGATGGCTCACAGTTTATTGATTTATTGGAAGGCAATAAAAACAAAACGGGGCAAACATTGGGCATAGAGCCAACAAATATTGTTGATGGTGTTGTGCATATTTCTAAACCTTTCAAAGGCAATAAAAACAAAACTGGGCAATCATTGGGTGCACACTCACCTCAACAACTTACTAATAAGAAATTTCACCAGGACAAGCAAACTCCTCAAATGTTTATGGGCACTGACAACGGAAACAGGGCAAAATTGGGTGAAATGCTTGTAAAATCACCTGTCCAATCATGGAGTGGATGTACCTGCACTTCCGGTTGTTAAAACAAAAGTACAACCAAGGAATGAACCTTGGTTGGAATGTCATGATTTAGCATGCATTCAAAACTCAGAGAACCAAACTATGAAAATTTATGATGTTATGAAACCACCTCAATATAAGAGGAGACAAATACCACAAAGGATCATAGATAGTAAGATATTTTCTAAAGATTATGTCAAATGTGTACAACAAAATGGTTCTCACTATGGTTTCTTACCTTTGAATGACCTTATGGTGTATCAAGGTGAAAAGGTTCATTGGACAGAAATTCCGTCTATTATAGAAGCACACAAAATGGTGAAAAATTCAAAAATGCCTAATTTTATGAAAGCTAGAATTCCTGTACCAAGTCAGTTGAATATTGCCTCATGGTATTAATATTTAGGTGATTATTGGGATCAACAGCTTGTAGATCTTCTACACTACGGCTTCCCCTTAGATTTTGATCGCTCACAAAGCTTACAGTCCAGATTTAATAATCATGCTTCTGCACAGCAATTTCCTGATCATGTGGATAGATACATACAAACTGAAATCGATTATGGAGCCATGATGGGCCCTTTTCAAAGATTGCCTTTTGATTGTCATATCTCCCCCTTTTTAACTAGAGAGAAACAAAATTCGATTAACAGAAGAGTTATAGTTGACTTAAGTTTTCCAGTAGGCCAATCTGTCAATGATGGGGTTCCTCAAGATAGATATTTAGGCACGTATTTTGAATTAAACTATCCATCAGTCGACACAATTGTCAATAATCTTAAGTCCCTAGGTTCTGAAGCCTTATTATACAAAGTAGACATCTCCAGAGCATTTAGGCATATTTGCATTGATCCAGGGGATCTGGATCTCTTAGGACTTCAACATAAACAGCTATTCATTGATTGTACGTTGCCGTTCGGATTTCGTCATGGTTCCGTAATGTTTCAGCGCTGCACCGACGCCATACGCTACATTATGTGCAAAAAATTTCAGTTTTCACACTTGTACAACTATATTGATGATATGATCTATACTGTCTTGCCAGATGAGATACAGGAGTCCTATGATACTCTTCTTGCTTTATTGCACGAATTAGGGTTGGAAATTAGTGAATCCAAGCTTGTCGCCCCTACAACTCGTGCTGTTTGCCTAGGAATTGAAATAGACACGGTTAACAAAACATTAAAAATACCAGATGAAAAATTGCAAGAGATTGGCAATATTTGTAAAAGCTTTGCATCTAGAAATAAAGCCACCAAAAATCAATTACAGTCCTTGCTTGGCTCCCTTCTCTATATAACTAAATGTGTAAAACCAGCTAGGTATTTCCTTAACAGGATGTTACAACTACTTAGAGATCACAATAAATTGTCCAAAATTCATCTTAATGACAACTTTCATCGAGATCTAAACTGGTTTAATGTCTTCTTGCTCCAATACAATGGAGTCACTTTCTATGACCATCAAAAACCACAGCATACAGTACATTTAGACGCCTGTTTAACCGGGTTTGGCGGTCAGTTTGCAAATAGTGTCTACACCCTTCCCATTCCCATTGGTTATAAAGATTATACCATAGTTCACTTGGAAATTCTAAATATTGTTGTTGCCCTCAAACTTTGGGGTTCTGAGTGGACAGACAAGGTCATAGAGGTCAAATGTGATAATATGGCGGTGGTGGAAGTATTGAGGTCAGGCAGAGCAAGAGACCCCATACTGGCTACCTGTGCCAGGAATGTGTGGCTTTTGACTTCTTTGTTTAACATAAATCCCATTGTTAATCATATTCCTGGAGTTAAAAATCAGGTTGCAGATATGTTATCTAGATGGCAGAGTACTGCAGTACAGTTACAACGACTGTCACAATTAGTCCCTCATTATAAATGGGTTCAAACCCACCTAGATCACACAAAATTAAATGATAATATTTAATCTGTACTTTCTTTTTACAGATGTTATGCCAACCACTTCCAGGTTTGCATCTTCAGCCATTCTTAGGCTTAGGCAAGGTTTTCGGCCAGCCACCTGGGCTCAATACCACAGAATGTTTTCTCAGTTCATAGCTTTCCTTGAAACAGAGAGCCTCACACTTTTACAGGTGAACACTGTTATCTTGCTTTCATTTATGGAGTTCTGTTACCAAAGTGGTTTAAAACAGGCCAACATCTCCAACCACATGTCAGCCATTAGGGCGATGTTCATAGTCTATGGTCTGAATACAGAACCTTTCAAAGATGATAGATTGTCCTTATACATAAAATCTCTTAAGATTAATGCAGAATTTACTCCCACATTGACAAAGATTATATCCATAGATACTCTACATGATATCGTACAAGCTTGCCAGGCCTTGCCAGACCCTGTAGTATTTAAAGCTCTGTACTTGTTTTGTTTCTTTTCTTTCATGAGGTTGTCTAACATCTTACCACATTCCTCTGCACAGTTTGACATTACAAGACACTTGGCTAGAGGTGACCTGGTGTTTAGTAAAAATATGTGTACTATCTTAATAAAATGGTCCAAAACAATGCAAAATCGCAAAGAAACCACAACCATAAACATTCCAGTTTTGGGTGTATCTCAGTTATGCCCAGTAGCTGCATTAAAAACCATGTTTACCACCATTCCTGCTTCCAAAAATTCACCATTGTTTGCACTTTACAGGCAAGGAGTTCTATCCCCACTCCCTGATTCAACAGCTAGGAAACATTTGAAGTCTGTATCATCTTTTCTCAATATCTCGCCACATCTAACATTTCATAGTTTTAGAAGGTCTGCTACGACTTGGGCTTTCCACAATGGGGTTTCCTTACAGGAGATCATGAAGCATGGCACTTGGTCATCGAACGCAGTTTGGAAATATGTCAAGTCTGTGCCCTCTGCTTCTTCACAGGTCTCACGTACCTTCCAGCATCACCTCTCCCTCTAGTTTGGCATTTGGCAGTTTCTTTTATTACATATTTTATTGCATATTTTACATTTTGCTGTACTATTATATAAATCCATACATTTTACGTCAAGCCATGTAGTCTGGGCTGTGTAAATGGCCAGTAACTTATTATCATTATGCATGGCTTCCCTGTCATCCAGCAATAATTGGGTAGCCAGTATTGTAAAAAATTGGGTTCTTAGCAGCAATTACTGCTTCGGGTTAGCAACTGTACTTGCTCACCCGAAACTTGCCTGGGTTGATATAAAATCTGGGATTTATCTTTTTCTTCAAAATTGGGCTTGGACTAGGTGTACTGAATGTACAGTATTGGAGTGACAGGGTTACAGTAAAAGTTTGTTAGAGTATGTACATACATACTCATCATGTCCTCCTGCATATGGACATTTAGCACTTTAGTGCTTACCACCTTTGGTGGTTACTCCCATTTGGTAAAGTACAAAATTCTTGGTGGTCGGGATAGCGAAATATTTTCACTAACCCGACCCTATTGGGGTCATTAGATCTTGGGGTTGGGCCTTGTTGCTAAATTTATGTGTATTAATTTGTACAGCACCTCTGCATGTATGGGGCAGAGAGTTAGACAGTAAGTACTGCCTTTGAAATGTGATGCTATATTATGTATTATTACATCATACTTGTTGTTAATAATAAATTATATATCCCACTTCTGCATATTATTGTCTTGGGGGAAGGGTAGCTATAAATGTGCAGGATGCCATTCGGGTGGCATCAGGCTCATTTTGGCGTCCCTTCCTTTTTGGGTTTAGTGTTTTCAGTTAATTTGCATACCCAATTGCTATTGGTCAAGACTGACCAGCGTGGGACCTCTCTGTTTCTGCAGGTACATTCTGCCATTCTGTCATTGAAAAGCAACGAGAACACACAAGAATTCCCCACCCCTCTGGTCTCTTGGGATGTCTTCAAACCCTCCCCTCAGTTATGTTGTGGACAGATTACTGCCTTTGAATTATATTTTCAGATATAAGATGACTTCCCCTGTGATTACTGCATATTTCTTGGAAATTGTCTTCCCAAGGTTCCACAGTTATACGTTGATCATATCTTGTTGCTGATATGCTCAATTTCATTGGAGGCAGTTGTGTTACTTCACGTAGTTTGGGATCTGTGTAATTCGGATCCGGGTGGCTCCTGACTTGTCATATTATGGAGGTGCCTTCTGGCGACAAGAACAGTCTAGTTTCTCAAATTGCCTCTGATGGCTCGATTTCATCATCAAATTTTCTGGTCATGGACTTAAATCTTGTAATTCACTTATTATGTACCATAAATCACTCACATGGTTTGTGGACATTAGTAAATTTATTAATAAAATGAAGTTATCATTGCCAGTGTTCTGCTGTACATTGAACTTTAAAGACTGTATTACATTGTCAGTACAAGGTTTATTGGATCTCATGTTTTATTGCATAGTAGTGTCGGCAGTTTCTTTTATTACATATTTTATTGCATATTTTACATTTTGCTGTACTATTATATAAATCCATACATTTTACGTCAAGCCATGTAGTCTGGGCTGTGTAAATGGCCAGTAACTTATTATCATTATGCATGGCTTCCCTGTCATCCAGCAATAATTGGGTAGCCAGTATTGTAAAAAATTGGGTTCTTAACAGCAATTACTGCTTCGGGTACTTGCTCACCCGAAACTTGCCTGGGTTGATATAAAATCTGGGATTTATCTTTTTCTTCAAAATTGGGCTTGGACTAGGTGTACTGAATGTACAGTATTGGAGTGACAGGGTTACAGTAAAAGTTTGTTAGAGTATGTACATACATACTCATCATGTCCTCCTGCATATGGACATTTAGCACTTTAGTGCTTACCACCTTTGGTGGTTACTCCCATTTGGTAAAGTACAAAATTCTTGGTGGTCGGGATAGCGAAATATTTTCACTAACCCGACCCTATTGGGGTCATTAGATCTTGGGGTTGGGCCTTGTTGCTAAATTTATGTGTATTAATTTGTACAGCACCTCTGCATGTATGGGGCAGAGAGTTAGACAGTAAGTACTGCCTTTAAAATGTGATGCTATATTATGTATTATTACATCATACTTGTTGTTAATAATAAATTATATATCCCACTTCTGCATATTATTGTCTTGGGGGAAGGGTGGCTATAAATGAGTTCTTAACTGCAAGCATACATATCACCTTAACTGCTTTAGGACCCCGGGTTTTGACTGATCATATTTTATGCTAAACACGGTTAATCAGGCGACCTAATCAAGGGAATCAAGATTCATGCTTACTACTTTCATCAAGAAAAGCATATTTCAAAATGCAAGTATTCACACTAAGCTTTTTAATCAAATCAAGTGTATATCACCAACAAGTCATAATTCTTTTTTTTTCCAGAACCCCTACATTTTTAATATCAGCACATCTGTTTCCACAAATATGAATACAAAAACACCATTTAAGGAGAGAAAAGAGCCATTCATGATATACATTAACACAAAGAGCACCAGCGACCATAGAAATCACTTGAGATTTCTCCGCCATTAATAATGCATCAAATTAATACTCAAAATCGGCAAAAAATGTATCCATCAGCATTTTCTTGCTCAAAATCGGAAAACAGGTATCCATAGTATGGGAAACAAGTAACAAAATTATTATTCAGTCTTTATATTCAGATATGTAGGCCCCATACGTGGCATGATGGATAATAAGATCAGAAATTTGATCATTATTTTGCCTGCATATTTTTTTTTCTCAAATGCCTCTTACATTCTTATCGCAGTGGCCCTCTTACTCCTTTATATTTAAACCGGACAAAACCTTCAAGTCAAATTTGTCTTCCATGGTCACGCAAGCATGTCAGATAGAAGCACATCAGTTAATTGCAGTAAGATTCTACCCTATAAGTTTGGAGTAATGGGTCAATATAGGGGTCTGGATCTGAGTTAATAATCCCCTGTAACACTGAACTATCTGTAGATTTTGACTAGGGAGTTATATTTTGACTTGAAATACAAGAAAACAATTATTCATAAAGTGATTTAAATGCCTTGAATAATGTTTGAAAACCGGCAATATATGTGCTGCTCCACTCCATAACTTTGCACAACTTAAACGTAAACTCCTTACTTGTGATTGTTTTAGTTGCTATCAAATGCATTTTGATTAAAATATACATAGGCACAAGAGAAAGTTTCAAAGATGTACTTTACCTATAAAACTGAAGCCAATTAACCCAGTATAATCCTAGTAGAATTTCCTATTTTTACTTAAGTAACTTACTTTTTACTTTAGTAACTTCATTCATGTGACCTTGACTGGAGGTCATCTGTATGCTTTTCATAAGTAGCTTACTTTTTACTTTAGTAACTTCATCTTTTATGTGACCTTGACTGGAGGTCATCTGTATGCTTTTCATTATCTACTTTTGGTCACACTCTGTTCCCTTTGGAGGTCAGGAATTGTGACCTCCACCTTTTTCACCTTTGCCTTTCTGATTTTCAAGGTCAGACAGACTGGCTCGCTTGGTGTATTGAGTCATTTCTGGATTGTGTGTGCTATTTCCTAACATGTATACATTTAAATTTGATTTACTACAATCTGCATTTATTCTCTGGGAAATGTATATGTTTCTAGATAAAGTAAATGGATTTACACATGTTAAAGAATTTATATGTATTATGTATGAATAAACTGAGTACCCTTTGTTGTGTTGTCACTGTGTTGGGGAACTGTTCGGGGGGGGGGGGGGGGGGGTGCTGTAGCATTATTGCTGTATCACTATATTCTGTGTAATTTGTGTCTTACTCTCTGACTCTACAGGTGTTTTTAGTGTATAACATGTAACACTTAGACGTTATTGCATTCATTCATACCAACCTTCATCATATAACTAATTCCTTTTAGTAGTTTATATTCATGTTTTATACTTTTTATTGATTATTGTTCATCATTGCTGTGGTCCTGTATGTATATATTATACATCTCCTGGTATTGTAATATTATTATTTCTTTACTTATGCATAGTTGGTGCTCATTACCTCTCACTTCAGTTCATCATCTTATTTCTTATTTATACCAATAAAGCTTAACGAAACATACCAAACTCTATCATTCCAAAGTGGTCCTCTGTTTAACTGTCTTACTGTTTCATAACATTTCCCCTATATATTTTCAAAATAGTCCCTGAACAACTTGCTTCATAAGACTACTGCTTTTTGCCACCCTAAAGGTCTGAATCATATTCTGGAAACTTTAAAAAACATGGGTACTACATTTCAAATAAATTGCTATATTTCCTGGGGTTTTATGTAGGATTCTAGTTTCTTGTTGGTAAGATGTTAACTTGTTGTTGAATTATTTTAAAGAATTCAATAAATTTTATGTAATCTCATTTCATTCTTCTCGTTGTCTTTGTGGCCTTTTGGGAACAAACACAATTTCAGCACCATCCGCTGAACAATGTTCATGTGTTCTCAAGCAGTGCTTGTTTCGAATTATTTTCATTGTCATTTCAACTACCGTCAAACCCTCATCACTCACTCATTTTGAGACTTTTTAAATTAACTAGGGCGCCCATATGCAATTGGGAGAATTTAATGGGCTGGGAATATCTGAGAACCCATATTTGGCTGCAAGGAATTGATGTCCTGTGGGTTAAAGACAGGCATTCAAATTCATTAATATAGGTCAATACAATCAACTGTCAAATAGTACTCTGCATTCAGTTTAAGTCAAGTTGAAGTATGTTCATCAGTGCAAAGCCACAAGAGTAATATAAGTCAAAACTTGTTGCTACCTTGCTGAATACAAACACAATCTTTGTTCATAAGGATCTTGCACATTAGCAGAAATACAGTATGAGAAAAGATGATATATACATATTCAATTAAGTATGAACACTTTGTTGAATACAATTTAAAGAAAGGGTCCTACACATTAACAGAAATACAGTATGAGACAAGATGATATGCACTGACAGCTTTAGTTGGATGCTGATATTGTTGAGATATACCAATACTGTTAAACTTTTATATCTTCAATTGAGAATGACAGATATAGTATTTTTGTGTGGGGGCAGGGATTGGAGTGGGGTAATCGGAGGTGTATTCAATTTAAAATAGTATTCCAACATGTTACAGCCTGTTGGTACCACCATTAATAGAGAGCCAGCTGATTTGATTTCACTTTTACAGAATTAGAAGCAGCCACAATAACTCAATTTGTGATGGGTCACGTTATCAAACTAGTGAACATGATTTGTGACATGTCTTTGAGACCTGTGATTAAGTGAAGGAATGTTTGGAGTTGATTTAACTGAACACTGGGTGCAATTGTAGATATACATATGAATAATAATTGAGAGCTAAGACAACTGGAAAATATATAATTAAACAGCATGTGCTGTTATAATCAAGCCAGGTTACAATGTGATCTCTTATGTTCAAAGTAAACTCCATGTAATTACAGTTCACAATGAAACCAAATAAAAAGTGACCAAGAAGGTTAATGGCTAAGAGGGAATTTTTCAGGAGTTTGTCAAAAATGACCCCACATGCAATTCCTAAGAGTAAGAATTGATTGTGGGGCACAATTTTAAAGCTACTATCTCACAATTTTACACACACCAATAATATGTTCATTGGTGAACAACCTATAAACAGGTTGCATTTGACCTCTGACACCAATTAAGGTTAATATTGTTAAGCAATGCCAAGCTAATATTTTGTGACATTGTATCCTCAGTCCCTACCCCAAGACAGAAAGACACAGGTGCGGGTACTCTTTATTATTATACATAACATGAGTAAATACAATATATGTATCTAAGTATTATATACAAGTCAGTAAAAGTTACACATAAAAGTCAAGTTAAGATACATAAAATTTAACTTTTAACAAGGCTGCCCAGAAATGAATGGCAGCCAGTGAATGATTAAAATGGTAGTTTACGAACTGTGACTAGCATCATTTACAGTAAAGTTCAGAGTTCAGAGTTCATACATGTTACAATCAAGGTCACAGTTCAAATTTGAAAAGGTTATACAGAAGTTACGACCTATTGACCCCTGGGGTGACCTTGAACCCCAGCAGAAGGGGAGGCTTGAAAATGCTAAACAGCAGGGAAACATGTATTTAAGAAATTGTGAGAAATTTAGAGCAAAGGTGAATCAAGCCCCCTAAACTGCCCAAGGAGGAAGGGACCCCCAGAGTTTACAGAAATTAACCTAAAAGTTTATAAAATTTTAGCAAAGATAAAACAATATCAAGACACAAGAAACCCTCAAGCCCAACCTAGAAAACAGCATCTATAAAGCATTTATTGACATTGCTAGAGCATTAGCTAAGGTTTCCCCTGATGAGTGATCTAATTGTATATAGCGCCACACACAGTCTGAGGACCATGTACCGTGTCTCTTGATATCCTGAATAGGAACATGTGAATGGAAGGCAAACGTTGCCCCAGACCTCCTAAGGTCATGAAAAGTGAAATAATTTGATGGAAGGTCCAGTGCAATATTGATTCGTTTAAAGAATTTCCTAACACGGGAATCAGTCATAGGATTCAAACCCTGATGTGAGGGTAGTTGCAGTAAAGACGAATCAGGGGACATGGGATAAGCCTTAAAAATGGCTTTTAGGGCCCTGTAGGGGCAAATAATCTTGTTCTTGAGCTTAGGAAGTGTAAGGCATTAGACCTTGTCCCTGGTCTGAATTGTCTTGGACCACTTTATTAGGACCTTAGCATGTTTTTTGGTGAAAAAGACATCCTCACCAGTGAGATGTCTGGTGGGATCGAAACCAGCAAGTGAGTGAGGTGCCAAGTTTGAGAGTCGTAAAAAGGCAAAGAAGCCTAAAAGTAGAGCAGCTATAGATCAGACCACAGGTGAAGCCCTCACACGCCTTGGAAATCTCTATTAACCATGGAATGGTAATGATGTTATTTGACTTGACCTTTAGAGGTCTGTTAATTTTAAGGGCTTTGAGAAAGTACTTGACCTGGGGGTGGTCTAAGACCTGAAAAGGTAAACCATACAACACACAATTGGCCTTTATGGCCGACACATAATTTGCCACCATACAATATGAACAGGAATTGACAACTAGGCATTCAAGAAATGCTAAAACCACTTTCACATTTACATTGATAATACAGGCTTTTGTGAAGATGCAGAATGCCACAAAGGTCCTGAACATGGATGAATATGCAGTACGTGTCTTGGGTCGAAAGGCCAAGTGCAATCTGTGGGCTGCCTTTGATGATAATGAATTCAACACCTCATTTCCTACAACACAAAGTGCAGTACCTTAGAACATTATAATAATAGCAGAAGCACCTGCCAACCAGGGCTAAATATGTAATATTGATAACAGACAATGACCCATATACAGGCCCCTGTCATACAAGGCATGACACACTTAAACTTAAGAACATCCATCACCATCACATAGTGACAACTAACATTTACTAGCTCTGGATCACATTCCAGAAACATGATAACACATTTTTACAAATCAGGATCTAACTCCAATAACTGATAAGATACATTCAACCATATGGGCATGCCAACTTGTGACTGTAGCCATTGTGTCTGTTGTATTGAACCCTGCCATCTAGATAGCACATCCGCCACTTTGTTGTCCACCCCCCTGATATGGGCATATTGCAAATCAATATCAGCCAGCGCAGATTCAAACCATATGTTGCGCGCGCAGGCTGCCAAATATGGATCTCTGGTCTTCCCACTTTTTAAGACAGTAACCACAGCCTCATTGTCACAACGAATGAGGACCTTTTTCGAGGCCCACTGGAACTTAAACAATCTTGTGGCCAAGAGGATGTTGATCATCTCTAAGTGTACTATGGTCCAGTTTCGAAAACCTCTTTGGATGGGGAGATGATAGACAAAATTGCCAGATTTGCCACCAAAACCTGTAAGACAGGCATCCAGCTCGAGAGTAACATCCACTTGCTTATGGTCATATAAGGAGATTCCATTGTAAGTTGGCAAGAACTTTGCGAACCATCTCAGGTCTCTCTTAAAGTCAGAGGTCAATTTAATTTTTTGGCGCCCATGACAAGATCTAAGCAGGTCCAACATTCGATTGAGAAAAATGCGAGCAGGCTTCACACATTTGTGGACGTAAAGCAAGAGACCCAAGATGGATTGCAACTGACGTTTTGACGCAACGTCCTTGCCCAGCCAATGACGCACTGCCTGTGTTATATCTTGCAATTTTTCAGGGGTATTGAGAGGGTACCCTTGACAGTATCTATAAGAATGCCTAGACACGTCACTTGCGTCGAGGGAGGTACCAGCTTCTTCTCGCTGATGGTGAGTCCCAGCTCAGCCATAAGTTCAGTAAGAGCATTATATGACGCCCATGCGACGCTTGGGACGCCCATACCAACGTAATCGCTAATATAGTCAACCATGACGTAACCTTTCTGACGCATCATGTACCTGACGGCGTCGCTTAAACGTTGAAAAATTTGGCTCCCGTGCCGTGTCCCTAACGGAACGCAAGTGTCCACGTACACGCCCTGCCACTCTAGACCCAATAAATCATAGTCGCCAGGGTCAATCTTGACGTGCCTGAACGCACGACTGACGTCAACCTTGTATAAAAACGCCCCACGACCTATGCTTTTCAACTGTCTGGTTATGTCATCTACCGTAGGGAAATTGAGAGAAAACATACTACCAAGGTAAGATGTTTTGTCTATTCCAGCATTAACTGACGCTCCAATGGGCCAGCTGAGGTCAATAATGATGCGACGTCGATCAGAATTGGGCTTTGCCGTAGTCATAAAGGGGGAGCAGTGGCCTGAAGGTATGGGATGCTTATCAAAAGGGCCTAAAAGGGCATTGTATTTTTCCTCTTCCTCAATATAAGCATTTACATCATTGGGAAACTCTGTGGCAGATTTGTGGTTGCCCTGTTCATGAATCAATTCACAAGATCTATTGTAGTCCAGAGGGAACCCGAATCGAATGAGGTGAATCAACTGACGGTCCCAGTAACCTTGTAAATGTTTTTCACATGCATGTACATTGAGTTGTGAATCAACTGGAAACCTGGCCTGCATAAAATTAGGTTTGTTGGTTGATCTTACAATTTCATGTATTTTGAAAGGGGAACTATGACTGACATTGCTTATGTGCTCTGTATCTGGCAACAACTGCTCATCAATTGGAACAAAGCCAAACTTAAAGTCAGACTGATGACGCCATGCGTTATAAATCTCTGTGTCGACTTTGTGAGTGTTTTCAGACAAATTGAATTGATTTGCATGCAGTATAGAATTGACAAACTTATCTACAACCCCTGCATGGTTGATATCATAAATTGGGTGAACTTCATCCATTATGTGATTTTCATTGCTTGCATTGCTTTTGCCCAGGTTTTCATTGGTGCTAACTACAGAATTGTCCATTACCACAACAGGACACCTACCTTCCATCCCAAGGGTGGATATGACCTTAGCTGGGCTAATGGGCTGGTGTTCAAACCCGAGATCCACTGTGTTCATGTCCACACTTACCTCCTGGGAAGATATGGCCTTAGCTGTCGGATCCGACTCACCATGGGCTGATTTAGGTAAGACCTGAGAAGCATCCACTGAACTATACACGCTGCTTTACACCATTATCAGCACCATTTTTAAAAGATAAAGTTTCACATTAGGAAGTGCTTCACATGGTTGCTTCCCATTGCTTGATTCACATGGAGTATGCTTCACGTTATCTTGTGTATGCCTTACTAGAAGAAACTTCACATGTAACCTTTTGACTCATGTTAACCAAAGCAGTAACTGGATGCTTCACATTGCGACCAGTGTCACGTGCAGGATTCACATTAGCTCGATAAGTACTACTGTAAACCACTGGCTTCACTTATGCTTGTGAGCGATACCTTTTGCGTTTTCTAGCCATTAAAGCCTCAATTTGGGCTACCTTCACACTAGAATTATATATGAACCTTGTACGCCTACAAGTGTTATCCATCAATAGGTTTGGGTTTGAACCACAGGTGACACTGATCTTACAAGCAGCATTGTTTGACATACTTGCAACATTTGACATACTAGTGACAGTTGTACTACTGCCCCTCTCTGTACAGCTGCCCCATCCTAACGATGAGCAGCTGCCTGCTCATTTTTTGACTGGTTATTTTTGGTGAGACAGTTTCTCTCCGAGTGACTGAGTTGTTTGCCTAATGTCAGACAGAAGGCACATATGTGCCTATTCAAGCGACCATTGACCTCGTGATCTTTCTGATGCGAGCAAGAATTCGACTGAAAGCTTTCACAGAACCAAGGCTTCTTTTCTGCCCTTGCCCAATTTTGCTTACTTGAAGGGACATGTTTTTGAGTATGAGCTCTGCGCACCCGGTCTATCCTTTCAGTATCCTCCCAGCTAAGAGACCCCCTCTCCATCTCGCATAGCATGACCGCATGAGCGGCCTTCGCCCCCTGCCAAGAAAAATCTGTGGCGTCTTCCATTAAATCGCCTAGATATGAGATCATTATGTCTTTTTTGGATTCAGATTTTTCTTCAAGTACATTGCGACAGAATCCCTGAACCCACTGGGTTAAAGATAATTGGTCATACCCTATTCTTTGACGATTAGTGCCACCCAAAATCGACTCATGGGGCCAGTGTACCTTATGTCTGACTTTTACATCAATATCACCACCTCTCTGCGATTTGTATTTCAATTTACCTGCAGAGTGTGAACTTTGACTAAGGTCCCTCAATCTCTTGTCAACTTTACGCTGAAGGTGTCTAGACTTTAACAACTCAAGGGAGGGTTCATCACTGTCGTCCGAGGACGAACTATTTAATACAGGAACTGTTTTCTTAGTTTTACAAGCCTTAATACTTTCAAGAAAACTGTCTGTACTTAACTCTCCTTTCTGTGGTGTATAATGGCTGTCTGTTGTTGAAATCCTCTCCTCCACTTGATCCAGTCGCTGCGACACCTTCTGGAGTTGCTGTAGAATTTCCAGCTGCAACAGCTGTCCGTCTCCCTGAGCCCCTGATGTGGACTGGGAAGCAGGAGTACTTCCTGCAACGGCAGCATCTCGTAAATGTTCATTCACAGTACTTTCTTGCTTCTTCCTTTGGCACTTTTTACCAGTAGGCGGCAGATGCCTCGTCTTGCAACTCTTGCACATTTGTTTATTGTCTGGCATATTGAATTTTTGTAATTTTCATATATGCAATAAATTAATTGTCAATGTCACTGAAACACACAATACAGGCGCCCCTGGCGCTAAGATCTGGTGTCCAGTTGTCAAATTCAGGCTACATATATTCGACCAAATGACATAAAGCATGGGATGCCATGCAAAAATAATAATAATATAGGTTAGACCGTCTCTTTGATGCGAGTATACAGAGCCTGAGGTTGACAAGATGACACAAATCTAGAACTTCTCAACGCTGGCAGATTAATCAGTCCACACAATCCAACAATGGTTCAATAAACACAACACAGAATGGTCCATTCACAACGTTCAATGCATAAAGCATCATAGAGTTGAAAATAAAAAAACTTGTTGCAGGATAAATGACTGTTCATTATTCACATATTTACAACTTTAAAAGCCTAAAATAGCACTAAAATAAAATAAAATGTCATGTCAAAAAAAACTTTTTCCATGTTTGCCCTTCAAGTGTCAAATGTAAAGTGACCCTGAGTAGAATTGCAGGACAGGGGTAAAGTTTTCAGCCAATGATTACAATTTGTTATGCTGTTGACGGGGCAACCCAGCACAAACCCTAAAAAACCCCATATTGGGTTTTTCAACTATAAAACACAGAGCTGTGGTCTGGTATCCACAACCCAGACTAAGGTACCCACCAACTGCCCTGAGGCAGGACTGACACCTGGGTCGCCTGTACACCCCAAGCGACATTTGTAACATTTTTGTAATATTTCTCATGAAGGGTTTAATAAATGGTACTAAAAAAACATTTTGATAAACTTTTATTATAATTGGGTTTCGTACCCATCATTTGCTAACCTTTACCAAATCTTTCCTCCAAAAGTTTGCAAACCTCAAAAACATTTACTGGGAAGGACACATCATACTGAAATTGGACTTCAAGTGAGTAGGATAAGACATAGAGTGACAAAGTAAGATATTTTTATCGCAGGATAGGACCTAAAGTCATTTGCTACAAGAAGTACAGTGACTAGGATAAGACATGACGTATTTAGGACAAGATGGTTTCATTGTTGGTGGAGCCAGAGTCGGGACGCAGAGACATGATGGGTCAGTGAATACCAAATATATATATTTACCCGCCAAGTAAAGTCAGGAATCCCTAACCGACTGTAAACAAAGCAAACTGACCCTAGAGTCGGGGAGGGTGGAACACTCCATTAGTCATCCATTAGAATTAAACCATGTGACACTTTTGAATTTATATTCAAGTAGAGATTCTTAATGAGACTTCTATTGTTCATATGTGCCCAACGTAATTTGACACTGGAAAACTTTCACAGAAGTCTTCAAAAAGCCCCAACCAGAAGGAATCATGGATAAGAGTGGCAATAGGTAGATGGCATTTGCCTAACGGAGTGCTGAGAGCACTCATGTATTCTTCCAATGGCTCCAATTCCATTCCAATTCCAATAGAGAAATATTTTCCAGAGTTAGTCAGCAATATTAAAGGGAAAATGGAAGAAACTTTCTTGCTAAATGAATCAGGCTTACAATGGTAACATTGTTTACAAAATAGATAAACTCTGATCACTTACCCATTAACTGCTAAACAAGTATATTTACCTGTCATTCATTCAATTATGTCTCTTTTAACAATGGCTCAGAAAGTCCATTACCTTTTCTTTTTACGATTCTATTGGGTTAATTTGTGGTCAAATGAATACATTTTGCAGACTGTATTATGCAAGAAAGCTGATAATTTGCCCTTAGGCTTTCTCTACATCTGGTCAAAGAACATGGAAACATTGTCTACTTAAATAGTTCCACTTCCAAAGTTTACATTTAAATCTTATTTACCATCCATGGTCATCACAGACAAAATTGGGGTTTAACATCCTGTTCAATAGTCACAGTCATACTGGGACAGGTCCTTTTTCAAAAAGGCTTGAAAAAGTGACAAAACATGTGATTTGTCCCAAATGAAAAGATAGGATTTATGACCAGAAGGATTTATCAGAAGGATATGACCAGAAGGATTTATTTTATTTTGCTCCCAAAAGCTGTAACTCATCAAGATAAGATGTAATAATAAGCCCTGATGGCTGTTGTGCGATACTTATGTTAAATACATATTAAATATTTAAAAATTACTCGGCTCCAATTTATAGAAGAGTGCACTTAATAACACCACAAAGATAAGCCTTGTACCATTAAGATGAGCCGATCACTGTAAACTAAACACCAATCGTGAGAGACTTATGACTGAAAAGATAAGTTGTTGCTACTTGGGACAGAAATCCTTACACAAAGGTTTTTGAGAACATGTTTTAAAATCATTAAGCGAGTGAATGCCATATCCAAATGTGCTACCAACTCTCACACGTAAACAAATAGGCTATACAACTTAAATAGTTTACTCCCAAATGCAAATTCAGGGCAGTGAAACTTTAATATAAGACCTGTATGCATCCAGCCGACACAAGACGCCAATCTGTGGGGTTTACATCCCGTTCAGCAGCCAAGGTCATATTTGGACAGATACTCAGCATTAAAAGTTGTGGGAGTCAAACACCCATCGACATGACAGCCTGTGATTAGATGCCAAACTTGCTAACGACAAGGTCACTAAGGACCTATTCTAGCAATATGATTTAAATACATCTAGTTACTAAACAAAGTATATTTGATGCGGAATTTACATTTCATCCAGTTTTGTTCATGTCTCTAGTCAAAAAGTTGCCCAAAACTAGGCATTTGTGTGTTGTAAATCCAGGTCTCATCCATATTTTAACACCAGTTCATAAAATAATAGAGCAGCATAGTGTTCGTCATATTTATGACTGTGTGAAACATGTGAATGGACTCACAAAATGGTTATTTTAATCGAGAGTTGGAGCTACTGTAATTCTCTTCTTACCAAAACTCAGATTACTTGTAAACTGAATGCAATGGCCATTGCAGGATTTCGTCATTTGCAAGCTCTTAGATCTGTATTACTTTCCAATAAAAAGGCTTAAGCTGTGAGGACAACAATGAAATTATCTTTAAAGCCCAGTAAGCGAGTGCATTGGTTAGAGCATTAGTAGATCCTTAATATCCATATTCTTGTCAGTTTATAGGCTGTCAAACAAGCTTTGCCTCTTTTCCTATTCACAGAAGTAATTTCTGTGAAATGTGTCAAATGAAAAAGACATTTAGGCCAAGTATCAAACATGCTGCAGCCATTTGGCCAAATTTATCTCAACAGTGGAAATTGGAATATTTACTGCAAATGTATTTTCCCACTAAATGTGATACTGGCACTTTTTCTTGGAATTACAACTGGAGTAAACAATTTTTTGCATTGCATTGCAAGTCAAAATATTTTATATAGAAATATATTTAAGGCTAATTGGAAATGTGATACCTGTTTCCAGTTATACATAACATGATATAGTCTTATCCAGCCAAGAACCATAAATGTTCTTGATTTGAGGAAAAGATCTGTGCATATCCTAAAATATTGGCAAAGATATTTCCACCAATCGTTTAACTCTCACAGAATTACAGAAGCATTACAAATAAAGTATTAAATGACGTGGCTCCACCACCACCAATGATAGATTTACAACTCTTTATCTCAGTTGATAGTGGCAATAACCAATGACTGCCTTATGAAAATTTTGATATTAAATATTATGCTTTCGGTGTGCATTTCCACTTGTTTGTTTTAACAATAACTCCAAAATAATGAGGGAATTTTTCTTGAATTTTATGTGGGTAGCGCCTGACCAAAGGAAGAAATGATTAAATCATGGAAAAGATACACATCATGTTTTTGATAGAAAATATCCCTAATTTTTAAAGGTCCTTTTTTCTCAATGTATTTTCAATCATTTTGGCTTGTCGTCTAATATTATTCCTAAAGTATTGAGACAATCTTCATGAAACTTTTATGTGGGTAGTGTCTGGCCAAAGGAAGAAGTGGATACAAAAATACAGATATTTCATAAATATACACTGGTTGAGGTATGCATTCTACAAGTGCTTACTACAACTGACTGTAGTTTTAGGGATTAAGACCTGGCTCACTAAGCACTGAACTGAAAACAGCGATGGAATCAATTATCAAAATTTGACAATTAACTATGGCCGGCTAAGCGAGTATTACCAATTAGTGTGTCAAAAATATGTTACTGCAAATAACAAAAGTTCCAGATTATTGCCTATATATACTAGTTATCCGCCAGTTCAACAATAAAAAGTCTGATATTTGCAGATGATATTAGACTGTCATTAACAATAGAAACATGAAGGAGAAAGATATCTTGGGTGATGTGGATATGAATAAGACTTTATGATATATTATTATGATACCAATCTTTTGTGACAGCATATAATTTGCTTTTTGGTAAAGATCAATAATCCACATTGTATTTCAGGGAGCAATTTAGCAGCCGTTCAACTGATATTTTAACAAATATCCTGTATTCTTTCTTGTTAGCTGCTTGCCTGTGTCCGATGGTTTTTCGTGCAGAAACCTTCATCACTGAGCACTGCTTCCCAACCACCTCCTTAACTACCCACAATGATATGACCTTTCAGATTTTAATAAAGCTCCAATGCATTTATTTCACATTAACTCCATTTCATTTCACAAATCATATTGTGTAGAATGTGGGGGAGGAAGGCACAATAATTGATTAAGGCTTTTAACAGATTAGGAACAGTTTCCGTCAACTCCTTGTAGAAATTCTGATTAGCACTAATAGTAGTCAATAGGATAATAACTCCCTAGGGATCATCACCGGATGAAAAATACCATCAATGGGGTTTACTATTACACTACTCCACTTGCTCTATTTTAATGCACACCTTTGCCTCTCCCCTCTGGAGTTGTCTTTCTTCTTGCTAGATTTAATTAGGGGGCAACAGCTATTTTACTGGCATCGATGATATTGTTGGTAACACACTTGCCTTCCAAGAGTGAGCTTGTGGGTTTGAATCTGTCATTTGTATTAGGTAGGAAAGCTGGAAGTTGTGTGTTAATACCAGATGGTTTACATTTCACAGATACTTAGCAAACTGGTACATGCTCTACTCCATCCACAAAGCTGCGGGTTCTCATATGACCAGTATATAATGTATTTCAATTTCAAATATTATTGTAATAATTTGATAACATGTTGCAGTTAGGTAATACAGTGTATATTGTTGCTCCATTTCACTGTTAATCACAGTACTGTGAAACAGTTTATTGTATGAGATCACAAAAGTTGTGTTTTTTTAATTGAATGATAAATTATAGAGTTCTATACATATGCAGGTATAATAATCTGCCATGATAGTTTGATGAAAAGACATTTGTAGCAGTTATTGTCTTTTTTCAAGAAAAATTTGAAACAAACAAAATTCTTTATGTGCGTGTATACAAATCTAGGGTTCGAATCTTGGTGACTGGGCTAGGGTCAGTTATGACCCTTAGCTGTGTATGACCTTAGTCAAATATATGACCTTTGGTGTCTCACCTTTGAGTTCAAATCTTGGTCACCCTGCTAGGATCAGATATGACCTTTGGCCACTCATGACTTTACCACTGGACAAACTGATATTGCGTGGCTTTCTTGTCTTGTTACCATAGTATAAAACTTCCACACTGCTGTATCTTCCAACAAAACACAACCTGACATTAGCTGAAAACTTTGCCATTGTTTGCCATTCTTGATCATCTTGCATGCCTTGTTTTCCTCCATCGACTACCCATTGTGATATGATATATACCATAATTTAAAAGCCATATTACAGCAAAACAATCAAATCAATCTAAAACCATTTGATATGAAAAACTTAATAAGCACCGGAAACATATTTCATTGTGCTAATTATTTAGGAAGGAAATTCTGACTCACTTCCAGTCTGTGTGTGTCAGATAAGTCTGTCATTTCTGGGAAAAAATACCTTGTTAATAAGCAGTTACCAGGGCTAAATGACTAATTTCCATTTGCTACCATAATTGAAACATTGATTTTGGAATTGCCAGGATTTGTTTTTAGTAAGTTGAATCCATATAACAACTGTCTGCTTTCCATGTCTTCTGACGAGACTTTTTGGTAATACAAAAAATCTAACTTGATGTTATATGTTGATTTTACTAATATTACATTTAAGTATAATGCCCATAGTTTCACCAATGAATTTCAAAACAGTTAAGACTTGTAAAAATTCAGTAGTTTATTATTAATATTTTTCACATGCACTGGGGCCTTTTACGTTACAAAAAGTCCTTGTTCCTGTATTTTAATGTTGATTTATTTTGATTAGAACATTAACATGCTTCATTTATTCTTCACATTATTTTTGTGTCACATTGAGGTATTTGTCAATTCATCAAGACACAAAGTATATTAATTGTTTTTTATATTGCTCCTGATGCAGAAAAAGCCTATCCGCCTTAGCCACCCCACATCCCTGTACCCCCTTAGTATTACCTGGCTAGGTTAAATGGTCAGCTCTGATTTAATATGCTTGTATATATAGTTGCGCTTTAGAGTTTGTCACATGGTGGAGATTAAGAGCTATAAAAGTCTTCATCAGATTAGATTAGATACTGACCCCGCCATAACAAAGGTTATCAATGTACATTATCTTCAGTCAAAACTTGTTGTTGTCAGAAATTGAAAAAGACTGGCTGTTGCACCTGTTAAATATAATTATGCTAATAAAAAAAAGTGCAATAAATATTTTGTGGGGAAAACTAGTAGACCATTTAGGAATAGAATGTATGAACATAGACATTGAGTAAGCCAGCCAAGGGAAAATAGAATCACCCCTGTTTCTAGGCACTTTACAGAAAAGGGCCATTCTGTTAAAGACGTGAAATTCTCAGTGCTGGAATGGTGTTCCCTAAAATACCACAGACCAGATTCTAAACACAGAAAGTTGAGAGAGAAATGGTGGATGTGGAATATTGGGGCAATCCATCCAATTGGCATTAACCAATTTATTTGAGTAATTGGTACATTTCCGTACCTCGCACACTCAGGGTACACTTTATTACTAATATAATTATGCTAATTGTTTGATAATATTTTGTAAGCTGATACAATATAAAACAGTGTTTTGCTCAGCATACTGAAAGTAATGTTAAAAGCTAACAGAAAAGTAAGATTCATTTAATTTGCATAAACAATACACCAAACACACCCACCGACGCTATTTAACAAATAGTAAAATTCATCTACTCATAGCTGGTATAAATAAAACTTGCCATAAAATATGCCATAGTATTTGATATGAGTAATACATACAAATTCATACCAGTTTTAGATCAGTGGAAATTATAGATTTAATATAGTTACAAACTTTACTAATGTGTCAGGAATTTCTTATTTGTGATGAATGGTGAAATTTAAAGATATATACAATGGGGGATCTTTATGGAGCCCAGGAAAGGACATAGAACTGTCTCATCTTCATATTTTTATCTTGTTACCACGAGCTAGCAAAACGTTACCACGAGATACTAAGTGGTTCCCACAAGTTAGGAAGTTGTTACCACAAGAGACTAAGTCATTACCACAACTTAGTCATGGTAATGAGATACTAAGTTGTTGTAATGATATACTAAGTTGTTGGAATGGGATTTTGCTTGTGTGAAGAAGATACTAATTTGTGACAGCAAGATACAAAGTGGTTACCACAAGATATTAAATCCTTCATACCCACCCCTTACTAACTCATTGCCATTACTTACTTACCTGTACCTAACACTTAATAACTCATTCCCACCAGTTAAAATGTTATTACCACAAGATATAATGTTGTTCCCTCAAGATAAGTTAGGTATGATATACAAAGAAATTGCTTATATCAATGGCATCAAAGCATAACATAGTAACTCGTGGGAATGACTTGCTATCTCATGGGAACAACTTAGTATCTTGTGGCAACGACTTGCTAACTTGTGAGAATGACTTAATATCTTCTGGCAACGAGTTACTATCTTGTGCAAAAGACTTACAATCTCGTGGGAATGAATTACTGATCTCATGGTTACAAAATAAAAAATTGATAGGAAAACAGTGGTATGTCCCTTCCTGGGCTCCGTAGATATTTCAATGAATGGTGAGTAAAAATATATCAATATTTCCCATAAAAAATCTGAAAAAAAATCAGCCCTCAAAAGAATTCAAGGTAAGGGGGACCAGTGATAATGAAAGCATCAGTTTTAAAGTTATGATTCATCTGCCATTTTTGCAAGAATTTTAATGTAGCAGAAAGGAGCATAAGAGCTGTTAAGATACCACGTTTTCAATAATGTAAATTGGCACTTATTTACATGAAATGGGGAAAACATACATAAAAGGGTGCTGTAATATATGAAAAATATGCATATTTATGCAGTTATTTAGGTTATGAAAAATAGGAAAATCCTCAAGGGGGTCAAAGTTTTTTTTAAAATTTTATCCCTCCAGAAAGCAGATTATACAATCAGAGTCCCTTCATTGGTCACAAGATACAATTTAACACAAGTACACCCCACAAGGTAAGTTATCTATTTCATTTAAACGGTATGTATCAATACTATATACAGTATTAATATATACCATCTAAATAATATGAAAGTACAAACAAATATTACTGTCATGCCACAAAATAAAGTTAATTGGTATGATAATTGGTTTTTGTGCTTAATTCTCTTAACTACAACTATATTTCTTGATACGGGATATTTGGTATTGTTTTTTTTTCTTTTTGTATTTGTGTTTATACTCAGCACAATATATCCCTGTACTACAGGGCTATATGACCCATTCAACTGAACAAGTACAGTCCAACTCTCGAATTACTGAAATTACTCTAACTGAAAGACAGAGGCTCAAGGATGACCATTTATCAACGTCCTTGAGATTCTTTAACCTGCCACTGGGGAAAGCACCCAATGACAGATGACATTTTAAGTGGTCATCCGAGCCACTATGTATCTGCCTGTACCTGGGATTGAACCTACGTCCTCTGTGTTCTTAGGCGAATGTGTTAGGCACTAGGCCACAGTGGAAGAAAAACAGTGGTTCAAATTGTTAATTTGGGTGTTCAAAAACTAGGCCACTGTGGCAGAATAACAGTGGCTCAAATAGTTAATTTGGGTATTCAAAACCCCTCGCAGGTATTGCTAAAAACAAATTAATCACACCACAGATGCATCCTGTATCTAGTTGTTTGAAATTACAAAAGAGGCTCTCCCTGTGACCATTATCTTGACTTCCCTTTCTCCCCTTTTAATTCTTTTAATTGGTTTGCACTTAATGACCCTGCTACACACTCTCCTTGTCTTTTGCATATATTCTTCTGTGCTGGCGCCTTTTTAAGCGTGAGCCTGGGCAGAGCTCGTGCTACTGGAGACCACTTTTTTAATTCTCAGGACTTTCATGAATTGTGGCACAGTCACAATGGCTGTCTGTTTTTACAGAAGTTATGGCATGACCACAATGGCTGTGTTTTACAGAAGTTAAGCGGCGATGGGCTCTGTTAATATTGGGATGGGTTACCTCTTCATTGCACTACTCATGTTTCAGATGGCTTTGCATTCGCGCTAGTTGACCAAAACCCCTTTCAACTTTTTTGTTTGTTGCAGTAAGTACAAAATCTATCTGAAAAGCGAAGGAAAAATTATGGAGATCCAATCTGGAACCAGACCATCTTTCAGGAGGATCGATCCACAGATAGAGGCAACCTAATGTGTAAATATGACCCAGTTCCGATGTGAAGATTTCAAGTTATGTGTACAGAAAAACAAACAGACAGACAAACTCAAAGGGAGGGGAAAGAGTAAATACAGAACATACCTTCATACGTTGCTTTTATTTTAATTCAAACTACATTTTATACCATGATGTTCTAGCAAAGAGAGTTTTTGTGTAGATCCTTTCTGAGCAGCCATTTTTCCATTCAATCATACAGTCATGTCACATGGTTGCCGGACCATTAAAAGTATGTGACAACCTTGGTATAAATTTTCTCTATTCATTGTTTAGACCTATCTGTTTTATTCAATGCAATAGCATCTACATGTTGGTATTCTGGCTTTCTATTTTGCTGAGAATGTAAAAGACCTGCAAAAAGCAAAGCTTGCCTGCAAAGAATAAATAGGATTTATTTATCTTGTGACCTCGCCATTCTCATAGTTTATATGAATCATGCTTATTTTACAACCCATGACTAAATAGACGCACGCCTTATCACGTAGCTATAAATCTATTCTAAAGGTCACTTTGACTTAAACTTATTTAAATACTCGAAATCATCTTAAACTCACCTTCTGCATTATCCATACTTTTAGCAATTAAAAATAAAAAGATTTCATTGTGGGACGAAAATGAAAATAAAATACAATATTGGCGCAATTAGATATTTACTGCCACAGTTACTGCTAAAACCACTGCTGATTAGGTTATGAATTATCAGCTGCTTGATATGGTTGATTCAGTAAAAGGGCCCAAGTCCGAAAGGTGTTACATTGTTACCTCACTAACCTTTTAGCATTTCAAGTTCCAACGGCAAGTTCCAACATAAGCCCCTCTGAAGACTGCAGTTGTGTTAACTTGAGATTAATGTATATTCATAAATACTTCCTTTGCATGTGTTAGGATGATAATTTGAGAACCATCATTTTGACCACGAGTGGTTCTGCCCTCCAAAATAAAAAGTTTAAACTAGTTTGAGATCACCTTACTGTTAAAAATCCCCATATTTATTCTTGTATCTTGTCCCAGATGCTGGTCGTCTCTAAGTGGAACAAGCCAAGAGAATACTCCACCTTGTGTAAAAGTATTCCCCCAATCGGATGTAGAGTTTTTTGAATTAGGAATGAGGACATCCAAACGGACAAACATGGCATAATTACTGTACTGAGGCGGGTGTAATCAAACCTGTCCTGAAAACATCAGTGTTGATTAAGCAAAACTTACAAACTGTTTTTAGAATGCATTTTTCCCTGTCTTTCTGACATGATGGTGACTCCCTGAATAATATCATTATCTTTTGTAACTTAATGGCAGTGACATTTCTACTTGTCATTATTAGTATATCCATTACTAACAAAACATTATCAATTGGTTATACCCCAGGGATCTTTACAGTGTCTCTAACTGGACACTTAGGACGTTGGCTGAAAATGAACAATAACTGCTAATAGCTTATAGTTATTAGTTTTCTCAAAGGCAGGTGGTAAGTCCATAGACAAATGAGAAATTAATAAGCAGTAAACACTCTAAGCTAAAGGCACACCAGATAAACATGAAATAATAAAATGACTCTTGCAATTACCTTGAGTTGTTTAAATGATTAGATAACAGGCTGCACATTAGTATTCCTCTCCTAAAAATATTTAGGATAATTTGGTCATTAAGAAATAACACTCTATAATGTTGACAGATGATATCATCTGCCCCCCTAAAATAGCATGACACATAATTTTGAGTGCCTGACTGCCAGCCTTACATTCTATTTAAACTTGTGAATCCTATCGTAACACCTAGTTAATTTTGAACTAGGGGTGGGGGATGGTTGAGAGCAATCACAACCAAATTGTGAAAAATACATTATTTTCAAAACAAACTCACCTTGTATCAAGCTCACAAAAATAAATCATGTCTATGAAAATATAGGTCTTATAACCATTTGTAAACTTTGTAAAATTCTAACAAGGCTAATATTTTTATGACCAATCGCTTCTAAAATTTTATCACAGTTAGTCCATATTACTCTGAATAAGTTCCCCACAAATATCCCACTTACAAAAGTACTTTATTTCAAATACCACAGAAACATTCGTCTTTTTAGGTTCCTACTAACAATAAACATTGTTTGTCCGTATGTAGATATTCATAGAAGTTAAAATTAATAAACTTTGTTATAAAATCTGCGTTAAAAAAGACACAGCAATTATATTTGATAAGCTTTTACATCTGCATTGGGCGTTCAGTAAAATCACTTTAAATGGATATATGCAGAGCATAAATTCAGGAATTTACAGTAAATTTATACAAAAACATCTTCTACAAAGTAGAGTTTTTGTAGTATTTTATTACAGCTGTTTTGACCAAACCTAGTCACCTGCTATAGCATGACCTTATACATTGTAATGAAAGCAATGTCAAACACAAATCAAAGCCAACAAGAAAGTATCAGTGCTAAAAGCAAGTGGAGAACAGTGAAATTTTCAAGTATGAGAATTTAGGGGTTAAGCTTATTTTCAAAACAGGTAAATCTAATTTATCCGTCGTTTCTTCCTTTCAAATGAAACAGTGGCAGAATGACGTCAATAATAAAGATAACCTATTGCAACTAGTCAGGCTTGTTGGTGAATGAAGAAATACAGGCTTCTTTGATGGAACTACCATTTAACTATAATAAGAGCACATTCATGGATGAGTACATTCATAGACTGTCATTGTTGGGCCACTGGGGTCGGATTGAATATATATAACTATCTGTTTCTGTTTTACTCATATGTTTAAAAAGGACAATTTTTTATGCTAAAGCTGATATCAGTTGGTCATACAATTACAAATAAAATTCCCAATTATCGAAGTATATGTACCTTTACTGCTTCCCTGCATAAGTTGGCCGCAGTCATGAGTTGGCCGCCCTCACCACAGCTTCACAGGGCTTTAACATGAGTGGCCTACTACACTCTGAAACCATGTATTATTGTTACAGTCCCCCACCCCCCCAGGGAAGTGAAAGGTTAGGCTTGCGGATAGTTTTTATTGGTTATATGTATGTACATGAAATCTAACAGAATATGATTAGTAAAGAATATGCATATGTACATGACTACTACTATGTTTTCTACAGATATTTACAGTTCTAAAAGATGTACACAGTATAAGAGTTATTTAATAATCTTCATATGCATATATAAAGTTAAGTACAAATCAAACATACAAGAATACCATAAGGTCACCTAAAACTGGGGTGTGGGTGAAACCAGAAAGTTAAGGCTAGCATAACTTTAGATAAATTTAAGGCTAGCCCTTAATTTAAAAGTTAGAGCAGCCTACTGTATTTAACCACAGTATGGAGGTGAGTCTGAGTGACCTTAAGTTCAAATAACAATATCCCTGAGAACAAGATTACCATAAATTGAGTGACACTGGATGCTACAACAAAATACATATATAAGCAAGACTCTGTAAATTTCAATAAGCCCACAACGAGACACACACTAAACACTAAAACTATCATAAAAACTGTAGAACAAAATTACTGACGTGACTGCTGTCGCATCAAGATCTGGCTGGGCAGGCAATAAACTCTTTATCAGTCCTGTTCAGTCACACCGAATAGCAATTTTAAACTGAGGATATTTCCTAGAAGTACACAGAGACAGAAGCCTGTGGCCAATCACAATCAAATTCCTTATGTTCACAGAAAAGGTTCACAGAAGTTTTCCTCCTGAATGCCTGACATACAATTTAAAACAGTTAGACTTACAGACTTACAAGTTATGGCAATGGAACAGGGATATTATCACCTCGAGTCAAGTTATTGGGTGTAGATAAGAAAACTGATTTTTAATGCAAGACTTACATTCTCAGTTGTTACACTCATCACATTGGCCTTAAGGCAAAACATATTTAATTAGACAGACACATTTTGTCCTGGCCTTAGTTTCGAGGATCACTGTTGTATTTAAAATCGACTAGGTCTTACAAATGAACACGGAAATGCAACAGCACTTTTATAGGTAATTTGGTTAGCTAGTTGATACAGTTCAGATATGTTCGTGTGCAACTTGCTTATGGTCTTGAGGAACTGGTAGATAATAAGGGCACATTTTTCTAAAAATAGCCTTGTGCTAAATATTGTACAATGTCTCAAATTTTAGCCGTAAATATAACATATTTTGATATTACACTGTCTTTTTTACACACAATGAAAGGGCTTTTCCCAGCTTTTGTCTCCAAACTTATATTGACAAATCATTATTGCTTTTGACTAAAAGCGTAGCAGAAACATATCTCGAGTTTGAATTTTTATCCTAAACTTGCTTGTAAAATTCAATAGATTTATCAACCAAGGAGAAAGAAGAATATGGTCTTGGGTTCAAAATCTAGCTCATGATGGTGTGCAAAATACTAACTAGAATAGCATTCAGAGGACGCAATCCCCTCCAAGGTCCGGGGGCACGGTGGCAGAGTGGTAACACTCTCACCTCCGACCTCTGAGGTCAGGCTTTGGTTCCTGGGCCTACCTCAAGTGGGAAAGCTGGTAGTTGCTTGCCGTTGGTCAACAGTTTACAGTACAGAACCTTGACCAACTGTATGTACTGATTCCACTGCCCTTCCAACTACCCGTCGTGATATGACCTGTACAGTGTTGAAAGCGACATAAAAAACCCTAAATAAATAAATAAATCCAGTCCAATATGGTCTTTAATATGACTTATGAGTGCAATGATGAATCTCCGGGATGTCCAGTTTATCAATCAATCAATACATTACTGAAACATTATCGTCCTAGGTCTATGGTTGCGATCTGGGTTTTGTGTTAGAAATTTGCAAGTGAGGGTTCCCACGATATTATTATAATAAATTCACAGCCATCTGGAAAATGTGCTTTTGTATTTTGTTATATTTTCTTGTGTTTTTAGTGTCACAAGATTACACAAACAGGATAAATTCATGGTTTACATCTTTCAAAAATGTTCACAAGAAAACACCTCTGTTTTATTGTGTTTACAAATCACATTACGATATGTGATGGTTTATACATTTACCTGCAATTGTTGCTCTACATCTTTTGCTGCTTGACAGGTAAAGAAAAAAGGTGACATTTTTTTATCCTGGGTATGTTTAATAGGCTGAATTGTAGTAATTTTCTTAGAAATATATGAATGCAGTTTCATTAAAATATGTATACAGATTACAGGTCAGCCTGTTGGCAGATCAGAGGAAAAGAAATAAACTTTAAAATTTTGAAACACATTTAAAAATAAATTGTTCAAAAGCATTCAAAATAATAAGGGTGTTCCACTGGCGCTGTCTTGTTGGTAACTATTGATTATTTGAGGGTTGGTAGCAATGTTTACAGAGTCGGTTAGGATCAGTTGTAGTCAACCCGGAGGGCAGCTGACTTTCTCTGTAGTTGTTGATGACCAACAACCCGGGCCTTTAAGACCACTTACTTTTACAATGACTCTGATGAAGCACTTCAACTTACTATCAGTTGCCTCTGCCAAGTCAACTCAACATATCAGGACTCTCTAGCATTTTTGAAATCTACAGTCAGTCATGAGCTACCATCAGATCGATACATCTCAACTGTTTTCACCAAGTGACCCATATCAACAGACCGTCTCTCCTCCAACCACCACCGCTCAGCAAGAGCATCAGCAGCTGCCTGCCCAGCCCCCCAAAAATTGAAAACACTTTTTTAAAGAATCTTTGACATTTTTGGGAATGATTTTGACCTTTGGATCCTACCTTTTCGGTTTTGACCTTTGTGAAACTTTTGAAATTCTCAAAAGTTTGATAAATAAGAAAGTTTTCAACTTAGAAGTATCTTGCAAATAAGCCTAAAAAAACAATTTGGAAAACAAATTTCTTTGAAGGTTTACAAAATTACAGGACTTGTGCTTTTGTTGGAAATAGTATGGAAACTTGTTGGAAATGTATTAGATATTTTATTTTAATATGTTGTAAGCAACATCAGCTTTAATAGAAGTTCTTTGAATAATTGGGTAGTCCTGAAAAGGAATGATAGATGTCTGCTCCTTCTGTCCCCAGGGTAGCTCCCATCTCAGATCCAACCCATGTCATCCAACCCAGCCAATGCACCAAGATGATTGAAGTAATCTTTCAGTAGGTTTTGGTGATGTTTGGCCTCCCTCAAAGGATTCCTGTAGTTGTCATCTGACACATACACCACCTGTTCATTTTGTAGGGCTGCTACATCATTTGCTGTTGTGGGTGCCCTAACTACTCTACCCTGGTTTGTCCTCACCACGTTGTACAACAGAACACATTTCAAATCATTGTCTCTGAAAATCTTCGGCCTTTCCTCCATTGTGCCTAGTTATACCCTGCATCTGCTCACTAATATTCCAGACGCATTCTCAACTACCCTCCTGTAGTCTGTTCTTCTCTCTTCGCTTGTGAGTTGTCTTCTGCTGTAGGTTTTCACCATCCATGGGATCAAGGCAAAGGTGTCAGCACTCCACAAGAATTAGTGTAAATCTGGCCCTGCCTCTCCCAGGCGGCAGAAGCCCTGAGGTGTCATCTTCGATCTTCTTCCTCTACTTGCTTCAGTTAAAATCTGTGCATCTGATGAAGATCCGCTTGATCCAACGTCTACCTAGAGGGATATGTATTCTGCATCAATCAGAGCAACTAGCACCAGGGAAAAGTAGCCCTTGTAGTTTCTAATATTGACTCTCAGATTTCTTCAGGTTCTTCATGGCGATATGTTTCCCATCTAGGGCCCCATGAGCAGGGGGACATTCAATCTGGTTCTGAACTTCTCCATTTTTACCAGCCATTAGGGTCAGTAGAGCATGTCAAATATTCTTCCAGGAATTCAGCATGGATGGCTTGGCAGACAACTGGCAAAAAAATTACATATGGTGGTCCGCCCAACCAGCCAGTGATGCTGTCAGGAAGTGTATGTCTCTCCTGTTACAATGTGACAGTGTTATTGCCAGTTTCATTCCAACTTCTAAGGGCTTCCTAAAACTGGAGACATCCTTCTTAATGTGGTGGTTTTAAATGTTCCTTAATGAGGTAAAATAGGAAGGGTGACATCCTGACAAAATTCTGATTGCCTTTGATATCAGTCTCTATTAAGTCGGTTAGGAGGGTCCTGTACCATTCTCTTTCTTCTATTTAAAGGATTCAGGGCATGACCCAGGGATTTTATGGCTTTCTTTTTCTCCTGGGTGGTGGTTGTGGATCTGCTGGTTGCTGGCTGTAGAGCAGGTGCTGGTCCCGGGTTAAGATGTGCTAGTATTCCACCTGCAGACAATCTATAGAGAAAAACGGACAGTACTTGGAAGACAACAGGCCTGTCATATACATAACTGACATGACTTGGACACTTGCCATCAAGACTGGAAGTCTCCCAGTCTTTAACCATAGAGTCAGTAACATCTCAGCAGGACAAGCATACAGACAAGCTGTAAACAAAAACCGAAAAAGCAGTTACAGCAACAGACAAGCCGGGAAGTGTGGACTTGTCTGTTATTTTATCTCTATAAAGTGAGTCAATTGTGGACTTTATGAAGGACCATGCGGCTCCTGAACTGGCTCACTGATATTCCAAAGGTATTTTCAAACATTCCTCAATGAAGCCAAAAAAGACTTGTTGCATTCTAGCAAAATTCTGGTATCCTGGGATGTCAGTTTCTATTAAGCCGGTCAGGAGGTTGTTGTATCTTTTTCTGGGTTTTTGAAGGATCCGGGGCAAAGTCAAGGGGTTTGGTGGCTTTTGTTTTCTCATGGGGTCTGACTGGGGCTGTTGCTTTAGGCTGTAGGGCAAGTGGTGGTCCAGGGTGCAGATGTGTCCTTTTCTGTCTGCAAATCATAATGAAAATCAAAATATTAAACTCAATAAAATCAAAAGTACCCTAAGCTGATGCAGAAATTCTGTCCAATGTGCAGCTGGCATCTTTGCAGTGACAAATGATGTTTTATGACAGCCAGTGGGGGTTTATATACTTTTGGTTTGATCCTGACTCTTGATACCGACTCCAGGATTTAATCAGTCCAGTCGGGGTGAGTCAAGAAAATGCTCCAGTCCTGTCGGTTTGTTAGTACAGCTTGTCAGTGCTTGATATGTTTTGTCAGTTAGGGGTTTAAGGCTTGTCCTGGTAGTTTCCCATCTAGTCGTGGAGAAAATAAGCCGGCCCAAAGCCAGGTTAGGATTTGGATCCAGACAAGCTGGGATGTACTACGTCCTGTTGGGGAGATGTAACTGACCAAACATTTTCACGTGCTTTTTCTGTTTTTTTTTTGTCCTGACTTTTGCAACAGACCCTACAGTCATAGAGTCGGTTACAGGGTCAGTTCCAGTGGAACACCCCCATTACTTTCAAGGTGATGCAATGAAATGAAATGACAAGAATATTGTGAATTTTTTGAAAACAAAAATAAACGTTTCTCTTTCATTTTATAATCTTTGGAGGAAGAAAAAATACAGAAAATGTAATGTATTTTTAATATAGAAAAAGCTTACCCAGCTGTGCCTTCCTTATTGTCATTTATTTTCAAGGCCATGACACTATTGTCATGCAATGCAAAAAATGAATGGTGACTTTTTTTTTAAAGTAGGCCTTATTGTTGGTCCATATGTGGTTTATTTACACATGCACTTGTGTTTGTGGGTTCAAGCCCAGTTAGGATGATGCAATCAAAATGTTTTTATAGCATGGTATTTTGTTTGATGAGAGGTTTTTAAAGGGATTACATTTTTGTGGGGCGTAACTAGTTTAATAAAATTTCCTGGAACATTTAGCTGGCTTTCAAATTGACCTTTTAATTTTCTGTGGTCAGCTCAGGATCTGGCTCTTGAGAGGTTCCACGGTTTGTCATCTGCCAAGCTACTACACTATCATTCCCAAATTACTAATCTAGGCTGTGGTATGACTGTTCTTGTTGGGTTTCGGTCTTCCACTTGCATACTGTTGGTATGGATGATTTGCTACTGGGTTGCCATATCCTCAACTTATGATTGTAAGTTCTAGTAGTTCCTGCTGCAGGGTAGGGAAATGATTCAGACCCTGGCCAGTAGTATGCGTTCTTTTTAACCTGACTGATTTATAGAGATTTGTCTCTTTGAGAATTATTTTATGAGCAATTTTTTCAGCAAAAAGCAGGATAGAGTAGTTAACTAGGGAAATCAGTGTGGATCAATTGATCCATCTTCATTCTTGCCCCTCAACTGTAACTGGTTATATATCTTGGCATCTTACCAGGAAACTATGTAGAAGTCTGGTCAGTGTTCTCAATGTGTGCTTCACTTATTTTATCACCCACTTATTTATCACCCATTGTATTCATCTTACATAGATAAACGGTGCAGATTAAGCATACAGTACGGTAGCGATGCATCATATACTCCCAGATTCTCCACATCTGATACAGCATATTCCAAAACTTTAAACCTATCTAAGAAAAAAATGCTGTAAAGTTTAAAGATGCTGTTTAAGATCTAATTGGACAGCCTGGGTGATACTGGGACAGGTCTTCAGCTTTTTAACTTGTGGGTGTCAAACCCACACAGATGTGACAGCTTCTGATTAGAAGACAAACTGCTTCTTGGCTTCCAAGTTCCTAAAAACCACTTTGCAGGTAAACATATCAACTGTCTGCACAAAATTTCTTCATGGGTTAGACTGTAATTACGTTAAAAAGAAATAACATATTGTAATGACTGTAGATTTAAATTTTTCTTTTAAACTTTTCCATGAAAGGAATGATTGAAGAAGCGGAAATAAGAATGTTACATATTAATTTATATACGAATATTACATAAGTTGATGCTGATGATGAAACTTCGGATGAGATAGACTACAGAACAAGCCTCACGAAACTCCCACAGAAAGATATGCCAAGGAAACCAGATGGGTCACTGGTCCAGATTAACAAAAAGGGACTCTTGTTGCTCATGGCGACCTTTACCTTGCCTGGTTCCCGAATTGTTTTTCTCTTTAATGTGACAGGTGACCAGTCTACTGTATCTGATTGTCGTGAAACAGGAACTTCCATGTTTTATTTTAAATAGCTAAAGTATTTAAAAGTATGGCTTCTGTACATAGGTTAAGTAGTGTTATTTTCTATATTAAAATAAAAATACTACGTTTGTCAGTTCATTTAAAAGCGAAATGTCTTTACAAACGATAATAAGAGATTAACAGCACTTAAACTGATGTACATTTTTTATTAAAGATAATCTTTGTGGAACTATTATGTCATAAAAATAAACACAGAAAAAACGGGAACAAAATATAAAAATGTGCACAATATAATTGGATTAGAAACAAAATTTATCTTATTTTTGTAGTATTAATAAGTGTAACTGTTAAAGATAATTATCCAAAATGCTGACTAGAACCGGATCCCTTTTTGTCACAGAAAAAGGACACGGTAACCAGACAACAAGACAACATCCCATGAAATTCAATGGAATAAAACACAAACACAGATCAAACATTTTAACTGCTGAATTCATATCAGGAAAGGCTACATGTCACCATGGGCTAGATTCACACTCACAAGTCACAGGTGCCAGAGTTGAGTGATTACATCTCAGATTTAATACCACTTGCTCACCACTCTTTTTCATTAGTCCGACAGTATTGGGCAGAACAAATTCCTTCCTCTTGACAAGATAATGAATATGGCCACAATATACAAGTCACTTGGCAATGTATACTCTGTTATTTAGACATCATTAGCAGGTGCAGTTATTGTGTTCAGATCTGTGCACAGTGGCAATGACACACTCCAATTTGCAAGAGTTGCTAATGCAGTGGAAGCTACGGAGTCCAGAAAGGGACACAGTGTCCTAGCTAGTATAATAACACACAGGTGGGGATTAAAAATTTATTAGTATTTACTATGTTAACACAATACGCTAAATTATGTATGTACATTCTTTGATAGTTTAACAGTTACAGTAACATTAACAGCAATAGTATACATAAGGTCACCATAAATTACTGATATGGTAAGGTGACCTAAACTTGTGTTAAAACACTAATAACAAGGTTGGCCCTAAAGGGGCCTTATACTAAAACATTTAAAAGTTAAGGTCATCTTAGTATGACATGGCCAAGTAACGTGGCCTCAAGTAAAACAGTTCAGTATAAGTAAAGCTAGCAATTACATTTGGGTTAAGAGTGGTCTTAAAGTGAACTGGCCAGTAAGTGGCCTAAAATAAGACCATAGGTCTTGGGTCATATTAGCTACCTAAGATTAATTAGGTTGTGTCCCTAACAGGGGACCATAGTATGAGCTAATCAGTTAAGAGTAAAATTAACATTAAGGAGGCCTTAAATTTGCTAAATTACCTGATAATGGATTCATGTGATAGTATTGTTGACTGGGCCATTTAAGGTGGCCTTAAACAAGGTTACATGTTTACAACTGTTTGAGTGGTATAATAGCACCTTGTGCCAAATTATGTTATTTACTTGGCAGTTTTGGTCATAGGGGAGGATGTATGAACCCCGTATTGCCAGGAAGGTCAAAGCCAAGGTCAGATAAGTGAGGTCAGAACAACAGAATAAAACAACATGCAATGCACATAAGCAGAAGATAACATGATAACATTAAAACAGTTTTTAAGCATTTATGAAGCATTTGTACAGAATTTCCTTCTGACAGCCAGACACTAGCTCAACAGTTGGCTCCCTACGTGACTGAGCAATACAGCCCCTTAAGCTCAAACTGGAACAATCCTTACTTGGCTTCCGGACGGCGGCGCTGGCTGCCAGGAGGAAAAACAAAATATATATCTTCTATGATATTGATAGCATATGAGCATACAGTCCAAGTCTCACACAGGATGGAACTACTTTAAACTAATTATCAGATTTAAAGATTTATTATGTCTCTGTTGACAAGAAGGAGACCAGGAAGACACCCTTCAAACTTCAGCTGATCTGCAGACCTGCCATCTTAAGGAAGGTCAGAAAGGTGAGACTGGACCAATGGCTGAGGTCTGATGACCTTGACCTCGATGACCTGCTTGACTTGACCATTGCAACTGCCCAACCGTCAGCTGGACACGGCAATTTTCTACAAATACAAACTAGTACAGGGTACAATCATGTACAGTTGTAAGACCTGCCAGTGGCTCTAGGGAGGGTAAGAGGGAAATTTTTGTTTTATAAGAGAGGTGTTTCCTCCTTGGTTTAAAATTTACAAGTGAAGATGGCTTCCAAAAGCGGGAATTCATAGGAAGTCAGGTCAACTTAAGGTCAACCAATCATAAAATAGGGCAACTACAAACAAGAATAAATTTATTAAAACACCCCAGAAGCCACTGACTGGACTGGCACCCGGGATGCCATCCCCACACAGTGTCCTAGCTAGTATAATAACACACAGGTGGGGATTAAAAATTTATTAGTATTTACTATGTTAACACAATACGCTAAATTATGTATGTACATTCTTTTATAGTTTAACAGTTACAGTAACATTAACAGCAATAGTATACATAAGGTCACCATAAATTACTGATATGGTAAGGTGACCTAAACTTGTGTTAAAACACTAATAACAAGGTTGGCCCTAAAGGGGCCTTATACTAAAACATTTAAAAGTTAAGGTCATCTTAGTATGACATGGCCAAGTAACGTGGCCTCAAGTAAAACAGTTCAGTATAAGTAAAGCTAGCAATTACATTTGGGTTAAGAGTGGTCTTAAAGTGAACTGGCCAGTAAGTGGCCTAAAATAAGACCATAGGTCTTGGGTCATATTAGCTACCTAAGATTAATTAGGTTGTGTCCCTAACAGGGGACCATAGTATGAGCTAATCAGTTAAGAGTAAAATTAACATTAAGGAGGTCTTAAATTTGCTAAATTACCTGATAATGGATTCATGTGATAGTATTGTTGACTGGGCCATTTAAGGTGGCCTTAAACAAGGTTACATGTTTACAACTGTTTGAGTGGTATAATAGCACCTTGTGCCAAATTATGTTATTTACTTGGCAGTTTTGGTCATAGGGGAGGATGTATGAACCCCAAACCCCAGTATAAGTATCATGTTTGTAGGGAACATTGGAATGTGAGGGCCACAGCATCTGAGGCCTGATGGTCCTGGGTAATGTAGGACCACACACACTCCGACGTCCAGGTGCCATGACTCTGGATATTCTGTAGAGGCACCTTGGCATTGAAAGCCCAGGTGGCACCTGAACGTCGAAGTGAGTGAAAGGTGATATTTGACTGAGATAGCTGCAATCTAGCCAAAATTGTGGAAAAATGTTTCCTCAATCTGGTGTCTGACAATGGAACCCATTGCTGCCTGAGTTTAACTTGAAAAAGGGGTTTGTTGGGGCCTGAGGGGGTGAGGGAGAGGAGGGTTCTAAGGGCTGTAACAGGGCAGATGGGGGAAGAGCCCAAGTGGGGAATTTTCACCAGTCTTACTGAGTTATTCATCTGGAGGGTTTTTGACCATTTAAGGAGTATGTGAGCCCCTGGGGGAGCAAAGAATATGTCCCCCCTAGCCAGCTGTTTCAGTGGATCAAATTTGGCAATTGAGTGAGGGACTAGATTTGATATCCTTAGGAAACTGAAGAATGACAACAATATGGCTGATTTATATACAAAACCCATATACATGGAATCACACACTTGAGATATTTGTGAGAGAATGGGAATGTCAATGATGGATTTGAGGGTGACTTTAGGAGCTGCATTTCTGGCTAATGAACGACTGAAATATCTTAGTCTAGGGTCAGTGAAACTGGCACTGGAAAGGCCAAACATGGTCACTTTGGTCTTGATAGCTGATAAGTAGTTGACAATAGCAGAGTGGGACACATTGTTTGAGGCCAGAAATTCAAGGAAACAGAGTACATGGTCAGCTGTTAGAGCTGAGAGAGGAAACTTGGCGAAAATAATGAAAGCAAGAAACACTCGAAACATGTTGTCATACGACCTTGTGGTGGATTCAGCAAGGGCACCTCGAATTCTAGAGGACGCATCTCTTGACAGAGCTTGAATCTGAGGGTTGGAATCTGAAAGTTATATAGACCAGTCTATTTCAAGCAATTCAATTGGAACTTCAAGCCAAGTATGATGGGGTATAAGATGATGGAGCTGCACTTGGTAGTTAGAATGTAAACCAATCCTAGAAAGGGCGTCAGCAATTATGTTGTGTTTGCCTAGAATGTGAACTAACTTGAGGTTAATATCATGAGTGGCAGTGAGCATTGCTATGTTCCTAGTAATGGCCGCTAGGACAGGGTCCCTAGTTTTGCCTGAGTTAATGACTGCCACGACTGCCTGATTATCACAGTGTATGACTACTCTTTTTTCATGCCAAATGTGGGCCCACACTCGCATTGCGACAAGAATATTCAACATTTCAAGATGAACAATTTGGTAACCTTTGTAACCTAATTCGACTGGAACAGCATAAACTTCATTGCCACAAACAGCCCCTAGACCTTGAAGCGAGGCATCCAATTCGATGTGAAAATGAACTGGATCATGCGAAAAGAACGCCACCCCATTGAACTTTGTCAAGAACCTAGAAAACCAGTTCAGATCTCTATGGAAGTCTTCACTGAGAACGATTTTCTCCTGTCTGTCTGCTTGCCTTAGAAGCTCGAGCATTCTGTTCAGAAAAGGTCTAGATGCCTTGACGCATTTGGTAACGTACAGCAGCCTACCCAATAAAGACTGAAGGTCGCGTTTGCTGCAATGGTCTCTGAGCTGCCATTGCGAACACACTTCCTTGATTTCTGCCAATTTTTCATCAGGGACAGAGATGGTGAAATTTTCAGTATTTATCATGACCCCTAGGCATAAAGCCTGGGTGGAGGGAGGGACCAACTTCTTTTTGCTGATATCCAGACCTAATTCCCCCAGGAGATTATAAAGGGTGTTGAAAGATGACTCAGCCTGGGACCTAGTGGCCTGCCCAATGATATCATCTATATAATTGGTCACATGATGACCTCTACACAGCATCATATACCTTATTGAGTCGCTCAGGCGCTGGAACATGGCTGAACCATGCCTGAACCCGAATGGCAGGCATGTATCAATGAAATAAGATTTGAAACTAAGACCTAACAAATTATAATCCAAGGGATCAATTTTGATATGCCTGAAAGCTCTGGATATGTCTATTTTGTAAATTAGTGAACCTTTTCCCAGTTTTAGGACTTGACCAGTTATGTAATCAATAGAAGGAAGGGTAAGTAAGAATTCAGAACCTAAATATGAGTTGGGGTCAACCCCAGCATTCACTGAAGAACCAGGAGGGAAACTAAGATCCACAATGACTCTGCGACTGGTTCCTCCATTCTTTTCTCTCGTAAGGAAGGGGGATATATGCAGGCCTGGTATGGGGGGTTCAGAGAATGGACCTAGTATAGCATTGAAGGACTTTTCTTCTTCTAGGTAACCTTCTACCTCCAGAGGGAACTGCCTAGCTGAGCTGTGGTTAACTTCAGTGGATATGAGGTCGATATTGTGATTGAAACTCAAGGGAAATCCATATTTGATTAAAGGCACTAATTGTTTGTCCCAATAGCCTTTTAAGTTGGCCTCCCAAGCCTTCACCTTGAGTTGAGACGGTATTGGTATCTGGGCCCCAAGAAAATTGTAATTTCCAGTTTGTTTAACTTTACCATGAACCTGTAGCAGATCAGGATTAACTGGGGATATTTGTTGGTCACTGACTACGACTTGCTCAGTTAATGGGATATAACCAAATTTCCCCACTGTTTGACCATCCCATAGCTTCAGGATTTCAGAGTTGGCTGACTGTTCAATCTTATCTTTGTGTTTGGACTTGAACCTGAGTGCTAAGTCATATTTGTCCACAGTGGTATTAGTAGCAAGGAACTGACGGTCGTCGACACGAGTATTAAGTGCTTTTGAGAGACCAGCAACGCTGCTGGCGCCACCTACCGTGCCATTCTGTCCTGTGCCCTGAATCACTGTGTTTGAACGCCCCTTGCTTTGGTTACAATACTTTTTTCCAGCCTTACCTTCAGCATCCACAGTGCCACCTTGGAGCTCTTGTATTACTACTTTTTCACCATGATCAAGAATTGGTGCAGCTAACGGAGCAAAGCCATTGTGACAGACCAGAGGTGAGAATACGTTGTTTTGTGAAACCCACAAGTGGTGACTATCTGGTATTTTTTGTGGAAAATCGTGGCAATGTGCTGGAGAAATATCTCTAACCTTGGGTTTAGCTTTAGCTGTGGCTTCGTTAAAAACTGGTACATCTTGGTTAGAGACCAGAGTACGAGTTAGGCTATGGACCTGCCCTTTGGGGTCATGTTTAAGTCTGTGGTTTTGATATGGACATCGTACTTTGCTATGACACTTGTCACGATTCGTGACTTTGGTTGTATTTACCACGTCTTTATGCGCCCCACGTGAAAACCAGGGATAATCGTCTACCTGGTTGTTTTTGTTCACACTCACGTTCTTGACAACCTCACTGTATGATCTGTTAATACATTTAAACCAGTCATGTCTCCAATTCATACTTTCACCATTATTTACAACTTTAGAAATGACAATTCTAGTATCAAAACTTCTATGATCAATAACATTTGAGGTAAGCACTGCACTTAGGCAGTGCCTTGGTCGTTTTTTGACCGTTTACAATCTTTTTGTGGGTGAGTGTGTGATTTACCAGATACAAAACAACTGGCACAGACATGTAAATACATTTGACCATTGTTTTCGTGATCTTTAGTTTGGCCACACGTTCCCTTTTGAAAATATCTGCAAGGTATCGGTTTATCTTTGCTATTGACTTTCTTATGGCCAGTGGTAACCAATCGTTGGGCATGTACCCTGCGAACGCGGTCGATTTTTGTGGTTTCGTTCCAGGAAATTTTATTTTCTTCCATTTTGCACAGAAGAACCGCGTGAGCAGCCTTGGCTGACTGCCACCCGAAATCGTGAGAATCTTCCATTAGATCCGACAAATATTCCAACATCTGATTTTTGGTTTCCGGATCCGACTCTTCCCGGATTATGGCACTAAAGCCCGAAACCCACTGTGACATTGACAAGCTATCATAGGATGTTCTACTTTTACTCGAACCCGAGAGTATAAAATTTTGAGGCCAAGGCACCTCCCTCTTACACCACACAGTATCACTAGACCCTCCCCTCTGGGATTTGAACTTGCCTTGCATGTTGATGGCCTGTAGTTCTTGTAACCTCTGGTCCACCTGTGTCTGGAGATGCTTGGCATTCTTCAGTCCCGTCAGTGTAGGGAGTACCAGATCCGCGTCGACTTGGCTGGATGACGCCGTCGAAGTGGCACTATTGACAGATTTTGGTGAATCAAAATGTCCCTTGTCCTGACTGTCAACTTTCTGTTCCACTTTCGAAATTCTGCCACTCAGTTGCTTCAGTTCATGCAGAATTTGTTGGTTAATGTCCATTTGTCCTGCTTCACTAACACTGTCACCATCTAAATCACTGGTTTCAATATTGTCAATATGCTGGCATTTGGAATTAATGGGTCGTTCATGCGTGTCCCCACAAGCCTTGCACTTGAAGAATTTTCTCGGCATTTTCTGGAATAATCAATCACTGACTGACAATTGAAATGTGCGCGTTCGAAATTTGGATGACCAAAATATAAAATAATAAAATTTATACAGCCCTTCAATGAAGCTCCAAGAGATGAATCCCAGAGCGAACGCACATATGTCAATTATCACTTCAATCGACGGGCAACAAAAGAACGGCTTCCTGGATCACCAACTTGCCATTCACTCTGAAAAATACTGAAACTCTGAGGTTTCAGTATTGTGGCTGAAGCTCCAGAGTTTCTAAAACAATTAGTGTAAAATCGAAAATTCGAAATAAAATTTTTGTTTTATAAGAGAGGTGTTTCCTCCTTGGTTTAAAATTTACAAGTGAAGATGGCTTCCAAAAGCGGGAATTCATAGGAAGTCAGGTCAACTTAAGGTCAACCAATCATAAAATAGGGCAACTACAAACAAGAATAAATTTATTAAAACACCCCAGAAGCCACTGACTGGACTGGCACCCGGGATGCCATCCCCACATAGAATTGTTTTAGTATCTTTTTTTATCTTGTTACCATGAGTTAACAAGTTGCTATCACAAGATACTAAGTCATTCTCATGAATTAGCAGTTACTATGTCGTTCCCACCACTTACTAACTCGTTCCCACCACTAACTAACTCATTCCCACCACTTGCTAACTCGTCCATACCACTTATTAAGTCATTCCCACCACATACTAACTCATTCCCACCACTTATTATGTCGGGGGGTTGACCATATCACAATTCTAATTTCCTCCATGTACTGAAGTCAGTAATTCTGGTCGTATTTGGGGCTTGAACGATCTCACTTTCGTGCTTATGCACCTCTCAGGCCTTGTGACGTTTTTAATGTCAGTTTGACCTTTAAATTTTGAAAAATGTGGTCAGCTTGCATTCAACTATTGCGTGTGTATACAAAAATAATGAATCATGGATATGTGCATAGAAAAAAAGAAATATTAGAAATAGATATTTGAAAACCCACTATGGTGTTTCATTGTCTTGGGGTCACTGGGGGGCTGCACTTATTATGTCGTTCCCAGCACTTACAAACTCGTTCCCACCACTTACAAACTCAATCCCACCACTCACTATCTTGTTCCCACCACTTACGAACTTGTTCCCACCATTAGTTACACATTCCCACCACTTACTAATTGGTTCCCAGCAATTACTAACTCATTCCTAAACAGGGGTTTAAGATATTTATTATACACAACAGTTATAACAGTGACTACTTACAACAACCTTTACCCCATTAGTAGTAAATTAGTGGTAAACCTCTTAAATACAGTAATGCAATATACCTGTAATAATAAATAGGTGACCTCTGAAGGACACTTAGGTAACTAAGAAGAATAACCATTAAAATTGCAAAATGACAACCATAATGGTATAAAAGTTGGACATACTAGAGAAAATATTCGACTTCTGAAGGTCACTAAAAGTCTACAGGCATATGTAACCTTGGACAGTGTGCTAGTAGATGGGTGATCTCTACATAAGTTAGGTATCATAGACTAAGAAATTGCCTGTACATTGGAATCAAAGCTAGACCGAGTTTCTGTTCCATCGCTAATTGCTATTGATATACTGATGGACCCAATGGTGAGGGACAGAGCTCACATGTACTTGTTTTCTGTGTAAATTTTGAACAGCATATTTGTACACATATTACCACAAGAATAAAGTTTTATTTGGTTTCTTTAGGGTATGTATATGTGCTGTTCACTTATATTTCATGCAATCAAACTGGCATGTACATATTTCAACCAATTTTCAAAATGTAAACAAACCTTCAACATTACATAGTTATCTACAAAAGAAATTTCTGGCTTCTAAAAGCAGTTTAATTTAATAACATATGTATTGTAAACTGGATACAGCTATAATAGACATAACAAGGAGTTTGAAAGTGAACACAATAATTCCCCACAGTTCGAGATTTACACAGAAAACAGGAACATGTGAACTCTGTCCATCGCCATTGCGTAGCATCAGAAATATCAACAGCAATGCGCGACAGGACAGAAACTCAGTCTAGAATCAAAGAATGACTTAGTAACTTGTGGGAATGACTTCATATATTGTGGTAACGACTTGCTAGCTTGTGGTAATCACTTGCTTATTTGTGGGATCAACTTGCTAACTTCTGGGAACGACTTGCTATCTTGTGGGAACGACTTGCTAGCTTGTGGGAATGACTTAGACATGGTAATGAGTTGTTTACTTGTGGCAATGAGTTGCTAACTCATTTGTACGACTTATTGTGGGGGCCAGATAAGAAATGCCAAGAAATCAGTTCTGTGTCCCTTACTGGGCTTCGTAGGGAAGCTGATATGACAAAACCTTGTTTATTTATACCAAAGATGATACGCTGTGAGCAGAGGCAAATAATTTAGAATTGAAAAGGGATATTCCAACTTTTAAAAGATTGTGTGCAAGTTGAGCCAAGTTATGGCATGGAGTAGTAGAGGTCCAATTCTATCTAGAATAATTTCCTGCCTTCTGATTTAAATTTTATTTTCACCAATTTGTTCAGCTTAAAATGACTGGATCTGAACATAGTGTAACAGACTGAATCATTTTATTTACATATCATTTTTGACCTGTACCATGTACCACAGGGATTGCACTGCTTAGCTTTTCTAACAAGTTTAGGTCTAGGAGAAAAGGTCATCTTTTATCTTAAAACTTTTTGTATTTCATATGTTTATTTCAGTTTAAAGTTCAACGTTACATTACAAGTTTACAAGAGAAAAAAAAGATATGTTACACAACAATCTATACTGTAATAACTGTGTCTCATATAACACATTTTTAATACACCAACTTTTTCCATGAATGACTCATTTTAATCTTTGACATTTGCATTTCGTTCATTGCTAAAATAATATATTTATACAACAGTCTGTGCTGTAATACTATCTCGTATAACACATTTTAATAAACTGAATTTTTCCATGAATGACTCGTTTTCATCCTTGATATTTGCGCTTTGTTCCATTACTACAAGGGTTTCTTTGATCAAATCTAAATATGCTATAAAAAGTATCAGCTTTTTATTTCTTTTACATCTGCTTATGAATTACCTACCTAGAAGTACAACCAAATTGACCATATAAAAAAACTTTCGATTCAAGTTTATGAGACCTAGAAGAACCTCTAAGACTGTGAATGTCTTGTTGATATTCATATTTACCGCTAGCCATTCACTAACATTTTCCCAAAAGGATTTGACATCCTGGCAATAGTAAAAATAGTGTTCCAAATTATCTACACCTTGACAGCTTTCACAGCTCTGAGTTTGGCTTATTCCCCAAGTAAACAAATTATAATTGCAATTATAAACGCGATGTAGGATCTTGAACTGCATAGTTTGTATATACGTGTCTTTTACAATCTTGAAACATAGCATGTTTATTTTTTTTCAATCTACATGTTCAAGAAAGGGGTAATACACAACCCATTTATTTTGACTGACAGGCGTTATTATCTTCTGGGTTACAAAATATTTATAAATTTGACTATTTTTTACTGTTTGTATATTACTGAAACTTTTATATGGAATTCGATCTCCTGAACCAACATTAGTGAGCAATGGTGTCTGTAGAAGTCTCTTCCATTTCCTTGGGATAGCTGAGATTATTTGATTATATTTCATAATAGATATATTTATATTATACATTCTTTCAAGCTCTTCTCTATTCATAAAACTACAATTCTTTATGTCAAATATATCTTTTATTGAGGTTATTCCTGCATTTACCCAATCTTTATAATTTTTGTAAATTATATCATTGCCTATGCATATTGACACATTTTTCCAAATATTTTGTTGCAAAACTTCAGAGCTATTGCATGGTTCTACGTTTGTAAAATTAAACCAAGTGTAAAGTAAAGATGAATAAAACTTTGTTGAGCATGTTTTATAAACACAGCATGGGTTGGTTCTGTTTAAAAGATCTTCTTTGCTAAAACCCATTAATTCATGAGCTAAAAATTTTCATTTAGCATTGATTTTATTGAGTAATCGTTTAAGAAAGGTTATTCGAGCTGTATTAATGATAGCCTGTGTGGAAATCATTTTTAAGCCACCCAAAGGAACTGGTAGTATCAACACTTCTTTTGAAACCAAATGCTTTCTATTGCTCCAGACAAAATTAAAAATTATTTTCTCCATATGAGCAATACATGTATCATTCAAGGGAAAAACAGAAGCTAGTTGCTGCAGATGTGGAACTATCAGAGATTTTAATACCGTTATTTTGCCTTTAATTGTGAGACATCTTGAGCTCCATGAGTTTATAGTATTTTGCATAGTTTTCATCTTTCATCTTCCATTTGATACCAAACAAATTATTTGGTGTGCAATCAATAGATTGTAATGCAAGAGCTTCTGTTTTTTTCTTATTTAATTTTAGACCTGCGTATCTATAGAATTCTTCAAATATTTCCATAACTACCTTTACTGATTCCAGATTATAAAGAAACATAGTCATGTCATCAGCAAACATACAGAGACGTATTTCTGTTTGGCCAACAATAATACCAGTTAATTCTTCAGAGTGTCGCAAAATTATAGCTACAACCTCTACTACTAAAAAAACAAAAGTGCACTGATAGGACAACCCTGTCTTACCCCCTTTGAAAGTTTGAAAAAAGAAGACATGTGACCATTATTTGAGACACAACTTTCAATTTCTGAATACAAGGTGGCAATCCATTTCTGGAAGTTTTTGACAAATCCATATTTTTGCAGCACATGTTTAAGAAAAGTCCAGTTTATGGAATCAAACGCCTTTTCAAAGTCAACTAAAAGTATTATACATGGATGTTTTTTATTTTACAAAATTCAATCATATCTGAGATAAGTCTAATATTCTCAAAACAACTTCTGCCACTCATATATCCTATTTGATCAGCATTTATCAATTCAGGTAAAGCTATTTTCAATCTATTAGCTAAAACTTTTGTTAAGATTTTATAATCTGTGTTCAAGATAGACAAGGGTCTCCATGATTTTAGCTCAGTAAGATCTTTGTCTTTTTTGGGAATGAGATTTTATTATAAAACTATTGACAGAAAAAGATTTACAGTGATCGACTTTTTCCATCAAGTGACTTCATCATTAAGCATTCTACAGGATAGATGTATTTATAAAAGCCTAGAGAGGAAAACGAAAGAAACTTTGTTTACTTTTGGATAAAACTTTTGTTTGTATATTACATATTAAGAAAGTTACTTTCACTTATCCTGTTAAATTGAAATAAATATAATCAACACTTATCAAGAATAAACTTTAGTGATCCAGTTTTAATATGAAAAAGGTCCAAATTGAAAGACATTTTATAATTCAATTTTTTCGTGCTGAATTGAAACAATTAAACAAAGATATTTTTCCATAAACTTAGCTTTACATATGTCCCATGACCTCCATGCACATATATTGGACTGGTTGTCAGTCAGTTTTTGCTTTATGGACTGAAGACTTTATATGAAAGCAATATATTTGATTTGAATCAGGATTTAACTCCCTTTCTTCCCATGGTTTTCTGAGTCTTACCCGTTTCATCCAGATAAACCCAAAGCTAGACTAAACAGTCATAATCTTTTCTCGTTTCAAAATTTGTCCACTTTTACAAGAGTAATCGTGCATTTAAAACAGTATGGCAGCTCCCTTGTTTGTGTCACCTTACAAAAGTAAAAGGATCTTTCTTTAACCAGGTAGGCCGGTCTTTATAATAGTAATAAATACCTCATGCTCGGTAGTTTGTTACAGGATATACAATCAGTATTTATTACTACAATAGTCACTATAAGTAATTAAAACCAGAGAGCATAGCAATCACCTAAATCAAAAATTACAGGAGAGTGATGAAGCATGGTCCTAACTGGTCCAAGAAAATGGCCTGTTTTACGTCTGTGATACGATAGTTTTGGGCTGTTTCTAAGTTATTCTTTCCAGCTCTAAAAATAAATTTTAGTGCACCATGTTTGTAGAGTTTATATTAGAATTTTTGCTACTAAGTCTGTCGAACAGTGCCATTATATGTTGTTACTGCTGTGTAGCTGGTGCTCACCCCTCTCTACAGTAGCAAATTTATTGAATGATTTCCTTCAATCATTCAGTGCACAATCTGTATAGTATATAGCACCTACATCATTGATGCTTGGTTTTATATATTTTTATAGTATTTTTACCTTCAGATATATCATTTTACTGTTTTAGTGGTTTGGTTTATGATGTTTAGCCATCTATACCAAGTGAAAATATGAAGAGCTACTGCCCAGTGTCAAGGCCTTGTTTTATCTAAAAACTGGTAGAGTGAGTAGTTGCCGAGTAGTTTAACAGTCCTTTCAATAGTAGCCAACGTGACAAACTGTTCCAGTCTGATTTTATGTGGACACTCGACAGAAACTGTTTTGTTAAACATTAAAAACAAAGTCCACCTCTCCTTGGCATATGGTGTACCAACTCTCTCATCCTTCTTGACTCATCCATGACCTTTGATAAGGAAGACCATGGTACTCTCATTGATTGTCTCACGTCCTAGTTTGGTGTGTGTGTAACAGCGATGCAATGGATTATTTCATATCTGCACAACCAGTAATGTTAAGGAAATAAAAATTCACTCAATACTATCATAAGTTTGTCAGTTCATTTATGGGGTCCCCAAAGAGTCAGTGCTCAGCCCACTACTATTTTCTGTATAATTCTAATTCTAATTGGACTTTTATAGCACTTAATCTCTGTCATAAAGACAGACTCTAAGGCGCATCACATGAAAAACATTGTTCAATATTCATAACCCAGAGACATTGCAGGGGTCAGCACCTCGGAGAAAGCAGGAGGAGAATGGAAATTTAGGGTGGATATGCTTTTCCAAAGAGGTATGACTTCAGTTTTGACCTGAAGGAGGCAAGTGAGTTTGCAGAACGGACCTCGTCAGGAAGGTCATTCCAAATCATAGGTTGCTTCATACGCAAAACTGAGTCCAAAATGCTTTTGAGACTTGAAAACTGAAGCAAAGTGGGGAACCTCAAGAAACATGCCATCAGATTGACTTCGACGAGTGTTATATGCACTATATCTGGGTATGAGAAAGGGTTCAAAGTATTTGGGGTTACCACTGTGTAGGAACTTATAAACAAGCACGGCAGTCTTAAAGATAGAACGGTACTTAATCGGCAACCATTGTAGTGCTTTTCTAACTGGAGTGATGTGTGAATACTTGGTGGTGTTGGCAACAATTCTGGCAAGACTGTTCTGAACACATTGAAGTTTGCGCAGATCCAGAGCTGAGAGACCTCTGAACAGAGAGTTGCAGTAATCAAGATGACTTCCGACCAGAGCATTGGCAGCCATGAGGGCAGCTTCATGTGTCAGATGTCCCCGGAGTCGCTTAAGATCATGGACACTAGCAAAACAAGCCTTGCAGACTTTCATAACATGGCAAGAGAATGAGAAATCTGAATCAAACCAGACACCAAGGTTCCTAACTGCATCTACTGGTGATATAAGATTACCGAGTATATTGACTGGGAAGGAGTGATTAAGTTTTTCATGCTGAGACTTAAAGCCAAACACAATGAATTCGGTCTTATCAGGATTTAGCTTAAGCTTATTTGTAGAGAGCCATCTCTTAGCGTCTTCAAGGTAGTGTGACAGTTTATCAAGGGCTGAGGAAGCATTTTTATGTGTGAGATGCACATACAATTGTGTGTCATCAGCATATAACTGGAAACTATTACCAGGATGATTCTGTATGACGTTAGTCAGCGGAGAGGTATAGAGTGAAAAAAGGATTGGCCCAAGAACAGAGCCTTGAGGCACACCATACAATAACGTTTTGGCATCAGATAAAATTGACCCTTTCTTAATGCACTGTACATGGTCTGAGAGATAAGACTTGAACCAGTCGAGGACAACCCCGCTGACACCAAACCAGGAGTTGAGAGAATCAAGAAGCGTATCACGATCAATAGTATCAAACGCTGCTGATTGATCCAAGAGAACGATAGCAGTAGCCTCACCTTTAGGAAAAGTCAGATGAACAACATTCTTAATTGAAAGCAATGCAGATTCAGTTGAGTGACCTAGTTTATAGGCAGACTGCCTGACATTCTCCAGTCCGTTCACACTAACATGGTCATTCAATTCAACACGTTCAACAAGTTTCGATATGAAGCCTAGCCCTGAAACAGGCCTGTAGTTTTTTAAGTCATTTGGTGGTAGTGAAGACTTTTTAATCATTGGGGTTACAATAGCTTTCTTAAACTCATCAAGTACAACACCTTCTGACAATGAGCAGTTAACAAGCCTGGTAATAGAGGGCAGTAAAATATCTATACACTCCTTAACAAGAAATGTGGGCCATGGGTCTAATAGACAAGATTTCGAGGGTGACTTCATGATAATTTTTCTAATTTCCTCCTGAGAAACTTGTTTAAAGCAGCTGAAATTAGGCACATCGGGTGGAGGAGGAAGGGGGAATGAGTCACTAGAGGAAAATGAGTTTCTCATTTTAGCTATTTTGTCACTGAAGAAAGTGACAAACCTGTCAACAAGACCTTTCTTAGATTCATGAGAAGGGAGTACTGCTTCAGGACCAGAGTGTAGTGCAGAACGCAAGACCTGCCATAGCTTCTTGGAGTCGTTAGCATTTTCTCTGACAAGGTTTCTGAAGTAACTTGCCTTATCTTTGTTGACCAGTGAATTGCACCAAGCAATCTGTTTTCGAAGTCTAGATCGATTGTAGGCAGATTTATCTTTATGCCAGATTCTTTCCAGTTGTCGTCTGATGTTTTTTGCCAGTAGGTAGGAATCAGATAGCCAACCAGTAGCTTGTTTAGTAGAAGTTCGAGTTACCAATGGTGCATGCTTATCAAGCAATCTGCTCAAGTCACCTAAGTATTGTTCACACAGAACACTGACTGTATCACCCGGGCGTCTTACGAATGTGCAATTTCCCAAATCCTTACACAAACTTTCCAAATCAATTTTATGATACCTCCTGTAGGTGACCACTTTTTCCTTATTTGAAGGAGGATTAACTGAATCAAGCTGAGCAAGGACAAGAGCATGATCGGAGATAAATTCAGCAACTCGTACATTGGAAAAGCTACTGGCATCAGTAGGAGTGAGACCAAGGTCTAGAATATGACCATGAAGATGGGTAGCCGTCTGAACATATGGTGTAATATTGCATGATTGAGGAGAGAAACTGAGGATAAAGATTCTAAAAGATTGAGAAATTGGTCCGGCAAACTGTCAGAGCATGAGCCAGGTGGACGATAAACACAAGTTAACACAAGTGGTTGAGCCGCGGACCCAATTGCAATGCTAATATTTTCAAAGAAACTGAATGTAGGAGTATCCATTGATCTAAACTGTATAGCTTTGTTGATAAAAAATCCAACACCACCGCCCCGACCATGAATACGGGGTTTGTGGCAGAATGTGAAACCTGTTGGGGTGATGGAATGTAGAAGACTGTCCGTATTCTGCAGGCGAATATGTGTTTCAGTGACAGCAAGGATGTCGACAGAATGTGCTGATACAGTATCATTGATGAACGGTCCCTTGTTTCTTACAGACCGACAATTTACTGCCCCAAAAGAGATTGGTCCAGGATTAAGCGAGATATCATGGCAAAGCAACAGTAGGGTCGCAAGACCATGACGCTTAGCCAAACAAGGGAAATGATGTGTATTCAGGACATAGCTATGGAGTCTGTAGGGGCCTGGTAATGAAGTAAGACCATGAGCAGACAACGGAATAAACACTTTGGAATCACTGTATCCTGACTGTCTCCAAAACAAAAGTAAGAGAAACACCCAGTGGATGGTAGACATTGCACTCCACTTCCCTAAACTAAGAACCAGACCGTGAGGAGTAATACCAGTATGCCTTAATACTAAGTTATTTTCTATGTGACACAGTTTATCCAATGTAATTCCGTCCCGTGGGTGACTCACAGGCACCCTACACTCCTCACTGATATTGACAGCCACAACAGTGAAAAACAACAATGGACTAAAATAAAAATAATATAAAATAAAAATTAAATACAATAAATTTGGGCCTATAAACGTCCAGTATACACCACTCCTCTGGAAAAAAGTTATTGAAAGACAGTTTTTTGCTAAATTTTAACTTTTATACAGACAACACCCAGTTATCTGTACACCTTTTTCAAAAGAATGCCACTTCAGTGTTTAATAAAATTAACTCCTGTCTTCTTGATGTTCAGATATGGATGTCTTCTTCCAAATTAAAATTATACCCTGATAACACTGGGTTCATTATTTTTTGGTTCTCCGGTTTAGTGTAGAAAGCTGAGTGAGGAATCTTGGTGTCTTGTTTGATGCAAGCTTTCCCTGGGCATATCATGTGTCCAATGTTTGTAAGAAATCTTTTGCTCAGTTACAGGATCTTGGGCGTATTAGACAATATCTGACAGTTAAATGTGCTAGCCTTTTTGTAAATGCTCTTGTTAGCAGTCGGTTACAGCACTGCAAATTCTCTTTTAAGAAGTTTGTCTAAATTCAATCAACACATATTGCAGTGCTTCAATAATACTCTAGAACGGATTGACACCAGCTGTATTCAGTTCACCAGGGCTATCCAAACCCTAAATAGTCTCCACTGGTTGTCTCTTACATACCGCAGTATGTTTAAGGTGACTGCACCTGTCCACAAGTTTCTTAGCAGTGGTCATCCTAGCAACTTTAGACAATTTGGATCCCCTGTAGGAGCAAATATAACACAAGACTAGCAAAACTGGATAGAAAGTCCTTGGCGGATCTTCACATAAGTCCATCCTTGCACAAATCATATTTTTGCCTTTTAATGCTCCTACAATATGGAATCAATTATCTAATGATGTTCACTCAGCTTCCACTATCACCTTGTTCAGGAAGAAATCTAAGTCATATTTGTGCTCTGAGGTCTTTCCACCATTGTGGTTCTTCAGACAGTCTCTGTGGTAACTACCATTGCTATGCTCATGGACCGATGAATTTTGCAATATGGCTTATGATTGCTTATGCGTATCTACTTAAATGTAGAAATTAAGTGCTATAAACATCCAGAATAAAAATAGAATAGAAAGATTCCTACATCATTAGAAAAGTAATTTAAAATTGAAATTTATGTAGACATGGTAGAGAAATTTCAAGCTAAAAATTGAAGTATTTATATTCACTGGTGCCTGAAAGTATGGATACATTTTATAGCCAATTTTTGCATTATTTTGGAAAAAATTATTTCAGTAATCATTTAAGCAAAATGGTTGATAAATGTAAAAATATCCCGCAATTGAATAATCGAAAATATATACCATTCATACAGATGAACAATATAATTTTTGTGCTATATGCTCATATAATATTCTCATCTTATTCCAAGATATATCTTATAAACAAATCTCAAAACTGTAATAAGTGGTATGTATATTTATATCATACAAATATTTATTTCAGGGTTCTCTTGGGAAGTTCGAAACAAACAACAACAACAACACTCAGAGATTGCATACTTCCGCCAAGGCACATAATAATAAGTAGATGGGAAAATCCGAATTATCTTTTGTATCAAGGCAGTGATCCCGATCGCTCTGAAGATTTAATTGGAGCCAAGGTGGGCCAAGATACGTCATCTGATGTTTTCTCCTAAAGCTTCAACCAGTAGTATTAGTGTATCCCTGCTAACCAACATACAAGAGGATAGAAGACAAGTAAATTCTCATGAAAATAACATCACCTTCTCTGAGGTGATAACAAACGGATCAGTTTGATTTATAAATTTATATAAGTCTTAAAAAAAACATTTTTTGTTACTTGGTTTATGTTGCAAAAAAGGCATCGGAAATCATTAGTCATGCAAAATTTGTAATATTTCTGTTGACGCCACCTACGCACAGTTTCCACAACCCATGTAGCACATCAATTAGCAAGTGATTTGGTTTATTTGCCCAGACTTTTGTTTCCCTTGGTACATTGTTAATAGTGTAATATCTCCACCTATTTTGAGCATGTTGCCTCATTATCTTTCTGTTTTAAATGAAATGTAAAAGTGAGGAGATTTCTTATTTTTCATTAACCACGCTTAAAAGGCCACCTGAGAATATAACTGCCAGTCACACATGTCAAAGATGTTTTCCAAAGAATGTAAGACTTGATGAGCTGCTAATGTTGTAATTGCCATCCTATTGCCAATTACTGTGAATAATACCCTGTGGAAACTAATTATTATGGACCCACTATGCGTGAATGGTGTCTCAAGGTACATCCGGGAATTACCCAATACATGCTACTAAAATTGTAATTTGTAAAACCTCTACATGCTTGTCCAATCTTATATTAACCTGAAAATCACCTTGTGCTGATCTCTTAATTTCCTAAACCTCAATATATGACTATATAATATATACATAAACCTTGCCCGACGACACATTTGCTGTTCAATCTGCTGAACTAACGACTTCTTAAACTTACGAAAGTTCACTAAATTAACTAAATTTTTAACTTCATACAGACAAGCAACACTGTGTTATTAAATTGTAATTTGTTAAACCTTCATATGCTTTGACCAACTGTACTGACCTGGAAATAAACTACATATCAAAATATTTTAACATTCATAAAACACACATCGGATCTTGAAAGTTTATAGACTGAGATATAGAGGAAATCCTAATGTATGTAGAATTTAAAAGTCCACTAGGGGAGATTCCAACTTGAATTTCCTATAAGGAAGATTCAATCCACTTGTTTCATATTTGAAATTCGTATTTCCGCTAGGGAAGAGGAGATATCGAAACTACAGTCTCTGTGGGGAAGTGCAAACCCTCCAAATTACAGTAGCTTTATGATATCATATTTCAGGCTACTTTCCAACAAAGCCTACCCTAAATAAAAATATAGACTGGGGTTGACATTTTGGTAACTTTAAATAAAAAAATGTTCAGTGCATATGTGTACTTTTATAATGAATACTAATTGTCTCTGTTTGTGTCATTAAACATTTCATTCCATGATTTGACCTGCACAATAGCCAACAGGCCGTTACACAATTAACAAGGCCAAAATGTGTTTTGTTCTACATACACGAGCTGTAAAGCCATGAGAGACACGGGTAGTGCACTAGAATTTGTGAGAGACCATTTTAAACCCTCCTTAAAAAGCATTATAGATATTGATACCCTTCAACTCATAGTCAGACTTTGTGACTCTACATATATGGGGCAAGTATTTAAGGCCGTCTATACCCTGGCCTCCTTTTCATTCTTAAGACTATCAAACCTAGTACTCCATTCGAGAAAACAGTTTTCACCCGTATATCATTTGGCCAGAGGTGATATTGTCTTTGCCCCCAGGCATGCAAATCATAATCAAATAGTCCAAAACCCTTGAGGATAGAAAATCTATTAGAATTCGCAAACTTTCATCCCTAGGTTCTAACCCTATTTGCCCAGTGGCTGTAGTTAACATTACCTCAAGTCCCAGTGTATAGAAAGAGATCTATATATATTTATTCTACACTAAGTGTTATGTACAATAACAATAAAATACATACTAACATTTAAGGCCACCTTAGATTTAGCAGAGGTGTTACATCATCATGAGACCTCACTGCACTACTTTAAGATGACTAAAAGGTGGCCTAAATATATCTAGAGTATTACTTTAAGTGAGAGTTACTAACACATGAACTACGTTGGAATTGAGACATTTATTTTTTACCTAAGTTAATTTAAGTAAACCATACCTTGCACTAGACACATATTCGACTTTCAAACATAGTTAAGTTAGGATTGACTTTGTGTATACAAGTTTAAGTTCCAGTTTACGTTTGAACTTAAATTGACTTGATTAAAATCTTAAGTATGTAAGTTAAAGGGTTGGTGTGGTGTTGTTATTTAAGATTTATTTCTAGGATTTCTGTATTTGGTGAGGTTAAGTATGAGAAAGCAAAGAACCCCACAATTTAACATTTTCGATTCAGGTGAGTTCCAGCCAGCCAGCTAGCTCATCAATAAACCCTATATGACTGAGCAATACAGACAGCCTAAATCTCATTACAATAGGCCCCTTAGGGCAGGCTGGAACAGTGACCCGTAAATTAATAATCTATCTATTAAGCCAATAAGAGCAAACACTAAAAAAAATTTAACTAAAACGTATGTAAAAGGATAAAATGATAAATTATCTGTTAATTGATTACAGTAGTTAGATGCATATATGTGTATGTAAGATACTAAAACACTAAACAGTAAGACAAAACACAGGAATATCATAACACAAATAGAAAACCATTATTTGCATTTTATATATTGTAACCTATTTCTGATGCTCAAAAATATTTAAGTGATTACACAGTATCATCAGAATTGTTGAGTCATAATCGGCGGTTTGCAGTCTTTAAGAGCTCTGTAACTGTCTCTGAAGCCCATAGGCTGACCTTTCAAATACCAACACCAACGCCTCCCCAGGCAGCCTGGGACCACACAAATTTCGTCTGCGATGGCCTGAGGACTTCCCAGGAGGCCTGGGACTAAGTACCGATTAAGCACCGACTATTTTCCGCACGTCTGAAACCAAAAAGAGGCAAGGGGGTGTCTGGGACTATATAAGCGACCGCGCACACGCTCTCTGTGTTTAGACTGGTTGGCTACTGAGAGACGTGTGTCACTTACTGCTTAGGGGTTTTCAGTTTTTTTACATTTCACATTTTACTTGAGCTTAGAGCAAATTTAACAGTTAGGAGACACATTTTTTTGTTGAGATATTCACTGGAGTTATGAGGAGAGAGAAAGGAGGAATGAGAGGAAAGAAGAAGATGGATGAGAGGCAAGCGGAGAGGGAGAAGGAAGGTGAAGAGTTGGAGGAAATGACAGAGGAAAGGACAGAGGAAAGGACAGATAAGGGTACAGAAGAGAGAGAAGAGAGGATAGAGGAGAGAGAGGAAGGCTTACAAGTTACTGAGGAAGCTTGCGAAGAAGATGAGAGGTGTGAGGAAGATTCAGAGTGCCACTCAGCAGCCAAGAGAGCCAGGGTTTGTGCTACATTCACTGACAGCCAAGAAGTTGCCATTGTTGAGTTTGTGAAGGAGTACCCAGAGCTGTCCGACAAGGAGCATACACGTTTCCACGACAGATATAGGAAGGAGGCTCTCTGGGCAGAAATTTCTGCAGAACTGAAGCTCCAGCCCTTTGATGTCAGAAGGTGGTTTGAGTCACAGAGAACTCGCTATGGAAATCTCTCCAAGCTACAGTCTGGCCAAGCCCCAAGGGAGATGACCAAGAGACAGTCCTGGGTCTACCAGCAGATGGGTTTCCTTAAGACCCACATCAGACGCAAGGGGGGCAAACAGAAGTTCTGGGTTCGAGGCCAGTCCCAACACCAGCAGGCATGAAGAATCGCGTGGATCTACTACTGATACAGAACATCTCGAGTCCAGTGTCCTGAGGGAGAGTACAAGTCAACCAATTATTACATCTACACCAGTTTCCATAGATTCAAAGATACTCGAGCACTTTGACCAGATGAGGACACTGATCTCAGGTTCCCTGCAGCAGAAGTCAGACAGGCAGCCCTTCTATGACTACGTGGCATCAGAGGCTGAAAAGATGACCCAAGAGGAATTTGAGGACCTCAAGCAGCAGCTCTACACCATCACCACCACAGCACCGCCTCAACAGCAGCAGCCTCCTCAGTAGCCAGCCAGTCCGGGTGGGCCTCATACCCCCCATAGGCCCTTTTCAGGGCCGCCCAAGCCTTCCAAAAACAATTATTCAGCTGCAAGTTGTTCAAATTCCCCTCCCAAAACATAACAGTTCAGTACAAATACTTATCACAAAACAACAAAAAAAAAGAAGCCCAACACCCACACCACCCCAAACATGAAAGAAATAACCCATGGTAATACACGTAACAAAAAAGGCCACATAGAAAAAAATAGATAAATAAACTCCTACTATGGCCAATAATCTGCCCATTTGTAGTTTCGAATCCATGGGATAGCTTTAATTCTGTAATGAAACAGTCCAACACTGACACCATCCCTAGAGATATAAAAAAAATGTTATGACATGTCCACAAAGCTACAAACAGACAAACCTAATAGCAAACATAACCCCCCAACCAACAAACTGACAAACCCAATAGCAAACATAACCCCCCCCCAACCAACAAACAGACAAACCCAATAGCAAACATAACCTCCAACCAACAAACTGACAAACGAATTTGCAAACATAACTCTCCACAACAGACAGATAAACCATACTGTAAAGAGAACCACTTGGGTGGTTATATTTTGTAAATTTCCCTGAGGTTGAATAAAAAAATTTAATTTTGAGATTTGCAATAAAGGAAAAACTTTCAGTTTCAGTTATTTCTCCAGAATAAAAACCAAATGTGAAACTAGGGTGTAGATTTCCAAATATATGCAATATTTATTCCATTTACCAAGTTATGTTTGGCATGGGGTTTGTCTGTCTGTTTTTCTTTGTAGGAATTATGTTTTGCATTGCATTGGGTTTGTCTGTTTGTTCGTTTGGTGAAATATGTTTAGCACTGGGTTTGTCTGTTTTTTGGTTGGGTGAATTATGTTTTGCATTGGGTTTGTCTGTTCGTTGGGTGAATTATGTTTTGCATTGGGTTTGTCTGTTCATTGGGTGAATTATGTTGGGCATTGGGTTTGTTTGTTGGTTCGGTGAATTATGTTTGTTGATGATTGGGTTATTTGGAGCACAGCTGATTAATTGTTTTTGGAATATTTGGTAGTCCTGAAAAGGACTGGTTATTAGTCCTGAAAAGGACTGGTTACTGCAGTAGCAGTTATATTCTGCCATCTTGCCAGGCCACTGCTCCCTCATTATTGAAGTAGTCCTTGAGGTAATCCCTCAGTCTTTTGGCTTCTCTGGCAGGGTTTCTGTCGCGACCACCATCAGCAACACCACCAATTAACTGACCATCACCAGGCACATCATCATCACCACCAGGCTCTTGAGCACCATGTTGACCTTGATACTGGCTTCTCAGTATGTTGTGCAGAACCACACAGGTCATGACCACATCCCTGACTGTTTCTGGGGGTAGTTCAATAGTGGTCATCATGACTCTAAATCTGGAAACCAGGAGGCCAAAAGCATTCTCAACAACTCTCCTGTCCCTTGATATTCTGTAGTTGGCAATCCTTTCCTCTCTGGTTAACATCCTTCTGCCATAGGGTTTCATCAGCCAGGTCTTCAGGGCAAACGCATCATCTGTTAGGATGAAGTAGGGGACATCTCGACCACCCTGGGTTATAGGTGCTTGGTCAGGGAAGCCTATGGTGCCATCATCAATCTTCCTCTTCAGGTGACAGGTATTAAATATCTGGGCATCTGAGCAAGATCCAGCTGTACCCACATCCACCCATCTGAACTTGTACTGTCCATCAACCAAGGCCAACATTACTATTGAAAAGAACCCCTTATAGTTGTGGTACAGGGCTCCAGAGTTCTTGGGTATCTTCAGGGCCACATGCTTGCCATCAAGAGCTCCCAGGGCATGTGGAACATTCCACCTGATTCTAAATTCTGTTTCCAGTTCTTTCCACTCATCTGGAGTAGTAGGACATCTGAGGTACTCTCTGGTGAACTCATCCTAGATGGCCCTGCAGACCTGTGGTAGAAACTTGGAAATGGTGGATCTGCCAACCCTGAACTGACAGGATAATGATGTGTATGACTCTCCAGTGGCCAGATATCTGATGGTGAGGGCTAACTTTTCCCCAACACTGATTGGAGCTCTGTAGTTGGTGGCCTGCCTGGCTAGACGTGGTTCCAGTCTGGTCTTTATCATTTCAAAGAATTCTGGGGTCATCCTCATAAAATTGGTGAATCCTGGAATGTCTGTGGCATACAGTTCAGCCATAATGTTCTGGTAGGCCCCCCTCTCTGTAGTAGCCATAGCCTGACCCACATGTTGTGCCTTCTTCTAGGTCTCTGTATGGCTGGTGGTGGTGGTGCTGCTGCTTGTGGTGGTTGCTGTGGTCGATGTAGAAATAGCAAATACATCAGCATATGTAACTGAATAAAAAATAAAAAACCCTAATTTGTTGCTGAAGATGTCTCCTCATAAAATTGGTGAATCCTGGAATGTCTGTGGCATACAGTTCAGCCATAATGTTCTGGTAGGCCCCCCTCTCTGTAGTAGCCATAGCCTGACCCACATGTTGTGCCTTCTTCTAGGTCTCTGTATGGCTGGTGGTGGTGGTGCTGCTGCTTGTGGTGGTTGCTGTGGTCGATGTAGAAATAGCAAATACATCAGCATATGTAACTAAATAAAAAATAAAAAAACCCTAATTTGTTGCTGAAGATGTCTTCCATTGAAAGCTGGCATCCTGCTGTGTTCGTAGACAAGTAATGATAATTACTTCCCAGAATTTATATATATATACCCAGAAAAATCCAGTTATCTTGCAAAACAAGAATCGGCCATCATTGTCTGGAGAACACTGAGGAGTCATCAGGACGCCTGAGGAAGCCAGGACTTAATCGGGGCTTAGTCGGGGCTTAGTCCCAGGAGGCCTGAGGTGTCCTGGGACCCAGTTGGTATGTCTACGACACGATCGTGGTTCAAACTGACCAGAAAAATGGCTTAATCGGTTCTTAGTCGCAGAACACTCGGGGACTGTCTGGGGCCGCCTGGGGCCTCCTCAGGCTTCCGGAGACCGATCTGAACTTAATCCCAGGCTTTGATACCGATTCAGTATTCCCGCCCATTTTACCATTTTCTTCACCGACTGTCCACGATTAAGGGTCGCAGACAGGATCAGGGCTTAGTCCTTTGGTGGAACAGGGGCAATAGCTGGCCTAGAACTCAGATCTAGCTAGCAGGGCACAGTGAGGTGCCTGCTGTGTCAGTTGCCAGGTACCTTAATTTTGTGGGTATCATCTACTTGATTTTCCATTGACCTTTGACCCACCAATCAAAATCTGGGGCACCCTCACTGATTTCAGTATGTGAACCCCGTTTCCATTTGAATTTGTGAAGTCAAAGTGAAATGGTCGAAATTAAAATTTTGATTTATGCTTTTTATTTTATCTATTGGTGATTTTAGTGATTTTAATGATTTTAACCATGACGAAAGGAAAGGAAACACCATGTAACAAAAGGATAAAGGTGACAGCTTCAGCCAGAGCGAGAATTTCCACTAGGAAAGTTAGGAAATCAGTGAATACTGACAACCATGGGTCGTTTCTAAAGGATCAACAGCCTCCCAAGGACATGGGTAAGCAATCTACTTCTACTGGCCACACACCCCTGGGGAATGAGCCATCTAACAGTGATATCTTGGCAATCCTGATATGGCAGAATCCAACAGAGCAATGGCAGGGCGTATAGAAAAGCTTGAATCACAAGGGTCCAAGACATCATCACCTATTAATGCTAGGTTCCACTGTCATGATCGAGGTCAAGCATCAGCAAGTACATCACAGCAAGCCCTACAGGTGGCCCATCAGTCCGGATCTCAGGACCAGTTTTCACTTACCCATGCTCCACGTAGTACCCAATATAACATTACCAGATCCAATCTTCCAACATTCAACCCGGATCCCACATCCAATAGATCAGCTAGTGCCATCAACAACCAGGGTGCTTACAGTAGGGATGACCACAGAGATGTGATTATGCCGGATCCGAGTGTGTTGAGAAAAATGCCTCATGTTTCGGATTCAGTGTCAGAGATCATGGCCACATACAAAGCCCAAGCTAGGACTTTGGTAGCCCAAGGTAAGCCAGCTACATCTCGTCGCTCGGGATGTTATAATACTGTTGAGGCCATTATTAGTGAAACAGAAAGGCGCTAGCCCAATGAGGGCTTCCATGAGGGCCAGGGGAAAAAGCGCTTAACATATGACGAGCTCACATTACCCCAGTGGGTGGCAGGGCAGCTAGCTAACATATACAGCATACAGGACCACACAGTAGCTCGGCAGGCCTTACTCCAGGTGATCCATTCAATGCGGGATGCCACTTCGTTACCATGGGTGGCCGTGCGTAATGCATATGCATCTTCCATGCATGATGTCGAGGAGGGGATACTGACATGGGACAACACCACCCAATGGTCACTTAACTTTAGCCAGTCCACTGGTGGAAGCCAGACGTCAACCAAGCGACCATGTCATTATTACAATGATGGCTCATGTTCTCCTCACGAGTCGCACCATGACCAATACCGCCACATTTGTAGTTACTGTGCCAGATCTGGTCGCACGAATCCACATCTTGAAGCCAAATGTAATTTCAAGATGAGAAGCCAGGACAAACCTGCTATTACAAGCACATAGGGTTTTGGTCAACCACCTCACGCCTGTATAACCATGGACAAAGTTATGAGTTTATCAGGGGGAGGGGCAGACTTGAGTTACCATCTGAACAAAAATAAGTTAAATTTGAAATCTAATGTCATGAATAAAAACAGTAATGAGGTAAAGATGATTGCTAATAGTGGTGTAAAAGATACTTCAGAGTTATATGTAAATAATGGGCAATGTTTAGGCGTTAAAAATTCACCTGCAGGTGACAGGTTTACAGTACCTTTTAGTGAGGGACTTGCTGGGCATAGCCTTCAAGGACTCAGCGATACCCCTAGTACAAGCTTTGTACATGATCAAAGACAATCCTGCAGTTATTCAACTGAAAACTCAAATCATAAGTATGACCAGATATCCTCCACATTTGATGAGGAAATCGTCCTCATGGCACAGGGGATTAACCCTTTTTTACTTGATTATCAAAGAGCATTACATAATGTTGACAATTCACAGGTCGTTGCTATCAAGGTTGATTTCACCAATATTTCTTTGTATTGTCCCGTGCAGAATAGAGCCAATACTGTGGTATATTTACATGATATTATGCCTAACAAAGGTGGGGCATTTTTTCACTATGTTCAATACTTGGATTGTAGGAATATGTGTTGTTTAACTAAATGTCAGGAAGTACCTGATGGTGAATTGGTTGTATTGTTTTCATGGAATTGTTGTTTTCTGTGAGTATTCTATTTGATTTGCGTACATATGATAAAGAAGTAAGTAAAGCAGTGAATATTGCACCTACAGAGGTATATAACAAGTTTATCAGAGACATGAATAGTTGGAACCGTTATAATCTATCTTATAACGATTATGTAACGAACATTATAGATGCTTTGATTGTTGAACAGGAAAGGACTATGACAAATGTCAGTCAAGATGATGTAGTGGCAGTAATGGATACGTTTACTGAAATTTGTGTATGTGATGGTGTTGATCTGGTCAACCCTGCATCCAACTTGGATGGACTCAGGGATGACCATTCCTCCGCCCTAGTTACAACTACTCAGAACATGGTGAAGTCGAATAATAGGGATATTAACTTCCCAGATAAAGACAGAGGTTTCTTGGGGTTATCTGACAGAAGCTTTTTGTTTATTGGCCTGGACAGACAGCCAGTCGTCATGAATTCGATACAACATTACATCAAAGCTGCTGATATAATTAAGTCAACAGGTGTTCCCAATTATCAGCAAGCCAGAATTCACGTTGCCTTTAATCTGAATATAAAAGCTTGGGAGAAATATCTCCAAAATTATCCGGATCAACTGTTAATCCAATATCTTAAGTTTGGATTTCCATTGTCATTGCAAGAAGATAGCAAACTTAACAGATCACCAACCATTTTTTGGCTAAACAATTACCAGAGGCAGTGGATGAATATCTAGCCAAAGAAATTAAGATGGGAGCTATTATGGGTCCGGTGGATAATATCCATTGTCCTGAATATCATTGTTCCCCTCTGTTAACGCGTCCAAAAGATGGGGATAAAAGGTGAATTATTCTAGATTTATCTTACCCCCCGGGGGCTTCTGTCAATGACCAAGTTGAGAGGAATTTGTTTGATAAGCAACCATTCCTTTTAAAATTTCCAACTATTGATAACATAGTTCAAGAAGTGGTTAAAGATTCAGTTGATAAGAGTATATTTAAGATTGACATTGGGCGTGCCTTTCATAACTTAAGAGTCTACCCAGCCAATGCCCTAAAGTTTGGCATTCAGTGGAGGCAGAAGAGCTACGTTGATGGGGTGGTAGCATTCGGCTAGGTACACGGAAGTGCGGTGTTTCAAATGGTCAGTGACGCAATTGTCCACATAATGTCAACACAAGGTTATAAGATCTTTGCCTACATTGATGGTTTTATAGCGATTCTGCCATCTGATGTGGCTACTGAGGCTTTTCAGGCCCTTTATGAACTGATCTGTGAACTAGGATTGCCCATTAATCCGGACAAGGTGATTCCTCCTAGCAAAGCTCTCCCTTGCCTTGGTATTCATATAAACTTGGAAACCAGAACCTTGAGCATTGATCCCGGGAAATTGAGGGCCATACATGATGAATGTTACCTTACCAGGCATAAAAAACACTTGTCCAGAAAAGCTTTCCAGTCCCTTCTGGGGAAGTTATTATATGTTCATAAATGCGTTCGTCCGGCCCAAATTTTTGTTAATAGAATGTTGTCCCTATTTAGGAGTTGTCATGATCACAAAAGAATCAAGCTTACCACTGAATTTTACCAAGACCTCGACTGGTTCTTAAAATTTTTGCCTCAGTTTAATGGGACAGTAATTTTTGACAAACCACACATTGATGGGGATGAAGTGCACATTGATGCCTCACTCACAGGATTAGGGGGGACTTGGAAGAATCGGGTCTATGCCACTCCCATATACCCAATTCATGGGTTCGAAACGAGTATTGTTCATTGGAAAATGTTCAATGTGGTGATGGCCCTTAAGATGTGGGGCAGGCAATGGGCTGGCTCCCATATACTCTTTTTCTGTGACAATGCAGGAGTAGTGCAGGTGGTTGACACTGGTAAAACTAGGGACCCATTGCTGGCAACTTGCTTGAGAAACATTTGGATGATAACAGCTATCCATGACATAAAGGTGTCAATTAAACATATTGCAGGTTGTAAAAACGTAACTTCAGATTTGTTGTCTAGAATATATTCAGATAAGAGGGTCAACAATACATTGTTGAATCAGGTGCAAAGAAATTATTAATGGGACAGAGTTCCCCTTGAATTCTTTAATCTTGACCTTAGAGTGTAAATTTTCTTCTTTCAGGTGATTCTGATCATACAGCCCCTCTTTTTGACAGAGCCTGGAGGCGTATTGGTCAAGCATTTAGACCATCCACAGCAGCTGCCCACAAAATGCACTTTAAAACCTTTCTAGCTTTCTTAATATTCATGTGGCTTCCAATGGAAGTCAATATTCATAATGTTATAACATTCTTGGAATACTTGTATTGTAAAAACGTGTCCCCTCCTGTATTGAAGTCATACATTTCCTCCATTCGCTCTATGTGCTGTAGGTTCAATATCGATTCATCCCATCTCAACCATTTCACCGTTTCTAGATACTTGAGAAGCATTACAATTAATTCAGCTTTTTCCCCTACCCCCCGAGGGATTTTTGATATCAAGACCCTGTACCAGATATCCATAGCCTGTGATCTCCTTTCTGACCCTATACTATACAGAGCCATATTCTTGGTGGCTTTCTTTGCATTTTTAAGAATGAGCAACATAGCCCCTCATAGTGCCAGATTATTCCTCCAAGATAAGCACATCCTTAGGCAAGATGTGACTTTTAAGACTCCAGGGGCTTGTATATTGATTAAATGGACCAAAACACTCCAAGACTATAAGTCCCACCATGTGGTCCAGTTACCTACTCTTCAAAATCTTTACCTTTGCCCAGTTCGAGCCCTTAAGGCATTGCTTGCTTCCCATGTACTTCCACCTACTGCCCCACTCTTTGCTAATAACTTCCCACTCCATGCCCAGGTTATTGATACTCACATTAGAGATGCCCTAAAAGCCATTCTTCATACCAAAGGAATTCCAACCACTGGGAACGGGTTCCACACATTCAGGAGGTCAGGGGCAACTCTTGCTTTCGATAATAATGTTCCACTTCAAAACATTATGGCTCACGGATTATGGAAAAGTTTGTATGTATGGACATACCTTCAAAATGCTTCCCTGACCCCTTCTTTCATCCCTTCCACTTTTACCTCTGTCATTCCTCCTCATTTTTAGTTGGGCTTGGGCTTTAAAATTTTCCCCTTGGGCTTAAATTTGAAAGGATTTACATTTCACACAAGTATTTTACTAACATGTATAATAAAATATGCCAAATACGTGTTTTATTATGTCTTGGTTGTGAATGCATTGGATTATGCTTGTCAGTAGGACTCGGCTTTATTATATGACCTTGCAACCTGACCTTGACCAAGACTTGTACTTTCAAGCTGACCTGGAGGCTGCATTTAATTCCTGCCATAACATTTGACTGCTTTAGACTTTGGGTTAGGGAAGGGCAACTGTAGCTAGCAGGGCACAGTGATATGCCTGCTGTGTCAGTTGCCAGGTACCTTAATTTTGTGGGTATCATCTACTTGATTTTCCATTGACCTTTGACCCACCAATCAAAATCTGGGGCACCCTCACTGATTTCAGTATGTGAACCCCGTTTCCATTTGAATTTGTGAAGTCAAAGTGAAAAGGTCGAGATTAAAATTTTGAACCCACCAACCCACCTCTGGCACATTATTGGACATACTTCATATACTGGCAATGGACTTAGATCCACAGATCTTTGGACTTTGGCTGGCCCAGGCTGACCCTGGTGTCCCCCTACCGATATTGACAAGCCAGTTCCATTAATTCTGGTTACCTGGACCCCTTGACCTGGTCCAATCTTGGGAGTTCGCCTTTGGGCTTGATATGGGTTACCAGAAACCAGGACTGAGGTGCTTCATAGCCCCTCTTGATAGCGTTCTTCAGCAATTTTAACCCTGTAGCTCAAAAATTATTGAGAACTTTAAGGGTATTGATGTAATAGTTATATCACCTGAGGCAGGTAGTGGTTATATATAACCAAAGTAATGTGTCTTTTCAAGGCTGTTCTTGTATGTGCTAACTGTTATGGGCACATGTGTAACCTAATATGTCAGTTTAAAGGCTGTGTTGCCATGTACATTATGTTTTACCCCTTTTTGGGGTTTTTAGTAGTCACCCAGTTAATGATGTTTCTTGGAAGGGGCTTTAAAATTTTCCCCTTGGGCTTAAAGTTTAAAGGATTTACATTTCACACAAGCATTTTACTAACGTATATAATATAATATGCCAAATACGTCTTTAGACTTTGGGTTAGGAAAGGGCAACTATGTCACCTATTCAAGTACTAATGTTGCTGCTTAATTTCAGTGATGAGTTCGGCACTTATCACACTAACCCACAATTCATGAAAGTCCAGCTACAAAAAAAGATGGAAAAAGTGACCACTAAAAGTGTAAGCTTACACTTAAAAATGAATAAAGTCTTCAATACCCCCTGATTGATATGTGTAGTGCAAAATTCAGTTTGCAACTGACCATACATTCTCTGAATATGCATAATTAGCCTCTGACCTTACACATGACCTCTGACGTTTCATGAATCATACTGCGGGTCTCGGGTTCAAATCTTCCTCTAGACCTTTAGCCCTTATGGATCTGTTGGGTTTAGTACCAAATGATCAGTATTATTTATATCAGAACTCCGTTAACCTTAGAACTTTTAAATACATTAATGTTAAATAGACTAGATTTAACTTTGGGATTGATCGACAAACCATTTCTGGATCAAGGATTTGTTTAAAGGTTTTTTTTACCAATCTCGCACCCCCGGCCCCCCTGTGTCAACCCAAGGGCATAGGCTCATTTAAACACTGGACAGGGAAAAATTATCATTTAAACACAGGACAGGGGAAAATTAAAATTTAATAGAACTAACACAATAATTTACCTTCATAACAGTTTCTGTCATAAAAGTACCACCAAGATACAACTTATCACTAAAAGACATTGGTCTCACTGGTCATGGCTCAACACATACTATTGTCACAGATGTGGCCCTGGACCCCCAGGGCCAGTACCGTGCACCCTGGAAGGGTGATAACCTGGGTGGTTACAAGTTTACATAGAATGACCCTTGCCTTTGACTGTGTTTTGGTTCAATGTATTTTAACTGCCAAGGTTAAATGTAAAGTCCAATATACAAAGTGCATATAGACTTGGCAGTCGGAATACATTGAACCAAAACACTGCTCAATAGTACATTTCAGTTAGCCAAACAATTAAGTGAGACAAAACTTAATTACCAGACCCCTTACAAGAGGGGACATTTTGACTGAATAATACAAGCCCACGATGGCGAAATGACATTATTGCCGTTAAAATGCATGGCAAAGAGGTAGACAATTAACAATATTGACAATATGACTAAAGTTACTCCAGAATTTCTAAAGCAATATGGAATGAGTGAGTAGATGGTTCTATGTTTAGAGAGGTCATAACATCTTGAGGGCCAGGGAGGGTCAATATACCGACTGAATGGTGTTAGATGACTTCATGAAAATAAATACTCCAAGTTTTAATCAAACACTGTCCTCTGCAGAGGTTTTATTGTCACTATAACTTTTGAAGTGTAAGAAAAACAAATCTCCAAAGAAAATTAAGAATCTAACTATCCCAGAAAGCCCTAGCAGCTAAGCTCTTAAATCGGAAATGGAAAGTGTCAGTTTACTGGACCCAGTGACCCAGACAGTTCCTGGTACCAGCGTTTTTAATTCAGTTGTACAAATTCACTGGTTTAAAGTAGAACCTTTTGGATATTTCCAGAAAAAGGATTATACAGGCAGACTTTGGATCCGAGGCAGTTAGAGGGGGGCAGTAAAGCCAAAAGAAGCTGTCTGCAATTCTAAACATTTTCAAGATCAAAACACTGATATTTATCACAAACTAAATTGATGTCCCACACTTTGTCTGAGTGACTCTTTGAAAAAAATAACACACCTTCCTCTGTATCAAGCCTTGGATATAAAGAAAAAAACGAGTCCTTCTCTAATGTTAATGTCAAACAATGCACAATCTCTAGTTCACCCTGATCCGAAAACACAGTGGGTTGTCCTGTGTCTCATTTTCCCATAACATATCTATCAATCAATAAATGTCATCATCATTTACAGCAAGTGTGCTTCATTGGGGTTGTCTTCTGCCTCATTTTTTCCCACAACATATCCATCAATCATTTAATCTCATCATCGTTTACATCAGGATTTCTACATGGTATAGGTACATCCTCAACTGAGATTTGACAAGATAAATGGCAGAATTCTGCTCTACATGAGAATTTACAGTACCACTACACAAAATATTACTCAGGCAGACACCTGGGGAAGATAAGGAATTAACCCTTCCACAACTCAGGGATAATAGTTTACATAGGCAGAATCATTTTTGGTTATCAATGGAGGGTAGGTTTGGAGTCAAGACATTGGGGCTACTTTTAAAAACCTAGATGTATCATTTTCAGAGTTTTTTATCAAAATAAGTACAATCCTTCCGAGGATGTGTAAATCCCACCATACTAAAACAGTAGAAGCCATCAATGTTATGGTTTGCAGTGAAGCCACGGGTCCTTCAGTTGTTGTTTTTTTCAAGGTATCCCTGTTCCCGTGCCTTTCCTAATCCTGCCTTTATTATTGTTGGTCCCATTGATCTGGCTTATGTTTTCCTCATTTTTGATAATTTTCTTTAAGCCACCCAACCATGCCTTCCTGCATTCTATACATAAGCACAGCGTGTAAGCCCCTTATCAGCAGAACAGCTATTGTCTGATGCATCCGGCCATAGTTCTGTCAAGTAGGCATATTTGCTGGCCATGGGAACTGGGTGGGTTTCTTTCTTTGATCCCTTTAATACCTCATAATCCATGGTGCTACTGTCAAATCTTCATAACTCGTATCCTTTCTATGGTTACTTTCAAGCGACAGATTTTGTGGGCATGTGGCCATGATTTTCTTTTCATTTTCACATTTTTGTCAGAGTTACATGCTTACAATGAGCTTAACATAAACAAGAATTACCATCACAGTTACCTTCTACACAGCTATGCTGACCATATCTTCTACAGATTTCAAATATTAGATGAGTTGGTATAACACTGGGGGCCTTTGCGAACGCATTCCACAATGTCATGACCTAGAGGGAGCCTTTGCATCTTTTCATGTTTTAGAGCAGCTACACTTGCTGCATAAACTAGGTATTTCAAGGATTTTCTGGGCTTCTTGGTAGTAGCACGGCACTTTGTGGTAGTAGCCGTTGCCCCAGGTTTTCACCCTTTATGTATTGGCTTATATGGAGCCTCTCTTTCAAAACAGTATGTCAGTTTTCGATAAAACAAACCATTAAGTCAATGTATATAGTGTATAGCTTGAACAGAGGTACTTTCAAAAATAATTGAATCACCTTCTACTAAGTCAGTTAGAATCATCAGACCTCTAAAGCCCCACATTACATTGACCTTGGATGTTGCAATGCTAGAAAATATTCTTGTTATTTGTTTTATTTTAAATACTCTACAGTGTATCAAGCTTTGTATTCATTTTGTTTCTTTCCCCTTTTAAGATTGTCAAATATTCTTCTGCATTCCTTCTGCATACCTTTGAAAGTACCATATATCATTGTAGAACTAATTGGATTTTTGACTAGCCCAAACCTTTTATTGCTTTGAACTGGTCATAATCTTTACAGGAGAGAGGTAAGACTGCTACAATGACTCTACCTATTCTGGGAAGTTCATTTTTGTGTCAAGTAGCTGCTCTTCCGGCCATGTTGCAGCAGTTTCCTGCAGATCCAGATCTGCTGCTCTTAAATCCCTTACTTTCCATAATTTTAGGAGGGCTGGTGCTTCCTGGGCGTTCTATCATGGCGTGCCTCTAAAGGACATTCAGGCCCAGGGTATCTGGTCTTCTCAATGCGTGTGAAGATATGTTCATTCTCCTACAACTGTGGCTTCCAGGGTGGCTGATTCCTTTTGTGTTCATCTCACCTCTTAGTCCTACTTTCTACTGGGCGTTTGGGTGCCTCTGCTACTTTCATTCGCAATATAACCTTTGAAGTGTTAAATTGACCCTCAGAAGGGTCATAAAGTTGTTAAAAGTGTACTTAAGTTCCACACACTGATTTTTGCCAATAGCGGGGGCCAGTTTTGCTTGTTATAATATTATACTACCATTTCAATTGTGGGCAGGGCCATACTATTACATGTGACTGTTATCATAGGGATGTCATAATGTGCTCATTAACAGCTTGAGGGATGGAATTTTTGGTATATAACCGTTTTAACTTTATTGTTATTGGAATCATATTTGCAACTTTCATACTCATTAAGCTGTGATGTTATCTTGTGTGGATTTTATCGCCTTCACCTGCTTTGATGGAACTTAGTATCTGCATTGCATCTTTTAGTATCATATCTTCTCGAAACTGTTGTAATAAGACTGGATGTATGGGTCTGTGATTTAATTGCTGGAATTTGCTGAGCTTAACCTGCATCTGATATAAACTGTGAATAGAATTAGACTGTGACATTGAAATAAACTTTATATGTGCTATTAGGTAATAATAATTTACCGTTATTAATTTAATAAAATAAATTTTAGTTGAATGAATATAGTATATAATGCCAATGTGGGCGGTTGCCATTGTCTTGGGGGGGGGGGGGGGGGCGCTAGGGTATGCTTACATGTGTTTTCTACACACAAAAAGAAGTCAACAAAGATACATTATCCGCCACTTTACACCTTACTTGTAATGAAGGGGGCTAAATGAACTCTCTAGTGAGGCTCCCAATTACAGGTTTCTCACCTGAGGGACTGAAAGGCAAAGATCTTTCTCACTTGAACATTGCATTTATAAGCAACAGGGGATGCGTTGATTTTGCTCTGTCCGAAAGCTATCTGTTGTATTAATATTATCTAGCAACCATAACAAAGAATAGAACTCGCAAAATATGTTGAACAAATTTATTACTATGAGCAATTTCCATCAAACAGCCTGGGTCAATTCTTGGTCAAAGGTCAAGGTTAGTTATAGGTTACATCTGTTAGACTGAGATTTGAAAAGCTCTTTGTTCTCGAAAATTATCGCACCTGCTCCCCGCACGACTACTAGACATTAATACCATTTAAAGAAACAGATCACCTCTTCTTTTTAGCAAAATAAAACATTTTTAAGGAAAATTGTTCTCTGAACTGCCAACAGTTATGTTGTATTAAATTATAAAGTAGTTTTATTAAGTCTTATATTAGCATTGTAAAGCTTATATGAGAATTATGTGTCTAATATCAAATTACTAAGACCTATTATAGATCGGTAAGTCTTAGATTAGAATAAGTAAGTTGTGCATGTAACTTTACTTGAAAATACGACTCAATAAAAATGAATTTGCCAGCTCAGACATTCAATACAAAACATTATTTGTCAAAATAAATTGTGGTCAAAGTAATTTCAATAGTATGTGCAAACATTTTAATGATTAGTATTCACAATATTTGAGCCTATGGAATCCTATTACATGCTGATCCATCAATATAAATTTAAAAGTATTTCTCAATTAAGTTACAGTAGATTCGATCTAATACATTTACGTTTATACACCTGAGATGTTACAATGTAGTTGTACCATGAAGAATAAAAAATATGTAACAGCATGTACCTTTAAAGTATTTTTTGAGCAATGAATTTTTAAATATTGCATAACCTCTTCTTATGCCAAAGTCTTGTTAAACCGGAAAGCAGCATCAAGTCTTCTACATTATTCTCAAATCTGGAAACTGATTTTGACCACTAGGTGGAAAAATACAATGAGTGCTTTCTGAGATGCATTGAATATTTTGGCCCATCTGCAGACAAACACTGTTACTTAAAAGCTTTTACGACCTGGCACTCTGGTTTAAAAGACTGAATTGAAAAATCTTCACAGTATCCCAGAGTCCAGATTCAGATCTTAATAAGGAGCAGGAGGAGGAATATGTTTTATTAATACTATTTACAGATACACTGACTGTACACTAAATATTATAAGAAAATAGCGTGACCATATGAGTAAATTATAAATAACAGCCAAAGTAAGAAAAGGAGCATGACACATTATATATAATTCATTGTAAGACATTACATGATTACATAAGAAATTACATGTTTACATAACGCTAATTTGATGGTCATACCTGGCTAGGTGTAGTCTTACTGGGTTAACACCATGATAAGACTTTTTTGTAAAGGCATTAATCAAAGTAATGTTTATGAAAGACACTATGCAATTACTCATCATATCCCAACATAATAAAGTTATTTACTAAGAGCCATACACTGTCTAACACTTTGTGTTATACAACAGGCCAATACCAACAGCTAGCAGGCGCTCAGGAAGGAGCTGCTACCTCCTGCAAACTGATTTTTCTTTCAGCTTCAGCAACATCTGAAACTACAAAACTAATTTTAGGACCATATAAGGCGTGGGAGGGAGGGAAATTTATTTGATGTTTACTCCTTGATTTCAAGAATTGAAGTGACCCCGAGGCCAAGCTTGGCCTCAGGGGCGCCAAATTCTGACCAATAACTATCCACTCCCCCCAGTTTGACACTGTACAATCAATGCTACTTGTGAATGACTGAAAACATGTATCTACCTCTCTCTTTGCATTTAGTAGAAAGCTTAAGTAAATGGAATAACATTTAAGGTGTGTATGACACAAGATATAATATCTGTATTTGGGTATTTGAAGTGTATTTGATCAAGTACACCTAATTACATGATCAAATACAAGTCCAAATACACAGATTTTAAAAATTGCAGATACAAATACATGTTTTCGGATGTATTTAAATATAAATACAAATACGTATTTGTACTCAACCCTGATTACATGTTAACTATATATACTAATAAACTTATGATCCACACTTGTTTGCCTTCTCCCTGGGGTGGGGGAACCGTGCTGAAGTCGTTTTCCTATCACTTTAAAACAATATACTACATCTGCCCCTACAAAACACCTAAAGCCTGCAAATGTCTCATCCGTTCATATATATTGTTCAGGTTGAAGTGCTGCAATAAAACACTTTCTGATGGTCGGACACAATTTATCTCTTTAACAAGTTACAATGTTTACAGAAGACTGTAGCTAGGTTTATATCTCCACATAAAAATGTTTGACAAGCCATTTTCTGTATAAATTCCACTGACCTATCCATCAACAATACAGCTACCCACTTTCAAAACAGAAGTGAGGGTCAGAGGTATCCCAGGAACAAACTGTCAGTTTATAAAACAAGACATTAAACTGGCTGAAACTATTCTTTCTGAAAAAAGTCTCGGCTCTCTTTGTGATCGGGCCTTTAGTGTGGCTATCCTTAAACTACAGAGTAATCTACCTTTGAAAGTAGAATGTACTCAATCACGAGATACACCCTTTTGCCAAATCCTTGTCCACAGCACTCTGATGATGTATGTGAATTTTAACACTATAAAAAATTCTGTTATGTTTATCATTAGAACAGCTACACCAATGACAAGCCATACTTTGGTATTGTGTATGGTACACTGATTTTTTTTAAAAGTTAAAAACTTCTATTTGTTTGGCCACACAAGCAGAGAATATCACAGTACAGAAAACTCTTTGGCGGAAGTGTAGCAGTATATGGAGGAAGATCAATGTAGGCAATTGCCGCCAGTAGTATGACTTGGGTGTCATAGTATTTTTCCCTCAAACAGAAGGTAATAACACAGTGCAAACAAAGACTCGTAATAATATCTCGTTTTTAGGGAACTCACAATAGATTTTTTGTAATATCTAGGTTTTACCCTTGGCTTCCACATTTGGTTTTAGCTTTCTGATTTTGCTTTGCACCTTTAGTTACATTTTATGTGTTTTGTTTCCTTAAAAGTGTGATTTGCAAAGGTTTGTCATCACACAGGTATAGATTTGTACTTTGAATGCTTTTTGCTACTTTGCTGTTATGGGAAAGTAATGGAGCAGAAATTCATTTCCATCTCATTAGAAAATATCAGTATTCTACTCTAGCATAAAAGCTTATTCACACAGAATCTCACAAAACATACTATGGGTCTGTTGGCTTAGTGCAGTATAAATTTTATGTTTTTCTGAGTTAATTCCTTATTTATTGCAGATTATTCAAAGCTTAAAAGGAGCTTTATTGACTGTCGAGTTTGACAAATGATCCCCATTGGTTTCCGCTTTGTCTTCCATTCGTTTTCAATCTATCTCATGGACAACATCTTGAAAAACTAAAAGCATCTCAATATACTATTAGCTGCTGAAAAATATGTATCCTGAAACTTTAAACCCAAGTTGATATGTCATTCTATCCAATAAAAAGTCCCATTGGCAGTTAAGGTCATATTAGTTGATCTGACATAATATAATGAGGGTGGACTTGCAAAGTGTACAATTATGACATTTATTTACGTAGCTGAGGTTGTTAGTTTGAATTCATTTCATCATAACATGCGCTATTCACTGGGGATGTAAAACCTAAAGCTTGACCTTTAATATATTTTGTGTCTCACTAACAACGGACTTTCTTTTTCTGAATAATTGCCATAAAATCACTGAGCTATCTCAGAACAGCATGAGAACAGATTATTAGAAATTCATCAGGAAAGTAATAACAAAACTTCACCAAAACTCAACAATAATATATTTTCTGGGGAAAGTACTGATAGGTTGGATGTAACTTGATACAGGGGGTTATTATTGGATTTGGTTAAATTGCACAGTAAAAAACTATGCAATAACTTTCAGATAATATGTGGAGATTCAAGCTGTTCTTACTTTTGTCAAGTACTATTTTTAGATAATAGTTGGATTCCAGACAACTGTAATTTATAATTTAAAACATAATCTGTATGAGTAACAGGTATTAATTTTTTACATTAAGCACCAGCAGTTCAGTAATGGAAGGGGGAGGTTTTAAAGAAATGTTGGGTTTCTACAATCTGTTAGTTGGTAATGCTCTATCAGTTCTTGGGATGCGTGGGTGGTTGAATTACTCTGTTATTGGTGTCCTCATGAATATTCAAGAAGTTGTATTGCAAGAAATCATACGATGTCTGCTAATAGATGTTAAATACTGTGGACAGCGTGGGTTCTGTGCATTTTAACTGGTACTGAGGGGGCTAGCAGTGTACACTATCCAGTATTCTAATCAGTGTTTTACCCACCCCACCCATCCTTAACCCCTGTAATGGTCTGTTCTGGTAGCCTTGGAAAGTTAACGATTTAATTGACTTTATACATCATCATAGTTATCAAGCAATGCTTGTTTTAGATACCACAATTTGCTTTTAGGTTATTCAATTCAATTTGATGTTAATTATTATGTAAATTCATTGGCTTGATCTATTTCATTTGACTCTTTGTTTTATATAACATAAAAAAGTTAAGTCTAAAGGTCATTGAAAGGTCAAGTTGTATGCCAGTTATAATAGCCAACCAGATGGTACTGTTGGCATAGCTAGTTGAATTATCTAGAGTTTGACCAGTACCTTGGGTTGTGTAATTTTGTGATTCAAAATTTAACTCGACAAAATTGACCTAGAGCTTTAAATATGAGTTTATATGTACAGTAAACAATTATCTAACAATGCAACAGGTTAACGGGCAAATAAAATGTTCTTATACAACTCTTAATGTATTGTGGTTCCTTAACAGTGATAGAGTCGTTTATGTACTTGACATTTAAGGGGAAACTATGTAAATAAACTGTTTAAAGCTAACCAATTGTAATAACTAAAAAGAAATAAAACCCAGACGTCTCAACTCTCCATTATTTTTGCATAATGGGGAGTTAACACTACATTATTTTCTAATAGTGGATTGTGATTCAGTTTAATGGCCAGTCTGTCAAGAACAAATGGGTACTTAGTATTTGCCAGTCATCCTCAGCACAATGCATTCAATATTGAAATGTTTTCACAACTTCTTTCACATCAATTAGTTCAGTAGGTACATTTACAAAGTCTTTTCAATTCTGAAAGACATTCAGCGTTCATAGAAAAATACCTCATGCAAAAATGCTACCTTGAAAAAATACTCCCTGACAAATACAAAACAAGCAATTTAATTTGTAAAGTTCTGACTTTACAATAATCTTCTGTGAACTTAATCAAAGGAGCAGCTAACTTTCAAACAAACTCTCTGTGAAAATCTAACCCAGCATACTATATTAAAAGGAGTGTTTTTAGTGGCTCAAAATTTACTCAAGTAAAATGAGAACTTAATCAAAGGAGCAGCTAACTTTCAAACAAACTCTCTGTGAAAATCTAACCCAGCATACTATATTAAAAGGAGTGTTTTTAGTGGCTCAAAATTTACTCAAGTAAAATGAGAAAAAAAAAACGTAGTGCAAAAATGCAGTTCTGAAATGCATTATTGCTGGGTTTAAATTTGATTTAAATTTTTAATGTTTTTAAGTTCAAAACAAAGATTTTAATTTATCTTATTAGAGTTTGTTATATACTACTAAAATGCACTGTTTGTGCTTAAAATAAATTTTGTTGTTAATGTTGTGGATTAATTTTCATAGGAGGTATTATTGAAATACAAAATGTGGAGTAGGTATTCTTTCTCTGAGGCTTTTTTCCAGGAGACAATCTTTCCCGGAGGCGTTTTTCCTTGATTCCAAATTAAGAGACAACGAAGTACACAAAATAAAAATCTTGAGAAACCCAAAAACTTCAACACAAAATAAAACAAGTAAGTAATTCTCCAGTTTCTAGTACTTTCAATGCCTGAAACACAAAAATAATAGCTTACAGTCTTAAAATAAGCACATATTAATAAAATAACATGAAAGACTCACCAAAACAAATTATCCACAGTATTGTTAAATAAGCAGTCTAATTTTTTTCTGGAAAGTGCTTTCTGTAAGTCACAGATCCATATTTTATTGATTATCATTATCCATGGTTAAATTTTGTGGCAGTCAGATTATATTAAAACTTCTGAAGCTTTATCCAAAATTATATTTTTACATAAAGGAAAACCAGTGGTACACATGGTGAAACAATGTTGATTGTGTGCTGAGATAAAAAAACAACCATAGAACTAATTTAGTGAAAGCCCCATATGGTATGCACACCAAAGGAAACATTGCAAAGATTGTCTAGGTTGATCATTTGGTACAAGGTGTTGAATTAGTAAATTGGTTTTAATTTACAGGGTTTTATAATAGATAATTGCCTCGTGGCGCTTCCACTATGTAAACTTAATGACCCTCCGGCCCTTTCAGGGCCTCAGGCCATTAAGTTTACATAATGGAGTGTCACTTGGCCATTATCTATATAGTAACGTACTAGTAACAGTAACTTTGTTTTAATAACCTTTAAAAAGTGTGACAATACTAATAAATAAAGTCAAGTGAGTTAAAGAAAGTTGTTTGTCTTCCCCTTCCAAAAGACTGACCCAATTGCTCTGTTTGCGTTTCCTTTATACAACATAAATTGACATTTATATTATAGCGAAAAGCCCTTTGCCAAACTTGCTTTTATTTTATTTAATTTATTTGGTTTGTAATGCAACTTTAAGTCAATTGTGTAAGCATTATAGTGACGGGTAGTTTTTAAAGGCAGAGGAAAGAAATAGGATTTGAATAGTAGTGATGTAATTAACCAATCAGATACCGAGCAAACAGAAGACCATGATAATCCGGGTAGTACTAGCTCCACAGACAAATCTACCGGCAATAGTATTGCACAGCAAATGATAAATGCTCGGATACTGGCACAGTTAACCAGCACTAGTCAGTGCCTAGAGAAAATTAAGAAACCAAAATGTAACAAGACTGCAGACCCCACAAAATAAGAAGAAAAAGGCAAAGCTACAAAGAGTACAACTCAAACAGTTCCTGCAACTAGTGACAGTGCACTTTTAACCGATTCTGCTGCGTCTAAAGAATTTGACCCCAGTGGCACAGATTCTAACTGCATACAAATGACAGGCAGCTATAGCAATGACATACCACAACTTGAGGTCATGTGCAGAATACAATAGTGCAGTCACAGGTTCAGAAACGGCTCAAAGAGCTCTCAGAATCAGATTAGTCAGGTATTTTGAAACAAGTACAAAGTTCCACCAAGAACCGACATATTCCAAGAAAAATTTATCCTGCTGCAGTTAACTCTGCTCTACATATTCATCAGCAGGGCCAAAAAAAGACCAAACACCTCTAGTATGTATGCATGTAAATAAACAGTATCAAGATCAGATTACCTTAGGAGATCACTTTCAAGTATTTGTATTAATGGACAGACACAGGGATATAAAGAAATGTCCTTTTGCCGGTAACACAAAGCAAAGACAGGTCAGCAAACAAGCAGCCAATACTTTGGGTAAGACCTGGCTCCGTAAAGGCTTCTTTTTGCCCAGCCAAAAAGAATATGAATGGTGTGGCCTTGATGGCCAATCCAAAAAATCTTTGGCGGGCAATAAAAACAAAATCGGGTCTTTTGATGGGGTAGGCAACATCCATAGTGTACAAGAACACATAAATAGCATTGAGTATGGCCTAGTCTGTGATGTTAATTTTTATTATTGCCATAAGGTGACACAAGACCTCAATAGTCCACTTACTTTGGCACCGGATATACCAGATCATGTACTTTATGATAGGCATAAATGTGCAGACTTTAGGGCATGCATTCAACAAAATGGTGACACTTTTTGTTTAGTGCCATTAACGGCAATGCAGTCATACACCAGCAAATACGGTTCACTGGGAGACTATCCTGGATATATATAGTTCACATACAATGATTCCGGCTACCTAATTGTTTAGGCCATAGAATTCCTGTCAACTCTGTCGGTTCACTGGGAGACTCTCCTGGATATATATAGTTCACATACAAAGAGTCTGGCCTACCTAATTTTTTAGGCCATAGAATTCCTGTCAACTCAGATCTCAAACCTCATAGGTGGTGCGTTCACCTTAGGGATATTTGGGATAAACAACCCCCAGACTTAATAGAGTTCAGATTTCCCTTGGATTTTGATAGACATAATGCACTAGAATCCACAGAAACCAATCATGCTTAGGCTCTTGACAATACCCAGCATATTGATAATTATATTGCAGAAAAATTTCTTATCAGACCATGTACAACCCTTTCACTGAAAACCATTCCCATTACATGTTTTGCCGCTGATGGTCTGAGATAAAAATAATCAGATAAAAAACACATCATTTGGCCTAATGGCCTTTCAGTTAAACATGTTCAGTGGAACATATTTCAGCTTACGTTAACTTTCTTTAGATCATATCGAACAAGCACTTTGCAAATTGGGTCGACAAGCACTCGTATACAAAATAGACATAAGCAGGGCCTTCCGTCATTGGAGGATCGATCCAAGGGCTTCGGATTTGTTAGGTATAGAACAAAATGACAATTACATCAATGGGACTCTGCCTTTTGGGTTCAGACTTGGATCGGTTTTCTTTTAGGGTTGTTCAGATGCTATATGCTTTATAATGAAACAGCATGGCTTCAACAACCTGTCTGCAGTTTGTCCGGGCATATTAGTGGATATAACAAATTGAACCACCTCCATTCCCCCTGCAAAACTATCTCACATTATAGAAACATGTTCCGCATGGTATACCAGAACATGCTCAAGCAAACAGGACTTACACTCCCAATTGGGTTCATTATTATACATCACTAAATGTATAAAGCCAACACGATATTTCCAGAATCGTATGCTGGCCCTCCTTAGAGAGAATTCTACACACCGAAAAATACTCCTTAATCAGGCCTTCTTTTCTGATCTTAACTGATTCCTTACATTCTTGCATTCATATAATTGAATTACATATTATGATGCTCACCACACTGACACACAGTTTCATCTATATGCCTGTCTTACAGACTTAGGTGGTGCCTACAATTCCATGGTGTATGCTTTACCCATACCAAAAGATTAGCAAGGTTACACTGTAGTCCACCTTTAAATACCTAATATTTTAGTTGCTTGAAAAATTTGGGCTAGATTTTGGCAGGACATAAATGCACAGATATTCTGTGACAACCTGGCAATTGTGGAGGTTCTAACCACAGGTAGGGCCCAAGATAATAATAATAATAGTAGGATTTATATAGCGCAAAATTGATACAAGTCCTCTAATGCGCTTAGGTCCAAGAAGGGAGAGTCCAGGGACAGGCATGGGTCAGCATCTAAAAAGCGCCCGCCAGGGTATAACTAAGGTGGGGGTATGCTAGCCTAAACAGGTGTGTCTTTAGCTGGCTTCTGAAATGATCTATTGTTTGCTCAGATCTGACAGTTTGTGGCAGCTTGTTCCATTCAGCTGGTGCAGCTACTGCAAAGCCTCGCCTGCCTATGGGCTTCTTAGGGCGGGTTGAGGAGACAGATAGCCTCTTGCCGTGAGTGAGACTGCTCGATCTTATTAAAGCTGAGAGATATGGGGGCTGTGACAGATTGATAGCCTTGAATACCAGAAGATTATACTTTAAAAGGATATGATGTTGAATTGGAAGCCAGTGGAGTTTTTTCAAAAAGGGTGTAACATGACTCATTTTGTCAGGTCTGAAGATGAAGAGCATTCTGGACTCTCTGTAGTTTAGCTATGTTGGACTTGCTTACCCCATAAAGTAAAGAGTTACAGTAGTCGAGATGACTACTGACCATAGCATTAGCCAGAAGTATTGCAGTTTCATCATTAAGGAATTTGCGAATTCGTCGCGAATCGCGAAGATGATAGTAGCATACTCGGCAAATCTTGGCAACATGATTGTCAAAGGAGTTGTCTGAGTCAAAGATAACACCCAGATTCTTTACTTCCGCCAATGGAGAGATATTGTTTTGGAGGAGTGGGACAGGGAAATTTGGTGAAAGCGACTCTGATGGCTTTTTGACCTATAATGATAAATTCGTTTTTTTCTGGGTTTAGTTTTAGCTTAACACCAACCATCCACTCCTGTACTGACTTGAGACACTCGGTCAGCTCTTCTATGCTAGAATCAAAGTTCCTGGAGTCAACTGCTAAATAGATCTGGGTGTCATCAGCATATAGGTGATGAGTAACATTGAATTTAGAAATAACTTGACTGAGGGGACAAGTGTAAAGGGTAAAAAGGAGAGGACCCAATACGGAGCCCTGGGGGACTCCGAACGGGAGAATTACTGCCTCAGAGAAGCTATCACCTATTTTGATTTTTTGTTTCCGGTTTGAAAGGTATGATTTGATCCACAACAAGACAGTACCATCTAGACCAAACCAGTCATGCAAGCAGTCATATAAAAGAGAATGATCAATAGTGTCGAACGCCACTGACAGGTCTAATAATGTTAGGGCCACTGCCTTTCCTGAGTTCACTGAGAGAGCTATATCGTTTTGAATCTTCAACTATGAGGTTTCAGTGGAGTGGGAACTTTTATAAGCAGACTGGTTGACATTTAAGAGACCCTCGTGTGAAATGAATTCATTTAGCTGGTTTGCCACAACTTTCTCAATAAGCTTTGATATTAAACTAAGGTTTGACACAGGCCTATAGTTTTTGAGGCTATTTCTATCAAGGCTGGGCTTCTTATGGAGAGGGGTGACATGTGCCATCTTAAAACATTTGGGAAAACTGCCTTCTTTGATTAAATAATTTACAATTTTAGTGATGGGAGTGATGAGAATATCAGCACACTCCTTGACCAGTGACATTGGGATTGGGTCTAGGCCACAAGATTTGGATGGTGAGGACTTTAAAATTTTGACTAGGCTTTCTTCAGACACAGGTGTGAAAGAGGACAGTGTATTTTTAGTGGAGTTGGGTCTAGTGATTGAAGATGGTGCCTTAGGATTTCCTTGATTTTCAGCTACAATGTTGGAATAATGGTTACATTTTGACTTCTCAAACAGGAAGTTATAGTGATTGATCGCAGCCCGGTATCGACTACGATTACTGGCTGAGTTTTCACCCCTTTCATATTTCCTCTTGAGTCGTTTTGCCTTGAGGATGTCACAATTCATAAAACCAGTCTCGGCATGTCTCGGAATATTTTTCTTCTTCATTGGGGTGTGTTTGTCAAGGAGGCTTCTCCAGGTATTAAAGTATTGATGACTCAGAAGACTGGCAGTTTTATAGGGGCATCTAATGAGGTCAGATTTCAGGATATCTGCTCTGAAGTCTGGAATATTTATCTTGTGAATTTTACGGATGGAAACATGTTGAAACTTACAGGACTCTCTGACAGGAAAAATAAGGATAAACATGATTGTCTGGTGGTCTGATAGTCCTCCAATAACTTTGGGGCTAATGGCCCAGGAGAAAGAATCTCTCACACATAGAGCATCCAGAATGTGACCCTGAATATGTGTGGGTGTATTAACAAGTTGTGTGAAACTAAATTGCTCAAGGAGGTCATAAAATTTCAGTGTCCAGGTGTTGTGTTGATCCAGATGAAAATTAAGATCACCAAGGAGAATGTTTTCACAGCCTGACCAAGCAGCACCTTCGAGGAACATGGCAAATTCGCCTAGGAATTTTGACTTTGAAAGATTTGGGGGTCTGTAGAGCATGTGAAATATAACATCTTTAGCACCCTCAGTGCTAATCTGAATCGAGGTACTCTCAAAAGTCTGACAATTGTTTTTTAAGCTTTCTCAAAACTCAGGTCCTCCTTGATGAAAAAGCCAACTTCGCCCCCTTTCTTGACATCTCGAAGTACATGAGTGAACTTATAACCAGGAGGGGTGATACTAGAAATAAAACCTTCAGTATCCTCTGGCCTAAGCCATGTCTCAGTAACAGCTATGAGATCAGCATTGTTATCTTTAACGAACTCCAGGAAGGAAGCTGATTTATTTTTGATAGATCTAATGTTGAGAAGACAACCATTAAGAGATCTAGAAGCAGGGCCCGGATTGAGACTGATATCACCCGAAAGAGCTTGGAGCAATGATGTCCATGGACTGACATTCTGGAAATTATGCGTCACCCTTTGACAGTGACCCTGGAAAGCCAGATAGGCGTAATTGATGCTATCTACACATGGGTGAAATCCCGACTCAATGATCACAGGATGACCTGAATGCGTGGTGGGTTCAAATGAGTCACAAACTCTGATGCCAGTCAATATGAGGTAGAGCAAAATGCAGGAGGTGCATTTTGGAGAATATTTTAGGAAATATATGTATGGCAAAAAAATGTATAACTAAAACAAAAATATGAAATGATGACAAATCTACTTTGTGGATTAGTTGAGCGAGAAGTGCATTGCAGACCAACAGAGACCAAAAATTTAAAATTGTACAAAAGGTGCACTTACCTTCCCTATGTACAAACCTGTCTTGACACCCTAGCTGCATGCGCCAGGAATATATGGCTCCTTTTGTCACTATATAATATCCATTTAACTTTATCACATATTGCAGGAAAAAAATATGTTAGCAGATCTACGCTCGAGATGGGATGCACGGCAGAATCAGTGGGCTACACTTTAACAATTATGTCCCAACCATATGTTAATTGATTCACACATAGATCTCACACTACTAAATTATACTATATAATGTTCATGTTTATTTCCAGATTTGTCTGGCCCAGTGGCTCAGCTTGCCCTCCTACCTACAGAAAGATTAAGAGATGATTTCCGCACTGCCACACTCAGACAATACAACAGGATGTGGAGGGACTTTCTCTCTTTCCAGGTGGCAGCTGGGGTGCCCACTTTTCAGATCACTCCTATTCTATTAGCATACTTAGAGTATCTCTCCAAGTGCTGACTCTCTGATTCTAATATGGTAAATCACATGGCAGCCCAGCGGGCCTTAAATATTATGCATGGCCTTTGTACCAAGACCAGAGAATTTCACTATATTTTATATCCTTGAAACTCTATCGATAATTTGCCCTGAAAGTAAACCCTACCCTCACAGTTCACTCATTGGAAACAGTCATTGCTACAGCAAAAACCATGCAATACCATGTCACATTTGTGGCTTTGTATTCCTTGTGTTTATTTTCTTTCCTCCACTTCTCAAACTTGCTTCGGCATACGGCTAACCAATTTGACATTACCAGACATCTGTAAGATATCATTTTCTCATCATCCGGGGCCATAGTAATTATTAAATGGTCAAAAACCATGCAGAACAAGAAAGATACATGTACAATTGCAATCCCCAGCCTGGGGGTATCAGAAATATGTCTGGTGACTGCACTCAAGATTATGTTCATGATGTTCAAGATGGTGTGAGGTACAGAGCACACCACTTCAGTTGAAGGGCAGGATTTGTTATGATAGAGCAGAGCGGTGATTACAGTATGTCCAAGTAATAGTTCTCTGCCAGTCACATACACTGTGTGCTTTTAAGGACAAGGTATATTTGGAGTAGATGAGAAGTTGGAATCAACGCTGTCTGGTTAAACTCCCACCAAATATGGGGTTAAACTCCCACCAAATTACTTTAAATGGGGCTCCATGCTGTCAAAGTCTTTAGTTGTGGGTTTCATGTTGCCAGTAACATTACGAGAAAGCTTGTCTTTTGCTTCAAATTATAGTAAATCTTTTTTGAAAGCTAGTTTTGTTGATTTCTCGTGTTGTGAGCCTCTCAGTGATTTTACTATTTTGCAGACTGACAAAGTGCAGTGTACATAAAAATAAACCAGACAAATCCAAGGCAAGTAAAGGGCCAGTGGAGTCAGACGTTTCGCCTACAGAGGAAGTGGAAGGAACTATGGACGAGTTGACTGCTACACAAGCTGGTGGGGTAATAGCTCAGAAACTAGATTTATTGTTAAATTCTGTACAGACTATGAATGAACAATTATAACAACAAGAGTTATGTTTACGTAAACAAGAAAGAGTGAGCTTAAATGAACTTTCTGTAGTCGCCCCTTCAGCACATAGTTCACCAAAGTCAGACAAGCTGTCCAAGTCGAAAACGTCCAAGTTTCCTGGAAATATGGCACAACCTGTGAGATTACCTTCATTTGAAGATCTGAAATCTGACTCATGCGTACAAGTTGAGGTATAATGTTGCCTGCAATACTACCAGCAAACCTCGATAACAGAAACAGCAGGAAAGCCAGTTCAAAGTTTAAAGTCAGGAAGATTCAGGGCTGGGGTTGCAAAAATTCATAAACATATAAATTGGCCACAAGATTTCTGTTCTGTTGCCTCAGGTAGTAAAGAACCAACTTGTGACGAGTTAACTAATGAACAGCCCATGCAAGGTTTCCTTTTATGTATCTTGGATTATGAAAATAAAAAAATAGAGAAAAAACATGTTACAGTATTTGACATATTTGATGCAGGATGCTATAGAGTTGTCCATGAATACATCTAGGAAAGCACATGTTGTGGTATTCCAAGATATGGAGAAGGGTAAAATCAATTGGGAGCAGTTAGATCTAGTTGAAACGTTCAAAAACAGAAATACTCACAGGTTGGATCAAGGTTGCAAAACCGATGCTGGTACTCAAGATAGGATTCAACCTTGCATTCATCTTAAAGGTTTAGATTTGATAGTGACCATGTTCTCAATAATACCATTTATCAGCACATTTGTTCATATGGTTTACGAGAAACTGGCAGGAAGTTTGAACATGCTATGCAGAAGTGTTTGAGAATAAAAAACAATGGTCCAAATGTTAAAAATCAGGTTAAATCCAAAGAACAGAAGATTTAAAATCTCAATACCAGAAACAGCAGGTAAGCCTATGGTAACAGAAAAAAACGGTAGTTATGGTTGCTCAGATAATTTCAAAAATGGTGATTTAATTGCTGAAGGAGAATTATGCCTGTAAAGTTACTAAAATACTAATAATAAAAGTCAGAAGGAATACAAATTAAATCCCATGGGTGTTACTTTTATTCAAAAAATGTATAAAAATAATAGTTGCCAAGTGGCGGGTAGTCCAGAACAGCTTTTTAGTGTCAAGAAATACGACAGTCCATCTGCTGGGACTAACCCTGAGGGTGGGGCCAGTTGCAGTTTTCTTGTGTCAATGTATACTGGCTTTCCTGTGTATGAAAGGCCTGCAAATTTTGTAAAAAAAAATAAATGGTAGTTGTATTATAACTGCAGCTTCGAGTCTAGTTAAATGTAATAACTGCCATATCACAGATAGTAGGGACTATATTGATACAACTGAAGATCTTAATGTGTCAAGTTATAAGGATGAATTGACTAATAACAGTACTAATAACAGTTCTATGTTATCTAAATATGTTAGTGGCCCTGGGCAAGAAAGGGCTGTAAATGTGAAAAATAATATAAATCAAAATTTGGGGTTCGACCTTAGCTTTTCACAGCTTAGTGCGAACACCCTTATGTCAAGCTACAGTTTGCAGGTTATTTCACCAGATAGAAAGGGGTCAAGGACGGAAATATAGAATAGAGTAAATACCCAAACGAACGTATCTCACTTGCTTGAAACATTAGAAAGGTATAAAAGAGTCAATAATGCATTATTCCGATCAATATATGGCAGGTCATGTTGAAACTTTTCAGACAGTATGGTTTTCTTGCAATTTAATGAACAAATGAATACTTACCGTGATATAGATACAGTTGCTACCAAGACTGATGATAGTATGCAAATATTTAATGCAAATGACCGTTACATTGAGCTTAATATATCTGTTGAAAATCAGTGCAAGAATGTTGTGCTGTCGATTGAACTGACACAAATGAGGTAACACAGGATAATAGTAAACAAAGTGTTGGCAAATATGTACACGACCAGAATAGCGCTATAAAATATAGCTCTGAAGTTTGAAAGGATAGAACTTTCAGCTTTATTCCATTTAGCATACCACATATCCAAATTAATGATGAAGTAATATCATGCGTGTTTGAAAATAACGGAAAATGGCTATATAATATGCACAGCAAGGTGACTGCGTTTTGTGTACCTAATTATAAAGGGGCAAGAATACAAGTTCCTTCGGGTTTGAACATACCAGAGTGGCGTTATCTACTCAAAGACTATGACCTTAAAATAGTATGGGAATATTTGAAATTTTGGATTCCCATTGAATGTGGACTATGACATTTTTTTCAGTGTCATTTAATTAACCACCCCTCTCTTCTTCAGGGACCAGAGGGTGTTAATAAATATTTTTTGACAGAAGTTCGTAAACAAGCAATGGTTGGTGTCTTAGGGGAAGTTCCTTTTGAAAAATTGCATGTGTCTCCCCTTATGGCGTCAAACAAGCCTGATGGAGGTGTAAGAGTAATTGTACATTTATCATGGCCCCTTGGTCAAAGTGTTAATAGATGTGTGTCTCCAGATATAAATGATAAAATACCATTTACTTTAAAATATCAAACAGTGGATGATGTAGTTGACCAGATTAGGATATTTGGTCCACAAGCATTGATTTTTAAAATTGATCTAGAAAGAGCTTTTCAAAATCTTCGAATTGAGCTTTTTGATTATCCAGTATTAGGTTTGCAATGGCAAGGTAAACGTTACGTTGACATAGAACTTCCATTCGGATTTTGTACAGGTGTCGCAGCATGCCAGATTCCACTGACATCACGAATCACTTGCATTTGCGTAATGTCTGGTTTATAAATTATTTTGATGATTACATTGGGGTTGCGCTACCAGAGAGTGCATCAACACCTTTCAAACTCTTACGAGCTTGCTTCAAAAAGTCGGGTTACCTATTAATGACAGAAAATTGAAGAACCCAGTGAACAGATAACTTGCTTAGGCATTGAGGTTAATGCCAGAACTGGTACTTTAAAAATTCCACACAATAAAATGGTGAAGGTTAAGTATATATGTTACGAATAGTCACTTCGTATTCACGCTTCTAGACGTCAACTTCAACAGTTGACTGGTAAATTATTATATATTCATCGCTGCATTCATCTGCACGCTTGTTTGTAAATCATATATTGGGTTTATTGAGAAATGCTCTGGCTAGGGGTACTATCAAACTCCCCCAATTCTTCTTCAAAGACATTGCTTGGTTTCAAAAAGTTTTTTAATGGTCCTGTCAAAGTACATCCTAGTCATTCAGCTATTGAGGAAACATATGTTGATGCTTCTTTGCAAAGAGTAGGGGAAATTTATAGTAATAAAGTATATACTTGTCCTATTCCTCTTTTAATCCAAAATTTATGTTTTATAGTGCATTTTCAGGCTATTCGCTTGGGTCATCTAGGCGACCCAGGTGTCAGGCCTTCTCCCGGGTCAGGGTTGTGGGTAGTTGGGTACTGATAGTGTTCAGCATCCAGGCTGAGGAATGTAGTTTGGTGACCAGTCTAACACCCTTACATAATTATTGCATCATTTCTGGGGTTCTGGGCTCCCTGCCTGGTTCCCCAGCAACCAGGTAAACTTAGAGATGTTATTGGTCAAACATCTTAACCTCTGTGTTTTAATTCTAGGATTGTGTCACTTTGAAAATTTGTTTTCAAGGAGAAACACGAAAAATTTGGAAACTCTAGGAAATGCTTTTATTGTTGACTTTGTTTTTATGAATTTAAACCTTTGTTTTTAAAGTTTTAGATTGTATGATAGTGTACATAACAGGACGGTCATTTAGTCAGGAAATTTTAGAATTTGTGCTGCATCTATCATGATATGAGACTTAGTGAACTGGAAAGAATGAACTGATTCAATCTATCATTGACGATGCGACCTGCTGTGTTCTTTGAGAATTTGTAGTCTACTTAGTCAACCTCAGGCTTGTTCAACGAACCACACAGGAATGGTCTACCATATATTTTTTGACGCATGCCTTAATTTAGTTGAAATTGGTCGTTTTGGAAGCCTATGATTGACCTGTACAGTGCAAACTCTCAGCCTGTTGGGGTATTTTGTGCTTATCTTTCAGAAAGGAACATTGACAATATTAACAAAATTAAAAAATTAAAATGCCTGACAACAAGCAGTCTTGCAAAAGTTGTAAGAAGAGACATTACCCGCCTACTGGAAAGAAATGTCAATTCAAGAAAACTCAAAATTCTACCAATGTTCATGAACTCTTATGAGATGCTGCCGTGGCCAGTGACATGGGTGGAGCTCAGACAAGTTCACAATCTGTAAACAGACAGCCACTTCAACTACAGATCCTGGAGCAGCTCAAGAGGGTGACAGAAAGGCTGGACAAGGTTGAAGACAAGATGGCAGCCAGCCCAGCTCCAGCAGATCAGTCAACTCAAAAAATTGAGTTAAGTAGAGACAGTTATATTGTACAATCCAAAAGTAGTAAAAAGTTACAAAAATCTGCCCCAATGACAAGTGATTCATCCTCGCACGAAAGTGACAGTCCTAGTTTAGAGCTATTAAGGTCTCAACATTTGCAAAGAAAGGTAGATAGGTGTATCAGGGACCTAGAGCGAATTTCACACACCCCAGGTAAAGATTCCCAAAAAATAAAATCGCAACGTGGGGGAGGGGTTGATGTGGTTGTCAAGCAGAGGGTGTAGTGGCCTCATGAGGCAATCTTGGGGGCGGCAACCGTCAAAGGGTCAACTATGACCAACTTTCCCTAACACAATGGATTCAGGGTTTCACAAAAAATGTACTTGAAGAAAAATCAGCTGCACGTAGGGATATAATGATAAGATATCTGGGCGACCTCAGGGAGGACGCCACAGATTTCTCATGGCAAGGAGCTAAGGCAGCTCATGTCTTGCTCTGTGAGATGGAGCGAGGTACGGTTAACTGGGAAGATATGGACCGAATCGACTGCATTCGGAGAGCGCATGCTCAAAAACATGTAGGGGGTAGCAAGCATAGTTGGGGTAAAAACGACAACAAGAAACCATGGTTTTGTAAGAGTTTCCAAACAAATTCGTGTACACATGCTAAGAATCACGAAACCAATGGTCGTTTGCACCGTCACATATGCGCCTTCTGCTAGACAATGGGGAAGCAACTGGGCCATGCAGAAAAAAATTGCTTAAACAAACTTCAAACAAAAAACAAGCAAATTATCTTGTAGTAGAAGTAAAACTGTAATGGAAAAACATAACCATGTTGGTACAGAAATGTCTCATGATGTGTCACAAAAAATTCATGTTCACCCTCAGCGTTTTCAGTGGGTGGAGCAGGACTCTGCTGGTGGTGGTAAACCTTGCTATAACACAAAAATTTACTATAATTCTGGGGTCCGTCCAGCTACAATTGAAGCCTCTTTGGCTAGAAAAGGTAGAAGATACAGGGTTGACAAAAGTTCTCCCCAGAATGTAAAAGGTAGAATTTTTTGGGCCACTGGAGGGATGAATGACCGAGGGGCTGCCAGCAGCATGGTTCAGAAAAATGAAGCTGAAAAGTGTGCCACAAAACTGAGATCAGTGTATGATGATGTAAATGTTAAAACAGATACTAGTACTGCCAATGTAGAGGCAGGTGTGTTGTGTAAAAATGAAAGTACATGTAACTTAAATGAAGAAGTGGTGTACAGTATAAAACAGAGTAGTGCGAATGTAACCAATAGTGGGCTGGCTTATGACAAAGACATAGTGATGAATTTTGTCCCATTTATGACACCAAATGGTCGGGTGCAGATGACAAATTTGCAAGTGCGATCATGCATGTAAATTACAGTAACAAAAAACCTGATTTTGACAGTATTGACACCTCTATTTTTTAAAAATGGCGGTAACAAGGTGGTTTTCAATTTGGTTTTGTACCATTGCAAGGACAAATCATGCCTGAATGCCAGGAAATTAATGACTGCAGTCGCAGAGTCATAGTAGATCTCAGCTGGCCACAGGGGTCGTCAGTAAATGCTGGCATTGACAAAACGTCGTATCTCGAGAGTGAGTTTTATCTCACCCTTCCCAGTGTAGATGATATTATGTCTGAGTTAAAGCGTCTGGGAAGAGGGGCGTTCTTGTATAAAATAGACATTAGTCATGCATTCAGACATGTTCGCGTGGATCCAGGCGACTATGACCTTCTTGGGCTTCAATGGAATGGCCATTACGTTGATATATGCGTGCCGTTCATGACGAGACATGGGAGCCAAATTTTTCAGCGTCTCAGTGACGCTGTACGCTTTATGATGCATCTCAGAGGATTTACAATCATCGACTATATTGACGATTATGTCGGCGTCGGCATCCCGAGCGTCGTGCATGAGTCGTACGTCACATTGCTCAAACTTATGTCAAAACTGGGACTGAGCGTCAGTGAGAAAAAAATGGTCATTCCATCCACGCAAGCAATGTTCTTGGGCATTTTAATTGATTCACAGAATGGTACTATTTCCATCCCACCTGAAAAACTGAAGCAGGTAAACACAATGGTACACCAGTGGTTAACAAAGAATGTAGTCACAAAATGTCAGCTCCACTCCCTGTTAGGATCACTGCTATACGCCCACAAGTGTGTGAAACCAGCTCAAGTTTTCCTGAATCGCATGCTTGATCTCCTCAGGGCTAGTCATGTCACTCCAAAGATTACTCCCACACCAGAATTCAAGGTGATTTGAGGTGGTTCGCCACGTTCTTCCCACATTACAATGGGGTCTCACTATATGACCACAGGCTCATTGATGTTGAGTTCAAATTGGACGCCTGCTTGACAGGCCTTGGGGTTGATGTGGAAACTGCGTTTACCATCTCCTTATAGAAAAAGGTTACATGAATTGGACAATAGTCCATCTAGAAATGATAAACATATTGCTGGCGCTGCGTTTGTTTCATAATCAGTGGACTAGTAAGAAGGCTCTTATCCATTGTGACAATCAGGCAGTAGTTACAGTCCTTAACACTGGAAAGACACGTGATCCTTTCCTGGCTGCCTGCGCTCGAAACGTCTGGTACATCACAGCAGTTAATGATATAGATGCATGCTTCAGTCACATTAGGGGGGTTGACAATGTTGTCGCAGATATCCTCTCCAGGTGGCAGGGCACCTCACAACAAGTTCAATTATTGTATGAAAAAGTAAACAGCCCAGTGTGGTTGGTTGTGTCAAAACAGTTATTGCAGATTGATCCTCTGTTATAATATAGCACATATATAGATTGTATGTCCCCTGTGCAGGGGCCTTTCTGGTTTTTAACCCAGATATTAGTTACTACACTTTGTGTTTCAGATAATGCGAACCTGGTGTCACTAACAGCCAGGGCCAATGAAAGAATGCATCAAGCCTTCCGTCCAAAGACTTGTCAGGCTTACTGCAGCATGTTTCGCATATTTCTGGCTTTTTGTATTGTAAATAAAGTATCAATGATGAATGTCAGTGTCAAAGTGTTGTTGGCTTTCCTTGAATGTTTGGTGTATAATAAATGTTCAGCGTGCGTCATTGCCAATTACATATTTGCCATCAGAGCCAATCTTGTGCTATATGAGTTGCCATTCTTGGTCCTGGATCATCCAAGAATCAAATATTTTCTGAAGTTGGTCAGGATCAATAGGCCTTGGTGGTTAAATCACATAACATCATAGATATAACTGGCTTCAGGCCATTTCTTCTGCTTGTTTGGACCTTCAGTCTGGGAAAGTTTTCAGAGCCATATTTTTGACTGGCTTTTCTACGACTTTCAAACATCACACCTCACTTCCTTAAGTCTTTTGATCCCTCTAGACATTTGACAGGTGAAGATGTGTTCTTCTCCAAATAATTTGTAAAAATTCTCCAGAAATGGAGCAAAACCATGCAAACTATCTGATCACCTCATTTGTCCTGTTAGAGCACTGAAATCTCTGTTTAAAGCTTATCCCATGTCATCAGATACCTCTCTTTTTCAAATCAACACATCTCAGGGTTCAAATCCTGTTACTGATTCCAATGTTAGAAAAACTCTTAAAAATATTAATATTAAGCTGGGCCTTAGCCCAGGTTTCTTCACTTTTCACGACTTTAGGAGGTCTGGGGCGACTTTCACCTTTAATGCCCATATTCCAACTCAGGATATAAAACGTCACGGCACTTGGTCATCTGAGTGCGTTTGGAGATATATCAGATCACACTTCAGGTGAAGCATTAGCTAGTGCTCTTGCTGTGTCTATAAGCTCTAGGTGAATGCTGTGTCCTACCTCTACGGTTGGGCCTGAGGGTAGCTAATATTGTTGATATACAGGTTTAAAACTGCATAGTTAAAGCAAACACATATTTTATGTTCTTATTAGTAAACTTCATTAGTTTGACCCTCCAGGGTCCTTGTCTTGCAGTCACTGGGAGGTCAGGGTCACCTTAGTCAAAATATGTTTTTTTGTTAAAATTCCCCAGTTGGCCACAGGTTGACTTGCCCTTCTGCCTCTCTTGCTGCAACACCAGGTCCTTGTGGGGTCACTTCATGAATTGTTGTAAATTTTAATTTTCTCACTGCAATGCATTAGTTAAACCTAACTTGGTCTTGTGTCATATGGAGATAGACAATGAACTCTAATGACCTAGTTGCATTAATTTACTTAATAATTTTAGCATTGCAGTTTACATATACATATTTAATTTATAGAAGAAAGAAGAGGTGACTGCTGAGTGCAATACAGTCAGGATAATAGCCATAAATCTTCACACAAATTGGTTGATGCCAATAGGGGATAGAGAGTGCAATTTAAATATCCAACACAACTCAATACGTCTTCTCTTGGAAGTGTTGTCAGATTCAAATTTAGGTGTGCACCACTCTAACACAGAGAACTGCATATGTTTCTGGCTGTGTCCATCACTAGAGAAGTGACGTGATACTGGGGTTGATTTTTTGCTGTCCTTAGAGACTGATGATTTATGCTCATACATTCTCATTCTAAATGCTCTACATGTTTCCCCCACATAGTGTTTGTTACATTTAGTGCAAGAAATCAGATATATGATATTTGATAATTCACAGGTGATGTGTTTTGGTAAGTCTATAGGTTGATATGACTTTTTAGTGAAGTTACAAGTAATACTGTCCATTTTCTTAATGAGAGGGCAGTATTTACACCTACCGGGTGTAGTGGTGGAGTCTTCATTAGCATTTTGGTTCATGAAATCAATAATACTTTGGCTTATTTGTGGGTCATCTGTATAATTATCTGTCTTATCTCTGCTGAAGAATTCCATTAGTTCCAGTCTTCTATGGAATTCTTTGAAATCTAACCAAATTTGAGATTTGTCAGGTTGTCCAGGGGTGGGACAAAATGTAAGACCTTTTTCTAGGGCTTTGATTTGGTATTGATCTAATGAAATGTCAGAGATATTGATAACAGTATGACCAATGTAACTTTCAAACTTGGTATTCTTTGGTAAGATACCAGGTTGTGAATGTTTTGCCTCATTTCTGAGGGTTTCCAAGAAGTTTGGACACTCAATGCTGGACATTACTTAAGGGAGTATATCCAATGGTAAGTTGATATATTAGGACCTCTTTGCATCCTTAAGGTAGTTTTCACAAGCTGGTGGTGTACCACTTGCAGAACCAGCTGTTTGGTGGTTTAACCGGTTACTGGAAGTGGTTTGAAGTGGTATGGGGTACCAGCAATTTGGTGGTAGGAAAATTGCTTTTCAATATTTAATATGTTTTATTTAAGGTAACAATGACATTGATATATGTATTGACAAATAAGAAAATAACTAGGTGGGTATTTTTTAATCAAACTTTATATGGTGGTAAATTGTGTCTAGTCTTTTTTAATTTTTAAATAGAGCTCTCAAAGAGAGAGAAGAGTGTCTATTTTAGGGTCCTTCTTAGGTTTCCTTTTGGTAGCACCTGTTCTTCTAACTGCTTGTGCTGGTCTCCTTTTGGAGGTGGCGTTGGTTCCTCTAAACTGGTTCTGTTTCTTCTCCATCAATATTGGTGCCATTTGCTTAAATTTTGTGGAGAGGGAATCTTTGATCTCCTGGAACTGGTCCCTGCTAAGGAGAGTCTCTAGCTCTGACATGTCCTTTGACATGTCCTTTGATACAATGAAAAAAGATATATATGTGGCACATGTAACAAGGCATATATTAGGAATATGGATTATATTAAGCATATTACAAAGTTTCACCAGCCTTTAATATGCAAACAGGGACCTGAGTTAATCACCAGTACGCCACAACCTACATCCTCAAGGGTGAAGAAGCCAACAGCCCTCACCATTGACAATGAGGTTTATACTGCAATATGTAGCAGAAAGAGAACCCAGCCAACCTTGGTGACGAGCCCAAAGCGTATATTCTTACCACCTCCACCATCCAATGGAGCATGGTCATACAGAACATCTAAATTCTAAAAAGACCTAGACTTTGTAAAAAATAAACCAATATTTGTTTTTATTACTTTATTTTTTGTATATTAAAAAATAATTTAATATGCCAGTAAATACCTTTATTCATAAAATAAACGCATAATATATAATGCACAAACAAAAATCACTGCAGAAAGGTATCAAATCTTTTATTCCTATAGTGATTAAATAACTATCAACTTTCCATATAAAGGAAGTGAACAGTAATATTAATTATAATAAAATGAATAATACACATAAATAACTGTGGTATGGTTTGTTTAATGTACTTTATTCACACATGAATATAGTAACATTATTATAAACATAATTAAAAATATTATAATTAATAAATACTTCTAAAAATAATTTGTATATATAAAAAACAAATATTCTAAAAAAGAATATCTTTAGAAAGGGCATTACTTCCCTATATGATATAAATTATTAAAAATAGATTTTATTTATATAAAAGACTTAAATAGCACTTTATTGACAGTCTTACCTATCTATATAATTACAATTTGGATTAAATAGATTTGTACCACCACTTTGCAGGTTCCTCAAAATGGGAACCGGTTCTAGAACCGGCTCTATGCCGGTTCTCACCGGTGGTACACACCAGGATCCCAAAAAGTACCTTAGGGACCCTGAACCACCACTACACCATTACAATAAGCCTCTGAAGAGACTGACCAATACTATACCAGTCGAAATATAATTGAGCCTAAGTGCAAATTGTATCAGGCATTTGTCACACTTTATTTATTTATTGTCTTACATTGTGGCAGGAAGCAGAATTTCTAGTATCTTACCACTATGAGTGCTCCTTCAACCACTGCCAGTCAGACAGAATTCAGTGATGCTATGTCTAAAGTACATATATATTCTGAACCACCTAGTGGCTGTGACACACCTGTCCCTATCAGCAAAATTTCAGCAGAGACACTTGATACTCTCCATGAGGTCAGTATTAGGTTAGAAGCAGGTACTTCCAACCCAAGGAAACGTGCTAGACAGAGCTCTCCCAACCATTCAGAGCCCAAATCTAAGACCAACCCGACAAATTCCAGGGATACTTATCCAGAACAGTCCAAGCCAATCTACTTGAGACTCAAGACCCTTCACAAAAAGAAACTCTCCCTTGCATCCACCATTAAAGTTATGGAGGGTAAACTAGCCAAAAACCTTTACCCAACCAGTCTAGACTTCAAATTCAATATTAACAGCACCAGAAATCCCATCTTAAAAGATGCATGGTCGAAAGCTGTCAGGAAGTGCAAAACTGAAATGACACTTGCTCTTATTGAAGACATCCAACGCACCTACAACAGAACTAAAGCTTCTATATCAAAGGACATGTCAGAGCTAGAGACTCTCCTTAGCAGGGACCAGTTCCAGGAGATCAAAGATTCCCTCTCCACAAAATTTAAGCAAATGGCACCAATATTGATGGAGAAGAAACAGAACCAGTTTAGAGGAACCAACGCCACCTCCAAAAGGAGACCAGCACAAGCAGTTAGAAGAACAGGTGCTACCAAAAGGAAACCTAAGAAGGACCCTAAAATAGACACTCTTCTCACAACTTTGAGAGCTCTATTTAAAAATTAAAAAAGACTAGACACAATTTACCACCATATAAAGTTTGATTAAAAAATACCCACCTAGTTATTTTCTTATTTGTCAATACATATATCAATGTCATTGTTACCTTAAATAAAACATATTAAATATTGAAAAGCAATTTTCCTACCACCAAATTGCTGGTACCCCATACCACTTCAAACCACTTCCAGTAACCGGTTAAACCACCAAACAGCTGGTTCTGCAAGTGGTACACCACCAGCTTGTGAAAACTACCTTAAGGATGCAAAGAGGTCCTAATATATCAACTTACCATTGGATATACTCCCTTAAGTAATGTCCAGCATTGAGTGTCCAAACTTCTTGGAAACCCTCAGAAATGAGGCAAAACATTCACAACCTGGTATCTTACCAAAGAATACCAAGTTTGAAAGTTACATTGGTCATACTGTTATCAATATCTCTGACATTTCATTAGATCAATACCAAATCAAAGCCCTAGAAAAAGGTCTTACATTTTGTCCCACCCCTGGACAACCTGACAAATCTCAAATTTGGTTAGATTTCAAAGAATTCCATAGAAGACTGGAACTAATGGAATTCTTCAGCAGAGATAAGACAGATAATTATACAGATGACCCACAAATAAGCCAAAGTATTATTGATTTCATGAACCAAAATGCTAATGAAGACTCCACCACTACACCCGGTAGGTGTAAATACTGCCCTCTCATTAAGAAAATGGACAGTATTACTTGTAACTTCACTAAAAAGTCATATCAACCTATAGACTTACCAAAACACATCACCTGTGAATTATCAAATATCATATATCTGATTTCTTGCACTAAATGTAACAAACACTATGTGGGGGAAACATGTAGAGCATTTAGAATGAGCATGTATGAGCATAAATCATCAGTCTCTAAGGACAGCAAAAAATCAACCCCAGTATCACGTCACTTCTCTAGTGATGGACACAGCCAGAAACATATGCAGTTCTCTGTGTTAGAGTGGTGCACACCTAAATTTGAATCTGACAACACTTCCAAGAGAAGACGTATTGAGTTGTGTTGGATATTTAAATTGCACTCTCTATCCCCTATTGGCATCAGCCAATTTGTGTGAAGATTTATGGCTATTATCCTGACTGTATTGCACTCAGCAGTCACCTCTTCTTTCTTCTATGTCTTATATGGCCATAAATTTCACCTGGATTCCCAATCTATAAAAAACACACAAAGTTGAATAAATTATTTTAACATCATAAATGTTAAAAAGGGTTAATTTAACGTACCATTTGGACGTGCCATAACCCTAATAAAATTTATTCGTCATAATAAAGTCAAAATACCTATTCAGAGGCTTTAAAATTAAATAAAACCATAAATATGAAAATAATTAATTATAATTTTTTCATAGCCATAAATCACCTAATTTATGTTTTAACGCATAAAGTTACGTACGACGGAACAATTGATATATCGTCATACGCAAAATACGTAATTTTAAGTTTGTGACATCACAATTTATGTCACTAAGCCATGTATCTTGGTAATAGTGCATAAACACTTAACCAGTCAACATGGATGACAGAAAGTTTTTATGTGGACAGTGCAACAATGGATACAAGAACAAAAGTAGCCTTAGAAGGCATATCAATAGTATCCACAATGAAAAAAGATATATATGTGGCACATGTAACAAAGCATATATTAGGAATATGGATTATATTAAGCATATTACAAAGTTTCACCAGCCTTTAATATGCAAACAGGGACCTGAGTTAATCACCAGTACGCCACAACCTACATCCTCAAGGGTGAAGAAGCCAACAGCCCTCACCATTGACAATGAGGTTTATACTGCAATATGTAGCAGAAAGAGAACCCAGCCAACCTTGGTGACGAGCCCAAAGCGTATATTCTTACCACCTCCACCATCCAATGGAGCATGGTCATACAGAACATCTAAATTCTAAAAAGACCTAGACTTTGTAAAAAATAAACCAATATTTGTTTTTATTACTTTATTTTTTGTATATTAAAAAATAATTTAATATGCCAGTAAATACCTTTATTCATAAAATAAACGCATAATATATAATGCACAAACAAAAATCACTGCAGAAAGGTATCAAATCTTTTATTCCTATAGTGATTAAATAACTATCAACTTTCCATATAAAGGAAGTGAACAGTAATATTAATTATAATAAAATGAATAATACACATAAATAACTGTGGTATGGTTTGTTTAATGTACTTTATTCACACATGAATATAGTAACATTATTATAAACATAATTAAAAATATTATAATTAATAAATACTTCTAAAAATAATTTGTATATATAAAAAACAAATATTCTAAAAAAGAATATCTTTAGAAAGGGCATTACTTCCCTATATGATATAAATTATTAAAAATAGATTTTATTTATATAAAAGACTTAAATAGCACTTTATTGACAGTCTTACCTATCTATATAATTACAATTTGGATTAAATAGATTTGTACCACCACTTTGCAGGTTCCTCAAAATGGGAACCGGTTCTAGAACCGGCTCTTTGCCGGTTCTCACCGGTGTTACACACCAGGATCCCAAAAAGTACCTTAGGGACCCTGAACCACCACTACACCATTACAATAAGCCTCTGAAGAGACTGACCAATACTATACCAGTCGAAATATAATTGAGCCTAAGTGCAAATTGTATCAGGCATTTGTCACACTTTATTTATTTATTGTCTTACATTGTGGCAGGAAGCAGAATTTCTAGTATCTTACCACTATGAGTGCTCCTTCAACCACTGCCAGTCAGACAGAATTCAGTGATGCTATGTCTAAAGTACATATATATTCTGAACCACCTAGTGGCTGTGACACACCTGTCCCTATCAGCAAAATTTCAGCAGAGACACTTGATACTCTCCATGAGGTCAGTATTAGGTTAGAAGCAGGTACTTCCAACCCAAGGAAACGTGCTAGACAGAGCTCTCCCAACCATTCAGAGCCCAAATCTAAGACCAACCCGACAAATTCCAGGGATACTTATCCAGAACAGTCCAAGCCAATCTACTTGAGACTCAAGACCCTTCACAAAAAGAAACTCTCCCTTGCATCCACCATTAAAGTTATGGAGGGTAAACTAGCCAAAAACCTTTACCCAACCAGTCTAGACTTCAAATTCAATATTAACAGCACCAGAAATCCCATCTTAAAAGATGCATGGTCGAAAGCTGTCAGGAAGTGCAAAACTGAAATGACACTTGCTCTTATTGAAGACATCCAACGCACCTACAACAGAACTAAAGCTTCTATATCAAAGGACATGTCAGAGCTAGAGACTCTCCTTAGCAGGGACCAGTTCCAGGAGATCAAAGATTCCCTCTCCACAAAATTTAAGCAAATGGCACCAATATTGATGGAGAAGAAACAGAACCAGTTTAGAGGAACCAACGCCACCTCCAAAAGGAGACCAGCACAAGCAGTTAGAAGAACAGGTGCTACCAAAAGGAAACCTAAGAAGGACCCTAAAATAGACACTCTTCTCACAACTTTGAGAGCTCTATTTAAAAATTAAAAAAGACTAGACACAATTTACCACCATATAAAGTTTGATTAAAAAATACCCACCTAGTTATTTTCTTATTTGTCAATACATATATCAATGTCATTGTTTCCTTAAATAAAACATATTAAATATTGAAAAGCAATTTTCCTACCACCAAATTGCTGGTACCCCATACCACTTCAAACCACTTCCAGTAACCGGTTAAACCACCAAACAGCTGGTTCTGCAAGTGGTACACCACCAGCTTGTGAAAACTACCTTAAGGATGCAAAGAGGTCCTAATATATCAACTTACCATTGGATATACTCCCTTAAGTAATGTCCAGCATTGAGTGTCCAAACTTCTTGGAAACCCTCAGAAATGAGGCAAAACATTCACAACCTGGTATCTTACCAAAGAATACCAAGTTTGAAAGTTACATTGGTCATACTGTTATCAATATCTCTGACATTTCATTAGATCAATACCGAATCAAAGCCCTAGAAAAAGGTCTTACATTTTGTCCCACCCCTGGACAACCTGACAAATCTCAAATTTGGTTAGATTTCAAAGAATTCCATAGAAGACTGGAACTAATGGAATTCTTCAGCAGAGATAAGACAGATAATTATACAGATGACCCACAAATAAGCCAAAGTATTATTGATTTCATGAACCAAAATGCTAATGAAGACTCCACCACTACACCCGGTAGGTGTAAATACTGCCCTCTCATTAAGAAAATGGACAGTATTACTTGTAACTTCACTAAAAAGTCATATCAACCTATAGACTTACCAAAACACATCACCTGTGAATTATCAAATATCATATATCTGATTTCTTGCACTAAATGTAACAAACACTATGTGGGGGAAACATGTAGAGCATTTAGAATGAGAATGTATGAGCATAAATCATCAGTCTCTAAGGACAGCAAAAAATCAACCCCAGTATCACGTCACTTCTCTAGTGATGGACACAGCCAGAAATATATGCAGTTCTCTGTGTTAGAGTGGTGCACACCTAAATTTGAATCTGACAACACTTCCAAGAGAAGACGTATTGAGTTGTGTTGGATATTTAAATTGCACTCTCTATCCCCTATTGGCATCAACCAATTTGTGTGAAGATTTATGGCTATTATCCTGACTGTATTGCACTCAGCAGTCACCTCTTCTTTCTTCTATGTCTTATATGGCCATAAATTTCACCTGGATTCCCAATCTATAAAAAACACACAAAGTTGAATAAATTATTTTAACATCATAAATGTTAAAAAGGGTTAATTTAACGTACCATTTGGACGTGCCATAACCCTAATAAAATTTATTCGTCATAATAAAGTCAAAATACCTATTCAGAGGCTTTAAAATTAAATAAAACCATAAATATGAAAATAATTAATTATAATTTTTTCATAGCCATAAATCACCTAATTTATATTTTAACGCATAAAGTTACGTACGACGGAACAATTGATATATCGTCATACGCAAAATACGTAATTTTAAGTTTGTGACATCACAATTTATGTCACTAAGCCATGTATCTTGGTAATAGTGCATAAACACTTAACCAGTCAACATGGATGACAGAAAGTTTTTATGTGGACAGTGCAACAATGGATACAAGAACAAAAGTAGCCTTAGAAGGCATATCAATAGTATCCACAATGAAAAAAGATATATATGTGGCACATGTAACAAGGCATATATTAGGAATATGGATTATATTAAGCATATTACAAAGTTTCACCAGCCTTTAATATGCAAACAGGGACCTGAGTTAATCACCAGTATGCCACAACCTACATCCTCAAGGGTGAAGAAGCCAACAGCCCTCACCATTGACAATGAGGTTTATACTGCAATATGTAGCAGAAAGAGAACCCAGCCAACCTTGGTGACGAGCCCAAAGCGTATATTCTTACCACCTCCACCATCCAATGGAGCATGGTCATACAGAACATCTAAATTCTAAAAAGACCTAGACTTTGTAAAAAATAAACCAATATTTGTTTTTATTACTTTATTTTTTGTATATTAAAAAATAATTTAATATGCCAGTAAATACCTTTATTCATAAAATAAACGCATAATATATAATGCACAAACAAAAATCACTGCAGAAAGGTATCAAATCTTTTATTCCTATAGTGATTAAATAACTATCAACTTTCCATATAAAGGAAGTGAACAGTAATATTAATTATAATAAAATGAATAATACACATAAATAACTGTGGTATGGTTTGTTTAATGTACTTTATTCACACATGAATATAGTAACATTATTATAAACATAATTAAAAATATTATAATTAATAAATACTTCTAAAAATAATTTGTATATATAAAAAACAAATATTCTAAAAAAGAATATCTTTAGAAAGGGCATTACTTCCCTATATGATATAAATTATTAAAAATAGATTTTATTTATATAAAAGACTTAAATAGCACTTTATTGACAGTCTTACCTATCTATATAATTACAATTTGGATTAAATAGATTTGTACCACCACTTTGCAGGTTCCTCAAAATGGGAACCGGTTCTAGAACCGGCTCTATGCCGGTTCTCACCGGTGGTACACACCAGGATCCCAAAAAGTACCTTAGGGACCCTGAACCACCACTACACCATTACAATAAGCCTCTGAAGAGACTGACCAATACTATACCAGTCGAAATATAATTGAGCCTAAGTGCAAATTGTATCAGGCATTTGTCACACTTTATTTATTTATTGTCTTACATTGTGGCAGGAAGCAGAATTTCTAGTATCTTACCACTATGAGTGCTCCTTCAACCACTGCCAGTCAGACAGAATTCAGTGATGCTATGTCTAAAGTACATATATATTCTGAACCACCTAGTGGCTGTGACACACCTGTCCCTATCAGCAAAATTTCAGCAGAGACACTTGATACTCTCAATGAGGTCAGTATTAGGTTAGAAGCAGGTACTTCCAACCCAAGGAAACGTGCTAGACAGAGCTCTCCCAACCATTCAGAGCCCAAATCTAAGACCAACCCGACAAATTCCAGGGATACTTATCCAGAACAGTCCAAGCCAATCTACTTGAGACTCAAGACCCTTCACAAAAAGAAACTCTCCCTTGCATCCACCATTAAAGTTATGGAGGGTAAACTAGCCAAAAACCTTTACCCAACCAGTCTAGACTTCAAATTCAATATTAACAGCACCAGAAATCCCATCTTAAAAGATGCATGGTCGAAAGCTGTCAGGAAGTGCAAAACTGAAATGACACTTGCTCTTATTGAAGACATCCAACGCACCTACAACAGAACTAAAGCTTCTATATCAAAGGACATGTCAGAGCTAGAGACTCTCCTTAGCAGGGACCAGTTCCAGGAGATCAAAGATTCCCTCTCCACAAAATTTAAGCAAATGGCACCAATATTGATGGAGAAGAAACAGAACCAGTTTAGAGGAACCAACGCCACCTCCAAAAGGAGACCAGCACAAGCAGTTAGAAGAACAGGTGCTACCAAAAGGAAACCTAAGAAGGACCCTAAAATAGACACTCTTCTCACAACTTTGAGAGCTCTATTTAAAAATTAAAAAAGACTAGACACAATTTACCACCATATAAAGTTTGATTAAAAAATACCCACCTAGTTATTTTCTTATTTGTCAATACATATATCAATGTCATTGTTTCCTTAAATAAAACATATTAAATATTGAAAAGCAATTTTCCTACCACCAAATTGCTGGTACCCCATACCACTTCAAACCACTTCCAGTAACCGGTTAAACCACCAAACAGCTGGTTCTGCAAGTGGTACACCACCAGCTTGTGAAAACTACCTTAAGGATGCAAAGAGGTCCTAATATATCAACTTACCATTGGATATACTCCCTTAAGTAATGTCCAGCATTGAGTGTCCAAACTTCTTGGAAACCCTCAGAAATGAGGCAAAACATTCACAACCTGGTATCTTACCAAAGAATACCAAGTTTGAAAGTTACATTGGTCATACTGTTATCAATATCTCTGACATTTCATTAGATCAATACCAAATCAAAGCCCTAGAAAAAGGTCTTACATTTTGTCCCACCCCTGGACAACCTGACAAATCTCAAATTTGGTTAGATTTCAAAGAATTCCATAGAAGACTGGAACTAATGGAATTCTTCAGCAGAGATAAGACAGATAATTATACAGATGACCCACAAATAAGCCAAAGTATTATTGATTTCATGAACCAAAATGCTAATGAAGACTCCACCACTACACCCGGTAGGTGTAAATACTCCCCTCTCATTAAGAAAATGGACAGTATTACTTGTAACTTCACTAAAAAGTCATATCAACCTATAGACTTACCAAAACACATCACCTGTGAATTATCAAATATCATATATCTGATTTCTTGCACTAAATGTAACAAACACTATGTGGGGGAAACATGTAGAGCATTTAGAATGAGAATGTATGAGCATAAATCATCAGTCTCTAAGGACAGCAAAAAATCAACCCCAGTATCACGTCACTTCTCTAGTGATGGACACAGCCAGAAACATATGCAGTTCTCTGTGTTAGAGTGGTGCACACCTAAATTTGAATCTGACAACACTTCCAAGAGAAGACGTATTGAGTTGTGTTGGATATTTAAATTGCACTCTCTATCCCCTATTGGCATCAGCCAATTTGTGTGAAGATTTATGGCTATTATCCTGACTGTATTGCACTCAGCAGTCACCTCTTCTTTCTTCTATGTCTTATATGGCCATAAATTTCACCTGGATTCCCAATCTATAAAAAACACACAAAGTTGAATAAATTATTTTAACATCATAAATGTTAAAAAGGGTTAATTTAACGTACCATTTGGACGTGCCATAACCCTAATAAAATTTATTCGTCATAATAAAGTCAAAATACCTATTCAGAGGCTTTAAAATTAAATAAAACCATAAATATGAAAATAATTAATTATAATTTTTTCATAGCCATAAATCACCTAATTTATGTTTTAACGCATAAAGTTACGTACGACGGAACAATTGATATATCGTCATACGCAAAATACGTAATTTTAAGTTTGTGACATCACAATTTATGTCACTAAGCCATGTATCTTGGTAATAGTGCATAAACACTTAACCAGTCAACATGGATGACAGAAAGTTTTTATGTGGACAGTGCAACAATGGATACAAGAACAAAAGTAGCCTTAGAAGGCATATCAATAGTATCCACAATGAAAAAAGATATATATGTGGCACATGTAACAAGGCATATATTAGGAATATGGATTATATTAAGCATATTACAAAGTTTCACCAGCCTTTAATATGCAAACAGGGACCTGAGTTAATCACCAGTACGCCACAACCTACATCCTCAAGGGTGAAGAAGCCAACAGCCCTCACCATTGACAATGAGGTTTATACTGCAATATGTAGCAGAAAGAGAACCCAGCCAACCTTGGTGACGAGCCCAAAGCGTATATTCTTACCACCTCCACCATCCAATGGAGCATGGTCATACAGAACATCTAAATTCTAAAAAGACCTAGACTTTGTAAAAAATAAACCAATATTTGTTTTTATTACTTTATTTTTTGTATATTAAAAAATAATTTAATATGCCAGTAAATACCTTTATTCATAAAATAAACGCATAATATATAATGCACAAACAAAAATCACTGCAGAAAGGTATCAAATCTTTTATTCCTATAGTGATTAAATAACTATCAACTTTCCATATAAAGGAAGTGAACAGTAATATTAATTATAATAAAATGAATAATACACATAAATAACTGTGGTATGGTTTGTTTAATGTACTTTATTCACACATGAATATAGTAACATTATTATAAACATAATTAAAAATATTATAATTAATAAATACTTCTAAAAATAATTTGTATATATAAAAAACAAATATTCTAAAAAAGAATATCTTTAGAAAGGGCATTACTTCCCTATATGATATAAATTATTAAAAATAGATTTTATTTATATAAAAGACTTAAATAGCACTTTATTGACAGTCTTACCTATCTATATAATTACAATTTGGATTAAATAGATTTGTACCACCACTTTGCAGGTTCCTCAAAATGGGAACCGGTTCTAGAACCGGCTCTATGCCGGTTCTCACCGGTGGTACACACCAGGATCCCAAAAAGTACCTTAGGGACCCTGAACCACCACTACACCATTACAATAAGCCTCTGAAGAGACTGACCAATACTATACCAGTCGAAATATAATTGAGCCTAAGTGCAAATTGTATCAGGCATTTGTCACACTTTATTTATTTATTGTCTTACATTGTGGCAGGAAGCAGTATTTCTAGTATCTTACCACTATGAGTGCTCCTTCAACCACTGCCAGTCAGACAGAATTCAGTGATGCTATGTCTAAAGTACATATATATTCTGAACCACCTAGTGGCTGTGACACACCTGTCCCTATCAGCAAAATTTCAGCAGAGACACTTGATACTCTCAATGAGGTCAGTATTAGGTTAGAAGCAGGTACTTCCAACCCAAGGAAACGTGCTAGACAGAGCTCTCCCAACCATTCAGAGCCCAAATCTAAGACCAACCCGACAAATTCCAGGGATACTTATCCAGAACAGTCCAAGCCAATCTACTTGAGACTCAAGACCCTTCACAAAAAGAAACTCTCCCTTGCATCCACCATTAAAGTTATGGAGGGTAAACTAGCCAAAAACCTTTACCCAACCAGTCTAGACTTCAAATTCAATATTAACAGCACCAGAAATCCCATCTTAAAAGATGCATGGTCGAAAGCTGTCAGGAAGTGCAAAACTGAAATGACACCTGCTCTTATTGAAGACATCCAACGCACCTACAACAGAACTAAAGCTTCTATATCAAAGGACATGTCAGAGCTAGAGACTCTCCTTAGCAGGGACCAGTTCCAGGAGATCAAAGATTCCCTCTCCACAAAATTTAAGCAAATGGCACCAATATTGATGGAGAAGAAACAGAACCAGTTTAGAGGAACCAACGCCACCTCCAAAAGGAGACCAGCACAAGCAGTTAGAAGAACAGGTGCTACCAAAAGGAAACCTAAGAAGGACCCTAAAATAGACACTCTTCTCACAACTTTGAGAGCTCTATTTAAAAATTTAAAAAGACTAGACACAATTTACCACCATATAAAGTTTGATTAAAAAATACCCACCTAGTTATTTTCTTATTTGTCAATACATATATCAATGTCATTGTTACCTTAAATAAAACATATTAAATATTGAAAAGCAATTTTCCTACCACCAAATTGCTGGTACCCCATACCACTTCAAACCACTTCCAGTAACCGGTTAAACCACCAAACAGCTGGTTCTGCAAGTGGTACACCACCAGCTTGTGAAAACTACCTTAAGGATGCAAAGAGGTCCTAATATATCAACTTACCATTGGATATACTCCCTTAAGTAATGTCCAGCATTGAGTGTCCAAACTTCTTGGAAACCCTCAGAAATGAGGCAAAACATTCACAACCTGGTATCTTACCAAAGAATACCAAGTTTGAAAGTTACATTGGTCATACTGTTATCAATATCTCTGACATTTCATTAGATCAATACCAAATCAAAGCCCTAGAAAAAGGTCTTACATTTTGTCCCACCCCTGGACAACCTGACAAATCTCAAATTTGGTTAGATTTCAAAGAATTCCATAGAAGACTGGAACTAATGGAATTCTTCAGCAGAGATAAGACAGATAATTATACAGATGACCCACAAATAAGCCAAAGTATTATTGATTTCATGAACCAAAATGCTAATGAAGACTCCACCACTACACCCGGTAGGTGTAAATACTGCCCTCTCATTAAGAAAATGGACAGTATTACTTGTAACTTCACTAAAAAGTCATATCAACCTATAGACTTACCAAAACACATCACCTGTGAATTATCAAATATCATATATCTGATTTCTTGCACTAAATGTAACAAACACTATGTGGGGGAAACATGTAGAGCATTTAGAATGAGAATGTATGAGCATAAATCATCAGTCTCTAAGGACAGCAAAAAATCAACCCCAGTATCACGTCACTTCTCTAGTGATGGACACAGCCAGAAACATATGCAGTTCTCTGTGTTAGAGTGGTGCACACCTAAATTTGAATCTGACAACACTTCCAAGAGAAGACGTATTGAGTTGTGTTGGATATTTAAATTGCACTCTCTATCCCCTATTGGCATCAACCAATTTGTGTGAAGATTTATGGCTATTATCCTGACTGTATTGCACTCAGCAGTCACCTCTTCTTTCTTCTATGTCTTATATGGCCATAAATTTCACCTGGATTCCCAATCTATAAAAAACACACAAAGTTGAATAAATTATTTTAACATCATAAATGTTAAAAAGGGTTAATTTAACGTACCATTTGGACGTGCCATAACCCTAATAAAATTTATTCGTCATAATAAAGTCAAAATACCTATTCAGAGGCTTTAAAATTAAATAAAACCATAAATATGAAAATAATTAATTATAATTTTTTCATAGCCATAAATCACCTAATTTATGTTTTAACGCAGAAAGTTACGTACGACGGAACAATTGATATATCGTTATACGCAAAATACGTAATTTTAAGTTTGTGATATCACAATTTATGTCACTAAGCCATGTATCTTGGTAATAGTGCATAAACACTTAACCAGTCAACATGGATGACAGAAAGTTTTTATGTGGACAGTGCAACAATGGATACAAGAACAAAAGTAGCCTTAGAAGGCATATCAATAGTATCCACAATGAAAAAAGATATATATGTGGCACATGTAACAAGGCATATATTAGGAATATGGATTATATTAAGCATATTACAAAGTTTCACCAGCCTTTAATATGCAAACAGGGACCTGAGTTAATCACCAGTACGCCACAACCTACATCCTCAAGGGTGAAGAAGCCAACAGCCCTCACCATTGACAATGAGGTTTATACTGCAATATGTAGCAGAAAGAGAACCCAGCCAACCTTGGTGACGAGCCCAAAGCGTATATTCTTACCACCTCCACCATCCAATGGAGCATGGTCATACAGAACATCTAAATTCTAAAAAGACCTAGACTTTGTAAAAAATAAACCAATATTTGTTTTTATTACTTTATTTTTTGTATATTAAAAAATAATTTAATATGCCAGTAAATACCTTTATTCATAAAATAAACGCATAATATATAATGCACAAACAAAAATCACTGCAGAAAGGTATCAAATCTTTTATTCCTATAGTGATTAAATAACTATCAACTTTCCATATAAAGGAAGTGAACAGTAATATTAATTATAATAAAATGAATAATACACATAAATAACTGTGGTATGGTTTGTTTAATGTACTTTATTCACACATGAATATAGTAACATTATTATAAACATAATTAAAAATATTATAATTAATAAATACTTCTAAAAATAATTTGTATATATAAAAAACAAATATTCTAAAAAAGAATATCTTTAGAAAGGGCATTACTTCCCTATATGATATAAATTATTAAAAATAGATTTTATTTATATAAAAGACTTAAATAGCACTTTATTGACAGTCTTACCTATCTATATAATTACAATTTGGATTAAATAGATTTGTACCACCACTTTGCAGGTTCCTCAAAATGGGAACCGGTTCTAGAACCGGCTCTATGCCGGTTCTCACCGGTGGTACACACCAGGATCCCAAAAAGTACCTTAGGGACCCTGAACCACCACTACACCATTACAATAAGCCTCTGAAGAGACTGACCAATACTATACCAGTCGAAATATAATTGAGCCTAAGTGCAAATTGTATCAGGCATTTGTCACACTTTATTTATTTATTGTCTTACATTGTGGCAGGAAGCAGAATTTCTAGTACATATTTAATTTACTATGAAAACTGTGTATCAATATTTTTAAACTGTAAATAATTTTACTAGTAACTTGTATTTACATATTACTGTTAATTATAACATATATTATATATATATATAAATAAACAGTACCCGCATTTGTTATTTTCTAACTTGGGGGTAGGGACTGAAACATTGTCTTAGTAATCAGAACTTGGCACCAACATTGGTCCAATAAACATATTATTATTTGGTGTGATAACTGGGCAGTAATGAATGCCTTTCAGTCCAATCAAATAAAAGATATTTAGTTAATGGCTTTAGTTGGAACCGTATGGTTATATACAGCAGCTTTTAACATTGATTTACAGGTTAACCATATAATGGGTGCTAAAAATACAGATGCAGATATATTATCAAGATGGTCCATATATGAGCTGGCTACTGAGACTTGTTGCCCCCTACAATTGCTGTGTCCAGGCTCTGCTGTGTCTTTTAGGGACATCTACAACCAATTATATGCTTCACTTGGCTGATCAATGAATTGCTGGTGGCCTGTGACCAAATACCTTGGCTTCCTGTGGGCTTCCTACAAGTTGTTCCTTTCTGTCTACATGGGTCAACAGCCAGCCAACTTACAGACTGTGGTGATTTGCTTTGAATATTTGGCTCAGAACAATATGCATACTTGATCTAGTCTGTCCTAAAGCATTACTTTGACTTATTTAATTGCCCCACTGTTGCCGTGACAAGTAGAAAAGGCATGTTACTGAATAAATCAGTTCAAATGAACGCAAAACTTCACTTGAAAGTTAAAAAGTGTTATTTGAACTGAGTTACTGAAGAAATTGTCCAAAAATGTTAACAAAATTTCATAATGGTATTACATACAGGGTGATGTTTTTGGTCGCCTATTTTGGGTTTTTCAGACTGGCTTCTTTGATTCCAAATTCTGTCAAAACTTTTGATAAATCTAGGTATCCAGTCTTTGGGGATGTTATTTGGGGACCTCCAGGTGTTTATTTGATTTTGACTTGTGCTAAAAATATGCAGTCATCTGGTGATTATCAGGTAGTGCAGTTGCCAAACTTGGATAATCAAATTATCTGCCCAGTTACAGCTTTGAAAACGTTAATAACAAAGTTTTAGTACAATAAAGATACCCCCTTATTTTTAGTGAAAAATAGAATAGGGGTTCATACTGCTGTGGCACCCAAAGTTAGATCATTTTTAAAATGAGTTATTGTTACTTTGGGTTTAAATCCTTCACAATACACTTTTCATGTATTCCGTAGAAGTGGGACTTCTATGGCATTTGATAATAATGTGCAATTTGAAAATATTAACCAACATGTCAGCTGGCAAAGCGAGACAATCTGGCACTACCTTAATGTACACCTATAGCTGCTAGCACTGTACCTACAACTTTTGAACAACTTTTAAACAAACCTACTGAATTTGGGTTTTATTACCAAACATTAGAAACATGCTGAGTATAATTTACGCTTTATTATAAGCCTTCACTGTTGTAAAATGTAATATAGCACTTGTAAGTACTCTTGGGTTATCAGACCTATGTCATAAAAGGTTTTACAGATAGTTGTAGTGGTAGCAGCAAGGTACTTTCTTAGTTTGGTGTAATTAACAATGCCAAAAGCTCATTGATTGTGATTCATAAACACTATATTATTGCAGGTTAGAATTATAATAAATGTGGAAGTTTGTATAGTACTAAAAAGGGTTAACAAAGTGTTGTTAATGTGTTAACAAGCTAATTTTATTAACAGTTTTAATAAAACTCCAAAGTGTTCCTTGAACAGGCTTATTGTATTTTATTGTGTTCCCTTCAAGTGACCCACTATTCAGAATATATGAGAAAATAACCATGTTCACTTTGACAGACTCGTAAACATCTCAATCAAATTTCCTCCATGCTCGGAATACAACCTACTCTTGCATTCCACCCTTAGGAGGGCTGCCTCCACCTGGGCTTTTTAGCATGGTGTCCCAGTTGAACATATACAAGCACACGAAACGTGGAAAAGTAATGCCGTATGGACGTATCTCCATGCCTCTCCATCCTCCTCTTCGCCAGTTGCTGAGACATTTGGGAAACATTTATCTCATTAGTTTGGCTCCTTGGGAGTCAAACACATGTTTTACATGATTTTAACATCCTTCGGGAATATTAACGATATATATCATTTTCTGCAAAGGTCACTGGGTGTTCTCGACCATATACTCTAGCACTACAGTACTTGTCTCTCTAAACTTGAAACCATCATATGGTTCCCCCATTGCTTTTCCCAGGCGCTTCACCTTCACCGGCTTATAGGTCTTGAACTAATTTGACCTTTGACGTTTTTCAACTCTGACTAGGTTAATTCTGGCTCCAGCCTTCTCGGCCCCAAACATAATGGCTCAAATTATAAAAATGAAATATTACCTGAAGTTCACATCACTTTAAATACATGCTTTTTACATGGTAAATAATAGCTGAAGTTTGAATCATTTTCAAATAGACTTTCTAAAATGGTAAATATTAACTGAAGTTTGAATCATTTTAATTATGTTCCTATATAAATTGAACATCATGATCATTCAGTTTGAATGGCAAGTTGTAACTGTAACAGTATTTTATGCAAACTGTGCTTTAAAGAAGAATTGTTAAAGAAATAAATATTTTAAACCCACTGTTAGTATTATTGGCTCTGGGGGAATTTGCCAACCCTATTCAAAACCTTGGAAGTATGGACCTGAAGATTGTGCACCTTGAGATGTTCAACATAGTGATAGCATTGAGAACCTGGGGTAGTTACTGGTGCCATTCTACTAATACAGTTAATTGTGATAATCTTGGGGTGGTGTTTGTGGTCAAGACTAGTAAGACCAAAGACCCCTTCCTGGCTTGGCTTGTGTTAGAAACATATGGCTCCTATCAGCTCGCTATGATATTGATCTGCAGATATCGCATATATCTTGGTGTCATAATGTCATAGCTGACTCCTTGTCTAGAATATATTCAAACAGCCAGTAAATGTCAACATTTTAAAGAAATTGAAAAATAAATATGTCTAGGATTACATACCCAGTGCTTATTTAGACCTGGATCTCAATCTGTAATTTCAGTATTGAACCTTCCCTCATCTTATCTCATTACATCTGCCGTCCAGAGGACCAGAACTGCTTATAGATTTTCCACCAGAAGTGCTCGTCTTACTCATTTCAGAACCTTTTTCTCATTTTTGATGTTCATAACACTTCTGGTTAGCTTAACCGTTCAATCTCTCCTGACATTCTAAGAATATCTGTACACTAATTCCCTATCTCTCAAGGTCATACTTAATTACCCATCCTCCCTGAAGGCAGCTGTCAGGTGTTATAGCTGGTATTTAAACATCTTGTCACACCATTTGATCCATTTTTACCTAAGATATATCTCAATCAACTCTACTTTTAATCCCACTCCCAGGGGTGTATTTGACATCAAGACCCTAGCACTGATCTCCCGTACTTGTGAGATTTTGGATGAACCCCAGTGTATAGAGTTGCCTTCCTACTAGCCTTCTTTGCTTTTCTGAGGATGTACAATGTGGCTCCTCATTCCAGATTCAAATTTGATTCTAAGAGGCATTTACTTGATGTAGTTTTTAATCACCCAGGAGCTTAGGTCCTCCTTAAATGAACCAAGACCTTGCAGGATACCTCATCATTTTGTACAAATTCTTCTCCTCTCTAATCGAACCTTGTGTCCTGTTTTGGTACTCCAAGATTTCCTGGGTTCTTGCCCCTTGTCCAGTACCTCCCCCTGTTTGCTTCCCACCGTTTCATCCAGTAATTGACAACACCATTAGAGATGGCTTGAGAAAAGTTTTGACTCACCTTGGTATCCCATCAACAGGCCATGGATTCCATACATTTAGGAGGTCGGGGGCAACCCTTGCCTATGACAACAATATCAATCTTCAGCATATTATGGCTCATGGCTTTGGATAAGCTTGACTATATGGATTTATCTGCAGAATGCCTCCAAGGCCCCTTCCATAATTCCCCTCACTTTTGAGTAAATCATCCCTCCTCAACTCTAGGTGGACTTGTGCTTTTAAAATTTTTGGTGCGACACCAAGTCCAATTCAATAATCATCATTCCAGAGACGTAGCCAGATCGACAACCACAGAGACGCCAGGAAATTTAGATACTAAGGTGGGAAAGCTTTATCAAAGAGATAGCATTTTTTTCCTGAAACAAGCAAGAGTTGGAGCAGAACGTACATCATCAGGCAAATCATGTGGGAGGATCAAAAGCAAAACTGTGACCAAAGTGTTTTTTTCATTTGTGTACAGATGGGTAGAATTGAGGAACCTCTTAATTGGGTGGTTGTATCTTGTGCCATACCTTCCACAACAAATAGACAGATGAGGGTTGAAGTAGTTTGGGTGACCACTGTGCAGAAACTTATTAACCAAAGTAGGTGTTTTTAAAATATACCGAAATTCAACTGGCAACAAATGGAGTTTTTTGAGAATAGGACTAGCCCGTGAGTATCTGTTGCAATTTGTGACAATCCTCCTGAGTGTATTTTGAATACACTACAGTTTTTTTGTTTTTTTTTTATTTGTCTTTTTTATTTTCATACAAAGGGTACAAAGAATGTAACATTTTTAACAGAAACACAATGTTCATATACTTTCTATTTTTTAACAACAACACAAAATTAATAAAGAGAAGTGGAAAAAGTTTCAGCAAGTTACAGGGAAAAAAATACCTCAGACGCCCCGGGCAAGAAGAGAAAGCAAACTCCAACTATTCTTAAATTTTTGGTCGGTAAGGGAGATAACTGCCAAAAATTGTTGTTCCTCATATTTTTGTTTGAAAAATATTTGGAAGGTAGTGAAAGTCACAGGGGTATCTTTTACTAAAGCTTTAAAGATGTACTGTTTGGCTAGCAAGAATATAATTTCCAGTTGTTTATTATCTACAAGCCCCAGGAGCACTGTTTTAACATTTAGACAAAAAGATAAATCCACTTCGTTCTGAACCCACTGCTTGATTTTTTGCCAAAAAATATGCACAATTGGGCACTGGATAAACACATGGGATATAGTCTCTGGTGAATTCATACAAAAGCGACACAAATTATTAGTCGATTTTTTAATCTTGAACAAAAGACTTTTGTTCCTAAGATACGATTTATAATCCTGTATTGCAACCAAATTATTTCATTATCTTGAATAACTTTGAAACAGTGTTTGTAAATTGCTTTCCAATCCTCATAATCCAATTTGTCTTCAACCACCGTTTCCCACTTTGTTTTAAAAGGCAGGGTTTGAAATTGGCTTGTGTTAGTGAGTAACTTGTAGAAATCTTTACTTCCCTTTCTGGATTTTAATAAAATTTCTATGGTAGTCGGCCATATAGGTTTGACAATTGGATTTTGTAAATGTATATTAAAATATTTTTTCAAAAGAGTTTTTAGGCGGTGGTAATCCAGGAAATTGGTCTTTATTTTGAAAATTCTTGTCAGGTCATCTAAGGAAATTAATTTACATTCACGGAATAGGTCTGCAATGAATACTATGCCCTTACTATACCAGTCTTGATAGAATATGGGAGCATTCGAGATGGATGGATTGTACCAAAGAGGGCTATTGAGTACTTTATCGTTTTGGTCTATAGAGATGCTATCAATTACTTTGGCCCATGATAGTAAAGTACTCTTCCAAAAATTATTAGTAATCTTTCTAGCTAGGGTTTTATGCCATAGAGAATGCAAATTAAAACATTTCTCATAGTCTTTCAAATTGTAGAGACAAAGCTCATACCATGGAGTATGTTTTGTATTTAGCAATCGTCTTATCCAGGTACATTTTAGACTGCATATGAATTTCTCCAAGTCAATCATGCAGAGCCCTCCATTCATGTAATCACAGCACAGCTGTTTCCTATTTATTTTGTCAGGTTTGCCATCCCATATAAATTTGAAAAAGGTAGACTGCAGTTTGCTTATAACGCACTGATCTGGATTTGGGATGGACATAAACAAATGGTTTAACTTGGATAAGATAAGTGTTTTAATCACAGTGATTTTTCCCAAAGGTGTAAGGAACCTTTTTTTCCACACATTTAGGGACTTATTAAGATCATCAAGTACTGGTTCATAGTTTAGATTAACTACTAAGTCTAAATCAACAGAAAACTTAATTCCCAAGAGATTGAATGTGTCATTTCCCCATACCAGGCCTTTAGTAACATTTTTTCTCCGTATTCATCCTTAAACCAGAGAGTGTACCAAATATTTCTAAAGTGTTTAATGTTGCTTGGAGTGAACTCGCAGTACCATCTAAAATAAGTGTTGTGTCGTCGGCAAATTGAGTCAATTTAATTTCTTTTCCATTTATTTTGATTCCTTTTATTACATGATTTTCGGAAATCAAAACTTGTAGTATTTGTGCACCAAGGATAAACAAATAAGAGGAGATAGGATCTCCTTGTCTACAACCTCGGTTAATGGGAAACGGCTGAGATAGGATACCACATTGCTGGACGGATCCAGTTATATTAGTGTTAAATATTGTAATCCATTTAATCATTTTAGGTCCAAAGCCCAATAGTTTTAAAGTCCCATAGAGAAAGTCCCAAGATACAGAATCAAAGGCCTTCTCGAAATCTATAAGCATAAGAAGTCCTGGGATACTCTCCTTCTCAGTATAATGAAGAATGTCATAGATTAGGCGAGTATTTTCACCGATAAATCTTCCAGCCACAAATCCTGTTTGAGTTTTAGATACTAAACTGTCCAAAACTGTTTTAATTCTGTTAGCAATGGTTGAAGAAAAGATTTTGTACACAACTGAAAGAAGGGAAATTGGCCGCCAATTCTTCAATAGCATTCTAGATTTATTTCCTGTGGGTATACATGAAATGACACATTGTCGCAAGGTGATTGTCATGTTCCCCATTTTGTAAGACCAGTTGTATGCTTGTAGGACAAAATCTTTTAACTTGTTCCAAAACACCTTAAAGAATTCTACAGGAAATCCATCTATACCCGGAGCCTTTGTAGTTTTTTGGGTTTGGATCTTTAGTCTTGTGTACCGGGTTGCTGGTATTGGTGCCTGGATGTGTGGATGTGGCTGCCTTGGTTGGATGTCTGGGGTGTTTTCCTGTGGAGTCCACAATGGTTGTTCCTTCTTTTCTGTCAAAACTTGTGCCAGTGCATACTGAAAGAAAGAAACTTGGATGACCTAAAAAACTTGTCATTCTCAGTGAATTAGAATAAAAATGCTTGTAAATAAAGGTTCTATTGGCCTGCACACTAAATCAATGTATACTATGTTGAGTATTGCAATATCTACTTGATGAAGACATGAATGATATAAAATTAGTGTTGAATCTTTAACAAAAATTATGACTGGATGCATGTTGGTGCCTTCCGATTACTCTTGCTCCCCTTGGCTTACGTCCAAGGCTGTCCCCCCCGTAGACGAGTCGATGCTTCCTTTTTTGACTGCTTGTAAATAAAGGTTCTATTGGCCTGCACACTAAATCAATGTATACTATGTTGAGTATTGCAATATCTACATGATGAAGACATGGATGATATAAAATTAGTGTTGAATCTTTAACAAAATTATGACTGGATGCATGTTGGTGCTTTCCGATTACTCTAGCTCCCCTTGGCTTACATCCAAGGCTGTCTCCCCCGTAGATGAGTCGATGGTTCTTTTTTTGTATTGGTGTTACCTGTTCACTCTTGTGTCTCTCGGACTTACATCCAGGGCTGTCCCCCCCGTGGATGGGTCAGAGGGGTCTGGGGATGATCCGGTCACAATTCCAATAGATGGACTTTGATGCCTTTGCTCAATTTTCCGTGTTAACCGGTTGACAAACATGTCTGCTAATCGAAAAATTTTTTTCCTGTGTTAAATAGCTGCTGACCTTTAAATGATAAACATTTGCAGAACATGTTAACCCTAAGCTTGCGAAAGATATCAGTGTTAATCACTGCAAGTGCCAACCCTTGCCTAACATGTCTGTTGTCTATTTGATCAACCTGTCAGTGTTAATTATTTGCTGAACTAGCATGAGCTAACTTTTGGCTTAACTTGTCTGTGTTACTCTTCTGTAGAACTTTGAATATTAACTAAGCGTTGAAGAGGTTGTGTTAAATTTATATAATTTAGAATGCCATTTTATGATATCTATACTTAAATTGTGTCAGTGTTAACAGTATTCAATAATAGAATTTTAACCATTCACTGATGTCAATGCTAGTAATCTGTAGAATTTGTAAATATTAACCATTTGCTGATCAAGTCAATGTAAATCATGTGGAGTTATGAGTATTAACCTATTATTGAACACATCAACGTTACTCTATAACCAAATACATTAGCGCTCATATTATACTAATTTTTCTCAAGAGTAATTTGTTTGCCAAATGTTTTCCGGGCTAAACACCGGCTGAACCTTTCGCTGATAACTCTTCATGTCATTGTCAATGTTAATCTCCAGGAGAACGCTTTAGTGTTAATATTGTAAGGATCAATTATTAAACATATAAGTACTATGTTAAACATTTGCTCGTGTTAATGCTTTGTTGAATTCGTCAGTGTTAATTATTTATAGAACTCAAGTGAACTAACCGTTCACTGAACCTGTCTGTGCTAATGAATAGCATAACTTGACAGTGTATAACTACTTGTAGAATTCAAGAATGTTAACCACTGTTTAAACATGTCTGTGTGTACATATTACTGATTTAGTATATGTTAACCATTTGTATATTAACCAATCATTGAACATGTTAATGTCAATATTAGCATAACTTGACAATGTACAGCTTATTTGTAGAACTTATGAGTGTTAACCACTGGTGAATCATGTCAATGTTAATATAACTCGGACCCTGTCAGTGTTAGCTATTTATGTATTTGTTTGTTGAACTTGTTAATGCTAACTTTTTACAAAGTACAACATTGTAGACATTTAACTAAGGCAGTTACATCTGTATATCCAGGTATTACTATTAGCAACCTGGTACATAAGATTAAAGATCTAAACCTAAAAAAACTATAAAGCAGCATTACTGCTTGTAGGCACTTATGATATGACTCCGAAAGCCACATGGCAATGGTATAAGGAGAAACAAAGGCATGGGGAACCTGGACTATACAACTTTCACTTCATTCTACAACCTCCAGCTCAATTATACAGGACAAATATAGAACGCTGATCCTTGAAATAAGGAAACATAATCCAAACATTTGTTTACTTGTGTCAGCCATACTTCCAAGAGTCTTCGACTTCTCTCAAAATAAGAATTATCTAATAGAAGTAAACCAGAAAATAGAACAACTTTGTCTAGAATTTCAGTCTTGTTCATATTTGTGTTCATGCAAACCGTTAATGAAAAATGGCAAGCCAATAGATAAATATTACCCATGGGATGGGCTTCATCTTACCCTTGAAGGCTCTAAAGTTTTTTTTTATGGGTCATATGGTTCCAACCTTAAAAAAGATTGTAATAGTGATTACAAACAAACTTGGATGACCTAAATAACCTGTCATTCTTAGTGAATTAGAATAAAAATGCTTGTAAATAAAGGTTCTATTGGCCTGCACACTAAATCAGTGTATACTATGTTGAGTATTGCAATATCCACATGATGAAGACATGGATGATATAAAATTAGTGTTGAATCCTTAACAAAAACTATGACCGGATGCGCGTTGGTGCTTTCCGATTACTCTTATTCCGCCGTGGCTTACGTCCAAGGCTGTCCCCCCGTGGATGAGTCGATGGTTTTTTGTTTTTTTTTTTGTATTGGTGTTACCTGTTCACTCTTGGGTCTCTCGGACTTACATCCAGGGCTGTCCCCCCTGTGGATGGGTCAGAGGGGTCTGGGGATGATCCGGTCACAATTCCAATAATTTGCTCAAATTTCCGTGTTAAACAGTTGACAAACATGTCTGCTAATCAAAGATTTTTTTTCCTGTGTTAAATAGCTGCTGACCTTTAAATTATAAACATTTGCAGAACATGTTAACACTAAGCTTGCGAAATATATCAGTGTTAATCACTGCAAGTGCCAACCCTGGCCTAACATGTCTGTTGTCTATTTGATCAACCTGTCAGTGTTAATTATTTGCTGAACTAGCATGAGCTAACTATTGGTTTAACTTGTCTGTGTTAATCTTCTGTAGAACCGTGAATATTAACTCAGCGTTGAAGAGGTTGTGTTAACTCTATATAATTTAGAATGCCAATACATGATATCTGTACTTCAATTGTGTCAGTGTTAACAGTATTCAAAATAGAATTTTAACCATTTACTGATGTCAATGCAAGTAATGTGTAGAATTTGTAAATATTAACCATTTGCTGATCATGTCAATGTAAATCATGTGGAGTTATGAGTATTAACCTATTGTTGAACACATCAACGTTACTCTATAACCAAATGCATTAGTGCTCATATTGTACTAATTTTTCTCAAGAGTAACTTGTTTGCCAAATGTTTTTCCGGGCTAAACTCCGGCTGAACCTTTCGCTGATAACTCTTCATGACATTGTCAATGTTAATCTTCAGGAGAACGCTTTAGTGTTAGTATCGTAAGGATCAATTATTAAACATGTAAGTACTATGTTAAACATTTGCCTAACCTGCTCGTGTTAATGTTTTGCTGAACTCGTCAGTGTTAATTAATCCTAGAACTCAAGCGAACGAACCGTTCGCTGAACCTGTCTGTGCTAATGAATAGCATAACTTGACAGTGTATAACTACTTGTAGAACTCAAGAATGTTAAACATTGTTTAAACATGTCTCTGTGTATATATTACTGATTTTTGTATATGTTAACCATTTGTATATTAATCAATCGTTGAACATGTTAATGCCAAATATAATTGACAAAGTAATTTCATATCTTCTCAGTTTTTTGGAAAATATCACGTTCCCACCAACCCTCCTGCTATAAAACAAGAAAATCTTGATGTAAATGACTTGTAAATATAGTATAATGTTTCTAATGTTTTTCGTTGTGGTGATACATGCAAGGGTACCAGAAAGCATGCTTTTTCTATACAGTCAAATGTTCATGAAAAGTAATGATAAATTTGTTGTTAGTGGATATCAATTATTTGACTATATTCATATTTTTATAAATGTTGGAGTGAACTCAAGTAATTATTTCAATGATGTCAAGTGAAATAGGCGTGTTGTCGGCAAATTGTCAAGGATTACGGGATAAAAACAAATGCTGCGACGCTTTAAATTATCTCGAAAATTTAAATGCATCAGTTTTCTGTTTGCAAGATACACACTGGACTGAATGTGACATTAAACGCTTGAAAAATGTTTGGAAAGGAGAGTGCATTATAGCTGGATCCAAAACAAACTCTAGAGGAGTCGCAATCCTTCTTAAAAAAAACTTAGAATATAAAATAATCGACTCATTCACAGATACAATTGGCAACCTTATTAGCCTGGATATAAATATTAGTAACATAAAATTAAAGCTTATTAATGTCTATGGACCGAATATTGACTCGCCTTCATTTTACAAAAAAATCAACGATATAATTGAATCTAACGACCAAGACTACATAGTAATCTGTGGAGATCTGAACCTTGTCATGGATCCTAACCTTGACTGTCAAAACTATAAACATTTAAATAACCCAAAAGCCCGAAATGAACTGCTGCATATCATGTCAACATATAACTTAAAGGATTTGTACCGGGAACTAAACCCTTACACCAAGCGATACACTTGGCGCAGAAGAAATCCCATAAAACAGGCTAGATTAGATTACTTTCTTTGCAGCGACACCCTAGTGGATATTGTGAACTCTTGCGTTATAAAGCCAGGATATAGAACAGACCACTCTTTTGTAATTATGAAGCTAGGTATCTGCAAATTTAAGAGAGGGCTTGGATTATGGAAACTTAACTGTTCCCTTCTTAAAAACAAGGACTATTTAATCCTGATAAATAATTTAATTGATAGAGAAAAATTAACTTATTCGGCTATGGTTTATAATCCTATTAGTGTTGCCGCTATTCCTAATTCTGAATTACAGTTTACTATAGCTGATGATACCTTTCTCGAAATTCTGCTTCTCAAAATTAGAGGTGAAACAATAAAATTTGCAAGTACTCTCAAAAAGCAGTCAAATGAGCTTGAACTTAAACTGGAAACTGACATTGAAAATTTAGAGAAAGAGTGTTTCCCAGGTAGTATTGAAAAACTTTATGATAAAAAGCAAGAACTCCAAAACATTAGAGAAACCAAAATTCAGGCGATAAAGATACGCTCGAGGGCAATTTGGCTAAAAGACGGAGAGAAACCGTCTAAGTATCTAACCTCATTGGAAAATAAATATTATATAGAGAAAACCATAAAGCGTTTGGAAAAACAAGATGGCCAGATCTTGACTAAACAAAGCGACATACTAAATGAAGTAAAAAGTTTCTATGAACACTTGTTCTCGAAATCAGCAAATACAAGTGATCTTGAATTGGCCAATTTACTCGAAAATTCCACGTACCCTAAACTAACTACTGTGGAGTCTGATCGATTAGAATGTGAATTAGCGTTGTCCAAAATTTCAAAAGCCCTTCAAAATATGAATACACTACAGTTTGCGCATGTGAAAACTGGATAGACTTCCGAGAGAGTTGCAGTAGTCGAGACGACTGCTCACCAGGGCATATGCCACTGGGACAGCAGCAGCATCCATCATGTACTGCCTGACCCACCTGAGATCATGCATTTGAATGAAGCAAGCCTTACAAATATTGTGGACATGATCAGCAAATAAACAGTAGCATCAAACCAGACACCCAGATTCTTTACAACAGCTGATGAATGCAAAAGTTTACCAAATATCCTCACAGGGAGGTGAGAATCTAATTTCTTTAGCTGAGCATGAGATCAAAATATGATGAACTCTGTTTTATCAGGGTTTAATTTAAGCATGCTTGATGACATCCATTCTTGAATATCCTGAAGACAAGAATTTACTTTTTCAAAGGCAGAAGAGGCATTTTTGTAGGACAAATGAACGAACAACTGAGTGTTGTGAGCATAGAAATGGAATTGGATATCAGAGTGCCTTCGAATAACCTTACTCAAAGGAGTGGTGTATAGGGAGAAAAGCAGATGGTGAAGGACATAGCCTTGTGGTACTCCAAACAACAGCTCATGCAATTCTGAGAGGGTTGACCCAATTTTAATTGCCAGAAATTGATGGCTGAGATAGGAGGAGAACCACTTTAGGCCATGCTGCACACACCAAACCAGGATTTAAGACATTTTAGAAGAGTGTCATGGTTGATTGTACCGAAGGCGGCCGATAAATCAAGTAGGACAAGTGCCGTAGGATCGCCACTTGACAGCGAGGTATTGATCTCATTTTTGATATGGATTAGGGCAGTTTCAGTTGAGTGACCAGTTTTGTACGCTGATTGTTGAGGATTGTCTAGATTGTTACTATTGATGTGTTGCATAAGCTGTTTAACAACCAACTGTTTGACTAAAACACAGTCCTGACACCGGACAATAATTCTTTAAGTCTTTATTAGGAAGTGATGTTTTCTTAATCAGAGGGGGGAGTGACAACTGCCTTCTTGAACTGTTGGGGAAAAACACCATCGACCAAAGAAAAATTAACAAGTTTTGTAATGAATGGGAGTAAAATATCCACACAGTCTTAGAGAAGAAAAGTGTGCACTAGATCTAAAAGACATGATTTAGTAGGAGAATTTTTGATAATCTTCAATATATCATTCTCAGAGACCTCACAGAAATGTGACAGGTTGAATGGTAAATCTGTGGGTGGTGCAACGATTGTGGTAGATGCCAAGAATGTATCTCGGATTATCTTGATTTTTAGTGAAAAAAGAGGTAAATTGATTAGCCAAGGATTTGCCAGACTGGTGAGGAGGAAGAGTCATTTCGCGACCCTTATTAAGAACTTGTCATAGTTCTTTGGATCACGGCTGTTGTCTCTGCTCAACTGAGACCTGTCTTTGCACCACATATGCTCAAACTGATGCCTAACCGACGCTCTTTATGACGTATGCTATGTATACTTACGTCACTTCATTCATTATTTCTTTGTGGAGATATTTGTCAAAGTTTTTCATTAATTTAGTTTTGAAACATTAATTAAGTTTGAAAACCACGTTATTCTATATGTATGTATTTTTACCACTAGATAGGTACTAATACAGAGCTTCTGTTCGTTTTATGCCATAACATTCCATGTACAATTGGTGGAGAAATTAGAGAAAAGTTAAAATTTATATTGAATTTATACTAATGTATCAATACAGATGACAGTCTACAGTGTTTTACACCATCTGCTAGTGCACAGAGATGGCAAAGTAAGTACATCTACTACAAAAGTTTCAAAAAAATCTATTTGTGATGAAATTAAGGTGTATAACTGCATATAAATCGTGTCTGACTTTAAATTCTATTCATAAGAAGCTTATATAACAAAACAAACTGAGGAACACAGAAAATTTTATTGTAACATATTTTTTCATGCACTTGTAAATCACAGGCTTGAAAGCGATGCATTTCTCATCAGATCAGGTCACATCAAGTCAAACGTTCTGCTCTCTCTGTTTGCATCTTGTTTTAACTATTTCATGACTAATACCTTATGCATTATTATTGCTACTATTCTTTTGTATTCTATGTTACCACAACTCTACATTGTAATGCAAAAGAGTACTTTTATAACACCTTTATAACATTTAATCTCCATCATATGACAGACTCTAAGACTGAAAGATATTGATAAAGTTTAGTACACCAGGGGTGGTATTCACTAACATTCCTAGTTCTTAGTCCTATCTTATACACAATTATCAATCATCAATTTCTAACAATACTCTATATCAATTATCTAATTTAGTTACTAATTGAAAAGTATATTGATTCTACATGAAGATTTAAGAGCTAAAATTGTGCTTACTGGTATAGAAATAAAATCAGGCATATGATTAAAATGATAAACTACTAAAGTTAGGACAAAGACTAAGATAGAAATGTTAGTGAATACCGCCCCTGGTGATCATGTATTAGGATATTAACAACAAGTAATGGCGGATAATTCTTTGTGATAATGTCATTTAGCAAAAGTGCAATTAACATACATCAAAGCTTTTTTGGATGTTGTAATCAATAACCTTTATTCTCTGTCCTTTGCTCACTTACTTGTGTTAGTTTTATTGGAAGTGGAATTGACTTTAAAAAGATTAAGTGCTATAAGAGTTTTTATTAAATCAGATTCTTATTAGATTGTGATTTTTTCATTTGTTTATTATATTTTCTTTGAGATTATAATAATTTCCAGGGGGATGATTTGACTAATGTTTTTTTCTTGGGAGCTGATTTGACTAGGGTGTTTTATTTTGGGGGCCGATTTGGCAAAGCGCCAATTGGTCTATGATTCATTTGGTCATTTATGGCTCAATTTATATGCAGCTAGATAGATTACACAGGTCATCATTTCAGTGGCATCAAATGTATTTTACTGACTTCTAAACTTCATCTTTAGCACCTACAATATTTCTCCTAGCTATTTTGTGATTCCATCTTCCACCTTCTAAATTTTAAACTTTGAGACACCTGTAAGTGCTTTTCTGGAATTTGGCCATATGTTTTCTGCTTTGGGTGTCTCACTTTACACCTACTTTTATTTCTATCCTAATTTTGGTTTTCTTGTATGTATCATAACATTCCTCCATTTAACATACAAGTCAAGTAATTGCATCGAGTGGTTTTGGACTTGAACCACCTTCTTTTACTTGGGCTTGGCCCTAAGCTTATGGGACATTTCCCTTTTCATTACATCATTCCCCATTATCTTTCCCAAGGTCACAGCAAATTGCTTGACCTTGGCCTTGCTATTACCTTCACCTTCCTTTCTGTTCTGGTTCAATTTGAAGGTGGTGCAACCTCTTAAACTAGTATGATCACTTTTGATGTATACACTTTTTACACTACAGATTGTGCATATGTTAAATCATTTAGTATCAAACTAGAAATTTAAAAACCCACTAGTTAGGGTATCATGTTGGTAGGGTGTTTAACCCATAATCCAAGGGTCGTGTGTTCGTGGACTTTTCCTCTCTCCACCCAGGGGAAAATATGTGTACCCAACAATACGGGATACTGGCTTCTGCACCTTGCATAACAGTAACAGGTAAGGTTACCAATGCTAGCTATTCTTGTTGCGGTAATACTGTGTAAAACGCTTTGAGCTAATAATAGAGATTGCGCTATGTAAGAGCCCAGTATTATTATTAGTTGTTGTTTAATTATTGAGTTTGGGCCATCTGGGGGTTTTACATAGCTTTTTACACACCTCAGAAAAACGGATGCCTAGTTCTTAAAATAGGTCTGATTTGGCAAAGAATAGATAAGTTTTAGTCTTACTGTTTTAAGTGTGATACCATAATTCACTGGACATTTTTCTGTCTTAGTTCTCACATGATTTAAAAATGTCACTACAGAGTTAAAAAGTCACGGTCACTGGATGGTGAAATGAGACTGACCAGATTTGATCATTTCAGAAAGACCACAGCAGATTTGAAAACTATCCTAGATGTACCAGATCAGAGCACTTTGGGCTATTTCTAAATGGGGAACGATGGTTGAGCTGCAATTTAATAACATTACAAAAATTTGAATATGAATTTGTTTTAAAAGCAAACCACATTCTCTGCACGAAAAAAATATACTTTGCTGAGATTGTGACCTTAACAACAATTAAAGGCTCAAAATTTTAAGTAACCAATTGAATGCTGTATAAAATGTATGTTGATTTATTTGTGCGTCCATTTTTATATTTTTGCACATTTTAAAAGTTAGTACTCTCTGAGTGATAGCATATTACGTAATCATACCCAAGTCAGTTTTATTTCTTTTAAAGTGAGAATTGCTATAGTTTGCCATTACACGTATGTCTAGATGTGTAATCTTGGTGTTTTTTGGCAACTTTGCTCCAGTGTCAAACCAATGGAGGAAAAACAGGTTTCTATATGAGTGTCAAATTTGACCATGCTTTTCTGAGCATAACAATATATTCACTATGTGCCTGTTATCCTAAAGGAATGTGTAACATAAAGAATCCATTGTTCTTCCATTGCCTCAGAGAGTTCAATAGTTGTATATTATAAGCACTGGGGCTTGAAAAGATTTGGCCAGTGATCTGAATTGCTATCCAAGCTAACTCGGAACAATATGTAAGAAGTACTGATGTCCTGCCCGCGTATTTCTGATGTTGCTATAAAGCTAATAAAGGCAGAATATACTTGGCAAGAAGATAAGCTTTCTAAATATCTGGTTAGGCTATGAAAGTCCATTAAAACTAGGGTTATACTGCTCCCTTTAACAGCTACTGTCATATAAATACACCCTTCCAAATGGGTTTGAGCCATCAACAATTAATGGTACATTTTAAATGATTCTCAGTTAATAACAGTGCATGTTTATTTCCATCTACTACACACTGTTTTTACCATTATAACTCTACGACATGTTTGTTTCTACGACAAATTATTAAATAATACATGATGTATATGCATATTTTGTATAGTCTTGAAATAGTCTTAAATTAAAGAAATGTCACTGCATACCATGTATACACGTGCTACCATACAGTTAATAAGTGTTCTTTTTTCTTAATAAGCGTTTTATTTTTGTGTGTCCCAGGGTTCAATTTCCTGACTGTTGTTACAGATATTAACTGTTTAGATGCATTTGCTTTACTTTTATTCCTTGACAAACCATCCAGAGAACTTGCAGGTAGACAGAAGACTTTTACATAAAGTCATGTACCCTTTATCCCATTTGGAAGATAATTTGTGTGACTCCAATGCTTCGTAGATTATGTGATGGTATTAAGGTAAAAAAAGTTATGTTATTGTATAACAGTTGAAGCAAAACTCACACACAATGAGTTATTCATTATTATTATTGAAAGTCTTTTATATGTTTTATATTGGCGGCTCAAAGGGAATAACATATTATAGCCTAAAGGCAGCTCTGCAATAAAATGTTTTCAATAGCTTCTTCAATGTTTTAGTATTGCCTTCAGATTGTATATCACAAGGCAGACTATTCTATAAAATAGACCGACAAATGTTGAAATCTTTTCCTTCAGCTTTTCAGGTTGCTTTCTCCACTTTAATTTTACTATTTGTGTAGGACCTAAGGTATATTATTGTGTGTTTCTTGCATGAGTCCAGTAAGGCAGACTGGTGGCTTATTGCTGAGACATGAGTAACTATATAGAACTGAAGTCGAAGTTCCACAGGCAACCAGTGAAGTTGGTGTCTTGGGGGTACAGCATTTTCTCTTAAATATGCTTGGCAAATTATTCAAAAGTGAACAGAGACACTTGTGTGATAAAATTATGTTCTACTGAATATGTAATAGGTAATTATTTATTTTTTGAAATCTGGTTCTGATTCTATATAAAAAAGGAAAAATGTAAATCCATTCAGCCATTTCAAAAGCACTTTGCTCACACCTCTGCTATGTGAAATGGTGTTATCATATACATAGCTTTAGCAACTAATTTGACTGATTCTGAATGCCCTTTAACCTTTTAGCATTTAGCTGCAGGGTGACAAAATCGATAAAATAAGCCATGCATTTCCAGTGATTTCAGCTAATTCTGGAGTGTGTATACATTGTGGTTAACCAAAAAAAGAGAAACAACATTGGGCAAATTGGGATCACCGTACTGTTCGGAGGGAGTTTGAATCATAACTTTGCTGCCACAAGTCGTGTTTAGGATGACCCCAGGGTAAACAAAAGAAATTTTATTCATGTGATTACCTCCAGCAGGAGGATATTATGGAGAGTGTCTGTTTGTTTATTTGTCCTTCTGTTTACCTTGGTTTTGTCACATTTATCTCCCATGCGGAAATACTTGGACTATACTAGAGAATCCATAGTTTAAAATATAATTAGCTTGTACATCTGTACTATTTGATAGTGAAAACATTATAATAAAAGTGCAGAGCTGCTTTATAGTATGTTAGACTAAAAGATTATCCCTGAAACATGCACCTGTTTTTACATATATTTTTCAACACCACTGTTTGACAGTGGTTAAAACTGTGACAGATGGGTCCTCTTTCTGCAGTTGCTGTAACTCTTGTTTTTGCATATGGGAAGCTATTTTGAATGGTGTTAGTTGCAAGTTGATGGCAAACAAAATTGAATCACTGACAGAAAAACTCATCTGGCTGATTGTGCAGAATGTTGAAAGGAAATATTTGCATCAATACAGACAGTGTGATGACGCTTCACAATTAATTATCATGGTGTGTATATTTGTCACAAAAATATAAAGAGATATCACTTATGAAATACAACACCACTAACATGAATGACATACAATCTTTCAAAACCTTAAATTAATTTCACTGATGCGTCACAAGCAAATTTTATTTTTATTTGTTCCATTTAGTTCATGATATGTGACCTATACAGGCATATGTGAGACATGTAATTATCAGGACTTGTAATTTGAAATAGAACTTTCATACACATATATTAACAAATGTTACTAGAAAAGCACTCAGAGAGTGCAAAACCTAATCCAAGTTCCAATACCTCCAGTGTGGCTTATGAGTGCAATGATGAAAAAATCATTTAAAACATTCCTTGATTCAGATGGTAATCTAGGTAAAAAAAAATCTAATTCTCTGTTTCCTGTACCATGTTGTCTTTCTTTCCACTTTCTTGTCTCAGTGATTCTTTTCCTAAAGGGATGTCTCAAATCAATATATCTATAACCTAGCTAACAGTTGCAATTAAAGAGTACAGCAAAAAACGCATACATTATTGCTTATGAGAGCATTGATACAAATCCTTTAAAAGGTCCTGGATCCAGAATTAGTTGCGGATCCTTGCCAAAATTAGGTCAGTTCTATGCTAGGTGAACACCCACCTGCCCTGAAAATATGATGTAAATCTGTGCAGTAGTTTTTTGATTTTGTAAACAAATAAACAGAATCACATGACCTCCTTGGCAGAGGCTAAGAAATGCTTTGTCTGATTTCACAAAAGTGTCAGTTTCAGACTTGAGCCACTGACTTGTATGTCAATTGGTGTTTTTGTCATTGTCGGGGTAGCAAATAGGGTGCTACCTTATTCAGTGCTACTAAAGGTTTTCTTGTTGTGAACTGACATAGTTATATAATTGGTGACCCGGATTCTGAACCCTAACCTCCCACCAAAAGTAGCCATATTCATTCTAAATTTTGAAACCAAAGATGCAACACGTTTTATAAATATCAATTTTATTTTACTCGATTTTATGTATTTTATGCCTAATTGTATTGGAAACTCTGGGGTTTCAGAGCAATGAAACGTTAGAGTTTCAGTGTTTTGCAGAGTTGCTGGTGTTGATGCTGTTCTGATGTTGTGTTGCTGTGTTCGAGCCCTGGCTTTTGAGCCGTTATTACTCTTTTGAGTCTGCTTGGATAGCTCTTAGGAGCAGGAATTGAGGGCTGAGTTCATTTTATTACTTTCAACTCTCTTTTCTTAAGTTCCAGTAGTGTCTATATAAGCAGATCCAAAACAAGAAGTATACTGTTGATTTCAGAATGCCAAGAAAAAACTTTGACTGTAGTAAATGTGGAGGCAGCCATCCTCGCCCCATTAACTCTAAATGTAAACTAGAAAGTCAAAATAATGAGGTGAATGAAGCTAGTGCTTACACTATGGACACTAATTCATTGATACTCCAGGAGCTGAAGAGTCTTAGCGGCAGAATGGCGGAAATGGAATGGAAGGTCGACGGTACAGTCCACTCCCCAGCTTCAAGCGTGGCCAGTACCAGCAAGGCACCTACCCCAGCGGAAGACAGCGAGGAAGAAGATGATGAACTTATCCTGCCATCCATCAAGTCATTGCAGCAGTCCAAGCGCATGCAGGCCCAAGTTGACCAGAGGATCCAGCAACTGAAGGACCTCAATGAACAAGGCAAGTTTAAGTCGCAGAGGGGGGGGCAAAGATACTGTCTGGGTCAAAAAAGAGGTCCCCTGGCCCCATAATTTTATTTTGGGAGGTTCAAACAAAAACAGGGTCACCTATGATGCCTTGTCAATGAGTCAATGGGTCTCAGGCTTTGCCCAAATTGTAAGGGAAGAGAGTAATGAGACTGTCAAGAACTATATGCTTGATTATTTGGCTGAGTTGATGGAGGACAGTCATGACTTCGGGTGGCAGTCTGCTAAGGGAAGTCATGCTGTCCTCCTATGTAGAATGGAGGATAACAAAATTCAGTGGCAAGATACTCAAAAAATTGATAGGTTGCATCGGGTGCATGCCCAAAGAATGGCCCCTACCCCTCAAACCAAACGTATCACTGCCAAAGGTCCCTTAGTTTGTAAATTTTATCAGAGGGGCTCTTGTATGCAGAAAGGCGATCATGAGAATAATGGTCAAATGTATCTTCATGTTTGCCAGCATTGCTATGCACAAGGAAAGTCTTACCCCCATTTTGGCAAAGATTGTAAAAACAAGTCAAAAAACGACTTGGGCACTGCTTAAATGCAGTGCATACTAGGGTTGAAAATTGTAGAAAATTCCCAGACCGAGTTATTTATAACTCTCAGTTAAAAAGCATAGCAGCTCATAACTGGAAAGCAACTTGGTATCACTATTCTAATGTCTCCTATGCAGATATTGTCAAAGGCACAATTCACCAAGCATATGGTAAGACTTCTGTCAATTGTCCTTTAAAGGTTAACCGTCAATTAAAGGCAAATAAGGTGCAGAATATAAATAGCAAAGTGTCAAATCTGGGTGCACATGTTGTCAATACTAGTTTCAATACTAACAAGCGTGTCATATGTGCCAAAAACTCGAGTGTTCAGTGTAAAAATGTTGGAAAACCTCGGGAAAAAGTTAACAAACTGTCAACTAACTGTCCAGTTATAGGTAAGAAGCTTAACATTGGTAGTTGTAACGTCAGTAATGTTAACTGTGGTTCGAATAACAAACTTCAGCCTGGAGTCAATTTAGCACGTCCAAATATCAGCCAACTGCAAACAAACTGTGTTTTTAATGATGTAAACAGATTTGCTTGTTTGCAACAAGTGTCAGATGACAATACTTGGCCAGTTTTGTCTGACAGTTCAACCGGCAGTAAAAATAAGGTCCAAAATGACTGTGAAACAGTTTCACATGATGTGGTGTCCCAAAGTAGTAATACTCGGGTCCCCAGTTCAAACTGTAATGTTACTAGTGTCAAAGTTAACAGTAACTGTAAAAGATTAGCAAAAAACCCTTGTAGAACTTGGTCTGTATTGTCTAACAGTTCAACTGTCAGCAAAAATAACGTCCACAATGACTATGAAACAGTTTCACACGATGTGATGTCCTGAAGTACTAATACTCGGGTTCCCAGTTTAAACTGCAATGTTACTAGTGTCAAAGTTAACAGTAACTGTAAAACATTAACAACCAACCCTTGGGGAAATATGGCGTGTGATAGTGTTGATTCAGCAGTTAGTCCTGTTACAGTTAGCAACCCCAGTATTAATGAGGCAGTGCAGACTGTCAGTGATGCCAACTTTCAAAGTTTAAAAATATCTGCAGATACTGACCAAGCTGTTAAAAATTCTGTCGACTTAAACTGTGACAAATATGACCTTGACCTGAGGTTCAGACCACGTCATAGGGAAGCTGTAGCCAAAGCAAAAAATTGTAAATCATTCAAGGATTGGGATAGTCAAACAAGTGATAAATATGGTTTTATCCCTCTTTCTGACATGATGTTACCTAACAAAAATAGAAAAAATTCATCATTAGCCACTATATTCGACATACATAGATCTATTGTCAATACTAATACACACAACTTTATGGAAGCACAAATTGAAATAAAATCTCAACTAAACCCTGATGCATGGGACAAGTATCTACAAAACTATTGGGACCAACAGCTCCCACTGTTGATACGGTACGGATTTCCCCTTGACTTTAATCCTGCCTCCCCTCTTCACCATGAAGAAATTAACCATGCTTCAGCTAACTTATTTGTCCAAGATGTAGCTCATTATCTTAAAGAGGAAACAGGTTTTAAAGCTATTTTAGGTCCTTTTGATTCACCTCCCATCAAAAATATGCACATTTCTCCATTCATGACTAGACCAAAGCCATCCTCTGATCATAGACGGGTCATAATTGACCTTAGTTATCCTAAAGGTCAATCTGTTAACCAAGGTGTTTCTTCTGAACAGTATCTTAATACTGCTTTTATTCTCTCCCTCCCTACTATTGACAATATTACACAAAAAATTCGCAAATATGGTAAAGGTTCACTAATTTACAAGATAGATATCTCTCGTGCATTCAGACATGTCAAGATAGATCCTGATAGCTATTTTTTGTTAGGCCTTAAGCTAGATAAGTACTTTCTTGATACATGCCTACCCTTCGGCTATCGGCACGGTTCGGCCATCTTCCAGCGAATAAGCGACTCAATTAGGTATATTATGGCAGAATCTGGTTACTCATTGACAAATTATATTGATGATCTGGTTGGGAACGCCACTGTCAGTCAGGCAGAACCTGCTTTTCAAAAATTAAAGAACTTGCTTCAAGAATTAGGCCTTACCATTAATGAGACTAAGTTAGTAGCCCCCACCACTAAATGTGTATGTCTGGGTATTGAAGTTGACACGGTCAACTCCACTCTGTCCATTCCACAGCAAAAACTAGCAGAAATCCTCACTGTATGTCAACAATGGGAAAATAAAAATAAATGCACCAGAAAAGAACTTCAATCCTTGTTAGGTTCCCTCCTTTACATCGCAAAGTGCGTACGGTACTCCCGTAACTTCCTAAATCGTATGCTCGAGTTGTTACGACAAACCCACAAAGACACCACCATAAACCTCACTCCTGGTTTTATTCAGGACTTAGCATGGTTCTTGAAATTTGCCCCAAAGTTTAATGGTACATCATACTTTAACCATGCGCATGTACATGCAAAAATTGAACTAGATGCTTCCTTAGAAGGTTTAGGTGCATATTTTAATGATCAAATATATGCCATACCTTTGGTTAGAGGCTATAACCAATTTCATATTGTGCAGTTAGAAATGTTAAATGTTTTGGTAGCTGTTCGAGTCTGGGCTAACCAATGGAATGGCAAAACCATTGTAATAGCTTGTGATAACCAAGCAGTGGTTTCGGTTATAAATACAGGTAAAACTAAAGATGTAGTTTTGGCAGCAATTGCACGAAATATTGCTATGGAAGTAGCCTTATCCGACATAAATCTTAGATTAATTCATATCTTGGGAAAAAATAATATTGTAGCTGATAGCTTATCCAGATACTATACTAGTGACTTATATAAAAATAACATCAAAAATTTGCTTCCTCACGCCACTTGGGTTGTCCCAGCTGATAATACTCTGCTTATTGACTATAATATATGATGTTTTCTATAGGCTTACCTGCCAAGAATCGCCCAGTGCTGTCAAAGGCCCATCAACGTCTCCAATCAGCTTTCAGACAATCAACTGCCAAAGCTTATACTGCCAAATTTAGGATTTTCATAGCATTTTGCATTTTTGCCCAGTTTCCCATGTTTCACCTAACTACTAGTCATGTGTTAGTCTTCCTCGAATTTTTAGTTTTTAATGGTACTTCAACTGCCAGCATTGCAAACTATTTATCCGCTATCAAAGCTAAACTGTCCATGTATGCTGTTGATGTTTCACCCTTTGTCCACCCTCAGATAAAATATTTCACCAGATCCCTCACACTCTCTGCCCCTCTAAAAATCTCACTCAAAGCAGTTATTGATCTGCACACCCTTAAAGCCATTGTTAGAAAGTGCGATACCATGTATATGGGTCAAATTTTTAAGTCAGCATTCCTCCTATCCTTTTTCTCCTTCTTCCGTATATCTAACTTAGTTCCTCATTCCATCCATACATTTAATCCATTAGAACAACTGGCAAGAGCTGACATATTTTTTGCTCCCCCTGGGGCCCATATTCTCATCAAATGGTCTAAAACACTCCAATCCAAAAATCAAGTCCGCCTTTTAAAAATTCCCTCACTTAATAATTCTCCTCTTTGTCCAGTAGCTGCCATTAAAAACTTGTTGCTAATTACTCCCTCTGGTGACAACAAACCTCTATTTCAAATCAAGTATAGACAAATCTGGGTTCCTTTGACAGATTCCAGACTTAGAAGGGCATTGTCCTCCATCCTCCTTTCACTACAGTTGCACAAATCAAAAATCACATTTCACTCCTTCAGGAGAAGTGGTGCCACATTGGCCTTTAATTCCAGTGTTCCACTCCAGGACATTCAGAGTCACGGAACATGGTCCTCTGACTGTGTATGGTCTTACATCACACAGGACCATAATGCCACTGATAGGGTCGCTGCGACTTTTCAATCCCTACTTTCCAACTAAATTCTACACTACTGGGGTTTGGGTAGCTCGTATACTTACCTTCATACCTTTAACAACCCTTATATATATTGCTATACTACAACCAGTAAATTTCAGTATCATACATGTAAATTGCTCACCATATAATTAGCTGTTGCCCCCTCTCAAGCTAGGGTGACCTTTGTAAATCCTCAATTACTTCACAGCCTTAAGGTCCAACCTTAAGGTCACTCTCCTCCTATAATCCCTTACTTAAGGTCACCTCTCTTGGGCTGGGGCCTCAGCTAAGGCCACCTTAACTTTGTCTCATGTAACCTTATCTTAGTCTTAAATTGTTAAGGTGGCCTTATCATCTCAACTTTGTATGTGAATAGTATTTTAGTATTGTTAACTATAGAATAAATAGTAATCCCAACCTCAGTAGTATTTCTATGACTTCATAACCTGCTTTGGGCACTGTGTCGGTGTAGCAAATAGGGTGCTACCTTATTCAGTGCTACTAAAGGTTTTCTTGTTGTGAACTGACATAGTTATATAATTGGTGACCCGGATTCTGAACCCTAACCTCCCGCCAAAAGTAGCCATATTCATTCTAAATTTTGAAACCAAAGATGCAACATGTTTTATAAATATCAATTTTCCCCTAACCCACCCTAAATACCTTCATTGTTATTACATTTGAGTTTTGTAGTTGTAGATCACATGAGAGGATCACGATTGGAGGATCACACAGTATGCATCCTCACCAGGGCTTTGGGTGTCACCTGGAATGGTTAAGTCTGTGAACAGTCTTCCTCTCTTGTTGGCTATGTAGTTGCTACATGTATGAGATCTCAACTTCAATCAGTCATCAGCATCTTGTAATATCTCGTCTTTGAGTGTCATCAGGAAGCATTCACAGCAGTTTCATAAAGAAGTCAGCTGAAGTTAGATAGGATGTCAACTAGCTTCAGATGTTATTAGTGTTATTATTTGAGGCCACCCTGAGTGGTCATGAAGTGTTATGTTGAGTGCTCACAAGTGTGATCACAATATTTCATCAGGTTGTTATTCGCCACTGGAGGCTCACCCTGTCTATGGAACTATCTTATACACACAAGAACTGAACTATGATATATTTTAGTATATTAGTATTTTATGTTTAACCCTAATTAAATATAACTCATTGCTATCACATGTAAATTGCATTTCATCGTTTGAATACTTGCTTGCATATTAATGTTATTAATCATGTAATAAAGCATATACTAACACCACAGCTTTGCAACTGAGGTTGTCACTCTGCCCATAAGGGTTTTAGTTTTTTATTCAGCTTTAAGGTGGCTGCATTGCGCTAGCTACGTAAGGTGTCTATATTTGAGCTAGGCGGGTTAGAGCCCCTCAGTTGACACTTTGACCTTTGGTCCATATCATCTGTGTTTTTATTCATGTCTTATTTATACATCAGCAGTCTTTTACGTGTAAACTTTTTAAAGAATTAGCTCTTTTAGCTTTTATCTGACCTTCAGAGGTCACGACATCCTGTACTTTATTCGTTTGTTGTCAAACTTTCAATCATTAACAGCTTACTCATGTTATCGGTTCAACTGCTGTTGGTTATTTTATACTTACATACTGTGTAACTACTGTCTGACCTTCAGAGGTCTCGACACCCTCCAGTTAGCTTACTGGTGCTTAGAGTTTATGTTTTACTTACTGTTCTCTGTTGTATACCTACATATGGCGTAACTACCATCTGACCTTCAGAGGTCATGACACCCTCCATTCATTTACTGTTTCAACTTTATCTCCACCAGCTTTGTAATCATGTTGACTTGCTGTTGGGGTAGCTCGTATACTTACCTTCATACCTTTAACAACCCTTATATATATTGCTATACTACAACCAGTAAATTTCAGTATCATACATGTAAATTGCTCACCATATAATTAGCTGTTGCCCCCTCTCAAGCTAGGGTGACCTTTGTAAATCCTCAATTACTTCACAGCCTTAAGGTCCAACCTTAAGGTCACTCTCCTCCTATAATCCCTTACTTAAGGTCACCTCTCTTGGGCTGGGGCCTCAGCTAAGGCCACCTTAACTTTGTCTCATGTAACCTTATCTTAGTCTTAAATTGTTAAGGTGGCCTTATCATCTCAACTTTGTATGTGAATAGTATTTTAGTATTGTTAACTATAGAATAAATAGTAATCCCAACCTCAGTAGTATTTCTATGACTTCATAACCTGCTTTGGGCACTGAGCTAATTTCTCATATCCGTTTAGCAAACGTTGCCAATAGAGACTAGTCTGCGTCAAAAGTCTCAACTATTAAATTCCATTAATTCTATCAATTTAGTTATATTCTATATTCAGACATGGTTTACAATAAGAAGCAGAGTCTTAAAAGAGTGACAGAAAAGATAGGCGTTAACCCTTTTGTAGCCTCAAAGTCGACCCCACTAGTCTACAGAATCTCACATTGAGCATCTTGGTTAATTCGCTTGCACCTGCAATTGTAGATTCAAATTGCAAATACTGCACTAGTGAACTCAAATTGCAAATATTGCACTGGTTAAATAGTGTCAAATATTTGAGCGAAAAGCTTCAACTTTTAGTTCGAGGCAAGGTGTTTGTTCGTTTATCGTTTATAGCTTACATGGTTTAACTTATTTGAGGCTAGAATAATAACAATGTCACACAAATGAGTAACACAGTTTACACACCAACCATACAAATGGCAGTTTTCTAAACATGTTATTGATTACACAGAGGTGTGAGTGTGCAAAGGCGTGGTCATTTGGTGTCAGTCTGTCACATTGAATTTACACTTTAAAAACCTCATTGCATGCACCAATTCTGAGACACTAATACATACACTCTTTCTTGTCTTCACAAAATTAAATTTTGGGTTTCAGGATCTGCTTGGGTGTTTCTGTGGAATAGTTGTCTTCTATTAAAATAATTGTGTTTTGACACTTATCTTAAGCTTCTCTTACATCCCATCGTATGTGTATAGACACATAATTGTGCTGCAAATATTGTTGAAAAGTATGAACGTAGCCTGGTAGTGGGGTAGTAGAGATTTGCACGTGCAAACAAGGTGTATACTGCCAGCAACTGTGTCACAACTTGAAGATCAAAGAATAAACTGCTACTAACTACAGGTCATACAGTGGGTTTATATACATGCAAGGTACACGTGAGTGTATTATACAGCATCTGCAACACTTGCAAGGGAAATGCATGTGTACAAGTCTCTCAAAAGTTACCCTTGGGAAATGGATGCGCTTATGGCCATACTGTGTACACGCAGAGAAAATGTGCATGTCAATTTTCATTGCAGGGCCTGTACGACTTTTAAATTAAGTTATAAAATCGCAAGTGTACCTTAAGTGTCCCTTAAAAATCAGCCGATTTTTCTCTATAACCAGGATGTACGTGCATGTACGATGGGATGTAAGAGAGGCTTTAAGCTTCTCTTGTATCCCATCGTACGTGTATACAGACGTAAGTGTGCTACAGATATTGTTGAAAAATATGAGCATAACCTGGTAGTGGGGTAGCAGAAATATGCACATGCAAACAAGGTGTATTCTACCTACATGGGTATCATTACTTGAATATCAAAGAACAGTCTGCGACTAGCTACAGGCAGAACACTTGATTAATATATATGCAAGGTACACACGAGTACAAGGAGCACTTGCAACATTAGCAAGGAGAATGCACATGCCCAAGCCTCTCATAAATTTCCCGTGAGACATGGATGCATTTGTAGCCACACTGCTTGCACACAGAGAATAATGTGCATGCCTATTTTCACTACAGGGTCGGTGCAACCTTCATATTCTGTTATAGAATAACACATGTAGCTTTAGTGTCCCTTGCAAATCAGCCGATTTTTCTCTGCAACCAGGACATAATGTGCATGTACTATGGGATATTAGAGAGCCTTCATGCTCTAAAGAGTTTAGGTGACAAAAGACTTGGATGTACAAAATATTGTTAATTATTGTTAGACAAAATATTGTTAATTATCATGAGTCTCAGTATTCATGAGGTAGACAAATCAACCCTTTGTTAAACACCGCTACTTACAGTGTGTAACTTACACTGTGCTTTGTGTTCATGTATAATCAGGCAACACTTACTGGGCATGGCTTTTATGGCACTGCACGATATCAAGGCTGGGAGACTCATTAGGGAAGTAATGACAAAACATCACCAAAACCAAGCAAGATAGTTTTTGAAGAACAAAGATGAATGGATAGATTTAAGTTACTTGATACAGAGGGTTATTATAGGTTGTGTTTAGATTGCACTGTAATTAGCTACAAAATAACTTTCTGGTAATGTGTGGTGATGCAAGCTGTTAGTTACTCTTTAATTATTAATTTGTAATAAGCTGTATTTTTTATAACTGTAGTTCACAACTTACATTTGAAATTCACCCTTCAAATCATAGTCAGTTATTGTATTATAATTGCTGTAATACCAAATGAGTTGGTCTTTATTATCTAAAGCTAAATATATTGTCACTAAATCTCGTGTACAATTGTACAATATTTTTTAAAACCAAGACAGTTAAAAAAATTTTCTAAGTGTAAATGACATAAATGGCATGCACCCACAAAGAAAGTGGATATTGCAAGGAGTTGCCTCTAAAAATAATATCCAAGAGGAGAGCCAAGGATACTTGAGTCAAATCTGTTTGTTTGTCTGTCGGTGAACATGACACTAAATATATACATATTTGGGTCATACATGAATAAAATGTGGGATCTAACTGTGACTCAGTCCTCCTAAACGGTGCTCTTGATTAGGATCTGGATACCAAATCCAGAATTTGAATCTAGAAATTGATAAAAATTAATCAAATGAGAATAAGTATTAGACATTATTCAATAACCGGTGTTTTACTCTAGTTTTGGTGTTTATTCAATACACCAGATGAAACACCGAAAATTTACATATTTGGACAAGACAGTTTTCATCAGAGGTTATAAAGGGTTTACTGTCTTTTCTACTGTCTTTCATGCCACTTTACAAAGTAATTAGTCAAATGGCATCGTAGATTGGGAATTACTTTTGGGAAATGTCTGATTTCCAATTGGTGTCAAGTTTAAGGATACATTTGTTGTTTGTTTTTTTTTTCAGAGAAGATCTCAAGCTCTCTACATTCAGAAGTTAAGCTTTGGAAATTGTAAGTAAAAAATGAATATAATAAATCTTTTCTAACAGTAAACTTAATTTTTGTAAAAAATAATTTGGAAAAACGTATTGAAAAGAAATTAGGTGTTAGAATTTTTTTTGCAACAGAGTAGCACATATAAAATGTTCATAGCTAAGTACTCATTAAAGTTCCAGTATATTATGATCTTGAAAGTATTTTTATTGTAGACACATTTTTTTCAATTAGTTTTAGGAATTAGATATTAGACAAAATGTTTTACACACCAGAGATAAGAATATACTTTTAAAATAAAACTTATCCTTCACAAATTTATTTTCTTGTTTATGGATTGCTTTTATTGCAATAAAAATGAGTAGAAGCAGCAATAGTCGAATGGCTTTCGAATGTTACAGATATTATAAACTGGTGGGTAAATTTAATTTCTCAAATATTGGAAAGACATGGGAGTTTGCGTACATCATCTGTTTTCTTAAAAAATGGATTACAAAAACTTAAAATATGGATTTCTAAAAAGTAAATAAATTTTACTGTTATCTCCAGAACAGCTTGTATTATATTAAATACACTCTAAATCCTAAGATTTTCCAAAAATCATGTCTGCAAATATCTGAAAATTCTAAGAGCGAGCTATTTTGAGCTCATATCTTTTCTGTTTAGGCCACACAAGAGTGGCAGGATTCATTGTCTGAATATTTAAATTCATGAAAACTGAGTCTGTGTTTGTTTCTTCAAAGTGGAATTTTTTTCTTAAATCTCTTTTGATAGAAATGTGTCTAAAGTTTGACTTTAAGTGTCCTTATCTGATGGTAAGTATTTCTACTATTTTCAGAAATAGAAACATTTGATTCAAACTAAATTTTTCTGAGAGCATATCTTCCATTTCTGGAAATAGATTGTTCCAGTCTAATCTACCCATATATGTCTACATCAAAATTGGTGACTGTGAATTTTGCGTATTTTATCCAATAAACACCCATGTTCACTAATACAGTAAGTTCACTAATACATAAAAATACCAATTTCAAACATCAAAGCTTGGGTTTTCATATCCCATTCAACAACCAGGGTCTTATTGAGACATACTCGTATTGCTACTTGCGAGAGAAAATTTCAAATTCACTTTGTTCATCAAAAAATATCAGTAAGAAATTATTTCACAATGCTCCTAAAAATCAGCTATCTACTGAAACAATTGCAACATCCATACTGTTTTTGTTCTAATTTGAGATCCTTGCTTGTCTAGCGGTTAACAAAGGTCAAAGTTGGGGGTTTACATCCTTTTCAACCATATTGGTCATATTGGGGCAGGTACTAGTGAGTTAGCAAGCTTGGCATCTAATCAGTCACTTCTGTATGGGTTCAATTCCCACAAGTGACTGCTGAGACCCTGTCACAATATGACCCTGGCTGTTGATTTAGATTTAGATTGATTCTTTATTTTACATCGTATTCAACAGTCATGGTCATATTCAGTAGGGTAGTTTTCTGATGGAGGAACCAGTGCATACTAGTTGGTCAAGATCTGCACTGTAAACTACCAGGCATCAACAAGCAACTACCAACTTTTCAACATGAAGTACCTGGGCTGAGATTCGTACCGGTGACCTCTGAGGTTGAAGGAGAGCACTCTAACCGCTACACCACAGAGCCCCCATTTTCTGTAATAAAATTGCCATAAAATGTAAAGAAACATTTCTTATAGAGAAGACATTTATTACAAAATTTATGGTATATGTAATGGTCAGTATTCAACTTCAGTAAGTCAGTATTAAAAAGACAAATGATGAAAGAAAAGGTAGCAAGCACTGGAATCTTAACTATTAAATATATTGCTTTTGCAAGGTTATGGCAATAAGAGGTTTGATTATTTTTATTTCTGCAAATTTATTTCACATACAAAACAAACATTATGATTTAGAGTGTAAGGCTAGTGAAAATGACTACAAAATTGATGCTTTAAAATAAAGGCTTTTAATTTTAAGTTTCATCTTTAAAAGGGGAAATTTGCCAAACTGATTTTATTTTGGCAATATGTCACATTTGTGCATGAACAGGTTCTACGTATTAAAATTAAAAATTGATATTATATACCATGTGGAACAATTCCATAATCCTTTGTATTGTACTTTTAAAAAGAGTGATTAAACTTTGGTGAATTATTATAAATGACATGCATTGCAGTATTTATATTCAAGCATATCAAATTGTTTATTACAATATCATTTTCAATTTAGGTTTCATTAGTGAACATTGAATAAAAAAATCCAATTTCCTAATATCCCTTTGCAATTTAAAGAATCAACTTATCTGTGACACATGACTAAATTACATACTAACGAAAGGGTGTTTTGGCAAAAACTCTGGTAGAAACACCAAGTCTACATTAGTTTTAATGGACTGGAGGATATGGAAATTACTTTGGAGTGGGGTAAAACACTGCTTATTGAATAATGTCTATTGATGATTCCCTTCGGTAGGCTTCTGACATCACTAGTGTCATAAGTTTTATTAATTTTATTGTGGGTTTTATTGTTGTAGTGAGTAAAAATATTGCACTTCTAGTCTAATCTAATTTAATCTACTGCTTTGCAGGCACAATATCTTTCCCACAAAAGGGAACTCAGTGCCCTAGTTAACAAAATTATCATAAAGAGAGTTGAAGGGCTGTCAAGGTCAGTGATTCAGAGTTATGGGTGTGACCAAAAGGGAAGGATACTAGGTGTTTCCTGAATGATGTGACAGAAGGGCTATTTCTTTCCTGAATGATGTGACAGAAGGGCTATTTCTTATTTGGAAGGGGAAAGAGTTCCAAAGAACTGGGGCATAGTGACTGAAAAAAATTAGAGTGTTTGTATAATTTATGAACTCTGTGGTCAAAAGTGGGGGTATGAAGGAACTTAAGATTGGGGGTGCTTCACCTTGCATTTCTGGAAGAGGTGTAGGGATGAATTAATTCTCTTAAATAAGCTGGTAAATTATACACTGAGTCAACTCTGAGCTGAAGCCGCAGTTCAAGAAGAGCAATTAAAATAGAAATGAAAGAAATATTAAAGTAACTGCAATAGAATGAATGTGGAACTTTATTGCTGTTTAATCTAATAGACTTAATGTTATATGACACTGAAAATTACCTTGGAACAGTCAAGAGTAATTAAATCCAGACTGCTATTGTGTGTTCTACTATTGAACCCAGGTGGCTATTGGGATGATGATAGTTACTTAATGACCATATCCAATTACAATCTTTCTAGTATGAGCGATAACTGAACCACTCAAAATTTGTATTACATGAAAATACTGTATGCCAGGGAAAACATGGAATAAATGCACTAATAATATATACAACTAAAATACAAAAAAATAGATCAAACACACTTGTACAAGCACTGGTAGGACTATTGCCACGTGAGTTGGTGGGTTTATATATTTAATTATTATTTTATAATATTAATTTTAGTGTATTTTGACTAATTGTTAAATACTATATCCTGCTAGCTCTACCTTGATGTAAAACTGACGTTAATTCAGTGCACAACTTGTCAAATGATTAGCGTTATAATGCCAAAGCACTTTGATTGTTCTGGCTGTGGTGGCCAACACAAAAGGACAGTAGGTGTGAAGTGTTAATTTAGAAACAATGTAGATTCTTACAGTAGTGTTTCTGGGGTCAATACTGATGGCAATACTCCTGATACTGTTAACTATAAAATTTTAAATGCTCTCACTGGTGTCAGTTCTAGATTAACTGCAATAGAACAACATATACAGAGGATCAGTTGCAGAAAGACACTACATCAAGTTCTGAACTCGTCACTTCCACAATTGCTAGTGTGGGTTCATACAGATCCAGAGAGACTGAGAGTGATGCAGAGGATGAAGTCGTCACCCCGACTACTGCTTTCCTCAAGAGCTCCAGAGCCATTCAGAATGCTGCCAATAGGTGACTCCAGGAGATTGCATCCCTTAATGAGCAAGGTATGTTTAAATCTCAGAGAGGAGGTCAAGATCAGGTCACACTTAAACATAAAATACCCTGGCCTCAAAATCACATATTGGCAGGAACGTCAAAAAGTAGAGTAATCTACGACAGCTTAAGTACATTTCAATGGGTCTCTGGTTTTTGCTCCATAATCAAGGATGCATATTACTACCAAAAATACTATGTTAAAGTACATGTCAGAACTGATGAAGGACACCCAAGATTTTGAGTGGGCCTCTGCAAAAGGTGCCCATGCAGTCCTCCTGTGTAGAATGGAGGAGGGAAAGGTAAATTGGAACATGCGGAAAAAATTGACCACATTAGATGGGCCCATGCACAAAACGTTGTAAACAATTCGGCCAAAAAAACAAATGCTGATCTTCCAGGGGTCCCTTGTAAAAAAATTTCAAAACCAATTGCCCATCACACTGCCGGTCAGTTTTACAGACATATATGTAGTTTTTGCAATACATTTGGAAAACGTCTCCTACATCCAGTCAAAGACTGCAGAAACTCAAAAAAAGTATGTAACTGAAATAACTAATAAGGCACTGCAGAAATGCAGTGCATAATGTCAAAGGAAAAAAATCAGAATGGTACTCATATCAGTTGTAAGTAGTAATACCTGTGTCAATGGTGAGATTGCTACTTGGAGATCCGACTATTAAAGATTTAGAAGTCTTACTTTTGCTCAGGTCCTTCAGAGGACTCCTAAAAATTCACCCACCAAAAATTTAACTTCACAACTAATAGTTACCTCCACCAAGCACTCTGTGACTACTAACACTGTGTTAAGTAAAACTAACGATGTTACTCAGTATGTCCAACCCAGACCTGAAATTGAAAGCCATGCTCACACCACCAGCAGAGCAAGGGTAAGTAGGGAGGCTAAAACAGTCCAAATTGCATGCTTCAACAGTGTTACAATTTGAGTTATGTTTGGGTAATTTTGATGCACTCTATGTACTTTATGCATTTGTCCACATTAGTTAAACATTTACTAATTAAAGATCCTGTAAGGTTCTCTTGATGTACATTGATGTATATAACCCAATATTATAAGTGACCTTTAAAGTACATTGATACAGCATGGTGTATAAATGTTAGTGTGTTAATCTTGTGTTATATAAACTAGTATTGTCAAATATGATTGGTAAAAATCAGGTTAAAACCCTGGTCACACTTGTTTTAATAATATAGTTAATTTAAATGGATATAAATACTAAAACATGTTCTGGTATAATTTCTTTAACACAAACAGATGTTAAAATGGGAATATGATGTACTGTGTAATATCGTGTATTCATACAAAGTCTTAAGTGTGTTTCAGGCAAACTAGTTAGATATTTAGGACAGTGTCACCGATGTTTAAACCATGCTGCCTGTTTAATATTAAAGGTGTTCTGATCAAGGATTAAGGATATTTTTGAAGGTCAAAATTCTTTTGTGATAAAACTGTTGAAGGGAATTAGGATACATTTCAATGTTAGTTTGGATTTTGGAGTCAGTCGGACAAGTTGTGTGGGAAGCATTGTTTTAAGTGGAAAGTTTGATGTCTGTAAGTACATGTAGTTTGTTTGTTTTAGCAGTATAACGTTTTTAGTTTATTGATGCTAGAAGACTTGTAATTTGTTTAGTTCACTCGTTCTATATCTCTCGGGTTGACAGTTCCTTAGTATGTTTAAAATGCTATGTATTTGAGTAGTGATTAGGAATATTGCTATATCATTATCAGAAGAAAATAGACATGTGTAAAGTGCTTTCTTTGAATGTTGAAAAGCAAGCTTAATTGATTAAAACTATGTAACTGAAGTAAATGCAATCTATTGCATATTTCACTTAGCATTATTAGTAAGTAATTTTATTAATTTCTTTTTTTAAGCACTGAGGCATTGCAGTACCACCCTTATAGTTTTGGTATCTCCAAAGGCATTGTGAGATGTTTTCTGAAGTTTGCTGAAGTTTTGGCAGTGACCATGTGATGTAGTTGGTGACTATGTGATCTATGCAGTGACAATGTGACACTACTTATTCTCAAATATAGATGGACGTATTAGTAACTCATGCATACTGACATATTGTAAAATGTGTATAAATCGTTTTGAAATAATCATTGTTAAAGAGTTAAAAGTTTAATATCATTTTTTTTCTTTTTTTTAAATTTTGTCTATAAACCACCATACGATCAAAGTCTTAACAAATCTCAAAATGCGCTCAGTTAAAGGTTCAAATGCAAAAATCAATTGTAGAAAACAGCCCTTCTGAGGCTAATATCCAAAGCTCGAGCAAATATGACCTTCCTTTGCGTTTCAAAGACAAAAAAACTCGACTACACACAAATTATGCCCCACCTTCAAAATTTGGTACAAGCAAAATTTACTTAAGTTTGGCTTCATCCCCATGGGTGAACTGGATGTACCCAAGAAATTAGTTCCCTTGTTTGCTGATGTAGGTCTGTAACCCAAAGAACACACGAGCTAAGGCATCAGTGGCAAGGGAAGCTGTAGCTGCCCGAGGCTCTGAAATGAGAACAAAATTTATATACTGTAATTTAACAAACCTAAGTCAAGATGTGAGTCCACCCAAATAGGACGTGGAATAAAAGTATATATATTTTTTAAAATTAGCAGTTGTATTCTTCCACTTAGAAATTAAGTTGGCTACTGTATTTTCAGACCAATATACATGAGATCTAACAATAGTAAAACTGTACATAGCAGTCAGCAGCCATATATTCTTAAGACAAGTGGCCAGTATTGGATATCTGGCTCTGCCAGAGTTTAAAGTCTCAACTATCGCATGTTTGTCAAAATAAATGCAAACCCATCTAATTTGCCACAGCTAACCCCATACTTTCAAACCAACTACAATATTCAAAATTTCCAAGTGTGCAATATTATAGTTATTAAAGTTTCTAGGTATAGGGAGGGTGTACACAAAGTCCCCAAAGGCCCCACCTAAGCCTTTAAGTGAAGCATCTAAATATTGGCTGAAATAGGTATGACCTCATACATGTTTGCACCCATTATAGTGTTTCAACTGAGTTCTAAACCAATACAAGTCATCTTATTCAGCCAGCTATTACATTTAGTAATAATCTCCTGTAACGTTTCAGGAGGTGTAATGGTGTGAAACAATATACCTAAGCACACAGCTGGAGTACTTGATCGATTAAGTTTCTTCCAACTAATATCTAGTCCCAGGTCTTTCAGGAGATTGATAAGAAACAGTTAAGCTTGGCCTATAGTAGACAGGACATATTTGGTGGCTATAAAATACATGAGATAGTTGGACATGCCATCTGGATGGCATACGCAAGCTACTCAGTTTTTAATTGACTTTCTACAATCCATTTGAGAATGAATAAATGCTTTACATTCCTTGGTAAAACAAGCAGAACTAACATGTTTATATAAGTTTTTATATTTTATATATATATTTTTATAAATCTTGTTCATGTGAACTTTTGTGAAGGCATGCATTATTGTTAAAGTACACATAAGGAAATGTTTTACCAGCATGTTGACCTTTGTCCGAAACTTTTTGACCTTGAGCAGTATTTGTACTAACATGTCTCTGGGCATTATCCCTACGAATATGTTCTATTTTTTCAACCTCAGACCAACTTTTGACTTCCCCTGGCCCCATGTGGTGCAAGAGGACTGTATGGCTGGCCTTAGCTCCAGCCCAAATCATTTGCATCTTCAAGCAAATTTATCAGATAATGATACATGAGTTCACGAATTTGAATATCATTTTGATCCCTCATAGTCTGACAGAATCCTGTTACCCACTGGACTCTGGACAGCTGGTCATAAGTAACCCTTTCTTTGTTTGTGCCCGCAAGAATGAATTCATAAGGCCATCTGACCCTACTTTTGATGTACACATCGACGCCTCCCCCCCCCCCCTTTTGGACTTTGATTTTTTCATTACCTTGAACAAGGTTACCTGCCAAGTGCCTAAGTCTCTCCTGAACCTGTTGCTGAATCTGACTATCATGTCCGACCTGAGCTTGTGGGGTATGATAGGATGTGTGGTGTCAGAAACGCCAACCAAAGCTGGGGGAACCAACCTGCCAAGTGGAACCGCAACACTCTTCGCTTTAGATTTTATGGAATTTTTATCTTACTCTTGTTAAGTGATCTTTTTTACATTTTTGATCTCTCTGTTCAATGCTCGCAAGTCTGTCACTCAACTGGGACAGCTGTTTAAGAATTTCATTGTTTATTTGATCTTGTCCAATATGGTTGGGCTTGATTTTCTGAACTTCTACCAGCTGACCGACTAGCAAGAGCCATATTCTTGGTTCGGGAATTATATTTTCCCAATTAAAATTCCTGGCACTATCTGAGTGAAAAGTGGCTACCTACCCAGGTTCCGGATGGCTGCTTGCCAATGTCTGAGACAAAAACATCCCATGACCCTCAATCTGCAACGCCACAGGAAATGTGTATATTCATGTCTGGTAAAATTTAAATTATATCTGGCTTCCATAGTTAAAACAGAAATAAAAGTAAAAACTAATAACCTAAAAGTTCATGTGTAAAAATGCATAAAGTACGACTGCCAGTACTGAAGCTGTCACTGTATCCTCGTGGCCTGACAAAGTCAAAGTGGTAAGATGACAGGTACCTGCAAGGTCAGTAAACGGGTAAAAATCAGATTAGGTGTTACACAAGTATGTTAATTAAACTAGATTTATAGAAATGAGAGCATAAAAGGTTTCGTTAAGTTGGGACCCAAGGAATAAACTCCTGGACACCTTATATCTAGTCATAAACTTTCCTGTTTATAGATTATGACTATTCAACATATTTGAAATTTCTAGGAAAAAGAAGGATCAAGTGTGAACCAATCAAAAATCGAAAACTAGGTCAATACTAACTACTTGGAACCCATTAGTGACCTTAACAATGTGCTGATATTTTTGTTTTTTTAATTATGGTTTTAATGTTTGGGCTTTAAATTACAAAAAAATACATCAACAGATTGCTATGATGACCCTTGTCTACATATTGTTTTGTGGTGATCTTAAAATTCTGTGTTTTTTTTCAACAAATTTTAAAATACTCAGAGTAGCTTTAGATTCAGGTTTGTAGAACAGGCTTGAAATCCTTACTAACCTGAAACTATTTTCATACATTCCTGTATATTAATTAATGTTAAAACATTTGAAACAAAGATCTTGCTAATTTCAAGGGGTATAATGTGGTCTTATGTAAGGAAATGAAGACAGTTTAATGACACTGAACATTTAATTGTCATGACGTGTATATTTTTACACAGGCAGGCGAAACAATTATGAAACAATACACTCATCAAAACCATTAGACTTCGCCAAGGAACTCTCCTGTTATTCACGATGAAAACATCAGATAAAACATAGATTCATCAGCTGGGTTATTCATTTTCTGTAATTTTTGGTCATTTTCCAGAACAGACCTTTTACCACAATAACAAGAAATTCAACAATCAACAACATATTTTTTGTAGGACAAATAATGAATAGTTTCTTGATACAGGTGATCATTGTAGGGTAAGCTTAGAATTGCAGTGTAATTAGTAATGTAATAAGTCTACAGTTATCTCTGATGAATCAACTGTTAATCACTTGTATTTTGAACTACTTCTTTTAAAATTATATTTTACTTTCTCACATTTAATCATTTACAGGGTTTTGCATACCCATCAGTTAATAGGTTTGCTATTTAATCACTTGAACCAATTACACAATGTCGCGATCCTGTCTTCATTAATGCATTTAATGGTACTTATTAAAACTTAATTATCAGCTGTTCTTCGACAAAAATGTACTATTCAAACTTGGTCAAACATCAAGACTTGCCAGAGATAACGATTTATATTGCTCTTCTTATTACAAAAGTGATGCTAATAGTTTGGTCAAACACAAACTGGATACCAGGCATTATTTTTATTAGTTCTTTGTTTATTGAATCTCACATCTGATTTCATGGTTGAGTCTGTCATAATATATTGCTTTTCTGTTTCTAATAATAATTTTAATTGGACTTTTATAGTGCTTAATCTCCCCATACCAAGAGGACTCTAAGGCGCAAAGAAACCAAAAAAGCAGCTGACCAATTTCAGCAGTGACCTGACTATGCAAATAATACACTGGTGGGGGTTTATACTTTTATTCTTTAAGGTTATATATATATCTATAATACATAACTATGACTAAAAATAATAATTACATACTGCATAATATTACATCAGTTAGTAGACACTAATAATGATATTCACAGTACTTGGTTAATTACAATTATAGGTCACCAGGTTATAACTTAAGGTGACCTTAACTTGAGTTACTTGAAATTACATACAAGCCCAACTTGGGCTTTAAGTTAGCATAAGTTTACCACATTAATTTAAGAGACTACTGAAAACATGGCCCATTAAAGTGGCCTTAAGTAGCCTACTTAAGTCTGAAGCCCTACACAGGGCTGTAAGTTTACCATAAATTGAGTAGGTGAGTGTTACTCAACTACTGAGTGACATGACCCATTAGGGTGGCCTTAAGTAGGCCTACTTAACTGTATTGAGTCTATAAGAAGAGCCTGAGTTTACAGTTACTAAAATGTGAGTTTAAGGTTATATCTATATGGCCAATTTAGGGTGGCCTTAGCACTTAGGTAACAGTTAAAATTAGATGTGTGGTTCCTAGCCACATTCTTTGATATGATAACTTTTACCATGCAGTTGTTTACTGACAGTTGACCCCAATAAAAGCGAGTTAAACAGCCAGTTTCATGAGGGGTAATGATGAATTGACCCCAGGTCAATTTACTAGTGTAAAAGTTAAAATAAAAGGGGTTTAAAAGTCCTAAGAAAGGTTAAAAAGACTTGAGATAAAAGTAAAAGGTCCAAGATCACCAGATCAATAAAAACACACATACAAATATAATTTATATAAGTACAACAACATGATATATAATAATAAATAAAACAGAGATCTCATCCTGGCCAGCAGTCACTAGCTCATAATTTTTAACTCCCTGCGTGACTGAGCAATACAGCCCCTTACTCTCATGCTGGAACTTCCCTACATGGCTTTCGGACGGCGCTGCTGCTGACCAGAAGAAGAAAACAAAATTAAGATAAATTATATAATGAAAGTTACTTTTATCATGAAGATGAGACATTTTATCAGTACACACAATTAGGAATTAACTGAATTAAGATGAGAAGGCTATTTAAGATCTATCATGTCCTTAAGGCAGAGCAGCCACATGAAGACACCCTTAAACTTCTCAGAAGCACAATGCCACATGGGGAAGGAAAGAAGGCGTGAACTGACAGATCCCACATCCAGGATCCAGTGACATCTGGTGATCTTGTGACGACAGACTAGTTAACCAGGCTGTGGTTTACGACTCCTCATTGTTTCATGCCTCTGCAAATAGACTGACACAACGACAGTAAACATGGCAAGTATATGGTATAAGGGAGGGTAAGTGGGCAATTTTGTTTCATAATAAAAGAGGTGTTTCCTCTTTGACTGCTTTTTTAAACTGAAGATGGCCACCAAATGGCGGGAAATTATGGGATTGCTAGGGTCACTATTGGGTCAACCAATGAAATAATTAGACCATCAGAAACAAGAACAACCCACACATTGCCACTGACTGGGTCGGCACCTGAAATGCCACCCCCACACAGTGACCTGACTATGCAAATAATACACTGGTGGGGGTTTATACTTTTATTCTTTAAGGTTTATATATATCTATAATACATAACTATGACTAAAAATAATAATTACATACTGCATAATATTACATCAGTTAGTAGACACTAATAATGATATTCACAGTACTTGGTTAATTACAATTATAGGTCACCAGGTTATAACTTAAGGTGACCTTAACTTGAGTTACTTGAAATTACATACAAGCCCAACTTGGGCTTTAAGTTAGCATAAGTTTACCACATTAATTTAAGAGACTACTGAAAACATGGCCCATTAAGGTGGCCTCAAGTAGCCTACTTAAGTCTGAAGCCCTACACAGGGCTGTAAGCTTACCATAAATTGAGTAGGTGAGTGTTACTCAACTACTGAGTGACATGACCCATTAGGGTGGCCTTAAGTAGGCCTACTTAACTGTATTGAGTCTATAAGAAGAGCCTGAGTTTACAGTTACTAAAATGTGAGTTTAAGGTTATATCTATATGGCCAATTTAGGGTGGCCTTAGCACTTAGGTAACAGTTAAAATTAGATGTGTGGTTCCTAGCCACATTCTTTGATATGATAACTTTTACCATGCAGTTGTTTACTGACAGTAGGGGCTAAGTTGACCCCAATAAAAGCGAGTTAAACAGCCAGTTTCATGAGGGGTAATGATGAATTGACCCCAGGTCAAGTTTACTAGTGTAAAAGTTAAAATAAAAGGGGTTTAAAAGTCCTAAGAAAGGTTAAAAAGACTTGAGATAAAAGTAAAAGGTCCAAGATCACCAGATCAATAAAAACACACATACAAATATAATTTATATAAGTACAACAACATGATATATAATAATAAATAAAACAGAGATCTCATCCTGGCCAGCAGTCACTAGCTCATAATTTTTAACTCCCTGCGTGACTGAGCAATACAGCCCCTTACTCTCATGCTGGAACTTCCCTACATGGCTTTCGTACGGCGCTGCTGCTGACCAGAAGAAGAAAACAAAATTAAGATAAATTATATAATGAAAGTTACTTTTATCATGAAGATGAGACATTTTATCAGTACACACAATTAGGAATTAACTGAATTAAGATGAGAAGGCTATTTAAGATCTATCATGTCCTTAAGGCAGAGCAGCCACATGAAGACACCCTTAAACTTCTCAGAAGCGCAATGCCACATGGGGAAGGAAAGAAGGCGTGAACTGACAGATCCCACATCCAGGATCCAGTGACATCTGGTGATCTTGTGATGACAGACTAGTTAACCAGGCTGTGGTTTACGACTCCTCATTGTTTCATGCCTCTGCAAATAGACTGACACAACGACAGTAAACATGGCAAGAATATGGTATAAGGGAGGGTAAGTGGGCATTTTTTTTTTCATAATAAAAGAGGTGTTTCCTCTTTGACTGCTTTTTTAAACTGAAGATGGCCACCAAATGGCGGGAAATTATGGGATTGCTAGGGTCACTATTGGGTCAACCAATGAAATAATTAGACCATCAGAAACAAGAACAACCCACACATTGCCACTGACTGGGTCGGCACCTGAAATGCCACCCCCACACAGTGACCTGACTATGCAAATAATACACTGGTGGGGGTTTATACTTTTATTCTTTAAGGTTATACATATATCTATAATACATAACTATGACTAAAAATAATAATTACATACTGCATAATATTACATCAGTTAGTAGACACTAATAATGATATTCACAGTACTTGGTTAATTACAATTATAGGTCACCAGGTTATAACTTAAGGTGACCTTAACTTGAGTTACTTGAAATTACATACAAGCCCAACTTGGGCTTTAAGTTAGCATAAGTTTACCACATTAATTTAAGAGACTACTGAAAACATGGCCCATTAAAGTGGCCTCAAGTAGCCTACTTAAGTCTGAAGCCCTACACAGGGCTGTAAGTTTACCATAAATTGAGTAGGTGAGTGTTACTCAACTACTGAGTGACATGACCCATTAGGGTGGCCTTAAGTAGGCCTACTTAACTGTATTGAGTCTATAAGAAGAGCCTGAGTTTACAGTTACTAAAATGTGAGTTTAAGGTTATATCTATATGGCCAATTTAGGGTGGCCTTAGCACTTAGGTAACAGTTAAAATTAGATGTGTGGTTCCTAGCCACATTCTTTGATATGATAACTTTTACCATGCAGTTGTTTACTGACAGTAGGGGCTAAGTTGACCCCAAACCCCAGTAGATGTATCATGCATGTAGTACACATTGAAAAGTAAGGGCTACATCATCAGAGGCTTGATGATCCTGAGTGATGTAGGACCACACACACTCCGACGTCCAGGTGCCTTGGCTCTGAATGTTTTGCAGCGAGACATTGGAATTAAAGGCCCAAGTGGCACCTGAACGTCAAGTGAGTGAAAAGTTATATTAGTGTGTCTCAATTTGAGCTTGGACAAAATCAGGGAAAACTGTTTTCTCAGTCTAGTATCAGAGAGAGGAACCCACTGGTCCCTGAACTTCACTTGAAACAAGGGCTTATTAGAGCCTGAGGGGGTGAGGGACCTTAATTTCTTGAGAGCCTTAACTGGGCAAATAGGGGAGGAGCCTAAAGATGGAATTTTGATGAGTCTAAATGAATTGTTCATCTGGATAGTTTTAGACCATTTTAGGAGGACCTGGGCTCCTGGAGGAGCGAAAAATATGTCACCTTGGGCAAATTGCCTGAGGGAGTTAAAAGTTGACATGGAATGTGGGACTAGGTTGGAGATCCTGAGGAAGCTGAAGAATGACAATAAAATAGCTGCCTTACATACAAAGCCCATGAACATAGAATCACATACCACAGCCATCTCAGTTAACAGAGGTGTATCAATGATCGGTTTGATACTAACTTTGAGAGGAGCAGATCTAGCTATGGCTTTATTAAAATAACGAATCCTAGGGCCAGAAAAGGCAGAAATATCTAATCCATACATGCTTAACTTTGTTTTGACTGCTGAGATGTAGTGAGAGATAACTGAGTGGGATAAGCTGTTTGAAGCCAGAAATTCCAAAAAACCTAGGAGACTATGGGAGGCAATGGACTGAAGCTTAAGCTTAGCCAGGATTGAAAAAGCTATGAAGTTTCTGAACATATTGTCATACGACCTTGAGGTAGAGTCAGCCAAAGCACTGTGAAGCCTAGTAGACGCATTCTTGGTGAGAGCTTGGAGATGAGGGTTGGAACTACCTGAAATTTTTAAATAGACCAGTCTATATTGAGAACTTCAGATGGAGGGGTGAGCCATTTATGAAATGGTATTAGTTGATTAAGCTGAACAGCAAATTGGGGATTTGCAGGTAATCTTGAAAGTGCATCAGCCACTGTGTTTAGCTTGCCTGGGATGTGAATAGTGTTAAGATTGATATCATTTATAGCAATTAGCATGGCTATATTTCTTGTGATGGCTGCTAAAGTGGTGTCTTTTGTCTTTCCTGAATTTAATAGGATAACTACTGCTTGGTTGTCACAATGTATGATAATTCTTTTGCCTTGCCATCTATGACCCCAAACTCTTAGAGCTACCAGGATATTTAGCATTTCTAAATGAACTATACCAAGGTCCTGAAAGCCAAGGTCAATAGGTATGGAGTAAACCTCATTGTCACAGACACAGGGAGGCATCTAACTCAATATGGCTGTGAACCTTATCATGTGAAAAGAAAGCTACCCCATTAAATCTAGGGAGGAATTGGACAAACCAGTGCAAATCCCTTTTGAACTCATCAGTTAAGACAATTTTAACTTGTTTATCTGCCTTTCTCAGTAGTTCTAACATTCGGTTAAGAAAAGGTCTTGAAGATCTAACGCATTTGGTTACATAGAGGAGCTTGCCTAGGAGAGATTGCAGATCTCGCTTGGTGCAGCGCATTCTATTCTGCCAACTGACACAGCAATCTCGTATTTGATCGAGCTTATCTTCAGGAACTGATACTGTAAAGTCTTGAGTATTAATTACGACGGCTAGACACGAAGCCTTGGTAGAGAGGCGAACTAGCTTTTTCTCGCTGATATCCAAGCCTAACTCACCCAGGAGGTCATAAAGGGTGTCAAATGCAGCCTCTGCTTGGGACAAAGTGGCTTGACCAATGATATCGTCTATATAGTTTGTCACATGATAGCCCTTGTGGAGCATCATGTACCTTATAGCATCGCTGACCCTCTGGAAGATCGCAGAACCATGTCTAAACCCGAATGGGAGACAAGTATCGATATAATAAGAATCGAACTTCAAACCTAGTAAGTTATAATCCCTAGGGTCAATTTTTATGTGGCGAAATGCTCTTGAGATGTCAATCTTATAAATTAAAGAGTCTTTACCTAATTCCAGGACTTTATTGGTAATATAATCTATAGAGGGCAAGGTTAAAAGAAATTCCGACCCCAGATACATGTCAGGATCCACCCCAGAGTTAACCGAAGCCCCATGAGGGTAACTGAGGTCTACAATTACTCTACGGTTAGTTACTTCAGGCTTTTCGCGAGTAAGAAATAGGGAGGTTCCTTAAATGGACCCAATATAGCATTAAAGTCTCTTTCTTCCTGCAAATACTTTTTTATGTCTTCAGGAAACTCTCTGGCCGAACTGTGATTAACTTCAGAAGCTAATAGATAAGTACTGCTATCAAAACTGAGGGGAAACCCATAACAAATTAATTGGAGTAATTGCTTGTCCCAGTAATTTTTCAGATTTTTTTCCCAATTAGTCACATTCAACTGTGAGGGTATTCTAATCTGAGCATCCAAGAAATTTGATTTTCCTGTAGTTTTGACTTTTTCATGTATTCATATGCAGCAATAATTTGATCAGAAATTGGTATATAACCAAATTTACCTACTGTTTGGTTATCCCACTGCTGAAAACTAGTGGAATTTTTTGCTTTTTCTAATTTGTCTCTGTGTTTAGCTTTAAACTTCAAAGCCAGGTCATATTTGTCTTGCAACACTACAGCATTTCCACTACGTCGAGAGTCAACGACGTGCGACGCAGGTGCATTCTTTGAGATGTGCTGTGACTGGTTACCTACCATGTCACTGTGAACGTTGTCACCATCACTCGTCTCAGTGTGACCCGCGTGTTAATGAATACTGTGTTTTGGATTTTTATTTTTACTTAACTTTTCTTCGTTTTTAGACCCATGTATTACTACTTATTGGGGTTTGACATTCAATTGATCAGACAATGGCCAAAACCTATTATGTGTTGCTACAGGAGCTAATTGATCAATTGTCAATGACATTAAACCATCAACACACGGGTTTTTGTCAGACTGACCTACATGGCCATTTGTAACATAATGAACTTTGCTTTTGCGATCAAAGTTTACATTTTTACATGCATTAACAATGCCTGAACCTTCTTGTACTTTGCTTTTGCAGTAAATGTCATTGGGTTCGTGATTAGTACCAGCCAGACTGTGTCTCTGCTTTGTGTTTACCAGTTTGGCAACTGCGCACGAACCCGAACTCATTCTACTCATACAATTATGACCTTTTTCACTCACTGTACAGGGATAATTGTCAACCTGAACTGAATCCGTTTTGTTTACACTTTTATTTGCCATGTCAGCATAAGATTTTTTTGCAAATTTATACCAATCGTGTTTCCAATTCACACTAGTGCCACAATATTCAGTGTTAGAATATATGAATCTAGATTTGTATTTTTTACAATTTTTGATTTCATTCACATTTTGCACTGCCACTTGGCAGTACCCTAGTCGTTTTTTGTACGCCGCTTACATTCTTTCTGGGGGTGAGCATGAGATTTACCAGCTGAGAAACACGATGAACAGACATGCAAGTATTTCTGACCATTATTCTCATGATCCTGGCTTTGTCCGCATGTACCCTTCTGATAAAAACGACATGGGATAGGTTTATCTTTGCTAACAGATTTCTTTCTGGTATCTGAGTGAATTTTTTGAGCATGGACACGACGAATGTGGTCAATTTTGGCTGTATCATCCCAATTTACTTTATTTTCCTCCATTTTACATAGCAACACTGCGTGTGCACCTTTTGCTGATTGCCACCCAAAATCATGAGAATCCTCCATCACATCTGCGAGGTATTCTAACATGAGGTTCTTTGTTTCAACATTGGATTCTTCCCTAATAATGGTACTGAACCCAGATACCCATTGGGACATGGACAAACTGTCATATGACGTACGTGCTTTATTTGAACCTGAGAGAATTGAGTTTTGGGGCCAGGGTACTTCCCGTTTACACCACACAGTTTCATTTACACCCCCACGCTGAGACTTAAACTTGCCTTGGAGGTTGATCGCCTGTAACTCCTGTAGCCTCTGATCCACCTGCGTCTGGAGTTGTCTGGACTGCCTGAACCCCTTCAGTGATGGAAACGTCAGGTCACCGTCACTCTGCGACACCGTCATAGCACTACTGGCCACAGACTTAGGGGAAGATATTTGAACTTTGTCATTATTGTCCACTCTTTCTTCAACTTTTGCAATCCGTCCACTCAGTTGTTTGAGCTCATCCAATATCTGCCTGTTTATGTCCATTTGGTCGCTATTATTGTCACTATCTTGATCAATACTGTCCACATCTTTGACATATTGACACTTTGAGTTTATTGGTCGTTCATGGGTGTCACCACAAGCCTTGCATGAAAACACTTTACGTGGCATGGCTGAAACAATTACTCAATACTGATTGATAACTGAAATATGCGCTGGTTTTAATTGTTTGATGACAGATTTGAAAATAAAGAATAAATACAGCCCTTTAACTGAGCTCCAAGAGACTAATCCTAGAGCAAAAAGCGCATATGTCAATTATCAACATTGACGGATCAGAACAGCAGATATGGCATCCAGTTGAACATCTGGTCATCCTTCACAACAAACTCTGAAAAACACTGAAACTCTGAGGTTTCAGTGTATAGCTGAAGCTTCAGAGTTTCAAAAAGTTACTAAAATCGAATAAAATAGAAATAAAAATTTTGTTTCATAATAAAAGAGGTGTTTTCTCTTTGACTGCTTTTTAAAACTGAAGATGGCCACCAAATGGTGGGAAATTATGGGATTGCTAGGGTCACTATTGGGTCAACCAATGAAATAATTAGATCATCAGAAACAAGAACAACCCACACATTGTCACTGACTGGGTCGGCACCTGAAATGCAAGGCGCAATGAAACCAAAAAAGCAGCTGACCAATTTCAGTATCCAGAGACATAAGAGGGATGAAGCACCACAGAAAATGCCAGGGGATGATCCAGTCTAAGATTGGTATGCTTTGGTGTACAGGTAGGTTTTAAGCTGCTTTCTGATAGAGGCTATGGAGGGAGAGGCACGAATCTCATATGGGAGTATCAAGTGGGGCTCATTAGGATCTACCTTAAATTTAATATCTCCTTCACGGAATGTTCAATAAATTTAAAGAACATTTGCTCCCTCCTTAAATTTAAAGAAAACCTTTAAAAGAGGCTTGTAAAACTGAATTTTAAGATTGCCTTGCCAAAGGAATAAAACTGACTTTCCTTTACTAAAGGAAGTCCTTTCCAAAGGAGGCTTCGTGAAACCAGCCCCAGACTTGGAAATATGAAATCAACTGTAAAGTACAAAAATAAACATTAGAAAAACTTTCTTGACCACTGAACTGTTGTGACACCAAGAACAGTTCTTTGTTGGCAGGTTGGAAAAATATTACTAATTTAGCATTTTTCCTGAAGCTGATCCAGCACATCAGTCTTGTTATTAATACATATTTAAGTATAATTCATCCCTACACCTCTTCCAGGAATACAAGGCGAAGTACCCCTAAACTCAAGTTCCTTCACACCCCCACTTTCAACTGTAAGGTTCATAAATCAGTCAAACTTTTCTCCAATTATTTCAGTCACTATGCCCCAGTTCTTTGGAACTCTTTTCCCTTCCAAATAAGAAATAGCCCTTCTGTTGCATCTTTCAGGAAACACCTCAAAATCCACCTCTTTAATTCCAGTTTCCCAACTTAGTTTCCTTCCCTCTTGGTCACACCCACAACTCCGGATTACTGACCTTGAGTTCCCCTTTGTGGGGAAGATATTGTGCCTGCAAAGCAGTAGATTAGATTAGATAATCGAATCTGAAGGAGGACAACACCAAAAATCAATATATAATGTTCATGGTTTTATCTAGTTATTTCCCCCAATTATATATTCGTGTGTCTTTATCCAGGTAAAAAATAACTACTTTTAGCTTATAAATCGATAATTACTATATTCATATTTTTACCACTACTGTCATATCATAATAATGCACAATTAATGCCTGACATCACAAACAAATTAAAATGATTTTCAAACAGCGATTCAATTTTATTTTATTACGTTGACAGGTGACATGGCAGAAATTCAGAAAAAAAGAACAATAAAGAGACGATTTTTATGACAATTTGTATCATTAAAACTCGACAATGCTTTCTGATGAATTTTTTGTATAGGTGAATTGTTCCACTTGATCAAAATTCAAATACATTAGTGTATGATTTCATTACATAACTCTGATCTTGTTTCAATTATAAGCAGATACATAAAAATGAAATTTATATGTACATTTTTTATAATTACTTCCTGTATCGAGAGCTAATTGTTAATTTATTTATTCCATTCAATTTGTACAAATGAAACAAGTTTATTATTTTGAATATTATTTTGATTAGTATATTATTCTGATTCACTATATAAAACTAAAGGATTTAGTGCTGGGAAATTGATATTTTCTGGACAATAATCTTCATTGTAAACCACAGGGTTATCAACACTAAACTGCTAATACTCCTGATTAAGACTCAAAACTCATTTAAACCAACTGCACCAACTTTTAAAAGTACATAAAACTATAATTTAGTAATTTGGCATCTTTTAACTTTTATTTCCAACTTTTATACATTGAAATTAAAATCCCTTAAATTCTTCTGCCAAACTGACAGCTGAATCTTTTTAAATATACTAATGTAACTTAAACTTCTTTTCCATCTCTATAACACTAAAGCCTCTCTTACATCCCGTCGTACGTGTATAGACATGTAAGTGTGCTGCAAATATTGTTGAAAAATATGAACGCAGCCTGGTAGTGGGGTAGCAGTGATTTGCGCTTGCAAACAATGTGTATTCTCCCAACAACAGTGTCACTTCAAGAAGATCAAAGAACAAATTGCGACTAGCTACAGGTCGTACAGTGGGTTTATATACATGCAAGGTACACTTGAGTGTATCTTACAGTATGTCTAAACAATGTAAATAATTGGGGAGAACCTACAACACTTGCAAGGCGAATGCACATGCGCAAGTCTCTCGTAAGTTACCCTTGAGGCATGGATGCGTTTGTAGATATCTTGCGTGCACGCAGGGAAAATGTGCATGCCAATTTTCATTGCAGGGCCTGTGCGACCTTGATATTTTGTTCTAAAATCGTAAGTGTCCCTTGAGGGTCCCTTGCAAATCAGGCGATTTTTCTCTGTAACCAGAACGTACGTGCACGTACGATGGGATGTAAGAGAGGCTTAAATCAATACTTTAGGCTGACCTTAACTCTCTCTCTCTCTCGAAGCCGGGAGCTAAGGCCACTAATCTTTAATATCACTTATTACCTCTTACTATGCATCTTCCTAAGGTGGCCTCAAACTTCTTGTGTATGTACAGTTTTCCTTAACAAATTTATGAATATTCATTAAACCCATGAATATTCAGATTTAATCAAGATATAACATATAAGATATTAGACTGTTAAAGAAGAACTATAATTGTTGTTGTAATGAATATATGTGTATCTAATCTTACAAATGTACATAAATTTAGGTCAGTAAGTTTCAATTTATAATAAAATTTATTATCCCCAACTGGGGGTTTCTTTTACACACTTAATCCCGACTAGAGACAATGTGAGGTTTTTAAACTAGATGACACATAATTTTTTGCATTTGCAATATCCGAGACATCAGATCCGATAATGGACTTGATAGACTTTGCAAAATTTTCATTTCCCTCCGCTCATTTGTCCATGTTCCTATTACCATCCGTGATCAAATGGGCTTGAATTGGTGAAGCTGTTTATGTACAGCAACCTTTAACGCATTAAGTATATATAGATGCTATAAACTGTTTGCTGAAAGACCAAATTAGGTTTGTTGAATTTATCACTGTGACACTGTCCTTAAAGTGAGACACACTTTAAGTGTGACATAGCATCAAGTGATATGATTCTCAAAAGCATATTGATAGCAATTAAAAACAATGTTCATTTAAAATACTAGCAACAAAGATGTCGGTCGTTTATACCTTTATCAAATAAGTTAGTCGAAATTATTATTTGATAAGAAACTTACATTGACTGAAAATAGATTTTCTTCAGATATCTATAGATCTTAAGGGACTGTTTTGCAGCTTTTCTCATGTATCAAACCAATGGAGCAATAACTAATTTCCATCTCATTATCAAATATCTTTCATTTGCCGTGATACCCTGAACAAAAAAGCAGTTACTTAGAATTATGTGTCTGCAACCCATTACACCCTGGTACATAAAGCAATTTATTCACCATTGCTTGGCTGATCACACAGTGGATCATAAGTTTATTTTTCCTATTTGCTCTAGACTATTCAGAGTATATAAGACACCTTATTTTTACGATGAAAGTGCTTATTTGGTACATTATTTATTATTTCTATATCAGCTTCACGTTTTCTGCAGTTCTGCCCTGAAATGATCTCAGCTGTCAAAATAGATGCTGAACTTCAACTTCGACTTTGGATGATCTTATGCTGGCGAAAACAGAAACAATGCAGCAACCCATAAATATGCTTACATCACTGATCAATAGATACTTATTCTTAAATTTATATGGTAACATTAACATCTGGTGTTCTCAAGTCCCCTCAATGCAACATCTTTCACGGATTTTTTGAGAATTTTTAAAAACTTGAGGTTGTTGAGGATTGAATGTGGTTTCTTACTCTTAGTACTTAATAGGAAGTTTGATGTAATGTATTCTGGCTGCTCACACAGTATTCTAGCTGCATGTTTCCAACAGCTGATATAAACAAGGCCAAAAGGCGTTCTGGTCCCCTAGTGCGAGCGCAAAGCCATCAGAGATACGAGTAGTGCACTAGAATTTACTAAAGTCTGGGGACATAAAGAAATTTTGAGTCAGTCACATCCCACAGCTGGTCTAATACTCAGACAGTCACCCATCCAAGTACTAGTGTAGCCCATTGCCGCTTTACTTCATTAAGCAGACAAATACACATCAAGCTGCGCCACGGCCGATGAAAGTCCAGAGACAAAAAAACAAGGCCAAAAGGCATTTTGATCCCCTAGCGTGAGCGCAAAGCCATCAGTAGTGCACTAGAATTTACGAAAGTCTCATGACAGAAAGAAATTCCAACTTAGATACATCGCACAGCTGGTCCCGAACTGAGACGGTCACCCATGCAAGTACTAACATAGCTCATTGCCACTTAACTTCAGTGAGAAGACAAATAGTCATCACTCTGTGCCACAATTCATGAATGTCTGATGCAAGAAGGACATATGTATGGAAAAAAAAACAAAATGACATGTGTCCTTTTAGCTATTGGGAAGCAAGAGAGGGAAATGCAGAATCCACAGGTGTTGTCAATTGCACCAAAGTCTGGAGACAAAACAAAAGTGATCTGTAGAAGCACAAGCTCTAGTGAGCTGCAATATGAGAAACTGGATTCTTAAATTGTATTACCTTCAGTATGTGTTAAATTGGACAGGAGACACTTGGGGGTACCACCTTGTTCAGTGGCTGCCTTGAAGGATGTTCATAATTTCTGGTATTTGTCAGCTCTGGTATATACGCTAGTTTGCAAATTATAAAGGCAAGAGGTAAGACTCTATTTTAATGTTGTGAATCAAGACTCTAATGGTACAAATCATACAACTGTCCTGACTTGAGTGGTTTCCACGTATGCCCAGTCATAATACATTATATTAATAATACAATATTATCTCTGTTTATCGGTGTTTCTTGCATACTTTTTTATACTGTCATACTGTCGGAAACATTTGCATTTTGTGGTTGTCCTTGCTTTCATTGTTCACCCACACAGGAGCTTTAAACTGTTGCAAATTGCCATCTGCCTGAGACAGTTTCAAGCTCAGTAGAGTTACTGCAGGATGGCCTATCATTTCTGTAGTTTTTCTACTACCGTACCAGTAAATTTTGTGATATCCTGTTTGTTTCTGTAAATTCAGTCAAGTCTCGTGAGCTGTAATATTATTGCATCTTTATAGTGCCTAAACCTGTGTTTGTGTCGGAATTGTATTTCCAGCAAACCTGATGATAGAGGTGGGTAGCTAGGTATCACAGGAGGTACTGCATTCCACCTCTGTTTTATCTTGGTGTCTACACCTACCTGAAATACCAATCAAGTCTCAATCTGGATCAGATGCCAGGTCATCTTTGTGGATGACTGAGTAAGGCGTATCCCCTACCTTGTGTGAGCATATGATCCTAATCCTAAGTACAATTTTTCAGACAAAAACAAATGGATGTGATTATAATACCCTCGCCCCCCAAAAAAAACAATGACAGAAAACAATAACTGGGTTCCAGTTAGGCCTAATTACCAAACAGGACAGTAAAATATTCTAATTGGGACGATATTTTTTCTGCTTTGTGTCTAAAGATTGAAAAACTATCTCCTTTATTAACTTTTCATAATAAACACAACATATGTTTACAGCATGGTTTAAATATCTGCTAGCAAAGAAAATTGTTGGCATATTAAGTAGAATTCTTATTAGTACTCTTATCCCTAGTATTTTGCGAATAAATCTGCCATTTTCTAAGAGAAAAAATGAAAGAACAGAATTTAGAAAGAATAATATTTTATGCAATTTTAATAGGTTATAACAAGGTGTTCTTGAAAGATGGTCCTCACCTTGGCATCCAGAAGTGGATATTTGCAAGAAATCAAAAAACGCTCTTTGAGTAGCACTGAGCCAGAGATAAACCCCACTTGGCTTGACTATAAGATCCCAATGCAATTATTAGTTTTGAGGTAAAGAGTAGCATTATATTGTAAAGGCTTGAGCTTTGAAGAGAGTCATTACTCCCACCTCCCTTATGTCCCTTTCACACTACAGGCGGTCGTCCCGTGGTTAGAAATTTTCTCTTGGAGGAACCACCCTCCCTCAGGTTGCCCCATTTTGTCCGAGTTGTTCACACTATAGGCAGATGGCCATTGATTGGACACGGTTTTTTAACCATCAATAACAGTAGAATGAAAGTACTACAAGCGTTGGTCACTGAGAAGCAACCTCCATTCACCTTAACTCACCTTTCAGCGCAACAACTAATACCTTAACTCACTGTATTACACTGCAAGACAACCGAATCTCAAACTCATGTACACTGTGGGCCATACCCTTGGTTACCGTAGAAAGAAATTAAAACCCTGGGATCAGTTCAAGGGTCTTTTTTTAAAAAAAAGTGTTACACTTGACTGAACCCCCAACTTTTTAAAGTTCACCAAATATAGGTTGTTACCCAGTTATGACAGTGATGAAATTGTGAGCCTATTTTGGCCAAGTCAGTTATACAGTGGTGTGTCTTGAAGTCTTGTAATTGTAAAACATATTAGAGTGTTTGATGTATGATTACCAATTTGTTTTTTGGCTGTTTTATTATAATATTTTATTTTTCTTTTCATTACTCTTAATTAAATTCAGCAAGTGAAAAAATAGCATTACAGTGGCACCCATACCCCACAGCCAGGGGAATAGCATTGGACACAATTAGATAAAGAACGTACAATGTAAGTGATACAAAGGTGCAGGACAAATAACACTTAAGACAAAGAAAAAGTATCAAAAGACAAATCAATATCAAATCATTAAGTAATAAACTAAACGCTACGAACCTGTGAAATTTAGTAATTGAAGTATAGATATAATTGGAAATAGCACAAATAGATAAAATACATAAAATAATCAGTTACAGGAATCTGTATGTCTTTGTGATAAGAGAAATATGTCTCAATTATGGAAACATTCTGGCAGAGGCAAGGTCAAAAGTCAGACTAAGGTCACACACTATGACATTGCACATCTAAAACCCCTAACCCATGTTACTACAACGTATCAACCTTCTACACCTTACAGTTTCTGAGATACAGCCGAGACAAGACATTTTCTGTCGCCCACCCACCCAACTGTGCAGCTGGAAGTCAGTTATCACGTTCAGATTCATTGATTTTCTCTGACCGAAATTAGCACAGTCATTATTGTAAGCCCACGAGAAGTGAAACTTAACATGACTGCTAGTCTCACGAAATTTGTGTTGTAAGACCATGACAATATATATAGCATATAAAATAAAATGTATGTGCTTGGGCAATCTATTTTATTAATTCTAACACATTAGAGTTACAAATAAAATATGTTACATAAAACGACTAAAAACCCCCATAACATACAGAATACCCATTAATTTGGGTTGGGTGGGTGGGGACTAAAATAGTTCTTTCACATACAACTTATAATGCACAGAAATTAACCCCGCAGGCCGTTTATATAGGCCCAATGACATGAAAGGTGAGCTCCCATTGGCCGACACTAAACTGGCCTTCCATTGGCTTACACCCCAGCGGACGAGTTTAATTGCCGTGAACCATCCCAAAATGACTGAATGCCAATCACCAAGGGATAATTGCTTCTACAGTCATTATTGTAAGCCCGCGAGAAGTGAAGCTTAACATGACTGCTAGTCTCACGAGATTTGTGTTGTAAGACCATGACAATATATATAGCATATAAAATTAAATGTATGTGCTTGGGCAATCTATTTTATTAATTCTAACACATTAGAGTTACAAATAAAATATGTTACATAAAAACGACTAAAAACCCCAAAGGCCCAACAGCATTATTGTAGAGAGTTTGCGAGAGATTGTAAAGCAAGGGGAACTTGGAGGGACTGGGAGGTATTATCAGAAATGTACGACCACACTGAATTACTACGCCATGCACCATGCATTTGAATGCTAGTCAGAGAAATGTCTGCATCGAAAGCGATGGTAGCACCCGACCTTCTAAAGGTGTGAAATCCGTATCCCAATAAAGGCAAGTCCTTCATTCTAAGAAACGTAGCTAAGCGTTTACGAAGCAGGGACTGAGTAAGAAGTGAAAAGTCATCAAGGGCAAACAGCGGTTGGTCAGGAGATAAGACTAGTTTATTAATAAGAGCCTGGAGGGGCCTGGATAACAGGTAGCTTAACGATATAGGTTTTTTCTGGTGCCTGTATGTTCTTAGCCCACTTTAAGTGGAGGTGAATGCCAGGATATTTAAATTGAATATCTCTACGCAAGAGATGTTTGTTGGGGTCGAAAGCCTTTGAGAAGGGAGAGGCAATATTTGAAATGCGAAGCATACCATAAAAAGCAATTAAGAATGCAGCTCTATTGTTCAAGGTGTTTTCAAAAATCTGACATTACCTTGCAATCTCACGAATCTGTGGAAGCGAGAATAAGGCCTTCGGAGTTGGTTGTTGATGACACGAATGCTTAATGCCCATCAACAAACGTTTCACCCAAGCCCACTCAAATACGTTCTGATCCCATCCATAGGTTGCAAAAGCAAACTTAAGCACAGGCACATAATTATTCACAACTCTGAAAGTCATGCCATTGTTAGCCAAGAATTCCAGAAACAACATAATGCACCCATAACTGTCACAAATTTTGAAATCACGTGAGATGACAAAAGCAAGGTACAGCTTGAACTGTCTTAGTATTGAGACCTGGTATGGGGTCGAATGGCTGTTCCCGCGAGAGTTAAAGCTGACTCCAATGAGTTGGACCACTGGTGGCTTATTCCTAAAATGACAAACATAACATCTTGTTGGACACATTCTGCCATTGAACTTCACCTAAGTCTCGGAACTTTCCCCGAGATAAAGCATCAGCTATCACATTATTAGCCCCCTTAATATGTGACACACGTAATTCAACATTATATTTTGCTGTAATCAACTATAGATTATACAAACATACATTTAAGAATGCGCTACCTGTGCTGCATACCGTCACTGCACTTTCATTATCACATTTGATATTCATGACCTTATCCCTCCATTCATGACCAGTAGTTAAGTCTAAGTTGATCAATGGTCGTGTATCGATTATATTGATGATAAATGAAGCAAATAATAAGCATTATGTTGCAATAGCAATTTTGATTTAATCAAGCATATACTCTTAGGATTTATATTGCATACGCTCTTAGGATTTATATTGCAAGTACTCTAATGATAAGCATATGATACATAAACATAATTACATAGCAATTTTGATTTAATGAGGCATATGTACTTTGGCTTTATATCTTACATATTGATAATAAGCATATGATACATATTTAATGAAGCATATGTACTTAGGCTTTATATTGTAAGTACTGTAATGATATGTGGATCACATAACATATACATAACTGCTGATGGCAAATTTAAGCATATGTTTTTAAATCTTGCATATTATCAATACTGTAATGGTTTAATACCACTATGAGAAATAATACAATCATTTATGTTTGTCTGTTTGTTAGGATGAAGCACCACCATGATATATAATGATGTAGCATATGGTAACTTATGATGGCTTTTTTTAATTTACTACATTTTCAAAATCAAGCAATATGAAACACTGTGTTCAAAAATCCCAACTAAGATGTGCTTTCCTTGCGGTCCGAATTTCTGTTTGTGAAATTTGCGAGAGATTTTTTCACCCGTTCAAAATTCTCAACTGTGATGTGCTTACCTTGCAGTCCGAAATTCTGTTTTTGAAATTTTACTCGAGTATTGAATAATTTTGATGACAAAATCGCATAGGGTTATTTATCAAATATATTTTAATGATGCATAAAATGAATTAATGATTGGTTTACATATTCAATCCATATACAAGTCTATACATGTTTTTCAAATATCAATACCAAACAAAAATATAATTTGTACTATTTATTAATACTCTACATCATAAATTTGATCTACAATAAGTAAGATATAGATCAAAATCACAAACAAGTCTGTACATGTTTTGTTTTTTAATCAAAAATTGATTAGTAAACAAATCTTAAATCCTATTTAAACTCCACCTAAACAAAACTGTATATCTATATTTCCTTATGATTCATTTCATGTATATTATATTGAAAAATCAGAAAAAATATGGAGGATGGAAGAATTACATACAGGGATTTATACATCCAAGTGAGACGAATGAACCTGAAACATCCTCATATTTTCCTGGCATTAGCATTACCTCATCTTTCTATATCCTCTGTTGAATCATTTGGAGTCTCAATTTTTTATGTTTCCTGTTTCATATGGCATTATCCAAGACATACTTTTGTCATAATGTATGCAGCAGGCAAAGTGTATAAGGATAAAATAACTAAATCTATTAAAATGTGGTGGCATAGAATGAATACATACTCGCCATATGCCCAGGAAGTTGCAAGAAGATATAGAGCAACTATGGAAAGAAGTCAATCTATGGAATCACATGATCACTCAGATGATGAATCAGTCCATAACATATGAATTGATTAAGAACAATATGCTGTGTCAAATCATCTGGAAAGTTTATTTTAAAAACCAGTCACATGCTCATCCTTTATTATTTGTGAAGTCAATATAATTTCTTCAATGAAGTAATTTAACAATGGATGGAAATATTCAACAGTTTGAATGTTCTAAATGCCACAGAAATCTAATTAATCAGAGGAATTTAGATGCTCATCAAAAAATGTGTGGAACTGATTATAAATCAAGGAATAATTTTTGTGGAAAATGTGATACATACCTCGCCACATCAAAGGATCTTACTGATCATTTATTGACATGTGGAAGATTTATGTGCTATGAATGTAATGTGCCTTTTATTCATCCTAAAGCTTTGAACTATCATATTGAACATTTTCATAGATCAAATGATAAGGAAAAACACTATAAATGCTCATTATGTAATAAATTATGCCTCACAAGAAAGGATCTTTATGTTCATAGAATGAACCAGCATGGAGGGAATAATAACCTTAATTTTATCCCACCGTATATAGTTCACCATGATAATGAAGAATTAAAACAGACATACATTACAAACCGCGAACACATATTGGCTGCAGATGACCATGGCGATCTCAAGAAGACATACAACTTTCAAACAAATAACCTTCATGGAAGTTATAGGAAGATAAGAGGACATATTAATCAGATATATAACGATCAAAATCAGACATTTAGAGTGAATTTTGCATTTGGAATGATACTCTTCAATAATGAGACTGGAGAATATAGATATTTTGTTCCTCATTTTAATAATAAAATATTGACACATCCTTATACAATTACTAATAGAAATAGTATTAGATTTTTATGCATAAAATTACAGGAATAGATATCATAGAACAAGCAAGAGCTGTGCGCCCATCCACTGTATGGACTCTTGCATTTATTACTAACATCCAATATGTTATATTTTTGACAGATTTTCCTCTAGGAAATGCAACCTCATTACCTGAATATATTCTAAAGAACGCCTATATAAAGTCAATGTATTATAATAAGTACTCAGCAAAACCTCATAATGATAATTTTTGCTTTTTTCGATGTGTGAAACATCATAGAGGAAATATTAAAAAAGTTAAAGAATATGTGGATATATGGAAGAAGAAAAGAAATATTTCGAATGAAATATCTTTTCCTGGCGTAAGGATGGATGACATCAGTGAACTAGAAATCTGTTTTAATGTTAAAATTATGGTATATTGCTTGAATAGTAACGGAACTGTTAGTCTAATTTATAATTCATTAGGTGATAATGATGATGTTATGTATCTGAACCTGTATGATAATCACTTTAGTTATATAACAAATTTCGAAAAACTTGTTAAAAGGTGTCAATGTGATAAATGTCTGAAATTATTTAAACGTCAATGGAATTTGAAAAGACACTATGCTAACTGTTATGATAGAACTAAGTACTCATTTCCAGGTGGTTTTTATTCTAATTCCACTACATTATTTGATAAATTAAAATCACTTAACATTCATGTACCCTTAGATTGTCAATTTTATGATAAATTTATAGTATGGGATATGGAAGCGATATTACTTAAATCAAATGTAAATAAAACAGAAAAACTAACATGGATATCTCAACATCATCCAATCAGTGTAAGTATTGCCTCCAATGTAGAAAATTTTCAGGAATCTGAATGTTTTGTTAATTCAAATGCTATTCAACTAATCGATGAAATGATGAGTTATATATCTGAAATTAGTTTGTATAACAAAGAAATCATGATGGAAAAATATTCTGAAGTATACCATCAGCTGAATGAGCTTATATCACAATATCATAACAATCCCGAATCATGTAAATCAAATCATCAATCAAAAATCAAATCCCATTTTTTTAAATCCTTAAATAACATAAAGAAAGATTTGGATAGATATGTTTCACAAATACCTGTTATTGGATTTAATTCTGGCAAATATGATCTAAACTTAATAAAGAAATATATAATGTCATATATTGTTCAAAATTATGAGGAACAAGATATTCATACAATTAAAAAGGAAAATTCGTATTTATCTATTTCTACTGTTGATATGAAATTTATAGATATTTCAAATTATTTAGCTACTGGATGTTCCTATTCCCAATTTTTGAAAGCCTATGGATGTGATCAACCTAAAGGAATTTTTCCATATGAATGGTTTGATTCTTTTGAAAAATTGAATTATCCCAAACTTCCAGAACCTGAGGATTTTTATTCAAAAATTAAGAAAGATAATCCAATAAAATCCGATAGCGATTATAAGAAACTACAAAAAATTTGGGAGGATAAGGCTATGACAAGATTTGAGGACTACCTAATATATTATAACAACCTCGACACTGGTCCATTTGTTATTGCATTAGGGAATATGGTTAAGGTTTATTATGATGAGGGGATAGATATTTTTAAAGATCATATTACATTACCAGGTGTTGCTCGTAGAATGTTATATAATTCATCAAATAGTAAATTTTCACTTTTTAATTCAGAAAACGCTAATCTTTATTATACCTTTAAACAAAATATTGTAGGTGGACCTAGTATAATATTTTCTCGTTATCAAGAAAAGGGTGTCACTGATATTAAAAATATTCCTAATAATAAATGCCAATCAGTAGTTGGATACGATTGTAATGGGTTATATTCCTATGCAATAAGACAGGAAATGCCTACAAGACTATACATCACACGTCATAAAGAAAATGGTTTTAGACCGGAAGTGAGTGAAAGATATATTGATTCTTATGTTTGGATGGATTATTTAATGCTGACTGAAAATATAAAAATTTTACATCAATTAAATAATGGTAAAGAAATACGATTTGGAAATTATTTGGTAGATGGTTATTGCGTTTCTACGAAAACTGTATATGAATACAATGGATGTTATTATCACAAATGTCCCCATAACTGTTTCATTTTTAAAGGAATTAAAAATAAAAAATGGCTTAAAAAGCTTGAGAAAACACAAGAGAAAGATGACATCAAGAAAATTTTTTTATTAACACAAGGTTTGAAGTATGTTTCTATACAGGAATGTGATTATATGAGAAAGGTGAAACCTAAAACACTGTCACTATATAATAATTATTTACCTACTTATTATCAAAAGAATAGATCAACTCTATCTGAATCTCAAATAATCGAGGATATACAAAAAGGTTTGTTATTTGGTGCCGTTGAAGTAGATATAGCAATTAATGATAATTTATATGATTATTTTAAAGAGTATCCTCCTTTTTTTGTACATGTGACGTTCCAATGAATGTTATTGGTAATCATATGTCCGATTTTTGTAAAAATAATGATATTACCTTTAAAAATAGAAAACTCTTGATAAGTGGTACTAAAGCCAAAAAAATCCTTTTAGCAACTCCATTATTGAAATGGTATTTGAATCATAACTGTAATATTAAGAGAATTTATCAGGTCATAGAATTTCAACCTAAAAAGTCTTTTACCTCCTTTATTGAAACAGTAACAGAGAACAGAATATTAGGTGATAGACATAAAGATAAGTCAATTATAGGTGATACGTACAAATTATTAAGCAATAGTGCATACGGATCAGTTTTAATTAATAAAACAAAGCATTGTAATATAAAATATATAGATAATAAAGGAAAAGCTGTTAAAATGATCAATTCTTCTAATTTTAAAAATTTAGACATTATCACAAATTCAGTTTACGAGGTCGAAATGTATAAGAACCAGATTAAGATGGACAATCCTATACAGATTGGATTTTTTATTTTACAATATGCTAAATTACGTATGTTAGAATTTTATTATGACTGTTTAGAAAAATATTTAAAAACAAATTCTTTTGAATTAACCGAAACTGATACCGATAGCATTTATATGGCTTTAAATGAGGTTACCTTGGCTAAATGTATGAAAGAAGAATATTATGAGACCTACTATAAACAAATTTATAAACAATGTAATGATCACGATCAAGCCGTTTGGTTTCCTAGAAAATGCTGTGATAATCATATTGCTTTAGATAGGAGATTTACTGGAATTTTTAAGGAAGAATTCCTGGGAGATAAGATGATAAGTTTATGTTCAAAGTCATACATTATTCAAAACAAAAAAGGAAAGCAAAAGATATCCTGCAAAGGAATTTCGAAGAAAAATTTATCAGACCCTATGACAAAATTTGAAAACACGTTAAACAACCGTACTATTATTTCCGCCAAAAATATGGGTTTTAGATTGAAAAACAACAATATTTTTACTTATTCACAGGAAAAGATAGGATTTAATTACTTTTACTGTAAAAGAAAGGTTTTAGAGGATGGTATAAGTACAGTGCCATTAGATATTGAATGATGTCCATGGTCAACTCATATCGAAATAATCGAAAAGGTACAAGATCCGTTATCTAATCTATATCCCTGTAATTTATTGTATAATAATATTATTTTCCCTTCCTCAGAACACATTTTCATCTACCTTCTATGTGTACATTTCCATTATCATAATATTGCTGCCGAAATTTTAAAAATATTAGATCCTACAGAACTACACAAGTTCATTTCGGATAAAGGAGTAGATCTAAATAAAGACTATGCTATTATTGAAAGAACAATGAGATTTTCTATTCTAATAAAATTTAAACAATGTTCTTTATTTTATGATAAATTATCAAAAATGGCGGGATCATTAATATATTATAAACAGGTAAATCTTAAGAGAGACCTAGCTGGATATCTTGGAGTTATATCCAAATCTAGTTTACTGGAGGTATTGCCATCAGAAAATGTTTCAGGTGAAAATGTAGTGGGTAAAATATTGATGGATTTGTTAAAGTATGAAAAATAAAAAGCAATTATTGTTATAACTTAGTTTATTGACTGTGTTTTTATTCTTTATACATAAAAATTGGTAAATACAAAGTCTTTAACTATTTCTTCATTATTTTTAAGATCATGTGATAAAGTATCCAGTATCTTCCCCAATGTCCATCCTCTGCATGAATAATAACTGTAGTATAAACAAAAGAGTCCACATGTATCTGTGAAGTAGTTTTGAAGTCTTTTATTGTTATATTTATATGAATTTTTTGATCTGTCAATAAATTTTGTAAAACTTCATCTGGTTTTTTTCCTAATGAATTGAAATGTTCAGCCCACTCGATATCATTGTAGTGTAATACAATCCAGTGACTTCCTTTTTCGTAAGATCTATCTAGGTTAACTACAATAATTGATGGAGGAGTTAAATCTCCAGGAATAAGATCTATTGGGTAAACTCCCTTGAATCGTTTTCTAATAAACTTATCTTGGTTCATGAACCTACTTATTTGCATGGAATTCATTTTTTTCCCGATTTTTTTAACTTACATTAACATTTCTAGCTTGATCAATTGCCATTATCTCTGGAAATTTATCATAAACAATGATATTTATAGTTTCTGCTAATGCCTTTGAAAATCTAACACTTAATCTAACTCGCCCCCTTGGAGATTTCGACATAACACTTCTTGTTAAAAAGCTTTGTATATCAAATAAATATAAGGCATATCCATCTCGATAATCTGTCAGTTTTATTATTAATCCACTTTTTGAATCTAAATCACTATCTAATAAACTTAGATATGACGAAACATAATCATTTTCATCAAAATTTGGTCTGAAAGGACGACTTGGTACTGGTTGTCCATCTACATTAATTTCTAAGTAATTCACTCCCATATTCATAAAATTAAAAGGATTTTTTTCATAATCTCCAGAATATGCTGAATTAGAAACCATACCAATTATTATTTTACTTGGTACTTTTTACTTATTTCTTTCGCCCTTTTTTTCTTTTCCCTTTTTAATGAGACTCTTGGATGTTCCTTTAACTTTATACTGATTTTTTCTCTTTTTAACTCGTTGGATCTGCTGCTTGCCTCCACTTTGAACATGTTTATTTTTTCATCCCTATTTATAGCATTTTCTTGCTTTAATTCACTCTTGGCTTGTTCTACAGCAGCTTTAGTAGGACTTACAAATTTTAAAATTTTCGTCTCTTATATATACCTTCAAGCGATTAAGGCAATAATTTTTAACTTTAACATAATAAATTTCTTTATAATTGAAATAAATTTGATTGTTATTAGGATAAATCATTCTTAATATAGGTTTTAAGGAATCCCCAATATAACTGTTATTACATATATCGCATAACACAAATATAGTTTCTAACAGGTTTGAACTATGATAAAAATCACATAAACCTATTACCCATTCACCCTCTAAATGAATTCTTTCTGGCAATTCTATTATAAAATTATAACTCAGGTCATCTGATGGGAACCTACTTACTGCTAAATTATCAAACACAAAATATGGACAAGCTGCTTTCCAAAATGCTGCACCCTACCTGTGGAACAAACTGCCATCTTACGTTAGGAACTGTGACTCTTTGATGGATTTTAAGAAACACCTCAAGACTCATCTTTTTAGAATTAGTTATACATAGTCTTTTAATATGTTTAACTTTTTACCCTATTTTACTATATCCTTTTATTAATAATAGTATTTTTTGTTTATGTACAGCACTTAGAGCTTTGTTTTTAAGAATAGGTGCTATATAAATGCATGATAATAATAATAATAATAATAACTGTTATTATCAGGATGAAATAACAGAGAATCACTAGAACTTAAGAAGAAATACATATCAGTATCCATTTTTTCTTATTTATCACTCTATATGTCAGTAATATTTGCCTCTGGTATCCAAGAATTAAATCTCTTTGGCCACCCTTTCCACTTTACTAATACCTCACGAATTCCCTTTCTTTTTCTTTTAGATTCAATTTTTTCGATTTTATATATAGTATTCTCATCCAAAAATGCTAATTGAAGTTCAGGTTCATAAAAATATGAATGAAATATATCATTATTATAATCTTTAATTTGATACATACGAATATTTTGATTCATTTTTTTATTAATTATTGTAAATATTTCTCCAGTCCATTTTTCTGAATATTCTCTGTCGAATTGATTTTTTAGATAACTTATTTTAACCCTGTCACCTAATTTAAACTTATATCCTCTAACATGTTCCCTTTAACGTTAAGATTTTTACTACTTTGAATAAATTTCTTCTTTTTTCTTTCAGTCCCATACTGGTTTTTCCATAAATCATATTTTTTTTATTCTTTACTTGCTTCAAAGGGTGTCATTCCGATAGATCTATGTTTGCTGTTATTGTAACTATAGGTTAAATTATCTAATTCATCTATCCATCTGAAGGTTTCATTAGCGGTCAAATATTTTATTATCTTTAATTTTATAGTTTTAATTACTCTTTCTGCATAATTTGCTTTAGTTTCATAAAAAGTATAAACATGTTTAATCTTTTCCTTTTTTAAAAAATCCCAACCTCTCTATTTACGTATTCACTTCCTTGATCACTTCTAAGAATATAAGGTTGATCTTGTGATCTTTCAAAAAATTTTTCCATAACAGTCACCATTTCATGACCTGTAAGTGATTTCATCGCTTGAGTATATAAAAATCGTGTAAAAATATCAATGAAAACAGCAAAATATCCATATCCATCATTTTGTTTTTTATATTTTATTATATTAGCCGTATCCGTATCCCATTGATAGTTCTTATAGAAGGCAAGCACACGAGGTCTTTTAAATCTTCGTCTCACAGGATGATGTGCTGTGTATGATTCTTGTTTACTTAACCATATTTTAATATCTTTCCTAGAAATCTTTTTATTACTATTAAATTTTATATAGTTATATAATTTTTCAATACTACTAAAAGATGCAGGGTGTCTCGTATCATAATATATTTCTTGTAAATACGATTCATTCTCAGCTGATTTTTCTTTGCCATTTTTTAACCCATTTTGTTTCTGTTTTTGTTCCGCCACCCTTTTGTCCATCTCTGATTCCATATTGAAATAATTTTTTTGATTTTTTAGTCTTTACTGGTATACCAGGCAGAGGTAGGAACCTATCTACTGATCGATTATCATTAATGTTATCTTCTTTTTTGTCTTTTTTTGTCTAATATATCCCCAGACAAATCATTTTTATTCAAAGTTTCTGTTTCTGATTTTATAGAAATATTTACTTTATCATTCATTTCATGTTTATCAGCATCATCACTATCAGCGATAACTTCCCTCTCTTCTTTATCCGAAGAAGTACCATGATTTTTTTCCATAAGATAAGATTTAAAAGAGTGATACTGATCATAGGGAATTAATACGAATTTATTCATTCTATTATTACATTAATATATTTTTTTAGACTATGAAGTAAATCGGAAAAAATTTTATAATGCTTTCCTAATAGTTCTCGTCTCCTATGTTTATTATGAATAAACTGTTTCAATAACTTAATATGATTTTTTATTTCAGACTTCCTCTTTTTATTTAAGGGTAGATGCCATATGTTATATATCAGTTCTGTAATAGCTTTTATATGATTTTCAGTGATATAGCGAAACATATATCTGTTTAATCTATGATTATTATCTAATATCACTTTAATAATATGTTTTGATTTTTTTAAATTAAATGAGACATTTCTCTTTCCTTCATATTTATCTTAACAATCGTCTATCTATATACGATGAGTATTGAGCTTGAGGACAGAAAATTTGATTCATCAGATGGTAGTAGAGGGTCCAGTCTTGCTGAAGAGGATGTAATTTACATTAACATTAAGGAGTCAAATTTAGGTGATAGTGATCCATCAGTTACAAGATCTGGGACAGAGTATAAGAAATAAAACAACATTATGTATTAGAAGAGTTTATTGAATCAACATTTCAAAGAAAAAACGAATTTACAATTATACTGTAACTTTTCATTGTATTAGACGAGAGAGTTTCCTTGTTGTAAGGAATAGTTACATTATACGTATATTCGATTTTTATTGACCAAGGAGTGTTTAATACAGTAATTATTATGTTAATTTTTTATTATTATTATAATAATTAGATAGATAAAGCAAAATAGAATTTAAGATTGGTAAGATTTAAACAGATAAAAGGACTGTTAGCAGTGAGTTGTTATTTTACCTTAGTACATTATGATCTGATTACATATGAGTAGTACTTAGGACGTTATGATTAATATTTTGTTTTAACTAGGACGTAATGAATACAATATATATCGTGTTAATATTTGTTAAAATCAGCATTTTTAAATAGACTGCTTTTGAATTTTGAAATGTAAGAATGTTTTAATAAAAATACCTACATAGAGATTTGAAATGTATGAATGTTTTAATAAAAATACATGCATATAGAAAATGCTTTTTTGATCTCAAAGGTATGATTTCAGTATTTGATTTCTCGATATTCTGAATTTGGGATCTCAAAGTGGTCTAAAAAAATAATTTCAGTGTTTGAATCCTCTATATCATGATTACATTGTGGACATTTCAGTATATCTTTGCCTCTCTTTTCTAATATGTAGGTAGAACAAACGGAACAAAAGAAATGGTTACATGTAGCACTGAATGCTTTATCAATAGATAGAAATGATCTACATGAAGAACAGTATAATTTTTCCTTTTTTTTCATAAATGTCAGACCACTTCTTATCCAAAAATTTTTCAGTATCATTCGGACCTCTATGTAACAGGAAGGTGTATCTAAAGGCTTCATCATATTTATTTTGCTGTAAAGAATCTATTATGAGCTGATTCAAATTTTTCCCAATATAAATAAAGCTTGGTATCCATAAAAAAAAGGTACTTTGCGTCAGAGAGATCATATTGTATTGAATTGATTTGGCAAAAATTTGGTCCATCAATAAACTACGACACATTGGACATTTCTTATTATACTCTGGATTATCAGACCATATTTTAAGAAAATTACATGCACATTGTCCACATTTTTTTTTTTTTTTTCACCATTAGAATTCAGTTGTCACATGCCTTCTATAAATGCAAGCGGACGTATAGAATGGTCATGTGACTTAGATTCATTAAGATTGCAAGTAGATCACTAAACACTAACAATGTATTTTTATGGAACACAGTTGTCTATAAAGAATCAGGTATTTTTATAAAGTAAATATCACAGAAGGCATATACATTTAAAAATATATTGATGGACAAACTGCTTTCATCATATGGCAATCAATCATTCATTTATTTGACCATAAAAGTAAATCTTTCAAAACATTTTACAATATCGGCAAAATCATTGTCTAAATTTCTATAGACACCTTTTTGAATTTCTACACATGATTTTACATAACTTAATACATTTACATTACACCAAATACTTAGGTCTGTATAGTGACACAGCCACTCTTTGTATATACAATAACATAGAAAAGATAAGAACCAATCAAAATTGGGACTGATGTTCGAAACACCAACAATATTGTAGAGTGTTATATTTATATCAAAAATCATATCAACATGTTTCCATATTTCTTTTGCCTTGACACAAGAAAAAAGCAAGTGTACAATATCATGTTTGACATGACAGAGAGGACACAAGTCATATTCTATAATTTTCCACTTTTTTTAAATTATCAAAACATGGCAGAATACAATGCAGTACCTTGTAATTGAATTCAGCAATTTTAGTATCTTTAATGTGTTTAATTTTATTGGAATATATTATGTTAAATTTTAAATTCTCACTTTCTATAATTTTCTTCCAGTAATTCTCTTCGAAAGGAATTTCAATTTTTTGTGTAATGATATTTTTATAAAAAAAATTTGATTTTTTATCATTTATTTGCAAAATTATTTTATTCAGCTTGTAGAGAGGGAAGATATTGTTGCTTCCTGTCCACATATAAAATGACAGCATGGAACAGTCATCAAAATGTCATCCATCAATAATGTATCTTGACAACAGCAACACTTGGCAGTTAAAACCTCATCAAATGCATACTTCATGAAATCTGGGTATTTTTGTCTGCCAAAAGAAAAATAAATATAAATATATTATTAGGATTAGATTGGTCTTAGATACCGAGAGTGCTGATGTTATTATATTGTCAAGGAAAACCTCACAAACAGAATTTCGGACCGCAAGGTAGGCACCTCATAGTTGGGGATTTTGAACGATATAATATACTCAAAGAAAAACTCACAAACAGAATTTCGAACCGCAAGGTAAGCACCTCATAGTTGGGAATTTTCAACAGGTGAAAAAAGTGACAAAAAATTTAAAAAAAAAAAAAACTTACTGTATGTACACTGGTAGAACCTCTTTGAACATCATATAACAGGTAAATGTTGATCGAAATTTCTTCTGCTCTATCATCGAGATCAATTCGCAAATAGTAACAACAGCAGACATTATCATTGATGGTACATATCCATTAATTCTCCATCCAAGGAATGCATTAGGATCTTCCATACTTCTTGTTTTTTTCCCCAATTTTTCAGATAAAATAAAGTTTATTAGTGTGATTATTTCTATATATTACAAATATTAAGTAAGTCAATGTGTGTTATCGTCCATATGGAGCTGATCTAAACTTCTTTTACAATGGAATGTCTACATACACCTCACCTTTTGAAAGATCTGTATTTTGCTTGCATTCCTTACATGTATTCGGATTATGACCTGGTTGATTTGGCTGCAGCAGACATGATACAATGAAATAGATCTAATCTTTCAACATACATGTCGTTGATAACATCAATTAATTCCATCCATTCGTTAATCTTAAGATTGATACCTCCATTGGTTGGAAACATTTTTACTGATCCTATTTTCCATAGCCTAATCCCAACAGATTTGAAAGGAGAGGCGCATGATAAGTAATATCCTTCTCCTACATGTTTCTTAACATCTATATCTTGTTCACCATTAGCAATCTTTCCTATCTCACAGGTTATTAACTGACCATAATGCATTATCATCATAAGTTTAGAAATATTCAATTTCACTCCTTTTTTAATAACTTTCTGACCATCCCATTCCTTAATCTGTATCTGCTGGATGAGACCCTTATCAGCTGTAAATATTATGTATTTATTTCCTCCAATATGGAAGGTTCTCTTAAAGGGTGCCTTCAGGTCAATCATCTCAATATCCTTGTCTTGTAGAATTTGATCATTATTTGTTTCCAGATTGATTATGCCAGTTTCTGATTGTTTACTAGTTCCTGGTTTCATTACAGATTTTCTTGGATCTTCCTTCAATACAATGACCTCCTCGTTATCTTGTGTTTTGAATAATGAACTTATCTTCTTATTTTTACCGGTGTTATTGCTATCATTTTTCCTCTTTTTAGTAGAGGTTACTTTACTATTGACATATGCCTCAGCCATTATATTCTGTTTAAGATTTATTGTTCTAACAATCTTATGATTTTAGTTTATCTGATTTTTGGGTTTAAATAGACTTGATTCTAATGTAAAAATCTATTACCTAAGCATATTATGATTATGAATATTTAATACCAAACATATGTATTTCATTTATTTACAGTCCACTGATTGATCTATATGGTACCATATGGTGATTTAATCTAAGAGAAAAACAATTTTTTTTCCTTTCAAACAATTTTTTATTACCTTACATTTCTTACATTACAATCATACTTTAGGATAAAGTAATAGAATAAATTCACAATTAGGCGAATGTCTCCTATGTTCGTCCATAGGTATGTCGAATGTTTCCCATTCCACTAATGATATCTGACACCAAGGACAATATACTTTATCTCCTCTTCCAGTATAGATAAATCCACCTCTTGCAATAGTTCCTGGATGAATAGGATGAGATTTGGGCCAGGTATTAAATGTTAAAATTCTTTGATCATATTTCTGATATACACTTGGCGGCCATTGACTTACTAGATTTAGATATTCCATCTTATGACAAGATTCACATGATGCCTTTTTTGTTGATAAAGCAAATCCTCCAAAATATGGCTTCTGAATTGGTTGATTTGATAAGGTCAATCCGGTGGTTGATCTAGTTGATTCGATTGATCGAGTTGAATCAAATATATCTTTAGATGATGACTTATCTTGGGTAGATGCCGATTGAACTAAATGTTGTTTGTCAGGTAAACTTTTCTTCTGTAAACTAGAGGCTGGTAGTAAAACCTCATCCTCAAATTTAAATGATTCTTTAGGTTGATTGGCAAACATGTTGATTGATCATTATAAATATGAGTATAGATATAGCTTATATATATACATATATTTTATGCTTATTCAGCAAAAAGAACAAAAAAAATAATGTACGGTGAAAATTCATATTTGATTATAGAGTTCTGTAAGTTCATTCTGATTAGATAAAATAGGTTAACTTATATGTGACGTGTCTTTAACATGATCATTAAAAGTCATATTTATCCATTTTCTAACTTACATCTGACGTGTCTTTAACTGACGTGTCTTAACATGACATAATAATGACATGTATTTAAATTTAAGGATGATGTGTCATTCAATGTAATTGAAAAAATTTGTTTACATCTAGCTAATACAGATGAGTTCACATTACACTAGATATTTGGTTTGAAAAAAATTATATATATTTAAAATATGTAATTGAAAAAATTGTTTACATCTACAAATATGTAGATGAATAGCTAATATATTTGAGTACACATTGCATTAGATATATGTAGATGAAAAAAATTATATATATTACAGTAAAATAGAAAACTTGAAATATATTATTGGAAAGAAAAAACAAATCTTGCTTTATGACAGTTGATTGAATATAATTGATGATAGACAATCAATATGATTGACAGTTGATTATAGATTGATTAATTGATTACAGTCAATCTATAAAATCAAATATGTATACCTAACTAAATATGCTTGATTACTCAGAAACTGTATATGAACATAATGCTTATTATTTGCTTCATTTATCATCAATATAATCGATACACGACCATTGATCAACTCAGACTTAACTACTATGACCCCACAAGTTAAGTGCCACTACTATATTATACATCTCACACTGGGTGATGGAAAGGTCAACAAATGGAATTTCAGTTGCATAAACTCGAGATCCCCATGCACCCTCTATATGAGAAAGGGTAGCATCAACCTCAACTACATCAAAACGTATAACTCTGTTGGATGACTGGAGAAATTTCAGAAACCACAGCAAATCCCAAAAAACCCTTCAGGTGGTATATAAAATCGACGTCGTGGTGATCTCTGAGAGTTTGTAGCATTCTGTTCAAGATGGTGGTGACCAAGTGAAGGAAGGATGTGGTGGGTGGTCAAAAGGGCCAAGTAGCACGCCTAATGAAAGTTCTGTGCTAATATACTCTTGTACTGCCTCTGGATACTGTAAAGCAGAAACATGGTTGATATCAGCATTACTCTTAATGGTGACATTTTTAGCAAGTCCAAGAGGAAAACCATAGGTCAAGTAATCTAATAGTCGCTTATCATGGTTACCATGTATTTCAGATCCAAATTAAAGGACGAGGCGAGAGGAACGCGCCTGCCCTTATAATTTGGACAACCCGACTCCAGGACCTGTGAAACCACATGAAGATAATCAGCTGAACAATGCATATCAACAGTCTCACAAGTAGGTAAAATATTACATTCGGTATCTTCACACACAAAACCTACAGATCTGTTAAAATTAACTTTATTAGCAGCCAACTTGGGAGACCTGCTCTCCTGGTGGGTCCTTGTGAATGTATTTTTAACAACATTAGAATGTGTATTAATACCCTGGTCCTCACCACATAGTAAAAGACTTGTATGTAAATTAAACAGTGGTAAACCAATAAAGTCATACACATGAATGTCTTTCAAATTACCATAAGGTCCACGTTTATGCAAGTGAAAAATTGAATTTAATGTCAAATATAACTGCTGACTCCCCATGTGAGGAAATGAAAGGGGGGGGGCCTCTGGGAACATCCATCACCGCAGGCCGTTTATATAGGCCCAATGACATGAAAGGTGAGCTCTCATTGGCCGACACTAAACTGGCCTTTCATTGGCTTACACCCCAGCGGACGAGTTTAATTGCCGCGGACCATCCCAAAATGACTGAATGCCAATCACCAAGGGATGATTGCTTCTACAGTATTCCTACAAAGGATAACAACTACAACAACAGGATAAAATAGCAATAACTGAATAAAATACCTTTTAACTTATGTTGTTTCAGAAATAATCATGAAACGTTAATTAACATGAAAAAGACTATAGACCATAGAGCTCTACACATATAAAGAGTAGTATTAAATGCTCTATTTGCTCACCATTTCATTTGGACACGGTAGAATCATTATTTGGTTACTCCTCAGTGATAGCAGATAAGAGTAAATAAATGGTAAATCGAAAGTCAAAAGTACATAGTAATCATTCAAGTGACAAGCGAAACATTTGTTGTTGTTTTTTTAAATAGGCCAAGAAACTGATCCCAGGGTTTTCAATGATGAGAGACAAATGTTTGGGAAATGACATCTGGCTCAATGCTAAACGGATCACATCTGAGCAATCAACATTAAAATACATTAAATACTGGATGCATTATTAACGTCGAAAGTCCAAAATTCACAAAAGTAAACCCATTAACTGGCCATTACTTTCACCAAACAACACTTCATTTTCTAGAACTAGAAACATGCAGAGATACTACTCTACACTTGATATGTGCAAAATGGGCTCATTATTCAATTTATCGGCATGGGTAATAGTACCTTGCATGGTACCCTACCAGGGTTTTCATCAATTAGAAACAGAAAAGGTAAAAGCTTTAATATTTGCATAAATCCTGTAGGAACAGTATTGGATAAAGTGATAAAAGAATAACTCATCTTTCATTTGGTTACTAACATTAAAATCTATAAAATACTGTTTGTGATAGTGAGGTTCAAAGTGCACAATCCCCCCCAAATTACACCCATATACTAGTCATCGGTTCTATTAATTAGGGTAAAAAACTATATTTACAAAGACCAAATAATACTTTATTTGCTAGAACTACAAGCATGCAGGGACACTACTGTACACTTGATTTGGCCAAAGTAAGCCTATCATTTGATTATTTGGCAACGATAATACTATCATTCATGGTACACTTCATATTGTTGAAGTATTCATTTAGTGTTTACTTATTTCTTTCAAAATAGACACATGAACTGATCCTGGGGGTTTCATTAATTAGAGACAGAAAAAGTAACATTTTTGTAATTTGCATAAATACTAAGAGAATAGTATTTGATACAGTGATAAATGAATAACACAACTATTATTTGATTATTACTATTAAAATATTTTGAAAACAATATGTCGTATTGAGGTTCAATATCAAAAATTCACCAGAAAAATCAGTTTTCATAGAAAGTTTTTTTCCCTTTTTAAAGAACATTTCCTATGATACCCATATGTTTAAGAAAATTCTCAGAAAGTTGGTGAATAGTGATATAGAAATTTTAAGTAACCAACAAGCTCTGATTACATGACTCTTTCATTTTTCATGACTCTTTCATCTTACATGTTCATTTATAAAACTTTTCAAGGACCTCTGATGTCATCATTCATTCTGTGTATATTAACGACATTGTGCAACCACAAAAGCACATATAGCTTAAATATAAACACAGTTCTTTGGATAGATAAGTTTATTAGGTACAGCCTATCAAGTGATTGTGGTAGCACACAATACTTTGCTTTTTCTCCATTGTGATAAAGCTTTAAGGACAAGCTTTAGCGAGGCTCGCACTTCTAAATTTTTTTTTTGTCTCTGGACTTTCATGAATTGTGGTGTAGTGTGATGAGTATCAGTCTCTTCACTGAAGTTAAACGGCAAAGAGCTACGTTAGTACTGGGATGGGTGACCCCTTCAGTGAACTACTGATGGCTTTGCGGCTCGTGCTAGTAGACCGAAACCCCTTTCTGCCTTGTTAATGTACATGTCAATCAGGTTATTTTATGATCAGCTGACACAAATTTTTCCCTTGGAAAATCTATTTATCATGAGGCTATTATTAATTAATAAACAAGGTAGATATTTGAGATGTTAAATTTCAAGAATTAGACCAGTCATGTCCACATGCTAGAATCTGATCGTTATGGTTCATTTGTGCCATGTAAAATAAAGTAGATTAAGGAAGTTTCAAAACCCATTGCTGCCTTTACTTATAGCATCTGGAGAACATTCCGACCATTCCTAGGGGAGGCCGTATTAAAGGCACAGCCACTATATAAAAACTAGTTTGGCCTTTTTTCAATACCATCCATTTCCTTGTTAGTAACACATGGAAACACCGCTACAAATTCATACTGTATAAGTTACATACCTGTCTTAGTTTGTATATATGGTTGTATGAATGGAATATCTAAGACCACCAGCAAGTGAGTTGCTGTAAAAGTCATACAGTGTCTATCGAAACTCCCTCGGTCCAGATTGAAAGTTCATCTGGGTGCTCCATACATATTTTTTCCTTATAGGATGTAATAGTTCTTGTAGTTTAGTTGTGTCTGTAGTACATATTTATATTTATGACTACTCGTATATCTTTGAGTTGTCTATTGTCCAGATGATGATCGTATCATGTGGTCATTAGAGTTATGTACGTTGAGATTAGGATGGATACATGAGGGAACAAAAAAGCAGTGCCAATGTATTTCTTGTTTTGTTGCTCTTATCTGTTGATTTGGCAAACATCTTATTGAATGATCTTGTAATTATCTTTTAACTTGGTCTTAACTATTTAGGTTTTTATCTGGCACATTCTACAGCTGATTTCATTTTGCTTACTTATTGTATCATGCCATAAAAGGCACACTTATTTTAGCAATTTTCTATATTATAACCTTTATGTCTAGCAGTTATCACACTGGCATCATGGTCCCTTATTAAGCATCTTCCTCATATGATTATATTTTATGGATTAGTAATCGGCATAATATCATGGCCTCATCAACTAGGGGTCATTAATGTATTACGTGCCTGGTGACTATATAAAACCCACTCACATTTACTTTGAAGTTTGATATTTTTACTTATATTTAACCATATCAAGCAATTATACTGGCTTATTTGGTTATCTCATAACATTGTGGGCTATTATATGACCATGTTTACATTTCATTGGTGATATAATATCAGAAATTGTTATAGTATATTAAACAAAGCCTAGTGGATGTAACACTGTGGATTTTACTTGCATCTCATGTCCCTGGGTTTATCCGGGATAACTATTGGGCATGTTTCACTGGGGCTGTCTTGTAAGTAACTAATGATTTCTTGAGGCTCGGGAGCAATAACATACAGAGTCAGTTAGTGTCGGTTCAACTTCCCTGGCTTGTTGTAGTGGGTTGACAAAATATAAAACATGTTTGATATTTCACCAACCATCCAAGACTCTTGATTCTGATCCTGGCTCCTCCCACCTTGAAACTGTAGTGTCTCTCTTCGTCTTGTTGTAGACTCTTCCCATCTTGTCCTATACTATTGTTGTCTTGCCTGGAAATACTTGCCTGCCTGCCAAGGTCAGGTATCTGGACATCACTCTATGACAGGCCATAGAACAATACTGATTGTACATGAAAGGAAACCTGCCTGATATTAACAACCTTTACCTGACTTTGGGTGCAGAGTCGGTAACATCGCAACAGGATAAACCGGAAACACACTAGGACAAGACATTAAAAAAGACAAGGCGGTTACAACACAAGCCTGGAAATCTGTAGGATAGGCCAGTTTTTATTTTACCAATCTACGGCTTGTCAGTTATGCAATCTGAGGGTATAAAAGGCAAGTCAGCTTTGACAGCATCATTTGGTTTTTCAATACACTAGCAGCATTTAGAAAGGCTTTTGGGTTTTTTTACAAATTAAATTAAGATTTAGTGTACAGTCAGTACTTTGGCTGGCAAGCTGATAGACTTTTGCTTTTTTTACAAATGCTGATTTGATTTGGCTTATACGATAGGCCCTAAAAAGTCAAGAAAGAATGTGAAGACGATAAAAGTCCTCACAGACACCCCTACAGAGTTTGGGGGGATGCCCACAAGGTGGAAATCGCTTTCAGTTGTGGGACCAGACTAGTTCTTGGCATTGTGGTCATGCCCGACCAGTGGCATAAAATGTCAACTGAAGGCAGGTGAGTCCTTTTCTAGTGATTCCGATGTCGCTGCCCCCTCTTCTCCTAACGATATTTCTGGTACTAACAAAATTTTAAAGCAATTGCCTCAGTTGGGTGAGAAAATGGATTGCATGGACAACAGGGTGCAGCTTACGGAGGCAGCACTCAAAAAGGGTCACTCACAAGCCACAGATATTCCGGCTACTTCCCAGGGTACTGCTGGGCAAGTTACAGATTACGATTCTGATGAAAATATTGCTCAGAGTCCCCTCGTTAGAATTTTTGAGGAATAACGAATCTTTGCAAACTCAAGTAGAAAGACGATTGAATGAACTTAGGAATGTCAATGAAATGGCTACAAGAGGTAGGCTTAAGTCCCAGCGGGATGGTCCTGGGGATGTTACTGTCAAAGAATTGATTGATTGGCCTCGAAATTTTATCTTGATTGGTGCCCATAAAACTCGTCCAACTTATGACGATCTTACAGTCAGGCAGTGGATATCTGGATTCGTTAGATGTATTCAGGAGGAAAAGTCTGCTAGCAATAAGGATCTTATGCTTGACTATTTAGGTAACCTTATGTGAGGAGAGGCCAGCATGTCTTAATTACAATCCAGGCACAAGAAAGTGCATATGACGAATATTTATTTAACAGACTCAGATGAAGAGGCTATTGTGAACTTTATCCAGGATAATGAGGAGATTTAGGACAAAACCAACAAACACTTTAAATCTTCAGCCTTCAAGTCTCCACAGAGAGAAGCCTGTGTCTGTGTATCCACATCCCACAACATTTCACGAGGGTCCATGGATACTGACAGTATGGAGACCAGCATCCTCTCTGACACAACACACCATCCATCTGCAGTACTGCCAGTACAAGTTTAGTGTCTCAGACTTCATTAGTCAACCACAAGGTCACAAATCAATTTGCCCAGATAAAACTATGCTCACATATTTCACTGGGCCCATCCAAGAGACCACCAAAACAACCGTCTACAACTACCTGGTATCTAAAATTGAAAACTTGCTTGGAGCTCAGAGACTGTCAGATAGGAAGAAATGAGGCAGTTAAACTGGGATACAGAGCAGGGCAGAAAAAGAAAGGAACTGTTAGTCACAGCAACCTACACTTCTAAGGAGCTCTAGTAACACTTCCACGTGTGTGTCAACAACTTATCATCATCATCAGTAGCAGCAACCTCTGCCATGGAATACGTCTTGCATATTTCAGAAACCAGATGCCAGAAAACCAGGTCATACAACAAGTTCAACAGACCCAAGTGGTACCCAGACAAGAGCAACAATCTTGCTACATAGTTGTTGACCAACAACCCGGGACTTTAAGACAACAGCATTTTACCATCAGCCCCAGCAAGGCCTTTCACCCATCATCAGTAGCCTCTGTCACAGGCGAAGAAAGTGCACCCAGCATCTGGGAGTATACAATCAGTCATGAGCTACCGACAAATGGATAAAGCTCAACCTAACACTAAGTGACCCACATTTTCTGTCCCTAGGATAGTTCCTCTTCATATCTCAGGTCCCGTTTTCCTACCCAGCCAATGTACTAACATGATTGAAGTAATATTTCGGTAGGTCTTGCTAATTTTGTGCCTGCCTTGAAAGCTTCCTGTAGTTTTCACCAGGCACATATGCTACTCCTTCTTTTGGAGTGGCTGTTATGTCATCTGCTGTTTTGGGTGCTCTGTGTAGTCCGCCTTGGTGTGTCTTCAGTATGTTATGCGACACAACACCTGTTACAACAGGTCTCTGATAACCTTTGGCCTTTGCTCCATTGTCTCTAGTAGGACCCTGAATCTATGGCAGGATTCCAAATGCATTCTTCACTAACCTCCTGCCTCCGGGGATCCTGTAGTTTGCTGTTCTCTCTTCCCTTGTTAGGGTTTCTCAAGCCATGGCATCAAGGCAAAGGGTTCAGGTTTTCTTCTTCTTCTTGCTGCTGTTAAATATTTGTGCATTTAATGAAGATCCACTTGAACCAATATCTACTCAGATTTATTTGTAGTCTGCACCAAGCAGGGCTAGCAGCACCAGGCAAAAGAAGCCCTTGTAATTGTGATATTAGTTTTGAGATCGCTTTGGCTTCTTCATGTCTATATGTTTTCCATCCAGTACCCCAAGAGCGTGGGAGACATTTCATCTGGTTCTCAACTTCTCCAAAATTTGTTTTCAGTCTAGGGTACTAGGGCAGCTCAAATACTCTTTCTGGAATTCATAATGGATGGATGCAGACTTTGGAGATGAGTTTACTTATGATGGTTGGTAAACCAGCCAGTGATACTGTAACGACATGTATGTTTCTCCTGCTTACTGGAGTTTCAGCGTTTTTGCCAGTTTCAATCCAACTTCTAAGGGCTTCCTGAAATGTATGAATTTTCTTTCTTGATGCAGTGGTTGGATGCAATCTTGAATGATGTCCAAAACTGCAGTTGACATCCTGACAAAATTCTGGTAACCAGGGATATCAGTCTGCATTAAGTCCGCCAGGACGTTTTTATAGCTTTATTTTCTTGTCTTTGAAAGATCCATGGTATGACCCAGGGGTTGGGTGGCTTTCTTCTTCTCTTGGGTTGTAGTGATGGCTCTGGTGAAGGTACTGGATGTATGGCAGGTGCTGGCCCTGGGCTCATATTAGTCCTGATTTTGTTTGCAAATCAGAATGAAAATTTTCCTTAATTTGTTTCCAGTCTTCAGGAGTCCCAGTGTTATTGCCAAATCCAACTTCTAAGGACTTCTTGAAATGTGTGACTTCCTTCTTGATGCAGTGGTGGATGCAATCTTGAATGGGGTCCAAAACTGCAGCTGGCATCCTGACAAAATTCTGTTAACCTGGGATAACAGTCTGCACTAAGTCCATCGGGACGTTTCCTATAGCAACATTTGTTTTTATTTTCGAAAGATATTCATGGTATGACCCAGGAGTTGGTTGGCTTTCTTCTTCTCCTTGGTTGTGTTGGGGGCTCTGGTGAAGATACTGGGCGTATGGCAGCTGCTGCCACTGGGTTCATATGAGTCGTTTTTCCTGCAAATCAGAATGAAAATTAAAGAAAAAAATTTTAAAAATAAATAAAAAAATAAAGTCAATGAAAAACATTTTTGCAGTGATAAAAGATGAGTTACAGCAGCCAGAAGGGGTTTATATAGTGTTGGTTTAATCCAGACTTACGATCCCGACTCCAGAAATTAATCAGCCCGGTCAGCGTCCAGTTTTTGATATACTGGTCCAGTTTTGTTGGTTTGTCACTATGGCTTGTCGTGATCTGATATGGTTTGTCCAGGTAAATTCCCATCTAGTCATGGATAAAACACCCTTACCTCAAGTCAGCTTGGGATTTTGCTCCAGACAAGAATGCAAGTTGTGAGGCACCATGTCCTGTTAGGGATGTGTAACCTTTTTTCTGGATTTTGGTTCCTAATCTTGACTCTTCAAACTGACCCTAGAGTCATACAGTTGTAGTGTCAACTCGAGTGGAACATCCCTATATGCAGCATCCCTTGATATTAATTAATCCAACGACTTTGAAATCACTATTTGTGGTGAATTGCTTCCTCTTCCCTTAATCATGCTGGTTTTTAAACATAATAAGGTATATGCTCCAGCTTTTACATGGTCCATGGCCTTGACATCCGAATTTAAGATTGGTTCAAGTGTGAATTTTTAGTTTGAAAAAAAAAACAAAGTTTAATAACTTTTCCAACACTGTTGGAGCAGATTTCGTTTTAATCATTTCTTATTACTAGACAAAGTGATACTGGAACACGCAGATATTAGCTTGCTCAAAATATATATTATTATTTACCATGTGCCCGACCCCAAAATCGGGACATACAAATCCTTTCTTTCTTATTACCCTGTGCCAGATGCTACCCAGTTGCCATTTTCATGACATTTCTTTTGTATATGTCATTTGAAAAGGTTATTTTATATTTTAAACTGACATAACACCCAGTTGTGACTGGAACATTGCTTTGGAGGAATCATTGGCTGCTTTTGTGTTTATTTTAGGCCAGATCAGACATACAAAGTAAATTGGCATCCGTTTCCATTTGCCAAAAATGATGGGTGCGCTCTTTTTGGAGCCATGAGAACAATGACCTTGAGTGGGTAATCAAATACCAGGGAAGTAGCCCTGCTGTGGTCACAAACTGAAACTGAACGGAACTTGTCTACCTTGGATTAGGGTTCTACAACAACTGATTTATTCGGTGGGATTTGCCTTTGTGCATCCAGGGCAGGTATTTTGTAAATATTTGTCAAAACCTGTCATAAGCTGTTTTAAATATACACACTGACTGGGTGAAGAGGGGGAACGGCCTCAATATATGTCGTCGCTAGTTTTTCAACATTCACTAGTGAGATGGGTGCTCTCTTTTCAGAGCCATGAGAACAATGTCTTTGGGTGGGAAATCAAGGAGAGTAGCTATTTTTTTTTTACTTTTACTACTTGACAGTTTAAAATGTTGTGGTTTCATGCAACATTGGATTACATATTGGAGGATTGTATATTCCATTCATGATTTTACAAAATGGTACACCTGGTCATACTGGTTTATAGACGTATGCCCCTGGATTCATACACATGCTACCGTAAGGACAGGTGTAATCTAAGCATTAATCTCCATTGAAACCAGATGTTCAGATGCCAAAAATAATACAAATTAAGATTTTAACCATTCAGGCACCCAGACAGAGTAAAGGCCAACATCAAGGAGACTAGACTGTACGGAAAATCTGTGAGTATCATATGCTTTAAGAAATTTAATTTTTACCCCTGAATATTAGTCGTCTGGAATTAATCTAATATTTAATGTGTAAGTATTTTTATTACTAAGTGGTATTTCTTTCTGTATTTATTTCTACAAAAGGAAATTCAACCTACTTTATATCAAATTCCAATCTTTTTTGTCAAATTACCAAGCCAAAAGAATAAAGGAACTAACTCTAAAATGAGAAATTTTAACAATAAAATTTTAAATTACATTCTAAGTAATTTAAATTGTCACGAATAACTAATTTTGAAAAACAATGGGAGCATATTCATTCCGTAGCTTTTGTATGAAAATGTCAATCACTACATATGTCCATAGCAAGATGAAACTAATTTTGTGGTTCATGACCAATTTATTATAAAAATTAAACATTTTGCATTGGAAAATTAAAAGGCCCGTTAAATTAAGTTGGTGTTGCATTTCACTTACTCTCTAGTTATATATGTTTTCTGCACTCATGTCAATTATAAATGGCCCAGGTTCTTGTGTAATGGCCCTAACGATTTGAAAGGGAATATAGCATTATATGACAGACCCAATAAGAGCACTCGGGGAGCTCAGACCTGCACCAAGGCACGTCATAATACGGAAATTGTAGCCAGAATGTTATACCAGATCACTGTTAATGGGATCTAAATTGTATCAAGACTCCCTTCTGATTTTTCATGAAGTTGCAACCAATAGAACTTGTGTCATCCCAAACAAACAGGCAGACAAATAAACGGTCAAGAAAATAATATCTGCTTAGCAGAGGTAATAACAAGAATACATGAAACATCACGTAAAAGGAATGACCATATCTTGTCTGTTACACTAAATATATGGTGCAAAGATGAACTTCATTTTACATGAAATACATTCCTTATCTGATTTCTATTTCATTGCAATATTAACAGAGGGGTGTTGCAAAAAGAGATTGAATGCTTAAGTATCTCTAAAGACCATCTTGGAAGATGGTTACTACAATACATACCAGTGAATATACATGGAAAATCAAGGAAAGGGCCCTCTGGTTGTATGTGCAAACAAGAAAGTCCCATGAACACGAAACAATATTGGAGATGTCAAAGACCAGGGTAACATATAAGAGTCTCTCATTATGACATTGGGTAACAAGTTTCAGGACAATAATAATACAGGAACAAGATTGTAAAACAAGAGATAGTACACAAAAGTAGATATCACAGAAGACAGCCAAAACTGAGTGTTTCAGTGTAAAATTGAAGAGTGGTAGATAGGGCAAGGCACCCACAAAATAAATAGGGTAAGACATATTCAGAGACTTGAAAAACAAAGGTAATCTCATTGGCCGGATTCAAGAACAATACTTAGATCAGTATTCACCAAACACATGTTGGGAATATTTATGAATATTGATTTCATAATTACTCACTTGAAATATAAGTTAAGACTGGACTTAATATTGTTTCTGAATAGGAGCCCCAAAATAGTGGTAATTTAGGCGGAAACAGAAGTACCATATCTAACTTTACAGTGCATTTTCTCTGCCACTGTGATCTAGTTGGTACCAAACTCCTCTAGGAACACAAAGAACATGGGTTCCAATCCAGGTACAGACAGATATATGGTGGCTTGGATGACCACTTAAAATGGCAGCCCTTTGTAATTGGGTCTTATACAAGTGACAGGGTAAAGAACTTCAGGTACATTGATAAATGTTCATCATTGAACCCCTGGCCTTCAGTTAGGAGAATGTCAGTCACTTGAGAGTTTGGGCTGGACTCTAATTCTAATTCTAATTCTAATAGTACTTTTATAGCACTTAATCTCTATCTAATGATAGACTCTAAGACGCAGAAAGCCAAAATCAGAGATCGTAATCGTTAAATCAGGGACATTGCAGGGGTCGACACCACGGAGAGACAAAATGAAAAACTAGGGATAATCTAGGGTGGGTAAGCTTTTTCAAAGAGGTAAGTTTTCAACTTTTTTCTGAATGAGGAGAGAGATTTAGCTGAGCGTACATCATCAGGAAGATCATTCCAAATCCTTGGGGCATCGTATGCAAAGCTAAGGCCAAAATGCTTTTTAGACTTATATATTGAAGCACAATGTGGGACCTCAAGCAGCACACCATCAGATTGACTTCTGCGTGTTCTATACACACTATGCCTGGGTTTAAGGAAAGGTTCAAAGTATTTTGGATGGCCACTATGTAGAAACTTGTACACCAACAGGGCTGTCTTGAAGACAGAGCGATGCAAGACAGGCAGCCAATGAAGACTCTTTCTTACAGGAGTGATATGTGAGTATTTGGTGGTATTAGCCACAATTCCTGCTAGACTGTTCTGAACACATTGGAGCCTCCGAATGTCTAGAGCAGAGAGACCTCTGAACAAGGAATTACAGTAGTCAAGACGACTTCCCACCAAGGCATTTGCAGCTAAAAGAGCAGCTTCACGTGTAAGATATCCTCGGAGTCGCTTTAAATCCCTGATATGAACAAAACTAGCCTTACAGGTATTCCTGACATGGCAAGAGAAGGAAAAATCAGAGTCAAACAGACACCTAAGTTCTTAATTGCATCAACAGGTGAAAGGAGGTTGCCAAGTATATTAACTGGGAAAAATTTCCTGAGTTTTGTGCGGACATTTCTTGAGCCAAACAGAATAAATTCTGTCTTGTCTGGATTTAATTTAAGCTTATTTGCAGAAAGCCACTTTCTGACATCATCCAAGCAGTTTTTCAGTCTATCAAAGGCCTGAGTGGCATGGTTATGTGTGAGATGAACATATAACTGTGTGTCGTCTGCATAAAAGTGGAAACATATGCCAGGATGATTTTGAATAACTTTACTGAGGGGGGTAGTGTATAATGAGAACAAGATCGGGCACACTGTACAATAGCCTTTTAGCATCGGATAAAACAGAACCAATCTTGATGCACTGATAGCGGTCACAGAGGTACGACTTGAACCAGTTTAGAACCACGCCTCCAACACCAAACCAGGAACTCAAACACTCAATAAGCGTACCATGATCAATGGTGTCAAATGCTGCTGATTGGTCCAAGAGAACAACAGCAGTAGCTTCACCTCAACTCATGCAGTTGGGATGGATAAAATACTGCGTTAGGCCCTTGTTCCACCAAAGGATTAAGCCCCGATCCTGTCGGCGACCCTTAATCGTGGGTAGTCTTGGAAAAAATGGAAAAAAAATTGACCAATGGGGTGGAAGACAGAATCGGTATGAAGGTCTGGGATTAACTACAGATCGGCCTCAGTACGCTCCAGGAGGCCCCAGACAGTCCCTAACTGGTCTGGGACTAAGAACAGACTAAGCCATTTTTCTGGTCGGTTTGAACCACGATCCTGTCGTAGACAAACCGACTGGGTCCCAGGATGTCTCAGGCCTCCTGGGACTAAGCCCCGACTAACCCAGGATTAAGTCCCGACCCCACAAGGTGTCCTGAGGCGTCCCCAGGCGTCCCCAGACCGAGATAGCCGATTTTTGCTTTGCAATGGGACTAAGGGTCGCAGGAAGCCTGGGACTAAGGTATAGAGGGTCTGGGACTAAGGGTCGGCGACTAAGGGTCGCAGGCGGCCTGGGACAACATAGGACTGTGTACATTTGATCTGAGGAGGCCTGAGGAAGCCTGGGACTGGACATTTTGTTTATGGCGGGAAAAAATAATCGGTTGGGGTCGGGAGAAATATCAAACATGTTTGATTTCTCACACGGCCTCAACCGACCACAACCGACCCTTACAGGAAGCCTGGGACTAAGCATATTTTTGAAACCGACCCTCAAAAACCCTTAATCGGGAGCCTTAGTCGTGTGGTGGAACACCCACATTAAGTTATGTAGTAAAAGGAGATACTGTGAACAAAGAAAGACACAAGTTTTTTTTAATGTTTCATATCAAAACTGGTCATCGGAAAGGTTGTTTTTTAATGAAAAGTATATCAGTATTCTGAACATTTGTTTACCATTATTATAACCCTTGTGATAATTTAAATCTATTAATTATTAAAGCTAAGTAATTGCAATTTTACTGCACAAAAGTCATATATCTGGTGATGTTATGCCTGACAGACACTTTATACCTGGCTTTTGTGTCTTTTCCCATTGCCAAATATAACACCAAGGTCCATCGTCTCATTGACTTACCCTTATGCATGAGTGAAAGGGGATGTAGTCATTAGATGTACCAAAGTCTAGTTCAAATATTAAGAAGAAAAATCTGTCATTGGCTTTGTCAGTGCTGTTGTTGATGCTGCCTACATTCATACAGGCAAGAGGATGCAAGAGATTTGCTTCAACAGTCGGAAGTTCTCTGTGATTTATACACTCATACATAAGCAATTTTTTTCCTCAAAAGCTATCATTTTCAAAGTTTACCATTAACGACAGCAAGTGTTAATGCCTGCCACATGCTGTGAGGAAATGGATTTTCTCACCAAGACTTGTGAGAATAAAAACATGTTCTATTTAAAAGAACTGTCATCCAAACATCCGTCACTTTCACGCAGCAATAAAAAACACACACAAATCCAAAGCCACTTTTGTGTACTAATTGATTTTTGCTACCCATTATCATTGAGTGCAATTAATATCTTTTTATATATTTTATGATTTTTCACTTCCTTCAAGCTGAGAAAATGTATTTGCTGTCTAAAACTGCTGAGAATAAACCATTTTTCATTTCCTTAAAGTGTTACTCTAATAGATATTAGTTTTGCCAAAAAAAATAATACTGAAGGAACAGACAACCAACATTAGTGGTGGAGATCGTGGTAACATTCATACAGCCATCTCTGTGGTAATGGGTTTGGTTTAGTTTAGTTTATCTAGATTTTTATGTCACACCTAGTAACTTTGTATATTGTGAAGGGTAGTTAGAAAGGCGGAGGAAACCGGTACATACAGTTGGTCAAGGTTTTGTACTATTTAACCGCTGACTAACGACAAACAACTCTCAGTCTTTCCACTTGAGGTCAGGCCAGGCTTCCAACTCTTTTGTCAGATACACCAATGTGGCGCCTCTGTAGTAGTGGGTTCCATAGAAGTTTAGACTCATGTAGACTGGATACAAACATGGCTGGCTGTAAATGGGATGTCAATGGCACATTTTTGCCTAGACAACTGTTCCAAGCTTGAAACACATCAACTCGAGGGATGTACAAATTGGAAATTAGAAAAAAAATTGAAAATGAGACCATTGAAAATTTGGTTTTAGTTATTCATTTTTTTCTAGTCTTTTGTATCCAGAATATGATCCAGATCATTCAGAAATCCCCAAAAAAGATTTAGAAAGATTTGTGTTCATTGCTTCTGGAGTAATCACTAACACGGACAAAAAAAAAAAGACAGAGAGACTAAAGTATGTAACAAATAACCTCCCCGTGGAGGTGGTTATCTAATTTGATAATTTTATCCTATTTTTTCAAACCTAACCTTTAAGAGTGTATTATTTTTGACAATTCTGTGACAAATATGAACTTAAACCTCTGGCTTTTTTCAAACAGTATGTTTCCATGTAAATGACTGGCTATATATTTTTACATATTTTTTCTACTTCTGCTGTAAGATCAAATGTTAGACTACAAAACAACTTTTGCAACTAAATGTCTTACAGTCTTATATCTATAATATTTCTCCACAAAGAAGCAAGAAATTGCCCAAGTTAACATCCTGTCGACATTCTGTCTTTTTTTAAATATTTAGTTGTTTTTTTGTGTTTTTTGTTTTGTTTTGTTTTTTCAAATAAGGCAGTATGGTACATACTAAATGTGATGATGATGGTCTGGGAATTGACCCTTTAATTTTCACCCAGGATACTTTATATTCCCCACATCCATTGTTATAATTAACAATGTTGCATATGAGTACCTAAACAAAAGCATAGACTACTTTCTATAAATAGAAAAGAAATTCAGTGTTCACTCCATTCAAACGTTTTTGTATATCCTAGAACCACAAATATCACGAGGGGTACACTCACTGGTTCTTTTAAACTTTCTAGTTTTAATGTATAACAATGAAGGTATAGATATATATAATGAGACAAATACACTGACAGCTTGTTATGTAAAAGCATTTACACTTGAAAACAGACGTTCATGTCTATTTTTTGGTAAATACTTTATCTAATGGAGATTTGACAAGCAAAATTTACAAATAGGGAAAAACAATATTAAAGTTGTAGCAGAAACTGGTAAACCATGTGCCACATTTGACAAAGAACCTCACAACTGATAAGGAACATGGTATGAAGTCTGACTGCCAATTATGGACAGAAAAATATCGGACTTCATCAGAATAAACAATTATACATACTTCTATCAATATTTCTTAAATACTTGTTCACAATTACAAAGATTTATGGTTTATTATTGTTTCAATAAAGATGACAATTCATCGATAAAGGAATCACAGACATCACAAATTATGTTTGCTGATCGCATAAATGGAAATATGTGCTGAAGCTTCTTTTGCTGTGACAGAAAAAGCTACTCTCTCCCACTTGGCCTACTTAGTCTGTAATCGGGAGCTCTAAGCTGTCTCAGACAGATTTAATTTACTCTAGCAGTCAGGTTTTTAATAACCGCACGGCAGTAATATCTGGAGGGAGTAAATGTAAGGTTTTGCTGCTGTCTTAAACTGTCTATCTCCATAGACCTGAGTCCAAATGACACGAGTGAAAGATTTTGCAATGAATGGGTATCACTTTAGTTATACGCAACTCATTGCCTCAGTTATTTTTAAAACAGTTATTCTTGTTTCTGTGTAATTCAATTTCATTGGGTGACCTCTGACCTAGGGTCAGTTCTTTCCCGCTAAAAGCCAGTTTTGTATCACTTTTCCAGGGGAAGTCAAACAAGGCAGTCGCCATTTTACTGAAGTTAAAAAATATTTTTAAACTTGTATCTTAACTTTAGTAAATTTTATCTGGTACTTTACTGGTTACAGTCTGTGGTCGCTTTGCTGGTCTGTGTGGGTGCCTGGAATACGTTTGCTTGTATGCACGGGTAGGACCTGTAATTTAAGGTGAGTTGGCGGGTTACTTTAATTACTTGTAATAGTAATTTTTATCATTTTAACTAAACGTTTTAATCTGTCCCGCTAACTCTACCTTGATGTGTACATAAACAGTGTAAATAAGCTTTTAAATCCTGTGCATATAGCAAGTCAATAACGTAGCAATGCCCAAGAACTTTCATTGTTCTGGCTGTGGTGGCCAACACAAAAGAAATGCCAGTTCAAAGATGATATAAATGTTGAAAGTAGTAGTTCGAATAGTATGAATTCGAACATTAATACTGATACAAACACCACTGACAGTGTAAATCATGATATTATATCTGCGTTAACCAGTGTTAGTTCCAGGTTGTCTGCAATTGAGCAGCATATACAAAAAACAGAGGAACAACTGCAACAAGGGGCTGCGTCACAGCTTGACGGCGTCAACTCCCCCACAAGTCTGAGTTCACACAGACCCTCACTGGCTGACAGTGATGTGGATGAGGAGGTTGTAACCCCTACCCCTGCTTTCCTCAAAAGTTCCAGAGGCATCCAAGATGCTGTGGACAGGCGACTTCAAGAACTCGCTTCTCTCAACGAAAGAGGTATGTTCAAATCCCAATGTGGAGGCAATGAACAAGTAACAGTAAAAAATAAAATACCTTGGCCCCAAAATCATATTCTTGCAGGTACCTCCAAGAGTAGAGTTACTTATGATAGTTTAAGTACCTTCCAGTGGGTCTCGGGATTTTGTGCAATTATTAAGGATGAAAAAAATGTAAACACCAAAAATCAAATGTTGGACTATATGTCCGAGTTGATGGACGATGCTCAGGATTTTGGGTGGCCTTCGGCCAAAGGTGCCCATGCAGTCCTCCTGTGTCGGATGGAGGAGGGCAAAGTTAATTGGAGTATGACAGAAAAAATTGATAGAATTAGGAGGGCACATGCCCAAAAAGTGATCAATGTAGCCCCAAAAAGGTCAATACTGAATCCCAGGGTGTACCTTGTAAACTTTTTCAGTCACAGAAATGTCCCCATAAGACTGACCACCACACTGGGGGACAATTTTACAGGCATATATGTAGTTTTTGCAATACACTGGGAAAACGCTTTCCCCACCCTGTCAAAGAGTGTAGAAATTCAAAACGTGTCAATACTGATTCAAAAAACGAATCAGGCACTGCATAACTGCAGTGCAAAAATCCAAAGTTTTGAATCGACCGAATATCACCATTGCTAGTGGTAACCGTGTCAGAACACGTGTAGTGAGTAGTAATGTATGGGGCAATGGGGAAAGTGCGAATTGGAGATCAGATTATCAAAGATATAAAGGTTTCACATATGCACAAGTGCTTCAAAGAGGCACTAATGCTTTTATTGCCAAAAAACATCAAGGTACCAAGGTACGAATCTTACCAAGGTGCACACTCTCCTGGTGGATCCCGGTAAAGGTAAGGCAATAAGTCAGGCAAAAATTAACAATGACGTCAAGGGAGTCAGCAGCAAAAGTAGGAAGCCAAGTAAGTACTGTAGTACAGACCCAGTGACATGCTATAACAGGTATGCTGTGTTTAACAAAAGCGACAGTGTCGTTTGAAAAATTCATGATACTGAAAAATTGCCTTCAAACGTTGAAAATGATCCTGACAATATGATAGAAAAAGGCAATCACATGGTTGAGTCCCACAGTACTCCCAAACATGCGTCAGAGATTGACGCTAATCACGAACTGAAACAAAAACCCTGTGTGATGGTTGAATCCCTTATCAGACAGGGGGATGTTCTTCACAGTGACTCAGATACCAGTAGTACTAGTAAATATGAACTCCCACTTCAATTGCAAAATCAAAAAGTCGATTATAATCAAGTTATGGCCTCATGCCCTACTCTCCAGTTGTGGGATAAACAAAACTCCCTCAAGGTAGGATTTATACCAATGGGTGACTTACAGGTGCCGACTGCAGTAGTCCAATCAGTATGCAAGGCAGATCCCTTGACCCTTCACCAAATAATCAAGGCCTCTGGGAAATATAACTTTAAACAGTGTCAGATTCACATCAAATCTCAACTTAATGCAGACGCTTGGGATGAACTGTTAAAGGGTTATTGGGATACCCAACTTCCTCTCTTAATTAGGTTTGGTTTCCCCCTGGATTTTGACAGAAAAACACCCCTGCAAAGTCACCTGGAAAATCACAACTCAGCCAAAAATTTCCCTCAGGACGTAAGGGCCTATCTGGAGGAGGAAAGAACTTATGACGCCATATTAGGACCTTTTGATGTCCCACCTTTGCCTAATTTACATACTTCCCCATTCATGACCCGTGAGAAGCCCCACTCAAAAAACAGGAGGGTCATAGTGGACCTGAGCTTTCCCCAGGGTAGGTCTGTAAATGCTGGGAGTGCCCAAAATGTTTATCTTAACACCCCCTTCCTTCTCAAACTGCCCACAATTGATCATGTACTCAAATGTGTCAGGCTGTTGGGTAAGGGTTGCAAAATCTATAAAATAGACATCAAACGCGCCTTCAGGCATGTAAAATTGAACCCTTTGGAGTATGATCTGTTGGGCTTGCGTCACAATGCCTGGTTTCTGGACACCTGCCTGCCCTTCGGATTCAGGCACGGGAGCGCTCTGTTTCAGCGTTTAAGCGACGCTGTGCGTCACATGATGCGTCAACGCGACTTTGACGTCATAAATTATATTGATGACATCCTTGTAATTGAACTTCCAAGTCGCGTTGACGCCTCATTTGATGCCTTAAGTGCCCTTCTCAACCATTTAGGTTTTGAAATTTCATATAACAAGCTGGTCAAGCCAGCCACTTGCGTCAACTGTCTGGGAATACTAGTGAATACCAAGAACTTCACATTGTCCATCCCAGATGAGAAATTGCATGAAATACAAAACAAATGCACCTCATGGTGTGGCAGGACTCGCTGTACAAAGCGTGAGCTACAATCCCTGCTTGGCAGTTTACTCTATGTTAGCAAATGCGTGCGTTCGTCGAGGTTCTTCCTCAATCGTCTCCTGGATGTCTTGCGCAGTATGCATGATAGGGATCAAGTACAATTGTCAACTGAAGCTCAGAAAGATATAAACTGGTTTTCAAAGTTCCTCACCACCTTTAATGGGATAACCATTTTTGACCATAGGCCCATTGCCTTCCATATTGAGCTGGATGCATGTTTACAGGGTCTTGGGGCCAGATGTGGCAACCAAGTTTATGCTCTCCCCATACCTACATGGACTACATGGACCTGAATATCGTCCACCGTCCACCCGTCCACAATGCTCAACATTCTGGTGGCTCTCAGGGTTTGGAACAGTACTTGGGCTAAATCTAGAGTACGTATTGCATGTGATAATGAGGCTGTAGTACTAAAACCAGGGACTTGACCTTGGCTGCAATTGCCAGAAACATACAACTTCAGGTGGCTACCTGGGATATCAACCTTCAGGTCAACCACATAGCAGGTAAGGATAACCACATTGCTGACTTGCTCTCACGTTGGTCTCTCATGGGAGACCCCCAGGTAAACCTAAATAGGTTACTCCCCCAACACCAATGGGTGGAGATCCAACAAACTCACTTACATCTCGATTGGTGTATTTGACAGGCTTGCCTCCTAGATTGGCTCCCTTGGCCAAAGAAGCAGCCAAGAAGACCAAATTGGCATTTAGACCTGGTACCACAAGCAGTTACCAAAGTATGTTTAGGCTATTCATAGCCTTCACAGTATTTATGCAAGTTTCACTTTTTTCAATGCAACCTATGACAATAGTAGCCTACCTTCAATTTCTAGCTTCCAATGGCTTGTCAAGCCCCACCCTAGCAAACCATTTGGCGGCTACTAAAGCAAACTTGTCACTGTATGGAATCCCCACCTTCATTTTTCAGGACCCCAGAATCAAATATTTTCAACGAGCTGTCACACTTCGATCGTCTTTTAAACCCTCACTTAAAAGTGTGATTGACATTGATACCCTTCAACTACTGGTTAGAGCCTGTGACTCTACTTATATGGGACAAGTGTTTAAAGCTGTCTATACTCTGGCATTTTTCTCATTTTTAAGATTATCTAACTTAGTCCCTCATTCAATAAAAACTTTCTCCCCCCTCTATCACCTAGCCAGAGGTGACATCTTGTTCGCAAATCCAGGCCTTCAGATAATAGTCAAATGGAGTAAAACTATACAGGATAGGAAATCTGTCAAAATTTTAAAAATTCCTGCTCTGGGTTCTAACCCCATTTGTCCAGTTATGGCCATTAAAAATTTACTTAAAATCACTTCTGGATCCAACAACTCACCCCTGTTTCAATATAAGACTTCCACTAAGTGGCTTCCCCTCACAGACAACCAGGTCAGGCGACATTTTAAAAATCTACTGTCAAAACTAAATCTCCAAAATTCCAATCTCACGTTCCACGCATTAAACTCACAGGTTAGATGTAAACTCTTAACTTTGAGGTCACCCTAAACTTCAGTACCTCTGTCAGTACCTCAAATTATACTATTGATACCTAAACTTTAGGTTGACCTTAACTCTTTTCAAGCCTGGAGCTAAGGCCACCCTAACTTATTCATAACTATTTGGATTCAAAAGATTATAACTCAAACTCGGTTTAGGGTCACCTCAAACTCCTGCATAGCTATGCTACTGTAATAACAATTAATGATACCTGCTAGACTTTAACAGCCATTGAAATGATATGTGTCAAAAAATCTAAATATATGGTCAATGGCTAAATGTCAATGTCAATGTAATCTGAGTAGATATGTTATGATTGTAAATAAATGATAGAGTAGTAACTGTTAATGAATAAAAATAGTATTCCCCACACTGGGGTTTTATTCATGTGTTGACCTAACTGGAGGCAATGTGAATGGGTATCACTTTAGTTATACGCAACTCATTGCCTCAGTTATTTTTAAAACAGTTATTCTTGTTTCTGTGTACTTCAATTTCATTGGGTGACCTCTGACCTAGGGTCAGTTCTTTCCCGCTAAAAGCCAGTTTTGTATCACTTTTCCAGTGGAAGTCAAACAAGGCAGTCGCCATTTTACTGAAGTTAAAAATATTTTTAAACCCCCAGTCCCACCCTAGGGCCTACTAACTTGCTTTCTCAGTGTACTTTCAGAACTCATGTGGAGAGTACGACATGGACGTGGCGTCTTCACTATAAAGTTGGGTTCGAACCTGAGTAGTGTCAGCATCTTCAACAGTAGGATGCCAGCGAATGTGTAGTGTAACCATATCTCAGTAATACAAGTGATGTGTGTGATTAATGTGTAATGTCCAATATAATTAGTGACGATGTGACAATGTGACCAGACCTTGAAGTCAGCTGAAGTTAGAATGTGCACAGTCATCTCTCAGTCTTCACTTCCCCAAGTATCAGGCCACTGCTGAGGAATGTTGGGGGCTTAGTGGGGCCTTGGCCCTCTGGTTCCTAGTGGTCTGTACCAAGGACACAATAGAATCAATGGTAACATATATAAGGTTGAGTTAATCTCATTTTGGTGTGATATTGTGCCTTTCTTCAACCCCACGAGTGGTCAGTACGACTGTCAGTCGATCCCCAGAGGGGCTTGTGTCAGCTGAACAAGAAGGTTCTTCCAGTATATGACGATGTCTAGGCCAGTGAGCATAGATTCACTGCCATGATATAGAACATTATAAGTTTTCACCTATATTGTATGATGCCTGGACTTACATAAGCTCACTGTCAGCCGCCGCGATGGAGGAGGACACCTCCTTTCGACTACAGGCTGCACCAGACAAGGACAGAACTGTAAATAAAAATGTAAAGTATCCCGCTTGCCAAAGGAATTTTCAAACTATGAACTTTGATAGTGGCCATCGAGCCTGTGTTAGGCGGTGGCAATCATAATGGTCACCCCTGCTTAAGTAAAAAGGGGTTACATATAATTTAGCCAACATGTGTCATCCCCCACAGGGGGCCACAGACTTTTTAATACAATATTGTTTTATGGATGTTAATTTTAAAAGTAGTGTATGTATATACAATAACATGAATAGCTATACAATTTGGGCTTATGCCTCCTTGTCTTACATATGATAATGTACATATCATATATTAACATTTACATGTGCACTGATATATAACATTGTTTATCTATGTCTGATCATTGCGACGATTCAAGGTTGTTGGCAGGATGGCCAGCTGCTGTACTTATCATATCGCTTTTGTTTTTAAATATGTTGTTTTATTGTCTTTTAAATCACACACATCTCTGACATATGTCAAATACTTTTATAGTCTTCTTTTAATCTCAATTTTATACAATCACCTCTCACCTCACTCTCATTCAAAGGGGGGGCTTTCAACTCAAACCTCTACTACTCCCCTTTTCTTTATATTCTAAAATTAAATTCCAATTTCTAACCAAATTATAGACATAAGTAACTTACCTGTGACCAAATTTAAAACATCAAGCTTAAACCTAAATCTTAACTTAAACTCACAGGTTAGATGTAAACTCTTAACTTTGAGGTCACCCTAAACTTCAGTACCTCTGTCAGTACCTCAAATTATACTATTGATACCTAAACTTTAGGTTGACCTTAACTCTTTTCAAGCCTGGAGCTAAGGCCACCCTAACTTATTCATAACTATTTGGATTCAAAAGATTATAACTCAAACTCAGTTTAGGGTCACCTCAAACTCCTGCATAGCTATGCTACTGTAATAACAATTAATGATACCTGCTAGACTTTAACAGCCATTGACATGATATGTGTCAAAAAAATGTAAATATATGGTCAATGGCTAAATGTCAATGTAATCTGAGTAGATATGTTATGATTGTAAATAAATGATAGAGTAGTAACTGTTAATGAATAAAAATAGTATTCCCCACACTGGGGTTTTATTCATGTGTTGACCTAACTGGAGGCAATGTGACAATTTACACATAATACATGTACTATTGATTGTCTACATGTTTCACAGCTATTGGGACTCTTTCAATGTGGTAGTAATATTTCGGGATATAGTAGTGTAATGCGGTGATATTGTAATGTTATAAGTTGTCGTGTTACAATTATCTGACAGTACCATTTATGCATAAAGTGTAAATCAGTACGCTTTCAGTAAGCTTTCACGATATGGTGATACAATATTGTGATAGTAAGAGTCGGAGCTTTAGTGCCAAAACCCTATAATTGAACAGTTTATGTTTTAGTTTCACAACATTGTGACACTATTATTTCAAGCTGTAGTGTCATTATTATGTACTAGGAATAGCTACGTTCAACTACTTTTCTCACTTCACTTAGAAAGAAGTTGAAAGCCTATCTCTTTCAAAAGCATACCCATCCTAGTTTCAACGGGTTTCCCAATCTTTCTCTGTGGCGCTGATCCCCACTTTGTCTGTGTTTCTTTTATTATGGATCCCTGTTTTTTGTGTATTTTGTCTAGAGTCTTTCTTTAAGATAGGTGACTATCTGATTGTTCTCTGATGTTAAGTGGCAATGGGCTACGCTAGTACTGGAATGGGTGACCGTTTTGAAACCTATAAAACATACCGACTGTTTGCAGAATGCCCTGCATGTGACCGAGATATAGGTCAAACACTGCCTTCTTAATTTAACCTTGTTTTTCAATATACTATATAAATAGAAAGTTTAACTAGAAGAAAATTAATTATTTAATATGAATAAGTTCACTAGAATTAGTTTTCACAAATGCTAGTTTCTTCTGTGGATATTATTACAGAAAATAACATTTCAGTAAGATTTAATATTCACTATCCAAGCTCATTAGCTGAAACAGTTAATACTAAGGCCTAGTAAAGATTTCAACTGATACAGTAGTTATGATGTAATGGAAAGCAAAATTGTATTGAGTGGTTGTTACCTCAACCATTCGTGATTATATCTATTGATTATCTGCAGCCTTAAATCAGCTTCACTTTACACTCAGTGTCAAACTTCATCTTGTTGGAACTCTATACAGGCTCTCATTATTATTTCATTTGTTGTTATTTACTTTTGGCCATGGCATGTTGAGTATATATTAAACATATTGGGGACTTTATGGGGTTTTTTTACTTTTAAGTTTTATTCATAAAGAGAAAAGACATACTTTTATTTGTAAATTATTAAAGCACTCCTTTTTGTAAAAGAATATTCACCAATTCAAACTTAATCATTTCCTTGAACGTCAGGTCTACTATATCTGCATGGAAAACTATCATAAAGAAATTGTACCCTGTAATTTCTCAAACATGATCCTACTTTAAGGCAAGCCATATGATAGGTATTTACTTCTGGCTCTCTGGAAAAACATTATGTGAAAAATAAGTTAATGACGAAATGTCAATGAACTTTTGGTGAAATGTCAAAATAATCTAGTAAATTGTTTTTCTTGATGAAACAGCTTGTGCACTGCCTCTGGTTGTTGTTGAGACTTCTGTTCTACAATGCCTTTCTACAAATGCAACTATCATCAAGAGATATAATGGATTTGGTTACAGCCTCATTTTAAAAACATTGTGTTAGCCATGTCCCTTATACTGTCAGTACCTATTGCTAGTTGCAGTGTTGTTGTGAAATTTCTCATATTAGGATAAGAAAGGAAAATTACTAATTTGGTTCCTAAGGGGAAAATTTTCATCCGGAAACAAAAATGTTATTAAATGTCACTCTTTTAATACTGATAGGGTGTTATCTACAACAAACCCAACTGTTGTATATCATCTCTGGGACAGTGATATCTTCTATAAACCCTTCTATATTTATAGCAGATTTGATACCTACATTGATTATATGACATTTGTCATGTAATGCTGTTTACTTTTATCATCATATTTGACTGAAGAATGAGTGGTCTTACTTGACTTGTCTGACACCTCACCTCTTGTTTTCCACATTAGGCCACTGCGGTCGGTTAAAGGGTAAACATTTTTAATCATTACAATGATAGGGAATATTTCTCTGGCATAGGAAATACGAGATGGAGAGTGCTGCAAAATATGGTGAAAATTCAAAAGGCAATTAGTATAAATCTAGGTCAAGATTTCCTCCACAGTGGGACAATAAAAAATGTCTGAATGGAAGTTCCTACAAATTATGCAAAAGACTATGATAAATGACACAGTAACAGATAGTCTAAGGCCATACCAAAAAAAACAACAGATGTTGGCAAGCAATTACCAATTGTTCATTTTGCAGCCAATGTTCACCTGCCCATATGACCATGTATGTGCCTCTGTGGTCTTGTGTGCAATACACTTTCCTATGAAAGCAGAACACAGGGTCACAATTATGACCATGGATTTTGATTGATTTATTTATTTGGGGTTTTACATCTCTTTCAACACTGTAAGGTCATACCACGATGGGTAGTTGGGAGGGCAGTGGAATCAGTACATACAGTTGGTCAAGGTTCTGTGCTGTAAACTGCCGACCAGTGGCAAGCAACCACTAGCTTTCCCCTTTGCGGTCAGGCCAGGAACCAAACCCCAATCTCAGAGGTGGGAGGCAAGAGTGTTACCACTCTGCCACCGTGACCCCCTCAACCAGGGATTTTGACGAAAATCTTAAATGTGTGTATCTTATTCATATACAAAATATAATATTTTCAAACATTTTGCTCTATAGAATTTTCCCAATGAGTTGATCATAATGATAAGTGACTGTTCCTGTATACTAATGACATAGTGTTAAGCTGCATCTTCCTCTCTATTCAACGTATTCTTGTTAAAAATATTGTGTATTTATTTGTGAACAACTAAAAAAATTGATATGAAGACCTCAAAGAAAGATTCATTCAAAATTAAAAAAAACACACAAAACATAACATTTTTAATAGAAAGTAGAAAATACATCCTCTGATGGAGCTTTGCTGTCTTGTGAAAGAGCTAGGCCTGAGTAATCCCCCTGGCTTTACTTTAATCTTGGCTTTGTATCAATTGAGATGTTAATATCTAAATTCATTTGAACTAGGGGGCAGATGTAGGACCTTAATGTTACTGAGGCTAATGATAAAAGTTACAAACCAGGCCCCACTATCTTATTCGTAGAATATTCTTAATCTGGAAACGTTTTTTCGGATAATTTGAATTTTGTATTACATTTTTTTACAGGTTTGCCATAAGAGTGTATTTGTGATACCATTTTTCTATCAACATTACCTTCCTGTTGATAATCTACTAAAATAGTAATTTTTTTCTTTTTGTATTATATTTTGTCATTATTTTCTTTAGAAATCTACAAATTTTAATGAATTAAAAACTTCTTATTTGTAAGATTTTCTAAAAAAAATTAAAAATGAAAGTGTCCCCATTTTGTTCCCTTTTCGAACTTTAATTCCAAACCGTAGCCTCGACACCAAAATTTTGTTCTAGTTATTACGAGACTGGGGCCATTCATAACTCAGGACATTGCCCACGACTGATTCTATTGAAATGGCCGGGAAACTTAACAAACCAAGTGAGAAGTCCCGACTGTAAAGATAAGTCACATGATTTAGCTAATCCTTGGATTAAATCGTTATTCAAACAGTAAGTTGAGCTCATTTCTGGACTTAGTGCAGCAGACTTAACTAAAAATAATCCAAAATTTAATCTATTTTGATGGGAGGATTAGAGTTTATCCAAAAGTGCATCCAAATTTAGCTTATTATCTCTGTGAATACTAACCTTAATCCAAATCCAACTTTTAGTATAAACTTAAGGTTTTATTTTGCTGAAATTTCCATGAGTGCTTTCTTTGGTTACATCTGTCCCATATAGATAAGTCACAGCCATATTTAAGGTAATTGGTAATTGCCCTTTGTTTGAAAAGATATCTTGTGACTATTCAAGGGAGAAATGCACAATTATAAAAGTTTACAAAGATGTTTAGAATAGGGGAAAAACATCTAGATTTACTGCTATTATCAAAGTTCGTTTAATTTGGAAGTCACAGTTTTTCATCCTGTTTTGCTGTAATTCTTTTCCAATTGCCTCTGAATTTCAAATCAGTAAGGCCAAATGATAGGCCTTGTCAGTGGAACTGGGGTGTTCCAACCCTTCAAAAAAGGATTTCTCCATTATGAATGATGATTGTCAAGTGAAAAGTTTACTGAACCTTTACTGCATCACACAGCATTAGATCACTGCTGTAAAGCACACAGTGTAACACTGTGTAATTTCCTTTCTGCAAAAACATGATATTGTCAGTGTTAAAATAGGCTATCAACTATCAACTGTGACGTACAATATTCATCATCCTTTATGTTATGGTCTGATACCCCATAATTCTGCACATTTATCCTGTTGTATTTTTAACCATAAATGCTCATCGTCTTTTCATTAAATGTGTGAGGTAATGACTTGATTTATATCCCATAATGGAGACAATTGCCCATGCATCAATTTTGGGCAAAGTTTTGGCAAATGAATAATGGCAAATGGTCATTACCGTGGAAAACGTTTAAAAGGCATAAAATTCTAGCCTGCTTTAACTCTGCCATACCTATGCTTATAAAGGATCATGTGATCACATTTAAGCCAATCAAATTTTACAAGTAAGGTACTCTGTGTTTTTTTATTATTGCAATGCCATTTTAAGTAACTCATTCTGATTTAACATATTACTAGGACACAATGCCCCAATGTGACAGCAGGTAAACTGTGATGAAACTGTATCACTGTTATGAATAAAAGTTAACTACTTGTTGATACTTAGTATATTCTTTTCTGTAACTGAATAATTTAATGTATGCTTGATTAATGTCTGGGGGACGTATCACTTTAATGTCAGTCATTGACAATATAAAATCATATTTTAAAACCTTTGCGACAAACCATTTCTCTCAAGAGCACTCAGACCAATCTTTCATAATTCTATTTGGACTTTATATCACTTAATAAGGAGACTCTTTCACCTGGGGCATTCAGGCGACACACATGTCAGTGCACCCCCCAAGTCAGCCTTAAATTATATTATACCTTAAATGTTAATACAGGGAACCAGTCTGATTTGGCCTAATTGGTCATCTCTAAGCTTAATGGTCATCACCTTTGACCTTTCACATGTTTCCTGGGTAACAAGTAAACAGTCCCTTACAATTGGCTACACTCAAGAGCTCCACACAAATGTTTGCTATAGCCATCACTTTCAAATTTGTCATTGAATGATAGACATGGAAATTATTTTGGGGAAATGTTTCTCTTTTAAGGCTTTTAGTTTTTTATGATTTTAAATTTTACTGTGATATTAAAGGAACTGTCATTCACTTATAGTTATGTGTGCAATTTATAGGACATGAATTCCTGCTATCACATCGTGGACTGTTGCTGAATATTATATTGTTACCTTTGTCACGTTGTGACAAATCAGGAGTGTTTGGTCATCGAGTCAACCTCCGGCTTTATCAATTCACCACTAAGGGACGGTTTACCCTATATTCTTTGCTATCAGTGTCACGAATCGTTAAAGCATATCGTTGAAACGACATACCTCTCAGTCCTGTGTGTGTATGTATTTGCAGAGAACTTAGACTCCTTTCAGTTATAATCTGTGCACAAAAATAGCTCGCAATCATGCTGGAAGGCAAGCAAATGTGTAAGAAATGTAAGGCACGCCATGCCCCACCTACTGGACAAAAATGCAAGCAAGTGGAAAAGAATTTAGAATGTACATTAGAACAGTCACGAGATGCTGCCATATCCAGTGACGACGCGAGGGCTGAAAGAACGTCCTCAGATGGACAGCTGTTGCAAATGAAAAATCTCAGCCAATTGGAAAGAGTGAACCGAAGACTAGAAGAAGTGGAAGACATAGTGGCAGGGGCAACCTCAACAGCTGGCAAGCCGAAGTTAAGTACTAGTGTTTTAACATCTACTGTTAAGATTCGTCCTCGGACAAAAGTGACACACCAAGTCCAGACACATTGAGGTCGTACAAGCTACAAAAGCAGGTAGACGGACATATTAGGGACCTTGAGTGCAGTTCACACAGGGCAGGTAATGAAGGGGGTTGTAGGTTAAAATCAAAAAGTTGATGTTAATGTTAAAACAACAGTTTCCTGGCTTCACGATTCAATTCTAGGCGGAGCTAACAGATAACACGTCGCATATGATCAGTTAAGTCTTACTCAATGGGTACAAGGATTCTGTAGGAACATCTTGGAAGAAACTTCAAGAGAACGCAAAGATACTCAGTTATATGAGTGACCTCATGGAGGACGCAACCGATTTTACTTGATAATGGGCTAAGGCCAGTCATGCGGTGATGTTGTGCGAAATGGAAAGACTTGAGAAGACTCGGATGGAATTGACCGCATTCGTAAGCTGAACGCACAGAAGCACATAGCTCCTGGCAAGTTTAATCGGTCAAAACGGGGAGATTCTAGCAGAAAGCCGTGGCTTTGTAAACATTACCAAACGGGAAGTTGTAGTTATAACAAAGACCATGAGTCAAATGGTAGGCTTCAAAATCACATTTGTGCGCATTATCTAACAATGGGAAAACAGTTAGGTCACCCTGAAAAGGACTGAACAAAAAGAATGTGTCAAAAAACGAGGTGATGACTGCATATCATTAGGATGTAGCAGTCTGATTGTTTTAGGTGAAGGTAGTCGATTGAATCAAGTAAAAGGTGTTGAAGTTTCAGTTAATGAAGTTAGGTGTGAAAGTGCTGGAGTTGGTGTGAATAAACAATTCAGAACTAGATTGGTGTACAATTCTCAGGTTCACCCAGCCAATATTGAGGCAGCCTTGGCTTTCAGTAACAGGAAAAGGGCCACTAAATTTGATAATGGGCAAAAGTTTAAAACAAGAATTATCACACCTACCCCTCCTTCATGCAAAAATGTTAATGATTTGAAACATGCAAATGACATAAGTGTGCAATGTGTTAGATCAAATGGTAAATCAGAAAATGTCAGTCAAATTGAAACAAAAACTCAAAATGATGGGGTTGCTGAAGTTCCTGGTGAGGTGTGTCAGGGGAGTAGCTGCATTCATCCGCCTAGTATAAACGAGCCCACAACTAATGTTTCCCCAACTATTGAAGAACATGACTTGTGCCTTTTGTATGATTGTCAGGTCACGGGTTTTGAAGACAAATTTGTAAATTCAATATTGCATGGTAACAGTCGGAAACGTTATTTGGGTGTCTCAGACAATTGTCGCATCTTTCAGTTGTGGACGTACGGCCTCACCAGCTGACCTCTCCCTGTTTGAAATGCATGCTATTGTTAGGGAAACTAACAAACCCAATTTTATGCAGCGAGAATACCTGTTCAGTCACAATTGAATGTTCACGCTTGGAAACAAGTATTGACAAATTACTGGGACCAACAGTTGTTACACCTCACTGAGTTTGGATTTCCCCTGGATTGTAATAGGAACTATCCTCTCAGGTGTAAACAAGCCAACCATAGCTCAACTTCTGAATTTCCTAAAGATATAGAATCATATTTAGCTGAAGAGTCAAAACACAAAGCCATTCTTGGTCCATTTGAAAGTAATCCCATTATTGGGGGGCACACTTTCCCATTTATGACAAGACATAAGCCAAACTCTGAACATCGTCATGTCATCATTGACCTAAGTTGGCCCCTAGGGGCATCAGTCTATGTAGGCATTGATAAGCACACGTATTTGGGAAGCGAGTTTGAATTAACTTTCCCTTCAGTAGATGACATCACAGAGGAACTAAAACGTCTAGGTTGTGGTGCGTTGCTGTATAAAGTGGACGTGAGCTGTGCGTTTCGCCATGTCAAGGTTGATCCGGGAATCTATGACCTCCAATGGAACGGTGCGTACATAGATACATGTCTCCCATTCGGGACACGCCACAGCAGTCAGATCTTTCAATGTTTAAGTGACGCGATACATTACGTCATGAGGAAAAAAGGTTTTTGCCTCATTGATTACATTGACGACTACGTCAGGGTAGGCATCCCCAGCATTGCGTTTCATTCTTTCAAACATTTGACATCTCTCATGAATGATTTAGGCCTCATCATAAGTGAGAATAAGTTGGTTGCTCCAAATACAAAAATCATCTGTCTGGGTGTTCTCATTGATACTGAGACAGGAAGCATATCTATTCCCATGGATAAACTGGCGCAAATACAAGAAACTGTCACCAAATGGTTGAACAAACGCACTTGTACAAAATGCCAATTGCAATCAGTGCTGGGCCTACTTCTGTATGTCCACAAATGCGTTCGCCCAGCTCGTGTTTTTCTCAACAGAATACTGGAACTCTTGAGAGCTAGTCAGGCGTCCAAAATAATTATGCAGGCAATTATCATTTGAATATTTCTGGTAATTGCAGCCAGGGTTCGATCTCTGGTTCTACCTGTTGTAAGTACACTTACTACGGCCTGGTTATCACAGACAATGGTTACTTTTTGGTTAGCCCAATTTTTTTGCCAGACTCGTGTTACCACTAGAATATTTAACATTTCTAAGTGAGTTATATTGAAATTGTCTAAAGTGTTATTCATTTTCAAAGTGTAAATCTGTGAACCCCATTTTGCACCTAAGCCTGAAAGACAGGCATCAAGTTCAATCGTAATTTTGCAGGGTCTTTGATCAAAAAAGGTTGTGCCATTAAATGTTTTAAGAAACTTAACAAACCAATTCAGATCTTGTGCAAAAGATAAGGGGAGAGTAATACTATTCTCTTATCCCATCCCCCTGAGAACCTCGAGCATCCTATTTAGAAAAATCTTGACGTTTTGGCGCATTTGGATACATATAACAGGCTGAATATGAACCCAATTAAGGCACATTTGGTTAATATGTTGTAACTTCTCTTCAAGGATGGAGGTAGTGAAGGTTGTAGTGTTGACCACTATACCAAGACAGCTGAGTTTCGTTGTGGGGGCCACTATTTTCTTTTCACTGAATTCAAAACCTTTTTAACATATCTTTTAGAAGAGTGAAGGAGAATTGGATATTACTTGGCAGATCAATCCCCATTACGTCATCAATATAGTTGATGATGCCACAGTCACGGCGACGCATTATGTGATGCACAGCGTCACTGAGTTGCTGGAACAGGGCACTTCTGTGCCTGAACCTGAACAGCAGGCACGTATTAACGTAATAGGCACCATGACATAAGCCTAAGAGGTCGTAATCGGCTGGATCTAGCCTTATTTGGTGGAACGTCCGGGAAATATCAACCTTATAGAGACTACAGCCTTTACCCAGAGCTTTTACTTGATTTGTTATCACATCTATAGTAGGAAGAGTTAGTTGATAGGGTGTGCCCAGGTATATGTCTTTACAGACACCTGCATTAACCGACTTGGTATGAGGAAAACTTAAGTCTACTATGACCCTTCTATGAGAACCATTAGGCTTAGGACAAGTCATGAGGGGGAGATGTGTTTCTATTGGAGGGCTATCAAAGGGGCCTAAAATCGCACCAAATTTGGATTCTCCTGTCAGATAGACCTGAACATCCACAGGATACTATTTTGCCAAGATATGATTGTCCATATGGGACTCCAATTTTATTTTCTTATCAAAATCGAGAGGGGAGCCATATCTGACTAAGAAGAGAAGCTGTTTGTCCCAATATCCCTTAAGTAGTTCATCCCATTTGTTCGGATTCAATTGTGAATTTAGAATCATCTGGGTTGACATAAAGTTAGGTTTTTTGGACCCACTGACTATTTTATGCAACATGATCAGATCCGCCTCCACTTCATTGTTTTTTTACATATCTGGGACTGTCAGCTGCCCAGAGGGATAAACCCGAATTTGAATTTCTTTTTAATAATTTATAATTTTTTGCCTTTATATATCGCAACGCACAGGCATATTTGTCATTGCTTTGCAACCCATTATTTTGGGGGGGTATGCTGAGTATGGTTTGCACTCCTCATAGTGCTCTTTTTAGGTGATTGAACCGTATGATGCGTACAATTGTTATTCACAGATCTCTTGTCACCTACAGTGTCATTAGACACATTTCCGTGAACTTGGGATACTGTAATATTCATTTCAGGTAAATCATCTTGATTCAAGCCCACCAGAGGTGTGAGTCTATTTTCACACTTTAGTTTGCAAGCTGAACACGTATGTACGTCTTTTCTTGGACTAAGGTTTGGGAAAGCTTATGTCAGAGGTCAAGGGTTCACCAATCACTGACCAGTTACTAAATAACAAGAAAAATCTATTTAAAAGAAACTGGGGCTGCAGTAATGACTTAGGTGACCCCTAAAGTGGCCACCCCGACAACTGAAGTATAAAAAATGGAGCAAAAATGATATTTTTAAGCAGAACAATTTTGTAAATTCAATTTATTGCCATTTAATATGACAATATAAGTGATTTATGGATTTTTTCTATCTAGTTTGAAGAGATTAGCAATTAAAAATTGCAGTTTATACGAAATAACCTTGACTGGACCCAGGTATATGTCTTTACAGACACCTGCATTAACCGACTTGGTATGAGGAAAACTTAAGTCTACTATGACCCTTCTATGAGAACCATTAGGCTTAGGACAAGTCATGAAGGGGAAGATGTGTAGATTTTCTATTGGAGGGCTATCAAAGGGGCCTAAAATCGCACCAAATTTGGATTCTTCTGTCAGATAGACCTGAACATCCGCAGGATACTATTTTGCCGAGGTATGATTGTCCATATGGGACTCCAATTTTATTTTCCTATCAAAATCGAGAGGGAAGCCATATCTGACTAAGAAGAGAAGCTGTGTGTCCCAATATCCCTTAAGTAGTTCATTCCATTTGTCCGGATTCAATTGTGAATTTAGAGTCATCTGGGTTGACATAAAGTTAGGTTTTTTGGACCCACTGACTATTTTATGCAACATGATCAGATCCCGCCTCCACTTCATTGTTTTTTTACATATCTGGGACTGTCAGCTGGCCCAGAGGAATAAACCCGAATTTGAATTTCTTTTTAATAATTTATAATTTTTTGACTTTATATATCACAACGCACAGGGATATTTGTCATTGCTTTGCAACCCATTATTTTTGGGGGGTATGCTGAGTTTGGTTTGCACTCCTCATAATGCTCTTTTTAGGCGATTGAACCGTATGATGCGTACAATTGTTATTCACAGAACTCTTGTCATGACTTAGGTGACCCCTAAAGTGGCCACCCCGACACACTGAAGTATAAAAAATGGAGAAAAAAATGATATTTTTAAGCAGAACAATTTAAGTTGTTGCTATTTAATATGACAATATAAGTGATTTATGGATTTTTTTCTATCTAGTTTGAAGAGATTAGCAATTGAAAATTGCAGTTTATACGAAATAACCTTGACTGGACCTGTGTCTATAAAAAGTTTTATTGATAGGTCAGCTAAATTTTGTTTCCATGTTATACGTTTATGCACCAGGGTTTATACCTCATGGTGATCCACAACCTGGCCAAGATAATTTCTGATCCCCAAAAAGGCACACAGTTGCCTCGGTGTTATGTCCAAATCTCTTTACAATCCCCCCCCCCCCCCCCCCCCCCCCCAAAAAAAAAAAAAATACTCTTATGGAATGTTGTTCGGCAAAGTGAAACAGGCCAATAAAGTTGAGCTTCACATAACCAATCTTAGCTGAAACAAAAAGGTACCCGAAACCTGAGCTGTCAATTAAAACCTTATTTATTATTTTGGGAAAAATTGAATCCAGGAAAAAATAAATTTTCTGTCAGCTTTATTCTTCTGGCAACAGTCAAATCTTAGTACGCCAATTGTGACAGAATCGCTTTAAGTTTAAGAACAATGTTACATTTGAGATGTATAAAATCCTTCTGGTCATTCTAGGGAAAAAAAATCAAGAAGCATAAAATACAATTTTACATTATTATTTCAGTACCTTATTACACTATAAATGAGCTTTTTTTATCAAAAGGAATATTTTTTGTATGCAAGTAAGACTATCAAGTAAAGTGGTGCGTAGGAAGATAGTCTTCACAGTGGTTTTCTGAGAAAGATCATTTTCTTGAGAATGTAACTCACGTGGGAGAAGAGTGGAAAAAGTTCCTACTGCTTTGTTGAGATTCCGCTCTGTACAACATTGCATATTGGCAAGCAAATCTCAGCTTTGCACTAATACCCCTCAGTACCCCATCACACCCCGAGAAGTCAATGACAAACTCTGTGGAGGAATTTATTTTATTATTACAAGCAATAATACATCTGTATATTATGTAATTGCATTTAATAAGTATATAATTACAATCACTGGTGTTAATCCACGTGACTCCCAACTCTGAGGTCGGCTCTTCAAACCACACTCCTACTCTTTATGGGAAAATTGGTAGTTTCTTTTTGATGCCCAGCAAATGTGCAGTACAGTGCAGAATCTTGACCAACTAGCATTGTTATTATTATTATTATTGTATAGTGTTTTATTATAATTACTTAAAGCGTTTTAACAATTGTAGAAAACTAATATCTGATATAAAAATGAGAATAAAAGTTATCAATAAATATAAAAAATAATAAGTAAAATATAGTTTCATAATAGTGACTGTAAAAGAAAAGTAAAACCATTTTGTACTATCATGTACCAGTTTCTTTTGCCCTTAGAGTTACCCCTCACAATACAACCTATACAATGTATTGAAAGTGACGATACCCAACTAAATCTAACTCCTGATTACTCCCAACGATCTCGTTGGTCAAATACTGTTGTGACTATTGTTTTGGCTCTCACAATTAATCTCCATTGTGTTATGACTTATTTTGTACATATTACGACCTATCCTGTTTACCCTTCTGTGAAAATGGAGTTGAATGATAATTACTGCATAAGAGTGCTTGTGCCTAAATGTTATGAGTTATCTTCATGCATCATAGCAATCAACAGCAGGTCATCAGGCTGTTGGGTAGATCTTAAGTTGTAAAAGTGCAACAATGGTATTAAGTTGCAGCACAAAACTGCACCTGAGCTGTGTAATAATGTACTGAATGATCTTCCAACCTGTTTATTGGTTGCCTTGGTTGCAGCTGCAGTCACATCTCTGATTTTGTGTAATCTTATATAATGTTTAGACTACTTCATTTCAGGGGTAATAATATAATTTCTACTTGAAATCAGCACGCCACATTGACTCTTAGCCAATCAGTGGACGGCTTACAAATCAGTGATCTTGATTGACTAAATGTGGTTTAACTTTTTACTTTATTTTTGAATCAATTTGAAGCATGTGTCAAACAAAGCTAGGTACTTTTTGTGTCCAATGTGTCCATTAGTAGTTTTAGAATTCCAAAATAATTGAGGAAATTAAAAAAAATTAATCCATAGAAGTTGCTGCTATTGTAAAATAATCAAAAATAAAAATAAATCTAACAAAAAAGAATGACAGTGCCTATGGAACCCTGGAGTAAGATTTAAACACATATTCTCTGTAAAAACTACAACATGTTAATCCTTTTGTCATGCAAATACATTATTGTCATGATTCAGTTAAAGTCATTGACAAGATAATATCCCTTGTTTGTACTTGATGCAATCTTTTTGTGGATGAAATCAACTCAGTAAACTGACTGTTGAAGAAGAGCCAAAGGATTCAACATAAGAATGGCCTAAGATATGAATATTTTTAAATTTGAACATATCAGGAGTCAACCATATACACCCACCTTTCATTTTAGGCTACAAAAAGTATTCAGTCCAACCACAGGCTGTCAATTCTATGTGGGTTTGACTCCCACACGTGTGGCAATGTTGAGGGCTTGTCCTAATATGACCCTGGCTCTTAAACTCGATGTAAAACCCAAGCTTTGATTTTGCCTCTAGTCATAAAGTTCCAAATCAACCTCACAATGGTTATATTATAATTATTACCCACTTTGTTTAAATAATAAGTAATACCTAAATCGTAATTTATCTAAAAACTAAGAAATTTGTGAAGAAACCTTACCATGGTAAGGAGCAAAAGTGCTAAAAAAACTTTTAGCTTCAAGTTCTATCTGCATTGCTATGTAAACCTTAATGTAACAAAAAGATCAAAGATGTGTAAAGATACTCTTTTAATGATGAAAGTCACATATTTGTAAGTTAATCAGTTGTAGAAATATAAATAGCTTTTATTTACATGTAACTGGACAAAAATATCCATAAGAAGAGGCACAGGAAATGAGAAAGAAAAACATATTACCAGATCCTTATTTCTCAGAATCTTTGACAAATGCGTCATGTAGTGGATAATAAAATTCAAAATCCGATTACTCACTTTTTAAGTGCTTTAATGGAATGAGACCAAGCTACTGTACTGATCTTTTGTTCCATACACTCTATATAATTATTTCCTGGCATATTATTATTCAAAGAAGGTAGGTGGTAGTGGATGAAGTGAAAATCCTCTTTCACAATTGTAAGTGTTTGAATGGAATGGAACCAAGTTGCCCTACCATTCTTGTTGTAGTGAAAAAATACTGTGAAGATAAAGTAAAAAAAAATCTGCACCTGAACAGCAGAATAATCTTCCAAATGATCTCAGAACCTGTTTCTGGGTTACCTCATTCACGAAAAAGCTGGTCATTTCTCTTTCACAGGCCTTAAGAACATAACCCTGACATTGTAGTTTTGTTCCAGGTGGGTTCATTTATTTGTTTATCTGTCTGTGATTGTTTATGTTTCCTTCTGACTGTGTTTATGATTACTACAAATTTAATGAACAGATCTATGGCCTGACCAAAGGGGAAAATCATGCTCTGGATTCAAAAAGAAATATCATAACTTCCCAAAAGTCCCATTTTCATTGATTTTCACCATCATACTATCTGATTATGAGAGTTGTAATAAAAAAGTAATATCTGAATGAAATAACAAAAAGACAATAGTAGACTGCCTTGGCGCAGGTTTGCCCTTTAGGAGTGCTTTCTAGTTGTATATATACAGTTGTAAATTTACGTTATTTTAAATGATGCCAGAGCACTAATTAACAGGATAATTCTGAAATTTAGAGCTATAGAAATGTATCTATTGTTTCATATATTACCATGCCAGGAAACGTGATACATTTTATTGTGTTGCCCACCACACACAGGTGTAGTACAAAAAAGTAAATGTCATCTTGATACCCACGATTTGCAACCTGACCCATTTTTAACTATTGTGTGAGATTCTTCAATGGTCTACTTGGTTCGGTACGTGTAAGCAAAGAAAGGTATTTTTACACTCTCCCATGTCACCATGGGATAGTTTGGTGAGACAAGAAAGCAGAGCCAGAGGCCAGATTACAGTACAAGCAACACTACCTACGTTTACAGTCGTTTAATATAACGCCATATTCCCCATAATATAACGCCATATACTGCCACAGTTCTGTCTGAAAATTTTGCATATCATGGCATTCCTAGCTTTGTATGAACACCCACACAAAACTTTTGAGGTGTTAAATTACCATCTCTCACTGTGGTCTAGTGGGTAACACACTTGCCTCGGAACACAGAGGATGTTGGTTCAAACCAAGGTACAGATATAGTGGCTTATATAAAAACTTAAAATGGTGGACCTCTATCATTGGGTCAAAACCCCAGTGTTTAGGGTAAAGAACCTGTAGAACACTGATAAATGGTCATCCTTGAGTCTCTGGCTTTTAGTTGGGGAAATAGCAGTCGTTTGAGTACTTGGGATATATGTGTGTAGTTTATATGGGTCAAACAGAGCTTTGAGTCCTATAGTACAAGGAGATATTGTGCTGAGTAATAATATACAATACAATAAAATAACAGCATATGTGAAAGGTTGGTGACTCAGCACCTATGAGTAATACAGGTCAAACTAAAAACCATGGGAGAACATACATGAAATATTATTCAGTGGTAGCTGATTTACCAACCGTACAGTTGAAAAAAGAGAGGTCAAAATTAAGTAGCATGACTGCATGATTATTAAATTCGGCCACCTTTATTACTATTGTTAATATTAATTTTATAATTTTCTTTTTACCTTACCTACGACACCAAATGGATAAATGTTTATAACGGGCAAGCAAATAAATCACCCACGTTGTAAAGTACTCATTAAGTCTATTTTACTATAAATATCCCTTAAATGCCCATTAAATCAGTGGGAATGGACTTGGGTTAAAAAGGTGCAGTATATAACAGTCTATTCCACTCAACATCAGGTGATTATGATGATTGTGAGATAAATAGATAACTGCAGAGTAATCTCCCATAACTCTTTATATTTTCTTCGGAGTAAAAGGGAGGAACCAGAGGGGTGGCTAGTATAGTGGCAATAACATATTCGCCTCTAGCCTATGATGTCATGGCTACAATTCTCACCCTACATTGTCAACATCTGACAGGCCTTATCAAATATAAAGCTCTAAAACACAGCTAAGCAGTATATCTCAGTGAAATAATCCTTCATCACACCTCAACTAGAAATACTAGACGTAGCAGTTCAGAATTTAAGATCCTTCGGATCCCATCTTTTCACCATAAAGTTCATAAATCACACAAATATTTTTCAAACTTCTTGAGTCATTATTGCCCAAACCCTCTGGAACTTCATTTCCACATAACATATAGCCCCTCTGTTATTTTAGGAAACAGCTTAAGGCTCACCTTCTTAACTTAAGCTTCCCCGCTTAGTACTTTTCCCTTTTGGTCACACCTACAACCCTGTATTACTGACCTTGATTGTCTCTTAATTATTCTTATGCACCATTTTCGCCACCTAAATGCACTGAGTTCCCCATTGTGGGGAAGATGTTGTGCCTGCAAAGCAGTAGATTAGTTCGGATTGGTTTACCATTGTGAACCCTGACCAACAGGACCAACACGGATACCCAACTTGCAGTGACTTTTATGATTTTTGACTTGAACATAAATTTAACATGTCATAATGAATTTGGGATTACAAAATATGTTGTTCCATTTTTGAAGCTACAAAATATTTCTTCATGTGATATTTTGAAAGTTATCCCTGATCTTGGGATATTTCACGTGGTTATTTGTATATGTTCTGGATAAAAGAATTTGCCTTTTCACTGTCCAAGTCATAATACCCTTCAATCTCCTCTAACCTGCTTCAAACATAAGCTTATGGTATAGGAATAAAAGACGTATTCGAGTGCTTTATGATGGATTTAAACTATCGGCTGTATTAAAGCACTCAGCCCTTCGGGCTTCGTGGCTTTAATATTCAGCCGCTCGATAGTTTAAATCCATCATAAAGCACTCGAATACGTCTTTTATTCCTATTCTAAAATGGTTACATTTATATTTTCGTCGAAATAAGCGGTAATTCTTATGCAAAAATCAAAACAAATCCAACGCCATGTTGGCTGTTCCATCAATACCACATACATAGTGATAGCTGTTGTAAAAATAAAGGATATTTGTTACTCTATTTTCACATAATTTGTCATGAAATATATGCGAGATTGTCACTGTAGATGGTTTCAATTTGTTGTAAGCTTTAAAACGATATGCTATTTATTAAAATCAAGGAAAAAATAACAATTTTATAAATATTTTTACCGCGAGTCATTTGTTGACATTTGTACGCAAAGGGATGATGTAACAGATTTCAACAGCGTGCTTTATTTACCGTTCTATATTCGCGGTTCAAGCATTGCGCAAAAGACGTGTCCAAGGTCACTGCGCAGCCTACCATTTTAGAATATGCTATATAGAAATATAAACTCATTTTACTATATTCCACAGGGCGATATTTGTGGTCTGAATTATTAATGTTATCTACAAACTCTTTCCTACAGGGTGAAAGTATGTATTGAATTATTAATCAATGCCACAAACGTGAAATAATGGGAATTACCTTGTTTGTATCTTGTAAAAGTCTGCCTGTTATGCATATTTCAATCCAATCACCTTCTGCGCCAACCTGAAGATGAGTGTAATTTCTTTTATATTTTATGTATTTAATCCTATTTGTGAGACAAGTCTTCTATTATTAATTTGTCAGATAGTAGACGGTATACACAGAATAACAATGGCAATTATATTCTGCCAAGTATGCAGAACATGACTCAGATCTTTCCTGAATTTTTACGAATTCCTCCTTTGGTTAGGCCATACACACAAAAAATCAGAAAGATCCATTCATTATTTTTGGAGTAATCTGAAAAAGTTTATGATTTTTTGTATCTGGAGTATGATTTAGATTTTTCAAAATTTAATCATACCTTCCTTTAGTTAGGCCCTACATACACAAAAGAATTCATAAAGAAGCGTTTCTTAGTTATAAAGTGAAACAAACAGATAGACAAACAAACAGACAATTTAACCTTTTTGGTGTACTGCTGTTATGAATCATTGCGTGTACCAACAAAAATTGTAAAATGTACACAGATCACTTACAAAATCCTGCCAGTCTACACAACACCTTAAACTTTTCGGGATTTATAAAATTCCTTGGTCCATTAAGGGATTTAAATTTCATAAATTTGAAAATTTTAATTACTTAAATGTAGCTTTTATAAGCTACAAGCTTACCATGTGGGACTGAATGCTAACTCGGGAGGCCGCAGGACCCTGGCCAACGACCAAGAAAAATAGATGTTTGGATTTGACAGAGTCCGTGTTTTAGTGTGTACCATAGCAGTGCCATTTGGTAATTCGTCCTTCTTCTCTCATTGTAAATTTAGCCTGTAGTCCCTCAGCTGGAATACAGTGGGGAGGCAGGGTGGGACTTTCTTCAGTCCCACATGGTAAGCTTGTAGCTTATAAAAGCTACTTTTAAGTAATTAAATTTTTCAATTTTATTGTGCTACAATAGCTTACCATGTGGGACTGAATGCTGAATGCAACCACCCGGTGGCGGGATTACAGCTGAGACTGGAAGTATTTTGTCCATTTTTCTTGAATTGACAATTAAAAATATACCAAAGTATTGCCAAATTACCAGTCTGAGTCCCGGTTATAGAGCCCCAGTTCCAAAGGTCGGGCCTGTAAGTAGCCAAAAACCAAAATTTTAATAAATGACAGTACGGGTACTGTCTGCATGTTTTGAGAGAAGAGAGTGCAGCTGTCCTCACCCAAGATTGTAGCCCCCAAGGGCATCACTGCCATGAATACCAGCCCTAGGCTTGAATCTCATCAATTTGCCACCCTAAATATGAGATTATGATACACTGATAAACACTAAATACATTATACAGTTAAAAACATAAAGATAGATAAGAGACCTTACCGTAAAACATCTGAAGAGGTAACCATTACCTAGACCGTGGGATAGACTCCTGAAGACTTGGCTGCAGTGGGTGTGACCCTCCCCCCCCCGCCTCTTTTCTTCCCGAAGATGAGTATGCTGAGGGGAAGGGTCTAGGACTTGTTGTGCCACTACTACTGGTCCTAGATACATATTGTTGTCGTTGTCTGACCAAGTAAGGTCTTTTAGGTAAAAATTTGTAAATGTGTTGTGAGCTTTCCAGTGCATGATTTGGTCGACCAATACTCCACCGTAAGAGGCCTTAGAGGCCGTGAAGGCCCTAATGTCATGCGCTTTGACTTGAACCAGGTCCAAGGCTTGTTGATCTGCTTGTTTATAACAAAGTAGGATAGTTTGTTTTAGCCACAAAGAGAGTGTAGCGGGTCTGATGTTTGAGATATGTCCTTTCTTAAAGGAGATAAAGAGAAGGGATCAAGACCCACAAGGTCTTTGGTTCGATCCAAATAGTAACTCAGGGCTGGTACCGGACACAAGGTCCTGTCTTCTTTGAATTGTCTATCTACAATGGTAGTTAGAGCAGGAATAGTCACCGGAGACACACTTTAAGAACCTTCTCCTGCTAGTTGGAGTTTGGCTTTGAAATCTGAAGAGGGGAACAAAGCAACCTTTTCCCATTGGCCTAGATTAGATACTTTGTTTGCAACCCAGGCATGGTTTTTTGCTGCAGCACTTGCCAGAGGCCAAAGCTAGCAAGAAAACAGTTTTGAGAGTAATATGTTAGAGGTCTGGGTCTTTCATAGGCTCAAAAGGTGCTTTTTTGAGCTCATTGAGAACAACAGAAAGGTTTCACTTAGGCAGATTCCTGGAACTTTTGAGACGATCCCTGTGAAAACTGGAGAGTAACCTGTTAAGGTCTGAACTTTGAGAGATATGGAGCCCCGTTGGGCCCAAAGTGTCAACAATGGCTGTCCTATAACCATCAATGGTTGAAGGGCGCCTGTTTAGATCTTGGTACAGGTACATAAAGAAGTCTGAGACTTGTTTTACAGAGGGAGTGGAGATATCCACCGAAATTTCTCTGCACCATTTCTCAAATAGGGCCCACTTTGATTTGTAGATGGTCCTTGTTGACGATCTCTGAGGGGCAGCAATTCTCTCTGCCACCTCCACAGAGAAGCCTTGTTCTTGCAGCTGTCCACTCCTAGACACCAGGCGTGGAGGTTGAGATGCTGTGGATTGCTGTGGAACGCATAATTGTGGGACTGTTTGAGAAGAGTTCTTGACACTGGAAGTTGAAGTGAGATCTCTGTTGAGAGCTGCACTAGGTCCCAAAACCAGGGCATCCCTGGCCAGCCTGGGGCTATTACAATGATCAGGCAATTGCATTGTCTGATCTTTTGGATCACCCTGTGAAGGACAGCCATTGGAGGGTAAACATAAGCTGTGAGACCTGACCAGTTTATGTTCAGAGCATCTATGTCCCAAGCATTTTGGTCTGGGACTGGAGACATGTATAGTGGAACTTTGTGATTCAGGCGAGTGGCAAAAAGATCTACATGAGGAGTGAACCACTTGAGACAGATCTGTTGACCATTCTGTTGACTGGACTTGGTTCAACCTGGACAGAAGGTCAGCCATCACATTTAGACACCCTGGAATGTGTCTGGCTTTTAATGTTATCTGGTAATGATGGCACCAGGTCATGATCTTCCACAAGAGAGCAGACATCTCTGCTGAGTGGGTTCCACCTTGTTTGTTTATGTAGGCTACTGCTGTTGAGTTGTCTGTAGCAACCATCACTGTTTGGTTTTGACACTGGTCCTTGAACCTTTGAAGGGCAAGAGAAACCGCCTTCAGCTCTAGAACATTTATGTGTAGCCTTTTTTCCCTGTCTGACCACAGATCTTTGGAGAGGTTTCCTCTAAGTGAGCGCCCCAGCCTTTGTTTGAGGCGTCTGTAAATAATTGGATACTGTGGTCTTTGGGATGAAGGTCTGCACCTTTTATCACCTATGTGGGATTCTGCCACCATTGTAGGTGTGTTGGAATGGTTTTTGTCCAAGGAAGTAGGCTGTCCAATGACTGAGGAAATCTCCAGTGCTCCTTGAGGTGAAACTGAAAGGGCCTCATGTGAAGGCGACCCTCCGGGACCGTTTTCTCCATTGAGGCAAGCAACCCAATTAGCGACATCAAACATCTTGCCATCAAAACATGTTTTGACTTGAGTCATAGGATCAAATCCTGAAGTTTGAGCCATCTCTCTTGAGTGGGTTTTACAAGGGCTGAATCTAGATGACATTCGTAGCCCACGAACGAAAACAATTGAGTAGGTTTTAGTTTGCACTTCTCCTGATTTATTATCCACCCTAAGGACTGAGTTAGGTCTGGGCCCTGATCAGCCAGTCGTCCAGGTACTGGTGAAGTCTGATTCCCTTTGACAAGGCCATCAGCTTTACCTCTTTTACATTCATTGTAAAGACCTGAGGGGCCGTGGCTAGTCTGAAGGGAAGGGAAGTGAACTGAAACACTTGCGACTTGTGGCAAAACCTTAGGTACTTCCTTGAGTTTGGGTGGATGAGCATGTGAAGGTAGGCATTTGATAGGTCTATCGATGACACCCATTCCCCTGGAATCAGAGAGGCCCTGATGGACTCTGGTGTTTTCATTTTGAACCTTTCTACAAGTACGAAAGTGTTGAGCCTGCTTAGGAGGAAGTCTTCTCCATCCTTCACTAACTGATACTTCAAGAGAGGAGAAGGCCAGGATCGTGAGTTCCTCACTTCTTGATGTCTTGAGTCCCCTAGATGTGGTTGAAGAAGGGTCATTTTGGCCTCTCGTCTCAGAGGGCCAGTGTTGCCCATAGTATACAGCTCCCTCTGGGGTATGTGGGGTACAGATTTGCTGAGGCAGGCTAAGGCTCTCTGTTGAATAAAAATTATCTTATTCATGATTTCAAAATAATCACAGGCATTGTCATAACCACGTGTGACAGCTGTTTTGGGATCGGCACCCTTTTGGATTTGGCTCTTATACATTTGGAAGGTAGCCTTGATACTGTGCTGACACTTCTCCATAGCAGTGTTACAGGAAGAGGCAGTCCTAGCGAAAGTAGCTGTAAAATTGATGGTAGATAGATTCTGCCCAACTTGATGTTCAAGTTCCTTAAGAACTTGTAGGGGAACCTTGCCCACAGGGGCCCCAGAGGGCTTAGGGGAAATACAGAATTTAGCAAAATCTGTATTGAGTTCTTGAAGTTTATCTTCAAAACAAGGTTATCCCACCTTGTAATATTTGGCTGTTGAAGCCGGGGGTTTTATGTATTTATCCTCAGGTATATTAGAGGCCAAGATATCTTGTTCAAACTTCTCAAGAGCATCTTTGAGAATGGGGTTTAAAGGGAGCATAGCAGAAGGGCCTCTTGGCCTAAGCTCCTGTTGGCCTTTCTCGTCGTTCAGGCTTAGCACAGTGGTAGAGGACCTAGGCAAGGTGTCCCTGGGATCAGGGAGATCCAGAATTTGCCTAAAAGTTTCCACTTCCTCAGCATATTGTGAAGGGAGGTCAGACATGTCTACCTCCCTGTTTAAGACTGGTTCTGTGCTATCCTGATTTTCAGGCTCGGGAGGAGCCTTTTGTTGAGGTTTTGTAGATTTTTTAATTGGGACAGATGACTCATCTTCCTCTGAAGAAGACGACTGAGAATAATACTTTTCCTGTGCCTTATGCTTCCTTTTGTTTTTTTGGCTTTTGAACACACCCTTTTATGTTGTTCTGACTTGGAATGATGATCCGAGTGGTCGGATACAAGATCTGAATGCCTTTGATCTGGACACTTTGAGTGGACTTTGGAGGAAGTGAAGGTCCATAGTGGTCTGTGTCCATTGGTTGAGCATCCGAGTGGTTGGATGCCTGAGTCGTGAAAATTGAAGTCCGAGTCATAATGGGGTCGGGCTGTTTACTAGGTCCAGCTTTAGGTAAAGAGTCAGATGTCTGGACTACATCTGACTTGGATGCTTTTTTCATGGAGTGCATTTCATCTCTGAGAGACTTCATAGCCTCCAGCATGGACGCATGAAAAAGCATCATTTTGTGTTGAAGGTGGATGTTAAATTGACTACCCAGGGATTTTTTTAGTCTATTATCTATTTTGTTCTGCAATGCAGTACCTGGGATGGGTGGGACAGTTTGCGGAGTCTTTAATGATAAAGATTCGAAACGTAGGGGTTGGGGACGGGGAGGTGAAGAAATTAAATTTTCAGCAGCACCCTCAAGATCTGCTTGAGAGCCAGAAAACGCCTCCACATCATCACCCAGTAGGTCCAGATCATCTTCCTTGCTAGTATTACAAGGATCCGATGCCTTCTGTTTCCTGATGTACCAACGTCTATGTTTTATTTTAATTTGCTGGTCCTCGGAGAAACTTTGCAAATATTGCATGAAGAGGAAACAGAAGTGATGACATTTAGATGATGTGAGTTTTGCACTCGTTTGGGGAAGACATTTTACTGCAATAAAATAATCCGAGTCGAAAAGCGGAAAACTCACAAAACACAAATATTTAAGAAATACTTACCCTGTGTAGTTCAAACTATATCAGAATAATCTATATAATAAAAAGAAGCAAATAGCTGAAAATTGACATTCAACAATACATATATTCTGAGAAAACAGAAAAAAAATTGAGAGATATTTCAAATGCTTTCCAATATGGCAGCCAACAAGAGAAGAAGGACGAATTGCCAAACGACACTGCTATGGTACACACTAAAACGTGGACTCGGTCAAATCCAAATGTCCATTTCTCTTGGTCGTTGGCCGGGGTCCTACGGCCTCCCGAGTTAGCATTCAGTCCCACATGGTAAGCTATTGTAGCGCAATAAAATGCCTTTTACATTTATGTGAATGGAACATTATTACGCTCAAATGTGATTCCGTGATTATTTATTCCTATGAATCTCTGCACTAACTTTTTTGGAATCACTGGTGTGAGAAGTCTGTAAATGGCCACACTTGTACTGAAACAAATATTCCACTAAGTTACCCATCAGATGGGTAAAGGATACCACGTGACACAACATCTGACCAAAAACCAAGGAAGAGATATTAAAATAAGTGATATGGACAGCATTTTTTTCAAATGCATAACCGATCAGCCCATGGCATGCCTCTTTAAAATATAGTTAGCATACAACCTATCCCCTGACCCCTGATAGAGCTCATGCTTCTAGAGATCACTTTTTTATCTCACGCCAGCGGCCGAATGCAGTGGTTGGAAGATTAGAGAGGTGTGAAGAATGTTTTATTGAAAACGCAACATAAATTCACAGAGAAATCAACGTGGCAAGGCTCTTTTTAACATGAAAAACTTAACGGCTGGTACTTTTGACGTTGTGAAATGACGTTTAACACAGAAATAACTGACAGGTAACATAGCGGGAAAATAGATACAGGCTTAAAAAATGTTGTTCACAAACTCTCCATTATAAAATGCCTTCCATACGTGCATGCTTCAGTCCATCAGTTCGTCACGTTTTTACATAAAACTTAATATCTCAGTCAGTTATAACGATATCTTCACCAAATTTGCAGGGAATGTTTATAACTATGTAAATATGGCTGGGCAAAATAGCTTGGCCTCATTTTGAAAAACAAAATGGCCGCCATAGCCAATTGTTTGAATATCATAAATATGCTCTAAATCTTGAAATATTGCAGCTTCATCAAATTTGCACAAAATATATATACTGCTAGGAAAGCTAATCTAATAGTAATTTTGGCCTAGCTTGCAAAACAAAATAGCCGCCATATCACATGTTTAATCTAAAAGGGGGTTTTTCTATTAAAAGGACTTATATCTCCCTTACCATTGCTCTTAGTGGTTTGGGATGTGAAAACAATATGAAGGAGGTCAAGGCCTGGGAATATTTCCCAGGTGTTGAATTTGACCTTTGACCCCTGCTTCAAGGTTAAATGGGGTCATCATACTAAAACGTCCTTACCTCCCTTATTATTAGAGTTAGGGCTTCAGAATGTAAAAAACAGCCCAAAAACAAAAAATGAAAAACAAAATGGCCGCAACAGCCAACTATTTGAAAATTATTAAGATGCTGTAAAACTTGAAATATTGCACAAAAGATATATGGCTAGGAAAGTTAGTCCGATAGTAATTTTGGCCTAGTTTCAAAAACAAAATGGCCGCCATATCACGTTTTATCTTAAATGGGATTATGCTATGAAAAGGCCTTATATCTCCATTATCATTACTACTAGACGTTTGGAATGTGAAAACGACTTATAGGAAGTCATAGCCTGAGACTCTTTTGCAATTGTTGACTTTGACCTTTGACCCCTTCTTCAGTGTCAAGTGGGGTCATCTTACTACAAAGGCCTTATATCTCACCTATTTCTCAGCGGGAGATAGCCGTTGTGGCAGTGGCCTTGTTTTTTGTTTTTTTTTGTCTCCGGACTTTCATGTATTGTGATGAGTATTTGTCTACTCAGTGAAGTTAAGCAGCAATGGGCTATGTTAGTACCTGGATGGGTGATAATCGGAGTTCTAGACCAGCTAAGGGGATGTGGGATGTGTCTGACTTGGAATTTCTTTGTGTCAAGAGACTTCGTAAATTCTAGTGCATTACTCGTGTCTCTGATGGCTTTGCGCTCATGCTAAGGGACTGAAATACCTTTCGGCCTTGTTCTTAAAGAAACTAGTCATTCTGTTTACATCTGAAACACTCTAAAATCCCACCCAACAGAGGTATGATCTGAAACTTTTTTTGTAATCAGTGGGGGGTTGCTATTTATGCAATTTCAGAAGCAAGGTATATGAATCCAATGACAGAAGGACACAGAAAGAAGAGATCTTTTAAAATAAGGGACACCAAGCCACTCAAACAGAGACGTGAGTGGTGCCATACTTTTGAGCCCTTGGTAAGATGTAAAGCATTTGTGAGCATGATTTTTAAACATCTTTAATTTTATTAAGAAAATTATCAATAAATATGTTTAAATTAGATCTGATTAACATGTGAGATAGAAGTAAATAACACAAATATTTAATAAGCAAGAGGAGCTTCAGCCATTTCAATAATTTCTTCTTTACTTTTGTGCAATGTCATATACAGTTGTTATGTGTGTGGGTCGTAGGAGGCACATTGTTGTTGTTGTTTTTTGTGGAGAACTACACAAGACAATCCGAGGTATTCTATTACAATTACATAATCCTGCCTGAATCCCTAAGGATATTTACACTGTTTCCTTTATGGTCACCAAGGGGTTTCATTTGCATAATTTGTAGGTTTGTAGAATGGTTTGGAGGCACAGAATACCTCACATTCTCTTGGGTGGATGCTAAACTATTCATGGTTGAGAAATGTTATTATAAATCAGAGACAATGTCAGGTACCTTGCTTTACCAGTATTGTGACTGACAATAAACAGTCAGTTCTGAATTACTTTAAAAACACCAACTAAATTTCGGTGTTTGCTGATCTTCTGAATATCATTGTGTCAACTGTTTTCAGATGACAATGAAATATCTTGTCTATGGATAAAGTCGAAGTTCAGTCTTGTATGCATCCATCAATAGTTGGAGTCCTATTAATACAAGCCCCAGAAATGTCAATATAAAGATGTCTTGGACTTAAATCCATAACGACATAGAGGAGAGGTATGTGAATAAATGGTTGAACTAGTTCACTAACAATAGTTAGGCACACGGAAACACACACTTAAAGTTTTCTAAAAAAGATAGTCAGTATTACTGATTGCCTTAAATTGCTAGTAATTTTATCAATAAGGAAATAAACTACTAAAATTACACCCACAATGCTTATACATAAACTGATGTAATTTCTATGAGAGGAAGTCTATCAGCAAGGGCAAGTGAACGCACTGAAGATACATTCAGACCCAAAACCAAGACGGCTTACATGTAAATGCTTCGAGTGTTTATTGTATTTTGCATAGTGATGAGAGTATCATTGTCAGATGTGTCTGTAAAAGTCATTGAATCTTTCTAGAATGCTTGGTTACAAATTAGTGTTCAGCTGCAATGGTGGCCAACTACGTTTCAGCAATCAAGGCCAAATTGATGCTATATGACTTAAACTTTCACCTGTGTGTTCACCCAAAAGTCAAATACTTTATTAAATCTGTAAAATTAAACCACACTTTTGGTAACAGACAATAAATAGAAAGAGTGTGTCTTTTTCCCGAATCTACACTTTTTAGCTTCAGAATCCACACTTTTAAGCTTGAGAATTCATACTTTTTTGCTTAAGAATCCACACTTTTTAGATTAAAAATTCACACTTTTTAATTGTTTAATTTAATGGCCCTGATGATAATGTAATCAGGTAAACATAGTCTGACAATATTAATGTCGTTTTTTAAAGAAGTGTCTTTTATAAGACATCATTTTAAGGATTTAACACTTATAAACCACAGTAGTACAAAACTATATATGAAAATGATATTCATTTCACAAAACAAAATGTTTCAAACTTGACACTGACGTTGAAACAATCTTAATATTTGGAACAAAATTGCTTTTAACATTTATGAGTAATTTTTCAATCCCTGCGTGTATTTAGCAATTTGCTGCAAGTGATTAAGTTGTACAACTATCCTATGAGAAAAATATCCGAATGTAAGATGGAGCATCACAAAGCTTCATTCGTGAACAAGCTTCATTGGGTGTCTGGGGGTCAAGTCTTAAAAGCTTTTCTGCTCCGGGGTTTCTTTGCTTTTCTTCGCCATTCAAACTTGTGTCCTCACTCTAGGGCTGCTTTTGACCCCTCCAGACACATCATGGGTTCGGATTTGTTTTTCACCAAAGATTTTGTTAAAATTATCATCAAATGGACAAAAACTATGCAAACTAGAGATGCTGTCTAATTTATAACTCTCCCCAGGTTGTCAGACAAGATTATATGTCCTCGTACAGCTCTTAAAGCTTTAAAGCATTTATACCATATGTCAGATCATATCTCATTATTTCAAGCTAACAGTTCTAGAGGTTGCATTCCTCATATTGATTCTAAGGTTAGGAAAATGTTGAAACCTATTAATATCAGTTTGGATTTGCACCATTCACATTTTACTTTCCATAGTTTATGCAGATCTGCTGCCACCTTTGCTTTTTCTGCACACATTTCCATCCACAGCATACAACGACGTGGTATGTGGACTTCAGACTGTGTCCAGAAATATATACAGGCAGACGAGTCTACTGGTGAGCAATTGGCCCTTTCTCTGGCTGATGCCATAAATGCTTAATCCCTACTGTTGGGCTTTGGTGGATCTCTGTATTAGCTTTATCAATTTATAAATCTGAAAGGTTATATTGTGACCGTAGAGGTTAGGTTGGTGTGGCTTGACTCTCCTTCACCTGTTAACTTTTGCTCAAATCTGGTTTTGGTCCAGTGGGGGATTCAGGGTGCCTGTAGATAGCAGGCCATTTTCTGGGGGCTACTCCTTGACCATGAACCAACACTGCCTTTAGGCCAGTAGTAATTAATGTAATCGTGTATTTTAATGAAACTTTTATCATTCTGTAATTCACGCTTGCACTGTACTTTATCATTGCTAATACTGTACTGTGGGACTCTAATGGACTCTAAACTTTTATTATTATTATTATTATTATTATGTATTTATACTCAGCGCAATGTCTCCATATACTACAAGACTCAAAGCGCTATTTAACCAATCAGACTGTACAGGTACAGCCCCAACTCACAAGTAACTGACATTCCCCTAACTTGAAGATAGAGGCTCAAGGATGACCATTTATCAACGTCCTTGATTTTCTTTAACCTGCCACTGGGGATAGGACCCAATGACAGAGAACTGCCATTTTAAGTGGTCATCCGAGCCGCTATGTATCTGCCTGTACCTGGGATTGAACCCACGTCCTCTGAGTTCCTAGACAAGTCTGTTATCCGCTAGGCCACAGTTAAATGTCAGTGTTATATATTAATTTTGTAGAGTGCTGTAGTGCTAGGTTGAAATTAACATGTATCATTACTTTAACAAGGATATACATTTCATATACACATATATTATGCATATACACACATATTATCCTGTACATATTACGTCGTTTTCAACTTTATATGTATTATTTTAATAAACAAGTACCCTCAACTGTTTGTCTTCCTGTCTTGGGGGTGGGGACAGAACCACATAGACGAGAGGCATGTGAGTAAAAGGTTAAACTAGTTCACTAACAATAGATAGGCAGATGGAAACACACACTAAATATTTTCTAAAACCAGATAGTCTATTTTACTGATTGTCTGAAATTGGTGGTAATTTTATCAATAGTGAAATAAAAACACTAAAATTACACCCATAATGCTTATAAATAAATTCATGTAATTTCTATGATAGGAGGGAAAGTGTTTCCAACCTGACCTGACATTTCCTGACATAATGAAACAACAGAGGTGTTATAGCATATATTTTCACATAAATGTTATTTATGTTAAAGCTTACAGAATTGTCTGTATTTATGGAAGCCCAGTGCAAAAACAAAGAACTGGTCTCAAAATATTTTTAATTTTTATATTATTAACAAGTTTGTAATTTCCTATATATCATCGTACATGTGACATTTTTGTATTTTATATTTATACTCAGCACAATATCTCCTTTATTACAGGACTCAAAGTGCTATTTGATCCATCCCAGCAAGCACAGCCCAAGTTCTCTGGTTACTGACATTCCCCTCACTGCAAGACAGAATCTGAATGTTGACTGTTTATCACAGTTTGTGTGTAGATGACAGGTCAAAGGTCATATGTTCAGACACATTATGAAGCTATAAAAGACAGAGTCATAGATTGGACAATTTTATTTACATGTTAGCATTTTAATCAACTTAGATTTTAAATTAAGCATGAATTTTAAAAAAATTCACCCATACAGGGTACCATGCTCAGGTTTACAATACACAATGTCTACCATGCTGGTTATGTTAGCTATATATAATGATGCATTCTCTACACAATTGCAACATGTTCAATACCATCAAGGTCACAGTAAGGTCATATTTTACCATTGACATAATCGGAAGGAGAATCACAGGGTCAGCCTGGTTTGCCTTGTTAAGTTTCGACCAAAACTTGAAAAGTAGTCTCAATACGTCAGACCAAAGACCTATATCTATCCCAAAATGGGAGAACTCCTTTAGGCGATACCCACCTAAGGGGTCCCAGTCAATGGCCGAAATTTCATGAAATCAGATATAAAATCTGGAAAGTTATTCAGAACACAAAAGTAAGTCTCAATAAGTTGACCCAAGGCCTCCATCAATCCCAATGGACACCTCCCTTTGGTGAGACTAAGTCAAAGGGGTCCCAGACAAGGATTGCAATGTGATCAGATAATCTGGTCAATCAGATCAATACTTCTGTGATCAATACAGGTCAGAGTAACCAGATGGCAAAATCAATCAAAGATTGGATCCCTTCTTACTCCCTGCCACAGTAGGGATATCTGAAACAGGGGTATGCTTCTGTACTAGAGGTGGGATGGCGGGTAAAAATCTTGATCCATTCACCTTGATTTCAAATTCAAATGTGAGAAAATTAGTGGTAATGGGCGTGCTAATGAAGAGCCCTGATTGATTGTGGTTAGTAAATAGAGGGAAATAAAGAGTGAACCTAATAAGAAATTTTAAAATTAATTAATTTATTTGGGGTTTTATGTCGCTTTCAACACTGTACAGGTCATATCATGACGGGTAGTGGGAGGGGCAGAGGAAAGCAGTACATACAGTTCGTCAGGGTTCTGTACTGTAAACTGCCGACCAACAGCAAGCAACTACCAGCTTTCCCAATTGAGGCCATGCCAGGAACCGAACCCTGGCCACAGAGGTGGGAGGTGATAGTGTTACCACTCTGCCACCATGCCCCCCCCCCCCCCCCAGTTTAAAATTAAGGTAGACCACAAAAAACCATAGTAGGCTCATGCATAGCCCTACTATCAAATATACCTGAGGTTCTTTAGCTTGCTAATGGGGCAAGACCAGTGAGACGACCACTTTTAAGAGGTCATCTGGGTCAATATGTATTTGCATGTAGCTGGTATCAAACCCATATATCCCTGTTTATATGTCCATTGTTATAGCAGGCTTCAGACATTTCCCGTCTGCATATTGGTACTACAAAAAGTTTACTTTTGTATACTTTGGACAGTCACATACCTGAGACCATGCCCGCTAAAATTGTTATCAGTGTATAACTCTACTGATCACAAGTCATGCTCTGAAACATGGAAACATACTTTGATGATATGATGTAGTAAAAATTACTTTCAGAACTCAAATTACTTTTTATAAATTTGTAAATATGGAAACATACACTGATGATATGATGCAGTCAAAAACACTTTGAGAGCTACACATTTAGATAGATGGAAGCATCGACTGATGACAGATGTACAGAACAAAAATTACCTTTACACAATTGGATACATGGAAACATACACTGGTAATAGGATGAAGTATGAGGCAACTTTCAAAGCTCAAGTTACATAAACTAGACTACATTATTGTTGTCTAGGGAAATTTATTGTGGTATATATTCTTGTTATTTTTAAAATAGTTGGCTGACTCACCATGATGATAAAGACAGTACAGTTACAATTAACTTGTTGCATGACAATAGTCTTAAATATCTCATGGCAATCAGACACACTTTTACATTCGTGTTTTTATTCAAGAACTTAACTTTTCATTAAATATTAGTTTTTTCATCCCCTCTAAAAACATAAGACCTGTGGATTTGTGGCCAATCTGAGTCATGATATGTTTGAGAAAAAATGACGACCTGCACAATTTGTATAATAGATACATGAGACTTTAGCTATGAGACACATAAGAGTACATCATTATTGTAAGTGCAAAAAAGTAATGTAATCACGGATAATACATAAATGTGCACATAATAATAAACAGACTACTACTACTACTAATAAGAAAATTAATTATTATTATTATTATCATGTAACATAACATGAATCTGTTTAACCTCAAGGATTTTGGACCTAAAAAGTGACACTAGTCCTCTATTATTTTAACAAAATTATATTTATATTCAATCAGTCTCCTCTTATTTTCTCTTTGATGTGGGTCAATAGACCTAAATGTGGCATTTATCTGAGGTCGTTCTGTCGATTTTTACTGTCGTGAATCCATAAATACCACTTGCTGTGAGGCTATTGCTTCCCGCCATGATTTGGCATGCATCTCAGATTGGCACAAAACAGAATATAAAATACTAACCCACAATTTGTTGTCAGTAGCACTACTCATGTACATTCTGGCATTTAAGAAACCATATAAGATTAAAATGATGGTAGCAAACAGAGCGGGAAAATTTTTATTTTTGTGCTATATTCGGGTGCTGATTTAATGCAAAAATTGTATTATCGCCTCTTAAAAACACTAAAATATTTATGGATTTCACTATGTTTCGGTAAAGGATATAAATTATGAAATCACGTTAATGTACAAGAAACATCCAAAAATGAGGCTTTTTTCATCATGTTGTGTCAGTTATATCGGGGAGCAGTCCAGAATATAACATCAGTCAAAGTGTTTTATGGCCCTGAGAATAGAAGGGAGTGCATTTAGCAGACCAACAGTGTTATTATCGGTTGGATTCAAGTCTATCAGTATCACTCATGGAAATAGGCCATCAGCTTCTTCATTCCATCCGAAAAAGGCAAAAGGTAGGCATGGTTTTGCAACAGCCATTAAATGAAACAGGCTTCCACAAATTATTAGATCCCAAAGGACCATCTCCAGTTTCAGAAGCCAGATCAAGACATATCTGCTCCGATTGGCATACCCATGACTATAGTCATCCATCCCTGGCAGACACTTTCTGAGTTATAACTTCAGCTTGGTTTGAACTGTCTCTTTTTTGAATTCCAGTGCAATAGAGAATCTTGACCAATTTTGTGCAATGTAAATATTTCTAATCTTATTATGATTCAAACCTAGAACCATTGTGATTGCAAAAAAACCTTTATAGCTGTTAGTCAACAGCTACCTTTGTGCATGTTCCCAGAAAGAATAAAATAATGGATGTCTTAAATAAAAATTAATAATTTTTTAACAAAAACAGGATTGTGAAAGTGTCACACCTGTGTTTCTAATTATCATGAGACATTTAACACCTTTGTCATGTTTTGAGTGTCATTGTAACTGTACTGCCTTTGTAAAACCTTTACAAAAGAACTGTTTTAAGAATCTGAAGAATAGTTACTGTAACAGACTCCCTCAGACTGCAAAGATGCAGTGTAACCTAAGCTGTAAAATATATATATTTTGTTGTATCATGAAGGTATGTTACCTTATTTTAAACTACCTTCTACAAAGGACAAACAGTTGATTACACTATTGGATTCATTATTGAAGATGTCATTTTCATATTTATTTCTTATTTTACCTTTCCTCATACCTTTTATATGTTTCATTCGGATTATCTCTTTCACACATAATCCTGCAAACCCACTGGCAAACTTACTTCTTCATCAAAAAGTCTGCTAGGAATGCATTGTTAAATCTTTTCCCAATTGTGAGGTGTTAATTCTTGGCTTGGTTTCCAGGGTTTCTTTTGATATTACGTTTGTGTTCATTTCATTCCATTTAGCCCTATTATGCTGCAATTCCTATCTTAGCTTTGCTCTATTGCAATTGCATTCATTGCCATTGAATGACCAGACTGCTAATTGATCTATTCTAAATTAGTTTTGCTGCACTTGCATTTCCATTGAACTTGGAAAACTACAAACTACTTTCTGTAAATCATTGTGTAATCTATACCAGAAAAATTTGTTTTGGTAGTACATAAAATAAAATTAATCCCAATTGCTTTTTGTTACTGCAATTGGTTTTGCCCCCTAGGGAACGTATCACTTTTATTCAACATCAACTTGATCTGACCTTGTCCCCTTGCTATAAACTGCCAACCATTGGTAAGCAACTTTGCCACATAGGGTCTGTAGCTTGAACCTGCAGACCTCAGAGGTGGGAGACGATGCATACCATTGAAATAGGACTTTCTCAAATCCCCTTTAATCTTAAACATTTCACAGTTGTTCCAAATTTCTGCAACTAAATGATACCACTCTGTCATATTTAGCTCAACTTGGATGTCAATGGGGGCCAGTAGTTTCTTTTGAAACTGTGTTGTGTAAGAATCCTACGCAGCACTTGGAACGCCGACACCAATGTAATCATCAATGTAGTCGATGAAGGTGAAACCCTTGCTGAGCATGATGAAACGCACTGTGTCACTGAGTCATTGGAAGATTTGACTTCTGTGACATATCCCGAATGGGACGCATGTGTCCACATAGTGACCATTCCACTAAAGACCTAGAAGGTCGTAACTGCCCGGGTCAACCCTGACGTGATGAAATGCGCGACTCACGTCCACTTTGTACAAGTGCAGATTTCAACTCTGAAGTAGTATCATCTACTCTTGGAAATTGCAAGAAGAATTCACTGTTGAGATAGGACGTTTTATCAATGCCCATGTTTATTGACGCACCATGTGGCCAGTTAAAATCCACTATTACCCAACGCCTATCTGAATTTGGTGTGTTGCGGGTCATGCCCCTTTGGTATGGGATAAACATCAGGTGGACCCACAAGGACCCCAAAGACAATTCTTCATTAATATATGCTTCATTGTCAGCTGGATATTCACGTGCTGATGCATGATTACCAGTGTATTCACCCAATTCACAAGACCTGTTGAAATCAAGGAGAAAACCAAATCTAATTATTTCAAGTAGTTGCTTATCCAAATAACTGGCCAGGTGGTGTTCCCATTCACCCACTTTCAATTGAGAATCAACTGGAACTCTGGCTTCAAGGAAATTTGGTTTACCGGTAGATTTCACAATATTGTGAACTTGCAACCAAGAAGCCTTTGGATAAACAGTAACCCTGTCATTGTCTGGTATTAATTGGTCTTATAATGGGACAAATCCAAAATCAAAATCCACTTGACTATGCCACTTGTGAAAGATGGGTGCAGTGATATTTGGAAAATCATTATGCACGTGTTTCTGACATACATGCATGATTGCAGTGAAAAATTTGTCATCCAAGCTTGAACAATTAACGTCATAAATTGGGATAACTGAATCACAAGGTGTGTCAGTATTGACTGCGTGCTAACATTTGTCCGCGTTTACACTGATCTGGTCACTGACCACTGTCTTTCAATATCATCAATTCTATGCACATTTGGATGTGTGATTGACTTGTTTGGTGTGTTAGCTACCACATTCGGGTTAGTGTCGTATTTCATACTACTCACCACGTTGTCTGTACTACAATCTGACAAAGCATTTACAGCTGGAATTACTTGTTCAGACATGTTTTGATATACCTCATTGACAGATATATTGGATTCAGGTCCGTCGCGCCGCCGCTACCGCCGCCACCATAGAAATTTCCTTGTGTATGCGATAACTCAAAAATAAATTAGTATTTTTTTCCAAACTTGGCACACATGTTAAGGGTGCCCAAAGGAAAATCAATATTTTAAGGCGACCTTAAACTCCCAATAATAAAGAACTTATGGCCACCTTAAGGTCAGAAATTGCACTTTTGGCCACTTAGAGCCCTCTAGGTCACAAAATATGAGGCTCATCTGGCTTAAATTTTACCTGAGAACACATTAATATATTCTTAGTACATGTACCGAAAATCAAGATTTTAATTTGAGGAGAAAGTTGTGTTTGAGGCCCATAAAGACTCCACTTAGGGAATTTTTCTTACATTTCTCACATATTTTGCCCTATAACTTGGAAGTGGTAATTCTGATGAGTTTCAAACTGCACTAGGTGTAACTTTCATATGTAATCCTTGTCTGTAAAAAATTTAAAGGCTGTAGGTTTACCCAAAGGGGTCGACTTAAGGTCTCAAAAGTGCCCACAGATCCCAATTTATGCACTTTTTGCCACTTTCAAGCACTGTAGCTTTCAAACTATGTCTCTCATCTAAGTGACATATCATCTGGAAATATATCTATGTGTTTTCTTATATGTGCCCCAAAATTTAGGCCTTTAAGTAGACATTTAACCTGTGTATGAGGACCATAAACACCCACGCGAGTGACCCTTTTTAAGACATTTTTCACATATTTTGCCCTGTAACTTGGAAATGGTAAGTCTGAGAAGTTTCATACTGTATTAGATATACATTCTGTGTGTAACCTTTGATTGTGAAAGATTTTTAGTCTGAAGCTTTGATTTAAAGGTCACATTGAGGTCTCTAAAAGGCCCACAGAGACCCAATATTTGGACTTTTTGCCACTTTTAAGCCCTTTGACTGTTAACCTGTGTGACTGATAGAGCTGAAATCTATTCTGGGAAAATATTATTGTGTTCTTTTTAAATGTGCTGAACATCAAGGCCTTTAGTAGACATTTAACCTGTGTATGACGACCATAGACACTCATCCGAGTGACCATTATTAGACATTTTTATATATTTTGCCTTGTAACTTGGAATGGTAAGTCTGAGAAGTTTCAAACTATATTAGATATACATTCTATGTATAATCTCTGATTGTGAAAGATTTTAAGTCTGAAGCTTCAATTTGAAGGTCACATTGAGGTCTCTAAACGGCCCACAGAGATCCAATACTTGGACTTTTTGCCACTTTTAAGCCCAGTGACTGTTAAACTATGTGACTGACAGGGCTGAAATCTCAACTAGGAATACATTATTATGTTCTTTTTCCATGTACCGAACATCAAGGCCTTTAGTAGACATTTAACCTGTGTATGACGACCATAGACACTCCCCCAAGTGACCTTTTATGGCATTTTCTTCTGTATTTTGCCCTGTAATTTGGAAATGCTAAATGTGACAAATCTCAAAATGTATTATATGTAACTTTTGTTTGTTATCTATGTCCCCAAAAAGTTTCAGATCTGTAGTTTAATTGCTAAGGTCATTTTAGCGATTCTAAAATGCCCACAGAGACCCAATTTATGGATATTGTGCCACTTTAAAGCTATATGGCTCATAAAGCTGAAATCTTTGAATTTTTCAAAGGAAGTGCCTGTCTATTTAAATTTTGAATATTAATGATGTTACGACCATCTTAAGCTTTTAAGAACTTATTTTTGTGTTTTTATCCCTCTGCTTGCTGAGTTTTTGACTTTTTAAAATGAAACTGGTTATACATATTAAAGTAGGAAAAAGTGGACACTGTTATTTTGTCGTTATTTCTGGTGAGCTTTAAGTCCCAATATTAATGAATTTATAGCCTTATGTCATAAAAATAGGGGATTTTTAACCGTTAACTAGCCATGTATTATTCAACTTGCCTCAGTTAATTTTAACACAGCTCCTACAGTTATGAACTTATTTCAGTTGATAATTACACATTTAAAATTCTCAATTCTGACTTATTATTATAAATCTGTTCTTGTGGTTTAATAATTTATATTTAAATCTGAAAGTATCGTTTTCCTATTGGACATTCCTTATTTATATATTTGATTTTTTTTAGTCATAAGATTAACTGAGCTTTTTGTATTGCAAGTTCGTAAGATAGATAGACTGGATCATTGATGATTTCTGAGTATTTTATTACCCCTTTTATATATACCAGTGTTTGTTATTTCTTGCCAGTCATGCATTATCACTTCATCCCCTTTGTCATGTAGTCCCACTCCCACCCCCACCCCCTGTGGTATTGAAATGATATCAAATCAGAAACAAAGAACCAGGCTTGTGAGTGGGGTTGCAGATCCTCTGTAACAGTGTTAATTAGATCTTCAGTTATAGTGTTAGGTATTTAATTATATGATCATCATATCTTCTTCTTCTTTTTTTTTGCTCTGCAAGGAACTGAGAAGTGGTATTGTCAGATAAGACTGTTTCTTCTTATTATAAATGAAACTGTAAAACCAGCTTTAATTTACTCTGTAAAAGGCTTGCAAGGATACATGTCAAATTTTGAAGAAAAAAATGCATATTTGTTTTTTAATGTTTCATCTATCCACTAATATGTTAAAACATAGAAACAGATAAACTTGTGTGTGGACCTTTGCCCACAAGGACTCTTGCCCACAGGACCTTTGCCCACAAAGGACTTTGCCCACCACATTTTTACAGGGGAGGAACTTTGCATAAAATATCGATATGAAATAATAGCCAAAAAATTAGCTTTGTAATTTTTTATTTAAGTATAAGTGTGCAATATCTACCATATTAAAGGTCAGCTTCTTATTGTATTATCGAATTTTAAGTATGTAATGTTACAATAGACAATTAATAATATTCTCAATGACTGTTGGACTTCCTTTAAACCTTTTTTTGTATACGTGTATATGCATTCTTCATTGCAAAGGTGTTGGCCACCTTTGGTATTTTTACTGTTTCCATTTTGCAGTACTATGTAAATCTATCAAAAGTGAATTAAATGCTAATGATATCAACTTGCATACTTTATACAGTGCAACTTTAGTCCAGTTAATGTTTATCTCTTTCAGCACTATATATCCCGAGTAGTTGTCTGAATGGAGTATTGATCGATTGATTGATTGGTTGGTTGATTGGTTGGTTGGTTGGTTGATTGATTGATTGATTGTGGGTGAACATCCTACCCTGTCAGATTGTTATGGGCAGCAAATTTCCTTGTGGGCAAAGTGCCTGTGGATAGAGTTTGCATCGGACAAAGTTCTTGTGGGCAAAGTTTGTTTCAGTCATCTGGGGATACCATTTTGTTTACAAAATAAAAATATTGTAGATTGAATTACTCAAGTTCTTATATAAGTGGTTGATCATGTTTTCCCGCAAAATTATATCACACAGGCAGGGTCCCACGACAAAAATACCCAATGAAAACATGTTGCGTGAGTGATGACCTGTCTGGGGATATGTTGGCGCGGAGTTGGCCCAATCTAGTTTTTTTACTGTAGCATCAACCCCAGTAGAACCACTGACACTATTACTGTCTCTCTCCCAGTGACCCACCCAAAAAAGTTTTTGACCTCACCACTTGGTCATTAGAGATTAAGGCTTTGTACTTTCTTGGCCTCCTAGCCAAGCTTGCATCAATTGCTGCAGGTTTTACTCTGGAGTTATAGTAAAATTTTGTTTTAATCCTTTCTTTAGTGTTAGTGATACACTTAGATGTGTCACCCAAATGAGCCATGTGAAACACTTCTCTGATCTTAGTATTATTTGTATTATCAACATTGTCAACAGATCTACTAACCATACAATTCATTTCATCAACATCACCAATTACAGCATTTGTACCTTTTTTATTCACTTCATTTTGTTTTTAATGCAGCTGTCCAACCCTAGTGGCTGGCAATGGATTGGTCATTTTTGACTGCATTTTATTTTGACAGTTCTTTTCTGCATGTGGTAGTTTACCCAGTGTCAAGTAGAAAATTTTACAAAACAATGGCTTACATGTGTCGTTTCTACCCCAATTTTGTTTGCTGGTAATGACAAGCTTTTGCATATGCGCCCTGCTAATATAATCTATTCTGTCATTGTCTTCCCGAGTGACTACCCCATGTTCCTCTCGCAGAGCAAGACGGTGTGCGGCACCTTAGCTCCCTGCCATGAGAAATCTGTGGAGTCTTCCATGAGATCACCAAGGTACAACAACATGACATCCCTACGTGACACTGAATTCTCTTCCAAAATATTTCTCGTGAAACCCTGAATCCATTGGGTCAGTGACAATTGTTTGTATGTTGCCGATTCACACCCCCTAAGATAGCTTCATGTGGCCAGTGTACTTTTTCTTTGATAAGGACCTCAACTCCGCCTCCCTTTGCGACTTTAGCTTTTGTACTTATTTACATGACGCATGTGAACTCTGTTCAAGTTCTCTGACATGATTGTCAACTTTCTGCAATTTACGTGACCTTAACAATTCCATACAGGGAGTGTCACTATCATCTGAGGACAAACTAGTATCTATTTGACTAGACTTTTTACATTTTTTTTTACTTTCTCTGATAAGTTCTGTATTATCAGGTACATCGTTCTTCTTCTTAAATTGACATTTTCTCCCAGTAGGTGGATGTCTCTGTATGTTTTACAAGCTTGCTTGTTGTCAGGCATATTTACTGATATTTGATTATTTGCATTTAATAGTCAAAGTTCCTTTCTGAAAACACATAAAGAGGGGCCCACAATGGGCTTGAGATTCTGTACTTTACTTGCAAAGACAGGCTTCAAAACCGACCTGTAATAACCATAAATTTAGCATGCACCAGAAGAAAATATAGGGTAGACCGTCACATTCTGGTCTGTTAAACAAGCCTGTAGCTGTCATGTAGACTACACAATCTCAACATCCAATGACAGCGTCAGTTCACAGATCAGTTCATAATGGTCTTCAATGCAAGGCAACCACAATAAAATTACTGACTAAATGACTGTCCATGTAATGTACACTATAATACAATCTAAGATCTAAAACATATCACTAAAACTATAAAAAAGTGCAATAAAAAATAAAATCAAGATTAAAGTTTCCAAAGTTTTTCATGTTCACCCTTTGAAAGTCAAATTCAATTTTACCCAAGTAAATCAAAATCAATCAAACCAATCAAAATGCTTGTTAGTCTGGTTGCTACAGAGACCAGGCAGGGAGGCAAGAACCCCCTGGAAATGGTGTCATTATGATGCAACAATTATGTAAGTTGTGAGGACTGGTCACCATACCCTCTGATATATCAGTCTGGGAACCAATATTCTCACAGTACCCACTAGAAGGGATGACTGACCCGTGTGGAGGACTGACACCCGGGTCACCCAAATGACCCAAGCGAAAAGCTGAACTTGTTCACTAACAATAGTTAGGCACATGGGAACACACACTAAAACTTATCTAAAACCAGACAGTTTATTTTACTGACTACCTGAAATGGATGGTAATTTTATCAATAATGGAATAAATACAATTACACCCATATTCCTTATACATAAATTCATGTAATTTCTATGATAGGTGGGGAAATGTGTTCAACCTGACATTGCCTGAGATAATGAAACAACAGAGGAGTTATAGCATATATTCTTACATAAATTATATTTATGTTCAGGTTTTGATCAATTTATTAACAGAATTGTCTATATTTATGAAAGCCGAGTGCAAACACAAAGACCTTGTACCAAAATTATTTTCAAGTTAGTTTATGTGTTCCCCTGATATGTCACTTCTATTTGAACTTGAGTTTCCATTTTGGAATTGTTCACTGAAATTTTCTATGACAACTTAAGATATTCCAACCTGGATTTATCATTTTCACTGACTGCTGATGCCTTTGACTGACAGGATATGACTTTATATTTTATTGTACTTGTAGGTATATTATTGGGACTCCCTGTATGCCTTACAGTGATTTATTTGTTAACTGTACTTTTGGTAGCGTATGTACAAATATTCAATTGAATATAGAGAAGTAAATCAATACTCATTTGATGTCAATATCAGTTTATTTCTAGCAGAAGATCTCTGTGTAAACTCTGTACCCTCTATACCATTTCACATTGTTTTAGCAGGATTCAGACATTTCCCGTCTGCATATTGGTACTACAAAGGAGACCTGAGACCATGCCCGCTGAAATTGTTATCAGTCTGTAATTCTACTGATCACAAGTCATGCTCAGAAACATGGAAACATATTTTGATGATATGATGTAGTAAAAATTACTTTCAGAACTCAAATTACTTTTTATACATTTAGTAAATGGAAACATACAGTCAAAACACTTTGAGAGCTACACATTTAGATAGATGGAATCATAGACTGATGACAGAAAAAGGACCTTCAGAACAAAAATTACCTTTACACAATTGGATACATGAAAACATACACTGGTGATATGATGAAGTATGAGGCATACTTTCAAAGCTCAAGTTACATAAACTAAACTAGAATATTGTAAACAATTATTGCAACAGGCCTCCAAAAACATTAAAAATCACCAAAAACACAACTGGTAACGTGAATCCATTTACTCTCAAGGATTTGGCACCTAAAAAGTGACACTAATCCTCTCTATTATTTTAACAAAAATGTATTTATATTCAATCAGTCTCATTTTATTTTCTCTTTTCTATGGGTCAATAGACCTAAAATGACACTTATCCGAGGTTGCTCTGTCCGTTTTCACTGTCTTGACTCCATAAATACCATTTGTGGTGAGCATTCTGCTTCCCGGCATTACTTGGCATGCACCCCAAATTGGCACAAAACAGAATATAAAATACTAATGCTCAATTTGTTGTCAATAGCACTACTCATGTACATTCTGGTATTTAAGAAACCATAAGAGATTAAAAAGATGATAGCAAAAGTTATAGCGGGCAAACTCATACCTTTGTGCTATATTGGGTTGCTGATTATATGCAGAAATTATATTATTGCCCCATAAAAAGACTTAAATATTAATGGATTTGACTATGTTTTGGTAAAGGATATAAATTATGAATTTACGTTAATGTACAAGAAACATCCAAAAATGAGTCCAGAATATAACATTAGTTAAAGTGTAGTTTTTATGGCCTTGAGAACAGAAGGGAGTGCATTTAGCAGACCAACAGTGTTATTATCAGCTGGATTCAAGTCTAACAGTCTCACTCATGGAAATAGGCTATCAGCTTCTTCATTTCATTCAAAAAGGCAGTAAGCAGGCATGGTTTTTGCCACAGCCACTCCAGTTGAATGGAACAGGCTGCCACAAATTGTTAGATCCCAAAGGACCATTTCCAGTTTCAGGAGCCAACTCAAGACATACTGGCTCTGATAAGCATACCCACGACTATAGTCATCTATCCCTGGCAGACACTTTCTGAATTATAATTTCAGCCTGGTTTTGAACTGTTTCTTTTATGAATTCCAGTGTATTAGAGAATCTTGAACAATTTTGCACTATATAAATATTTCTGTTCTCTTTTGATTCAATCCTAGAACCATTGATTGTAGAAATTATTACTATTCTAACATGACATATAAAATTATTTAACAGACTTCTTTTCATTAAGTTTTGATTTTTACAAGAAATAAATTATTTTACGTATTTTTGTTTACAATGTTGTGACCTTAGCAACCAGCTGTTCCATCCATTGTACCCTACAATTGCAGATTTACAATGTTTTGATACAGGAATATTTTATATAAATATAATATATAGTATTTAAAATTCAATAACTATTTCATATTCAATGAAATATAAATAAAAACAACATAACAACATTACTTCTAAAACCCAACTACAAAATACGTAGGGCGAATGGAAGGGCAGTGCGATTGTTGCGAGATAATTGTGTGCGCATAGAACTCAAAACTCGTTTCTGCGCAGGTTGTCATGTTAGAATGCAAAAACTTTATAACTGTTAATCACCTTTGTGCATTTTTCCAGAAAGAATAAAATAATGCATGTTTTAAATCAAAAATAATAATTTTTTTAATAAACACAGGATTGTGAAAGTGTCACATCTGCGTTTCTAATTATCATGAGACATTTAACACCATTGTCATGTCTTGAGTGTCATTGTAACTGTACCACCTTTGTAAAACCTTTATAAAAGAACTGTTTTATGAATCTGAAGAATAGTTACTGTAACAGATTCCCTCAAACTGGAATGATGCAATGTAATCTAAGCTGTAGAAGTATATATTTTGTTGTATCTTGAAGGTATGTTACCTTATACTCCATGTGACATTGTAAACTACCTTCTACGAAGGACAAACAGTTAATCACACTATTGGATTCATTGTTGAAGGTGTCATTTTCATATTTATTTCTTATTTTACCCTTCCTCATACCTTCTATATTTTTCCATCAGATTATCTATTTCACACATAATCCTGCAAATCCACTTGTAAACTTACTTCTTCATCAAAAAGTCTGCTAGGAATGCATTGTTAAATCTTTTCCCAATTGTGAGGTGTTAATTCTTGGCTTGTTTTCCTGGGTTTCTTTTGATATTACGTTTGTGTTCATTTCATTCCATTTAGCCCTATTATGCTGGAATTTCTATCTTAGCATTGCTCTTATTGCAACTGCATTCATTGCCATTAAATAATTTGGTTTATTCTGCACCAGCCTGTTAATTCATCTTTTCTAAATTATTTTTGCTGCAATTGCATTCCCATTGAACTTAGTAGTATTTGGCAACTGATTTGCTTTAATGTTAATAATTATCTACTAACTACTTCTTTATGTAAATCATTGTGTAATCTATACCAGAAAAATTTGTTTTGGTAGTACATAAATTAAAATTAATCCCAATTGCTTTTTGTTACTGCAATTGGTTTTGCCCCCTAGGGAACGTGTCTATATCAGGGCTTTTTATTCAACATCAACTTGACCTGACCTTGTCCCTTTACTATAAACTGCCCACCATCGGTAAGCAAGTACCAACTTTCCCACATAGGGTCCATAGCTTAAACCTGCAGACCTCAGAGGTGCAAGACGATGCATACCATTTAAATATGACTTTCTCAAATATGACTTTATCAAATCCCCTTTAATCTTAAAGGGGAGAGGCAAAGAAATTTCACAGGTGTTTCAAATTTCTGCAATGAAAGGATTCCACTCTTTGCTATATTTAGTTCAACTTGGATGTCAATGTTTATATCTTCATTACACCGAACAGCCATTACATCTATGCCATCAACCAAAGAATTTGGAAAAAAATCACATGGAATTATCACCCAAGAATCTCCACAAAACCTTATTATCTATGCCAACTCCCACTTTCTCCCAACCATGTCCAGCTGGCTATCTCATATAGTTATTACAAGACCCTAGATTTACCCCTTAAGTGGACCAAGATTCTTTAATATCAACTCCAATCATATTATCTAAATACTGGGATTAATGAATGATATTATCTGCCCATTTACTGCAATAAGCAACTGTTTGTAACCAGACCTCTTCCTCCCTCTTCTCCCCTCCGTTTACTGAAAACAAAACACCCTTTAATTTTGTTTTGACACACATCTAAGAAATGCCCTAGGGCATCTGTTATGGCCGATTCAGGAGTTCAGGAGAAAGGATACTGCTTTCATTCATATTGTGGGTCTGGGGCGACTTTGGCCCATGACAATAATGTTAACTTGCAAAATATTATATCCTATGGTCTGTACTAAGTTTACCTGTGTTGATTTAAAAGCTGAAGGCCTCAATGGTGGGATCAAACATTCCAACCTCTTTTTCTGCCATTATCCCTAAACAACTTAGATTTGGAGTTGGCGTATTTAAAATTTTAATCTAATAACCATTTAAAGAAGACTTCAAAACTGTTTTTAGAATTCGTACTGGCGTAAAATCGAAGTTCTCAGTGGTCTCCTCAAAGGCTTTCATTTCTGTGAGCTTTTGACTCCCACATCTGGCAATGCTGACAGTCTCTCCCAATATGTGGGGTGATGGCACAGTTGATGTCCTAAGTTCAGTGGCTAGTGCATAGGTTTGTGTGTGTATTTACTTAGTGAGGTCATTCATGTTCCTCATGTCCTATTTTCTCATTGGTCACCTCTGACCTTTGTATTAACATTTTCCCGCTAAAATCCACCATATTCATTCTAAATTTTAACTTTGAACAAGCAACACTTATTTCATATGATTTTTAGTTTTTCGATTTTTAATTTTTGTAAACTTGAAAGCTTCAGTGGGATGAAACTTCCAAGTTTCGCTGTTTTCACAGGTCTGAAGAGCAGTGCACAGATGTGATGATACCAGTGTGTGAGCTGCCTTAGTGGGACCTGTATTTTCTCAATTCTTTAAGATATACATGTCTAGCTCTGCATGTGGAGTGCTTCATAAGGGCTGAATATTGCCATATTTCACCTGTAAGGGTGTTTTTCTATCCAAAATTCATTCCCTGGCTGTGCAAGCACGTGTCAAAGCATTTTATTGTATATTCCAGAAAGAAAATGTTACAAAAAACATTTCAATGCAATAAGTGCATGGAGAAGCACGAGAGACCTGTAAATTCAAAGTGTCAGAGGCAGGAGGTGACTGACAATGAGTCTGACACATCAGTTGAAAGTAACAGTAGTGTCAGAACCAGTGGTTTGAACCAGGACTTGAATTTGCAAATATTAAATGAATTAAAGCAACTGAGTGGGTGAATCCAGCAAGTTGAAGAAAGAGTGACTCAAGAGGAGACAGCAAAAACCTCAGCATAAGTCAAATGACTCAAGTCGCAACCAAGCTGCCAGCAGAGGAGACAGTTCTGTCCACAGTGTCTGCCCTCAAACGTTCTACTGAGATTCAACAGGAGGTAGACACCAGATTCCAGGAGCTGAGGACATTGAATGAGCAAGGCAAGTTTAAGTCCCAGAGGGGCAGTTCTTTTTATTGCAAAAATGAAATTCCTTGGCCCCATAACTATGTCTTGACTGGTAGCTCCAAGTCCCGGGACACATATGACAGTCTGTCCATGTCCCAGTAGGTGGCGGGATTTTGTCAGATTATCAGGGAGCAAAGTGACCCCACCATTAAGAAACAAATGCTTGATTATATGTCCGACCTTATGGATGACTCGCATGATTTTGGTCAGCAGGCGGCAAAGGGTTGCCATGCAGTTCTTTTGGTCAAGATAGAGGAGGGAAAAGTTGCATACCAATAAAATTGATTGGGTGAGAAGGGTGCATGCCCAAAAAGTCCACTCAGGTCATGCCTCTAATTCAAATGCAAAGAAATTTCCTAAAAATAAAGTCCCAACTCCATGTTGATTCTATTAAAAAGGTACATATGGCCAAACCATAGACCATGAGAATAGTGGGCAAACCTATTTGCATGTCTGTGCATCATGTTTCAAAAATGGCAAGTCATATTCCCACCCTTCCAAAGACTGCAAAAAAGCAGTTATGATTCAATTATGATTCAAGGATTATTATTAACAGTAAAGTTGATTGCCAAGACAGTGTAAATTGGAGGGCCTACTATTATAGGTTTCTCCGTATGTCATATGCACAAGTTGTGAAATGTGAAAATATCAAGAAAGTTGATATATTGCACAATAATGATGTTGGTTTACAGACTGGTGCTTCTGCTGATAAACAGGCATATAATACTCGTGTTTATAAATGAAAAGCAGGAAAATATGTAGGCGTCAGGTCAAACAATCAGAGTGTCATGTGTAAACAAGGACATGTTAACAGTATTGTCAATCGGGTTCATTCACCTGCAAAACATAGTAAAAATAGTGACACATCATATTGTTATGAACACGAGGATGGCATGACTGTCAGCAGTTATTTCACTGAAAATAAATTCATTCAGTTGCAAAATGATGACATTAATGTGACTAATGAAACAATTGCTAGGGTTTCTGATGGTATAAGTCAATATAATGACAAGTCAAGTACCACTTGTGTTCCGGTCACAAAGTAGGTCAGAAATCAAATTGCGTTGTACACAAGCATGTGGAGAACAGTGTCATTTCTCCAAATGCTAAAAGTTGTCACAAAATCGTGACAGTGGTAAAGGTGATAGCAAATATGACCTGGGTTTGAGTCTGCATCCACAAAATAGGTCTTGCATTAATAATGCTAGAACTAATGAGATTTTTAAGTTGTGGGACACCAAGAATTCACAAAAATTCATTTTTATTCCCCTCAGTGGGCTTACCCTTCCCAATAGTGACAAATGGGTCCAGTTGCAATGCGACTTACTCAGTGCCAGATATCTTATCAATAAAGAAGGTCAACATAATTTATTAGGGACCCAAATCGAGATCCCTTCTCAACTTAATCCAGATGTCCGGCAAAAGTATTTAGTTGATTATTGGGATGAGTAGCTGCCACTGCTTATTTGTTACAGGTTCCCCCTTGATTTTGACCAAGAGATTCAAAGATTCAATTAAACCACTCAGGTAAAATTCAGCTACTCAACATTTGTCTGATGTCAGAGCATATCTGGATGAGGAAGCCAAATTTAATGCCATCTTAGGTGCTTTCATAGAATCACCTTATCTGGACCTCCACTTATCCCCTTTTATGACCAGGGACAAACCAGGTTCTCAAAACAGACGCATGCTAATTGACCTCAGTTATCCCCACATCATTCAGTTAATGCTAGGGTCAGTAAAGATCAGTATTTAGGCACCAAGTTTGTCCTTACTTTACCAAGTGTTGATACTGTCACCAATGAAATTAAAAATTAGGCAAAGTTTCCTTGATCTACAAGGTTGATATTTCCAGAGCATTTTGTCATGTGAAAATCGATCCTTCTGATTATCATCTTTTTGGTTTAAAACTTGACCAATATTACCTAGATACCTGCCTGCCATTCAGGTTCAAGCATGGCAGTTCAATTTTTCAGACACTAAGTGATGCAATTAGGTTTATTATGACCTCCAGAGGTTACAGAATTACGAATTATACAGACGACCTCCTCCAAGCCAGGCTCATGCTTCCTTTAATACCCTCATTAGCACTCTCAATGAACTTGGTTTCCAGATCAAGGCGTGACCTTCAATCTTTGTTGGGCCAACTACTATACATAACTAAATGTGTCAGAGCCTCTAGAGTGTTTTTGAACCACATGTTAGCCCTTTTAAGGGCTTCAGAAAAATTGGAGCTCATACAACTCAGTAAGTCTTTCAAGCAAGATTTAAATTGGTTTTGTTTATTTCTCCCTACTTTTAATGGCACTACTGTTTTCTCTCACAAAGTAATTTGCTTGGGAGATGCAATTAGATGCCTGTCTCAATGGATTAGGGGCTATTTGTGGTAAGGAGGTTTCTTTTATCTCTCTACCTATCTAGAATTTCTCAACTATTATATAGTTCATATTGAGATGCTCAATATCTTGGTGTTGTCTGATTCTGGGCAAAGTACTGGGCTACCACGCAATATTAATTCATTGTGACAATCAGGCTGTAGTCACCATCATGGAATCTTGCAAAAAAGCAAAAAAATGAGAAATATGTCAAACACAATTATGATTCAAGGATTATTGTTAACAGTAAAGTTGATTGCCAAGGCAGTGTAAATTGGAGGGCCTACTATTATAGGTTTGTCCTTATGTCATATGCACAAGTTGTGAAATGTGAAAATATCAAGAAAGTTGATATATTGCACAATAATGATGTTGGTTTACAGACTGGAGCTTCTGCTGATAAACAGGCATATAATCCTCGTGTTTATAAACGAAAAGCAGGAAAATATGTAGGCGTCAGGTCAAACAATCAGAGTGTCATGTGTAAACAAGGACATGTTAACAGTATTGTCAATCGGGTTCATTTACCTGCAAAACATAGTAAAAATAGTGACACATCATATTGTTATGAACACGAGGATGGCATGACTGTCAGCAGTTATTTCACTGAAAATAAATTCATTCAGTTGCAAAATGATGACATTAATGTGAATAATGAAACAATTGCTAGGGTTTCTGACGGTATAAGTCAATATAATGACGAGTCAAGTACCACTTGTGTTCCGGTCACAAAGTAGGTCAGAAATCAAATTGTGTTGTACACAGGCATGTGGAGAACAGTGTCATTTCTCCAAATGCTAAAAGTTGTCACAAAATCGTGACAGTGGTAAAGGTGATAGCAAATATGACCTGGGTTTGAGTATGCATCCACAAAATAGGTCTTGCATTAATAATGCTAGAACTACTGAGATTTTTAAGTTGTGGGACACCAAGAATTCATAAAAATTCATTTTTATTCCCTCAGTGGGCTTACCCTTCCCAATGGTGACAAATGGGTCCAGTTTTGCAATGCAACTTACTCAGTGCCAGATATCTTATCAATAAAGAAGGTCAACATAATTTATTAGGGACCCAAGTTGAGATCCCTTCTCAACTTAATCCAGATGTCCGGCAAAAGTATTTAGTTGATTATTGGGATAAGTAGCTGCCATTGCTTATTTGTTACAGGTTCCCCCTTGATTTTGACCAAGAGATTTAGAGATTCAATTAAACCACTCAGGTAAAAGTCAGCTACTCAACATTTGTCTGATGTCAGAGCATATCTGGATGAGGAAGCTAAATTTAATGCCATCTTAGGTGCTTTCATAGAATCACCTTATCTGGACCTCCACTTATCCCCTTTTGTGACCAGGGACAAACCAGGTTCTCAAAACAGACGCGTGCTAATTGACTTCAGTTATCCCCACATCATTCAGTTAATGCTAGGGTCAGTAAAGATCAGTATTTAGGCACCAAGTTTGTCCTTACTTTACCAAGTGTTGATACTGTCACCAATGAAATTAAAAAAATTAGGCAAAGGTTCCTTGATCTACAAGGTTGATATTTCCAGAGCATTTTGTCATGTGAAAATCGATCCTTCTGATTATCATCTTTTTGGTTTAAAACTTGACCAATATTACCTAGATACCTGCCTGCCATTCAGGTTCAAGCATGGCAGTTCAATTTTTCAGATACTAAGCGATGCAATTAGGTTTATTATGACCTCCAGATGTTACAGAATTATGAATTATACAGACGACCTCATCCAAGCCAGGCTCATGCTTCCTTTAATACCCTCATTAGCACTCTCAATGAACTTGGTTTCCAGATCAGCGAGAAGAATCTGGTCACCCCAACTACACCAGCTATGTGTTTGGGTGTTGAAGTTGATACAGACAGCTTTACAATATCTGTTCCTGCTGGTAAACTCGCAGAGATTAGGTATAGATGTCAAATGTGGGTTCATAAAAATACCTGTTCAAAGCGTGACCTTCAATCTTTGTTGGGCCAACTACTATACATAACTAAATGTGTCAGGGCCTCTAGGGTGTTTTTGAACCACATGTTAGCCCTTTTAAGGGCTTCAGAAAAATTGGAGCTCATACAACTCAGTAAGTCTTTCAAGCAAGATTTAAATTGGTTTTGTTTATTTCTCCCTACTTTTAATGGCACTACTGTTTTCTCTCACAAAGTAATTTGCTTGGGAGATGCAATTAGATGCCTGTCTCAATGGATTAGGGGTTATTTGTGGTAAGGAGGTTTGTTCTATCTTTCTACCTATCTAGAATTTCTCAACTATTATATAGTTCATATTGAGATGCTCAATATCTTGGTGCTGTCTGATTCTGGGCAAAGTACTGGGCTACCACAAAATATTAATTCATTGTGACAATCAGGCTGTAGTCACCATCATGGAATATTGCAGAACTAGGGACCTCACTCTAGCTGATATATGTAGAAACATACTAATAGAATGTGCAAAATTTGAAATCGATCTTCAGACTGTTCATATTCCAGGGAAAAAGAAATATTATTGCTGAGGCTCTCTCTAGATCATCTCTTGATTCTAAGTACATTCAGGTGGTTCAAGATCACGTCCCAGATTTTATCTGGGTACTCACGACAGTATAATTCAAATTATTTGGTCCTAATTTCAGGTACTCATCACACAGCTAACATTCTGGCTTCCAGAGCTCAGCAAAGGCTCCAACATGCTTTGGCTGCTTCCACTTCCAAGGCTTACAATCAAATGTTTTGCATTTTCATAACCTTCTGTATGTTTGTCCACATTAGTTTACATTCACTCACTGTTCCTAACCTCCTGGCATTCCTGGAATTCATGGCCTATAATGAGTTCACTAGTTCATCGATTGCCAATTATATGTCTGCCATGGAAACCAAATGTGCTATGTGGGGCTTAGACACCCTAATATTTTATGACCCACATATTAAGTTTTTTTATAAAAGCCATTACTTTGACATCTACTCTTAAAATCTCCTTTAAGACTGTTCCCCTTTTGAGAAACATAATTAATCAGTGTGATCATAGTTACATGGGCCAGGTTTTCAAGATAGCCTATCTACTTTCCTTCTCCTTTCTCAGGATCTCTAACCTGGTCCCACACTCCATCCACTCTTTTGACCCCACCAAGCAGCTGGCCAGGGCAGATGCGTTCTTTGCCTCTCCAAGGGTTCACATTCTTATTACCTGGCGTAAGACCATCCAAGATAAGAATGCAGCCAGGGTATTGAAAATTCCCCATCTTGGCTCCTCTCCTATCTGTCCTGTCTGGGGTCTCAAGAATTTGTTGCTTCTCACCACCCCCTGGTATGGGCAAACCTCTGGTTCAGGTCAAAAATCGACCTAAGTGAGTTCCCCTGCCAGACACCCGCCTTAGAAAAAAACTTAAAGCAATACTTCAGAAGCTTGCTCTCTCCCAATCCTCCCGCACATTTCACTCCTTCCGGCATTCAGGTGCCACCTTGGCCTTTACCTCTCAGGTTCCGATTCAGGATATCCAGAGACATAGCCCCTGGACATCAGATTGTGTCTGGTCCTGCATTACACAAGACCATGATGCCTCAGACAAAGTGGCCCTTGCATTCCAATCCCAGCTCCTACAATAGTTCCTACTTTGGGGTTTGGGGATCAGGCCTACTCTACCTCTAACTAACATGAATCAGTTTTGTCAACCAATGAAAATTTACATTTTTTTTACCACTTTGGTAATAATGAATTACTACAATAAACCCTTTTGTCACGTTAATTTTACTCCAAGTTCTTATAAATTGCAATTGCATATGCTCAGTAAAATCCATCACCACTTTGGTAGTACGTAATTACTATAATTAACCTTTCTCTCATGTTATATTTACCCCATATTCGTATATTTTGCAATTGCATATCTTAAGTAAATTATTGGTAAAATTTGATCATTAAGTTAAGCTTAACTTAAGTTCATTTGTTCGGCTGGTGTTCAACCACCTATTGTTTTTATCAAATAATTGTAATTTCATTATGCCACCTTAGCTTTGTGGTCTAAGGGGCCTAACCCCTGGTGGCTGTTTGGTAATTCACCCAGCAGGGTTATAGTTTAAAAGTTTTACTGTCCTCAATTTAAGACCACCTTAGTGATGTATTGTAGGGACTTAATCCCCGGTGGATTTTGTTGTATTGTATGTAATTATTTCTAGATTTACATATAAATATACATGTATTAGTTTAATTAAATAATATATAACCCCACTATGGCTGTTTGGTAATTCACCCAGCAGGGTTCAAGTTTAAAAGTTTTACTGTCCTCAATTTAAGGCCACCTTAGTGATATATTGTACGGACTTAACCCCTGGTGGCTTTTGTTGTATTGTATGTAATTATTTCTAGATTTACATAAAAATATACATGTACTAGTGTAAATAAATAATATATAACCCCACTATGTCTAACTCAATGTCTTTGCAACTCAGGACACTGACCCTGGCTGTTGAGCAGGACGTAAAACTTTTCGGTACTATAATAAAATTTTCAATATGTAAACTTTTATTGATTTTTCTGACCCCATGACCTGGTTACCATCCACAGACTTCATGACCTGAAAAATCTGATGATTTTCTAGTTATATGTATAATAAAATACAACACAAAAGGAGTGATATGTAATTTAAGGTAACCAATAAAATTGACAACTTAAAGTTATCACATATCGTCCTAGGAAAGCATAGCTGGTCTTCTGCATTAGTTTTGCTTCAGTTAATTGTGAACAGAATAATCAATCGTACCACCATGCTTTGTGCAACCATCTATGTACAATCCTTTAAAAATCAGTTATTACATATGACCCAACTCAGAAGGTATGATTTATTATAACACACTCCACTCTCACATAGTATCAGCTACAGAAAGTTTTAATGTTATGTACATCAGCTCGTTTCCAAGAAGCTTCAAATTGTGTTTATTACCTAGTTTTATGAGTAATTAATTAAGTAACCTTACATACATATCCTGAAAAGAGTTAAATTACATGTAGTTAATTCAGGAACTAATTACTCACAAAGCTTTCCACTTTTTTGATGAAATATTGACATTCTCAGCAAAATGACATTAAATATTATGCATGTACTTTTAGAGTACTTTATGCAAGATATAACTGTACAATTGATACAGAAACTGGACAAAAGGTTTTTGTACACAAAAACAAAGCATCCCTACAGCTTAGAAAGTTTATATAAAGTGCTAAAGGACCAATGTGAAGAGGTAAATGTTCTTGGTGAAGAGAAATTCTACTGAAACAATTATGTTAGGGTCACAAGAGTGGCCATAACACCAAACAAGCAATCAGTGCCCGTGAATGGGTTCTGCATCAGCTGACTGTGTTTTGAGTTACAAAGTAGAAGTGAAAGCATAAAAGGATACACAAGTTGCCCAGTTATGCAATGAGCTATAGGTCTGCAAATGTAACTATCTCATAGCTGCCTAAAAGTAGGTGCATAACATATTTAAAGAAAATTCTATAAATGAAATACTTTTCAAGTTACAAGTTATTTACTCAACAGCGAAAACCTGAAAATACCTATTGTTCAGCTAGGTAATGAGTTCTGCAGATTCACTATGCTATAGCTGACCCTAAAGTAGATAAATAACAAATTAAAAAAACTCTAAATGTAATAGTTTTCAAGTTACAGCCAATTTACTCAAAAGTTAGAACCTGAAAGTAGCTATTGCTCAGCTATGCAATGAGCTACAGGTCTGCAATTTTACTGTGATAGCTCACCCAAAAGTAGGCCAATAACATATTTAAACACAATTCTGTAAATGCAATAGCTTTTAATTTACAAGCGCTTTTACTCTTTATGGAAGCTACTGAAAAGTCAGGAAGTAGCTAATACTCACTTAGCTATTGGGAAAGGTTCCAAGTTACTCACCATGTTGTAGCTCACCACGGATAAAGTAGCTGAATAACATACTTTAACAAAATACTCTAAATGCAATAATTTTTAAGTTATAAGTGCATGATTTCATGAATTTTAATGCACTAAAAATTATTTTAAAAATTCATGAAAAATAATTAACAAAGATCCGGGCCTCATACTCACACAAGGGAATCTACTAGCAGCCTAGTACATAAATCCAAGTTAAGAGATAAATCCCTTCCATAGTCAAGGAGAAAAACTGTAATAAAATGTTGAAATCACACTTTGGGTGGCTGTACCTCTCTTCTAATGGCTATGGGGAACAGATGAACAGACCGATCTGTATGCTTTGAACAATTTGTCATCCTCGACAGACAAGGTATGTTTTAAATGTAACAGCATGCCTCTGGGCCATGTACTTTTGGAGAAGTTGTTCACGAGGATGCGTACGTGTACCGGACAATGCAGAGTGATACCACTTCATCAGATGTCCCTTGGTCAATCTCCATTATATGTTGAGCAGCTACTTCGCTAGCTCTCAGCATGTCAACTGTTTCATTTACATTGATTACCTTCTCTCTAAACATCTGTGCTCTTGCGGCCTTGTATTTCATCCCCATAAGCATTCGATCTCTCAACAAACTGTCAATCATTGCCTCAAAGTTGTCTCAGTCTGTTAACCCAGTGTTAAGGTGAAATCTGATGACATCAGAAGATTCCCACCCCATGATTTCCTATAGACCGGTTTCATATTGCAAACCTCTAGTACCAATAATAAACAAGTTTTTAACACTTTTAAATATATCATTACAGGTTAGGATGGTTGATCAAGATTACTGCAAATATAAATCACCAGCAATTAGCCTAACTTATTTCAAAACAGCTCTACAGCTTTAAAAATGATGCAATTATAATATTGTAGGTTTTTGTTTTCATTAACAAAAATATGTGTCCGGTGTTAAAAAAAACAAATTATCTGAAAGCTATGTTATCTGTAGATAATGTCAGTAATACATGATATTATTTCTACAATGTACTGTGGCATATTACAGAAAATAAAATGAATATGATGCAATGTCTGTTATTATAGGGACTTGTTAAATATTATTTGTATTCATCTTGGGCACGTCGATCACCAATATTCCATCAGACAATGCCACAAACTGGTCTTATATTAAAAAGGCGATTAAAATGGTGATTTCAACTGAAACAATCTGTGCACCTGAACAAGGCTACATATTTTTTTTTCATCCTTCAAGTATATACACAGCAGTGTCTTTTCTCCAAATTCTCATTGAGTGAGTGGAAAGAAAAGGTTGCATTCAATATTAAGTTGGCATGGATCTGTATATTTTTACACAGAAAGAATTTGTCCACATTATCATGTAAAATTATTCATATAAAATTACATAAATTACATAAAATAGAGTCATTGTTAACCAAAGATTCTAAAGTAGTTTTTACAACTATAAAAGGAAGAGAACAAAGTAATATATGGTGTTGTTGCACTGTGCAGGAAAAAGATCTATGTAACTTCAGTCAAAACCAAAAGGTTGCAAACTAAATACACTTGTCAGAGATATGAAGGCCAACTGCAGAATCATTCCAAAAACACAAATGAAAAACAATTTTCATGTGATTGTAAGATATGTTACGATAACATGTGTATTGTGTCTTTACTCATTTACACATAAGCTATGACTTGTCAGAACTGAATTTATCAGTCAACCTATCTGTAGGTAAATACTTATAATAGGAGTATTCCTTTCAGGAAAGCCAACAGATTTCCCAATAGGTTAATTTCACATCCCAAACCTCTAGGACCAATAGTCTATCCTCGGTTGACCTTGAAGGAGGGACCCAAGGTCAAAATTGGATCACACCATAAGATTTTCAGCCAATGATTTTCTATAGGTTGGTTTACCATCCCAAGTCTCTAGGACCAATAATAAGCGAGTTATAAGCACTTTTAAGTTTGCCTATCCTCGTTTGACCTTGAGGGAGGGGCCCAAGGTCAAATCCGCCCACACCAAAAGATCCCCAGCTCATGATTTCCTATATGTTCCTACAACTTTTATGTTTGGCTATCCTAGTTTGACCTTTAAGGAGGGGCCCAAGGTCAAATCAGACCACACCAGAAGATTCCCAGCCCAAGATTTCCAGTAGGTTGGTTTACCATCCCAAACCTCTAGGACCAATAATAAGCCCGTTATAAGCACTTTTATGTTTGGCTGTCCTCGTTTGACCTTGAAGGAGGGGCCCAAGGTCAAATCGGACCACACCAGAAGTTTCCCAGCCCATGATTTCCTACATATTGGTTTACCATCCCAAACCTCTAGGACCAATAATAAGCGAGTTATAAGCACTTTTAAGTTTGGCTATGCTCATTTCACCTTGAAGGAGAGGTCCAAGGTCAAATCCGACCACACCAGAAGATTCCCAGCCCATGATTTCCTACATGTTGGTTTACCATCCCAAACATGTAGGACCAATAATAAGCAAGTTATAAGCACTTTTAATTTTGGCTATCCTCGTTTAACCTTGAAGGAGGGACCCAAGGTCAAATATGACCACACCAAAAGATTCCCAGCCCATGATTCCATATATGCCTCAAATTTATGCCTGTGAAAAAATTTCCCACGCCTATAGAGGATAACTGTCAAATACCATTTGGATAGGTGTAATAACAAGGGAGATATTCAAGTGAGGCGATAATGCGGCGGCGGCTGACTGAAAACTGGGGGTGAAAACAATAAGCGTCCCCTTTTCAAGGGATGCTAAATTATAGGACCTTTAGGTTCAACATATTTATACAGTATATTCCCTGACTTATTTTGTCATTTTTTTATTAACCCAAGACTAAACACGGGTATTTGCATTATGTATTGGCTCTTAACTCCGTTGGATTTTGGGAAACTATTTCAATTGAGGCCATAGATATAACGTGTTTCTTCTTGCAATAGACAGAAAGTATCATAGTCGTAAAATACTAAACTACACAAGTGGTGTCACTCTCACTTTAAACTCCCCTGTTCCCAAGGTTGTTCCATAAATAGCTGTATCCACATCAGGCAATGTGTACCCACTCAATGCTTCAAATCTGAATCTTCGGAGCAGGGATGTTAAAAACATGAAGAGCTCTGTTTTGGCTAATTCCTCCCCTGGACAAGCCCTTGGACCAATACCGAATGGCATAAAAGCTTCTGGTTTTTCTAATTTGCCTTCAGCATTAAGAAACCTGTCTGGGTTGAAGTTTGTTGGCTTGTCCCAATATTTAGGACTCAAATGGGAGTGGTATGAATTCAGTATGACAAAAGTCCTCTTTGGAATACGATAGCCAGCAAACTGGACCTCTTCTTGCGTGTAATGAGGTACAGCTAAGGCCACCACGTTGGCAAGTCTCTGAATCTCACATATCGTTGCTTCTATGTAAGGTAACTTGACTCTATCCTTGTACGCTACCTGACCAGTAGTAGATCTAGCCAAATTCTGTATATCTTTCCTACACCTTTCTTGCACACCTGGGTTTTTGCACAGAAACACAACAGCCCACGATAATGTGCTTGCAGTTGTATCAGATCCGGCTATAAATGTTTCAGTCATGATCTGGATCAAATTGTCTTCTGAAAAATACTGCTGGTCCTTGGATGGCTTTGCATTTTCCTTGAAGACATCAACAAAACTCTTCGCTTCATGAGATTTATATTCTGTACGACAAAGACCGATCTCTTCGTGTAGCATTTTTCTTATTTGACCATCAAGACTATATCCCCGTAGTGTTTCTGGTCTAACAATAGGGGCAAGTGGTAAGAAATATACCGGCAGAAACTGAAATACATTTTGATATCCACCATTTATGAACCTCTGTTCTATCAGTCTCATTAGGTCAATAAATCTTTGATCGTTGTACTCTTTTCTTTTCCCAAGAAGCAAGTAATATACAATATTTACGGCTGCCATTTGGAAAGGCTGTTTGAGTACCATAGCTTCCGTGCTGGAGGAGGCTATTTCTTCAACTAGAAATTCTGCTTCTTTTTGTATGATGTCATCAAGCAGGGATTTTCCCATCCCCACATCTCTCATGCATCTGATCATCATTCTTTTTCCCTGTCGCCACCTGTCGCCATTAGTCATAACAATACCTCTTCCTTTCACGAGGGCCTTCCAGACTGGCACATCTGCAGGTCTACTTGAAAAGACTGACCCCATTTTAATGAAGGCTTCTCTTTGTAGAGATGTATCCGAAATAACCACAATTGGTTGGTGCATAAACTGCAAACCAACTATACCTCCGTAAGTCTTTGTGAGCTTTTCAACTGTGACATGAAAATGTTTGTTATCTCTCAACAAACATCCAAGGTTTCCAATGAAAGGAATACACCATGGTCCAGGTGGCATTCCATTAGATTTCCTTGCTTTATTGTACAAAAACACAATTGTAAATGTAACAACAAGAACTGATAATGTGGTGAAATCCAGCATATTTCAAACTATTAGAAGTATCAAATAATATGGACTGTAGTTTGTAGTATAACATGGGTATAAGAAACACTTGCTTCAAGTTTTAATTCTTGAACACCACTACAATGTATGTTTGTATGTATTTTAAATGATGTAGACTTTGGCAAACACCTCGTGAATTCTATCACACAAAGTAGTATATTAATCCGTAAACTGAAATACACCATAAAAAGTGTTTACAATTTGGCATTTATCAAGAAGTACCTATTTGCAATGCACTTTAAAACAGATGCTTGTAAACGAGTAACAACTAGCCTTTTGGAGGCTAATATAGTGTTGAAAACGATGTCAGTTATTTTGAACAAAAATAGCATTTAACTTGTAGATATGTTGCAAATATCAAAACTCAGTCCCCCAATAACCCCGTATGTGTGTTTTATGACATGCACAGCCAGCCATATGTGTACTCTATAATGCATACTGCTGTGGTTAACCCACTTGAAGTGCCAATCAAATATAAAAACTTTTCAAATGATCTTACTCTCCAACACACATACTTAGCATAAGCCAAATCTTTACGAAAGACCAATGTACACTGACAGTGGCTGAAACAGGATCTAAAAACAGATTGCTTTAGAAATAACAAAATGGGTCAAAATATGAAATTTGCAATTAAATTTAGAGTTGAGCCTCTGTTATCCAACCATGTGGAGAGAGTTAGATTTTGTTTGGATGGCAGAAAGTTTGTAAAACAGAATGGGTCATTAAGAATTACACTGGATTGTTTAATGATATTTACTTCATATTTTATAAGGACAATTATGTATATTTGCTTGCATTAGGAGGTTATGTTGGTCTGTTTGTTAGTTATAGGGGTGTTCCACTGGGACCGTCTTGTTAGTAACTAAGAATTTTTCAAGGGTCGGGAGCAATGTTTACAGAGTCGGTTCGGATCAGTTGTAGTTTCCTGGCTTGCCATGTTGGGTCAGCAAAATATCAAACATGTTTGATATTTCACCGACCCTCTGCCCACCTGGAAACCAGGTGTCATAATCACTTACAGTCTTCTCTTATTACTTCCAGTCTTTTTATCAATTCCCTTCAATGCCCTCCGTACATGCATCCATCTGTGCGTCTGTTCATCACGCTTTTGCATAAACCTTAATATCTCATTCATTTATTAAGATATCTTTACCAAATTTGCAGCTAATATTTATGGCTATGATAACCTGTCTGTGCAAAATTTTGGCCTCATTTTGAAAAACAAAATGGAGGCAATAGCTAATTGTTTGAAATCACACAGGTGCTCTAAATCTTGTAATATTCCAGCTAGCTTCATTAAATTTTGCACAAAAGCTATATAGCCAGAAAAGCTAGCCTGATAGTAATTTTTGCCTAGTTCAAAAAACAAAATGGCTGCCATATCACATGTTTAATGTCAAACAGGGTTATCCTATTAAAAAGGCCTTATAGATCCCCTAATATTGCTCCTAGAGGTTTGGAATGTGAAACAACTAGTAGGAAGTCATGGCCTGGGAATCTTTTCCAGGTGTTGAATTTGACCTTTGACCCCTGGTACAAGGTTAAATGGGGTCGTCACACTAAAACATCCTTATTTGTCCATTATTATTGGTGCTATGGCTTCAGAATATAAAGACAGTCAATGAAAAGGGAAGGCCATGGTCAAGAGTTTGTAAAACACCTTCCATATGTGCATCTGTTGTACATCTGTTTGTCTGTCCATTTGTCATGTTTTTACATGAACCTAACATCTCATTCATTTATAAAGATATCTTCACCAAATTTGCAGGGAATGTTTAAGGCTCCCCAGAGGATAATTTTGACTCCTGGGCTACCAAAAGGGTGGCCAGACCTCTGCTGTTGCAAGCCAATTGCAAAGTTTTAAAGGAATCCCAAAAGAAATGCGGCTTGTAGGTTGAACACAAGAAATCTCTGTGGATGCAGACTCATACACGTACACGTATGTGGCTTTTTATGCACATACATTATAGAAACTGAAACTCCATTATCTGAACTGAAAACTTTCCCTAAATGCAAAGAAACTTGAGTCTTTAGCAAGGCTACATGTCCATGAAAGATACACAGAAGTTGTTAGAGATTACACAGTATATTAAGACAACTATGAGAACTATAATATCTTATGTGAAAATATATCCACCAAAGATGAATGCATAACATAAACACAGATTTAACATTTAATCATTACATCATCCAAAAATTCATGAAAATTTCTGGAATTACATATGTGAAATTATTGATTTTATGAACTCAGTAGAGCCTTCGTGAATTTTTCTGAAGAGTTATGTACAATAAAACTGCAAAACACTTGCGGTCTCTGTTATAGTTATCAATGTACAAGCTACATGGTTTTTAAATCATGCTGTCATACGTTGTTGCATGAAAATATCACAGGCAGAATTCGTTGGTATTAATTTATTTATCTGGGGTTTTACGCCGATTTCAACACTGTAAAGGTCATATCACAACGGGTAGTTTTGTGAGCAGAGAAAACCGTAAGTACAGTTGGTCAAGGTTCTGTTCTCTATACTGCCAGACAGCGATAGGAAATTACCAACTTTTCCACATAAGATTTGGGAACACTGTGGTGGCCCCATTTGCGTTGTTAATGTTAATAATATGTTAATAAAACGGCTAGTTTCCCACAAGTATCACAAGATACGAAGCTAATGTCCCTTTCACACTACAGGCGGTCGTCCCGTGGTTAGAAGTTTTTAGAAGTAGACGTTTCCCCAAATGCAGTTACCACTGGTGATATTGCCTGTAGTGTGAAAGGGGTATTACAGATTAAAACTTTTTTATTATATCATATTGGATATTAATACACATTGCAATATATCCTTGTACTACAGGACTCAAGACGCTATTGATCCGTCTATACTTCATAAGTCCAAGGTCTCTAATGACTTACATTCCCCTAACTGAAGACAGAGACTCAAGGATGACCATTTATCAATGTCCCTGAGATTCTTTAATGCGCCACTGGGGACTGGACCCAGTGACAGAGGACTGCCATTTTAATTGGTCATCTGAGCAACAAAGTATCTGTCTGTACCTGGGTATGATTTCACATCCTCTGATTTCCTAGGCAAGTATGTTACCCACAAGGTCATAGTGGCAGAAAAAGTACAGACAGTATCTGTGTCACAGTACATTTCAAATTCATGAGATAACAACAGTAAATCTGCCAGGACTTTCTTAATTACCTGGACACAACATATTATAATACATTTATCTTTTGCCCTACAAATTTATCTATTTATTTATCTACAAATTTATTAATGATAGCGATGTATATGTTCACGTGCATAGTCATTTAACAAAAAAACCTACAAAACAAAAATGAGCTTTACAAAAAGAACTTATCCTTAGTGTAATTCACTTAAGTACCAGACCTAGGTAAGACCAAAGCTTTGGATTTGAATTGCTGACGTAGCCAAAAACTTGGCTATGTCTTGTACCTTTTGTAAAACCGGTCCCAGATTTAAATTTAAGACTTTTGTCTTAAACTCAGGCTAAGGGTGTGGTCATAGATGTAGAGGGTTTCACAAAAATGCTCAGTCTCAGTTTTGACCAAGTCTTTCTGGGGTTGGCTTAACTGTTGTGAACGAAGACTTAAATATGGCCCCCCATAAATTATTCTCACTTCACATTTTGAAAAGCCTAAACAGAAAGAATAAATACATAGGAAATCTCCCTAAATTAGTGTTTGGACATTTGTATGTTGTTTCTAGGCTTTTCATTAAAAAACAGAACTTTAGCAAAGATAAAATAAGTTAAACAAAGGATATATGTCACCTGTAAACTACTTTTATTAGAAATAAAGGGTTACATGATGTAGAATACCACTGTGGGTATTTGACAAGCTTGGTCTTTGCTAAGTCACCCTTTGGGAAATCAATGTAAGTATCTAAGAAATAAGTTTAAGACCTTTTGTGAATAGGGCCCTATGCTCGGTATTCACTAAGGGTTTTAGACTTAACCAGGCCTCAGGCTTAACTGTAGGCTCAGCCTTAAGACTTTTGTCTCAGCTATGTTTTGTCTTAAATCTGTATGTACCAAAGACGACTTAGCTAATACTCTGGTCTTAAACTTTAATACCACAATAAAATAAATGATATCAGCCAGCCAATCAAACTACAGCTTATAATATAGTTACTACCAAAATCTATTCTATGTAATAACAAGCAACAGATATCTGCTAGTAAAGAATAATAAATTTTTAAATCCTAACTGTCCATCCTTGGGTTTTTTGGGGGAATGAATATAGAATTAAAAATCAATCTGATTTCCTTACATCCCTAACATAATTAAAGAATCACCTTTCCCATTTGTGGCACATGACCAATTAGCATCCTAATGAACAGGTGTTTTGGTAGAAACACCAGGTTTTCTTTGATTTTAGGGACTGGGGGATATGCAAATTACATTGGGGTGAGGTAAAACACCACTTATTGAATAATGTCTATTAGATAATCACCCATCGAATTGTTCCTATGGAGAAATCCCCTCAGCAAATTTTGTAGTCTGTGAAGGAAAGCCCACGATTCTCTAAAAAGAGTCCTATTGTTCCAGGGTTATATTTACAGAACATAAAAATATAATAACACACTAAGTATTAAAATATTTAAAATTTGTAAAATGTCTTAAAATATATAATATACAACGAGCATAGCTCTCATATAAACAAGTTACAAGTCTCAGACTTAGCCTGGACATAGGCTAAGTCAGGGTCTCGAAATCTGAGCCTATTGTCTTGATTAAGTCGAAGACTTAAATAGATTTCTCAGGGGTGACTTAGCTAAGTCAAAGTTTATCATACAACCACAGTGGCGTTTTATGCAATTTATATCTAGTCAAAATATTTCAGTGGTGACATATATCCTTTGTTTAACTGGGTTTTTTTTCAATGGAAAGCTATATAACCACATAAACACAATGTATGTGTAAAAGCTAATTTAGAGAGGTTTCCTATATATCTATTCTTTATTTTCAGACATTTAAAATTTTGAAGGGAAAAAAATAAATTGCGGCCATATTTAAGTCTTTGTTTACAAAAGTTAACCCCATTCTCGGATAGACTTAGCCAAACCCTAGACTTGGTAGCTTTGTGAAACCCTCTGAGCCTACGACCACAGACTTAGCCTCATTTTAAGATAAAAGTCTTAACTTTAAGTTTAACTCCGGCCAAGTGGCAAATGCCAAATAATTAATGTACATATCAAAGCTGTAACACTGTTTTGGATGTAAAGATTTATATAGGATTTCGCTGTCAAGCTGATGATATGCAATTCCTCGGCAGCCAGCTGGGTTTGTTTATTCTTCTTGATAACAACTAGCTATAAATATGCCAATTGTAAAATCTAATGAAATTTTCGTCCCGGGACGAAAACTTTCCGTTTAAGCTAGGTTTTGTGTGTGTGTGTGGGGGGGGGGGAGGAGCTTATACAATATTACATCGAAACAACATAACATGTTTGTAAATGAAATACAGTCCCACATTGAAAGATACACAGAGGGTATAATGATTTATTAATTAATAAAAATGTGACATAAACGTCATAATAAAATATAATGAATCACGGACAAATTGGCCCTCTCGGCAAATGGCGTCCCCCCCCCCCCCCCCGCAAAAAAATCCTTGGCCCCTGCAAAATTGACAACCAGTTGAAAACTTGACAAACAAGCAAAAATGTAATGCAGTATGAGTACTTTTATAGTGCTTAAACACCATCATATGGCAGACTCTGAGCATGACACACATTTATCTATGAATAGTACATCAGGTAAGCATGTATCAGCTAGATACCTATTTCTTGTAACTTGGTCCATATTAATGGCAAATAATGGGGGAAGTCTTTATATTTCACTAGGGTGACAACTTCTAAAGCAAAAGTCCAATTAATATATGTCAAATAATGTTGGAATAATCGTTAGTATCGCATTTAATTATAATTTAAGGGTGTTAATTTATTTAGTGGTATTTAGCAAAAGTTGAATTAACATACATTAAGAATTATTGGATGTTGTAAACAATACCTTTCATCCTCTGTAATTTGCTCAATTATTAAAAGTACAATCGATATGATGAATTGGATCAAGTCATATAAAAGTTTTTTTTAGATTGTATATTGGCTTAAACCCATGGCTTATGTCCACTACCACATAGAACTCTTGTAATCTTCGTCCTTTCTTTAACATATACTCTCTTTGACAACGCAATAATTTTCTTGGTGGGGGGTGGGGGGTGGCATTTGATTTGGGTATTTTTGTCCTGGGGCTGATTTGACCAGGGCATTTTATCTTGGGGGCCGAATTGATGGAACCCATTTTTTCAAGCTCCCAATACAACTACTCTACCATTAAATACATTTCTGTCAGATACACAACTATAAGACAAGTGGTACTCTCATAAGCATTCATTTTAAGGTGGGCTTAAGTGTTGGTGTAATTATCATACATTGTATGACAGAAAGACATTAAGATTAAAGATTAGGATTTTCATGAAATTTAAATGATTGAAAAATGCAAAATCAGACCTTTTAATACATAACAGACAGTCCGTAGCAGACACTAATATTTTCTTTGACTTTAATAATGTTATTTCAATACAATGTGTGTTAGTCGCTCTAAACGCGACTATTTTATTGGTTAGGGGTTTCAGAACAATAGACAGAGTTTCTTATTTATTAATATAATGAAAGAAACTGCTGTTGTGTTGTTACCATAGCTCTAACTGCACTTTACTCCAGAAATCCTTTAAAGGATACCTTCGTCTGTGGTAAGTAGACTTACATGCGCAGTAAGACTCTGTAATTACTTCCTTATCTTTGACACACAGCCATGAAACCTCAGGTATCACAGGTTAATCCGGCTGCCTGTCTCTAAGATTTACAAGGGAGTCTCAATAACCCCTGGAGGTCCACTCATATTTACTTGTCTGTCACAGATAATAATGACCTGAAAATGTCATCTGTCATATTCTGTCAGAAACCTCGACAAGCTGATACTTTTTGCCCTTTAATTAAAGGTTTCACTGTCACATATTGATTTCCTTTGTTGTTACTTATATTCAGCACCAAATTTCTGAGATATAGAACCCTTTGCCCATGATGTCTCATTTGATCCGTGTAGAAACTATTTCAAAATCCATTATTATAAATCAAGAGCTAACCTAGTGGTTAGCCAGCTTGGCATCTAATCACAGGCAGCATATCTGTGTGGGTTCGAACCCCCACAAGTAACAATGCTGAGGACATGTCCCCATAGGACCCTGACTGTTGAACGGGATGTAGAACACCCACTTTGACATTTCCATTGTGGTAAATAAAATGTACACATTGTAGAAGCGTTAATCGGTTTATGGATCTAATTGTGGTGAATTTTTGACTTTGAACCTCAATAACGCAAAGGGTATTTCATATATTTTCAATGTTAATTCCTCAAATAATAGATATGTTATCTCTTTATTACTGTGTCAACCCCCAGCTGTTTCAAGTTCACCATATATAAACTGTAACCCAAGGACACTGACCAAATTGTGAGACTATTTTGGCCAAGTATTTTGTGTAGTGGTGTGTCTTCAAGTAGAAGCGTGAATCAGTTTATGGGTCTAAGTTTGGTGAATTTTTGACTTTGAACCCCAATAACACAAAGGGTATTAGACATATTTTTATTAGTAATAGCTGAAATAATAGGTGTGTTATCCCTTTATCACCTTGCCCAATATTTACCCACCAGTATATATATTAAAAATATTACTTTGTTTGTGTCTAATGATGAAAACCCCTGAATCAGTTTATGGGTCTATTTTGACAAAAATTTAAACACTTAATGAATACTTCATCTGTATGAAGTGTACCATATATGGCATTATTATGTGTGGTCAGTAATCAAATAATGAGCCTGTTTTACGAATTTCAAATGTGAAGGTGTGTCTCTGCATGTTTATATTTCTTGAAAATAAAGTGTTGTTTGGTGGAAGTAATGATCAGTTCATGGGTCTAATTTTGGTGTATTTTTTACTATAAACCTTAATAACACATCCAGTATTTCATTTATTTTCATGTTGATAACTCAGATGTTATCCCTTTATCATTGTACCAGATATCATTTTCTAAATATTTGTAGAAATATTAAACACATTGTTTTATTTGTCTCTTATTGCTAAAAAACCTATGACCAGTTTACGGGTCTATTTTGGAAAAAAAATGTTACACTTGACTTATCACTTCAGAGATTTACAATATATTTAGTTATCTGTGGTCAATTAGGACTGACCAAATTATGATTTAAAATTGTCCAAATGCAGGTACTGATTTCACCCATAGCATCTAGCTGTGCAAACAAGTGAACGGGTGGGCAGGCAGGTGGGCAGGGGTAAATATCTTGTCTCGCCTGTATCTCAGGACCCGTTAGAAGGTTATAGATGCGCAATGTCATATTGTGACCTTAGTCTGACCTTTGACCCTGACTCTGTCAAAATGTTTTCTACAGTAATATTTGAAACATGTTTCCCTTATGACAATGATATATGGATTGCTGCAAATCTCCCCGATAAGGTTTGGGATAGAATCAGGCCCAAAACCTACTCCCCTAAATTCTCACACATTACCCCTCAAATGAAAAAACTCCACTGGCTCCCAGTCAGGCACAGGGTACAATTTATAATAGGCCTCATTACATACAAAATTCTCAACCAAGGTCAACCTGCTTTAAAATTAATTCAACCCTACACCTCTTCGAGAAGCACCCCTAAACTTTAGTTCCTCCATACCCCACTTTTGACTGTAGAGTTCATAAATGAATGAAACACTTTTCTAATTCTTCAGTCATTATGCCCCAGTTCTTTGGAACTCCCTCTCCTTACAAATAAAAATATCCCCTCTGTTGCAATCATTCAGGAAACACCTTAAATCCCATCTTTTCAACTCCAGTTTCCCAACTTAGTCTCCTTCCCTCTTGGTCACACCCATAACTCTGGATCACTGACCTTGACTGCCCCTCGACCCTACTTATTATAAACTATTTCTGTTAATCAGTGCACTGAGTTCCCCTTTATGGAGAAGATATTGCACCTGCAAAGCAGTAGATTAGATTACAATCTCGATCCGGCAAAATGTATACAATCACTGTACAATCTCTATGATAGGAATATGACAGACTCGATTTGGTTTATGATAGTCCCGATGGGGTTTACAATGCAAAAAATTGGGTATACAATGCAAAAGATTAGAAGGATCGCTTAATGACATTTTGTCGGCCCCCTCCCCATGTGCTGTTTTATCCAATTCTTTACATTTACCTTGGATTCTATACATTGGGGTCACTGGGCAGGTCAAATTGATTGACCATTTGTACTTTGATCAACATGGATTGAGTAATAAGTGAAGTGCTACATATCATGGATATATTTCTGCAACTATTTAGGGAAATCTTCGACTTAGATGAGATGATTATTAGGTTTTGACCCTTAGGTTTAGACAGAGTTCTTCCACAGCGTAGAATGAGGAGGGCCCCAGTCACTTGGGTCACGAGGACAAGGGTCAATACCAAAATCTCTTTGCAGAGCTCTAGCAAGTAGATCAGACTGCTTTCACCAATTTTATGTTGATGTATCCTGAAATATTCACAGAAATTGAGCGACAATTATCATTAGACCTCCAGAGGCAGACAACCTCGGGAGCCACTCAGCCCAGGCCTGAAGTTTGCTATTATAATGAGACATCTGGCTACCCTGTAGAGCTATGTCTCCCCTCAAATTTCTTTCAGGGTGGGCAGATCAACCATTGACCACTTCATCACTGAGGTGTGTCATATCATACTCAGATACTACCATGATGAGGTTGTTGCTTGCACTACCTGCCCTGAGCACTGGTTGGAGATAGAGCAGGGATTCAAGGAGAGGTGGAACCTATCCCATACTCTTGGTGCCATAGAAAGGAAACACATCCCCATGAGATGTCCCAGATGAGTAGGGAGAGATTACGTCAACTACAAAGGCTTTCCCTTGTCCTGCTAGCCCTCATTGACCCGAGGTGAACGATAGGGGATAATACCATTGGCTTCCCTAAGGCAGAATCACTTGTGGCCCTCAGGCCCGTTCTTCAACAGAAGCATGGAAGTTAATGATCAGGCATTCAAGTGGCTGTATTTGCTGTTGAAGAGGCTGTTGCTTTTGCTGTTGGAGGGGTTGCTACATCTGCTGTTGAAAGTACTGCTGCATCTGCTGTGGAATGGACTGCTGCGTCTGCTGTTGGATGGGTTGCTGCATTTGCTGTTGAATGAGCTGCTTCATATGCAGTTGAACAGTAGTGGCATCTGCTACTGGGTGAGATGTACGTGTTGCATAGGCTGGGGTTGAAATGTTTGCACTGGTTGATGCTGCTAGATCAAAGTTGGGGTTTTACGTCCCGTTCAACAGCCAGGGTCATATTGGGACACGTCCTCAGAATTGCCACTTGTGGGACTCGAACCCACAGAGGTGACAGCCTATGATTAGATGCCAAACTTGCTAACCACTAGGCCACTGAGGACCTTGATGCTGCTAGAAGTGCTTCAGCTGTTGGGTCAGTATTGGCTGTGCATAAGTGGTTGTGGGCTCAAAAGTGGTCCACTCTGCTTGGTGGAATTAACTTTGTTGTTCTTGTTACTGAATGTCCTTGTGCTTCAGTGACTTGTGGGTCCTCCTGGGACTTCTGGCAGAATATTCATTCCAGTATGTCTTCAAGTGCCTCTAATTTCTTCCTCCTTTCCTGGGCCTCATGGTTTGGTGGGATGGGGGAGATGTCAGATAGTCAGAGTGGTTCCTCAATCAACTCACGTCCACTATCAACTGAAACTAACTGCATTGAACCAGGCTGTCTGACTGGGGGATAAATTTCTGGTGGGCGAGCATCAGGTGACCTTGACACTGTGGCTTTACAGGCTGGTTTAAAGGCACTCTTTGAGGGATGGGGGTGCACAGTGTGGGTGTAGAGAAAGCTAAAATTCTTTTTGAGCCTGTCTTCTTGGTCTGTCTAACTGTGAGATTAGGTGCTCCCTGACCAAACTTAAAACTTGCCATACATTGTCATCTCGCTCTGGAATCATCTCTTACAGGCAGCCTTGTCCATCTTCTCAGCGAAATATTAGTTGTGCTTGTCACTTTTCAGTTAAGGGCTAGGTCTTAATTGCTTGTATTTAAGTCATTACTCCTGGTCAAGTCATATGCCTAATTAGTGTCAATTGTGTCTGTGCCAGTAAAATTCACTGCCTCTTTCTGGCAGGTTTGCTTATGTATTTGTTGTTTACTTAACCTCATTAGTGGTCATAGTACATGTGTCAGTAAATGTTCATACCCTTATTTTCCCGCCATAGTTTGTTTACTTTCTGACTTACAGAGGCAATTTTCATCATTATTGTTGTTAGAAGTTCTTAGAGTAAGACGTCCCTCCCACCTTCCCCTACATCACCCTGCACTACACCTTTGTCAGGTCTTGTGTGTACATCAACACTACACTGCTCCACCAGTTACGTGTTTTACTTTGCTTTTAACACTGCTCCACCAGTTAGGTTTCACATTGTACAAATTATTCATATTTGCACCTTCTGTGTTTCTATGTGGGGCCTTTTAAGTACTTTTAGTATCTTAACAATTTATTAGTTTGTGTGTCCAATTTATGTTGAAACTGAATCATTGCCTCAGCTGTGAAGGAGAATTATAAAATTGAAATGAAAATTCCCAGATTGGGATAATATATATTTTATTTACATACAAATATCTAGATTTATGTACAATTGTAAACAATTAATGACTAGTGATAATTATTTAACATAAGTAAAGCATTAATGACTAGTGATAATTAATTTTGAAAAATAGAAGGCCACCTTAAAGTGAAGTGTTACAAACTCGTAAATAATAACTTAAGGTCACCCAATTGACCAGAAAAGGTAAAACGTAAACTGAAATAAGTTATGTTTACATTAAGTATGGATTCAAGTTTAAGGTGGCCTTAAGTTGAGGAAAATGAATGATAAAAATGTATCTGAACCTCTGTAATGCAGATGTAAATGCAAGGAGGTTATTAGGATACTAAATGCAAATGTTAAAAATTGATTAAAAATTTTAAAAGAAAGATCCCCATTCAAAGTCCATTGGTCAGTCCATTGGGGATAAGCTAACTAGTTAACTATAAGTGTAAGAACCTCACTTGAACTGGAGGTTTATAATACAAGTATTACTTGAACTGCAAATGTGTAGAGCAACTTAATTTACAAATTTACAGTTGTCACTAAGCTTCTTATTTCAATATGAGAGGATGAGTTTACTAAAACTAGTTACTAAGTAAAACGTATATCACTGATCATGAATACTACCACAGAGTGTGGTTAATTAACAACTCTAAGATAACATTAAGAAGAAATTACACTAAAAATGTTTAAGGCACAAAGTAAGTCTATTAAACTAAGTATATGACTAAAAATAAAATGATTACGTTTTTAAAAAGTTGACAACCTGCCCCTGGAAACACTGGAGCTTTATAAAAGTAAACGCACAGGAGTGCATTATTAAGTATTTTAACCTTTGATAAACATCTTATAATTTACCAAGACATCATAATACCAGTTAACATAGAGGAAGCAGTTACATTTGCCGCTTGTAACCAAGGGCCATATAAGAGAAGTACACTTGTTAATATATATAAATGTATAAAGAAGTTAAAGTGTAATTAACAGCCCATAACTAAGTAACAACCACATAAAGTTAATTGACATGATTCGGGTTATACCTATGAAAAGCACTTAGACTTTTGCATCATACATGGACCTAATTACAACTGGGCCACTATCAATGGAACAGATACTCGATCTCAAGTTTTTCATTACAAAACAATAGTGTACATGATTACAAAAGAGAAAAGATGAGATCGCTTAATTGGCAGCTCGAAACAACCACCAACTCATACATTAGAAACTTGAGATTACACAGATTACAAATATTCAACCATAATGAACTTCAAATACAGTTAACACTACATATCCGAGCACTGAAACAAAGCCTCGCCACCATTGTAACCAATGAACCGTTCTTTTTCATATTCTTTGACATTATAACCAAACTTCAATCGTACAAGTGAGGCAGATTCTGTGACATTATACCCAAACTTCAAGATTACAAGTGAGGCTAAACCAAATTACAAATTACTACGGACATGACATGAGACTGCAGAAAGGAAAGTCAAGACTACATTGATAAAGCAACCAACACACAATCAAGTTACTAACTTTACGCAAATAAGTACATTCAGTAACATAACCAACACACAAATCTAAACCACTAAATTGAAACCAGGTAAATTAGCCTACATGACACTGAACATACACTGAGAAATACCAACTAACAATGAAAACCCCCCAATTTGGAAAAATTTAGAATTGCTAAGCAAAGTTCCGCCTAAACATGAAACAGCTGAGAGCGGCCTAAGGCGTCCTCCAGGAACGTGGTCACAACTTCCAGGCAGCTGATCTGAGGAGACGAGGAGCAGCAAGCCTAGGGTATGCACTAGGCAGGGCTGTAGAAAGCCCGGGCAGAGGACAGAAGCATACAGTTGACGGAGAGGATGACGCTGTAGGAGAGCATTGCATGTGCCAACATGTAGACACACCCATGGGTTCCAACCACTTGGGTAGACTCTCCTAGAGGCACTGCCACAGTGACCCAGGGGATTTCAAAGGTTACAGCAAAGCCAACAGCTCGACTGACAGAACTTTCCTGTAAACCATATATGTGGTCATCCAACTTCATAGTCAGGAGCAGAAAGGCCAGCAGCTGAACCCAATCCCAACAGGGGCCATGCAGATACCTGAAAATAAAGTACAATTAGTATTGAAGATGATATAGGGTGGGTTTGGGGATAAAATTTTTTACAGTTTGTAAAATGGCGTCCTCACTACTTGACTTTCCTTTCAGAAGTGAGGTATTTGAATATTTTCAGCGGGAAGGATTGACCCAATGTCAAAGGTCAGCCAATCATTGAAAGCCACGAATTAACAAGAAGATTTTTACAAAACAACTGGAGCAATGAGCAGTGTACAACTTTTGGTAGTACACCCCCAATGTCGTACTTGTGTGATTTGTAAAATAAAAGGCTCTTATCCCTTTATATATATATATATATATAGTTTGCTTTACAATACCAATTATTCTACACCAACTTATCTTAGACATTGACCTTGACTGATTATCTCATGTAGTCTCCCTCTTGTTTTGATCTTTATAGTCCATAAATCTTCTCTTATACCGCAGTTCATTGTCTTTCAGAAATTCAACGAGCTTCATCTGATCTCCTTCTTTTAACACAGCAACTGACCTCAAGCTCTACTCTGTAGCCTCTTTGTAGCCCTCATAGTAGTATCCTCCTGTGTAGCCTCCATAGAAGCCTCCTATGTAGCCTCCATAGTAGCCTCCTGTGTATCCTGTGTAGTACTTTCCTGAGTCCAGCCACACTTCTAGTTTCACTCTCTGTGCTTTTGGACGGTGTCTCCCTGTGCAGGAGGCATTCTCTTCTACTTATTCGTCTGTGGCAATCTGCCACTGTGGCCCAGTTGGTAACTACCTGTAGATACATAGTGGCTCGGATGACCACTTAAAATGGCAGTCCTCTGTCATTGGGTCCTATCCCCAAAAGCAGGTTAAAGAACATCAAGGACGTTGATAAATGGTTATCCTTGAGCCTCTGTCTTTCAGTTAGGGGGATGTCAGTATTTGAGAGTTGGGCTGTACATGTCCAGTCAGATGGGTCATATAGCATTTTGAGTGATGTAGTACATGAAGGTATTGTGCTGAGTATAAATACAAACACAACAACAAAACTTTTGAGAATAATTTAACATTTAACACCCTGTAAACAGGGGGCCACGGTGGCAGAGTGGTAACACTCCCACCTTCCACCTATGAGTTTACAGTACAGAACCTTGACCAACTGTATGTACTGGTTTCCTCTGCCCTTCCAACTACCCATTGTGATATGACCTGTACAGTGTTGAGAGCGATGTAAAACGCCGAATAAATAAATAAACACTCAACTAAAAAGTCAACTAAAGAAAAAGCTTACATAAATGACACCAATTGATATCTAAACTACTGCAGAGTATCAAGTCTAATGAATGCTCAGACCTGAATTACTGGGGTTTATGTAGAGAATTGCATTTCTTTGGTGTCATCTTTTTAAAACTATCCGGACTGGGAAGCCATCATAAACCCATCGTATAGCCATCTTTTTAACCCTATCCAAATCTATTTTACAAGCAAAAAGATTTCTGTACAATCAAAAAAATGGCCGTATGATGGCCATGATAGGTAAGAATCGGGAACAGTTTACAAGAATTTCAAACCATTTGAAATTATCGAGAGCCTTGCAGATTTCTATATGATAGCTTTGTAGTGTTTAGGATGCACGAGGAAAAATACTTCCTACATTTTCAGAATCGGGAGAAAGGTTTATAATGTATTGTAGAAGTTGAACATCCCTCTCAGTCGGTGTTCCTTTTGTCATGAGGGTTTTATGTCTTATGTGTGTTGTGGTCCATTGGCACTTTGGTTTGCTGCGCCTGGGCCTGGTATCCTGTATGTTTGATGTAACTAATTCTAAAATATATGCACCTAGATGGCTGTTTTAGAAAAAGTTTTAAAAAGTATTCAAAAGAATACAAAAAGTAGCTGTGAAATAAGCCAGGATGACGATCACCAGTGAATATAAACATTTCAATGTTTAACTTGAGATTTTGAAAAAAAGTGCACAGAAGTTCTGTATAAGATCTATTCTAAATATGCATTCTGTATCTTATATTTAATGAAACGACTAGAAAAGACAGTTTTGAGTGGTGAATGATAAGTGTTACACTTTGCTAAAGCTTGTGACCTCCTAAAATTTGGCTTTCTTTACAAAGCCATTTTCTTGATGGCGTATTTTGGCTTTCTTCGCCTCTCCAATATGGCTCCTTCCTCTTCTTCTGCATTTGATCCCTCCCGCCATTTCTTGGTAGGTGATGTTATCTTTGGGTTTCCTGGTGCTCACATTATCGTGAAATGGGCCAAGGCCATGCAGCATGCAAACAAACATCAAGTGGTACAACTTCCCCTTCTCTCCCCTTCCCCTCTCTGTCCTGTTTCAGCTCTAAAATCCCTTATTTCCACTATTAGAGCTCCCACTTCTGCTCCTCTCTTCCTCTTCCCTTCCCCTTCAGGTAATTTTCCTATATCTGCCCCCATGGTTTCCTCCACCCTTACCAAAATCCTGATTTCACTGAAACTCAATCCTTCTTACTATGGCTTTCATGCTTTCAGAAGATCAGCTGTCTCTTGGGCTGTTGACCACAACGTCCCTCTCCAAAACCTCAAGGCCCATGGGGGCTGGTCTTCCAATGCCATCAATACATACCTCAAACACACTCCTATAGCATCTTCCACTGTAGCCACTACTTTCCAAAATATCCTACAATCATAATGGGTTTGGGGCCTTTTGTCCTTTTATGTAATAGTCTTTTAACCCCACTAACCTCTTAACTTTTAAAATTGTAATTGTCAAGTAGTATGTATATGTATCATGTCTTGTAAATAAAGGCTCTGTCCCAATTTACTGATTGTCTTTAATTCTTGTGTCATATACATCACTGTGAACGCAGCTTAATTCATTTAACTTCTTGGGCTATGACTGATAAGTGTTACACTTTGCCTCTCTATTTCCAAGAAGAGGTTTATCACAGTGCCAAGACGGGGAATTACGACGGAGGTTTTAGTGAGCTTTGTGGCCCATCAAAGTCAATTAGTGAGAAGAAAGGTTAACCACGACAGGAAATAATGTCACATAAAATGATATGAAAATGACATCGTGTCAGCTTATTTTCACTTCCGGTAAGACAGAATTTTTCTCTAATAAAAGAATAGAGCAAAAATTATGGGATATTAATATGCTAGCTGCTAATTCAGGGTTTGTCATTCTGATTTTTCCGCTGTTTTTTTAGGTGTTTTTGTAGGGTTTATATTCAAAATCTATCTCCTGCTCTGTTTATTTGTTTCACAAGTCGCATTGCCACTAAAATGAGGTAAACAATAGTTTTAAACTCTAGTCAAACAGGTTTGTTGGTATAAAACATCCTGATTGTAATGGGCTAACTTGGGCGGTTATTTTCTAGTGGAAACTAAAAAAACTGGCCCTCTAAACAAAAAAGGTAGGTATGTTGTTGTTTTTTTGTTTGTTTAAGCTACATTCATAATCTGTGTTTGTGTCATTAAGTATTTTACTAATAACAACGTCAGGCTGAATGACATGTAACCTGCTAATTCCAAGTGTGGGTTTATCATCACTCTAAAGAATTATGAAAAGGATCGCCATGAAGGAGGTGGAGAAAGTGAAACCCTTTCAATAGAAAAGGGTAATATAAAGGTACCACCACAGTGTGTCCCACACATATAATTAAAATCTCTTTAAATAAAACAAAAACATTTTTATTATGCATGTTTTTCACATGGATTAAAGGATAAAGAAGTCGATTTTTCTTCATATAATGCATAAATTTAAAGATGGGGTTGTTCTGTTTGTTAGAATTTTTAAAAAAATAAAACGAATACATAGCAACAGCTTGGCAAACATATATAACCAATTTCCACATTCTAGCTTGGTTTTTTTTCTTGTATATCGTTGAAGTAAAGAGTCTAGGAAATTGTCAAATGGGCTGCGGTTATGAAGCTAATGACCGCTGTAAAAGAGCTTCTTCCAAATGAGTCTGCTTTCGTGGCACATGTTGGTGTACGGCACGAGATGTCAAACAACATGTTTTCCCATACTTCCCTCCATCATTAAAGCTACCTATTGTGATATGGTTTGTACAATGGGATGACGGTTGATGCAGAGACGTGTGATGTGAACAAATCCATTCTAATAGGAAGCATTGCATGAGAATTGCACAAACCCTTTTCCCCTCGGTAATACTGAAAAAAAAACTCAAAATCAATCTTTGCATCCTTGGTCAAGTTGTTTGAAATTTAAAAAGAGACTCCCACTGTGACCATTATCTTGTTTGCACATAATTTATTGGTTTGCCCCTAATGACCACGCTACACACCTTCTTATATTTCTGCACAGTCTTCTATGCTTTCAACTATTGTGTGCAAAAAATATATTTGTGAAAAAATAGGGACTAGAGAGTAAAATAGAGACTTAATCGGTATCCAAATCTTAATCATTTTTGACGTAGACTGAGCCATGGATAGACCCCACCTTGTGTGACAATATGACGCAGATCTGATGTGTAGATTTGTGTGCAGACGGACAGACAAACAAACAAACGGACAGATACACAAAACAGGCCAATCACAATACCCTCTCCCATTCATAGGACGAGGGTTATTATCATTACATTAAATTGAAATAATGAGTATATTCAATCTGTGCCCAATCAGGAATCAGAAATCCTAAAGCATTGTAACCTGTTCATTGATTGGTTGTGTGCCGATTGTAAGAAGAAATTGTATTTTCGCCCTTTCAAATGTCATTTAACGTGTCAGTAAGTTGGCTTTTATGGTCTTATGGTCTAAAGTATTTTTGTAAGAAATTTTACATGGAAACAAATTGATGCTACTTTGCATTTAGACAGTAAAGCTGTTCATTTGGTATTTAAGTTGTGCTACAGAATGACAATAACATTTAATTCAAATTCACATTGAGGCCACCAGATGAGCCAAATCAGACAAGTAAGGGGGGGCCTTAGTCGTGTAACCAGACTAAGGTGACCCTAAAGTTTTGAAATTTCGATTTACATTGGTGGCCTCACAAACTTAATGTTACCATATATTAAGGACAGTAATTAAGAACATAAGGTGAATAACCTTTTTTATCTTTGAGTTTTAGTTAAGGAGACCACCTTTAATAAGGCCATTTACAGTAGGGTAAGGTCACCTTAGCCCAGAAGCCGGACTAAGGTGACCCCAAAGGGAATTTTTAGAATTTTTGATTTAGAGTAAGGTGGGCTCAAACCACTGAAGGTTACGGTTATTTAAGCACAGTAATTCTAAGTATAATATGAGTGTAATAAGGGAGATCAAGCAATTTAGTAAACTTAAGTTTTGAAAATATCTGTGGAGTTGGTTCTTTATGTGTACCAGACCCTAACCATAGTTAAAAACTACTAAGACAATATAAAAGGAATTGACAGGCCAGAACCAATGCTTATACTGGCAGGCCAATTATAATGTACCAGGGCCCATAGAATGGCTTACAAAAGACAAGCTTAATATTAAGCCATGTCAGAACTACACACCGTTCATATACACAAGCAAGCATGATTACGATTAGGCCCCTGATGAAAGTAATAAGGGCAATGATGTAACTAAATTTTTTTTGACTGTAGTTACAATGGAAAAAGTAATTTTATACACATACAGACCCCGTCTATTTATGACATGTGTGTGCATTATGACTGGCCAACACAAAGTACAAATAACACGGTAAAATATTTTAACCATTATTTAATGTTTGATGATATATAGGCAAAGCCAATTTGTGAAGTTTAACAGCTAAACAAACAGATTTACTAAAGTTTAACACATATAACCACAGTGATTAAAAGTCGACCAACATCTCGGGGCTCATAAAATGACTTACAAAAGACAAGCCTAGTGTTAAGCCCTGTTAGAAACTAAACACCATTCCTCTATACAAGTAAGCATGATTACAATTGGGCCCCTGATTAATGATAAATAGCAGACATGTAACTAAGTTTTTATGAATACGGTTACAATTAAAACGTTTTATGATACATAAAACCCCATTTATGTACAACATGTGTGTGCATTATGACTGGCAACACAAAGTACTGTAAAACAGTAAAATATTTAATAATTATTTAATGTATAATCATGTGGGCAAAAGCCCATTGTAAAAACTTTTAACAGTTACACAAAAGATTTTACTAAGCATTTAAAACATATAACAACCATAATTAAACCACGAGTGTTATATAATTTAACTGTTATTTTAGTGGCCAGGAGATCCTGACTTTAACGCATAAATGGATATAAACTATTTACACAGACACTTTTAACCATTCTGAACTACCTGTGCAGTGATACGGTGTACCACTGATTAGATGTGTTTTACAGAAAATGACATTTAAAATATGTTTCATAATTAAAACACTAAGATAGAGACCTTAATTGTCAAAGTAGGCCCATAAGGGGCTGGTTCCAAAGACATTAATTGTTTGCAACCATCTGTGATAAGACATCATGTTTTAAAATATACAACATTTATCCCAACATATAGCATATACAATTTTTGTTACCATTAAAACACTAAGAAACCTAAAACATGAGAATGACCTTTGATAGGGAAGCAGACGACCTAGTTAACGTTATTCCTACCAACACAACTTTTAACAACTTTTTAACCCAACTACCCGACCTTCAATGAAGGCTGATACAGAAGAGAAGATTTTGCAAAGAACAATTTTTTAAACCCCAACACCAATCACATGTATTCAAAACATCACTGGATAATCTACATAAAAATTTTTTTTTCTTTTTTACACAAAACATTTCTACATGTGCAGCAGGAGGGGGAAGCAGCCGTCCTCCAGGAACGTGGTCAGCGACTGGTGAAATGATACTGAGGTGACAGGCTGGTTGAAAGAGCAGTAATGAAACTGCGACGCCCATGTAGGGCATGTGACGCTGAGGATGACGCTGAAGGCTGGTACATGTAAGTGGATGCATATTGTAATAGACCAGTGTAATTGAAGAATGGTGCGTATACGTAGCCCGCGCCCCTGGTATAGGGGGGGGGGGGGAAGGTGGAACTGACCCCTGGGCTGTCACACATCCCCATCAAAACACATTCAACGTCCAGCTACTGGGACTCACTCCAGTAGGGATTTCACTGGATGTGGAGAGGCCAGAGGTCAGGAAGTGCACCACACAGGCATCCTCATATCTGAAAATAAACTGACAGCAGTAATGTGTTCAAGGTTACTGGGGTGGGTTTGAGGGCACAAAATTTTATATTTTCACAAACGTCTGCCCTGTCTGACTTCCCTATCAAAAGTGTTGAATTATTTAATTTTGGCGGTTAACCTAATGATGAAGGGTCAAAGGTCAACCAATCATATTTTGACACATGTTAACAAGAAGAAACTTTTTTATGTAAACTGGAGCAATGAGAGGTCTGTGACTTTAGTTCACAGACCCCCACATTGCCCCAAGTTATCAGAAGTGTAATAATAAGGCTATATGGGGATAATATATATTTATTAACAATAAAACACATAAACTATGTTGTATTTACAGTTACAGAATGACAATAACATTTAATTCAAATTCACATTGAGGCCACCAGATGAGCCAAATCAGACAAGTAAGGGGGGGCCTTAGTCGTGTAACCAGACTAAGGTGACCCTAAAGTTTTGAAATTTTGATTTACATTGGTGGCCTCACAAACTTAATGTTACCATATATTAAGGACAGTAATTAAGAACATAAGGTGAATAACCTTTTTTATCTTTGAGTTTTAGTTAAGGAGACCACCTTTAATAAGGCCATTTACAGTAGGGTAAGGTCACCTTAGCCCAGAAGCCGGACTAAGGTGACCCCAAAGGGAATTTTTAGAATTTTTGATTTAGAGTAAGGTGGGCTCAAACCACTGAAGGTTACGGTTATTTAAGCACAGTAATTCTAAGTATAATATGAGTGTAATAAGGGAGATCAAGCAATTTACGTAGTAAACTTAAGTTTTGAAAATATCTGTGGAGTTGGTTCTTTATGTGTACCAGACCCCAAACCCCAACTAGGAGGTAGGTGTAGATAGTAGTTCCTGGAATTTAAGGGCTACCTGATGGGAGGCATTATGATCAAGGGTGATATATCTCCAGACACAGTCAGACGTCCAGGTGCCAAGTAAATAGTTTCAAAATGATTCCCAGTCAGAAAAATTAATTTGTCATATTTCTTCTGTCTGTTACTTTACACTTTACTCTCACATTGGTGGTTGTAGGTTCAAATCTGGCTAGAGAATTTAGGGACCATGTAGGAATTTATTTGCTGTCCAGCCTTAATATTAATAATGCTTTAAAAATAATATACGAATGTGTTAGAATTCATGTATGTATTTATTTTTTGTTGATTTAGATTTTAATGTCGCTTTCAACGCATTGGACAGGTCATATCACAATGGTTAGTTTTATGGCCAGAGGAAACCAGTACATACAGTTGGTCAAGGTTCTGTACTTTAAACTGCCGACCAACTGCAAGCAACTACCAGCTTTCCCACTTGAGGTCGGGCGTGGATTTAAACTTTGATCTCAGAGGTGGGAGGGTTGCCACTCTGCCACCGTGGCCCCTAGCATCCATGTAAGATTTATATGGTAATGTGATAGCCTTTCCTAATGTTACCCTGGGTTTTAAACATAATGCAAACTCATGTCCAACTGGCGAACTTTCATTGTTACTAGGCTGCACAATCTCCCTATGTCGATAGTGGGCGAGAAATTCATGTCTTCCACAACCTTTATGTTAATTTTAGGCAGGAAAATCAAATGTACACAATATACCATAGATGACTTGTCACCAATCTTTTGGTTATGTGTTCGTAACTCATGACTTGATGACCTATACTTGCTCCTGGCCATATGCCAAGAATAACTACCCAGTAAACATTTTTGAGTTTTGAAAATGTTTGGCAAGAAACATTTGGCAAAGGTTAAAAAATGATGGGTACAAAACCCATTTATAATAGAATGTTTTCAAAATATTTTATAATACCGTTTATCAAACATTAAATGAAAAATGTTAGAAAAAAGTTATTATTTTGGCATTGCATAACAATATTAACCTTAGTGTACCAATTTGCGACCGCAATTTTTTCCCTACTTCTCATTAATGTTTGGCTATGTACATGCATCTGACTCAGATTTGCGACCTCCGACATCCAATTTTCTGCTCTGGGAGGGAAAAAATTGGATGACAAGTGAATTTAGATGTATGTTTATAAAATATTGAGAACGTTGGGAAAAAATTTGCCGTCACAAATAAGCTGTTTGATATCGAAAGCCGCATACAGGTGTATGTACACTTAATTGGGGTCAAAGTTCAAATTCAATTCAGATCTTTACAGGTCGATCACTAATAAAAATATTACTTTTATGTCTAAAATTGTAAGATAGTGGTTTAAAATTGGGCCACCATGCAATGTTAACATTTAGGGGTTGTTTGGGTATGTTTGAAGGCAAACATTCTGAAAAAAAATGGGTATACAAATGTTTGTGATAGATTGTTTTTTAAAAAAATGGTAAAAAACATTTCAAAACATTTTAAAATGATGGGTATGAAAACCAGCTGCTATTGAATGTTTGTAAAACATTTTCAGTGCAAATATTTACAAAACATTGTTAACAAATGTTGCTTAAACATTTTATATATACTGTTTATCAAACATTTCAGATGAATGCATGAAAAACATTTCCAGCATAACCTTAATTTCTTCAGCAATTTAAAAAATGCATAAAAAATGCTCCCAGTCAAACTTAGTTTCTTCAGTTATTTTATAAACATTTATACATGTTTTCCACAAGACGTTTGTATAGAGAATATTTATAAAATGTTTTTAAACATTACAATGAAAATGTTTACTTGGAAACGTTTAGTAACCCAATAGAGAGGGTTTAAATAGGTTTTAAAATTGTTTTAAAGCCATTTTAAAACGTTTTTCATGTTTACTGGGTCAAAATGGATGGTGACTGGTATAACTTTGCAGGATCATAAGTCTCCTTTTTTTGAATATAAGTGATACCTATATTTAACAAGGCCAAAAGGTGTTGTGGTCCCCTGGCATGAGCACAAAGCCATCAGAGACACAAGTAGTGCACTAGAATTTATGAAAGTCTGGTGACACAAAGAAATTCACAGCTGGTCTAGAACTCTGACGATCACCCATCCAAGTAGTATTGTAGCCCATTGCTGCTTAACTTCAGTGAGCAGACAAGTACTCATCACGCAAAAAAAGAAGGCCAAAAGGTGTCATGGTCCCCTAGCGTGAGCGCAAAGCCATCAAAGACATGAGTAGTGCACTAGAATTTACAAAAGTCTCATGACAGAAAGAAATTCCAACTTAGATACTTCCCACAGCTGGTCCCGAAGTGAGACCGTCACCCATTCAAGTACTAACATAGCCCATTGTCGCTTACCTTCAGTGAGCAGACAAATAGTCATCACTCTGTGCCACAAATTCTGAAAGTAAAATGCAAGAAGGACATATGTAAGGGAAAACGCCAAAGGACATGTGTCCTATTAGGTATTGGAGAGCAAGAGAGGAAAATTCAGAATGGAGAGCCAGGTGTTGTCAATGTCATCAAAGTCCAGAGACAAAAGGACATATGTATGGGCAAAAGCCGAAAGGAAATGTGTCCTTTTAGCTACTGGAGTGTTGTCAATGTCATCAAAGTCCAGAGACAAAAGGACATATGTATGGGCAAAAGCCAAACAGACATGTGTCCTTTTGGTTAATGGAGAGCAAGAGAGGAAAATTCAGAATGCACAGGTAAATTTCATCAAAGTCCGGAGACTAAAAAAAAAAAAGTGATCTGTAGAAGAGATCTCTAGCAGTGTGAGCTCTATCGAGGCTTGCGCTCAGTAAAAGTTTGCAATTACAACTACCAGTGACTTTGAGAAATCAACTGCTTCAACAAACAATCAGTGACATTGTTCAATAAAAATTTATATTAATGCATTCTACTATTGCTGTATTCATATCACGATGTTGCTTAAAAATCCCCCTCCCCCGAAATAAATAAATAAAAATGAAATAAAACGAAATGTCACACCCTTGTTTAATTCGGGAAAGCTGAAAAAGTATTCACACAAAGAAGCTGTGACATTTGCCTTAAATACTTTACAAGTTGCCCTTTTTATACATGCATATATATTTTTATTTTAATGTGTTTCACTATATTTTCATCTTAACATTTGAAAGAAGAGTATCCTCACTGCTAATTGCCTTCAGCAGGTGTGTTTTAAAAATTAGATTTTAATAACCAATCCACCTCAAGTCATTTAATATTTTTATATGTTATTTTAATTATATGAGGTACATGGCCTTGCATTAGGCCAAATAAAGAGTCACCACTTCAGAATGAGTGCTACTGAATGCTATAATTAATTGTACATAAAACCCAGATGGGTGACCCTTCCATTGTCTCAACTCTCCATAGTTTTTGTATAATGGAGAGTTAACACTACATTATTTTGTGGTTTAGTTCAATGGCCAGTCTGCCAAGAACTAAAGGGTATTTAATATTTGCCAGTCATCCTCCGCACAATGCATTCAATATGGAAATGATTTCACAACTTCTTTCATATTAATTAGTTCAGTGGGTACATTTACAAAGTCTTTTCAATTCTGAATGACATTCAGAGTTCATAGAAAAATACCTCATGGAAAAGTGCTATTTTGAAAAAATACCTCCTGACAAACACAAAACAAACAATTTAATTTATAAAGTTGGATATTTTTTAATTCTTTGCATCTCTTTACAGTCTGATTTTACAATAATCTTCTGTGAACTTAATCGAAGGAGCAGCTAACTTTCAAACAAACTCACTGTGAAAATCTAACCCATCATACTATATTAAAAGGAGTGTTTTAGTGGCTTAAAATTTGCTCAGGTGAAGTGAGAAAAATAACATAGTGCAAAAATGCAGTACTGAAATGCATTACTGCTGGGTTTTATATTTGATTTAAATTTTCAATGTTTTTAAGTTCAAAACAAAGATTTTAATTTACCTTATTACAGTTTGTTATATACTTTTAAAAATGATACACTGTTTTTGGTTGAAATGAATTTTGTTCTTGATGTTGTGGATTAATTTTCATAGGTATTACTGAAATACAAAGTGTGGAGTAGGTATTCTTTCTATGAGGATTTTTTCCAGGAGACAATCTTTCCGAATCCAAAAACTTCAACACAAAATAAAACAATTAAGTAATTCTCCAGTTTCTAGTACTTTCAATGCCTGAAAAATAATAGCTTACTCTCTTAAAATAAACACAGATTAATAAAGTAACATGAAACACTCACCACAACAAATTATTCACAGCATTGTTAAATAAGCAGTCTAATTTTTTCTGGAAAATGCTTTCTGTAAGTCACAGATCCATATTTTATCGATTAACATTATCCATGGTTAAATTTTGTGGCAGCCAGATTATATTCAAACATTTCAAGCTTTATCCAAAATTATATTTTCCATAACGGAAAACCAGTGGTACACATGGTGAAACAATGTTAATTGTGTATTGAAATAAAAAACCGTAGAACTAATTTAGTGAAAGCCCCATATGGTATGCACACCAAAGGAAACATTGCAAAGATTTCTAGGTTGATCATTTGGTACAAGGTGTTAAGTTATTGAATTAATAAATTGGTTTTAATTTACAGGGTTTTATAATAGATAATTGCCTCGTGGCACTTCCATTATGTAAACTTAATGAACCTTCGGCCCTTTCAGGACCTCAGGCCATTAAGCTTACACAATGGAGCACCACTTGGCCATTATCTATATATTAAATACGAGAATTTACTCGTCTGTCTATCTAAAACTTATTCTTTCAAATCGCCAAATTCTTGGAATAACCTCATCAAAAATAATTTAAAATATCCATAACATAGGACCTTTGATATGGCAAATGATTAATTTTTACAAGTTGTTATGTTTTTAATACATCATCAATTTAAATATGTGTTTCAAATTGGTTAAATATGAGAGAATTCACAAATAAATTAACTTAATTTGGAAGGCTAAATATATTGCAATACTTCTGTTTGCTTTAATTACATCTGTTTTCTTCTATTTTCTTTGGCATAAAAACATATGTCAGAGAACAAGGTTTCCATGAGACTCGAGCTCATAACATCTCATTCTAAAGGCCTACACTCTGAGCTATGAGGGAAATCCATACTACCTAAGCTACTAGCATTAATGCTATCAATTATTTGATTATGTCACATTCTCTCCCAAGCATAGTCTAAGTGTTCGCAGTTTTCAGATCTGAACTGTAGGTCAAAGCCAGGAAGTTGAGAGTTCAGATTGGAGGTCAAGCAAGGTCAAGTCAAGGTCAGAAACAAAAGGAAGAATCCGTTTGGGAATTTTATTTACATGTTAGTAAGAAAGGTAAAAACAGAAGTGTAGTTATTAAAAAGACTTTAAAAATCTGAACATTTTTAAAGTACCCCACTCGGGGAAACAGATGACTCTACATCCGACAAGTAAATTATAGACGACTAGCATCATATATACGACCCATAACATGTGGTCAACATATTTGCACCCATACTATTAACATAAGAACAATGTAAAATTCCCAATCGATAGGGGGCTACCAGGGTACTGTCTGGCCCTGCCTTGAAACTACAATTTATGTATAACATTTAATTACAAAAGCTGTCATATCTAAAGGGGGAACCAGGGTCAGCCTGGCCCAACCTAACTCAACCTCACCCCAATAATTCATATATCCTGCGTCAGGGAGGGAGGTAGGTTCGAAGTATTCATCGCTTGCTACATGAAAAGTGAACCCCAAACTATTTGGAGGGAATTATTGAACTATAACCTTATCCCTGATTGGTGGTGGTCAATAAACAATAATAGTAGAACTAGGGTGATGTGATCTTAAGGTAGGTACATAATTGATATTCGTAAGGTTGATGTAAACTGACCCGATAGGCCCCTACTCAGGCCATATCCTCTACACAAGTTCACACTCTCGATGGTGTGGTTAACCCATCCATACTAATCAGCCTCTAACTGGATGCCAAATGTCACACGACAAGCTTTTCAGGGAACTCAATGCAACCTTTTCTTCTATACTGCCTCTCACGGTGTTATCGCCATATCGGCGTCGGAAAACGGCGATTTTCATAGAAAGTGTATAACTGTGTGATACTGTGTGGGCGTGACACTGGTCTGAATTCTGTAACTTATATAATGTGCAACGTAAATTAGTAAACAGTATATGAATATAGTGAAAGTAATGCAGGAAACACCCAAATATCGCCCAAATAACTGAAATTTTCAGTTGTTATTATCACCATACCTACTTTCACCCATTTAAATATCCTTAACATAGGGAGATTTCACTTATTCATTACAATGATTAAGTCATTTGAATGTGCATACAGCCAAAAAACCATTGTTTGTTTTATTGATTTTTATTCACTACTGTAGTGACATATACGGCATGCTGATGTAATAAGTATGAGACTACTCATAATCTACAACTGTTGAGCAGTAAATAAAAGTTAAGGTCAACGAAAATTTAAAGGCACATACCAGCAGCAAATAAATATAAAACCAGTTCATATTGGGATATTTTATGATATATCTTAAATTAATATAAAAAATTAAGGTAATTTTGCCATGTATTAACAGCATTTCATATAACTTAGGGTTACAGTCCCAGAAGTGACAAATGGCATTAGCCTATCACGGCACGAGGGTCAATTACAAGATTACCATATTAAAATTTACAAAATATTATTTCTTTATGCTTTAAAGTAAATGCATTTATTCTTATCAGTTTCCCAATATTAACATAAAAAACTCAAAACTTAAAATGAAAATTGTTAGCTGTAAGTTATGATGTTTACAACTATTATTTAGCATTCATACATACTACTGTATGCGAACAGGTGAAATTAACAATTTCATTCAGTGGTCAAAATACCAGTAAATTGTAAATTAATTGTGAACTTCTTTCTTGCAGTCATTACACAGAAAAGTGTCCCCAATGTCTTTCAATTTTAAGTTTAGGCAATCACAGTGGAACCACTTCCCACAACCATCACAACCAACCCAATCTATTTTTTTTTTCCTTCTCAATTTTTTGCCCTTGCCCTTTACTGGTGGGAATTTCTCCATACAAGTGTAGCAAATGTCAGTATTGATAACCATATCAACTTCTTTTGTTTCAGGTGAATGACATGCAGATGCATCTGCACAGCCACTACTTGATGCAACACAGGTCTGTGTCGCTGTATTCACTTGGTCATCAACATCTGAAATGGGATTGAACTTATGAAATACATATTTAATGATTTGTAACTTATCTGCTTACCCATTCACATTCTGTATAACTTTGATTTGTTATTATCCCAGTGATTATACAATTGCATCATGAACACAGTAAAACATGAAATAATGATTTCAAAGACATTTTGTTTAATGGCAAAAAAATGTGTAATAAGAAGGGGCTGTCGGAAGCCACATGGGCCATCAATATTGACCTTATTATGAAAGTAATTACCAGATTCAGCATGATGTATGTCACTGCCTATCCCATCACTCTGAATATCATCGTCACTACTTGATGATAATACTACTTTCCTTGTACTGCATCTCCTTTTCTTTGGTTCCTAATAGAAATAAATGTCTATTCGTGCATGCATATACCCCATATTACCTAATAGTTTATGTCCCTATGTTGACCATAAACTGTGAATAAACTTAAGTAAGGTGTACTGAAGAGAAATAATTGATTATAATGATGAAAAATATGTCAATTTACGTTACATTTGTAATTCATTGAAATTTGTACTTTTGTAAATTTCACATTCTCAAATTGTTAATGTGTGTCAATATGTTTCATGTGTGTCAGTGCAAAATAAATTTAGTTATGACACTATGTGTATATTATTTATTCAATTTTTATACCTTGGTCATAGATTTCTTTCTTAAAAGTCTTTCTTCTTTGGCCTTTTTCTTGCATGCCATCTCTTCATCTTTCCGCTTAACTTGGTCCATCATGTGGGAACCAGTCAGATATCTTGCTGTGGGATTTATTCTCCTTTTCTTTACAGAAATTGTCCCATTGCCATCATAGGGAATAGGGAAGGCAACCTCTAAATCTTTAGGTAATTTTCGTACTGCCTCGACAGGATGTTTTGACATTTCAGTATTTTGGGTGTCCAGAGATGTTTGGGGTTCATTGGAGTTGTTTACACTGGTAATTGTAGGATTGCCAAGACTGGCTATGTTTGACATAACCCTAAAAACATGCAAAATTATCAATAGCAATTAGTCATACTTATCAACTGTGCTTATATTTGGGATGTTAACAGCCTCACAACATGAATGATACATAATATTTAAGGAGAAACTGCAACAACACTGTAGGCTCCCACCTCTGACAAACACAGCCCCTTAGGTAGGAAACTTGATCTTTGTTGAATGATGGTCAGCCCTTTACAATTCATAACGTAATAATTTGTATGCTTCATGTGTTGTTTGTTTAAGCATATGTCACTACCCATCTTTATATGACCTTTGCAATGTTGAAAGTGATGTGAAGCCCCAAATCAAGAAACAAATGAAATAAGTGCTGAATCAAGTAATGCATCTTACTTAGACTTTTTTATGTTTGAAGAGTCGACTTCACTGGGATTGAAGGGATATACTCCAGTCCTTTTGAAAGTGCTTTTTATTACTGCAGGTGTTGCTCCTCTTTCGATACTGCATCTCCAGGTCACTGGAAAATTACTCCTTGTAATGACACTTCGAGATGATCTCAAGCCAGCAGTCAAACAAATTGCATTGTAGGCCTTCTTTATTTGACCAAATACTCCCACATCAAGAGGTTGGAGAAGGTGTGTAGTATGAGGTGGGAATGCAAAAATTTCTACCTACAATATCATAACTGACAATTGATATTTCAATCATTTAAGTGATGAATAATCCATCTTTCTTGAAATTGCGTGTAAATTATAAAGAATAATTATGTATGGTGCCTTTGTTAGTTATCATGCAAAAGAAATGTGTGCAGGTATTAAGTTATACATTTTGCAACATGCAAAGTATTGTGACTTCAAAGTTAAGGTTAAAGGATCACGTATAACATGTAAGTTTCCGAACAATCCACTGTTTGTGCACCTGTAGTTAGTGATGTTTCCAAAGTGAGATTGCTGATGGTGACTTGTGATGGACCACATGCAAACAAAAACTTTCTGACCTGAAATACATTAACATTAAATTTCTTAAGTTATTTGTCTGAGCAATGATTTATAATGTATTTCAAAATAGCAGAAATTCCATTAACCATGATGGTTTCTTGGTGTAATTGATGAGGTAAATGAAAAAGCACAAGCTCCAATTGTGTTGGCTTTGCTGAAACCTACCTCATTCTCTTTGGCACATTTCAGCACTTCATAGCTGTACCTGCTGTCATGGTTGTCAAGAAGTAGTAATACTGGTCTTGACGAGCCACAATGTTTCAGAAATAGATTATGAAACCATACACTGAAGAGTTCTTTATCCATGTAACCTACATATAATAAGCTTGCACCTCTGACATGATGTTAAGTTCTTTAACTTTTATTTAGTATATATTATATGTAATTAAACTATTGCACATTAACATACATTGATACATTTTATTTCAGTTTTATTCAGTATGTATTATGTGTAATTAAAGTATTACACATGAACATACATTAATACATTTCATGTAATTGTTTTTTGAATAATGAAATAGTCGAAATTATGATTATTATGTATTTGTGGTGTATATAAATGAACAAAAATACAACAACAATCTTACCATTTTCAGACTTAGCATAAATCCATGACTTGGGTAGATTTTCCTCAATAGAAACAGTGGGGAAACTTTTTGCATAAATAAGAAAATTAGGAAGAACCTTTCCACTTGCAGCAACACATGTCATTGAAGTGATGTGATCAATGCTACTAATCTGTGAATGTAAAAATTTGCACATAAGCATGTTCATTGCATTAACAAAATTATTAAGTTTTCTATTTAATTATGCATGTAGTTATTTCAAAATTAATGCTAAAATTATGAGGTAGGTTGCTTTAATACATGCCTTTTTCTGTTGTAATTGTTTCCCCTTGGTTCCATATGCCTTCTCACGCGTTGCTACATGGCCCGATATCCCTGTTTCATCACAATTAAATATTTGGTGAGGTTTGTCTTCTAATTTCAATTTCTTCAGTAACTGCTCTGTTTAAGTAAATGTAACAGGATGTTTTAATGACTACTACATGTATTCTCTTGAAAATAATAATGCTCCATATAATTTTTCTACAATTTAAAATATATTGGGGCATTATTCGATTTGTGATGGATTTGTATGTATCAATTGCATCATGTGCAATAGTTTTCATAATGTGTATAATAACAATAAAAGGTTCACCATATTTGTTGAAGAAATCATCAATAATGTAGTCACTTGATTGATGTTGCCTTTGAGTGGTAATTGTTTGAGGCACTGCCCACTTTAAGTTGCTATGTCTTCTGAGGAATTTCTGAAACCAGTCATCACTTGGGCCATGTGACAAGTTGAATCTGCTTGTCAGCACTCGGTCAGGGCCAGAGCATTTGATTAATTCCTGTTTCAAATGAATAGTTATTAATATTTCACTGTTCATTTTCAGAATGAATTAAATTTGTGTTTTTATTTAATTTTTTTATTTGTTACTTGTTTGTTTGGTCTCAATGACGAACCTACCAAAATTGTTCCACGTAAGTCATTTCTTTTCAAAGGCATGTTGTGACTGGCCATGTACTCAATGTATTCTACCAGAGCCTCCTCCTCTGCATCACTCAGCATTGGGGACACACCAGACTTGTTGAAATGGGGTATTTTACCACTGGCATGGTCACCCACAGTGCGCCTTGGGACACCATATTTTAGTGCAGCTTGTCTGATAGACATCCCTTGACCCACAGCAGCTACAGCCTCCTTTAATTGGTGTTCTTCATAATTTTTCCTTTTCCTAACCTCTGTTTTAATAAAATACATTATTAACATATATGTAATAGTCTGTGTTTGCTGTAAAGTATTTGTGTCTTATTTTCAAACATTTAGGCTTGCATCTCTGTCTGTTTCAGTAGTTCCATCAATCATTAAAAGTTTTGGGCTTTACTAGGCACCCTACTCATATTATATGCTCATAATTTAGTCTACCGTTTATTATTGTAACAATGGCGTAGATTTGAAGTGTGAGTTGCATAGATGTTGATTGTGTGAAAAATATTTAAATGTAAGCTTCTCAACGATGGTTTGTGTTATGTTTTAAGTACATTATAATGTGTTTACCTTTCTTGCCTTCCATGAGTGGTTATTTCATATAAAACTGATGTTTTAAATCATTAAACAACGTTTTGAATCATCAAATTGTCACGTTTCAAAAACACTGCTTTCCTAGCAACTGTGTCACTTTCTCTCACCAAATCTCGATTTCATATCGCCGGATGTTTATTTCAGGGCATGGCGATAATGCATGCACTGGCGATAACACTGTGAGAGGCAGTAGGCACTTCATTTCAGGCGAGTTTGAGAAGGTTGCATTTAAGGTGCTACCTTAGTCAGTGGCACTTGAATTATTGGTACCTTAAACTTTGTATTAATAGCATTTGACCTTTGTAACTTATTTTCCCGCCTTTTGCTAGCACATTTCCCTCTTGCCTCACTTTAATTCCACTTTGTAAAGGGGAGAGACGCCATTTTAACTTAAATGAAAACTTTTGGAACTGGAAATGTGCTTGCATATCTAGGTGTGTGGGTCCTCATTCCTCCGAGGCCACCTTAAATGCTTATTTATTTAGTTAGTCCTTTTCTATTAACTAGTCAGCCCCTGTCTGTTTTTTTTTACAGGATTTGGCCCCTTGTGGTCATTTATGTTAGGTACTTTTCATTGTGCTGATAGAGGGCTGATTTGACTATCGTCAGGCATGCATAAGAAAATTTCTTCCAGTTTTTTATGTTTTACTTTTTTATTTTCAGATTATGGAAGCCAATTGTTACAACCTCAGATCCACAAGAAGGGAGGAAGGACACATACCTGTTCAACTACATCTTGTATCAGACGGGGATTGGCCACCCTGCATCTAGGCAAGTCTCTTTTTCTGATACTACCAGCAGAACAAGTGAGTCAGACCTTAATATAAGTCAGTTGTTACAAAATTCTGATAGGGATTTGGATATTTCGTCCTCCGCTGCTTTCGAATCTGGTAAAGATGCTGAGTCAAGACACTGTCATACCTCTGGTGCCTCTGTCCCTGATGACTCAAATATTGGTCGGAATCACATAAATCAACAGATTTTGACACATTTGAGTGCATTAGGTGAAAGACTTTCCAATATTGAAAATTTGAAGCTAAGGAATTGGAAGAAAACCAAGGATAATTACAAAATCAAATCTTCCAACAGGTTTAGAAAACTAAATCTGTAGACACAGTGTCACAGTCTGATGCAGGTGTGGCTCCCTCCACTTCACAATTGTTTGCTTCCAATTCAGGGGTTCAGTTTCCTCCGCCTAATGTTCTCAGGGAAGAGCAAAAAATCCAGCCAGAGGTACAGTTAAGGTTGATAGAACTGACAGAAAATGTCAGATCAGGTAATTCAAAAATCGAATCCCAAAGGGGGGGATGTATATGTCGGGACTCAAGTTAAATGGCTTCATGAGTATGTTCTTGGTGGTCAGAACAAAGAAAGGGTGACATATAATCAGCTTCCTCCCATCCAGTGGATGGCTGGATTTGTAGGGGCATGAGGGACAATAGCAGTGTTCAAAACAGTTAATTGACGTTAGATTATCTTAAAAATTTATTGGAGGATGCTGTCGACTTTTCATGGTCTGCTGCAAAACCTACCCATGCAGTGTTATTATGTCGCATGGAGCAGGGAAAATTAGTGGATGGCATGAAATTGAAAACAATGACAGGATCAGACATGCTCATTCACAAAAACAAGTTCAGCTTTTTGCTCAGATTCCAAATAGAACAATACTCAGGCCAATTCTAGACTATTCCTTGTATTTATTTCAATAAAAAACACTTACCTTTAGAAACATACTGATGAGGCAAAAGGTCTTCTTTATAAAGAAATTCATTCTGCTTGTTAGGCTAATGATGATATAGCTTTATTAACAGATATATTGTAGGAAATATAAGACAAAAAACTAGTAGGCCTGGGCGTGTCTTCAGTTAGTCAAAGGCATGTCCAGAAAAGTTTTTGTAAATATTAACTTTAATTATTCTTCCGTTAATACTTTTCAAACATTGTCTTGGCAACATGATAAGTCTATATCTTTTAAAGGACTTGCATTTGCTAATACTGTAACTCACAGGTCATATATGCCAATGTAGTTGCCACTGTACCTCCACACGAAACTAGTGATGTGCACAAGATGGTCAATAAAGCCACTATGTGACCTGCATTGCTTAGTCAACTCAGACACTCAATAGCTTTCTGCTTAGAAAAGGCCTGTCACGCAATGTTAAATATACATGCTCACATGGGGTTGTGTAAAGACATATCCACAAATTGCATACTAAGGACGGTTGATACTCGGACAGTGCACAAAGTTCCATGTTGTGATATGGCAATATCACAAGCAATTTGTCTGTCGAGGATAATTTCCGTTGCAGTTACAAAACAGGTCAAACCTCTCACTGCTGAAGATATGGACAGAGCCAAGGATCAGATACTTGCTACATGTGTCAGGAATATGTGGTTGCTTTCTACAATGTTTAATATTTTCTTTATGGTTTCACCTGTACCGGGAACCAGTAATAATGTTGCAGATTTATATGCCCGGGTGGTCTGTCACTCCTAATAATATAGATAAATTGAATAAATGTATTCAGAATCCGATATGGACGTAGGCACATATAGACCTAGCTTTGTTGAACTGTTCCATATACGTCTGTTGTAGATGGTGGGGCGGCCACAGATCCTCTGGCTGTTACTGCTGCCTCTTGTCTGTTTGCTGCATTTCGACCTGCTACTTTGAAAGCCTATAACAGAATGTTTGCTGACTTCCTCTCATTTTGAATTTTGGCTTGTCTGTGGCTGCCCTTTCTGGTCAAGTCAGCAGTAGTAATTTTATCCCTCTTGAATTCTGCCACGCAGAGAAATTAAATCAGTTTTACAATTCTAAGGGTAGTGATTAAACTTACACTGATTGAACTCAACTCATTTGTAAAAAAATAATCGATACCAATAGTAACTAGCAATAAGTAAATTATGCTTTTTCAAAATAAAATTAAAGTGTGTAAAAAGGTAATGCTATTGCTAAAACCCGATTTGTCCCGTGGAAAATCATCAGCATCTACTACTGTCTCAGTATCTAAGTGTGCAGACAATTTTTCCACGAGGCATATTTTAGAGAAGGCAAATCTCATTTGCACCACCCTTGTTGTGTCCATGTTTATTTGAAAGATTTGTTCAAATTTACCATAGTTTATTGCCTTAAGGAGTGTTATTACGGAAATTAACTTTGAAAAAAATAGATGAAATAAGTGAACGTTTGCTTTTGGATTTCTTTTAGTATTTCTAAACGAGGTACATGTGCTAGATTATGCAAAAAAGCTATCCAATTGTCCACATACCGCAGAAACATTAAAGCAAGCATATAAAATTAAATAAAACCCAATTGTTAGTTTTCCCCTTTCTAAATCACTGCCCACTTTAATAGTCACGGGAATGTTTTTCACAACTGCTCTTTAATGGATATTGGGTTTTTGTGGGGCTTTTTTCAGATCAACTCTTATACCCCTTTCACACATGCCCGATAAGTGAAGTTTAGAACTCTATTGCACATTTTGCAATCAGCTCACTTTTGGATCCGAATAACTCTACATGTTTTAAACTGATGACAAATATTTATTCATTAACCATTAAATTACATCTGAGAGATATTCTTTTGTTAAAAGGGTCCAGCATCTTTCACCTTTGGGTAGTTGTTCGAGTCTGTGATATTGGTCATATATGGAAGCGTTTTTTACACATTTCCAAAGAAACACTTTCTATATTTATTTCAAATAAAATGATCTCAAAAAAAAAATACACACCAGAGATAAGGGAATGAAAAGAAAGGATGTTAAAAAACATCTTTTAAAATTACAAAGTAAGGAATAGGTGTAATATAAAATAGGTTAAAAGCCTTGTAAGTGTTCAACATTAAAAAATTAATAGTTTGTTGACTTGGTTTCTTTGGGACCTCGTACACAATCGACACTTACTTGGCAATCAATCTATACACATATGATTTTTACATGGTTTTTATTATCCACCATAAACAAACCGTATTTGTCCTAAATAGAAGAACATACAGACAATGTAATGATTTTCTATACCTGGGGACACTATGGATGATTCGTGTTACAAATTCGTCCATATGTGCCAATTTTTGTTACTGTTTTGTTGACTCTGTAGCCTACAAATTTGTTATAAACGCCATCCCAATGGTATTTTACTGAGATTCTGTTAGCTTTATTACCTTACATTCCATGCAGAAATGGCAGAGATATCCCCAAAAATTATTCAGTTTATATATTCACTGGTGTAACCCCCATATATATGTTTGAACTTTATATATTTTCATTTCTGGATGTATTTCACTCATTATTCATGCAAAATGCTGGAAAATGCAACTACAAAATTTCCCGATTAAACATATATATAAAAGAAATTAATTACTCCTGAAAATTAACAATATAATACTTGTGTTATGCATTAAAATAATATTGCCATCCTCATTTATGATCTATTTTTATTTACCTCCCTGATACTTTAGGGATCTGTGCCAGCTTTTGACCTGTGTGATATATTCTATCAAATTATAAAACCAGTAATAATCTGGATTAAAACCCACATCCTCAGACGTCACAGTCCAGAGATCATTAAAGTCTACTGAAGCACTGTTTTCAAAATATGTAAAACTATTGTCAGGCAAATGCTAAATGGGACTGTCTTTGGATTTCGAAGATTATGCAAGGCTCGTGCTTGCAGATCTTCCAGATACTTCGAGGATTTTTTAATAATAATATTTAGTTATTGACATAGTGCTGACATTTGACCTGGTCCAGGACTTGGGTCGGCCTTGTATAAATTGTGACAAAATTTGATAAAGATATTTGATATTTTGTCAAGTTTTGGTACATTAGCCTCATCTGTTCCATAATTGCCAATATATATTAATGATGATAAAATATACTGCAATATGTTCCCTTTCGATAATAAAGTGGCACTTGGCATAACTGAACTGTCAGGAGCATAGAGCATATACTTTCAGGTAAAATGACCAGAATTTCCTTATTTCTAGTGTGGAAAATGTGGAAACATTTTTTTACTATTTTATTCAGCTTAAAGAGGGCTTATATCTGAGAATGTCATATTGTATCAGATCGGTTTGTATAAGCCTTTAGAATGTGAATGGGGTATAACAGATGAACAACTATAAAGCTTTTACTCCATTTTATCAGGACCCTATCAAATAACTATGACCTACTTATGCATATAGCTTGTTATTGTTGTTTACTAATGCGCCTATCCAGTTGCTGTGATTTTTAATACACACAGTTACTGAGACTAAGTGATGCATTTATCAAATTTCTGTGACTTACTAATACACATAGTTAATTACTGTTGGTGATGCACATAGCTAGTTACTGTAACTTATTCAAGCACAGCCACTTTTCTTTACCAAGTTGCAAGTTGCTGTGGCTTACTGAAGCACATAGCAAGTGACTTATAAATGTATGTCACTGTAAACCGAGTCTTATGTGACCTTGGGATATGATTCAGGCTGATATCAGAAAAGTATTGTGGAAAGTGAATTTCATTTTTATACATTTTATAGGAAAAAAATCTTTATTGAAATGAACAGAACCATTTTTTTCATTGGGTTTAGCCTGAGTACCCTATATTTAATATAAATGTAAATTAAGATTGAACATAACCATAAACTAAAAAGTTGATAATAATAACCAGTGATTGAATTATCAAAACAAAAATCATCACCTAGAGGAAGTTGAGAAAATTAATTGGATAGTTATGGTACATCTGTCCCCAATACTTCGTGTAATCAATACTTCGTGGAATTTAAGTTTATAGGTTCTGCCTACTCAAAAACAGATTGGTGAAACAAAGATTCTTCAGACAATGTATTTTGAGAGCAGCTTCATTTTCTTATGCATGTGTGACAATGTGACAAAAATGCTTTTAATTAATGTTCAAATAAGGAGTGTGTTTTATTTCAACTATATAATTTTTGCTCCCGAGTGTGCTGATAATTTGTCACATCAATCTTATTTAAAAAGTGGCAATAACACTATGATTGCTTTTTGACCATAAATTAATGTCAATTTTCTCAGGACTATAATTTTAACTCTACTTCCTGATGAGCTTGATATTGAATTCCTTTGAAACTTACTTAAAATTAATTCAATGTTATTTGTTCATAATTATTTATTCAAAAAATATTTTCAGCTGAAATAGATATTTATATATATACAGTATATAAAATACATAAAGGTAGTTCCACTTCAAATAATTAGAGGTCATATGATCAAAATCAAAGCTGACTAATATAAAAAAAATGTAAATATTGCATGAAAAATATGTAAAACATCTAAATTTATGGAAAGCATTGAAAACAAGACAAAGGAGGTATACACATTACTTTATTTCATTGATATGACTAATATAGCTGACTAATATAAAAAATGTAAATATTGCATGAAAAATATGTAAAACATCTAAATTTATGGAAAGCATTGAAAACAAGACAAAGGAGGTATACACATTACTTTATTTCATTGATATGCTGGCCATGACATGTATACAAAGATAACCCAAAAAAGTAGGTACAACACACCCTTACTAGCACTGTAATGAAGGATCAGGACATTTCTTACACTCAATTATAGTCATTCTCATTCCCTGTCAGAATTTTAACCACTTGCAATACAAGGCAGCGGTTACCACAATCTACCCAGCTTGATCACATAGCCCTTCAATGTTCGAGTAATACAGGTACTTAAACTGTGTTGGATACACCTTTAAGACTACAGGACTTCAAAATTCAACACCTAAACTAAAACAATACAGAAAGCATGGAGCAAGCAAGTGAGTAAGCATGGACAAGCCTTAGCATGTTATCTTGAGATGGAAGTTAACTGGAGTCAATCAAATTCAGGTTACATAAGGACAATTGTTTAAATGTCTTCAACTTTGTCTTGATCTGGGGCCGTATTCACTAAACCTCCATTGATTTTAAGGTCCCTTTAGTAAAGGAAGGTAAAAAATCTCCTTTGGTAAGGTGACCTTTAAAATGCTATTCATTAACCTTCCCTTGTGGATTCCTTACAAAAAGAGACCTTAAATAAATGATCCTTTATTAAAGGAGTCCATTCAGTCATCTGATTGGTTAAAAACTTTGTTCACAAAGGCTCACTTAACTTTCCCTCACTTATTTACTTATTTCTTTCCCTCCCCTAATTTATTCAGTATAAGATCAGTGTTATGATATGTTTTCTATTGCCGTTTAAGGTGATATTTTATATTTTAAGAAATGAATAGCTAACTTTTAAAGATTTTTGTATTGCATACCACATTGTGGTACTAGCCACTTTTCATAGAGATATTGTGACACACACGTCAAATACATCATCATTGGGTTAGATGACATATGTCAATTAAATGTCATATAAATTTCAAAGAAAGATGTATAGAGATATGAATGATATAGTATGGACAAAAAAGGTGCAAATATCATAACACTTCACCAATTACCACAGTTTTTGCTTAAAAAGTTAAACCACCAAAACTCCCCTTTACCATAAAGGTAGTCACACACTAACCTAGAAATTTAAGGGGGAAAAACAAGGTAAAGGTTCCTCAGTAAAGGAAGGTTAGTGAATATCAAAATTCAAGATTTCCTTGAAAGTTAAGGATTTCCTAGATTTTTAAGGTTTCCTCGAAATTCAGGAAAAGAAAGTTAGGCTCTTTTGTTTGGGAGAAGTTTATTGAATACCAAACCAATGCAAGGAGCACGAAATAAAGGAAATTCTTACTTTTTAAGGGTTCCTTGGCATAAAGGAAGTTTTGTGAATTCGGGCCCTGAACCCACCACTACAACTTTATCTTGAGATGGAAACTGACTGGAATGAAATTCAAAGCTGGAGTTCTACTTTACGTTCAACAACTAGGGTCATAGCAGAACAGGCCTCTAGTTTTGCCCATATAGGTCCATGAGCTAGATTTGAACCATCCACCACACAAGTGAAATGTTGAGTAAATACATACCAAACTTATTAAGCACTATGCCACTAGGACCTCCAGAACTTGATTGGAAGGTGGAGGAGAACACAAATGGAAAGATGCACACTAACAAATCTTGGCACAACAACTGACATTAAAGTGTAATGATAACAAAGAACATAGCAATAGTCGGCACGAAGCAGGACAACATAGCTATAGAGGACTGTGAATAACCATGTCATTGTTTTTGGACAGAACTACCTGGGTGAAGTTGGGGAGTATATGGGGAAGAGTGATTTTGATTAAGCAACTCCCTCACCATCCCCAAGTGGTTCTGGCCAACTTTACAACACTCTAAAGCAACAAATCTGGTACTTTGGTGCCTTGTATAACAATTAAGATAGTACATAATTTTAGGCATTGTTTAGTGGCAGCCTCTGCCAAGAAAATTATTTCCATATAAAAGACGAAAGGTGGGAGATCTTGTGGCAAATATCTTCTTCTTTAAACTGCCAATCAACACCTGAGAAAGTGTAAGGAATTTCACCAAAGTAGAGAAAGCTACCAGTCAAACGTCTTTTGGTATTTTGGTTTGAAACTATAGCTTACAGGGTATTGAGAAAAATTTGTCAAATATGTGGTACTGTGTTCTGTGAGCTGTGAAACTGGATAAAATGTCTTGGTTTAAAAATTGGAAAACTGTTCCTGGCCTGAATTTTTGATCCATCAGACATCAGGTGATAGTGAATTGCTTTGAAACAGTCTTTAAATAGTTAGGCCTATGGACTATGTGCTTCAGCTGTTAATTTGCATTGGGTGTGCTTATAAGAGTCAGATTCTAATCACACCCACTTCACCTTACTTTCCTAGCTCACAGAATCCAATTCTGGCTGAATTTCAATTTTTAACTTTTTAATTCTTCTTGGTCATACTTTTATGGCATAATGGCCAGTTGATGTCACTTCACAATGAACTTTTTTCATAGTTTAGAGTTGTGGATGCTATTTCATGTATGTAGCTCCAGTTGATGTCATTTTACAATCCTATGATATCAGTCAAATAGCATACATCATTACAACTTGAAGTTCTATGAATGTCACATCTGTACATATGTCTTGGTGGAATTAATGATATTAATCCTACCAAATGACAAAGATGCTAATAAAAACAAATCCAAAGAATTTGAATATTAAATTTGTCATCGATGCCCCTGACCTTTCAAAGTTCAGGTCTAGAAAAATGAATGAAACTGAATCAATTAGGACTGACCAGGAAACCATGTCATAAAGATATAATTTTAAAACTGTATGTGTGCTAAAAGAATAACAAAGGAATTGACAAACGGGGCAGTCATCGATGCCCCTGACCTTTCAAAGTTCAGGTCTAGAAAAATGAATGAAACTGAATCAATTAGGACTGACCAGGAAACCATGTCATAAAGATATAATTTTAAAACTGTATGTGTGCTAAAAGAATAACAAAGGAATTGACAAACGGGGCAGTCAAGGGATGTTCTAGTTCAGTGTCTAAGGCCTATGGGTGTGTATAGATTCAAACTCTGGTCATTTAGGGATTCACAGATAAAAGAAGGCCAAAAGAGGTTTCGGTCTATTGTGGCAAGCTGCAACAGAGACATGAGTAGCGCACCAAAAGGGCCACCTATCCAATTACTAATGTGGCCCACTACGGCTTTACTTTAGTGAAGAGATGTGTACTCGTGCCACTATGCCAATTGTCATGAATTTCTGGTAAAAAAATGAGAAAAAGCAAAAATATAGGGGGTGGAGCATTAGGCGCCACCTTATTCAGTGCACTCCCAGTGAATTTTCTGGTCATCAACACCTTCGATTAGGTATGGATGTATTGCTCATCCCTTTGCCGCCAAACAATTTCCTTTCTTCATTCAACACTGCAATGTCAAAGGGGCAGGACATGTTTTATATAATTTAGTACTTGCCAGAACTTTAAGTCGAATTTTATGCCCACAGTGTTGAATATGTGTTATCTGGCTTTATTTTCTTGGTATTATCGATGGAACATTTAAATTTTCTCTATTGTGTGTCATCTGGAGACGTGGAGGAACATTGCTGAGCACAGAATCTGGATTTAGTGCTTTGTTTAATACGAAACTAGCTCTGGGTTGCTGGAGCCACGTGAAAGGAATGAGTTTTAATCAATTTATTTTGCTATAACTTTACATTAACTTTACATTAATTTTACATTTGCTATAACTACATTTTAGTACGATTTTATCTTATGTTTACATCAGTTTGAATGGTTAATAGCTCCTGTCGAGGCGTTCTGTTATTAGATAATTAACATCATAGTGAGGTTATAGTGAATTTGCTGTCAAAAAGGGGCTATGCTCTCAAATGATAAACTCCTTGCACTCATCCTTTGAAACTCATTCGTTTTTGGGTTCTCACATTAAACAAAACATGCATGGTTGTATTGAAGTTTTAGATCATAAACAAAACTTTAATAAAAACACTGAACAATGCCTGCCATAGAATTCCCTTGTAAAAAATGTGGGGATGTTCACAACAGACCGATCAATAGCAAGTGCCCATTTGTTGATGCCCATGAATATTAAATTAGACAGTCAAACCGAACAGTCACCATCAGTTAGTAGCCTGACTAGTCAGGCAGGTGGAAATGATTTAAATGCACAAATCTTAGCGGAGCTTAAAAGTTTGGGTACCAGAATGACAGCCATGGAGCAAAAATGTCTGACCCCAGCACAGTGGAGGTCAATCAGAAGTCACGGGGGAGCCATACAGCAAGTACCGTGACAGTCAACCCCAGTCCTGCACAACTGGAAGAGGTAGTGATACCTTCAGTGGCAGCTCTTCAAGGAACCCCTCATATACAGGCGGAAGTAGACAGAAGGCTCAAGCATCTCACCGCCTCCCACCTCTGAGGCCCGGGGTTCGATCCCCGTCACAGCCTCAAGTGGGAAAGCTGGTAGTTGCTTGCTGTTGGTCGGCAGTTTACAGTACAGAACCCTAGCGAACTCTATGCACTGGTTTCCTCTGTCCTTCCAAATATCCGTCGTGATATGACCTGTACAGTGTTGAAAGTGACGTAAAACCCAAATAAATAAATCAAGCATCTCACTGAATTAAAATTTCGTTTTAGGGGGGAGTAATAAGTCCAGAATGTCTTTTGACAACCTAAGTTGGTGTCAGTGGGTCTCATGTTTCACCATGGTTGCCTGAGAAGAAAATAATATTCAAACTAAAAATGCAATGTTGGATAATCTCAGTGAGATAATGGAAGACGCAAATAAATGTGTAAAAATCTATAAGTCAAAAATTGTGTGTTCTACTGTTGCTAACAATGGTACTAGTATCAACTGGAGGGCTGACTGGGCAAGATTTTGAGGTAAAACGTATGCTCAGGTATTACAATCTAACTGAATCTAACTAATCTGAATAGACATTGTGGGTCTCGGGTTCAAACCAAGTCCAAATTCAAAGTCACCAGTTCAGGGGAAAGACAATCAAGACCTGGTACTACAAGTACAATCGCCTCAGTCAGCCTTCCTGTTCATGCAAATTGTATAACATCTTTAGCTGTGAAAAGTGATAAAATTGTAACTAAAAATCTGCAAGGTCGACAATCGAAAGGTGGATTTGTGTGTTCTACTGCAAACAGGTTTGCACCTCTTGCCCTCAACACAGAGGAACACAACAATAATTGTGATTCCATTGTTGAAAATGATCAACATTCAGGAAAAAATGTATTGAAATCAACCAAGCATTCTACTAAAGTTTGCAAAGGTTCAAAACAATTGGAAAAGAACCATTCAATAGATATAGTTCATGATGAATTTCAGGACGGTCAAAAAGAGGGGCAAAAGTGTCAAAACAGGCAAGATTGTGCCCTGATACTCCTGAAGACAAATATGCTTTAGGTTTGCAAGTCAAAATTCAAAATAAACAGAGATTAAATCAAGCAAGTTCAGATCTGACTTACAAAAAGTGGAATAAACAAACTGACAATAAGTTTGGTTTTATACTTTTAGGTCCACTGGTCATACCAACTTCTGATAAGAGAAAATACATGGGTTCGAATCACATAACACTTTACAATATAACAAGAAATTAAACCACGTTTAACTTTATGTCTGCACAAATTCAACTTGATTCACAACTTAATGCTGACATTTGGGAAAACTGATTACGGAATTATTGGGACCAACAAATGCCATACCAAATTAGGTACGGTTTTCCGCTTGATTTCGATAGAAATTCTGAATTGGGAAACAATGATAGAAATCATACTTCGGCACTAGCCTTTCCTCAGGATATAAATGCCTATCTGAAAGAAGAAATTAGTCATGGGGCTATATATTGCCCAATCAAACACCCGCCCTTTAACTACTTTCACACTTCCCCACTTATGACTATGCCAAAGCCTGGAGCCCTCCATAGGCGAGTTATAATTGACTTGAGCTTTCCTCAGGGACAGCCAGTAAATTCCAATATTAGTAAAACTCAATATTTAGGCCCAGAAGTTGTATTAACTTTACCATCCATTGATACAATCACAAATAAAGTAAAACAATTTGGCAAAGGTTTACCATTATACAATATTGATATTAGTCGTGCCTTCAGGCATGTGAAAATCAACCCTAGGGATTATTTTTTGTTAGGATTAAGGCATCAGGACTATTATCTGGACACCTGTCTGCCATTCGGATACATGAACGGATCCGGAATTTTCAGCCCCTCAGCGACTCCATACGCTTCATAATGAAGTCACAAGGTTATGATGTCATCAACTATATTGATGACATCATTGGTTTTGGCACTATTTCCACCGCAAGACCCTCTTTTGATGCACTCAAAAAAATTACTCCAAAAATTGAGACTCGATATTAGCACCAAGAAATTAGTTCAACCAGCAACCAAAGTGGTCTGTTTAGGGGTCAAAGTAGATACAGGAAACTTCACTGTAGCAATTCTCACTGAAAAGGTATTAGAAATTCTTCAAAAATATCACCATTGGACTGGAAGAACATATTCCACTAAAAAGGAATTACAAAATGTGTCAGATCTTCAAAGAAATCATTTTGGTACAGAAAACATCCAGTTGGACATCACACCTGAAAATCACGACACCCCTTTGTTTCAAATAAAAAATGATAAAGCTCAATGGATTCCTTTAACTGATACCAAAGTTAGACAAACTTTCTCACAAATTCTCCAAAGACTTGGTCTCAACAATTCTTCCATGTCCCTCCACACCTTTAGGTGCAACATTAGCTTTTAACTCCCATGTATCCCTTCAAAATATTCAAAGTCATGGCACCTGGTTGTCAGACTGTGTGTGGAGGTACATTGTACAAGATCATGATGCATGCCAGGAGGTAGCAAACGCCTTCCAGTCTCTTCTCTCTACCCCTACCACTACTTTCTAGTTGGGCATTGATGGAGGTTAGCATCTACCTCCTGGATATATACATATTTTATTTTGTACAGTAAACTCTTAATTTAGGGTCACCTTAATTTGGTTCGAAGTAGGTGTTAATTTGTAAAGTAAAATGCTTAAGGCCACCTTATCTTATTGCATATTAAACTGAGTAATTTTTCATGATGTAATGCTTTGTACATGGACTGTAATTTAATATTATCCATAATTTATGGTGGCATTAAACTTAGTTTCTTCCAAAATACTAAGGTGACCCTAAACTAGACAGATGCCTTGTAGTATTGTACATAAACATTAGATGATTAGATCACTAAAATATTTAATCCCATGCAGTGGTATTTCTTCTATACACGTGGTCATGGTTAACATATTGTCATGGTCACAAGGGTAGGGGCACTGAAGAGCTCACACTTAAAACTTGCTTTATAGGAGGAATTGGTCTTGAACTGTTTTTATGAATAAATTCCCTAATTGCCCCTCAATTCTTCTTGTTCTTTTGACATTGACATTGAATCATTTGTTATTGTTTCAATGCAAAAAAAAACGTAATTTACACATGATAAGTGCAAAAGAGAGTTTTGTCTTATAGGGAATTAGATGGATGGCTCAATAAAATTGTGAATATATTAACTTATTCATGTCACAACTTATTGATGTTTTCTTCTTGATTATTCAAGCAATTCCCACTAGAAGGTCTTCTGTCATTTGCTATTTGTAATTCTCATAGTTCTCCCTTGACAATATCACATTACTATTTCCATAATCTGGTTGACAGTCTATTATGTAGATTTTACTGTTAAATTCTTGTTTGAATTACATTGCATTTTACCAAATAAAATTTATCAATGGAAACATATTTTATTGTACCGATTAATACAAGAGCATAAATAAGTTTTTCCTCGGTAACTTCAGTTTGGGTCATGGCCCTCAAATCATATATACATCTGAACCCAGCGCCATGTGTTCTAGTTTGGCCCTCATATTGTCTTATATTTAAATCTTATTCTATTTTATTATATTATCTTACATTTTGCTAACCATTTGAAAGAACATTATGATAAATTGAAACTTGATGCAATAGTAATTAGGTAATATAACAATTTCAGTTGCTGACAAACCTGAAGGTATTACGGAAAAAAATGTGTAGAAAATGCCTAAACAGAAATCTTATTAAGCGTAACTCCAGGCATAAATTCAAAAGTCAAAGAAGGGGTACTGAGACAGAGAGCCCATTAATAGTTTCACCTCAAGACATTTAACAGAAGTGAGCTTTAGTGTACTTAATTGACAATGTATAATAGGACTATTACCCCAGTGGCGTATATTTACCTTTGCCAAAAAGTATATGTTTTGGCATATATTTGTCTGTCTGTGTGCAAAATAGCTCGAAGCATTATGGAGAAATTATGACATTTTCATTAAATGTTGTGAATGGCATAAGGAACAGTTGAATTTGATTGGGGTGATCCGAAACACCATCTGGATCAATTTTTTTCAAAACACATCAAATTACAGTAATGTATCATAGTTTTACCACAAATGAAAGATCTTTGTGAGATCATTGTGAGATAATTTTAATTCTGCACTCTCTGATTGCTTTTATAAAAAGAGGAGACACTCTGAAGGATTAGGATTGTATGTTTTGTCTTCTGGGCTGATGAATTTAAACATATGCACCAAGAAGATTTATTTTATTGTTATTATTCGTCACTTTGCTTCAATGATAATTAAAACCAAACTAATGCAAAATTAATTAGCTTTATAAAGTATAAAGTTAAATATAGCTCACCCAATTTTGAAATATGTTTGACACTTGTTTACACATTTGTAACGCTACTTATCCATTGTGCTTGGGAAAAAACATATTACCAATTTGTTTGTTCTTGTAAAATAGGGCTCGTAGTGGATGACAAAGTGTTTTAAAATGGCTTACTGCAAGAAGGTCATTTTTTGTGTATTTTGAATAACATCATTTTAATGAAATGGAAATGGAAAACTCAGAAAAAAAATCGCTTGTGAATAATGTAAAATTAGCAAATTAACAGAAGTGACATGCAAAAATGTGAAAAATTAAATTGTTAATTCAAAATTTCATCCCAATTATTCATGTTTTCATAACACTGCTCACTTTCTCGGTGTTGATTGACAACAAAACTAATCAAGACAACAAACATCAGCCATGTGACCTTTTAATGGTCGAACCAAGGTGGTTGTGAAACTACAGTTTTGCATGTGTCTGGTGTTAAAACAAGATGCAGCAATCCACAGTGGACATTCTCCAAGGTCGCTTATTATAGCTCTGTTCATAAATCAAAAGTTCATTTTGACAATAGTTTCTCATATGATGCTCCAAAACTATGGAATGACTTGGCACTGGGAATTTGAACTGCTCCTACTCTTTCATGTTTCAAAAGGCGACTGTTTCAAAAGTCTCTACCTCTCTAGTTTGCGACTACCAAACACCGATGTTCTCCTTGGTCATCACTCTCATCACATTTAGTGACCTCTGATTTATGTTGTATGTTGTGGATGGTGTGCTTTAGAATCTGTTAGATTAAGCACTTGGATACCTGGTGTGTCGGATATTGAATGAGTTGGTTGGCTAAAATCTATAGTTCTTGTTGTGAAATGGTTTAAGTATTTCATTATAAACACAATCTCTTTTTTCCAATGTTTGAACCTCAACAGATGAAATTATCAGGGAATGTATAGAGTGCAATAACCTACATCATAAGGCCTTCAAGACATAAATAGTACAATCTGTTGATCTATAAAGATATTTACACATGCCTTGGGGCACATAAGACACACACAACAGTAACAGTGGCTGTAAGAGCCCATTAACTTTTATGTTTATTAAGTAAGCACTATAGAATGCTCCAACCCCCTAAAAATGTCTTTATGCTCCGCCAGTGACTGTGTGGCATCCTTTATGGATAACCAATAACAAGACCTGCAAACAATTAAGTCAATATTTACAAAATTTCCTTCTCTATTGTTAAGTAGTTTTTTATCTTGAAGAACTCTTGTTTCTGTTAAGAATTTTTCTGCATTGATTTTTTTATTGATTCATATTCTTCAAGACCATACTCAAAAGCTGGACTGGTATATCTGAAATAATATAAAAAGTTTCAAATTAAGACAAATTCTTTAGTTAAATTTAATTAAGTTTCAGAAGAACACCTGTGGATATGGCCCAAAGTTACAGTGAATCAGGAATCTCAATTTGACCTTTACAGACACTGGTGTCTTTCAAGGAAAGGAAATCGGATACCAACACTAGAGACTCCAGCACTGATGGCCACCAGTAGTAACCATTAGCCAGCCACACTCAGCTTATGTTGACACTTTAAAGGCCCTTTTAAACAGCTGCCTAATTGTCTCAGAACAATTATAGCTATTGTGTTTTAAAGAGGTCCTCAAAACACAGAGACAAAACTGTCATTAAGTCACTGTCACTAAGTCTGTCACTAGTAAATTCCCTTTCATTAGCAATTTAAGTAACCATAACAAAACTTTTACACAAGGTGAAATCACTCTTTTGTCGTCCATATTATGTGCACACAACTTTTTAACCCAGTTCCAGGTCCTCGGTGGACTAGTGAGGTATTAAGTTTGCCAGCTAATCACAGGCTATCACTCCCACAAGTGACAATGCTGAGGACCAATATGATCCCAACTGTTGAATGGGACTTAAAACCCTAACTCTGAACTTTGATCCGGTTCTTAGAGTCAATTTCAAATGCAAAGACACAAAGAGTTAATAGGTGGGTATGACCTTGGTATCCTTGACATCTATGATTTTTAAATAAATATCTGCTTTATGCACTTTATCTGTAAATACACAGCCAAAGAACAATGCAAGAGTCTAGATATATAAGATTTACCTTCAGTCTCTGAAAGGTAGGGCACAATGGCAAATTGGTTATTTCTGTTGATGAGTGATCGTTGACTCCAACTCCTTTTGTGGATTCGAATCCATCAAAAACCAGTATGGAATACAGAAGGCCTGTCTTCACATGAAAGTGAGTGTCCTCATTTCCCTATTGACATATATTTCATGAATGATGGGAGCAAAATAGGCTGTGCTTACTGTGATATATTTTTATATTAAACTTCTTCCATATATGTTTCCAGTACTGATTTTTCTCTGTAGAAAATAATCCACTATAGGCCATCAATTTTGGAAAATTAGCTTTGGTAGGTACACTTAGCAGCAGTATGTTTTTACTTAAGTTATATGCTACATATTTTAAAGTTAGTTCCCTCTGATTTGATCTAACGTATTAGACGATAATTGGAGTAAATTTATCTTAAATGGAAAATCTGTATCAGCTTAATTTCGGGTTGGCATTTAACATTTAGATGCCAACCTTAATCATTCCTTCACCCCTAATCTTTGATCACCCCTATTTTGTATTTTGATTCGTCAAGCTTGTGACCCCTATGTCGCTGAAGGAACAATGGTCAGATTTGAACTGGCAGTTGATGATGAAACATTTATTTTTAAGAAAATTTCTTTAAAATATTTAAGCCTTTATTTGGCTCTGGCTGTAAATTCAAAACACAACCAGGTAACATTTATTTTTAAAAAATTTTCATTTTATTATTATTTCTTTTGAATTAATTTAATTTTTTATTTTATTCAACTACTGGTGTTCTGATCTACACACCTCTTGATGGCAGTGAAACAGAAGCACAGAATAGCAGGTAACCCTTACAATTTGCGTAAAAAGGTTGAGATTCCGGTAGAAATTCAGTTGGAGAATGACAGTGCATTTTTGAATAAATTTGCCTCTCAGCCAATACCGGGTCAGGTTTCCGGGTCAAAAACTGGGTCTGATACTGACAGTACTGGTACGGACGACAGTATTGGGTTAGATATTAGTGGTGTTGTTTATTCTGAGTCAGATTGTGATGATTCCCCTGTTGTGAAACATAGGAAACATTTGAAAAATTCTACACAACACCAGGTTGCCAGTACCTCAAAAATGTCAGATCCTAGAGAGGAAAAATTGCCGGATCAAGCACTGATCAACCAAAAAATCTTGTCTCAACTGGACGCGATTGGTAAGAGGTTAACTGTTATTGAAAATAAATCAGCTTCTCCTGCCAAGCCTAAGGCTAAAAAATTGACAAAAAGAAGCATGCTGCTAGTTCAAGTCTCAAGCCTTCCTCTGTATGCCTAGTTTGCACACTCTTCAGAATGATAGACCCATTCAGGATCAAATTCAAGATAGGCACAGGGAATTATCAGGCATTGATAAAAGAGGTACCGACCAAAAATCAAAAATTCAGAGAGGGGGGTCTGTTGATATTTTTGTCAAAGAAAGGGTCAAATGGCCCCACGAATATGTCCTAGCTGGTAACAAAAAGACAGAATCACCTATAACCAATTGAATATAACCCAGTGGATGGCAGGTCTTTGTCGAATTATGAAAGCAGAAAGTTGCCAAGTTACAAAAGACCATATGCTCGATTATTTGATTGCTTTATTAGATGATTCAAATAATTTTTCATGGCAGGCAGCAAAGGCTAGCCATGCTGTGTTATTATGTCGTATGGAGCAAGGTGAAGTTATCAGTTGGTCAGAAACTGACAAGATCGACCGGATTAGGAGGGCTAATGCCCAAAGACATGTTGTTCCTACTCAGAGCAACTCCGGATCACAAAAATTTCGGAAAAATCAGATCCCTCAAACATCTGTCAAGTCAATGCCCTGTGTCCATTACAATGACAATTCATGTAATTTTAACAAAAATCATGAAACAAAAGGGGTGTTCTATCACCATATTTGTAGTTCATGTTTCGCCCAGGATGGCAAGGTCAATGCAAACAGTGCCCAAGACTGCAAACAAAAACGAGCAAAAAACGAGTAACCCTGGGCATGGTCAATACAGCTCAGTTACAGCCTGATTATGTCCAGGATAAAGTCCCTAACGAAAAATTTTCTAGTCAGTATTCTTGTTGATATGTATATAACTCTTCTGTTAAACAGAGTATTGTTGTCAATGAATTTGCAGCACAAAAATATACATGGAAAAAATGGTTTAGTGACAGCAATAGTTTTAAAACTGTGAATTCTAGTATGACTTTTGCAGATGTGGTCAAAAATAATGTGTTTATGTCAAATAAAGACAAAAATACACCTTTGGTGGCTGTTCAGGGGAGTAGCCAGCAACGCAAGCCTCTTGAACTGGTCAAGGAGATGTCAGGTAAAACACAGATGGCCCATCTGACAATGGAAAGAAAAGACAGGTTTGTTAAAAATCCAGTGGTTACTGGTTCTCCTTATGATTCACTTCCATGTCTCAATAAATATGCTCCTTTGGCTGATATTGAGGATGAATATCGTGATGATAATATGGAAATTGTTAATCAATATATGGTTGATGATGACTGTAGTTTTGTAGCCTGGGGCGCTGGGTTGATGACCTGGTAGTTTATTTATTTATTTATTTGGGGTTTTACGTCACTTTCAACACTGTACAGGTCATGTCATGATGGGTAGTTGGAAGGGCAGAGGAAACCAGTACATAAAGTTCGTCAGGGTTCTGTACTGTAAACTGCTGACCAACGGTAAGCAACTACCAGCTTTCCCACTTGAGGCCATGCCGGGAACCGAACCCCGGCCTCAGAGGTGAGAGGTGAGAGTGTTACCACTCTGCCACCGTGGCCCCTTGATGACCTGGTAGATCCATTCACTACATTTGACAAAAATGACAAATTTGACACTTTGTTGGTCAAGAAGAAAATGGCTTATGACACCATTTCTCAGGTAAAGGCATGTAAAGATTATAAGGCTTGCAAAAATCAAATGGGGGAACCCTTTGGTTTTATTCCCTTGTCTCCTTTGCTGGTGTATACTGGTCCAAATACTTGCAATAATCGGGTGTTTGACCCGTTGTTAGCACATAAACTCGTCAGTCAGTCTGTCCAAATTTTTGGGTTGCTGTATTCCAGTGGATTTTAAACTAAATATCAAAAATTGGAGGTTTTATTTACATGATTTTTGGGATAAGCAACTTGTGGATCTACTGGAATATGGCTTCCCACTCGATTTTGACAGTGATGCACCTCTTCTTTCAACTGAAGAAAATCATGCTTCTGCAAAAATTTTGCAGGTGATGTTCAGACTTATATTTCAGATGAACTAAAACATGGAGCAATGTTAGGCCCCTTTACAAGCAAACCAATAAGTCTCCACGGCTCACCTTTTATGACAAGAGATAAACCTGACTCCAGTGTTTTTTTGTTTTTTTTTGGAATTTTTTTTTTATTTAAATAATTTTTATTTATGCAACAAACATACCGCCATTACACATGAAAAAAAAAGGCAGAACCACCCTGGCAGGAAAGGTGGCCTAACCAAATTTAACATTTAGTTTATAAGTAGTAATAGCAAGGTTGATTGTCACATGGTATGTATAACAAACAATACATTCAACAAATGATTACACAATATACAAGACAAAAAACATGAAATTAAAAAGGGAATTGTGCAAACTCATTTTACCAGATATTTATAAGTCACAACAAAAATGTTTCTTATTTGACACCATTTTTTCTCATATTTTCCACCATCAGATTCCAAATCTGCAACTAACACTTGTTCTTCATATACAGTCTTGATTCTACTTATTAAGTCTGCAATATTTATTTCTATAGCTGTTCTAGAGTTTGTAAATAAGTAGTTCTTGGTTATTAGAATTATTGTATTTATTGCAACAGAGTTTGGATTATTATACTTGTAACCTAATAGAATATCTTCAGGAGTGAATTTCACATTGAAACCGGCTTTCTTGAAAATCTGATTTTCTAATTGATCCCAGAGTTGTTTCAATTTGGGACAGAAGTAAAAGAGATGTATTAAAGTTTCTTCATTACTATTACAAAGAAGGCATTTGGATGAATCAGATATTCCCATTTTATGGAGAAGTTTTTGGGTACCTAATATTCTGTGTATTATTCTATACTGAAACCATTTCAAGTAAGGATCATTCAGTGTTTTAAAACAAATTTTGAAAACATGTTGCCATGAGTGATTATTCAGTATAACTTGTAAATCATCATGCCATTTCATTTTAAAGGGCATAACAATAACATTTTCATTTAATTTTTCATAAAAACCTTTAGTTCCCTTTATATTAGAAAGAAGAAATGATATATGGTGAGGAATGTAAGGTTGAATAAAATTAAAAGAATCTCCTTTTCTATATTTCCCTAGAAAAATGTTTATGCAGATTTTTACACGGTGATAATCAAGAAAATTAATTTGGGACAAGTTAAATTTCTTTTCTATTTCCTTTTGATCTAAAACATGTCCCTGTTCATTTACAATATCTCCAATTGTCAGTATTCCACTTTGAAACCACTTTGGGATATAAAGAATATTTTTTGAAACCAACGGATTATACCATATGGGGGAGGATAGGATGTCATTGTTATTTTTGATGTCAGTATTTTCTGAGAATTTTATCCATGACATAAAAACTTCATTCCAGAATTTGTTCCTTGTTTTCTGAATAAGGTGTTTAGGCCAATCTGTTCCCAGTTTCAAAAGTTTATGTATTGTGGTAATATTTTTTTCAAAAAGTCTTTGATAGTCTGTTTTATCACATTTTACAATTCTATTCATCCAAGACAGTTTTAGTGAGATGATATATTTTTCTAAATCAACCATTCTAAGTCCTGCATCTTTATAATCTTGTGTAATAAATATTCGTTTAATTTTATCAGGTTTATTACCCCAAATGAATCTGAAAAACATTTCATTTAATTCCTTAATAAATTCTTTACTTGGTGAAGGAATGACAGTAAATAAGTGTGTGAACTGTGAAAGTATGAATGTCTTTAATACAGTTATCCTTCCAAGTGGGGTTAACACTCTTTTTCTCCAGTTAACTAGTAGTTTCTTTGAAGTTTCTATGGCTGATGTATAATTTATATAGGGTATATTTTCTAGGTCTACAGAAAATGTTATACCTAATAAAGTAAAACATTCTGTTCCCCATTCTAATTTAGAAGTGGTAGTTATCTTATCTCGAAAATGCTTTTTTCTGCCTATCCAGACTACTTTGGTTTTTGTAGAATTCATTTTTAAACCAGAGTATGTGCCGAAGATTTCTATTGTATTTAAGGCAGCTTCTAAAGACTCTTTTGAACCATCTAATATAAGAGTAGTATCATCAGCAAACTGACAGAGTTTAATTTCTTCACAATCAAATACTAAACCTTTAATTTCAATGTTTTGACTAATCAGATAATTCAATATTTGTCCACCTATAATAAATAGGTATGCAGCAATAGGATCACCCTGTTTACAACCTCTTTGAATTTTGAAAAATTCTGATTTTATCCCTGACTGTAGAACAGATGCATATATATCATTATTTAGAATCCGAATCCAACGGATAAATGCTTTACCAAACCCAAGATATTCATGAACATTATATAAAAAATTCCAGGAAATCGAATCAAAAGCTTTTTCAAAGTCAATCAACATCAATAACCCATCAATTTGCTTATTTTCAGTATAATTCATTACATCATAGATTAGTCTTGTAGCTTCACCTATGTATCGACCTTGGATAAATCCACATTGGGATCGCGATATCAAGAAATCAAGTACGGCCTTGATTCTAATTGCTAGCACAGATGAAAACAGTTTATATAAAACGGTCAAAAGAGAAATTGGTCTCCAATTTTTCAGATATTGTCTTGGTTTATCACCTTTAGGAATGCAGTTTATAATTGACTGTCATAGTGTTTTTCGTAGAATAGGTTAAAGGCTCTAAGAATAAGAATTTTCAATTTACACCAGAATACTTTAAAAAATTCGGCAGGGAAACCATCAATACCTGGTGTTTTATTATTTTTCATGTGTTTTAACGCCTTTCCTAATTCAGCTAGGGTTACTGGGCCTTCTAAGGCCAGTGCTTGAATATTTGTAAGTTTATTTATTTGAGAATCATTAAGGATTTCAGAAAGGTTAACATTTAGTAATTCTGAATCTTTATTTTTGAATAGGTTAGCATAGTATTCTTTCACTTCGTTTAATATTTTATCCTGTTCTATAATTACTGAACCATTGTCCAGACAAATCTTTCTAATAGTTTTATCCAGAAAATGTTTATGTTCAAGGCTACAGAAATATTTTGAGGGTTTTTCACCTAGATGCAGCCATTGTTATCTTGAACGTATCATATGACCTTTCATTTTTGATTCCCTCAAATTTGATAATTCTTTTTTAAGTTTGTCAATATTTTCTGTTGTCGGAGTATTTTCTTCATTCTTTTCAAGATCACCGATTTTTTTTATCAAGCCCTGTTCTCTTTTGATTTCCTCTTTTTTATTTGCAGATGCAAATTTTATTGTTGTACTTCTAATTTTAAACATTATCATTTCTAGGAGAACATCTTCATCAATGGAAAATTTAATATCTAAATCTGGAGCAGTTTCTAAATATTCATTTCTGTAAACAGGAAGTGCATATTCTAATTTAACTTTGAGAATTGTTTTGTTTATAAGATCAATATACGCTGCATTCTTTAATAAATTACAGTTAAGTTTCCATAGGCCTTTGCCTCTTTCAAACTTGCTTATCTCTATATTAATATTCAGTATCGAGTAATCGGATCTGTAGCTAGCTATAATATCGCATTTACTAATATGGTCAGTAAATGGACTTGAAACAATAAAATAATCCAATCTTGCTTGTTTGATCGGATTTTTACATCGCCAAGTATATCTTCGAGTATGTGTTAGGCGTAGCATTGTCAACCTTAGCTGGCCAGAATTCTATTCAGTTAATGCTAGTGTTGCCAGAGATGAATACCTGGGTTCGAAATTTCTTTCGCATTATCCGTCAGTTGATGATATTGTAAATAAATTAAATGAATTGGGACCTGGATCACTTATGTTTAAAGTTGACATTAGTCGGGCTTTTTGCCAGTTGAAGGTGGACCTAGTTGAAGGTGGACCTAGATCTACTAGGTCTTAAACAAGATGCTTATTTTATTGATCAATTGGTACCTTTTGGGTACAGACATGGTTCAATTTTCTTTGAAAAAGTGACCAATAGCATATGTTATATCATGAGAAAACATGGTTTTAATAACCTTTTTAATTATGTGGATGATCTGATATACTGTGATTTACCGTCAAAAATTCATGAAGCTTATCAATTTTTATTGCAACTGCTGCCTAAGTTAGGCCTAAATATCAACAAAAAGAAGTTAGTTCCACCTACAACTTCCATGATATGCCTAGGTATTTTGGTCGATTCTCAGGCTTGAACCATGTCTGTACCCCCTGAAAAGCTTACAGGCATTACTGACATGTGTCATGAATGGCAAAATAAAATTGAAATGCTTTGAGACATAGTCATCCAGTCTCAAAAATTTGCATTCTCACAAATTTTATTGCACTCTACCTCCTGGCTTTCTATTTCTTTCTTCGCTGCTCCAATAGTGTACCCCATGCTTTTGCTGGTTTTGATATATCCAGACGTTTGGCCAGTGACGATCTGATTTTTGGTGATTCTTCTGCAGTATTAATCTTAAAATGGTCAAAAACGAATCAGCTGAGGAATAAAGTTAATTATGTAGCTATTCTAGTTATTCCCCAATCACTGCTTTGTCCAGTTCTTGCCCTTAAGAATATGCTGGCTGCAGTCCCGGGCTCAGAAAATGACCCTTTGTTCACCATACCTAGGCTTGGTCGCTGGTTGCCACTAACAGATAGTATTGTTAGAAAACACCTAAAGAGGGTTATTAAAGCACTGGGGTGGGAGCATCAGAAGTATACTTTCCATACTTTTAGGAGGTCAGGGGCCTCTTGAGTGCATAATCATAACGTCCCCATTCAGGCCATCAAGGACCAAGGTCTTCTGACTGTGTATACACATACATTTCCTCTGATACCCAATTCTCCTCTTCCCCCCTTCTCTGCGCTTTTAAACAGCACCTACAGTCTTGATGGGTGTTTGGGTGAGCCTTTCTTCTATAAAATTCTTAAACAACTCATTTTTAGTCATTTTTTGGCAATTAAGTAAGAAAATTGGGGTTTCACCCTTACTGCTTTTAATGCAGTTAGGTTGAATTTAAACCTTCTTTTAAGAGGCATATTGTATCATACTAAAAATTTCATTGGGCGTGGCACTAACTGCTGTATAACTTATTATCAAAAGTCTGTATTTTTGCATCATATGTGAATCCTTCATGGTTAAAGGATTAATAACATGAATTTCATTTTTGTGGGTTATCTCACAGTTTCTATGGTTAAATTTTAAGTGTACATTATAGTCTGGTCCATATGGGCCCGTTGTTATTCAAATGTATTGATGTTTGCTCTACAAGAAAATTTTAGTGTTATAGTATTGTAAAATATTATATAATTCAATAAATGTTAAAAACCCATCCTTGGGTGATTCATTGTCTTGAGGGAGATTATGTGAATGTACCTTTTGACCTTCAATTGAAATTTGACTTGTGGTGTGTTTGACCCTGTGTCAGATATCGCCTTGAACTTGACCTATAACTTGTCTGCAGTCATACTGGGGCATGTCGCCTAGTGTAAATGTTCAAGGAGATTATAGCATGCTGTATGCCATGGCTGTAAAATGTACTTTGGTTTGACCTTAGTTGGAAGTCAATTTGGTTAATGGGAGTCTGGGAGTCCATGATACTGGGTTTGAATCTTGCTGGGATGGTTAACATTCTGCCATGGTCTTGGGAAGATTATAAAATTGTTTATATCTGGATTCAGGTCTGACCTGATGGTTTCACCTTTGACCTTTCTTTGACCTTGGATGTCAATCACAATCTGACTTGTTGGATTGGGGATGGTTGACATTCTGTTATGATTTTGGGGAGATCATAAAATTGCTAACACCTGGACTCAGGTCTGACCTTGTGGTTTTACCTTTGACCTTCTTTGACCTTGACTGTTGAGCATAGTCTCACTTGTTTGATTTTCTTATTAAAAACTTCAACAGGCATAAGAATCCTTGGTTATTATATGCATAACTGTTGGGGTGAGGGAATGAGGTTTAAAATTGCACATAATCAATCATAAAATAAGGTTTCCTACGAAATCAAATATTATTTTATTCCATTGCCATTATGTGATGTCCCAATACACATAACAACACCTTAACTTATCTAAAATAGATATAAATAATTTATTTTTTCTTATAAGAAACAACAACAGAACTTCCTGATTCACGTCAATCAGGTCCACAATGCATTGCAGTTCAGACCGACTAGGTGAAAGTCACCATAGGTGATACCAAGCTCTTCTTTGGTTAAAGTGCTCAGGTGCCTGGTGTGTCCTTCTATTAGCAGTAAAACACTGGTCTTTCATTTTTAAGCACGAGCTCTAGCGATGCTTGCACTTATAGGAATCACTTTTTTCTGTTGGTTGTGGGTTTAATTCCATCATTGCTCAAAATTGATAGCTTGATAACGTTCTGTGGTTTACTGGGGAAAAATCTAATTAGTTCTTTGGGAATGCTATCAAAACATCATCCAAAAATTTTCCAAGGTGTAATTAGCTTATTTGTAATAGATGCTATGCTAAATGAAACAAATGTAACGTGCAAATAACAGTAGGTCGATACTGTTTAATTTATGGTTTTTACTTTGTTTTTTGGTCAAAATTTGTTGACAATTTATTCAGAATTAGGGTGTTGTGGCTTGTTGCTATTGTTAAAGGACTCCACCAGAATTAACATAAAAATGTTGCGAATTGTATTTTCTAATGTCAGATTACCGCATATTTCATCAAATAGAAACAAATCTTTATTGTATGAAAAAAGCAATATCAAGAAAATGCAAAACTAATTCACATAAAACGGCCAAAAATACCTATCCTAAAAATATAATAAAATAACTGGATAATATATTTTCAGAAAATATTACAAAGAATTTTAAGCTTCTTGCATGTTTTTGCAGACCCATAAACCGTTAGTTTAATAGCTTGAACTAACCCTGTAATGCAATTTTTAGCCCCAAACGGGTGCATTTGTGTATATCATGTGTTTATGATCCTTTTGGAAGCAGTTAGATGGATTTTGAATGGATAGTAAAGTTCTATTTCAGCAAACTGTCTGTGTAAATATCAGTGTCTTACTGACGGAACAACAATAAAATCCACACGATTTCATCTGCCATGTCATAAATAATGACATTTTTACCACAACATTTTCAATTTGGGAATATGAATATATTCTCAAGGCTTTATCACAGTCCCATTCAGATTTTATGAATGATATAAAAATGGCAAAATATTTATTGGTTTTGTGAAACATATACTGAAAAAAGTATTGTGCTTTTATTACCTTGTTCACACTTTTTCGAAACAGTGCCCTGACGTATCTATCTTTCTAAACAAAAACATCTTTATTCATACTTCATATTTAAAGAATAAAACACTTCTTTCTGAGAAACATTATGGTTAATGAAGCCCAAGGTCAACATCACTTAATTGGCTAAGGGCTTCCTGAATACAATATTGCCCAGAAAGTAATATTTCCTTCTGTTTATTATACTTTCTTGCTTAGCAATAGTTGTACACAGAAGTGCTAGAGTCTGCCTCAGACATGATTAGGCTCTACAAAAGCATAGATTAGAACAGATCCAGTAGAATGTTTGTGAAAAGTCCTTTTAAATACAATGCATTGTGACGTCACAAACCAATTTTGTTTACGTCATTCACCACCCAGTTCTTCTCAAAGCAGACTGAAGAAAAGCAATATTCACGGTTTGTTGTTCCACTTGATTAGTTACGTTATTTAAAATTCTTTATATTGGGAATTTTAACCTACAAAGGTACCAGTTTGAAGCATTTCATGTTAACATTATTTTACAAATGTATAATAATACTTTTATTTCCTAATCACACAACAATCAGCTTACATTTTATACATTTCTAGAAACCAGAAATCAGCCTACTACGTTTCTGGGAACAAAAAAATCACCCTACCTAAAAATTGCTTTACGTTTGTCTACACATTCACAGTTTTTTTATCAAAAACAGGCAATACCATGACAGACTGGCCGCAAATACAGCAATCTGATTAGCTGAAACTTAATTGAGGTATAATAATAAACAACATGCAGGACAAATAATAGTCAGTCCCCACCACCCTGGGAATTCATTAAATCACTATTGTGGAGCTTTGTTTTATGGAGTGCATACAAGAAATTCAATAACAATAAAATATGGCGCAACTGCAGAATCTCCATGACGGAACTAGACTATGGTAATTAATATGTAAATTAATAAATCTGAATAAAATTACACAAATGAGCTGTAGTGGATTTAAAGTTTTAAAACTACATGAAGTTGACAGGCTGACAAGATTATTGTTCAAAGGGTTGACAAGGGAGACAAGATCGACAAATACACATTCATGAGATAGAATGTTAATGAGATTTTGTTTACAGGTCAACAAATCTTTTTTATGAGATAGAATGACGCAACTGCAGAATCTCTCTGACAGAAGTAGAATATGTTAAAGCACACTTGTGATGTCATTCTATTGCTAAAAGTGTGCATTATTTTTAGGTAATGCACACTTTTTTGGTTCTAATTTACAGACACCTGAAACAACCAAAAGGTTTTTGCCAGAACCATGAGATAAATGCTATAAATTAAAAAAAAATAAACCTGAAATAAATGAATTCATCAAGAGGATGAAATAACAAGTGTGTTTTAATTCTAGTAAAACTGTTTAACAGTATCCAGTTCATTTGCCCAAAAAGTGTTCTCATTTTTTAGTCCTGCTATCCATATTAGAGTAGAAATTCTACAGAATAGAAGAAATACCAGAAAGCAATATTAACACATGGGCCCATATACAAAGGCCAATTTATAAATAACCATACTTGACTTTTAATAGATATATTTTAGTTTTACATTGTAACAAAGTATTTTATGTGTTGTATCACTTGTATGTATTTATTTATTTGGAGTTATACATCGCTTTCAACACTGTACAGGCCATATCACGATGGGTAGTTGGAAGGGCAGAGAAAACCAGTACATACAGTTCATCAGGGTTCTGTACTGTAAACTGCCGACCAATGGCAAGCAACTACCAGCTTTCCAACTTGAAGCCGTGCCGGGAACCGAACCCCGGCCTCAGAGATGGGAGGCGAGAGTGTTACCACTCTGCCTCTGTGGCCCCATCACTTGTATGTAACTTTCCGTGTGTTTTGAACATATAAACTTTGTAGTATTGTTTTTAGTCATAGTGCAGTAAAGTATGTACAATTTGCGTTCATACAAACAGAATACAGTTCAATTGCCTGTTGAAATACAACGGTCAGATGATACTTAATTTTATACAACTGTCAGATGATACTCAATTTTTACAAAAAGTTTTACAGCAAAGTTGTGTTAACTCAAAGGGAAAATTAAACATGTCAGACTCAGCTTCTGAAGGTTCGGTTAGTGACCTTGACTGTAGTGCAATTATTCAAGATACGGATAATGAAAACACATATGATTCTCAAACAATGCAATATGTTGCTGGTTCTTCACAACAGAAACAGTCAAATGCAAACGTTCAAAAATCGGATCTGCATGTGCAAGCTGTCATTAATGCTCAGATTTTGGAATAACTCGAAAAGATAGGCAGACATTTGGACAAAATTGAAAGCAAAGAATGTAAAAAGACAATTGATAAATCAAAAGTCAAAAATTCAAAACCTAAGGATGTAAAATTAAAGAAAATCAGTAAAGCTTAAAACTCACTAGACTTGCGTATGCGTACATAACCTTGCGTATGCGTTCAGCATAAACTCACGTATTTTGATCCTGCGTAGCTGTACTTTATATAAATAGTGTTGAAAGATTTATTACGACATTTAGCCAAACAGTTGTATAGTTAAAAAATAGGGGAAACTTTGTGAAAAACATCTGACATAAAAGGCCAGTACACAGGACTTCACTACATGCTAGAAGTGCAAGTTAATGTATGGGTCAGGATGAAAAAAAATTTCATCATAATGTTAATCTTTCTCAGCCGCATATTGATGTTTGTGTTTTTTTCTTTATTCTGGTTGTTCAGAAGACAATACATAAGATTTTGTTTTAATTATGGTCAATCAATTAGTGGTTAATCAATCAATTGATTTTGGTCAATTATGGTCAATCGATCAATTTATTTTGAATTATATAAATTCATAGTTTCCCTTATAGTTCAAACTCATAAGTTAAAACATAGAATAGTAACACTGTTAAAACTGGGAAGTGGTAACCTGGAATTAAAAATATTAACAGTAATTAAAAATAGCTCATGATTAAAGTGTAACATTTCAATCACTGACATTAATATCTGTTGGGAATATTTAACTAAATATATCCTACATGTATATATTTCATAACAATTGAACATTTAAATTAGTTGATGGTTGTTTTTCATTCAAATGCTTCCACTGCATATACAATAGACTGATTATAATTATAAACCTATTCTTGACTCATCACCACTGGCTGTTCAATCAAACAGTAGATTTCAGGAGCCCAGTATTTTATAGACTTTCCTCAAGTCCTTTTGTCTTACATATTATATGAGGCTTGAATGACTTTTTTACCAGAATGTGGGGCTGTATTTCAGATAAGTCTTTGTATTGTATGGATTTATAATGATTCCATGTATGTCACATTTGGTGGAACAAGAAATACAAAGACTCGGAGCAAGTTTAAGTATTTTACTATTTCTTGTAAAGGCAAAACTACTCAGATGTTAAAATTCTTACCCCAGCACAGAAATAAAGTTCTTTGATTAACCCTAATAAATATCAGTGGTTTTGAATATAGACCAAAATGAAATAGGTGCGTCTTGTAAGGGAGACTTAAAAGGCTATATGAAAGGCTGGGATAAAACACGCCTAGTAGGAGGTTATTAGTAGATTCTTTGGAAGACAAAGAGGTGTATATTAAGTACACCAGTATATTTTCTTTTGTGTGATAAACAAGTCTGGAAATCAGTTCTACGCATTGCGTACGTGTAAAAAAGCCCCCCTGTAGCTTTCATACGCAACGCAATGCGTTGATAATTCACGCAACGCAAGGCAATTTACGCAACGCATATAGTGAGTTTATGTACTGGGATTTACATTCAAAGCTTTTCTTGCGTATACGCACATGCATACGCGTACGCATACGCAAGTCTAGTGAGTTTTAAGCTTAAAGTGACACAGCCACCAGTCAAGCCTAGTGAACACATGGGTTCAAATCTTGATGCGTTAACAGACGAAACACTGTTGCAACTGAAAGTTGATCAAAGACTTCAGGAGTTGTCGGATCTGGCCAAAACAGGTACTAGTTCTAAATTCAAATCAGAGAGAGGTGGCAGTTTAGAGGTCTTGATTAAAAACAGAGTTAAATGGCCACACGAGTATGTGTTATCAGGTTTGAACAAAGAAAGGGTCACATACGACCAATTGAACGTGACAGTGGGTGGCTGGGTTTGGTCGAACTATATGGGATGAATCGGATCTGGTTTTGAGAAAACACATGCTAGAGTATCTTATATCCATTATGGATGATGCAAATGATTTCTCATGGACCTCGGCCAAAGCCAGCCAAGCAGTTTTACTGTGTCATATGGAACAAGGTGAAGTTAAAGATTATTCAGATACCTTGGCCATTGATCGGATCCGGTGTGCTAATGCACAGAAACATGTTCCGAATACTTTGTCTGTCATGTCGGAACAGTCAAATGGCAACAAAAAGTATGCAAAAGTCACAACATCCATGCCTTGCACTTATTATAATCAAGGTTCTTGTCTTCAAACCAAGTCTCTTGAGACAAGCGGGGTCTTGTACAAGCACATTTGTGCTTCGTGTTTTGCAATCAATGGCCGTACCTTCTCACATGTGGAAATAGAATTGAAAAATGATTTGGCATGGATGGACATAAGTTGAGGTCCATCCATGATTCTAGGGGTTTTTTTTTCAATCAGAATGTTTATTTATGTTTTTAGATCAATTTAACACATATGTCGGGGTAAACCAATCCTTGGATATCTAAATAGCCCAGACTAGTATGATCCAATCACAAGTTTACAGAGCTTAATTTCTCGTCATTTATAGTGGTTCATAACTTGATTGTATTTGGTATAAGACACAAACTCTGTAAACTGGAGAAATCAGAGCACCAAAGATAATATACATAGTTCCAGATATCTATTTCTCCAATCTGTTGGTTTTGATTCAAAATCGGAAGGAAAGGCTTGGTCACATTTTCTAGAGAAATTTCACTATACTGCAATATTACTTTTTCTACTCAAAAGCAATATTTATCAATCCTAACTGCACAAGTACAGCCCATCGTCTAATGACTGATATTCCTTACCTGATAGACAGAGTCTCAGGGTTGGCAATTTATCAATGTTCCTAAGTTTTAGCCCACTGGCGATAGGACCAAATGACAGACAACTGCCTGTATCTGGGATTTAACGTATGTTCTCTTTGTTCCTAGGTGAGTGTGTTACAGACTAGGTCACAGTGACCTGGATAAACTTATTGATAAAAAAATAACTTGGTTGAAAAACTAAAGCTGCTCGGAGGAATTACTGCATTAATAACACAGAAACCTGTTTTAAAAACTTTTTATCGGTATAACTTCAGATTATATCAAATTGACCATGATAAATATTATCCATTGCTCTATTATTGCTTTAACGCATGTCTCAATGTACAATTCCAGAGCCTTGATAGAATCCTCAGTTTGAAACAAAATATCGCATACCATTCTAGCCTCATCCTTTCATTATTTTGAGAGTCTGTAAGTGAGCTTCACCTTGATATATTAACAGAGCCGGTATGATGTCTTTGAAGTGAGAAATCCAGTAGTGCTCAAAGTCAAAACAGGATGAATAAACATCCCAACTTTATAAGTTTTCATATAGCAAATTAAAATTGCACAAAAATACTAATGTACTGCCTATATAGAAACAGGCTGCAATAAGTGAGTATTACAAAACCAAAAGCCTGTATCATCGCTGTCATTGTTCTAGCCAGACCAAGGTAAACCGTGTTTACGGAATTTCTCTTGGTTCTAACATGCAGCCAATTAACGAAAAGGTTGGGTATCTAAATACCAGGCATATATTTTTCCCTGGGACATGCTTTTTTAGGTTTTCTTGGTCATCCCTTTGCCCTCACTTATTTTGACTGAAAAACTCTAAATTACAGTTTGAAATCAAGATGATTATATTAAATTTTGGACAAGAGAAACAAACACCTGGCTTTGGAAAAAACTTGTCAGTTATTCACTTTTCCTGCTGCATTCCCCAGCCCCTTTGCAATGAAACCCTGAGGTGTGTATTCCATTGAACAGGCGACACTCTGAGAATTAATCTGGAACAATGTGAAAGCCCCATTAAGCTAGTACAATTCTTATCCCAGTGATCTACTTCTGGCTAGGTTTCATGATCAATCACACACAAAGTCAAAACGAGTGGAGTCTCTTTTGAACTCTGTAGGTGATGCCAGACATTATTACCCCAAATGAGAGACAAATTGCTCTGTTAATCAACCCAGAAAGGTTTGCACAAATGTCATTTGTAACGTCACTGGTCTCCATTTTTAGGCCTAATTCATTAGTGGGTATCTTTTTGAGGTTAGAAATTAGGAAACATGTATATGTCTGTGTTACAGGCAAAGCTTTGCAAATTTGCAATGAAAGTTATTTGATCTTCTGAAAAAGTAATGGAAGAAATAAATTTTTCATATTTATGTCAGCTTTTATTTTGGTATCTTTACATAATTTCCACAAAAAAAATGTTTTAATATTTTTTAACGTAGTTGTTTTTGTTTTACATCCATGTATGATTTTCTGTTAAAGAGCAAGAAAAGAGAAAAATGTTAACAAGAAAAATTTAAACAAGTACAACTCTACTTTGGTACTTCAAGTTTCCGGAAAATTGTAACCTTTATTTTGATACACGGTTAATTTATGTAACCTGCTTTCTGGCAAGCATTGAATTTTCTTATGTTCAAAAGGGGTACAATGTCCCAGTGGCTAGCATACTCTCTGCTCACCTCTGTGGTCCTACTAATTACAGGTAGTCACCTATACATAGTGTATATAAAGTGCCAATTTGATGTAGACATCTTCTAAGGTCCTGATGTTAAAGCAGGGATAATTCAATTGTTGGAAAGAGACTGTGTCTGTGTTAGCATCTGTTACAACCATTAACGTATCAATAACCAATAATGTATCATCTAACCAATAGTGTAGCAAAAATCGACCAATAATGTATCATCAACCAATAATGTATCAAAATTAACCATTAATGTATCAATTCTGTAACCAATAACATAAAATTCACTTGCTCCAATAACATATTAACAAGTAAGCAGTAATAATGTATCAACCATTAATGTATTAGGCTTCATCATCAGTGGAAAGTTGCAGTGTTGTATGGTATTGGGGCAAAGCGGTAATTTCTTTAGGTCAAGTAGGTCTGCAGTGGCCAAACGGTTAGCAATTTTGCATCTTATCACATGTTGCCACCTCTGTTTGGGTGTTACTAGTATGAGGTCCATAGACAGATTTTAGTACGCACCATGGAGACGCTTTTTTTGGAAATCTCACTAAAACAACGGTCGTTTTATGTGTATGTAGCACATTTTAAAGAAATTATCATCTTATATATTGCTTTTTATCTAGTTTCTTTAATTTGTCCTTTTTATATCTATATGTAACCCCAGTACACTGTTATACCAACTTGCCAGGAATTATCGTTGTTATTCTTATTAAATATTTGATAAATGTTTTCCCTACATCAAGTATTGGGTATTATCAAGTGTCTAATTTGTGTCTTGTAAGTTTTCTTTTAGTATATTTCCAATCAGTATATATCCATTACTCCTATTGTTAGAGTCTGGTGGTGTTGTCACTTAGCTTAAGGTGAGGCTGTAGTGTGGGGTGTTAGGGTGCCTGTGAGTTGCACACAGGATGAAGAATTGTGACTGTGTTGAGGTGTAGGGATATATTTCTTGAGGCCCCCAACAGTTGAGCTTAGCCATGGTTAATAGAAGAGGGCTTATGTTGTTACTGCTACTGGGTGGAGATGTGTTCCTCAACCCTGGTCCGTTCACACTCAATGTTTGGAATGCCAGATCCATAAGGAATAAGGGTCCACTGAACAGAAGTCGGCTTCATCATCAGATTGCTCAGTGTAATGCACTTGTAAACAATGACAAGGCAGACTATTACAACAAACTGATTTCAGACACTAGCCATGACTCTCAAAAACTATGGTGCGAGCTGCATAAAACCCTGAATAGGGTTTCTGATGCTACACTTCCATCACACAAGTCTGAAAAGTCATTGACTGACCCGTCTGCCTCCTTTTTTTGAACAAAATTTGAGAAAATTAGAGATACTTTCGCTCCCTCTGGCACTGAATACGAGGTTTACCCTCATTCAGATCCTCCAAAAATTACTGTCTTTAGGCAAGTTTCTGAAGATGCTGTTGATAAAACAATTAAAACCTCACCAACAAAATCATGCCTGTTAGATCCTTGGCTGACATTCCTTTTCAAGGAATGCATTGACATACTGCTACCAACGCTTACAAAGCTAGTTAACTGCTCACTCATGGAGGGATGCATCCCTGATGCTTTAAAATCTGCTGTGGTCACTCCTCTTATTTAAAAACCAAATCTTCCTTCAGGTGACCTGAAGAATTATCGCCCTGTATCTGGCCTCAGTTTTATATCAAAATTGGTAGAATGTGTGTTTGCTAAGCAGCTGTGAGAACATATTCATGTCCATAACTTAGACAACCTGTACCAGTCGGCATAATAAAGCTGGTCACTCAACTTCATTTATGTTCACTTATCATTGTCAAGAGGTGAACCCACTGCCTGAATATTGTTCGACTTGTCTACCGACTCGATACCATAGATCATTCCACTCTTCTCAGTTGCCTCCATATTTCGTTTTGAGTTGGTGGCTCTGTTGTGAAATGATTCACTTCCAACCTAAGAGACCATTATCAGCCAATAAAAATTGGTTCTACTTTGTCAGATGTTTGTAAACTCCTATTTGGCAACCCCTAAGGTTCTGTCCTGGGCCCTTTGTTGTTCTCATTCCCAGTAAACATTTTTTGGTTTTGCAAATGTTTGATAGGAAACGTTTGGCAAAGGTTAAAATTGATGGGTATGAAAACCATTTATAATAGAATGCTTTTTGAAACATTTTATGTATACCGTTTATTAAATGTTTAATGATAAATGTTAGAAAAATGTTACAAATGAATATTTTAATGTCTGAATAGTAATGGGGTCAGAGGTCAAATTCAGTATCTTTTTAAGGTTGCTCACTAATGAAAATATTATTTTATGTCTAAAATTGTAGTATACTGGATTAAAAATTGTGCCTCCATTCAATTCTTACTTTTAAGGATTACATGTGGGGAAATTTTTTACAAAGTTCTCAAAAATCCCTTATTATTGCTCCCTGCCATTTGTTTAGACATGTTTCAAGGTGAAGGTTTAATAAGCATTCTGAAAATATGGGTTAAAAATGTTTTTGACAGCATGTTAAATATTTTATGTGTACTGTTTATAAAACACTTCATGATGAATGTTTGAAAAACAGAATGTTAAGCATTTTATGTGTACTGTTTATAAAACACTTCATGATGAATGTTTGAAAACATTTCTAGCATAACCTTCATTTCTTTAGCTATTTTATAAATGTTTAAAAAATGTTTCTAGTCAAACCGAGCTTTTTCAGTTATTTTATTTAATAAACATTTTCAGTCAAAACATTTGTAAATAGAATGTTTATAAAACTTTTTTTAAACATTACAATGTAAACGTTTGTTTGGAAATGTTTAGAAAACCTTAAGATAGGGTTTGAATAGGTTTTAAAAGTGTTTTGTAAATGTTTAAACCATTTTAAAATGTTTCTAATGTTTACTAGGTTGTGCACCACCCCCCGCAGTGTGATTATCAGAAAACATAAAGGAATAAAGTTTTATTTCTATGCAAATGACAGCCAAGTTTATGCACATTTATCCAAGAAGAATGCATCTACTGCCTTTGAAAAGTTGAACAGGTGCCTAGATGATGTTAAAGAGTGGATGTCAACTAGTAAGCTCAAATTGAATCCTGAAAAGACCAAGTTTATCATCTTTGGTTCGAAGGGACAGAGGGACAAGTTGAATGCATGTTTTTCAATTGATATCTTAGGCAGTCCACTCTGTCCTGTTGACTCAGTCAAAACTTTGGGTGTGTGGTTTGATTCAGATTTTTTCCTTGTCCAAGCATGTTCAGAATGTCTGCAAAAGTTGTTTTGTTGAACTCCGTGATTTCAGACATGTCCGATGGTTTCTTACTCATGATGTTTCTGTACTTGTGGCTGATGCTCTTGTTAGTATTCGTTTGGATTACTACAACTCACTTTTCAGGAGCCTCTCCAAGTTCAATCTACACAAATTACAGTGTATCCAAAACAGTGCAGCCAGAATACACCAGTATAACTTCTATGCTTAAGAAATCGCATTGGCTTTCTGTTGCGCACAGTGTTTAAGACAGCCACACTTGTTTATAAGTTTCTTCACACAGGTTTTTCTTGGTATTTTGCTCCATATCTTTCTTCCTACAGCCGTTCTTATGATAACAGGTGCAGCCAAAGTGGTGGCAATTTCCTTGTCATTCCAAAGTTCTACCCTTCTGTTCATAAATCTGTCAAATAGTTTGGTAATAGTTTTGCTTTTGATGCTCCCACTATGTGGAATGCTCTTCCAGATGGGATTCGTGCCTCTCCCTCCCTGGCCTCTTTCTGAAAGCAGCTTAAAACCTACCTGTACACGAAAGAATACCTACCTTAGCCTGGATCATCCCCTGGCGTTCTCTGTGGTGCTTAACCCCTCTTGTGTTTCTGGATACTGAAATTTTGTTGACTGCTTTTTTGGTTTTGTTGTGCCTTAGAGCCCTATTGTATGGGTAGATTAATCACTATAAAAGTCCAATTAGAATTAGAATAGTTTATTAAATGATGCAGTAATGTTCCACGGAACACAGTCAAAAAACTATATAATAGTTAGACTTTAGGTTAATATATCCTGGATGAATGCTATGCTGTTGACATAATAACAGTAGTTTGCTACCAAATTTGTTAATACCAGTAATTTGCTGGGAGCCAGGGGTATTGTGTGATACACTTGCACACATATTTAAAGGCCTGATTGCAGTCATTGTTACTTTGAAACAAATTATGGATGCTCTGAAGTACAGTGACCTATGGATTATTAACTTTTATATAAAACAGCCCATTTAGCATGCAGGGTTAACAGTAGTATAACAAGGACAGAATTTTACATTGTCACATGTGGTCCATTTTTTAAGGTAATCAAAAACGTCTTATAACAAATTTTTGCTTTCCACACTAACCTGGATCTATAGAACTTGATTGTTGTTTTGCATGGTCTTGGACCATTTGACCAGAACGATCATTTTTCCTGGTTTAAAGATTATGTCCCCCCTTGCTAAATGTCTAAGTGGTGAAAAACCAGTGCATGAATGTGGGACAAGATTTGATAAACGTAGAAACGAGAAAAAATTGAGTAAATAAAGACCTTTAAAAATCTGCCCCATATATGTGAGGTCACATTGTGATACAATTTCATTGAGAAGTTTTACTTCAATTATTTTGTTTAGTTTAACCTGGAGAGGGGCATGCAACGGAACTGCTTTCTGATAGTACTTGAGCCTGTGGTCACTAAAGCAGGCCACATCCAGACCAAATATAATAAATTTACTTTTGATGGCTGATAAGTATTTAGCCATTTGAGGGTGCTTTACCCCCTTATAGTACAGACACTCCAAGAAACATAGGAGGTGGAATACATTCACCTGAGTTACAGCCCAGCCCATGAACACAGTGAAGGCCAGGAAGGTGTAGAATAGGGTAGCATAAGCCCTCTTGGTAGAATCTGCAAAAGCATTTGACAGTCTGGAGGTGGCAAGCTTGATGAGACAGGTCTCCGCAGGAGAACAGGCTGCAAATTCAAGAATAATAGAAAACTATATAGACTCATCAGTATACAACAACTCTTCATTCACAGCAATCCATATAACAGGGTGAATCAGTTCCTGTAACTTTTGGAAATTATTACATGTAATAAACCATCTAGACAGCAGGTCAGCGAATGTGTTGCATCTTCCTGCTACATGCACTACCTGTAAATCAATGTTACATGCACTCAGCCACATAAATATGTTTCTGGCAATCTTACAAAGAAATTCATCCCTTGCTTTACCAGTGTTGAGTACTGATACTACAGCTTGGTTATCACAATGAATTAGTACCCTGTGGCCTGCCCATTGTGAGTGCCAAACTTTTAAGGCCACCAGAATATTGATCATTTCTAGCGAGGCAATACTAATATTTTGCCATGCCTGTGGCAATGGCAAGGCATAGACTTGTGTCTCATAGATAGCCCCCAGGCCAGTTGTACACACATCTACGTAAACATTTCTATTAGGAGTATACTGAAAGTAAGTTACACCATTATATACTGGGATGTGACCATGCAGATTGGTGTTCAATCACAGCCCAGAGATCCAAAAGCAACAAGCTAAGGTAAGTTAGTAATTGTAATGATTGCAGTTCACTTGGAGCAGTTATACAGTTTTATAGAGTCAAGTGATTTATGTAACTAGAACGCAGTAAAACACAGAATATACATAGATATATATTACAAGTTTGGGCAAGAGCCTTTCCATCTACAAACAATGAAATCTATATGGTTAAAAGGTTATAACTACACATAAGACATAAAAGGCCCAACATAGACATAAGAATATATATGTGATACATTAATTAGAATGCACATGACTGGATTGGCAGTGTTGTGAAAGGTATCAATGGCCTTAGAGAAGGTGTATGATAAACCCACAAGGGGACCCTGGGCTGCGACTGAACAGTTGTGATACTCAGCAACTAACATTTGACTAACTGACTGTTTAAGATCACATGAGTCAAGAAATGTCATAAATTAAAACCATCGCCAGCAGGTACATTAAGATGGGGGTTGAAGTCACCAGAAATGTAATACACAGAGTTGATGGATGACAGGAACCCAACAAATAAAACAAATTCTTCTTAAAAGTTAGATAGATGATCCTGAAAGTTGATAAATGCAGGCAAGCAACAATGTGTGGCTAGGAAGCACTATTGACACCATGTTTTCAAAGGACCAATACAGACTCTATATGACACTCTGTTTTATGTGGTCTTTATGAAGTTCTAATGAACCAATTCTAATTCTAATTTCTAATAGCACTTTTATAGCGCTTAATCTCTGTCAAAAGGCAGACTCTAAGGCACATCACACAAAGCGACTGAACAGTTGTGATACTCAGCAACTAACATTTGACTAACTGACGGTTTAAGATCACATAAGTCAAGAAATGTCATAAATTAAAACCGTCGCCAGCAGGTACATTAAGATGGGGGTTGAAGTCGCCAAAAATGTAATACACAGAGTTGATGGATGACAGGAACCCAACAAATAAAACAAATTCTTCTTAAAAGTTAGATAGATGATCCTGAAAGTTGATAAATGCAGGCAAGCAACAATGTGTGGCTAGGAAGCACTATTGACACCATGTTTTCAAAGGACCAATACAGACTCTATATGACACTCTGTTTTATGTGGTCTGTATGAAGTTCTAATGAACCAATTCTAATTCTAATTTCTAATAACACTTTTATAGTGCTTAATCTCTGTCAAAAGGCAGACTCTAAGGCGCATCACACAAAAACATTGTTCAATATTCATAACACAGAGAAATTGCAGGGGTCAGCACCGCAGAGAAAGCAGGAGGAGATTGGGAATTTAGGGTGGATATGCTTTAGGGTGGTATGACTTTAGGGTGGTATGACTTCAGCTTTGACCTGAAGGAAGCAAGTGAGTTTGCAGAGCGGACCTCGTCAGGAAGGTCATTCCAAATCATAGGTGCGTCATACGCAAACCTGAGTCCAAAATGCTTTCGAGACTTGAAAACTGTAGCAAAGTGGGGAACCTCAAGAAACATGCCATCAGATTGACTTCGACGAGTGTTATATGCACTATGTCTGGGTATCAGAAAGGGGTCAAAGTATTTGGGGTTACCACTGTGTAGGAACTTATAAACAAGCACGGCAGTCTTAAAGATAGAACGGTACTTCATTGGCAACCAATGTAGTGCTTTTCTAACTGGAGTGATGTGTGAATACTTGGTGGTGTTGGCCACAATTCTGGCAAGACTGTTCTGAAGACATTGAAGTGTGCACAGATCAAGAGCTGAGAGACCTCTGAACAGAGAGTTACAGTAATCAAGACGACTTCCAACCAGAGCATTGGCAGCCATAAGGACAGCTTCATGTGTTAGATGTCCTCGGAGTCACTTAAGATCCCGGACATGAGCAAAACAAGTCTTGCAGACCTTCGTAACATGGCAAGAGAATGAGAAATCTGAATCAAACCAGACACCAAGGTTCCTAACTGCATCTACTGGTGATATAAGATTACCGAGTATGTTGATTGGGAAGGAGTGATTAAGTTTTTCATGCTGAGACTTAGAGCCAAACACAATGAATTCCGTCTTATCAGGATTTAGCTTAAGCTTATTTGTAAAGAGCCATCTCTTAATGTCTTCTAGGCAGTGTGACAGCTTATCAAGGCCCAAGGCAACATTTTTATGTGTGAGATGCACATACAATTGTGTGTCATCAGCGTAAAACTGGAAACTAATACCAGGATGATTCTGTATGACTTTACTCAGCGGAGTAGTATAGAGTGAAAAAAAGAATGGCCCCAGGACAGAGCCTTGAGGCACACCATACAATCACTTTTTGGCATCAGATAAAATTGACCCAATCTTAATGCACTGAACCTGGTCTGAGAGATAAGACTTGAACCAATCGAGGACAACCCCACCAACACCAAGCCAGGAGCTAAGAGAATCAAGAAGCGTATCATGGTCAATAGTATTGAATGCTGCTGATTGATCCAAGAGAACAACAGCAGTAGTCTCACCTTTAGCAAAAGCCAGATGAACATCATTCTTAATTGAAAGCAATGCAGATTCAGTTGAGTGACCTAGTTTATAGGCAGACTGCCTACCATTCTCTAGCTGACTGACATGGTCATTCAATTGAGAAGCAACAACACATTCAACAAGTTTCGATATGAAGCCCAGCCCTGAAACAGGCCTGTCGTTTTTTAAGTCATTGGGTAGTAGTGATGACTTTTTAATCAATGGGGTTACAATAGCCTTCTTGAACTCATCTGGTGCAACACCTTCTGACAATGAGCAGTTAACAAGCCTGGTAATAGAGGGCAGTAGAATATCTATACATTCTTTAACAAGAAATGTGGGCCATGGATCTAATAAACAAGATTTAGAGGGTGACTTCATGATAATTTTTCTAATTTCCTCCTGAGAAACTTGTTTAAACCAGCTGAAATGTGGCACATCAGGTGGAGGAGGAAAGGTGAATGAGTCACTAGAGGAAAATGAGTTTCTTATTTTAGCTATTTTTTCACTGAAGAAAGTGACAAACCGGTCAGCAAGACCTTTCTTAGATTTACGAGAAGGGAGTACCTCTTCAGGACTAGAGTGTAGTGCAGAACCTCTGACAAGGTTTCTAAAGTAATTTGCCTTATCTTTGTTGACCAGTAAATTGCACTGAGCAATCTGTCTTCGAAGTCTAGCTTGATTGTAGGCAGATTTATCTTAAGGCCAGATTCATTCCAGCTGTCGCCTGATGTTTTTTGCCAGTGGGTAGGACTCAGATAGTCAACCAGTAGCTTGTCTAGTAAAAGTACGAGTAACCAATGGTGCATGCTTCTCAAGCAATTTGCTCAAGTCGCCTAAGTATTGTTCACACAGAACACTGACTGTATTACCAGGGCATCTTATGAATGAAAAATTTTCCAAATCCTTACGCAAACTGTCCAAGTCAATTTTATGACACCTCTTAAAGGTGACAACATTTATCTTATGTGAAGGAGGATTAACTGAATCAAGCTGAGCAAGGACAAGAGCATGATCAGAAGTAAATTCAGCAACTCGTACATTGGAAATGCCACTGGCATCAGTAGGAGTGAGAACAAAGTCTAGAATATGACCATGAAGATGGGTAGCCATTTGAATATTTTGTGTAATATTGCATGATTCTAAACAGTTCTGGAATTTAATACTATCATTTGAAGAAGTATCCACATGAATATTAAAATCACCACAAATTAGGAATGAGGGAGAAACTGAGGATAAGTATTTTAAAAGATTGAGAAATTCATCCAGGAAACCATCAGAGCATAAGCCAGGTGGACGATAAACACAAGTTAACACAAGCGGTTGAGTCGTGGACCCAATTGCAATGCTAATATTTTCAAAGGAACTGAATGTAGGAGTTTCCACAGATCTAAACTGTAAAGCTTTGTTGATAAAAAATCCAACACCACCACCCTGGCCATGAATACGGGGTTTGTGGCAGAATTTGAAACCTGTCGGGGTGATGGAATGTAGAAGGCTGTCCGTATCCTCCCGCCAAATATGTGTTTTAGTGACAGCAAGAATGTCAACAGAATGTGCTGATACAGTATCATTGATGCAGGGTCCCTTGTTTCTTACAGAAAAGAGATTTGTCCAGGATTAAGCGAGATATCACCGCAAAGCAACAATAGGGTCGCAAGGCCATGACGCTTAGCCTCACAAGGGAAATGATGTGTATTCAGGACATAGCTATGGAGTCTGTAGGGGTGTGGTAATGAAGTAAGACCATGAGCAGACTACGAAATAAACACTTTGGCATCACTGTATCCTGACTTTCTCCAAAACAAGAGTAAGTGAAACACCCAGCGGATGGTAGATATTGCCCTCCAGTTCCCTAAACTAAGAACAGGACCGTGAGGAGTAACACCAGTATTCCTTAATACTAAGTTGTTTGCTATGTGACACAGTTTGTCCACTGTAATTCCATCCCGTGGGTGACTCACGGGCACCCTACACTCCTCACTGAGCCTCTAGAATAAAAATTTCCCTAAACTGAACTAAAAAGAGATGGCCTTAAGCTAAAGGAAGTATTGGAGTGACTAGAAACTGCAAATAGATAATGATATTCAGAAGATATTGACAGCCATAACAGTAAAAAAACAACAATGGACTAAAATAAAATTAAAATTAAACCAACACCACTACCAATACCTAAAGGACAAGGCTTTTGAAGAAACACAAAATACTGAGGGGTAGCAGATCATAGAAAACTATCCGTATCACTTAAAGCTACATGGGTTTCCATAAGGCAAAGGAAATCAAAGTCATGAGAAATCACAAAATTAGCAAGAAGTCGACCTTTGTTCCTGATAAAACCTGGCATTCAGAACACCCAGCTTGACAGGACCAGGGTTAATGGACACATCAGTGCCCAGTGGAAGCAACAACACAAGACATTCTTCTGTAAACAATGGATGTGAATTTATGACATGAACAGGTGCAAAAAATGTTTCCACCTTTTGCCAAGGAGATGGTTAATATGCCCTCTGATGGAACCGCTCAGACCTGTGAGTAAGTGCAACTTCAAAAAGTGCCAAGTAAAGGAGAACCTGTAGGACGAACATGACTATAGTGGGATTGTTGGGAGTAAGAAGAACTAAGTTACACTCAACAATGGAGGGTCTCAAAAAATTTAAAATGTCCTTACACCTCACATAGTCAACATTCTTTGTCCCGTGGGCGACTCATGGGCACCCAAACACCCACGACTACAGCCTCACCTGACACTAAGCTAAGTAACAACCCACAGCAGACAACCAATAGTAGGGTTAATAAAATCATCGGAGAAAGAACTGATACCACTCTAAGATGGACGATAATCCCCACTATGTGACACAGATAATTTTACAAGTGTAAGTTTGTACCGATAATACCAGGCTAGATGGGCAATAATACCCGCTACTTGAGTAAATTAGGTTTTACAGTGACTGGGAGCAAATTAAAATATAAAGACACAAACTCCAGAACATCATTGGAAATAGCTTATGAGATGACATTTTGTGTAAATTATGATGAATACGTCTAAAAAGAATTGTTATAATACTAATATTTTTAAAATAGTGTCTCCATGATATGGACTAAAATCAAATAGAAGGACAGGTGTGAAAGAACCTAAACTCAGTTTTGCATTGCATTGTAGTTTTTCTGAGATTGGTCCAAGCTTATGCTAGATTCTTAAGATACAAAGCAGAAACCTTATATTCAAGCATTGATACACACCTACATTTGGTTCTCTTATAGTCTCACATTTGTGACATTTTGTTTGTATCACCAATTGTCAATTTTAAAAGGACCATTGTGGTGCAGTGGTAGCACATTCAGCCCCCTCTCCAAGATTTGAGTTTGAGTACCAGCCTGACCTAAGCTGGTAGTTATTTGCTGTTGGCCGGCAGTTTACAGTACAGAATCTTAACCAGTTGTATGTACTGGTTTCTTCTGCCCTTTCAAATACCCATTACAATACAACTGATACTGATGTGCTATAAATGATATAAAACACCAAATAATAGATTGGCAATTCTGTGGCATTTTGAGTGATTAAAATCATTATTAGATAACCTTGCTGAAAGTTTAGAAATTTCTATTGTGCGATGAAAATAATTATTTTTATTATGATGAGCAGATTATTATTCCTGTTAATACAAGTTACTTGTAAATGTTACTATGAAATAAGGCAAAAGATTTTCTTAGCATGAATCTTGAACTTATAAGAGAGGGAAGTTACTTTAAGTTATAATATAAAGTCCATTAATGTCCATATGCAGCAATACCATGAAATTACTAAATTACAATACACATATGAAATTACTGAGTTACTGTACAATTTCCATGAATTACTAATTTCAATGTTAAACATTGCCTGATCAAAATTGAAACCCAAATACAAGAGGAAGTGACCCTGTAGAGCTGAGCTTGACCCGAGAGGTCAAGTTCACCCCAGTAGATGACCGCAAGGTCACCCAGACTCCAGGTTCTGCCAGATGGGAGGAAAGGTATAATACACACAAGTAAATGATTGTGTGAGTGAAATTTTTAAGGGTGAACCCTTGAGGAGCTAAGAGGTGACCTTAAGTCAAATCTTAAGTAATACACATAATTCTCGATTACACACATAAAGAATCCCTACACATAAACTAAAACCCAATAAGAAACACACAATTAAAACCAAGATTAAAAACATAACTAGGCTGATTAGACTACTGTAATGGGTAGGGAGGGTGGGAAGTGAAATAAAACAGTCCTTCCACTCTGGCTTCTACACATAAACTGAGGCATTTCCCACTATTTTCTGGAGGGAAAACAAGCCAAGCATTCAGATTGGCTCCTTCAAATTGGTCACTTAGCTACTAGCTAATGCCACAGAGTACAAAGTGGGTGCACCGACAATCTTAAGGTGCAGCCACACATAACTGGGGAAGAGGGACTGACATCTGTGATGCCCTTGACAACACAGTTGACAGTCCCCCCCCCCCCCCTTCCCAGAAAAACACACTCTGCGGAGCATTGAGTTTATTAAATACACATAACAAGTATAAAAGTGTAAAGAAATAGTATGAGTATAATTCAAGGATATATGAGACTACTAAGTTATTTACATGTATAGTTATAATATAAAGTTAGTTATAATATAAAGTCCATTAATGTCCATATGCAGCAATACCATGAAATTACTAAATTACAATACACATATGAAATTACTGAGTTACTGTACAATTTCCATGAATTACTAATTTCAATGTTAAACATTGCCTGATCCCACTTATTTTCGATATCCCATCTACATATATGTTCCTAGGAGTAATCTTGTAAATCTCTCTTTTATATGACCCTGTATGAACCTGTATTTATATGTTTCATAATGGTCATACATATAAGTACGTGGTATTATGATGTGTAAATGTTTTATAAAATTATTAGTGTGACGAATATTTACGTTGATGTCATATTTGTAATAGTAGTCGTATCTGATCCATTTTAGTAAATTTAAATCCTAATCCTTGTTTCTCTGGGCAGCTGGCGAATGTCTGATTGCTTTCTATTTTCAATGGAATACATTATCTTTACCTGTTGATCTATCTATCTAAGCGGCTGTATGTGGGTTAAGGCTTTTTACATTAGTTAGTTAGTTAACAGTTTACTGACACAGACTTGCTTCTGAGTTGCTACATTCAGTACTGATTCGGGGATTTGACTTTCTCATTAGTTATCATCCTCACTTCCCAACTAGCTCTAATTGTGTAAATAGCTTGGTCTGTGGTGTAGCTGTTTTACTTTAAAGCAGTCCAGTGGGAATCATAAGGTGTCTGAAGGTAATGACATCTCTGACAGTTTAGCCAAGTCAGTTAGGGGGTGACTCATTTGTATTTATGATTGTTTCTTGCTTGTAACACATTGTGTGGCAGGTGGTATTGATATTAGTGTCCCAAACTAGTAGAAAAACCTTAAGAGTGTTGAGAAGCTAGGTTGCAGTGATACTGAAGAAGGACAACATATGTTTCCATGAGGGACTTGCAGTGACCGGAAAATATACAAAACCCATAACAAAGAAGTACTGCTAGAGCGGAGACGACATAGAAGTATCCCCATATTGTAATTTCACTCTAATGCTGCTTTTTATCTCAACCCTCATAATTGGTTAGTGTGACCATGACTCTAGAATGATAGAGTGACAAAATTAACCGGATCATTTACAGAACCAAATCACACTACAGGCGGTATTGCCCGCAGTAGGCCCTGTTTGGTGAAACATCACTGTCCTTGGACTACAGTCTGACATCCATATGCAAACTGTCCATTATCTTGTGAATCCTACAGAAGTTTTAGACTGTATAAATTTCCGCCTCTGATGTCAGTACTGTTGGCATGTGCAGACGATTTCACGCATGCACGTATGAATTTCTGACTGTGGTAACCAAAGGTGTGGTCATCGGTGTACATAAGGTTGTGATTCAGTCATCTTTCATTGTAATGTGGCAATATAAGGTGAGTTAAGGTATTAGTCCTTTTGCCACGTGTTCATCCGACAGCTACTGAAGGTGAGTTGAGGCTGCTTCTCAGTGATGCTAACATGGGTTAGCATGAAGTGGGTCGATTTTTCAAGTGTTTTTAGTGCTGTATAAAAAGTAGATTGGCCAGAAACATTATGTTTGACAGACATACAGAAGAAAGTGATAGCAGCAACAAAATGCAAAAATTGGTTCATAACTTTTTCCCTCAAATGTAAATTTGTACAAAATCTTTGAAAATATCTGCCCTAAACATTCCTGAAGTGGGTCGATACTTTTCCAATATTCATATTTTTTCAATGTGTTTCTTGGATTTATTATACTTAAAAGTTCACAAAAAAATGTTCGCCAGAAAGAAATATAAATCCATGATAAATAGATCTCGTTTGTGAATATGCCATGGTGTAATTGCTGTCAGGATTTTCCCTCATATGAGAAGGACAATAAAATTTAATTTTAATAATTTAAATTATTAAATTTAACAGACATCAAAACATCACAATCTGATCTTTTATAATTTAAATATGTACTGTAAAACTTTCCCAAAAATTTCATGATACAGGAATACAGCAAACTTTTATTTTGGTAGAATTTCTTGAAAAATTGACCCACTTCATAAATCGACCCACTTCAAGCTAACCCATGTACTGTCGTTCCACTGTTATTGACGGTTAAAAAACCTTGTCCAATCAGTGGTTATCCGCCTGTAGTGTGAACAATTTGGATGAAATGGGGTGACCGGGTAAATGTCTACTACCCCACTACCAGGCTACACTCATATATTTCAACAACATTTGTAGCACACTTGTGTGCATATTTGTTATGTACAAGTAGAGTTTTTGTACAAGTTGCAACTTATACAAAAAGCCTGTACAAGTTTCAACTAGTGGGTAACACACTTGTCTAGGAACTCAGAGGACGTGGGTTCAAACCCAGGTACAGGCAGATACATAGTGGCTCGGATGACCACTTAAAATGGCGGTCCTCTGTCATTGGGTCCTATCCCCAGTGGCAGGCTAAAGAACCTCAAGGACGTTGATAAATGGTCATCCTTAAGCCTCTATTTTCCAGTTAAGGGAATGTCAGTTACTTGTGAGTTGGGGCTGTACTTGTATAGTCAGATGGGTTAAATAGCACTTTGAGTCCTGTAGTATATGGAGATATTGCGCTGAGTATAAATACACAAAACAATACAATACTAGAATAGTTACAACTTGTACAGAATTTTACTATCAAATAAATCCAACTTGTACAATACTGTTGTACAAGTTTGATTTAAAAAAGAATTTTTGTTAAATTAAGAATTTTATTGAAAATATATCTTATTATAGTTTTTTTTTTTGAAAAATGAAGTTTGGGATTTTAATTTTGATTTCAACTGCTTTAGTGAAATCAAACCTCATTTATTCGATCACTTCTATGAAATAATCCAAAAGATGATAGCACAATATAAATGACTGATTTCAGTAAAATAGACAAGAGCCTGTTACCTTATAAAACCTAGTGTATAACATTAATAACAGTTTACAATTCCACTACATCACACCATCTGATATTCTTGTCAGTCTTTTACAATTAAAATAATCACCTACCCACCAGTAGTGATACTTCTTGTTACATGGTGTTACATAAAGTTAACTATTAGGTAGGCCTCGTGATAATTCATGAATATAAAACAGCAGCTTTCAAAAACAGATCAGACATATGGACATTAGTACACTCTCTGACATTCGTCTACATCAGTTCAATTATAAAATACTAAAACCATTTGAACTAACAAGGGGATGCGGAACTTGTCAATAAAGTGGATAGTACATCGATATCTGGATCCTATCTTTACCTAGCTTCTCCCTCTAACATATGGGGGTCAAAAAATATATAATACAAACATAACATAACAAAAATGATGAAATAGACCAAATACAAGGCTAAAAGGGGCAAACAATTGAGGAAATTGTAACAAACAAGTACATGTACTTCCATCTTATTTTGAGGTATAGTGAGATGCTGTGACTTGCATATGTATTTTTGGTAAGTACATGTACTCTTTCATGTCCCAAAGATTAACGCCATGACAGCTGCTTTTGAAACTGTGTCAAATTCATTGCTCTTACAGGTTCAGACCTCGACAAGGGGCGGGTAGATGGATCTCATAACAGGCGTACAGTTTCATTTGACTGAATGTATTTTGATCTATGAATTTATTTTTGGACGTAAGAATCTGCCAGAGCAGAAATTAATCAGCATAAAAGTATAATTAGATAAGATTACATATGGGGCCATGAATGGATCAGTTTGCATGATTTGAAGACAAAAAAATATTAACATAATATTATAATCATTGTTATGACCAAAACATGCTTGGGTAAATGTATATCTCAGGAAAAAACTGTTAGCATATAGGACTCAGAATCAGTGTCGGTTAGAATCAAAGGCATTCATATTATGTTTTCACAATTGTTTTCACAATTGTTTGTCTGTGTGTGTTTCTTTAGTTTTGCTATTACTTTTCTTGAGGACGCAAAGTTATTTTTTCACTTATATATCATCTATCTATTTATCAAATTAAAGCATATTAATGTTATTTGCTAGGTTACAAAAATAATTCAAAACATATCTATTTGAGTTTTATTTACAAATTTGCAGTTCATAGACCTTATTGGTGAACACTGTGTCATCAAATGACAGATAAATATTACCTTGGCTCATTCCAGACCCCATACATTATTTCTAAGGTATCAAAATTTGCCAAACAATCGAGTAATATGCGTTAGTAAATGTATTATTCACACATTGTGCAAATCTGCAACCAATCATTCAAGGTTGTCCCAAAGTAATTGTCAGTCCCTGCCCCACCCCAAGAAGACAACATGCATGCGGTTAAATTTTATTATATATAATTATATGTATCTAACTATAATGTATATACAGATCCAGTAATAATACACAAGTTACAACTAAGATTATTCAGTCACAGATACATACAAGGTTACATAAAGTAATTAAAATGGCATGTAAGTTAGTTATAATAAATTTTATGCACATGAATTATAATTACTTGTAGCATAGGAGTGTGAATACACAAAACATTAAAACACATATAATATATCTTTGTAAATAAATAATATGACATGAAATTCCAGGGTCACTAACTGAGGTCACATGACGAGGTCAAAGGTCACACACCAGTTGCCAGTTCAAGGTCAAGTGAGTGACCCCTGTGGGTCAGACATAGGTCAGAGGTCAGCCCATCCGGGTTCACCTCGAGGTCAAAGGTCACCTGACTGAAAGCCAAGGTCAATCTGATGTGAGCAAGGTTACATTTTATAACATGACCCTGAAAAATGAGGGAGATCTATCCCAGCTGTGCTGTGTATAGCACTTTAACTTTGAAATTTCTATTACTATACATCATACGAGACCCTCAAAAACTCAAAAGCAGGGTAGGTTATGCATTATCTATAATTGCAGCAAAAGAAGCAGCAATATCTCTACTAGAATTTTTGTTTGCCTGTATGTAGGCCCAGACACAATCCGACGTCCAGGAGCCATGGTGCTTAATACTCCCCAGGGGCATATGAGAGTTGTAAGCAAAAGAGGCCCCTGAACGCCGGAAAGTGTGGAATGTGAAATGTGATGGACATAGGCCCATTCTAACATTCAGTTTTGACAATACTTTTCTGATTCTGGAGTCTATAAGGACCACCCACCCTCTGGAGGTTTTAATCTGGAATAAGGGACCTTGGGGTGCAGGGTCATACATGGCTATAGCCTTTTGAAGTGCTGTAACTGGACATAGCAATGGACATGAAAGCTTTGGTACTGTAACTGTGTGTATCTTGTCTCTAGTTTGCAAGGTCTTTGACCATTTTATGGCCACATGCATGAACTTCCTAGTGACCTTAATATCACTGGGGGTTAAATTTCTTGATGGGTCAAACGCTCCAGCAGCATGAGGAGCAATGTTAGAAATTCGGAGAAAGGCAAAGAAGGCCAGTAAAAAGGCTGCTTTAAAAACTTGACCACAGTGAACTGTGTCACATAAGGTGACCAAGACTTTGAGCTGAGATAAGGTCATGACATTTCTTTGGACCACTTTTAGTGGTCTGTTGATTTTAAGGGCTTTGATGAAATAAGCAATTTGTGGGTTTTCAAACACTGAATGATTTAATTGATAGATGATGAAACTGGCCTTGAGAGCTGAAACATTGTTGGCCACCATGTTTACTGATACACCATTTTCTACCAGATACTGTAAATAAGCCATGACATGGTGCAAATTTACTGATGAAATAGCAATTCTAGAACAATGACAGAATGCCAGAAAGTTTTTAAAAAGCATGTGGTAGCACTTCCTGGTCTTAGGTCTTAATGCTGAGTTCAGTGTGACTGTGGCTTCTCTGGTCAGCCTTGCGAGGCGAACGGGACCTGAAACAAAGTGCACCAACTGTAACATCAACATAATATCAACATAGCATGACACATAAGAACTTTAATAACTTAATGATTTGGACTATAATTTTATCAAATATCATGATCCAGGTCTAGCAGACCTACATTTGTATGTAGCCACATAGGGGAATCCACTAAGGTATGCAACCTGGTGAGCTGAGCATTCGAATTGGTCCATCTAGACAAGAGGTCTGCGACCTGGTTTACCTTCCCTGGTATGTGTTTGTATATGGCTTGAATGTCCTTTTTGGCAAGCTCCATCCATGTGTTCCTGGCCACAGCTGCCAAAAATGGGTCCTTGGCTTTTCCAGTGGTTAGGACACTAGCAACTGCAGCATTGTCACATTTTATCAGAATGGATTTCCTGTGCCAGAGTGGGGCAAAGACACGTATGGCTACCAAAATATTTACCATTTCAAGTTGGGCTATGCTCAGGTTTCCATAGTGGCTGGGGAGGGGGAGATGGTATACCAGGCTCTCCTAACGTCCTCCCAGTCCTGACAAACATGCATCCAGTTCAACAGTGTGTTGAGTCCTTACATGGTCATAAAATGATATTCCATTATATTTGCTGAGAAATGCACTAAACCATCTTAGATCCCTTTTGAAATCTTGGGTCAGATTTATGACGCTGGCATCATAGTTGCTTCTCAGCAACTCTAACATTCTATTTAGGAACATTCGAGCTGGGGCCACACATATGTGGACATACAGCAGATTGCCTAGTAGTGACTGTAACTCTCGCTTTGTGCATACTCGTTTGCTAGCCCAGGCGTCAACCATGTCTACAATTCGATGCATTTTTTCTTCAGGAATGGATACTGTACGTTGACGCGTGTCAACCTCAATACTCAGACATACAACTCTGGTACCTGGAGGTACCAATTTTTTAACGCTTACGTCCAGACCCAGGCGTTTGAGGAGATCTTGTAGAAAAACGCATGAACGACGGGCGACGCTGGGCGTCGCGACCCCTATAAAATCGTCCACATAATTTATGACGGTGAAACCATGTTGACGCATGACGTGACGCACTGTGTCGCTGATTCGTTGAAAAATTTGGGAACCGTGCCTGCTCCCGAATGGCAGGCACGTGTCGATGTACGTTGCGTCACCCCATGACAGGCCTAGTAAGTCCAGGTCACCTGGATCTATCTTGACGTGGCGGAAAGCCCTGCTAATATCAACTTTGTACAAGTGAGTGCCAGGGCCTGACGCCTTGACGCATGAGGTAATGTGATCAATTGTGGGAAGTGACAACACAAAATCTGTGCCCAGGTATGAGTCCTTATTTACCCCTGTATTGACAGAAAAACCCTTTGGCCAAGACAGATCAACAATGACACGTCTGTGTGTGGAGTTTGGCTTTTCTCTAGTCATAAAAGGACTTTTGTGACAATCAGGGATTGGGTCAGTGTGAAAGGGGCCTAGAATGGCACCAAATTGAACTTCTTCCTTTAAATAGGCTTCAATATCCTCAGGGAATTCAGTAGCTGATGAATGATTTTTGCTATCAGCTTGCAGAATGCTGTTTCTATCATAATCAAGAGGGAAACCAAAACGCAGTAGGTCCAATAGTTGTGTGTCCCAATAACCTTTCAAAACCTCTTGCCATTGGTCAACACATAGTTGGGTTTGAACAGGTATTCTGGATTTAAGGAAATTTGGGACACCACTTGCTCTGATAACACTGTGTGCTTGGAATGGAGTGAGGGGGTCGGTATTTGCTGTTAGACTACACGGGGTTTTGAAGCTTGACAAAGGTATAAAGCCGAAGTCGAATTCGCTCTGTGCCCTCCACTGGTGAAATTCAACGCAATGAGATGCTTTATTGTCTTCTATCAGTGCTCGTATGCGTCTAGGACACACAGTATTCAAGAATTTATCCCAGTCGTACATATTGTGTATATCAAACCGCGGGACTGTGTGGTCGACACTTTCTTTGTTAGGCGAGTCGCTTTTAGTGGATGCTTTACCTTCAATATTGAACGCGTTTTCATGACCAGCGTTGGTTTCTATAACCGGTGCAACCGCGTTTATAGTACCCTGGACTTTTTTGTCACTGTGAGTTGTGAGATTTTTGGTCACTCTGCGGCAGGGGGATATTACACTCACCTCTACCTGGTCCACCGGGCTACAGTGGTCTAACTGATTAGCAATACCTACCTTGCCATTGAAGGTTGAATTACTATACAGGTGACCCGTTGTGGGTCTTGTTTTTATGGTCCTACCTGTAGCTTTATTAGTCTTGTGTTTGCTATGGGTGTTTCCAATTACCTTGTTTTCCTGTAACAGGTCATATTTCTTAGTTCCTGAAAACTTGGAATTATAGAAAACCCGAGTGTACACTTTTGTGATTTTTGACTGACCAAGGGTTGTGTTACTGCTATCAGTATGAGTGACTTTGGTACCCACCTGTTTGTTGTTGCTGCTCAGCGTCTTAATTACTGAGCAGCTTGCTGCTCGTTTTTTGACTGTTTCTGTCTTTTAGCAAAGTAACAATCCTTTTCAGGATGGGTCATATTTCGTCCCTGAGTGATACAGTAGGCACAAATATGTCTCTGGGTCTTGCCATTAAGCTCATGATCTGCATTATGAGGACACGTGCCCCCCTGATATGACTTGCAGAACCATGGTTTGCGCTGGGGGTCTTGATTTCGAGCCCAATTTTGCTTGTTACCGGGGTTATGACGTTGGGCATGTGCCCTGCGTATTCTATCTATGCGCTCAGTATTTGCCCATTCGAGTGTGCCCCTTTCCATCTCACACAGTAAAACTGCATGAGATGCCTTAGCACTAGCCCAAGAGAAATCATTTGCGTCCTCCATTAAGTCACATAGATAAGATAGCATTTGTTGCCTGACATTTTGATTTTCCTCATCCAGGACCCCCCTGACAAAGCCATTGACAAATTGGGTTAAGTTTAGCTGATCAAATGTGATGCGTTGCCTACTAGTACCCCCTAGTATGTACTCATGAGGCCAAGTGACTTTTTTAGCTACGACTACGTCAACAGGGCCCCCCCTTTTTGACTTTATCACCTGATCTTTACCTTTCATGGCCTGGGACCTCTCCAAATCCGCTACTGCCCTATTGACATGCTTTTGGATAGCTTTTGAGGATCTCAGAGTACTTAGAATGGGTATTTCACAATCATCATCTGAATCACTATCACTCGACTCATTGCATCTTTTACATTTAACAGTGTCACTTTTACTTTTAGACTCAGTACTTAACTTAAAGTCCTTCTTTCCCTCCTGACGGCGTCGTTGCCCACCTTCAGCCACTTGATGTTCCACTACGTCAAGTCTGCTGGACACTTTCTTGATCTCTTCCAGGATCTTGAATTGAAGTGACGCACTGCCTCCATCAGCTGATTCCATGTCATCTTCGCTGCCACTCTGGTCCTCGAGACCTGGGGTCGAAGCCCTCTTGACAGAAAAGTCCTGCTTTTGAGTGACAGATGACTGCCCATGTAGAGACATGGGGCTCATAACTTTACTTTTACTCAGCTGAGAGTCCCGACCATCAATCACACCTTTCTTCTTCCTGGATTTAACTGGCATTTCTTCAGCAGCTGACTGTTCATTAAATATTTCTTAGCATTTTTTTCCTGTTGGGGGGAAGTGTCTTTTGTTACAGTTACTGCACCAGCCCTTGTGCTTCCCCATATTTTATAAAGTCACTCTACACTATGAAAATAAGGAAATAGTCCTGAGCACGCTGTCCAGACAGATAAGACAAAATTTGGCTAATTCACTGCTACAAGGAATCAGAAAAACATAGGGTAGACCGTCCCTCAGTGTTCAGCCAAATGACGCCTTATGATGTCTCCCACAGCATCCTGAGGAGTGTGACCCCGTCACATGTACTTAAATGACATATAGCAATCGTCCTTTAAACACAAGTCACAATTTCCTTCCAATAAAAACGTTCAGTAATATAAAATCAGTTAAAATCAAGCTGTAAAACACGTAAAATAATAGTAAAGTCAAAACAGAGAGCAAAACAATTTTTTAGTCCTTTCTTGTTGCTCTCTAAATTCAAACTGAAAAACCCAAACACTTGGGAGGTTATGACCTTAAGGTCAGCCAGTGAGATGAGAGCTTACAACATCTGCTTAGAGATGAGAATGCTACCCCAATTAGTGAAGGAAAAAATAGCAGCTGAATTATTTAAGGTAGGTCACAATATCTTGGGGTGGGGAGGACTGACAGGCGTGATGTCTGGACACCACTAATGAAAATCTCACCTATTTTTAAAGTGCTTAATTTCTGGAAAAAGAAACAAAATAAGATTACACTCGGGCCTGCATAATCAGGAATGTCAGGAGGTAAACCGGCAATGGTTTTATAATATTTTGAATATTAATTGATTGTGTGACTTTGGACAAATGTGCCGACTAGAAATAAATAGTATTTTTAATATAAAGCTTTTTCTAAGATAAATATTTCTATATTCTATCTTTTATTATTAATAATCCATTCTCATGAGATTGGTGTTTCAGTCCAAAAATTACAGGCCATACAAAATAAATAACTGTTTCCTTGATAATTCATTCTGTAACTTTTGTTTGATCTTCTTTTATTTCACTCTGATGAACTCATGATACCTGATTTCCAGTGATAAATAATGTTTAAAATTATGAAGATTGAATTTATGTGATTTTTGATGAACTTAGAATAAGAATTTAGAATTGAATTTTGATGTATCCGAATAGAATTTTGCTGTTGTCTGTTCTGATGTTAATCCTAATCTGCCCCGTATAAGGGAGGTACCTCTGCAAGAAATACAAGCATTAGGTAATGAGCTTGCATGCTGTCATTGTTCAGATCATTTAAGTGATGTCTGGAAAGACTATAGTTGTGTGGGTGGAAGAGAAAGAGAGAGAGCTGAGCTTAATAAAATCTGCTCTGTGGAGTAATACCATAAGTGCCTTTATTTAATTTCACTGAGTGCGAGTTGTTCTTCTCCTTAATTAGTGATGATTAGAATGGTATACAATATAGTGCAGCTATGATACTTGCAAATGCATTTAAGTCATCATAAAAACCTTTACTTTACACAAAAACTGCTCCCAATTTACAGGCTGCGGACCCGTAAGAGATTGATATAAAGTAAAAGTGGATATACTGACATCTCCATTCCCTAATTTATATATAGTATAACAGTTTGTTATATTTTTCATGTTCTTAATCAGTTGCCTATGGAAACGAGAGAAACAGAGACTCAACAGAGGCAAAAAAGTCGGAAATTGTGGTCTTGATCATATTTCAGCATGATCAAGCCATGGCTAGAGCACCCAGCTTGTATGAAAATAACCCCGATCTGATTTTGCAGTTTTGGAGTTGAGTGCATAAGTGCTATGTGAACCAATGGACCTAATTATAATAAGTAACAAGAGGATCTCAGCGAGCTCTTCCAAAGCACTTGATAATAAAGTAGTGAGAACATAAATATTATTTTATACAGACAGTGATCACTCTTAAAACTTTAATCTAAGTTTGACCAAAACCCATCTTTTTATTTTTTACCATATTTAAACCAGTAGCATTTGTGTAATCCTGTTAAGAAGCAAAATGACAAATAAATAGTCACGTAAATAATATCTCATTCGAGGACATAAAACAGCATAATATTAGGTATATTCCGTTTTTGCTTTCATCACTCTGTGAATTTGTAACTACATATTTTTGCAACTACAAAAACTGTTCCAATAATATACTGAGTTTGTTTTACAGTGGCATAATGTCCTCAAGAAGGAAAGATCCAAGAATTAGGAGCTCGTTATGTTATTTGTTTTCGACATTCTCTAGCTCCCCCAAGAAATGGCTAAGCAATTGTGATTTAAAATTTATTAAAACATTAACCCTAATAAATAAATGTGACTACTAAAAGGCTGTATTAATAACAATTATTGGCTTTCTGGTTGAAATTACTTCAATAGTAATGAGTAGATCTTCATGAAATTTTTGTGTGGGTGGAGCCAAGCCAAAGAAAGTAGTGGTTATATTTTGGGAAATAATTGGATCACATTATAAATACAATAAAAAGATTTTTGAAAACGTCCCATGGTGGAGGTCCACGCCCAATTAGTGCATTCCAGTCATGAATGATATTAAAAGAATTGGTAAATGGGAAAGTTATAATTTTATATAAAAAATTAGGTAATTAATGTATCTGAGGTTTTATCTTGAATTGAAACACCATATTCAAATCTGAGTATGCTGATTTTAATGTTAACCGACTGGAAATAATAGTTTTGAAAATATGGCAGCTGATTTATCCAAAATTGTATCCAATGTATCTAATGCCAAATATCTGTTGAAATAAGGACAATTATGTAAAATCAAATATCATGCAGAAGAATCCGGTTCAACATTGGGTTTCATCCATGCCATTTAAAAAGTATTGCCAGAACAGTTTTGCTCCAGCCAGATAAGTAAGCTTTGGGCCAGAGATAGAAAAAGTTAACAGAAAGGATTAACAGAAACTCTTATATTTGTGAAGCTATCTTGTTTTGTTATGTTGTTATCACAATCTATCCTTCATAAAAACAATTTTTCTGTATAAATTAATGCTTTAAAAATTCTTGTGCTGTTCATCTTTTCATGTTCTGTACAAAACAAACACATACAAAATAATTTATGTAACCTACATATTTTTGATCAGTTTTTTTTAAATATCTAAATTCATGTATATTTACTTCATATTTTATTTTTTTCTGTTCTATCGAATTAATTCAAATAACATGGTCATATAACGTTAAATTTGATTTTTCAGAAGGAAAAAGTCAACAACTTCGGCATAAAAGCCACATAATTGCATTGTGGGGCAAAGTTTTGGTTTACATTGTTGTTTCAGAAAGAATTTATCTAACCGTTTGAACAAATACCTTTAACAGTGCATTATGGAACAAAATTTCGCTTTAAACTTGATGCTGTGAAAATGCAGGGGTCGATTTCACAAAGGGACTTAAGTCCAGATTTAGACTTAAATCTAATACTTTGGTCTTAAATTTTGTCAAAAGAATGTTAAGTCTGTGGTCTTAGACTTAGCGGATTTCACAAAGCAGCTAAGTCCATGAAATTGCTAAGTCAGTGGACTTAACTTTAAATCTGGGAGGTAGTGGGGTTAAATTTTGTAAAGAGGACTTAAATATGGTCGCCATAAACTTTTCTCCACTTCAAAATTTGAAATGGCTTTAAAGAAATTATAATTACACAGAACACCTCATTAAAGTAGTGTTTGGGAAGTTTATATGTGGTAACAAAGTTTTCCATTTCAAAACAGCACTTATCCTAAGATAAATTAATCAAATAAAGAATATGTGGCACCAATATTATATTTTGAATAGATACAAAAAGGTCACATGACACAGAAAACCACTGTGGTTATTTGATAAGCTTGGACTTAGCTAAGTCACCTTTGTGAAATCCATTTTAAGTCTCAGACCTAGCTAAGACCAAAGTCTTAGATTTAAGTCCAAGACTTAGCCAATAAAGGGTCTTAGTTTAAGTCTGTTAGTGAAATCGGCCCCTGATCAATAACATTTGTGGGTGGAAGAAAGGGGCCTAGTTGTAAAGTGATTAACACACTCCCATGTCACCCTGAGGCTTGGGGCTCGAACACCGGACCCGAGTCTGTGTAGCAACATTTGTATTTGATTATTACTGATGCCCGGCAGTTTTGGAAATTTTTTTAGAAAGTAGTATGTACTGGTTTCCTCTCCCCTTGAAACTATCTGTCGTAATATAATCTATACAATTTGTTGAGAGCAACGTTAAACCAGAATAAATCAAACCAAATCTTATAAAGGGTCTCTTTTGTGTTGAGTCTACTGTATTACCCGTATCTCACATTTGGGTGTTTGCTTGGTTTTGTATTAAAGCATTATGCTACTCCAATACAGTAACAGTTATTTTTTCTTATTTTGTTGCACTCATTGCTTAGACTGGGGTTGATTAACAGTTTGTTGTTACAGTGGAGGGCAGTTAAGAGTAGCCTCATTTTGTGTGTGTGCTATTTGAAATTTACAAGATTGCATACTAAAGAGTACATTATGACCCCATTATCAGCAGCAGTGCATTACACACTTTCAGGATATTCTTACAAATTTATTTATGTATTTGTATCTTAAATTACCTGTTAGTAATACCGTGTAAACTCTATTTGTTTTTACATTGAACAATTTTAGTAATGTTGTAATACATAAATAATTGCCAAATGGCACTGCATTATGTAAACTTAATGCCGATGAGACACGATTAGCCATTAAGTTTACATAATCGCAGGCAACAAGGCACTAATCTATTATAAATTTATTTATTTGGGGTTTTACGTCGCTTTCAACACTGTACAGGTCATATCACGACGGGTAGTTGGAAGGGCAGAGGAAACCAGTACATTCAGTTGGTCAGGGTTCTGTACTGTAAACTGCCGACCAACGGCAAGCAACTACCAGCTTTCCCACTTGATGCCGTGCCGGGAACCAAACCCCGGCCTCAGAGGTGGGAGGCCAGAGTGTTACCACTCTGCCACCATGGCCCCTAAATCTATTACCAAAAAAAAACCTGTGAATTGAAACCAATTAATTAATTGAATGCTGTAACACTTTTACTAAATGACCAACCAATGCAATCTCTGCAAGGTTTGCCATGGTAAGAATATCATACGTGGCTTTCGTTAAATTAGTTCCAATTGTATATTTGCTTTCAATACACAATCAATATTGTTTCACCATGTCCATCACTGGTTTCCTTTTTGGGGAATATCAATATAACGTTGGATAGCGCTTGAAATTATGTATTTAATCTGAAAAAAAATTAACAATGGATAGTCATAGTGAATAGAAAAGGAATCTGTGAATTACAGAAAGCACTTTCCTGAAATATTTAGATGTTCATACGACAATGTTCATGCTGTGAATAATTTGTTGTTGTGAGTATTTCATGTTACTATACTGATTTGAGTTTATTTTAAGATAGTGATTATTTTTGTGTTTCTGGCATTGAAAGTACTTCAAACTGGAGAAGTGGTTATTTTTGTGTTTCTGCGTACTTCAAACTGGAGAATTACAATCAGTGGCTGTACTGCCTCTCACGGCGTTATCGCCATTGTAGCAATTATCGCCACCCCATAATAAACATCCGGCGATATGAAACCGAGATTTTGGCGAGAGAAGGTCACAGTTGCTAGGAAAGCAGTACTTTGTAAACGTGACAAACTTGATTATTAAAAACGTTGTTTCATGATTTAAAACAACAGTTTTGTATTAAATAACCACTCATGGAAGGCAATAAAGGTAAATACATTACAATGTACTTGAAATATCTTACAAACGGTGTCTCAGTATATTACATTTAAATTTGTTCAGCATATTATAAATATCTACACACTTCATATATCCACGCCATATTTATAATAATAAACGGGAGACTGAATTATGAGTATGTTTTGAGTAGGGTGGTTGCTAAAGCCAATAAATTGTAGTAATTGGTCCCACTAATAAAAGTGACACACACACAGTATAAACATGTTATACCCCTATATGGAAGTACATTACAGCAAAATCATACCATATATCTGAACAATATATTTTATTGAATACAGAAGTAAAGAAAAGAAAAAATTATGAGGAGCATCAATTGAAGGAGGCTGTTGCAGCTGTTGCTCAAGGAATGTCCGTGAGACAAGCTGCATTAAAATTTGGAGTACCAAGGAGAACCGTAGGGGATCATGCAAGTGGCAAAATTCCACACTTCAATAAGTCAGGTGCAGCTGCAATGCTGAGTGAGGCAGAAGAAGAGGCTCTGGTTGAGTACATTGAATACATGGCCAGCCGCAACATGCCACTGAAAAGGAATGACTTGCGTGGGACAATTTTGGTAGGTTTTCCAGTATAACTGTCACAAACTAATATCAAAACCAATATATAATAACTTGTCACACAAAACCTACAGTTAAATACATAAAAATGTTTCTTATGCAACAGGAATTAATCAAATGCTCTGGCCCAGAGCGAGTGCTGACAAGTCGATTTAATTTGTCACATGGCCCCAGCGATGACTGGTTTCAAAAATTCTTGAAACGACATCCCAAGTTGAAGTGGGCAGTGCCTCAAACCATCACCACACAAAGACAGCACCAATCAACTGATTACATAGTGGATGATTTTTTCAACAAATATGGTAATACATTTCCTGTAATTTCCAAATATCAAAAGTAATGCACATGACAAATACACAATTAAAAGAAATTACATTATTAACATTTGAAGCACATTCTTCTAGCAGTTTTTATATTAGTAATTACTTATTAATATTCATCATACTTATATTAACTTTATCAGAGCACTTATTGAAGAAACTGAAGCTTGAACACAAGCCACAACAAATATACAATTGCGATGAAACCGGAATATCAGGTCATGTGGCAACACGAGAAAAGGCATATGGCACCAAGGGGATACAATTGCACCAGAAAAAGGCACGTATACAATAGCACATACAAAATGGCTTCATCATTAAGGTAGTAATAACTACATGTCCAGTTAAGGATAATAGTTATTAGTTGTGTGTTAAGGAATTGATGTTCATGTGTTTACATTCACAGATCACTAACATAGACCATATAACGTCAATGACGTGTGTGGGTGCCAATGGAAGGATTCTTCCAAATTTTCTGATTTACGCCAAGAATTTTCCCACTGTCTCAATCGAGGAAAATCTGCCCAAATCATGGATTTTCGCCAAGTCTGAAAATGGTAAGATGAGGCATTATTCTTGACCCATATAAACCATAAATAAATAGTCATCATTCGTTCAGTCTCAATTTAATGAAGCAATCATACAGATGACAATTATACTTGTGCATAATTCAGCATAAAATTACATGAAATACATTTACCACAAAAGAGTAATACCATTAAACATGAGAAAATAGAAAGTGTACTAAATGCAGGTTACATGGACAAGGAACTATTCAGTGTGTGGTTCAACAATTTATTCCTCCAACACTGTGGATCATCAAGACCTATATTACTGTTGCTTGACAACCATGAGAGCAGGTACAGCTATTCAGTACTTAAAGCAGCCAAAGATAATGAGGTATGTATTTTGTTATAACTTATCAATATCATAAGTTGTTATGTATTTATTGAAATCATTAATTAATCCAACAAATGTAATGACTGAATGTTCATCATTTTATATTAACTTATACAGCAATAATTATGAAGAATAAAAGACAATTCCAATGTTAATGGCAATATATTTCAGATGACAAAATTCTTGTATGCATGTGTTGTGTGAAAACAGGCCATCATAAATCACACTTTGGAATCAGAAATAACATGAGGTGCACAAGGATTTGGATATTATGTTCATTTGCATGTTACATCTGTTATATTATTGTGTTCTTGTTAATTGCAGTTAACAATTTGCATGTTATAGCACCAGTGACTGCACATTTTTATATAATGCATGGGAAATAACATATGCACCCTACATAACAATTTAATGTAATTACATGTAATTTATATGCCATTGCAAAACATATCCATTCCACATGACTTGGATTACTGAAGTATTAATTACATAGTACTTTAATATTGTAGGTTGAAATTTTAGCATTCCCTCCACACACCACTCATATTCTTCAGCCTCTTGATGTGGGTGTGTTTGGACATATCAAGAAGGCATATAATTCAATTTGCCTCACTGCTGGCTTGAGGTCATCCAGAAGCATCATTACAAGGAGTAACTTTCCCCTGACTTGGCGATGCAGCATTGAAAGGGGAGCCACAACTGCTGTCATTAAAAATTCATTCAAACGAACGGGAATATATCCTTTTGACCCAACTGAAGTTGACTCCTCCAAAGTGAAGAAGTCAAAGTAAGCTATGTCAGGTTATTCTGCACTGATACATATTATTTTTCTCATATTGGATGTTACTTAAAAATCTGTGTATGTCATTTCACAAGTGGTAATTTCATGGGCAGAGGAAGTCGGCGGACATAATTAGTCAAGGCTCCGTAATGTACATGGCCCATCATTACCAATTAAGTACCAACTTTCATGTAAATGTGATGCTTTTGATGCATTACACCTAAGAGGTGGTAAACCAGTTTAACCAATACACCACTGTGTTCCCATCCTGCAGTTAATGACATCAATTTGGCAGCCTTCATATCAATTTCAATCATATAAGTGGCACCATCATTGTTAAATCATTAAACATAATATAACATTATTTAATGTTACTTTTACTTTACATGTCCAACACAAAGAAGTTATTGGCATGACACAAATTAGTACACTTCATCATTCATTTTAATTGCCCGGCCCAATATAACCCTAATTTGTAAGTGTATCACTGACCAGTGCAAATGTCACCTTTTTAGGGTGACACCAAACATGACAATCCTTGGTGATGCTACCATTACTAGTGTACATCAATCAAATGAACCCCAAAGCTCAGTGCGTAATTCCACACATACTGAAAGTAACATGTCCAAACATCCTGTCGAGGCTGTGAGAAAGTTACCAACAGATCTGGAAGCTGCCTTTCCTATTCCATTTGAAGGCAATGGGCCCACTTCAGCCAAAAAAAGAAGAATTAATCCTACTGCCAGATATCTTACCGGATCCCACATGATGGATCAAATTAAGGTCAAAGATGAGGAGATGGCTACCAAGAAAAAGGCCAAAGAGGAAAGACTTTTGAGAAAGGTTTCTATCAGAAAGGTACAAAACATAAATGAAACATATGTAGATGTTGTGATACATAATTTTATTAAACACTTACACACATACAATATTTCATTGACATACCACTTGAAATTTATAAATGAAACGCACAATTCTACAAAAATTACATGTATTCTTTGAAGCCATGTGTAATTGCAATTATGCAATATCAGTCCTACATATTGCATCACAATTATATTGCAGATATTTACACAAGAATTGATGTATGTTAATGATTTCATTTAGTAATATGTATTTATATTAGCAACCAAAGAAAGCAAGGACATGCAAACCCAAAAAATATCTTCGAGTACTGATGATGAGATTGATACTGATGGGAGTAAGAGTGATGTGGATAACTTGCAATTCGGTAATTATTAATATTTCAAGGTGTATGGTGCTGTATCATTTGTACTTCAACACCCCATAAATACAATGAATTCATTTTGTTCACTTTTAATGAAACACTATGATTATGGAACTGCTTTTGCACATGTGAAATGTTAGGCTACATCCGTTTCTTTAAACATCAATCACATTTCAGATGCTGTTGAGCAACCACATACATCAGCAGGACCGTCTGATGCTTCAACCCATGCTTGTACTGATGCATCAGCATCTGTTTCTCCATCTGCAGCACATAAAAGTGACGTTGTTATTAATAATGATATATGTTACAAGTGTATGGAGAAATTACCACCAGTGAAAGGAAAGGGGAAAAAATTGAGGAAAAAGTCAAAAATAGATTGGGTTGGATGTGATGGATGTGGAAAATGGTTTCATTGTGAATGTATTTGCCTGAAAGTGAAAGACATTGGTGACACATTCCTCTGTAGTGAATGCAAGGAACAAATTCACAAATAGTTTAAATGTTGTGTGTTTTGGTCTTCTAACTAAATAATGAAATGCTGCATTTACTTTACAAATATCAGTTTCTGTTTTTTGTGTTTAGAAATATCAATATGTGTGATTATTTACTGAAGCTGTGATGAATTTTTTTTTTATAATTACAATTATTCGTGACTGTATACAAATGTTTGCATTATCATTAAAAAATGGAAACATATATATATATATATTTATTTATATATGGCTTTTTAATGTTGTTTTTCACCCATTCCCTGTGGATGCTGAAACATCACTACAATGTTGTTTCCACCTTAAAATTTACTGCTCATAATGAAGTTGTAGATTATGAGTAGTCTCCTATTTATTACTGCGAAACAAATGTGCAAGAGAGAGAGAGAGAAAAAAAAACAAAGACATTTCTATTTTGCGTTCTATAAGCTTTGAAACTACTTCTGATTATTTGATGAAGGTGAAGAATAACATTGTAAGTATATATAAATGGCTGGATAATACTATGGTGATAACATAAGTCAGACATTTCCGTTATTTGAGCGATATTTGGGTGGTTTATGTATTAGTTTTATGGAAATGACATTAATTTATCTAATGAACGCAGCACATTGCTATTGTATCCATATTTATACCAGATTCACGCTCACACAATAATTCTTGCTAATTTATTTCCTCTATAAATCGCCGTTTACTGACGTGGCCATGGCGATAACGCCGTGAGAGGCAGTACTATAATCAACAAAGTAACCATTTTTCTTAAGTTCAGCATGTTATGTATCAGTCTTAAATTTAAATCATATTGTTAGAATAGTTTTAAAACAAAGTTTTGTGAATTACAATTCTTATTCCCAAAAGATTCTAAGAAAAAGCACAATTCTTAGAAATATTCTTAGAATGAGAATCATTCATAGAAACATTCTTAGAATAAGTGTGATTCTAAAAATTAAAATAGGAGTATTCTTATTCTTCGAATTTGTCTAAGAAAAACAACAATTCCGAGAAAAATTCTAAAAATAAGACAAATTCTAACTAAGAATAAGCATCTTTTTGAATACAAGCCCTGGTCTGGTCAATCACGCTGAATCGTGAAACATAAGTTAAGAATAATCCTTTCTCTTGTATGGGGGTTGGGACATATTTTTTCGTGTGGAGGAAACTTGTACATATAATTTGTCTACAAAATACATTGTAAACCAACCAGCCAGTCAACCAACCACCAGTTAACAGTGATTCCTCAGTCGATATGAAGGGCATAGCACAATCACCTCTAACCTCTGTAGTTTTGGATTCGATTTCCAGTATTGATCTGGGCTGCATTCTTCAACATTACTTAGACTGTTCATAACTGGATTCTGAGTTTTTCTCAAGCTTTTACTAACTTACTCAAAATGGTATTCATGAACATTCATAAATCTAAGGTCACCTTAGATATCTACTTAGATTTCAAGTTATCCGTCGAGGTACTAGATGATAAAATGTTGTTAAAATGTGGAATTTTTGCAGGGAATCTTGTGTTTTATTGATATTTAGCTGTGGCACAATATTAAAAACAGCATTTTTACGATTTTTAACAAAGCAGATGATTCAGTGAAACAAAAAGTACACCTTACTTAAGAATTGTTATGGAATGCGACTCTTCCTAACTTAGATATACTGGTTTCCCAGATTACAGTTACTGTACAAAGTATATGGAGTCAGTGTCCTGACTTTGAATATGAAGTCATTGAAAGTCACACTGGGGAAGTTAAATTTTATTTTATTTATTAAAAATACTAATTTTATATACATACTGTTGTACATAAGTTCAGACAACTTTAAGGCCACCTTAACTTATTTTACATAGATTGACTTTCTGATGACCTGAAGGTCAATAACATTGAACATGCAACTTTAAGGTGGCATTCAACTAGAATTATTGACAAATAAGGATGACAATGTCACCTTAAATGAGCTAAGTTGAAACTTACTTGAGTAACTAACAAAATTAGTTGAGTAACTAATTTCATGAAGTGAAGTAGTGAGTTTACGTTGGAACTTAGAAATATTTAAATCATAAATTTCTTTGAAATAATTAAGTATTTAACTCCTATAATTTAGAATGTGGACTAGCTACCGCATTTAGGTATATAATTCTAAAATGATTAATGAAACTGTGTTACTGGTTTTAAATTGCAAATCAAGCACAGTACAAGAACCCCAAGCCCTTGATAATATAAACAACATTAAATGTATGACTTTAACCATAGTATAAGATAAAATAATGACATAAATTAAATATATAATCATGATACCACTAAAATCCTTATTACACCTGAATTCCAAAAGGATTTAGCATGGTTTAACTCTTTCTTATCTCATTATAATGGAGTCACATACTACGAACAAACAAATTGTCAATTTGAAGTCCATTTAGATGCCTGTCTTACAGGCCTGGGTGGCACTTATCAGTCCATTGTGTATGCAGTCCCCGTACCAAGGGACTTTATGAACTACAATATTGCCCAACTTGAAATTTTAAACATAGTAGTGGCCTTCAAGGTCTGGGCCCAACATTGGGCCAATAGACGTATAAAGATTTATTGTGACAATATGGCGGTGGTGGAGGTATTACGTAATGGTAGGGCCAGAGACAATGTCTTGGCTTTAATGGCAAGAAATATATGGCTAGTTTGTGCAATGTTTAATATTCACATTGTAGTGATACACATACCAGGCAAGAATAACATGGTAGCGGATCTGCTCTCTAGATGGCAGTTTTCATCTGAGAACCAGCAGGCCTTGCAGCAACTGTTGCCTACACCCATTTGGGTTCCTACCCACTTGGATCTTACATTATTAAACTATAGCATATAACATGATCTTCTGTTTGTAGATTTTGTCGGTAATGCAGCCCAGCTGGCCTCCTCTGCTGTTGCAAAGTTACTGTCTGGCTTTCGCCCTTCCACCTTACAGCAATATCATAGGATGTGGGTGGATTTTATCAGTTTCCAGGCGGCAGCTGGGCTGCCTTCTTATCAGGTGAATGTAACACTTCTTTTGTCTTTTCTTGAATATCTTTATGAAAATAACATTAGTTCCGGTCAAATACAAAACTATCTGGCAGCTCTCAGAGCCATGCACATAGCTCATGGTCTTGAGACTGCGCCTTTTAAGGATGAGCAGCTGCCTCTTTTCTTAAAAGCAACCAGGATTCAACGACCCTTTCATCCAAAGGTATTAGCTCACCTAGATCTTTCATTACTAGAAAAAATTATTAATTTCTGTGATCATATGCAATTTCCACAAGTTTTCAAGCCATTATATTTGCTCATGTTTTTCTCTTTTCTCAGAATGTCCAATGTCTTACCTCATGGAATCAATAAATTTGATTTTACTAGACATTTATCTAGAGCAGATGTGATTTTTGGGATCTTTGGAGCAGTATTGCTTGTCAAATGGTCGAAAACCATGCAAAATCGTAGAGATTTTGTAACCATATCACTTCCTGATCTAGCAGGTTCGCACCTGTGTCCTATGTCAGCACTTAAGGCCATGTTCCAGTTTTTTCCAGGGTCAGAAAATTCCCTAGTATTTGTAATCCCCAAAGCTAAAGGCTTGGTTCCCCTAACGGATTCAGTAGCTCGCAAGCACTTAAAAGATGTGTCTAAGTTTTTGGGTTTGAACCCAGCTCTTACATTTCATGATTTCCGCAGGGGTGGGGCTGCCTGGGCGTTTTAGAATGGGGTGCCTTTAGAGCACATTATGAAACATGGCATGTGGAAGTCTGATGCCATTTGGACCTACCTATCCTCTGCTGTCAATGTTGTATCCCCCGTTGCCCTTGCATTTCAACAGGCCCTACGTCACTAACACTACTGGGGTTTGGGTATCTTTCCTTCACCCTGTACATTGCTTACAGTTGAGTCATAACAATTTTCTTCAAAACATTTACTTTTTAATTGTTAAATGAAGATCCAACAAGTCCCGCAATTTAGAATACATTGGCTTTATCTACTGGCCTTCTTGCCTCACCCGGCCTCGTCTGTCAGCTGGGAATTTGACCTCTGTTTGACCTTGGAGGTCTTGCCTGACCTTGCATAGTTTCCTGTATCTTTGCATGATTGCTGCTCGATTGGCTGGCAGCTTGGGCGGTTTATAGAACCAAAGGACTTTAGATATGTAATTATTTATTACTGTCCAAGCTGCTGGCCTCTCGGTGATCTTGTCGTGTGATATCGACCTTCAAGGGTCGATGGTCGGGATCTCACCTTGGAGCTGACCTCGGTTAAAGTTCAAACACACGTTTTACTTGCTGGGTGGGTTTTTTGGCCAGCTAAGCAAATACAAGCATAAAATTTTATAATGTTTTTAAACTATGTGCCTGGTTAAAAATCAGGTAGATATAGAAAACTTAAATATAAAATTAAAATAAAAATTTTTATCCCATACTGTTTTTCATTGCAAATTTTCTAACTTCTTGGGAACTGTGTCATCAACATCCTATTTTAAAATATGCGAGCTGGTTTGCGCATTTATGTACAAATAAGAGGAGTCCCAACAGGGACTGCAATTGTCTTTTGCTACAATGAGTTCTGTTTCTCCACTGACGTACTGTATCAAGAATTTGCTTAAAAGTTTACCTTTAATGCTGTCAATTAACACCCCAAGGCATACGACCTGTGTGCTAGGACTCAGCAGCTTTTTTTTTTGCTAATGGTAAGGTCAAACTGACACATAACATTGACTAGGGCATCAAAAGCATCAAACGCAATGCTCGGAAGTGCGAACCCAATATAATCATCTAAAAATCAATGATTCCGTAGCAATAAGGCACCCTTACCCAATTTCTTAAGTTCATAGGTTATATCATCTACAGATGGAAATCTTAAGTCAAATTGGCTACCTAGGTATGTGTCTTTATCAATTCCAGCATTCACTGATTCTCCAGTTGGCCAACTTAAGTCTATAATAACTCGATGCCTATCAGAGGCAGGTTTATGACGTGTCATGAAAGGTGAGGTATGCCCACCTTGAATGGGATTTTTTTCAAAAGGACCTATTATTGCTCCATAATGGCTCTCTTCATGTATATATGCGTCAATGTCATTGGGAAACGGAGTTGCTGAAATATGGTTGACTCCCTTGTGATGCAATCTGCATGCCCTGTTAAAGTCAAGGGGGAACCCATATTCGATTAACTCTAGCAATTGCTGATCCCAGTAACCTACAAGGGCTTCTTACCATTTGTCAATGTTTAGTTGTGATTTCACCGGAATTCTGGCTGCCATGAAACTAGGTACACGTGTTTGCTTGACTTTTCTGTGTACATCTAATGGATTGGTAGATACATCTTGATTTGAATCCACATGGATCATTTGATCCTGTAACGGGATAAAGCCAAACTTAAAGTCACTTTGAGTTAGCCATTTTTGACAAATGGGCTGATTGATATGTTCTGCATGATTTTGGGGGTAAAACATGATTGATGACGCGAACTTGTTCTCGATTCCCACAAATTGACATCATACAATAGCATGAAACTATCAGACACACCTGCTCTATTTTTTGCATGTGCTTTCACAGAACTGTCAGAAGGTTTGGATATAACGTCAACTTAACTGTTTTTAACCTTTTCAGAGGTATTTTGTACAATTTTGCTATTAGCAACGACTAAATCACTTTCTAGAAGAGGAGGGGTGTCAGACGTTTCAATTAAATGACACATTGACACCATTGTCCAATATTTTGACACCTTTTGTTTTACATTTTCTATCACTTTGTCACGTTCACACCACCTCTCCCAGTATTTACTACCAAATAAAAAGCATCAGGTCATTAAGATGACTACTCTGTAGCTCTCCAACAGAATAACAGTTCACAGTATCTCCACAGAATCATTCAGTAACAGCATTTAAAACATGTTAACTAAATGACCATCCTTTTTTATACATATATGTAATTTAAAAACCTTAAAATCACTTGTAAAAAACAAAAAACTTAAAATCAGAATCAAAATAAACTTTCATCATGTCTTCCAACAGTTCTGATTTCAAAATAGCTTTTGGTTACAGAACACCCCATTTATAAACATTTTAACCAATGATTTCCAATTGTTATTAGCATAACCCTAGCAACCCATGAGGTTTGTATTAGCATGTGAGAGTACACGACAGCAAACCCCTGACCCCTTTATTTCTGACCAATACAAATCATAGTAACACCAGTCACTACAGCAACTGGGATTTCCAATTCCTGTCATTTCATGGGCACTGAACTATGACCCCATAGCTTCAACTCTGAACCCAAGTTCAGCCAATCCCAAGGTTGAAATTTATGGAAACAACTGTGATGTCAACCATTACTGAAACTAGTCCGGTATCCTAACCCTACAATAACCTCTTGGGGTCAGGACTTACCTCCGGGATGGCTGAGCACCCCCCCAACTGAATGTAAACTGGAGTTAAAGTGAGGCAGGAGGGAAAATTCTGCAGAAAAAGCGGGAATAAATATTACAGAGGTGAAAGGTTAGTACACACTTGAAGTAACTACAAATGGCACTGATTAAGGTAGCACCTGAAATGCAACCTTCCCACAGTGTCCTGACCTTAAATATGAAGTCATTGAAAGTCACACTGGGGAAGTTAAATTTCATTCAAGTTGAAACTTAGCAAAATTAGTTGAGTAACTAATTTCATGAAATGAAGTAGTGAATTTAAGTTGAAACTTAGAAATATTTAAATCATAAATTTCTTTGAAATACTTAAGTATTTAACTGTAAATGGCACGGCCATACAGGGGCCTGCCATAGCAGTTGGCTCTACCTTAAATCTGCAGGTCTAACTAGCATTTCCCAGAAGGGGGTGTTATGGTTTGAATCATCCAATCATAATCAGCATCAGGTAGCAAGAACTTGGGCGGGAAACCTCCCTTCACTTTGAACTCAGAAAGCAATGAAACAAGACCTATGAATTTACTTGGTCTGAATATTGGATTTATGTTGAAGGATTTTAGTGATTTTAGTTTATTTTAGTTTGTTTTTATAATTTAACTATCATGCCTAGAAAAGCGAAGAAAACACCAGCAAATAAGAAGAAAAGTGTATCTTCTCCACGGAAGAGGACAGTTTCTGCAGGGAAAGGGGTCAGCAAAGCCACAGATTTGGACAGTTCTTTCTTGCAACTAACTGAACAAACTGTAAGTACTGTTCCTTCTTCAGTAGTCGGAAGTGCTACTCAAATTCCTGACAAATCTGATGCCATATTAGAGTACTTACAAAAGATCGACATGACCAACCAAGCGTTAATCAGGAGAGTTAGTGAACTGGAAACCAATAAATCTGTGGCTTCCACCCCCCAACAACCTCAATCACACTCAGGAATCCAGCCTACCGCTTCACAAACGACACTGAACCCACCATATCAGTCGATAGGGGCCACTTCAGGCGACACATTCAGATCTACACTTCCACCTCAGGTGAATGTCTTCTCAGGGCACCATTCTCAGGCCCCACAGGGTCGGGCTACAGTAGGTCAAGTAACGGGTGAACAGCAGCAATCTGTATTTAATGCTGATGGTATTCTACCTAACATCAATTCGCTCAGACAAAACCCAAGTATCTCACAATCAGTTGCTCAGATCATGTCATCTTACGAAACACAAGCCAAGCAGGAGGCTGCTATAGGTAAGAACCAACACACTAGAAAATCCGGACGTTATAACACTATGGATACCATTATGTCAGCCCCAGAGTTACGGTGGCCCAATGAGGGCTACCACAACACTAGCGGTAAGAAAAGGGTTGTGTATGATGACCTTTCACTTTCTGAGTGGGCAGTGGGACAACTTAATAACATTTATCAAATTCAGGATCCAGTTGTAGTAAAGAAAGCCCTACTGCAGACTATCATGGCCCTCAAGGATGCAACGTCTCTTCCCTGGGTAGCAGTCCGATCTGCCTACACCAACTCCATGCACGAGATGGAGCAGGGAACTCTGTCATGGGATGACCAGACTCAATGGTCACTTAATAGACTGTCGGCATCTCAGATATCAATGGCAAATGCAAACCTCTCATCTTCTCAGGGGGCCCATAAGAAAGTTTGCAAATATTATAATGAGGGCACATGTTCTTTTGAATCCAACCATGGTAACTTTCGACATATATGTACATTTTGTTCAAAATTGGGAAAGACTTCTACTCATCCAGAGACAAAGTGTTATTCTAAACAGAGGGGGCAGTTAGATAGACAGAACAGTAAATAATATGCAGGGCCATCACCTGGCCCTACTGCCAGTCACAGTGGGACCAAGCCAATAACACACAAGTTGGGACGGGACAGAAAATGTGTAAATTGTTTCAGTTATTGTATCAATGACAAGTGTCAAGGTACACATAGTAATAATAGTGTTATGTGTGCTTCTAATCAGTGTGATTTCTGTGATAGTATCACGTATTGCAATGTTTGCAGATGAATATGTATCTGTAATCAATACCACGACCACATTGTTGGGTCTGATGTAGTGCAGAATAATGCAAAGTTGTCGGAAGTTACATGCAAAGGGAATAGTATGGTTAAAAGTACTTCTCCTGACAATAAAAATGTGAAAAATACGTATGGTGATACTAAATACTCACATGTTACTATTATTGATTATTATAGGCACATCCAGTCAACTGATGTCAGTTTGAGTTGAGATAGCCATAGGAACGCATCAACGAAGGTTCCAGTTAATAATACTAAACTGGGTGTTGGGTTTGTATGTGATACTAACAATACTAATACATGCCATGATACAATGAAGTACAACTGCGTAGGCAAGGTTGATACATTACATGCCAATGCTGGCCACAGGGGCTTGGAACACCATAACATCGGACACAACTGTGTTTGGGGTTTGTATGACGTTGATTTTTTGCAGTGTGATAGTATACACTTTCCCATAGATTATCAATTGGTATATGTCCACCCCATCAAAAATGGAAAAATTTTTGGTTTTTACTATTTCACAGTTGTTGAAGACACAGGTAGACTGCTGCATTGTTCCAGGCCTCCTGATGGGGCTCTCAGCGTATATTATAAGACCAAAATGTACTGGTCAGTGTGTACTGAGACAAATTATATTGGTGTTAACAGTGCAGCAAGGGCAGAGGCTAAGTTGGCATATAAAAATTTTCTAGATGACCAGCATAGCTGGAACCAGTATGGTTGTTCATATGAAAAGTATGTTCTTCATATCATTGACAGGTTAATTGATGACTGCTGTGAACCAGTCCCACAGGAGGGTGGGCCTGATACAACCCAGAGTAGTGAACCATGCTGCACAGAGTATAACAGTCATACTAATACAAGTCATACTAACCATTGTCAGAACCAGAGCAGTATTCCCAATGGAATTGAGGCACATTTGGGGCCTCAGGTGCGTACTAATGGCATACTCAGAGACGCGTCGATTTCGACTAAAAAAATTGGTTTTCTTAACCATCACCCAAAAACTTTTACTTTTATTGGCCCAGACAGGGCCCCTCAAAATATTAACTCCCTTGGGGAATATTTGAGAATTGCAGATACAATTCGCAGTACAGGAGTCCCCAATTATGCTGGTGCCAGGATACCTTTAATTTCTGGACTAAATATTGGCGAATGGGAACGTGAGCTTAGGGACTATCATGACCCCTTCTTACTCCAGTACCTTAAGTTTGGTTTCCCCCTATCACTGGTCCACCCTCAGGACCTTTCTAACATAACAGTTAGTAATCATCATTCAGCTAACCAATTCCCAGATGCTATTCAGGAATATTTGCAGAAGGAGTGCAGCCTTGGGGCCATGTTAGGGCCACTGGACCAGGTCGACTCTGAACATTTTCACTGTTCCCCCATCCTTACCAGGCCCAAAGACAAAAACAAACGACGTGTCATTTTGAATCTGTCCCACCCTTATGGCAGGTCTGTAAATGACCATGTGGCTAAGAACCACTTTGACGGTCATGAATTTACACTAAGGTTTCCCACAATTGATGATATTGTTCAGACAATTTTGAGTGTAGAAAATGACCCTGTACTTTACAAAGTTGATGTTGCAAGAGCATTTAGAAATCTCAAGGTGGATCCGGTTGACGCTTTAAAACTTGGTATTCAATGGGATGGCATGTACTTTCTGGACCAAAGTGTCGCGTTTGGATGGACGCACGGGAGCGCAGCATTTCAAATGGTATCTGACGCCGTCACTTTCATCATGCAGAAGCATGGGGCAAAAGTTTTTGCCTATATTGATGATTATATCGGTATTTCTGAGGCCTGTGACGCTAGGCATCATTTTGACGACTTGCATGCTCTTCTCCTATGCTTAGGCCTTCCCATTAACCAGCAGAAGCTCTCTCCCCCATCTAAGACCCTTATTTGCCTTGGGGTACAAATAGACATACCCAAGGCCTCCCTTAGTATTGACCACAAAAAATTGCTTTCCATTCATAAGGAATGTTTCCACATAGCTGGTAAAAAATATCTTTCAAGGAAAAATTTCCAGTCCTTACTGGGCAAGCTCATTTACCTACACAAGTGTGTGGTACCTGCTAGGATTTTTATCAACAGAATGTTGGAACTTTTTCGCAACAACAGTCACAAGAAGAAGATTTACCTTTCTACAAGTTTTTTCCAGGACTTAGCATGGTTCGAGAAATTTTTGCCCCATTTTAATGGCACCACCATATTTAGAAAACCTCATATCCCTGAGTCTAAGGCCTTGTACTTAGACGCTTGTCTTTCAGGTATGGGTGCAATATGGCACAATAGGGTCTATTCAACCCCGGTTCCAGCCATCCCTGGATTTGACCTTAAAATAGTTCATCTTGAGATGATGAATATCGTCGTAGCATTGAGGCTATGGGGTCGATTCTGGCAGCACTCACAAGTTAAGATTTTCTGTGACAATGAGGCAGTGGTCCAGGTGGTGGCATCCAGTAAGACCAAGGACCCATTTTGGGGGGCCTGCATAAGGAATTTATGGCTAATAACTGCAATTTTTGACGTTTCCTTTCAGATTGAGCATATCAGGGGTCGGCATAACACCAATGCTGACCTCCTTTCAAGGTTATATTCTCAGAAGCCAGTTAACCAAGACTTGTTCTTAGACCTTAAACTTAACTACATTTGGGACAAAGTCCTTCCTCAACATTTTAACCTGGACCTTAATATATAATTTCAGGTGCTACAGAACTCACCAGTTCCTTATTTGAATCAGCCTGGGGTAGGGCTTCATCTTCACACAGACCCTCCACGGTATCAGCACGGAATGGACATTTCAAAACTTTCCTGGCTTTTCTCATCTTTCTACAACTCCCAGTTGTCATTAGTGTACATAATATATTGATTTTTCTTGAGTACTTGCACAACAACTCCATCTCTCCCAAGGTCATTCGCAATTATCTTTCCTCCATTTCCGCCCTAGCATTACATTTCAATTTAGATCCTACCCCTACCAAACATGAAATGGTACTTAGGTTTCTTAGAAGTATATCCATCAATTCAAATTTTTCCCCCACTCCCAGGGGCATCTTCTCTATAGAAATGTTATACCATATTTCCATGGCATGTGACATACTCCCAGATCCCATTCTGTATAGGGCCATCTTTTTGTTGGCTTATTTTGGCTTCTTAAGAATGTCAAACATTGCCCCACATAGTCTAGCTGCATTTGACAGTTCCAAACATTTCTTACGCCAGGACATCATATTTGGCCCTCCTGGGGCTCACTTAATAATTAAATGGACCAAGACCCTTCAGGACCATAAATCTCACCATGTCATTCAGATCCCTGCCATTGATAACATTTTCCTATGTCCAGTCAGAGCTTTGCAAGCCCTCCTTAAATCTCGACCCCTCCCTCCTACCTTTCCCTTGTTTGCAAATTTTTCTTACCCACACTCTCAAGTCATTGACACACATATTCGTAATTCACTCAAAAAAGTTCTTGTTTTCAAAAATTTTTCCACAAAAGGTTTTGGCTTTCATACATTCAGGCGTTCTGGGGCCACTTTCGCTTTTGATCATAATGTGGCATTACAAAATATTATGGCACATGGCCTTTGGCGCAGTTCGGCTGTGTGGATTTATTTGCAAAATGCCTCGCAAGCTCCCTCCATCATCCCCAGGACCTTCGCTTCCCACATCCCTTCTCATTTCTAGTTGGGGTTTGGTGCTTTTTAAAATTCATTTTATTCATTTTAAAAGTCTGCTCTGATTGTGTATAGTTTATACTAACCTGTAATAAAATTTCTCAAATGCTCTCTTACTGTGTTATGCAAATCTGACCTTGGATCTCACAGCTGACCTTGGAGTGAATCTTCCTTGGACTTGATCTCACCCCTTAGGGGGCTATAGCATCACCAGATATACCCTCAGACGCATGTTGTGTCGGGTAGCAAATATGACCTGTCATGAACTCTCTGACCTTTGAGGTCAAGCTATGAACCCCAGATATGGGCAAAACACTTTTATAGCTTTATTCTCCAGTCGACTGTAAATGGCACGGCCATACAGGGGCCTGCCATAGCAGTTGGCTCTACCTTAAATCTGCAGGTCTAACTAGCATTTCCCAGAAGGGGGTGTTATGGTTTGAATCATCCAATCATAATCAGCATCAGGTAGCAAGAACTTGGGCGGGAAACCTCCCTTCACTTTGAACTCAGAAAGCAATGAAACAAGACCTATGAATTTACCCACCTACCCCCCTCTGTTACAAAATTTTTTACCTTTTCTACCTGTGACTCACCCCAGCCGCAGGAAGCAGGACTAGGGGTTAACAGGCGGGCCTGATTAGGATCAGGTACTCCCTACTGGACTGACACTTTGGCAAAATTGATCCAATGCCAAAGCTTATTTTGGATCCTAGGCTGGTATTTCCCTGAGTTTGGTCAACTTTTTGGGATGATTACTCGTCTAGTTTGACCCTTCCTGGCCTTGACCCCTTCTGGCTGTCCCACCAGAAGGGAGGTCTCCTGTTGGATTGATGTGGGCTAGGGAGTTTTTAGGGATAGGCTGGGCCAGGCTGACCCTGGTTCCCCCTTCTGTATGTACCTTTCGACACTGATCTTGACCTTTCGACCTCAATTTGACTTATACACGGGCATGTTACTTCACCCCTCATTGACCTTGAGGTACCTGTTACTAACACTACTAATTTTATCTAACATATATATATGTCACCATTACTATATGTCATTGTTTTCAATGTAATGGTGCTTTTTAAAATTCATTTTATTCATTTTAAAAGTCTGTTCTGATTGTGTATAGTTTATACTAACCTGTAATAAAATTTCGCAAATGCTCTCTTACTGTGTTATGCAAATCTGACCTTGGATCTCACAGCTGACCTTGGAGTGAATCTTCCTTGGACTTGATCTCACCCCTTAGGGGGCTATAGCATCACCAGATATACCCTCAGACGCATGTTGTGTCGGGTAGCAAATATGACCTGTCATGAACTCTCTGACCTTTGAGGTCAAGCTATGAACCCCAGATATGGGCAAAACACTTTTATAGCTTTATTCTCCAGTCGACTGCTATAATTTAGAATGTGGACTAGCCACCGCATTTGGGAATATATAATTCTAAAATAATTACTCAAACTGTGTTACTGGTTTTAATTTGCAAATCAAGACCAGTACAAGAACCCCAAACCCCAGTAGTCAAGTACAGAGTAAGTGTTGGAAGGAAGTAGCCACAGACGTAGAAGCACTGTGGTCTTTTGTAATGTGGGACCACAGTCCCTACCCCCTAAGTCAGAAAGACAACAACTGCGGACACCGTTTATCTATACAAATGTATATGTTATAATTAACAGTATTGTGTAAACACAAGTTACTTCTAAAATTATTTACAAGTTAAAAGAGTAATACACAGTTTCATAGCAGATTAAGTATATATATATATATATATATATGACTGCAATGCTAAAAATGATTAAATAATTTAATGCAACTAGGTCATTAGAGTTCATCATCCATCTCCATATGACACAAGACCCAAGTTTACTTTAACTAATGCATTGCAGTGAAAAAAGTTAAAATTTACAAAAATTGATGATGTGACCCATCAGGGACCTGGTATTGCAGCAAGAGAGGCAGAAGGGCAAGTCAAGCTGTGGCCAACTGGGGAATTTAACCAAAGAACCATGTTTTTGACTAAGGTGACCCTGACCTCCCACTAGCTGCAAGACAAAGACCCTGGAGGGTCAAACTAATGAAAGTTACTAATAAGAACATAAAATATGTACTTGCTTCAACTATCAGAGATTTTAGACCTGTACATGAACAATATAAGCGACCCTCGTTCCTGACCTTTCCCTTGACCTCAGGAGGTCAAGGCAAGGGGAGGGAGGGTGTGAAACTTTTCATGTTTCTCCTTGAAAACAAAATTTTAAAGTGACACAGTCCTGGAATTGAAAGCAAAGTTTAAAATGTTTGTCCAATAAGATTCTGCAGTTTACATGGTTGCTGGGGAACCAGGTAGGGAGCCCAGAACCCCAAAAATGATGCAATAGTTATGTAAGAGTATTAGACTGGTTTCGAAACCAATTTTTTACAGCCTGGATGCTGAACACTTACAGTACACAACTACCTACAGCCCTGACCTGGGAGAAGGACTGACCCCTGGGTCGCCTAGACGACCCAAGCGACACTGCCTCCAACTTCCAGGTGCCATGACTTTGAATATCCTACATAGTGACATTAAGATTGAATGCCAGGGTGGAGGGAGTGAAAGGTGATTCCTGTTGCACCCAAATCGAGCTTTTTGAGAATAATTGTGAAGGTCTTTCTGAGTCGCTTAAGGGTACCCATCTAGAATAACATTTGACTTGGAACAAAGGAGAGTTAGTTGAACCTTGAGTGGTGGACAATACTTTCGTTAATGCTGACACAGGACAGAGGGTGAAGTACCTAGAGAATGGACTTTGAGAATGTTGATCTTGTCTCAATTTTGCAAGGTTTTAGACCATTTAATGATCATATGGATACCTGGGGGTGCGAATATTATATCCACTGTGATAATTGTTTTAGTGGATCATAAGGGGATATAGAGTAGGGGAACCAGATTAGAAATCCTTGCAAAACTGAAAAAGGAAAGTAGAATTGCAGCTTTGAAAATATGGCCCATATACATACTCTCTGTGGCTTCTACAATCGATTGAAGGGTAGATATGTCTGTAATGGGTTTGATGGATGGGTTTAAGGGCCTGTGTCTCATAATTGATTTGTTATACAACCTGATCCCAGGGTCATTAAAGGCTGAGGTATCCACACCATAGGAGGCCAGGATTGATTTGACCGCTGAGAGATGGTTTTAAAGGCCAGAGAAAGTAACATTATTAAATGTAAGGAATTCTACGAATCTGAGTATTGAAAGGGGGAATATAGTTAATAAATTGATGGAGGCAACATAACAAAAGCACACAAATGTCCTAATTTTGGCTTGGTAGGACCTGGAGGTGGAATCCTCAAAGGCCTGGTTCAGTTTACTCATGCCCCTGTCTGTTAAGGCTGACATCCTGCCTGAGGGACCTGTAGATGTTATATAAACCAATTAATTTGGATTGCATATGCCGGTGTTCTGGCCCAAACATGAATAGGGAGGAGATGGTAAAATTTTTGTTGATATTGTATACCTATATTCCATCTAGATAAACTGTCTGCTATTTCATTGATTTTACCCATGATATGGACAGTTTTAAGAGAAATATCAACCTCAGCTGTTTCCATAAAATGTTTCTTCCAATAGCTGGTGTGAGGTCTCTAGTTTTGCCAGAATTTAGGACGGAAACCACAGCAACCACAAGAATGTTCATCATCTCCAGGTGAACTATAGTGAAATTTTTGAAACCCAGAGGAATAGAAATTGTATAGACTTGATGAACCCATCTGGCAACTAATCCTTGTAAAGAAGCGCCAAGTTCAATTTCCTCAGTAATGGATCTTTGTGAAATGAAAGCCTTACCATTGAATTTTGGCAAAAAGTGAATAAACCAATTAAGGTCCCTTTTCAAGTCCATATTCAGGGAACTTTTTGTGAACTTACCTGCAGCTCTGAGAAGGTCAAGCATGCGGTTTAAGAAAGGCCTTAATATGAGGACACACTTGGTCACATACAGCAGTGACTGTAGTTGTTTTTTGGTATATTTGTTTCTTTCAACCCATGATACACATTCTGACAAAATTTCTGTAACTTTATCAGGGGTTATTAAAACAGTGAATTCTACTGTGTCAATATCAACACCTAAGCATGTGACTTTGGTTGCTGGTTGGACTACTTTCTTTTTGCTAATGTCAAACCCCATGTCTATTAAGAGGGCTCTTAAGGCATCGAATGATGCTTTGGATTTGCTTATAACTGCTTAAACTAAATGGCATCGCTGAGGCACTGAAACAAAGTCGAACCATGCTGAAACCCGAATGGCAGACAACTGTCAATGTATAGGTCATTAAGCTTCAGACCTAATAAATAATAAATTGTAATCTTTAGGATCCAGTTTGATGTGTCTGAAAGCTCTGCTCAAGTCAATTTAGTAAAGATGACACCCCTTACCAGGCCTGGGGCAAATACTTCCAAAAGTATTTGAGTACGAATACGAATACTTTTCATTTCCATGAATACAAATATGAATACAAACACATCAGTTTCAAAAGTATTTGAATACGAATACAAATACTTTTTGAAAAGGATTTGAATACATTTATGAATACATTTTAACTAAAGCCCAATTCATACAATCATTTTTGATAAATCTTAATAATTTTACCTTTCTGAACAATATTTGACAATTTATTTTTGCTCCAAGATCTGAATATTCAATCTGATAAACATTAGCTACTCAAAAGAGTTTTTTTCTGAAAAGGACATCTTAGTACCTTAAACATCTTGTATTTAACAGAGATAGCCATTGTTTTGGAAATCTGTATGATGGGATTATTACTGCTATAACACTGTCACAATAGGTGTCACATAAGTTTGCCCAAGAATTAATCATATATGACAAATGACACTGGTACTGAAACACATCTAAGGTAATCATCTATTATAGCAAAGGCAAACACACTTGTCATTTTAAAGTACGTAGCTTGGTGTTTATAATTTCATGAATTTTATAATAACACTACATTATGAAAATTAATATGGATTAAAACACACAGGAAATCATTTATCAATATAAAAGTTAAACACACAAACTAATTGCATTTATGAGATGTACAAGAAGAAGTTCTAATCCTAACTATTTTGTTCCAACATGACAATGTCATTATTATGTCTTGACTAAATGACTCAAAGTATTTCTTAAATATGTCTTGTTAGTTTTCACACATAATGGCACATAATGATAGACAGCCAACTTGTCAGTACAGGGTGAAAAAAATCAACAAAAAGCGAAAAATATTAAATGCATTCATAAAAGTATTCATGAATATGAATAATTTTGAAATGTATTTGAATACGAATACTTTGGATTTTTCACAAAATTATTCGAATACGAATACAAATACTTTTAAAAATGTATTCGAATACTTATGAATACAAATACATTTTGCCCAGGCTTGCCCCTTACCCAGTTGTTTGACTTGACTTGTAATATTATCAATTGTAGGCAATGTCAAGATAAAGGGAGTACCTAAATAAGTATCAAGCTGGACACCATCATTCACTGATCTACCATGAGGGAAGCTTAAGTCCACAATTACACATCTATGAGGTGCCCCAGGTTTCTCCCTAGTTAAAATGGGGAAATATGGAAATTGCTGAGAGGGGGGTTCTTTGAAGGGACCTAATATAGCCCCAAAGGACTTTTTCTGATAGACAAGCCTGTATATCATCAGCAAATTGTATACAACAAGAATAATAACTGTGCATCCCAATAACCAGTCAAGTGTCGTTCACATATGTCAGGTTTCAATTGAGATTGAATCAGTATTTGTGATTTCATGAAATTGTGAGTTCCTGATGCTTTTATTCGCCTATGCACATCAAAATTTTTCTCTGAATCTACGTTATTTAAGGCAACAGGAGGTAACAGAACATCTCCCGATGGTATGAAACCAAATTTTTCGAAATTTTGATCATCCCATTTTTAAAAAGTTGTACAATCCAGTGCAGAGACAATTTTGTTTTAATGATGTGATTGAAACATCAAATCCAGGTCAAAGTTGTCTATTTGCAAAGTTGTATCTGGACGACGATGTCATAGAGATGATGCATTAACATTTGTGGAACAGTCAATTGACTTACCTTTGATATTTTTTGCAGGATTTTTAGTCACCTGCAACAAATTATCAACTACATGTTGAGTAGGATATTCTGCACTTGCATTAACACTACCCACACTGTTTCCTACATTGGTATTTTCAACATAACCACATTTACTTTTGGAATCAACATGTAAACAAACCTTTTCTTGTTCATACTCAGCATCTGTTAATGCACTTTGTGAAAAGTAATCAGCATTATTGAACACATTAAACCTATTGTGTAATGGTATATTTTGATAGGGAGGATCTTTTGAAACAGTTACTTTTAAATTATTAGTACTTTTAGTACTTTGTAATTTTTGACACAAGTACATTGAGAACCCGTGAATACTCTTGTTGGGTGCAATTGTTTGACTACTTGGGTTTGTGGAGAAATATTGTGACATTTTTCCCAACCACTTAGCCCAGTCCAGCTTCCAATTTTTACTCCCATTTTTACTTTTACTGACATTGATTATCCACCTGGTATTGTGACTTTTAATTTCCACATTGTTATCAGTATTTGGCACTGCATTTCTACAGTAATCGTTTTTTGATTTGCGACAGTCTCTGGATGAATGGGAAGCAGTTTTGCCTTGTGAGTGACAAGTACTACAAATGTATAGATATGAACGACCATTGGTATCATGTTCACCTTTGTGAGAACAGGGGTTTCTTTGGAAATACCTACAAGGCATTGGTGTATCCTTGGTACCAACTTTCTTGTTACCACTAGGTACTTGGGATTGGGAGGTGGACCTATGAGCATAAGCTCTTCTGACTCGGTCAATCTTATGGATTACCTTCCATGTAATATAACCCTCCTCCATTCTGCAAAGCAGAACCTTTTGGCAGACGACCATCCAAAATCATGAGAGTCCTCCATTATTTCAGATAAATACTCCAGCATTTTATTTTTTACTTCTATATCATGTTCATCCTTAATAATAGTGGCAAAACCTGACACCCATTCACTTAACGATAGACTGTCATATGTTACTCGCTTCTGGATGGTGTTCTAGTGGGTGACGAAGATGTTGCACTGAGAGTTGCCATCTTATCCTCCATCTGTGACATGCGACCACTGAGACTTTTTAGTTCCTTTAAGGTTTGTGTGTTAGTGCCATGATATAACACAGTCAAATGTTTTGACCATACAAAAAACAAAGCAGAAAACACAATCGTGTTTGTGTTGCTGTGAAATTTGGATGACAAAAAGGGGTTATAACCAAACCCAAATATGATAGTAAAAATAAATACAGTCCTCAAAGAGCGCTCCAACAGATAGAGCAAGACAAGCACGACTTAAAGCAGAGTCATAAATCTCCTCTTCCACAGCATTCGTCCTGAGCTCAAATGTCCACAGGTACTTAAATTACAATCAGGTCCATAATAATAAAACACTGAAGTCCAGTTAAAATGTAAATTCTAAAACACAAATTATAAATATAATTCATCTCCAGTTCCAAAAATATTTACAGTTTATTAAAATGGCGACTTGCCTCAATGGAAACTGGAGTTAAAGTAAGGCAGGAGGGAAAATTCTTCAGAAAAAGCGGGAATAAATATTACAGAGGTTAGTACACACTTTAGGTAACTAAAAACAATTCAAATGTCACTGATAAAGGTAGCACCTGAAATGCAACCTTCCCATTGCCTAACTTAGAAGCTAAGTAATACTTAAAGTAGAGGTTGATGAATACGAAATCCAAGTAATACTTTGGTAAGTAGAAAACCCTTCGTAACTTGGATCTAAGGTGACCTTAGCAAAGTATTGTTGAAGAATACAGCCCTTAGAGTGTAGAGTTTGTGGTTGCTTGCTGGTGCCTGGTGGTTTTCAGTGCACTGCTTTTTCCTCACCCCCCAGTATCACAGTCCCGCGCTGGTCTCTTGAGCTACACATAACTTGTAAAAATATTTAAGTCATCTGGACTTGGAGTCTTCAGTAGGTTTTATGAGTCAGGAATATATTTGGGTAGGGCGCCTTCACCACAGTGCAGACAGCATTTCTTTACCAGATTTTTAAAAATGTTTTTAAAAATGTCACAACCTCTCACATGGTAAACGTAGATGAACATGCCAGAAGGGTAAAGCGGGAGCAGGATGGCTATACAAGGCGGCTTGGTTTTAAATGGCACTACTAAGATACAAGTTCCATGCACAAGGCAGCTCATTGAGCAAAATCAAAATACAAGCTGTTACAACTGCATGGAACTGTTTCAATGGGTCATAATCAATCAATTTTAACCTTTTTAGGTAACCCTACATAACTACATACCTGAGTCATAGATGTGGTTATAGTTACTGTAAATAACATGTCAAATACCAGATTCTTCGTTTTTTAACTGTTACACACTTAGACCTGCTAATCTTATAAATGTTTTTTTTATCTGGTAAACAACCTCAAAGCACAGGTGCAGTTAGTCTCCCTTGAGATTTGTAAACACTACTTGACATAACTACATTGGACTCACATTCCATTGAATATTTCAGTAGTGGGATCTTAGCTTACACGACAACGGCTTAACCCAGACGAAGAAACCCCAATAGACAGATTAATTTGTTTTTCCTATTTTTAATGCCAGTTAATTTATGGCCTCTTTACTAGGCCCCAAAACAATTGAGTAATTGGACTAGACATATATTTATGGGACATTTGTCTTCAAAATGAATCCAGTTTCAAAGAGTCAAGAAAAAAGCATCGTCATGTGGTGAAACTTTATGCAACTGAATGGCACATTGCTTGCAACAGACACATTTTCTTCAATAGTAAAAGAGTGGCATTCTCTCACGAGATAGCCTTTCTAAAGAAAGTTATCTCTCTCAAAAACTGTAGATTCCACGGCCGGTTGTGTACACACTTTAATCAGCTTGTTTAGTTAAATATATAACATGTTAAATATTGAAGTATAAAGCAATAGCATGATAACAAATTAAACCAACATTTTATTTATAGGAATATAGGAAATAGTTTGCAGAATTACTCACGATTGCTATGATAGTTGTTTTGGATAAAATGGACAAATAATATTAGTTACCCAAAGAATTTTTCTGTTTGGTTTCATTCCACAGGCAATACAGGAATCTGCTGTTGTAATCTTACTCAACTGCTATAGTGCTTAATTTTTTACAAGCAAAGTCTGGTGACATTTGTATTTATGGGAAGCCAATGTTATTGCAATAGTTGGTCAGCCATCAGCAATTGCACATTTTTTTTAACTTTGCGAAGCGTAGCCATGTTAGTGTAAACATATAATGCTTGAGAAGTCTTACGTTATGGACAGTTGCGTGGGGAGCCAGGTGAATATAGTAATTTGTTATTTTATGTCTATTTTTTAATTCTCATGTAAGGAAAAAAAAATGATGCAGAAAAATATGTTCTGGTTAAAACCAAAATGTATCACATTAAAACCACATCTAGCTACATTATAGTTCACTGCAAGATCGCAACAATATACTGGGGAATTATGCATATTTTGACTTACTTTCTTTCATTGTGTGGTGTGCTTCCTATTACCTTGAGACATGCTAGGATACCTTTTTTGCCCAGTTGAGTATGAAAGCTGCATAAAAATTAGTATTCTGTATATCTGTGTTAATAAATGTGAAAGTCTATCTGTCTGAAACCCACAAGCAACTTAATTTTTGCATTGACATCTGCCCTCCACATTTTTATCTCATTCGGCACCCGAGTTTGAGAATACAGAACAGAAATATTGTCAGCAATTGACTAATCAAACAATGGCTGATCTCAGTACACCATCATAATAGACTCATACATACTGTACATATATTAATAAAAAAAAGATCAATCATCTAATATGGTCATAAAAAGACACACGCCAGTGTAGGAAGGTCTCAGTACAAACTGTTACATTGCTAGTGAAGTATCATTTTAATGATAGTATATGTCCCAAGATCCTTTGAAAAATGCATGAAGACCGAAATACAAATGAGTTGTCATAAAAATAACTATTGCAGTGGGAGTAATCACAACCCCTCTTTTCTGTACGCTGTGGCCCCAATACATTTCTTATTAATGAAGTTAGAACATCCGCTTAACCATCTAGCTTAACCATCTACCTTAATCTATGTTAATTGGGTTATTTTGGAGAAATTCGGGAAAGTAATATGTGTCAAATTAGTATTTTCTTAAACTTAAGAATCAACAAAATAACTTCCTGGCATTTTTGCAACAGATAAGATAAATGATTTCAAGGGTGACATACTGTAAAAGTTGACATGCACTTTTACTAGGCATTAATTTTAGCTATTTATAAGTTCACCTTAATTTAAGTCCACCTTAATCCTCATACATACTCACCGCTATAAACTTTATCTTATAAATTAAGTGGTTCATTGTATTGCCTGCTACATTTCTCATTGCAAAGGTGTCCTTTATTGCTGTAATACTGTGATTATACCCCACTGTAAGATAACCATTCTGATAAGTAAAGAAATGGTAAAGTGACCTTAAATGTATAGCTAAGACCACCTTAAAGTCTGTAAAGTATATTTAAGTTCAGGTGGCCTTACATTGTGTATGATATATAATGTAGAGTAGCACTAAAGTAAACATTTGTCTGTGGCTAAGGCCACCTTAAAGTCTGTAAAATGTATTTAAGTTTTAGTGGCTTTAGTTTTTTAGGTGTAAGCAAATAAAACTGTAGTTGTTTGACATAGAATAAATTAATCTTATCCCAATGAATCATTGGCTTGTAGTTAAAAATTACATATCTAACAAGGAAACTGTTCTCTATTTTCGCTAATGAGCTTGTATAGTAAAGATTAATTCCCAGTGAAATATTGTATATATCTGTTGTGATCTCTGAACTAGAAACAAGCCATTGGAAAAACTTAAATTCCAGTGAATGAGCATTCATCCATTAGGCATTATTAAAATTTCGCCCGTCTAAAATCTTTACTGAAACAGTATGTCAGAAATTGATAAGAATTTCCAAATCTCATAAAAAGATACAGAAAGATATCTCAGTGTTTAGAATAGTTAAACTAGTTTAGAATTTAACCACGAGATTCTAAATTCTCTTCTCATGGGTTCAGCTGGTGGCAACATACTGGATAAACTGTAGCCCAAAGACCTTAGTTGGTAAAAGGGGTTTTGAGACCTCACCTTTCACCCCAGTGTTTGGATTTGTGATTCAATATAAGTTTTTATCCTTAATTCCTTTTTTCCTTGACCATAATGGGAAAGGTAAAATTCTGTTTGTTTTATTCATAAAATCATTTCATTCATATATCATTACAATCTCAAAACCAATCTGAACACCAATTTATGTGCTGTTCACACTTTTCCCAGATGTCATCTCTCTTTGTACTGGGTATCGCATCGGAATAGTGGTCAATCACAGAAGAATGTGTACAAGACTTTTAAAAGTGCTTTCCTTGCCATACTGGAATCAGAAATAAATATTGTTGATAAAACATGATACAATATATAACTCCATGGATGGATTCTACTGCTGCTGTAACAGATCCCCAGTCTATCAGAAATGTGGACTAAAACTCTCCCCACTTCGGGGTTTGGGGCTAAGACATTTGAATATTTTAAAATTTTAGGCAACATTTATCACTGATCCAAAAGAGAGACATATTCCTATAATTTATGAAACAACAAAAACAAAATGTTACACTTTGGAGACTATTCGGAAATATTGCCACACCAGAAAAGTGTGAACAAAGTAATATATTTGAATATTTATTGCCTACTTTGTGTGGCAGCCATTATTTTAGAGATGTCATTTGTGGAAGCAATCAAATGTTACTTTGCTTAATACTGAGTCAGTGCGGGTTAGTACAACATTTGTATTCATATGATACCAGTTATCTCAACGAAATTTCCCACTAAATTAGATACTAAAGCTGCACCAATGCTTCCTGTAGTTAATAGTTTTTTTTCTATATTTGTACTGTTTCTCAATGAAACACAATGCTTTACACACGATCATACTGTTTTACATTTTGCACCACAACCTTCTGCGACTTCATCCAAGAGCAAGACATTGTGCAAAGTGGGAATTTTCATACAAGTATCAAAAATGGCCATGTCAAGGCCAAATATATAAGCAAAAAAAACTACGTCTAAACATTTTCCCTCTTTAGTTTTTTATTTACTTCTGGTCAGTACAGATGGGTTCAGACAGTGTACAAATGGGGGTGGTAAGTTATGTACTTCAAGTTTTTCACCTTTAAGGAGTTCTTATCTATGTTTTTAATTTTTGTAAACCAAACCGATTTTTAAGAACACTGATGATGTATACAGCTGGCCTTATTTTTCAAATATTTAAAACAAAACAATGTACTTACAAATTTTCTTGTTTAGTTTTTATTGCATTAAAATCTATTCATAAATAAGAAAATAAAATTACTGAAAGTATATTTTACAGCTACATACTGGCCTCTGGAATACACAACATTTTATCTAATATCTTTTAGCAAATATGCTAAAAAATCTATAACTAAAAGGAACAAAAATAGATCTACAACAAAACGCTTTCTGGAACTTTAACGATTACTTACCTATAAATGTTTAATCAATGTTACTTTATAACAAAGAATTATTTTCTGGCACCTTATTTCATTTTTCTTGACACTTTTTCAAAATTACTTGCAATATTCTTCCGATTGTCTTAAATAAAAAGTATATGAAACTACAATCATTTCCCTATAAATAGAATATTTGATCTAAGTAGCATTTAAAAATTGTCTAAAATAACTGTATAGGTTTAGAACCCAACTTTCACCCACCTAAGAGGAAATAGAAAATCCAATACTTTAAATTTCTTTTCAAGGTGAAAATTCACCATTTTTAGAACTATATATATATATGTTTTTCACTGTGTGTTGTACAGGTTATAAAAGTTATATTGCTATTATATTGTTACTATAAGTTATATTTGACCATGTAAAAATCACTTCCTGGTTATCCTTCCACCTCATTGTTTTGATCTTGTGACTTAGTATTTCCAAAGTTTCCCTTCGCAACCTGGGAGAGCTTTAAATTTGTTTTGAAAAGCTTCCTTGTCTAACCCACCCAATGACTAATTAATTTGTCAAATGGCATGCACTGTTATACAGAAAATCCTTTATAACTTCTGATGAAAATTTAGTTGTCCAAATATGTAAATTTTTGGTGTTTCTCATTAGTGGTGTCCAGGTATCACACTTGTCAGTCCTCCACTGACCGTCTGCATTGTTCGGAGCAGTGTGTCAACACCTTAAGTCCTAGTCATGTAATGACCTTTCAAAGGCCAATAGCTTTCTTGTGAGATTTCCTGAAAGTCCTGATTGCCATGCCAATTTTTACATTATTACCTTCCCGTTTTACCATTGTTCTCCCGTGATCAGTTTGAAATTCTGTATGCTGATATTTTATTCCCTCTTTTAAAGTTTTATATTCTCATCAGTTATTCTATTGTTTTAGTGTTAAGGTTTTCTGTAAATATTATATTGCTATAGTAGCTGTACATTGTTATTATTAGTAGCTTGTGGCCACTCACTCTTTTCCGAGTGTCCCTTCACTTTTGCCTCGCTTCTCAGGTAGCTTCGATTCTTGGATTCTTCATCATCCAGGTGGTGGGACAGAGTTTCTGGTAATCTTAAAATCAGAATGCAGTGATCTCAACCTGCAAAATAATTAAATCAGTCGATGTGTATGTTGTAAATGTTTACATGTATTTGACCTTGAGGTCATTTTGTGACCTTCACTATGTGTGTAAACTTATGCGACCTTTTTGGACTTGTACCAAATTGTCTAATTTATAATGAACGACTTATAGGTATACAGGAACTCTTAAAAACAGCAGTAGTCTTACTTAACCTTCATTATAAACATATACTAATTTTACATTGTTGTTGTATTAAAAATAATGCTCCACAGTGCTGTTTTACAGACTCCTGTGGTGGCGCTACTGTCTCGGTGTTTCGAATTAACACCAAAACCAGGGCAAAACACGACTCATTGAATAATGACTACACAGAGAGGTATTGTATGACACTTTTTATACGAGAAAATAACCCTTTGGAAACCAGACCCCTTTGAAACAAATAAATCCATGAAGTCACATTCAAAATCGGCCTTGGTGTCCAGGCACTAAGGGGGTCAGTCCCTCTGTTCCCTGAAGTTTGGGGTACCAGTCTATATGTTTATATTTAATGGGTATTCCCTGGTCATGGCAACCAGGTGTTTTGCTTTAAAGTAATTGGTGGTGTCTGGTCAGTTGAGTAAATGTGGGGATATCCTATGTAAAGGTCAGGTGTGACCTTGTAGTTACCAAAACACTTTTTGTAACAAAGCCTCCCATTGGCTCGTGTTTGGGGCCTCATAGGCCATGTGGAATTTAGTCATCAGTCCTTCTTGGATTGCCAACCCAGCAGGAGCCAAAAAGTATTATTTTAAAAAGATTGGATTGGAAACTTTTAAACTGCAAGTGATTTTAAATGGACTCAGTTTTGCTAGTGGTTGGCAATTCAGGCGGTAACATGGACTAAAGTTAAATATTTTTCATGTATTTTATGTGACTTTTGTGACTTTTAAAGGATTTTATCAACACTATTTTACTGACAGTTTTAATGATTTGATTCAAGGACAACCTAATGAACTTTGTGAAAAGTTCAGCACGTGGAGTTGGGAACAGTGTTAATATATGGAACTCTGTGCATATGTATTGATATCAGACATCAAGGACAACCTAGTGAACTTGTGAAAAGCTCAGCAAGTGGAGTTTGGGAACAGTGTTAATATATGGAACTCTGTGCATTTGTACTGATGTCAACAGATTGAACTTTATGTACTTAGTACTTCTTGTGGAGTACTTTTGTAACGACTGAATGTGCTTTGACAACTTAGTTCTTGCTGTGTACCCACTGGGGCTGTAAAGCACACATCAGTGATCATTGAATCTATGCTGGTCAAGTTTCATCATGCCAAACAAGAAGTTCTGTAAGAAATGTGGAGACAAGCATCTACCCCCCACAGGAAGGAACTGTGTTCAAGCCTTTTCACCAGAGCGTCAGTCATCAAGTTCACCTGCTAGTATGTCTTCTGAAGGGGCGTCACATCTTAGTGGTGGGGAAGCGTCAGCTACAGATCAGACTACACTTCTACAGCAGGAGATCCTGAAGCAGATTCAACGCGTCAACTACAGGCTGGACTCAGTGGAACAGGACCTAGTCACAGTGAAAGGAGCAGCTCATAAACAGACTTATAAGATAAGTAAATCTGATAAATCAGCTAAATCAAAAGTGTCAGTGAGTGATGTGTCAATGTCTGAATCTGAGTCGTCTTCTGACGAATCTTTAGTCCCAAATTTAAATGTTCTAAAGTCCAAAAAGTCTGTACAAGTCAAAGTTGATGAAAGATTGAAACAGTTGCAAGATGACAGTGCTGTTAAATCAGGTAGTAAAGATAAATTCAAATCTAAAAGAGGTGGCAACGTAGATTGTATAGTAAAAAACAAAATTGCTTGGTCACAAGATACAGTATTAGGAGGTCAGAGTCGTCAGAGGGTCACATATGACCAGCTTAGTTTGACCCAGTGGGTTCAAGGTTTTGCTAGAAATATGATTGAGGAAAATTGTCAGGAAACCAGGGAACAGATGCTTTTGTATTTGGCAGATATTATGAGTGATGCCACAGATTTCAGTTGGCAGAATGCTAAAGCTGCTCATGCAGTATTGCTTTGTGACATGGAAAGGGGGGCTGTAACTTGGAAAGATACTTCAAAAATTGATAGAATTAGGAGAGCTCATGCTCAAAAACATAGTCAAAATTCAAAATCTTGGGTCAAAAACTCTGACGTCATGACAGGTAAAAAACCATGGTTTTGCAAACAATTTCAAACTGGTGCATGCACCTTCAGTAGGGATCATGAGAGTAATGGCAAATGGCAAAAACACATATGTGCAATTTGTTTGGAAAAAGGTAAGACTTTGCCACATGCTGAAAAGGACTGTAATTGGGCAAAGAAATCAAAAAACGAGTAAAGGGCTGTCCTGAGGTAAACATTTCTCAGGGCAGCAATGGCCCCTCTCATGGCCCCTCTTGTAGGGCTAACAGTGGTAACCTTGATCCAGCAGTGTATGTTGACTTATTGAAGAAATATTCAACAAGATATGTGTATGCAACAAAGTGTAATCCTAGTGTAGTTGAGTGGTTGTTGAATAGTGGTAAAACCAAAGATATAACAATGTCTAGAAATAGGACACACACAGTCCCGGTGAAGAAGTATCAGTGCACAGGGTCAACAGCTAAGGGGGGCATCAGTAAAGGCATCGACCACAGGTCATATGCACAGGTAGTTGCTGAAGAGGCGGTACATCCAGCTGAGCTGGGAAGTAGCAATGGCATGGATCATGTTAAAGGGATTGACCATAAACAATAGGGTACATATGGCATGGGAAGGGGGCGTCATAAAGGTGTCAGGTACTTCAGTTCCAACGCCACCCAGGGTGGTCACTGTCCTTCAAAAGCTACAACCAACTCTATTGCTTGTGTAAGCACTGCCGAGGATAGGGGTATTGTTGTCACCTGTGATACAGCGTCACATTCTGACCCGTGTGCTACTAGTAAGGAAACTCATGCTGAGTCTCTCAAAGGTCACAATAATTCAAGGTCATTTATCATGTCGGTGGACAGCTTAGGTCAAACTGCAACAACTACCAATACAGCTGACTTGTCTTGTCCTGTGGGCAAAGGTCACGAGGTACATCCTATAAAACTTAATCAAGTCGGTAAGTCAAAACAGTGTGATCATGTGGCTAGTGAGGTTGCTCACCCAGGTGTATCTGACGGTTGTAAGATCTATGACATAAATGGCTTGGATGAAAAGTACATGGCTTCCATTCTGATTAAAACACCAAAGAAAAATCAATGGAAAAATTCAGATCATGAGTTGGTCAAAGCTTGGAAGCGTCAAACTGACTTCCAATTTGGTTTCATTCCATTGTCTGATGTTCAACACCCAGAATCAAAAGAGATCAATTATTTGCAGGATTATTGTCCCATAAAAGCTCATAAAATGGTAGCAAGTCATAAAAAACCCAATTATTTAGGGGCAAGAATCAAGGTGGATTCCCAGCTTAACCTACAGGAATGGTATGATCAGCTCCACAATTATTGGGATCAACAGCTACTGGAGTTTCTTACCTTTGGTTTTCCTCTTGACTTTAACAGGAATTCCCCTTTATATTGGGAAGGTGAGAATCACAAATCTGCCCTTGAATATCCTCAGGACATTGAAGCCTATTTAAAGGAGGAAATGCAGTTCAAAACTATTGTAGGTCCCTTTGACCACCATCCATGTGATAATGGACATATCTCTCCTTTTATGACAAGGGATAAGCCTGGATCTGACAATAGGCGAGTTATTATAGATCTCAGCTGGCCATTAGGTGGCTCAGTTAACTCTGGCATAGATAAGGAATCTTATATGGGCACTGAATTTGCCCTGGTATTGCCCACTGTTGATCATATCACTGACCAGTTGAAAGTGTTAGGTAGAGGGGCTCACCTTTATAAGATAGATATTAGCAGGGTGTTCAGGCATATTAAGGTGGATCCATTGGATTATGACCTCTTAGGTTTACACTGGCGTCACGTCTACGTCGACACCTGCGTTCCGTTCGAAAGTCACCATGGTTCCCAGATTTTTCAACGCGTCAGCAACGCTGTGCGTCATATCATGCGTCGTTATGGCCATAAAGTTATAAATTATGTGGATGATTACGTTGGATTCGGCGTTCCGTCCGACGCAAGGGCGTCATATGACCTTTTGCAAAAGCTGGGTCTGACTGTTAGTCAGAAGAAGTTGGTTCCACCGGCTACTTTAGTTACCTGCCTTGGGGTCGAGATAAACACAATTACAGGTACAATTGCTATATCTGCTGAAAAATTGCGTCAAATTTGTGACACCGTCAAACAGTGGAAGCACAGAAAAAGATGCTCCAGGCGTCAGTTGCAATCTCTATTAGGGCATTTGTTATATATACACAAATGTGTGAAGCCAGCTCGATACTTTTTAAATATGATGTTGAACACTCTAAGAACTGGTTATGGTCAGGCCACTATCACCTTAGATCCGGAATTTCATAGGGATCTTAGATGGTTTGAAAGATTTCTTCCCCTATATAATGGGGTGTCCCTATATGATCACAAGAAATGTGATCATCAAGTTCATTTGGACGCATGTCTCCAGGGTCTAGGTAGAGTTTGGCAAAACATTGTCTATCATCTCCAAATTCCTTATGGTTATAAAGGTTTGAATATTGCACACTTGGAGATGGTAAACATTTTGGTAGCTCTCAAGGTTTTCTCTCACCAATGGGCTGGAAACGTGTCTTGGTTCACTGTGATAACCAAGCTGTGGTTTGTGTACTTCAGTCTGGCAAGGCAAGAGACCCCTTCTTGGGTGCCTGTGCCCGTAATGTGTGGCTGTGGGCAGCCACATTTGACATTGAAGTCACTTATGTGCATGTAATGGGCAAATTTAACAGGGCAGCTGACCTGTTGTCCAGGTGGTCTAACAGTATTAGTGACAATAATGAATTGCAAAGTTTAATCCCTGGTGCTGCTTGGGTTGAAGTAACTTTGGAAGCAGGTGATATTGATGCTGAAATATAATACTAATTACAGTTACTATACTTTGTTTTTAGGCAACAGAAGGCTGAAGAACTTGGCTACAAAGGCTTCCTCCAGGCTTCAGGGGGCCTTCAGACCTTCCACTGCACGAGCATACACCACAATGTTTAGAACGTTCATGTGTTTCTGTGTGTATCTTAATCTGAATGTAAAAAAAAAATCTGGATGTCGATAGCATTCTGGCCTTTATGGAGTGTTTGCATGTGAACCAGGTGTCTGTTAACATGATATCAAATTATCTGTCTGATATTAGGGCCAAATTTGTGGTGCTGGGTTTGAATCCCTCTGCGCTGGATCATAAGAAAGTTAAGTATTATATCAGGGCTTTGAAGTTAAACAGACCAATGAGTGTCACCACCCATAATATAATTACCCTGGATATGCTTTTGAAGATAGTACATCAATGTGACCTTTTATATATGGGGGCAGTTTTTAAAGCAGTATTTTTAGTGGCCTTTTTGGGGTTTTTCAGGCTCTCAAATTTGGCCCCTCACTCTTTCATGGCGTTTGACTTTACTAGACATTTGGCTGGGGGGGACATTTTTTTGCCTCGTCTGGTCAGTAATGCTTTGTGTCCTTTATATAGCCTTGAAGGCCCTGTTTAAGTTGTATAATCCATCACAGAATGCTCCACTCTTTCAATATAAATACTCTCGGGATTGGAAGGTTTTGATTTATTCTAAAATTAGAAAGGTTCTGTCTTTGATTAATAAAAAATTGCACCTTTCACCTCATTTTTTCACCTTCCATGCCTTCCGGCGTTCAGGTGCCTCCCTTGCTTTCAATGCTAATGTCCCTATCCAGGAGATTAAGGTCCAGGGCACCTGGACGTCGGATTGTGTGTGGAGGTACATTTACAATGACTCTACTCGTTCGTCTGAAGTCGCCATTGCTTTTCAAAAAATGCTTCAAAAATCATAATGTTCATAAATGCTAGGTTTGGGTTTGGGGTTTTTCAATAATATTATATTGCCTATTAATTCATGAAATACTTTTTTCACTGTTGTTTTTGGAGCCTTTCAGTCTGACTCTAACTTCCTCCAAATTCCAACTTTAGTTTATGTGTGACCTTGTTTGACCTTAACTTTACTGTTTTGACCTTTGACCTTTGCCAAGGTCACCTCTAATTCTATCTTATCTATTTCTGGTCACACTGTTTATATAGGTCAGTGATGGTGACCTTAACTCACTTGACCTTTGTAGGGTCAAGAATTTTGACCTTCACTTTCCATTTCTTCAAGGTCAGACTGACTGGCTCGGTTAACTGTGTGTTTGAAGTTGAACTGTGTTGTGCCATTTATGTATTCATGAATTGGATTTATGATTGTATTTATCTTCATGGGAAATGTAAATATGATTAGATGTGATAAATGTATTTACACATGTTAAAGAAATCACATATATTATTATTAATAAACTGAGTACCCTCTGTGTGTCTTTACTGTGTTGGGGAATGTTGGGGGGACTGTCAGCCTTGGTGTCCAGGCACTAAGGGGGTCAGTCCCTCTGTTCCCTGAAGTTTGGGGTACCAGTCTATATGTTTATATTTAAGAGAGGATGGGGGTGGATTACTGAGTGCCAGTGTAATCCGGATAATAGCCATCCATAATCACACAAATTGGTTGATGCCCATGGGTGCCAGGGAGTGCAATCTGAAGATCCAAGACAACTCAGTACGTCTTCGTCTGGAAGTGTTGGCTGCTTCAGATCTTGGTGTGCACCACTCTACACTGAGAACTGCATATGTTTGTGGTTGTGTCCATCACTTTTAAAGTGACGTGAGGCTGGTGTGGGTTGTCCATCCTTTTGTGCAGAAGCCTTGTGTTCATACATCCTTTTTCTAAGTGCCCTTGAAGTTTCGCCAACATAATGTTTGTGGCACTTAGTGCATGTTATCAAATAGATTACATTTGATATTTCACATGTGACATGTTTTGGTAAGTCTATGGTTTTGTGTGACTTTTTAGTAAAGTTACATTCAACTGTATCCTTATTTTTAGTAATGAGCAGTAGGTACATTTGCCTAACCTGGTGCAAATGGTGGGTTTGGCTTGGTGTTCAGTGAGGTCTGTGTTAGATAAGTTTATGACGGTGTGACCTATGTAACTTTCAAACCTGGTATTTTTTGGTGGTATACCGGGTTGTGTAGATTTTGCCTCAGATTTGGGGGTTTCTAAAAAGTGTGTATCTTCAATGCTAGACATTGTAGAGGTGTACCAGTGGTATGCTGGTTTTAGAGATGGGAGGTCTTAAAGTATGGAGACCTTTTAGCTTGAGATAAATCAGCTTAGATTCAGCTGGATATTCATCTCTGGCATCAGTGTACCTGTCTTTATTGCTGGGTTCTTCCTGATTTGGGGGGTCATTGGCTCTCTTCCTCTTTCGGGGGTTGGTGGCCCTGGAGGTGCTGGCTTTGAGTCTGGGGCTGACAGCATTGAGGGTGTTCAAAGTCTCATCTGAGATTTTGGCCATGGGGACGGGTGTGTCACAGCCACTAGGTGGTTCTGAGGTGACGTTGATTCGTGACATGGCATCCAGGAAATCAGTTTGGCTAACAGTGATTGAAGGGGCACTCATAGTAAGAATACCAGAAAAAGTTCACTTCCTGTTATAAACCAAGCTGGGCAGATAAAGTAATGTGCCTTATATAATTGGCTTTATGTCAATTGTATTTCGACTGTGTAATATTCATGTAGCAGTCTCATCAGAGGTTATGATTTATTCCAGTCAGCTCTCCTGAAGTACATTAGGGGTTCTGGCTTGTACCCCTGGTTTGTACCGGTATAGAACCGCTTTAGGGCCGGTTCTGTACCTGTAAACCTGTAAATGTACCGGTTTGGGTTTTTGATAGAAACTGACTTAAGTGATATCCTGTAAAATATTGATTTAATATTTGAGAGGGAGTTAGAGGGTTAGAGCCTCTAAATATATGTTTTTAGAGGGCTCTAGAGTTTATTCATACTGTATGTGTGCCTGTAAAGATGGTGGTGAATAAGTGTTATTCATTGCCTGGCTCTTTATTGAGCTCAATTTATAAGGGGATTTCACCAGGTATAGGTCCAGTATTTGTTATTTATTATAATTGTATTTTTATGCTTCATTATTGTGTTTATTTTATATTTTCTGGAAACAAACACTATAAATAAAAGACATAAGACTCTTTTCTCGGTCCATGGTAAGTATTTTATTATAATAAATTTTATTTATTGTAAATAATGTATTCAGTAAAAAACAGGATACATAGAAAAATATAATAAAAAAGTGTATTTATTAGAGTTAATTCAATTTAAATTTTTATTTAAAATTTTGTTGTCCTGTAGCTCCAAGCTCCATTTGGCGGTGGTGGAGGCAGGATAATCTTTCTCGGTGATGTTACAAGGGTGGGTCTGGTGGGTACTCTTGAACAAATGGCTTCATAGGCTGTGTTATCTATGGTTAAGGCCGAGGGTTTATTTGAGATTATCCATGATTATATATGATTTATGTTTTTCAGGTATACACTATTCCAACTTTATATATCTTAGTGATGAATTAGTGATGTCATCAAGTTGTTATAGTGAATAGTGGTTGTGACGTAATTATGGTGCTTACGTAATCGTAAGAATGGTGATTATGTCATAATTTATTGTAAATATTGAATATTTTATGTTTTTATTCAATATTATGAAAATTAAAATTTTATTTAATAATTTGAATAAATCTTTCTCTGATAAAGTGATAAAACTTTATTATGAAGAATAAATTATCTTGGTGTGCGATATTTATCGTAGATATTATAAATATCTCAATTTTAATAATTAATGTATGTTAAATAATTTATTCAACTCAGTGTGTTTTCAGGTTTATTTCCTGGTGATATGTAATGGCTATACAAGACATAGAAAAGAGGATGGGGGTGGATTACTGAGTGCCAGTGTAATCCGGATAATAGCCATCCATAATCACACAAATTGGTTGATGCCCATGGGTGCCAGGGAGTGCAATCTGAAGATCCAAGACAACTCAGTACGTCTTCGTCTGGAAGTGTTGGCTGCTTCAGATCTTGGTGTGCACCACTCTAACACTGAGAACTGCATATGTTTGTGGTTGTGTCCATCACTTTTAAAGTGACGTGAGGCTGGTGTGGGTTGTCCATCCTTTTGTGCAGAAGCCTTGTGTTCATACATCCTTTTTCTAAGTGCCCTTGAAGTTTCGCCAACATAATGTTTGTGGCACTTAGTGCATGTTATCAAATAGATTACATTTGATATTTCACATGTGACATGTTTTGGTAAGTCTATGGTTTTGTGTGACTTTTTAGTAAAGTTACATTCAACTGTATCCTTATTTTTTAGTAATGAGCAGTAGGTACATTTGCCTAACCTGGTGCAAATGGTGGGTTTGGCTTGGTGTTCAGTGAGGTCTGTGTTAGATAAGTTTATGACGGTGTGACCTATGTAACTTTCAAACCTGGTATTTTTGGTGGTATACCGGGTTGTGTAGATTTTGCCTCAGATTTGGGGGTTTCTAAAAAGTGTGTATCTTCAATGCTAGACATTGTAGAGGTGTACCAGTGGTATGCTGGTTTTAGAGATGGGAGGTCTTAAAGTATGGAGACCTTTTAGCTTGAGATAAATCAGCTTAGATTCAGCTGGATATTCATCTCTGGCATCAGTGTACCTGTCTTTATTGCTGGGTTCTTCCTGATTTGGGGGGTCATTGGCTCTCTTCCTCTTTCGGGGGTTGGTGGCCCTGGAGGTGCTGGCTTTGAGTCTGGGGCTGACAGCATTGAGGGTGTTCAAAGTCTCATCTGAGATTTTGGCCATGGGGACGGGTGTGTCACAGCCACTAGGTGGTTCTGAGGTGACGTTGATTCGTGACATGGCATCCAGGAAATCAGTTTGGCTAACAGTGATTGAAGGGGCACTCATAGTAAGAATACCAGAAAAAGTTCACTTCCTGTTATAAACCAAGCTGGGCAGATAAAGTAATGTGCCTTATATAATTGGCTTTATGTCAATTGTATTTCGACTGTGTAATATTCATGTAGCAGTCTCATCAGAGGTTATGATTTATTCCAGTCAGCTCTCCTGAAGTACATTAGGGGTTCTGGCTTGTACCCCTGGTTTGTACCGGTATAGAACCGCTTTAGGGCCGGTTCTGTACCTGTAAACCTGTAAATGTACCGGTTTGGGTTTTTGATAGAAACTGACTTAAGTGATATCCTGTAAAATATTGATTTAATATTTGAGAGGGAGTTAGAGGGTTAGAGCCTCTAAATATATGTTTTTAGAGGGCTCTAGAGTTTATTCATACTGTATGTGTGCCTGTAAAGATGGTGGTGAATAAGTGTTATTTATTGCCTGGCTCTTTATTGAGCTCAATTTATAAGGGGATTTCACCAGGTATAGGTCCAGTATTTGTTATTTATTATAATTGTATTTTTATGCTTCATTATTGTGTTTATTTTATATTTTCTGGAAACAAACACTATAAATAAAAGACATAAGACTCTTTTCTCGGTCCATGGTAAGTATTTTATTATAATAAATTTTATTTATTGTAAATAATGTATTCAGTAAAAAACAGGATACATAGAAAAATATAATAAAAAAGTGTATTTATTAGAGTTAATTCAATTTAAATTTTTATTTAAAATTTTGTTGTCCTGTAGCTCCAAGCTCCATTTGGCGGTGGTGGAGGCAGGATAATCTTTCTCGGTGATGTTACAAGGGTGGGTCTGGTGGGTACTCTTGAACAAATGGCTTCATAGGCTGTGTTATCTATGGTTAAGGCCGAGGGTTTATTTGAGATTATCCATGATTATATATGATTTATGTTTTTCAGGTATACACTATTCCAACTTTATATATCTTAGTGATGAATTAGTGATGTCATCAAGTTGTTATAGTGAATAGTGGTTGTGACGTAATTATGGTGCTTACGTAATTGTAAGAATGGTGATTATGTCATAATTTATTGTAAATATTGAATATTTTATGTTTTTATTCAATATTATGAAAATTAAAATTTTATTTAATAATTTGAATAAATCTTTCTCTGATAAAGTGATAAAACTTTATTATGAAGAATAAATTATCTTGGTGTGCGATATTTATCGTAGATATTATAAATATCTCAATTTTAATAATTAATGTATGTTAAATAATTTATTCAACTCAGTGTGTTTTCAGGTTTATTTCCTGGTGATATGTAATGGCTATACAAGACATAGAAAAGAGGATGGGGGTGGATTACTGAGTGCCAGTGTAATCCGGATAATAGCCATCCATAATCACACAAATTGGTTGATGCCCATGGGTGCCAGGGAGTGCAATCTGAAGATCCAAGACAACTCAGTACGTCTTCGTCTGGAAGTGTTGGCTGCTTCAGATCTTGGTGTGCACCACTCTAACACTGAGAACTGCATATGTTTGTGGTTGTGTCCATCACTTTTAAAGTGACGTGAGGCTGGTGTGGGTTGTCCATCCTTTTGTGCAGAAGCCTTGTGTTCATACATCCTTTTTCTAAGTGCCCTTGAAGTTTCGCCAACATAATGTTTGTGGCACTTAGTGCATGTTATCAAATAGATTACATTTGATATTTCACATGTGACATGTTTTGGTAAGTCTATGGTTTTGTGTGACTTTTTAGTAAAGTTACATTCAACTGTATCCTTATTTTTTAGTAATGAGCAGTAGGTACATTTGCCTAACCTGGTGCAAATGGTGGGTTTGGCTTGGTGTTCAGTGAGGTCTGTGTTAGATAAGTTTATGACGGTGTAACCTATGTAACTTTTAGAGCGCTCTAGGGTTTATTCATACTGTATGTGTGCCTGTAAAGATGGTGGTGAATAAGTGTTATTCATTGCCTGGCTCTTTATTGAGCTCAATTTATAAGGGGATTTCACCAGGTATAGGTCCAGTATTTGTTATTTATTATAATTGTATTTTTATGCTTCATTATTGTGTTTATTTTATATTTTCTTGAAACAAACATTATGGTATGTTTATATTTAATGGGTATTCTCTGGTCATGGCAACCAGGTGTTTTGCTTTAAAGTAATTGGTGGTGTCTGGTCAGTTGAGTAAATGTGGGGATATCCTATGTAAAGGTCAGGTGTGACCTTGTAGTTACCAAAACACTTTTTGTAACAAAGCCTCCCATTGGCTCGTGTTTGGGGCCTCATAGGCCATGTGGAATTTAGTCATCAGTCCTTCTTGGATTGCCAACCCAGCAGGAGCCAAAAAGTATTATTTTAAAAAGATTGGATTGCCCACCCTTAAAGTAGCTCTTGGAAGTCAGATTTAGGTTGGGTTGTCCTGATGTAACTCTCATCCCTTTGGGGCTATCGCTTCCTCTTTCCACCTTAGTACTGGGAAATTTTATTTTGAAGACATGTCAGTACTGAGGTAGTGACTGAGTGTTGGACATTTTTACTGTTTTAATTGGACATGTCTGGGTTTTAGGGTAAATTTTAATTAACCTAACTGAGGGGTTTTCAATAATATTATATTGCCTATGAATTCATGAAATACTTTTTTCACTGTTGTTTTTGGAGCCTTTCAGTCTGACTCTAACTTCCTCCAAATTCCAACTTTAGTTTATGTGTGACCTTGTTTGACCTTAACTTTACTGTTTTGACCTTTGACCTTTGCCAAGGTCACCTCTAATTCTATCTTATCTATTTCTGGTCACACTGTTTATATAGGTCAGTGATGGTGACCTTAACTCACTTGACCTTTGTGGGGTCAAGAATTTTGACCTTCACTTTCCATTTCTTCAAGGTCAGACTGACTGGCTCGGTTAACTGTGTGTTTGAAGTTGAACTGTGTTGTGCCATTTATGTATTCATGAATTGGATTTATGATTGTATTTATCTTCATGGGAAATGTAAATATGATTAGATGTGATAAATGTATTTACACATGTTAAAGAAATCACATATATTATTATTAATAAACTGAGTACCCTCTGTGTGTCTTTACTGTGCTGGGGAACGTTGGGGGGACTGTAGACATTAATGTGTGAATCATAAAAATCATTGAAAAAAAAAGAATATTTAAAAACAACAAGAGAAACACCATTCAGACGGTAGTATGACGAAGGGTAGCTGGACAAATCAATATTTTCTGCTTTCAAAATGTACCTCTACGTCTCTAACTCAATTCTAATTCTAATTCTATAAAATTTTATAGCGCTTAATCTCCCCAAACAAGAGGACTCTAAGGCGCAACAAAACAGTCAACAAAATTCTGTGTCCAGGGACATAACAGGGGTCGAACACCACGGAGAACGCCAGGAGGATGATTCAGGCTAGGGTGGATATGCTTTGGTGTACAGGTAGGTTTTAAGCTGTTTTCTGAAGGAGGCCAGGGATGGAGAGGCACGAATCACATCAGGGAGAGTATTCCACACAGTAGGAGCATCAAACGCAAAACTATTACCAAACTGTTTGACAGATTTATGAACAGAGGGGCAGAACTTTGGAATAACTAGGAAATTACCACCACTTTGACTGCGCCTGGTACTATAAGAACTGCTGTAGGAAGAAAGATGTGGTGAAAAATACCTGGGAAAACCTGTGTGAAGATACTTATAAACAAGTGTGACTGTCTTGAACACAATGCGCTGTTCAACAGGAAGCCAATGCAGTTTCTTTAGCACAGGAGTTATGCTGGTGTATTGACTGGTGTTTGATACAATTCTAGCTGCACTATTTTGGATGCACTGTAATTTGCGTAGATTGAACTTGGACAGGCTCCTGAAAAGTGAGTTGCAGTAATCCAACCGACTACTAACAAGAGCGTTGGCTACAAGCACAGAAACATCATGAGTAAGAAACCGCCTGACATGTCTGAAGTCACAGAGTTTAACAAAACAACTTTTGCAGACATTCTGAACATGCTTGGACAAAGAGAAATCTGAATCAAACCACACACCCAGATTTTTTACTGAATCTGCAGGGCAGAGTGAGTTGCCCAGGATATCAATTGGAAAACATGCTTTCAACTTATCCCTTTGTCTCTTCGAACCAAAGATGATAAACTCAGTCTTATCAGGATTCAGTTTGAGCTTACTAGTTGTCATCCACTCTTTAACATCATTTAGGCACTTATTTAGCTTTTCAAAGGCAGCAGATGCATTCTTCTGGGATAAATGTATATAAAGTTGGCTATCATCTGCATAGAAATGAAACTTTATTCCATTATGTTTACTGATAATGGAACTGAGGGGGGTAGTGTACAATGAGAACAACAAAGGACCCAGGACAGAACCTTGGGGAACACCAAATAGGAGTTTACAAACATCTGACAAAGTAGAACCAATTTTTACTGATTGGTAACGGTCCATTAGGTAGGATGTGAACCATTTCAGAACGGAGCCACTGACCCCAAACCAGTTTTGGAGGCAACCCAGAAGAGTAGAGTGATCAATGGTGTCGAAGGCAGCAGACAAGTCAAGCAATACCAAGGCAGTGGATTCACCTCTTGACAATGATAAGTGAACCTCATTTTTTATGTAGAGAAGAGCAGTCTCAGTTGAATGGCCCGCCTTATATGCCGACTGGTACGGGTTGTCTAAGTTATTGGCATTAATATGTTCTAACAGCTGCTTAGCAACCACACGTTCTACCAATTTAGATATAAAACTGAGACCTGATACAGGGCGATAATTCTTAAGGTCATTTGAGGGAAGATTTGGCTTTTTAATAAGTGGAGTGACCACAGCAGATTTGAAGGCATCAGGAACGCATCCCTCCATGAGTGAGCAGTTGACCAGCTTTGTAAGGGATGGTAGCAATATATCAATGCATTCCTTAATCAGGAATGTCGGCAGAGGGTCCAACAGGCATGATTTTGTTGGTGATGCTTTAATTATTTTATCAACAGCATCTTCAGAAACTTGCCTAAAGACAGTAATTTGGGGAGGATCTGAAGGAGGGTTAACACCGTATTCAGTGCCAGAAGAAGCAAAATTATCTCTAATCTTCTTAATTTTGTTGGTGAAGAAGGAGGCAAACTGGTCAGCCAATGACTTTTCGGACTCATGAGATGGAAGTGTGGCATCAGAAACCCTGTTCAGGGTCTTATAGAGCTCACGCCAAAGTTTTCGAGAGTCATGACTATTGTCTGAGATCAGTTTGCTATAGTAGTCTGATTTATCTTTATTTACAAGTGCATTGCACCGAGCAATCTGGCGACAAAGCCTACTCCTGTTAAGTGTACTTTTAGCCCTACGCCAGGTTCTCTCAAATTGGCGCCTAAGGGACTTTGCACGTCGATAATCATCAGACATCCAATCGGCGGACTCCTTTTTCGTCAATTTAGATATAAGAGGTGCATGCCTATCCAGAACATCACTCAAATCATGTACATATTGATCATACAGATCGACAACAGCATCAGCTGGAGACTTGACGAAGGACGTATTTTTGAGATCTGAGCGGAAGTCGGACATATTGATACGGTGGAACCTTCTATATTGAACTACATTTGGAGTATGAGACACTTGACAAGGGAAGGCAACTGAACATTTGACTAATGCGTGATCGGAAACAAAGTCACAAATTTTAACATCAGCAATGGTGTCCTGATCACAGGGGGATAAAATCAGGTCCAATATGTGACCATGTAGATGAGTAGGTTTATTGACTAACTGTTTGAGGTCACATGAATCAAGAAAGGTAGTGAATTTCTGACCGTCACCAACTGGAACATCAACATGAATGTTGAAGTCGCCACAAATGTAATATGAAGAATTAATGGATGAAAGGTAACCAACAAATGACATGAATTCTTCCAGAAAATTACAGGTACATGATCCTGGAGGGCGATAGATGCAGGCAAGCAACACTGAATGGCCATGAAGCCCAATTGACACCACTATATTTTCAAATGACTGATAACAAGGAGTTTCAATTATATGGGGTCTGTAGGAGGATCTGATGAAAAAACCCACACCACCACCAATACCTGAGGGACGAGGCTTGTGAGGAAAGTTAAAATCGGGAGGAGTTATAGACCGTAAGAAGCTGTCAGAGTCAAATGGACGTATGTGTGTTTCCGTGAGGCATAGAAGATCAAGGTCGTATGAAGCCACCATGTCGGCAAGGAGAGGACCCTTGTTCCTTACGGATCTGGCATTCAAAACACCGAGTGTAAACGGACCAGGGTTGAGGGATACATCTCCACCCAGTAACAGTAACAACATGAGCCCTCTTCCATTAACCATGGTCGGAAATTTTCGGCAGGAACACAAATATGATAAATTTTTCGCAACCGGTGTCAAAGGAGGACATGATGTGTAAGATGTTCTGGTGCTGAACCAATCATGCCTGTGGGCCAATGCCACTGCAAACAGTGCCATGAAGAGGAGTAACCGAGGACTGAACATGACTGGTGGGGTTGTACATCAGTAAGAAAATTTAAACTCCGATCTCAGAGGCAGGAGGCGAGTGTGTTACTACCGCACCACTGTGGTTCCAGTCTTTGTTTCTGGAAAGGCCAGGACATTTTAAATAATATATATTTCTATCTTTGTTTCTTTGTCCGTGGAATGTTCATTGCTTTATAGTCTGTATATGTATAATGAGTTTAGAAATAAATTCACTTCAGTTGTGATTTAGAAGTAATCTGATGTGTTGTGATTCACAAGAAGTCAGAAGTTTTTTTACTTCTGATTCAGAAAACGTCAGACGTTGAGTGTTGTAAGGCTATTTATACCGTTAAAGTGAATTATTTCTTGGGGGGGGGGGGGGCTACTTGTAAAAGAGTGCTAGTTTTGGTCAAGCTTAGGAAAATGATAAGGAAAAGCGGAGGATTCAGCATATTGGGTTTATACTGGGAGCTGTGGATTTCAACGGTTGACAGTGGTGTGTTGTTTGTTTGTAAATAAGAATCTGAAATACACTATTTAATGAAGAAAGGAATTTACCTTCCCCGACTGAATCTGGGCTGTGACACCTTACATTGTGACAAGATGTGTGAACAGGTCTTCACACCCTGTTCTGCTGTCACAGACTTTGCCTCCTCACTCCACCAATTACAAGGTTCTTAATGCTTTTTTTAAATATCTGGAGTTTAATTGTCATCCTAGACTCAAAAGTTGAATCAGGCTTTGAATTCTTTACTAATCAACAATTATTTCCAGAAGTGTTTATGACTGGTCTTTTGGGCTGGGCAGTAATTAGTTAACAATTGATTAATTTATTGTTAATTTATTGTTTACTTCTTGTTGTTTCTGATCATGCACATTGCAAAACAATATATTGTCTCAATCTGCCAATGAAAATTCTAAAAAAAACAAGAGAAATGCATGAAATAAAGAAATTCTTTTTAAAAAGTACCAGAAATAAAGAAAGCAATATTCAGCAAAATCCACACTTAATTTGAGTCGTAAAGTTATCAAACATGTCCACATGGGATTTATTTATTCAGTGTTATTAAAACTTGAATAGACTGTGTGCTGTATAGACTAAAATTGCAAGTCATCGAGAACTACTTTTTAAAAATTTATTTTGACTAAACAGTGTGGTTGAAGACCCACTATATTACTCTGTTAATTTTTCTCCACCATTGTCATGTACAACGATTATATTTCTACGTGAAGTTGGGGTGGTTAGTTCAGTTGCACTATTAAACTTTGGAAAGCACAGGCAATACAAAACAAAACTTAAGTATACATGTTCAATATCATTTAAATGAAGTATTATAACATAGTCTGGAACACTATTGAACAGCGGGGTAAAGGTGAAAGTGTTTCATGGGTCAAAGATAGGATTTTACCTCATTTAACATCGGGGTCATATTGATACAGAACCTCAAGTTTGTCACTTGTGGGAGTGGAACTCACACAGGTGACAAAAGGTATTACATGCCAAACCTGCAAAGCCGCTAGGTCACTGAGGACCACATAAATGTTTCTAACAATTAATCAAAATTGTTAACTCAAGTTAGTGGATAACTTGGCAAATTCAAGATGAACATCAAATCCAAAAACAGCATCAACCACTACAAGGGAGGCCATACTCAAGCTGCTGATATATTCTCTACTAGTCATCAAACCCATCATCACACCCATTTTCCATGTCATAGTATCCATTAAGGATTGTCACAAACTGTAATAGATATTCTCGGGCATCTCCTATTCTCAAACAACTCCACTGGTCGCACGTTGAAATTTGCTCTATCTTTCACTTGGTTTATGAGTTTCTGTAGAGTAGTCATCCAATCTAGTTTGGTCCTTTTTTCCTTTGCCTATTCATTGTGGAAGACATGGCACAAATTACAACCATCCAGATAAACGGTTCCTGGAGGTTCTGCAATATTACTTATCTGGACATAAATAGGAAAAAACACTTTGGCCACAGCTTTGTTTTGATGCTCCCTCAGTATGGAATCACTTGCCTGATGATGTTTATTCTGTCCCAACTCTTGCCTTTTTCAGGAAAAAGCTAAAATCTTATCTCATCAAAAAGGCTTTCCTACCTTAGCATAAAAACTATACGTCATCTCTTATATAGATAATGGCCAAGTGGCGCTCCATTATGTAAACTTAATGGCCTCTGAGGCCAATGGCCGAAGAGCCATTAAGTTTACATAATGGAAGTGCCACGGGGCTATTATCTATTATAAAACCCTGTAAATTGAAACCAATTTATTGATTCAATAATTTAACACCTTGTACCAAATGATCAACCTAGACAATCTTTACAATGTTGCCTTTGGTATGCATACCATATGTGGCTTTCACTGAATTAGTTCTATGGTCTTTTTTATTTCAATACACAATCAACATTGTTTCCCCATGTGTATCACTGGTTTTCTTTTATGGAAAAATATAACTGTTGATAAAGCTTGAAAAGGTTTGATATAATCTGACTGCCACAAAGTTTACCATGGATAATGATAATTGATAAAATATGGATCTGTGACAGAAAGCACTTTCCAAAACAATTTAGATTGGTTATATAACAATGTTCATGCTGTGGATAATTTGTTATGGTGAGTGTTTCATGTTACTATATTGATCTGTGTGTATTTTAAGACAGTAAGCTATTATTTTTTTGGTTTCAAGCAAAGTACTAAAAGCTGCAGAATTAATTGTTTCATTTTGTGTTGAAATTTTAGGGTTTCCCCAAATTTTTATTTTTAGTGCTTTTTTGTCTCTAAATTTTGAATCAAAGAAAAAAGGCTCCCGGAAAGATTGTCTCCTGGAAAAAAATTCTCATACAAAGAATGCCTACTCTGCATTCCAGAAATACCACAACATTCATAATAAAATTCATTTCAACCACAGAGTGCATCATGTTAGAAGTATATAACCAACTTTATTAAAGTAAATTAAAATCTATGTTTTGAACTTAAAAACATTGAAAATTTAAATCAAATTTAAATACAGCAGTAATGCATTTCAGTACTGTATTATAGCACCACGTTTTTTCCCTCATTTTACTTGAGTTAAAAAACTTCTTTCATCTGTCATAATTTAGATTGTACATCAACAATAATGTACATTCTGAGCCACTAAAACACTCCTTTTAATGTAGTATGCTGGGTTAGATTTTAACAATGACAATAATTATTGTAAAGTCTTAAGAATTAAAACAATACCCAACTTTATTAATTAAATTGCTTGTTTTGTATTTGTAAGGAGGTATTTTTTCAAGGTAGTATTTTTCCATGAGGTGTTTTCCTATGCACTCTGAATATCATGCAGAATTAAAAAAGACTTTGTAAATGTACCCACTGAACTAATTAATATGAAAGAAGTTGTGAAAACATTTCAATATTGAATGCATTGTGCGGAGGATGACTGGTAAATACCCTTTTGTTCTTGGCAGACTGGCCATTGAACTAAATCACATTCCACTGTCAGAAAATAATGTAGTTGACACAATGGCAGGGTCACTCGTCTGGGTTTTATATTGTATTAACCTTGCTATGGAATAATGATTATTTAATTTGTTGTGGTGTTGTGCCTCAGAGTATGCCTTGGCAGAGATTAAGCCATATAGAAGTACAGAATATAATAGAATAGCAATGAATGTCTGCCAAAATATAAATGCAAAATCATTTAGAATATTCAATGTATTCATCTGATGTAAATCAGTCACAGGGGGCTAAAGTGGGGCAGTGGTAACACACTGAGTCACACCACTGAGGTCTGAAGTTCAAACCCCAGACCCTGTGTGGGAAAGTTGGTAGTTGCTTACCGATGGTAAGGTTTACCGTACAGAAGCTTGACCAACTGTATCTGGCTTCCTCTGCCCATAAAACTACGCAACATGATATGATGAACGATAAAACCAAAATGAACAATGCCGTTGGTCAGCAGTTTACAGTACAGAGCCCTGACGAACTGTATGTACTGGTTTCCTCTGCCCTTCCAACTACCCGTCATGATATGACCTGTACAGTGTTGAAAGTGACGTAAAAAAAACAAACAAAATGAATAAATTCATTAATCAGCCATAGAATAAGATAATATAAGAGTAAAATAATATACACACAGCTAATAATATACCCGGAAATAATTTATAGAGTTCAGAATTCATGTAACTTAACTTTGTTGGTGTGCTGACCCTTTTTGACCCTTGAAAGTCATAAACCACTTCCATTTCACCTTTTCATGAGCCAGAGGCCAGTTTCACAAAACAACATATCCCAGACTTAGACTTAAAGTAAAGACTTTTGTCACAAACTAAGACTCAGTCTGTGGAGTTAGACTTAAAGGGTTCCATAAAGCCAATTTATAAAATCAAAGGAATAACTGAACAAGCAGATTACTTTAAGAAAGAGATAAGTGATGTAAATGAATTGGATGAATATAGACAACGTAAACTGCATTAGCAGGAGAGGGTGGATTCTTCTAGAAGGAAGTATACTTTGGAATTTATCAAATGAAGGGGAACATATTCTCCAGGCTTACCCCAGCCTGTAGTAGATTTACCTCAGTAAAACACTGTTGGTACCATTTTGAACCGTTATTAAAGAAATATATATGTGCAAAGTACCTTGTCCAAGGATATAGATTCCAAATCAAAGCCCCGACCTTCTCTATAAATCAACGATCAAACCGCAAGGCCACAGAGACCAGTGATAATGAATCCTTAAAAGTCCTAAAAGTCTAGAAATGCCATCCTTAGCTGGATGAAAACAGCATTCAGTAGATTCACACATGAAAAGGTAGGTGATATGATGTTAGATATTAATGCCAAGCTTCCAAATTATTATGTAAAAAATGTCTTGTGTGAATGTGCTAATTACATCCCATAAAATACAATAACAAGGGATAGTGGAACAAAAAAATCAAAAAGCAATCATTAGTCCATTTAAAAGTTATTTTAAAATAGGATAAGTAAAAAATATGCATCCAATAGGGTAGTTTTCGAGCGAATATTACCTTGCAAATTATTCTCCTGAGGAAACTATAAATCTACAGGCTCTTTTGTATGCATTCAGAGTTATATCCATGGCAGTCAGAATTTATAATAGCATTGCATCCCCCAACACTGCTGGAAACATCTTACTAGTATTGTTTTTTTTAGAATTCATGCTGTGCTTCAAACAACCGTTAGTCTTAGTCTTCTTGGGCTTTTAGATTTCTCTGAATGAGAAGATCCATTCTAAAAATATCTCCACTTCAACACAAAACATAACAAAGAGCAAGAAAGGAGCTGACCATGTGAATATTTTTCTATTTTTAATTATAGTACAGCATTTGAAACAAAGTTTTGTCAAGTCTTCTTGGAAAATATCTTAGAGAATATATAAAGTGAAAACATGGCTTGAGAATGCACATACCATTGCCCGTGTGTAGTGCTGAAAAAAAACACAGTGAGTATCATCACAGTGAACATTGGTGCGTGTTCCCATTTCTGAATCTTTGCACTTAACGACCCCTATACACATCTTCCTCGTCATTTTTGTATAGACTTTCTTGTGTAGTCACCTTCAGTGTGTAATAGGAACAAGTATAATTCTCTGAACTCTATCTGCATTAAGATTCGAACCATCTGGGAGGACCAAGCCATCAGGTAGACTGCTTCACATTTACCACTGTGGCTTAGCAGGTAGCACACATGCCTAGGAACTCAGCGGACATGGATTCAAACCCAGGTACAGGGAGATATATAGGTGCTCGGATGACCACTTTACATGGCAGTCCTCTGTCATTGGGTCCTGTCGCTTGGGTTGTTTAGGCGATCCAGGTGGCAGTCAGACCTTATGTGTGGGTACCTTATTCTGATTTAAGGGTACCAGTCTGATCTGGAATGTTATACAACATCAAAGTCACTTATGTAACTGACCTTGGGGTTCTAAAGCTCTTTGCCCAGTTTCCCCAGTAACTATTGTAATCAGTCATTTCATTGGCTATCCCTTCCTTCCACCTGGCCTTAGAATAACAGCAGCTTCTGGGGTCACTGTAAATTTGACTTTCACAAGGAGAACATGGAAAAACTTTTTTGGAACTTTTATAAGCTTTATTTTTATCACTCAGTGTTTTTATAAACTTTTAGTATTTTAGAATTTTATTTTACGGATGTTATGTATTTGTGATTGATTATATGCACTGGAACTTGTGGAATGTGAAATTTTGAACTGATTATGCAACTATTGAATGGCACTGGGTGAACTTGATACTGCAGAGATATTATAGTCATCTTGTCAACCTCAGGCTTTTAACATTGGCTACAAAGGGACTGTCTACCCTATATTTACTTCTGTTTGTGGCATGTGCCATGATAATGTCAATGGTCGAATTGTTGGAAGCCAGTTTTTGACAGTTGAATATGAAATCTCTAGCCCGTGTAGGGTATTTGTGATTTTTTTCAGAGAGGAACATTGACAATATTTATTGAATTAATGTGTCAGTATCATTAATCAATATGCCTGACAATAAACAGAAATGCAAGACTTGTAAACAGAGACATTTGCCGCCAACAGGGAAAAAGTGTCAGTTTGGTAAACAGCAGGAGAGCTCAGATGAACTTTTACGAGATGCTGCCGTCTCAAGTGATGCGACAGGGTTGCAGATGTCTCCCAAGAGGACCGACGGACCGCAGATTCAAATGCAGATCCTAGAACAGTTGAGGAGAGTCACAGAGAGACTGGACCACTAGGGTGGGGAAGCTGGAATAATAATGTTACTAATAACAGGACAAGTAGTGAGAGAGTGTTTCAAAATGATAATGTTGATGTACAAATGACAGTGTTTGACAAGGAGGTGAGTGGTGTCCCCAGTACTTGCCTTGATATCCAAAAGGATGCATTTTCAGCATACAAAACCAGACTTTTTTACAATTCACGGGTTCAGCCTTCAGCTCTTGAAGCTGCTTTGGCTAGGCGTTTTTGTGTAAATGAAAAAGTTAAAAATTGTGTCAAGAGTCGAGTATTTTGGGCTGGGGGCAAGTATGGTGGTGACCAAAGCATTGTAAAAGGTATACAGAAAGTCATTGATTTGTACTCCCGGGCTGATCACACCCTGGGTACAAATGGTAATGGCCAGGGTAAAAAATTGAGTAACAATGACAGAGATGTTGCTGGTCTTTCACATGGTGTCAAATGCGTTCTTACGCATCACAGTACTGATGAAACAGCTCTCTCTAACAATGTTGTGCCAGACATTGAACATGTAGGTCAAAAGACGTGAATCGAAAGGTTCCTGACAGTGATTACCTGGGCTTGAACCCGGGTCCCACAATCACAGGTCCTATGGGTTTGAGTCCCTCATGCAGTACTAATGGTCAGGATGGTTTGAATCAAGCTCCTTTACAGGAGAGTAACAGGGGTTCAAATCTCAATACTTTTGATGAAGACAAACATAGGGTAAACTCTGATGGTCCGAGTCACTGTGAATGCAGTCAATTAAAACTAATTTATGACAAAAATTACAGTGCTTTTGAAGACATATTCACTTCCTATGTAAGCCATAAGGGAAGCAAGGAAAACTGAGAAGTCATTGATGAGAACATACACCAATTATGGCAGAGTCAAGCTGACTTCAGGTTTGGCTTCGTTCCCTTGCAAGAACAACTTTTGCCAGGTCCTGACATAGGTACCAGTAAATTTTCTGGAACTTTGCTTCAGATACATGACATAGTAAAAAAATCTGGGAAGCCCAATTTTCTTAAAGCCCATATCCCCATCCAGTCCCAGTTGAAGGTTGAGGCCTGGGAGGAAGCCTTGGGAAATTATTGGGATAGGCAATTGTTGGAACTTATAAAATTTGGCTTCCCTTTGGATTTCAATCATGCTTGTGACCTTGGCCAATACACAGGAAATCATAGCTCGGCAATTGATTGTCCAAATGACATAGAAGCTTATATTTAGGAAGAATTACATTATGGTGCCCTGTTGGGTCCCTTTAAAGATAATCCCATCAAAGGAGGTCATTGTTCCCCTTTCATGACTCGCAATAAGCCAAATTCTGATAGATGTAGGGTGATTGTAGATCTAAGCTGGCCCCAGGGGGCGTCAGTAAATGCTGGCATTGATAATTTTTCTTATCTTGATAGTGCTTTTGCCCTAACATTTCCTACAGTTGATGACATAACTGCAGAACTCAAGCGTCTGGGTAGGGGGCCCTATTGTACAAGGTAGACGTCAGTAGGGCATTCCACCACGTAAAGGTGGACCCAGGGGATTATGATTTGCTGGGGTTACATTGGGTTACATTGACTCGTGGAGTCAGATTTTCCAGCATTTAAGCGATGCTGTCAGATGTATAATGCATCAGAAAGGCTATATTATGATGGATTACATTGATGACTACATTGGAGTGGGCGTTTCGAGCGTCGCGCACGTGTCATACGCTGCTCTATTGGATAAGTGACGTGTCTAGGGGTCTTGATCGACGCTATCAAGGGCACTGTTTCCATTCCACCAGAGAAACTAGAGCAAATCAATATTACAGTGTGTCAATGGCTATCCAAAAGCGTCGTTTCAAAGCATCAACTCCAGTCAATACTTGGCTTGCTGATTTATGTGCACAAGTGTGTAAAACCGGCCAGAATATTCATTAACCGGATGCTTGACTTACTAAGGTCACCCCATGCTACACAAGGCATCACTCTTACTGCTGACTTCAAATGCGACCTTCAGTGGTTTGCCATGTTTCTGCCTCAGTATAATGGCGTTTCCATGTATGACCATAGGGTCATTGATATGTCTCTCGAGTTAGATGATGGTTTGACAGGCTTTGGTGGTCGCTGTGGTTGGTTTGTGTACCATCTGCCAATTAGTCGAGGTTTTCGAGACTGGACCATAGTACACCTCGAAATGGTAAATATATTTCTGGCCCTTAGGCTGTTTGCACAACTGTGGTCTACCAAGAAAATCGAAATACATTGTGACAACCAGGCAGTGGTGACAGTGGTCAGGAAAAACTCTTTCTTGGCAACTAGTGCCAGAAATATCTGGTACCTTACAGCAGTACATGACATAGATGTTCAATATAGCCATATCAAATGTGCAAGTAATCAGTTGGCCGACACACTGTCCAGGTGGCAGGGTTCATTGGACCAAGTTCAATTCTTACATTCACAAATATGTGACTCTGTGTGGTTGCCAGTGTCAGAAAATTTGTTAGACCGTGATCCTTGTTTATAAATGTGTTATAGCAACTAATTGTTGTCTCATGTGGCATATCAATCGTGTTGTTATGTTACATGGTGTTAAAGAATTACAATGTGACTGTGTATAAAGGATATATATGTCCATGTGGCATAAATCGTGTGTTATGTTACATGGTGTTATAAAATTAGGATATGACTGTGCAAAGAGTATATATGTATGGCAGGGGCCAATATTTTTGTTCTATCTGATGCCTAAGGTTGCTACACTTTGTATTTTTAGAGAACAGGGTAGTTACACCACTATCTGTCAAGGCGTCTACCAGGACACATCAAGCCTTTCGACCAAAGACACATTGAGCCTATGACAGCATGTTCAGGGTTTTTGTCGCCTTTTGTGTCTACAGTGGTGTAATCCTTGCTGATGTAAATGTCAAGTTTATTTTGTCATTTTTAGAATGTTTGGCACAAAATCAATGCTCATGTGCCATGATTGAGAATTATGTGTCAGCCATAAAGGCTAGTTTTATTTTGTATGAATTGCCTTTTGCTGTTTTGTGTCACCCCCAGATTAAATACTTTGTCAAGTCTTTGAAAATCAACAGACCTCTGACCTTGAAACTTCACAACCTTATTGATTTACAAACTCTCAGAAACCTCTCAGAAACGCTTGCCTTCAACTGCCACATGGCCAGGTTTACAAAGCTGTCTTTTTGACAGGATTTTTTGCCTTTATGAGGCTGTCAAACCTTGCCCCACACTCACTTGCCACATTTGATTCAACCCGACATTTGACGGGTCATGATGTATTTTTTACCAAAAATTTGTAAAACTTGTTATTAAATGGTCTAAAACCTTACAGACCAGGGACAAGGTCCAATGTATTACATTGCCCAAGCTTGAAGATATTACAATCTGCCCATTTGCAGCTCTTAAATCATTGTTTTGTCTCTATCCTATGTCTCCTAATACCTCACTGTTTCAATTGCATACTACCATGGGTTTGAATCCAATAACTGATTCCAGGGTTCGCAAAACTCTTAAAACCTTAAATTCAAAATTGGGTCTTCATCCTTCTTTTTTCACATTCCATGATTTCAGAAGGTCGGGAGCAACCTTCGCCTATAACTGTCATGTCCCCATACAAGATATCAAGAGATATGGGACATGGTTCTCAGATTGTGTTTGGCAATACATTCAATCTGATAACTCCTCTGGTGATAATATTGCTCGTTCACTAGCCACTGCTATTAGTAATGCTCCATAATGTTTCTATTTCCTAGTTGGGCTTGAGAGTTAATCATATGTCCTTTAATTTTTATATTTTAACATTTGTTACGCTTATGTATCGTATAGTGGTGTTTGTAGATTAAGAAATGCTATAGTTTCATTAACTAAGAATTTATTACATTTTACAACAGAAAGTAAATAGTTTGCCCCAATATAAGTACACAACTGAATTAACATTCAACCATAAACCACCTAATAGCATGAGTTAAGTCTTACGAATGTTCTTTGTGTTCTCCACTTGCCTTTGATGTAATGAAAACTGTAATAGTAAGATACGCATCCATTGATGAAACGGTGTCTCTGATTCTCACTTCAATGTTAAGTCCATCCTTTATAGCAACGAGGAAATGATGTCATATAACGTGTGTTATGTTGAATGAATTGGCAATGTCTCTGATGTTAACAAATCCGGTCCTAATGTGGTCAACGTACATGTGACTCCCGAGCTCCTCCATCCACAGTAACCATAAGCATGTTGACATGGAATGGGCTCCAGTGGTCCCTAATGGGTTGTACTGCACTCGTGCTAAATAGAATAGTATACACCTCTTATAATACCCATTTAATAACTAATGTCTTTGATTCCATTTAAGTAAAACCACATTGCAGCTAGTAGTTTACAGTTGTACAATCGAGAATACTATTCTACACAACAGGGTTTTACTATTACTGTATTTTCCTGTTACGAAAACATGTGGTAAAGTCAAAAGTATTCTAATGTCAATATCTCTAGAAATATTTTTTAATGTTTAAAATATATTAACCAATACAATCTTGCTTTAACATACATCATTAAAGAAATATACAATAAGACACATTTAAATACAATTACTTTGATAACTCTGCAAATCATTAACAAAGAAATAAAACTTCACTTACAGTGTGTCCACTGTCCAATGTTTCAGAACAAAAAAAACAACAGCCTCTCACATGGGCTTCCAGAATCACACTAAAGTTGCCAAAACTATTTCCTAAATCTACAGAGTTTGACTTTTCAATATTGAAATCAAGATGTGCAAACTGCATTGAACAGATGTCTGTCAATCACAAATTATAATAGGGTTTGGTTACACTCAACAGTTTAGTCAGCAATGGTCAGTTCTTGAATTTGAAAATATTTGACACTTGTACTCAGATTATTATAACCAATAATAATATTACTCTAATTTCCAACTATTTAGGCTACTATAAACTTATCAAAATTTGAACTTTTAAACAATCTTATTCATATTTAACCACAATATACATTGCTGATGAAATCATCAGATGTGTAACTACTTTTTCATACATCTACATACATGACTGCTTTGAGTAAATCACCTGACAGTGTCTAGAGTCTCTATATACACATAAACCCCTTTAACAAGAATAAAGTCACCATTTGGACAGTATTGAAAATTTCCTACACTACTGTACATAAAACTATTACTTCAAATACACTACTGTACATAAAATGATCACTTCAAATGTAACAACATTCTTTTAGTAATTGTAAACCCTCTGGGGTCCTTCTCCCTTTTAGCAGACAGGGAGGTTTTCAGACTTCCTTAGTCAATATTTGTTATACACTTTTCTCTTACTTCACTGTACCCCCTGATTTTGCCTGACCTCTCTCCTGCTGGGGTTCAAGGTCCCCAGAGGGGTCAAAAGGTCATTGTATTACATTAAATGTTGATTGCAATGTTTATGATACTTTACATCTTGATTGCAATGCTCTAGTCACTGAGATGGACGTGAACTCTGATGACAAGTAAATTCTTATGCATTGCTTATGTATTCATTAATAGATTAATATTACTATTACATATATTACAATTACATTATTTGCATATTTTACATGAAGTGTATATATTTCTTATAGTAGTAACATTTATGTATTTTAATAAACTAGTACCCACAGTGGTTGTTTTTCTGACTTGGGGGGTAGGGACTGTCCCCAGTAGCAGGATAAAGAACCTCAAGGACGTTGATAAATGATCATCTTTGAGCCTCTGTCTTTAAGTTTGGGTAATGTCAGTTACTTTAGAGCTTGGGGTGTACCAATGCAGTTGGATGGATTGAATAATGATTTGAGTCCTGCAGTATATGGAGATATTGCGCTGAGTGTAAATACATAATAACCTTGTGTGGCCCAGATCCAATACATAGTTTTTAATGTATGCACAGACAGACCTCATCTCCCCCTTGGGGGGCTAGGAGAAGAATGCATACCACTGCAAAGGCCCAATATCCCCCACTATTGCTTATGACTACAGTGATAAAAATCCTTTAAAAATGCTGGATCCAGAATTGACTGTGGATTATTCAAAATTTGAATCAGTTTTATTTTATACAAAGGCTCACCATACTATCTTCTCTGGTTGAGCAAACATGTGGGGTGCGGTCTTTTTCAGTCTATGGGCTTATGTTATTGCTTTATCCTTATATTCAACACACTTTGTATTTCAAAGTTAGGAGCTTTAAAGTTTGCAAATAATAACAACTACCCATCTTTGTATGGCATATACAATAAATATGTTGAAAGCAAAGTTAAATCTAAATCTATTTACATTATCAGTTTCAAAGTGGCATTATAGGGGCCACGGTGGCAGAGTGGTAACACTCTCGCCTCCCACCTCTGAGGCCGGGGTTCGATCCCCGTGACGGCCTTAAGTGGGAAAGCTGGTAGTTGCTTGCCGTTGGTCGGCAGTTTACAGTACACAACCCTAGCGAACTCTATGTACTGGTTTCCTCTGCCCTTCCAACTACCCGTCGTGATATGACCTGTACAGTGTTGAAAGCGACGTAAAACCCCAAATAAATAAATCAAAGTGGCATTATCTTACGGATTATTGTTTGTTGCAAATAGGTTCTTAATGTTTGTTGCGATGTGGGAATTTAATAACTTGATTGCAATAAATTGTGAAATGACTTCATTGGTCAACTTACATTTAAATAAAATGGCTACCAAGTGCAGCTACTCTCATGCAAAAGCCCATTAGGGATACCCGCTATAATGGGTATTGTCGCTTGGGGCGTCAGTCCTCCTCCAAGGCAGTAGGGGTTATTGTTGTCATTAGTACTTAGGACTGGACTGGGTACCAGGCTGACCTCTCTGTTTTTGCACAACTGACTCCTGACTTCGGGTTTTCTGCAGTTGTCAATAACAATGCTATAACAATTTGACCTGCTTGGTCACCCACTTGACCTCTGTTTTTGTGGTTCCAACCATTGTCATTTTGAAATTGTTCCTTTGAGGTTGAACAAGTTTTTTACAAGGAATTTTATTTCTATGTTTTTATGTTTTTTAAAGTTTTAAACTGTAGATATATAGAAATGAACGGTCATTTATCCTGCAACAAGTTTTTTTATTGTGATATGACTTTTTAAAAGGACTATAGTGATGTGTGACTGAACTATTGACATGTCAGGACGGCTGCGTTCTGATGTGATATAAGATCTTGTGGTCTACTTGTCAGTGTCAGGCTTTATGTGATCAACCTCTGAGGGACGGTCTATCCTATATTTTTATTACTGCATGGCTTGCCATGTTATGCCAAATTGGTTGAATAAAGCCTGGAACTTTCCAGAGACATTGACTTGTGAATGTTAAAATAAAATTGAAAATAACCATGCCTGATCACAAACAAATGTGCAAAAACTGTAAAACTAGACAATTGCCTCCCACTGGGAAGAATTGTCAGAAGAAGAAGGAAGAGCTTGAGTCAAATAATGAACTTTTTTGAGATGCTGCCATTACATGAAGTATGCCTGCTTCCCAGACCAATCAGGGAGACGGACAGCGGTTACAGCTGGAGATTTTGCAGCAGTTACAGAGGGTGATACAAAGACTGGACCAGGTAGAGGAGCGGATGTCAACTACAGCGAGGACTACCACACCTGACAAGCCTGATTTAAGTAGTGACACTTTTCTTGAGAGTATCAAACCAAGTAAAAAGTTAAAGTATGTGTCAAGTAGTTCGTCCTCAGATGAAAGTGATGTTCCCTCTTTAGAATTGTTGAAATCAAGTCGTTTTCAAAGGAAAGTTGATGAAAGAATTAAAGATCTAAATCAGAGTTCCCGTAGTACAGGTAAACTTACGTACAAGTGTTTGAGGGGTGGGGAAGTTGATGTATAAGTCAGGCATGAAGCAATACTTAGTGGTGTTACATGCCAAAGAGTAGCATATGACCAATTATCCCTAACCCAGTGGGTTTCTGGTTTCTGTAGGAGCATTCTGGAGGAAAAGTCCGAATCTCGAAAAGACATTATGATTTCTTATTTGGGGGATTTGATGGAGGACGCGACAGACTTCTCCTGGCAGGGGGTAAGGTCACACTGTCCTTTTATGCAAAATGGAGAGGGGGTCCTTAAATTGGGAGGACACTGATAGGATAGATATAGTTAGGAGGGCTCATACCCAGAAGCACAGCTCTTCAGGCAAGCACAATTGGGTTAGGGCAGACAAAAATCCCTGGTTTTGCAATAATTTCCAGACTAACTCCTGTCCCCATCAAAGGACCATCAAGTCAATAGGAGGTGAAACAGACACATTTGTGCTTTTTGCCTGACTTTGGGCAAGCATCTTGGTCATTCGAAAAAGAATTGCAAAAATAAAACCAGTCACCCAAAAAACGAGCAGACATCTGCTCATCACTAGGATGGAGCAACTGTGTGAATGGTGGTGAAACTGTGAGCCAACCATAGTAACAAAGGTCACTAGTGGTTTGAATCAAAATGATGATCATAACATTGTCACTTCAAAAGTTGGTAAAAGTTGTGTGATTGACAATAATGTTAACAGAACCAGATTTGTGTATAACTCTAAGGTAAATCCAACTTGTATTGAGGCCCTTATGGCCAAACAAACCCTAGGGGTCGGCCTGAAAAATGTAACACAAATGTCATTCATAGTCGTGTCTTTGTGGCCAGTGACAATGCTGTGTATGTCAGTAATTCAAGCAAATGCTATGTGAAACCTAATTTGAATCTCGTGAGTGGGGTTGATGCTTCACATACTGATGTGAAGCCAGTGATTGGCAGTGATGCTTATGTGAAGCAGATTTTGCCGGGAAACGTTTTACATGCTAATGTGAATCCTGCTTGCGTGAATGCAGACTGGTTGTACTGCAATGGTGGCAGTGCTTTACTCGCAGACCAAAAGGCAGTTGTGGGTAGTAGTTCAGCTCAGATCCGGGTTAACCAAGCCCTGATGTGTCGGATCCGACCACTGAGGTCATATCTGCCCCAGGGGTAAGTGTGAAGGCTGACCAGGCATATAACAAGCAATGTACTGCAGCTAAGGTCATATCTGTCCGTGAGGTGCAAGGTAATTTCCCTGATACTGACATAAATGAATGTTCTTAATAATGAACAATCTACAGAAGAAATAAACTGTGGCCCCCTCCCATTGTATGATGTAAATTCTACTGGGGTGGGGGACAAAGTTGTCAACTCAATTTTACATGTTCATCATTTCTCTACAAGTGGAGACACTGATGGGGTGGATAGTGAGATATAGAACGCATGGCATCGTCAGTCAGATATTGACTTGGTTTTGTGCCCTTGAGTGACCAATTGGTCCCAAACACTTCAGTGCTGAATGAAATTAAGGGGAAGTCCCCCTTTGAAATTCATGATATAGTCAGATATACTAACAAACCGAATTTCAGGCAAGCCAGACTTCCGGTTTAGTCCCAGCTCAATGTTGACGATTGGAGAAATCATTTGGAAGCCTATTGGGACCGTCAATTAATAGAACTAATTCAGTTTGGCTTTCCTTTGGATTTTAATAGATCTTGTACTTTGACTCATGAGCAAGGTAATCACAAATCTGTTGCAGATTTTCCTGCATATATTGAAGCTTACATTGCAGAAGAATTGAAGTATGGTGCCCTGTTAGTTCCAGTGACAAACATACAATTTCATCAGGTCATTGTTCGCCCTTCATGACCAGGGCCAAACCCAATTCAGACAGGCGTCACGTTATAGTTAATCTAAGCTGGCCCCCTGGGGCATCAGTTAATGCAGGTATTGATAAGACTTCTTACTTGGATACCATTTTTCAATGACGTTCCTGATGGTGGATGACATCATCAACCAATTTAAGTGTCTTGGACATGGCACCCTTCTCTATAAGATTGAAGTCAGCAGGACATAAAAATATATCTGGCCGACTATGATTTCCTAGGTCTGGAATGGCAGACATGGATATGTGCATCCCGTTGTGGACATATCATGGCAGCCAAATCTTCCAGCGTTTGAGCGACGCCATCAGATTCATAAAACATCAAAAATGCTATACAATGATAGATTATATTGAGCGTGGGAGTCATGTGGAAATCTTATGACGCCTTGACGCAACTTATGCAAGAGTTAGGTCTCACCGTCAGTAGTAAGAAACTGGTTCCTCCTGCAGTGCAAGTGACGTGTTTGGGCATTTTAATAGATACAGTCAAGGGAATGCCATTCCCCTGAAAAGCTTGAACAGATAAACCAGGCAGTGTCTCAGTGGTTGAGTAAGGAAGTGGTGTCAAAGCATCAACTGCAATCCATTTTGGGTATCTTGCTTTTTATCCACAAATGCATCAAGCCAGCAGGTATCTTTCTTAATAGAATGTTGGAGCTGCTTAGATCTGCCTATGGCTGTCAAAACATTTTGTTGCCACTTGATTTCAAGAGGGACTAAGATGGTTTGCTAAGTTTTTTCCCATGTACAATGGGATCTCAATGTATGATCATAAGAATGGTTGACTCAACCGTGGAGCTGGATGCTTGTTTGACAGGTTTGGGGAACATTGTGGGAACGTTGTGTGGGGGGTGTGGTGGTATACCATCTGCCAATCCAGAGAGGTTACTTACTAATCGGGAGATGGTCAACATTGTCATAGCAATAAGGCTATTCAATTGGTGTCACATAGGATTCTAGTACACTGTGACAATGTCGCAGTCGTTTCTGTGTTGAAAACTGGTAAGACCAGAGACCCATATCTCGTAGCATGTGTACGCAACATATGGTATACATCAGCTGTGTCTGATATTGACTTACAATATGCACACATCAGGGGCACAGATAATAAGGTAGCTGATGTGCTATTTAGATGGCAAGGTTCCATTCAACAAATTCAGTGGTAGCACTCACATGTTGTGAATTTAATATGGCTTCATGCTTCTCATGATTTGCTGGATTTAGATCCAGATTTGTAAAGTAACTTGAGTTTTAGTATGACTACATTCATATGGTCACCAGTTTTGTTCTTGTACTGGTATTTCAAGTGTTAAGGGTCATATGTATTGCTAGTGTCTTTGATACACAGATCCCGTATGCTAGAGTGTGTATTGTTCTTAAAGGTGCTATAATTTGTAGTTTAGAAAATGAAGCTCTGATGTCACTGTCTTCCAAAGCTTCTGACAGATTACAGTTGGTCTTTTGCCCCAAGACGTGCAATGCGTACGCTTCTGTCACCATGTTTAGAACTTTCACATGTCACCATGTTTAGAATTTTCGTTGCATTTTGTATTGTCACCAAATCATGTATTACCAATGTAAATGTCAAAATTGTGTTGTCTTTTCTTGAATGTGTGGTGTCGAATGCTTGTTCTTACTGTCTGATACCCAACTATGTCTCGTCTCTTAAGGCCAACTTTGTACTTTATTACCTGCCTTTTGAAGTGTTAGACCCCCCCTAAAGTGAAATATTTTGTGAAGGCATTAAAAATCAACAGGCCAGTTGCTATCAATTCTCACAATGTCATTAGTACTCCAGTTTTAATGCAACTTTCACAATCCTGTGTGGCGCTAGGACTGCCTTCCTGTTAGGATTTTTTGCCTCTATGAGGCTCTCAAATCTGGCACCACATGCTTTGGCTACATTTGATGCAACCAGACACCTTACTGGTGACGATATTTTATTTACCAAGGTGTATCCCAAAGTCATCATCAAATGGTCCAAAACGATCCAAACCAGAGACAGGATCCAGCATGTCATTTTACCTAAGCTACAGAACAATGTAATTTGTCCTATAGGGCTTTGATTTATTTAGGGTTTTACATCGCTTTCAACACTGTGCAGGTCATATCACAATGGGTAGTTAGAAGGGCAGAGGAAACCAGTACATACAGTTCGTCAGGGTTCTATACTGTAAACGGCAAGCAACTACCAGCTTTCCCACTTGAGGCCATGCAGGGAACCGAACCCCGGCCTCGGAGGTGGGAGGCGAGAGTGTTACCACTATGCCACGGTGGCCCCCTCTGTAGGGCTTTGAAGACTCTTTTCAAAACTTACCCTATGTGAGCTCATACATCTCTTTTACAAATTCCTTCTAATCAGGGTTTGAATTCTTTAACAGACTCTAGAGTTAGGAAGGATCTTAAACACATTAACACCAGTCTGGGTTTCAGGCCTGGTTACTTCATGTTTCATGACCTCGGAAGGTCAGGAGCCACATATGCTTTTAATTCACATGTCCCTATACAAGATATCAAGAGACATGTAATGTGGTCATCAGATTGTATGTGCCGCTATATTCAATCTAACCATGCCTCTGGTGAAAGTTTGGCATATGCTTTAGCCCGGTCTATAAATGCTTTGTGATGTTCCTACCTCAAGGTTGGGCTTGAGGGTGGGTTTTACTTTTCCTTTCACACATGCAACATTCATTTTATTCTTAAAATGTCATTTATCAAATGTTTTAGTTTACCTTTGTAAACTCTGGTGGTCTCTTCTTCCCTTGGCAGTATAGGGGCTTTGTTTTGTTTGACCTTCTTTAAAACTTTGGGTTATTTGTAAAATCTTTCTTTTGCCCAGTAATAAACTTTAAAGTCTCCCCTTCTGCCAGGGTTTCAAGGTCACCCCAGAGGTTCCCAGTCAAATTATCTTAGTTTTTCAAGTCTAAACTTTAAACTTTACTGAACTGTGAACTTGTAACTTAACTTATGAACTATGAACTGGAACTTTATAGTATTATATGAATATTATTCACAGTTCCTTAACTTATGGCTGCCTTTGTACAGTTATGCTAATTACTGCAGCCTTGTTTATACTAATGCTAATTTTATATACCAAATCAAGATTTTATATAACTTTACTGAATTGTATATATGTATACTTAATTATAGTCTGTATTGTATATAATAAAAGAGTACCCGCAGTCATGTCTTTCTGTCTTTGGGTTGGGGACTCTAGCAGTAGCAGTAACAGCAATGGTTTCACTAAGTAACACTTGTTTTATTTTTATTGGTTTGATTTAACTGCCATTTACAATAGAGAAATATCTCTGACAGGAGAGATAGCCCTGAACATCACATAAGAACAGTATCGTCGTTCAATCGCTTAAGAAAATTGATATCAAATATATAAATTATTCTGAGCACACCAGAATATGTATTTTCTATTTATGAGCAATATAAAATTAACAGGCTTGAAGTTTTGATCCTGTATACAGTACTCAATTGTTTTTATATTTGAGACATATATAACTGGTAATTTACTTTTCTTTTGATCCAATGTCTTATATCAGTCCACAGCTTTTCAACAATTTCACATTGAGATGAAAGATGTTGGATTGTTTCAGCATTTTCCCCAGAGTCTACAATGATTTGACTCTACAATCTTCATTTTAAACAAGAAATCCTTCGTGACCAGAATTCCAAATAGAATTTTGTACTGAAACCAGATTACTGAATTATCATAGATAGTTTTGAAACATATCTTGTATATTGTGTGCCATATTTTGTCATATAAGGCAAGATTAAATTTTCCTTACCATTTTACTTTGCATTTCCTAGTTGTCTCATTGGTCTCCTTTGTCAAGTAGTTATAAAACACTTTGCTGCGGCCTTGTGATTGTAAGACTGTTTGCATATGGAACGGTACATGTGGTCTAGGCTTATCAAAATCCCCACCACTAGAGTATTTTGAGATGAATTTCTTTAATAGAGATTTTATCCTAAAATATTCAAGGATATTAACATTAAAGTTATAAGTTTGTGCTATTTGTTCTCTACTTTTAATGGCTCCCTCTGAAGTAATCACATCTCCCACTATAGATATTCCATGTTTTGCCCATTTGGGGAAGAATAGAATCTCTTTTGAAATATCCTCGTTAAACCATAGGGTTGATTGGTATATATCCAAATTTGATTTAACTTGTTTGAGACTACTAGTTTCAGACCATGTTGCAAAAATAATTTTCCAGAAAGGGTTACATTTTTAACAGTGTTATACACCATTTTGTCCCCATCGAGGACAACTGATTAAGACTTCCAACAGTTTCAACCAGGATGCAAAACCAAGGAGTATCTGTTTTTAAAATGATTTTTGGAATCCAGCTCAGTTTTAATGATTTTTCAAACAAAAAATTATTTACCATGTTTAATCCTCCTCGTAACTTATATGTGCATACATCTCATCTGTTTATTTTATCCAGTTTTTTATTCCATAAGAATCGATAAAGTTCAGCATTGAGATTCTTTAAAATATCAGCTGGTGTTGGAATTTCTAAAAAGAGGAGGGTAAAATTTTATGATCCTAATTCTACCGATTGGAGTCATGAGTCTGGTATTCCAATTTTCATTGTTTTCCTTGCCTTATCCAAAGTGTTGTTATAATTCATCTGAGGAATTCTTTCTAGGTCGACTAAAAATCTATTCCTAAAAGACTAAGTTTTGAGCTACCACAGTCAAGTTGATGAGATTAACAATTTATCTTTGGAATGTTTCTTTTCACCTATCTATATGATCTTTGTTTTTTCCGTGTTCACCCTTAACCCAGATAATGAGCCATAAATCTCCAGCATATTCAATGTTGCCTGCAGGAAGTCTCTACTTCCATCAAGAATTATTGTAGTGTCACCTGCATACTGCACTAGGGGTCATTTTTATTATAATGCTCAGTACGTCTGCTACACTTAAAAAGAGATATGAGGTGTTTGGATCACCTTGTCTACAACCTTGCTCTATTGTAATTGGCTCAGAAAGAAACCCACATTGTTGTACCCTGGAAGTAATTCTTCGATTAAAGATTTTAATCCAATCAATCTCAGAGTCATCAAAGCCAAATAGTTGCAATGCATTCTATAAAAACTGCCATGATGTAGATTCAAATGCTTTTTCGAAATCTATAGCCATTAAAAGACCAGGAATATTGTTTTTCTCTGAACAGTATAGCAGATCGTACATTTACTTTGTACTTTCACTAATTGACCTACCTTTTAAGAAGCCTGTTTGTGTATTGGAGATGATATTGTCTGAATGTGGTTTTAAGCCATTTTGCAATGACTGATGAAGCTAACTTTTAAGTTGTACACAGGAGTAATATGGGCCTCAATTTTTTCAATAGTTTTCTGTCCTTTTTACCCTGGTAAGCATGTTATAACACTTTGTCTTAAGGTTGTAGATAGAATTCCCTTTTTATAGCACAAGTTAATTGCATTTGTGACAAAAACTTTTAACTTTCTCCAAAAAAACTTTGAGAAAATCGGCTAGAATGCCATCAATGCCAGGCCTTTTATCATTCTTCAATAATTTTAATGCCTCACTCACCTCTTCAGCACTTAGTAGATTTCCTAGATTCATATTTGATACTTTTGTTGATACATCTTTTAAGGAAAATTCTTAGAGACTTTTGGAGTTTGAACATCTTTTAAAAAGATTTTTATAAAAGTCACTTATACTATGCAAAATATTTTGCTGTTGTGTTATTATTGAGCCATTTTTAAGCTGAAGTTTTTTTCATTTTTCTCAAGATCACTCCTATTTTCCATTTTGAAAAATAATTTGGTTGGGTTTTCCCCTTCACTAAGCCATTGCATTCTTGATCTTACAATCTGACCCTGAACTCTCACCCCTCGTAAAGACTCCAACTCCTGTTTCTTGTCAAGAAGATTTGAGAAATATACTGTGTCATTTTGTAATTCAAGTGTTTCTATGTCCTTAATTAGTTCCTGTTCTCTCCTATTGTTACTTTTTAAGCAGGGATGCAAATTTTATTGTTTTGCCTCTTAATCTAAGGTAGAGCATTTCTAAGAATAGGTAAAGGCCAATTGTAAAAGTCACGTTTTGGTATGTATTTTTCAAATAGTCAGGATTATATACTGATAGCGCATATTTATGTTTCTCCTCGTTAATTACATTGTTAATTAAGTTTATGTAATCTATATTTTAAGGAGGCTAGCATTGAGCTTCCATATTCCTTTTCCAATTTCAAAGTTGTTCATAATAATGTATGATTCTATAATTGACACTAGCACTGGCACAGAATTAAGCCCAACATAACTCTCCAGTCATTGATCCACACATAAACTGTGAAACTTCTCTTCATTTGTTTGGCACTTTAACGGGACTTCCACTTAGAATTTTATCGGGTATTTTGCATTTTATTTGCATTGCCAAAAATCTAATGCACCTCTATATGGAATATTTTTTGATGGGAAAATTCATTTTTATGTATCATGACCCACGTACCAGGTGCAGACACAAAATAAATGCATAACATACTGATATAAGTTTGAAAATAGCTACACATTGGATCAGGCAACAGAAGATCACTGTGGCTTAAATATCAATCTCTTACTAAATATAGGCTGGCCCTTAACTGAGTATTTCTAATAACATTATTGTCTTAACTGATCAATTAAAGTTACAACTATATTCTATTCATATATTTAGTGTTTTTTGTTTACCTTTATATCAATTATATTGTGACAGGTAGTCATAAGAGAGGAGGAAACTAGTACACATAGTTGGTGGAGGAACCAGTGCATACTAGTTGGTCAAGATTCTGCACTGTAAACCGCCGGGCATTGGCAAGTAACTACCAACTTTCCAACATGAGGCACCTAGGCCAAGATTCAAACCGGCGACCTCAGAGGTTGAAGGCTGGCACTCTAACCGCTACACCACTGAACCCCAAAACTACCAACCAAGAGCAAGCTACTACCAGCTTTTCCACTTGTTGTCCGACTGGGATTGAAACTATGATCTTGGAGGTGGGAGATGAATGTGTTGCAACTGCGCCAACATGATCCCTAATTATGACTGAAAATAAAATATCATGTCATAATGGTGTGAAGGGAAAACAACTGAGGAGATGCCTGTATTATGAGATTGTATATTTTTTCACATTTCCTCATAGTTTTCGTCAAAATACAAGTGCAACAGTGGCTTTATTAACACAAGGGATTAATCTAGCGATGGCATCCAGGAACAAACATTAAACTTGAAATAGAGTATTCTCATCCACTCCAGAATCCCTGTTTGATTTACTTGAATATAGTGATGATGCCCCGCTCCTCGAAACGCAGTGAGCAAAATCCAAGTTTTTTTCAGTTTCAGACGTAACAAAATCCTTACAAATAAAAATGCTGAATGGTCTTTTTCCCCAATGGAATTTTCATTCTATTATTCTACCATTCTGCACATTTGACAATATAATTATGACGGAAATTACAGGAGTATGTGGAACTGATGTTATGTTTTTTTTTTTCAAAAAATGTCTGTCAATTTCCGTTTTCACCTTAAGGACGTAAGATTTGATTTTTATATATGTACCAAACATATTCTTAGTCCCTACAGGACCTCAGTCCTGGGATATCATATCATGTTATTTTTGGGTCTAGTGGAAATAATAATTAGATATCTTTAGTGTAAAAAAGACCACACTTTTTTAATTATCTAATTGTTCCTGTAGTGATTAGTTAACTTTCATCTCAGGTATCTTTGTGATTTATCGTTTATGCTCCAGTGAAAATGTATATTTCTTTTTTATCCTTAAGTTAAGCTAAGTTGCACAAAGACTACCAATTGCTTAGAAGATAACTCACAATCGCAGCATGGATAGCAATTGAAAATATAATGTATTTAACCAAAAGCAATTCTTTAAAAAAGAGATACTGCAATAGATATTGGCTATCTGTTTGGGTTGCAAGATAGGATTTCAATGAGTGATATAAAAAAGCGGGGGTGTAATCCAGTCCAGCCTTCTTTGTGCTTCTAAATGTGCAAAAAAAAAGATTCAGCTGTGTAAAGCTTGGGTTAAAAAATATCTGAAATTTATCTTAAGTGGGGAAAAAACACTGTAAGGTTAAACTGCATTTATTAGAAAAGAATTGTTGGTAAGCTTCTTTTTCAAGGACAAGGATTGGCTTACCGTTTTATCACAGTATATAATTTTTTTTTGAATTCTCGGGTGCCACGTATTACGCATAGAGTTACAAATTCGTCAACATAAGTCCCCAACTAAGTAAAAACAAGCAGTGAGGGTAAGTCATGTTTATTACACAACACATTTTATTCAAGTAATGTACATATTTCTATCTAATATTAATTACACTTCCGTCACATTGGTACATACAGTAATACAGTTAGTGTAAATAACAACATGTAATACTTCATAAGACTTTACACATATAATAATGCTAACATACATGTAATCCTTGTAAATATGACAATATGTAAAAGTTACAAGTAAAATACTAAAATAATGGATCAATGATACTTTGTAATAACCTCATGGTCACAACCCATTTTAAGGTGACCTTAACTGCAATGATGAAATAATCAATCGAGTATTATCCATATAAACAATTTCGTGGTCACAACCCACTTTAAGGTGACCTTAACTTGAATACTGAAAATTGCCGCTTTCTTGGTTAATGTTATTAAGTGAACTACAGATCTGTTACATACATCACTTGAGAGTTACTTTGCCGAGGTTTTTGCTCATTCTGGTTGCATTAAATCCATGTAGAAATGGCAGAGAAATCTTCACTTTTGCTTGTTGGTGCTTGTCACAACAGTTCAGTCATATAAAGGTCAGGTACTATCACTAGTGTCAATGTATTAAGTGTTAAATAAACATGTCACCTGGGCCTTGACCACATTTCCCGCCAAATTCTGGCCCAAGCTTCAACCCTTGGGGTTCCCTTCACTTAATTCTAAGAACTTGATGTGTTAAAAGCTCCCACCTCCCTCCCCGTTCACCAGGTTTAGTATTGTATAGTATCAGGGGTGTCTACATATTCATAACAGAAAGTAGGCTATATGGCCTGGACAATTTCACATATGGTCTACCAGCTAAACGCTGCATGACCAATCACAGTATGGTATGAATAATTGTACATAAGTGTGACTTCAGAAAGAAGTTCGTTATATATATGTCATGGTTATATCATATGTTGGCATAAAGCCTTACCTTTGGCCCTGACCCCTTCCTCCTGTCCCAGGGGAAGGGAGGTCTCCTCCTTGGATTGATGTAGGCCTCAGTGTATCTCGGGACGGGCTGGCCCAGGCTGACCCTGGTGTCCCCCCATCTATTTGACTCTTTCGACCTGAACTTGACCTCTTGATTGTGACCTTTCACATGACCTACCTCGTCACTCTGACTGGCATCCAAAGTGCTATTAAACCCATCAATAATGTTATTGCTGTATCTCAGCCACTAGTTGTTACTTACCAGCTTTCACGCTGCATGGTTACAATTATTGTAATTTAATTTGTTTTAATGTTTTAGTGTTTTATCTGTATACCATTCCTTGATCACCAGTATTATATCTTTGTTCTATGTTGGGCCTTTTATGTCCTCCTATTGTAATTTTAACCCACTAATTTTATTTGTGTAGAATAGTATGTCTGTGTAAAATAAAAGGCTTATCCCAACTTCCGTCTCATTATGTCGCTCTTCTATACCTTGCTACAGTTCCTCTCACTTCTCATCCCTGGCCTTGCTGGGACTGAAAATTGGAAATATTGTTTGCTTTTTTACCTTGTTTGATTATTTTTAGCTTAATAAAAAGTATAGATGCCTTTGGTTACAGTTTGCCTATGTAAATCAGCACAGCCTTAAAATAGACACAAATAGGAAATAACTATACATTGAAACTTTATGCAAATAGGACTATTGGCAGCATAATTGTGTCTTATTAATCCTATTTGGGCTGTCCATTTTATGCAGGACTTGGTTTAACCCACCAAAAGGCCTTCAAAAAGATTATTGAGCTTGGTAGTTGTAATGGAAAATGCATCTATTTTGTTGGTTGTTCAAGTTTGTAACATTATTCAAGACAAACTGACAAACTGATGGACCCTGGCGCACACAACTGATAGCCTTTCCCCTTAAAATGTCAGGAATATAATTCAAACACATGACCTCTACAGTAGGAGACAAGATGAGAGAGCCCTCAAAAACTGCTGCTATACGTTGGCAGAATTACACTAGGATTGCTGTTTGATCATCTTAGTTTTGGATTGTAACAATAGCTGAAGTTATGTCAATTACTTTTGAGCTATAAACAATTATGTTACCGTGTTACTTGTTATAACTATGGCAGCTTTGGTGGATGCATCTGTACATGTAGAGACCTAAAAACCTGAACAAATCTATCTTTTTAATGCTTATACTTTTCCATGTAAAACTAACCTTACAAATGGCTTCCTACATGTGTGTTGGAATGTTAATGGTATGATATCCACAATACTGGGCCTGTTTTTCCCTCTTCAGTGTTTCGTCAACCACACTATGAGAAACTGTCTGAGTTGGATGTGAAAAACTCTGGTTAAACCATTAAAGGTTTTAAAATTGTAAAAGGTGAAATAGGTAAAAAAAACTGTTATAGCAAAATTAATGAGAAATACTTAAGTAAAATAGAAGCTGAAAGTCCACATCTTCTTAGAATAAACAACACCAAGATTAAGATTACAAGTTTAAAAGTTGTCCGGGGGACAGGGGGATTTTATGGGAATTTTAGTTTTTACACTGACAAATCTGTGCAATTTACCCAAAGATGAAAAGAACCTAACATTTTTTTATAGAGTAAGAAATCTAAAATTCGCCACATATCTGAAATTCGCCACATGTGAAAATACTAATAAAATAAATGAATTCTGGTGCGATTTGTTGAATGTATAGTAAATTATGGCTTTTTGAACTGAAAAATACCAATTTTTAGACAAAAACATCATTTTCTTCATAAAATTAACTAAGGTTTTAGAGGTGGCGAATTTAGATTCCTGGCGAATTTTAGATTTTACTATCACCAGGGGTTCTTACAAATAATAATCTTAAAGCAGTTAAACTTCCTAAAAGATTTATTTCAATGATTTCAAACATTGGTTATTATTCCCATCCCATTAAAACGGAATTTGGCTTATTTCTTTCATAAACAATAATTGAATAAAATTAGTTATTTATTGGCAATCACAATATATAAATTAAAGGATCTTTGCATACATTTGTTTCATGGAAGACATGTTGAGTATTTCTTTTTACAACTATTACTTTTACGATTTATGTGTGTACCAAACTTCTTTTGTCCTAGGTAGATTCTGGGAGGCTTAATCATTTAATCATGTCCATCAAAAAATGTCATCCTAGGATAAAATATTAGTGTTCTAAAAAATGAAGAAAAAATAGAAGCATTTATAAATTGAAAAAAAAAATTGGAACCATCTCTAAGAAATATTTCGTTTTCATGGAAAAGTGATATTAAGAAAGTACCCATCCAAAGAACAAACAAGGGAGGGTGGACAGGCCGCTCTGAAGAGACATGCAGGAAAAAAGACACTCAGGAAGAGAGGCACAAAGCAAAAAGGGCCGAGGTTAAAAACTGACACTGGAAAGAAGGCTCTCATAGTTTTGGGGAAAGTGGGAAAAATGATAGAATTTTCAATTATCCGAAGAGTAAAGTAAAAATTAACATTTCATCAACCATTAATTTAACAAAACACATCTTCATATACAGAATATTGTATTGTTCAAATAAAGGTTGATCAACCTTTTAGTTTTTCCTTACTGTCCATATAATTTAAACAAAACAATGTTTGTGGGTTTTTTTCACCTTTCCCCAGAACTGTGTTTTGGGCGCTTGTGCATGTCCCCACACTTCTTGCATAGATATTCCTTGGGGGGCATATTTTTTGTTCACAATTTTTAGTTTTTAAAAATAGTTTGTACTGCAATATAATAGAAGCACAGTGTGCTTTGATTAATACGAGATCACTTAAGAGGATGAGTTGTACACGCTAATGTAGCAATAACGAGCTAAATGCATGTCAATGGTAGTGGTACATAATAAGATAAAATAAGATAAAATGGAATAACTAAAATAAGAATTAAAATATGACTAAAATAATATAAAAGCAACTCATCCCTTCACAGTGGCTCCAGCAACCCGGAGCAAGTCTCGCATAAACCAAAGCACTAATCCTCCTGGATTCTCTGCTCGATAATCATCCTCAGAGTGAGTCCAAAGCAGGAACACAACAATCCACATATACGCCAAGATAATCCAACATTGACGGGCATAAACTAAAATGAAGTCCTAAAGAAAAATTTCCACAGTTCCATAAAATGGCGTCCTGCCCCTTTGACTTTTCAATGTTGAATGGCTTAAATTGTAATTTGGCGGCAAACTTAATAGGCAATAGATCTATACCCTATCGAAGAAATTGATTAACAAGAATATTTTTCGCTGTGGTGCACTGATTAGGGTGGAGCCTATTGCTCCACCCCCCCCCCCCCCCACCCCCCCCACCCCCATTTTTTCCTGTAAACTTTTGTCCCTTAAATTTTTTGTGCCTTTATTCCTATGTGTTTGGGGACATGGTGGCGCAGTGGTAACTCACTCGCCTCCCACCTCTGAGATCAAGGTTTGAATCCTGGACTGACCTGGTAGGAAGACTTGTAGGTGATTGTAGTTAGTCAGCAGTTAACAGTACACAACCTTGACCAACTGTATGTACTGGTTGCCTCTGCCCTTCCAACTTCCAGTCACAATTTAACCGATAAGGCGTGACATAAAACACTAAACAATAAGTATATTCTGTGGTTATCCATGTACTGCAAACATATATGTGTTGATGTTGAAGTGATTTCTGAAGTCACTGACTATATCTAGTGATGTGACAAGTTGTATAAGCTTATACTACTCAGCTAAAACTGAAAAAGTATCATGTACCATTTTTATTTTTTTTTATATTTTGGTAGAGTTGTAGTAATTTTTTAGAATGAAAACACTATCCACCACATAAATACTGTGATACAGGAAGACAAAACTGAAAAAGTTGAACCTGTACTCTGTAGCATTGTTTACAAGATACAAAAATATCAGCAATGTTTTTCCTTCCCTGACAATGATTCCTATTGCATCCTTATGTTTAAAGCATGGCCAGTTAGTCAAGATCTTTACTGATTAAGTTCAGAGACCTTTCCAGGGAAAGTGCCATTTCATTCTTTCAACCCAATCGAAGAAAATTGGAAGATGCTTGTATGATTGCCCACGGAATGAAATAAGCTTCCTAAACTATCAGAACAAGGAACACAGAAGCTTGTTTTACATTCATCTTAAGACCCATATCTGCTGAAGAATATAATCTTTTTTAAGAATATAATCTTTCCCTTATTTTGGTTAACAGGTAATCAACTTGTAGCCCTTTGTGTTATCGCCACTAGGAGGTTTTGTTAATGGTGCATTCGTCTGTCCGTCTGTATGTTTGTTTCTTTGCCTGTGTTTGAGATAAATCCAAAGTAATGAAACAACCTTTCTGGAAATTTTTGTGTCAGTCCTATTTTCAATGTATTTTCAATTACTTTGACAGCAATGGCTGCATCTTAATGAAGGTTTGATGAAGATAGTGCCCTGCCATAAAATGATTACATTTTGGGAAAGATCCACAAAGTGGAGAAATGATTGAGGAATCTCAAATCTACTTATTTCAGTCAGTACATGTTGTTAGATTACATGTTTCGTTGGATGTCATATATACATTTTCTCTCAGAATCACTTCTGACAATATTTTTGTTTTAGAGCTGTCTGTGTTTATTAGCTGTCGCTTGTGGAACAGGAGCATTTGGTATAAATCTTTGCTATTAACTGTACTCACTTATCTCACCAGTATGTTCTCAGCAAACTAGTCAAAGGTTATCAGACACACATGTTACATGTTCTGCCTCGATGGTATTACATTAGATGTTATGATAGTGTATGTTCCATCTGGGTGGTTTGCAGTTTGCAATATCTTCTCTCCCTCTTTCAAAATATTTCTGTGTAAGTAAGTGTGATATGTAAATGTCATATCCAGATGCAGTTCATGATATATTGCTAAGAGTTAAAAAAAATTAATAAGAATTTAATAATTTGAGCCAAGTAAAAGCAGAAGGAGGATGGGGCACATTGCCAAGCCATTTTGCATACTACTCTGCAATAATTTTAAAAATAATCATGTACAATCCAAATAATAAGTTAGGGTGTCGATTGTGTAGGTGGTATTACACTTGCCTCCCACCTCTTATGTATGTTGTTCAAACCCTTGACCCCTGTGTTGGAATGTTGGAAGTTGTTTACCAATGCCGAGCAGTTTACGGTGTAGTATTTTGGCCAACTAGTATGTACTTGTTTCTTTTGCCCTTACAAACTACCGACAGTGATATAACTTACATAATGTGTTGAAAACAACAATCCATCTCCATATTTGATCAATAAGAATTTATTTGAATGCTTAATTGACAATCGTGATGTGAATGCAGTATATGCGTCCACATTTGGTAGATGATTATTATTTATCAGCAATTACCTATGTATGATGGTACTTTGATTTACAAGTAGGATTGATAACTTTTTCTAAGGAACAAAACATATTTCGCTAGTGATTGTTATTTGAGCTGAATATGTCAATATTTATGTCATAAAAACTAAAACACAGATTTGGAAAACACAGTCAAAAGTTATCAATGAAATCTAATTTCATTGCAACCAAAAGATAAGACTTACGGCCAATCACAATGGTTAAAATTCAAGCAGATAACCTTTAGTAACACAACACAATCCCCTTGTGAAACAGAAGAGATTAATTACCCAGAAAGCTTTATAAAAATCTTCTTCTTTTAAATTGGACAAGAGGCCTATGATTGCTGCTGTTATTGTTCCAACCTCCACAAGTATTAAAGATTGTCACACGACTGACACAATTTTGCTATGAACTGCACAGTTAAGAATCAAACTGTTTAAAGTGGAAAGGTAGTATAAATACAATATATGGGTATATATTTTGAGAAGGAATGTGACATCTATATTATTGTAAAACAACTAATGTGTACGAGGACTTACAAATCACAGGAAAATGATACAGATTACTCATCATGTTCATCTTTTCGATCTCCATGTTTCCACGTCTACTGACTGTGCTTCTATGACGTTGGTGCACTAAAAACTGTGAGAATCTTGTGCAATGACCATGTGGGATTTTATTTTCCACTCTTCAATGTATTTGGCCAAAATACCAGGTCATACAGTCCCGGTAACATTTTTGTACAGTCCCCAACTCAAACAGACAAACACAGAGGATTCAATTACTTATTATATAAATTCACTAATTCTGTATATTATATACATAATCTATCAAATAATTATATACAATTGTAAAGTTACAAAAATATAAAACAATGTATACACGAATAAGAATGATTAAAAGGTTACATTGGCACAGAAAATTACTGACTAAAATATTTAGCAAGAACACTGAATAGTGACCTGAAAAGTCACTGCTCGACCCCTAAAGGTCAGGTCATTCACAATAGGTCATGCACGTGACCTTGGGGTCAGATAGGCTAAGTGTGAATTTATCTTGACCTTGAGAGGTCATATTAATGCTTGACCTTGAAAGGTCATATTAATACTTGACCTTGAAAGGTCACCTACTTGACCTTGAAATGTCATCTACTACTGTAAAAGTTAATTCTTCGTACTATGCGAATTAGAATTGAAGTTATTATTAAAAATGTTATGTAAAAGTTGCTATTAAAAATGTAGCTCTGATTTGATTTAGCATATATGAGTGATCCCAAACAGACAGTAGGGGTTGTGCAGTAACCCAATATCAAGCTTTTCAGAAACATCTCCTAAACTTAGATGAGACCTGGTGGCCGACAGTAGCCTCTGGATGAATATACCTCCAGACAGAATCAGACGCCCAGGCGCCATGTTCTTTGATTTCTTTGAGAGGAGTATCAATCTCATAAGCTAATGAGGCACCTGATCACCTGAAAGCATGGAAGGTATAAAAGTTAGATGGTAGGCACATGTACTGATTTATTCTAGCTAATACCTTCCTTACTCGCGAATCTGTTAACAGGTCCATAATGTTTCGCAGGGCCCTGTAAGGGCAAATAGTTGAAGCCCCCAATTTTGGCAATGAAACTAACTTGTATTAATTTCTATACTGCATTGTCTTCGGCCATTTAAGCAACAGCTGAATGCTCTGAGATTGCATGTGGGGCAATGTTTGAAAGCCTGAAAAATTCGAAAAATGCTGTCAGAAATAACGCTTTGTAGACCACAGGATCCGAAAAAAAATTGAGTATATGCAATGATAGTGTTGAGAGTTTGTATGTCAATAATGTTTTGCTTAGGCAATGCCATAGCCCTGGTCAGTTTGATGGATTTCACCTTAGGATGGTCCCAAGGCTGATAAGGCAGATCATAAACTATTGACATAGCCCTAACGGCTGATATATGATTGCTTATTATGTGAGCAGACACTTTATTATCAACCAAAAATCCAGATATGACAGTGCTATTGATACTGACAATAGACACAACTTTACTTTTGCATGTATACTGAAGGCCACAAAGGACCAAAACAACATGTTGTAACATTTAACAGTTTTTGGTCTGAAGGCCAACTTGATCCTTTGTGACGCCTTTCTTGAATATTATGTCAATGCCCCCATTATCTGGAAATACAAAGCATAGTATCTGTAGCCACTGCTACAATGTACCACCTTCAATATATTATCAATATCCAACATATCTACAGATAGAGATAACCACACAAGGCTGCTAACTAGTGCATTAAGCTATGAAACATTTTCAGAAGTATACTGCCATCTTGATAACAAATCAGCTACCACATTATTTTTCCCAACACAAGAACATACTGCAGATCAATGTCTGACAAGGCTGCCATGTACCACACATTACGGGCACACACCCATAGGTAAGGATCTCTGGCTTTGCCTGCATTCAAGACTTTGATGATGGCGTCATTGTCACATTTAATCAATATGCGAGTACCAGCCCAATACTGAGCAAACAAACGCAAGGCCCACTCAATATTCACCATCTCGAGGTGAACAATATCTAAGTTTCTGAAACCCCTAGGTAGAGGGAGGTGGCACACAAAATTGTCCCATCTACCCCCAAGACCCGTCACACAGGCGTCAAGTTCTATAATAGACCTAGCCATCTTGTATGCATACATGGAAACACCATTGTAATGTGGAAGGAACTGATCAAACCACCCTAAATTGCGGTTCAGTTCCCGGCATGGCCTCAAGTGGGAAAGCTGGTAGTTGCTTGCCGTTGGTCGGCAGTTTACAATACAGAACCCTGACAAACTGTATGTACTGGTTTCCTCTGCCCTTCCAACTACCTGTCGTGGTATGACCTGTACAGTGTTGAAAGCGATGTAAAACCCCAAATAAATAGATAAATAAATGATCTGCAGTGCTATTTTTAACACACTTTGACATGTTATCTGCTTGTTTACAACTCAAAATACCATGAACTTTATCATTTCCATCCACGCTTCCCATCCCCTTTTTGTTGGAAGGACAGCCAGTTATTGTTTGTTTTTTTTGCATTTTGACGCTTACTGAAAATGCAATCTTTTTTAGCATGTCCTAGAAATCTACCTTGACCTAAACAAAATGAATAAATATGCTTGTGCATTCTACCATTCACCTCGTGGTCTTTTGCCAAAGAACAAGAACCATTCTGGAAATACTTGCAAAACCAAGGTTTTGTATTTTTTTTGTATCATTTATTTTTCTTTTTTTCCCCACTGTTTGGTTACATTGACATGTTTTTGTGCATGTTCCCTGCGAATTCTATCAATTCTTGCTGTGTCTTCCCAATTTACAGACCCCCTTTCGAATTTGCACAGCATAACAGCATGGGCTGCTTTTGCCCCTTGCCACATAAAGTCTGTGGTGTCCTCCATATGCTCCCCTATGTATTGAATCATTTTTCCCTAATTTTTTATCAGGTTCATCTAACACATTTTTGCAAAAGTCCTGAACCCACTGAGACATTCTCAGCCGATCATACGTTACTCTAGATCTATTTGCACCCCCTAGACTGCTTCATGTGGCCACGCCACCCTATTTTTCACTAATACATCAATATTTCCCCTCTTTTAGACTTTATTTTTGCCCCAGTACCTGTAGCTGCACTTTGAGGTTCTAACTCTTTGACCCTACTGTCTATTTGATGCTGAATTGCTGTTGGCTTCCTGGTACAACTTAAACTGGGTATGGATTGTCATCTGACAACTCTCTATCAGATACTATATTTCCCTTAACATGTTTATGAGAAGTACTACTTAACTTCTTTCCCTTGGCTCCTCCATGTTTCCCTTTGCTGTACTGTGTCCCTGTGTCCATCCTGCCCTCTACATCATTTAGGTGCTGATTGACCCGCTGCAGCTGTTCCCATTTTTTATTTAATTTTATATTGTCACTGTCCGATAGCACTAAGCAACACAAGAATAAACACAGTTAAATAAAACAGTTAAAATCGTTAAAATAAAGTATTAAAATCATAAAGTTCCTTCATAAAATATCACACAGTGTCCTGGACTGCATTACTCTCAGATAATCGACACAGTGGGGTTTAATATTTTACTTACAATGTGATTACTAGATTTATTTACATACAATAACACTAATAATATGTTAAAAACTTGAAACACAATAAGGTGGCCTTAAATTATGGAAGCAACTTGCTCCTAACCAACCAACTGGCCACCTAGGTAAATTTTGAAGGGCTTGCACTGGGCACAAGGGGGAGCTGCCCAGGTGAGGGATTTTTAAGACCCTAGCTTGATTTTTGGACTGAAGGGTCTTAGACCAGGTGATTAAAATATGGGCACCTGGGTGGGCAAAAAAGACATCAGCCCTAGATAAATGCTTCACAGGGTCAAAAGTATTGAGAGTATGGGGAACCAGGTTAGAAATTCTGAGAAAAGAGAAGAAGGAAGGAAGGTAGGCTGCCTTAAAAACCTGGCCCATATAGGTGTTATCACATTGGGAGATTATTCTGAGTAACAGGGGAATGTCAATTACTGACTTAAGAGAAACCTTAAGTGAGGAAGTAAGGGTGATGGACTTAGTGAAGTATTTTATACGAGGGTCATGGAAGGGAGATGTATTCAGGCCCAACATGGCAAATTTTGTCCTGACAGCTGACATGTGGTTGGCAATGGCTGAGCTAGTAAAGTCATTGTATGCCAATAATTGTAGGAATGACATTAGGTCAAGGACAGATATGGAAAAAATGTTAATGGAAACAAAAACACAGAATGATAAGAATGTACAAAACATTTTTGTATAGGCCTTAGAGGTGGAGGAAGCTAAAGAGTGGTGAAGCCTTCGGTGAGCCCTGGAAGCCAAGACAGCAGCCATGGAGGTACCTGAAATTAAATGGACCAATTCAATTCAATAATGCTAATAGGGAGATTCAACCACACCGGATTTGCAACATGACTGTAAATGCTTTGCATATATCTGGAATCTGAAGATAATCTAGAGAGGGCATGAGCCACCACATTGGTTTTACCAGCTATGTGAACAGTGTTGAGCTCAATATCAAACCTGGCACATTCCATCAAAATATTCCTGTGAATAGCAGCTAGTGTCAGATCCCTGGTCTTACTGGAAGCCATAATGGCCACCACAGCCTGATTATCACAATGGATCAAGATATTATGGTTTGCCCAACGGCCAGCCCAAGCCCTGATCGCCACCAGAATATTTATCATTTCCAGATGAACTATATCATAATTACAGAAGTCAGAGGCTAGGGGTATGGAATAGACCTCATATCCACAAATTGCACCTAGACCATTAAGGCAAGCATCCAGGTGGACCTGTAGGTCAAATTTCTTGTGACAGAAGAAAGTGGTGCCATTGAAAGTGGGGAGGAAAGATCTAAACCAATTTAAATCTTGTTTAAATGGAACTGTAAGGTGAATAACGTCCTGTTTATCAGATGACCTGAGGAGGTCCAGCATACGATTCAGGAAAGCCCTGGAGGCCCTAACACACTTGGAAATGTACAATAACTGATCCAGTAGGGATTGAAGGTCCCTTTTGGAACATGTGTCTTTGGTAGCCCATAGAACACAGGTGCTGCCAATTTCATTAAGCTTTTCTTGTGGAATAGCCAATGTAAAATTGACTGTATCCACTTCAATGCCTAGACAAACCGCGTGAGTAGTAGGAGAGATTAATTTCTTGCTACTGATCTGGAGTCCAAGTTCCTGGAGAAGGGAGGTTAGGGTATTGAAGGATTCATGTGCCTGGCTGGGCAAAGCATGTCCAATAAGATTATCAATATAATTTGTGAGACTGTGACCTTTGGAGGTCATAATGAACCTAATAGCATCGCTTAATCTCTGAAAGATCGAAGAACCATGCCTGAATCCAAAAGGCAGGCAAGTGTCCGGTTTGTAGTGGTCAAGCTTCAATCCTAACAAATAATCGTCCTTTGGATCAATCTTAACATGGCAAAATGCCCTAGAGATGTCCACTTTATAGATAAGTGATCCCTTTAATCTCATCAGTGATATTATCTAAAGTTGGGAGGGGAAGGGCAAACTGTGTGCCTAAATACTGATCTTTGTGGACCCCAGCATTAACTGAATGGTTTTGAGGGTAACTAAGGTCGATTATGACCCTTCTATTTTTGGCACCCAGTTTATCCCTGGACAATGAAGGGTGATATGTGTAAATCTGGATATGGTGATTCCCTGAAAGGGCCTAGGACAGCCTTATACTTTACTTCCTCCTCCAAATATGCTTTAACATCTGGTACATGATGTTTGGCTGAGGGATGATTGACTTCCGTATGATTTAAATCAACAGCTGTGTCAAAATCCAGAGGAAATCCATAACGGATCAGATAAGGAAGCTGTTTATCCCAGTAATCAATTAAGTAGTCTTGCCAGACATCCGGATTCAGCTGAGAAGGTATTTGGATCTGAGCCCCCATGAAATTGTGATTACCTTCTTTGGAGACCTCATACCTGGCCTGAAGCAAACTACCTTGCAAGGGGATTTGCTTATTCACACTGGGGATGGCAAGCTCACTGAGGGGAATAAACCCAAAGTTTTGGCGATTTTGGCTATCCCACAGTCAAAAAATATCAGTATTTTTTGCATTATTAATGCGAGTCCTGTTATGAGGACGAGAAATTAAACTCAATTCAAATTTGTTATCTGCTGAACTAGTGACAGTGCCAGCTTCGTTGTTCCTAGTGTCAGTAACGGTTTCGTAACGATTGCCTAGCAGTGGACTAACAACGGCGTCGGCAACAGAGTTGTCTTTAGTCAGGTTTGAGTGAACACTCACCTTTGTAACTGGAGTACTGCACGTTGGATTTATAACTGCATTTTTCTGGCAATAACCGTCAACATGAGATACAATAATGTCATCATGATCCCTCATTTTATCATTTTCCAGCAAAGAAAATTTATTTGCTGTGAAAAAGTTGCTGAAAACCATGCCATCCACGTGTGAATCATATTGCTTTCCACTATGAATAATATGATCATGAAACTTACTCACCTGATTAGTGACCCTCACAACAGGGTCATGTTTTGATTGATATTTGGCAGTTGTCACACTGACGCCTACTTTGTTGACATTGGAAGAGCAAGGTGGTGTATTGACAGCATGTTTTTCAGCAGAAACACGGCCTACTTTTTTGGTACTATTATTTACTATTATGTTTGACATCTGTTCACACCACTTTTTAATACTTGCGCATATGACATACCAACAAACCTATAATAGTTGCCCTTCCAGTTTTTACTGCCTTGATCAGAGGTACTATGAACAATCACTCTAATTTTTGGCACTGCAATACTGCAGTGCCCTACTCGTTTTTTGGTTTCTTACAATCTTTGGAAGGATGACTGTATGACTTGCCATTTTTGAAACACACAGAACACACATGCAAGTACGACTGACCCCCATTCTCATGATCTTGGGACTGGCCACAAGTTCCTTTCTGATAAAATCGACATGGAAGTGGAGTTCTGGGCTTGACAGTTTTCTTAATTCCAGCTCCTGACACTTGGCCAGACTGAATTTTCTGGGCATGAGCCCTTCTGATTCAGTCTATTTTATTTGTGTCCCCCCAAGCAACTTTACCTTCCTCCATCTTAACCAGGAGGACTGCATGGCAGCCCTTAGCGGAGCCAGGGAACTTCTTGTTTACAGTATATAGTATCAGAACCGCCCCTTTGGGACTTGAACTTGCCTTGTTCGTTTAGGGTCCTGAGTTCCTGCAATCTGGCGTCCACCTCCCTCTGTACCTCGACAGATCTCCTCAGCGTAGCGGTAGTGGGCAGAATGACTTCGTCTGCTGGTGGCCTAGATGCAGCTTGAGGCAGTATCCCGACATGTGGTGATGATCCATTGCTGACATCCTGCTGTCCCACCTTCTTCTCGACCTCTTGAATTCTACCACTGAGGTGTTTGAGTTATGTCAGAATCTGTATACTAATATCCTGGCTAATAGAGTTAGTATTAGATTGAATGTCACTGTCCATGGAACTAACAGAATCATCAGCTGAAACATTTTGTCTTTGACACTTTGCATTCACTGGTCTCTCATGCTTTTCCATACACTTGTTGCACTGGAAAAATTTCTGAGGCATCTTGAACTGGAAAATAGGAGAAAAATATTCTGATACATGCTTGCAGAGCTATGGGCGAAATTGGAGTTGAAACACCAGAGGTGAAAATAGCATGAAAAACAGCCCTTTATCAGCGCTCCAGATCCAGAGCTATACAAGCATGTCTCAAAATATTTTGAGTTTCAGCAGGTCAGCTAAAGCAGCGCATGTGGTAACTCCATGAACTTCTGTGCACTGCTGTTCAGACCTGCAACACAGGGAAACTTGGACGTTTCATCCCACTGAAGCTCACAAGTTTCAAAAAGTTAAAAATCGAAATATAAAATCGAATAAAAATTTGATGCTGTTTGTTCAAAGTTAAAATATATAATGAATATGGTGGATTCAGGCGGGAGAATTAATATGGCTAGGTCACAGTGGACCACTGAGAAACTAGGTCAATTGAAACAAGACTAGTCTTCATAAAGTACAATGATAAGGATGTGCAGCCACTGAAGTCGAGGACACCTAGTGTGTCCTCACCCCAACAGAATCTGAAGGCCCTCAGAAATAGCAAAAAGTCCTTCCAGAGTATTCAGATTCATATTCAATATTGAATCAGTTCCCCGAATTTGGTGGGAAAATACCAGAAACAAACCCTTCAGCCAATGAATTTGAAAATCTCCCTGTTTTACAATAGTAAACCCCTTGGTGACTTAGAAGTTGCATTTTTTTGGAATTAGACTGGTACCCCAAACTCCTCGATATCCCGATGCCTCTTACCTTAGATAATAATCATTGCAAATGCAGAAAAGAGTGCTGGGTCTTCATTAATTATGTACGTTACTTATATGTAAGATAGATCATTAAAATATATTTTTTATGGAACTTCTGCTCGTTTTGTTGCATTACAATCAATGCAGAAATGGCAGAAGTATCTCAGATAGGGAATATGTATACATGTTATAATTAATATTTTTGGCAATTTTGGTATTGACTTACGTTACCTATTATTGAAGCAAGTGGTGGATAATAAAGTGAATAATCCCTTATTAAAATATACACAAATTATATATTTTTGATAAAGATGAAAAATAAAAGTTTAAAATTGACATTTTGTAGTGACTTGTGCCTCTTAATATGGATATGTTTTACACTTTATTTTTTCATTGTTGGGATAAAACTGCATTTGTTTCACTTGTTAATCAAACAAAGTGGTGGACATAAATATAAAATAACACGTATGACCTGTATTATATCACTTGAGAAAACAGATCACCTGCATTGTATATATTTGTATTATCATTTAGAAAAAAAATTAAATATACATCACTTGGACAGTTTCCCTATTGTGTTGCTGAAATTTTACTTATAATCTGTCCATGTGGGTAAACCGATAAACTAAAAGACCATCATCTAAGCCCACTAAAAGGATTTACTTTATTAAAAAATGTTACTTGAGTATGCAAAGTAATATTAGTTGGAGAAAGACGTAATTAAACACTATAAAAAGTGAGAAAAATTGAAGTTTTTAGTTCTAGTTATACCCCCGTTCCATTATTGCAGGGTTTGCTTCCTGACTACCCTGGTTATGTTTTCGGGGGGGGGGGGGGGGGCACAATTTTGCAGGTTGCCCAACCTAACCTTTAATATGTGAAGGTTGGGAGAATAACTGCAATATGCATAGGTTTCTGTCCCATCTTGTCAAAAATATGTCAAAATCTTTGTGAGTGTACCTCTCCAGACTAGATCTGTGTTATCCTCTAACTTGTAACAGCTTTACAACCTGTTATTTGGTGCTAAAACTTATCTTTTCAGTAGTACAGCTCCAGCATTATAACTCTCAGCGAACGGAGCCTTTGATATGAGTCAAGAAGGGGTATAGTGGTAAAATATGAATTCAAAAGGGTTACTCAACGTCTCTTTGCTTTAAGCTTTCGGCAGGAAAAAAAATGTGACTTATTGGGTCAACTGCAATTTGAAAGCTGAGGAATAAACACTGTATTTTTCCCTTCTATCTCTCCCAAGAACATTAATAATAATCATAGAAACATTTTATACCACTAAATTGATGAGGATCCTTAAATACACTAGAATTTAAAGAAGGAGAGTCCCAAAACTAAGCAAAATCAGCACCCAGTAAGCGCTCGACAGGGAAGATGACTATGGTGGCAGGTATGCTTATCTTAACATGTAAGTATTTAGTTGGATCCCAAAATTTGAACTGGTTTGGTGAGATCTCACATTAAGCAGGAGCCTGGTCCATTCCACTGGTGTAGCTGTAGCAAAACTACACCTGCCAATGGCCTTACTGGGACGGACTAAGCAAACTGATAATCAATTTCCAGAACAGAGAACAGAATGGACATTACACCTGGTAATGTAGCTGTCGGCCAGCTGAAGACTCAATAGAGTGTATATTTGGGGATTTTTATTTATTTATTTGGGATTTTACTTCGCTTTCAACACTGTACAGGTAACATCATGACGGGTAAGCTTGTGGGCAGAGGAAAACAGTACATACAGTTGGTCAGGGTTCTGTACTGCAAATTGCTGACCATCGGTAAAAAACTACCACCCTTTCCCATGGTTTGGAAGTTTGAACCACCTACCTCAGAGCTGAGGTGAGTGTCTTAACACTGCACCACCATGGCCCCTTGTATGCTTGACAAATATTATGACTGAATGTATGGGTAGGGTATGGCCCGTAATATTTCTGTCCATGATTTGTGCTCTAGAAATATAGTTTAAATATTTCTTTCAGAAATTTCCACCAAATTGTAAAGTGAGATAGTGCATTATATCTGATTTCCTGGTGTTTTTACATAAACGGTGAAAGGTATTGTTAGTTAATAAAGGGCCCGGATGCTGAGTGAGATATGAAATCAGGTCTTGTGTCAAAAGATTCATTTAAGTGTCACATGTGTATTTAAGACTCATTCTGACTGAACAATTCCTCAGTCATGTCACAACAAACATAAATAGCATAGGGTTCCAGCCTCAAAGCCCACAGGATCTCATAGTCAACAAATATATACTTAGCCAAACAGAAACGCAAGATTTATTGTAATTTATTCTTGACAAAACTTTTGGAAAATATAGGGGGAATTACCTGAGTAGCAACAACGTTTCTTAATAGCAGAAGAATGTCAACACTGCAGTCTTTTTATTTAAAAGACCCAGGTCATACAATTATCAGGCATGTACCCTTTGCATTTGCCAGTTGAGAGGACTACCAGGCTCTGACAAAGTCAAAGTTACTATTTTATGACACATGCTAAACTACAAGGCTGTGAGCCTGGTACCAGTTCATTGTCTTATCAACCATGTTTAATGTTTGGGTACCACATTAGTTGCAATATTATGTGCAGTTCTTGTTTTCGGCTGTCACAACTGCTTGTTGTTTACAAACGTTGTTTATATGTAGTATTTCATCATTGAGATGGTATTTTTGCAAGTTATTTACATCCACATTTGGGGTTAAGTGGTAATCACCCTTAAAATGTTGCTGCATGAAATCTTGTAAAAAGTAATTTCCTGGGCCCATGGTTCAGTTCATGCTTATCCAATTTATTTAGTGTGGCCCATCCAGTGTAAAGATATTGTCATCTCTTCACTAGAAGTTAGGGTTACCATTTTGCTTGAGAAATCTATTAAGGTTACCTTCGTATGGACTTAAAGACTTTAATGTAATGCAATGTAATCGTCTTAGTTAATTTACACTAAGGTCATCACAACTTAGTGTGATCTATTCTGTAAACATGGCTATATGTAATGCAGTAAATAGTCATTATATACATACAATGTATTCTCAGCACCGTATCGTCCTCTCTGGATAAATTGTAATTGCCTCACTCATCTTGTCCCCTCTTTTCTGTAATAAGATTCATTTATGAATGGAACCAATTTTTCAGAGCTTGTCATAAAGCTTATGTTTTTGGTCATATGACCTACTTTTTTACTCCCAATATAATAACATTTGGAATTGATGACTCAAATGTTTGACTCGTTTTTGTTGTTTACAGTGCCCCAACTTGAATTGGTTGTATCTTATGGGGCCTTTCCACTGGAGCTGACCGGTCGGTAAGTAGGTATTTTTGGAGAATCGGGACCAATGTTTACAATGTCGGTTAGGGTCGGTAGTATTTTCCTGGCCTGTCTGCGAGAGTCTGTGAAATATCAAACATGTTTGATATTTTTACGACCGTTGCCGACCCTTGTAACAGACCCTAAATTCATCCACCTAGCAACAGGCCTGACAGTTAACTTAAGGGCTCATCGATTACACTTCTAGGCTTGTCTGTAACCCTTCCAGGCTTGTCCTTATCACTTGCAGGCCTGTCCTATATGAAGCCGGCTTGTCTTTTGTAACTTAAAGTACTGCTCATTTGCAGTCCATTTCCAGCATGATATGAGGAAAAAAATATGATCAAAAATTATGTCCAGAATGACAAAGAAACAGTGCAAGTGATCATAATTTTCAGGTGAAGTTCCACATATATCCTATAATTAATTACGAAACCTGAAAAAGTGTTTTATTTGGTTAAATAAAAATAAAATCCAAGCTTATTTATTGGGCAAAAAGAGGATCAAGTGTCGACCAATCAGCAAATCTAAAACTAGGTCACTAGTAAATATTTGGATCCCATCACATGACTAGAACTACAGGGTGCTTACCTTCACATCCAGAAAAGTGTGCTTTCTCAGAGGCTCAAAATTATTTGGTATAAATGTGTTGGGAAATTGCTCAGAGGGACGGAATTTTGAAGGGGTCCTTCCCAAAAGCTCGAAATAGGAGTATAAAAAGCAGCACGAGCAAGAGGGTTTTCATTGTCACGTGAGATATTGTTATAAGCACATCTCTGTCTGCTTGTTTGCACAGGATATAACATTTTCAATGAAAATTTCATATTATGAAGTGTTTTTTTTCGTTCATAATCTAAAACAGACATACATTGATTTATTTCTTATGTAATATTAAAGCAAAAAACGTGAAAACTATAAATAAAATAACAAAAAATAAATAAATTTGGACATTTTGGTCATGTGATGGGATCCAAATATTCAGCCTTGACCTAGTTTAAGAACTGTTTATTGGTCGACACTTGATCCTCTTTTTCCCCAGAAATTCATCAAAATCTGTAATGGCAATACCGACTGCAAGTCTGGTCGTGGGGTTCTGTATGTTTCTCCAGGCCTGTCTGTTTATCAGTACAGCTTGTCGGGACCTGCTACGGTTTGTCTATTATGGGTTTATGGCTTGTCTATTTCCTGGTAGTTTCCAGACCAGTCTGTACAAAACATCCCGACCTCATGGCAGGTCGGCCTCTAGATCCAGACAAGCCTGTATGTATCATGTCCTGTCAGGCAGTTGAAGCCGACCCAAAAATTTCCCGCCTTTTTTGTGGATTTTTGTCCCCAACCCCCCGACTTATGCAGCCGGCCTTATATATATATATCTATACAGAGTCATAGGGTCGGCCTCCAGTGGAATGGCCCCATTACAATAGCTAATGCATTCTAATTCTAATTGGACTTTATAGCCCTAAATCCCCCTCCTTTATTATAGAAAATGGATGGTTCTAAGGCACAACAGCACCAAAACAGTCAACCAACTTTCAGAATCCATGGACAGAAAGAAATGCAAGTACTAGGGAGAACACCCGGGGAGATTAAGACTAAGGTGGGTATGCCTTTTTGTAGGTTTTAAGCTTCCTCCTGAAAGAGGCAAAAGAAAGGGTTTGCATGAATCTCATCACAGTGGCCTGTTGTTTGCCCCGTTAAGAAAAAGTGACATCTTGGAGGTATTTATTTGATTTACAGCATTCACTACATGTTTACGTACAATCTGAAGTATAGGGTCACCTTAAACAAAAAAAATTACTGAACTTTCATCTTGAGGTGGCCTTAGGCTAATGTTGAATTGACACTACTGAATTAAACGTCGATATACATAAGTGCCAAAGTACGTGAGTACTCATTAATTCTTTTACATAGAAATACAATGAATGCATTACGTAATATGACCCACTAATTATGACAACTATAGTGAGTGGTAATAACTAAAAGGGGTAATGTTTGTTAATACAGTAATATGTACAGAATAAGATATTTTAATAACCAAATTAATCTATTTACTTGATACCCAGAAAATTCTTGAGAATTTTAAGAACCCCAAGGCATCGAACGAATCTCATCAGGGAGAGTATTCCAAACAGTGGGGGCATATATATATATATATATATATATATATATATATATACAGTGTCTTCACACTTAATCATAGACCTTAGCTTTGTCATATGCCTTGTGGGTAGCAAGTTGGGCATCTCATCACAGGCTGTCACCTCTATACACTTGAATACAAGGATGCCAAAAGTAAAAATAGCAGAACTGGATAAATAAAAAAAATTACTGAAAAGTAAACTTTAACAATGAAAGTTGAAAATACAATATGTAATGAATTGTATATTGTTAAAATATAGTATATACCTAAACAAAAGAATATAATTAAAATATTTTATAAACTTAAAATTTCTTAAGTGTTGAAAACTATGTATACACTTGAATACAAGGATGCCAAAAGTAAAAATAGCAGAACTGGATAAATATAAAAAAAAAAGAGTACTGAAAAGTAAATTTTAACAATGAAATTCTAAAAGTGAAACTAAATGGTTTTGTTATAATATTGTAAATATTGTATGTAATATGAATAATGCAAAGGTGAGCCCTGGTTGGAAATGGATCTTTTAATATACCACTGACCCAAACCAGCTGGTGTACACAACAAACAAACAAAAAAGGGGGAAAAAAGGCTGTCGCCTCTGTGTGGTTCGTTCCCACTTGTGACATTTTGAGGGCCTGTCTCAATATATGGTTAAGGCAACATTGGAACTGGATGACTGTTATCTCATCTGTGCTATCCCGCCCTAGTTTAACATTTGATCAAATTACAAATACATCCAAACATATGCAAAACCCATAGACATTTGCAGGCATCCTCTTCCTCCATTTTGTGTGTCCATATCAAGACATTGTAAAAACACATCTTCTTGTACAAAGAAAAAATCCACTGACTACACAAAAATATATTGCTTTAGATTTTACTTAAATCCTAGGCTGTTGGCTATTCCATTTCTGCGATATATTATTAACCTTGCTTCCGATCCCAATATACTGGGATCTGGAGGTAAATCTTTTTATTCAGAATGATCTTAAAGCCATCGTTAAGAGATCCTGTACAGAAAATACGGAACTTCCCAATTGGTTTATGAGCACTGTCCTAAGGAGTCCACCGGGAACAGTTTACAAAAACTGTTTGAAATTATCATACACCTTTTCAAATTTTTACCAGATTAATGACATTATATTGTCATCTTATTTAATCTTACACATATCTTAAACCTATCTTACAACTGTACAGCAATTTTTTACATCTTACAGCGATAGCAAACCTGTCTGTTTTGTCTTAAGTCCATCGTAAACCAATCGGATCGATCGGGAAACTATCGCAAACCTAGCAGAAGATTTTCTGAGGCAATGTCTTGAACATTGGGAATAAATTGTAAACCCATCTTAAAACCTATCATAATCTTTACCTTGAATCCTGCATTTTCACAATGGGGAGCAAGGTTTACAAAATATTGCAGAAATGGAACAGGCCCTTATAACAATGCTTGTGTAAACACTATTCAAGTGGCAATTTAACCGGGGACTGGTTTCACAAAGATTCAAAGGATTAGCCAGTCTTTGGCTAAGTGAAGTACTTAAATCCTAGCCTTTTTTTGCCAAGCCTTGGGCTTAAATGTAGTTCACACATAGTGACTTTGCTAAGACTACGCCAAGTCTAATTGATGATATATAACCACAGTGCTTTTCTCTGTCGTGTAATTTTATGTACCCTCAATTTATACTGAGAAAAAATGTTTATGGAACACTGTTTTAGAAAAAAACTAATTTGCAATAGCTAAATAGATATCTGGCGAAAACCACAACATATTGAAAATATTGGTAAATAAAGAAATTATTTGGAATTTTTATAGGTATTATGCGTCTGTTCCACCAAAGGACTAAGGCCCGATCCTGTCGGCGACCCTTAATCGTGGACAGTTGGTGAAGAAAATGGTGAAATGGGCGGGAATACTGAATCAGTATGAAAGCCTGGGATTAAGTACAGATCGGCCTCGGAAAGCCTGAGGAGGCCCCAGGCCGCCCCAGACAGTCCCCGACTGGTCTGGGACTAAGAACCGATCAAGCCAGTTTTCTGGTCGGTTTCAACCATGATCCTGTCGTACACATACCGACTGGGTCCCAGGACGCCTCAGACCTCCTGGGACTAAGCCCCGACTAACCCCCGATTAAGTCCCGGCATCCTCAGGCCTCCTCAGGCCTCCTCAGTCTTCCCCAGACCACGATCACCGATTCTTGTTTTGCAAAAAAGTGGGATTTTCTGGGTATATATATATAAATTCCGCAATCTAATTATCATTACTTTTATAGGAACACAGCAGGCTGCCACCTTTTAATGGAAGACAACTTCAGCAACAACTTAGGGCTTTTTTACTTTTTATTCAGTTACAAATAATGATGTATTTGCTATTTCTACGTAGACCACAGCAACCACCACAAGCAGCACCTCCACCACCACCAGCCATACAGAGACCTAGAAGAAGGCACAACATGTGGGTCAGGCCATGGCTACTACAGAGAGAGGAGAGGGGGGCCTACCACAACATTATGGCTGAACTGTATGCCACAGACATTCCAGGATTCACCAACTACATGAGGATGACCCCAGAATTCTTTGAAATGATAAAGACCAGACTGGAACCACGTCTAGCCAGGCAGGCCACCAACTACAGAGCTCCAATCAGTGTTGGGGAGAAGTTAGCCCTCACCATCAGATATCTGGCCACTGGAGAGTCATACACATCATTATCCTGTCAGTTCAGGGTTGGCAGATACACCTTTTCCAAGTTTCTACCAGAGGTCTGCAGGGCCATCCAGGATGAGTTCACCAGAGAGTACCTCAGATGTCCTACTACTCCAGATGAGTGGAAAGAACTGGAAAGGGAATTCAGGATCAGGTGGAATGTTCCACATGCCCTGGGAGCCCTGTATGGAAAGCATGTGGCCCTGAAGAAACCCAAGAACTCTGGAGCCCTGTACCACAACTACAAGGGGTTATTTTCCATAGTAATGTTGGCCTTGGTAGATGGGCAGTACAAATTCAGATGGGTGGATGTGGGTACAGCTGGATCTTGCTCAGATGCCCAGATATTTAATGCCTGTCAGCTGAAGAGGAGGATTGAGGATGGCAGGATAGGCTTCCCTGACCCAGCTCCTACAACACAGGGTGGTAGAGATGTCCCCTACTTCATTCTGGCAGATGATGCCTTTGCCCTGAAGACCTGGCTGATGAAACCCTATGGTACAAGGATGTTAACTAGAGAGGAAAGGATTGCCAACTACAGAATATCAAGGGCCAGGAGAGTTGTTGAGAATGCTTTTGACATCCTGGTCTCAAGATTCAGAGTGATGTTGACTACTATTGAATTACCCCCAGAAACAGCCAGGGATGTGGTCATGACCTGTGTGGTTCTGCACAACATACTGAGAAGCCAGCATCAAGGTCACCATGGTGGTCAAGAGCCTGGAGATGATAAAGATGATGATGTGCCTGGTGATTGTCGACTGATTGGTGGTGCTGCTGGTGGTGGTCCAGACAGAAACCCTGCTAGAGAAGCCAAAAGACAGAGGGATTACCTCAAGGACTACTTCAATAATGAGGGAGCAGTGGCCTGGCAAGATGGCAGAATATAACTCCTGCTGCAGTAACCAGTCCTTTTCAGGACTAATAACCAGTCCTTTTCAGGACTACCAAATATTCCAAAAACAATTAATCAGCTATGCTTGTTCAAAATAACCCAAACATTACCAAACATAATTCACCCACCCAACAAACAGACAAACCCAATGCCCGACAGAAGTCACGCAACCAACAAACAGACAAACCCCATGGCCAACATAATTTACCCACCCAACAAACAGACAAACCCAATGCCCGACAGAAGTCACACAACCAACAAACAGACAAACCCCATGGCCAACATAATTCATCCACCCAACAAACAGACAGAAATAAATGCCAGTGATCCAACTAACAAACAGACAAACCCAGTGCTAAACATAATTCTCAAAAGAAACACACAAAGCCAAACATAACTTCCTAAATGGAATAAATTTGGCATATATTTTGAAAGCTACATCCTAATTTTACTTACATTTGGGTTTTTTTGGGGAAAAATATTTGAAACAGAAATGTTTTCCTGGAAATCTTAAAATTAAAATCTTTTACTCCACTTCACAAATATTTAGGAAATATAACCACCAAACTGGTTTTCTTTACAATGATGGGGGGTTATGTTTGCAAAATAGTTTGTTAATTCTTTGGTGTGGGTTCTGTTTGCTATTGGGTTTGTCTGTTTCTTGTTTGGTGGTTATGTTTGGTATTTGGTTTGTGTGTTCGTGGGCTGGTGGTTAGGTTTGGTATTTGGTTTGTGTGTTGTTTAGTTGGGGGGTTAGGTTTGGTATTGGGTTTGTGTGGTTGGTAAGTATGTGATAATGCCTTTTAACTCTAGGGATGATGTAAGTGTTGGACTTTTTTATTAAAGATTTTAAACAATCCCATGGATTTTAAGCTAAAATGGGCTGATTATTGGCCATATTGGGAGTTTATTTTAATATTTTTTTCTATGTGGCCTTTTTTGTTTATGTGTGGTGGTACCATGGGTTATTTGTTTCATGTTTGGGGTGGTGTAGGTGTTGGACTTTTTAAAAAAATTTTTTTTTTGTGATAAGTATTTGTACTGAACTGTTATGTTTTGGGAGGGGAATTGGAATAATTTGCAGCTAAATAATTGTTTTTGGAATATTTGGGTGGCCCTGAAAAGGGCCTGGCAGGTCAAAGACCCACCCTGACTGGATGGCTACTGCTGCTGCTGCTGCTGAGGCTGCTCAATGATCTGTGTAGATGTCAGATCTGGTAGCTGGCTTAGTATTCCACTTAAGTTGTGTCTACTTCCCTCGTCCTGAACAGTTAAAACTGATGGAGGGTTGCCAAAGCCAAGGGGGCTTGGTGTGTAGTAGACATAACTGCTGCTAGCTGCTGCTTGGGTAGAAGTAGACGCCTGTTGAGTGGTTGTTGGCAGTATCCCGACCTCTGGGACTCCGTGGTAATAGTGGATGATCTTCTGGCTAGTGGTTGACGTCTACGGTTGGTCTTAATGGTTTCAATATCTCTAAAAATTCTGCCCTTAAGGTCCTAAAATTCCTCTTGGGTCATCTTTTCAGCCTCTGATGCCACATAGTCAAAGAAGGGCTGCCTGTCTGACTTCTGCTGCAGGAAACCTGAGATCAATGTCCTCATCTGGACAAAGTGCTCAAGTATCTTGGAGTCTGTTGAAACTGGTGTAGATGTGAACATAGGTTGACTCCTACTCCGACTAGAGGTGTTCTGTATCAGTATGTAGACCCACGAGATTCGTCCTGCTTGCCTGTATTTGGACTGGCCTCGTACCCTGAACTTCTACTGGCCCCCTTTCATTTGATATGGGTCTTAAGAAATCCCATCTGCTGGTAGACCCAGGACTGTCTCTTGGTCATCTCCCTTGGGGCTTGGCCAGATTGCAGTATTGACAGCTTGCCATAACGCGTTCGCTGGGATTCGAACCATCTTCTGACATCAAAGGGCTGGAGCTTCAGTTCTGCAGGAAATTTCTGCCCAGAGAGCCTCCTTCTTCTGTCTGTCGTGGAAACGTGCATGCTCCTTGTCGTAGAGCTCTGGATGCTCCTTCACAAACTCCACAATTGCAGTTTCTTGGCTGTCAGTGAAAGTTGAACAGACCCTGGCTCTCTTGGCTGCCGAGTGACTCTCTAAATCCTCCTCACACCTCTCTTCTTCTTTGCAAGCTTCCTCAGTAAGTTCCAATCGCTCCTCAGTCTCTTGTGTACCCTCCTCTGTACCCTCCTCTGTCCTTTCCTCAATCCTTTCCTCCACCTCTCCATTTTTCTTCTCCCTCTCCTCTTGCCTCTCATTCATCTTCTTCTTTCCTCTCTTCCCTCCTTTCTCTTTCCTCATAACTCCAGTCAATAGCAATAAAAAAGAGTAAAAAGTAAAATGTGTCTCCTAACTGTAAAATTTGCCTTAAGCTCAAGTATTATATGATATTTAAAAAACTAAAAACCCCTACAAAACAGTGACACACATCTCTCAGTAGCCAAACAGTCAGTAACAACGAGAATGTGTGCGCGGTCACTTATATAGTCCCAGACTCCCTCATTGCCTCGTTTTAATTTCCGACACGCAGAAAACAGTCGGCTCTTAATTGGTTCTTAGTTCCAGGCCTCCTGGGGCGTCCTCAGACCGTCGCGGACTAAATTTGTGTTGTCCCAGGTGGCCCGAGGACGCCGGCTTGGATCGGTTAGGGTCGGCTTCTCTTAGTTGGGGCTTAGTCCCAGACCCAGATTTCTTAGTCCCAGGACACCTGAGACGGTCTGAGGCTTCCCGGGACTAATGAAAAAGATTCCCTTTCACACGCATGAAACTTCAAAGATCTGTTATGAGTCGGGGACTGCCAAACAGGCTTCCTGGGACTAAGCTACAGAGGTCTGGGACTAAGGGTCACAGGATGCCTGGGACAACATAGGACTGTGTAAATTTGGGTCTGAGGAAGCCTGGGACTGGACATTTTGTTGTCGGCAGGAAATGAGAATTTGGGTCGTGAAAAATATCAAACGTGTTTGATTTCTCTCACGGCCACAACCGACAACTACCGACCCTTACAGGACGTCTGGGACTAAGCAAATATTTGAAACTGACTCCCAAAAACCCTTAATCGGGAAGCTTAGTCGTGTGGTGGAACACCCACATAAGATGCCTTTTATTCACTCACAATTAAAGAAAAACTATTTCTGAAAATTGGGGAAAGACATTTGAATGTTTTCCATTATTTCAGCACTGCAATTTAGTTTTCATTTTAGAGTGTAAGCCTGAATTAAAATATTGTATATAGAACTTTTATTATGTGGTTTAAAATAATATATCATGTAAATGGACAAACGGAAATAATTTTATTTGCTAAACCGTCAGAAGGAAAAAAGTATGTGAGTATTAATGCTTTACAAACTAAAAAAACTACTATAAAGAGGTGTTGTATGTATTTCATGAAATTTACAGGTGGAGAAATATACATATATCTTTGTTTGTAAAGTTACGCCCACCTCTTAGTGCACTTAGCTTCAAGCCCAAGACTTAGCCAAAACTTAAACGATTTGGAAAATTGCGTCCAAAAAATGTCAGACCACAGACTTAGCCTAAGTCTAAGACAATACCCTTAACTTTAAGGTTAAGTCCACGCTTATGCTATTTCTAAAACTATCTCAGAACATTATTTTGGCCGTGTAATCTAATGACCTTGGATAGTAAAGATTAATTCCCGGTGAAATTAAGAATTAATTTAATTTTTTTACCAAAACACTACTTCCAATATTTTTTTTAAAAACTGTAAATTAATCAAATTTCCTCCAACAAACGTTTTTATTCGTACAGTATACTTTTGCCAGAAGCATGCAATCATTGGAGTTTTTTCTTGACTCAGCATATTGTTTTTTATCTCCAATGTTTGATTTGATTAGCTAAAAAGGCATTTCCATTAAATCTTTATGCTCTAAAGCATTGCAGCAGCAATTTTCTGATCAAAATGTCAGGCAAAGTCTTTAAAAACTGCTAATCAGATTGTAGGGAGTGGCACTTTTTCAATCTTTAAGTGAAATATCAACATGTAATTTGGCAAAAATGTAACCATTGTCTTAGCCAATAAAACAGTTTGATATACTAGATTCCCACTTGGAAATAATACTATTTTTTTGCAGATACATTTTTACACATCATAGAAATATATGACGAATAACACTTTTGACAATTATCATAAATGTTTGAGGTCACCATAGCTAAATTTAATGCCTATGTATGGTAACAATGATGCTACAGTTAAGTTACAAGCATTAAAAGAGTACTGTGGCATGGAGAGGTTTTCAGAATCAGAAGCTTGGTCCTGGTTATAATTATGTCAGAAATATGTCATATAAGAAAGTCAGATATCTTTATATATATTAATAATAATCAGTTGATTTAAGCTAATTACACTTTTAATAATTTTACCATCAACAAGTGTTTGAAAAAGGACTTTGGACATAAAAGGAATGGCATCACAGCATGTAAATAGTTGTACAACTCATCAATAAATTTTATTACTTGTTTTCAATTGGAGGCAGATTAAGGCAGAGAGTAAGCTTATAGAGAACCGATTTCACAGTGACCAAGTTTTAGGAGACAGATTTGCATGGGGCCGATTTGTCTAGTTTACTTTATAGAACTTTGGCTCCTTTATAGAACTCTGGCTCTAGCGAACCATGCCAGAACTACATTGCAAAATAATACACTGGAATAAAGTGTGAAAAGGTAAGATAATTTTAAAGGGAATCCAGTATCATTAATCGACTGCCTGTCCATTAGTAGATGCATTTATTATTATTAGTGGCACCAATATATTGATTGGGCAAAGGGTCATGACAATCTATTTTAGTGTTTTTACTTTTACCCAAAACCATTCAGTTGACCTCTTTCCACTTTAGCTCTTTTAGTGGCAAAAAATTGGATACTTTACCTGACTATGGCCTTGATATCATTTTGCATCTGATCTTTCTTACGCAACTGGTAATTTTGGCAACATGTTTGTGCTTGATTACACACGCCATAGAATATTCCAGTTCTTGTTATGTTTGCTAAAATAATTATTTGACCGTAAGTGAATTACTCGTGGGTTTAATTCCGGTTTACATCAATTTGCAGAAATTTGTTGTTGCTGCTGTTGTTGTCCGTTAAAGGTGGGCTAGTTGTGATCATGGTTCCATTAAACTGAGGGTGAGAATTCGCAATTTTCCGTCATTTGTAAGTAAGCAAATATGAAGTATTTATAAAGCTCCAAATAGGTGAAAACGTCCTCTAAGGTGCTTATGTCCAAGAAAGGATAGTCCAGTTCCAGAATAAGTATGTCTCCATCTTTCTGAAGCCAGGTATGAAATTGCTCCACTTTTCAGGGTGGAAATGACTGATTGGTTCATTACACTTATTACATCAAGCTTTGACCTGACACTGTGGTTATCTATAATGCGGGAATAAATTTAGCAGAAATTTGGGTTTTTTCCTCATAAATATGGACAATATGATGCACTTACTCAAAGTAGGAGACACTTAGTTGGACACAAAGTGTGTACATGTCCTCCTACAAATTGTGCAATTTATCAATGTTCTGTGAAAGTTGGTGCAACCTTAAAAATTTTTGTTACTGATCATCAGTTCTACATGTGGCCGTTTCTGATTGGTCACTCTCTGGTCAGTGGTTGTTAACCCGCCTCACTCTGCCATTTTGAAGTTGGAGGAACATGGGAACATATCTGAAAAATTATTTTTGACCCTCCCTGTTATTAATATCCCCCCCTTTTTATCTTTGTCATAATAATGTTATTATTGTCTAGTACTGTGAACAGATTACTTTGCGAGGTATTTTTCAGATCACCATGAGTAATAATGGTGGGATGTGCTTCATCTTTTTCATTTCCACCTCAGGAGCTATTATAGCACAGGATTATTCCTTTGTTGCTCCTTCATTATGGACACAATACATGTGTTATGTTCTAAGCCTGCAAGTTTGGCTCAAGTTTATTGCTTGGGTTGTTGATTGGATAGTGTCATCTTCCTGTTATCACTATTAGTGTGGCCACTGGAGAAGTGCTGCGTTCTTCCGGTGCTTCCTGCTTCAAAATAATTATCATGAACTGTTAATTGCTTGCTATTGTCATATTATATTATTATATTGTATTATACCACATTATATATACTACATTGGATCTATTGAAACATACAATCTACATTAGTTGGGATCGGTGATCTTCAAGTCATAGTTGAGGTCTTGAGCTGATATGTTGTTAAACAGAGACTGCATTGGGCAGTCACTAAGGTTGTGTATATTCATTAGTGAGGGGACCCCCCCCCCCCCATCCCACGGAGAAATAAGCAATGCGGAGCATTAGTTTATTTATATATAATACATAATTTAAATTTTACAAAACAATAATAAATGTAAAACAGAGTAAATGAAACTACTAATAATATTTGAAGCCAATAGATATAAGTGTCCAGTCCATGCACTAAGTGACCAGCAGTCAAGTTAGGCTTCACAAGCTTTACAATAAATTACCATTACACAATTAAAAGTAACTTTACAATTTATGTAAATTAATGCAGAAACAAACAAATAGGTTCAACTCTAAAGCAACAGTTTAAGTTTATACGTAAATGAGATTCAAAACAAGATTAACCTAAGTTTAAGTTTGAGGTCAGGAAGACCTCAACCTTAAACTCAGATTAAGTAACCCAAATTTAAGGTAACCCCCCAACCCAAAGTTGCATGTTACGTAGACTTCCAGTATGATCTTTTATCTTGCATCTTGGCATCTGGCACTTACACTGGCATGCAGAGTTATGTACTGCCAGTTTTTTATTTTTTATTTTAACTATCTTTCTGGTTTGGCCAGGTGCTTCTTTATTGCCAGATCTTATATACACACTGAATTAAAGAACAGTAATACAAATATTAATGCCAACTTTTAAAGATCTTATACATTATATCAGTGTGTCAATAGTTTATTGGAATACACTGACTATTTGGTGGCCAACTTACCTCCCTTACTTCGGGGTTGTCGGATTTGGTTTTTGACCTTTCTTTGACCTTGCAGGTCGTTCACCTATGACCTTTTGGTTGGACAGAGTTTCTTTATCACAAGGAATGAACTCTAAAATCAGTTATATATTGCTGCCCAATCTGTCTGCCTTCCCTTTGCATTGTCCTGCTTGGCTTGACCTTGATTTGACCTGTAGGTCATTAGTGCCGCTTGAATTTGATATTGAATTCTTGCTACTAGATAATTCAGTTTGGCAGGTTGCTTGGCCAGCTTAGGTTACATACAAATAATAACATAAAATATTATATATGTGCTTGCTTGAAAAATCAAGTAGTTTTACATTGTTAAAGAATAAAATTTTATATCCCATGTTCCTCTTTTTTATCAACTTGCTGGGAACTGTGGTATTATATCGGGTTAAATATGTGTGTTTGCATGTGGGAGGTGTGTGTGTGTGCGTCAGTTTCCAATGCCAGGCAACACAGACAAAGAAACTACTGGTTGATGAACAGATTACCCATTTATTTACTCTGTAAGAAAGAGTCTGGCAACATAACTTTGTTGTACAGATAAAGAGACTTCCTTAAGTGTATTTAGGTCACCAACCAAAACCAACAACAAGGCATTTTCTTAAGTTGGAGAACATAATTTGAAGCACTGCTTCATAGCAATAAGCTGTACATTCCCCGGGGAACCCAACACATGTAAATAAATCACACTGCTGGGATTAAATATATTTTATTTTTTACTAAGATCAATTTTAAGAAGATATACATATAAACAAACATAAAATTTATAAAGCAATAAGAGCCATATGCTATGGGCCAAGAGGCCCCATAGGTAGTAGTATCTCTCATAATTCGTGATGACCATTGTGGTCCCATAAAATGCCCCAGAGGTGAAGCCAGAAAGAAACTTTTACACAAGAATTTATAAGGTGAATTTGACCTAGAGATGACCGAAGGTGGCAGGGCCTAACCTCAGTGACCCCTCCAAGGTGAAGCCGTGTCACCGGGTCAAATCTTTGACAGTGAGAAAATGAATTGCCAAACAAGATGAAATTAGAAAAGCTTCACCAGTGGGGGAAATGAACCCAAAGTCGAATATAGGGAATTTAGACGAATTTTTAGCAAGAAATAGGGTCAGTATAAAGTGGCCAAAAATGAAAATTTAAATGAGTGAACTATATTCGACCAAGAGGGTTTAAAAGTGTCATAGTAAGAGGGAAGTATATGTATAAAATTTGACTGTGTAAGCACCCAAACAGCCAAACTAGGATTGTAGGTGTGGTTGAAAGGCACGGCTAACAGCAGAGGAAGTTTGGGGCACAGAAGATATATAGCGCCACACACAATCTGAGGCCCAGGTGCCATGGGCTTTGATGGGATCTAAAGGAACGCCAAAATTGAAGGCCCAAGTGGAACCAGCCCTTCTGAAATCGTGAAACTTGAAATGAGGGGACACACCAAGCAAAATAGACAGTTGTTTTAAGTGCCTTCTGGCCGCAGAGTCTGTAAGAGGGACAAGGCCATGGCACCTGGGGATCCTGAACAAGGGGTCATTATTGTGGCCTGGATATTCAGTTATCAATGCCTTCAAAGCCGCCACTGGACACAAGGGTGAGGCTTCTAGGTATGGAAGGGAAATTGTGGTAGTATCTTGTCTATTTTGTAACGTTTTTGACCATTTAATCAAGATGGTGACTCCTTGTTCTGAAAAGAAAAGGTCACCAATTGCTAATTGCCTTGTAGGGTCAAATGTTTTGACCGAGTGTGGAAGAAGGTTGGATACTCTCAAGAAGGAAAAGAAAGCTACCAGGTAAACCGCCTTATACACCACAGAATGTGGTAAGGTATCACAGGTAGAAATCAAACCTTGAAGCTGCTGAATGGTCATAATAGTGTTAGCTTTTGGTTGGAATTGAACATTTAACTTAAGAAATTTCAGATATAATTGTATTTGCTCATGCCTAAAAGGTTGAGTATCATAACCATGGACTACTGAGAAGGCTCTAACGCCAGTCAAATAATTTGCAATGTTGGAGTGAGAACACCCATTGTCACATAAAAACTGCATGAAAGCTAGTACAACCTGATGTGTGAGCTGATGACCGGCCATCCCAGCTGCCACCAGGAAACTTAAGAAATCTCTGAACATTCGAGAATATGTCTTTGCAGTGGATGGCCTGAATGCTTGTGATAAGTGATTCAGGGCTCTGGTGGTCAGCTGGGAGGTCAGAGGAGGAAGGTCTGCAATGAGAAGAATAACATTACAAGCAGGACAGTAACAATATGTGCTTCTCAAGTAAGGAACTAAAGAGCACAACATCAAATACTATAGTTTAATGCAGTTAAATTAATATGAGTATTAATCCACATGAAATTAGGGATTAGTTTTCTAAGTTTATCCTCAGGATTGACAGTAACTGTCCATCTGGACAACAGGTCAGCAGTAACATTAGCTTTACCTGGTACGTGAAGGACTTGTAATTGTATATTAAAAATGGCAGTAATCAACCAGATGTTTCTGGCACAGGTTGCCAGAAAGGGATCTTTTGTCTTGCCCGTTGTAACGACCTCTACTACTGCCATATTGTCACAATATAATGTGATTTTTTTATCTTGCCAAACATTGGCCCAGACCTTGAGGGCAACGATAACGTTAAGCATCTCAAGCTGACTAATGTGGAATTGGTTAAAAGAGGCTGGCAATGGAAGGGCATATACCATATTATCATAGCATACTCCAAATCCAGTTAAAGAAGCATCTAGGTGTATTTCACCTTGAACTTTCCTGTTATCAAAATATGTGATACCATTGAAATGCTTCAAAAATTGTTGGAACCAATTCAAATCCTGGGAAAAGGATGTATCTAGAGAGATATACCTATTTTCCGTGTTATTCCTTAAAATGGCCAGCATACAATTCAAGAAATACCGTGCTGGATGGACACACTTGGTGATATATAGCAAGGAACCTAAAAGAGATTGGAATTGGTTTTTTGTGCATTTTTTCCTATCTTGCCAATTGTTGACCATATTGATAATGTCCTTAAGTTTGTTTTCAGGTATAGACAAAGTCTTTTGAATACTGTCCACTAAGATGCCAAGGCAAATGACTTGTGTGGATGGAGGAACCAGTTTGCTTTGGCTGACCTCTAGGCCTAGATCTTGCAAAAGTTGCAATAGGTCATAATAAGATGGCCAAATTTCACTAGGTGTGCCCACATATAGAAGATCATCTATGTAATTTAAGAGGCCGTTATGACCTGCCTGGGACATCATGTATCTGATAGCGTCCGAGCATTTCTCAAAAAATCCGGATCCGAGTCGGAATCCGAACGGCAAAGATCCGTCTAAGAAAAGGTGATGATGATATATAACCAGTAGATCAATGTCACCTGGATCTATGCGTAAATGATGAAAAGCTCTACTGATATCGACCTTGTACAATAGTGCACCTGCGCCCACAGTTTTGAGTTTCCTAACAATATGATCAATAGATGGATATTTAAGATCAAAGTAAGTTCCTAAATAAGAATTTTTCTTAACTCCAGCGTTTACTGACTGACCTAAGGGCCAACTTAGGTCCACTATTGTACGTCGGTTATCAGAGTTCTGTTTTTCACGTGTCATTAGGGGTGAGACATGAACTTTAAATGGTACAGAATCATATGGGCCATATAAAGCCTTATGTTCTAATTCCTCTTGTATATATCTATCAATATGTGCCACATGGTCTGTAGCTGAAGAATGATTTTCAAAGGAAGATGTTAACCTCTTAGATCTATCAAAATCTAGGGGAAATCCAAAAGCTATTAGGTCAGGGAGTTGTTTATCCCAGTAATTCTGTAGCTTTTGAGCCCAAACTTTAGGTTTTAACTGAGTCTGGACTGGAATTCTGCATTTTAGAAAATTTGGCACCCCACTATTACGTATGATTGAATGTGCTTCTAAAATGTCCATACGAGGAGGCCAAGTAACTGGTGGGCCCTGATAAGTCTTTACATCAGATAACGGTATAAAACCAAAATCATGGCCATTTTGCCTTTTTGACAGTTGGAAATCTTTAGAATTGTGACACTGCTGCCTAATAATGTCAGGGACTTCCTTATTAGCCATAAAGCTCTTTGAAAAGTTAGTCACAGATACAGGATCTAAGCTGGGGTCGAGCTCTAAGCCATCTGAGTCTGATTCTAAGGTTTGGGTGTCATTCAAAAGTTCCTTACTGTATGCTTGAGAATGCATGGCAAGATCATTATCAGGGCAATTTTTAGTAGAAGCGCCGCACTGCGTTCTATGTACCAACTCGTGATCATTGACCATTTGAACTGCCACCCCTTTACCCTCTGTCACACAACTGCCATCAGATGAAGTAGAAGTAATTTTACATACACCAACATCCCTAGTTGCGAGAGGAAACTGATTGGTTAGGGGCTGATTCACTAAACCAGGACTACTATCCCTGATTCCTTGCCTAAGGTTCGACGAATCACTGATTTGTGAAGGGCTAGCAGTGGTGTGACAGGGGGTTGGGGATGCTGCATTTGCACTTGTGTCAGATGTGTCATCATCGATTTCATTGAACACTTGGAATCTGTTTGCTACTGGAATGGTGTTACAGACATCATGGTCACTACGAGTGGTTATTTTTTGACCAGACAAACTACTTTTGGTGGAAACACGAGTAGATTTTTTACAGCTAGGGCGAAAGTTTGTAAAACTTATTTTTTGGCCCTCAGTGTCATGTGGGAGCCTCTGACAGCGAGAACCCGAATGAACGCGCCTTGCTGTATGACCAGCCGAAACGTTTCTCACATCCAAAGAATGGCTGCAGGACACCACATGAGCATAAGATCTACCATCTGTAAACTTGTTCAGAATTCTGTAGCTATCAAACCATTGCAAATAAGTATTTTTGTCAGCATATATTTCTTGGTAAAACATAGTTTTATTTACAGAACTATTAACAACGGACCTATCATGACGGACATGTGACCCAATTTTTGAACACATGCCCAAAGCTACTCGTTTTTTGTCTGCTTATTTTTCCTGCACTCCGCCTCTGGATGTGGAAAATTTTTTCCATTTTTAGTCAAACATGCCGAGCACACATGCTTGTATAGCACCCCTTTAGTTTCATGTGTTTGTGTGTGAAGACATGAACCAGCATTGAAAAATTGGCATGGCATGGATTTGTTGGCCTTGAACTTCTTAGGAAAATTTTTATCTGCATTTTGGTTGCCAATAACATGCCTCTGTGCATGAGCACGTCTCACTCTATCAATTTGGTCAGTGCATGAAAAATTTGCAATTTCACCTTGCTCCATGCGACATAGGAGGACAGCATGGCTGGATTTGGCCGCCGACCATGAGAAGTCATTACTATCATCTAGTAAAACAATCAAATAATCTAACATACAAGCCCTATTTTTCGGATCCGACTCATCCCTCATGGTGCGGCAAAATCCAGCCATCCATTGCCCCATAGTCAGCTGGTCATAAGAGATACGTTCTTTATTCACTCCGGCCAAAACGTACTCATGGGGCCATTTGACTTTATTTTTAATGTAAACTTCAACTGGCCCCCCCTCTGGGATTTTAATTTGGCATCCGTACCTGTCTTAGCCAGTAAACTCAATTCATGTATTCTCTGATCCACTTGTTGCTGAATATTTGCATTTTGCCTGATAGAGCTCAATGAGGGCAAAGCATGTGTATTTGTTTGTGTATCGATTACTGAGGGTACAGTACTTGCATTTTGTAAACCTACAGTATCTACACTTTGTGCATGTGCACTCAAGGGTACTTTGTGTCCGACTTTGGCTTTTTTGTTCTTGATCTTTGATTTGTCACTAGATTTTTTACATTTGTTGTTTTCTAATGCATCTAAACGTTTACCAATCGAGGTTAACTGTTCTAAAATTTTTTGATTGACTAGGGTTTGAGCTACCTGATCTGAACTACTTGAAGTAGAAGGAGCTTGCTCAGAGTGCAATCTATTAAAGGCCCTACCCCCGGGGGTACTCGAATTGTCACTGTCAGAGGCCCCGACGATGGCACTACAGTCAAGCTCACTTTCTGATGAACTGTCATGACCCATTTGCTTGTCATGTAAAGTTTCGGATCCGGTTGACAGCAAATGTGTCATGAACTCACCGTCATCACAAAGCTGCACTTGAACTGGAAGCTGTATACTGTCTGGTTTAGTAGAACGCAGGTTGTATTGCTTTGACATGCCTAACAGTTTGTTGAGTGTATCTTTAAAATTACTTGTAAAAAAACAAAGATAAAACTAAGTAAAATCAACAAACACCCAACTTTGAACTATAGGCAAGTTTTACTGTTACCCCTCGTGGCTCTCAAATGCAAATGGAAGAATTGAGGGTCAAATTCGACTAATATTACTAAATGGACCAATGACAGGGACTGTTACAAAACACATGGTCAGCTTTAGAAACTAAACTCCAGAAACCCAGCCTTAAGGTACCCCCAGGAACGAACTAGCTGGCACCTAGGTGCCAGCCCGCAAAGGGTATTCTGAACAACAAAAACGGCCAAATTGTATTTTGGTCTACATGCACAAAATACAGAGCCATCAAAAACATGAGCAGTGCACTAGAATTTGTGAAAAATCTGGCAACAAAACAAATTCCAAGTCAGATACCTCCCGTACCTAGCCTAGAACTAAGTTGGTCACCCATGCAAATAAGACAACAGTCCACTGCTGCTCAACTTTAGTGAAGAGACGAGTACTCATTCCACTATGCTAATTCTCATGAAAGTCTGGAGACAAAAAAAAAGAGAAAAAATGTGATCTCTAGAAGTGCAAGCCTTCTAGAGCTCCTTCTTAAGAAAATAAAATGGTGAAAGGGCCACATAATAGAACCATTACTTTTCTCCTTACTTACATGGCTGAAGTGATTTAATAAAGGGTACGAGGCCGGCACTGAAACAATGTCCATGTTTTTAGTGATTAGTTCTATTCATGTCACAAACACTGCATCTTGCCATAACTTGGTGCATGCCTCAATTTGGCACAAAGCAAAATAAAAATAGCAAACAGACAGTTGGTTATTATCAGCAACACTCGTGCATTTCCGAGAATTGGCCATACCAAATAAAGTGGGGAAACTGATAGTCAAAGTAACGACGGATATAAATTAATCTATTCCCGGAATTTCTACATGCAAATTATAAGACTGGTACCAACTCACACTGATTTCATGTAGAAACTATACAATTGAACCTTAATTAATTCAGTTTTATGTTGGTAAAAGGATTAATATATATTTCAAACCTGCACTAGGTATAGCAATGAATAAATCAATCTGTAAGAGAGGATGCTTTCGGTGGAAAAACAAGTATGGACAGATAAACCTCAAATGTGCTCCCAAAAACTGAACATGCTTGCTGGAGTGACTTGATAGCTGCTTCTGCTTCATGTATGGGGGGACAATGTATTCAGGCATCCGGAACTGCCCCTAATGTGAAACATAACATTTTGTGTGAACTTGGCCCTTAACAAAGCTTACAGTAGACAAACATGCAAGATTGTCATATCAGTTTTTTCAAATTGGTTTGGGTTGATTTAAATTGAGTAACCTGAACTGGGACCGCGAAAAAGGATGAGTTTTATTCTAGAAACTCTAGAAATTCTAGAAAGATAACTTTACAAAGTTACCTAAACTGCCTCTGTAAAACTAGAAAAGTTCCCTTATCACCCTTAAACATAAAGGAATAAAGTTTCATATTTATGCAGATAACACTAAAGTTTATATGTATTTATTCCAGTAGAATTTGTCTGCTGCCTTTGAAACAATTAACAGGTGCCTAGATGATGTGACAGATTGGATGTCAACTAGTAAACGCATATTGAATCCTGATAAGTCAGAGTTTATCATCTTTGATTCGAAAAGACAGACGGATAAGTTGAAAGCATTTTTTTCCAATTGATATATTGGGTAGCAATCTCTGCCCTGCTGATTCAGTCAAGAATTTGGGTGCGTGGTTCTATTCTGATTTTTCCTTGTGTTACGGTCACGGGCAAGCGCGGTAGCAATTACCGGTTGTCTTTAAGTTGTAACAGAAAAAGCAAAAAGTTAAACTTAACAAATTTATTTAATAGTCAATAATAATGATTACAGTCAACTGGTATGCTCTTAACTAAACACACTAATACAATAATAAGATCTAGCTGACCTGACCACTGAGATTAAGAGTTAAGTTTATCCGCCGTATCCAGCAATCTGTTCCGTAATCCGTCCTGTGGTATATTCTGTGATCTGTCCAATGTCCTGTGGTCTGTCCCGTGATCTGTCCAGCATTCGCTCGCACACAGATATCCATATCCTGTGACCTGTCCCACACTCAACAACACAAAAGGTTCTTGTCCTGCTATCCAGTCACACAGAATGTCTGTCTGGAGATATTTAGAGAGTTAACACAACTGTACTGTCTGCTCCAAGATGTGGACAATGTCCAAAATGCAGTAAATTCACTCTCTGTTATATGAATGTACAATATCCAAAATATCCAAAGTACAATAAATCTGTCCAGATGATGCATCCAGTTCACTCCAGTAAAAGTTCACAGCAACACAAGTTATATTATATTCCAAAACACAATAGCTCTCCTTATAGCCAGCGAATACAAAGTTCATTTGTGGTCAGATGTACATTCCTTATATACATTCACAGATTCTTCTGGAATTGTACAGAACCAACTCAAAAGCTTGAGCCATCTAGGCCAAAGGAGGAAGTTCTAGAAACTACTGGCAATTGGGTTTCCCCAAATCTAACATAACCACTGAGGGGGGGATTTCCCCCAGTCTGTGAACAGATCAATAAACACTAAAACACAAAAGTCAATAACTCCCTTACTTTAAATGTCAACACACAAAAGAACCAACAACACAATTATCTTTTATGACAATGTATAAACATAAAGCTTAAATTAAACAATGCACTAATATAGTGTCCAATATATGTAACACTTGTCCATACATGTTCAGGGTCCGGCAGCATCTCCTGAAAGTTCATTCTCACTCACTGTCGCTTGCACAAATTTACATTTCTTTCCTGTAGGTGGAGGATGTCTCTGCTGACACGATTTACACTTTTGCTTGTTATCAGGCATATTATATGGTAATTATTTTGGTCAATGTTCCTCATCTAGAAATAAAGCAAAATACGCCCACAAGGGCTGAAATTCCGTACTCAGGTACAGATTCAGGCTTCCAAAATTCGACCAAGTATGACCAAATGGCTTGCGCCCAAGAAAATAAAGGGTAGACCTCCCCTTTGTGGTCCCAGATTAAAAGCCTGAAGCTGTCACGTAGACTACAGAATCTCAATGAAATTCAGCAAATGTCCAGCCATTCATGTCGGTTTCAGTGTTCATTAAAATAGCACTTCCACATAAATTCAATGATATGTATAAATAAAATAAACTTCTAAAAACAATGACTAAAATCCATAAAAAGAAAGTCGATAAAACACATGATTCAAAAGTTTCAAAGTTTTCCAAGTTAAGTCCTTGAAATCAAGTTTTGAAGTGGTTTGTATTCCCAGAAAATACCAGGACAAGCCCCAAATGACTTTGGCTTGACCAATAGATTCTGTGCATTTTGAATGGTCACTGGGGCAACCTGGAAGGGGTGTTTGAACCCCAAGGTCAGTTATGTAAGGCTGATGCAAGATTTATATAATCACTAGGCTGGTTGCCTGACTCTTGGCCAGGCTGGTTACCTGACTGGAAATTTAAGGTACCCAACCAATAAACTGCCTTGGGAGGAAGGACTGACACCTGGGTCGCCTGAACAACCCAAGCGACTTCCCGTTGAACACTTACACTTTTAAATCAGCCACACTTGTTAAGAAGTCTCTTCAAATTGTTCTTCCTAAGTATTTTACTCATATATTTCATCTTATCACAGTTCTTGGGGTATCAGGCACGGCCATAGTGTATGGTTATGTCATTGTCGTTCCAAATGTCCACTCTTGTATTCATAAATCGGTCAGTTTGGTTATAGTTTTTTTATGCCCACTGTTTGTAATGCTCTTCCTGGTGAGATTTACATGTCTGACTCACTAGCCTCTTTTTGAAAGCAGCTTGAAACCTACCTTTACACCAAGGTATACACACCTTAGTCTTAACCATCCCCTGATGTTCTCTGTGCTGCTTGACCTCTTTTCTGTCCCTGGATTCTGAAATTGGTTACTGTTTTAGGCTCTGTTGCGCCTCAGAGTTTGATTCCTTAAGGGGAGATTAAGAGCTATAAACGTCAAATTAGAATTAGAATTAATTCATGCATACATATAAACTGAAATGTAGTAAAGTTGAATTAATATGCACATTCAAATAAGAAAGTTTTGGTTTCATGAGTTACAATTCAAATTACATAATTTAAACAACATATTTGCCATTAAATATCAGAATTATAAGTGAATAATTATTGCGGGTATATCTGTTGATGTGGCTTGTTGATGCAGTGTTTGTACTTTTGTGTTTTGGTTGTTTTTATGAGGATTTAACCAAAGCTGCATTGATGTTGCTGTCTTTCAGGCTGTCGTTTATTTTGGAAATCAAGAGGTGTGACAACCCTCCAATACTCTTAATTCATTCCAATATCAATATCACATATGTTATTCATGGCCTCCCACCTCTGTGTGGGCTAGACTACCCCAAGTGACAATGCTGAGGACCTGTCCCAATATGACCCTACTGCTCAGCTACCCAAGTTCGTCGCCTACCCAAGTTCGTCACTTGCATTTTTTGACAATATTAAATTTCTCCGCAATTATTTTTCCCTGTAGAGTTGTATATCATCGTTATTAACATTTTTCCACTTGTTTTGGGATAAATATTGCATATTCTTAACAATTTTTAAGGCGGCTGACGAACTTGGGTAGGCGACGAACTTGGGTAGCTGAGCAGTAGCTGTTGAACGAGACATAAAACCCCAGCTTTGACCTTTGAACACATGTTGAAGACAAAATAAACACTGCAGTATGTATTTTAACAATAACATTATTAAAACAGTAATGTGACATAATTTTATTTATTTTAGTTATGTTTCTACTGCATGACCTAATGGCAATACACTGTTTTATAAGCTGAATAATGTATATTATGTATTACTTTTTATAAATGAAATACCAGAAACCATATTTGTCGGATTTGTAAAAAAGAAAACTTCCAGTAAGGTTTACTGACTTTGAAGTATACATAATTTTACGACCACAATCAATGGGTTAAATGGAATATTATTTTGATCCTGAAAATCATATCCAAAATGGGTTGTCAATTTAACTTAAAAATTATTTTCTAATTAATACATTCACTCCATTTCTTTCCGCAAGCATTTCACTTCGGGTTATCTAGTAAACAGATGCAAAATGTTTTCTGATTCACTTTCACATCTTTAATAAAAATGATCTCCTTTTATTAACATTTTGTGTGAATATTCATTCTGCACAATATAACCATATCAAGTTGATATATTAAGGAGTGACTGTTAACACTTTTGATGGATGGGCCTGTGACTAGGTTGCAAATTGTTTCATGGTGACCATAGTTTTATTTTACTTATAAGCATTCAATATCTGTAAATATATTATAAATCCATATCAGACCTAAGTGTGATCTTACCACGTTTTGCAATGATAGGACTATGTACATAACAGTTATCTGACCCTTACTCTGAGGTAATAAAATTAATATTGCATTAGCTACACAAAATTTGTAGTTATTAATTAATCAAGATATAGTTATACCATTCTCAGTGAGAACATCAGAAAGTAGTATCATGCTCTTTGAATACCAATTTACTTTAAACAGGATTTCCTTTGACATGATATTGTACAAATATGAAAGTGTCAAAAGCTAGATGTTTGTATCAGTCATTTGCAACCCAGTCACAGACCCATCCATCAAAAGTGTCAACAGTCACTCCTAATATATTTTGGCCAAATAGTTGATTTTTCCAGATCAATGTAGACTGTGATTTGTAAAAAAAAAACAATGTGGTTTATTTTTACTTAAACGTCTCTGGTATTAAGGGATCTTATCAATTTTATGTGGATGTTCCACTGGGGCCAACACTAAAACTGAATCCACGACTCTAGGGTTGGTTTGTAAAGTTGGTGAATCAAGAAAAAAATCCAGAAGAAAGCATCTGAAAAATATGGGTTGGTTACACCCCCAACAGGATGCGTTGCATTTCAACCAGATTTGGGCTTTGGAGTTTTTCTTCATGACAAGACAGGAAACTCTCAGCACAAGCAATTAACCCGTAACTGACAAGCTGTATGAGGCTATGACAAGCCGTACTGACCAACAAACAAGACTGGATCAGTGCCCCGATCCGCCCCAACTAGACTGATTAATTCATGGAGTCCAGATAGCAAGTCCAGATCAAACCAACACTGTATAAACCCCTTCTGGCTGCTGTCACTCATCATTTATCACTGCCAGTTACACATCAGAGAGACTTTCTACTCAAGCTTAGGGCCCTGTTGTTTTTATAAATATTTTGATTTTCATTCTTATTTCCAGGCAAAAATTAACCCAGGACCACCAACCTGCCATACAGCCAGCATCTTTACCACAGCCTCCACCACTACCCAGGGGCGAAGAAAGTCCTTAAACCCTGGTCATGCCCTGGATCCTTCAAAGACAAGAAAGGGATATTATAGGAACCTCCTGGTCGACCTATTACTGATATCCTAGGTTACCAGATTTTTGTCAGGATGGCAACTGTTGTTGTTGACCTCAATCAAGAATGCATCTACTTCCACATCAAGAAAGACGTCACAAATTTTAGAGGCCATTAGAATCTGGATTGAAGTTGGCAATGGCACTGAGAAACCTGGCAACAGGAGAAATATACACATCCTTACAGTATCACTGGCTGATTGGCTGAACAACTATATCCAAGGTCTGCCGGATCATCCTTTCTGAATTTCAAAAAGGTTACATGACCTACCCTACCACCCCTGAAGAGTGCAAACAGATTGAGAAGTTCAAAACCATATGGAATGTCAGCCACACTCTTGGGGCACTAGACGGGACACAGATTACAGATTCCTGGTAGATGTTGGGTCATGTAGACACAGATTACAGATTCCTGGTAGATGTTGGGTCATGTAGATCTCCATCAGATGCACAAATATTTTATTTATATGGCGCCTTGGGGCTTCCAGCACTTGAACCCCAGGGGGAGGGAGAGCCAGATTTGCAAAATTTTGCTCAGTAACAATGCCTTCGCCTTGATGCCATGGTTTGTTAAACTCTGTAGCAAAAGACAACTCACCAGGGAAGAGAGATTAGCAAACTATAGGATCTTCAGAAGGAATACATTTGGATCAGTTGACTAGTGACCTCTGAGATGACCTTGAACCCTGGCAGAAGGGGAGGGTTTGAAGTTCATTACTGGGCAAAGGAAAACTTCACAAATGATCTAAAGTTTCGAAGAAGATGAGTCAAAACAAAGCCCCCAAAACTGCCAAGGGAAGAAGGGACCCCCAGAGTTTACAAAAATAACTAAACATTTACTAGTAAAATGAATGTTACATGTGTGAAAGCATCATCAAGCCACCCTCAAAGCCCAACCTAGATGTAGTAACATTATAAAGCATTTATAGATGTAGCCAAGGCTTTTGCCAATCTCTCACCAGAAGCATGGTCAGATTGAATGTAGCACCACACACAATCTGATGACCATGTTCCATGCCTCTTGATGTCTTGTATTGGAACATGTGAGTTAAAGGCATGTGTAGCACCTGACCTTCTAAGGTCATGAAATGTGAAGTAGCCAGGCCTATAGCCAAGACTGACATTGATATGTTTGAAAGCTTTTCTAACCCTAGAGTCAGTTAATGGATTCAAGCCCTGCCTAAAGGAATTTTGCAGTAAAGAGGTGTGAGATGACATGGGATAAGACTGAACAGAGACTTCAAAGCCTTATAAGGGCAGATGACTTTATTCCTTAATTTTGGTAGTGTTACACACTGGATCCTGTCCCTTGTCTGGATGGTTTTGGACCATTTAATGGTCACTTTTGCATTATCCTCGGTAAATAAGATGTCCTGACCAGTAAGATGTCTTGTCTCATCATATAGGGCCAAAGCATGGGGGCCAAATTGGAGAGCCTCATAAAGGCAAAGAATCCCAGCAAAATGTCAGTCCTGTACACTAAACCTGAATCCACAAGGTTCTGATATTTGTATAAGAATGAGAATGGTAATGACATTATGAGAGGTGATTGCCAATGGTCTATTAATTTTCAATGCCTTTACAAAATATTTTACTTTGGGGTGATCAAGTACTTCAAAAGGCAGGTCATAAAGTACAAAATTGGCTTTAAGAGCCGAGACATAATTGGCCATCATACAGCAAGAACATGAATTTGACACCAAACACTCAAGAGAATTGACAATACATTACTTAGTGACAATGCAAAATGCAATAAAAGTTCTGATCATGGTGGTATAAGTTTTCTTTGTCTTGGGACGAAAAGCCAACTGTAATCTGTCAGTTGCCTTGGAATTCAATGATGTCAGAGCTTTATTTTTCCAAAACACAAAGTGTAGCGCCTTTTGACACAAAAATATATAATAAATTGCGGCCCCTGCATGTCAGGAACCCTAGCAATACAACTGCAAATGCTGAACTATGCAAATGCTAACAATACATATAGCATTGAAACCTGCAAATGCTAACCACTGCAAATGCTAAGTACATAATTCCAGCAAATCATAAGAGACGTGAAGCCATACTGGATTCAAGAGATGCGAGTGCAACCACTGAATTTGTTGAATGGAACCTTGCCATCTAGATAGAAACCAGTAATGTCGTCCACTGTTGGGAACGACAATGAAAAAGCGCTATCCAGATATGACGTCTTGTCTATGTCCGCATTAACTGACGCCCCAGGGGCCCAACTGAGGTCTGCAATAACTCGATGACTACTTTCCTTTGCACATGACTAGATTTCAATATATCTAAAGAGGGAACATCACTCTAGTTTGAGGACGAACTACTAGACACTTTTGACTTTTACTTGGTTTAATACTCTCAAGAAAAGTGTCACAACTAAACTCAGGCTTGTCAGGTATGAAAGTCACGGCTGTAGTTGACATCCTCTCTTCAACCTGGTCCAATCTCTGTGTCACCTTCTGCAACTGCTGCAAAATCCCCAGTTGCAACCACTGTCTGTCTCCCTGACCAATATAGGAAGCAGCTGTACTTCATGCAATGGCAGCATCTCAAAACAGTTCATTATTTCCCTCAACTACCTCTCTCTTCTTCTTGTGACACTTCTTACCAGTGGGATGCAAATGTCTGGTTTTACAGTTCTTGCACATTTGTTTGTGATCAGGCATTTTGATATTTTGTTATGATTAAATTTAATGTCAACATCTCTGAAAGAATAAAACACAGACGCCAAAGGCGCTAAGATTGGATGCTCCACTTATCAGGATTAGGCTTCATTCGACCAATATTTGGCATAAAACATGGCAAGCCATGCAAGAAGAAATAAAAATATAGGGTAGACCAGTGTTCGAAACTCGTGCAAAAAAGTTAATGTCTGTCGGGCTTGTAACTTTGGAAAGTTGGAAGCCCCAGACAAAAGTTTCAAGTTTTATCAGAACTGGATATTTTCCAAGACAGAAAAAATGTAAAAAATAAAAAAGTCACAAGCTGTATTGATTTGTTTTGATAATTGGTGAAAGTTAAGATGTACATCATTTTCAACAGCCAGGGTCATAATAACTAAGACAGGCTCACAGCATTGCCACTTGTGGGATTGGAACCGACACCGAGCCTAGGGTGAATTAGAGGCCAGGCTTATTAACCACTAGGTAAAAACCATAACTCTTGATTAATTTATTTATTGTCAAAAGTTACTCTATACATTCTGGTTTAACATTTTGATGTGAAATATTTTCAAATTAAGTTCCATTCCTAATTTTTCCGCATGGATTCAAATCCAGGAATGTAGTTCTAGAAAGCCATTAAAAACTAAACACCCCTCCCCATCCGAACCCCCACCCAGTCCCCAAGATTTGTCACAGATGTGGAGAAACCTCTTCCCCTTTCCTAGACTTGATTTAAATACTGTTATTTTTGTAACCACATAAGGGCTTCTGATCTTGCCCAAATAAAGATTTTCCCCAAATTTTGAAGATTTTATCTTTTTTCAAAGGGTGACCAACACCCTCAATAGTTGGAGCAAACAAAACTTGGCTTGGGGTCTCAGGGGTGGTATTCACTAACATGGATTAAGATCAGATCAAGATCAGATCAAATTTGAGAAAAAAGTGAGCAAGGGGATCAAATAGCTATTCACAAAGCAGGGATCACTTAAATTGAAAAGTTAAAATATAGCATGTTCATTTCAGTGACAAACCCCAACGAATACATTTGTTTAAATATATCAAAGTACCTCAATGATCCCACGCACATATGTTGTACTTGTGTCCCGACATCCCAAGTGGGTTCTGCTTCACGAATTTTCGTCCAATCAGATTGCTCGACACAAAAGCAATATGGCTACCGCCGAAAAGATGATGAAAACAAGATAAAACGTGTAAATATTCCTCTATTAACCCTATCAATCCAGGCTTGCATTGATGAAAATATAAGAACCCGTCCTTAAACTTAACAGCAAATTGCTTGCAGGCAGGTGGCAGTTTCGAACGCTGGGGTAGACGGTCCCTCAGTGGTTGCTCACATAAAGCCTTATGTTGACAAGTAGACCACAAAATCTCAGATCATGTCATAATACTGCATTTCATCACTTGAATCGTTCAGTCACACTTTACTAGTCCTTGTGAAATACACAATAAAAAACTTGTTGCAGGATAAATGGCCGTCCTGTGATTTTTATAAACAAGTTAAAACTTTAAAACAAATAAAACTTAAAAATAAAAGTCCTTATAAAAACTGAAAATATGTTTGCCCTTCAAGCAACAATTTCAAAGTGACAATGGTTGGGACCCCAACATAGATGTCAAAGGGGCTGACCAATCAGATCAACTTGTTACAGCATTGTCAATGACAACCATAAGAAACCCCAATTCAGGAGCCAACTGTGAAAAATCAAAGAGGTCAGCCTGGTACCCAGCCCGGTCTGAAGCAGTAACAACAACAAATCCTCCCTGCCTTGGAGGAGGACTAACATCTGGGTCACCCAAATGCCCCAAGCGATAGTACAAAAGAAAAGGAAGCAACTAAGACTTCCCATGTGACTTAGATAAGTGACATCCCACAGCTTAACACGATCAGGCAAGACATAAAAGTTCAAGATGAAGTTGATAAAGGACTTAAAGATCTAGCAAGAGCAAAAAGCCAGGTACTATGAAACAAAAATCCTGAATAGGAGGCCCAGTAGAGGTCCTAGTCCAAAACAGCATTAAGTGGCTGCACAAATATGTTCTATCTGTCTTACATAAGGAATGTGTCTTCTCTGACCAAATATGGATTACAAAATGGATGGCTGGCTTTTGCTACATTGTGTGAGAGGAACAAAACACAAAGATGTGAATCAATGTTGGATTATCTGATTTCACCTCCAGATAAGCAAAAGCAGTGGGGACAATAGAGGGAGCTACTGAAGAATGCTGCAAATATTGCCAAAGTGCTGAACTTTTTCAAAGGCCATGGGCCATAATATATTGGAGCTGGATATTCTGGTGAAAGGCTAAATTAGTTCCAGACCTTCGGAATGAATGGTAGCCCTGACCTTGGAGTGGTATGTTTAGGTGGTTGAGGACCATTTTGAGGGGTCTCTAATTTGGGTGTCAATAACTGGATAAAAAGGAGGATTTCTATGGACAAATAATTGGGCATGTTTAGGAAGGGGTCTGGATTCCAGAAGCTCCAGCAATGCTCTGACTGACATAAGTCTAGATTTGTTAATCTGGGTATTTGAACAAAATGCTGAGCGAGTCACCTTGTAATGCCCCTGAAAAACTCGGCCCTGGGCAAGTCGGCCCCCAGGTTAAAAACTAAAATGTAATGCAATTAGAGTACTTTTGTAGCACTTAATCTTCTTCATATGGCAGACTCTTAGATTGGCAGATGTTTAGTATGCATAGTACATCAGAGGAGCATGTATTAGGTTATTAATGACAAATAATGGCAGATAATTCTTTGTGATTATGTTTTGTTTGTTTTATAAGGGTGACAACTTATCTAATGATATTTGCAAAGTGCAGTTAACATATCAAAGATATTTCAATGTTACACTAAGTTCTTTTAACTTATGCTAGATTGATTATAAGTGCAATTTGATAATCACATCAAGGGTGAAAGCTACTTGAGTGATAGTTAGCAGAAGTGCAATTAACATACATCAAAGGTTTTTTGGATGCTGGAATCAATATCATTTATCCTCTGTCCTTTACTCACTTATTTGTGTAAGTTTTATTGGAAGTGCAATTGACTTAAAAGAGATTAAGTGCTATAAGGATTTTATTTAGATTCTTATTAGATTGTAATTTTTGACATGTGTTTAATGTATTTTTTTTTGAAAGTGCAGTAATTTCCAGGGGGCCCGATTTGACTAAGGTTTTTTTTTCCGGGGGCCAAGTTGACTAGGGTATTTTAATTTGGCAAAGAACCGATTTGTCTATGATTCCTAAACAGAGGTGGGTAAAACAAGTATTACAAGCCTTTACTGTTTTCACTCTATACAACACCACTTAGTAAAATTATTCGCCTCCACCCACATATTAAATTCCATTTTTATGCGGATGATACTCAGTTATATATCCATCTCTCCCATAAGAATGCTTCTTTGGCTCTCGCCAAGCTAAATGCCTGCCTTTATGATGTACAAGAGTGGATGTCTCTCAGTAAATTGAAGCTCAACCCTAAAAAAACCGAGTTTATTGTCTTTGGTTCCACGTCAGAAGATTTCCTCTCACTTTCCTGTTAGCATTCTTGGTAGCCTTCTTCATCCGGGTGATTCTGTCAGAAATCTAGGTGTGGGGTTTGATGCAGATTTTTCATTCTCTGAGCATATCAAGAGGACTTGCAAAGCGTGCTTCCTTCAGATGCATGACCTCCGTAGAATTAGAAAGTATCTCACTCCTGAAGTGGCAGTCCTTGCAAATGCCTTGGTTAGTAGTCGTTTGGACTATTGTAACTCTCTGTTCAGAGGTTTGTCTGGTTTCAATCAGCACAAAATGCAAAGTATTCAGAACACCCTTGCTTGTATTGTGACAAATCATAGAACGTTTGCTCATGTTACACCCATTCTACAGAAACTCCACTGGTTGCCTGTTAAGTACCGTTGTATTTTCAAAAACCGCACCACTTGTGTACAGATTTTTGCATAATGGTTCTCCTTCTTATTTCGAACCATTCTTGTCTTTTAGTAGTTGTCCCTATAGTACTAGGCATAGTCACCCAGATCCTCAATACCTTACAGTTCCCCCTTTCCATTCATCAGTTTTCAAGACAGCCAAACATTTTGGCCATAGTTTTGCCTTTGATGCTCCCAAGATCTGGAATCACCTCCCTCAAGATGTTCACAGTGCAACATCAGTTGGCTCCTTCAGGAAGAAGCTTAAAACATACCTGTTTGTAAAAGCCTACCCACCATAGCCTCCCCTGCCACATCCGTGTCTCCTTGGTACGACCTGGCTATGTCCCTTGATTAATGCTAACTGCCTTGCTTTATGTTTAGATGCGCCTTAGAGTCCATCAGTGATGCAGATTAAGCGCTATAAAAGTCCACATTAGATAGATTTAGAACTCAAATAGCATTCAAGATCTGTTAACAGAAAATGCCTCTGGAAGAGGGTTAAAACGAGAATTTTGGCTAATGCTTTTCAAGTAGGAAAAGAATAATTGATGTGAAAGCACAGATGCATCCCAGTTATAATGCCTGGCAGGAGATCTAAGAGAGGCCAAGTAATTCAGTATGACTTTGTAAGATATGTTATTGACATATATGAATTCCAGAAATCCCAGAACTGAATATATGGGGAATTGTAGAGGTAGGTCCATGAAAACAACAAAAGACAAGTAAGTCTTGAGGTGTGTCCTATGCGCAGATCTTGTCGCAGGTGTATATGCTGTTTTGATCCTATTCAAGGCAGCGGAAGCCAGGGAAGAGGAAGGAGACTCTGTATCTGTAATTATATATGAAGGCTCAAATCAAAATAAGAAAGTGGCACCATTTCCCACTCATAATTATCCAATAGATCTTGTAAAAGTTCGTTATTCACAGACCCAGGGGAATAAATTCGTGATAATGTATCAGCTATTGTGTTGTTGACACCAGGGATGTGACGAGCTAACAGTTCAGTGTGTTTTATCATGAAAAATTCAAGGTCACAACAATCTCTTCAATTACATTGATGATTTGATTTAAGTTGGATTGCCCCATGATATAGAATGGCGTTTTCAATTTTTACAATAGTTATTCCAGGATCTAGGCCTAGATATGAGTATAAATAAATTGGTCCCCCAACGGCCCAGTCCATATACCCAAGTATCCTGGTAGATATAATTTATAGTACTCTTTCTATTCCAGAACAAAAACTTCCTGGGATCAAAGATACTAGTTTGTGGTCTTCAAAACATACTGCAGCAAATGTGACCTGCAATCCTCATTGGGAATTTGTTACTCTATATCACCAAATGCATAAAATCTGGTACTTTGAAATTATATATTATCATTACTAAGAGAATGCTGGATGCAGTAAAATAGTTTTAAAACAAGCTTTCCTTTTGTACCTCAATTGGGTTTTTACCTTTCTAAATTCACTCATTAGGGTCACATATTACAATGCACTAGAAGTTAATGCACAGGTGTATTTGGACGTCTCCCAGACAGGCCTAGGGGGAGTCTACAACTCTACTGTTTTCTTTCTTCCCATATCGAAGGTATACAAAGGCTGTAGTATTGTACACCTTTATCGTACAATTTTGTATATTTTAGTTGTAGGTAAGATTTGGGCCACTCACTGGGGAAATAGAAAGGTATAATCTGTGACATTCTGGCAGTTGTGGAGGTCCTTACACCAGGCACAACCAGTGATACCATGTTGGCGACTTGCGCAAAAAAAACAGATGGCTTCTCTTGGTAATATATAATATACATTTCATATTTTTCTCCATGTCAGGCACCAAAAAACACAGCAGCTTACCTGCTATTCATATGGGAGGATACCTTTAGACTTACCTGCCCTGGAGGCCTAGCTTGCCTCACAAGCTGCGACCAGAATGAAGGATGGAATCTGCCCTGCTACATTCAGACAGTACAGCAGAATGTGAAAAGATTTTGACTCTTTCCAGGTGGCAGCTGTGTTAATCGTGCACTAGTTGGCTCATTCTGTGTTATGGAAAACCTTATTATAAATGGTCGATCATAATCCAATACTGCAAATAATCTGGCAGTCTTGACAACATTTCAGAATTATGCACGGCCTTCCTACAAAGGCATTTCTAGATCAATTCATTCCTTTGCTACTCAAATCTTTAAAGCTAAACAGGGGTTTTCCCTAAGGTATCACAAGGGGTTATGATTGAAACTCTCGACAAGATGATCTCAATTTTTGCAGGTATGGATTATAATATCACAATCATTGCATTGTACTTATTTTGTATTTTTCTCTTGTTTGAGATTTTCCAACCTGCTTCCCCATACCACCACACAGTTTTATCTCATCAGGCAGCTTGCCAGAGGTGATGTTATCTTCACACTGTCTAAGACCATTCAAGCTTGTATAGAGACATGAAATTTTGCAATTCAAAACTTGGGTTCATCCAACATATTCCCCATGTCAGCTTTGAAAGGGATGTTTTATGTTACTCTAGGTTCAGACAATGATTCTCTCTTCAGAGTATTTAAGAAGACAGTTCCTGTTGTACAAATAAAAATCGTTGGCTTGAAAACATTTGGGAAGAGTATCACCCCTGTTGACATTCCACATTCAGACGGGCCACTTCAACATAGGTATCTCAACATGGGGTGCCTCTAGAACATATACAACCATACAGCACTTGAAAGTCTGGTGCTGTCTAGACTTACCTTAAAGCCCTTCTATCTACATCCTCCCCAGTTTCTGATAGCTTTAGGAAACATCTATTTTCACAGTTTGGGTCCTTGAGAGTCACATTCATATGTTTACATTTTGTCAGATTTCTTCCATATAAACCTACAGAAAAACAACTCTAATACGATCCACCACAATATCATTGCCATGCGAACTTGAACAACTCTTACTTTGTATCCTCCAAAATTGGGGATGTACTTAGTTTCCCCACACGTTTTCCCTGAGGCTGTCTGAACTTCCCTGAGATCTTTTAATTTTTAATTTCCTGGCCTCAGTTCTTATAGCCTCTTCTGTTCAGGCTTACTTGGTCTCGAGACATGGTGGCTTATAATATTATAATTGTAGTGAATTAGCATGCCTGGTGAACTTTGAATCATTTATCAGTTCAGTTCATGAAAGTTAGAATGACAAATGGACTTTTTTCAGTTTTATATAAAATTTTATAAAATTTACTTTGTATGGACTTACTTTTTACTTTATATTCTATGTTATAATTAACTATCATATCTGTATATCAATTTTAAAAAATCAATGTTAACATTTTAATAAAATTTCAATACTATTTTTTAACAGTGGGTCTGGAGGATGATGCAGATATTTCACAAAACGTTTGAAATCCCCAGCACTGAATCAGATTCTATTTATAGACCCACGGGGCCACGGTGGCAGAGTGGTAATACTCTCCCTTTCCCACCTCTGAGACCAGGGTTTGGTTCCCAGCAAGGCCTCAAGTGGAAAAGCTGATAGTTGCTTGCTGTTGGTCAGCAGTTTACAGTGAAGAACCATGACCACAGTATGCATTGGTTTCCTCTGCCCTTCCAAATACCCGTCGTGATATGACTTGTACAGTGTTGAAAGCAACGTAAAAACGAAAAAAAAAAAATAAATATTTATAGATCATACGCTTCTTTGACAAAATAGAACCCCACACAAAATAACCAATAGTGAGACACACATATGTGCAGATTAGTTTGTGACATAGTTGCTTAAAAGCACCTCACAAGTTAAGAAATTTGTATAATTGATACAGTAGTAATAACTGACCATAGAGATCTCGTCCTTGACGCCTTAGGTCAAATGACTTGGACTCACAGTGGCAATTTTTAATAGCAGAATGTAAATAGAACCTGCCGTGACTTCAAACAGTAAACATTAAGCGGTGGTAACCACAACAGGTGAGCATCAAAACATGTCAATACTATCCATTGAAACATGAATATCGCGGCTAGAAGCTTTGCCCAGACATGTCCAATTCTATGACCTTGAAGTTTTACAACTAATTCATTACAGTTTGCTCTTTAAAAGATACAATAAGTGACACAGATGTGCATATATTTGACAGTAGTGTTACATTTGTTCTAAAAGTGTTAATAAACATTAAGTGTTTTTGCATAATTTTACGTATTTCACTAGTTGTGAATATAAAGGTAAATAGGTAATTAGGATATGTTGGTTCATGGAAATGTTCTTGTGACCACTTCAATACTTTCTGTTTCTGAGCTAGAAGTAATGTAATATTTTGCTAAAAAAATACATAATAAGTGCAGACAAGCTCTGCCACACAACAGAGGGTTGCAGTAACAAAGATGGTTTTTTGCAGCATATTGTGTGATTTACTAGCATGTATTTACGACTAAACAACAGGAAACTTGCCAGACAGGGTCCATCATTTCCTGTTTGTCTTGGTAAATTAGCCTCTTTACAATTTGGAGTATAATGCTATGTAGAAATTACAGATTCTCCCACTAAAAGCATCTCAAAAGGTTAATTATTTAACATTTTTATGTGGGCAGATAAATGCATATTTTTACCAAAAGAAATTCATGTTAAACTACACAATACAAGCATAAATAGACAATGTGTGTTTCAGTTGTGCAAATATAATCTGGAAAACAGTGGCAATAATATATTTAAATTTCTACATCATGGAGATTATTTAAGCCAATTTTATATCATTGGCCAATTAGAAACCACTCCTAGAGCACAAATCTCCGCCAAGGTATCACCATATGATAATTTTAGCCAAATACTACCTTTTTTATTATTTTTGGAGTAATCTTAGAAACAAATTCAAGAATGATTTGGATCTTTTCAAATTTTAATCACTTTTCTTCCTTTGTTCGGGCTCTACCCACAAAGAAATTTCTAAAGGATTTATTTTTTTTATTTTTGTGCATTTGTTATTTTTAAGTAACAGCGAACACTGACAGACAAACACATGAAGGCACCAAACAACACTAGCTTCTTCCCAGAAGTAATACAGCTTAACTGAGTCACTTGCATCTATTTCCTTACTCTCCTAATACCCAAGTTTTTATTGTCGCAAATTTCCTTCCTGTCTGACCCAATTATCCTACAAAGGTACAAATTAGGGTTTTATGTCTCACTCAACAGCCAGGACCAGGCCTTTTCATAACTCAAGTTATATCTTTCATAAGTATTCTTTGTAACAAAATTACAGGCCTTCAAATCATATACAGATGTGGATATCACAAAATTTATTTTGGGCAGCGGTAATGCATCTTATAATCTTGATCCAAGACCAACAATTCTTGTGGAAAAAAATATCTCCCAATTCTCACTCCATTTAAACCACAAATTGTAAATCTGTCTCTCCACAGACTCTACTACAAGCTTTACTAAAGCCTCTGATTTAAAAACCCTACTTAAGACTCCAAGTTAATAGGACAGGTTGTAAGTATCTGTGTTGACAATCATATAACTAAGACTTCACAGGAAATATTCAATCTGTATCTTGAGCCCTTGTAACAGAAACTGCCCTTGTCAGAATACATAATGATATCTTCTGCTCACTTGATAACAAATGTGACACCACACAGTATGACTAGACCTCAGTGTTGTGTTTGTCACCGCTGATCACAGTCTACTTGGTAGAAAGTTTTAAACCAGTCATACACGTTAAAAATGTAGCCCCAACCTGGTTAAAATAGTATAACGTGGGGGTTGCAGAAGTGACCACTGAAGATGTGCAGTGAGAATGTGAATAGCTGTCTTTTGGGGCTCCCAAAGGATGTTTGTTGAGACCTGAAGATTGCCATAGTTAGACTGCTCCCTTTGGTGAAATTATTGGAAAATAGTCTTTGGATTCTTACATCTATGCAGACTCTTTCCAGATTATAACTCAGATCTACACCCCATTGGTGTTCCATGATACATATAGTCTTAATGATTCTCAGTTCCCCAAGCCCCCTTCAACATACAAAGGAAACTCCAAGGCTGTGAGAGACATTGATATTTTATTCTGTTTACTACTATTTCATTGATAAAACATACAATTAAAGGAGTGACCTTAAAGCCACATAACCTGTCAAAGTAAATTTTTAAATCATTACAAGACAAGACAAACTAAGGTCGTCTAAGGTTTTCACTTTAAGATTTGTACTAAAACAAAGGCCCTATTTACATAAATATATATTTGCAGCATAACTGCACCAGAAAACTTTATAAAACATAATAAGTGTTGAAAATTACTTTTTTATCTGAAGAAGTAAAACTTTGCAAACATCAGGTGAACGCAAGAGACCATGATGATAAAACATTTAAGAGTACACATTGTGTAACTGTAATGAAAATAAATTAAAATAATTAGAAATATACACCATATATATTGTAACATAGGAACTGAACATCCTAGCACCGAGGCACAAGAAAGCATTGACAAAGCTCTCCATCTACATTAATGAGGTGAAGAGGTGGATGACCAACAACAAACTGAACTTGAATGATTCTAAGATGGAGGGCATGGTTATTGTTTTAAGATCATACTGGTTGTTGCTGCTTTGTCACAACTTCTCAGTCCAGGGAGGTCTTTAGTTACAAGTCACCAAGTGTCAACCACAATTACAGTCCATTGTGTCCAAATAAAAGTCAATTAACAGTGGCCTGGTCATTAGTCTGTATGTCTACAAGTGTCAACCACAATCAGAGGTTATTGTGTGTAACTTAAGTATTAATGAATAGTGTCACCAATTCCCCCAAATCTGTGCCTTATTTAAGCACTGTGCTGGGCTTGGCCATTCACTTTATAAAATTTGTGTGTGAAGAAAGACTTTTACTTGGGATTTTACAACTGGATTTTAAACAAATTTTATCAACGTGATACACTTGGACTAAAAATGCCTCAAACTGCTGAAAGTAAAGCAGCTTGTTCTAAATGTGGTTTTAAACACAACAGACCAGTGGGAATTCGCTGCAAAAGAGCTTTGAACAGTAGTGCGCCCACTCTCAGAGATGCTAACAATTCAGATGAGGAAGGGGTGGCAGAAAGGAGTCAGCAGCTCAATACTGAAGCAGTTCCGGGCCAAGCCGTAGCATCTGGGGATAGTATGGCCTCCAGCTCGAACCAGGTAGACTCTAAATTGGACTTAATTTTGAAGAAAGTACAAGATATTGAAGCAAAAAATCAACAGTTAGAACAGCAACTGCACAGGCAGCGTAGCAAGGTATCTTCCAAGCCCCACTTTTCGCATAGTTCACCCAAAAGAACAAGGTCAAGTGCACACAGATCCAGCAGGGGCAGTCGCAAGGGTCATACCGTCAACTATGACTCATCTGACGCATCCACTGCTGGGGAATTGGAGGACACATGGCAATCCAGTGTTCACACTACCCAGATTACAGAAGATGAGGGTTCGGAGATAACACCGTCATTGCAGTTCCTGAAACAGGATGCTAGGACCCAGAGGAAAGTACAACGCCAGTTGGAAAAGCTACAAGGGCAATCAAGGTCAACCACAGTGTCAGGTAAACCTTTCAAATCGGGTCTTCACCGTTCTGGGGACAACGCCGTCAGACTCGAAATACCTTGGCCCCACCATCATTGCTTTCCAGGCCCTGGTGGCAACCTTCCAGACTATAAAGATCTCTCCCCCTTGCAATTTATGGTGGGCTTCTTGGGGTGCATCCAGGAGGAAGCAAGCAACACCGTCAGATCCAATATGTTGGAGTATGGGCGTCACTTATTCCAAGACGCCATAGAGACCAATTGGTCAACAGCAAGGCATGCCCACCTTGTCTTACTGCAGGACATTGAAAGAGGGAAATGTTCCTGGCGCAGGCCTGATGTCGTTGAAAAGATAAGAATCCGTAACACTGCGCGGGTAATCGCCCCCAAACCGAGTGCGAACGCGGCCAAAGGTGCAAAATCTTCAAGCAGGGAAAAAATCTGTCAGGATTTCAACTCGAATACGTGCAAACACCCCTCAGATCACATTGTAAACGGTGAAATCGTTAAACATGCATGCTCCTACTGTTACAAGGAAGTCAACAAGCTGTGCTACCACAAACTTCAAGATTGTCTTAGACGTAAGGCTACTGACAACTCCAAGGACAAGGCTCAGCCTAACTGATATATAACTTATAGAACTCGGGCTGTGAACACCAACAGACTTGTTAATTCGAATAATTGCAAAACTAGGGAGTTAGATAATGACAGTCATGTAAACAATGTTCCATCACAAGTCAGTAATCTACATAGTCAGGACATAAGTAGTATAAGTAGCGAGAGTAACTATTCTGAGGCCCATAGCAATGACATAACTGTTCATAATGTGGCGTGGTCTGCATCAAAAATTATCAACGATTTGTGTACATGTGTTGATGTAAATATTCACTGGTGTTTTATTCACAGCAAAGTTAGAAGTAAACAAAGTGTACTTATCGACAAATGTCAGAACTTTGGGTTCATTAATCAAGGCATGTTGCCTGCCCCCTTATTTACACCACCCACAGTAATTAAAGCTGTCAACCTGAAACAATGGGCTTTTCAAGCTCACTTAGCTGTGGCGTCTACTAATTGTTTTAATTATCAGGGGGCTAGAATTAAGGTCCCCACTGAACTGAATATCAGTAATTGGAGGGCATTGTGTGTCAATTATGAAGATCAAGTACTCCTAGATTACCTGGAGTACGGGTTTCCATTGTGTGTTGATAGAAGTAATTTTGTATTCAATGGTCAAGTGGTAAACCATCAATCAGCTGAACAATATCCAGCTGACATAGAAGCTTATTTTCAAAAAGAATTGAAACATAACGCTATTGTTGGCCCTTGTGATGACATACCATTTTTGACACATTATTCCCCCTTGTTGTCAAGGCCTAAATTGGGTGACACCCGTAGAGTAATTGTGAACCTCAGTGCCCCATATGGGGCGTCAGTCAATGACGCTATAACTAATGAAGTATATGATGGTGTACCATTTAAACTTAAATACCCCACAGTGGAGAATATTGTCACTGCTATTGAACAGTTTGATTCTGATGTATTATTGTCAAAAATAGACGTCAGTCGAGCATTTCGCAACCTTCGCACTGACCCGGGTGACTTTGATCTCCTGGGTCTCAGTTGGAATGGCAAGTCCTACTTAGATATAAGTATTCCAATGGGACTGAAAAGCGGATCCACTTTGTGTCAACGTACAACCGATGTCATCAGACATATTATGACGTCACAGGGTGTAGCCACGTACAATTATATTGATGACGTCATATGTATTCATAAACGTCCAAATGCCAATGCTGAATTCGAACTACTCTTTTCCTTGTTCGAATTTCTAGGAGTGCCAATAAACCCCAAAAAGGTGGTACCCCCCAGTAAAACTCTCACGTGTATGGGCATAGATGTAAATGTAGAAACCAAACAATTAACCATTCCTCATCAAAAAATCGCAGAAACCTTAAAACTGTGCAAAATTTATGTTAAAGCCAAGGTTATCTCAAAGAAACAACTACAGAGTCTCTTGGGCAAATTATTGTACTTACACAGATGTGTAGCCCCGGCCAGAATTTTTGTAAATAGGCTATTGAATAAGCTCAGAGCTGTTACTGGTCGGGTCTCAGTAGATGAGGATATGGTCAAGGATTTAAACTGGTTTATCCAGTTTCTTACACAGTTCAACGGTACAGTTATGTTTCATACAAGTAGACCCCACCATGAAGTGTTTGTTGACGCCTCCCTCACTGGAATGGGAGCTAGTTGGGGTACAAATGTATATGCAGTAACAAGACATCTCTGGGGAACCATTGGTCTAAATATAAATCAGTTGGAGATGCTAAATGTGCTCATTGCCCTAAGACTATTTGCCAAATATTGGCAGAATCAGTGTGTGGAGTTCAGAATAGACAATAAAGCTGTAGTTTATGCACTACAGAAAGGTAGAATCAAAGACAATTACATGCAAACAGTAGCAAGGTCTATCTGGTTAATTGCAGCATCCAATGACATAAACCTGGTGTATTCTCATATCCCAGGTACGGAAAACGTAAAGGCGGATGCCTTATCTAGACTGTTTGAAAGGGGTTTTACTTATCAGACATGGTTCAGTGATTGCAAGTGGTGGCCTGTACATGGTGCATATTTCTTTCCTAATTCATTTATTTGATTGTAGGTACTCCAGCTGAGGCCCTCCTCAGACAAGCATACAAGAGACTGGATTCTGCTCTCAGACCTCGCACAGCTTCAGCTTACCAGTCAAAACTCAAAGTATTTTTGGCCTTTATCACCTGGTTCCAATTCCCCCTGGTCCATGTGGACTCCCTCCTTGCCTTCCTTGAATTTCTTACAAAAAATGGCGCTACCTCCTCTTCCCTCACAAGGTATGTCTCCTCCTTGCGTCATTACTTTAAAATTTTTGACCTTGACCTTGCTCCTCTGGATCACAGAAAAGTTCACCTATTCATCAAGTCTGTATCAATCAATGCCCCTTACTCCCCTAGATATAAAGCCAACTTCACCATCCCTGTTCTCCTCAAACTAGTCAAAGCTTGCGACAAATTCCCCCTGGGGGTTATTTACAAATCAGCTTTCCTCCTTGCCTACTTTGCTTTCCTTCGTCTCTCCAACATTGCCCCCTCTTCTTCTTCCTCCTTCGACCCTTCCCGCCATTTCTTAAGAGGTGACATTATCTTTGGACCCCCAGGTGCCCATATCATTGTTAAGTGGGCTAAAGCCATGCAAGGTTCTACTAAACATCAAGTAGTCCAAATCCCTTCCCTCCCTTCCTCCCCCCCTTTGCCCTGTTTCTGCCCTCAAATCCCTCCTCCAGTCAGTCACTGCCCCTCCCTCAGCCCCCCTCTTCCTCTCCCCCCTCCTTCCTCCTCTCCTATTTCTGCTCCTATGATCTCGGCCACCCTTGCTAGACTATTGTCCTCCATTGTCCTCAACCCCTCCTATTATGGCTTCCATGCCTTTAGGAGATCAGCGGTGTCCTGGGCAGCAGACAATGATGTCCCACTCCAGAACCTCAAGGCCCATGGGGGTTGGTCTTCCTCTGCCATTAACGTATATCTAAAACATACTCCAAAAGCTTCATCCACAGTTGCAACTACTTTTCAAAAAGTACTCACTACATAATGGGGTTTGGGGCCTTTTTCGTCTATTATTGTCAAGTAATGTAGTAGATTTTAACCCACTAATGTTAATGTATATGTTATGTCATATGTCTATGTAAATAAAAGGCTCTTCTCCAACCCCTGGTATTCATTTAACTATATGATCTTTGGTTGGGCCTTCCCTGGACTGTGGTTGTTGCTGCTTTGTCACAACTTCTCAGTCCAGGGAGGTCTTTAGTTACAAGTCACCAAGTGTCAACCACAATTACAGTCCATTGTGTCCAAATAAAAGTCAATTAACAGTGGCCTGGTCATTAGTCTGTATGTCAACAAGTGTCAACCACAATCAGAGGTTATTGTGTGTAACTTAAGTATTAATGAATAGTGTCACCAATTCCCCCAAATCTGTGCCTTATTTAAGCACTGTGCTGGGCTTGGCCATTCACTTTATAAAATTTGTGTGTGAAGAAAGACTTCCCACCCTCCTCCCCTGCATCTCCCCATTACACCTTTTTACAGGTTACATGGTTTTATTACACCTTTTCACAGGTTTACATGTTTTATCACACCTTCTATAGGTTAATTTTACTGTTTATTGTTTTACAAGTATCAGTCTTAAACTCTCTTTTAGTATACACAACTATGTATTACCTTAATGTTATTACATGTGGGGCCTTTTTCGTCTATTATTGTCAAGTAATGTAGTAGATTTTAACCCACTAATGTTAATGTATATGTTATGTCATATGTCTATGTAAATAAAAGGCTCTTCTCCAACCCCTGGTATTCATTTAACTATATGATCTTTGGTTGGGCCTTCCCTGGACTGATAAAAGGTTCAAGTTGACAGTGTGAAATTTTTGGATATACTGATATCAACAACTGAAGGTGACAAAAATATTGGAATCCTCTGTGGCACATCTTAATTTCTAAAGAAGTGGCAGAGTAGTGTAAATCTTGCATATTTCCTCTTTACAAGTCATTTTGAACATGTATTTCATAAGGTGCCTACACAAAACTTGCTCATATCCTTATCTCTTCAAGGTTGGACAACGCCAATGCAATCTTATATTGGATGTCCCAAAACACAATCAAGAAGCCTCAGATAATCCAAAACATGGATGTCAGAGTAATAATGGGACTGAAGAAAAGTTCATTAGTTAACATTAGTTTTAAAATCATTCCCACTGGCTTGATTCAATATAAAATCGAATTCAAGATCATCATGTTAGTTCTTCCCATTATCCTGGGTGTCTTATTCACTCACTAGCAGTCCATCAAGGTCACTGTGTTCAAGTAAGCAGTCTCCTCTAGTCGTTCCCACAGCCAGAAGAGAGACTGATACTAAACATTCCTTGTGGAATCCAGAACAATATCTGTGGAAAAATCTGCCAAGGTTTTGGGCGCTGCAATTTCTCTTTTAAACCTCCCTTTGACTTCATAATCTCATACATTTATGCTGTTTTACATTTCATATCAGTCCTTTACGAAGTAATATTAACATTTTGCTACCTTTGACCTTGGGCTTGTGGCCACTGGGGTTTATATGTCTACAAAACATTGGGACCTTTTGTAGTCCCAGATTTCAATGCAGTGTTTTTTACTTTTGACTGGTTTCAAGGTCATTGTCACTGTCATGACCTTGTTTGCCCTCCTCGACTTTGACATGTAATTAACCTTCCTCAAGGTCACTGGTAGCTTTTGGTTCCCTGTAAATGATTAGAAAGTTGAAACAGACTAAAATATTTGTGCTATTAAATGTGCTGCTTTAAATTTCTGAATGTTAAAATAAAAAATTAAATTAATATTTTAACGCCAATTCTGAATTTTATTTCTCCATGAGGAATGTAATAATAAACATTCCTTTTGGAAATCAGAACCATATCTGTGGATAAACTTTCCACAAGATGTCAGGATTGAAAACGACTATTTCACCCTAAGGTGGAAGGTAAATACACATTACATTTTGCGGTTTTGTATTGCCTATGATTGAACTCTGCAAAAGATGTTAGATCAATTTAGTTATAATATTCAACACTTGTAATGTGTCTTGGAAATATTAGATATATCCAGGCAAATTAAATACTTTATATTATGGAATGAAAAAAAAAGAAAAAAATTGTCCAACTGACTGCTCAGATCAGTCTTTCTCTCTTAAAGGCAAATTGTTACTTACAATTTTTCTTCATTACTGTCATATTACCTCCCGATTTTGCAATATATGTTGCTGTTTCCCATGCATTCAAAAGAATTTATTTCAGTTCAGGTCTCAGTGACTAAGTTATGCAAAAGTTATATAAAGAGCTATAATTTAGCTTTTGGCAAAATGAAGGATGCTTTCAGGTTCTTTTCTATTATGACCTCAATTGTTAAAATTTGAAAAACGTCCTCAACTTCAACTTTTCTTAAGAATCAGACAGTGTGATTATATCAAAATAAAAAATGTAGTTATTGTCATACATTATTCATTCCTAAGTCCCTAGTTTTGCAATAGAAGAATAGAAAGATATTAAATTCAAAATACCCCATTGTGTATTGATTACGGAGTTGGTTTGGATCATACTTGAGTTAAACAGTAATTAACCAAGGCACAAGATCATCTTAAAGTTTGACTGAAGCTTATTTATCTAAAGTGTTCTTTTCTGTCCAACCAGCTAATGATCAACAAAAAGAATAAAGTCAACAGCAAGTATGTAGCTTTTTTTCTGTTAAAACTATGTCCAATATGACCTATATTTATAACACGGTTACAGAACACTTTCAGGAAGACCCTGTAAAGTGCCAAAGTTTCCTCCCATCAATCACTTTACCTTTTAATCAAAGTGTTGCCAGCTTGGACAAGAGTGATTAAGTGTCATCCCTGAGAGGTGGAGATATAGTTCAAGGATAAAAAGTAACATGACAGGCATGAGAACTCAAGTATTGACACCCCTGTGCAGGAAATATTTGTTAATGGCTGATTTACACTACCCCTGACGAATAACTCTGATGTTGCATTATTCTTAGTGAAACCTGTAGTGGTGGTGGACCAGTTCACGCCCGGGTACCAATTCATGCCCACCCTAAATTTTCTTGAAGATTTATGATTTTTCATAGAGAAGATGTTTACCACATTATAGATAATCATCAAATTGATCATATACATTTGTAATTTATTGTTTAACTGTGATTATTTTGGATAAATTTAGGGGTGGGCGTGAATTACCCGGGCGTGAACTGGTCCACCACCACTATAGATAATAAATCAGAAAGGTCGGGTCGAATGTTGGTAAACATGTCTAAATGAATTCTCACTTTTTAGCTGGTGATGTAAAAATGTGAGTAGTGATTAACATTGTTCTAACATTATAAAATTGTGTTATTACATAGGTTTACCCTATTCATATCGACATATTTTACAACCTATTCATGTCGTGTGGGGTCATAAATGACCCCATGTATATGTTTGAGGATTTGCCAATGTCAGTTAATAATACATTTATTTTTAAGTAATACATTTATTTTGTTAACCATATTAAAGTAAGTCAGTATAAAATAAGACATATGTTGATGTAAAATTCATTGGCAGTAATGCTGGAAATGATGTATACATATACTTATTGGGTAATTTCTATGGTCTTGAGGTTACAGAAGTGACAAAGGTTTTTTACACTAATTTCATGTTTTATACATGTACTGGTAAATGAAAATAACTGTGTTAAGAATAAACATTTACTTTACTGCAATACAGAAGACATCAAAATATAATCATGCTAAGACCAGTTGTTATCTTAATAACACATCAAATTGTGAATTTACTTTTGAAAACTTATTTGTTTAATGACAAAAGAAAAAGTATGGCTTTACTATCATGTATCATGTTAGACATTATATATGGAGAACTCATGTATCAATTTATACATTATTTATACATGTAACAGGAATATTGTGATTAAATTTCTATGGCAATGACAAAATACTTTTCCATATCCACATCCAAAGGCCCCCATACCCCCAGCCCACATTTAGTCTAAACCTTTCCCACCTTCTACATTGATAGCTATTATTTGTATTTTAGCTACACTTCAATTTGGCTAGACAACAATAAATTTCTTCTATATTTTATTAGATAATAATTCGTACAAAATAGTCTATTTCATCAGGGTTATTTATGATCCCAGAAGTAATTACCATATTCTTTTTGTACACATCTCATACATGAATTCATTTCTCTTGGTTTGTGAAATATCGGTAAAAGAGTAACAAATTCAAATATGATGAAGAAAATAAAACGTATTGAAATTTTATCAAGCATTTTTAATGGGTGGGGTCACAAAAGACCCCATATGGTATGAAAAGGGTTAAATGCGAATACTGTAATCACAGCGGATCGGTAACATGTGTTCTATTGGCAGACTTTAGTGGTGCTTGGCTACATCAGTCGCCCTTTGCCGTCAGTTGCCCAGACTTTTAAGGGGGCAGACGGTATGTGGATATAGTCGCCAATCTCAGTCACAGGATCCCTAAAACATCGAGCAATGGATTTCCTTTACAGTCCACCACATCAAAAGTTTGGTTGTAAGAATGAAAGGCCCTGTCAAATTCCATTGCAACTTGTAGTATACCCATTTACAGCCATTATTTTAGGACTGTGATGTGGGTCGCTAGCAATTTAAAAGTATCTTGCGTGTAGTTGTAATGAATTATCAACACTTTGCTTCTCGTGAGAGATCATTATTTATACTGCTGGGAATATTAATATGCAATTTTCCTTACAAAAAAAGTTGGAATATAGAGATAAGTATAATTTCAACAGTTAGATTAAATATGACTAAAATAAAACAATAGTTTCTACATTTAAGAAGACAATTTAGAGTTGATAAGCAATTGTTTTGTACATAGGCAAGAACCTCATACCTGAATAATAGATTGGAGACATAATTCACAAGTAAATAAGGCAATTTTGTCTTTTGAAGCACATGTATCTTGCCATATTATATACATAAAACATAACATTGTTTAGGGCCTCTGGCAGTTGGTTAAGACAAGCATGTCTATTTTCTACTTGTCACAGGACAATCCATTCCCTGTTGTTAAACAAAAGAAGAAATTCACCTTGGAAAAGGGAAAACTCATACCCTGGTTACTCAAATCGGTTTGCAGTTCCCAAGAAATTAAACATTGTTTAAAGCATTTATATTTTTTCATGTTTGCATGCAAAGCAAAAATTGAAGGAGACGGAATATTTATTAAAATTTTCAGAATCAGCTCAGAATTTTAAAAATCAGGCAAAACCCTAGGTTAAAGTGTGAAGTGATAGTGAATAAAAGCTGGAATGTTTGAGGGGAACTGTAAAATCACTTTAAAAGATTGTCCTGTGGCTTAATCCACGGAAGGTCTCAGGTTAGTCTTTGTCTTAAATGTACAACTTGCTGTATAATTTTGAACAAAATGTAAAAAACTAATCATTTGAATACTACCTGTCTGTTCAATTAAATAAACTTTGTACAAATATTGTCTTAGGCTATATTGACTACTGTCAGGATGGGTAAAAGAGTACGCTTACAGTGAACAGGATATTTTACTGAATATAAATACAATATAAAACGACAATAACAAGAACAGTTAATAATTGCTAAAATAATCAGAAACAGCCTCTAAAGCAATGATGTCCAAGATGAAAAGTCCAAGTATAGGTTGCACTCCAAAATAGCATCCAAAGAGAAAGTGTCGAGGTATGGGAAAGGCTTTTCTGAAAAGATATATCTTGGGATGATTCATGAAAACATATAGCCCTACGCAGGACACATCTTGTGGCCATTATAGGACCACAGCAATTGTAAATTTGGGTAGGTTTTACAAGTCCTGAAAATGGAACAAAGGTATGAAGTACGGTGACATGTGACTTAAATGAATGCGATTGTAAGTGTGATACTCTAAGTGGTGTTCCGATGTCTCATGAGGATTTAAAATATATGAAAGTGTAAATATTTTCAATAATATATTCAATAACATGTACTTAGAATTGACTGGCATTAGGTTTTTGATGTGCAATACACAACCTTTTTATATGTCATAGACACAGAACGTCATAAAATATTGAATTTCTAATGTTATGGCTCAGTAATGGGGAGACTGTTGTTTTGATGAATATATTGCAGTTTCAAAAGCACATTGCATTGCTTATATCACTTTCCAAAAGTCAGTATTCGATCATTATTCTCCAAAAATGAAAAACTGCGAGTTGTGTACCTTAAAGACTGGAATTTGAATCCAGGGGCGTGTTTCTTGCTATATCCTTTTCATTGGTCATTTATTTTTCAAAGTTAAAGAAGGTAAAACGATTGTTTAAACTTTTATTTAACAAAATAGCAAACCTACTTAGCCAATACCACCAGCCAGACTGTCTGTGTGAATATAAGCCCTTCTGAAACTCCGAAGGATTCTGAACCTGTTTCTTATCTAGATGAAGTAAATCCCTCTATCAATCATTACGGCTTTTATGCTGTAGACACACAAGTGTCAGCTTTTACCCCAAACTCACTTGAGGTTTATTTCACTGTGGGATACTAAATTACAAAACCGTGGCATTCATTTAGACATTAACAGTGTATAAATGGAACTTTCTGATAGTATTTAGAATCATGACAGTCGACCAATCAATATGTTAAGTTCTGCTTTATCTTCCTTTTGGACTAATATAAGTCTCTTATTTAAACAAAATATAGAGACCAAGGTTTTAATCTATATTAAAAATGTGAAAGCCTATACATCCCTCTGAAACCCCTAACCAATGCTGTCCTCGCATTTACAACACAAGCCCAAGTGAAATCATTGTTTTGAATTCTTGAATTTGCAACTATTTATCTGTGTCTACTATGGTCAGGTTTATGACCTTATACGGTGTTGAAAGCGACGTTAAAATCTAAATATACAAATAAACCATGGCCTTCTTAGGCACAGTTGCTTACTATAATTTTGTTCATTTGAACTGTACACAATGCATCAAAATCCACTTCCAATGATATTTGTTACAACAATATACGAGCTCTCTGTAGCAGTTAAAGATGTATCTGGGGTTTGACACTGTGGGACGTCATGTAAAGCTTTCTGTATCTTACTTAATTTGTCGTTGCTGTCTTTATACTCTAATTCTGAGGGCCACAGACATTTTTGGCTTTAGTGTTGATTTTAGAGAATCTATATGTTTTCTGTTTCTCAATCCTGGAAAGTGTCCAGTTAGCCTAAGATAGACAACTGTTAGATCTATTTGTATGACATTTCTGGCTCCCACTAAATCTTTCTTTACTTCCTTGTTATTGATTGATGCCTTTATCCTATAGCCTTTGTATTTATTTAGAAACCATATTTCTTTTAAAAATCAGAGCAACGAGACTTGAATGGGAAAATCTCACTGTCAACCCAGACCCACTAGATAGTACCCTAAATGGAGAAATGAGATAGTTTCTGAAGATAGTTTTAGCCTCCCACAAGATATATACAGGCATAATTGGCAGCATTTGTTGCTTTGCACAATAATTCGAAAAGCTGTAGATGGATTTTAATGAATTTTTAGGAAATGTGAACAATAGCACAAGAAACAGATAAGTTTTGGTGGTGAGTCGGAGTACCATATAAACTGACTAATTTTAGGGGATTTTTTATCATTACACTTTTTAGCCACATTGGGAGGTATAGCTTGGAGTTTAGAGTTGGAGGTCTGCTATCTCCGAGTGTTTTTCTTGTTACTCTAGTTTTCATAGTTTGGGGCTTTCTGTTGGTAATTCTCGTTGTGTATTTACTTGCTTTTTTTTGCTTATATTGACTATGTTGTATATCATTGACTAATGGGCTAACATAACTGTATAGCGGGTGGAGCATCAAGATCGACCTTATTCAGTGCTCCCAGTGAAAATTGTTCTTGTGTATCAATACCTTCGATTCGGTATTGGGGTATTGCTAATTAATATTGGCGCAAATTCATTAATAGTTCATTCAACATTGTAAAGTCAAAGGGGCAAGACGCCATTTTACACTGGAGTTTTAGGAACACTGTACTTTACGTTTTTCAGCCCTCAATGTTGGATGTGGTTTTAAAGTATTGGCGTCCAGTGTGTGTCTTTTCATCAGCAGTTCTACATATTTCGGCACAGAATCCAGGAGGATTAGTGCCTTGATTGTTGCAAGTCTCAGTCTGGGTTGCTGGAGCCACGGATGAGGGATGAGTTCTTTTTCATTTTTACATGTGTCATTCTAATGTTATTTTATATATTTTAGTAAATATTTTAATCAGATTTTTAGTATATTTTAATATGGAACGTTATGTTATAGTTCTATCTTGATTAAAAAAAATTTACTAGTCAGTTAAACTCATCCGCCTGTATGACCTGCAATACTCAAGGCACGGTGTGCTATCTGTATTAGTTTCAGAAACAGTGACAATAACTGTGATATAATCATAAATAACGATAATATTATCAGTGATTAAGTGACTTATCAGGAACACTTACAGTGACAATGGCTCCAGCTAAAGAATTTCTTTGCAAAAAATGTGGCAATATTCACAAAAGGCCAATCAACAGTAAATGCACGTTTCAGGAAGATAACAATGAATCTAGTGACTTACCTGTAAATGACATTGAGGCACCAAGTGTCAGTGACTCAAGTGCTCTTAACTTGCAAATTCTAGCTGAATTGAAAAGCCTAGGTGGACGAATGTTCATGATGGAAGAGAAGATGGCCAGCAGAGAAGCCAGAGATGCTACCACTTCAATGCAACAGTCTACAGCTGCAGCTACAGGCGGGACTACTACAGCAGCCCAGGCAGAGGGTCACAGCACTTCACAGCTGGATCAGGTGGTCATTCCAACACTGGCTACCCTGCAAGGCAGTCAACACATTCAGACTGAGGTTGACAAGCGACTTAGGCAACCGGTTGACCTAAACAAATCAGGCAAGTCTAAGTCCCATGGGGGGGGGGACGAAATTGTCTGGGTAAAAAGACAAGTTCCCTGGCCTCAGAACTTTGTATTGGGGGGTAGTAATAAGGGTAGAATGTCCTATGACTCACTAAATTGGTGTCAATGGGTAGCTTGATTCGCAACAATTGCAAGAGAAGAGCAAAACTTAGAAATTAAAAACTCAATGTTGGAGTATTTATCAGAAATCATGGAGGACGCCAATGATTTTGGATGGCAATCACCCAAAGCCTCTCATGCTGTGCTTTTGTGCAGGATGGAGGATGGGAAAGTAGATTGGAGTGAAACTCAAAAAATAGATAGAATTAGAAGGGGGCATGCGTAGAGAGGGGTTACTCAAAATCATGGGGCTCAAAATGCAAAATCAATCAAATCAGAATCAAAACCAGCCATGGCATGTCGTTTCTATCAAAAGGGATTATGTCATAACCAAAGGGACCATGAGACAAGGGGAACTTTTTATAAAGATGTCTGTGCAACCTGCTTTAGCATGGGGAGGGAAAATAGGCATATGTCAAAAGACTGCAAGGTGTCCTCCAGGAATTCAAAAAACGAGTAAAGCACTGCCAAAAGGCAGTGTATATAGTACTTAGTTACATAACAATGTATATTGTGCTAGTAGAATTGTATATAATAGTAGCTTGCATAATGGTACTAGTAGTAACTGGAAAGCTGATTGGGCCAGATTTATTGGAAAATCTTATTCACAGGTCGTGGGTTCGAATCTGGTCGCAGCTAAGGTCAAGGCTCAACAGATCAGCAGTAACACGACAAATAGTCTAGCAGTCAAACCAAAGACATGTAAGACAAAAATTGTGACACAACTTACCTTCTCAACTCAAAAGAAGGAAGCACACCGTAACTCTAGTGATAGGAAGCAAAAATCCTCTAGATGTTATCCAAACACTAGCAACACTCATAATTTTGAGTTCCAGCTACCACTTCACAACAGGTTTGAATCCATTCGCCTCCCGTATCCGATATATCCGACTAGTGAAGTAAACTCCAAGTTTGGCAAAAATGGCACACAAAAAATACAAAAATCCCTGATACACAAACAAAGTACTGAGTGCACAAAGGTGTTCAATGACACTGTACCTTTACGACATTCAGCTGATAACAATGAAAATGTACAGGGTAACATTTCAAATATAGAACAAGGAAAATGTCAAAAACCCATCAAAGTTGGCTCGAAAATGATTTGGCCACAGGACAAATATGAACTGGCGTTGCAAGTCAAAAAGAGAAACAAAGACAAGATTCAATTAGCAAACTCGGATCCGACATTTCAGAAATGGGCTGAACAGAATCCAGATAACTTTGGTTATATCCCACTGGGTCCTCTTCTGCTACCACGAACCAATAGTAAAAATTTTGGAGGTACAGACCCAATTAAATTATATGATAAAACAAGGAATGAAAATACCTTTAATTTTATGTCTAGTCAATTACAGATCACATCTCAGTTAAACCCAGACACTTGGGAAAAAATTTTAGATGGTTATTGGGACAAACAATTGCTGTATCTAATTAGATATGGATTTCCACTTGACTTTGATAGAAATTCAAAATTGGGAAAAAATACTGAAAATCACAAATCTGCCCTAATGTTTCATAGGGATATTGACCAATATCTAAAAGAAGAAATGGACTTTGGAGCCATTGTTGGACCTTTTAGTGAACCACCTTTAACCAACTTTCACACCTCCCCGTTTATGACTAGAGAGAAACCAGGAGGTGACCACAGAAGAGTCATCATGTATTTGTGTTTTCCACATGGCCTTGCTGTGAATTCAGAAATTAGCAAAGATTCTTACCTGGGAACAACTGACTTCATATTGACACTCCCCCCGATTGATCATATCACTAATAAAGTTAAGAAATTTGGTAGGGGTTCCCTACTATACAAAATTGATATAAGCAGAGCTTTTAGACATGTCAAAATTGACCCTAGGGATTATTTCCTATTAGGTTTAAAACATGAAAACTACTTCTTTGATACATGTCTGCCTTTCGGATACAGACATGGATCCGGAATTTTTTCTACACTCAGTGACGCCGTCAGATTTATAATGAAAAATAAAGGATATGATGTCATAAATTATATTGATGACGTCATAGGGTTTGGGACTGTCACCACAGCGACTCCATCCTACAATGCATTATTCCAACTGCTCCAGGAATTGGGTTTGGGCATTAGTACCAAGAAATTGGTAAAACCATGTACAAAAGCCATTTGTTTAGGGGTGGAGATTGACACTGAAAATTTCACAGTGTCAGTCCCAGAAGAAAAACTAAGAAATATTCAAAACATCTGCGAATATTGGCAAAATAAAACAAAATGCAGCAAAAAGGATCTACAATCTCTGTTAGGTTCACTTTTGTATATCTCAAAATGCGTTAAGAGTTCAAGATTTTTCTTAAATAGAATGTTAGATACACTTAGATCCCATTTCGGTACAAATGAAATTAACCTAAACCAAGACTTTCACAGAGATTTAAATTGGTTCACAAAATTCTTACCACAATTTAATGGCACAGCGTTCTTCAACCACTGTCCTGTTCACATTACCATAGAATTGGACGCATGTCTAGTGGGCCTGGGAGCTATTTGCATGAACCAGGTCTATGCCACAAAAATTCCCAAAAATTACGAAAATTACTCTATAGTCCATCTAGAGATGCTAAACATTTTGGTAGCACTTAGAGTATGGGCAAAACAATGGGCAAATAAGAAAATATTGTTAAAATGTGATAATCAAGCAGTGGTCTCGGTATTAAACTCAGGAAAAACACAAGATCTGACATTAGCAGCTATGGCTAGAAATATTAACATGCTTCTGGCTGTTGAAGACATTGAATTGCAAGTTATTCATATTCTGGGCTCAGATAATAAGATAGTCAACCTATTATCAAGATGGAGTATTACCAGTAATCCTGAGGCAAAATTACAAGATGTAGTGAAAAATCCATGGTGGCTAACATTATCTAGTGATATCCTTAATTTAGATTGGTCTATATGAATTCAGGTCTTCCACAGTCAAGTGTCTGGCCCATAAAGCAGCTGACAGAACACATCAGGCCTTCAGACCAGCCACACAGGCCTCATATCTCAGAAAATTTAGACTTTTTGTAGCTTACTGTTGTTTTATAAAAATGCAACTGAGGGACATAATAGCAGTAGTGGCTCTTTCCTTCTTGGAGTTTTTAACAGAGAACGCAGTTTCACACACGTCTATTGCAAACTATATATCAGCAATCAAAGCCAACTTGTCCTTACATGGACTACCCACTGTAGCATTTCTGGATCCAAGAATTGCATATTTTCAACGCTCATTAACTCTCAACAAACCGTATGCCCCCGCATTGAAGAAAATCATAGATATTCCCCTACTTCAGGCAATTACAGCAACATGTGACACAATGTGGATGGGGCAGATCTTTAAGGCTTTATATCTGACTGCATTTTTTTCATTTTTAAGAATTTCAAATCTGGTACCACACTCAATACAAGCATTTTCACCACTGGAACAAATTACAAGAGGTGATGTTTTCTTTGCCCCCCCCCCCCCCCCCCCCTGGCATCCACCTCTGAAAATTCCAAGTTTAGGAAATTCACCCATATGTCCCATAAAAGTCATAAAAAATGTGCTGGCCCTAACTTCGGGAAATGAAAATGCACCATTATTCCAAATCAAAAATGAAAGAGCCCAATGGGTGACACTTACAGACACCAAAGTTAGGCGAAATTTCGCGACCATTCTTCAGAGATTAGGTATGTCAAAAAATGACATGTCTCTCCACACCTTCAGGCGTTCAGGTGCAACATTAGCCTTCAACTCAAATGCTTCACTACAAGGTATTCAAAGTCATAGCACCTGGACTTCTGACTGTGTGTGGAGATACATTGTACAGGACCACAATGCCTCTCAAGAGGTGGCCAATTCCTTCAAAAGGATACTATTCACCCCGCCTACAGCTACTTCCTAGTTGGGGCTTGGAGGTTGGGCATCTACCTCAAATATACACTTTTGTCTTCTTGTCATGTGTAACTTAAAGTCATGTTTAAAGGTCACCTTAATATTTGGTAAGAAGTAGGTTTAACTTCTTGTTCTTTAAGGCCATCCCAAATGTTATGTAATATGGACTATAATTGACTTTTCTGAATATGTAACTGTAATGGTAAAATTGCTTAACCTTAACTTAATTTAAGGGGGCCTTACATCTGAGTTGTCTTCAAATCACTTAGGGTGACCTTAAAGATGCCTGTAGTATTGTACATAAAAGTAAAAAATAATAATTAAAATATTTTATCCCATTTGTGCTTCTTATTCTGTGTCAAATCGTACTCAACTGTAGGGGCACTGTAGCGGGTGGAGCATCAAGATCGACCTTATTCAGTGCTCCCAGTGAAAATTATTCTTGTGTATGAATACCTTTGATTGGGTATTGGGGTATTGCTAATTAATATTGGCGCCAAATTCATTTATAGTTCATTCAACATTGTAAAGTCAAAGAGGCAAGACGCCATTTTACACTGGAGTTTTACCCACCCCCCACCCTGGTTCATCTCATTTCATATAGGAGCAAGATTCGGGAGGTTGGCCCTCTGCGAACCTAACTCAACACCTCTTGTGGCGCAGGGGAGGGGGTGAGTTCCATGTATGTGCCCCTAGCTAGTTACCAATGGGGTTCACAGCATTGGCGCTTGTTAGCTAGTATGGGGCCTCCCTCCCTGTCTCCTTGAGTAGACCTGAAAGGGTCCCACCATGTTAAGTCATTTTTCATTAATTTCAGGGTCTTTTTTCCAAAATTTTCCAAAATTATCGCCTGTAACAGGGGCGGAAGAACAAAATTCACTGTAAAATTTGTAGTAACTTGTAACAGTGTACATATATATATAAATTAAGTGTGATGTGGCTAGTTATAGTCATTACATCATGCATGTGTGTACCCATGTATTTTGTCTATATACTAACTCAGTTGTATGTAGTTGTAGATCTGTGGCACCCAAGATTTGGGAAAACACTACTTGGTCGCCATAACACCAACAGAAGTCACCTAATGAAGAATATGTATTTCTATGTTCGATTTCCATTTATCACTTGCTCATGTATACTAGGGGCTATTCAAAACAGAACACGTTCAACTGTGTGATGTTAGTAGTAAGGGCCGTATTTTTCGGCCAACTAGGCTTCAGATAGGCTGGATGCAGGACTGAACTTTTATGAGTTTTTAGTGAGGAATGGTGAGGGTTTTTAGTGAGGAACGTGTTTCTAATTTTTTTTATTCTCATTTTAATTGCTGGAGGTTGGGCATCTACCTCAAATATACACTTTTGTCTTCTTGTCATGTGTAACTTAAAGTCATGTTTAAAGGTCACCTTAATATTTGGTAAGAAGTAGGTTTAACTTCTTGTTCTTTAAGGCCACCCCAAATGTTATGTAATATGGACTATAATTGACTTTTCTGAATATGTAACTGTAATGGTAAAATTGCTTAACCTTAACTTAATTTAAGGGGGCCTTACATCTGAGTTGTCTTCAAATCACTTAGGGTGACCTTAAAGATTCCTGTAGTATTGTACATAAAAGTAGAAAATAATAATTAAAATATTTTATCCCATTTGTGCTTCTTATTCTGTGTCAAATCGTACTCAACTGTAGGGGCACTGTACCTTTATTTTGTGATATTTTTGAAATTAATAAATACGAAAGTATGTCCATCCCCAAGCCAATCAAATCAGTACCACAGTAGAGATGGATAAACAGAAGAGGAAACACTGGTGAAATAGTTGTAAACCAAGATAAATTCTTTTATTTACATGTCAGTAAGTGGTGAGGACGAAACTGTAACATATTATAGTGCCCCAGTTTGTTTGGAATTTGATTTTAGTTGAAATAGAGGAAATCAGTAGAGGAAATACTTGCTTCAAATATATTTTATTAATGTTACAAAGATTCCCGGATTTGAAAATTATGTTGCTGATCTAGTTATCTGAGTCTCATTTATTTTATTTTGCTTCACAGGTAGGTGTGTTGTGAGATTTATTTTTTTTTCATTGGCTTCAATATTTTCTCTTTTCTTTAAATTTCAATTTTTACCTGTATTTTTTTACTAGCCTAGAAACATCAAAGAATTTTGCATTCAATGTTCAGTTTTCCCATTCATTTTGTTGTTCCACAATTTGTATGAGGATAAGTGGAATGCATGGTTGCTCTTTTCTTAATGTATTGTTTATCCTTTTCAGACGAGTGAGTCACACTTCCCATCAATAAACACTTTTTAATTTTTCATCGAGGTAAAAGTGCTACAAGATTACAACTTGTTCTTCGTGGTGGGTTATAAAACTGATCAAACAGGGCTATTAATAATTTAAGTATTATTAAAACTCAGTAAAGCCAAATTGAGGTCAAACATGTCACAATCAAAAGGAATCTAAATAAATCTAAAGCTTCAGTTCTAAAGTCCTAAGTTATTGATCCATTTAAGTAGAAGTTTGTTATTGATATCAATCTAGCGAATGAAACACATCAACCTATTAACCACTACTCTAAGATGGCAGGGGAATAACAATTTCTCTTATTGCTCCTTCAGTTACAGATTTGAAAGTCATCTATTGGTTGCTGGATTGTTTAGCAGGTAAGGTGAATATTATTTTTTTCATATTTGCCATTCCATTCAGAAAGATCTATGTTTCCGTTTTTCTTATTTATTTGCTCGCCTTAATACGGGCCTGATCCATTTTCAGTGTCTTGGTTTCTTGGTCCTGTCTTTTATCCGTAAAATGTTTGTTTATTTGGGTTTTAACGTGACTTTCAACACATTGTATAGGTCATATCGCGACGGGTAGTTTTTGAGCGGAGGAAACCAGTACATACAGTTGGTCAAGGTTCTGTACTGTAAACTGTTGACCAACAGCAAGCAACTACCAGATTTCTCACTAGAGGTCGGGCCAGGAACCGAACCCCAATCTCAAAGGTGGGAGGCGAGAGTGTTACCACTCTGCCACCATGGCCCCTATCCCTAAAACTGTAAACCAAAATATATATCGCTTTTATAGCTCTTATAGCTTATTTTTTTCCATTGTCTGCTATGTAAGATCATCCAAACTGATCTCATGAACTTTTTTCAACCTTTTGGCAACAAAAATAATGCTGCTAATATTTTGTTAAAGGGCAAAAATAACCTAAAAAATTAAAGAACCCTGAAGACTTACCTTTTCGTGGAACAGATGAACCAGCTTCAGTCTTACATCACAATCAATCATGTCATCAAAGGAGTTCATTAAACAAGTTGTAATACAGAAACAATTAGTCATATGACCAATGAGATAAGTCATAGAACAGTTATGACTGAAAAGATATTAAGTAAGTTCTCTAAAGAGAGAGGCTCATTTTCAAAGATTTTTGAAATGGCCAGGAGATCTACGATCTCTGTGATAATGTTCCTGATAATAGCTGTTGCACTGCCGACAAGATAAGGCTTCTGAATACATCACCAGGGAGGCCAGGAAGTAACCTCTTAACAGTAGCACAGCTATAATGGAGCCCAGAATTATATTGCTAATATCTAAGCTTTCTAAACAGACACATGCTTGTATTGTCAGTGCAGGATCCTAATTTCTCAATTAGGACTGCAAGGCATACGCCTCTCATTGCTGCTGGTCGAATTTTAAAACAATATTCTTGTCCTTATAGTACTATTTTGTCATTGGATGACATTTGACCCCTTTAAATTAAATATTCCCGCGGTTTTGCAAGCATGCTTCACTCTTGAAAGGAAAGTCAAGGTGTACAGACGAAATTTCTTAAGTTGTATAAAAGCTATTTTAATTTCTTTTTAGTACTTCTTTTACTAGTTTGTGATCATTCTTTTATTTTAAGTGTACAACTTCATGGTTCTGTGATTTCTGGTGATGTGTACAGTGAGGTTGACGGGTGACATTTAATATGTACCGGTAATGTTTTGATAATATAACTTTGTATTGGTGAGAGTATGTAACGTTTGCCATTTGTATTAAATAGAGTTTTTAGTATTGTTGGGTTTCCTTTGTATAGGTGACCAGATTGGAATAATATTTACACCAATTATTTGACATTGATGTTGTTTGAAAGGAATGTGAATATTTAAATGATTATGCAGTTGGAGTTAATGTGAATCATGATTTATATCGCACAAAACAGTAATAATAGTATGGTTTAGTATTACTACCAGCTAATTGCTGCATACTAATAAAATTGTCTTCTTCAGTCCGCGTTGCTGGCTGCAGATTTTAACAGTGAGTGTTCACGTCTGGATGCCCTGTAATATGTCATACAGCTCTGATTTTGGACTAAATTTTATAATGCAGTAATGATAGTATTGAATAGTATTCATTGAGTGACAATTGTGGCACAGTAATGTTAAAACTTACATCAGTCTAGGTTAATTATTTAATAACGTATAGTGAGTGTTCACGTCTTATGGTCAGTAATACCTCATGGTTTTGAAATCTAGACTTATTGAAGTACTTGTACTTGTGGCCAGTAATACCTTATAGTTTGAAAGTTAGGAAGCAAGTGCCAGTTCAAAAGTAATGATTCCTTGGAAGTAAGTACTTCCAGTACTCAAAGTGTACCAAACTCTGACAATCTAAGTCAAGAGATTTTGATGGCATTAAACTCTATTAGTTCCAGATTGTCAAGTATGGAGCAGAGAATGGACAGGACAGAGGAGCGGCTGCAGGGCGGATGTCAGCAGGCACCTTCAACTTCCTCTGAGAGGGTGTCAACATTTTGTCAGATCAGGAGGAGAGTGACGCTGAGAATGACGCTATTATTCCCAGTGTTCATATGTTGAAGGGATCCCAGCAAGTTCAAGAGGCTGTGGATCAAAGGTTGAAGGAATTAACCACATTGAACGAAAAAGGTACGTTCAAGTCACAAAGAGGGGCCCAGGGGCAAATATTTGTAAAACGCCAGGTCCCATGGCCCCACAACTATATTTTGTCAGGTACTGCAAAAAATAGAGTATCTTATGATAGTCTCAGTATATTTTAATGGGTCTGTGGATTATGCAACATAATTAGAGAAGAAAAAAATGTCAAGATAAAAAATTGCATGTTAGACTATATGACTGAAATAATGGAGGATGCCCAGAACTTTGGGTGGGCCTCTGCTAAAGGAGCCCATGCCCTGCTTCTGTGTCGCATGGAAGAGGGCAAAGTTGAGTGGCACATGACTGAGAAAATTGACCGCATTAGAAGGGCACATGCCCAAAAAGTGGTTTCAACTTCATCCTCCCAGGGTAAAAAAATCACATAATACTGTGCAAGGTACCCCATGTAAATTTTTTCAGATGGGTAAATGCTCCCACACCAGTGACCACGTCACAAATCGCCACAATTACACACACATATGTAGTCATTGTTTTGGGGTAGGGAAGCGTTTCCCCCACCCACAAAAAGATTGTAGAAATGCAAAGAAAAATAAGGAGGTAAAAAATGAATGAAGCACTGCAGCAATGCAGTGCCAAGCTCTAAAGTAGTTAAAGGTCATATGGGGCAGACCCCTCAACAACTCTTGAGTACTAACCAATCACAAGTTCATGGTAAATATTCTAACAGAACTTACAAAGGTAGAATTGTAACTACTTGTCGTACGTTCAATGGGGTAAGTACCAACTGGAAACTGGATGTGTACAAGTATAAGAATTACTCTTAGGCCCAGGTGGTCAAATGCCCCAGAGGTGGGAACTCATTAGCCACGCCTAGTATGGCTACCAGTTGGGCTTCCCCCAACCAAGGTAAGTCTGGCCAAAATAGAGTCAGTGGCCAGTACAGAGACAGAATAAGTTCACAAAATAATGTAAATAACAATCATACTGTCACTGGCCGGGCCAGTCATTTCCTTGATCATAGCAAAGGTTTATCTGATCACACTTGTATGGATCATCTGCCTAAGGTCAAGGTAAGTGACCACAAAGAGGTCATTGAGTGCACCAATAGGTTTCACATACTTCAAAAGGGCGGCGATGTCATTTCTGAATACGCCTGTGATGCTGACAATACCTTCCATGCTCAGACTGATATCATCCCTGGTACTGGCCCTAATCTGGATCTTAAATGTAGAAAGGCGTCACAAAGTGGCGCTTCCATCATAATCAACCCCAGAATAGGTGAAAAGGGTAAACTCAAGTAAAAAGCAGCCCAGGTTATTGTCAAAAATCAAGGGTGTCATCACACTCAAGCCCAGAGACATAAAGATGAGGTTATAGGTAACTATAGTACAAGCACAAAGAGCCCTGATGCTCATATGAACCTCAAGGTTGAGAGCACAAACAACACAAAATATGACCTTGATTTACGCCATAAGGTTAAGAGAAGTTACAAAGAATTCTTACCCCCTTGTCAAACTTTGCAGCAGTGGGAAGCTAATACCAAGTTCAAAGTTGGTTTTATTCCTTTAGGTGAACTGAAACTCCCTCAGGAAGTCTTTGTTAACCAATCATCACTTGATCCACTGTCATTACACAAGGAAATTAAGAAGTCAGGTGAAAATAACTTTATGCATTCCCAAATTATGGTCGACTCCCAACTGAACCCTGATGCATGGGATAAGCACTTACAGGGATACTGGGATAGGCAGCTTCCCCTATTGATACACTTTGGCTTCCCCTTGGACTTTAACAGGGAAGCCCAGTTAGTGAGTCATTCAGATAACCATTCCTCGGCCAAAGCTTATCCTAATGACATAAAGGCTTATTTGCAAGAGGAGATAGCACACAAGGCCATCCTGGGTCCTTATACTCAACCCCCTTTTTCACGGTTACATAGATCTCCCTTTATGAGCAGAGAGAAGCCAGATAGCTTCCACAGGAGGGTCATTATTGACCTCAGTTTTCCACATGGTACTTCTGTCAATGCTGGAATTTCCAAAGATATTTATTTGGACACTCCTTTTATACTGAAACTTCCAACTATTGACAATATCACTCAGCAAATCAAGACTTTGGGTAGGGGTTGCCAGTTGTATAAAGTCGACATAAGTAGGGCTTTTCGCCATGTAAAATTAGACCCCAGGGATTATGATCTGTTAGGTTTGCATCACGTCAACTGGTACGTTGACACCTGCCTTCCCTTCGGGTATCACCATGGGAGCACTCTGTTTCAATGCTTAAGTGATGCTGTGCGTCATATCATGTGTCAGAAAGGTTATGACGTCATGAATTATATCGATGATATCTTAGGAATTGACGTTCCAAGTAAGATTGACGCCTCTTTTGATGCTCTCCATCACTTCTTTGCCACATAGGCTTTGAAATTTCCATGAAAAAGTTAGTAGCTCCTACAATGTCTATGCATTGCTTAGGCATCATGGTTGATACAGTTAGCTTCACTCTGGCCATTCCACAGGCCAAGATGCAAGAAATATTGGTGTCACAAAAGTCACTGTGACAAGCATCAGTTGCAGTCATTACTAGGCAGTCTTTTGTATGTGACATCATCTAGGTTCTTCCTAAATCGACTGTTAGATTTCCTAAGGTCAATGAAAGACAAAGGTCACACAGCCCTGACAATAGATGCAAAAAGGGACATTAATTGGTTTGTGAAATTCATGCCCACTTTCAATGGTGTCGTCTTCTTTGATCAAAAGCCTGTTAAATGCTCAATTGAGCTGGATGCCAGCTTACGGGGACTAGGGGCCAGGTGGGGCGCCAGAGTTTACACCCTTAGTTTACCCCTAGGATACCTTGACATGAACATAGCCCACCTTGAAATCTTAAACATTTTGGTGGCCCTCAGGGTCTGGCACCACTCCTGGGCTAACAGTAAGATAGCAATTGCTTGTGATAATGAGGCTGTAGTCTATGTCCTCAACACTGGTAGGACTAGGGACCTAACCTTGGCTGCAATAGCCCGTAACATTCAGTTTGAGGCTTCTAGAAGCAATATTGAAGTGCAAGTATGACACATTGCAGGTAAAGCTAATGTCGTTGCTGACCTCCTTTCAAGATGGACCATCACAGCCCATCCTCAGATCAAATTAGATCAATTGTTGCCCACACATCAGTGGGATGAGGTTAACATACAACACACTACCATTGACTGGTCTATCTAGAATACACATTAATGTCATATATTGTTGTCTTTTGTAGAGTTTAGCCCAGCCATTTCCAACCTCATTCGTAAGGGCCTTCAGAAAACCCACATGCCCTTCAGACCTTCAGCACAAAGAAACTACAATAGTATGTTTCGTCTATTTATTGCTTTTACTGTTTTCATGCACATACAAGTGAAACACATTTCACCCTTGATATTGATTGCTTATCTTCAGTTTCTATACACAAACAAATATTCTGCCACAGCTATGGCCAACCACTTGTCTGCAGTTAAAACCAAATTGGCCCTGTTAGGCCTCTTCACACAGCCTTTTGAGGACCCAAGGATTAAGTATTTTCAAAAAGCCATAATTCTACACAGACCCTTTAATGTTTCGTTAAAGAAAATCATTGACATTGACACTCTCCAACTTATAGTTAGAGCTTGTGACACCACATACATGGGACAGGTAATCAAAGCAATATACACACTGGCTTTCTTTTCATTTCTCAGAATATCGAATTTGGTCCCTCACACAAGGAAAGCATACTCCCCACTATATCACCTCTCTAGAGCTGATGTATATTTTGCAACACCTGGAATTCACCTACTTCTGAAATGGTCAAAATCCCTGCAAAGTAAAGATACAGTGAAGTTAATAAAAATCCCAGCTCTAGGGTCCAACCCAATTTGTCCAGTCATGGCAATCAAAAACCTCTTGTCCATCACCTCCGGTGCAAAGAATGCACCTTTATTTCAATACAAGACATCCCAGGGTTGGTTCCCTATGACTGATACTCAGGTTAGGCGTCACTTCAAAATGATACTTGCTAAATTGCAATTGCAAGATGCAAATCTTACATTTCACGACTTCGGGCGTTCAGGTGCCACCTACGCCTTTAATGCAAATGTGGCTCTTCAGGACATTCAAAGCCATGGCACCTGGACGTCGGAATGCATCTAGAGATACATCACAATGGATCACAATGCTTCTGATCCTGTGGCCAGGGCTTTCCAAAGTAACCTACACTCTACCTCCTACTTGGGGTTTGGGGGCTTCCTCTTTTCCACAAAAAAGTTAATTTAACAAAATTTCAGTAAAGTTCAAAACTCATGTTTTACTATAATAAACTATAAAGATTTGCTAAAGTTAACCATAACAGCTTCATGACCTGAAAGTGGATTAAAATCACATATTTACTTTGAGGCCACCCTAACTTAAACCAAAATCATTCAAAATGCACTTAAGCTGACCTTACTTGCTAACCACAAGATAGGGCCAACTTAATCTTTATCTGTTTTCTTTATCTCTATATTATGCATTTAAGGTGGCCTTAAGGTTCTCATGACGTAATCATAACGGTACAGGTCATAAATGTAGCATCTCCCATGACTAGGGTGTCAGTTTAACCTTACTTTGAGGCCACCATTAACTTCAATGAAAATTGTTTAAAACTTTAAGGTGACCTTACTTGCTAACCACAAGATAGGGCCACCTTTTAATTTTCTGCCTTGGCCTTTGTCACCTTGAATCACTAAGGTGGCCTCAAAGTCATCACCATGTTTGTTACAATTGTATATACAACTAGATGTGTATATGTGTGTTATCATTACAATAATATATATATATTCCCCAACTGGGGCTTTTATTATCTTTCTTTGGACCTGAGGCAATTTATCATCAACTGTTGTCTCATTTTGAATTAAATATGTCTAACTTTATATAAATCCAATCCATTCTAAATCATTTTGTTTCTTCTCTGTGTCTCCTCTCTAGGAAATGTGTATTTTTGTGTTGTATCCCCAATAATTTTTGTCCAGTTCCAATAATCCACTGAATTTTTCTACTTCTATCTTATTTGCTCTTAGAAAACAGTAAATCTATGATCATTTCCTATTCACTAAGAATGCTCTTATTCAGTCTTTCAGCATCTTCATATCTATGGATAGTAGTTTTTGTTTATTTTTCATTCCTTTTGACAATCAGTGGAGGTCTAGATTTAATTTGACCAGCAAATTAATCAATGCTAATGTCATCAGATATTTTTTTCTAAATATCCCAGAAAGATTTTGCAGCTGGATAGTTTCAGGAAATAAATAAGCATTTTTCTTTCTATCTTTGTAGACATGTAGCATGATATTGCTGTTGAAGTTCTTTTTGGCCTTGTGAACTTGTGACCTAAATTTTACTCTGTAGTTTAATATGTTGCGGTTGTTGCAAAATCTTAAGAAAAAATATTAAGAATCTTAAGTTGTCAGAATATTTATAAAAATTTTCAATTTGGGTTTAAAAGAATTAAAATAGAGACTTAAGTTGGAAGAAGTCGCTTTTACCAATAAGGCCAGTCAAAAATATTTTATGATAATTTTACTTTTATACATGAAGTACTATAATGATTTCACAATGTTAGAAACAATATTGAATCTGTGGTTTTTGAAGTTCTGTACATACATGTCAATAAATAAAAGAACAACGACTAAGTAGAAACAAAACTCTCAGTAACTATAAATCATTTTGACTTCGTTTTTATATGGACAAAAACTATTTTTCATCGATCATATTTGCTTTTAGCTCCGAACACACATAATCTACTTCCAATCCTGCTTACTTGAGATTTAGTTCAAGGATACAGAGTTGCAAAACTGGGAGATTTCCTCAAGTATTGGGAGTTCACAAAAAGGAAGTTTGTAATGATGTTTTGAACTGTGTAAGAGCTTCTATTTAATTTCTTTGACTTCCGCTACATCTTCCTGATTTACCGAAGCCAATTGACTGTAGATTGATTTAGGGAGTTAATTTCATGGAGAAATTGCATTATCGAGTTATTTGCCATTTTTGGTTAAGGCCTTTCTATAAACTGTGTGTGTTATATGTGTGCAATAATGATTTTGTGTTCTGGTAGTTATAAATGTAAAACTAATAGTATATAATTTTTTGGGTACAAAGAACTAATTTGTTATCATCTAAAAACGTCCAAACTGGCTTTTATAGCCCATTCAACAGCTAGGCTCCACAATGAATCCTATTACTTTGGGCTGGCTTTGAACCCATAACCACCAATTTGGTTAATTGCAAAAGTTGAAACCATTCAGCTGATGAGGAATCTCTGCAATTACCACTTTAAGATATGCCACTCGTATGGCATTGGAAAGTGCAGAAAATGTTACAGATTTTGTTAAATTTTGTATATTTTTCCAATACATTGTTGTTGTTGTTCTTGTTTTCCTCTGCATGTGAAATGATAAGCTAAAGCATTTTAATATATGCCACTCCTATGGCATTGAAAAGTGCAGAAAATGTTACAGATTGTGTTAAATTTTGGATTTTTTTCAAATACATTTTGTTGTTGTTGTTTTCCTCTGCATGTGAAATGATCAGCTGAAGGAAAAATGAACATTAAATGGCTTGGTTGATATCATATGAACTTTAGGCACGCAGGGAAAACAATAAAAAGAAAATAAATAGCCCAATTACATACATCATCTGAATTACCTGGATCTTCCACACAGCTATTATGCCTAATATGAGTGTTATTTATTCGGAGTCATGCTTCCAAATGATAGAAAAACAGGACATTTCTATTCAGCATCTTATTTTGAGGTGAAGAAAGGTTTGGTGATTTTCTTTCAAATAATGCTTGGTTTTGTAAATCTGGCATATGCCATAAAGTGGCGGTACAAGATGAGATGTGTCATAAAGTCTTGCCAATCAGAATTACTGAGACAAATTTAAGACATGGTAAGCTTCACATACTTTTTTGTAGGGTACAAATTTTATGGAGAAATTGCATTATCATCTCTTTGAGAAATCCTCTAACAGGTTAGTTAGGGCTGCATGTCAGGAGGATTTGCAACTTCAGGAGTTATCAGTATTCACCATAGGTTAATCTTATGTAATAAAATTGTAAACTCCCAAAAACGCTCAATTTGCTCTCATAAAACACTTTTAATAAAATGTTATTCAATAAACTTTCTACTGGGCCTTTGGGGATCCAAGTTGTATTCTAACATTTAAAATCCATTCATTATTACATATCAATAAGTTTGGCTTAGATATAATGACATGTGAATTAGGCTGTATTGTAATCATCAGCTGCATTATAATCAATAGCCTATTAGTAAGGGATTGGCTCTAGAGGGCTTACAATCCCACTGTTGTATTCTAATGTTAATCCAATGTTACTCTTTTAGATGTTTTGAATGTTCGTGCCTTCCTATGGTCGGGCCACCGCTTCCTGTGTATACATTCTTAATTTATTATGCCCTCATATAGGGTATTGGTAATTTCTTATATTTTAATTTTAATTTGTATTGGTGTCGTTATTAACTGTATAACCATTAGCAACAAAAAATTTTATAGTCACAATTACTCTGTTGTTATGGTTAAAAATAATTTTTAATCCCATTGGCTAGTTTTGAATCTAAGGCCCAGGTACTGTGCTTTCGAACATCTAGGTGTTCATGGGCTCAGTACTGGGGCCCAGCTTAAAGTTGTTAATTTATAACTGGGCCTGTTTATTGTTTGGCGTTCTACATGTGAACCCCTATAGCCTCTTTTGAGATTTTATAGAATCACTCAACCATGAATACACTCAATTTTCTCTACCTCACTCAATTTCCGACACATCACCCCAGACTCTCCTCCACCCACATTCGCCTCTTTCTCTGCTGTAACTGAAGAGCAGGTCACCAAAATCATTCAAGACTCTCCCACTAAATCATGTTCCCTTGACCCTTGGCCCACTTTTCTTGTTCTTGAATTCCTGGATATTCTTATTACCCCCATCACCTCAATAATCAACGCCTCTCTAGCACAAGGTATGTGTCCTAATTTCTTTAAGCAGGCCCATGTTACCCCAATTCTCAAAAAATCATCCTTAGACAAGGAAGTTTTCAAAAATTACAGGCCTGTTTCCAATCTAAACTTTATTTCAAAGATACTTGAAAGGGTAGTAGCAGCCCAGCTACAAACTCACCTTGATGAAGCTGGCCTGATGACTGCCTTCCAGTCAGCTTATAGAAAACACCATCCTACTGAAAGTGCCCTCCTTAACATTCATAATGATATTCTTCTCAATATGGCCAAAGGGTCTGTTACAGCCCTCACCCTTCTAGATCTCTCCGCCGCTTTCGATACCATTGATCACACTATACTCCTGGACAGACTTAATGGTTACTATGGAATCAGTGAACTGGCACTCGGCTGATTCAAATCATACCTGTCGGGAAGGACACACTCGGTCAAGGTACGCAGCACACTCTCAAATCCTGCTGCCCTTCAGCATGGGGTCCCCAGGGCTCCATCCTTGGTCCAATTCTTTTTTCCCTTTACACCAACCCAATCAGCTCCATCATTCAATCTCACAGTAGCATCAATTACCATTTCTACGCCGATGACACTCAGCTATACATTTCACTCTCTCCAGCAAATTTTTCTCACTCTGTACAAAAACTAAAAAATTGCCTAAACGACATCCAAAACTTCATGTTCACAAATAAATTAAAACTCAACCCTGATAAAACCGAGTTCATTTTGATAGGTTCGAAAAACAACCGTAAACAACTCCTTCCTCACTTTCCAATCAATATTCTTGGTAATCAGGTTTCACCAGCACAAAGTGTCAAGAACCTCGGAGTGGTGTTTGACTCCAATTTCACTTTCTCCGACCATGTGTCACAGGACATAAAGTCCACTAGAGCTCATGCAAGAGACCTCTACAGAATACGCCCCCTTCTAGACCTTAAAACATCAGTTCTTTTAGCCAATGCCTTGGTCAGCAGCAGATTGGACTACTGCAATTCCCTGTTTCTATCACTCACAGACTTTGAGCTAAGAAGATTGCAACTAGTGCAAAACTCACTCTGCAGGGTTGTCACCCGTTCCTCAAAATTTTCTCACATCACCCCTCAACTGAAAAAACTCCATTGGCTTACAGTTAGGTATAGGGTACAATTCAAAATAGGCCTCATTACATACAAAATCCTCAACCAAGGTCAGCCTGTTTACCTAAGAGAACTAATCCACCCCTACACCTCCTTTAGAAATACTAGACAAAGTACCCCTAAACTCAAGTTCCTTCATACCCCCACTTTTGACCGTAGAGTTCATAAATCAATTAAACACTTCTCAAATTCTTTTAGTCACTATGCCCCAGTTCTTTAGAACTCTCTCCCCTTCCAAATAAGAAACAGTCCCTCTGTCGCATCTTTCAGGAAACACCTCAAAACCCACCTTTTCAACTCTAGCTTCCCAACTTAGTCTCCTTCCCTCTCGGTCCCACCCACAAACCTGGTACACTGACCTTGAACGCCCCTCGACTCTCCTTATAAGAAATGATTTTTGTTAACTAGTGCACTGAGTTCCCTTAGTGGGGAAGATATTGCGCCTGCAAAGCATATTGAATTGGAAGCCTGGCAGTGTTCATTCAAAAATTTCACCCACCCTTAGTTCCCTCCCCCAAAATTTGATCTGTAGTTTCAGGTGCATGGGGCTGGGGTGAGCTGAGCCCGACTACAAGTGGATAGTGCTTAGAACATTGGACGTTAGGCTCGTTATTGTTTCTTCTAATGATGCTTGCATTTGACCTTAGGGTCATTTGTGTTTGATGTTTACCTTGGTAATGTGTAATAAAATTGTAAACTCCCAAAAACGCGTAATTTGCTGTCATAAAACACTTTTAATAAAATTCAATAAAATTGGCAACTGATAAATATCAGTCATTATGCTATGAGAAAGTAATTTGAATGAATCAATGATTGGTCGCCTTTCACAAAATCAGCATCTGGTATATATATCACCGATAGTGACATTTTGACTTAGCCATTGTTTAATTACATAAAATGATCCTTTAATAAGCCATTTTGAATGGATCTGGGGTAATGTTACTCAACAAAATTGGCAGCTGGTATGTACTAGTCATTATACTTTAACGATTTTTTTTTTTTTAAATCACAAGATGATATTTTAAAAAGTGGTAACTTTAATATACCAGTCATTATAATACAATATGAATTAACCATTGATTAAACATATTTTATTAAATTTGAATCTGGTATATGTCAGTCATCATACTTTGATAAGACATGAATATTAACCAAAGGTTATTCTTAATCAATAAAACTAAATTATTGGAAAGGAAAAACAATATTTTTTAAGCTACAAATAGGAAGTACCACACTGTCTATATTTTCCATATATAACAAGCCATTTAAAAATAATAATTATTGAGTATTTCTATGAATTTTGGTCTCTTTTCTTATTAGGAATCCAATTATAATAATTATAATAAAACCTGTACTCCCCTTCTTACCTTTTAGGCAATGAATTTTAACCCTTGAATTGCATTCATCGTTCAGGAAAAGAATAAATTACAGGAGGAAAAGAAAAAAGCCATTTATATTTACGCAAAAAGCACTTTATTCATGAACACAAACAAATGAAACAGTAATATGTTGTGATCTATGAAGCCACATTACCAATGAGCAATTTAAAGAAAACAAATTGAAAAGTAAAAATAAATAAAGAACTCAAAGAATGCAAAACATTTGTCAAGTGTTGACATATATAGTGACAATACATTAACTCTTTCACTTACCGCTTGACTCAGAAATTCAGCAAGCACCATTAACTGGCACAAAAAGAAAGTTAAGAAGCATTGGTGAGAAAATGTGAGAAAACAATGGTAAATTTAATAATCCAAAAATTGTATTTGGAAAAATCTACATTAATTGTGATTTTAAAAGTTAGATTGAATGCTAGAAAACAAAGAATCCGCAGCCAATCAGAATCACTGATACAAAAATGCAACATTGGAAGTTTTACTTTGATTGGTGTGCTGACCAAAGGCACCTCCTTTACATATACTCAGACATTACTACTCAGGAACTGCCTCTCAAAAAGTTCTCTAAAAGGAAACTCAGTTGCCAGATTCGAGCTAGAACCTCAATATAAGGTCGGATAGAGCTATCAGGTCATATGACAGAGCATATGTAAAGCCTGAACCAGCAATGTTACCAATGTACCCCTAAGAGGTTATGATCCAAACCCGTGCATGCGAGGCAAGGTCATATACAGATGACAAAGGTCGCATTATAAAAAGTGGGTACTGTTAGCTCCACATTAATCCAATATATCCACACAATCAACACACAGTAAAACACATATTTGGCATTTTTATTATATATGTTAGTTAAGATTCATAAAGGGGTGAAAAGCTTATACAAATTTAAGCCCATGAGGAAAAATTAGAAAGCCAATAACACCCAGAAGTTTAAGGTCGCTGTCAAGTGACACAGAAGGCATCTCACTGTGACATGCCCACCTAAAATGGCAGTTTTAGTAAAGTAATGTACAGGAAAAACATGGTGTCTATTGCCAATCGACTAAGCAATTTTTTTTTTCATTTCTGTTTTTAATAACCAATTTGCACATTTTAAAATCGGATATGTTTCTGTAAAATGTTTCTGATCCTGAAATAGCTTTGGCAAGTTTGTAATTAGTAGTGAGTTCCTATATGACACATTTTAAATATTAGCAACAGATAGTTTCCTCAGTTTTACTAAATTTAGTATACGACTGGACCCGATAAATCACAATTAAACAGCAACAGCATGTACAAACCATTCATCTATGTGAGGCCTAACCATTTCAAATATATAACACATTTTACCCGTCCATAGTAGGACAGTAAGATTTTTTGTAAACAGTCCATAATATAAACTAAGCATTTTATTTAAAAATATAGTAGTAATAAAAAACTTTTAGAAAGTGTATGTGAAGTCAGATAATAGAGTTTTTATTGTTTTATTGCTTATGTAAAAAGCCTGACATATGTATCCTGCCAATGAAAATAATAAAACAAAAACTCAACAGCAAATTTTCAGGCCAACTGCAGTAATATTCACAGGTCTCTGCAATTTATTATACTATTGACAATATGCATTATAACATTTTAGAAAAGTAAATAGCAAAGCACAACAAATGTGAAATCCTGTTTTACCAATAATAAGGACAACATAAAAATACACACCACCAAGACTCTAACATATGTCATATCACCAGAATAATATTCCATACTTCAAACACTTAATCTTGAAATATTTGTAAAAAAAAGATAACTTCAATCTTTCACAGTCCTTATTGAAACCAACTCATATAACGTTTAGATCATGTCAAATTTGAAAGTGTACAAGGGGTTTTAGTCTTCCCAAAATAACACATAACATGTCCTAGGCATGCCCTCTTGCTGGAGCCTGTCATAGCCATTTTGTGTACCTCAGGGGATCAGATTACTGATGAGTCCTAGGCAAACAGAGTCTTGAAAGATAAAGTAACACCGCAAATTATATATCAGGGCGACAGCTTGAGCTAGTAATCCCTTCTTTTATTCTTTTAATTTTAGTGGTAACTTTAGGTGTTGTTTTTTGAAGGGTCTTATTTCATTTTTTTCAATTTTGCAATATATCCTAGATAATGTTTTAACACTCGGGGAGACCAACATGTGTAAGGTTAGAATTAGCAAACTGTGAAAGAGAACACTTTCACTACACATTAGTTTTAGATAGTTTATCCAATGTGCTCGGATACTATGTATTTCAAATGAAGCATTGAATTTGTCTTAATCTCTAAAGAAAAACCTGGCTATAGGAGAAATAAAATTGTTTATTTTGTTAAATTCATAAGCTAATTGGAATTTTGAGCCAGTGAATTTTGGAATCATTTTGAGCCAGTAGACAGTTTGACAGTTAAAGAAGTCTGTAGGGTTTTATTTGCTTCCAGTGGAGAATTATTTCCACTGTGACTCACTGAAGACATCTCCATGGTTGTATTTCTGGACATCCGCGATCCATAGATTGTTGTGTTTATTCGTTTCACCCGTGACTTGACTTTCAGAAAGAGGGACAAAACAGCATGTCGGAAATTCTGGCCACACAAAGAATAGAGGAAAAAATTCACAGCAAAGTTAGTGTAGTACATGAAGTAAAACCCCTGCTGCCACTGTACCACGTTCTGAGGGGGGTCGTATGTTCCTTCAGAAAAGAGATCCACCAGGGTGATATAAACTCTGATCACATGACTAGGTAGATTGAGAATGATAAATATGCTAGACACACTCACTAGCATCTTGGTGATTTTTACTTGAGATTTCTGTATAACTGACCTTTGGTGCAGGTGGGAATTGGCAATGGAATTATGGCTAAGCTGGCTCGGTGCTCTGGATAGCATTTTGTTGTTGACTTGCTCTGTAGTTTGTGGGCCAAGGAGTTTGACGCGTACAGATCCTAGTTGAGAAAGGTTGAACACTATCCGCAGATTCATGAAGATAATCAACACAGAAGGGACGAGTAGTGTGATAAAGGTGTCAATATTATTGAGTACGGAAATGATTGAGCGATACTTCACCAGCGGGATGCACATCAAATGCCCACTGGGCTGTTCAACTGTGCCTGATGTCCAGGCACCAAAATTATACATCACCAGGGCAGTAATAGTCAGACATATTACAATGATACGTGCCCGAGAGACCCGACACACTAACTGCTTGCGTAGTGGGTAAATGCATACGATATATCGCTCGAGTGTGAATGCCACAACAAACCACACGCTGAGAAAACTGCTGACATAGCTGATGTAAACAAAAGTCTGACAAAGGCCTTCCATGTGGAATATGAAGACTCGCACGTAAATCAGCCAGTAGGCACATAGTTGGATAAGAAAGAGCGAATCTGAGACACAAAGGGCTGCTAAGTAGACTGATGAAGATAAGTGCCGTAGACGAGTTTTAACGCAAACAATGAAACTTAATCCATTCCCTGCTAATCCGACAGCAATAATGGCGGGGGTCAAATAAAGGTGTAAATACCACAGGAGGGGTCTCTTTTCCTGCCCTGGGGCCCCCTCAGGGACTAATTCTGTCACATTACTGACGGCTACAGACACATTAAAGATCTCATGGGTGGGGTAGACATTCATGTCACCATAGCCTTTTAGTACTCCATTTGAATCCATTGCTCTCACACTATTGTGGACATTACCCTTTGATGTGTTGTTTGTATCTATATTAGCAGGTCCATTTCAAACAATTTCGTGTCTGCAGAGAAACAAATAAATATTTTTTTAATTTATGTCAACAGCAGCATTGTGTAAATTGTAAAAAATACCATTTTCATGTGTGCTACCAACGTTAATTGTTAAAATCCACAAATTGTTGTGTGAAAAAACTATGTTCATTGTGATAACCCACAAGTTGTATTCTAAAAATAAATGTTGATTGTGACAATCTACAAGTTGCATGTTAGAAAACAACCTTAATTCTGCTAATCCACAAATTTTACTTCAGTATTGCAGACGGGATTTTGTTAGAAACAAGTTTCATTTCACTTCACAAGAGTCCATTTGTTTGATTAAACATTTGTCTTTGAACTGCATTACTATCCGCAGACCTACAACCTACACACTGAGATCCAACAGCACTGTGTAGAATTGTTGATTTAAATCACTTTATATGTTTTCAGTCTGTCCTTTGCTTCAAAACAGTCGCTGTGGGTTGCCTCTGCTGATGAAGCAAAACATCATAACAGTATGTAAGTTATTTGTTTGTCAGAGGATGTCAATATTGAATTAGTAGTAATAAAGGCACTTCAGTAATCCTCAATGTACAGTTCCATCCAAAGTGAATTCCCACTGGTATCCAAAGAGGTTTGTTCCAGAAGATCAGAAGGGCTGTTTTTTAAACACAATCCCTTACCTGTTAAAAGATAAAAAAACAAGATTATTAAAAGGTTTTCTGCAGCTTCCCAAATCTGTCTTTATTTTTGTGTGATTTAGTATTTTACTTATATACGCTTCTATGAAAGAAAATGCCAAACTGGTTAACATGGACAAGCCAAAACACAAACTTGATGAAAATACATGGTCTTGTATGTAGAGGGCTTAGGATCAGGGAAAACAACTAGGCAATGTCTTTTAAAATTACAATTGAAATAGCAATGTGTGAGCCCAATTTATATTGTCAGATACATTTTATAAAATTGGTCTATATTTTTGTTAATTTATTTTTTATCTCTCTCTTGAAATTGATAAATCAAATGTGTCTGCACCTTGCGTATTGTTGGGTTTAGAAGTTGTTTGTATACTGGTTTTAAATTTGAATGCATTAACAGTACATGATCTGCAATCAGTGATCTATAGTCAAGATGTTGATGGACTTAAATGAACAAATTTAAATTACCAGTTCAATGATATTAAATCAATGCTTGAATTAACCAGCCAAACCTCTTCTGTGGTGTCTGAATGAGAGATATATAATTCTTTTGTTTTTATGATAATCAACTCAAAATATTGAACAATTATTGACACTACAATTTGTGTAATTGGACACTGTATTCTTACCTACCATCCTTTAATTTCAAACACTAATATTTGGTAGGTCACTTCCTGTGTTCTACAATATGCCCTAGCTTGAATTACCACCTGGTCCACATTAACACCTGGGCCGGTATTCAGGAAAGGTCTTAGACTTAGCCACGTCTTAGGCTTAAATCCAGTCTTAAAGTTAAGACTTTTGTCTCAGCTAAGTTTTGTCTTAAATCCATATTCACTAAAGGTGACTTAGCTAAGTCCAAGATTATCAAATAACCACAGTGGTTTTCTGTGTCATGTGACCTTTCTTTTCTATTCAAACTATACTATTGGTGACATATATCCTTCATTTAATGCATTTTATCTAAGGAAAAGTGCTGTTTTGAAATGGAAAACCTTGTTACCACATATAAAATTCAAAGACTGCTTTAGTGAGGTGTTCTGTATAATTATACTTTATTTACAGCCATTTCAAATTTTGAAGTGGAGAAAAGTTTATGGCGGCCATATTTAAGTCCTCTTTACAAAATTTAACCCCACTACCAACCAGTCTTAAAGTTGAGCCCTTGGCTAAGCCTAAGACCAGTCTTAAATTCTTTGTGAATACCACTAAGCCTAAGACAAAAATCTTAGCAGGTTTTGGGCAGAAACTTGAGACAAAAGTCTCAACTTTAATCCTAAGCCCTGGCTAAGACCTTTCGTGAATATGGGCCCAGGATAGAAAGTAATCATTTGATTTATCAATTGACTACCTTGATAATCAAGATAAGTTTGATGCTTCTCATACTAAACTGACAATTAGATAAAAAAAACATTTTGTGTACCCCTTATCCTGTCATCTCAGTTGAAGTCCATTAGGTGAAGGGATCAAGGAAATTACTGTTATTATCTGGAAAGGAGTAAGAGACACAAACACAATTTAGTACTTTGTCCTTGTTTGTTTCAAGCATGCAGTAATTACTCTTCACACAAATGGGTAAAACATGTATCTGTCACCACAAAGTCATCACTAATTCATTGATAACAGGCTCACTTTGGCAAGCCAGGAAAACTGACAAAATAGATTCCACAATAAAATTGTTTATTACTGATAATTGGATTTTTAAATGATGCACTGACACACCTTCCAACTACTTTGCTTATTTCTACATACATATATCAAAAATGATATTTTACAATACATATATGAATATAGATATATTGTACATGTACCTATATATTACAATAGCAAAGCATTATCACATATGATATACTCCTTTTTCTTTCTCAAATTACCCTTTGAAAGTGCGATGGTAATAGTATTACAATATATAGTAGTTGTTTCAGTCCAACCAAAGCCCAAACTGTCAGATTATGAAGTAGTTCTGTGATAGGCTACAAAATGAGACTGTGATTGGGAGAAGCCTTTTATTTTACACACACTATTCTACACATTAAAATTAGTAGGTTAAATTACAAAAGAGAGGACATAAAAGGCCCAACATAGAACACATAGATAAAAGTAAATAGGTAGCATTAATAATATAAAAGTAAGTACAGACAATAAAACCATACAGCGTAGAAGCTAGTAGGTAAGATACACTGTGATGGATCCAAATGTAGAATATACAGTTACTACATTAACACAGAATGCTGAGTCAATGGTGAAATTGCATACCAAGCTCAGTTGATATGATCTCGATAGGCCACAATTGGGTGAAAGGTCACAATCAGGTCAAAAGGGTAAAGGTCAAAGTTGGGGTTTTACGTCCCGTTCAACAGCCAGGGTCATATTGGGACAGGTCCTCAGAATTGCCACTTGTGGGACTCGAACCCACAGAGGTGACAGCCTATGATTAGATGCCAAACTTGCTAACCACTAGGCCACTGAGGACCACAAAAGGGTAAAGTAAGGACGAAAGGTCAAAGACAGGTTGAAAGGGTCAAAATTGAGAGGGGGACACCAGGGTCAGCCTGGGCCAGCCAGCCCACAAACACAGTAAGGCCTACCTCAATCCAAACGGAGACCTCCCTTCCCCCGGGACAGAGAGGAAGAGGTCAGGACCAGAGGTGAAGACTTTATGCCAGGATATATCATACATATACCATATATAATGTACAACTTGCAAAGGAAGTTCCACTCCATCTAAATTGTTAATGTCCACAAGTGCCTTAGTCATGCAGTGTACAAGCTGGTAGACTACAATAAAGTTAATATATACAGTATATAAACCCACTTGCACACAAACTGGGTATACCAATGTGTGCCTGGGGGTCAATGATAGGATTAACACTGAATGCGTTTAATAAGCGAAAGGGGAGGGAGGTGGGAAGCTTTTAACACATCAACTTCTGAAATTCAAGTGGGATTAAAACCCCAGTGGGGGTGAAGCCTGAGGCACAATTTGGCGGGAACTGTGGCATTATTTATCAAGCCCCAAGTTGACATGTTTATTTAACACATAATTTTATAGTGAACAATTAGAGGTAAATAGTTGGGCTGGGTGAGACTGAACAGATGTGACAAGCAACAACAAGTATTAGACATGAGCTCTCCGAGGTTCACGTTTCTAGGGATCACTTTTTGTACTTGTGCCAAGGAGGTGTTACTTTCATGACCGTCTGTTTTCGAGTGCTCTTTTTTTGTTTCTGGACCTTCACAAATTGTGCTTTGCAGCTTTTGCATGTACACAGAAACATACTTTGGCCTTGTTTTTTGCCTTAATTCCTAACACTTTTTCCGAAGATTTATTTTCATTAAAAATATACTCACATGAGAGCAATCGACTATCAAGAATACTTCTGTCATGAATCATTTATTTGGCTGTCTGTATCCATTGCAAGAAATTGACTACATTTGTAGCTTGTCACACAGAAGGTATGAAACACTAGATAAATGGCAAGAATATCTTTCACAGGAGACATGGCCTCTAAGTGGGTTTCTCCATGTATATTGTGTGCCCTGACAGCTATTCATGAAACTTGTATTTTTTCGAATGTCTTATATGTCTTAAGAAGAGGGTGACTATTGGTGAAAATTTATTGTTATGTTTCTTCAGATTAAAGTTCACACTTGCATACACGATTGATTTCAGCTATTTCTGGCATTTGTTATTTCTATTGTCTAGAATACTTGACATGTTGCAAATGGCTAAACTTACACAATACAATATAACATCTGCCATTTGCCGCATTTAAAGAGAATGTAAACATTTCTTCATACACAAGAACCAATTTTCTTTCTTAATAAAAATATGTAGTACAGAAAACATTTTAAGTTTCACAGACAGAGAGGATATCTTATTTGGTGTAAAGCTTGACAAGTAAAAGTTGGCCAAAAATAATTACCAAATGCTTAAGTTTTTGCTCTAGACAGAATTTTTGTTAAATTGTCTTATTTTTTGTGGACATTTAATACAATGAAAATTGGGTAACTCCCTCTTACATATGTTAATCGTCCATTTCAGTTGACCTTCAATGAAGTTAAAAACTGGGTAGCTTTCTTTGAGCTCTGAGTATTTTAGTTGTCTTTTTTCAACTAACTTTCAGTACATCAATCCGTTTGGTAGCTTACTTTAAATCTCATATATTTCATGGTCTATTTCTCAGTTGACTTTTAATAGAGTGAAGAATAGGGTAGTTTAATTTAAGTATTTCATTGTCTTTTTAGCAAACATTCTGCTGCCATGTTTGCCTTATTGACCGTAACATTTGTGAGAAATTTGCCAAACTCTTTGTACATACAGTCCCCAAGCCCCCCAAGGCAGACAAACACATGCGGGTACCAATTTATTAATATGCATATGATTAATAATAAAATACAATACTAAATACTAAAATTATTTACAAGTTAATAAGGTTTACATAAAAGTTTAACTAATGTATAATGTTACATATAACTCTAAGGCTGTTGAGCAGGTGTAAAGCAGCCATATGAGCAAATCACAGTGAGGCTGCTAAAAGATGAAATAACTGATAAAGCAGCCATATATTATGCAATGAGTTAGAGTTGATGATTGAATTATAGTTCATGATACTTGTTATGAAGTTACAACTAAAATGAAACTAAGCCTATGACCTCTGGGGTGACCTTCAACCCCAGCAGAAGGGAAGGCTAAAAGTCAATTTCTTGGGCCAAGGTCAAATTTAATAAATCTGTTTTTGACTAGGGAGAGACCACTGCCCCCCTAAACTGCCCAAGGAGGAAGGCGCCCCCAGAGTTTACAATAAGTAAAAAATTTATGTGAAATGAATACTGAGCATATGAGAATACCCACAAGCCCAACCATAGGGACAATATCTACAGAGCATTTATAGTAGTTGCTAAAGCATTTGCCAGATGTTCACCTGAGGCGTGATCCAACTGAATGTACTGCCATAGTCTGATGACCATGTACCATGTTTTTTAATTGCTTGCACAGGGATGTGAGCATTAAATGCATATGTGGCTCCTGACCTTCGAAGGTCATGAAATGTGAAGTAGTTAGGTTGTAGATCTAAGGACAAATTAAGATTTTAATATTTTCCGCATTCTTGAATCAGTCAAAGGGATCAGACCCTGGTGAGATGGAACTTGCAATAAAGATGTTGAACTAGTGAGGGGATAAAGTGTTTGAAATTTCTTGACAGCTCTAAAGGGGCAGATAACTTTATTTTTTAGCTTTGGAACAGTGATGCACTGAACTTTGTCCCGGGTCTGCATTGCTTTAGACCATTTTATGATCAACTTAAGATATTTCATAGTAAAGAATACTTCATGAACTGTGAACTGTGCCTAGTGTGGTCGAATGCTACCACAGAATGGGGGGCCAGGTTTGATAGCCTTAGAAAGGCAAAAAAATCCTAATAACAATGTAGTCTTGTACACCTGACCAGAGGGAAGCGAATCACAGGCCAATGAAAGATTTATCAACATGGGAATGGAGATCACATTATGAGTTTTCAGGGCAGGAGGCCTGTTGATTTTTACAGCCTTAATGAAGTATTTGACCCTTGGGTGGTCCAACACTTGAAATGGTAGATCATATAGTATAAAACTGGCTTTAATAGCCGACACATAGTTAGCCAACATACAAGGTGATACTGCATTTCATACTAAACATTCTAAAAATGACAGAACTATTTTTACATTGGCATTCTCCAAGCATGACTTTGTGAAAATACAGAATGGCACAAATGTCTTGAACATTGTAGTGTAGGCCTTGTATGTCTTGGGCCTGAACGCCAGATAAAGCCTTGAGGAAGCCTTGGCTGACCATCCTGTGAGGGCCCCATTCTCTAAAATACAAAGTGCAGAATCCTTCAGTATCATACAACTAACAGCATAAGCCCCTGCAGCATGATAATACATGCAACATCACTGCAGGTTACAACACGTACACTGTTATTAATTATTCTGCATCTACCTCTAACATGTTGTGAAACAGGCCCCTGCACACACTAATACATATAAAAGTACAGGGCACTAAAATATACAATGCTATTTACAAATCTGAATCTAATTCCAGCATATCCTGTGATACAGGCAGCCATACTGGCCCTTGGATATGATGATACAACAGATAAACTGATCAATGGTGCCCTGCCATATTGACAGGACATCTGCAACTTTATTGTCAACTCCCCTAAAGTGTAAATCAATGTCAGCTGCTGTAGCTGTGTACCAGATGTTTCTTGCACATACTGCAAGGTACGGATCGCGAGTTTTCCCCGACCTTAGAACTGTTACAACAGCCTCATTGTCACACTGAATCAGGATTTTCTTGGTAGCCCACTAGAGTTTGAAGGTATGAATCACAAGATGTTCACCATCTCAAGGTGTACAATTGTTAAATTCCTAAAACCTCTGTGTATTGCAAGATGGTAAACACAATTTCCAGAACGATCCCCAAAGCCCATCAAGCAGGCGTCAAGTTCGAGTGTGATGTCTATGCTTCTATGATTGTACAAAGAAACTTCATTGTATGTATGCAAAAATTTGTCAAACCATCCCAGATCCCTCTTAAAGTCAGGAGTGAGGTATATTTTTTGACGCCCATTGCCAGATCTGAGAACATCCAACATTCTATTCAAAAATACCCTAGCAGGCTTTACACACTTGTGTGCATATAAGAGGAGACCTAGGATGGACTGGAGCTGACGTTTTGTGGCAAATTCTTTTGTCATCCAGTGACGCACCGCGTCATTGACGTCACGCAATTTCTCTGGAGGAATTGAAATCGTGCCTTTCATTGTGTCAATCAAGACACCAAGACATGTGGCTTACATCGTGTGATGCACCAGTTTTTTGTCGCTGACCTTCAGACCCAGTTGCATCATTAATTCAAGAAGAGTATGAAACGACGCCCAGGCAACGCTGGGAATGCCTACGCCAACGTAATCGTCAATATAGTCTATAATGGTAAAACCTTTGTGACGTATGACGTACCTGACGGTGTCGCTCAAACGGTGGAAGATCTGACTCCCATGACGCATCCCGAACAGAACGCAGGTGTCAACATAGTGGCCATTCCATTCTAAACCCAGGAGGTCGTAGTCCCCTGGGTCAACCTTGACATGACGAAATGCACAACTTACGTCTACTTTGTACAAGAATGCACCACGACCTAAGCGTTTCAACTCATTAGTAATGTCATCAACAGTAGGGAAAGTTAAGGCAAAGGGAGCGTCAAGATAGGTGTTTTTATCTATCCTTGCATTAACTGATGCCCCAAGGGGCCAGCTAAGATCTATAATGACCCTGCGTCGGTCTGAGTTGGGCTTTGCCCTGGTCATAAAAGGTGAACTGTGGCCTCCACAGATGGGCTTTTCATTAAATGGGCCAAGAATAGCATCATATTTTTGTTCTTCAGCAATATATGCGTCAATGTCATTGGGATTATCTACAGCTGATTTGTGGTTGCCTGGCTCATTTGTGATATCACAAGCCCTATTGATGTCAAGAGGAAAACCAAATCGTATTAGCTGCAATAATTGTTGGTCCCAATATTCCCCAAGGTGTTCACACCATGCTTCAACATTGAGTTGACCTTTAACTGGTAGTCTGGCTAACATAAAATTGGGTTTATTGGTTTCTCTGACAGCATAATGCATTTCAATGGGAGTTAGATTAACAGCGTCATTCATGACATCAACCCCTGGCATTAATTGATCTCCTAGTGGGACATACCCAAAGTTAAAAGCAGACTGACGGCGCCACTTGTGAAAAGTATCATTGTCAACATTTGGAAGTTTGTTTCCATCAATAGCATGCAAAATAGAATTCACAAGTTTGTCTTCAATGCCCGAGTAATTGACATCAAAGATCAATTGATCACTATTTTCACACCTTGGTGACACTTTAACTACATCCGAGTTCACACTGGTCCCTTTCCTGGACCCGACCTGTGTAATATCTACACATGCAGCCCCCTCACCTTGTGTTATGACCTCAGCTGCTAGACCATTTTTTACAATACTTGCCTTTTGTCTGGGACCAGATTGATGAGTGTAACCACCAGGCAATGGGTCCCTGCCCCTAGGGCTAGACATGACCTCAGCTGTGGGGTTAGTGAGAGGACTAGGGTTTGAATCTTGAATTTTCAAACTAGCAATTTGACTGTATTCATCATTTCCTGCATGATCAACCGTTGTACTTGTGATAGGATAGGGTTTGAATCTTGGACATATGAAGTGCCAAACTTACTTGCTTTACTGACACATTCATTACTACCTTCACAACTGGAAGGAGTTCTATGCGTATTCAGTGTTTCCCCACTAGGCACGACCTCAACTGTTGTGCTATTGTGAGGACTAGGGTTCAAATTTGTAACCTGGGAACTACCATGATCACTGTTTTCCCCCACGGATTCTTTACTTGCTACAAAGTTTGACATTTTACTGACACATTCATTCATTTTAGCCCAAATTGCTTGACCATACACTGTGGGCAAACGAGAAGTGCTAAGACGTTTTTTACCAGTTCTTTGAGCAAATAAGGTTTCAATTTCTTTGGGTTTGACCCCTGAATTGTAAACAAGCCTGTTTCTATGTACATCATTTGTTATGACCTTACTGACAACAGGCTGTTGGTGATGCACAATTTTTCCACTAACTTGATCAGTTTTGCACACAGATTTAGTGGCTGCTCATTTTTTGAGCTTTGTTTTGTTAAATACTTTTTCTCTGAGTGGCTTAACTGCTTTTCTTAAGTCAAGCAAAAGGCAGATATGTTTGTTTAGCCTACCATTTACCTCATGATCTTTTTGATGGGTGCAAGTGTTACTCTGGAAGTTTTTACAAAACCATGGTTTTCGTTCAGTTTTTGCCCAAGACGATTTACTGGCAGAGATGTGTTTTTGGGTATGAGCCCTACGAATCCAGTCAATCTGATGCAATAATTGTTGGTCCCAATATTCCCCAAGGTGTTCACACCATGCTTCAACATTGAGTTGACCTTTAACTGGTAGTCTGGCTAACATAAAATTGGGTTTATTGGTTTCTCTGACAGCATAATGCATTTCAATGGGAGTTAGATTAACAGCGTCATTCGAGAGATACGATATCATGGTGTCTTTACGGCTTCGCTCTTCCAACACATTACGGCAAAACCCTGTACCCATTGGGTCAATGATAACTGGTCATACGTAACTCGCTGGCGGGATACCCCCCCAAGTACTGCCTCAAGGAGCCAATGCACCTTGTGCTTGACTTGTACATCAACACTTCCTCCCCTCTGGGACTTATACTTTAATTTTTTGTTTTTACCTGGGAGGTGTGAACTGTGATTTAGATCCCTGATTCTGGCATCTACTTTTTGTTGCAATCTATATGACTTTAATGTTTCTAGGGAGGGGTCAGGGGCCACGGTGGCAGAGTGGTAACACTCTCGCCTCCCACCTCTGAGGCCGGGGTTCGATCCCCGTCATGGTCTCAAGTGGGAAAGTTGGTAGTTGCTTGCCGTTGGTGGGCAGTTTACAGTACAGAACCCTAACGAACTCTATGTACTGGTTTCCTCTGCCCTTCCAACTACCCGTCGTGATATGACCTGTACAGTGTTGAAAGCGACGTAAAACCCCAAATAAATAAATAAATAAATCTAGGGAGGGGTCATCACTATCGTGCGAGGACGATAGTCTGAAGAAAACTGTCTGTACTTAACTCTTGTTTTGGTGTTGAACTTGTTGCTGTAGCCGCTACTCGATGCTCTACTTGGTCCAGCCTGTCTGTCACCTGTCTCAGCTGCTCCAGTATCTGCTTCTGCAACAGCTGTCCGTCCTCTGGACCCTTGCTAGTGGACTGACCACTGGCGACGGCAGCATCTCGAGAAAGTTCATTTGATTCCTCTTGAACAGTCTTCTTGTACTGGCATTTCTTCCCAGTGGGAGGGAGGTGTCTCACTTTACAAGTTTTACAATGTTGTTTATGATCTGGCATTTTGTTATATTAATTCACAGATTTTATAGTCAATGTGTTTCTGAAACACATAAAATATGCGCCAAGGTGCTAAGACCTGTGCTCAACTTGTCAATATCAAGCTAAATACGACCAATTGACTATATGGCATAGCCACAAATAAAGAAAGAGAATATAGGTTAGACCGTCCCTTTCTAGTAGATCAAGCCTGAGGTTGACACGATGACCAGCGGTCTTAGAAAAGACCACAATTCAGCATATCAGTTCACTTTATCACAATATCAGCACTCTGCTTGTCCAGTTGTTTGATCAGTCAATCCATGAAATCACATATAATGTTCATAATAATAATAAAAACCTTGTTACATGATAAATGACCGTTCATATGTACATATTTTACAAGTTGAAATCCCTAAAAGCAGAGTTAAAAGCATAAAATAAATTCATCAGAAGTTCTAAAATTTTCATGTTTGTCCTTTGAATGTCAGTTTGAAAGTGACTTTCAACATGAGTTCTGAAACAGGGTTAAGTTACTAGCCAATAAAAACATTTTGTTTTCTAGGTTGTCCCTGACAACTGGGTCACATTTCTAGGTAAGCTCTGTGATGTCATCAGACTGGTACCCAAACCCATTTACAGGTAGTACTGAACTTTTGGAACACACTGCCTTGGGAGGAGGATTGACACCTGGGTCGCCCTAACAACCCAAACAAAAAACATATTCTACAATGCAGCTCTGAAATACATACGACAGATTTGCAGACACTACTGTACTCACTATTATAACTGGAAGCATAGATTTTTACTATTATTATTATTATTATTATTATAATTATTATTATATCAGTACAAGTCACTGTAAAGAAAGAAAGTCTTTACTTTGTTTCCAATTTTTACCCATACCTCATCCATATTTACCATGTCCCTAATGGAACTGGTTAATTTCTCACTCCCATGTCAAAATTATCAGTATTCTTACGTTTTTCCTCTCATGACAAATGAAGGTAAATATTGATGTTAGAAAAATAGCCAAAAGGGGGCTAGGACAATGGAGGTGTCACCTTCCCTGAAGTAAAAGGGTGTTTCAATATAAAAATAATGTTAATATAATATGTATTTTTTTAAATAAAAAGTTTTAATAGAAACACTTCCAGAATGACACATAGATATCTCCATCCAGTGCCTGGCATAAGAATCTTATTGTTAATCTTCACCAATGAGATATATTTTTACATATGTAATGAGGGATCTTTTACTATTGATAAATCTGTATGAATAATAAGTGCACTGAATGCCTCTTTTTAAAGAAAACAGTACAGAAAAGGTTGTGATAGATAGGGCCACTGGTGAATAAAAAACTTCAACTTCTTATTTGAGATTTCTCTGCCATTTCTTCAGAGATTTTCACTATATTAATGCAACGCAAAATCGAGCAGAAGCCCTGTGAAATACTTTTTTAATGATGTTTGTAACATATTTGTAGGTGATATAGTCTAAGAAATATTAACGAAAATCAGCAGTTATTGATGAATGTGTTGTGCTAATTAGGCATATTAAGTGGCGCAGGTAAATGACCAAATAAATGCCCCCCCCCCCCCCCCGTCTTTATGCCACCCCCCTGTTTAACAGGTATGGCTTGTGTTGGATCATAAACCAAGGTTGGCAAGTTGGCAGTTTAAGGCAACTCTTTAAGGTCATCTACTCTCTATCTAAAATACTATAGGATGGTATATGGGCGTTAGAATTAAACTGTCAATCTGCCAACAGGTCAGCTGTACAAAATACATGTTTGTCCTATGTACCTAAATACCACAGGGAATTACCCACTGTTGTTTTCAGAACGGGAACACTGCAATTCTAATACCATTCTACCACACCAAGTCTACATGAAAACTTGCAGATCACCTGGGCCCGTATTCACAAAAGGTCTTAGCCAGGGCATAGGCTTAAAGTTGAGACTTTTGTCTCAAGTTTAAGACTTTTGTCTTAGGCTTAGTGGTATTCACAAAGGATTTAAGACTGGTCTTAGGCTTAGCCAAGGGCTCAACTTTAAGACTGGTTAGTAGTGGGCTTAAATTTTGTAAAGAGGACTTAAATATGGCCGCCATAAACTTTTCTCCACTTCAAAATTTGAAATGGCTGTAAATAAAGTATAATTATACAGAACATCTGACTAAAGCAGTCTTTGGAAGTTTATATGTGGTAACAAGGTTTTCCATTTCAGAACATCACTTTTCCTTAAAATGCATTAAATAAAGGATATATGTCACCAATAGTATAGTTTGAATAGAAACAAAAAGGTCACATGACACAGAAAACCACTGTGGTTATTTGGACTTAGCTAAGTCACCCTTTGTGAATACGGTTTTAAGACAAAACTTAGCTGAGACAAAAGTCTTAGCTTTAAGACTGAATTTAAGCCTAAGACCTGGCTAAGTCTAAGACCTTTCGTGAATACGGGCCCTGGTACTTTATGAGATTACAAAACTTCTATTGTTGGAACTTCAATGATCCGAACAAAGGTTTTTAGGAAGAATGTTTTGTTCCCACTACTGTATTTTTATTTGTTTCTGGTTGTTAACTTAAATGCCATCCCTTTTTATGTGCCTCTTATTGTACAAAGCAGTCTCTGTCCAACCAGCTCATAAATATGCTTTATCAGGCGGGCTATTCACACCAAGAAAAATACAAACACTCCCCCAAGTGGAGGCAATCTGTTAGATTAGCATCACAATTCTGTCACAATTCTGTCACAATTTACGTCTGCTTCAAACGTTTCCTGTCTGACATGTTTGACATAGATCTGACACTGTTTAAAGGGACAGGCAAGATTAGTGTACTGGAAGGGATGAAAATCTATCTTAAATTTATTTATTATTACCAGGATTTCATGTGTCCATGTTAATCATATACTCTCACATTTGGAATATGTACTTTAATTGTTGATAAATCCATAAAGGAAAATAAAGTCTAGAAATATCAACCTTATATGGCCGAGAGAACCTCTAAAATAGCTACCTTTTTATTTATACTGTAGTACTTTTCAGCAGTTTAAAACAGCCAAGGCAACTTTCTTCACTAAAAAGGTGACACATTACAGCAAAATATGTAAAATAATCTCAGACTTGGAAGCTACAGTGGTTGTATCAGAGGCTTCAAATCATTTTAGTGTGAACGGGTTATTCGGTATGAATAAATATTCGATAATCTGAACACAAAAAGCCAAATAGGGAATACATGACATACAAGCCAAGCCATCTGGTTTTGTTCGTATTGTAAAATTATTAAACTATTTGAAAAAAGTATTTGGTCTAATTGTGGTTGTTAAACATGATTGCAGATGATCGCCTGTGTCTCACCTCTGAGGTGACCCAGTGCAAGACAACATATGGATAAAACAGATGACATAATCCTATTGTTAAATGTGTAATTATGTTATGTAGTAATGTACACCTTTTTACTAAGTCACCCATAAGTTACCGGCTTATCAATTTCCACTTATATTTTTTACACATCATCTTGTGAAAATAGAATATTAAACTGCTCATGTTACGTAAAGCACAAATATGGAAATATTGTAAACAGTGGATCAAATCATAATTAAGGAGAGAATAACCTCAGTGTTATGACCTTTCCATAGCTTTCAAACCAATAGATAGAGCCGAAGTTACAGGTCCTTGATTTCCTAGTTGCTTCCAACACTATACAGGTCATATTACGACGGGTAGTTGGGAGGGCAGAGGAAACCAGTACATACAGTTGGTCAAGGTTCTGTACTGTAAACTGCCAACCAATGGTAAGCAAGTACCAGTTTTCCCACTTGAGGTCGGGCCGGGAACCGAACCCCGATCTAAGATGTGGGAGGCAAGAGTGTAACCACACTGCCACCGTGGCCCCTTAACGCTTCTATGTAAGTTTGGTGTTTAATCACAGGCTCTCCCTTCTGTGTGGGTTTCAGTCCCACAAAGGAAAATAAAGTGCAAACTTCCAAATATTACAGTAATTGTTGTACCTTTAACACCTTAAACTTGGCAGAGCCTTACTTCATGTGTAGTAGGGTATATTTGTGTGGGATTAGTGTTTTATGCCCTGAGTGTGTTATATCACTGTTATAGAGAACAATGTTCCAAGGTCAGTGATAAAAATAACCTGAAACAGTGGCCTGATTTTCCATCTGCACATGTTCCCGCCACGTTGCCCAAAAGCTACCAAAGAATCTGGTTCCTTTATCATAATTGCACATGCTGGCCACACTGATAATATGGCCACAAGACCCCCCTATGTTGAAGGTGTCATGTGACTGTGCTTTGTAAATCATATTGAGTTCATTCATATAATTCTTGAGTAAAGAAACATAGCTTGACACAGGATTGTGATCATGTGTCAGTAAATTAATGTGTTTAAGTGTAGCTTTAAATAGATGGATTGTGACAAATAACCACCTTTTAAATATTTTAATTCTAATATTAAACTACATTTAAATCACTTAATCTCCATCAAAAGACAGAATCTAAGTCACAATAGCCTAGAAAAAGGAAATCTAAAGATTCAATAGTCCAGATATGTAAAAGGGCAGGAAGAACCACAAAAAATAATTGGAAGAACATGACAAACCAAGGGTGGTAGCCTTTTCTGAAGAAATAACATATCAGTTTCTTTCTGAATGATAGAAGAGATGTGGCAGAGCAGATGTCATCATTCAACTCACACCAGACTTTGGGAGCATCATGTGCAAAACTAAAGCCAAATTGCTTTGTTGAGTGATGTAAAGGTGGAATAAACTGTGGCATCTCAAGAACATCCCCATCCATCTGACTACTGTACGAGTATAAAAACTTTGTCTAGGATTCACAAAAACACTGAAATATTTAGAATGACCACTCTGGAGGAACTTATAGACTATTGTAGCTGTTTTGAACACTGAATGTTGTTGTACTGGCAACTAGTACAAACTCTTAAGTACTGGAGTTTTATGTGAATATCTGGTTGTATTGGTGACAATCCTGGCTAAGCTGTTTTGGACACGTTGTAGTTTCCTAGTATTAAAATCAAAAAGACCACTACACAAGGAATTACAATGGTCAAACTGGCATCTAATCACAGGCTGTCACTTCAACCCTAGGGACCTGTCCCAATATGACCCTGGCTGTTGAACGGGATCCAGTGGTAACTTACTTGACACACCTTATTGATGCACACTAACCAGAATACTGGCCTGGTTTTTATTTTGAAGAATTCTCATAGTTTTATCCAGCGTTCCTCAACATGGAACACAGAGCTCCAGTTCAACTGATCAGACCTTCCATGTTTCTGTTTCAATTTTGAATTTTCTTAACTTTAGCCCAGTGCCAAAATAGCTGAGTCATCCAAGGCAAATTTGTTTTGAAATGTACCTTCTTTTAGGCAAAATACCTTCCCTGTCCTTGCTGGAGTTGATCACATTGTTCATACATAATTAGTGCCATAAGACTGTGATCAATTTTAATCAGCTTAAATAGTTACTTCTATATTTTTGGTGTCTACTCTGTATTTTTATTTTCTAACCCGACAAAGGCACCTCAGAATAAGAATTATTTAGACAGTATTTTAAATTTGCCATTGTTGAAATACTTTTACCTTTCTTTGAATTACAGAACACATAATGCCATATTTTATGACACTTTTAAGGCATTTATCCCATCCCTGATACACTTAAAAGGTTCATGTCTTGACTCGTGTAGATACTATTTACACATAGTTAATATAATTTTAAGAAGCAATTGTATAACCAACATTTATATGAAAGTACAGTTACATAAACCTATAGCATTACCCCAATTAATTAGGCTTAAGCAACAAATATACTCGACCTTTGGCATATTTTTGTTGTCGGCTTGCCATAAAACACTCATACTAAGTATTCATAACTAATAATTAACATATTCCAATTTTTTTTTTTTTTTTGGAACAGTTTTGCACTTAAACCTAACAAGATTTCACAAACTGTGAAATGAATACTTAACTCGAACAAACATATAAATAATAACAAGTATTAATTCATTATTGTAGTGTTTATAAAGAAAAGTATTATTTTGTTATTTTATTTTTATGAGAATTAATCCTTCCTTTTATTGATTTATCATAAAAAATCACTTTGATATGTAACTTATGATAATAACAGTTTTGTTTGGTGGTGAAAAATGTGTTCTTTCCCAGGAGATGATATTCTATTGCTGCACATAATTTTGCACAATACATATCTCACCACAACAAAACAAACCTTAGTTTTGTTTTATTACGTTGCCAACATATCAAGATTATAAGGAATTTTGGTACATAGGTTACAGTTTTACATGCTGGAATCACTAGCTATCACCTTCGGTTGTAGTTCTGTCTTCCTTGTATTTGGGTAGGATGCATTTGGTGCAAATCAGTGGACTTGTATTTGGGTAGGACACATTTGGTGCAATTCAGTGGGACTTACATTTGGATAGGATGCATTTGGTGCAATTCAGTGGGACGTACATTTGGGTAGGATGCATTTGGTGCAATTCAGTGGGACTTGTATTTGGGTAGGATGCATTTGATGCAATTCAATAGGATTTGCATTTAGGTAGACGCATTTGGTGCAATTCAGTGGGATTTGCATTTGGGTAGGACACATTTGGTGCAATTCAGTGGGATTTGTATTTGGGTAGGACACATTTGGTGCAATTTAGTGGGACTTGCATTTGGGTAGGATGCATTTGCTGCAATTCAATAGGATTTGCATTAGGTAGGACACATTTGGTGCAAATCAGTGGGATTTGCATTTGGGTAGGATGCATTTGGTGCAATTCAGTGGGATTTGTATTTAGGTAGGACACATTTGGTGCAATTCAGTTGGATTTGCATTTGGGTAGGACACATTTGGTGCAATTCAGTGGGACTTGCATTTGGGTAGGATGCATTTGGTGCAATTCAGTGGGACTTGCATTTAGTTGGGATGTGTGTGGGGCACTTTGACACAACCCAGAAAGCAATTTGTGTTTGGAACTGCATTTTTAAAATGTTGGAACTAGTTGTTACATCCTCTGATGAACTGCATTAAAATAAACATGCTGGGATGGGTGAAGTGGGAATGGGAGGGAAATATGGGGCGGCTTAATCTTTAATGTCAGGTACAAGGTCTTCATTTGGAAAGCAAAATGGCTGTTTAGAAATATGTGACCAAAGCATAAGTCAGTGTTTTACCAAATTCCTATTTTTAAGCCTCCAGCGGATAAGATTAATTACTCCAACAAGAAAGTCATATTGTTTTTCATGAAAAATGATGATGATGGGAGTAAGTGATTGGCTTACTCTTTCGGGAATGAAAGATACTTTACATCCAACAGAAATAAAAATATGTGTTGAAGGGAAAAAAGTATCAGAGAAATGTCTTCGTCTAGAGGAGATAGAGAAAATTATGTATCGGTGTATGTTTTCATGTGTGTGATTTTCTGTGGTCTGTAATTGCAAATTTGGGTTTCAAATTACTGAAATTGTCAGTGCCATTTTTAAATAATTAATGACTACCTCTCTCCTCAAATAAATACATTGACCAAATAGAGACAAAATTATGCATGATTATATATTTTTCTGTCCTGATAAATAAATTTGTCCAGTTTGCATATATGGCAGAACTCCTTTTATGAAGGAGAGCAAAATTTGCATTCACAAAATGCAGGTCTCAACCGGCATACAAACAAAATGGATTAAATTGTAATGACTGTTTTGTTCCTGGAGTAAGCAGTGAAGTTGTATTGTAAAACACCTATCAGTAGAAATAATTTTTAAATTGACTAAGGACTGATGACATGTTGTGGGATTGGATCTTAGGCTTACAAATGTGTGGATCCATTGTTTGTTATAACTGCAACAGACGGTGCAATTTTTATTATTATTTTGGCGATGAAGTGCAAGATAATTGCATGGATATGGCAATCTCCGATACTTCAGAGCAACTGGACCAATCAGTCTCAGTATCTTATAGAATTGAAAGGCTGCCAGCTTTTGTTATTGTTACTTTGTTGTTGTTTTTTACTTTTGTTACTACTCCTCCTAAGCTGGGGGTAGATTATTTTAATACCAATTGGTATCATGGTACAATTCTAAAAATTTTAACATTATTCACGAGTCAAATATTAATGCTATTGTTAATGCCATTGTTTCACACTTGTCTTTGTACATGCTATTTTAAACTGCTATTCAGTGAACCATACACGACAAATAAATTACAATACATAATGTAAATTTATGTGATTCCATTTCAAGGTGATTGCTGAACCAGCCACAGACATAAAATCTTACCACATATCATATCCTAAATATAACGAAGCAATGATGCATCACAGACAAACTGTGGCTGACAGAATTTTTCAGCCATGTGCCACTATCTTTACTGCATGTTTACGTTTGTCAAATTCACACTCAGTGATCTGAGATTGACAAAAATGGTTAGCAAGGTCCCCATATTGTGAATAAATGTGCATATATTGACATATATATTGACAAAGAACAAGTAATCTGCTATTATCACATGGATTATTATTTTCTTGATTGAAGCAAAGATTTTAAAAGCTGAATTTATTTATTTTGACTTTTACGTTATGCATAGTACCTTGTATTGGTAATACTATGATGGATAGAACCAGTGGTAGAAACCACCAATACATACAGGTAGTCATGGTTCTGTACTATAAACTACCATACAACAACAAACAACTGCCAGTTTTGCTACTTTAGATCAAGCCAGCATTCCAACTCAGATTTGGAACAGGACGCCAGGATGTTGCAGGTTGTCTCTACGCACACGTCCCAACTTATGTTGATATCCACAAAACTCTTGGGTCTGATAAGGGACACATATGACTGTGAAATATTTTGTCTAAAGGTAAAATCCAATATAATGAGATCAAATCCACACAAAAAGTTCTACTTTTTCATATACTGCATATTACAATTTTATCATGACTTTTACCAGTCCCACAACCTGACCAGCATGTCATAGACATCATAAAAGCAATGAGCATCTACACCATCAATCTGACCCAAGAGAAAAAAGGAAGAACTCAACAGAAGCAATTTTATGAACTTGTTTGGTGTACCTACTGCTTGATTTTGTGACTTCGAACAAAGATCAAACTGGTATAAAAAGAAGTAAAATTGGATCAAAGATCAATCAAGAACTGATGACTTGTAAGCTTCATGTTGACATGCCCTGTAAATATTTCATGAACTGATTTCAAGTATCAATAGCAGTATCATCCCTCAAAAAGCGCTCTTAAATTTTTGGGTTGCATCCAGTACATCTATATCTCCATGCATATTTTATTCAAGTTTATAAAAGCTTTACAAACACAGAAAACATTTCAAAAATATCCGGTCATTTAAAGCTATTTTTTCAGAAGCTCAAACTTTAAATCTCAACACAAAATAGTATGATAAGAGTTATTGTGACTTGTGACTTGTGTAAATGAAAATATATTTTAATTTACTTACTCAATACTCTACCTTTGCTTGCTTTTTAGTCCAATAAAAATCTCTCTTCTTTGTTAAAGCCATAGAGACATTGTCTCAAAAATGTAATTTTAATAAATCTTAATCATCAAGGAATCGTGCATAATACCGTTAATTCAACCATGTCATTGAAAATATGCAACAGATATAATCTCTTATACAGTCATATATTAAGGACTGGCTTTTTTATCAATTTATTTTATCACAGTGTTTTCCTAAACAATGAAACAAACTACAAACTTATCCATAATTTGGTAATGTCGTTTATGTTGACATTTCGTTAACTGCAGTATAAAACAAACCCCTCAAAGATTCACAACAAACCCATTGTATTTTCTTGCCAAAGCTTCCCTAACTATCTAGTAGATTCACTTTTACACTTTAAAGCAGCTTGGTTGTGCCCTGCCTAAATAAAATGCGCCACTCATAAAAGAGAGTTGTGAAACAGCTACACACAACTACTACACATGTGTGTTGACGTCACTAATATGTGTGTTTGTGTTGTTTTGTCTGGCGCACTTATGTCTTGGATTGAGACAACCATTATAACCCCTGTCTCACTATGCGGGTATGGTGTCCGGTTGTCACCTGTTTGAAACTGTAAGATAAACTCTTTAAACATCACCAAACTCTGTCTCAGACAGAATTTGATGAAAAAATGTGAAGAAGTAGACATTCGCTTTGTTTGTGTTTGTCTTGAATTAGGATGTATTTGACTGAAACATTGATATCCATAAACAGCTGCCTGTTAATCATCACCAGTTCATAAATTTAAGAAATGTTTAGTCTAATGTTAACATAAAATGGTTTTTATATGCCATATGATTTATGGTGGGAGAGGAAACGCAATTGTATACCTAATGCATCTAGCATGTTGGCACACTTTATAAGTTATATGTGAGTATATGTGAGTATAGGAGTAACATATAAACATTACCTTGCTTGGAGAAAAGTTATCTCTCTTGTTGAAATGACAGTTAAGAAAAAGATACAAGAGTTAAATAATATTTCGGATATTAATATTTTTACAGGAATAGAGCTATATGGTAAAAGAATGAGTTTGAGCAAAATAAAAATTAAAACTTTGAAAGAATATTATGCAGCAAATAGCTTACATTTAAAAAAAGAGTACATTCACCTACAAGAATATAGAACATTATAATTCAATATTTGGTCAGATCACAGAGAAAGATTGGCAAAATATTTTCTTGTTGTCTCATACTTTGCCAGTAGAAAATAAAATACGAGATATTCAATATAAAATTCTATTTAGGTTTCTTATAACTAATAAGCTTTTGTATAAAATCAAGAAAATAAACAATCCAAATTGCAGATGGTGTTTGTTTCAAGTTCAAACTATTGAACATCTAATTTTAGAGTGCCCATACATCAAAAATTTTTGGATTAAATTGCTTGAATTTTGGAATGTTTGCAATAATGAATATAATATACAATATAGTATGAAAGATATTTTGTTTGGCTATAATACAGATGACATTACTATGCACAAACCTTTGAACACTCTAATTTTGCAAGCAAAAGCATACATTTACAATTGTCATTTAAAAGAAAAAAGTGTCAATTTGCCGGAATTCTTTGTCCATTTGAAATATTACGTCTCAATATATATCTTAGCAACAAAAAACACATCGGAATACAAAATAGTACAGGAAATTAAAAAGTTTGTGAGTAAAGTATAAAGAAAATTGAATAAAACACACCTATTGTTGTTCTCTGTGTTCTGTCATGTCTTGTATGAGTGTATCTGTGTTTAGTGTATATATATATATGTAAAAAAAAAGCCCTATTTCCCAGTTAAAAGTGTATTCTAAAGTTGAAAAAAAGTGTAAATAAATTAACAATTAGTTGACATCATACTGTGTATGATAAACACTGTAAGGTTTCTGATGGGGGGGTTCGCTTCCCTCGCCCCTCCAGAAACTGTTGCACCTGTGCATAAAAAAGGGAAAATAAAGAGTTTGAAAAAAAAAATATGTGAGTATTTTTTCTATATTTCAATCTGTTCAGTGTTGTATATTTGAGTCACATCAGACATCCATATCAATTAGTTTTACATCATGTCAGAAGAAAAAGGAAGATTTCCACAATTTGCATAATACTTAACCATACAACAGGAAAATTTCCCAAATGACATGTATGAAAAAGATCTTTCTTGATATTATGATCTTGAGTACATGGCAAGAGTACTATATTGTTCATCTTTATGTGTGATACACGTTATATGTCTAATAATAGATGGTTTTACTTTATTGCCTACCACTTTGCTTCAAGACTGAATAAATTGAATCCAAATTTATCAAAAAAGAATGCAAAAAGTAGCTGTTAAAAGTATCCATGTACTTATGAGTCAATAGTAAATATGTAGTAAAATAATTTTCAAATTGAGATTCTCGACCCTTTCCTGCATAGATTTCAATGCAGCAATAAGTAAAATATTTATTTATTTATAGTGACATGTGTATATGAAACAATTACCTATTTCAAAATAATAACGTTACATCCAATCCACCACGGGACTTGTCACTTTGTCACTTTAAACTTTCAGTATTTTTAAATTACTGTGTGGTGTGACAACAAATGACAACATACATCAATTCAAAGTATCATGACAAATTGTTTTCAAAGACCTCTTTTTTCTTAGTTTCCAACCCTCTGCAACATATCTATATATAGAGGTATTTACTATATGAATTCATGATATTTACACACCTTTCTTCTGGTGAATAGGTACCGATGTTTCCGATTTCAACCTGTATTCAGTTAAATAAAGAAATTCTTAAATCACTGTACAAAGTATAATTACAGATTAAATGAAACTCATCTTCAATAGAATCTTTACACCAGAAACATTTCTGTCATTGAGATTAACATTCGTATATCTACCAATTTCAACTGCAAATGGGAGAATACCCAGAAGCTTTTGTAAAGTACCTTTTCAGTGATGTACATAACATATTTGTTCCGTACGTAATTAATGAAATATTAATGAAAAAATTGACACTTGTTGACAAATATGTAATGCAAATTATTCATAGTAAGTGGCGCCGGGAATATGAAAAAAAATCTGTCCCAGTCTAAATATTCTGCATTTAGGTAGAACGTAGTGGATAATAAAAGTTGTTTTTCCCCATGGGAATGAACTTAATGCCTGACAATGTCTTTTTAAAATTTTATGTATGCTTTGTATAATATTGACACTTTTATGTGTCGATGCCACAATGCAACTATATTTGAAAAATGGATTTCATGTCATGTTGTCTGCAATAGTCTGGGACCTGCTCACTCTGGATGTTTTAAACGGTTGACAACAGTTGTGACCCAAATTAGAAGCCTGACTGTTTTGCCATTGTGTAGTTTATGTATGCTTTTAATAAATAAATAAGTAGAAGCCTGTGTTTGTCAAAGTGATCATCAAAATATCAAATGGCTTGGCTTTTCAGGTGCCATATCTGTCTTATTGCATAGACACTTTAGAACAATGCAAAGTGGAATTTAATGGATGTTTTGCTATATCAGCCGTGTATCTATTTATGGGTTGGCTTTTAGTTATCAGTCCCTCCCCCACCCCAAGAAGACAACATGCATGCGGAGTTAAACTTTATTATATATAATTGTATCTGTCTAACTATAATGTATATACAGGTCCAGTAATAATACACAAGTTACAACTAAGATTATAAAATTACTGATAAATACAAGGTTACATAAATAAGTTAAAATAGTATGTAAGTTACGTGTGATAAATCTGATATACATGAATAAAAGTTACTTGTAGCATAGAAATGTACATACACACAGAGACATTAAAACACATAAAATAAGACTTTTAATAAATGATGTGATGTGGAAATCCAAGGTCACTGACAGAGGTCACATGACAAGGTCAGAGGTCACACACCAGATGCAAGTTCGAGGTCAGGTGAGTGACCCCTGTGGGTCACTCGCAGGTCAGAGGTCTACCCCCCTGGGTCACCTCAAGGTCAAAGGTCAGATGACTTGAAGCAAAGGTCAATGTGATATGAAAAGGTTATATTTGATGACATGACCCCTGAAAATGAGGGAGATTTAACCCAGGTGTGCTGTATACAGCACTTTAACTTTGAAATCTATGTTATTATACATCATACTAGACCCTCAAAAACCCAAACACGGGTTGGCTTTTAGTTATAAATGTGTCAATGGAATTTCTTTCCATAATGCTCACTTGATTTTTCATTTAACACAGCTTTTGATTTATTTATATTGATTTTTTTCAATTCAATATTTTTGTCTCAGTATTTTCTAATTATCTTATATTATTCAATGTTAAAATCTTCACTAATTATAAGCTAATTCATGTATACCAACGATACCTCAATTGTAGCAATAATCCAGCATCAGGTGTACTTTTAGAGATTTATTGTCCAGATAGTGTAGAACCACAGAACCTTGGGTGAAGCCTTCATGAGCATCCCTTGACTAACACTTATGTAAACTCTCGATTAAAGTTTCATGTTTTGGATAAGGACAAGGTCATGAACCAAAATTCAGATACGAAACAAGTTGTTACAACTTCCAAAAAAGTGTGAACAGGCCATAAACACACTGAGTTTCCCAATGAACGGAAGACTTTGTTCCTGTAAATCAGTAGATTAGATTAGAATATTAGTGGCCTGTAACATGACTTCCTCATGACCCAAAATTAAAGTACTTAGTTTAAATTGCAGAATAGTTCTGATAGTTGTGCATTTGGGGGATCATTTGGAGAATGAAATTTATATAAAGCTGTGTACTATTGATTGAATGATTCATTCATTCATTCCCTCTCCCACATTAATGCTGAATGTTTATGTTATACTTTCTTCTATTTTCTATTGACAAAAGCCGGTCTAATGACAAAGTCTAGTGTATCTGGAAATATTTCAAGAAAAATGCACATTGGCTAAAAATAGAGACTCCCCAAAGTTTCTGTTCAGACCGGTCTATTATAACAAAGACTCCAGGCCCTAGAGTCACGAATTTCATGCCAAAAGTTAAGACTTAAATCTGACACATTTTGGAAGAACTTTATAGCCTGTTGACAATGTCAGTCTAGTGCTTACATTAAGCTTGACATATAGGTGTTTTGTATTAATCAATGAAAAGGTCACAGAGATTTTAGTGAAGATTTATCTGGACAAAAGGTTTGATGTTGGTGCATTCTGTCTTTATAATCTGACATTATTCCTAGTAGGATATCCCCAAGATGACAAGATGTATATTCTGAAGCTGTGATAATTTATATATATTATACATACAGTGTAACCGTGGAAAGGTCAAGGTTGGATTTGACATCTGTATTAACAACCGGGACACACTATGGTCATGCATACAAGATAAGTATTACTGAGCCCCCTTTGAGGTCTAACATTGGCTAAATGTACACAAGTAACAGTACTTATATTGCTGTGTTTGGTACATTGGGACATGCCTTAAATTGGCCTACAATAATGTAAACAATAAATTCAACATCTAGTTGATCTGGAGTTCTGATACAAAAATCTAGATTTTTAAGCTCTATGTTGAGTGGTCATAAACCAATCTACAACGCCAATTTCCATGTAGAAATTACATCCTCACCACTAAAATGCATTGTTTAAGGGTAATTTATTTGGTTTTAGAAATGAGAGAAAAGACCGTACTTACAATAATTATTGTAATAATCAGTTAATAGGGTGAAAAGTAAAATATATCTTACCAAAATTGGGCCAAAAATCTCTCGGTGCCATTTTCTGGACTTGCTGTGTGGCCATCCTGCTTCACAACTTCATGTGACTCGTCCTGTGGAAGAGAGTGCAAAACTGACAAAGCATGTGATTGTCCACGACCAAATAGTCTTACGATGAAAAAGATAAGTCATATAACCTGCTCCCAACTTCTATGAATCATAAAGATAACTTGTAGGAAGAAGTCAGAATTTCGCTTGTGTAATATTCAGGAGACTTGTAAGGAGATAATTTCTATGACTAACCCTCTCATTTTTACAGCAGAGTGCATGCATAAACATAAGCCATAGCACCAACAAGATAAGTCTTAGCACCACTAAGATAAATTATAAGGGATTTTCCAGTTACAAAATTAGTTATAGTTACTCGTTGGCTCACAATGACAAGAATGGCTTGTATTCCCTAGTTTGTGTTCCTGACCTAAATGAGTGAAGTTATAAGTCCCACAGGTTCTATGAGGTAGTCGGGAGGCAAACTCGTGAGAGTTGTACTGGGGTATTAACTAATGCTTCTGTGATAATTTAATATAGGAATAAAGTTCCAAGATACTGAACTTAGTTGGTCCATAATTTGCCAGATAGCTATCCTTAATTTTTGCCATTTAAGTACAAGCTCGATAACATTATTACCTTTTGCCTAGTAGGTATTGTAATCTTGTTTGTTTGTTTGTTCCTTTGTCTTTCTGTCTGTGCACACAACTCAAAACCTATATATCGGATCTAGGACATCTACTTTAAACAAAGGAGGACTTAACCGTGGCGTGGTCCTTCTCAAAGATGCTCTGGGTTTGGGTTTAGATCTGAGGTCATAAATGATTTGCAATGTTTTGGCACTGCCTCTAGGCAAGGGTTTTTGTGTGTGCTCAGACACTGCTGCTTATTAAAAATACTTGTAAATTGCATGAAACCAAAAACTGACATATGTTTCCCAACACACTTGGGATTGTTTTCTCCTTATCATTTCCGTAAGACTATTTCACCTTATAGTGCAATACTGGCACTGAACCTCAATGTTGTTTTCTGGCCTTTGTAATATTATACTTACCCGTTTGTGGTTTGTGCCTTGTTTAATATCATAAATATGAGGCAAGTATAGTGGCCTCCAAAATAGATCTGAAAGTATGCAATATGAAGGGATGGATTCACACTGACGTTCCATATTTCCAAACCAGGGCCTGCCAGGGTGCCATAATAGAACAGTGGGACAGGGGTTAAATCATTAGTGTTTGCTTTAAATGTATTTATTCTGCCCCTTATTGCTTTATTCCATTAACTCTCGTATTATGTCACTTGATCCCTATTGTGTCTTGAGGAAAACTCATTTTATTCAGATGTAGTAGTTTCTGTGTTATTATCTTTAACAAGGAACTATGACCATGTCCTTACAGTGCTTCTATTTCAAAATCTTTGGATTGTTGATTGATTGTTGATATGCTTTTACTCCCAAACATCACAGGATAACTTTAGCAGGCACTTTTATTCACAGGCAGACAAGAATTAGCTCCAGAAGAAAATGATTATACTGGAATAGGGTTTGGGAGGCACCTTTTGTCCTCGACCTTTGGCCTCAAAAATAAACTGATGTCTGATTGTATGACCGCCCATTTTTAACAAGCTACTAAAAATATTCCAGCTATCTGCTAAAGATCTTCAATACAATCGTCAGCCAAAGCTCTTAAACCAGTCATTTTGCTCATATTTTTAATTTACATTGTCACATGCTTTTATTGACCCATTGTAAATCAGGGTAAAAATTAGAAAAATATTCAAGCAGTTTTTAATCCTGACTAAATTTGAGGGTACAGATCATGATTCGGTGCTCCTGTTGTTTTCTACAAACCAACATATTTGAATTTATGAATTCATTGCAGTATGAATCAGCCATTAACCTGAGACGTTATATGGACACTGTGGTGAACTTATTATAGATAAAAGAATGAGATAAATTCCAATACAACATGCCTGTATCTAATATGATATGATTTGCAGAATTTATAGCCTATACATCACATATCTTAAATAGATATTGACTGTTTTATTTAAATTTATGGTATTGTATGTTATTTTGACTTTGTATAGGACCACAGAAGAAAATTTGGCAGGATTTTGACTGTTTAGAGTGAGGTTTTTCTGAAAAAATGCTATATATATGAACAACAAATACTAAAACTCACAAAAGCAATTCAATAGAGCCAGTTTTCGGGCAAAGCAATCAAGAAAATATCAATTCAATTAACAATCTTTGGGTTTATTCTTGTTAAAACAACATTAAAAGATTAATACACCAATGTTAAACATCCAATGTTAATCTATAACTAGGTTGGTCCCAACAAAGTACTGTGAAGTGGTATTATTTAGTCTAAGTACACACAATACAGAAGTTTTATAATATGATGACTTCCAGCATTACAGCTGACTAAAATTAAAGTAATTCTGTCTACCTGCAAGTACCATTCCTAGTGTTACTACTAACTACTAACACATACACTATGTACCTATATACACTAACTCCAATCTGTGAACATTTACAATAAAGTATTACATCTACTAACATGACTTCATAATTCATGTTAAGTTCTAAGTTAAGATTGGTTAAGATGAATAATGATGATACATAAAATGTTGCATAAAGCATACAATTGGACCTAAAATAGCATTTTTAGAAGTTTCTACTTTAAAATATTTATCCACACCTTTCTCTCGGCACATAGCCGAGAAATGGTTTGAGATATTGTCATTATAACAAAATTTAGCATAATCTATGGCTAGTGGAAACCCAAACTGAATATATTCAGCTAGTATTTTATAATCATAATTTTCATTAGGTATCTCCAATTCTGTACCTTCAGATCCGAAACTAGTGGTATTCTGACTCCCATGTAATTAGGAAGTTGGTATGATCTCACTTTATTAGTTATTTTATTAAGCCAGGTTGCAGTGGATTCGAATGGAATAGTTTCCCCGACCTCGAGGTTATCCAATATTGGAATAGTATAAGGTATAAAGCCATGCTGGCATTCTATTCATGTCCCACCCACGACCTTATGGTCGCAGCAAGAATCAACCAACTGACATTCGCGTTGGTGTGCTTGCGTGTGTAATATCCATGTTGATTCATTAACTAATGTATCAGAAAACAATGCTTCCTTAGTTGTACTATCATGATTAACTAAAGAGTTATATAAACTCTGATTGAATAAAATAAAATTATCTAATAAAATTTGACTAAAAGACTGTAACTTATCTATTTGTACACATGTTGAGTTGTGAGATTGACATGTGCCTGTATTTCCATGCTGGAATGATTGATTGAAACTATAAACATTACTTTCATTGAGTAATTCACTCATTGAATACACATTTTCAATAATACTATATTTTTGAAGCAATGTATTTATACTTTCAGCATTGTTAATACAGAACACTTGGTCATTTTTGTAACCAGAAGAATTGACCGTGTGTGAATCAAGTGTAGCAGTACTTACCTGGCTATTTAGTGCAATATGTCTATTATAACATATAACTTTGTTAGTATTACAACTTAAAGAACTACTTTCATCTTCAATATCATTTGTGACACTAGATTTTGGCATGTTTATACCACCATTCTCTTTATCTGGCACAACTTGTATTTCTTTACATTGTGGGACAGGTTCAAACCCGGCACCTTTAATGGTGCTTCTTCGATCCAGCTACCATGACATAATTTAATTATGTTATTTGTTTGCAATTTATCTATATCTGTAACTGAAAGATTATGTTTGAAATACCACTTAGCTTCTGATTCAATTTTAATCATTAAATCACTAAGCCAGTGACTGTGGCTATCATAAGAAATCAATTGGTCGTGTTTGTTAGGATCACAATAACCGTTTCCCATCTGATAATAAATCATTTGACATTCAGATTCCATAGGCAGTTGTGACCAAATATGGTTAAACTTTCTGTTTGTCAGCCCTGGAAGTCATATTATCATTTTTTGTACTAGCATTGCGCATGCGCATACACTGACTTACTGGATGGTCATAACGTTTTTTGGTTTCCTTAAAGCAATACGAGCATGCATGTTGGTACATTATTCCTGCACTGACATGGTCATTCTCATGTTTACATTTGCCTTTATTGAAAAATACACAAGTTTGACTACTTTGATTTGGACTACTTTTAACAGATTGGAGTAGTCGTTGAGTGTACCTCACTCTACATTTTTCTATACTTTCTGTATCTTCCCATGAAATTAAACCTCTTTCTACTTCTTGTAGGACAGCTGCATGTGTTCTTCTAACCATACCTAATGAAAGTTCAACAGCATCTTGCATGAGGTGTGAGAAATGAATTAACATTTGATTCCTAATTGTATTATCACTTTCTTCTAAGATACATAACAACATACCCTGTACCGACTGCTCATTGCTCATCTCATCGTATACTGGCTGTTTGGTACCAACAGGTACCGTACAAAAATTGTGTGGCCAATTCGTTTGGACTTTAACTTTTGTAACCCCTACTCTATAATGACCAGATTTGCATGAAGTGAGCCTACCTGCAAACTCTGTTCTAGAGATGTCTTGATATTCCTGCAAACGCCTTTCAACTACAGCTTGTATATGGGCGTCTTCTTTAAGAGTCTGGATAGATGGCAACATCTGTGATTTGGGTGAACTCTGAGCAGATGGCACTACAGAAAGGTCTCCTATACTACTTCTTTCCTCTTGCTTTTGTAGTCGTACATCCTGTTCTTTAACCTGTTTACCCATATTAGCCATCACATCAATTAAAATGTCTAATTTTTTGCGAGATAGCCATCTCCTGATCATTGGAACAAGTATTTTCTTCCACCACTGACATTGAAGCTGTGTTCTTGTCAGTTGTGGCAGCATCTTTTTTAGTTTTCTTTCTACCCATTATGCCGAGTAAGGAAATCAACTGTGAACTATCAAGCAATTGCGATACGTTCTACAGATCATATAACCTTTATTGGCAAGCAAGAAAAGTTCCTCTCAGGGGCCGGTTTCATGAAAAGTCTCAAACTGAGCCAGACTCAAGGCTGAGTCAGGGTCTCAAATCTGAGACTTTTGTCTCGGCTGAGTTTTTGGCTCAAATGGATTTCACAAAGGGTGGATCAGCTGAGACCAGTCTCAAGTTATGGCCTCAACTTTTTAATCTCATTTCATATATTTAGTGGGCTTATTTTTAGTTTAAAAAGTTATTTTTCATGATTATTATCATTTTAAATATCTTTAATACTCATAATACAAAGAAATTATATGATAATATATTATTCTAAGTGATCCATAAGATTGAGACTCAACTGAGGTTGAGTCTGGCTTTGAGTCCACCCTTGAGGCCTGTCACTTGATAATAGCCTGTAAAGCATGTCAATTCTATTGACTTTTGTTATTAATAAATATTGAATATGTGGCTGTAATTACAAAATAAAATGAAAATAGAAGATTTCAAGATTTATCAATTTCATTTTGGAACAAATTGTATCGCTTTATGTATGTGTTTTTTTGGCATCAAAGCTTGGACTCAAATTTGAGACACCTCCTTCATGGGCTCAAATTTGAGCCTGTGACTGAGCCAGGTCTCAAGTTGAGCTTGTTTGTGAAATGCATTGAGTCTGAGATCACAGACTCAGCAAAATATTTCCAAAATTTGAGACAAAGTCTCAACTTTTGAGTCTGACTCAAGGCTTAAGTCTGTTCATGAAACCGGCCCCAGGTCACATGCCAACCCCACAACAATTTCCTTGTGGCTCAGACCCCTACTTTATAATCAAAAATATTTGGCGGCAAAGGACCTTGACTTTCATGACCCTCACGCCATGTCTGGTTTCTAAAATAATTCACCATGAGTAATTCATTGTTCACCCAGACTTTGGAACTCGACCAGTTCAAAGACATTACATAGGCCAGACTTTAATAATTCTACTTTTCCCAAAACTAAAATAGTGTGCTAGTCCATTGTATTACCTACGCATCACCCCAAAACATGTAAAACCCACCTTATGTGAAAATAATAATGTACATAAGCAAACTGACAGACTCTATTACAAAACCTACACCCCTACTCTCTGGGAGAAGGTAGTAGGATAAAGATAAAGGAATTTCTACTTCTTGTCACCATAAATTGGTGCTGGCCATAATTTGGCTAACAAAAAGAAGAACAATAAAAGCAACTTTTAGCCAATCGGAATCTCTGATACAAAATACAGCTTTGTAAGTTGTAGATTGATTGGTTTTATACTAATTTAGGAAGCTACTTTTATGTATTTTTTATGTTTTTATTAGGTTAGAGTAGAGAGGAAGTACTAAGACGAATAAACAGCTTTTATTGGATTAATATCAAAAGATAGAGGGTTCATTTATTTGTCAAAATCGTTTGCAATTTATACAATCCCCAGTGGATGTGTAATGCTCTCCATTCTCTTGTATGTTAATGGCACACACACTTTAGATAGAGGCAAATCCTGCAATTTACTATACGTGCAGTATGCAGTAAGATTAATATTTACTATTCTGTCAGGGTAAGTGATGAGCAGAGAAAACTACTGATATTGTACTATTTGTACATTTTTATTTGGGGTTTTACATCACTTTCAACACTGTACCGGTCATATCACGATGGGTAATTGGAAGGGCAGAGGAAACCAGTACATACAGTTCATTAGGGTTCTGTACTGTAAACTGCCAACCAACGGCAAGCAACTACCAGCTTTCCCACTTGAGGCCTTGGCGGGGACCGAACCCCGGCATCAGAGGTGGGAGGCGAGAGTGTTACCACTCTGCCACCGTGGCCCCTACTATTTGTACAATTAGTATAACAGGAGCACTTGTAGAGTGTACATTTCCTCTAAGGCATGTAATAATTTGGATTTTGTCATTTACTTATTATTTCTTATTATTACTAGCTGAGCGTGCGTTACTAGGGGATTATCAGTGCAGAATCAAGTCTTTGAAAACACAGTATTTTATTGCTAGCCGGTCCGTGGTCCAATAATGAGTATTATTGACTGGGTTCTGACGTCACCATATATTTGTTTACAAATATTGTACTCTCACTTGAAATTTTTAACTTGCAATATCAGACTTATTACTGCACGGATTTAAACCAAACGGAAGGATTGCAGAATTCCCCTCCCGGAAGTAGAAAGGCGTAGGAATATCACTGAATTTTTTTCTGCAAAAATATAGTTCCTAAGTATATTGAAAATAAGAGACGTGGACAGGTAGACAGGTAGGCAGGTAGACATGTAGGCAGGTAGACAGGTTGGCTAGTAGGCAGATCGACTGGTAGGCAGGTCGGCGGGTCGGCAGGTCGGCGGGTCGGCAGGTCATTATTAGGGACATACCAAAAAATCCATTCTCTATGTATATTTAGAGCACAAATTCCCCAGAAATCAAAATTATGTTATTATTCATATATAAATGTTTTTTTAAAGATTATCATAACATTTTTGTCATAAAATTTTTTGTCTAAAGTAATAAATTGAAATTTCCTTTTCTTCTGTGAAATATATTATCAATGTGCCGACCTCCCTACCTGTCTACCTGCCGACCTGTCTACCAGCCGACCTGTCCACCTGCCTACACGTCTACTTACTTATTTACATATTTATTAATTTGTATTATTTTATTTCATTTTATTTATTTTTATTGCATATATATACAAATATATATCTACATATATATATATAGATAGATATGTGACGGAACTACTTTCAGCTATATCCGGGAGGGGAATTCTGCAATTTAGCCAACCAAACAAAAACAAAAAGAGGCAGTGTAGTGATATCTTTACAATGATATAAACAATTTGTTAGTGGGTTAACTGATTATTGTGAAAAAATGGCTCTTGTTTACGGAAAAAAAACATATAAACCACTTCAAAACAAAACGTCATGGTGACGTATTTTTATCAGTCTCTACTTATATGATGTCACAACATTAATTTGATTAGTACAACGTCCAGTTATATGAAATTCTGCTAGTAATAATAGTAATAATGTAATTTTTATATGCAATATGCTGTAGAAATGGACCTTCATCAATGATTATCAGCCTTTCACATCCATTAGTGCCCTCGGCAAGCCTCGGGCACTAATGGATGTGTCAGGCTGATAATCATTGATGGCGGTCCATTTCTACAGCATATTGCCCTGTAAAATTACATTATTGTACTATTATTATTTTATTCAGATGTAGTAGCATCTTCTGATTTGTTCATGAATTTACAACTAGGAGTATTTGTATAATGCTGAAAATAATACATCCATGCGGAGGTAAGAAGCAATTCGTCACACAAAGCCTTTACTGCAGGCAATGGATTTTTGAGTTGCAAATGTTGATATTGCAGAAAAATCACAAAATCAATTCTGGTTTTGATATTTGAATAAGGTTCCACATCCTCTTTGAAGAGGATCAACACAGGTAGGCACAGGACAGAACCATAGATAGACACCACCTTGTTTGAAAATAATGTGACCCCTATCCAAATTACAGTCATTCAGTTATCACGGATAAACAGATGCAATTACAATACAGTAATAAATACTCTATTTAAAATACTAATGAGCCAATGGAAATTTAAGTTTCAATTCTGTGTTCATTTATACATATTTCTATTAGACTAGTCTCTTCAAGAGATCCCACACTTCATAATCAGATTACCATTTTGCTTGGTGTTAGACCAATGCATTAACGTCTGACTTTTTGGCATTGTAACTACCTTTTTTTCCAACAGGATATACACTCAAAAGATTTAATGAGAGGAAAATCGTACTTAATCATGGGTTGGAATGCTTTTTTTCTTCCTCTTTTACAGAAGTGAATCTAAGATATTTTAGGCTCTCAGTCAGAAAAGTGATGTTTTACAGCATATTTCTGATCTTTATGACCACATATAATATTTTAAAACTTGGTCAACGAGTACATGTCAATGAAAATTGCCATCTGTATAGACAGTCACTACTTGCCTTTAACAATAAAGGGAGTGGTATCTTCTACGATGACCTGCGCCTTGTCTGGGTTGTCATTCAAGTTTTCCAAAATGGCCATTTGCTTGTGATGGATCGGGAACTTTCATTTTTTTTAATAATATAATTATTGCTATAAATTCTGTATGTTTTCAAATTATTTTAACCATATTATGGTACGTATAACATGGAATTTAATATTGCCAATTAAAGAGAGTAATATTTGTGCTGACAATTTTGTTTAAAAGCAAAATACAAATTTTCAGGTGATAACTGGAGATTGACAACTCTTAAACTGAGGCACACTTTTAATTTAAGACAAATATATAAAATAATTATTTGATAACATTATACAGTAAAAATGTACACATATATGTACATATAATATCAAAGTGTGCCCCATATGAGTTGACCAAAAATATTTTTTTTATTTTATGTTTTCTCTACTAATGCAGAGTATAACTACAAATGCTCATCAACCAAACTGGTGGATAATATCGGACCTTTTATTGCAGAATGAAGTGCTCCAGAAGCCCTTGTATAAGACTTGCACAGTAGTTTAAAATTTATGTTCCTTAAATTTTGATCTTTCAACTATAAAGTCAATACATCCCACAAAAAATTCTTTAAGTCGTTTAGACAAAATAGACCAAGTTTTTAGAGCTCCCTCCCTCTTCATATAACAACCATTCCCTCATTAGTTTAATATTCTTTAGGAAGCATCTCGAGTACTCCATCCTCAGCTCAAGTTTCCCCACTTATTGTTTTACCCTTGTTCACACCAACAATCCTGACCTAAATATTCCTTAAACTATTGCTTTGGCTTAACACACCGAGTTCCCCAATGTGAGTAGAAGCTGCACCTGCAAAGCAGTAGATTAAAATAGATTAGTAAAAACTATGTAATCTTTCAGCAAATGAAAACTTTCAGATTTTTATATTTTATTCGCTTTAATTTGTGACATCACAATGGAAACAGAAATCAACATACTTGTAACATGAGAGTGTGCTGTACAAATGAAAGTGACATCTAGACACTGTTACAGCAACTGATATATGATGTACAATAGTGGTACAAGAAACACAATTGTTGCTAAACCAAAATAGTCACATTTACAAAATTGCCCCATCAAGTTTTTAGCTGTATAAAATAGCCAGTACGACTTATGTCACCGATAGTAAAACAGATATAATTTAGAAAGCAGTCATACAATGCATACCAACAGAGCCTGTTTCGAAACAAAAATCAGAATTCTTCGTATCCAGAGTATGATCTGAATCTTTCGTAAAAAATGTAACTGCTTGTTAAGACCTTTGGCCCTCCCACATATAATTTCATAAAGATCTGCTCATTACTTTTAGTGTAATTTCAATGATAAAGCCGAAGTCATTGTAAATACATGAAATATGGGACGTTTAAGAATAAGATAGTTTTTTTTGGTATCCAGAATACAAAATAAATTTTTTCAAGGGTTATGTCAACCAGAAAGCCAAAGTCATTGCAAAAACAGTGAAAATGGAAACTTTGAAATTTTAGGGTTATTTTGTAACTAGAATATGACATGGACCTTTTACAAAATTTATTCACTTTTTTGGTGAGACCCTACTACACCATTTAAAAAGGGATACCTGAGGGTGCCTCATCGGATATGTGTGAATGAAATATAAAATACTTTAATGTTCAATTAGTTTGCAAAACTAGAAAGAAACAGAATCTGTAATTTTGAAATTCAATTTTTCTTTTGGTTGTCTGGAGTTCTAATTTGAGCTTAACATGTCACTAAACTAAATAAATGTTGTAAAATCTCAGTGAGCACCTAAAACACCATAATTATGCAATCAGTAGTGTAGGATCATTTTGGACATACACTGGTCATAGACATCCATTAATCCAAGTGGAAGAGGTGTCTAACAATTGGCTTTGTTGGCCTATTTGTGAACATCCTGAACTGTCATATTTATGTTCCTTGTGGGCTTAGGTTCAGGTCTCTGAGGGATGAGGGAAGAATCATCAAAACGACATAAGGAAACAATATGCAAATTACAGGGGATTAAAACAGAAAATTATAAAACACTGCATTAGAATGGTGGATTTCCTGTGTAACAAAGGGATAATATTTAATCACAATACAAATCAACACCTCATGAAAGTGAAAATATTGAAAACACAATAACACCTGTTATTTGCTTTATCATAATATAGGATATTGAGTACATCATTTTTGGTTTCATTTTAATCAGTTACACCATACTTGATTCACATGCTTAAGGGTTGTAATTCGTTAATCCTCATTTTATGCACTCGATTGATGATCTGCAATTTGCAAATGATATTTTTACGCCAGTATTTCCATGGAACAGAAGGTGATTGACAATAGGTGATAAGTGACATGACTTTTTTAGTAAACAAATTCCATGAGAATAGGCTATGAGTTTGTAAATATATTTTTTTTTAATATTAGAGTTTTGCTTTATTATTGTTAAAATCATTCTGAAACTAAACGTATATGTGTACACAGACAAATCAATTATTAAAAAGTGCTCACAAATACCAAATCACATACATGGAAAAGGAGCGTAAGATTTGACAAAGTTTGTTTTCGGAATTGTATTCATCCTACAGTAATACTTATAAATTAAAGGGGCTAGACTAAATGCACGGCCTAACAGAAGTTCCTGTCTCCTGTATGTTCTTGTCCTATTGATTTTGGCATTAGCTGTACACCACTTCAGTACTAAAAAGTTTCATTTGGTTTAGACAGATGGGAAGACATACTTCATTTTACAAACCTTTTACAAAACCAAGCCCTATATAGGTATATACGTCACTTTGAACATTATTACCGACCTGAGGTCCCGGGTCATTTACACATAAGCAATTACAAATTCAATAATGTAAAACAAAAAAATAGTTAGTACTCACCAGGGGATCCAACCCAGATGCATAAGTTAGAACAAGCCAATGGGTTTAGATATATTTTAATTATTCTAAAATCTTTAGGTTTACATAATATATTTTTACACCTAAATTAAAAATATGTAAGCTCCTATATCACACCCTTACTCAAGCAATTAGGACCAATTCCACATTGATGTGTGAGCAAATAGTCACACATAGGGTTCGCACCTTAAAAACTTAACTAAGTACTTGTACTTTGAACAAAAAATAGTGTAACACTTACCACCATGCTCGAGAGGGGGCAACCTACTGTTGGGATTTCAGATACTGTTACATTTTATCTATCCTATGTGACGGGTAGTAAACTATGTGCTACAGCATTTTTAAATTGACATAACATAATGTCAACAATAAATTCAAAAGCTTGCCGATCTGGTTTGCTAATACAAACATCAAGCTTTTTAATATTTATAAGCTGTATGTTGTGTGGTCATAAACCAATTAAATGGGTTCAAAGTAAAAAATATCTCACCAAATTTTGGCCAATAATTCCCCAGTGCCACTTCTTAGACTTGTTATGGGACCACCCTGCAATATAACTTTAGTCTATGACTAGTTCTGTTGCAAAAGAGTGGGAAACTAACAGCATGTTATTGTTCAAAGGAAAAATAGTCAAAAAGATAAGTTGTATACCTTGCTCCAAACCTCTATTAATCATAGGGTTTTCTTATAGCAATAAACCCCAATAATTCTTGTGCAATATTCAGGAGACTTGTTGGGGAAGAACCTCTATAACTAACCCAAAGTGTACACAGTAGGTCTTAACACCATAAACATAAGTCGTAGCAGAGACAAGATAAGTCTTAATATTATTAATAAGTTGTAGGAGATTAACCAGTAGAATTATTAGTCATAACTACTTGGGACATAAACGTTCCCTCACAAAAGTTTTCAAATTGGTTGAAAATTAAGAGTGGCCACTATTGCTTGGAGTATGTTTAAGACTTTTAAGAGATAAGTTGTACAACTTTACAATTTAGCAAAAACTACAGGTGGCTACAAAGTAAACCTGTGAGAGTAGAAATGAGTATAAATTAATGCTTCTATGATAATTTAATGAGGAAATAATGAAGTTCCAAGACAACTATCTTAGTTGTTGAAAAGTTTGTCAGTTGGCCATCTTTAATTCTGTTTGTTTGCTCGTTGTTTTTCTGTGCAGCTAACTTGAAAACTACACATCAGATCTGGTTCATATATTACATAACTCTAACTCTGGCACAATCCTCCTTAAACATGCTCTGGAACCGGATCTAGATCTAAATCCAGAATTGCTTTTGCTATTGTTTGGCAATATCAACAAACAATGATATGTATTTTCAAACACACTTGGTACTGTTATTACTGTTATTACTAACTTCCATTTCCTTAGGACTCATTGTTGTTTCCTTAAGACTCATAGCTCATTGTACAATAATGGCTTCGAAACGCAGCATTGGTTTCAGGTTATTATTATATGATGCTAACCAGTTGGTGGCTTGTGCCTTGCTTATTTATAAATATGGTCTTCAAAATTGTTCTGAATATATGCAATATGAAGGGATGGATTCACCCTATGTTGTTCCATGTTTTCCAAACCAAGCAGGGGTTACATCATTAGTGTTTGCTGTAAATGTATTTATTCTGTCCCTTATTGCCTTATTCCATTAACTCTCTTATTGTTGTCACTTGATCCCTATTGTGTCTTGAGCAAAACTCATTTTGTTCAGATTTAGTAGTTTTTTTTCATCTTATAATCTACAACAAAGAATTATGGCTATGACCTAACAGTCCTTCTATTTAAAATATTTAGATTTTTATTGAAATGCTTTTACTCCCAAACATCACAGGATCACTGCAGTAGACACTTTGTTTCACAAGCAGAGAGGAATTACTACAGAGGTGGTAAGAAGAGGGAATAGGTCATTCTGAAATAGGGGTTGGGAGATAAAGTTTGTACTCAACCTTCCGTCTTTAACCTTAGACATAACATGGACATTGTAGAAGACTTATTACTTTATAATAAGCCATTCCATTACTTTATAATAAGCCAAGATAAAAGATGCGGATACCAAAACATAAATTCCAATACAGAATGCTTGGATTTCAAAATGTCATTGGTTGGGTGTCAAAAATGGGAGGATTGTCAGTGTATATTAAAGGTGATCTATGTAAACAATCCCTGTTTGATCTGAAATATCAATATAATTCAGCACAAAGTTCTCCCAGTGATTTTTAAATAAAATGATGAAGACTGTAATTAATTTGTGAATAAATGTTATCTTTGTACAATTTTCAATGGGATTTGCAGAATTTATAACTTATACATCGCCTATATATGACATATTTAATTAAATATTATTGTGAGTTATTTTGACTTTGTATAGCACAACAGAAGATACCCTGTGGAGGAGTTTGACTGTTTACATTAAGGGTTTACTGAATCAATGTTACATACAAAAAACATAGTACTAGTTTTCGAGTGATGTGTATAGACAAACAACCCCTATCACAATGACCCCACCCATACCATTTGGGGGAGGTGGTAAGGTACAGACATTTCTACTAATTGTGACCATATCTTGGCACAGACTATAAATTGGCTGAAAAAATGCAACTTTTAGCCAATCATAATCTCTTATTCAAAATACAGCTTTATAAATTGTATGTTTATTGGTTTTATGTCAATTTAGAAAGTCATTTTTATGTATTTAGGAATTACTGTAAAATACTACCACAAGTCATTAAAGTCAAACAAACGGCTTTTATTGAATTAATATCAAAGGAGATAGGGTTCATTTATTTGTCAAAATCTATTGCAATTTATACGACCCCCCACTGGATGTGGCATGGCTATCCATTGTCTTGTATATTAATGGCTGACAGTTTAATGTATCAGACCAACAAATGTCACACACTTTATGTGTATAGTAAACATGTTATTTACTACCCACATAAAAGCAGTAAGATTAATGTTTAGTATTCTGCCAGAGTTACTGGTTACCAACAGAGAAGCTTCTGATATTGCACTCTATGTAAAATAAGTACAACAAGAGTACTCATAGAGTCCAGACCTCCTCCAAGACATGTAATAATAAAATGGGAAAATCCAGATGATGTGTTTTTTTTTGTATCAGGATGGTGATTCAGATTACTCTCAAAATTTAATGGTATCTGAATTGGATCAAGACCCATCTTCTGATTTATTTTTTCATGAAGTTCCAGCCAGTATTATTTGCATCATCCTGGAAATAATACCTCCATGGCAGAGTTAACAAACAATTCGTGAGAATGAACAAAGCCTTGACTGCGGGCAGTGCTGACAAAAAGATGGATTTTCATTCCACAGCCAGACTGGGATCATCGTTTTGGATGTGGGTTAAAAATGGAAGAGGAAGAGAACCAAGCCTTGATGAGACGCAAGCCACAGATAGATGACCCTGACCTTATGTGAAAATATAACCCTGATCAGATAATTCTTTTTCTGAATTTTGAATGTGAGAGATTGCAGAAAAATCATAAAAACAATTCTGGTTTTGCAATCTACATCATCTTTGAGGAGGACTGTTACATGAGTAGACCCCATCTTGTGTAAAAATATAACTATGATCAGATGAACAGTTCTTGATATATGCACACAGATATTACTTAAAAAGTCCCAAAAACAAATTCGATTCTGGATACTAATGATCTTTGCGGAGGAAAGAGTCATAGGTATACACATCCTTGTACGAAAATATGACCCCTATCCAATTTAGAGTCTTCCAGTTACTTGCACTAATAAACAGACAAATATGATTACAATGCAGCAATTGAATACTGTATTTATAGTATATAAGGATCCAAACGGAAATTTAAGTTTCAGTTCTCTCTCCATTTATACTTCTTTGTGTCTATTAGATTAGTCATTTCAAGAGTTGCTAGACTTTATAATCAGATTACCATTCAGCTTGGTGTCAGACTAATGCATTGACGTCTGACTTTTTGGCATTGTAATTACATTCCCTCCAACTGGATATCCAGACACAAGATTTAATGAGAGGAAAATTGTACCCTATTGTGAGTGGGAATTCTTGCTTTATTTCTGTTTTATAGACGTGACTCTAATGTCTTTTTAGGCATTGGAGACTTCTGAGTCAGAAAACTGATCCTTTACCGTATATTTTTTATCTTTATGATCACATATAACATTGTAAAATTTAGTCCACCAGTACACCTCAGTGGAAAGCGCCACCTGAATAGACTGGTCACCAGTCGCCTTTAACAATAAAGGGACTGGTATGTCCTATGATGAACTTCACCTAATCTGGCTGTCATACAGCTTTTCCTTTTTAAAGTGGCCATCTGACTGTCATGCATTGGGAACATTCATGATTCCTTTTTAATAATTTAATTACTTATATTAATTTTGTATGTGTTCAAATTATGTTAACCATATATTTTGGTAGTTATAATATGAAATATTGCCAATTAAATAAAGTAATATTTGTGCTGATAATTTTATTTAAAAACAAAATTCGTATTTTCTAGTGATAACTGGAGATTGGCAATATTGAAACTGAAGCACGCTTTTAATTAAAGACAAATTTATAAAATACTAATGTGATAACATTATGCGGTAAAAAATGTATACATATATGTAAACAACCTGATGTCAAAATGTGCCCCATATAAGGTAATCAAAAATATATTTTATTTAATTTTTTATGCATCTCTTTTTTATGTACTATTGCTAGATGCATCTTTAAACGGTAGTTGCAGTAGCCCATACCAGACCCTTTATTGCATTGTAAAGTGGTCCAGAAGTCCAGCAAACAATCTGTATACCTTGTATGCCAGACATGCACAGCAGTAAGGAGGGAAGTCTGACTAAACGAGGAGGGTGAGAACAGTGTAGTATATCTGTATCATATTTCAGTCCCCACCCCAAGACAGTAAGACAACAGGTTGAGGGCTCTTTATTTTAATACAGTTAACAGAGTAAATGTGTAGATATATAGTTACTACTAAAAATTATATACAAGTCAAATGATGTACACAGTATCGTTAATATGTAAATATAGTATCAAAGTTAATGCAAAATGACTTGTTAAATTCATGATCAATCAATCTAGAGTCATTGTCCATATAGATCATGAAAGTGATAGATTAAAATTACTTGATTTACAAAATAAACATAAAAACCTGAAAGTCTAAAGAGCCCCAGCATAAGGGTTGACCTTGTTGAAGGTCACAGTCAAACCTCACCTGTAAAAGGTCAAACTTTAACATAAGCAATAGCCTCTGTAAACGAGGCTGGATTTGAAGAAAATGACTTCAGTCTTGAATTTAAGGTCACCCTAACAGCTGGAGGTGATGAGACCTAAAGGTGTACAAAGAAAATTTGTAGAAGGTAGTGACATATGAAGGCCCTCAACCCCAACAGTAGGGACATTACACATTTATAGCAGCAGCCAGTAATGAAGCAAGGCTTTCACCTGCAGAATGATCAGCTTGAATATAGCGCCATACGCATTCAGAAGACCAGGTGCCATGGCATTTAATTTGCTGAATGGGCACGTGGGAATGTAGGCAAAGGTGGCACGTGACCTTCTGAAAGAGTGAAAGGTGAAAAAATGAGGATTCAAACCCAGGGACACATTGATTGTTTTTAAGCATTTTCTGACTTTTGAGTCAGTGAGGGGTTGCCAACTTATGTTACCATGGATCTGAAACAGTGATGTAACTGCCGACATGGGGTACATTTTGGTCAAGGCCTTAAGGGCCTTGTATGGACAAATAACTGGATTGGTTAACTTTGGAAGACAAATAACTTGTACAGCATCTCTGTTTTGCATTGTTTTGGTCCACTCGACCAATATTTTAAAAAATTCTTTGCTAAAAAACAAATCCTGCCCAGTGAGATGACGTGAGTGGTCAAAGGTGGTCAAGGAGTGAGGAGCCAGATTGGACAACCTCAGGAAGCCAAAAAAGCCAGTCAAGAAAATAGCTCTGAAGACCTTTGGACATTTTAAGTTCTCACAGGCCAGATATATCTTTTCAAGCATGTCAAGGTCAATGATATTGTGAGATACCAAGGTCAGAGGTCTGTTGATTCTTGACATACATTTGCAATTCTATGCTATCTTTGCCACTACCCGACCAACGTGACAACAAGTCAGCTACCCCCCTGATATGCACATATTGTACATCAATGTCAGCCAATGCACACACATACCATATATTTCGGGCACAGGCTCCTAAGTATGGGTCTTTGGTCTTCCCAGACCGGAGAACTGAGACCACTGCCTCGTTGTTGCATTTGATAAGGACTTTTCTACTGGCCCAGTGTGCTTGGAATAGCCTAACTGCTAGCAATATGTTGACCATTTCCAACTGAACTATAGACCAATTAATAAAGCCCAGGGGTATGGGAAGATGGTATACAAAATCACACCAACGCCCTCCAAGGCCAGTGAGGCATGCGTCAAGTTCCAGGGTGTGGTCAATAGGTCTGTGATAATACAAAGATACCCCATTGTACAGCAGCAAAAATTTTTCAAACCACCTAAGGTCACGCCTAAACTCAGTGGTCAGATGTATTTTTTGACTAGCATGGCCTGCCCTAAGAAGAGCCAACATTCTGTTCACAAATGCCCTGGCTGGCTTCACACAATTGTGTACATACTGTAAAAGACCCAACAAGGACTGTAGTTGGCGTTTGGTACATGTATTTCTTTGCGACCAGTGACACACTGTGTCATTTATTTGACGCAATTTGTCTGGTGGGATGGAAACAGTGCCATTCTCTGTATCTATCAAGACTCCCAGGCACACAACTTTTGTACTAGGGGCCACTAGCTTGCTATCACTGATAGTGAGACCTAATTCATTCATAAGATTGAATAGTGATGCAAACGACGCACGCGCGACGTCAGGAAAACCCACCCTAATGTAATCATCAATATAATCGATGTCGCAGAAACCTTTCTGACTCATGACATGACGCACTGCGTCGCTCAAACGATAAAAAATCTGGCTCCCGTGCCGTGTTCCAAATGGCAGACAAGTGTCCACATACGCGTCACGCCAGTGTAACCCAAGAAGGTCATAGTCGCCAGGGTCTATGCGCATGTGGCGAAATGCCCTGCTCACATCTATCTTGTACAGAAGGGCACCCCTCCCTATATGTTTGAGCTCATCTGTTATGACATCTACAGTAGGGAAAGTTAAGGCAAAAGGGGTAGGTGTCTTTGTCAATGCCAGAATTCACTGAGGCCCCTATGGGCCAGCTCAGGTCTATAATAACCCTACGCCTGTCAGAATTGGGTTTATTTCTGGTCATAAAGGGAGACGTGTGTAAATTTTTGATGGGATTTTCTTTGAAAGGCCCCAATATGGCACCATAGCTGGTTTCTTATTGTATGTACGCATCAACATCTTTTGGGTACTCTGTGGCGGAGGAATGATTGCCCCCCTCACAGTGCAACTGCCTATTTCTGTTAAAGTCTAAAGGAAAACCGAATCTGAGCAACTGCAACAGTTGCTGATCCCAATAATTTTTGAGTAATTTTTCCCAGACTTCTGCATTTAACTGTGACTTGACAGGGATACGTGCTTGCATAAAATTTGGCTTTCCTGTTTCCTTAACAATTTCATGAATTTCAATCAAGTCGTTTGTGTGTATAACATTGGTTTCAAACGTCTCAGGCATTTCTTGCTCCCCCAATGGTATGAAGCCAAAATCAAAGTCAGATTGTTCTCACCACTTCTGCAAAATCTGGCATTGGTTATCACCAATATCTAATTGATCACCAAATTGTTTGTGGCGCATAATACTATTAACAAACTTTTCTTCAACACCTACATGATTTACATCATATAATGGGATGTATTGATCTGTCAAGTTTGTGTCATTTGCACATGCCACGTTCACACTAGCCCGGTGTTCCGGATCCGGCTCAAGAGCAATGTGTTGATTCACAACCTGATCCGAATTTTGGTTACAAGGATTCAAACCGTGACCTGTGTGATGAGTAGGATCATTATCCTGAACCCCACTGAGATTCAAACCCAGACCCGAATCAGCAGAATGGCTAGCTTCAACATGAGCTTGCTCCACCCCAGAGATTTGCTCATCTCTCACGCTATTATTTCCATTCATACTCAACGCCAAAGGCTGGGCAACAGGGTGGCCAAAAATGTGCTGAGCACCGCCTTTATCAACACTGGACATCTTTGTGTCATTAGACTTCTGTTTTTGACATGTTTTTAGATTCAAACCTACAACAGCCTGTCTACTCTTGACAGCATTTTTTACATAAGCTACATTATCACTACTTTTTCTAGCCAAAGATGACTCAATGACCTTTGGTCTAACACCCGAGTTATAAAAGAACCTAGTTCTGTAGTGTTTAACAACTTCACATTTTACACCAAGTTTACAGTCATTCACTTGTGCTTTGTATGAAGAACCATTACTGCAGCTGTCCCTTCCTAGTGATGGGCAGCTGCTTGGTCGTTTTTTGCATTTTGCTCCTTGAAACTGCAGTCTTTCTCTGCATGACCCAATTGCTTACCCCCCATTAAACAAAAAGCACAAATATGTTTTTGTAACTTGCCATTGATCTCATGATCACGAGTATAGGTACAATTTCCAGATTGAAAGTTTTTGCAGAACCATGGTTTCTTACCCGGATCTGATGGCTTCGCCCACCCACCCCTGGCTAGAGCATGTTTCTGGGCATGGCCCCTTCGGATCCTGTCTATTCGATCCGTATCATCCCACTAGAGGGTACCCCGCTCCATTTCACACATAAGGACAGCATGAGCTGCCTTCGCCCCCTGCCATGTGAAATCTGTGGCATCCTCCATCAGATCGCTAAGGTAAGAAACCATGGTATCTTTGGTTTTGCTTGATTTTTCCTCCAAAATATTTTTGCAGAATCCCTGAACCCACTGAGTGAGAGACAGTTGGTCATAGGTGACCCTCAGTGAACACTCAGTACCTGATAAGTGTGAACAACCATTTAATTTCCTGATTCGCTTGTCAGCTTTCTTTTGCATGGACTGGGATTTCAAAAATGACAAAGAGGGACTGTCACTATCATTTGATGATGATTCACTAGTTTCGGACACAGGTACAAACTTTTTACTTTTTTTACTTTTCTTACTCGAAGCACTTTTGCTATGGTTAAAAAAGTCACTATTTGTACTTAACTTTCCTGGTCCGGAACTTGAGTTGGGGGTTTGTGCTGGGTCCTGTGGTGTGGACAAAATCCTCTGCTCTACCATGTCCAATCTGCTAGACATCTTCTTCAACTGGGCTAATATCTCCTCCTGGATCCGCTGTCCGCCCGAATCCGCCTGATCCGTAGCAAATGACACACTTGCAGCGGCAGCATCTCTAAGTCCATTTGGAATCTCCTCAGTATCAGTGTCAGAAGTGTTTATATAACGGCATTTCTTCCCAGTGGGTGGCAAATGTCTGTTCTTGCAAGTTTTGCATTTTTGTTTGTTATCAGGCATTTTTAACGTATTTTTATCAAATCACAATTACTGCAAATACATAAGAAAGAGACTCAGGCTCTCCCTTGGCAACCTCAGGCTTAAAATTCGGGACTAACATGAAAAATACGACCAATTGGCATAAATGCACAAGAATGAAATATAAGTTAGACCGTCCCTTAGTGCCTAGCACATAAAGCCTGATGTTGTCAAGATGACTGAATGTCTCTCCAAGCGGCAGAAAACTGATGTGTCACAACTCAACAAGTGTCACAGTGTCAATATAATCAACTTCCAGTGTTCAGCACAATGACTTGCATTCCATAAAATATGTTACAGGATAAATGACCGTTCATTTGAATGTACACTATCTTACACTTTTAAAAATAAAAACCACTCAATAAAAAACTAAAAGCATAAAATCAAAGTTCAAAATAAAAATTAAATCCATGTAATATGTCCTTCCCTCAAGGTCAAATCACAAAGTGACCCTATGCACTGGGGATAGTGGTTATAAACCAGGGAGGACCAAAGGGGACATGCACTGCATGGTACCCCAAATTCTCACAGTAATGTTATGTAAGTTAGGCTGGTATCCCAGACCAGCATTAGACTGGTAGCCCAAAGGGGTGATACAATACTGATACCAAACCTGTCTAGAGGCAGGACTGACATCCGGGGTGCCCACACACCCCAAGAGATAAGGAATGAATAATCACCCAATGTTGAAAAAGGTTTCAATCCATCAAATATTTGTATATTGCCATTTAAAATAAGTAAGCATTACGCGACAGCCATGTTTTGTGTGTTGTTCAAGCATTCATATATAAAGAAAGTACCATATAAATCTTATGTTGAACACTTCCTGTACGAAAAAATGCATCAACTTTTTTTGCAAATTTAATACATTATACAGATAATTGACATGTATTTGACTTTTTATATATTATCATATTATACTTTTTCTTACTTTTTTATACTTTTTCCAGAACATAAGAGATCAGGTTCACGTTGACGGATATCTAGGCGTCAGGAAATTTATTCCTTTGTGCCCCACCTCAGTGTGTAAGACTTAACTTTATGATATCCCAGCAAGTTGATTCTAATGAGGCATATGATTGGTTGAGTAATTCACCCGGGTGTAACTGGTGGTTAAATTGTTCTTTCCAACTATGGAAGTCAAAGGGAACACATGTTTAGACAAGAATCTTTCACCAGCTTACGTGAATTGGTTTTAAAGTCATATTTAACTATGTTTTAGTTTTCTATGGTTAGTTGGGGGCCACAGTGGCGAAGTGGTAACACATCCACCTCCCACCTCTGAGGCCTATGGTTCAATCCCCGAAACCTACGTCGGATAGTTTGTAGCTGCTTACTGATGTTGGGCAGTTTAAAAGTAAAGAATCTTGACCTACTGTATGTGCTGGTTTCCTCTGCCCACCCGTCGTGATATGGCCTATACACTGTTTTCATTGATAGTCCAAATAAATCAATTTTATGTTTGGTTAATAGTGACTGCTACTAGGCTTTTTGCATGTTATAGTAGATAGAGGACAGAAGATATAGCCTTAGGACACAGAGAAGAAAATTTTAATTTTTGGTTAAGATACACAAAATATGGTTGATTCACTGTTTTTGTGAAGTAGCCAACAGTAGTTTACTGAACAGTCCAGTGCCAGAGAACACTAGTTGACAGTAATCTCAGTACACCCTGCAAATCCAGTTCCAACGTAGAAGTAAAAGGAATATCAGGTCACATTCATTGTCAAACTACCAGGTCCAACTTGCGTATCTACTAGTTATGATTAAAGTAACTTATTGAATTTTATGCAGGTGTTCCACTGGAGCCGACCCTGTAACCAACCCTACGACTCTAGGGTCAGTTGCAAAAGTTGTAGAGGCCGTAACGACCTTCCCAACAAGATGTAGGGGGATGACGCCTTTGCCCTGATGCCTTGGCTGGTCAAGCCTTACAGTAGATGCCAACTGACCAGAGAATAGAGAATAGCCAACTACAGGATATCCAGGGGGAGAAGGGTGGTCAAGAACTCATTTGGTATACTTGTCAAGCAATTCAGCGTGCTCTTGACCACCATGGAGCAGAGGCCAAAAGTTGTGAGAGACATTGTGTTAACATGTGTGGTACTACATAACATGCTCAGAAGCCATCAGGGGCAGCACCACAGACCAGCCACTCCAGCTGACAACATACAACTACCACAGGGGGTCTACGGGAAACAGAGACATCATGAGAACTTAAGAAACCCATTGAGGGAGGCCAAACATTAAAACGAGAGCTACTGAAAGACTACTCAATCATGTGGGTTGATTGGGGTCTGGATTTTGTTTTTGGGGGTGGGGAGTGTTTATTTAAAATTGAGTTTTGTTTGGGGGGGTGGGGTTGGTTTTACTTTGATTTCTTAGGGGATTATTTTTTTTGAAAATTTTGTTTTGTTAAGTTTTTTTTTTTTTTTTTGGTTTTGTGGTGGAACTTTATTAATATTTGTTTAACATTCACTCATTCATTCACACAATTTTTTTTTGTGTACTGTGGGGAGGTGTAAGTGTTGGACGGTGTGCTTTTTTTGTTTTGGGACATAGACGTGTAGCTTGTTAATTGTTTTTGGAAGATTCGGGTGGCCCTTAAAAGGGCCGGGTTTGGTGCAACTTGTACAGGCTAATCCACTGATTTGGGCTGACTCTATCTCTGCTGGCTGGACTGGCTGGGAGGTCTTGACTGTTTATGATGAGTGGAAGATGGTACTGGTAATGGTGATGTTTGAAATTGAGAGGGAGAAAATGGCTGTGGTGTGTCCATCTGCTGATACTGCTGATACTGCAGCACACTGTGAATCGCTGCAAAGAGACTGGATAATCCAGAAGTGTTGTGCTGACTTTCCTCCTGTTGTGAAGGTGCAACTGAAGGTGAGTAGAAAAGCATCTGTCTGGAAGTCCCAGGCTGTTGGTCATCCACAACTATGTAAGAAGTTGTCTGTGCTGACCCTGATGAAACCTTGGTGGTTGCTGTACTTTGGCAATCACTGTAACAGGCTCTCCTGTGGCTATCTGTGTAGGCTGCACAACTGGAATGGAGACTGGTTGAGTTTCCGGTATGGTGAGCATGTATTCATATCTTGCTGTTGCCCGTGATGCTTGTGGAAGTTGATATGTGCTGACCTCTTGACTGTTGGTGACCTGTCTCTTGTGATCTTTGGCTTTGTACTGTATTTCACTGAGGAGCTTCACTGTCTCATTCCTGAAGGTTAAAAAGTCCCTTTCTTCAAGGTGTTCAATCTCAGAGTGGAGATAGTTGCAGAACGACTGTCTTGGACTTGGAGTGGGGTCCTGACGTGCACCCAGAAATGTGGAAATCATCAACCTCATCTGCTGGAACTAATCTAAGACTGGATCTGCAGACATAGTGTGGTAGTCGTGACTAGAGGCTGTCGTTGCTTAGGACTGGTGCTCAAAGGCTAATGAGTAACATCTGAGGCAATGCTGATTTCCGTCTCAGACTCTGTGTCCTTGGATGTATCTGGAACTGAAGCTGCGGCTGCAGAAGGCCTCAGGGGTGATTTGAATGCAAAAGACTTGGAAACTCCCTTCCTTCTGATGTGACCTCGTAAGAAACTGAAACTGTCCTTCAGCCAGGTCTGTCATTCTGTGGTCTTCTCAGCTGCTTGTTCTGACTTTGTCTGAGTGAGCTTGTCATATCTGGTATGTTGAGTATCAGTCTTGACAGGCAAGTTTCTGGTAGCTTCCAGCTGATCCCAAAGTCTTTCTTTCTTCTGCTTGTCTTTGAAACTGTCATTGGTCTTGTCATACAGTTCCTCGTGCTGTTTAATGAACTCCATGATGGCTTCTTTGTCTGAATCACTCAGGATAATGGACTTCATCTGGCCCTTCTTCTGTCTGGATTGAGTTGATTTTACATCAGTATCTCTGTCAGTTCACACTCTCTTCTCTCCTCTTTCTGGACTCTCTGTCCCTCTCACCCTATTAAATACTCTCCCTCATCCCTCAATATCTAATAATTCCTCAGTTTAGAGCTTACCAACCGCCCAGACACCAGCAGGGAGAGAAGGTAAGTAAAGAACCAAACTTACGTATTATGCCAGTCCAGCTTATATCCATGTGGTCTTTGACTTTATTTGGAACAAATACATCGACAACAACACCCACACACCCACCCCAGTTGTGAACCTATTTTTGAATTTTTTGTAATTATTTCAGTCTACGTTCAAACCTCCTGTTGGATCCTAACTTCCTTCTTCAATAGATTCAGGACCAGAATTTGTGTAGTACCAAAAGCAGGGCGACCAAACCAGGAGTGATAACCACCCTGATCAACTGGGATGTACTGAGATTTTGTGCTAATATTTTTCAATTAACTTCTACTTGTGGCACATTGTCATCATGAGCACTACTTTATCCGGCACCAGGTGAGCTTTTTTCTCTTTGAAATCTATCAAAAGACCTACCTGGTTCTGTAAGAATTCTCTATCTGGCATGTCTAAATCGGATTCAGAACTACTAACTACTGGGTTAATCAAGTAATTTTAATGTTGGTAAAAATCATTAGTAGTTAATAAACATATTTTAATCCCAGTTACTTTTCTGTGCTCTGGTGGGGCCACTTGAAATGTTGTATTTTCGTACATTCTCTGTTAATTTGGTACACAATAAACCAAATTAGTAATGAGGGTAAGAATAAGTAATTAGGGTAAGAATCATTCCCTTATTAATGTAATATCCTTTAAGACGTATCTTAAGACACAAGTCTTCAGCTCAAGTTCCTCCATGTTGCATTTTTCCATTGTTCAACCCTACAATCCTGGAACAGACACAGAACATTCCTCAAGTTATTGTTTTTTATGAAATATTTTGCAGAGTTCCCCCCTTACGAGTAGAATATTGCACTTGCAAAGCAGTACATCAGAATAGATTGTAGTACCTGTAAATTTTATCAAATTTACTCACTTTAATTGGTGAAATCAAAATGGTAACAGAAATCAACATACCTGTAACTTTGATAGAATACTTCTCAAATGAAAGTGTCTAAACACTGTTACCGCACCTAATATCTAATGTACAATAAAGGAGTGGAAATACAATCCATGATAGAATACATTCCCCCACCTCGAAGACTATAAAAATTGGGATTATAAATTTTATTATACAACAATTACATAGACTACTGAAATATTATTAAAGATCAGTTGCTTGGCATTAAGGATCAGTTACATCATAATGCAATCCAACATGTACACTGATATATATGTTAAATACAAAAACATGAAAAATAATAACATTAAAAGAGTCAAATTACCAGAGTTACATGTGTCAAAGGTCAGTTCAAAGGGTGATAGCACCCAAGTTCAAGGTCACACAGTAAAAAGTAAAGGTCAAAAAACCCAATCCACTCCCAATAGGTCAAAGATCACTCAGACCAAGGTCACAGTACCAACACTCCCCAGATAGTCAGACCTCTCCCACCAACAAAAGTACAATTCAAGATAGAACAAAATGACCACGTTTCAACTTTGGTGGCACCAATTTGAACTATACAAAATTGGGGTGAGGACACACTAGGTGTCCTCGACTTCAGTGGCTAATGCACATCCTTATTATTGTACTTTATGAAAACTAGTCTTGTTTCAATTGACCTAGTTTCTGATTGATCCACTGTGACCTAGCCATATTAATTCTCCCGCCTGAATCCACCATATTCATTAGAAATTTTAACTTTGAACAAACAGCATCAAATTTTATTCGATTTTATATCTCGATTTTTAACTTTTTGAAACTTGTGAGCTTCAGAGTGATGAAACTTCCAAGTTTCCCTGTGTTGCAGGTCTGAATAGCAGTGCACAGAAGTTCATGGAGTTACCACATGCGCTGCTTTAGTTGACCTGCTGAAACTCAAATATTTTGAGACATGCTTGTATTGCTCTGGATCTGGAGCGCTGATAAAGGGCTGTTTTCATTCTATTTTCACCTCTGGTGTTTCAACTCCAATTTAGCCCATAGCTTTGCAAGCATGTATCAGAATATTTTTCTCCTATTTTCCAGTTCAAGATGCCTCAGAAATTTTTCCAGTGCAATAATTGTATGGAAAAGCATGAGAGACCAGTGAATGCGAAGTGTCAAAGACAAAATGTGTCAGCTGATGATTCTGTTAGTTCCATGGACAGTGACATTCAATCTAACAGTAACTCTATTAGCCAGGATATCAGCATACAGATTCTAACAGAACTCAAACATCTTAGTGGTAGAATTCAGGAAGTGGAGAAAAAGGTGGAACAGCAGGATGCCAGCAAGGGATCGTCACCACACGTCGGGGTACACTTCCTCAAGCTGCATCTAAGCCGCCAGCAGATGAAGTCATTCTGCCCACTACCACCACCCTGGGGAGATCTGTCCAGGTACAGAGGGAGGTGGACACCAGACTGCAGGAACTCAGGACCTTAAACGAGAAAGGCAAGTTCAAGTCCCAAAGGGGCGGTTCTGACACTGTATATTGTAAACTAGAAGTTCCCTGGTCCCACAATTATATACTTACTGGTAGTACTAAGTCTAGGGCCAGTTATGACAATCTCTCTATGTCTCAGTGGGTGGCGGGCTTCTCTCAAATTATTAGAGAGCAAAGTGACCTTACTGTAAAAAATCAAATGCTGGATTACATGTCTGACCTCATGGAGGATTCTCATGATTTTGGCTGGCAGGCTGCTAAGATGGAGGAAGGTAAAGTGGCTTGGGGGGACACAAATAAAATAGATAGAATCAGAAGGGCTCATGCCCAGAAAATTCAGTCTGGTCAGGTGTCAGGAGTTGTCAATAAGAAAACTGTAAAGTCTAGAACTCCACTTCCATGTCAATTTTATCAGAAAGGAACTTGTGGCCAGTCCCAAGATCATGAGAATGGGGGTCAGTCTTACTTGCATGTGTGTTCTGTGTGTTTCAAAAATGGCAAGTCATACAGCCACCCTTCCAAGGATTGTAAGAAGCCAAAAAACGAGTAGGGCACTGCAGTACTGCAGTGCCAAAAATTACTGATTACAGCACTAGAGTGGTTGTTAATAGTACCTCTGATCAAGGCAGTAAAAACTGGAAGGGCGACTATTATAGGTTTGTTGGTATGTCATATGCACAAGTATTGAAAAATGGTGTGAATAAACGTCAAACATTGGTAAATAATAGTACCAAAAAAGTATGTCGTGTTTCTCATGAAAAACATGCTGTTAATACACCGCCTTGCACTTCTAATGTCAACAAAGTAGGCATCAATGTGACAACTGTCAAATATCAACCAAAACATGACCCTGTTGTTAGGGTGAATAATCAGGTCAGTAAACTTCATGATCATATTATTCATAGTGAAAAGCAATATGATTCACACGTGGATGGCATGGTGTGCACCAAGTTTTTCACAGCAAATAAATTTTCTTTGCTGGAAAATGAAAAAATGAGTGATTGTAATGACATTAATGTCACTCATGTTGATGGTTATTGCCACAATAATGCAGTTACAAGTCCAACGTGTAATACTCCAGTTACAAAGGTGAGTGTTCACTCAAACTTCACTAAAGACAACTCTGTTGCCGACGCCGTCGTTAGCCCACTTCTAGGCAATCGTTATAAAACCATTACTGCCACTAGAAAGAAGGAAGCTGGCACTGTAAATTGTTCAGTAGAAAACAAATTTGACTTTACCTTAATTTCTCGTCCTCATAACAGGACTCGCATTAAAAATGCAAAAAATACTGATATTTTTCGACTGTGGGATAGCCAAAATTACCAAAAGTTTGGGTTTATTCCCCTCAGTGACCTTGCCATCCCCAGTGTTAATAAAAGAATCCCTTTGCAAGGTATTTTGCTTCAGGCCAGGTATGATGTCTCTAAAGAAGGGAATTACAATTTCATGGGGGCTCAGATCCAAATACCTTCACAGCTGAATCCAGATGTCTGGCAGGACTACTTAATTGACTACTGGGATAAACAGCTCCCTTATCTTATCCGTTATGGATTTCCTCTGGACTTTGACACAGGTGTTGATTTAAATCATACGGAAGTGAATCATCCCTCAGCCAAACATCATGTACCAGATGTTAAAGCATATTTGGATGAGGAAGTAAATTATAAAGATGTCCTAGGCCCTTTCAGGGAAGCACCATACCCAGATTTACACATATCACCCTTTATGACCAGGGATAAACCGGGGGCCAAAAATAGAAGGGTCATAATCAACCTTAGTTACCCTCAAAACCACTCAGTTAATGCTGGAGTTCACAAAGATCAGTATTTAGGCACACAATTTGCCCTTACTCTCCCAAGTTTAGATAATATCACTGATGAGATTAAAAAGTTAGGAAAGGGATCTCTTATCTATAAAGTGGACGTCTCTAGGGCATTTCACCATGTTAAGATTGATCCAAAGGACTAATTTTTGTTAGGATTGAAGCTTGACCAATACTATCTGGACACTTGCCTGCCTTTTGGATTTAGGCATGGTTCTTCGATCTTTCAGAGATTAAGCGATGCTATTAGGTTTATTATGACATCCAAAGGTCACAGTATCACAAATTATATTGATGATCTTATTGGACATGGTTTGCCCAGCCAGGCACATGAATCCTTCAATACTCTGACCTCCCGTCTCCAGGAACTTGGACTCCAGATCAGTAGCAAGAAATTAATCTCTCCTACTACTCGTGCGGTGTGCTTAGGCATTAAAGTGGACACAGTCAATTTTACACTGGTTATTCCCCAAGAAAAGCTTACTGAAATTACTAGCATCTGTGATCTGGGCTGCCCGTTGGGCAAATCATAAGATCTTGATCCATTGTGATAACCAGGCAGTGGTCGCCATTATGGCTTCCAGCAAGACCAGGGATCTGACACTAGCTGCTATTCACAGGAATATCCTGATGGAATGTGCCAGATTTGATATTGAGCTTAACACTGTTCACATAGCTGGCAAGAGTAATGTAGTGGCTGATGCCCTCTCCAGATTATCATTAGATGTCAGATACATGCAAAGTATTTACAGTCATGTTGCAGATCCGGTCTGGCTGAATCTTCCTGCTAGTATTATTGAACTGAATTGGTCCATTTAATTTCAGGTACCTCCATGGCTGCTGTCTTGGCTTCCAGGGCTCACCGAAGGCTTCATCACTCTTTGGCTTCCTCTACCTCTAAGGCCTATACTAAAATGTTTCGTACATTCTTATCATTTTGTGTTTTTGTTTCCATTAACATTTTCTCCATATCTGTCCTTGACCTAATGTCATTCCTAGAATTCTTGGCATACAATGACTTTACTAGCTCTGCCATTGCCAATTACATGTCAGCTGTCAGGACAAAATTTGCCATGTTGGGCTTGAATACATCTCCCTTCCATGACCCTCGCATAAAATACTTCACTAAGTCCATCACTCTTACTTCTTCACTTAAGGTTTCTCTTAAGTCAGTAATTGACATTCCTCTGTTACTCAGAATAATCTCCCAATGTGATAACACTTATATGGGCCAGGTTTTTAAGGCAGCCTACCTTCTTTCCTTCTCCTCTTTTCTCAGAATTTCTAACCTGGTTCCCCATACCCTTAATACATTTGACCCGGTGAAGCATTTATCTAGGGCTGATGTCTTTTTTGCCCACCCAGGTGCCCATATTTTAATCACCTGGACTAAAACCCTTCAGGCCAAAAATCAAGCTAGGGTATTGAAAATCCCCCACCTGGGCAGTTCCCCCTTGTGCCCAGTTCAAGCTCTCAAAAATTTACTTCTCATTACCCCTCCAGGTCGTAACAAGCCTCTGTTCCAGGTTAAACTTAGGTCAAATTGGGTTCCTCTGTCTGATACTCGACTATGTAAACACTTTAAAAACATTATCACTGCCCTTAACCTTGCACAGTCCTCTCTGACCTTTCACTCTTTCCGGCGTTCAGGTGCCACCATGGCTTTTAACTCTGAGGTCCCCATTCAGGACATCCAGAGCCTGGACGTCGGATTGTGTCTGGTCCTACATCACTCGAAATCATGATGCATCAGACAAGGTGGCTTTGGCCTTCCAACAGCGCCTACTCCAATAGTCTACTACTTGGGGTTTGGGGTCAATCCCTACTCCACCTCAACAGTAAATTACCTAGTCATTCTTAACAAGTCCAGACTCATTACTAAGTCTGTAAGGTTTTGTCCTAGTCTTACCTCTTCATCTAGTAAAATCTTAGTGTAAACTCATAACTTCAACTTCATGTAGTACTTAAATATATCCTAAAGTCTAACACACCTTTAAGATTACCTTAATGTCAATTTCCTCTCCACTGAATCAGTCAGGACTTCAGTGCCTCCATCAGTTTGCCTTTATCTGTAAAGTGTAACAGTATGGCATAGTAATCACCATCTTAAGGTCACCTTATATTGTGGTGTACAGGGCTTAACCCTAGGTGGCCAGTTGTTTGGTTAGGAGCAAGTTGCTTCCATAATTTAAGGCCACCTTATTGTGTGTCAAGTTTTAACATATTATTAGTGTTATTGTATGTAAATACATCTAGTAATCATATTGTAAATAAACTATTAAACCCCACTGTGTCGATTACCTAACAGTAAGGCAGTCCAGGACACTGAACCAGTACTTATGTCAGTAGTAATACAACAGATATAAACTAGAAAGCACTCATAAAGTATAGACCTCCACCAGGGCGTATTTCCAAAAATTGAGATTTTTCATATCCAGAATATGATCTGAATCCTTCCCAAAATGTAATTGCTTTTCCTTTCGCATGACCCTTCCACATAAATAATTTCGAAAAGATTAGCCAGTCTCATTGCAAAATACATTGAATATTGAACCTTTGAAAACTTTTGATTTTTTGTATCTAGAATATTAATGCAACCTTCCCTAAAGTTTAATCACATCTTCTTTTGGTCAGGCCTTACCCATAACAGGGATACCTCGGGATGCCTTACCGGGAAAATGTGAAAGAGGTATAATACACCTTTACGTCCAATCATTACATAAAACTTTTAAGAAACAAAATTTTGTGCATTTGAGATTACTAAATGCACGTTTTAAAACTCAGTGAGCACTTAACACAACCTAAGTGTGCACTTAATAGTAAAATAGTGTTGGTCATACTGTCAGTTTATAAGGTTTTAGGTCATAGACCCACCCACCCCCATCAGTAAAAGTAGAACAGGGACCTAACAGTTGGCTTTCTTGACTTCTTGACCTTTCAAATTTACATTCCTTCCAGGTGTATGTTCAAATCTCTGAGGGGCGAGATAAAGTTGCTCAAAATGACATTAAAAAACTATATCTAAACGGTAGGGGGATTAAAAAGTACATTTTGAAACATTGCGTTGGGTTACCTTAGTAATAAAGTGTTAATGTTTAATTATAATACAAACCAACACCCCATAAAATGAAAACTTTAAAATAGCAGTAACACCTGCTATTTGTTTTATCATAATATACATGATGTTGAGTGCACTATTTTTGGTTTCGTTTTAATCAGTTTTATCATATTTAATCTCTTTTTTCCAGGGTTGTAACATATTAAGCCACATATCTATTGGCTGGACTTAATATCCAAAATTCACAAATGATAATTTTTTTCATGCTAATTGTTTCCGTGAAACAGAAGGTGATACACAATTGGTGATAAGCAATAACATTCTTTTTATTGGCTTCATGAGTAAACGAATCGTGTGAGAGTAGGCTGTTTTTATGAGTTTGTAAATATCAAAAAATATTACTGGAGAAAATCATTCTGCTACACAGCCTATATGTGTACACAGACATAAGAAAAAGTAAATAGGGTTCACTACTCACAAATACCAAATCACACATATGGAAAAGCAGCATAAGGATTTTTACAATGCTGAATCTAAGTTTTGTTCTTAGAAAGGAAATCATCCCACTGTAATACTTAACAATGACGGGGAGTAGACTGAGTCCAAGGTCTAATAAAATATACCCATAGCTCATACATGTTGGTTGATCCCTTACTAGTGCTAGGGTGTGCAGTTTGAAGATATAGTATTCTTGGCTTATTGGTTTCACACTTTCTTGTACACCGCTTAAGTACTGAAAACTTCATTCGACAGTCCCCCCAAAGTTCCCCAACACAGTGATGACACAACAGAGGGTATTCAGTTTTATTCATAACACATATCATTCATTAACATGTGTAAATACAATTAAATCTAGAAATATTTACATTTCCCACAGATTAAATGCAAGTTGCCATATGAAATTTACATGTATACTAATAAACACACACAATCATGATACAGGATTACATAGAATTAAGTCAATACATCCAGTTACAAGAGCCAGTCAGTTTGACCTTAAGCATGAGAAGCCAAAGGTCAAAAGGGGTAAAGGTCATAATCTTGACCTCAAAATAAGAGTGACCTAAGTACATTAAGATATAAAGCAATGACCTTAAATCAAGGTCAAAGAAAGGTCAATATACTGAGTGAGATTGGAACATAAGGTCACACACTCGAAAGGTTAAATACAGAATAATTTGAAGTCAAACTGAAAGGCTCAGAGAACACCAGTGACTAAGCAATTCCATAAAATATGAAAAAATATAACATAATATTGACAACCCCATAAGGTTACTAAAATGATGACATGTCAAGTTAAAACTGTAAAAATGTCCAGACTCTGAGACGACCTAAGTACAGACATGTTAAGGGATAAAAAATATTAATACAAAGGGGAATCAGAGAAAGCAACAGCATAAGCTGTGAGTTAAGGATAACAAGGAGCATATGCCACTGACCTTATCACCAGGGTGGGCAGGGTGGGAACTTCAATGTTTTAAAACTTTGCTCCTGTTGGGTCGACAATCCAAGAAGGGCTGAAGATTGAAATGGGCACCACATGGGAGGGGCCTAAGTATGACCAATTGGTGGGTTTGTTACGACTAGTGACCCAGGTAACCAGCAGGCCATGTGGGTTTTGACTTGGGGAACCCTTACATTTACTCAACAAGACCAGACTCCACCAATCAATTCAAAATAATACAACTAGTAACCATGGCCAAGGAATACCCTACTGAAAAATAAACAACTAGACTGGTACCCTAACCTGAGGGAACAAGGGACTGACCCCTTTTGTGCCTAAACACCAAGGCTGACAGTCCACCCAAAGTTCCCCAACACAGTGATGACACAACAGAGGGTACTCAGTTTTATTCATAACACATATCATTCATTAACATGTGTAAATACAATTAAATCTAGAAATATTTACATTTCCGACAGATTAAATGCAAGTTGTCATGTGAAATTTACATGTATACTAATAAACACACACAATCATGATACAGAATTACATAGAATTAAGTCAATACATACAGTTACAAGAGCCAGTCAGTTTGACCTTAAGCATGAGAAGCCAAAGGTCAAAAGGGGTGAAGGTCATAATCTTGACCTTAAAATAAGAGTGACCTAAGTACACTAAGATATAAAGCAATGACCTTAAATCAAGGTCAAAGAAAGGTCAATATACTGAGTGAGATTGGAACATAAGGTCACACACGCGAAAGGTTAAATACAGAATAATTTGAAGTCAAACTGAAAGGCTCAGAGAACACCAGTGACTAAGCAATTCCATAAAATATGAAAAATTATAACATAATATTGACAACCCCAAACCCAAACTCAACATTTAGAGCATTTTATAAATTTTTAAGCATTTTTTGAAAAGTAGTAGCAACTACAGACAAACGAGTGGGATCATCATGAATGTACCTCCACACACAATTCGACGTCCAGGTGCCCTGAACCTTGATCTCCTGGATGGGAACATTAGCATTAAAAGCCAAAGAGGCACCTGAACGCCGGAAAGCACGGAAGGTGAAGAAATGAGGTGATAAACCCAATTTTTGATTGATAAGAGATAGGGTTTTCCTAATTTTTGAGTCGATTAAGACTTTCCATCCTGAAGGATATTGAAACTGAAATAGAGGGTCATCATTGCAAGGGTTATACCAATGAAATAAAAACTTCAGAGCCCTGAAAGGGCACAAATGACTTGAACCCAACCGAGGTAGTGATATGACCTTCACCTGATCCCTAGTCTGAATGGTTTTGGACCATTTAAGTAACATTTTAACCATATTTTTTTCAAAGAAAACATCCCCCCCAGCCAAGTGCCTTGTAAAATCAAATGTATTCAAAGAATGTGGGGCAAGGTTAGACAACCTAAAAAATCCAAAAAAGCGACTAAAAATAGAGCCTTGAACAATCACCCATATATAAATAATCACACTGATAAACAATTTTCAGTAGCATCTGAACTGTGATGATATTGTGGCTGGTAACACTAATTGGTCTATTTAATTTTAAAGCCCGAATGTAATACTTGACTTTTCTAGAGGTGAGGGATTCAAACCCAAGACTATGAATTTTGCCTTTATCGCAGCCAAGTGATTACTGATCATATTGACAGAAACCTTATTAAAATGCAGACACTCCAGATAAGCTAGAATGCCATCTACATCCAGATGATTGACATCCAGATCAACAAACACACAAAAACACATGAAAACCCTAAACATTGCCGTATAGGCTTTGACAGTAGAAGGTCTGAAGGCAGCCTGCAATCTGACAGAAGCTCTGGTGGCCAGTGACTTCACCATGTGGCTTCCTACAACAAAGTATAGTAACTGTCATTAGAGTTATATATTATTATCAATATTTGTCATATCCAAAGACACAGGGACCCAGCAAGCACCCGGCACTAACATTTGCAATTCATTTTTATCACTAACACTATTTGTCCACCTAGATAAGAGGTCAGCAGTTCTATTATACTTGCCCAAGATATGGACATAACTCAATTCAATATCATGAGTGGCTGCCCAGAGCCAAATATTGCGGGCACAGGCGCCCAAAAAAGGATCTCTTGCTTTACCAGACTGAAGCACAGACACCACTGCTTGATTGTCACAATGCATCAAGATACATTTTGAAGACCACTGACTACAGAACACTTTAACAGCAACCAGTATATTTACCATCTCTAAGTGTGCAATATTCAGATTTTTGTACCCATAGATGACTGGTAGGTGATATACAAAGTTTTGTCAGACCCCCCTAGCCCTTCAAGACAGGCGTCCAGGTGAACCTGGTGATCACATTTTTTGTGATCATAGAGGGACACCCCGTTGTACAGAGGTAAAAATCTATCAAACCACCTAAGATCCCTATGAAAGTCTGGATCTAATGGAATTCTACTGTGGATATGACCTGACCTAAGGGTTTGAAGCATTCTATTTAAGAAAAAACGTGCAGGTCTAACACATTTGTGTATGTATAACAAGTGACCTAACAATGACTGAAGTTATCGCTTAGTACACGTTTTCCTATGTTTCCAGTCCTTAACGGTGTCAGAAATCTGACGCAACTTTTCAGCCGGTATGGACACTGTACCAGTAAGAGTATTGATTTCAACTCCTAAGCAGACTACAGAAGTGGTTGGAGGAACAAGCTTTTTCTGACTGACTGTGAGACCTAATTTTTGAAGAAGGTCATACAAAAGGTCAAATGAGGCCCTTGCGTCGGATGGAACGCCAAAACCAATGTAGTCATCCACATAATCTATAACTTTGTGACCATGACGACGCATAATATGACGCACAGTCGCTGACGTGTTGAAAAATCTGGGAACCATGCCAACTCCCAAACGGAACGCAAGTGTCTACGTAAACGTCACGCCACTGAAGCCCAAGAAGGTCATAATCCAATGGATCCACCTAAAAGTTTTAACTGATCAGTGATATTATCTACAGTAGGGAGAACTAGGACAAAATCTGTGCCCATGTAAGAGGCCTTATCTATGCTTGCATTCACAGAAGATCCTGGTGGCCAACTAAGGTCAATGATAACTCGTCTATGTTTAGAACCAGGCTTATCTCTGGTCATAAATGGTGAGATATGGCCATTGTCACATGGATGTTCTGGAAAGGGACCCCTATGATGGCTTTAAAATCCATTTCCTCTTGCAGATAAGCTTCAATATCCTCTGGATGATCAATGGCTGACTTATGATTGTCCCCTTCCCAGGTCAAAGGTGAATTTCTATTAAAATCTAATGGGAAGCCAAAAGTTAGGAAATCAAGAAGCTGCTGGTCCCAGTAACCTTTCAGCTGGTCATACCACTCTTCAAGATTCAATTGTGTGTCAACCCTAATCCTAGCTCCTAGATAATTTGGTTTATTGTAACGTGCAATCATTTTATGGGCTTCTATAGGACAATAATGGGCCAACTGGTTAACCACTTTGGTGTCCGCCCCCTGTAGATCAGACAATGGAATGAAACCAAACTCAAAATCTGTTTGATCTCTTCAAGCTTGAACCATTTTGTTATCCGAATTAACCCAAGGTCTAATTTTTGGGGCTTGTATCAATATGGAAGCCAGATATTTTTCATCCAGACCGTTTATGTCAAAGACTTTACAATGGCTACTGTTATCTGAACTGCAATTATCCTGTGATAATGGATTTTTGGTGGATGGGTGACAGAGGACAGGACCAGAGTTAGTGGTAGCCATATAAGGGGCTGCCATGGTGGCAGTCAAATTATGACTAGTGTCATCTTTGTATATGACCTGGCTTTGAGGTGGAGAGCCCCCATCGTCATATGACCTTTCAGAGGTTTGAACCCTAACCTCCTGTTGATTAACCACTTTTTTACTACTGTTAACAGCACTTTCTTGACAAGATAAGGCACTGTTTGAGTGAAGATTATGTGGACCAGTAACCTTTGCTATATTCCTGGTGCAAGAGTTGTGTTGAGGGACATTAACAGAAGTTGTGGCCGAGCCCTCTGTAAAAGAATGAAGCACATGATCCAGAGCCTCATCACACAATGTCTGAGGGGTTAAATGACCATCCCTATTACGGTTAACCACTGTTATAGGTGTGTTACCACTAGTATTACACAACTTTGTCTTGTGGCTAGATTCACAACCCTTGACCCTGTTAACGCTGGTATTACCATCAGCTGAGTGGTTGTTTTGAAGCACTTGAGCATAAGACCTAGGATAAGACCATTTTCCAGTGACAACCTTACTGGCAACCAGGATAGGTGAGTCCATAAATGTACCACTGAAGTGCATAAGACCATTAAGATTGGACTTAAAGTCACTACGAAAGACCTTAAAGGCCTTCTGCTTTGACCAAGCTAGTAAGGAATCAACTATAGTAGAATTGCAGTGTGAAGAGTAGACATATCTGGAACGATGTTTTTGGCCATAGTCCCAGCACCTTCAACATCAGAGGGATAACTTTCATTACATTCAACAGAAGGGTCATGATAGTGGCAACTGCTGCCCTGAGCGACTTTGGCCCCTGGACAGCCCCTTACTCGTTTTTTGGCTTTTTGGCCCAATTACAATCTTTTTCAGCATGATTCAAAACTTTACCCTTATCTAAACATGTAGCACAAACGTGTCTTTGCCATTTGCCATTACTTTCATGATCCCTATTGAAAGTACACACACCTATTTGAAACGCTTTGCAAAACCATGGCTTTTTGCCACCATTTGAATCAAAATTTCTGGTCCAAGGTTTAGAATTTTGAGAATGTTTTTGGGCATGGGCTCTCCTAATCCTGTCAATTTTGGATGCTTCTTGCCAACTGACAGCCCCCCTTTCCATATCACACATGTGCAGCTTTTGCATTTTGCCAACTAAAATCAGTGGCATCACTCATGATATCTGCCAAATAGTAAAGCATATGATTTCTGGTATCTTGGGACTTTTCTTCAATAATGTTCTTTGCAAAACCTTGGACCCATTGAGTGAGACTCAATTGGTCATAAGTGACCCTTTGGCGACTTTGACCACCTAGAACTGAATCTTGTGGCCATGCCACTTTATGTTTGACCATGCAATCTATGTTTCCCACTCTTTTTGATTTAAATTTATCACATTTACCTGACTTAGAGATGCTAGCATCCTGCAACTGTTTTAATCTTTCATCAACTTTGTTTTGAATAGACTTTTTACACTTCAAGACTTTTAAGTCAGGAATTAATGAATCATCTGATGAAGATTCAGAATCAGACATTGACAAATCACTGACATACAGCTTAGACTTAGAGTTACTTATCTTATCAGTTTCTTTGCATGCTGCTCCTTTGACTGTTTCCATGTCTTGTTCCACTGTTTCCAGCCTTGCATTCACTCGTTGAAGTTGCTTGAGAATTTCTTGTTGCAATGCCACAGACTGCTCTCCAGCTGACACCCCTGCAGATGACGTTAGTGACGCCTCTGTGGAAACTGCACTAACAGGTGATGCATCCATCTGACGCTCAGGTGATGAAAATCGAACACAATTCCTCCCAGTTGGTGGCAGGTACTTTTCATCGCATTTCTTGCAAAACATTTTGTTTGGCATTTTTGATACTTTTGTAAATAAATTTTTTAGTCAATGTTTCATTCTGAAATCATAAAAAGGCACAACACGGCTGGAGATACTATCCACAGACAAGTTTAAGCTTGACTTAATGGGGTAACTACATAAACTCAAAAATTAGATGAATAATTTCGTAAATAAATAGCTGATTGGATGACAAAGTAAATAATATAGGTTAGACCGTCCCTCATGGGTGTAAAATCAAGCATAAGGTTGTCAAAGCATTCTCCAGCCAAACACCCAGTACTTGCAAAAGTACTAAGTATACAGAGTTCTATATCTTGACTCTTCACATGTGCACTACAAAAGTTCCATATATTGACACTGCACTGAAGTCCATTGGTGGTGATGATAGATTAACTCAAGTTGTCCATAATGTTCAATTAAAATCAGAGTATTAAAAAATTCCACATAAAACTCGTAAATTCAGATGAATAAAACTCATTAGTCCATAAAATAGTCACTTTGTCCAAGATACCGCCTGGACTGCCAAGCAAAACTGAGTCCTCACTTCAACAACTTCAATGTTTTAAAACTTTGCCCCTGCTGGGTCGACAATCCAAGAAGGACTGAAGATTGAAATGGGCACCACATAGGAGGGGCCTAAGTATGACCAATTGGTGGGTTTGTTATGACTAGTGACCCAGGTAACCAGCAGGCCATGTGGGTTTTGACTTGGGGAACCCTTACATTTACTCAACAAGACCAGACTCCACCAATCAATTCAAAATAATACAACTAGTAACCATGGCCAAGGACTACCCTACTGAAAAATAAACAACTAGACTGGTACCCTAACCTGAGGGAACAAGGGACTGACCCCCTTTGTGCCTAAGCACCAAGGCCGACTGTGCATAGATAGATGAGTAGACACATTCTATTTGATTATCATGGCATGTAATATATTTAACAATTTCACAAAACAATAATTAAGCTACATTATTTTACCCAGCCGTACATGGACTTATGTGACGCTATAAACTTTGGTAAATAATTAATGACAGAGACCCATTTTCCAAAAAAAACACAGAAATGAAAATTTATTAATACTGTAAAACAATAAAAATTTGTTAGTCATTAGTTCCTTTTGTTAAAACCATGCAATCAATAACAAAACCGACAATGATTTCTGGTGATTTTTGCATATTAACTAGCAGGGCACAGTGAGGTGTAATATATTACTGCCCTGGAAAAAGGGATCATATATACTATAACTGATTAAAATGAAACCAAAAATAATGCACTCAATATCATACATTATGATAAAACAAATAACAGGTGTTACTGCTAGTGAGGTGTGAGATTTGGTTTATGCTCAAGTTTATTTTATTACCTAGACATTCCAGTGATTTTAGTACATTTTATCAATATGACAAAGGGTAAAGAAACTCCAAGTAACAAGAGAAAGAAGGTGACAGCATCCATCAGATTCGAAAGGTCAGGATATCTGTTAATGCTGACAACCATGGGTCGTTTATACAGGATCAACAGACTACTGCAAATATGTTCAAGCAGCTTAATCCTTCTGGCCTTAACACACACACACACACACACACACACACCCCCCCCACACACACACACACACACCCAGTGCTGAACCAACTAATGGCCATTATTGCAGACATTGTCTAGTCCAACATATCTCTGGCAGGCTGGATAGAAAAAGCTCAAAACACAGGGGTCAACCACATCATCTTCTATTAATCCAAGGCCCCACTGTCACAATAAAGCACAATCTTACAATCTACATCACAACAGGCCCTTCACATGCCTTATCAGGCCAAACTTCAGGATCAGCTTCCATCCACCCCTACTTTACGCAGGCTACAAGGAGAAATTACCAGGCCTTACCTTGCAATGAGCAATCCGGATCCGACATCTAGTAGGTCACCAATAGCTCTCACCCACCAATATTCTGCCCACAGGGATGAGCATAGGGATGTTATCATGCCTGATCCAAGTGTACTCCGAAGGATGCTCCATGTGTCAGACTCTGTAGCAGAAATCATGGCCAGTTATGAAGCTAAGAGGCCAGGACTCTTAAGGTAAGCCAGAGACATCTCGTTATTCAGGCCACAACAACACAGTTTTTGATATTATTAGTAAACTTGAGAAGTGCTTTCATGGGGGCTACGGGGAAAAGAGACTGAAGTATGATGAACTCTCATTACCCCAGTGGGTGGTGGGATAGTTATCCAATATCTATGACATCCATGATTACACATTGGCTCCTCACTCTTTGCTTCAAGTAATTCACTCAATGCGAGATGCCATTTCGTTACCCTGGGTAGCCATTTGCAATGTGTATGCATCTTCTATGCATGGTGTCCAGGGGGAATTCTAACTTGGGATAACACCAACCAGTGGTCACTGAACAGGCTCAGCGCCTGACAAATCACCATAAATTCACAAGCCAGTATCAAGCAGTCAAGTAATGGAAGTCAGGCATCAAACAAGTGACCATGTTGTTATTATAACGATGGCTCATGTTCGCATGAATCTCACCATGGTCAATACTACCATATCTGTAGTTATTGGGACTGATCGGGTCATACAAATTCCCACACCCTGAAGTAAAATGCAACTTTAAGCTAAAAAGTCAAGACAAAACTGCCACTGTAACCACATATGTTCTTGTCAACTACCTGGCGCCTGTGACCATGGACCCAGTCATGGAGTCACAGTTAGGAGGTATAGAATTGAAATTCCATCTTAATGAGAATAAGTTGAATATGAACTCTAGTTGGTTAGAGAAGAACAGTAATGACTTAAAGACGATTACTAGTAATGGTGCTCAAGAAGTTTCAAGTGTTTATGTAAATGACTTTCAATACTCACATGTTAATAATCTACCTGTAGATTCTTGGTTTACAGTCCCTGATATTAAAGGTCATAGGAAGCATTTTCAGATCATTTGCTTCACTGCACCCTAGTGCTGTGGGGTTCAGTCCACTGAGCCTCTCCCAGGCTAGAATTTCTTGTAACTGAGGCTTGGCCCTGGCTAGGTAGCATATTTCAGAGTGTAGCTAGGTTGCTATAGGCACTGTGTAGCTATTGGTTCGTTCATATTTCTTTGTGTTCTGATTACAGGGAACCTTCAGTTCAAATTTCAGTTCTAGAAAAGACAGACATGTTTCTTGTTATGAACTTTTACATGGATTTTATGCTTTTAAAATGAATTTTACAGTGTTTTACTTTACGAACTCTCATGTGCTGTTATGCTGCTTCTTCCTGCGACTTTGATAGACAACCTTATGCTCTTTGCTTATGCTTTGAAGGGACGGTCTAACCTATGTTTTCTTGTGCTTATAGCCTATTTACCGTCGAGAATTATAAGCGATTTGCATAATATTGTCTGACAAAGTCTAAGCACAGGGTGCTTCTTGTATATTTTTCAGAGTTAAAATATTGACTTTCATAAATTTACAAGTCATATTCGACTGTAAAAATGGGAAAAAACAAGAACTTTTACTGTTCAAAATGTGATGTGAAACACCAGCGACCAGTTGGCAAGAGTTGTACAGTGGTGACTACACAAAACACAGTATCTAGTGATCTGGACACCAGTGCTTCAAGCTCTGCAAGTGATGAAATTGCTGCAAGTGCATCTGGTGTGAGTACCCAAGACACGAACTTGTTATTACTTCAAGAAATGCAAAGTTTAAATTCAAAAATGAACTTGATGGAGAAACGTTTGGCAACGACTGAACAGCAGCTGCAAGCCACATCTGTAGCTGCTTATACACATGGTAAGGGCAAGAAAATCAAGAAAAAAGTGCCTGCAGTACCTCAGCCCCAGTCCAGTGACGAAGATTCTTCAGACACCGAAATGGTCATCCCGTCCAAGAAATACATCAAGCAAGATCCTGCCATTCAACAGCAAGTCAAGGCAAGACTGGAAGAGTTGAAACACATCAATGACAGAGACTGTCAAGGTAAATTCAAATCTCAAAGATCTGTCAATGATGAAGTTACTGTCAAATTTAAAATTCCGTGGCCCCAGAACCAAGTACTGTCAGGTTCCAATAGATCTAGACCTTCATATGACCAATTAAATGTGTTTCAATGGGTTTCTGGGTTTGCACGTATTGCACAAGATGAATCTGATGTTGAGGTTAAAAATAAAATGCTAGAATACTTAGCAGACCTAATGGAAGATGCTCAAGATTTTTCTTGGGCATCAACCAAAGCTGCTCATGCTGTAGCTCTATGTAGAATGGAAGATGGGAAACTGACGTGGAAAGACACTCAGGGTCTTGATAGAGTTAGGAGAGCACATGCTCAAAAGAATATTGGGTCTTCAAGCTCAAACAATGCAGCAAATAGCAGTAAATTTGTCAAAAACAAAGAATTGGGTTTCATTTGCAAATTTTTCCAAATTGGGACCTGCAGTCACTCCAAAGATCATATTAGTGGTGGTCGAAAGTATAGACATGTATGCTCACACTGTCAAGGTTCCCATCCAGCAAAAGAGTGTAAATCTACTGACAGGAGGTCAAAAAACGAGTAAGACACGTGCACACGTGCAGTGCACACGTGCAGTGCCAAAAAATTGTCAAAAAATTAGGAAAACATTTGTTACTAGGGTTATATATAATAGCAAATTTAAAACTGTAAATACTGATGAAGCGAATACAAATTTTCGCAAAAATGTACACTATTCTGGTAAAAACACATGTGTACAACGTGAAACAAATGGTCAGGTCACCAATATGCAGAAACCAGTTAAACAAAAGTGTCATATTGTTCAAGATCTGTGTTACAATGTGCCTGTCAATAATCGCTTTGACAAGCTTGATAATGAAACATATTCACCAATTAACACATGTGACAAGGTCGTGGTTAATGTGGTTAGCAATGTGACAAAACAAGCGCATGAAAAATACAAAAAGGACTTTTCTGGTGTATTGAATACACAAAATACTGTCATATAGTCGAGAAACAACAGCAAAGGTGAGTTGTGTCAGGTTGACAGTTGTAACAACAGTAGTAAACCCAACAATTGTTTTGTAAAACAAACGTTGATTCAAGGTTCCAAAAATGTACAAATAAAACCAAATGTAGATATGGAACTTACAGAATTGAAGAGAGTTGACGAGGGAAATACTACTTATGTTGCTAGTCGCACTGAACCGAATCTCAGCCGTGACATGCCGTGGGAAGTCGTAGATCAGGAATGTACTAGTTTCCCTCACATAGTCCCTTTATGGCACTGTAAACTAGCAAAACAAGTGAAGTTACAACAGGCTGCTACCGTCCCCATTTTTCAAACCTGGAAACACCAAAATAAGTTTGCATTTGGGTTCATACCCCTTAGTCCATTACTGGGAAACAAAAATTGGGAAGAAAATGGGCAAGTTCATTCTCCCATTGAAGCTTATAATGTTGTCAAAAGTTCGGGGTTTTACAATTTTCAACAAACAAGGTTGTTAGTGGATAACCAGTTGAATCCTGCAGCCTGGGAAGCACATTTGACAGATTATTGGGACTGGCAACTTGTCCAATATATCAAATTTGGATTTCCCCTGGATGTTAAACTGGAAGCAAACTTAAGTTGTGATTTGTCCAATCATAAGTCGGCTACCTTGTTTCCATCGCATGTAGACACTTATTTACAGGAAGAAAAAGGTTTTAAAGCCATATTTGGCCCTTTTAGTGAAAAACCTTTTAAAACTTTGCATTGTAGCCCATTTATTACCAGAGAAAAACCAGACTCTGAAAATAGACGTGTCATAGTTGACCTTAGTTGGCCAAAGGGTAATTCAATCAATGATTTTGTTGATTCGGACGAATACATGGGTACCAAATTCATGTTGACTTTTCCTTCTATTGATGATATCACTGCTCAAGTGGTCAAGCTAGGTCGTGGCTGTCTGCTATATAAGGTAGATATCAGTCGTGCCTTCAGGCATATAAAAATGGATCCTTCAGATTATGATAAATTGGGTCTAAATTGGGATGGGTTTTACTTCGATTCTTGCCTGCCTTTTGGATTCAAACATGGTAGTAAAATTTTTCAGAGAACCAGCGATGCAGTAAGATTCATTATGAGTAAACAAAATTATGACATCATAAATTATATAGATGATCTGATTGGGTTTGGTCTGCCCAGTACTGCTCACAATAGCTTCAAATACTTGTGTGAATTGTTGGAACAATTAGGTCTCACCATTAGCACAAAAAAACTGGTCCCTCCAACTACCACAGTTACCTGTCTTGGAGTGCAGATTAACACAATAGATGGTACCATTTCTGTCCCTCCAGATAAACTAAGAAAAATCATTGAACTGTCTTTCTCTTGGGAAAGTAAAACCAGGGTTCGAAAGCGAGACCTCCAGTCATTACTGGGATCCCTCATGCACATCACGAAGTGTGTAAAAAGCTCCAGACCTTTCCTTAACAGAATGCTGCAGAACCTCAGGGAGGCGGACAGTGACCACGTTGAACTCAGTGCCGAATTTTATAGAGACTTGCACTGGTTTCAGAAGTTCTTACCTCATTTTAATGGTGTATGTCTGTATAACCATCCATTCCTTCAAGGTACAGTGCAGGTCGATGCCTCGCTTCAGGGCCTGGGAGGTAGGGCGGGTAACTATGTATACAAATTGCAAATACCTGTAGGCATGGATAACCTTGGTATAGTCCAGCTGGAAATGTTAAACCTGTACCTAGCCCTGAGGGTTTGGGCCCAAAACTGGGCTGGTAAGAGGGTCAGATTTGAATGTGATAATCAAGCTGTGGTATCTGTCATGAAAGCTGGTAAAACACGTGATCCAGTGCTTGCTGCTTATGCAAGAAACATACAGATGTTAGCTTCTGTCTTTGACATAGAAATAACAGTAGTCCACCTCCCTGGGATCAAAAATACTGTAGCAGATTTGCTATCAAGGTGGGATACTATTCATGATAATATTGTACAATTGCAGAGACACATAGCTGAACCTCAGTGGGTTCCTGTGTACCTGGATATGTTACATATTGATTGGACCACATAATTAGTTTTTCTTTGTAGGTCTTCATCCTGTTGCAGCTTCCCTTAGTGCCAGGGCCTTCACCAGAGCAAAATCAGGATTCAGACCCAACGCTCAACGAAATTATGACTCTATGTTTGCCTTATTTGTAGGTTTCTGTGTGTTTTTAAACATTGCCTTTCAGCAAGTGACCTCAGAGGTCATAATGGCGTTTATGGAGTTCCTGGTAGGTAATGGATCATCATATTCATCAGTCGTGAATCATATCTCTGCAGTGAAGGCCATGTTAGGTCTTCATGGTCTTCCCCTTGCTATGTTTGACTCTCCAAGTATCAAGTTATTCATCAAATCTGTTCAAATGAACAGACCTCTCACTGTTTCCATCCCCTCCATCATTGACATTCCTATGTTACACAAAATAGTCCATATCTGTGATACAATGTACATGGGTCAGGTGTTCAAAGCCCTCTATCTGTTGGCTTTTTATAGTTTTTTAAGATTGTCAAATATGGTTCCTCATGCCATCCTCCAATTTGACCCCTCCCGACACCTGGCTCGAGGGGATGTCATTCTAGGTAGATGTTCGGGGAAGTTGCTCATAAAATGGTCCAAAACCATTCAGAACCGGGATAGGGTCAAAATCATTGATCTCCCCTTTTTGGGTCACTCTCATCTTTGTCCCATCATGGCCCTTAAAGTGTTGTTATCCATTATACCTCCAGGTAACAATTCACCCTTGTTCCAGGTTAAATCCCATGGCAAGTGGTGTCCTTTAACTGATTCTAAAGTTAGATATCACTTGAAATTGGTCCTTAAAAAATTAGGTCTGAGTCCTGATAGTGTATCATTTCACAGCTTTCGTAGATCAGGTGCTTCTTATGTCTTTAATAATCATGTTAGGTTACAAGATATCAAGTCCCATGGTACCTGGACCTCCAACAGCGTATGGAGGTACTTAGTTCAAAACCCAGCAAGTACTTCTTCAGTGGCTTTGGCTTTTCAGTCAAACCTCTCTGTCCCTACTCCTACTTAATGGGGTTTAGGGTTTTTCTGTACTTTTTATGTCTTACATATACCACAATTATACTCTACTTTCTATATATCTAGTATTATAAGTTATACATTTACATTCTAAAGTAATTGCATCAACTTAAGTTGTATTTAGTAACATTGGTACAGTTACTTTCAATGTTTACTTGCTCAATTTTCTTTGGCCTCGGAATTCTAACTTTAGTAATTTCTTAGTTCTTTTATTCACTCAGTAATGTGAATTTCTCGTCCTACCTGTCTTGATTGTAAATTTAGTAAATTCTTATTACTGTCATTCACTCAGTAATGTGAATATGTCATCCTAACCTGATTTGATTATGATTCATTCTTGATTAGGAGTTGTGTATATGTTCTTTATATCAAATCATTGCTTGTATACTGTATGTTGTGTATCAAGTGAACTCTTATAGTTGATTCAGTAATTTCTTATGTAATCAGGGTTGACCTGCTTCTTATCATCATTGACTGTAATTTTACTCTTGGGTCTTCCCTAAGTCTTTTATTGTTGTGATTGTATTATTATTAAAGAATCAATGGTAGTATATAATATTAGTAAATAAATAATATAACCTCATTGTGTGGTTCTTGGGGACTGGATCAATAATTACATATACATATGAAAGTTCAATTTCTGTAAAAAAATAAGATGTGTCTGGACAAGGTTACATGGTATATTCAGTCACTTTTTGGCTGTTTTTTCAAGATTTTCACAAGTGTCATCATTATTTTTCACTCAACAACTCCCGTAAAAGGTATTAGTCTTGACGTCACAGGTTCATGACAATGTAAACAAACTATCATTTTTGTGCGCCTTTTAATACATAAATATATATTTAAAAGATTGCATTATCTGTTTTTCTGAAGTTTATTTGTTTATAAGACATCATTCTGCCATAGTAAGTTTCTGAAATAGCCTTGAGAACATCTTTTATATTTGTTTCAGATAAAAATTATTTAGAGAGATATTAAGCAAGTTGGATAAAATCACAAAACAATGCAGTCAACCAGGTTCAACTCTGAGATGAGTTTTGATAGTTATTTTTTCAATGTTGAAAACTAATTATTGCTGGGAGATGAAATAGATACAACATAAATGTCTTTAGAACTGGGCCTTAAGCAAGGATAATCATATATGTTCCCCAAATTAGTTCAGAACTTTCCCATCAAGACTGTAAACAGTGCTGCTTTCATGGCATGCATAATGTGTCTAGCAATCTACAGTGTATACTGATGATCCCCCAAACACAATTCCTTTTTCTTGGTCTCGACAAAGGCTTAAATTGAGAAGAAAATGTTACCAACTAATTTCCAAAACTTAAAATTATCCAAACTTAAGGTCAAGAAGTACTGAACTACTATATATCTTAAGGAAAACCCATTATATACTGAATTATATCATGAACTGATAATATAAAAGTTAGAACCTAAGGATTCTTTCAGAATAAATTTAATAAATTTGACTACAACAGCATGCTTTTATAAATGATTTATGCAAATTGTATATTTTGATTTCACTTTACATCATACCTTATCTTGATAGAAGTACTGATGATTAAAGGCAAAAAACAGTATCCAGTACATTTTAATGACAACTTTTGAATTTGTCAACAGATTCTTAGTTTTATGTAAATATCTAACTTGTCAGAGGCTATTTTCCCATCAGATTAAAACCTTGAAAAATGGGAGGAGGCAATATCTCATACAGGTGTTTACACTTTCTGCATTCCAAGACAAGCTTACTTATGTTATATCTGTGTTTGTTAGAATGGTTAGTGGTTAAAATTTATGTAAAACTTGAAAAACAGCATATGGGAAAAATAAAGGCTAGTGGGCTTTTTCTGGCAAAGAAACATGTTATCTTCCTTCAGTTTGTAAATATATACATTATATCACCAACTAACAGAACTTTGTTATGAACCTGTGACGTCATCAATCATCTACTATGAGAAAAACAATATGTCAGCTTTTTACTCCACTTTGTGATATTTATTTTTTCTAATGCTCTTGTACCATATAATTCTTAAAATAAACCACATTTTCATTCTTATAGGTTGTTTGTCTACTGAATTAAGTTAACATCACAATTTTTGGGAAAAATGTTTCCTATGACCGTTAAAGGTCCTTACTAATGACAACCCTCAAGGCTTCAGCATTACAACTAGTACAATCCCAGGACAGGCTAGCCAGGGTTATTCCTGCTGCTACAGTGGGGTAGATATCAGATATATGACTATGTTGTTTCCCTCATCCCTCATGACAAATTCGTCCCAGGGACAGGGGTTTAACCCCTTATTGATTTTCAGAAGGCATTACACAAAGTTAACACGTCACATGTCAGCCTGATCAGAGTTGATTTTACCAAACATTTATTCTATTCTGCCTGTGCAGAAAATGTTTAACACTATCGTTTACCTGCATGTAATCAAGCTTTCTTTCATTGTGTTCAATATTGACTTGTATGGAAATCTGTTATTTTATTTGAAAAAGTACCTGACGGTCAGTTGATGATTTCATATTCTGTGGAAATGTTGTTACCTGTAAGTATTCTGTTTGGTTTGTTAAACCTGAGATAAAATCAGATAAAACAGTGAATACCACGGCTAAAGATGCATACAATGATTTTATGAAGGATGTAAATAGTTGGAATCATTATAACTTGTCTTATAATAATTATATGACAAACATTATTGGTACATTGATTGCATACCAGGATTCAGCAATGTTAAGTGTTATCTATGCTGATGGATACCTGATGTCGGACATATTCACTGAAGTTTGCATGAGCAATGGGACTGACTTGGTCAAGCCTGTGTCCACTTTTGGAGGACTCGTGGATGATTACTCTGCTGCTTTTATTGCAGATACTCCGGACATTGATAAATCTTCAATTCATGACGTCAACTTTCCAGTGAAAGATAGAGTATTATAGGGAATATCTAGCAGAGGTTTTATATTCATCAGACAGCCAGGTACCACTGCTTCATTCCATGACTACATTTTAGTAGCTGATATAACAAAACAATCAGGTGTACCTAATTACCAGACTAGTTGCTTGCCGTTGGTCGGCAGTTTACAGTACAGAACCCTAACGAACTGTATGTACTGGTTTCCTCTGCCCTTCCAACTACCCGTCATGATATGACCTGGACAGTGTTGAAAGCGATGTAAAACCCCAAATAAATAAATAAACTAACTACCAGACAGCCAGGATCCCAGTCACTTCAAACTTGAATATAGTAGCGTGGGAGAAGTATCGTCATGATTTTCTGGACCAGCTTTTAATTCAGAATATTGAGTATGGTTTCCCCCTGCCACTTGTCCAAGATAGCAAATTGACTAATGGTCAATTAAGAAACCATTTTTGGCAAGGCAATACCCACGGGCAGTAGAGGATTATTTAGGCAAAGAAACTGAATTAGGTGTGATTATTGAGGCAGTTAATAGTATTGAATTCCCAGAATATCATTGCTCGATATTGTTCACACATCCCAAAGATGGTGATAAGAGGCTAATTATCCAGGATTTGTCTTATCCTCATGGAGCTTCAGTCAACAACCAAGTCAGTAGGGCATTGTTTGGAAAATTTAATAGTAAATTAAATTTTTATAAGTTAATACCTTACCTAGTGGACAGATGCAATCACTCATTTTATTAAAGTTTCCAACTATTGAGGATATAGTTCAGGAAATTACCAATGATTCGGTTGACAAACACATCTTCAAGATTGACATTGGGCGTGCTTTTTGAGGGTGAACCCAGCCAATGTCTTCAAATGTGGCATCCAGTGGAGGCAGAAAAGCTATGTTGACATTGCGGTGGCATTTAGCTGGGTCCACAGAAGTGCTGCATGCTAAATGGTTAGTGATGCTATTGTCTACATTATGTCTACATTGTCTACAAGGATATACAATTTTTTGCCTACATTGACGATTTTGTGGTGATTCTGCAAATTAACATGGCTGATGAGGCTTTACAGGCTCTTTCTGAATTAATCCATGAACTGGGACTGTGCATCAACAGCAATATAATAAAATCCATCTCCTGTAAAACACTTACTTGCCTTGGTATCCATATCGATTTAAATACTAAGACATTAAGTATTGACTCTCATACATTGAAGGCAATACATGAGGAATGTCACCATACTGAACTTCAGAAATACATGTCAAAAAAAAGCCTTTCGGTCCCTCTTGGGTAGGCTGATATATGTGCAGAAATGTGTCTGTCCTGTCCGGATTTTTGTAAAAAGGATGTTGTCCTGTTCAGGCAGCATCACAATGATAGAAGAATCAAACTAACTCCAGATTTTATCAGAATCTAGACTGGCTTTTGCAATTGTTGCCCCAGTTCAATGATATAGTAATTTTTTACCAGACCCAGCTTGTTGATAAAGACGTGCACAGTGATGCTTCACTCACAGGCTTGTAAGGGGCCTGGAGGGACAGGATCTATTACCCCAATATATACGATTGATGGGTTCAAAACTAGCATCATCCTCTGTGAGATTATTAATGTTTTGGTGGCCCTTAGGGTTTAGGGTAGGCAATGGGCTGGCTCACATATACTCGTCTTCTCTGACAATGCAGTGTAGGTGGTTGACACTGGGAAAACCAGGGACCCCTTATTTGTCGCTTGTTTAAGAAACTTTTGGATGCTTACAGCTACATATGCTATTGAAGTCGCAATAAGACACATAGAAGGGGTCCAAAAATACAATTTCTTACTTGTCCAGATTATACTTGATCGAGATTATAGTTAATCAAGAGTTATTATGCTATTTGCAAGTCAGTTAGCCAGTCGATACAACGGTATAACTCCTGTGCTTCAGAAATTGCATTGGCTTCCTGTTGTACACCGCATGGTGTTTAAGACAGCCACACAGTTTCTTCACACAGGTTTTCAGGTTTTCACACGCAGGTATTTTGCTCCATATGTTTCCTCCTACAGCAGTTCTTACAGTACCAAGTGCAGTCAAAGTGGTGGCAATTTCCATTCTGAAGTTCTACCCTTCTGTTCATAAATCTGTCAAACAGTTTGGTAATAGTTTTGCTATTGATGCTCCCACTGTTTAGAATGCTCTTCCAGATGAGATTGGTGCCTCTCCCTCCTTAGCCTCTTTCAAAAAGCAGCTTTAAAACCTACCTGTACACCAGATCATACCCACCTTAGCCTGGATCATTGCCTGGTGTTCTCCATGGTGCTTGACCCCTCTACTGTCTCTGGATACTGAAATTCGGTCAACTACTTTTTTTTGGTTTTAATGCGCCTTAGAGTCCTCTTGTATGGGGAGATTAAGCAGCATAAAAGTCCAATTAAAATTAGAATTATCAATGGGATAAAGTCCCCTTTGAATTTCTTAGTCTTGACTTCCACTTGTAATTTCTTTGTTTCAGGCGCTTTTCTTCAATATTTATATTGTAAGCACATCACCCCCCACCCCCCCATTTTGAAAACATATGTATCCTTCGTTGGCTAAATGTGTACCAGATTTAAGCTGGATCCCTATCCCATTGACCATTTCACTGTATCCAGATGCTTAAGAATCATTACCATTTATTCTACCTTTCATCCTACTCTGCGGGTAGCTAGGCATGCCTTGGTGTAGAAATAGGATTTAATATTCTCTCTGAAAGAGGAAAAACAGAGGATACACGAAACTCATCAACAAGAGCATTCCACACAGTGGGAGCATCAAAAGCAAAACTATAACCAAACTATTTGACGAAGTTCGGAGTAGATGGATGACACTTTCATGCTGCTTGCAGACTACAAATTTGATATTTAAATTTGTAATTAGTTTTCACCATTTTCTAGACTGAAAATGTATAACATGTTATTTCACCTTGTTGGGGGTTAATCTCGAATTTTTACACCATTTGGTATTAATCTTGATTTGTAATTTAATTTCACTGTCTGACATAAACATAATATCATCTGCGAAGAGAAGAATTGAGATAATTATACCATTTATATTGTTTACAAGTAAACAAACAACCAGACAGACAAAGAAACAGTCATGAATGTAATACCTCTTTGGCAGAGGTTAAAATGAATTAACCAAAAATATTATCAAGTAAGATTTCTCATTAAAAAGAAAATAGCAAAAAGAACCTTGAAAATAAATCAAAAATCTTCGTTGAGAACAAAGTAAATAACAATATACAATTTTACAATTCAATCCCTGACAAAATAAAATTATTCAAAGCCTTCCCTCTACCTCATAAATATGACCTTTACTAAGTAAGTGAACTTGTTGAAGACCAACATCATAAAAATGTATTAAATTAAAGTTGTACACTTACCATTTTTGAAAGTGGGTTGTTTTATGTGGCTTACCATTAATCAGGTTGTAAAAACGCCTCTCAAAACTCAACTCTAAGTGAAAAAAAAATTTATTTACAAAGATAAAGGTTTGACTTTAGTTTGATGTACTGGGCCAATTAAACACCCACACTGAGTCAAAATGGCAATCCACGCCATTTCAACACCAACAAAATAAATATCAGTGTTGATCTGGCATGGCCGTTTCAACACCCAATTAGAGGTTATTAAACCAGTGTTGTATGCAGGGTAAGATACTTGATATGCAGATAAGATAATTTATATATTTCATTTTTTAAATAAATGCCTTTTACAAAACAATTACATATATAGTTACCATGCTTTACTGGGATAAAATCTGCATATTTCAAGGAAATACACTGAACGCTCCAAAAGACAACAATCGTGCACTTAAAAGAACCAAATAGTGATTTCAGTGCAGCATACATCAGGGAGCTTTATGTTATAAAGCCCCCCAAAACTAAACAAAGATTTGGTCAGATAAAGTTTCATACAGGTAGCTCAGGGTTTGTCGGTAATAAGACTAGAATAACATGGTTCCCACTCCCTTTTCCAATTTAAATTCCCTGTGTTTTCCCTATGAAGTTTATATTTTTCCCTGTGGATTTTATGAATAAAATAATGCAAATGGCTGTTACTCTTCAAAATCATTCTGAAGTTTTCAAATTCCCTGTGTTTTCCAAAATTTTCACATTCCCTGTGTTTTCCCTGTCTGGCTTTATTTTTCACAATTTTCCCTGTTTTCCCTATGCAGTGGGAACCCTGAATAAAAAGGTTAAAATACTGCAACTGGTTACTACAAACATGTTGTTTCCCGATAAAAAATAACATCAGAGATGGCTGGATCCCACAACCTTGGGAAAATCAATGACCTCAATGAGATTAGATGCTAAAATGTACACTTTGTACACTCAAAAAACATCTGCCTAAAGATTACATTCATGTGTAGCATTACAGAGTAAAAGTTATAGGGTGCATTGATGTAAGGCTATGAAGTTGAACAATACACCTGTCCCCAGGCCAATATTCATGTGAAGTATCAACCTTTTAAAAACTATAGTGGTCAGCATTGCTCTGACAAGCTTAAAGGTCAACATGTTACACTGCACATTACTAACCTATACTTCCTAACCAATATCCCTACCAAGTATCAACATCCTACACCTTACAGTTTGAAAGATATGGGCCAGATAAGATTTTAAAGATAAAAAATCACTACAGCAAGGTCAAAGGTCAAATCAAGGTCATACTATGATGCTGCACACCTACACCCCTTAACTAATATCCCTCAATGTCTCCATCAAGGTTCAACATCCTTCCCCTTATGGTTTATGAGATATAGCAGGGATGAGTTATTACTGAAGCCAGCCCATCCACTTGGCCGAGAGACCGCCCAACTACCCAGCCTGACACCAATACCTGTGTAAGAGCTACATATGTCCCAAATACTGTTTTGCAAAATGTCCAATTCTATAGACAACAGGCAAATGGTAATCACATGTCAGCTCAGCATTATTCAATAGAATATAGAGAAGGTGGCACATGTGTTGATCCATTGGTAGCATTAAGCATTTTTTATGTATCAGAAAGAAAACAAGAATGACTGTGTATCATTTTAATAACCAAAATCTTTGCAATACTAAAATTTCAGGGATAAATACAATTTTTTCGAATTCTTAAGTGCTAATTACTATTGTAAGAAGTCTGGATGTTCAAGAATCTTCAATTTGCAAAAGGAATGGCTACATATCCAAGGGAAATTGCATGGTCTTTCATGGAATGGATAATAAGAGGCAAATATTTGAAAATTATAACAATTTGGATGTATTTTCTAACTTATGATCTATGTTTTAGTGTAATCTATGCCAAAGTGTTAATGTAACATTAAAATAATGAATAAACAAAGAGTTCCACAGTATTAAATTCCTTACACAGTTTGGAGTTTTATAACTGGATAATACAGAATAAGTCAGTGATACAAAATAAGTTGTCTATATTGCAGCTTATTTTGTATTATTGACTTATTTCGTATCAATGTCAGTGCTGAAAATAAGAATTACTATCAGGTGAATGGTAAATGGACTTGAATCCAGATTGAATCCAGTAAGGATTAAATTCCTTTGAGTCCATCCTTTGGTGGAAACAAGCCACTGTAAAAGGTTGAAATTACTAAAAAATAAGTCAGTGATACAAAACAAGTTGTCTATAGAGCAGCTTATTTTGTATTATTGACTTATTTTGTATCACCCTGAAATCTTGCCAAAATTCTGCACACCGTTTTGTAACATATTAAGTCAACTGTTGATACAAAATAAGTAGGCCAAGTAATACAAAATCAGGCAATTTTACTACAAAATAAGTCGGTAATACGAAATAAGTCAAAAATTGATACAAAATAAGTCAGGCAATACAAAATAAGTTGTTGATACAAATAAGTTGTTACAGGCCTCATCTTGTAAGTATTTTTTTTCAACTTTTTCAAGTGGCTTTTTGGTGGACTTTTCTCGAAAGATAAGGAGTAGATCTTCACAATTTTCTGTGCATAGGGTATGGCCAAAGGAAAAAGTGATTACATTTTGGTTAAATTTAATGTCCTGAATTAGAAGTGGCAAAATGGATGCAAGGCTTACCCTTGCTCTGGAAGCCTTGGACCCCTCAGGCTGCGCCAGTAAGCTAAACTCCTTTCCAATAACATTAAATTTGCACTTTCTATGTTCCATTTGACCTTTATAACTTACATACTATTACACTGGCCCCTGGGCTGGTTATTTTAATCTTGCAAATTTTATTCTCAGGGGCCAACTGAGGTACTGAAGAGAAAACCGCTCAGTCTGAAATATGGTGTGCATTTGAATTCATACAAGTTGGCTTATCAGGTCTGCCTAAGGCACTAAAACCCCTTACTTCATACTTCCAGATATGTTGAGGATTTGTGAGAATAGAAACTAGCAGCAAGGAATAGTTTATGAAAAAGCGGGTGAATTTCTAGGAATTGGGTCAAAGGTGACTGATAATATGAGAAAGAAGAAAATACTTTACCAAGTACTCTCTGAATATGGTGGTACCCCAAATAATCACACTGACAGTCTTTTAACTATGGAAGTGTTGAAGTGTAATTGGTACTTTGGGTGCTACTTTGGGTTCCACGACTTATCTTGTCTACTTTTCTATCATATGAGGAAATCTTCTTTCCCAAGGAAAAATCTGAGTATGTGTTTGCCAATTACTCCAGAAGAGTGCTCAGGACTTACGACTGATCTGTATTAATTGTTGTTGTCAGGAGCAGTTTGGAAGTTACAGTATTAATTCAGTTACATGATAATATGTCAAGATTTAATCAATGACATTTAGTGTCCGTGGACACTGAACGGATCACTGAACAGATTGCTGGATACAGTGGACAAACTTGTTTAACTGTTATTTAGGAAATGGGACTGTGGAAAGGTCAGACTGGTTTCATTAAAAAAAAATAATCTGTAACAGGTAACATTTTAATCATGATACAGAATGCACATGGCTACATTAATACAAACATAATGTCATTTTGTCCATTGTAATGTGTATTGCATTCATATATGTTTTTATGATATGTGTAATTTATCATAAAAATTTGGGTCCTACCATTTTTCTTATCTTGCATAAATCCAGGAATTGGGCAAGTTCTCCTCAAATTGAGATTGTTGGAAAATTCTTTGCATATATCAGGAAATTTGGCAAAACGTTCCCATCTGCTGACACACAAGTGATGGACATAATGTGGTTAATGTTACTTATCTGTGAATATTAGTATATGTGCATCAACACAATCATAGCATTATATAGACATGTAATTACAAAGCAGGTACTACTGCGTATTTTTATGTCTGTGTTGTGAATGTAGCAATTATGTTTTATGTGTATTGCCTTCTTTTGATGGAACTGCATGCCTTTTGTCCCACATGCCTTCTCTCTCGTTGCAACATGTCCAGATATACCAGTCTCATCGCAGTTGTAAATTTGTTTGGGCTTATCTTGTGGCTTCAACTTCTGCAGTTATTGCTCTGCTAAAATTTATTTATCATCTTTTAACAATTGTTATGGTTTTTGCGAAGTATGATCATTGTCAATGTATCATACAAGGTGTTGTTATCAGTATTTATAGGTGTACTCATTAACAATTATTTTGGACATGAACAAGTCGGGTTATGTGCTATTGACATTAATAGGTGTGTAACATCAAAATTATTTACCATATTTGTTAAAGAAATCATCAATCATATATTCAGATGCTTAGTGTTGTCTTTGTTTTCGAAGTGTATTATTGTATAAACTATTAAGAGTATCTCAGTTCACTGTAATTATTATTTTGATTGTCGAATAAATTTGTTAAGGAAAATTTGGTCTATTCCTGCTACAACTTGGAACCAACTGGTAATTGCTACGGTGCTTTGCCCACTAGACTACACCAATAAAAGATGTATTTCATTTGATTACTCACAGTAGTACTGTGGATGAGATTTTTTTGCCCCGACATGAGGGAAGAGAAAAATAATATTGAAACACATGTGAACACATGCAAGAATAATTGATATCATTGTTGATGATACGATGATGAATTTTCATTGGGTGAGGAAAAAAAAACAAATAATGCCACTGTTAATGTGTTGTATGCAAAAGGATGGAAAGTAATATAGAAGGGGAATGACGAAATCAATTGACCAAATTCTCAGAACCATGTGGGTAAGATGCAGAGTACAGAGGGATATATATGAATGTTGGAATATTTTTAGTGCTCAAACTCTGTGTGCATGTAAGCTTAAACAGTTTTGAACAGGAGTCACACATGAGACACGAGAATGCATTTGGTTTTCTTGGTTCACAAAAGCCAATGCAATCCAATGGTCTGTTGTTCTCATGAAAATGTCCTCACTCACCTAGACATTTTGTCATTTAGTTGCATCAAGTCCACTCACAAAAATGTCCTCTAATACGAGCAATTAAAAAAATTACAACTAAGACCATCACTCCTGGTGCACAAAGAAAAAATAACTGAACGTGGGACCCAGTCCTGAACAGAAAAATAGACGTCAGAAAAAAATAAGGACTGATATGTATTACAATGTTGATATTGAATCATCCTCATAAATAGGTGTGGCTTTGTAAGAAGATCTGATATGCTGATATGCGTAATTATGCTAATACTATTACAAATAAAAAATAATGCTGATACTGTCAGAAACACGAATGAGATCATATTATCTGTTGCTGTGGATGAAGAAACTGGAAAATTTCTTCACAAAGTCTCTTCTCCAAGTAAGAGAACAGTCCACTACTTCCATGGGGTGTGTAAATTTTTATTTTCATACAAATATGTGCCATAGAAGAGAAATGATCTACCTGGAACTATTTTGGTGGGTTATGCAGTGACAATAAAACATCTTACTTAAACTAAATAACAAAATAAATATAACACCAAAGCTTTCCTCATACTATGCCATGTTTCATCTACCAACAGGAATTAATCAAGTGTTCAGGATCTGATAAAGTTCTCACCAGCAGATTTAATCTTGCCAATGGAGCTAGCGATGGTTGGTTCCAAAAGTTTTTAAAAAGACACAACAACCTCAAATGGGCAGTGCCTCAGACAATATCCAGCCAAAGACAACACTAAGCATCTGAATATATGATTGATGATTTCTTTAACAAATATGGTAAATAATTTTGATGTTACACACCTATTAATGTCAATAGCACATAACCCGACTTGTTCATGTCCAAAATAATTGTTAATGAGTACACCTATAAATACTGATAACAACACCTTGTATGATACATTGACAATGATCATACTTCGCAAAAACCATAACAATTGTTAAAAGATGATAAATAAATTTTAGCAGAGCAATAACTGCAGAAGTTGAAGCCACAAGATAAGCCCAAACAAATTTACAACTGCGATGAGACTGGTATATCTGGACATGTTGCAACGAGAGAGAAGGCATGTGGGACAAAAGGCATGCAGTTCCATCAAAAGAAGGCAATACACATAAAACATAATTGCTACATTCACAACACAGACATAAAAATACGCAGTAGTACCTGCTTTGTAATTACATGTCTATATAATGCTATGATTGTGTTGATGCACATATACTAATATTCACAGATAAGTAACATTAACCACATTATGTCCATCACTTGTGTGTCAGCAGATGGGAATGTTTTGCCAAATTTCCTGATATATGCAAAGAATTTTCCAACAATCTCAATTTGAGGAGAACTTGCCCAATTCCTGGATTTATGCAAGATAAGAAAAATGGTAGGACCCAAATTTTTATGATAAATTACACATATCATAAAAACATATATGAATGCAATACACATTACAATGGACAAAATGACATTATGTTTGTATTAATGTAGCCATGTGCATTCTGTATCATGATTAAAATGTTACCTGTTACAGATTATTTTTTTACATGTGCAATATTGAAGTGTAAGTTGCCTGTAGGTTACATGGACAAGGAAATGTGTAGAGCAGGGTTTTGTGATCTATTCCTGAAGAATTGTGGTTCTGCCAGGCCAGTTTTGCTTTTACTAGATAATCATGAAAGCAGATATAGCTACAATGTTTTGAAGGCAGCAAAAGACAATGAGGTAAGTATTAAAAAAAACATGTCACACAAACATCATTAAAATTTCCAAGTGGCCATCAATGTAACATGTTATGTATTTGAGTGTGTTTGAAATAAGAAGGTTTAATAAACTAACCCAAGAGAAGTTCTGTGAATTACAATATTAAGAAAGTGATGAAGATCTGACTAAATATGGGCCTGACAGTTGAGGCAAATAAGTCATTGACACTGAGTGACAGTAAAATGTGTGACTGTTCCAGTGATTGCAATACTTTAACTTATGTATTTCAAAAAGTGATGCACAATTCACCTTCAGCCATGAAGTTTCAACTCACCCTTCAGTCAAGATGCACAATTTAATACTAATGTCTCAATACACACATTGCATGGAAATGCAGCACAATAATTTTGAACAGTGATACATCATTCATAAATACATTGCACATAATAAACGATATATATGATTGTTTCTGTGCATGATAAGTAACACAACCCAAAACAGTCAATATGAAATGTTAAGTTTTAATGTCATTATTAGAAATATCAGTTAATGAATAATTATTTCCATGTAGCATTTATTTAATTTGATACTTGTTCTATTTTGGCCTTCCCACCCCATACCACATATTTGCTACAGCCACTTGATGTTGGTGTATTTGGTGGAGACATGGAGGTCATACAACTCCATTTGTTTGACTGTGGGATTAAGGTCTCCCTGCAGTGTCATAACAAGAAGTAGTTTCCCACTAACTTGGCGCTACAGCATTGAAAGAGGAGGAACAGAAGCAGTCATTAAAAATGCTTTCAAAAGGACAGGACTGTACCCATTTAAACCCACAGAAGTAGATTCTTCCAAAATTAAGAAGTCTAAGTAAGATGTATTATTAATACCTTTAACCACACATTACAATTAATTCAATATATCATCTGCAAATGGGTTAAACTTGGAAATATTGCTTCAACAAATGTATGCATTTTTTACCCAACAATGTACATGTGTCCAACACTAGTATGTTCGCTTGGGGTGTTCAGGCAACCCAGGTGTCAGTCATCCTCCCAAGGCAGTCCTTTGTATGTTCACTTGTACTTTAAATAAAGATTAGGTACCAGTCTGATGATGCAGCCCTTATATAACTTCGGGGTTCAAAAGGCCCCTGCTGGGTTGCCTCGGCTGACCTCTTTTTCTCAGCCATTTTTCTGTACTGAACGTTGTTTTAGGATTTTATTTGTTTTTAAAGTTTTAAATTGTACATAGAATATCATGGACGGTCATTTATCCTGCAACAAGTGCTTTATGTGGTTATTAATAATGGGAATGCAAATTAGTGAACATTTGACTTTGGAATGGCTGTTGGACTTTAAGATTTGTGGTCATCGAGTCAACCTCAGGCTTAATATCTCCACCTATATTTCTATCCTATATTTGTTTTCACATGGCATGCCAAGTATAGCTAATTGGTTGACATACTGAACCTGAATTTCACCCATTGAACACCAATCTTAAGCGCCTTGGGCGCCTATATATTATTTTTCAGAAACAGAGACTTTTTACATATGAATTTAAAAATTTCAAAAATGTTAAATAACAAATGATTGTGTAAAACATGCAAAGTAAGACACCTGCCTCCCATTGGGAAGAAGTGTAAAAGAAAGCTCCAGGAACAGAATAATTAACTTTTAAGAGATACTGCCTGCTCCCCAGACTGCACAGGCAGTGAAGGAAGACGGACAGCGGTTACAGACAGAAATACTACAGCAGCTGAAGAAGATGACAGAAAGACTGGACCAGGTGGAGCATCAAGTGGCGGCTTCAGCCAGGAGTTCTACACCTTCCATTTTAGACTTAAGTACAGACAGTATTAAGTCAAGTAAATGTAAAAAGTATCAACCAATAGTTCGTCCTATGATGAACACCTGCAAAAAAAGTAGATAAAAGAATTAAAGAACTAGTTCAGAGTTCCCACTGTCATGTTGAATTGAAATACAAGTCTCAGAGAGGTGGAGATATAGATGTACAGGTTAAACACAAAGTGCATTGGCCACATGATTCTGTATTAGATGGTACAGCCAGACAGTGTGTGTCGTATGATCAGCTTACGTTGACCCAATGGGTACAAGGTTTTGCAATAATATTCTTGAAGAAAAATCTGGAAAACGTCAAGATCTGATGATCTCCTACCTAATGGAAGATGCTCCTGGCAGGGGGGCGAAGGCAGCTCATGCTGTCCTGTTATGCGAGATGGAGAGGGGGTCGTTGCAATGGGAAGATACAGATAGGCTCGATCAGATTCTAAGGGCACATGCCCAAAAACATTTTCCTTCAAGCAAGTCAAGTTGGGGCGTTCTGACAAAAAAAATCGTGGTTCTGTAAGAGCTATCAGACCAATTTATGTGTTTACAAGAAAGACCACGAGGTCAATGGTGGCCAGAATAGGCATATCTTTGCATTTTGCTTAACCTTAGGCAGACAGTCAAATCATTACACATGTGAACACATGCAAGAATAATTGATATCATTGTTGATGATACGATGATGAATTTTCATTGGGTGAGGAAAAAAAAACAAATAATGCCACTGTTAATGTGTTGTATGCAAAAGGATGGAAAGTAATATAGAAGGGGAATGACGAAATCAATTGACCAAATTCTCAGAACCATGTGGGTAAGATGCAGAGTACAGAGGGATATATATGAATGTTGGAATATTTTTAGTGCTCAAACTCTGTGTGCATGTAAGCTTAAACAGTTTTGAACAGGAGTCACACATGAGACACGAGAATGCATTTGGTTTTCTTGGTTCACAAAAGCCAATGCAATCCAATGGTCTGTTGTTCTCATGAAAATGTCCTCACTCACCTAGACATTTTGTCATTTAGTTGCATCAAGTCCACTCACAAAAATGTCCTCTAATACGAGCAATTAAAAAAATTACAACTAAGACCATCACTCCTGGTGCACAAAGAAAAAATAACTGAACGTGGGACCCAGTCCTGAACAGAAAAATAGACGTCAGAAAAAAATAAGGACTGATATGTATTACAATGTTGATATTGAATCATCCTCATAAATAGGTGTGGCTTTGTAAGAAGATCTGATATGCTGATATGCGTAATTATGCTAATACTATTACAAATAAAAAATAATGCTGATACTGTCAGAAACACGAATGAGATCATATTATCTGTTGCTGTGGATGAAGAAACTGGAAAATTTCTTCACAAAGTCTCTTCTCCAAGTAAGAGAACAGTCCACTACTTCCATGGGGTGTGTAAATTTTTATTTTCATACAAATATGTGCCATAGAAGAGAAATGATCTACCTGGAACTATTTTGGTGGGTTATGCAGTGACAATAAAACATCTTACTTAAACTAAATAACAAAATAAATATAACACCAAAGCTTTCCTCATACTATGCCATGTTTCATCTACCAACAGGAATTAATCAAGTGTTCAGGATCTGATAAAGTTCTCACCAGCAGATTTAATCTTGCCAATGGAGCTAGCGATGGTTGGTTCCAAAAGTTTTTAAAAAGACACAACAACCTCAAATGGGCAGTGCCTCAGACAATATCCAGCCAAAGACAACACTAAGCATCTGAATATATGATTGATGATTTCTTTAACAAATATGGTAAATAATTTTGATGTTACACACTTATTAATGTCAATAGCACATAACCCGACTTGTTCATGTCCAAAATAATTGTTAATGAGTACACCTATAAATACTGATAACAACACCTTGTATGATACATTGACAATGATCATACTTCGCAAAAACCATAACAATTGTTAAAAGATGATAAATAAATTTTAGCAGAGCAATAACTGCAGAAGTTGAAGCCACAAGATAAGCCCAAACAAATTTACAACTGCGATGAGACTGGTATATCTGGACATGTTGCAACGAGAGAGAAGGCATGTGGGACAAAAGGCATGCAGTTCCATCAAAAGAAGGCAATACACATAAAACATAATTGCTACATTCACAACACAGACATAAAAATACGCAGTAGTACCTGCTTTGTAATTACATGTCTATATAATGCTATGATTGTGTTGATGCACATATACTAATATTCACAGATAAGTAACATTAACCACATTATGTCCATCACTTGTGTGTCAGCAGATGGGAATGTTTTGCCAAATTTCCTGATATATGCAAAGAATTTTCCAACAATCTCAATTTGAGGAGAACTTGCCCAATTCCTGGATTTATGCAAGATAAGAAAAATGGTAGGACCCAAATTTTTATGATAAATTACACATATCATAAAAACATATATGAATGCAATACACATTACAATGGACAAAATGACATTATGTTTGTATTAATGTAGCCATGTGCATTCTGTATCATGATTAAAATGTTACCTGTTACAGATTATTTTTTTACATGTGCAATATTGAAGTGTAAGTTGCCTGTAGGTTACATGGACAAGGAAATGTGTAGAGCAGGGTTTTGTGATCTATTCCTGAAGAATTGTGGTTCTGCCAGGCCAGTTTTGCTTTTACTAGATAATCATGAAAGCAGATATAGCTACAATGTTTTGAAGGCAGCAAAAGACAATGAGGTAAGTATTAAAAAAAACATGTCACACAAACATCATTAAAATTTCCAAGTGGCCATCAATGTAACATGTTATGTATTTGAGTGTGTTTGAAATAAGAAGGTTTAATAAACTAACCCAAGAGAAGTTCTGTGAATTACAATATTAAGAAAGTGATGAAGATCTGACTAAATATGGGCCTGACAGTTGAGGCAAATAAGTCATTGACACTGAGTGACAGTAAAATGTGTGACTGTTCCAGTGATTGCAATACTTTAACTTATGTATTTCAAAAAGTGATGCACAATTCACCTTCAGCCATGAAGTTTCAACTCACCCTTCAGTCAAGATGCACAATTTAATACTAATGTCTCAATACACACATTGCATGGAAATGCAGCACAATAATTTTGAACAGTGATACATCATTCATAAATACATTGCACATAATAAACGATATATATGATTGTTTCTGTGCATGATAAGTAACACAACCCAAAACAGTCAATATGAAATGTTAAGTTTTAATGTCATTATTAGAAATATCAGTTAATGAATAATTATTTCCATGTAGCATTTATTTAATTTGATACTTGTTCTATTTTGGCCTTCCCACCCCATACCACATATTTGCTACAGCCACTTGATGTTGGTGTATTTGGTGGAGACATGGAGGTCATACAACTCCATTTGTTTGACTGTGGGATTAAGGTCTCCCTGCAGTGTCATAACAAGAAGTAGTTTCCCACTAACTTGGCGCTACAGCATTGAAAGAGGAGGAACAGAAGCAGTCATTAAAAATGCTTTCAAAAGGACAGGACTGTACCCATTTAAACCCACAGAAGTAGATTCTTCCAAAATTAAGAAGTCTAAGTAAGATGTATTATTAATACCTTTAACCACACATTACAATTAATTCAATATATCATCTGCAAATGGGTTAAACTTGGAAATATTGCTTCAACAAATGTATGCATTTTTTACCCAACAATGTACATGTGTCCAACACTAGTATGTTCGCTTGGGGTGTTCAGGCAACCCAGGTGTCAGTCATCCTCCCAAGGCAGTCCTTTGTATGTTCACTTGTACTTTAAATAAAGATTAGGTACCAGTCTGATGATGCAGCCCTTATATAACTTCGGGGTTCAAAAGGCCCCTGCTGGGTTGCCTCGGCTGACCTCTTTTTCTCAGCCATTTTTCTGTACTGAACGTTGTTTTAGGATTTTATTTGTTTTTAAAGTTTTAAATTGTACATAGAATATCATGGACGGTCATTTATCCTGCAACAAGTGCTTTATGTGGTTATTAATAATGGGAATGCAAATTAGTGAACATTTGACTTTGGAATGGCTGTTGGACTTTAAGATTTGTGGTCATCGAGTCAACCTCAGGCTTAATATCTCCACCTATATTTCTATCCTATATTTGTTTTCACATGGCATGCCAAGTATAGCTAATTGGTTGACATACTGAACCTGAATTTCACCCATTGAACACCAATCTTAAGCGCCTTGGGCGCCTATATATTATTTTTCAGAAACAGAGACTTTTTACATATGAATTTAAAAATTTCAAAAATGTTAAATAACAAATGATTGTGTAAAACATGCAAAGTAAGACACCTGCCTCCCATTGGGAAGAAGTGTAAAAGAAAGCTCCAGGAACAGAATAATTAACTTTTAAGAGATACTGCCTGCTCCCCAGACTGCACAGGCAGTGAAGGAAGACGGACAGCGGTTACAGACAGAAATACTACAGCAGCTGAAGAAGATGACAGAAAGACTGGACCAGGTGGAGCATCAAGTGGCGGCTTCAGCCAGGAGTTCTACACCTTCCATTTTAGACTTACGTACAGACAGTATTAAGTCAAGTAAATGTAAAAAGTATCAACCAATAGTTCGTCCTATGATGAACACCTGCAAAAAAAGTAGATAAAAGAATTAAAGAACTAGTTCAGAGTTCCCACTGTCATGTTGAATTGAAATACAAGTCTCAGAGAGGTGGAGATATAGATGTACAGGTTAAACACAAAGTGCATTGGCCACATGATTCTGTATTAGATGGTACAGCCAGACAGTGTGTGTCGTATGATCAGCTTACGTTGACCCAATGGGTACAAGGTTTTGCAATAATATTCTTGAAGAAAAATCTGGAAAACGTCAAGATCTGATGATCTCCTACCTAATGGAAGATGCTCCTGGCAGGGGGGCGAAGGCAGCTCATGCTGTCCTGTTATGCGAGATGGAGAGGGGGTCGTTGCAATGGGAAGATACAGATAGGCTCGATCAGATTCTAAGGGCACATGCCCAAAAACATTTTCCTTCAAGCAAGTCAAGTTGGGGCGTTCTGACAAAAAAAATCGTGGTTCTGTAAGAGCTATCAGACCAATTTATGTGTTTACAAGAAAGACCACGAGGTCAATGGTGGCCAGAATAGGCATATCTTTGCATTTTGCTTAACCTTAGGCAGACAGTCAAATCATTACGATCCCCCAGCTGCTCATCAGGATGGGGCAGCTTTGAGAGTAATTATGATCAAACTGATCAAAATTTGTGTACAAATACTACAATAAAACTAAAGGTGATGTCGCAGGCAGATTTGTCACTAAAGTACATAAACTCAATCATGAGGCAAAGCATACTCAGTTTGTATACAAGTCAAATTCAAATCAAATTAAAGTTGATGCATTGTTAGCTAAGAATTTTACAAAGTATTCAACTATTGATTCAAGTAAACCTATTCAGGTCAAAAGTAGAACTGTTTGGGCTAGTGTGAATTCTGGCTGTGACCGTAGTTTCACCGAAAAAGTATTTAACAAAATTTGTGAAAATACTGCCACTGATGAAAATGAATGCAGTGGTGTCACCAAGTCTTGCAGCTAAAGTCATATCCTCTCCTGGGGTAAGTACGGACACAGTACTCACAAAAATACTGTAACAAATGACAGTAAAGAGAGTGCACTTACAGGTAAGGCCATATCTGCCCCGGGAGGGCCTTGGGAGTGCAAACACAGTCAGGTCACAGCTCCCACTATTCAGAGTAAGGTGAACTCTGATAAAGACATAGCAGAAAATGCTTAACCAGTTTCCCTCACCCATTGTATGATGTTGATTTTTGGGGGTGCAAGATAAATGTGTTAATTCCATTTTGCATGTTGGTCAATTCAATTGAATTATTCTCAATGTAAACACTGAGATATATCACAAATGGCGTAATCAATCAGACTTTAAGTTTGGTTTTATGCCTTTTAGGTGAACAAGTTATGCCAACAAATATATCAGTTAATGATGCAAAGGCTTTGTCTCCGATAGAAATGCATAATATTGTCAGAGCCACAGAAAAGCCAAATTATATGGAAGCTAGGTTGCCCATCAATTCACGACTAAATGTTAAAGCCTGGAAAATTAATTTGGTGAATTATTGGGACCAACAGCTCTTGCAATTGAATAAATTTGGCTTTCCCCTTGACTTTAATAGGAATTGTTCTCTGAGCCATGGACAGGGAAACCACAAATCTGCCACTGAATTTGCTAGAGATATTGAGACATATATTGAAGAGGAATTGCAATATGACGCTATATTAGGCCCTTTTCAAGTTCATCCCATAGCTTCAGGGCACTGTTCTCCCTTTATGTCAAGAGCAAAACCAAATTCAGAAAGGCATTGAGTGATCATTGACATGAGTTGGCCCCAGGGTGCGTCAGTCAACACTGGCATAGATAAGACTTCCTACTTGAATAGTGCTTTTTCTCTGATTTTTCCCACGTTTGGGATATGGGGTATTGCTTTACAAGGTTGACGTAAGCCGGGCGTTCCATCATGTGAAGTAGACCCGGGAGATTATGACCTGCTGGACAAGGTTCTTACGTCAACAGGTACATCCCGTTCAAGATGTGCCATGGCAGCCAAATTTTTCAATGCCTAAGCGATGGCATCAGATATATGATGTGTGAAAAAGGTTTCCCAGTTATCAACTATATTAACAATTACATCAGCATTGGTGTCCCGAATGTCGCATGGGCGTCATATGAGGCATTGCTGCAACTTATGGCCCAATTGGGCTTTACTGTTAGTGACAAAAAGTTGGTATCCCCCTCCATATGTGTGACATGTCTGGGCGTCATGATTGATACGGTCACAGGAACTATTGCCATACCACCAGAAAAGGTAAATGCCATCAATGATGTGGTGCGTCACTGGTTAGATAAAGACATTACATCAAAATGTCAGTTGCAATCCATCTTAGGGCTCTTGTTGTATGTCCAGAAATGCCTCAGACCTGCCATGATTTTCTTAACAGAATGTTGGAACTCCTCAGATCTGTTCATGGGCGTCAAAAAGAGACCTCAGATGGTTTGCAAAGTTTTTGCCAACTTACAATGGTGTGTCACTGTATAATCACAAACCAGTTGACCTGACCTTAGAGCTGGATGCCTGTTTGACAGGCTTTGGTGGGCGTTGTGGGCGTTATGTGTACAATTTTCCTTTTATCAGGGGGTTCTGGAGAAAAAGTGTCAATGTTGCCACTTAATGTCATACATGTACAGGGTCAACCCCCACAGATGGTTTGAATATGCATTATCATAACTTATTCGTTACTCTTTAAGTGCCTTTTTACTCATTTGTCTGGGTTTAAACATTACTATCAATACTGACAAGTGGTAGTTTTTATGGGCAGTGGAAACCAGTACACACAGTTGGTTGAGGTTCTGTACTAAAAATTGGCAAACATTGGTAAGTAACTACCAACTTTTCAGCATTGTTTGTGGGGTTTGAAGCGCAGACAGCAGAGGTAGGAGGCCAGTGTGTTACCACTGTTCTACCAAGTAATTTTAACCCACAAAATTATTACACCGCATATAATAAGGAATTTCATACATTTTAGGGTCATATCACATAGCTCAGACCTTGGAAATGTCATAGAAATCACTAGTGTAGTTCAGCAAAACAATGCAGATTCTTCCGCTGAAGTTGGGAATAATTGCGAAAATACTGACACTGTGGAAGCTGTCCGCAAAGTGCCCAAAGATTTGGAAGCAGCATTCCCATTCCTTATGATAGAAATTGCCCAACTGTGTCAAAGAAGAGGAGGATCAATCCTATAGCCTGTTACTTGACTGAGTCACACTTGATGGAACAAGTAAAAGTAAAGGACGAAGAAATGCTGCAAAAGAAGAAAGAATTTTGAACAGAAATTCCAAGAAAAAGGTGCAGATTTAAAAAAAAAACAACTATACGAAACTAATGTGAGGTTGCACATTTAAAAATTTATTTCACTTTATTTTTACAATTTCAAACTTATATACCTCCATACATTATTGCTTGTTCTTGCACATTATCATACCATTGACAATACTACTGTTACTCATACTCACTTATTTACCATTGCATTGGGTAATCACAATTTCCAATTATACTTTGTATCTTTCAAATGTTTCCTCATTATGCAAATATATAGAGAACTTAAAATTCTATTATCATGTAAAGAAAGTGTTGCATTTTACAATGAAAATGATTATGTACTATTGGAAATGAAGAGAGCAAGGAAAGCAAAGAGCCAAAAAAAATATTGACATATTCCACAAGTGATGAGGATAGGGTCACTTATTCATCAAGGAGTGACACTGATAATCAGGAATAAGGTAAATATTTGCAAGTTTGTGGCTTGTTGCCATACCTCCAAACTACATAACCTCATTACTAAATACAGTATCACTGTAACGGTATACTTATGTTGTGGCATTCGAAACATGAAGTTATGTATCACAACATTAAATGTTGATTTTTGATTTCACTTTAATCTGCTAAAGTATTATTTCTAAAGATTATACTTTCAATCTTTCATTTGTGGTATTTAAATTTTACCTGAAATGAAACAGAGACCAATAGGCATAATGCAAATCTTAATGCACAGGCACATTAATGTCAAGGAATATATCACATAAGATTATGTCATTGTGCTCAACTTCCATTTCAATTGAGTAACTTCCATTTTAGATGGAGATCAGGAGCATTTGCAATGCACCACACCTTTCTGTGTTGCTTCTGTTAGTGGTTTAAAGCCATCTTCAGCAAGTGTACCTCCTAAAAATATCCAAAAACCCATTGAGATAAACAATGACATTTGTTATGTTTGTATGAAGGAATTCCCACTTGTGAAAGGCAAGGGGAAGAGACTCAGGAATAATGTAAAAGTGGACTGGGTTTGGTGTGATGCATGTGGTAAATGGTTCCACCGTGAATGTCTTAATTTAAAGTTAAAAGACATTGGTGACACTTTTGTCTGTAATGACTGCTCAAAGCATGTTTACTGTTAGTTTGAATTGTATATATGTACTGTTTTGACAAAGTCATGTGTTACTCATTATTGCAAGCATTATGTTTTATAAGTGTTATGTGTACTGATAACATTATTATTTCTTATTTTTATTTAATTCATATCTAGGAAATATTTACTTTTGGGTTCTGAATAAAACGCAGTATTGCCTATTACCCATTAACTGAGATTTCTATTATGTTACATATATTTGTTGAATTTCTCTGAATGTGGATGCTCATGCATCTGTTCAATGTTGTTTCTACCTTACAATTCACTGCTCATACTGTAGTTGTAGATTATGAGTAGTCTGCTATTTATTACTACAAAAGACATGTGAAACACAAACAAAACCAAAACAAACATTAATTTGATTTTGCGTTCTCTAAGGTTTGAAAATGGCCATGAATGTCAAATGAACTGCAACCAAAAAGATATTGTAAGTTTATTTGAATGGATAGATAATGCTATGGTGATAACATGTGTCACAAATTTCAGTTAATTGGGCGATATTTGGGTGGTTTCTTCCTATGTTTAAAGAAAATAACATACACTTTTCAAATGAACACAGCACTTTGTGATTTATTTTCATATTTATACCAGATTCACACTCACACAATAATTTAAAGGAATTTACTTCCTACATAAACCATCATTTACAGATGAGACCATGGCGATAACGATATGAGAGGCAGTACTGAATTTAACCATAATGTTTTCAATTAATTCCCACACTGGGATAATTTCATTGCTGTTGTTTGGATATACATTCTATAGCACTTACCATATGCAAGTTTACTTTAGCATCACACTTGACCAAGGAGTGACTGATATTCTGACTACCTTTAACCCCTTTCACTTTGGGTCTTAAAAAAGGAGGTTTGTTTACTTCTCTTGTCTTTTTGCAAAATAACTTGCAAGTTATGTACAGATTTTGATTAAATAATCTTAAACTAATCTAGAAATGTTGGCAGTGGCACAAGGAATAGATTAACTGATTTTGGTGGTGATTCGGATCACCGTCTGGATCCAGGAAGTTTTGGAAGGGTCTTTCAGCATTGTAAGATACTGTCCTTTCAGTATAATTGCACATACCTTCATAATTAGTTATCAGGTTGTTTGACGAAAAATAGAGAACACTGCCATATTAGTCTCTATATTAATAATCCGGATCCTTGCAAAAATCCTGATACTATGATCCAAAATCGGAAAATTAAGGGTGGAAATGAGCTGCTTGGCAGAGGTTTGCGCTCTCTGAGTTTATTTTTAGTTTTTCATAGCCTTATCAGTTACATCATATACATGTCCCTGCATTATATTTCAGACGTTGGCTGCTGTTGAAACAAAAACAAATCACTGTAAATATATCAATGATACCATGGACAACCTGTTATATAAACTGTGACATCTGGTTTTTAATGTAGTAATTCATTTCATCTGATTTTATTATCATTGAAATGTGCGACACTTGACACTGTGTTATCAATAGTATCAAATTTCATCCATTAATATTACTTCAGATGCCATCAAGATCAAGGTTTACAGTGACATGAGATAGTTTCAAAAAACACATTTCTCAACCAAAAAAAAAGTTTAAAAAATTTCAAATAATTACTTTATATAATTTCAGCTAATCCAATCTCTAGATTAAGCGCTGCAAGAGTATTTGATTACCATTTTGTTGTTAGCTTTATTGCTTTATAGATTTTTGTAAATGTTGTAGTTGTTATTAAAACGACCCATTTAAAAAAAAATTGTAAACATGTGGCCGTTTATGTTATCAATCTGATTTATACATTTAATCTGCCAAAACCTGTTTGCTAGCAGAAACTAGGGTGAAAGGGTTGGTCAGTAATTAACTACTGCAAGTCACAAACCCTTAGTAGATTTAATTTTATCTCTGTCAACGAAAAGACCTTAAGCATTGATGCAGCGGTTGAAATGCATTTGTTACCCTTAAGCAGTGAAAGCAATGACTCTTTCGACGGTGTCAGTTCAACTGTCAACTTACTGCTTGTTAGTGTAGTAACAACCAATAAAAGAACTCCATTTATTTTTTTAAATCTGAAAAATGTCCTGATTTCTTCTTGATATTTCTAAATAATATTGCCCTTTGTTTAGGAAAAAAAACAAAAACAAATAACTCTGATATTAATTGCTTTAAATCATCAGTCCACATCATCAGCTGTCAAAGGGAATCCCAAAAAGTGGTTAAAACTCTCATAATTTTATTCAAACCAGGCAGTTTTTTTTTCAAAATATGTAAATTGTTCACTAATCCAGTTTATAACTGCTATCTTAGCTTTTATTGTATTATATTATTTATCTTAATTTTACACTATTTCTGACAGCTATTAATTGTTAATTACTTCCCATTTCTTCAATTTCCCGCCATTATAGTAGTATCTTTGTCTCACACAGTTGGAACTAAACTACCTAAAAGTCACAGCCTATGAAATGGCTTATTGAGGTAGCCTTATTTTATCAAACATTGCCCAAAATTGAATTGAAATAAGAATCTCATTTCTTTTGGTATAGATTATGTGGATGATAAATTTCACTTTTTAAGGAATATCACTGCTTGCAAAATCATTGTACAGGTCACATCAATCAATGTTCTTGCAGGGGTAGATAAAGGTAATTTATACTAGATATACTATGAGCAAACAATACTAGTTCAGATGCTACAGACTCAGCAAAGGATATAACAAAATACATTACAAGTCCAAAGTTTTGGTTAAAGGGCATTAAGAATCACCCATTCCTCTGTCCCATGTGTATCCTAGCATATATATGGTAATGCCTCATAATGTAAACACATAAGTATTCACTGCTATGAGCTGTGTGGGTGAATACAGAATTCTCTCTCAAACAGAACGAATCTCATATTAACTAAGCAGTAGTAGTAGTAGTAGTAGTAGTAGTAGAGGCTATAAAATGTATTTCCACAAAAAACAACTGGAAAATAGAACACATAGACTAAAACTGACTGTCAACAGAAAAAGCCAATGTTTTTGTCTCAAGAGTAACATTTTTTTTAAATTCTCCACAGTGTAAAACAAAAAACTCCTTTCCTGCTGCTAAACTAATTATGTTGTTTTGTTTAGTTAATGGAAGTCACTTGACTTCCTTTTAGTAAGCTTGTTAGTGTGGCACTGTTAGTTTGTCAATATGTGACTGTTGGTTTTAGTCATGTTTCCTGTTTTGTTGTATTTTTGTCAGTGATAGGATTATTTTTTCCGAGAGACAACAATTATCTCATGTTTAGATCAGTTAAGGTTACACACTTTCAATACGCTCCCCTTTGATCGTATAAAATTACTAGATTTCCATTTTCTCATGAGAGATGATGATGATGATTAAAACTCAGAAGTCAGCACAAGATCACATTTTAATTTCACATGTCAGTTTACAATTTTAAGCATATATATTATGAAGGAAAGTTTTTAAAAACAGATAAATTAAAAAATACACCATATGTAGGCCTTAAGGTAAATGTGTCACTTTTGTATTAATACATTGAGGTCAGAAAGAGGTAAAAATATAGTATTTCTTTTGGTTATAGATGGCAGAATAAACAGCCGCAGAATGCTGTCCCTTCTGCGAGCCCTGCTACAAACCTGTACTTACAATTTGGCTACAATAAAGGAGAAGAATTAAAGAGGGGGATGGTTGAGGATTATTGGATTATTGACACCAAAAAGATACTGTGAAGATACAGTTATATGAAGACAGTTAGCTTCTCAAAAGACACTGAAAGAGACAGAATGACACGGAATTATTAGGAAAGACAGCAAAAGAAGAGCATAAATAGCATGACACCTGTTGAATATTGTTCAGTGTTTTAAAAAGCCACACTTGTTTACACGTTTTTACACTGGTTTTCCGATGTACTTTGCCCATATCTTTCTTCTTGCGGTATCAGGTGCAGTCAGAGTGATGGTAATTTCAGTGTTGTACCAAAGTTTCATCTTTCAGTGTTGTACTAAAGTTTCATCTTTCTTCTCAAAAGTCTGTCAAACAGTTTGGTTATAGTTTTGCTTTTGACTTTCCACTGTGCGGATTGCTCTTCCTGATGAGATTCATTGGTTGACCAGTATGGCTATGTTGGAACCTCTTACACTCCCCTTTGCAACCTTTGCAAAAAAGGGGGTTTCGCGCTCTAAATATCCAATAAAGTATTAGAATTAGGACAAATTGCAGTTACCATGTAACACTATATACCACCACAGTAATATTGAACAGTTTAAAACTGTTGTGTGTATGTGGCCACACAAAGCAGATAGTGCTACAGTATGCAAAATTTACACATGCAGTCCTTACAGTACTTGAGGAGCTATACAAAACACCCATAAACATTGGGGGTACTGCCTGTGGTGTGCGTGTGGCAATAGATCAGCCCAAACCATAGAGTTCTGTTCAGAAATCTATGTATTGCACGTTTTATCCATGATGGATCTGTATCCATTGTACTGGATCAAAACTAATAGAAATACTGCAAGAGGTGAACATAGAGAGGGGTTCACCAGGGACCTAAGAATCAATTCCCCAACTAATGTCTGTGGTATGGGACTCAACACAGTAATGAGAGAATAATGCAATCTGTACTAGATGAGCTGGGCAAAAAATGCATGTGCTCTTCTTGATGGCTGACTCCAAAGTGACAAGTTATGTTTGTTGATGAAGGCAATGAATTGCCGGGGGATTGGTCTAGATCTGAAAAACAACTATTGCTATAGGAAGATGGCACTAATTAGACCAGAAAACATAAGTCAGATGCAGCCTGCATAAGCACTACCCTTACTTATACTGATGTCCTACTTTTGCGACTTATTGTAAGAGTGAAATTCATAGTGCTGCTGCCACTGATCCTACAAGAAAAAAGAAGGTCTTATGAGTGTGAAATAAGACCGAAATGCACACACAGCTAGATAAATTGCTTAGTGCCAATTGGGTGGGTTGCCCCAATATTCCACATCAACCACTGTACACATGACTGATGTGATCCAGTCTGAGAGTGGTGTACTTGAAGGAACCCACATTTAAGTAATAGAGATCTGCCTATCCTTAATAGAGTAACCTTTAACCAATAAATGTTTGGGTACAAAGGTGACTCTGTTATCCTTTGTTTATCATAAATAGAGAGTCTGTGTTCATAGATTCGTGTTCTGAACTGTGTTTAGTGTACAATAAATGAATTTACCCAATTGATGCATTGATTGGGTAGCAAGGGATATTCTCTTTTAGGATTGGGATTATCTGCTGATCTCCCCTACACACCATCAAATTGTAGATCCAGTGTGGAGGTGGCTACTAACAAAATATGGTGACTTGCACTTTCAGGGGGCCACACTCATAGTTACAAGCAAACCAAACTAGCAAAACATGTGTTTTTCCCAGGGGGAGCTGAACACATTTTGTGTGACCAATTTTACTGGGGGAAAACACTCGACTCCATTGTTACATGAGAGTGAATAAGTCAAACAAAACTATGTCATAGTGCCGCTAAAAACTAGTACCCAAAAGACTTGTCATAACTGATTGAAATATAGGTTGTCAGTACTCAGGAGAGAAAGACACTCAGAACTGGTTTTAAACATTAACCATATAATGATTTATATTTAAATACTGAGTTGCCAGTTAATTACCGAACTATTTTCATAAATGTTGTGCTTTAATGTATTGTCCAATGTCCATGTATTATTGGTAAATAAAGTATTTTTAAAATGCTTATTATTTTTAATGAGCGCTTACGATCACTATAATAAAGCTCTTGACCTTCAGAGGTGAAAAGCGAAGTTGTGCAACCAATATGATTATGCCTGCCATTAGCATTATTTTGGGAGTGATTTGAAGGCAAATTCGTAACAGTAAAACAGGAGTATTAGGCTTTGCAGTAATAAATTGAAGACTACTTGATTTTCATGAAAATTAACCTTTTGCAAAATCTGTAGGATTAAAAATTTATGCAGAAATTATAATGACAAGTATCCCTTTTTCCGAATATATTTAGACTCAGAACAGAAATCAATGAGAGGTAGAAGTAATTCTATTGGGATGACCAAAACACTTCTATAATATGTTACTTAGGCTGTTTAGAATGTAACTAAATATAGTGCGGCATGTGTGGATTCATAGGTGTGGAAATTCTTAAGTTTGTGCTCCAAAATCTGATCCATTAGCTTACACAACGCTTTACTGGTTGGCCCAATATTGAAAGGTAGTTGAGTATGGCTACATTACAGCAGTAAGACTATCTAGTGTGAACCACTTGTGTCATAACTTCTTTCTTTGGTTTTGTTGAGTATTGTCCTTGCTCTGGCTGAGATAGTTACTTTTTTCTTCCAGTTTTGTGGCAGAAGCTGAGGTTTCCTTATCACGTGACATTTTATCAGTATTTTTCAATTGATATTGGATTAAAATTCAACATAAAACTTTCGGTTTAAAATCAAGAACTAAAATTCTAAAACTATAAAAAAACCTTGGTCAGTATTGTAAAATGTAATCCAAAGTGTCAGAGGTAAAACCGAGCTGGGATGTAAGAATAGAAATAAATGAGGCATGGGCGTGATTCTATTGGTATAACAAAAACACAAAAAAATGTATTAATTGCTTTGCATGGAAAGTACCAAAACGTACAAGATTTACAGAAAAACTTCTAAAACAGATTCATTACACAACCTTGCCGTCAATATTTGCAAATGATCAAACACAAGCCAAAGGGTATCCTTTAAATGAATGTTGATAGTTACAAGAAAAGGAGCTGCTTTTGAGGGAAATCAATTTTACAAGTCCAAAAGCTGAAAGAGTTGTTAAGGTCCTCGTGGGGCAAACATCCTGATTACTAAACCCAGGGACTCGCAGAAAGCTGCAAGAAAACTGTGTTGTGTATATATGAAAAACATTTTTTAAGAAAAGTGATTACAGCATAATAAACTATCTTATAGTTTTGCATTACACAAGACCTTGGATGTGATGTACCTTGGGTATTTACACTTTTCCACTAATTACACAACGGATGTCTGCTAGGATTTGTAACACTACACAAAAACCACTTCTAAGGATTCCACTTGTCCTTGAACGAGGCTTACTAATGACTATGGCGGGGGAGCATTGACATGAATAGGGGGTAAAACACAAAGCACAGAGATATACAGGGCTCCTTGGTCCCAAATTTCAGACTGAAAATTCAAAATATTCTTATTATTACTTTACCTATTTCATTTATGTGGTAGAAGTAGTAGCAGCAACAACAGTAGCAGTAGCATATGGTCCGGTCCCAAAGTTTTATCACTTCTTCTTCCATGGGGCTCTACCCACATAAAAAATTTCATCAAGATGCTCTCATTACTTTCGGAGAAATGTTAACCAGAAAGCAAAAGTCATTGAAAATTCGAGATTAATTTGTTCCCAGAATATGTTACAGATGTTTCCCAAAATTTAACAACTTCTTAGCTTAGTTTACAGTACAGAACCTTGACCAACTGTATATACTGATTACCTCTGCCCGCCAAACTATGCGTCGTGATATAACCTGTAAGTGTTGAAAGCGAAGTAAAACCCCGAATACATAAATACATCAAAGAATGCAGAAAGAGATATGTCCATTACTTTTGGAATAATCATGGACAGAGACAAAAAAAAATAGATAAACAACATACAAAACATAATCTCCTGGTGGAAAAAATAAAATAACCATTTTGGTGGGACACTGATGCTTGTACACAAAAATAAGAGTGATGTTTACTGATGACACCTATGGGGGAGGAAAAAATGATAAAAAGTGGAGGGGGTGTAACTTTGTGGTAAATTACAAAAAAAAAATCCATGCACTAACAGGATGTGTAAAGATCAAGCAATATGAGTGACTAAATGGGGGAGACATTTCAAGTATCCATTAGTTTGTCATATCTGGGTCAGGTGTCATTAAGTGTGAAATAAAGAGGAGCCAAAGAGTTCAGTGCAGTGTGCATCTTGTTGGAGCCACTTTTGAGTTAATAGGTTTTGCTACCTATTTTAAGATGTGCTAGTTATTCTTCATATTGGATGGATTGAATTGATTTCTTTGGGTTTAATGCCACTTTCAATACATTGTATAGGTTATATCAGGAAGGGCAGATTTAAGGGCAGAGGAAACTATTATATTCTAGCTGGTCGAGATTCTGCACTGTAAACTGCAGGGCATTGGTAAGCAACTACCATCTTTCTCACATGGGATCCGGGGTTTGAACCACACACTACACCATCAAGCCCCCTTCAAATTAGATGGACAGGTTAACCCACCTCAAATGGTACATTTAAACCAGCACATTTGAATTAAATATTTACAGCCATTATTAAGTTTTGAAGATAAACTCATCATATGAACCTTGGCATTGGTGTACTAATTCAGATAATCAAATTAATAAATAATTTAAATTGTTTATCGAACTCATATTCATATATTCTTTTAAAACGATAAATTCATTTTATGTCATCTTGTTATTTTATTCCTTGATTGTTTACTGCAAATATCCTACATTCAGCATAATTTTTTTTCAGAATGTTCAATCCGGGTTTGGTCCCATTAGAGAAATGTATTGATCTTTTCTGTATAGAATTTGACATAATTTCTGGTTTGTTTGTTTTTTGCCTTCATTACACACTACTAATCTGATAAAATGTTCATAGAATCTAATTCCTTAATGAGCAACTTTATCCCTGCGAGGGATTTATTGGAAAACAACTATTGTATCACATGTTCTAAGTTTGTATCACTATTTTTATATTGTTTTTTTCCTTCATAAAATAGCATATGGCATTTTATGTTTTACAAAGTATGAAATTTCAAGAGTCATCTAAGGAGAGTTCATTTCTCAAAAAATATTCTCAGAAATGGTAGTATCCATGGCCCAATATACACTTATACACATTTTTCTTATGCCAAGGTCCCAAATTCAGGATTTTGCTATGACTTGGTACATGACTAATGATGAATGTTTAGGATTATTAAGTAAGGTAAGTAAGGTCATTCCTGAGGAAACACTTCCATTTAGTAAACGCCAGTGGCACAGTTTAAACCAGTTTTTGATTGGTCAAACTTGACTGGTTATAGAATTAAACACTGTCCTTGTAATTCAAACTTGAGCTATCAAAGAGTTGACATTGGGAGACAGCAGACATATTGCTTCATCTGAATAGGAATTTATTTTGCACTTTGCAACCTACCTTTCCTACATTATTTTAATATTAGTCTTTTATTAATTTATTTATTTGGGGTTTTACGTCGCTTTCAACACTGTACAGGTCATATCATGACGGGTAGTTGGAAGGGCAGAGGAAACCAGAACAAACAGTTTGTCAGGGTTCGGTACTGTAAACTGCCGACCAACGGCAAGCAACTACCAGCTTTCTCGCTTGAGGCCATGCCGGGAACAGAACCACGGCCTCAGAGGTGGGAGGCGAGAGTGTTACCACTCTGCCACCATGGCCCCTTAGTCTTTTATTAAATACTACATATTTTAATACATTGAATGTTTTAATACAGTTAGTGCATATGTGTAATAAGTTGTCATATATGTTATAGATTACCATTACAGCAAATATATAAATTATTCTATATTAAATGTGTTTATTTGATATACAGATGGTACAGAGTTTAGTAAAGGATTTGGATACAGAAAACATGGAAGAAGCCAGATGCAATGATCTGGGTAGCAAGCACACTGGCACGGTTGTTACACAGGTGATAAATTCTCTCTCATCTGACCAACCTTTGCCAGAAATTGAACAAAATTGAAAGCACCAAGTGAAAAAAGAAAACCAATACTTTCCACGACTGTGAATGAGACTGCAAGTAGTTCAACTCAGGTGAGCCAAATTAATGACACGACCCCTCTAGTCAAGATATACCACAACTGATCTTCCTTCGGCAGAATTTCTTGATACAAGCTCAAGTATAAAAACGACTCAGAGAGTTGACAGAGGTGAAGAATACAGGTACCAAACAAAAGTCCCTCAGAGGGGGTCCTGTGAGAGTCCCAGTCTCCAATAGAGTAAAATGGCCCCATGAATACGTATTGCCTGGATCCCATAAGGAGAGTGTTTTGTACGACCAATTGTTGATCACACAAAGGACAGCAAAAGACAAAGAGAATTTAGATATTTAAAATTCTATGTTGAATTATATCATTTCTCTCATGGATGATGCTTGGAGCTGCTAGATAGCAAAAGCATCAAATGCCATACTTCTGTGTAAAATGGAACTGGGGAACGTAAATAATTATGGTCATACAGACAATATTGATCATTTTAGGAGGGCAAAAATGCTCAAAGACATGTTCCACGAATGGCTTCTCTTCTACATAATTTCAGCTCGAGAAAATTTGGTTCAAAAGTCACAAAATCTATATCATGTCAATTAGTAATCAGGGCTTATATTTACATAAAATAATCCCATAAAACATGTGGCACACTTTATAAATATATTTGCACTTCATGTTCTACTGCTATCTGGAGATCATTCCCTCAATCATAGCACGTATGCCGTAACAAAAATAAGAAACAAGTAAAAAATGAGAGTGCCCTCCAAGTGGAAAAAAAACATTCTTGATAAGAGAGGTTGTATAAGGTAAAAAGTCTTTGTCATTGTTCTCACCCATGGACAGGTGTGAATTGTCTTTAAGGTAAGAAATTCCTGTCAATAAACATTATCATTCTGCCTTATTGGAGAAGTGTGAATGGTGTATAAAATATGATAGCATGTTCAATAAAACCGATGTTCTACCTTATTGGATAAGTGTGAATGATGTATAAAATATGATAGCATGTTCAATAAAACCGATGTTCTACCTTATTGGATAAATGTGAATGGTGTATAAAATATGATAGTCATGTAAAATTAAAACTTATCTTATTATTGAATAAATTTGGATAGTGTAATAAAATATGATAGTTGTGTTAATTAAAACCTACGTTTTACCTAATTGAATAAATGTAAATGGTGTGTAAAATATAAGAGTCATGCTATATAAACCTCTTTTTACCATATTGGATAAGTGTGAATGTTGTATCAAGCAGGAACGTCATGTAAAATATAACTTTTTTTCTGCCTTCATGTCTCCACATACACAGTAGAAAGGCCTTTGTTCAGAAATATTCTTTACAGCATGCTTAAGTTTTTTTTACTGAAATTAAAAATCAAAGTTCATTATATTTCTGGTGTTTTTCCTCTTTGTTCAGACACAGCCAAGTTTAATCTCGGGGACTTGGTCTGTCTAGACTGAAACAATCAGTCAGGAATATTAGTTAGATTGCCTTACAATTGTACAAGTGACAACCGCAAATCTAAAGATAACTCAGAATACAATAAGTAGAACTGATGCTATGGAAATTGAATAGCTGCTTTGGCAAATTTAACTGTAAGTGTTTGGTTCTATGTACAGGATTTCTTGATTTGTGACAGAGATTTTCTATCTACTTAAGTAAAGGCTTAGTATTTTTGTGTATATGAGATGTAATGGTGTCTCACCACAGCTGAAATAAAATGATTACATATGAGCCTGCTGTTTTATCCATATTAAGTTAGAAAAATATTGAATAAAGTGTTAATTATTATTGTAAAAGCGATTGGGACTTATTTAGGAAATGATAATAACCATATAACTGTCCATCAAAGGCAGCAGAGTTTACTGGTCAATGTTCATGACCACTTTTTTCATGAGAAATTATTTAAATTTTAACCTAGCCCAATTTTTGGTGGTCATTATTGTCTTTCACCAAAAATGCCACATCCAATGAAACTAGGTCTTAATCAAGAACATCCTTTAAACCACATAGTAACTCTAACTTTGAAAAGGTAGACGTGCCAATTTTAACAGCAGTAAAAATGTAAAAATGTCACTTTTGAAGATAACTTCAAATTATAAAGGATGGCATCAGTGTATTTATTTAGATAAGCAGATGATAAATATTTAAATTGTTTATTGAATCCATATCCATACATTGTTTAAAAAAGATAAAGAAGAATGTCATTATTTTATTCGTTGATTGTCTACTGTAAATGCCCTTCATTCATCAAATTTTTATTTCCAGAGCGTTTAATCCTCATTTCATCCCTTCCTTGGAATGCATTGATTTATTCTGTATACAAAACGAATTGATTTTTGCCTTCCTTTTATAAACTACAAATCGAACGAAAATTGTTTGTAGAACCAAATTCCTTAATGAGCAACTTTTTTGCTTCAAGGGATTTACTGGAAAACAACTATTGTATCACATGTTCTTAGTTTCTATCACTCAGGGTGCCAAATAATAATTTGGTTCCTTAAAAACAAGGAAATTCACTAGTTATGTAAAATGGGAATATTTTTATGTTGTTTTTTCATAAAATAGCATGTGGCATTTTATGTTTTACAAAAGTTTGAAATTTCAGAGGCATCTAAGGGAAGTTCATTTCTCAAAATAAATTTCTCAGAAACTGTATTGTGCATGGCCCAATATATACTTAGGCACAATTTTCTTATGCCAAGGTCCCACATTCAGGATTTTGCTATGACTTGGTACATGACTAATGGTGAACATTTAGGATTATCTAGTCTTAGCACTTTGGAGTTAAAGTGGGTTCACGTGGTCAGCCATAAACTTCTGATACCAGTCTGTTCAGTTGTCTCGCAATTTTATCCTGTCAATTTAGCCTTGCTTAAAGCTCAAATTTTTAACCAGATCTTTGTCAAACATGTACACAGATATTCAGTATTCATGAAACAAATGTTAGATAGTCTCTTTATTAGCAGTGTGCTTATTTAAAAGCCTGCATGTGTAAGAGAACTGCAATTTCAGTATCTGAACTGAATCTTTTACCTAAGTAAGAGAAATTTGAGACTTTAGCAAGGCCAACCTCAATGCTGCTATTTCTGCTGACGTGTGTAAGAGTGAAAGGCTACTTCACCACAGAAAGAGGAAGACTCTTTGACATAACTACGTGAACATCCATCATAGTTGTAAAACTGTTGGAGTCTAGTGAAAAGAGGGGTGAGACAAATGACGAATAATGATGACCAGATAAGATGAATCTATGGTTATTCTGACTCTCTTGATGAAAGTACTAGGTTCAGATCCACATTTGGGTGTGAGCAAGGTCATTCCTGAGGAAACACTTCCATTTAGTAAACACCAATGACACAGTTTAAACTGGTTACCCCACAGCCCTTAAGGGCTGTCGGGGTATTGTTTTCACCCATGTTGTCCGGATGGGCGGGTGGGCGGGTTTGCAGGTGGGCGGGCGGGCGGTCGGCGGGAAAAAGTTTGTCCGGGCTGTATCTCAGAAACCATAAGGTGTAGGAAGTTGATACTTGGTAGTGATATTGGTTAGGGGGTGTAGGTGTGCAACGTCATGGTCTGACCTTGATTTGACCTTTGACCTTGCTGTAGTGACCTTGACCTATAAAATCTTGTCTGGGCTATATCTCGGAAACCGCAAGGTGTAAGAAGTTGATACTTGGTAGGGACATTGGTTAGGGGTTATAGGTGTGCATTATCATGGTGTGACCTTAATTTGACCTTTGACCTTGTCATAGTGACCTTGACCTTTAAAATCTTGTTGCACCTTTGGGTTTGTCTTTTGATGCATATTAAGCACTGTTAAAGTAATATTAGAATTTATTAATAAGAATTTTACTTTTATAATTTCCCATTGTAAGAGATGGAATTTCATCAAGTGAACCACAGATTTTGCTCCAACACCACACATAAGCATTCATCGAATGTATTACCACTTCTGTATGCATGGTAATATTCAAAACATCTAAACCATAATTCGGCCATGCAGATGTAGATAAAGAGTGTTGTAATTTTACTTTACTGATTAATGCTGTCATCTTGTTATTGAATTATCTTGTTTTAATACTTCATTTTTACATGCATTATCTTTCTTTTAGACGTTATTTTCTCTATTTAAACATTGTTTGGACCTTTATATAACTGACAGTGCTCTAAAAGTATCCTGAACTTTGTACTGATACAGTACTTCTATATCTCATGGTGTTCAAAATATTCCCCAAGGCTGTGGGGTACAGGCATCTCTGATGCTATTTTTTTTATTTGTCACACTTGACTGGTTATAGAATTACACACTGTCCTTCAAACTTGAGCTATCAAAGAGGTGACATTGGGAGACGGCAGACATATTGCTTCATCTATTTACAGGAATGTATTTTACACTTTGCAACTTACTTGCCTATTTTATTTTTAGTCTTTTAGTAATAGTTATCATATTATCGAATGAATTTAGATTTTAATTTTGTTTATTTTTAAAATTTATTGAACTGTAAAATTACATAAAAAGACTCCCCAGTTCAAAGATATTCGTATATTCTATATGCAGGCCAAACAGCCATAGATTTTACTGAATAAATTGCTCTTTTTTTATGTCATCCACATATAATCTACAAGACATTAGTACACATATAAAACACACAGATAGAAAGACTCTCAGACATCCATATTAAATAAACCCGTTTTTACTGCGCAATATATATGCATACTGACAAAAGCCACAATAGTCCTGAAATAACTATTTTGCCAAATATGACTAAATGTTTGTTTTATTTATTTATTTGGGGTTTTACGTCGCTTTCAACACTGTACAGGTCATATCACGACGGGTAGTTGGAACGGCAGAGGAAACCAGCACATACAGTTTGTCGGGGTTCTGTACTGTAAACTGCCGACCAACGGCAAGCAACTACCAGCTTTCCCACTTGAGGCCGTGCCGGGAACCGTACCCCGGCCTCAGAGGTGGGAGGCAAGAGTGTTACCACTCTACGACCGCAGCCCCGACTAAGTGTTTGGTTCCATGTACTGTTTCCTTGATTTGTGAGAATGATTTTCTGTCTACTTAAGTAAGGTTTAGTTTTGTGTGTATGTGGAATGTAATTTTATCCCACCAGGGCAGGGCTAAAACAAAATAATATGCATTCCAACCCCCTCTATTATCCATATTTGGTCAATATATATTTGAGTAAATTTTTCTTTTTTTGAAATTGTACATTTATGACTTATTTGGGAAAAGATAATAACCATATAACTGTCAGTTAAAAGCAGCACAGTGTTTACTGGTCAATATTCATGATTACTTTTGTCATGAGAATTACTTAATTTCTAAATAAGCCCAAATTTTTGTGGTCATCATTATCTTTCACAAAACTGCATCATATAATAAAACTAGGTCTTAGTCAAGGATATCCTCTAAACTATGTAGTAATTCTTTGACAGGTTAGACTTGACAATTATAAAAGCAGTAAAACTGTGAAAAAATTTTCACTTTATTTATTTCAAAACTGTCATATTATTACTGTTCTCAGCTGCAGTTACTTTATAATAATTGAATAACAAATAAAAAACACGTCAAATTAGAATTTCCAAAGTTTCATAAGCTCCATTTTGAGTTCTTTGTCTGAACAAATTAGACCAATTTTACACACAGGGCGAAAGAGTACCTATGACCTCCTGTCATGCCAGAAAACAGTTACCCAATAATTGCACTCAGTCACAGTTTTATCAAAGCAAAAACAGACGTCATATGAAAGAAATAACCCAAGGCAGATAGACGTTAATTCTGTCAAATGTTACTCACTGATACTGATGTGTTACGAAGACATCAAAATCCATTTATAATGTAACAATAATTTGTCATTTGATATTCCATATCCTTGGAGTTATCTATTGTATAAATTGTGATAATCAAAGAAGATTATTTGGGCTGAACATGTAAGGTTACAATTTGTGGTAGATTTCATACCTTTAGGGCAATACATAGTACACGTTGTACGAAGTGGATTCTCTTTATACATTATTTGACTGGCACATGTAAGGTTACAATTTGGGACAGATTTCACATGCTTTTGGGTCATCTTTGCTTTTTTTTATGAAAAAAAAATCAATTTCAGAGATCAAGAACAGACTTAAAATAACTCTAATAATTAAATTACTGTTTTCTGATATGTGAAGAGTTAGTAACCATGTTTAAAATTCATTTTACAGACTATAACAATTATTTAACATAACATACAGTGAATGTTTTACGTACAACAGATATCCATGATTCCATTTGATGTCTCAAAAAACTGAACTTTTTTTTGCTTCCAACAGGCAACAAAGATTCTATTTGATCTATCACAAGATGAACAGATGTTATTTTGACTAAATTCATCATCTAAATAATCTGCACTGAATATAAAGTTTGCTAATGTGAATTTGATTAAAATTTGATCTAGCATTGCACTTTGATATTGATATATATGGTGAAAATACTACGGAAGCTCTGGGCTGCCATTTATTTACAGGATACAAGGTGTTTGAGAGGACTGCATAAGAATTTACGGCCCTAGGTAGATCTATATATTTCTATGACCATGGGCTGTGTAATCCGATAAAACACTCTCAAATGTCATCTTCTTTGTTTATTGTGCCAAAGTATTTGATTCAAGTTAAAAATATAAAATACCTATCTCTGTGTGCCACTGTGGCCTAGAGGGTAACACACTGGCCTAGGAACACAGAGGGTGGAGGTTCAAGCCCAGGTATAGGCAGATACATTGTGGCGTGGATGACCACTTAAAATGGCAGTTCTCTGGCATCAGGTCCTGTCCCCAGTGCCGTGTTAAAGAACAGTAACTTGAGAGTTGGGCTTACACATTCTTCATGAGTCAAATAGCCCTTGTAGTCCTGTATTTATTTATTTATTTATTTATTTGGGATTTTACGTCGCTTTCAACACTGTACAGGTCATATCACGACGGGTAGTTGGAAGGGCAGAGGAAACCAGTACATTGAGTTCATTAGGGCTCTGTACTGTAAACTGCCGACCAACGGTAAGCAACTACCAGTTTTCCCACTTGAGGTCGTGCCGGGAATCGAACCCCGGCCTCAGAGGTGGGAGGCGAGAGTGTTACCACTCTGCCACCATGGCCCCCTTGTAGTCCTGTAGTACATGTAGATATTGTGCTCAGTATAAACATTTATCTGTATACAATACAGGCTATTGATGTGCATTTATTATGTAAAATATCATTTATCATACATAAACTAGGACAGGATTTCTACATTTAACTTGATAACAATAATGTGGAGTTCAACTCGGACTAATACGAGTAGAGGCCTGCTATACCCATATGTATAACGGTTACATGATCAGATTCTAGCCAATTAAATTGAAATATTTAGCTCTGATGTGTAATAATTAATTATATTAACTTGTATGTACAAGTAAAATAAGCACCTAATTATAATGAAACCAAACTTTGCAAAGTCTGGGAGTAGTTAATGAGACAATTAGGTCACCAATTAAGTAAACAAGGTTGTTTGTCCACATTGCATATTCAAGATGTCAGCTCAGATTTACAAGTTACTGACATGTATCTAATAACTATTAGCAATTTATATACCAACTTTCGTAACTCATAGTATATTTTACCTGTGGATGAGTAAGTTGTAACTACTTCTATTAAGTTATAAAAACCAGCTAGTGAAATATAAAAGACCATCAACATGTTTCTATTGAATGTGGCCCCTGGCAGGATGTGCAGAAATACAAGCTATAGTGTTGAAGATTGATGCAAACAAAATAAATATATAATTTGGAACATAGCATGAAAGTGAAGTAACTATTAATTGAATAAGATAAGCTGGAGTAATTTGGCTAGAAATAATGCAAAATTATCAACCAAATGGTTGTATAGTGGTGGCATTTTGAAGGTGCATTTTTGGTTTGACGGTGTTCACACTGGTGTCCAACTACCGTTGTATTGGGAAAAGATGACTAGGAACATTTTTACAGTATTTTATTCAGGCCATGAAGCTACATGATCAGTTATAACTATGTTATGACTTGAAAGATTAGTTGTGAGTACTTGAGACAGAAATGATAACTTGCTTTGGATAAATGGTTTTCAAAACATTCAATATTTTAAAAAGGATCTTTGATTCAGGCCATTACACTTCCGACGTTCACTCCTGAAAGAAAAGCTTTATTAGCAATAAAATTCTACTTGAGACTATATTAATGGAGTGCTCCGGATGCAAACTCATTACAGTGAAGCAGGAATATAAACAATATTCTGTGGTATAAGTACATATCATGCATAAAATCTGTTATTGACGATCTACAAACAGGATAAAGAATGTCTGTATTCCCATTTCGAAAATTTGCATAAAGTAGTTGTAAGATTTAAACAGCAATACATAAAGAAGGAATTTCCTGTTATACATTATAACTATTTGTGTTGAACAAATAATACTGTTTCATGGCTGCTCACACCTGAAATTAGTATAAAAATCAAATAAGCAATGATAGGATCTCTTTCAAATCAGGATCTCTGGCGTAACAGCTCTGCTTTGAATGCTCATTGTTTGGTGCACTGATTGTCACGTGTATTGTAACTCTGTCCATTTGTCTGTCTGTTTGTTCACGCATATAAACTGGAGGTCATCTTTCCACACAAGGTGGGATTACCCGTTCCTCTGTCATCTTAAATGATGGTACTGATCCAGATTTATGAATCCAGAAATGGTTTGTGAATTTTCTGTAATAGCTGTACAGATAACTCAAATACTACTCATTGCATCGGGATTATATTTTCCCTCAAAATGGGTCTACCTGTCGCTTGACCTTCCTCAGTTTGTGTAAATAATCCCTATTGGTTAGGTACACTATTTTGTGCTAAGTTGAGCCGTGTGCCGCTGCTGATTATGAAGCTGTGGGTCCTGCTAGGACCGATCCTGAGAAAATATTGCAGGGAATCTCTGAGTTACCAATTAATTTCTATTTGTATTTAGACTGATAACATAAGTTACCTAACGAAAGCCTTATGACATGACCCCTCCCGACCACCAAGATTTAAGAAGGTAACTCTTAACACCCAGTCCGATCACTCTTGGAGAAGCAAAGAAACTACACTGAAGATATACTTTGTGGCCAGAGTAGAAAAGGTGAATAGATAAGTTGTAGCTCCAAATAGTTAAATGATAGGGCAGTTATATTGAGGAAACTGGATCAAAGTAGCCGAGTGAGAAAGGGTGTCTATAAAAGGGGTTTCACACATGTTTGAAGCGTGGGATGGAATAATACATCTTATGTGACTACCTTCGTGAGTTTAAAAGAGAGATCACTTAACAAGACATGTTTTTTATCCCTAACTGAATTATCGGAACAATTGAGAGACTCACTCACAAGTGTGGTTCTATCTATATAAATAATGCACATTGTAATATTTTTCAGCATCACGTCCCACTTATAAATATTTTTCAAACAACTGTACATTCAAATATGCTGTAAACACCATCAAAAATTGATCTCTGCAGGGCTTCTGCTGGGTTGCTTAAAAATTCCGGGTAGGAATGATGGATAAACCATAAGTTCAAATAATGTAGTTTTCCTTTGCACCAGTATCCTTAAGTGGTGCTCCCATTTTCCAGATTTGATCCCATTCGGTGTGTCAAAAAGCAGAAGTTTGAAGGTCTGCAAAAGTAAGATGAATATCAAAAATGTTTGAAATTTATGGAAAAGTTGCCGATTTTGTTTCCATAGGCCAAAATTTGAGATCTTCATCCTGTCTTGTCTAAATGCCACTGCATCAAGTCCCAGGCCAGGTAACACTCCAGACACATTCTATCATCAATAAGCCTAATCATATATTAAAATCATATAGGTCAGGGTCTGTACTGTCTTACATATGGTAAAAGGACCTTTTTCTGTTACCGACAAATTGTGAAGGTCAGTTATGTAAACCTCTCCTATTAACAATATGTCTAGTTATATTGAAATCGAAGAGATTCGGGTCAAAAATCTTTGGAGTTCTATTGTTAGCATTTCTGGGGGTTTTTGACTGTTACTGACAGCCCACTGAACAAGCCCTTTACGAAAGTTACATTCACAGAGGCTTTTTCATATACCAGAGTAGTGCCACACAGATATTGAGACTTATAGATGGGAGAGTCTTGGTGTAGAGGTTGGTTATAACTTAGATGCAATAGATGGGAATACGCCAAAAAGTAAACCACTTGTCTGGGTATATATATATTTTGTGACTCTGTATGTTTTTATATTCTCTCGAGACAGCAATTTTTCAAATGTGTAATTTTCCGTTTTACTACAGATACTGACATGCACACACAAAATACTTCCCCTGAACTATTCTTAGTCATGTATGAAAGCATTGATGGTGTAATACGGGGAGAAGCCATAGGAGAAGTGATATATGGTTTCCTCATTTTGGCCCCATACACCTAATAAAGTATGAATGTCATGGAATATCCATTACCAAGTAACATTATCACCGTTGAAGCCACAGAATGAGGTGATTATATAGGTCAGTAAGGTAAGTTTATTAGAACTGACAAGAGTGAAGAAAAAAACCCAAGATCTGAAACAGCAAAAATTACTGCTTCTTTCTATAAACGCCTTAAAATTGACACAAAATAATGGAATCAATAAATCCAGCCGCTAGCTAACCAGGGACACTAAAACAAAAAGTATAGCTTTGTAAGCTGTGTTTTGATTGGATGTATGCCAATTTGTACCTCCAATCCCATCTGACTACTGGCATATGACTTTTTCAATCGTAACTGCCTTACAAACTATATTTTTAGTAACATAGCCTATCTTTTTTTTTCTTCGTATTGCAACCTGTCTTGCTCCTTTCTTTATAACATGACTAATCTTTCTTTAAAATGAAACTGAGTTTTTTTCCAAAGATTGGTCACCCGATTAATTCTTTCTGCTTTCCTGGGGTGACTGTGACTCTGGGGAGAGCTGTTCTCGATTCGTGACCATCAGAAAAATGTCATAAGACTTATCCCTTAAGTTCTAAAACTTACATATTTTGTCATACAACTTGTATATTTGTGTTATAACACAACAGGTTTTAACCTAATAGCTCACAGTTTCAAGACAGTCTTTTTATAAGGATCTGTCAAAACAGGGCCCCAACTTCAAAATCAGGTAACTTTTATTGTGATAAGTTGGGGAATTACTATCAATAAACAAAATTTGGGACAAACACAGGAACATTTTATAAATGCAAAGCCAAACTTTAAAGTTTCTGTGCAACTAGTTTTTATATCAATCAAGTTTTTTTTTGTATATTCCTAAAAATATGAATTAAAATAACACTATAATTGTTTCACAGCTCTGTTCATACAATCGTCGAACATCTGTGTCAGAAACTTTAATTTTTGGACAAAAATTCTAATGTATTAAAGACACTTTGTAAGATTGTGCATTGGAAGTATATAATGGTAGTCTGTTTGAAATGTTTACTCTGTAAATTTGTTTGTGGATGTTAAAATTATTTTAAATATAAATTATGACTACTCCAGAAAAATCAGTATTTAGGCAGGTGGACTAATGCAGTTGTAGATGTAGTTTACCTTATTTGACTGTTGCTGTGTCTGCAAGCTCTTTAAGCAAGATATTGTACATTATTGATGGAAGAAATTTTTGACTATTTGATATCTAAAAAAATGTAATACTTTAGACATGTATTAGCTATGTTCATGCATTTACCACGAATACTATCTATAAGTTAAACTTTTTACAAGGCATTAATTTAGCCATTTTAGGTAATGAGATTGGGTTTTATCACAAATGGGTTTGTACACATCACTTTTTATCCTTCACCAAACGTTTCATTTCCTCTCAAAAGGTTGCAAAAGTCACCAAAGTGATAAAATGTAATAGCTGATGTTGGTGAAGTTTCAGGGGATAGTTGTGATATGTGGGTGTTTAAGACTACAAATAATGTTAGGTCATGTGACAAGGGTAAAGAGGAGCATTCCTTGCATAATATAACTTTAAATAGAAGCCTTACAAAAGTATTTTCACAATATTATTATTATGCTTGTAAATAAATATATGTAAATAAATAAATATAATTAGCAAGTATATTTACATTATTATTATATATGCTTATCATTACCTCTAAGATTATGTTTTAGGGTGTGTTCGCTTTTGTTTGTTTGTATGTCAGTATTTGCAATGCATTCTTATGAAATTTTGATGAGGATAGGGCCTGAACAATGGAAGAATTGATTAAATTTTCGCTGATATTCATCACCGTCACGCCAGCTGATTATGAGAGTTAAAAGTAAAAAGAATTATTTGGGTGAACACCTGATTACCAGATGGGTTCAAACGTGCACACTCAACCACAAAATGTACATTTGTTGTTAAAGAGACTGTTGAATATTACAGAAGAAATCACAATGATGTGTATGCCATGTTTTTAGATGCCTCTCAGGCCTTTGATAGAGTTAACTTTGTAAAGTTGTTTAAACTACTTATTAAGAGGGACTTGTGTCCATTAATTACACGTTTCTTACTAAAGTTGTATACTAAACAATGCTTGAAAATAAGGTGGGGCACTAGTACTTCAGAAGAATTTAAAGTTTGTAATGGTGTTAAACAAGGGGGTGTCCTTTCACTACTATTATTCAGTTTATATATGGATGAATTGATTGAAAGGCTAAAAAGAAGTGGGGTTGGTTGCTATGTTGGCAATATGTTTATGGGAGCATTTTGTTATGCAGATGATTGTACCCTACTGGCACCAACATTATTTAGTATGAAAAATATGTTAGATATTGTCTCAAAATTTGGTAAAGATTTCGATATGAAATTCAATCCGACAAAAAGTCAGTTTATGGTGTTCTCTGATGACAAATCTCCATGTAATATTACATTTGATGATGCATCTATAACATCAGTTGAATGTGCAAATCACCTTGGTTGTCCAATTTCTGTCAGTAATGGTAATGAACATATATTACAGTGTAAACATGACTTTATCTCCAAAGCAAATTGTGTGATTTCAAACTTTGCTTCTTGTACAGTTCATGTTAAGTACAAATTACTTAAATCTTTTTGTCTGAGCCTATTTGGGTGTGTTTTATGGAATTTATCTAGTAAATCAGTAGATATAATATATACAGCCTGGAGAGTTATTGTGAGAAAACTGTTGAATGTTAGTTATAAAACTCACAGTTTATACTTACCATTAATCATTGAAGATTGGTCTATACAGACTCAAATACACAGAAGATATGTTAAATTTTTTAACTCAGTTGTGCATAGTACTAATAGAGTTATACATATGTGTAAATTATTAGCTGTGAATGGCAGTGGGTCAAGTGTATGTAAATCCTTAAACCACATAAGAAGTATATACAATATCAATGGACATAGGGAACATTCAATACAAATTTCAAGTATTAAAGATATGTTTGATCTTGATGAGCAGGATAAGATTAATGTTGAAAACATCAAATGCTTATTAGACATGAGGTATACTTGTAACAGTTGTGTATTTCCTTCGAATAGCTGTTTTACAACAGGAGATCTTAACACTTTGTTGGAATTCTTCTGTGTGAAAACGTATTAAGTTCAATATATGCATGTCCCTATGTGTGTGTGTATATATATATTGTTTCTCCTTTTCACTTGAATTCATTGTTTTTTTTGTTGTTTTTTGTGCTATTTAAATTGTTTGTATACTCTATGTATGATAAATAAATAAATAATAAATATGAGGGATACTCGGCTCCATTGACAGATGTTTGCACTCTGCAAGTACTTTCTAGCTGTTATGTATGTTTAAGAACATGAAAAAGCATGAAAATTACATGCAAGTATACATGAGCATAGAGTGAAATTGTGTTTTTACTGCAGTCTGTGAACACTACAGTTTCTGATAAAGATAGTTTTAAACTTTAGCTATATCTTGTGAGACAATGCAAGTTTTGTCTTGTTCTTCCATGACAGAATGTATCTCTGCACGGCTAAAAATGAAATGTTTGAATGATTAACTAGCCCTTGTGTTGAGGAAAGTAGTGAAGCATGACAATCCACAATCAAGTTAGGAGCTTTAGATCTTATGTCAGATTTAGCTTGTCGGTTTGGGTTTATAAATGTAATTGGAATTATTTCACATGGACACACAAAGCTGGTGACATACGTTAAATATAATTCTCGTGCTGTTGAATTATTTACATTAGTGTTTGTGTAAACATACAAGGGATTTTCTGGTGTTTGAAATGGTTTACAAGACCAGGTTGAGACGACATCTATATCAGGTTATTTCATGAGAAGCTTTAGTGATAGAAGAAACTTATTGAGAGTAATTGAAGGCCTTACTGAGAGAAAGTGGAATCCAAGTATATTACTACAGCAAGAACATGTCAAAGTAGTTGAATGTTCCACAGTTCTTGTCTTCAGTGCACAAATCAAATAAGCACTTTAGCCCCAGCTTTCCACATAATGCTTCAACTTCGAGGAATGAGTTCCCCAATGACACCTGAACTGCCATTTCTTTGACAACTTCTTTGTACAACTTGAAGACATACCCCTTCAGTAAAGCCTACCCTCCATACCTCTCTAATCTCTCTGGTATCTCTAGTGTCTGCCAGCTATATCTTTGGAGCTTTTTCCCTTTTCTTTTTGTATCTCTAGTGTCTTTCAGTTTGCCATAAGATGGAGATTACGAACTATAAAAGTACTTATTACAAAACATTGCATATCTTTTATTATCTGCAGATGTTTTTTATTCATTATAAGGTTCATGAATTTATAGCTTCTTTGATGACTTATTCTTTATTTTCATTAGAAATGTGCAAGTAGGACAATGTGTACCTTAAGAATTAATTTTTATTGTTTTGTAACCAATGTTATAACTTCGCATGTTTGAATGATGGAACATTCAAAGTGGTTTTAGATTTGTTTTAATGTTAAGGCTAGATTTATACCTTATTTTGACCAAAATATGAATGTAACTACTTTAGAATAGGAATAGATGACAAATTTGAGTGCTTTATGGTGGTTAATTAAGCTAATGAAGCCGGTACGTCAATGAGAAATTACGATGATATCACTACATCCAGACTTTCCTTATACATCAGAGATATATAGCTGCTACAGTATTCACCTTTATAATTACATTCAGCTGTGGACCTGCTTGGTGTGTCTGCTTCAACTTGAGAAGATATACGAATAAATCTGTTCGTCTGGAGATGTGTGAACAGTTCATTACATTTAAAAGTCTTTAATATTTTACTGTTTTAAACTACAAATTTAAAATTAAATATCTTTCATTAAAATTCTGCCCTGAGATGACAGACCCTGTGCACTTAAAGTGTGTAGTTTTAGAGGATGTACAGCACTGCTCCTTAACTGTTGTAGAATGTCAGGAGAACAGAGGAAGCCTAGTATACATATGAATGACCTCACTTAAACCATTTTAGATTAACTTTATATACTTTGTTATGTTTTTGGCTGGTTGGTTATTCATCTGTAGAAAATTGACCCAAGTGATTTTCTTTCAAGAGAAGATGAATTGTAGGAGCCCCCAATAACTGCACAGCAGTGATGTAATGAACTGCAGCAGTTTGAGAAAGTTGAGAAAGTGAAACAGTTGAATTACCTTTTCTGTAATTCGTGACCAATTTTGTATTTGCAGTATATTCAGAATAAGCTTAAAAGCCTCACTGTAAAAATAATTTTAAGCTACCTTGTGTAGAAGGCTCACATAACTTTTAGAATGTGAGCATTTGATTGGCTATTGGGGTTTCATACGGATCCATGAATTGACATGTCACATTATTAATAACTTCTGTGAAGACCAGCCTGTCCTCTTCTCCTTTTACTCTTTCTACATTCCTCATATTTTTATATTTATGTCATTAAAAAATACAGCTTTCTTGCATTTAACAATGAGGAGAAAACAATTCTGATCCATAGAATTGAAGATGTATTTTAAGTATCTTTTTCATCTGTAGAACTATATATTTCCGGTTGTTGGGTAGACTTAACAGATTTCCTTGATATCTTTGAGATTTTCATGTTGTGCCATTTTTCTTCACTTTGTTCTTTGTCATGTATCATAACCCCCGCTCGTGTTATAAGTTACTCTTTGTTCAAGGACAAAGTGAATCAGTAAAAGTGGTTTTGTGTTATGATACAAATCCCAGCAGACATACTCTCTTAATTGGTGTTTAAAATGTAGAAGTGGAGAATTTGAAATTACACAAGATAATCATTGCATACATGTATAAATATATCGTTTGACTTTATATGCTTTCTGGTAAACTCTTTTCAAGTAAAACTGCTATTTATTTGTTGGTCTTTTTATGTCAGGCATAGTAAATTACCAGTTATATTGTGACAGGAAGTTGTAAGGACAGAGGAAACCAGTACAAACAGTTGGTTTAGGTTCTGTACTTTAAACTGCCGACCAACATCAAGCAACTGCTAGCTTTCCCACATGAAGTCAGGCCGGGATTTAAACTCTGATCTCAGATGTGGCAGGCGAGTGTGCTACCACTGCGCCACTGTGTCCCTGTCAAACTGTTAACTGTTATTAATTGCTTAAAATAATCGTCATTGCAACAAATCTGCAACAAATCTTAATGAATAACAACATATTGCATAACTCAACTTGGAAAACAAACTTAAACACCAAAAATAACTAAAATTGGAATTAGCAAATATACCATGATATAATAAACAGAAGGAAAATATTAGGGCACGGTCAGGATTTATTGCCCATGGGTGAGACTCTATGGACATATATAAATATAGACCTCGAGGAATCTGGCCCTATGGTGGTTACAGGCAAAATAAATATGGCACTAATAGAACCTGCCTTGTAGCTCTAAATTCTGTAAAACATACTCTTTCTGAATGGGCTTAATCATATTGGGAGCAAGCTTGGCATCTGATCACAGGCTGTCACATGCTACTCCCAAAACTTGCAATGCTGTGGGCCTGTTCCGATGTGGTCCTGACTGTAGAACAGGACATATGATGACACTCAGTTATACATAACACTCTCACCAGCAACAGTCCCCAAAGTCCCCCCAACAACAGTAAACAATCCATGAGGGTTACAGCTTTATTACATATACAAGACATTAGTATGTAAAATAATAATAAAATACAATACTAACTAATAGTTATTTACACCTCTTTGACGTTTACACAATTATTTAAATTAATACATGCACGTTAACTATCAGATGTTAAGATGGTCTAACTAGAGATTAACATTAAAATACTGATAATACCATATATGTGTTAAGCGTTAACTTGTACATTATTGTCTGACTTTACCATATTCAATAAATGTTACAGCTATCAACATAACACAAAGAAAACCCATAAAAGTTGCCATAAAATTAAATACTGTATATAAAAGTTAAGTGTTAAAGTGACCATTATTAAATGATTATATAACTTGTTATTTACCATTAACTTAATATCACAGCTATACACATAACACAAAAATACACATAAAAGTTACTATAAAATTAACCATAAAGTAAAAATACAAGTTACCATAAAAACCTTATTAACCAGATAAGACACCTCCCTCTAAACCCAAGAGCAAAGTTTGAACTATTTAACTTATTAATGCATTTCTGGGGCTGGGTGGGAAGGAAAAATAAATTCATGTTTTCAGTTCAAAGTCTGACTTAACACTGGTTTCCTAAGGATTCAGAATTCCCTCCAAAACATTCTAACCAATGAGAATTCTTGTAACATTAAGGAACTAGGTAACCCATAAACACTAAATATTTGTCAACACAAACAACCTGTGTAAAGTAGTCTGGTACCCTAACAATAGACACATCCCAACATTATTAGAGCAAATTTCTCTCATTCTATACAAAAACTAAAAAACTGCCTAAACGACATTCAAAATTTCATGTTCGCAAACAAATTAAAACTCAACCCTGAGAAAACTGAGTTTATTCTGATAGGCTCCAAAAATAACCGTAAACAAGGCCTTCCTCACTTTCCGATCAATATTCTCGGGAGTGGTGTTCGACTCCAAATTCACATTCTCAGACCATGTGTCACAGGTCATAAAGTCCACCAGAGTTCATGCCAGAGACCTCAAAAGAATTCGTCCCCTTCTAGACCTTAATACATCAGTTCTTTTAGCAAATGCTTTGGTGATAAGCAGATTGGACTATTGCAATTCCCTATTCTTATCACTTACAGATTTTGATTTAGGAAGATTGCAGTTAGTCCAAAACTCACTCTGTAGAGTTGTCACTTGTTCCTCTAAATACTCTTACATTACCCCTCAACTGAAAAACACTCCACTGCCTCCCTGTCAAATATAGGATACAATTCAAAATTGGTCTCATTACATACAAAATTCTCAAACAGGGTCAACCAGTTTACCTATTCATTATTCATCCCTACACCTCTTCCAGGAATACAAGGCGAAGTACCCCTAAACTCAAGTTCCTTGACACCCCAACTTTCGACCGTAAGGTTCATAAATCAGTCAAACTTTTCTCCAATTCTTTCAGTCACTATGCCCCGGTTCTTTGGAACTCTTTCCCCTTACAAATAAGAAATAGTCCCTCTGTCGCATCTTTCAGGAAACACCTCAAAACCCACCTCTTTAATTCTAGTTTTCCAACTTAGTTACCTTCCCTCTTGGTCACACCCACAAAAGTCAGGATTTCTGACCTTGAACGCCCCTCGACTCTCCTTATGATAATGATTTTTGTTAAGTCAGTGCACTGAGTTCCCCTTTGTGGGGAAAATATTGCGCCTGCAAAGCAGTAGATTAGATGAGATTAGATTAGACCTTAACTCTGTCATTGGTTTACAGATAGTGGGTTCTTGTTCTTTAAGGAAAAAGTAAAGATCCCATTTAGGAATGAAGGAATTACTATTTATTTTCCTAAAAGGTAGATCTAGGTGTATACAACAGGAAAACTTCCTGGATGACATATATGTCATGACAGAACTTCAAATTTGACAGAATTTTAAATTTAACAGATCTTCCAACTGGAAGTTCCAATTCGTGTGTTTAATTAGTTTGGAGGGATTTGAAGTTCTGTCACTAGAATTTGAAATTCTTTCGACAGAACTTCAAATCCTGTTGATAAAATTGAGGTATCGGATATCCAAGGGCTTAATCTCCAATAAGGCCGTCACCAGTGGACTATCAATGTTTGGTTATAAGAAAACCTAGGGAGGAAAAGACTTCTGAAACAGATAAGTTTTAAGGCGCCTTTTTAAACATGATAATGTAGGAGTAGTTCGAATTTCCAGTGTCAAATCATTCTAAAGTTTAGGAGTATCATATGAGACACACTTGTTGAAATGAACTTTAGATTTATTAACTTAAGAGCTGTAGAAGGGAACTTTGAGAAACATCTTTTCTGAATTACAATGTCTTGTTTTAACAGCAGATGTATATAAAGACAAATATGGAGCAAAGTATTTTGGCTTGTCAGTGGTAAGGTACTTATGTATAAGTACCAAGGTTTTGTAAATGACATGTTATTTAAAAGGAACCCAGTGGAGAGACTTTACGGTTGGGGTGATGTGAGAAAATCTGGAAGCACCAGAGACAAAGCGTGCTAAACTATTTTGGACATTGCTCCTCCTATTGGGGGTATTGCTTCAAGGTCCAGATTTTGGTTGGATTTGAAGTTCTGTAGACAATCTCTATATCCAGTTTGCATGCCCCCCCCCCCCACCCCCCCCCCCACCCCCCCCCCCCCCCCCATGAATACAGCACAAGGTGGATCGTAAAACCAAGAATCATGTATCCAAGTCATGGAAATGTTTGATATGTTTTGTTAATTTGCGAACATCAGTAAATAAGTGGGATAGAACATGTTTTTTTCCAAGAAGACTCCGTCTAATTAAACCAAAATGAAATGTCCACAAGAAAAAGGCCAGTTAAGGGTTTTACTGCCCAGGAAGTAAAGAAATGGGACCATGTTTAAGTAACTTTGAAGAGAACTGTCAGCATTCTAGTAGAATCTATTTCCAACAACACAAGCTTTGAAGATTGCATTGGGAGGTTTATATATGCAAGAGTGGACCTAGTACTGTCTGGTATGCAAATTCACCCCCACAAAAGGTGATCAGTCAAAAATTCTTAAGTCAAGAACTGGGACAGTATGAAGTAACTTTAGCACCACATTCTAGGCAAAGGTTAATGCCATGTGTTATGTTTTATGTTCTGTCATAGATTTATGTAGTTTATCAAAACAGTCGTAATGAAAAAAAAATCTTGAAGGATTACATGAAGAATTACTTTAAAGAAACAATATCCCACACAGGGCAGATTTTGATTTGTTTTCTCAACACAGAAAGTTCCTATCACACAACTACAATGTGATTAACTGATTGAAATAAATTATTACTTTACACCTAGTTGATTCCCTATTGTAAAAGTTCAATGAATTTACTATAAAAGTTTTCTGATTGACTAGCATATGTTGACCCCTTAGAGGGACTCTTCATTGTGCCATTTGTGATCTGGCAAGCAGAGGAACAATATCAGAACAATTACAAATTATAAGATGAAGCACCCAGTCAAATTATCTAACCCACCCCATTCTCCCCTTCCCCATTTATCTGGGGGATATTATGACAAAAGATTTGTTATTTAAGATTGCTGGACTGTGCCTGATGTATCACTAGAGTTGAAGTGTAGTAGTTTGGCTGTATAGTTCCAGCATCCAGGCTGCATGGTATCTGCCAGCCTGTGACCCTCTGGCCCCCTTGATTAATACTACTTACTGAGTGCTTATGTAAACTGATGATTGTGTTTCAGACCCTCAGTGGTTTACTTATCCAGTCTCAACCCTGGTTGTTGAAAGGGATGTAAAACACCAACTTCACCAAACTTGGCATTGTGTTATCAAGTTATTTTAGGTGACATTTGTCATTTTCGGAGACACTACACACTTAACATTCTCATTGCAAACTTATTGAAATTACCCATGTGTATACCGTATAAGTGCTAATGTCTTATTTGTAATAGTGCTAAACATAAATATTACTGCACTACACAGATCCATGTGTCCCAGTGGGTTAGCAGGTTAGGCATCTAATCACAGGTTGTCACCTTTGTGTGGGCTCGACTTTCATTTGTGGCAATACTGAAGACATGTCTCAGTATGACCTTGGCTGTTGAACAGGTTTTAAAAATCCTAACTTTGTACTACACTAGCGACAATGTTTATCAACATAGTTTATGATTCTTATATGCGTACATCTACCCAATGCTATGTTTACATATTTTGTATACTTTAGTATTGTTTTATTATTATTACTTTTTATTATTATTACTATGTGACCCTTTCTGTGTCAGATTAGCTTTCCATTAGATGGTTCTGTATTTGGAAAGAATACACATCTTTTACAATAATTTTATCCCTTGTCTCCATGTCTATGAACTCACACAGTCACAACAAACCTAGGGCTTCAGTGACCAAGCAGTTATCAGGTTTGGCTGACATCACTTGTTTTGATACAGCTCATGAAACTATGAGAAGATACTGAGCCAATCAGTGAAAAGACATGTAAAGGTGGTTCCACAAGTGTATCATTCTTTCGTTTTGTTGCTTTTTTCTGGACTTTTATTGCCCTCCACCAGGAGCCTATGTTTTGGCTTTCTGGATGACATTACTCCAAAGGTTATAGTTGGACTTTCATGTTTTGTATCTGAGCAGGGCCTGGCCAAATAAAAAAAGTGTTAATTTTGGAAAAGATCCGGATCATATTCTGGGTAAAAAAATCAGGAAGTTTACCCCCTCACCCCCACACCCCACCCCTGTAATAAAGAGCTGTGTTTATCTATAAAAAAATAAGTGACAGGAGGAACTATGGAAACTGCCCCCCCCCCCCTTTGGAAGTAGATGTACATAAGAATATCTTATTGAAAAAAACTGTGTATAGGATGTTAGATAACACCTGCATCCATTCAGGTTTCATCCATTTACTATAGTGACATTTTTTAAAAAAATAACAGCAGTATCTTGCCCCCCGTGTGCCACCATATTGGTAGTAGTAGAGAGTAATAGGCAACCAGGAAATAATGTCAAAGAACAAGGCCGAAACCCTTCCTAGTACTAACGTAGCCCATCATTGATTAAATTCTCTAAAACACAGTCATTGTGGCCACGCCACAGCTTCTGTAAAAGACAGACATCCATTGTGGCTGTGCCACAATTCATGAAAGTCCATTTGGTGGTTCTGTATTTGGAAAGTATCCATGAAAGTCCGGCCAGAGACAAAAAAAAGGAATCTCTAGAAGCCCAAGCTCTACCGAGGCTTGTGCTTAAAAATAATACATGTACTTCAAAAGAACTTAATTTTATATGCATTGCCCACTTAATGGGGGAGAGTTAAGAGTACAGTAATTGCATTTGTTTGATGTTTGTGCGAATAACTCAAAAACTGTATGTCTTTAATAATGGAATTAAAAAGCAACTTCATATTTACTCAAGTTTCTTTGAAGGTATTTTGTCTGGTAAAAATAATAGACATTTCATAAAAGCAGTCAAATGTATAATAGACCATTTGTGAAAAATCTACCACCCTGAGTAATGTAATGTTATTGAAAAGGTTTTAACTTTGTACTCTACTGTTCTTTTAATAATGACACTCATGTAAACAGTTATTACTATGCTATTATGAAAATCAATGTGCAGGTTACATCCTGTAATCTAATGTTTGCTATATTTTGACAATGCATATCTGTCAAATACATTTGAAGTCAACCTTTTGAAGTCTAAAATTTCAATTATGTAATATTTTTGTATGTATATTAATGTTGTGTAGCGTGAGCCCAGATTTATAGTTGCCTAGCTAATAAAGGATTTTTGACCTGGATATATCCAGATTTGTCTTTTTGTCTATTCAACACTAGACCTGACTGAGGGTTTGTGCTTTTTTCCAGGGCCTGCTTGTTATAAGATGGATCAATTGTGCAAACTGTGTGATTGATTTCTTACAAGCTGCTATAATGTTTGAAGTTTAGCCTGACATCTGCGTATACAAGAAGTGAAATTTGAATTCATCAGTAAATAACTTAGCATAGCCATGATTATCATTTCTAAAAATCCTTTACTGGCCCCTAGATAAAGTTGTAATATCCCCCAACCATCCAGGTTAGATATTTGTTTTATTGTTGTCTTGTTATTTTAGCCACATGCTGAAATAACAAACATCCATGCAATCAATACATTAAGAAGTGACCTTTGAAGTCATTCAAATACAGGTGGACATTTTATGGAGTTTTTGATGAAGCATCTTTTATTGGCCTTAATTTCTGCAATGTCACTAAAATACTCCTGGCCAGTGTCACAGTGAAGCTGTTCATCAGTGTTGTTTTGTCTAAATTCATTTCAATCTATCCTGATAGAGGGTAGTTATGCTCATACTACACAGTCTCATCCAATTGTCATGTAGTTATTATATATATCCAGATCAAATGACTTTATGGAATGACCATGGTGGTTTTCTGATAACTCACTCTTCTAATTGGGAGGATGGTGTTTTACCATGCACTAGTTGCTTTTATGAATTTTTGGTGTACAATTTATATGGTGCTCTGGAAATTGTCATTTATACAATTAGTAGGTATTTTAATATTTGCCCCTTTGGATGGGGTCTTAAGAATTAACATGTAAATAAATATTTCCGCAAATTTTGTATTGTCATCATATCATCACTTTGACCTTACATCTGGAATCATGACCTTTATAGTGTATGGAAAATCATCCATTGTGGGCAGATCAGAAACTGATCTTTTTACTTCTGAAGGTAGGGAGTGAGATCAATGCAATAATAAATTTATACTCGTCCAAAAGTATTAGATATGTTCATAAACCTTGGTCATATTTTCTCCATTCGAGTCATAAGGTAGTTACCACTTAGCTTTAGGATACTTTGATGAATTTACTGATACCTAGTTTACATCATTCTGTGCTGGCCAGAGGAGTTATATATAAGGACAAAATATTTAACTGGTCCAGACTTGTTTCTGGCTCCATGCACTCCATGCTTTAGTAGTAACCATTAGGGTTCATACATCAGGATTTATATTCAGTCAGGATGAGTTTGACACAATGCAGTGTTTTGAGCATGGGACAAATGTTTTCAAATGTTGAAAACCCTGCCATGATATCTTATGGGCAAACCTAAAACGTACATGCCAGTGTAGTGAAGTAGGGGCAGAGGGTCCATGTGGGAAGGGTCATTTCTAAACATGCACCAATATATGATGTCCATTTACATAGCAATAAGGACAAAGCTGTGAAATAAAATTCAATTAAGTGTTGATACGACCACACAAAAATAGTCTGAACAGACTTTTGGGGTGTTATGATTTATCCTTTGGCTGCTACAACCTATTTTGTAAATCCTTCTGTACATAAAGGGATTTTGGTCTACTAGCATGAGCCGCAAAGCCATCAGAGACACAAGTAGTGCACTGAGGTGGTCATTCATCCAAGTACTAACATAGCCCATTGCTGCCTAACTTCAGTGATGAGACATGTACTCATCACACTACGCCACAATTCATGAAAGTCCAGAGACAGAAAAAAGTGATTTTTAAAAGTGCGAGCCTCACTAGAGCTCACTCGTAAAAAGGAGACAAAATTATTTTATCGAAAGAGAAGTTTTCAGTAGTGAGAGTTCCCCGATTATTGTATCAAAAATGCCAGGGCTTAATATTACAAGTGACGTTGCAGTGAATTGTTGCAGTAAGAAGCAGACCATAATGTCAATCTTTTCACTCAGGACAAATCATATGACTTGTTGCTTTCTATGCCATTTTTGGCAGGAACTGCTGTACCAACAACCAAAGTTCAAAATCCACAAAGTCTTTTAATAAGTCAGAACAGTGGAACAGCACTATAACAATATGAGATGAACCAGGAGCAGTTGGCGACAAGCAAGAAAGGTTCCTAATTATGTCAGTTATGGTTATGGTTAATGCCCAAATTTTTAGCATATTGTAATATCTTCAAGTTTTTAAAAAGACTCAAAATAAGCAAGTACAAATGATTAAATCAAATTCAAACACCATAAAACAAACGATTTTCATTAATAAATTTTCCCATAAACCTAAATGGAAACAAGAACATTGCAAGAGAAGGTTGTACATTTAGTGCATTTAAGTAAGTTGATCATTTTAGGTACTAAGTTGGACAATTTAAAAAATTCATATTAGCTTGGCACTACTAGTCTTCCATAGAAGACCAGCTGCGACACAAATTTCCTGTATTATTGTTTTATAGCTGACCATAAATACCCCATTGGTTTTATGTGATCAATTAATTAAAAACAAATCAGTGCACCCCTTTGTAATTTCTGAACAGACATTTACAAAAACTTTATAAAAGGAAGTAACTTACTGAGAAGAAAGGGAAATCAGACACGGAAACAATATTTTAACTGTCTGGAGAGAGATACAAAAAAGCTACAGACAAAAAAACATTGATTGATGGGTCTTAAAAAGTTACATTAATAAAGGGGCTTTCATACTTCTCCAGAGGTACTTCAGCAATGATTTTCCAAAGTATTTCAGCTCATACGTTTCAACAGATGCAACACACCTTATAAGAAGTACTTAAGGCTTCGACAGTTCTCGCCTTCAATCCACAAATCGGAAAGGCCTGTTAGCAACAGCTTTGTACTTGATGCTCTAACTTTCTGGAATATGTTCCCCATGATATCCAACTGCAGCTTTGTTGTCATCTTTATGGTTCAAATTGAAGACATACTTTTTCCTTAAAGCTTACCCCCATGGTACACCCGTCTCCTTGGCATTGGCCTGGGGGTATCTCTGGTTTCTGAAGTTGGATTTCTCTCATAGGGGATCAAGTGTCTTAGTGTCATGCAGTTGAGATTAAGTGCTATAAAAGTACCCATTACATGACATTACATATTACATTCTCCAGAGAAACTGCCCAGTTCGTCAAATGTTTCTCGTTCAACAAAATACGTAACATGTGATATTAAAATGACAACATAGCTCTGTAGATGCCTAAAAGTAGTACTATTTGAGTCAATCGAACGACATAAGTCGTAAAAATTAATCTGAAGTGATCGGAAAATGATCTAGATCACTATTGATAGGTTATTACTGTTGATGGGCAATAGCTACAGGGTTTTTTCGCTGATGGTGCATACTTATATATAACATAATCTAGATCTCACTGAAGAACAGGTAGGCTGATGCTGATGCTGCAATACCTCCAATATGCTGTAATAACTCCCATAATATGTAACTCCAATATAACAAGGAATATTGCTGGAAAATATAAATTTGGACACCTTGTTAAGTTAAACTCATTCCTTGCTATAACTACAACATGGCTGGTACTATTACACTCTGGGATTTGTATCTTCAAGTAAAGAATTTCCAACTGAAGAAACCAGCTGACTTTATGATGTTAGTTTTAAAAGACTTTCCAATAACCTGTCCTGGAAGATTTGGAATTTCTGCCTATTATATGGCACTGTTTTATTGGCATTATCCCTTTCATTTTTTCTCTCTGCTATCAGCCTCTTTCCAGATATGTACACATAAAATATCTGGTACCTATCGACAGTGGAAGAATAAGATGAATACTTTTTCACCTATGGCCAGATTCTACACTGACCAAGCCCAGGACATGATAAGAAGAATAGAAGGGGGAGGCGATGAAGTTGGAGATGCATGAGACATTTACTTTAATGCTACCTAATGTATATACAAATATGTAATAAAATATGTAAATCGTATTTTGAACTCTTTTTTTCCAGGTCATATAAACAGATTTCTTGTAATCTTGAGAAATTTTTGCATCATTATCAATAATATGATGGTAACTGACCCATATGGTCTTCAGAGGCTGTTGCATCATCAGTAATATGTAATCCAAAATTACATATTTATGCAAACATAAATTGCTTCATCATCACTAAATATTCTTATAAATAAACCTCCACATCATCTTAAGAATTTAATAATATTCTGTGACTATCAAAATGGAATTCAAATGTCCATACTGTCAGTGTAATATGCTTAATGCATGTTTGTTGAAAATTCACTTGAAGATGTGTAATAACTTCATATCTCAGAGGAAAACTTCTAAACAGAAATTTCAATGTGAATATTGTCAATGTGGTATGCTTAACCAATATTTGTTGAACTGTCATATGAAAATATGTGCTAAGAACAAGGATAATTTACAGAAATGTAACATATGTGATAAGGAATTCCACTCATCTCAGCTGTTATTTCAACATTACAGAAACTGTGGGAAGTTTATGTGCTTTCAATGTGACTATCCATTTATTAGTACCAAAGCTCTGAATTCTAATATTCAACGTCGTCATAGGACCCAGGAGAATGCAAGGACAGAAGGCAATGCAGTTAACAAAGTTTACAAATGCTCCATATGTAAATTCATATGTCAAAACAGGAGGGAACTGTACACTCATCGTATGTCCCAGCATGGTGGAAATGACGTCTATGAAATTCCACCATATGTGGAAGATCTGAATAATCCGGAACTTCAGGCTGAGTATGCTATCAACAGACGCCATATTCTAGCAGGAGATGAAGACTCAGATCTGAAGAAGGTCTACAACTTCCCATCCAATAATCTGCACAGAGGATTCAACGAGATTAGAGGACATTTGACACAAATATATAACGACCAAGAATATGCTTTTAGAATAAATTTTTCATTTGGTATGATACTACAGAATACAGAAACTGGTGAATATAGGTATTATATTCCATATTTTAATAATAAGATCTTACATTTTCCATTTACTATATCTAATAGGAACAGCATTAGATTTCTTATGTTTAAACTTGCAAAATTAGACATTATAGAGCAGGCTAGAGCTGTGAGGCCTTCAACTGCCTGGACATTAGCCTTTATTACAAATATCCAATATGTAGTTTTCAAGACAGAATTCCCATTGGGACAGACAGATAATTTTCCCTCATATCTTAAAAGGAATCCTTATATCATTTCCTTTTACATTAATAGAGTTACTCGCAAGCCCTATCAAGATTTAGATGTTTACATTATCATTTTAAAGATAAACATAGTGATACATTATTGCAGTACCTTAATAAATGGAACAGATATAACAATTGCTCAGAAATTTCAAGGAATTCCATTGCAAAATTTAAAGGTGTCACCATAGAAGACATGAATAAGCTGGAACAATGCTTTAATGTAAAGATAATTATTGTATCTATGAATTCATCTAGTTCTGTAAATTTGCTGTACGATTCCTTATATGAAAGTGAAATAATAATGTATTTAAACAATTATGAAAATCATCTGAGTTACATAACAAATTATTCCAAGGTAGCCAACAAATTTCAATGTGAGAAATGTAACAAAATGTTTAATAGATATTGGAATCTTAAAAGACATTATCAAAATTGCTATGAAAGAACTAAATACATATTTCCTGGAGGCTTTCATAAATATCAAGAGACAATTTTCGATAAATTAGAATCCTTAACTATATATGTACCTGAATCTGACAGATATTACTCCACTTTTATTGCATGGGATATGGAGGCTGTATTAATGAAGACAACTACCACATGCACTGATCAAATGAATTTTTTGTCCAAACACATTCCAGTAAGCGTTAGCATTGCCTCAAATGTTAAAGGATTTTGTGAACCAAAATGTTTTGTAGATACATCTTCAAATAACCTTATCTCTAGTATGATGACCTATCTCATTGAAATAAGTTCCTCCAATTTAAGTAGACTAAAACTGAAATACGACTATGTATTCCAAGATCTGGATGACCTTATCTCAAAATATACAGTGGATCCAGAAAGTGATTCAGATTTTTCAGACACCTCCTTCACAGAATCCACTAACGAAGAATCATTAAGTTCTAACACGAAAACTCATTTTTTTAATAAGATTCTGGATCTTCAGAAGAAATTCGAGATATATCTTTCCCAAATCCCAGTTGTAGGGTTTAATTCTGGTAAATATGACATAAACTTAATTAAGGAAGAGATTATGTTATACATAGCCAGAAATTACGCAGAAAAAGATATTCATACAATTAAAAAAGAAAACTCTTACCTGACAATTGCTATCCCTCAGCTGAAATTTTTAGACATATCTAACTATCTTGCTGCTGGGAGTTCTTATAGTCAATTTTTGAAGGCTTATGGCTGTGATATACCTAAAGGCATTTTTCCTTATGAGTGGTTTGATTCTTTTGACAAACTAGATCACACCTCACTACCTGATATGCAGGATTTTTATTCTACCCTCTCTAATACCAATCCCCTGAAGTCTGAGGCTGAATATCTTGAATTGAAAGAAATATGGAGTACTCAAGCAATGCAAACTTTGAGGACTACCTGGTTTACTAAAATAACCTAGATACAGGTCCTTTTGTTACTGCACTCTCTTCTTTTGTAACCATTTACACAGAGCAAAAAATTGATATTTTTAAAGATTATGTAACCTTACCAGGAGTAGCAAGGAAGCTTCTATATGCATCCACAGATTCTAATTTTTCTTTGATTAGTCAACAAAATGCTGATTTATATTACACTTATAGGAAAAATATTGTGGGTGGTCCTAGCATAATATTTTCTCGTTATCATGAAAAAGGGGTTTCTAACATTAAGAAAATAGAAGGTAATAAATGTCAGTCTATAGTCGGGTATGATTGCAATGGACTATACTCTTATGCTATTAAACAGAATATGCCTACAGGTGTATACGTAAGAAGACATCCGGACAATAACTTCAGACCAGAAATTTCTGAAAAATATATGGATTCATATGTATGGATGGATTATATTATGGTCAAAGAAAATATCAAAATTTTGCATAAATTAAATAATTCCAAAGAAATTAGAATTGGAAATTTTCTAGTTGATGGTTACGCTCCAACTACAAAGACTGTTTACGAATTTCAGGGTTGTTATTATCATTACTGTCGGGATGGTTGTCCCATTGTTAAGAAGATTAAGTCTTCCCATTGGCTTAAAAAAATTAAGAAAACTCAAATCAAAGATATCAGAAAAAAGGATTTCATTCTCTCCATGGGTTATAAATACGTATCTATACAACAATGCGACTACAACAAAGCAGTAAAGTCACTCTGCACTGAGTATTATGACCATTACTTGCCTACGTATTACACTAAGAACAAAGGTTCATTATCTGAAAATAAAATTAAATCGGACATTGCTAATGGACAATTATTTGGTGTGGTTGAGGTTGCTATATCTGTGAAAGAGGATTTTAAAGAATTTTTTTCAGAATTTCCTCCTTTTTTTTGCACCTGTCAAGTGTCAATGTCAGACATAGGTGAACACATGACTGAATATTGCAGTCAGAATGACATTATATTCGACTACAAGAAACTTCTCATTAGTGGAACCTCAGGGTCAAAGATGTTACTTTCAACTCCACTCTTGCAGTGGTACCTGAAGAATAATTGTGAAATTACCAAAATTTATCAGATAATAGAATATCAACCAAAACTAGCTTTCAGATCCTTTATCGAAACAGTGACCAAATATCGACTGGAGGGTGATCGAGATCCCGACAAAGCAATCATTGGGGAAACCTATAAGTTGGTTAGTAATAGCTCCTACGGATCTCTGCTCATGGATAAGTCCAAGCATTCCAATGTCAAATATTTAATGGATAAATCTAAGGTATGTAAATTCATCAATTCACCTGTCTTTAAAAATATGAATACATTAGGACAGGATTTATATGAAGTAGAAACATACAAAACTCGAATATCTGTAGACACTCCCATACAAATTGGATTTTTTATTTTACAATATGCAAAGTTAAGAATGTTGGAATTTTATTATGATTGCCTAAATAGTTATCTTAAAAAAAATTCATTCGAACTCACACAAACAGACACAGATAGCATCTACATGGCTATAAATCAACCAGATCTTGATCAATGTATATCCGAAAAAAATAAGGATAGATATCAGAATGAAATTTTTAACTCCTGTTCGGATGACTTTTCTCCTCCTTGGTTTCCTAGGAGATGTTGCCCTCATTGTATTGCATTAGACTGCCGCAGGGTTGGGATTTTTAAGAAGGAGTTTGAAGGATGTCAGATGATTTCCTTATGTTCTAAGTCCTACATTATTCAAGATTCTGAAGGGAAACAAAAGATATCTTGGAAAGGAATTTCTAAAAGACAATTGCTTGATCCTATGAATAAATTTCAACAGACGTTAAATGAGAAAGTAATTAATTCATCAACTAATGTAGGATTTCGATTAAGAGGAAGTAAAATAGACACATATTCTCAAGAAAAAATTGGCTTTAACTACTTCTATTGTAAAAGAGTTGTTGAGAATGATGGTCTAAGTACAAGACCCTTAGATATGGTTCTATGTCCATGGGAGGAAGATGTGATCTTGGTTGAAAAAATTCAATCTTCTTTGTCCAATATTTTTTTTGTTAAATTAAGATACGAGGAATACCATTTTTATTCTCTTGAGCAACTTTACTTCTTTTTATTAGCCAAATACTATCAAAACAATCAATTATGCGAACAGTTAGCTCTAGAAAATGATTGTTTTAAAATAGCTGAGGTAATGAAACCGTATAAAGATGTATACATGGACTCAGAGATAAGAGAGCGCATTATGAGATTTGCAGTACTTCAAAAATTTATTCAGTGTCCCATATTTAGAGAGGACTTAATGATCAGTAAAAATAAACATCTTGTATATAAGCAACCAACTTTTAACAGCGAAGAAACAGCTTTTTGGGGGGTTTCTACACCCTCTAAACTGGTTTCTGTTTTGAAACCATCTTCTTTAGCTGGTAACAATATAATGGGACAAATATTAATGGAATATGTTACAAAAGTTAGTAATTTTTGATTTATTTAAAATTGAAATCGGTGGAAATATAAAAGGACTTCCCAAACTAATCTGCTTATACGACATAAAGCAGAAAAAACAATCCGATCTCAATGAGTAATCTATCAGAATTTGAATTTGTAACGGTAAGACTTGCTAGTATGAAAGGAAAAGAGTGCATTAGTTTACTTCCTCTTCAAAATTGAAATCGGGATCAGCTTGCCTTATAGAGTGAATCCTTTTTTTTTTAAAGTTATTGAACTATGCTTTACAAAATAAAATTAAAAAAAATTCTCAAATAATTTTATTTTCTTGAATACATAAATATAGAAGTGTTATGTACAATTCTTTAATACATATATACACAGATAAATACAGTTAATAATAAAAAAAGAAAATACAAATATTAATTGACAATTTCAATGTATAGTCTTTTTACAATATCTTCATTACATTGCAAATTTCTGCTGAAGTTTGTTAATATCACATTGTACCTTATCTTTCTGCAACTGTAGTAGCTGTAGTAGAAGCAAAACAATCCGCAGGACTCTGTATATGGTGATTGTAACCTCTTCTTATTGTACTTGTATGTAAATCCTTTACTTGACAATAAATTATGCATCTCTTTGTTTGGTTGTTTTCCTAATGAATCAAAATACTCCACATGTTTTCTTTGATAATGTAGAACTATCCAGTGACTTCCTTCCTTCTCAGAACTGTCCAGATTCACTACGATAATCGATGGAATAGGAAGATCTTGGGGTATTAAATCTATGGGATAAACTCCCATGAAGATTTTACTGATTTCTTTATCGCTTTTCATCAGATCAAAAATTTCCTCTGTGTTCATTATGAACCAAAACTTTTCTACTGTGGTCTATGCTTAAACTCTCAGGAAACTTTCCATAAATTATAATATTTATAGTTTCTGACAAAGCCTTTGCGAATCTCATTGTTAATCTTATATGACCTTTAATTGATTTACTCATAATATGCCCTGAGAGGAAACTTTGAATATCAAACAAGAAGAGTGTGTAGCCCTTGTGGTATTCTAATAATTTTATAATAATTCCATTTTTCCTGTCATAATTGTTATCCAATAAAGATAAGTAGGAAGAAACAAAATCTCCTTTTTCAAAATTTGGGGTTAATGCTCTATTAGGAACAGGTTGACCATCTACAGTCACCTCGAGATAATTTAGGTTCATATGTTTGAAATCAAATGGGTTTTTATCATAATCTCCTGAATATCCTACATTAGAAATCATTCCTATTACTAATTTACTAGGAACTTTACCATGATATATATTATCTGTCATGAAATTAAGGGCTCCTTTAGCCACACTGAAACTCTTACGGTCACTCCTCCAGAAGGGATATATAGCAGGACTAATTTTTAAGGCCTCATCATGTGCAAGTATCATATTTGGGTCTAAGGAAATATAACATATTTTCCAGACAGCACTAATGATTTTTAACTTGTAATTTTTCGTACCTAATCTCATCAACCTAAACTCATTTAAGGACTGAAACAACTTAAGGTTTATAGAAACACCATTCAGAATAGCTCTATTTTCACCTTGACAGATATCTAGGTATAAACATCCTTCCATATTGCCAGGATTACCATCTTTGGTAGGCCTCCCCCTCTCTGTATATCCACTATTACTCCCTACATACTCTAATTCATCAAAATGTCCTGCCTGATCCTTAAAAACATAGCTGCCTGAGCCTGAGATAATATCATATCATTACTGGAACCTAGGAGTAGGTCAATAAGTGCTTTGTAAGGATAATTAACTCCTACATCTGGTGAGATAAGTTTCTGATTTAGAGAGAGATCAATCTGTCTAAAAATAGAATGCAAACTAAAATTAACAGGAGCCACTTGATGATTGTTAGCAGTGGGAACCCCATGAATATCTCTTTCATCTGTTATCTTATCTCCCTCTTCATCTGTGATGATATATTTTATGTGTAATTTACTTTTTCCTAAGCTTATGTAATCTACAGAGGTTCCTGGTACACTAAATTCGATAACACCTCCCTCAGATATTGCTGCAATGGGACTGTAATCTACCCAGTATTCTTTAACTATCGACTTATCAGTAGGAGGTGGAGCAAATAATGACAATGAGGTTTGAACTACATCCATATGGATCTATATTTGACTATTTTATTGCTTCTTCTTCTTTTATCTAATTTCTTTGAATTCTTTCCTCTAGGATTTTTCTTTTTTCCACCTTTACTTGTAACTGTCTTTTTTTTATTAATTTTTTTTTTGTTTTTTTTTTTTTTTTTGAATGAGGATCTCATGGACTTGCTTTTACGTCTATCTTTACCACCTATTTGATATATTTTTTTTTTCTTCCTCTATTTATATCCATCATATCTCTCACCTCGCTTTTGGCCTGTTCAACTGCTGCCTGAGTAGGACTAACTATGGAAACGTCTATGTTTTTATTTTTTCATTCTCCTCATCACTGTCTAAAACATAATAATTTTTGGACATTTCCAATTTTCCTTCCATACATTTTTTTACAAAAATCTAAATATTTATCCATAATTTTTTATCTTTATAATCTTTCTGAGCTGCAGTCTTATATTAATCAGTTCTCTTTTAACTATTTGGAAGAAAATGAGGTCTCTTCTTCTTTATATATGTTCGAATTCACCCCAAAATTTCAGATACAATTTATTTTTTTTTTATTTTTTTTATTTTTTTCTTTCTCAGATGTAAAGTCAATTCAACCATTCCTGTTAAACTGCTTGCAAACTGGAGGTTCTTGTTCTTTATGTATATCTGAATTCGACTGAAATTTAGGTTTTTAGCAGGTAAATAGTAAATTTTATTAAATAATTGATATTTATTCGAATTTGTTTGAGGCAGCAATCTTAATATACCCTGCATCGAATTCCTGACATAAGAGTAATCTACAATATCTGTAAATAAATACAGGGTTTCATTAGTTACAGTACTCGCATGAAAATCGCATATGCCTACTTCCCAGTCTCCACTTAAACTAGTCCTCTCAGGAACCTCGACTGTAAAATTGCAAGCTTTGTTATTTGGATGAAATTTTAAGGAATCAATTGAAGACAAGAAAAAGTAAACACTCTCCTCATTCATTTTCATCTGAACTCAAAAAAAATTTTAAATTATGAAATGCTTTATATATATTTTTACCTTCTATATATTTTCCACCTCTTTTTCTGGAATCCATGAATTGAACTTTGCAGGCCATCCCTTCCATTTCACCAATATCTCTACTTCACCTTTTTTCTTTCTTTTTTTAAGAATTTCCTTAATTTTATACAAAATATCACTATCAATGTATGCTAATTGCAATTCAGCTTCATAAAAGAAACCCTGGATTACCTCATTATTGTAATCTTTTAACTCATACATTGGAATATTTTGATTTAATTTACGATTAATTATAGTAAAAATTTCACCAGACCATTTCTCAGTATATTCTTTGTCGAACATCCTTTTAAGATGACTTATCTTAACCCTCTCTGATATATTAAACTTAAATTTTTTGTTACTTAAGGTTCGTAAGAGCTTCAGATTTTTATCTTGTTTTTTGTGACTGAAGAAACTTTTTGGGTAGGTCAGATTGTCATATTGAGATTTCCAAAGTAAATACTGATTCCTCGATTTTGCATCTTCTGGACTCATTTTAATTGATCTATGGATAGAATTATTGTAACCATAGGTTAAGTCTGACAGAATGTCAATCCATCTTAAGGTTTCTTTGTCACTTAAATATTTTATTATTTTGTTTTTAATAGTTTTAATAACTCTTTCAGCATAATTAGCTTTGGTTTCATAGTATGTGTACAAATGTTTTATTTTATTTTCATTTAACAAATTATTAAAAGGTCGGTTCTTATATTTACTTCCTTGATCAGTTCTTAGAATTTCAGGTGTCTCATCTGTTTCTCTAATTATTCTTTGAAATATGGCTACCATTTCCTCACCTCTTAAAGTTTTTAATGGTGCTGTGTACAGGTATCGAGTAAATATATCTATGAACACTACAAAGTAAGCGTATTCATTATTGTCTGATTTATATTTCACCATGTTAGCCGTATCACTGTCCCATTGATAATTTTTTGTGAAAGCTAAGACTTTAGGTCTTTGAAAAGTCCTTCGAGCTGGGCGAAAAGTTGTATACGTTTCTTGTTTACTTAACCACTTCTTCAAGTACTTAGGGCTTACATGGTATTTTCCCTCCCTTTTAATATGTGGATATAACTTACTGTAACTACCGTAAACTATCGGACTTCTAATGTCATAATAAAGTTTATGAAGATACGAATCAACTTCTTCAGGAGAATTAAAAATTTTTGGTCCATTTTTGAATCCATTCATTGCCTCCACTCCCTTTTTGGATTTTCCTTTCATTTTTTCTGATTTTTGAGAGGTAGTTGTCTTTACTGTATTCTACTGCTGCAGGAAGACCTGGTGGAGGGAGGGGATGTGGTACTTCTGCTTTGTTTTGTGTCTTCTCACTGAACTCTGTACTTACAGATTCTTTTGATTTACTGTCCAAAAATTTGTCTGATTTCTTGTCTAAATTATTACTATTTAATATCCTGCTATGTACGCTTTCAAATTTTTCCCTTTTAGAGTTTATCCCATCTATTTTTGGATGGATATCCCTATGATTGTCAGATATATTCTCATCCACTGTTTTCCGTTCACTTTCTGCAATTTTCTGCTCCTTTTTATCAGCTAAAAAGGAATTGAAACTCTCGTATTGTTCATGTGGTATTAATATGTATTTATTCATTCTAAAATTTTTTCTATGTAATACTTAATTGATACAAGGAGATTGGTTATTCTTTCAAAATGTTTTCTTGCTATACTCCTCCTCCCTCTTTCCTCAGACTTTATATATTTTTTTCAATATTTTTAGGTAACCTAAGAATTTTTCTTTTTTTTCTTAGTTAAAGGAAGTTTGAATACATTATAAAAAATTTCCGCCACTGCTTTCAACTGAGATGGTGTCGCATGAATGAGTATATGTTTATTTAGGTCTAAGTTATTCTCTAATAACAGCAGAATGAAATTTTTAGAATTTTTGAGGTTCCTAGACATTTTGAAATATATGTAGACGGTTAGGTTTTTAGGAAAATGAAAGAATTTCTTTTCCTATTTATATATAATCATATGGTCACCAGGAAATATGCTACTTCTTAACATGTAACTATCTTTATTTCCAGGTGATAAATCGATCAATAGGTAACCAAAAGGATCTGCAGTTGCATCTAAGTAAACCTCTAATAGTTTCTTTGACATACCTAATTGTCTTCCCAATAATTTAATTTGTTGAATATCTCTAGGATTTTTAAATAAAAAGAAATAATGAGTATTTAAAGATATATCTCGACAATATTTTCCCTGGTGAAATAAATTTTGCAAAATTAAAATTACACTAATGTTTCTATGATGCGATTCTCGACTAAAAAGATTTGCAATGAAAATGTTGTTTAGAGCTGAAACCTGCATGTCATCTATCACTACTATGCACTGGTCATCATTAGGGTAAGACTTAAAATCCTGCTCTGTAGGTAGACCTTGTCTGTATTCTATATCACTGGTGATCTCTTCCTCAAACTTTTTCTGCCAGTTGTTATAAAAATAATAAATTTTCTTAATATTTTCTGAAAACATCGCACTGATATTATTCAAGAGCTTCAAAACAAAGGTAGATTTTCCGGATCCGGTTGGACCACATATTATAGAAGTGAATGGATTCTTCAATAAAAATGGATCCATAAACCTCTGTAGTTTGGCAGTGTACAAGGTGTTAAGAGTTTGCAGTCCACAGATAGCCAGCAAATCTCTATTTCCAATCAGCAGCAATAAGTCAAATGAGACGAAATATTTCACACAGTGTTTGAAAGGTGGTCAGTAGTATGTGAGAGTAATGAAAGCTGTGCTTCTATGCACCCTCAGTCCATCTCATCCAAACCTTTTATATCTGTTTGCTTGGATAGCTTTCAAAAACTGTGTAAAAAATTTCTTCTCTCTCAGTATGCTTCCTCACTCCATCTCTGTTTGCTAGCTCCAGTGGATGAGTAATCTCTCTCAATAATACCATTTCTTTGTTATATTTCATTCAATCTTATCTGATAAACTTTAGATTAACATGGAGATTTTCAAATGTTACATAACCCTTCTTTTGTGCCTTATTTCTTACAATGAAATAGTGACTGGATTCAGCTGTGATTATGCAGAATGTACTTGCATGGAGGATATGATAACCTGTGTTGGAGTCACAGCACCCAGGTTCAAATATAGAGCCACAGTGACTATGCTGTATATGGATAGTGTAATGGTAGTGAACTTACTGGATGTCATAAAGAACTTGCCAAATTTAAAATATTTGAGTTTAATGAACATGAAGTATTTCAACTGTAAATGGCTCGAGGAAATAGATGAGAATGTGAATGTGAGGAGTAACATGTGTTTCACTTCATCAACAATCTTTCAATATTCGTCCATTAAGCAGATATCTGCAGAAAAGACAGTGAGTCAAGATAAGATGCTGTCTACCTCATATTGGTCAAAATTTAATCCTGTTACTGATATTTCAGAGGGACAGGATTTCAAAGAGATTAGTGAGCAGATAGATAAGAGACAATCTGATCCAAACCAATCGATTATCACATTGAGTTACAATGAAGAATTCGCAACACAAAGTACGACTTCCCCAGAATATTCACCAACAAAAAAGATTTCGAAAGACAATTATAGTTATTTTTGGTGGATTTCATTAGCTGTTCTATCATGTGTTGTAGTTGTAATAATAATTATTTCCATCCTATATATATGCAGGAAGAAGTTCATCAGAGGAATCGAACCTCGGGACATTGAGGAAATGGATGACAGTGTTATACCATTATCCCAATGTCTCAATCAGGACAACACCCTCAGTGATGAGGAGTAAGTTATAATTTATAATACGTTAATATTTCTCCATCATCAAGTTAAATTACACTTTTTTTAAAGAATCTTTTCTCTGTTCACAACTGAATTATATTTTCTTGTAAATATTCTTTCAATGTCATACCCAAATCGATTATTATTTGGAAATAATTTTAATACATGTAAAAATGTCATTATATTGGATTGCAGCTTATCTATCAACGACCAATTCTCTGTGCATAGAATGGACGATATAGATTCTCATATCCTCTCCATTATAGGTAAATCTTATATAATGTGATCATCTTCATTCAATTTTAAGCTGGTGTAATTTATCTGCTTTTCATTATGGTATTCCTTGTTCCATTTTTCTCGTTCCATGTAATGTGACGTCACATATCAGTCAATGTGACGTCATTTTCCAGTTCTACGTCAGATTATGACATATATTACCTTATCAAGTTTACTCTTCTGTCGCAAAGGGGTTCTTCTCAATAGTTTTTTCTATCTTCTTAGTGTCGTTTGCGTTTTGTGATTATATTATGGAAAAAATGTTTAAAAATATACTTTCAGTCTTATCTTTGGTTTATCTTGTGTTTGTGAGTTATACACTGTGTGTAGAATGTTGGGAAACTAACTTTCAGACATCCGTACACGGAATATCAGAAATTCAAGACTTTGACTATTGTCATAATTCTGGGAGTGTAATAGTGAACTATTATTCCTGCATTATACCTTTTGTTAGATTACCTGTAAATAGAATAACCAAAACATTCCCATCAGTGAAAATTGTCAATTGGGCGTGTAGGGCAGAGTGTTATGTGGAAGCAAGCAATCTGAAAATTGAGGTTCGTGGCTGTACTGCAGGTGAATATAGATTCTTAATGTTTCAGTTATATTTCATATGAATTTACATGTTCTTTGTGTGTATTCCATTGTTTGTTTGTTTTTTATTTATTTTTTTTCAGTGCGCAGCGAGTATTTCTTGTATTCCATTGTTTGAGTTTTTTGTTTTTTTTCAGTGCACAGCGAGGATTCGAAGAATCAAGCTTCTAGGGAGGTGAAAACAGATGATTACAGAGCTGAGGATCATGGGAAATCATCAAGACCTTTGTATGCACTCTTTGTTTTGCCAGTTTTAGCCTTATCTGTAGGAATATGTGTAGGATATATCAGACATTTCATGTTACATCGTGTGAGGAACCTTATCAGAATGGTTGATAACTATATGCTTTCATCTGATAGTGAAGATATGGATCAAACTCCAGTTAAGGTTTTGAATATTCAAGATCAACTGTCAACCTTCGACTATGAATCCAATGATGAACTAGTCTGGGATGACAGTATTGAGCGTAATGCTCAAGATGTAGTGAATCAACTGGAGGAAAATAAAGATGGATCAAATTCTTCATTGATTATTGATGTTAATGTCGAGGATTATTTGAAGTTGTTTCCAAAAATCCCAGATCAGATCCACAGCACTCCAAAATCTAACAAAATTACAAACATGAAGAGGGATAGTCAAATGAAATCATCTTCCCAATCATTATCTAATACCTCACCCTCGGGTATTGATCATGACAGATTCGAAACAAGTCCTCATCATTTTCCATCCTTCAACAGTCCACTGTCTGAATCTAGTGATGAAAGTGTGGATGAGGATGAGTCCAAAAAAATTCCAAGTGACAATTCACAAGATTGTGATATTGAAATGAAGGAGCCGAGTACGACAAGGTTGGGGAAGAGATACAAGTAATTACAATAGATTGAAAGTCATGTGACAGTAAACATACATGTGTAATTTATTATTAAAAGCAGTAATCAAAATAACACTTCCAGAAATGGTATATCAGATAATATTACTTGATAATTTATATTTAATACAATATTACTTGATAATTTAGAATGAACAAAAGAAGTTAATGCAGAGTGTTACAATGTATTTCCATATAAATATGTACAAATGATTACAGAGATATTTCACTAAAGATATATATTCAATTTTTTGCTTATTGCAGTTTGAAGGAAAATGTTTCATTTAGAAAATATTTCATTTAATGTATAATCCTGAATATGTAATATTTTCATTAACCTTTGTGTATCATTGATTATTACAATATGTACAATACACCGAGATTACGTTATTCTGAATGAGGACATTGTAGTTGGAATTATATTTCTTTTTTTCATGCATGTTAAACCTATATTAATGCTTTGTGACAATAATTATGTGAGTGAATATATAGCAACAAAAATAAACCCGAATCTAGAGATTTACATTTCCTTATTCTATAACTAAGTCTATACATGCATTGTTAAATGGAGTAAGGCACAGAAGTAAACCGCATTGGATGTGTGTCATAACACACAACATTTGTGGGAGTTTCTATTACGTGCTCTCAGATCTAGTTACAGTTTATGTATCTGACTGGACTGAACTCAAACAATTTTGTGCAAAAAAAGAAACAGAGTTAAATGCGAGTTCTTAATGGTATATGATATATTGTAGAATGAAACAGGAGTAAGCGATTTTAACAGTCTTTCCCAATGTATAATTAATTCATATTTCTCAAATCATTGTCACTCCATTGTAATGCATGTATAAGACTTCAATCTTCTTGTATAAACACAAAAATTTTTAAAAAAAACTAATTCAGAGGCCTCATAAATATGACAGGTGAATCACCTGTTTCAATTACAGCCATACAGGATGTACATTCCAATGGCTCTGACCTTTCTTTCTGATTTAGAAATGCTGCACATATAGTGCAGTACAGGTGCCCACAGTTTGTCATGAATAATACACTAATTTCGAAATTAATATTGCAAGAGCAACATGAGGCATTTCTTGCCTTTTCATAGTAATATGTCTCCCATTCGTTACACAATGATAAGTCAATGTCATTCGGAAGGTGATTTAGCATGAAGGCAGCTGAGAAGGCTTTGAAAAGGTTACCTTCTGTTAGGTTATCAATTAAATCCTGCTCATAATTCTGTCTTATGTATGTACCTGTGGGCACCCATACGAAAACTGAGGTCTCAGAAGATTTTGACATGTTACAGGTGAATGATTTAGTGAATAAATTTCCCTTTAGATGACTTCTGCACATTGGACACCTTTTTTTTTCTTCCATCATTTCGCCAAATTCTTCCAAACTCACAGGAGCACTCAGGACAGAGGAAATGAGAGCAAGGGTTTGTTATAATAATCCTGTCCTTCTCCAGATACTCGGAGCAGATACAACATCCCATTGTCTCCATTTCATCTGACACGTAATGCACAAAATCTGGGTATTTCTGGCTGTATTAAAAAATTTTTTTTTTAGGATTGAGGATAAAAATATCAGATGATTGGTGATATCACTTATTCCTAGGAAAAAATATACACTTTCTTAATAATTTCTAATTCTAAATAAGAATGAAGGGTTAAAGTGCTCTAATAAATGTATGATTATAGTCAATGAGGAAGATAAAACACTGAAGTAAATTCATATTTGAGGCTACAGTTCTTAAGTTATGACTACAATTTTTTAAATTATTATATAAAAAATGCTACTCACGCAATATAGTTGGGTATAGCATCGTTGAGCAAAAGCAGTACCAGAAATGCCTCACGGTAGTTATTCTTGTCCACTAGTGACACCAGCTCCATTAGTGTGACTGTAGTACTAGATATCAAATCCGGATAATAAACATCCCTCTTCTTCCCAAGGAATACGTTGATAGCAGTTTCCATCCTTTTCGACTGTTAACTAATTATGAAATTCAATCAGAGAAAGATCAGATCCAATCTTTGAAAGCTGAGACAGTTGACTGTAGATAGGCATATTTTCATCAATATTTATAAATAAAAAGTGTGTCATCCCATTGTCCATGTAATGGGCATATGTACCCATCTGTTTTCCCATCACCGTCAAAATGTTACAAAAATCTAGAATATATCACCAGACAATATTTCTGAAAATTCTGTACACTTCATTTGATCCACTTTCATGTCTTCAAACATTTCTAGATTATATATCTTCTGTACAAACTTAAAGAAAAAAAATCCCAGGAGCTTCAATTATAATGGAATATTCTCTGAAACCTCACCCCTGCAGGAGGTTTCTGTATCAGCCTTGCACTCTTCACATGTATTGACATCATGCCCTGATCTATCTTGATCCAGAATGCAGGGTTCACAGGTATATATTTCTGAATATTCTGAATACATTTTGGTGCCACTTTTATGAATTCATTCCACTCATTAAACCTCAAGGAGATGCCTTGAGGAGTAGCATATTTCCTTCCATTTGCCATTTTCCATAACCTTATGGATACGTTTCTATAGGGAAATGCACAGGTGACATATATACCAGATCCTAAATAATAACTGCAGTCCACGTCTTTTTTACCATCAGAAATCTTCTCAATAGCAGACATAATGAACTCAACGTAATGTAAAATTACAACTAATTTAGGCACGGTGAGTTTAATACCTTCATTTTTGACCTCACCTTCTTCCCATTCCTTCAAATATATATTTTCAATAAGTCCATGGGAGCCTTGATATATTACGTACTTGGGTCCTCCAAGATGAAATGTCCTTTTGATCACAGTTGAACTACATTCATCGATTCCTGATCCAGTAGGTTTCTCAACAGTATATTCACTTGTGGGTACATTACTCATCAGAAGACTCGAAAGCGAGTCCTCAAAGGTTTCTGAAATCTTGCTAGTAGTGGTAGTTGCTAAAGACCTTTTATTCTTGCTTCCACCCAAACCATCACTCTTCCTTTTCTTAGATGCATTGCTAGATTTAACTACTGCTGCCTCCGCCATTATTTGAAGTTCAGCTAAGATAAAACTATGAGGTTACAAGTGTCATATAACTGTGAAAAAATCTTCAGTGACAATCAGCGTTATTCAGGAGTTTATATAGATTTAGAGGCAGAGGTAGTAGCACAGCTTGGACCAATGGGATTGTAACATCTAACAAAAAAGAAAAGGCTGATGAGGCAGTTATTAATTGCAATACAAGCAAAAAATTCAGACTATAATGCATGTAGAGACTTGTTCCAGGTTCATCAAGGATATATGTCGAAATATGACCTAAAAATTAACAATTTCATTCATATGATGCAATCATGTAAAAGATTTCACAAGTGATCTGTTACACTTAAAAATGATTGAATCAGATAGCAAGACATATGGACCTTGTTCTGATGACTGTTGTGCCACATATTATGCTGAGCTGTTTTGTTGACTGTTGTGCAACATATTATTATTCTGAGTTGTAGCATGTGGATTGAAAGTGAACACATGTTTGTTTACATATTAAATAAATTCTAGATCATTAGCCTCACCAAATTATTTCTCAATCATCCAGGCATTTGAATGTAAGACAATTAAGCAATGTAAACATATTGGTGTGTCTAGGTTATAAGCATTGAACTGTCTAGTTACATGCACTTAGTGACCAGATAGATCTTTGAGAGATGCATTGGAATGAAAGACATCATATAGGCTTCAAGATATTTTATTACTTTTTCAATTTTTTTTTACAACAAATGATAATTGAGAAATGGATTTAACATTAACACAAAGGCACAGCAAGGAGAATGCTTCTGGTGCTCTTCCATTGGGGTGTCGTAGGTCTCCCACTCTATAAGGTTAAGATTACACCAGGGACAGATAACTTTATCTCCTTGACCAGAATAATAGAACCCAGCTTTCACATATCTCTGAGCAGGAATTGGATGCGACTTGGGCCAGGTCGCAAATGTAGATATTCTGTCATCATATCTGAAAAATCCATCTGTAGGATGAACTTTGGCTTTCGGATCTGATCTGGGTCCTCCAAGATCTGATGATCTGTCAGCTCTTACATCTGTTCTATCACGCCTTTCAGCTGAAAGATGTAGGCCTGCAACATGACCAGTTTTTTCAACTTTACTTCTACTACATAGAGCAAATCCTGCAAATCCTGGCCTCATACCACCCCTCATAGCCTTAGAGTCAGCTGCATCATTTGATTCATCACCAGTCAATCTGAAAGAATAAGAAGGCTTGGAAGCAGCCTTACAAATATCTATAGTTGAATCAGATTGGTTGGACATTTTTTGAGGTTGTTAATTGCAGAGATTTTAAATTAAAAATGATATTTGAGATTTTTTGGAGGGTTTATATATATTCTTCATATATAAAATATTGCTGAGATTGATTATTAAAGGAAAAAATGATGAAATGCTTCCATTTATAGCACAATTACAGTTCAAACAAAGAGATATCATAGAAATTGAAAATTTGAGAAAAAGGGACGCTTCAAACTAATGCAGTTATCCTACTAGTTGATTATATACAATCTGATTATTGACAGAATATTGAGAAATGTGTCGGATGTAAGAGTATTTGGATGTGTTAGATCGAGGTCTTTCCAAATTTGAACAAAATGTGTTTTTCCGATCACTTTAGATCAATTTTTACGACTTATGTCGTTCGATTGACTCAAACAGTACTACTCCTAAAATAAAAGAAATATGACAAAACATGACTTTCATAGGACCAAAAATTCCTCCTTCCACCTTGCATTTTAGTTTCATGAAAATTGAAGCTATAAGTTTCTTTCATATTGGTATTTCTTGGCATTCCAGGCAGCTCTTACAATGGAAAATCAGCATTACAAATGCATTAACAAGTTACGTTTGTTGATATTTCATTAATTTTGTTAGCACAAATATGTTAGACAGGCCATTAAAAATGTATTTACAGAGCTTTTGCTCATTTTAACATTGTTTTTTTTGTAAATATGAAGATAAAATTTGAAAATATATAACACACTGATAATTTTTCTAACGGTTAGATGCTAACCGGATGTCAGAATGGAACAGTGAGACAGGTGTTTGAAGTTTAGAGTTGTTATTAGAGGGATTTTTTTTAATCTAAATCACAAAGGTCCCATTTTTATCAGACCCAAACTCCAATTGGGAACAGAATATAGGCAGATGTATTATTTTCATCTAATTTAAGTCAGAAGGCCAGTTTCACGAAAGGTCTTAGAATTTAAATCTGAGCTTTTTGTTTTTAGTCAAGGACTTAAATAGATTTAACAAAGGGTGACTTAGCAGAGTCCAAGCCTATTAAATAACCACAGCATGTGACCCTTCGTCTCTTGTCACAATATTTTACTGGTGACATATATCCTGTTTTATACATTTTATCTTTGGAAAAAATTGTTGTTTCTAAGTCTAAGACGACAGACTTAGCCTGAGTTTAAAACAAAAGTTTCAACTATAAGTCTAAGTCTGGGCTTAGTCTTTTTGCAAAACTGGTCCCAGACAGAATTAAAGATCCCTGTCAGATCTGCTAAAAACCTTTAAAAAACAGATAGCCAATATGAAGGACATATCCCTGTTTAAACATATATAAATTAATTAGAATTCAGATTCAACTCCTGTCCATCTGTAACAATGATCGAAGTTGTTTCATGGTTTGCAAAATAACCTTGAAACCACATCACAGTTGGGCTATACCTAAGATACTACAATGACTAAATGTATTCATATTCTTGAGATCAAGCACTATATAGGTTCCATACAAGCTAGGACTTGGCTGTGAGGTGATAAGTGGAGGAAGGTAAGATTTGAGCAGGTAAACCAAAGGTCAGAGTTGAAGGTCAAATGAAGGTCAAGCTGAGGTTGTAAGATTAAACACAAGAAAACACATATTGGGAAATTTTATTTACATGTTAGTATAGTCAAGTAGATAAAATATTCAAAATTTACGAAAATTTTAAAACACCATACCCCACAACGGGGTTACCTTAGCGGTATTATAACACACCTATATATAGGGAGACTACCCAAGAGTAAACTATACAGTAGCAAATGAAACATCGAGATGCACTTGTACATTATGTTAGTAAGCAAGTTAGTAGTGTCTGAGTCCTTGCAAATAAGAAAAGGGGGGTAAGCCCCAACTGAAAGATCTGATAAACCCAGAGGGGGGAAGCCAAACTTTGTGAATTAACCCACTACTCCTAATTCCACAGACAAAGGCACGCCCTACCCTGGGTCAAGGGGTAGGGGTCCAGAAAAAGGAGATTGAAACGAAAGGTCAAAATAGAGAGGGGGAACCCGGGTCAGCCGGGCCCTGCCTAAAGTCCAAGACTGACAGTATCCATATCAATCTGAGGAGAACTCTCAGCGAGTGGACAGCTACCCTGGGGTCCAGATACTGAACAAAGTGAAGCAACCCGAAAGCTGTGAATTCAGATCATTTATCAGTTGAGGTCATATGCCTGAAGGTCAGGTCTGGGTGTACCAGAGGAGGGTGGATGGCTAAATGTTTTTGTGTTGGCACAATGGCTGCCAGTTTGAAAGTGACCCTTCCACAGGGATGGAAGGGTGAGAATAAGTAGCCTTGATTGTGATTGGTTGGGGCCTAATGACCCGTGAAACTAGGCTTAGGCCAAACAAAGTTATAAGATTAAGGTAGCCACCAACTACCGAAGCAGGCCCCTAACAGCCCTTGCTATTAAGAGGTACATATGATCTTAAAGCTTTGAATAAGTTTTATGAACAGCATTTTATTTTCTGCCAGAACCTAGTTGTATAGATCCGATGACAGATGGACAAGACCCAATTCCAAAAGAGGATACATTGCTGAACTTGAACGGAAAAGTATGAGACCTACTTAACTGACTTAAGATAACTGAATGGCTAAATTTGAAAACCACATCAGTAACTATTCACAGCTGTGTAGTGTAGTGGGTTGTAACACCATTTGTCATGCAAAATGAATCAAAGGCATGCTAAGGAAAACAAGCCTAAATTGATGTTGTTCAGTCACTGGCTGAAACCATATGTACCCTGGGACTAATTGCTTCGTGACACTGCAGTTAGCAATGTATTTGCACTTTGTTTCAAAATGTCACTTAACTGAAAAGGCTGATGTTTTTATGCAACAGGCTTTCGATAAAACTGCACTAATATAAAGTGCTTTAATTCAATCTGGAGGTTTTTCATAGTGAATGCCTTTAACCTTTTTGAGCCATAGTTGGGGTGTCCTTTATACCTTTGTAATACCAGGGAATGTGTCTTTGCATTTGATTTACTTTGGCGTTACTTGCAACACATTGTATCGATCAGGGTGAAAAGAAAACCAATATATTTTAGTTAATCACGATTCTACACTTGAAAATTACGTGCATTCAGCTCCAAGCAATTAACAACTGTGCCACTTTAAGAGGAAAGGTTTTTCTTCTGTGATTAAAATCTTTTTGTTTTATTGTTTTCCATATTTGAAATAATCATATACACAATTCACAATGTTATACACTCTATCAGACAAAGTTATAATTCCAGACTAAAAGAGAATTTAAAATCAAATAATAAGACTAATCAACATGTAATACAAAATCTGCACACAATTTGTTACATGCTACACAAATTGAAAAGACACTTTAACATATACATTTGAAAGAAAAAAAACTTGAACATCAATTCAAACTTTTAAAATGTTTATTCTGAAAATACTGGAATCCATCGAAGCCAGGTTTTGAAAAACTTTTCTTCCTCTTTACCAATCTTTGATGACAGGCATTCATCTATATATATCTGACAAAGCTTATACTTAAGGACTGACATGTTTAGTCTACTGCCTGATTTGGGTGTTTCAAAAATGTATTTCTCTGTGATAAAAATCTGGTTAAATTTCACTTTGAATTCATATAGAGGTGCTGTATACAGGAAAAAACACTAGAAAGCACTCGCAGAGCACAGACCTCCACCGGGACACATTTAAATGATAAAAATTAAAGGAGTTTTTGTATCCAAAATATGATCCAGATCTTTTCCAAAATGTAATCACTTTTTCGTTTAATCAGGCCTTACCTACATAGAACATGTTTTTGAAGATATGCGTATTGTTTGTGGAGCAGTGTCAACCAGAAGGTGAGATGAATGTTGAAAGTGGGACCTTTGAAAATTTGGGAATTTTTTTCCAGAATATGATGGATACCTTTCTGAAAGTTTAAATCATTTCTTTGTTTGGTTGGGCCCTACCTACCTAAAAATTTTTTTAAAATATCTGTTCATTAATTTTGGTCTTACAGGGAACACAGACAAACATACAAACAAATGAATGCTGGCAAAAAAAATGCTGACAAATGCAGGAAACAAAGACAGCTATATCCTGGAGTATCTATAAGACCTTTTATTATCCAAAACTAAGCCGAATTTGGCCTGAAGTGGGGAACATACAGACTGGCACATATATTTTTATATTCCATAGACATACTTAATATGCACAATTAAAACTACAAACTTGTCAGCAAGTGCCACTTTTCGTTGATATTTCAATAACTATGTAGGCTTTAAATCCCATTTCTCTAACCTTGGGTTCGGGGGGGGGGGGGGGGGGGGGGGTCCACATCTAGGCGTGGACAAGTTCATTCCTGTGAACCCTAACTGAATTTTAGCAAGTACCTCTGACCTAATTCACTTGCTTTTTATTGGTCATATCCCACTGATTTGTAATACCCTTCTTGACATTGGCATTCAAACTTCAGCTAGCAGTGGGGTCACATTGAACACACCCAATCCCATTGCTCGTCAAATAAACCCATATTGTTATCTACCATAACGCTTTTGTAGAGCACAGATACTGCATATTATCTTGTGTTTCAGACTGTCGGACCACGTAATTGTACAAAATTTGAGGTGCATCTGGTATAGCTTCTGTTCTGGTTGGATGCTCATCAGCATACTGCCGCCTTCCAGGAATACCTTTGGTTCAGCTTTCCAGATCTTTACACCCAAGGACACAATACTCTGTATTGCTATTTGCCATTGCTACACTTTAGAATGCAAATTACTATCACTATATGCTGAATATGTTAATATATGTAATCACTTGTCAGCACTATACATTGAATAATTGTGTTTTTGATGGTATATCATATATATTGTGTCTGCTGATATTACGTTATACTATGTGTCTCCACTATATGTATGTACACCAGTAATGTTATTGTGTCCTCATTGTTTTTCGCATGCTTTACTATGAATTAATGTATTTTCATCATCACATCATGCACCTCAGATGCCATGACCTATGAGCTTCTTTGTTATAGTTAGAGGGCCGTAATGGTGTCATATCACAATGGTAGATCTAGACCAGTGTTCCATGGATATCCCTAACACCAAGGACCTAACCATTCAGGGCTGGATTCCATCATTCATTTAGGAGAATGGATGTAACTCGGAACAGGAGTGCAATCACATGAGCACTGTCTGTATTGGAGGACATTTCGCCACTACAAGGAAACTATTTAGGCCAATTTAGATTGTGGTCAACACCATCCTCTAAAATGGTGCTTCACTCCAATTATTCTTAGTCACCAATATAAACTCTACTTAAAGTCATTGTACCCTTGGCCTCTGTGGTGTAATCATGTGTTTTTTTATTCCCTCAGATTTATTAGCTTAGATCTTATGTTTTTACTTCATAATTCATGACTCAGTAAGTCTAATTTTACATTCTTGCACGTCATTATTCGAACCATAATTTTATTTTTTGTAAATAATATCTTAATTATGGGAGTCACAATCTTCTATTATTTCTTATTCCATACAATTTGCATCCAAATTCATGCTCCCTTGACATTCCCACCATATCAAGGTCAGGTGACCTCAAACAAGTACTCTGTATGTGAGGCTTTGCCTCTTTAGACTTGCTACCTCAGATTACTTCTACTTCTTGGTCGAGCTCCACTGGCTCAGAGGAGTAAGGGTGGTAAAATTGCATATTCAGCAACTATGCTGAAGTTTGGATCGTTGATTGTAATTAAATTTTTTGTTAGTTTATCGTTATTACAAGCATTAAACAAGTTAACTTTAGTAATATTGAGAGTACTGAAGTTTGAATCAGTGATTATGGATTATGTCATCAGTTATCATCATTCTAAATAAGTATATGTATATAAATAAGTTCAATTTATCAGTAATGAAAAACTACAGCTGTGGTTTGAATCCCTACTCATTCTGAATCATAACTTACTTGCTTTATATAATATTCTAGTTCATGCCCTATTTTACACTCAGATTTATTTTAACTAAATGTTGTGTTGGTTGTACTTGCTATATGTTAAAGATTAATAAAATTTAAATCCCATTTCTCTATCCGTGGGTTCGAGGGGATGGCTATACACAGCTATTTAGTTAGGGGTTTAACAGAGGCCAGGCTGATTCTGATTGTGCTTATTAACCCTTCAACTATGCGTTTAAAATCCTTGATGGAGTTTTGAACCCACAGCTTTTCCATGTCTATTTTCATCATTCCCGTTTTTATTTTTGCAATATATGAAAGTAAGTGTCCTTTAATTCATTTTTAAACTTTTGATTGTAAACATATTGTATAAAATTAATATATTGAGATGACTTAAGGTGGTTAATAGTTTAACTACATAATCCAAATCCCATTTCCTTTAAAATAGTATCACATTCCCAAGGAATATTTCCATTATAGAACTTCCAAGATACAAGTGTTGGATTACATAATGTTAGAACTGTGATAACCCACATTTCTACTGCTTCATCATATCAAATTGTAAATACTTGGACACATTCAAGCACTTACAATTTTTTGTCTTGATTGGTGTCTTCTTTTTAACTTGAGCCTATCCAAGATCAGAGTGATTTATCTAGGGAAATGTCACCCAGCCCCACAGTCCTTCCCCCACCCCAGGTGACAATAACACAAGGTTTACATTCCTGTGACAGATGTATACACCTTGATTTTACTGAATAAGGTCGCCTTAGATATGATACACTTTAAGTTAATGAGGGATAGTGACCTTTGACCTGCTTACAGGTGAAGTGAAGCTAGGCATTGATTAAAAGTATATTACCTGCCACATGATGAAAATTAAGTTAACCTTAAAGTGATTTCCCTGTAAATGAAACTAAGGTTGTCCAGTTTAAGTTCAACTTGGAGGTTTAACATTAACACAACCTTAGGAGCCTGGGGTGACTTTATACGGCACAATTTAATTTTAGTACATAAAGTATGCAATAAAGCGTTAAAAACGCTTTGAAAGCATTAAAAATGCCTATGCACAACAGATTACCAGCCGTTATGCACTATTTCAAAGTGCTACTATTATGAAATATAGATAACAGGTAGATGCTGCTGCATCTTCAAAATGCCCATTTTGGTTTGTAATTTTCACAGTGATAATGCAAGTTATTTGGGTTGTCTTTTGCCTATTCATTGTGGTTAATGTGGCACAAAATATAGCTAACCGGATAAAAGGTTCTGGGAGGTTCCTTAACTCTACTCATCTGTACATAAACAAAAAACAAACTTTGGTCAAAATTTTGCTTTTGATGCCCCCACAGTTTGCAATGTTCATTCTACTCTAACTCTTGCCTGTTTGCTATCTTACCTCTTCAAAAAAGGCTTCCCCACCTTAGCCCATAAACTGCCCGGTGTCTCCATGACATTGACCTGGTTATGTCTATGGAATAATGCTTATTGAATTGGTTTCCTGTGCTGTGCTTTAGAGCTTCCCTTTGCCAGAGATTAAGACCTGTAAATGTCTAAAATAGAATAGTATCTAGAGGTTATGTTACTGAATTAAAAAATTTACATTGTGATTCTGGTGGAGTGTTGTGGCGATTATGGACCTATGCACATTTGAAAAATTTCTAGGTCTCAGATGCTGGTAAACTTTAATTGATTTGCTTTTATGTCCCAGTACAAATGTTTTTGGAAGTACAGAAAAAAGCTGTTTCTTTTTTTATTTGGGTAAAGCCCTAACGTGTTGTACTCTTACTTGGCATGAAATTAACTTTTCTGAAATTCTGTTAGACAGAGCTCTATTGTACAAAACAAAGTTTGAATATCCAGGTTAATGACTGTCATGATATGTTGACAATAATTGTGACAATAGATCATCCAAGTTGCGCACACAACATTTAGCCTCTGGCTTTATAGTCAGGGCAAAATATATGGACTATTTAGGTGACATTGTGTCGTTAGATATTAATTCCTGCAGATTGAAAGGAAATCATAAAAAGTGCATTTACTGGCTCTAAAACATAGCATTCCTTTTTCTTATTTTAACTAGTATTAACAAGTTAATAACTCTTCTAAAACATATTAACTAGTATCGACGATTTACAAAACAGTATATGTAAATTTAAAATGTCATATTAAAAGTTACTTATTTGTATATATCAGTTACTGATTCGTATATAAAAGTTAATGAGGCCTTTAAATTGTTATAGATTTGTATCTGCCAATCCTATACTTAATTATATTCCACTTACCACCTGTAATGTAAGTGGGGTATTGGGGACTGATTTTAAGGGTTCGATTTGCAGGGGGGTCGTCCAGCTCTAATTCATAGTGTGATATTACAGCATTGTTGAAACAATCTACACAAAAGCACACGTGCATATAGCCTATTTTACTCGTATCAGTACATTTGCCTTATTATTTTCGCATTTTTACAGATAAAAAAATGAAAAACATCCTGTTACACAACAGGTATTGAAATTAATTTAATAGCCAGAAGTGTGTCATCAGCACATCCACAGTGAAAAGGGTTTAAATGAAAGTAAGAACAGTGAGTTGTCTGTTAAATCTGAGAAGGCTAGTTTAGGATCTAGTCTCAACTTATTAACTTATTCCAAGGGAGGGGATCACTTTTGCCTCTTCTTTTAAATGGGTGAATGAACAAAGATAGTCAATTTTAATTTATAAAGAGTCTAATTTGTGCATGTGACTGATATAGAATAAATGATTATATACAGCTTAGCCTTGAACAAGGTTAATCTTCCATTGCACCAGTCAGAGACATCTCGGTGACAAGTGTAACAGGAGTAACAGACCTAATTGTGCATTTGAAGGGTCACAACTTAATGATTTGGTAGCATGAATAAAAATATATGGACTGAACAAATGGGAGATGGAGACATAATATAGGGGAATTAGAAATTGAGGTCAGTTGATAAAATTTGGTAATGACATGATAACACTAACATTTATTGTGGTCGTTGTTTTATCTTTTCCCGATTCAACTGTTGTGACTTTGTCAGTCTAATGTCCTTTGACATGAAATTGACTTGAAGTATATCCACCAGTTTTGCCAAAAAATGCCTGTCCACCAAACTGCACCATCTGTTTTTGTATTATTACTTGGGTTTTGAACAGAATTTTACATACACAATTAATCCATAAAATAGTAAAGCTGGAGAGAATGGTACTATTAACCCTTAAACTGTAAGATTATATGTAGCTAATATCAAATTTTCATGAACTGTAGTTAATCAAACTGTCACAAACTCCATTATATAAACACAGTTTTTACATGATCTGGCAGGTAAATCAAACATCTGGTAACTTCAACAAGTGCAATTTTCCACACAGTTAGAATTAATCCGCCTCAGATACAGGAATTTGTTATTGTTGGCCTTATGGCCTTAGATGTTGCAAACGGCAATATAAAAGCCCAAGGGTGACCTTGTCCAAGTCCTACCTAATTACTTACTTAATATACAACTCTGCAAAGAATTCAAAAAGACACCCTTTCTATCAGAGGCTAATATAGAATTGGGCAATTACCCATTTATCAGCACAAAAGGGAAGTAATCTTTGTCCTTTGTTACTGATCCTCATTCCAACTCCATCACATAAAAGGGAGAGTTGTACCGCCAGGTGAATTATGTCCAGAGATATTAGCCAGACTCAATTATTCCATGTCTGAATATATACAACAGATGATTTATGGGACAGAATCAATCCCCTAACCCTATGCCCCAAAGACAGAAGTCTTGCAGTCTGGAATACCATTCAGTAATTATCTGGCAAATTGTAAATAGTGAATAAGTGTGTGGGGTTAAATTTATAGATATATAAGTAAATCTTATCTTAGTCACTTGATGTCTTTTGCAATACCAGATGTTCTTCCATTGTCATCACGGGCAATGGTGGTCAGTCCAAGCAGTAACCTTCCCTCTAACCAATTGTACCCAGGATCCCTCCTATTCTGTTACATAATGAACTTTATTTTCATATCTATACGCTGGGGCGTGTTACCACACACTATTTTACCGCCATTCTTTGTGTTGAAACTGGATGGATAACTTGTTTTAATTTTCACCCAACTCTCCCACTCTTAACTTTCACATGTTTTGTAGCTAGTGATTTATTTATATTGTATATATCATTTTACTTAAAAATTACAACAAGTAGTTTAAAAGGTACATGGTCTTACAAGTTTTCAAATGGAAATGCCTAGATTTACCATTGTTGGCTGCTTTAGATGTTCATTTGCTGCAAATTTTCAATAATGGGTAAATATTAAACCCTAAAAATTCCATTCGTTCATTTTAAAATCTTTTATTGTAACAAGTAATAATAAGTGTATGTTAGATGTAGTTTTAATTATTAGATGTTTTATGTATTATTTGTGAAATTTTGAATGGACAGATATTAACCTAAAATAAATTTCATTTCGCAATGTTCTCATATAGGTTTATGCTGATAATCAATAAGAATTAATTTTATATGTGATGTTTAATTATTATTATTATTATGTTACATTAAAACATTATTGCACTGCAAAACAAAAAAAATGTGGTATAATGTTAATAATATTGAAATTAGATATAGTTAAGTAACCTCAGTTAAATATATGTCTGTAGAAGTGTGTTACAGAAGTAGCTTTAGTGTTATGACAACTCACAAGTACAACTAACAAATAAAAATAAATATTTCCCGCAAATGCAGTTTTGTTACTTCATGTTACCTCTATTATCTCCCATAAGGTCAAATGCTTTATCTATATCTGCACATTGAACTTAACTAGATCTGTTTGAACTGACATCTTAACTCTATTTCAGTTCAATGTACACGATTTTATCTCCGGCCAGTGGCCGAAGGCCATGGTTGGGAGATTATAAAACGCCTTCCTTATATGCGTCCGTCCATCCGTCTGTGCATCTGTTCATCACGTTTTAACATAAACCTTAATATATCATTCATTTATAAAGATATCTTCACCAAATCTGCAAGGAATGTTTATGGCTATGAAAATCTGTCTGTACAAAATTTTGGCCTCATTTTGAAAAACAAAATGGCCGCCAAGCTAATTGTTTGAAAATCATAAAGGTGCTCTAAATCTTGAATTCCAACTAGCTTCATCAAATTCGCACAAAATCTATATGACTAGAAAAGCTAGGCCCTCAGCTGTAATACAGCAGGGAGGCAGGGTGGGACTCTCTTCAGTTCCACATGGTAAGCTTGTAGCTTATAAAAGCTACATTTAAGTAATTAAAATTTTCAATTTTATTGCGCTACAATAGCTTACCATATGGAACTGAATGCTGAATCCAACCGCTCAGTGGAGGGATTACAGCTGAGACTGGAGGTATTTGTCAATTTTTCTTGGATTTTGAATTAATTAGATTAGAATGAATGTTTTAGAAAAGCCAGTCTAAGTCCCGCTTATAGTGCCCCGGTTCCGTGAACTGGGCCTGTAAGAAGCCAAAAACCGGAATATTTGAATGAATGACAGTACTAAAGCTGTCTGGATGTCTGGATTTGAAGGGGTAAGTGCAGGCATGCTCACTTGAATGGTTTATAGCCCCAAGGGCCACCCTTATGATGAGTTTATGGGTTTACCTAAACAAGTCCTTAACACATGTTACATACTGTAACTGAAATAAAAGATAAAAGACCTTACCAAACATATTGAGGAGGTAGACATATACCTAGACCCTGGGATTTAGACTCCTGAAGACTTGGCTGCAGTGGATGTGCCCCCCCCCCCCCTCTTTCTTTCTAAGGATAACTAATCTGAGGGGAAGGGTCTAGGACTTGCTCTGCCACTACTACTGGACCCAGAAACATATTGTTGTCATTGTCTGACCAAGTAAGGTCTTTTAGGTAAAAAAATTGAAAATGTGTTGTGAGTTTTCCAGTGACAAGCTTGCATGATTTGATCCACCGAAACCCCACTGCAAAAGGCCTTAGAGGCCACAAAGGCCATAATGTCATGCGCTTTAACTTGGACCAAGTCCAAGGAATGTTGCTCTGCTTGTTTGTTATGTAACAAAGTAGGATAGTTTGTTTAACCAAGAAGAGAGAGTAGCGGGTCTGAAGTATGTCATTTCTTGAAGGGGTAGGGATCGAGACCCTTTCAGGTTTTGGTTCAATCCAAATAGTACCTCAGGGCCCAAACTGAACACAGGGTCCTGTCTTCTTTGAATTGTTTATCCACGATGGTAGTCAAAGAAGGGATAGTCACTGGAGACACACTTGAGAACCTTCTCTTGCTAGTTGGTTTTTGGCTATGAAGTCTGAAGAGGGGAACAAAGCTACCTTTTCACATTGGCCTAGATGAGATACTTTGTTTGCAACCCAGGCACAAATTTCACTGTGGCCCTTGCCAGAGGCCAAAGCTAGCAAGAAAGCAGTTTAGAGTGTAAGATGTTTGAGGTGTGTCTTTTTCACATTCTCAAAAGGATGCTTTGTGAGCTCATTAAGAAAAACAGAAAAGTTCCACTTTGGGAGATTCCTGGAACTTTTAGGAAAATCCCTGTGAAAGCTAGGAAGTAACCTGTAAAGGTCAGAGCTTTGAGAAAAATAGAACCCTGCTGGGCCCAAGGTGTCAACAAAGGCCGTCCTGTAACCATCAATGTTAGACGGACGTCTGTTTAGATCTTGGTACAGGTACATGAAGAAGTCTGAGACTTGTTTCACAGAGGGAGTGGAGAAATCCACCGAATTTGCTCTGCACCATTTCTCATATAGGGCCCACTTTGGCTTGTAGATGGTCCTTGTTTGAGAAGTGTTGTTGACACTGGTAAGTGGAGAGGGATCTCTGTTGAGATCTGCACTAGGTTCCAAAACCAGTGCATCCCTGACCAGCCTGGGGCTATTACAATGCTGAGGCAGTTTCAATTTCTGATTTTTGGATCACCCTATGAAGGAGAGCCTAGGGAGGATAAGCATAAGCAGAGAGACCCGACAAGATTATGTTCAGAGCATCTATGTCCCAAGCATATTGATATGGGACTGGAGATACATACAGTGGAACTCTGTGGTTCAGATGAATGGCAAACAGATTTACATGAGAAAAAAAGAAACTGCAAGAGTTTCATGTGAATGCGTCTTTCCGGGACTATTTTCTCCATTGAGGTGAGTAAGCCAGTTAGCGACATCAAACATCTTGAAGTCAAAACATGTTTTGACTTTAAGTGTAGGAATGGATCCTGAAGATTGAGCCATATCTCTGAGTGGGTTTTACAAGGGCTGAATCTAGGTGTTATTCGTAGCCCATGAAAAGGAAACACCTGAATAGGTTTGAGTTCGGACTTCTCCTGATTTATTATCCACCCTAAGGACAGTGTCAGGTACTTCCTTAGGCTTTGGTGGAAGGGGATGTGAGGATGGCGACAGACAGGTCTATCAATGACACCCATTCCCCTGGAATCAGAGAGGCCCTGATGGACTCTGAAGTTTCCATTTTTAACCTTTCTACAAGTAGAAAGGTGTTGAGCTTGCTTAGGTCTATCACTGGTCTCCACCTTTGGTGAGGCTTGGGGACTAGAAACAGGCGACTGTAAAACCTGAGAGATTTTACATTTTCCACCCTTTTCTATTTCATTTTGTGCAGTAGAGACTGGGAGTAAGAGGCCAGACCTAGGTCTTGGTGGGCCTTGTATCCTGAGTGAATCAGGGGAACTCTGGCTAATTTTGGATTGGTGATGAATGGTAAGAATGTTTAACACGTTATTTGGCCATTTGTCTGTTTGCCAGTCTCTTCTGAAAGAGAGGAGGAGACCTCCTACTGGTAGACTGAGGGAGGCTGAAAGGAGTCATTGGGTGGAGGGGTTTCCTCGTCCTTGTCCCCTTGTGTGAGGTTGAAAAATGACCTCCAGAGGCTCTTCTACTCAATTTGCCCCTACCTGGGGAAAACGATGGTTACTGCTTGGAATGGATTAACCCCATAGGGGTGTATCTTGTGGGAGTCTCTTAGTTGTGGGGACTGTGTAAGGGCTGATTTGATAGGGCCTAAACCCTAGTGTTTTTATGGGTGCTCTGAGGAGGAACTCCTGTCCCTCCTTAACTAATTGTGAATGGAACAAAGGAGTGGGACAGAATGGGGAACTCCTAAGTTCTTAGGATCTGGTAACTAATTATGAATTCCCCATAGTGTATAAGTCTCTCTGGAGAGTGGGCTAAGGCCTTACTTGACAGGTAAGGAACTCTGTTGGATAAGGATCCCCTTATACAGGATGTCTGGTCACAGGTCTTTTCATAACCTCTGGCTGCTGGTTTTTATGAACCCTTGAATCTGAATTGTCCTGGACAGTAGCCTTGATACTGTCTTAACAGTTTCTTAGCCAGGTTGTATTCAGAAATGACCTAGGTAAGAGCAGCCAAAAATTAAGGGTACAGAGATTTTCCCTTGCTTGAAGCTCAAACTCTGTGACTACCAGTAGGGGACCTAGCCCCCAGGGGGCCCAGAGTGACTAGGGGAGATACAGATTTGTAATCTTGTAATTTGTCCTCAAAACAAGGTTGTCCCAATATGCCCCCTAGTTAAACAAGGGGTTTTATAAATTAATTTTCAGGTAAATTAACGACCAGAAAGTCCTGTTTAAATTTATCAAGGCATCTTCAGTTGAGGATTGAGTGGGAGCATAGCTGAAGGACCCCTTGGCCTAAGCTCCTGTTGGCCTGCTACATAATTCAGAGCCCAGATTGTGGAGGACCTAGACATACTGGCCCTGATAAGGGAGATTCAAAAACTGCCTAAGTTTCAATCTCCTCGTAATATGATTAGGGGTAAGTCAGGCAATCTACTTCACTATAAAATACAGAGTCCGGTCTGAGTAAAGGACCTTGTTCAGATGAAGCCCTTTTGGGCTTGAGGACTTTTGACTTCCACCAAAGCCTCAAATAAGTGATATTTAATACAAGACTTGTGTACTTTTAATCCAAGTGTGCGCTAGGATTGTTCAAAGCTCTGATCTGGAACCATCATCCGAACATCCAAACGTTCAGATTTTAGATCCGAACATCAGACCATGTTCAGATGGTCAGTACTTAGGTGATAAGTCAAACTGTGGTGGGACCAGGCTTCAATCATCCGTACATCCGAACTCTCGGATGGTTATAACTCGGGTGAAGAGCAAGTGTGTGGGTTCGGGCCAGGCTTCAGATCCAAGCGGACATCTGATCCACTTCTACTTGGAATGATACGGTTTTCAAAATAGAAGTCTGGAACTTCCCCATTTATTGTTTTAACAGATAGTTTTAGAAAACAACCACTATTTGTTGTTGAATTGAACTAATTGGAGAGAAGGCAGGTATTACGTAAACAATTGTTTGCATTTCAACTGCCTTGCCATTATGCATTAATATTCGTCTATTTTACAAAGACGCTGTAGGTAAAATATTTCAAATATTTTATTTATTCATGTTTATATCAAATATATGTTGGATCTTTAAATAAAATGCACAGAAAAGGGGGTGACTTTTTATTGCCAACCAAGGGCTCCCCAACAGCATATGGCGACCTTAGTTTTGCAGGTACCTGGGGCCGATTTCACTAAAGGACTTAAACTAAGTCCCTTTATTGGCTAAGTCAGGGACTTAAATCTAAGACTTTGTCTTAACTACTTCTGGGACTTAAAATGGATTTCACAAAGGTGACTTAGCTAAGTCCAAGCTATCAAATAACCACAGTGGTTTTCTGTGTCTTATGACCTTTTATATCCTTCATTTGATGCATTTTATCTGAGGATAAGTGCTGTTTTGAAATAGAAAACCTTGTTACATCATATAAACTTCCAAAAGACTACTTCAGTAAGGTGTTCTGTATAATTATACTTTATTTACAGCCATTTCACATTTTGAAGTGGAGAAAAGATTATGGCGGCCATATTTAAGTCCTCTTTACAAAATTTAAGCTCACTACCTCCCAGACTTAAAGTTAAGTCCACTGTCCAAATCCATGGACTTAGCCCCTTTGTGAAATCCACTAAGTCTACGCCCACTGACTTAGCACATTTTTGCCAGAATTTAAGACCAAAGTTTTAAACTTAAGCCCAAAATCAGGCTTAAGTCCCTTAGTGAAATCGGCCCCTGCTGTCTAGACGAAAACGATTTGAACAAGGACTCGTTTTAGTACTTTATTTTTTATGTTTTAACCCTTTAAATGGTCAATAATGTAGCAAATAAGGGTTAAAATGTTTTATTTATTTTATTATAAAGGTCCTGTATAAAAAGCTACATGCATCTAGTCTCTCAGCAGTTGCGGTCTAGACGATGACGTCACTAAACGAGTTTCCCCAAGGATTCTCTTCAGAGTTTCGTGCTTTATCTCATATTTTAACCCTAATAATGGTCAAACAATGTAGCTGATATGCGATAAACCCTTAAAATATTTATTTTCTTGATTTCAACAGGCATACATGCTGGTATATAAGCTATGTGCACGAGTCGTTGTCACCCACACATTTCTTTACGACGTGAACCTGGAAGTGGATTTAAGTTGTTAAATGTGTTAAATATACTTATCTGTTCTGTGAATTGTCACAAAATTAAGATTCTATGTTATAAATGTTATAAAATAAAGAAACTGATGTAGTTTCAGTATCCAATGACAAGTATATCCAAAGAAAATAATAACTTCTTTCCTTGCAATAAAAACATGTCTGTACATATCATGGTCAACAAGAAAGGAGGGGGATCATGTGGTATTTAACGACAGGGCTCACCTCCCTGTGTGGCACCGGCCAGTACTAGTCGTCTATTTTCCTTGGACATTGGCCAGGGCCTGCAGCCATCCAAGATCAGTATTCATTTGTTCGGAATGTGAAAACAACTTCTAGGAAGTCATGGCCTGGGAATCTTTTCCATGTGTTGAATTTGACCTTTGACCCCTGCTTCAAGGTTAAATGGGGTCATCACACTAAAACGTCCTTATTTCTCTCTTATTATTGGTGCTATGGCTTCAGAATGTAAAGACAGACCAAGAAAAGTCGTAGCTAGCAAATGTTTTTCCTGAGAAAAATTTTGGCCTTATTTTGAAAAAACAAAATGGCCGCTATGGCCAATTATTCCAAAATCATTAAGGTGCTTTAAAACTGGAAATATTGCAGCTAGGTTCATCAAATTTGCACAAAAGATATATGGCTAGAAAAGTTAGCCTGATAGTAATTTGGCTTAGTTTCGAAAACAAAATGGCCGTCTTATCACATGTTTAATGTTAAATGGGATTATCCTATTAAAAAGGCTTTATATCTCCCTTATCATTGCAACTAGGGATTCCAAATGTGAAAACAACTTATAGGAAGTCATGGCCTGAGATTATTTTCCAATTGCTGACTTTTACCTTTGACCCCTTCTTCAATGTCAAATGGGGTTATTTTACTCCAAAGGCCTTATATCTCCTTTAAGTCTCCATTATTACTGATCCTAAGGTGGGAGATAACCGCTGCGGCAGTTGCCTTGTTTTCATATGCATTGAATGACTCCATTGCAAGGATTGGATTAAACTAAATAGTATCTTTATGGCCATAAAAGTACCACTCCCATACTTTCATCCTGTAGTTGATAATTACCTACAGTAAATCATTGAATATTTGCTCTGAAATAAATAAATCTAAATCTATGGATATGAAATATCTTTCATGTTATGTCATGTGAATTAAGAGGTCACCCTTGTAAGTTTTTTTTTCTTATTTGACCAGGTTTAGCTTTGTTAATAAATTAATAAACTATACATATTTATTTTATACATACTCATATATATCCTCACAGGCCGTATTTTACCGATATACTGGGAAATAAAGATCAGATAATATTATCATTTTATACTTGCTATGGATAAGTTTTGCTGATTTTGCATACACAGATGAACGTGTATTTTTTCTTTCATTAAAAGAAAATTTTACATTAACAACAATTTATGTGAATGTATAACTTAAGTTTTCATCTTATTGTAGTCTTATAGGGGCCACGGTGGCGCAGTGGCAACACACTGGCCTCCCACCTCTGAGGTTGGGGGTTCAAACCCCGGACTTTATATAGCTGCTTAGTGATGGTCAGCAGTTTACAGTACAGAATGTTGGCCAACTGTATGTACTGGCTCCGTCTGCACACAAAACTACCGTCATGATATTACCTTTACATTGTTGAAAGCTATGTAAAACCTTAAATAAATACATAAATATTGTAGTCTTACATGTTTATTTGTTTTAACCAATTTGATGATTATGTGACAGCTTTTACATTATCATTTCTATTATTCATTATATTGCATTCTATATCACCACAACTCTCAATGTCTTTTACCATACGAATTTTACTTATTATACATATGCACACTTAGAATTGAGTGGCCTAACATTAGTTATAGTCTATGAGTTATTATTGTTCAGTCAAGGTCAAGGTCCAAGATAAGTTAAAATAGGTACTTGGTATTGTAAAACAAACAATATATGTATATATAATGGGATAAGAGCCTTTTATTTTACAAAACACACAAATACGACATATTAAGATTCAACACAAATTGGACACACACAAAATAGTAAATTGTTAAGAAACTAAAATTACTTAAAAGGCCCAAACCATTATTTACGTAGGGTTTGTCAAGAAGTAGTAGCCACCGTGGAGGAAGCTTTTGGTGTATGTTTGAAATAGTGGTTTATGGCAGATGAGGACCAACCCCCGTGTGCTTTTAAATTTTGCAGGGGGGACATTGTGGTCAGCAGCCCATGATACAGCTGAACGTCTGAATGCGTGAAACCCATAGTGAGCTGGGTTAAGGCAAAGGGACCTGACAATTTTTGTAAGAGTGGAGGAGACCATTGATGAAGTGAGGATAGCAAGGCCGGAGGGAAGGGGGAGGAGGAAGAGAGGGGAGGAGGGAGGGGCTGGGATGAATGCCAGGAGGACCTTGAGGGTGGAGACCGGGCACAGAGGAGAGGGGGAGAGGGAAGGGATTTGAACCACTTGATGAGCATTTGAGGACTGCATGGACTTGCTCCATTTGAGGATAATATGGGCCCCAGGGGCCCCAAAAATGACGTCACCTCTGAGGAGGTTCCTAGTGGCATCAAACGACTTAGCTGAAACAGGAATAACATTTGACAGTCTAAGAAACGCAAAGTATGCCAACAAGAAAATAGCCTTATATACACATCCATACTTTAAAGTGTCACATTTGATTGTTATCTTATCCAACATGCTAATAGTGATATTTGCTTTGAATCTTGGAACATACTTGGAGTTAATTGACACAGGTTTTATGAATAATTGTACTTTCCTGTGAGCTAATGCAGAAATGTCAATGTCACAACACTTGAAGTAGTGTCTCAGCACAGAAATGTAGCTGGTAAGGGCATGGGCCCTACTGTCGTTCTGAGTGAGGAATTCCAGGAATGCCAGGATCGAGTCCAGATCCTGCAATGGAAGCTGGAGCCAAGATATGAAGGCTAGATATAACTTGAATCTGGTGAGATAAGCTGATGCTGTACGGGGACGTAGGGCAGCCTCCAACCTTGAATGAGCTTGGCGCACCAGACGTGATGCTAGGCCTGGAATTATAAAAACATATTTGGTATACACCAGTCACCATTTACTGGCCAGCAGATACATGTGACAAGAAGACTTTTACAAAACTTATCCAATTCCTGCTTTTGAAACACCCTTGATAATGCTTCAGCTTACTTATTTTGAATACCTGGTATGTGTGAATAATTTAGTTGAATGTCATGAGTGGCAGCCAGCAGCCAGATGGTTCTGACAATAGCCTGAAGTATTTGATCCTATATTCTACTGAATTTAAGCGAAAACACTACTGCCTGGTTATCTATATGGAACGTAACATGCTTGCCCCTCCACGCATGCGCGAAGACCCGTAACGCAATCATGACGTTCAGCATTTCCAAGTGTGTAATGCTCCAGCCAGCTGTGGCTGCAATATGACGCGATACAGCATATGCGTTACCATTCCAGAAAGCTCCCATCCCAGATAGCGAAGTGTCGACATAGACGTCGAGTTTGTGACGCATGGCAGGAAACAGAACTTTTCCATTGAACTTAATCAAAAACTGGATGAACCAGGCTAGATCCTTTCTCATGTCTTCAGACACTGTCACCTTGTAAGGGCACTGACGCAACGTGTTGAGCAAGCGGTTCACAAAAATGCGTGACGCAGGGTACACTATTCCTCACTGTTATCCCGTCCCAAGCCCGACGACACTAGAAGAGTGATTATAAACATGAGCTACCCATATGGGGCGTCACTCAATGACAGAATAACCTGTGCAGATAAATGAGTTTTTCCAGCAGTGACTGAAGCTGTTTATGCATTACTTGCTTTTTGGTAGTAAAGTGACGGCACATGTCGAGAATTTGCAAACATTTCTCATGAGGTATGGTGACCATACCTGAGGCGACGTCTACCTGAATTCCCATACAGATGAGAGCTGAAGTAGGCGGAACTACCTTCTTGGGATTGATGGGCAACCCTAGGAACTCAAAAAGTGAATATAATGTGTCAAATTCCTGACGCGCGTTGTGACGCTCGTGAACGCATATGACGTCATCAATATAATTAAATACACGGACATTTTTTTACTGCATGATGTGACGTATGACGTTGGTTGTTCTTTGGCACAGGGCACTTCCTGTTTTCATGCCCATTGGAATGCTTATATCTAAGTATGAGTTACCTTTCCACTGAAGACCCAACACGTCATATTCCATAGGGTCAACTCTTAGGTTTCTGAAAGCTCAACTTATGTCGATTTTTGAGAGGAGGACGTCATTGCTTAAGTCCTGAACTGTATTAACTATGTCTTCTACTGAGGGGTACTTCAATGTGAAGTCGACGCCGTCGTAATGCGTGTTGCTTATTCTGTCATTGAGTGACGCCCCATATGGGTAGCTCATGTTTACAATCACTCTTCTAGTGTCGTCGGGCTTGGGACGGGATAACAGTGGGGAATAGTGTACGGGAAAGGGGATGTATTCACAAGGGCCTACAATGGCTTTATGCTCTGTTTCTTTTGTAAAATAAGCGTCAACATCTACAGGGAAATTTGTGGCAGAGGGGTGATTGTCACCACTAGTGTTGTACTGGAAATTACTTCTGTCTATACAAAGGGGAAACCCGTATTCTAAATAGTCTAATAACTTCTGATCATGATAATTTGCACATAATAGCCTCCAATTCTTAATGTTGAGTTCTGTTGGCACCCTGATCCTACAACAATTATAATTATAAGTGCCACTGGCCTTGACCAAGGTGTGAGCTGCAAACGCCCATTGGTGTACATTGTCAATGTCTAGTGTACTTGGTGGTCTAAATAGGGGAACCTCTATCACATCGGCAGGAATAAAGCCAAAATCAGTATCTTGTGTATAAGGTTCAATGCTCCTAGCCTTTTGATGAATGAAACACCAGTCTAACTTGGTGTCATCACAATTACACAAATGCTTGATGACGTCAGTTTCATTAAGAGCCTCATTTAAACTGTTTTCACTTACACACGAACTAAAAACCTGCGAACCGTCACTAGCAATACTGTGAATATTCATAACACTGTCATTCATATTTACTGAATGTGATTTGTCAAATAACCAACTATAAGCGCCGACAGAATGCACATTTGTGCTGATAGAGTTACCATCACTTATATCTAATTGACCAGTAGTAATATACGAGCATTTATTGTCATATAAGGGTTTGTTGCTATTTACAATGCGATTGGTGTTGACCAATCTACATCCGACATATCAGCTGGCATTTTTACTGTCTCTTTGTTCACTATTTCGCCTTCTTATACAGTCTTGGACTTTATGGTTACAATACTTGCCTACTTCCTGAAAACAGAAGGAGCACGCATGCTTGAGGATTTGCCCATTGAGTACATGATCAGCATTGTGTTGGCAGTTGTTTTTGTTGAAATCATGACAAATTTTTTCCTTATTTCCACCTTTCGAGAATTTTTGCTGGGCTGAGGGCTATTTAGGTGCGATAACTTGTGCCGTGTTTCGGATCTGAACCTTCTCAATTTTATCCGGGTTTCTCCAAGTACACTTTCCCCTTTCTATGTCTTGAAGGAGGACCATGTGTGCATGTTTGGCCGTTGTCCAGTTGGTCTCAATTGCATCTTGAAATAGATGCGTACCATATTCTATCATGTTGGTTCTTACAGTGGGGCTATTTTCCTCCTGCAGACATCCCAAGAACCCCACCATAAATTGGAGCGGTGACAGTTCTTTATATTCTGGGAGTTGGCCCCCGGACCCGGGAAACAGTGGTGGTGGGGCCAACTTATTTCTTGTTTTACTGCAGAATCCCCAGCCCTGTGTAAACCTGATTTAATGGTTTTGTTACCTGTAGACGTATGCCGCTGTTTCCCTTGCAATCTCTCCAGTTGACGCTGGACCTTCCTCTGTATCTCATCGTCATTTTTTAGGAAGTCTATAGATACTTGCTCAGAACTGTGGCTGACCTTGCCAGATTGTGAAAGGTACGAGTATGAGCTGCCCAGTGTGACGTCGTCACCAGATGAGTCATTGTTGTCCAGAGCTTTCTTGGAGCTGATGCGAGGTTTGGCTGTATGGCTAGCAGCACATGACCTGGAGCAGATATGGGACTTCTTGGGCGAGCTGTGGGAGATCTGAGATCTATCTAATGGCTTCCTGGCACCCACTTGCTGCTCAAGCTGCAAATTTTATTCTCCAGGGCATCCATACGCTTAAGGATAAGGTCCAACTTGGCTTCCATGTTAGCACTGGCAGCCTGAGTGCAGCCACTTGCACTTGTTGAGCTGCTGCCTGATGAGCTGGATCCAGGGAGAGCCTGTTGTTGAGCTAACTGGTTAGGTGCGATGAAACTGTCCAGTTCTGAGTTCGAATCCAATACTGGGGCACTGGTGTTAAGCAGTCTTATGCATCTCACACCCACTGGTCTACTATGCTTGATGCCACATTTCGTACAGTTAGCTTGTGCTGCATTCTGTGACGCTGACATTTTGTTATCCTGCACAATTTACTTGTTTGTGTAATTGGAAGGTAAAATGATCACTAAACCTTGTATTAAACTTGTAAAATATCTGATGTAAAATATAAAATGTTACAGTGTGAAACTAAAAATTTCATAGCAAGACAGATGTATATCCAAAAAGTACGTGTTGCTCCAAGAACTTCTAACAACAATAATGATGAAAATTAACTCTGGAGGTCAGAAAGTAAACAAACTATGACGGGAAATTAAGGCTGTGAATATTTACTGACACATGTACTACGGCCACTAATGAGGCACGTGGCCAGGTTAAGTAAACACTAGTTACATAAACAAAGCTGCCAGCAGGCGGTGAGTTGTATTGACACTGTCACAATTGACATTAATTAAGCATATGACTTGACCTGGAGTAGTGACATTAAGTACAAGGAATTAAGACCTAGCCCTTAACTGAAAAGTTGTGACAAGCACAACCAATAAATATTACTCCGTTATTTCAGGTTTTATATTTTATACATGTAGCTAGGCAGATTACACAGGTCATCAATCCAAGGAATTCCATCGTTGATTGACTTTTTCACTTAAAGCACTTTTCAGCAGCTCAGGCACATTAGTCTTGTTTTCTGACTTTCAACCTAATCAATCTCATTTTTTTTCTTGTACCTTTCTTTGAGCCACCTGATATTTTTTGGAAATTAAACTGTGCTTCCTTTGCACGGGTGCCTCATTTTATCCTCAAATGCATAAATTGTCCAATTTAAATCACAAAAAGCTATGTGCATACCACTTTTGTGGTACAATTTTAACTCTATTGAATTTTGATTTACTTGTATGTAACATCGTTTTCCACCATTTTAGATAAAGTCAAGTTAATTCATTGAGCTCTTTTGGGTTTGAACCAGCTTTTTTCTTACCTCGGCTTGGTCTACAGGTTATAGGGCTTCGCTCTTATTATTGCATCTATTTGACCTCTATCTTATCTAAGGTCATAGCAAATTGCTTGAGCTAGGCCTTTAATTAGTCTGACATTTGCTTTCTATTTGGTTCAAATTGAAGGTGGTTCAACCCCTCAATCCAGTATGGTCACTTTTTAAATCCTAAAACAACTACAGTATAAATTGTGTATATGTTAAAAGATTTAGTTTCAAAAATAGAATATTTTAAACCCACTGTTTGTTTTAAATTTTGAGTCTAAACTATCTGGGGGTTGCCAACAATTTATATGAATGCATTAAGTTAAGTTTTAATGTTATTGTAGTCAAATGTGGCTGTCAGGTGTTCGTACCTGAATATAATTAGAAAAGGTCAGTGGTTGATCTGGCTACATATGAAATGATTCTTTTACTTTTAAAATGTCCATTTACAAGACAATTGCTTTTGAAGAAAGCAAGACATATATACAAGGAGGTAACAGTCCACATAAAAATCAACTTACGTAGCTAATTGCCAATTTATCTGATCGAAGAAAAATAAATGTTACCATTTGTTTAACTCACTTCACAGAGAGCCTTGGGTTTAATGGTCATTTCATGTCACAAATAAGTACTCAATGTAAAACGTAATTAGACTTTTACAGTGCTTAATTTTTCACTAGAAATATACTGGAATGCTTCAATGACCTAGTGGTTCACAAGATCTTGTCTCTTCCTTCTGTGACTTTCTTGGCTTATGTCTCTTATTTAGCATTCCCAGAGGGCCTGTCCCCATAAACATCACCTGTTAAGAAGGACATAAAACCTAAACTTTCACTAAAGCTACTGGAAAGTACTTTTACAAAGTATCATTTTACAAGAGATTTTTTCATTTTATGTAATTTGCAGATCACTAATAAGAAATAAAATGGGTAAGTGTTATCTTGTCTAAGTCAGGATTTTACATGCAGCTCAGCAGCCAGGGTCATATTGGGGAAGGGTCATGTTGTTTACATTATTCTTGGTGAAATGGTTCATGTGTATCTTGTGTAAGGCTCCAAGTCTACATAGCTTAACCAAGGATTTTATCCCGGTACTGCTTCTCATATGAAATATGTACAATTGAACAGGAACTCTTGTTTCTTGTGTTATAACGTGGATTTTATTTAATTAAAATATGCATTACCACAACGGCCAGCTATTGATGTCCCTTTCTCACAAAAAGCCAAATAAATCAACCCTTCCACTGGCCTTTCTTGGGAGCGATAATACAATTTATACTTGAAATCATTGCTCCAAGTTGGCACACGACCAGTCAAGAAACAACTCACAGGTCATCGTTTTTGTATCAATGTTTCTCTTTGGTTGGATGTTGAATTTACTGCTTTATCGTTTTATTGTTTTATGTCACACTGAAGCATGAGTCAATTTATAAACCTATGTTGCACTGTTATTCTGTCATAACTTGCCACTCTCCTCAGCTTTGCATAAACACGAAATTGATATTTATTGACAAGAACATTTGGCACTATTTGATGAACTACATTTTAAATCAACCCTGTTATCCCCCTTTCACACTACAGGTGGTCGGCAGCGGAATTGCCTCCTAGGTCCTCCTATTTCATCCAAGTTGTTCACACTACAGGCAGTGTAATTCATGGTTATAGGCGTTCAGTGAAATGCCCCATGTCCTTCAACTATTGTTCAAGCTTCAGATGCAAACTTGTGTCACAGTGGCAAAACGTCCATATACCTCCGCTCACCTTATGTCGCTGTATCACACCGAAAGATGACTAAGCCACAACCTTATATACACCATGGACCACACCTTCAGTTTACCATAGCGAGAAATTTGTCTGCGTATGCTCACGGTACCAAATTTAGAGGCAGAAATTTTAAACATTTTAAAACTTCCATAGGACACTCAAGGTAATGGATGGTTCGCCACTGACTTACAAGTTTGCAAACAGACGTCAGACTGTGATCCAAGGACAGGGGTGTTTTACCAAATGCCTATAACCACGTGTGATACCGCCTATAGAGTGAAAGGGGGATTATAAACATCCTATCAGAGCAACACCAGTGAATATATAATCTCTGAAAACTACAGCTCAAGACAGGTAAACTGGGTTAACTAAATGAACAATAGATGTGTATATCATAGTACTAGGAACAAACATTACTTTGTCCACACCAAATGGCAGTGAATTATCTGATAAGATTTCCCCCATGCCTTATTGTCAAAGCAATTTGTAACTTGTGAATATTAATGTGACTTAATTCCCTCAGTTTCCCGGTTCCTTTTCTGGTAAATGATTAAAATAGCATCCAACAAATTGTGTCTGACAAAGTCTGTTAAAATTTATTGCATTTTATGCCATTGGAGTTTGGGTATAATAATAGAGTCAACACACTTAGTAACACATTTATCGAAAGGACATCACTGACATGAGTTTCTACTGAAACACTTAAAACAACTTTAGGTTTTTATCTTGCCTAAATCTATTGACTTTTGAATCTTATTTTATATTCTCTTCTTCACCTGTCATACCATTAATGTTAATTCCCCCAATAACTTTCCCTGTAATGTCATTTCATTGCATTAACTCCTTTAGTATACCACCAAAATAACACAGATCAGATTATAGCAAATCAGGGCTTCATTGTTATTGAGTGAAACCAAGCTCATATGAGGAAATTGTTACAGTAACAGTAGCCCATGTGCATACCAAATATTATTACTTACAGTGCCGGTGTCGTACTTAACCATTAATTACTTCGCAATCTTTTGATTTCAAAGTATGTTGGTCAGTCGGTTTGTTTGTTTGTATGTATGTTTGTTAGCACATTCTAGGCCATAATTTTGAAGCTAGGTTTCTCATTTTCCCCTATAATATTGTCAGGTGTCAGAATAGAGAAGGACTGAATTTTAACAAAATCGGTAGCAATTTAACATAGCTATGACCATTTTAGCTACTCTGAGTAAATGACTTATAACTCTGAAACTATTGTATTTAGAGTGTTTCTGTATAACACGTTGTTCAGGTACTTTATCTTTAGCTATAAGATCGTTCATTGTTTGGAGCTCTGTTGCATTAGCTAAGCACGTAATAGCTATTTTCTGATTTGTAGCACAATTTAAAAATGAGAATGTGTCAAATTTGTTTGAAAGTATCACACATAGTGACTTTCTTTGAATATATAATTTAATAAGCTATGACATAATGCAGTTGCAAACCTGTAGCTCATTCCATAGCTGAGCAATAGCTACTTTCAGATTCTCACTGTTGAGTAAATCACTTGTAACTTTAAAACTATTGCATTTAGAGTATTTTGTTGAAATATTTTGTAGCTCATTCCATAGCTGAGCAATAGCTGCTTTGAGTTGGCCAAATTCGGACCCAATGCAAAAGATATATGGTTGAATCTTGTAATGCAGCAAGTTATCAGTAGATTTGAACCAAAGACCGATAACAAAAAAATATATATATATCAAAATACATTGGGACCGATTAGATTAGCAATAGTACTGGTTACATAAATGAAATGTGGAAGAATTTTAAATAAAATACGTAATTAATAGTTTAAAATATGGGTTTCCACCCCACCCACACCCACCACCCCCAATCAAGGTTACATGTCTTCTCTCGAGATTTTGCAAAACCTTTGAAAAAGAAAAGTGGATTCAAACTGTGACAATTACCCCTAGTGTCTATTCTATGTAGAGCAATTCATATAAAAAATTTTCTAGGGAGAGACCAAGTTCAGCCTGGTCCTCCAAAGACTATTGATGTTAGTTTAATGGGACAGACAGTATTTTTATTTTAAAAATAAATCCAAGGATAAAAGAGTCTCATAACAATAGTACAAAGATAAAAAAACACAGTCCCCTACTTAAATCTGTTTGGAGACCTCCCAATGCTCTGACCAATGGGCTGAGGGGTCGGAGTCACTTCAATTGATACTCAAATAGAATAGCTGCTGAGCTGCTGTTGGACATCAATTCAAGGACAGGCCAGTAAAGGTCAAATTTGGTCATTCTCATAAAAGTTAAATTTTTTGTTAGAGGTGCAAGGTGGGTTCAAACTTTTGAGGCATTTTTCTTGAAGTCTGGTTTCAAAGTGACTGCAGAAATGTAATGACTGAACTGATGACTAATGAGTTCTGAGACAATGAGGTGCAAAGTTTTAGACCTTCAGAAAATACACAGAAAGCAGAAACACAGCTTTACGGAATAGAGGGGCAGTCAAGATATAAAGAGATGCAGGTAAGACACATGATTTTTTCCTCTTGGTGTCGGCCTAAAGAGGGAGTTGATGGATAAACTCTGATAAACCTGAACACTGCAAAATTTGACAAATCTGCATGGTCCCGGTGATATGTGTTAGCCACTGCTCACAAGTATGAAAGATAATTCCTTATAGCATTTAATGAAAGAGCAATTGATAAGAAAAACCCTATATGTTAGAAAAGCATGTAATAAAAAAGAGATAGAAAGAATGATGAAAATAAAAGAAATAAAAGTTCTACAATGAGTATTTTGGGAACCTACTGATGCAGTTCTAAATGCAGTTGCATTTTTAAGAGTGAGCTCTAGCGAGGCTCGCGTTTCTAAAGATCGCTCTTTTTTTTCTTTTTTTTTTCTTCTTGTCTTTGGACTTTCATGAATTGTGGCACAGCATGATGAGTATTTGTCTGTTCACTGAAGTTAAGCAGCAATAGGCTACACTATTACGGGGATGGGTGACCGATTTGGTGCACTACTTGTGTCTCTGATGGCTTTGTGGCTTGCTCTAGTAGATCAAAACCCCTTTCAGTCTTGTTCTCATGCGTACTCCAGAAGAGGGTTAGAGGCAGTATTGACCCAAACCCATGACCTCAAAGGCTGTGGGAGAGTGGGATATACCAGCATGCCCCCTGTCTGGTATAACTACAGGGTCTTTGATTTCAGGTGGTATTTGCATATATTTTACCTCACTGATATAAATACAGTTTTCCATCAAAGCTTTTATATCTGTTTAATAACCCTTGAAACTGTCATAGTAGGGGTATTGTCACACAAATAGGTAAAACTGACTTCTAATAATAGAATAATAATAAATCCCGAATTCACACTTCGCTAATAAGTTGCCCTCAACCCTATTCAATTCGATCAAACAAAAGCAACATTTCTGGACTTCTCTGGTTTTGTAGTGATCTATGTTTGACCTACATGAGTGATACATTCTCTCATGTTATAACTATATTAATTGGGTCATTATTGGGTCAACTGAAAATACAAAAAATATTCACACTTTTATCAGCTTTGACACACTTTCCTGCTGTCTTTGTTTAGGATAAGAATAGAGGATAAGGATGTGACCACACCAACATAGCTTTATCATAGATTTTATATCAAATGCTCTGTCAGCATCAAGGAAAAATGACTGGTGGTGCTAATTTTCTAGGCCGTCTGGAGAAAAGTTGGAAATTACTCAGCAGGGAGATTGGGGATCCAAGGAAAAATTAGGGTACAAAAGTAATGATAATAAACAGGTTTTAAGCTTTCCAAAGATCAACAGTTTTTTCCAAATTGTTAATCCCAAGAAACACCAACCTTTGACATTTTGACATTTTAATTAAACTAAGCAAGAAAAATTGGGTCAACCCTCTCAGAATTGCGTGAACTGTTGTTGGGAGTACCCCAAGGCTCTGTCCTCGGCCCTCTGCTTTTCTCTCTGAACACCACTCCTTTGAGTGAGGTTATTTAAAGGCATGCCAATATCAAATTCCATTTTTATGCTGACGAAACTCAGTTGTTTGTTCATTTGTCCTACAAAAATGCCACCTCTGCCTTTGGTAATTAAATTCTTGTTTTAAGGATTTTCAAGAATGGATGCTGTCAAGCATGCTTAAATTAAACCCTGAAAAAACAGAGTTTATCATATTTGGATCTCATGCTCAGCTAAAGCAATTAGATTCTCACCTCCCTGTTCGGATATTTGGTAAGTTTTTGCATCAATCAGCTGTTGTAAAGAATCTGGTTGTCTGGTTTGATGCTAATTTTTCCTTTACTGATCATGTCCGCAATATTTGTAATACTTGCTTCAAATGCATGATCTCAGGCGGGTCAGGCAGTACCTGACGGATGATGCTGCTGTCCTAGCAGCAAATGCCCTGGTGAGCAGTTGTTTCGACTACTGCAACTCTCTTTTCAGAAGTTTATCCAGTTTCCACATGCGCAAACTGTAGTGTATTGAAAATACACTCAGGAGGATTGTCACAAATTGCCATAGATACTCATGGGCTAGTCCTATTCTCAAAAAAAACTCCATTGGTTGCCAGTTGAATTTCAGTGTATTTTCAACAGCCACTTTGGTTTATAAGTTTCTTCACAGTGGTCGCCCAAACTATTTCAGCCCTCATCTGTCTATTCATTGCGGAAGGTATGGCACAAGATACAACTGCCCAGAAAATAGGTTCCTGCAGATTCCTCAATTCTACCCATCTTTTTCACAAATAAAAAAACACTTTGGTCACAGTTTTGCTTTTGATGCTCCCAAACTCTGGAATGATTTGCCTGATGATGTGCGTTCTGCTCCAACTCTTGCCTGTTTCAGGAAAATACTAAAATCCTGTCTCTTTGATAAAGCTTTCCCACCTTAGTATTTAAATTTCTCAGCGTCACTGTGGTGTCGACCTAGCTATGTCTGTGGAATGATGATTATTGAATTGGACTTGGTGTCTTGGCAGAGATTAAGCGCTATAGAATTATAGAATAGAATAGAATAGAATAGAATAAGCTGCTGGAGAAGTGTCTTGTCTGGAGATATTCAGGACTTAGGAAGATTTTTGTGATAACCAGAGAATCCTCTTGCTTTTCTTTCAGGCATTAAAACAGCTTTTGTGTTAATTTTGGTTGGTGATATTATGTTGATTTATAATGGTGATACAAGTTTGTATTCCTTTATTTGTTGGTAAAAACCTTGCCTATTTCAGTGAATATTTCATCATTTTTTTGCATTTGTTTTAAATTTTTAATTGTTTTTCTCACTATTATATTGCTTCAGATTATTGCACCTATTAATAGAACCAAAAATAATCAGTGTACTATTCTCTATTCCAGCGAGTTGGCAAGTTTGACATCTAATCACGGACAGTCCACTCTGTGTGGGTTCGACTCCCACAAGTGACAATGCTGAGGACCTGCCCCAATATCACCATGGTTGTTGATTGGGACGTAAAACCCCACCTTGGAGTTTGACTCCCCCCCCCCCTACTCCAACGAAAGGGTGTGTGTGTATACATGAGTGCATCTTTGTTAAATGTGGCATGAATCTGTCAACATAAAACAGAGTATATTAGAGTGTATTGGATCACATGCAGCATGTGATGGATAACAATTTTTTTTTCTTTTTTGAAATGGTATCTTTATATTATAGCAATATGAAAATTTCACAAAATAGGATAACAGACCTACCAGCCCCAGTGGGCTCATCAGTCTTCATAATTTAAAATATAATACCAGTTACCTCTATGGAGTCCAAATTCAGTGATAGATTGCAAAGCAGCATCACACATTTTGAAGAAAAAATCTCTCAATGAAGATTCCGGGCCTCTTTGTTTCAGAAACAAGCTTTAATCTGGAGTCACATTTCCCCTGTAATATTATCTTGAAAGAAAACATCTCTGCGGAAAATGGATGTCCCTCTTAATTCTTGCTCTTAAAACAAGATCAGAGAAAACTCAGTTGTTTGAGTTTTTTATGTTTGTTTATAGTGTTAAAAATAGAACAGCTCAAATAAAAAACTTCTTAACATTAATGCAAACACTCATACTCTAATTTAATGTATCATCACATATACATAAGAATGTGAAAAGAGAAAACAAGAATTATTTTTCTCTAATCTGGACTTTTATAGTACTTGATCTCTAGCCAAGACAGTCTGTAAAGCGTAGCACCAGAAGCTGATTGAGTAATCATTTTTCCGTAGACTTAGTAGAGTTGATACCACAAAGACACCGTGCCATTTTTAACCTGCTGATGGAAAGCCTTATTGAACAGGTCATATTTTAGCTTTTTTAAAAAAAGGCTAGAGACTAGGCATGCCAAAAGTATTCTTTTTGTATCTACAGATGGAATAACCTTGGGGAAGCTCTAGGAACTTTTTATCTGGTAAGTTATATCTTGTGTTGTATCTACCACTATGGATTGACAAAAGAGGACCAATATAGCCCGAGTTACCACTGTGGAGGAACTTATAAACCAATGATTCTATTTTGAAATGGCAGCAGTTGACGGGCAATCAATGATTTATTTTGAGAATAAGAGTAATGTATGTGTATCTGTGACAGTTTGTGACAATATGAAAAACACCAGACAAGCCATTGTATGCGCAGACTTTTACCATGGTTTGAGGTTATAAACCCCAAGACAAAGCCTAGGGGTTTATTCCTCAAACCATGGCAAAAAGTTGGCGTTTACCATGGTTTGGAGGGTATCATTCCTATTCTAATATGACAAAATATTTTAACGCTATTGATAATGATAAATTTGATGATAAAACGATTTTATGAAGGCTGTTTCATCCATTATTCTTGCAGAGGGTTATTATCAGACCAGCAATATGTATACAAAGTATTTACCCATATTTCTCGGCCAATCAAAATCGTGGACACATCCGTGTTAGAATAGCAATTGTATTTTGAAAACACTGGAGTTGTAAATGTTATAGCAGACCAGACGTCTGAAGAGCGAATTACAGTAGTCAAGATAACCACTCACAAAGGCATTTGCCACGAAGATGTCAGCCCCATTTGCCGGGTATTGTCTAAACCACATGAGATCATGCATTTGAACACAAGTTTGGAAATGTTGCAGATATGATCAGCACTCAGAATACTAAGATTTTGTACATAGTGACACTTTTCTTGAACACCAAATTTTAATATAATTCAGAAAAAAATACATTTCAACATAAGGAACCCAATTCCGTTATTTTTTTTCATAAAAAAAGCATATGATTCCTTACACACTAGAATCCAAACGTGTATAAATAATGTGGGCTCTTTGAAATATTTTTGACAGAAAGAAATAAAGTAACTAGAATATTTTCCCAGAAATTTAAAACTTTTTCTATAGTTGGTCTCTCTGAAAACAGAGCACATTACATTTTCACATCATAAATTATATGTACTGTGTGTATTCGTAAGAAATAAAAGGTTTAAAATAAAGATTTAATAATACACAACAACTGAGCTGTTCAAGTTGCAACTTATACAGGTATAAAATCTGTACAAAGAGTTTGTGATCCAGAACTTTCCCAAAATGCAATCCCTACTTTCTCTGGTCACGCCCTATCCGCATTAAGCCTTTCATGGAATCCATTCATTACTTATAAAGTAATTTCAATTAGATAGACAAAGTCATTGAAAATGTGACCTCTGCAAATTTGGAATTTTTGTATCTAAAATATGAGCTGGCTCTTTTCTAAAATTTAATCGCTAATTTTTTTTTATTAGACCCTACGCATATAAATATTTTTATAAAGATCGGTGCATCATGTTTGGTGTAATCACCAACACAGACAAACAGACAGATGAATGTAGCCGAAAACATAATCTCTTGGAGGAGGTAACAAGGATGAACTGTCAAAATATGCAGAAAGTTAAGACGGACAGTGTGCTCATATGATGCTCCAAATGAAGTATTTAAAAACTGTAAACAATAGATTTATTATTTGTAGCTGTATTTATATGTTGCAATGTAATTGTGGTATGTGTAAATGGTGTTCTTTTTATTGTAAAAATGTTGTAAAAATAATAATTTTTAAAAATATTAAAATAAAATAAAGAATTTAAATATTTTAACGCCAATTCTGCATTTTATTTTCTCCATGGGGACTGATTAAAAATTGTAAACAATTTCTTGGATGAATTACAAGCTGTATTTAAATGTAGCAATTTAATTCTGGTATTTTTTTTTCAAATGTTATTCTTTATACTGTGAGAATGTTTTTAAAACAATATAAATCGTAAATTTATTGTATTACGGTTACGATACTATTCATCAAATCGTAATATTCACAAAATTAATTTTCTAAAAGCTTTGGTGGTGTTAAGCACCATGAATCATTGAAATGTCTTTCAATAAGTACAATTAATGTGACCTTTGCCTAATTAATGGACAGAGTGAAATAGAACCTTTCAGGGCCAGAGATTACCAGTGCTGTTTTAATGCATCAGAGTGCCTTACAATTAAAGGAACACAGCTCATTCTGCTGTAACCTGAGCTGTAATTTTGAGCCAGAACTTACATAAATCTTCCTCATTCTGTTTATTTAGTTACTTATTAGTCCTGCCTCTCCTTTCACAAAAGTAAAAAAAAGAACTTTTGGAGCAGTAATGATTTTCTTCTACTCTCACGATGGATTAAGACCTAGCCAGTTTAAATTCTTAAATTCCCGGCCCAAGCATGAGAGATCCTGGTTAAAATAGAAGAAAAAGCTGGTAGTTACGCATTATATTTGGATTTCATTCATAATGGGAAGATAATTCGTATGACCAAAAACATAAGTCTTATTACAACCTGCTTCAACTACAACCATTCAATACGATAGTATACTATTTGCTTACTCAGGTTTTGTTCAAAATCAGTAGTGGTGTCCAGGCATCTCGTAGGTCAGTCCCCCCCCCCCCCCCCCATCCCAAGACATAATTTGTGTCCTATCCTAAGAATTCAGAATTCAGTTGCTATTCCTAGAAGGGGGGAAATATGAAAGGTCAAAGGGTATTGACTTGGTTACTTAACAACAAATTTAGTAAGCTACCTAATGATTGGTCGGAGTTCTCACCTTCCCTGGCACATTGAAGGATGTTTCATTATGAATTTAGTCCTTGAAAGGACTAGTCAGACATTTTGAAATAAGAAATATTAATTTGATAGCTCGAGTGATTTGCTTTAGTGGTGTGATTTGGATGTGTTTGAAAGATATAGTTTTAAGTTTATTTGATACTTTTGAAGGATGATTAGTATGGATTGTTTGGTATACATGTTTTAGTGTGATTTTATGATCTGGACGATGTTTAGATCTATACATATTTATAGCTATTTTAATTGTTGCACCGGATGAACTCACTGCTGACTTACTGCCATCAGCCATCTGCACGATAATCTGACAACCTCAGGCTTGTTTTGGCTCACTAAGTTGGTGACAAAAGGATGGTCAACCCTAATTATTTACCTTAAATGCAATCCAATGTGGTTGCTGACATGACCTAGGTTCAAGGTCAAATTCAAATACCAGACCAGTGGTTTGGAATGCACATCATTGTACCTACTCTGGGGTCAACACAATCTGAGTGCAGGTTAAAATTTTACTTCTGTGTTGCTTTCCAGGTCTTTATTCTGTAGAGGACACACCTCTAAGAATATACAACCAGCAAGTTGGAGAAGCACTGGCCTGTTTTTAATATCGCCTGGACTACCCATAATGTGACAACATGGGCAAGGCATTCACACTTCCAGGGGGGATTTAAGACAGGGAGGGTGAATTTCAATGTCACCCCTGTCACCTCTGAGTTTGAAATGGCCGAGTGGATGGTCAAGCTCCAAGGTGACCAAACACTGGCCAATGAGAAACTAGGACAGAGTTGTGTACTAGTTTTCGATCAGACCGAAATTAGGGTCCCTCCAGGGCTGAACTACCTGGCACCCAGATGCCGGGACATACAGCCCCCCAGTGACCCCAAGATAATGAAAGAAACACAATGGTGGGTTTTAAAATTTTCTTTTTCTATGCACATATATCAATAACTTCATTTAAAGTACGTGTATATTAGTTTTATGCAAGCTGACCACATTTTTCAGAATATTTAAGACCTGAACCAATTCACAAGTAACCAAAGGTGGAGTCAGAATGACAAAGACTGAGGTCAGTCAATTTGACTGACCTTGCTTGAGGTTAAAGGTCAAACTGACATTAAATAGGCACAAGGCCTAGAAAGTGCAGGAGCACGAGAGTGAGATGGTTCAAGCCCTAAATAGGACCAGAATTACTAACTTCAGTACATGGAGGAATTTCAAATTGTGATATAGTCAACCCCAGAAGGTAGAGGAATTTAAAGCACAATAATGTAAATCATAACTGACTAATTGATTTTAATTGAAATCAAAGGTATTGGTAGGTATCATTATACAATTTTCTGTGAGGAAGGCACCCAAACCCCAGTAGAACTAGGAGTGTAGGGCAGCTTGGAAAGCTGTGGATACAGGGGAAGAATGAGAAGGGGAGGCAGAGAGGTACGACCATATAGTGTCCGACCGCCAAGTACCATGATGCATTATATGCTCCAGAGGGACACCATGGCTGAAAGCCCAAGATGCACCAGCTTGTCTGAAGGCATGAAATTTGACAGATGGAGAGATTTTAAGGGCTGTAGATGCCTGTTTGAGATGTTTGCTTGCTGCTGAATCTGTAAGTGGAATATAATGGGGAGTTCTGGGAAGAATAAATCTGGGAAGATTGTTTTGCATTGCTGGGTATGTATGTATCATAAGTTTCAGAAGACTTATTGTAGCAAAAGAGATCTACAGTCCTTATTGGGGAGTCTGTTGTATATAACCAAATGTGTGGCTCCTGCCAGGTATTTCTTGAATCGAATCCTTGAGCTTCTCCATCTCAATGCACAGGTTTCAAAAATTTTGCTAACACAATCATTTTTTCGAGACCTTGCTTGGTTCAATACTTTGATTCCCTCCTGTTCCAGGTGATGACTGGGCTGGCCCTCTCAGGTAGACATTCTATTTTTGCTTTCTTTTGTGGAATTCCTATCTCAAAATGGCCATTCTAAAGCGAGTATTGCTAATTATATGGCTGCTGTCAGGAATGTTACACATTGTCCATGGTCGCCCCACTCAACCTTTTTCAGATGAACGAATTCCTTTATATTTAAAAGCCTTAAAATTCACAGCTCCCTTTGCTCTTGATATTTCAACTCCCCAGGCCCTCATATTGCACTGTGAAGAATCACCGCCTCCAATCATATTTAAGGCCTTGTATTTGACTTGTTTTTCTCTTTCCTCAGACTTTCCAATCTTTTTCCCCATTCTATTGCCACATATGATTGTACTAGGCAGCTAGCCAGGGGAGACCTCATTGCCACAGAGGCTGGTGCAGTATTCCTTCTAAAATGGTCCAAGACCATTCAGGATATAAAATCCACTGTTACCATTCCCCTTCCTGATTTAGGTCAGTCGCCACTGTGCCCTATTGGGGCTCTGAAACTTATGATACATACATACCCAGCAATGCAAAACGATCCGCTTTTTATTCTTCCCAGAACTCCCCATTATATTCCACTTACAGATTCAGCAGCACGCAAACATCTCAAACAGGTGTCTACAGCCCTTAAAATCTCTCCATCTCTCACTTTTCATCCTTTAGACGAGTTGATGCATCTTGGGCTTTCAGCCACGGTGTCCCTCTGGAGCATATAATGCGTCATGGTACTTGGCGATCGGACACTATATGGTCATACCTCTCTGCCTCCCCTTCTCATTCTTCCCCATATCCACAGCTTTCCAAGCTGCCCTACTCATAGTTCTACTGGGGTTTGGGTGCCTTCCTCACAGAAAATTGTATAATGATACCTACCAATACCTTTGATTTCAATTAAAATCAATTAGTCAGTTATGATTTACATTATTGTGCTTTATATTCCTCTACCTTCTGGGGTTGACTATATCACAATTCAAAATTCCTCCATGTACTGAAATCAGTAATTCTGGTAAGTAAGTAAGTAAGAAACACTTATATAGCGCCGAAATTGATGTAAACATCCTCTAAGGCACTGATGTGCAAAAAGGGATAGTCCAGTTCCAGAAAAAAGGTCCGTTTCCATATTAGCATCCGATAGGGGAGATAGGCTATGGTGGAGGATAAGCCAATCTAAAAAGGTATGTTTTCAACTGTTTTCTGAAACCAGAAATGCTTTCTATGGTTCTAATGGCTTGAGGAAGCTTGTTCCACTCTGTGGGAGCCCCTGCTATGAAACTGCGTAGCCCTGAGCGTTTATTTGGTTTATATGAGGAAATTGATAGACGATTGCCCCCGTGTTAGATCACTCCGCCTAATTAGAGCGGAGAGATATGGAGGTTGGCTGAAATGTATTGCTTTATAAGTGAGGATATTATATTTGAACAATATACGGTAATGAATGGGAAGCCAGTGTAGTTTGTGCAGGAAGGGTGTAACATGACAATATTTGTTTAGCTTGCACACCGTCCGACATAAGGCATTTTGAACTCTTTGTAGTCTGCTAGTATATGCCTTTTTTGTGTTGTAAAGCAGTGAATTACAGTAATCCAGATGACTGCTTACCAAGGCATTTGCCACCTTTACAGCTGTTTCATGATTTAAGTACCTGCGGACCCTTCGTAGTTCACGGAGATGGTAGTAGCTTATGCGACATATATTAGCCACGTGTCTTTGCATTGAATTTTCAGCATCCAGGATGACACCTAGGTTTTTTACCGATTCAGCTGGTTCCATGGTGTTGCCAAGCAAACTCACTGGGAATGATGACTTCAGGGAACTTCTAATTTGATCATCACCAATCACTATAAATTCTGTCTTGTCAGGATTTAATTTAAGCTTATTATTTCCCATCCAAGCCTGGACCGCCTCGAGGCAATTTGTTAATTCAGTGATACTGGATTCGAAGTTCCTAGAGTCGAGTTCCAAGTAAATTTGTGTGTCATCTGCATATAAGTGGTGGGTGACATTGAATTTAGATATGACTGAGCTGAGAGGGGTTGTGTATAGGGTAAAAAGGAGTGGCCCTAGAACTGAGCCCTGGGGAACCCCGTAAGGGAGTTGAAAAGCATCTGAAAGATGTCCATCTATTTTGATCCGCTGCTTGCGTGAGTTGAGGTATGACTGGACCCACTTAAGCACTACCCCATCAATGCCATACCAGCGCTGAAGGCAGTTGAATAGGATTGAGTGGTCTATTGTATCGAAAGCTGCAGATAAGTCCAAAAGGACTAATCCAACAGCTGCACCCTTGTCCATTGATGTGGCAATGTCGTTTTGTATTTTGAGCAATGCCGTTTCAGTTGAATGAAAAACTCTATATGCGGACTGGTTTTCGTTGGATATACCCTCGTGAGCAATATGCTCATTTATCTGCCTAGCCACAGCTTTCTCTATGAGTTTGGAGGTCCTACTCTGGTCCTATTTAGGGCTTGAACCATCCCACTCTTGTGCTCCTGCACTTTCTAGGCCTTGTGCCTATTTAATGTCAGTTTGACCTTAAACCTCAAGCAAGGTCAGTCAAAATGATTGACCTCAGTCTTTGTCATTCTGACTCCACCTTTGGTTACTTGTGAATTGGTTCAGGTCTTAAATATTCTGAAAAATGTGGTCAGCTTGCATAAAACTAATATACACGTACTTTAAATGAAGTTATTGATATATGTGCATAGAAAAAGAAAATTAGAAATAGAAAATTTTAAAAACCCATCATGGTGTTTCTTTCATTGCCTTGGGGTCACTGGGGGGCTGTTTTTAAAATAGCCTGGACTACCCCTAATGTGACAACATGAGCAAGGCATTCACACTTCCAGGCTTTGATGATGAAATTCATACGAGTCCAAAGAAACATGGGATACTTTGGACATGGAACTTGATTATGTGGACATTACTATTGATATCATTGAGTTTACTCAGTATGAACATAACTCCTCATAACTCATGCAGGGCCACTTTCAAAGGTCATAGCTAAAGCATCTAAAGTGGTATCCTTTGTTAGAAAATCAAACTCATGCTACTGACCTGTTGGAGGGACAACAGAGACTACAGACTGTGTATGAGACAATATGGAATTCTCAACTCACCAAAATTCAACTCTGGCAATCTCCTCAGAAGGATTGACTGTGTTGTCTTCTTATAAAAAAGACTTTATGAGAGATTGTAGACATACTGTCTCTCTTTGAAAGTGCCACAAATTTCACACAGGGAGAAAAAACAGTAACATCAAGCCTTGTTGGCCCTTGTGTCAAAGGTAGAAAGACAAAATTAGCTTCCCCGGGTGAAATATATAATGGATAATATATGAGAGCCTTAAAAGAGTCAGGCCACCATGCTGGATCCAACTGGCAACATTAGCATCCAAATTTATGTCAGTGCCGTCCTCATCTACCCAGTTTCAAGGATTTTCAGTGTGTAGGAAACCTCTATCCATCCTTAAAGATGCCATTTGTCTGACACCATATTTGAGAAATTGATGTTTACTAGATGCAACAGAGACACTTTACTATAAACTATTGTCTTTAAGGTTACTTAGCATGTATATATGTTTGGTATAGTATATAATGTATTTTGAAATGACTTGATTTTCCATGGGAAAAATATATTCTTCAGGGAATTTAGTAAAATATCAAACTTTCATTTAGTTTCTACTTCCTGGTTAGTACAAAGTAATAGAATTAATAAATACCAATGTAATAGTAATAATAATAATAATAGATTTGAAAATTTGACGTGTGGTAGCAACAGTAATACATAGCACTGTAATAGTAATAGTCAGCATAAAACAGACTGCATCCCTGGTGGTTTATTCTCGCATGTATTATATATCTCCATAAAGTAAGCTGTCTTATCAATGACAGGGACAAACTGCTATGGCATCAGACATAAAGCAGGTTTAAAGGTAACTGTAGTGTATTATATATAATGTAGAATAAGGCAGTTCTTATTCACCCACTGATGATACAACAAACTGTTGCCTTGATCTGGATTCAACCCTTCAGCCAGGGAGATAAATACCAAGTGATCAAATGTCCTCTTTGCTACTGAGGCCTTTTGTTATACAGTATAGACAATGAACTACATTGTTCATTTTCTGCATTCCTTTAATGCATATTTACAGAAGAGTACTGAGAGACGAATTTTAAGAAAAATTGAGTATTTAATTAAATGTATAGTAAATACATGTATGTAGTTAATAATTCCAATGAAACTTCTAAGCACACATGTGTCAAAGAATTAATCAGAGTAAGCATATTTCCTTTTTTAATATTTGAAAAAGATTGAATTATTTTTGATTATTTTTAAAGACTTGTCAACCCAGTTCGTTTTAAGCTTCATTTAATGGTCCAAGTTAAAAGTAAAAGTTGTGTATTTCATTCCATTCAACAGTTAAGGTGATATCACGAAGGCATGGGTGAATACAACTGTGTAATTTTCTTTTACATCTTATCATTTGTTAATTATGGCTTCTGTACCTTATATTCATATGAAAACTACACGTTTCTATGATTCTCTCTCCAGTCGTATGGAAAGAAAGCTAATGTTAATTAAATAAATGTCAAACTAAGGCTTTCAGAACATCTATATAATGACTGTAAAATCATATTATCTCTGAGAGATTGTCACAACTGGGAAATGTCTTGGGTACAATAAATAATCCCAATGCTGCCATAATCCTTTCATACAGAAAGTAATATAGTGTTTTATGGTTGTCATATTGCAGTTTATTCCCTCTTTTCTACAAATTGCAAAAAGGGTTAAAGAGACAAAGACAGTTTTTTTCAAGTGCAATTTTTAATTCAACTGAAATGGCTTGGTGTATTGGGTTTATATTCGATATTATTCCTTTTCCTAGAATATATCGATTTGGAATTTTTTTTTCAAGAAATATATATTAGGAAAATTCTGATAGAAAAATTCTAAAGAATTAGAATTTGAAAAAACCTATAAATAGTATTTTTAAACTGTAATAAATAATACCAGTTGTATAATCTGATTTATTATGCAAAATAATTGTATATTAGACTTTTAACATGAAATTCTTTTTTCAAAAGTCTGTTGAAATATGTTATGCAAAGATATTTATAATTAGGTTTGGTGGAAGAATTAATAAAAACTATTGCCATTATCAACCATTTTTATTGAATGTTTCTGGTTGTGGGATTCTGTGCTGTTAACTAATCCCTTTGCCTAATTTTCACAAATTTCTTAAAATATATATCTTTAAGAGCTCAAATTCTCATGAGGTTTTGGACATGATCCAACAAAAACTGTTGCCATGACAATAATTTTGGTTGAAGTTTAAGTTGTTGTTTTTTTGTTTTGTCTTATTTTTTTGGGCGGGGTGGGGGGTGACTTTGTCTCCTTTGCAACAAACTAAACGCCTCGACAAAGTTTCACCAAATTCAGTACAAAGGTGCCCCAGAGGTGCTGTGAAGTTCACAAAGCTTTGACAAGGATAGAAGACAATGTCATTTGTTTGTTACTGATTTGGTAACCATTCACATTTCCATTGTGATCATCTGAACTGCAAGAAGAAATCATTTGTCTGATTTTTCATTTAATTTAGTTGAAATGTTTACCCTCACAAAATAATTTAATTTTCATCTGCTCACCAAACTCTGTGATAGACTGCAACAGTTTGGATATTTGCTGCTGTATTGTGCCATATGTAGAATCTACATATTGAGTGGCATTGTGTTGATAATATATTGGTGCCACGACTTCACTGAAAGCTTGTCCAAATCTGATCGTAGTTGTTGAAAAGGACAGAAACCCGAACTTTGAGCCTTTAATTACTAAAATATAGAACATTAAGACAGATTTCATTGATGTTTCCTAAATCAAGTAGTTTAACTGAATGCATAACATATTCACATCAATACTGGAAAAGTCCAGACATGACACATGATATCTCGTATCTTATTTATTTATTTATTTGGGGTTTTATGTCGCTTTCAACACTGTACAGGTCATATCACGACGGGTAGTTGGAAGGGCAGAGGAAACCAGTACATACAGTTCATCAGGGTTCTGTACTGTAAACTGCCGACCAACGGCAAGCAACTACCAGCTTTTCCACTTGAGGCCATGCCGGGAACCGAACCCCAGCCTCAGAGGTGGGAGGCGAGAGTGTTACCACTCTGCTACCGTGGCCCCCGTATCTTATTTAAGGTAAACACCATTACAATTTCTAATGGGTCTAAGGAAATTCACCCTTTTAGATACACGAGTATCTAAGAGACCCCAAAAAATTAAAAAATAGTTTATATTAATCAAATTTTAACAAAAGAGTATTCTAGTATCTATTTTTCTTGAAATATAACCACTCTGAAAACTTGCAATTGAAATGTATGCTCACTAAACCTGTAATATTTCTAAAACTTATACCTATATTTACTACTCTGACAATAAATTGTTTGCCAACTGAAGTGGCATTGTTTCTAAAATCGTGTTGATGGTGTAATTAAAAGTGTAAAAATAACCTTGCACTTAAACTGTACTGGCAATTATTTCAATGGATTCAATGGATTCCATTCAATATTTCCATGGATTCAGATAATCCTGTTAGACTTTACAATTAAAAAGAGTGCTCCGTCAAATTAATATGTGACGTTCTCCGAGGCCCCAAAAGATTGGGATTATAAATTTTATTATACAATGATTAGACAAAGTACTAAAATATTATCAAGACAGTCATCATAATGCACACCAGTATATATAAACAGATATGTGTCATAAAATACATAACATAAATGTTAAAGTAATATAAGGGTCAACTTAAGGATATATCCAGTTTATACTTGGGTCAAAGGTCATACGGTGCAATCACACAGATCAAGGTTACATAGTAAAATACCAAGTCAAAGATCAATCTACAGTTAGTAAACAACATAGGTCACATCAGTCCAAAAATCACAAATATGAAACATGTTTGATACTTCACTGACCCTCCATGACTCTGCATCTGGACCTTGTCTCCGCCCATATGGAAACCGTCCTGTCATGGATCTTTACGGATTGTCGGTCACACTTTCTGTCTTGTCCTATACTGTTCCTGTCTTGTATTGAAAACTTGCCAACCTGTCTTGGTTAAGTATCAGGACTCCACCTCCAGACAGGCCATCAACACTAACACTAACCTACCGTACTTGATAGTTAGCAGGCCTGTCGTAAACATAACCAACCTGACTTGGATCCTTCCCGTCAATACAGGGAGTCTCTCAGTATTCAACCATAGAGTCGGTAACATCTCAGCAGGACAAGCCGGGAAAACATACGGACAATTCGCAAACACAAAACCAACAATGTGGTTACACAACAGACAATGCTTCATGTGCATTGCTTCATTTAGAATCTGACGGATTACATCTGGCAGCGTTTCAAGAATAGAAGTTTGGTTTTTTTTATCTAGGGCAGTGTTGAGTTGAAGTTTCCTGACTTTATATTTTAGGATTTTGTCTTTTACAAAATGCTGCCTATTTAAGCAAAATGGGTCCTAAGAAGGGCAGAAGGGTGAGGAAGATATAAGTTCCCACTGACTGTGTTCCTAAATTTGAGCTGGGGAGACAGCAGTAGATATCCAGCGGAGGAGAGGGAGACGAGAGAAGAGGAGGAAGAGGCACAGAAACAGAGGGAGGAAGGGGCCAAGAGGGAGGAGACAAGGAACACACTCCCAAGAGGAATGACTTGCAGAAAAAGGGCAAGGGCAGAGAAAAGTGACACTGAAATAGAGGCTGGAGGAGAGGCGGGAACATCACAGTCACAATACAAGGAGGGGCACATGACCAACATCTACCTGATGTACTCAGATGAGGAAGATATTGTGGACTTTGTGAAGGACCACGAGGAGTTGTATGACAAGACTATTGAACTTTCAAGGACAAAGCAAGGAAGGAGTGTCTCTGGGAGTGGTTCGCCAACAGTTGTAAGGTTTCTGTCAAGGTTTGTAAGACCTAGTTTGAGTTGCAAAGGACATGTTACGGCAATCAAAGTCTGGACATGCCCCAAATGATATGATGGAATGTCAGAACTGTATACATGATAAATTTGGATTCCTGAGGTCGCACATTAGATGTAAGGGACTGAGCAAATTGTCAGGTGTCACCTGAGTACGGAAGAGTACAAAGACCGAGTTTATTGGGTTACCTTCTACACCCCCAATGTATCTCCCCTCCAACCTCTTTATAAAAAAAACCTGGAAGATATATCTTTGCTAAACATTAGATACAAAGAAAATAATGTACATCATAAAATGTCATTAAATTTGAGGAGGTTTAATCGAAAAACATTGATCCAGTGTGCAGGTATATTGAAAGCTTATTGACTTAATACTTGAATACATCCTGGAACATAAGACAAGACATGATCAAATGGTAATACCGAATAAAAATACCAGTAGATCTATGTACATTCAAAAAACCATATTGCTGAGTAGACCCATTGCAAGGTTCTTTCTTAGTACGTTATGATTCACTTAAAAATGTCTCTCCAGAAAGAACTTCTGAGCGAGTAAAATGCACTCATTTATTGTCTCAAATACGAAATGAAAAGACCCCAAACTTGGTATCTCTTGTTTAAAAAACGTCAACCAAGATCATTATTGTATGAATTCAAGTTAGAGTCTTAAAAATGCAGCATTGCTTGACCAGTGTAGATTCTTTAAAAAGGTGTGATTCTAGAAAATTTGTTGGATGGTTGATTTCTTCTTCCCCTTCTTTTTGGAGAGTTTGTGCACGTGGGGCAAAATTGTTAATTACTAGAGCCTTTAATATGGAACATCTATTTTCAGGGGCGGATCCAGCCTTTAAGTAAGGTGGGGGTTCACATCGAGTAAGGTGGGGGTTCACATTGAGTAAGGTGGGGGTTCACATCAGACATATTATAACTAAGGGGGTAAGGGGGCATGCCCCCCCCCCCCCCCGGGAAAAAAGTTAATTTTTGGTAAAAATATATTGCATTTCCTGTAAATTTAGCACCACTCTCAAGAAATAATTTTGTACTTTGGGTTGAACCCTTTTACATTATTTTTCAAGGGGGGGGGGGGTTCGAACCCCCTGAACCCCCACCCCCGATCCGCTAGTGATTTTGCACATAATTACTTGTTGAAGAAATAGAATATGTCTTGCTATTTTGAATGCACCAGCCATTTTAAACGGCAAAGCTGCCGTTTTAATCGCCGGGCTACCGTTTTAAATGGCAGGTTGCTGTTTTAAATTTTCCTAGCCATTTATATAACAGGAAACCTTTTGTGATTAGATGTGGGTACTTATAACAAACTGCATAGTCAACTGATTACTGAAGACTCAAATTATTAGAGTAACTTAAGTGGCTTAATTGCAATCATAATGACTCTGCTAAAGCCAAAACTGAAACTTTACAAAGCATTTATTTTTTTTTAATTTTAAAATTTTGAAACTGAAGGATATTTTTATTGATATCTATGGCAACAAAACAGGTCCCTTTTGGCTCAATTTCGAACAGGCATTTTTTCTCTAAGAATTGAAACAGGAAAGTATAAATTGAAAAGGTCCACATATGGAATGTCTCAGAGAATTAAATGTTGAAGAAAGAACTTGTTTAATTTGTAACACAGGTGATATTGAAAATTAGACCCATTTTCTATGTAAATGCAATGCATACGAGATCCCAAGGCTTAATTTGTATAACATAATTGAGAAAAATTTTAAGAACCTTTTATCTGGACAGTTGTATCTTGTACTATATCTTCCACAATGAGTAGACAAAACACAACCGCAGTAACTTGGATGACCACTGTGAAGAAATTTATAAACTAGAGTGATAGTTTAGATACAGCAAAATTCATATGGGAGCCAATGGAGTCATTTGAGAATAGATGCCCACGTTTATTTGTTACAGTTTGTGACAATCCTATCAAATGTCTTTTGAATGCACTGCAGTTTGCGCATGCTGAGACTGGACAGACTCCTGAAGAGAGAGTGGCAGTTATCAAGGTGACTACTCACCAATGCATTAGTCACCAGGATAGCAGCCTCATCAGTCAAGTACTGTCTAACCCACCTAAGATCACAAATTTGAATAAAGCATGTCTTACAAATATTGCAGACATGGTCAGCAAAGGAGAAATTCGTATCAAACCAGACACCAAGGTTCTTCACAACAACTGCTGGATGCATGAAATTGCCAAATATCCTATCTGGGAGATAGGGATCTAATTTCTCGAGTTTAGCATGGGATCCAAAGATAATAAACTATCACGGTTTAATTTGAGCATACTTGACGACATCTATTCTTGAGCATCCAGGAGACATGAATTCAGTTTATCAAAATCCAAAGCTACATTTTTGTGAGACATATGAATAAACAACTCCGTGTAGTCTGCATAAAGGAGGTATTTGATGTCATGGTGTGTTCCAAAAAGCTTACTCAAAGGAGTGGTGTATAAGGAGAACAAGAAAGTACCAAGGCATGAACCTTGAGGTACTTCAAACAACAGCTCAGGCAATTTAGAGAGGGCTGACTCAAATTTAGTTGCTTGAAATTGGTGACTGACATAGGACGTGAACCACTTCAAGGCCATGCTGCACACACCAAACCATGACTTAAGACAATTAAGAAGTGTAGTCTGGTCAATTGTGTTGAACTCAGCTGACAGATCCAGTATGACCAGTGCAGTAGGTTTGCCGCTTGATAGTGAGAGATGAATCTCATTTTTGATATGCAGCAGGGCGGTTTTTGGTGGAGTGACCACTTTTGTATGCAGGTTGCCTAGGATTATCAAGATTGTTACTGTTGACATGTTACATCAACTGTTTGACAACTACCCACTCCACCAATTTTGACATGAAACATAGTCCTTATACCAGTCGATAACTTTTCAAAACTTTGCTTGGAAGTGATGCTTTCTTAATGAGGGGAGTAACAACCGCCCTCTAAATTGTTTTAGGAAACACACCCTCAGCTAGATATCTGTTGTACTTTCCTTTTCTCGTACTTGGTATATTTATTATTTATATTTTGTTTTCTCAGTATGCCAAACATTGTAACATATTGTCCATTTATAATTCTCAAAGAAACCACTGCTTTAACTATTACTTTACAAAAGTGACATATAAGTCCATTGGCGCTGGGCAAATTGTTTTCTGGCTTATTTTATTATTGTTTACTTGTCAATATTTGCATGTCACAATAATAAATAAATATACTATTCTAAAATGTTCTATTCTATTTTAATTTGTATATTATTCAATCTGAATCAATTTTTTTCATCTCTTTGTTGATAATCCTGTATCAAAATTACTTATTCTATTCTGCTCTTTTATAGAACTTAATCTCTGCCAAGGCAGATTCTAAGGTGCAACACCAGAACCAATTCAATAATCATGATTCAGGTAGATACCACAGAGACGCCGGATAGTTTATATGTTAAGGTGGAAAAACTTGTCAAAGAGATCAGAATTTAGCTTTTTTCGGAAACAGGCAAGAATTTGGCAGAACAAACATCATCAGGTAAATCATTCCAAACTGTGGAGACATCAAAAGGAAAAATTGTGGCCAAAGTGATTTTTAGATTTGTGTACAGATGAGTAATATTTAGGAACCTCCAGGAACCTTTTATCATGACGATTTATCTTGTGTTTTGAATACATTGCAGTTTGTGCATGTTGAAACTGCACAGACTTCTGAAAAGAGTGTTGTGGTGGTCCAGATGACTACTCACCAGGGTATTTTCCGCGAGGATAGCAGCCTCGTCCATCAGATACGGTCTTACCTGCCTGAGATCCCATATTTGAATTAAGCAAATCGTGTAAATATTGCAGACATGATCAGCAAAGGAGAAATTAGCATCAAACCAGGCACCAAGGTTTTTACAACAACTGCTGAATGCATGAAATTACAAAAATATCCTGACAGGGAGGCGAGTATCTAATTTCTTGAGCTGAGCATGAGACCTAAAGTTGATAAACTCCATTTTATCAGGGTTTAATTTGGATGTCGTTGGGATCCAAGGACAGGGGTCCCAGGAACAGAGCCTTGTGGTACAATGAACAACAAGTCACGCAATTCAGAGAGGGTTGACCCAACTTTAATTGCTTGGAATTGGTGGCTGAGGTAAGAGGTGAACCACATTGAGACTGTAGTGCAAACATGAAACCATGACTTAGGACAGTTTAAAAGAGTAGCGTGGTCATATGTCGAATTCAGCTGACGGGTCAAGTAAGACAAGTACAGTAGGCTCACCACGTGACAGTGAGAGATGGATCTTATTTTTTTGATATTCAGCAAGGCAGTTTCAGTGGAATGACCAGTAAATACTAATTATTCAATAACTAGTCAACAATGGAAGTTAAATACAATCAACATGCATAACTCCGCAGACTTTCCAACATGGAAAAATGGATTCCTTTAACAATGTGGAAGTCATTCCACTTGATTGAATTTGCACTGACTGTTGGAATATATTTAATTTATATATGAGGGCATTATGAATGTTGCCCAGCAGAATAATTTTAGGAATGAAAATATCACCTTGTATCACAATTTCACTTTGTGCCAATGAATTGGGAATTCCACTCTAAATTACAAGTTACTTTTTAAATGAAATGATGGGGAAATTATAGATGAATTAGAAATCACTCCTAGAACGCACACCTGCACTGAGTCATTGGTAAATTGGGACTATTGAAAATTTCTGGATTTTTTGTTGTTGATGATTTTGGTATTCAGAGTATGAATCTGATCTTTCCTTAAATTTAACCACTTCTTCCATTGTTCTGACCATAGTCACATAAAAATATAAAGATGTCTTCACTAGTTTTAAAGTATTTGCAAACACAGACAAACAGACAATTTCATCATAAACATTTTTGAAAGTGAAGCTAATTTTTTACATTGAAATTAAAATTACAATGTATTTATGCCATCAAAATCCAGTTGTTGTTGCTTAGAACAAAATCTACAACAGTGTGTTGTAACCTGCAAATAAGCCTTTAAACATGTTTGGACTATGTATTTCTATTAAATGCGAGCACTAGCGAGGCTTGTGCTTCTAGAGATCATTTTATTTCATTTGTTTTTATCTCCGGACTTTCATGAATTGTGGCACAGTGTGATGAGCACCTGTCTCATTGCTGAAGTTGTGCAGCAATGGGCTACGCTAGTACTTGGATTGGTGACCGCCACAGTGCACTAGTCGTGTCTCTTGTGGCTTTGCGGCTCTCATTAGTAGACTGAAATCCCTTTCAGCCTTATTGGTCGGATCTTAGTTGGAGACCCAAGGACTTTTAACCCTAACCTATATTATGTTGATACATTTTAATGACTTGGTAATAGGATTGGACAGCTTCATATCCCCGACCCTTCTTATCTGTAATCAATAAAATGGCAGACACGATATGGCAACCCTGTTACAAGTCAAGAGTAAAATCATCATCATTAGCAGCAGCACAAACCACTTTTTCCCACATTAATAAATCGGTAAATATGCTTATATAAACTACCAATGCATGAACCTCCAACTTAAATGTATAAACAATTGTGTCACATAGCTTGTAAAAAATAACTTTTTAAAAATTAAAATTTGTACACATTTCTGGTACAGAATATCTTTATAGAATTTTGGAGAATTTTGTTTATTATTGACCCAGAAAGATTATCTGCTACCTGAAACAGATTTAATCACTTTATAAAATCTTTTTGAATAAATTTGTGCCTCCTTACAATTACTTTTGACAAATGCTTATTTAAATAGACAAACACGTGATTTTGTTTTTAATTGCAATATGAGGACATTATGAATGTTGTCCAGTAAAACAATTCCAGAAACGAAGAAAAAAAATCACCACATATCACAAATTCTCTATGTTATATAGAATTGGCAAAGCACAATCTGAACATTGACTGAAAAGCAATGATTTTTTTTTTTTTTTTTCAAAAACAAGTATGGTGCCAGAAAGTTGCTATGAACTTGTATATGTCACAGTGGAAACTCCAATCCAGTGCCATTTCTAATTTCCCGTAGTGTTCACAAGTTTTAATGTTTTATATCACAGTTTATTTACACCAAATAAGTCACAGAATACAGGTAATTATACCCCAAACATGGTTTGCACAAAAATATACAATGTGAATGTCTTTTCACTTTGATGGCCCCCTTTTATGTGTTCTAAAGAAAGATGGATCAAATAATGGCATGGATTACCTGTACAGTTATAAGCTAGAAGATTAAAGGAAATTGCTGCTCTGGTGAGACCTGCTCATTTAAGCAGATACCACAATTAAAGGGACAAAATGGGGTAATTGCAATTGGTAGTTGAGCACCTAACATAATAAAGGATAAGGAAGCCAGTAGATTTTCAAATATAAAATTAGATTAAAGGAAATTGCTGTTTTGGTTAGAGCTGCTCATTTGAGCAGATACCACATTAAAGGGACAAAATGAGGTAATTGCAATTGATAGTTCAGCACTTAACATAATGCAGGATAAGGGTGCTATTGGATTTTTGGTGGGAATTTAGATACAACATTTGCCAAAACATAATTCAGATTAGAAATTAGTGTTGTGTTAAAATGTTGATTTGATGATTTTAGAAATTACAACTTTCAAAGATTTAGTGCCATTTCTAATTCCCCTAGTGGTAGTTCCCATTGGACCTACCACTAGTGCTATTTCTAACTCCCCTAGTGCTGCTTCCAATTAGAAGTACAACTAGTTGTAGTTCCAATTGGAAGCAGCACTAGAGGAATTAGAAATGGCACTAGTGGTAGTTCCAATTAGAAGTAGCACTAGTGGTAGTTCCAATTGGATCTACCACTAGGGGAATTAGAAATGGCACTAGATTGGAGTTTCCACTGTGACATATATATTAGATGTTTTTAAGGTCCCTATATGGAAACGGTATGAGCTTACTTTGGGAAACCTTCAGATTCGTGTTTTTTTCTGTAAGAGGTCATTATGAATCCACTATTTATGTGTGTGTTGGGGGGGGGGGGGGGGGATTTCTTTTCAAGGGGAGATTATTTCACTTTTCAAAAAAATCGTCAATAATGCAATCCAAATCACAAGTTACCCTCTGAAATGAACAGCTAGGGCAATATACATGAACTAGAAAGCTCTCGTAGAGGGCAGATTCCACCAAAGCAGCTGATCAGTCACTGAAAAGGAGACTTTTGAAAATTCGGGATGGACCTTTCCACAAAATTAATCACTTTTCCCCTTGTTCAGTAAGCCACATACAAATTAGACTTTCTTCAAGTCCTTTTGTCTACTAAGGTATTATATGAGGACTGTATGACTTTTTTACCAAAATGTGGGGCTGTATTTCATCTCTGACAGTAATTTCCCCACCCATTTGTGGATTCATAATGATTCCATGTATGTCAGATTTGGTGGAATAAGAAATACAAAGACTTGGAGCAACTCTACATAAAAATGTAAAGATGTGTTATTGTATAGGATAAAAAATACAGTTATGTGTTCTAACTTCCAAACAAAGCTTTATTTATGCTGGGAGAAAGCCTTTTTACTTTGTTGTGGGAATGAAAATCCAGGCAAATCACTACAACATTAAATGAAGAATAGATCCTCAAGGAAACTATATTAAGTGGGGGTTTTTTTTTTTGGATATTTATAACAAGCGAATTAAAAAAAATGCAAACAAAAGGAAATCTCCTGTTATAAAACGAGTATGATAAAAATAAGAGTTTTAGAATTTAAAACAATATAAAAACTGCTGCCCTGTATACATTTTATTACTACGCCCAGTATATATTTGATTACTATTACAAGTATATATATATACTGTAAATTTTTCCAATGGTATATCGGCGGTGCAAAATTTGTTTGTAACTCATGCATATCTAACATTTATTTCATTAACGTAACTCATGCATATCTAACATTTATTTCATTAACTCACAATAATTAACACAGATACCTTAAACGATTTTCTACATAAATACATGGTGTGTAAGTTTGTGTTCTGACTTTGGCTGCTTTCACACTACAATAAGCAAACCTAATTGATCTTATTGGAACTATTCAATTTCTGTTTTCATTATTGATTCTCATTATTTTCTTTCCAGGGTCTCTAGAAAAACACAAGCGTATCAGAATACGTTGTATCATAAACACCATTTGTATCAAGAAGTCAGATCAACTCTACACAGTTTATTTGTAATAAAGGCATTGCTTGATCTCCCTTGTCTACACCCGGAGTTTTTGGTGTCATTTGCACTTCATCACATATCAAACTTATTTTATATAGTTTATACCGTTTGTGTACGTTTAGCTGACAAAATAACTCCTTTGTTAAACACTGCACATCCAAAAATTACACAACATAATTTCAAAAACAATTTCTATTATTATAATAATTTTAAATGCCAAGATTATCTAATTTCTCTAGAGGTTTTAATTAATTACATGTTGCACAATGTTTTCATAATGATTCAAATAAGCCTATAATTACTTTATTGTGTAATTAATGAATTGTATCAATTATCAACAATTAAGGCCCCGTTATCGGCTTTGAAACAACATCGTATTAAGTGCAGAATTTATATTTTACTAATATTCCAGTCCACCAACTTTCCCACCAAAAAGAAAACACACTCGCTAATAACAACTGTGTGCTATCAACTTGTCAATGATATGTTTATTTTTGTATGTAGAAGTTATGTAGGTTTAATCACACTACAAACTTGATTCTGATTGGTTAGTTCATGTGTTTATATTCTCATTCATTTCTTTTTTCTTGAAGAGAGTTTGTACTCAGTGCCTTCCACAAGGTGTTAAAATATGTAAGCACGTGACCCACGGCAACCAATGAGAATCGACAACACTTTGACAAGAAGTTCATAACGTGCCCGTAATATGGATTACCAAGTGTTGTGTTGTGGAGAGGTGATAATTAGGTTAGATTATAAGAGAGATTAGGCCAGTAAACACGTCAGCAATGGAGCAACAATATCACCAAGGAATAGACTGACGATTTCTCTGTGTTTTACTAAAGTTTTGCAAACGACAGGACGTCATATTGGATACTTTTTCTTGTGTTTTGATGTGGGTTGCAAAACCCACCCAACTTATATTTACCATCATGGCGGATGTAATGTTTTGTAAAGTGAAGATTTCTTTTGTTGTTATTTTCGCGTATTTTTGGAATATTGCTTTAAGTGAGAACTTCCTGTGTCCCTCGGCATGTACTTGTCTTGGGAATATGGTTGACTGTAGTAAAAGAAACCTGGATAGCATTCCAATGGATCTGCCAATTTGGGTGAAAATCTTGTAAGTGGATCAATACCTCATATTATCGCTCAGTTGTACTCGATACTGTCAATTCCACAAGGCAGTACATAAATTTATGTCCAAAACTGACAATAGATTTTTTATTTCAACTTTTTTTTGTTGAAGTTTATATCATTTCTCCCTTATAGTGATTTTTGCGACATTTTTGTCATATACTAAACTGATAAATCAGAGGAATTTAACAACACTGTAACAAACTGTTTACTGTAAATTAAACAGCATGAATCTGGTTTTACATAGTAACCATAATTCTTAAAGTCTAACAGAAGCTATCCACAGTTCTTGTATCGATGAATATTTTAATTCAAAGGAATCAAAAATATAGAAATATAAAAAAGGTTTGTGGTAAAGTTATGGGAACAAGTTTCAACTGTTATTGATATAACTCAGTTACCATAAAATTGTAAATTATGGTCAAAAATTTTTATAAATACTTCTACATGTGTGTATAATTTGGTTCTGTTGTGTATTTATTAAGTTTGTTCAGTTTATTGTTATTTAATCTGTGTCATTTATACATGGTTACTTTGGCTGTACTTTATTTGCGAAGAAGGCCTCAATATAAAACTGGAATTTGAATGAAAGACTTAACTATTGAATAGATTTTATTAACTGATGCCATTTGGTTTATGTTGAAAAAAAAACTATATAAATTTTAGGACTTGGTGAATATGATATATATAAGCTGGTTCACACAAGTTTTACAATAAAAGAGCATTGCCAGTTATTTGATAAATCTTTAAACAAAAACTTGGAAAATGGGAAACACATGGGAAAATGACAATTGTGTATACTGAACTGTTTTTGCATGTAGAGGGAAAATAGTTGTTGGGAATACTTGAGTGCACACATTTGTAGAGTAAATCTTTAGTTTTTAGTGGGGTTGTACCACAACTGTACATGTAAATAAAGTAGGGCACAGGTAACCATGTCGTATATTTTGGAGAATACATAATTTGATTATTTATAAAGTTTGTCAATCAGTTTATAATGTTTAGGGCCGTGCTCATTATTATGTTTTATTTATTTTAGGGATTTGTCCTCGAACAAAATTTCTGAGGTTTTACCTTCTGCCTTTCAAGGACTGACAAACTTAGATGAACTGTAAGTATTGAAATATAAATATATGACATAATTGGCAACAACTCAGAAAGACTTAACATTATTGGTAAAGTGCTCAATGGTTGCCATAGTATTTCTTCTTGGGGATGGATTGGTATTAAAAATATGTAGATCATGAGGCCGCCAATACAAAACCATTCCTATTCCGGGATTCCCCCCCCCCCCAAAAAAAAAATAATAAGTTGTTATTTAGTACAACCCCAGTCAAAAAGTCCCACGTACAGGAAATGAATAAGGGTGGAAACGAGTACAAAATCTGCATCCGGATCTTCATTTATGAAAAGTCATCTCGGTTATGATTACTCGCTTTCAAATATAAATGTATCAGAAATCTATCAAAACCCCATAAATATATAATTTTTGGGGTATTTCTATACATAGAAAGCATTTTAATCATGTAAATTTAGCAAAACACCTTTTACTGCCCTTATTTCTATCTGCTATATCCACAGTTAATATACTGAATTACCGTTTACAGAAATCAAAACCGGTTACCGGGGCTTTGAAACGAACGAAATCCGGTATTTTGTATGCTTGTTACTGGCATTGATTATTTCTTGCGGGGCGTATATGAACCAGAACTTGCAACTGGAAATGGCTTTCACGAGATATTAAAAAGTACGTAAACATGACTTTTGCTCAATACAAAGTAAAAATGTAACTTATTTCACAAAATATATGTATTTTTGGTTGTTTTGATGAAGTATATGATGAATATTCCCAAATATTCCTTGCGGATTATTTTTACCAAAAGCGAACGAAAAACCGCTTACCAGTTTATCGTTCACACCACTAACTGAAGCTATAGATGTAGTTTTAAAGTGAGGCTCAGGTATGTATATGTCATGGTAAAAAGTCCTATCTGGTGGAATTTTAAATTCTACTGGTAGAAAGTCCAATTGGAGTTTCTGAAAGTAGAAAGTCCAGTCCAAGAGATTTGGGTATTGCCCTGGGGTCCGAAATCTAATAAACTTAATAGATATTCCAATCTAGATGTTGAAACTCTGGATGAGGTGACAGTACTACAAGTTTTACATGCTGAGATCAACTTGTTATAGGACATTTACATCTTATAATAGTCATGTCCATATTACAGATTTCCCTTGAAAAATGGTGGTGTGCTTTGATGTTAATTGTGAAATTCTTGAAATAGAATGGGATTGCAATGTCAACCAAGTTTTATTACCCCACAGCCCCTTAAGGGCTGTCGGGGTATTGTTTTCACCCATGGTGTCCGGATGGGTGGGTGGGTGGGCGGGCTGCGGGAAAAAGTTTGTCCAGGCTGTATCTCAGAAACCGTAAGGTGTAGGAAGTTGATACTTGGTAGGGACATTGGTTAGGAGGTGTAGGTGTGCAGCATCATGGTCTGACCTTGATTTGACCTTGCTGTAGTGACCTCGAGTGTGAAAATCTTGTCCGGGCTATATCTCGGAAACCGTAAGGTGTAGGAAGTTGATACTTGGTAGGTACATTGGTTAGGGGTTGTAGGTGTGCAATGTCATGGTGTGACCTTGATTTGACCTTGACGTGGTGACCTTGACCTATAAAATGTTGTCTGGGCTATATCTCGGAAACCGTAAGGTGTAGAAAGTTGATACTTGGTAGGGATATTGGTTAGGGGCTGTAGGTGTGCAATGTTATGGCGTGACCTTGATTTGACCTTTGACCTTGCCGTAGTGACCTTGACCTATAAAATCTTGTTCAGGGTGTATCTCGGAAACCGTAAGGTGTGGGAAGTTGATACTGAATAGAGACATTGGCTAGGGTGTGTAGATGTAAAACGTCATGGTCTGACCTTGATTTGACCTTGCTGTAGTGACCTTAACCTATAATGCCTTGTCTGGGCTATATTTTGGAAACCATAAGGTACAGGAGGTTGAAATTTGGTAGGGACATTGGTCAAGGATTATATGTGTGCAACGTCATGGTGAGACCTGGATTTGACACTGTTAAAGTCCTATTAGAAGTCATTAACCATTTTACTTTTGCAACTTACCATTGTAACAGATGGTATTGCATCAAGTGAGCCACAGGTTTTGCCCCAATTCCACATAAAAGCATGTATTGCTACATCTGTATGTATGGGTAATATTCAAAACATCCAAACCATAATTCGACCATTCAAATGAAAATCAAAATGGGAGAAGTCTTAAAGCTTCATTATTTTTAGTTTACTGAATTGTCTTGTTGTACATGCAATTTCTTTCTCTTAGATGTTATTTTCTCTACTTAAACATTATTTGGACACTGACACTGCTCTGAAAGTATCCCAATCTGTGTACTGTTTCACTACTTCTATATCTCATGGTGTTGAAAACTATTTTCCCAGGCTGTAGGGTACGGGCATCTCTGATGCTATTTTTAGATTTCAGATCCCAGGGCAATCCCAGATCTCCTAGATTGGACTTTTTACCAGTGGAAAGTCCAATTAAATTTCTACCAGATTTGACTTTCTACCATGACATATATGTCAGAAATAACCCATTTGGGACAGTACTAATGATCTGCCAGTTTTTAGGTGTTCTCACTTGAAGGATATGATGTTAAAATTTATTTATTTGATAGATTTTTGCCCAATATTATCTTGTATGAAGTTTACTTAGAGGATGTTTATAAGTGTTTCTTACTTGACTTGACATTTACTTAGGAAGTATAAAAAAAATCAGACCCAGTTTTAGTACTCTGTACTTTGCAGAAATCTACTTGGCGGGTGTTATTCTGATAATCTTTCCTGTCTTACAAATGAAACTCTTGAAACCAAAACATGGTAGTTCTGCTGAATAACATTGCTATGAAAGTCTGTTAATGCAAAAAGCTCCAGAATAAAAGTTTATAGTTCTTCAGATTGAGGGTCAGTGTCTGCTCTTTTTAAGTTTTCGTTCGATTATATGTGTTGACAATCAAGAAGGCGGTTGTAATGTGTCATCACAGTATTTCAGTAAAATGCTCTTGGTACTGAAATACGGAGACTACTGATCCATCCCTGCGTCATTTTGGCCACAATTAACTCTGAATTGTTTGTGCAAACTCTCAGAGTATAAACACTAGTTTCCATATCAGGCAATGAACAGCATTAATGACAATTCTGAAATTTATTCAAATCTAGTTTTAAATCTTTTAACCAAATATGTTTAATACTAAAGCATATATTTCACTTGTATACTTTTGTAGTAATAATAGGTTATGACATCTCAGTCTTTTTCTGTAATGAAACTTAAGTAACATGAAACCACATGTTTTTAAAAGGGGCGGGGAGGGGACAATTTTAAATTGCTCTTGGTTATCAGGTCAGTTAAATCATTTGATGAACTGGAAGTATTGAGCTAAATTATCGAAGTACTTGTGACTCTTGAGAGAAATATATCAAACATTAGTAAACATAAGTGACCTTTCTGATTTGTGTGTTTTTCTCTACTGCTAAAAGATTTGCAGTATAAATCAATGAGACATTGAACAATACTAAATGTACACGTTCATTTTGAACTGTAACAAATGTTAGTTATTGCCAAAGTAATTTCTGTGCTGATGTTAGATTAATGTTAATTTACTCCATCAAACAAGACCTTATTTTCAAAAACATTTTCAAGATATTTTACTGAAATTTCAATAGTTTTAAGCTCAAACAATATACTCTTTGAACTTTTAATATATAATAGTATATATCTAAATAATGAATGAAAACTTCTCACAGTTATAAAATGGTTTATAATTGTGAATGGTTTATGAAAATATTGCCTCAGCTCTAAGGCAAACTTTTCAATGACAAATCTCCTCTGAGGCTTTTCTAGCCCACTGTGTACATACACTTAAGCTACTGAGGTTTTACTGTTAGGAAACTTTACTCAGCTGCTTAGCCTCTAGTCATTACAACAGACATACTGTGTTTTCAATGCAACCATGTACTCAGCATTCCTCTTGTTTGACCTTTCTCTTTTATGATTCTCAGTAGATGCTTTGGAGGGTTTCTTATTTCAGTACTACAGTACTTTAGTTGTAATTAGACAGTACTTCCAACTTACAAGAAAGCTTTTATATATTCCACAATTTAGACAGTACTTCAAAGACAGTAGAATTCCCTTTTAGGTGGAGGTAAAGTAATATAAGGGGCAATATTCACAAACAATGCTTAGACCATTCCTAACTTAGATTTTAAGCATTACTTAGATTTCAAGTAAAAAAATTGTGAAATCATATTCAGTAACATTCCCAACTCTGAGGTGACCTGTAAAATCTTAGTACAGGTTCTCAAGTCACTTTAGAGTTGGATCCTTGGGTGACATTTGTCATTGACATTTACTCCGTTATCTGAAAATCCTGGTTAAACAGAAGTATGTTGCTGATCGCTTGAGATTCAATTTAACAGGGTTTAATTCTACATTTTCTTATTTAAATTTGAAGACTTTATTGTTAATTTTTTATTAACATTTTTTTGGTAAAATTAAAATATTGTTTATAATTAGTTGTTTATTTATTGTTTATTATTTGTAGGAACTTAAGTGGAAACAAGGTGAAAAGAATCGATACTGAACTATTCATATATCTTCCGCAACTGAAAACATTGTGAGTGCCATATCATTTCTTTTATTTTCTGTTTGGTATAAATTGATAGAATTTATTATCCTGTGAAGGATGATCATACATTAGTGGCTGTCGGATTAAATCTGGAAATATTGTGTATATTTATGAATGCAGTGTGAAAAATTTAACGAGCTTTCCAACATAAATATGAGCTAAATGATGACAGAAAAAGTATTTATTGCAATGCGGGTGGTTGAAATCTCAATAATGTTTACACATGAAATAAAGGGGAGAATTTCCCACTTCTTAAAGCCAAAAAAAAGCATTCCGTTTGTACAAATTTCTCACTAAACAGCTCTAATGTGCTCTCATTCTGCTTTATGAATGCAGATAATGAGATACAAAGGTAACACCTTTTTGTAAAGTCAACATTGCGTCCATAAATGTTGTCATCATAATGGTATTTTGTTGCCTTTATGGGGAATTGAGCATTGAGTATGTCGAGATTCTTCTTGGTTTGTAACACAATATGAAGAAGCCTACTTGTAGTCCAAGTTATATATGTTGCATACCATATTTGTCTGAATTATGGTTCCGGAGTCGTGTTGTTTCACAGTAACACCATTAAGAGTAGTGTTCATTTGAGTAAAAGCCCCATTTTAATGAGACTCAGAGTGTTTGAAATTTTTCCCCCAAAACTCAGTCATTTAGCATAAAAGACAAATATTTGAGTTTTTGCCATTCCAGTGGAGGCAAAGGCTTTGCTTCCAAATACAAAACAAAGATTTGTCAAGATAATCGGAAGCCATCATCGCCACCAGTTGTGGAAGTACTGTGCAAATGGTACATGACAATTATGAAATAAACATTCCATTCCTTATATATGTATTTGGAGTTTTGAACCTGGCATAAATTTGAACCTTTTTGGTACAATTTTATACATTTAGCGCACTTCATCCTGTGGTTTGAAATATGTACCAAAAGGGTGAACATTGTAAGGAAATCAAATGTACACTTTACCTCACACACTTGCACACCCCCTTGAATTTCCGCACTTTACTCAAATTGTGTGGACTTTCTTTGACATATATGAAATACTAGACGCAGGAATTGTATTTCTGAATATGAAGTGCTTCAGGCTTTGAATGTTTCTTTTATTTCTTTCCAGAAAACTGACGTACAATGAATTGGATGAGTTGCCTAGTTTTCCACAGAATTACAACCTGACCCATTTGTTATTGTAAGTACTAGTTGTATTCTTCTTTCAAAAGTAAAATACCAGTGATAGTTTAGTGTAGACACTGGGGTAGAAAATGTGAAATTTCCAGCTGGGATCTCCCAGTCACGACTGTAAGAAGTTGTGGTTTTTGTACTTGCACAGCCTTCGTCATTACTCTCATTGGGTAGTTACTCTTTTAATACCATTTTCACTCTACAGGCGGTATGACCCGTGGTAGACCTCATTTGGGAAATGTCCCTGTCCTTGGGTAGCCTTCTCACATCCATAGAGGTCCTTGTGAGTCAGTGGCGAATCGTCCATTACCTTGTGAGTCCTATGGAAGTTTTAGACTGTTTAAAATTTCCGCCTCTGATTTCGGTACCGTGGGCATACGTAAACTTTTTGCGCATGTGCATATGAAATTCTGACTACGGTAACCAAAGGAGGTCCATGTACATAAGGGCGCTGACGAGAAAAACTTCTAACCGCAGGATGACCGCCTGTAGTGTGAAAGGGGCATTAGTGATCAAACTTACAAAATGGCCCATTTTCATGTGAAATATGTCGAGAGATTCATTCATTTTGTGAATATCTTCCAAAAATAATCAGATCACACCCTCAGCAGGGTACTCTTTACCCAATATTTTAGATTGTATTCTAGGATACTTGTAACACCATTCTTTAACGTTTACTGGAGTCCTTGTTTGTAAAAACATTACCAGAAATTGTCATAAAAATCACATTTGTAAAAAGAAATTAGGTATTTGCCACAATTCACACAAACAAGGGGTTTTTTTTTCAACACAGTGGATTATATATAGAGTCTACTTCAGAAAATTTGATGTGCTTTGATTAATAAAACTGTAGGTTTTAACATCAATGTGTTTTATACCTAAACCTATAATATACAAATTTTTTTGTTTGGTTTCGCAACAATATATAAATGGGAACATTTTTATGTAAGAAACTTGTCCATGCCAAATATTAGGCTATTAATTACAGGAGAGTAATGCACCAAAACTGTGCCTCTCATACTCTCTGAAAGCCCCTCCAAGTAAATATGTTATGGTGAAGTACTTGAAGGTAAACATGAAAGTCTTCCTGATAATGTTACATACACACACACACTCAAAAAATAAATTGATAAAACAAGAACAATTAAACTTATTACCTGGTATTTTTTGTGAGTTTTGTGACGTGACATATTAAGGGTTTTTTTTAGAGTTGGCTTTGTGTACTGTATAATACATAAACAAGTAGTAGAACGCGGGCCCCTGAATGCTGTAAAAACTGATAATTTGAAAAAATATATATAAACTTCTGGAAGACTAAGCTATTGTTCCACAGGCTTTCACTCTTGATTGAAGATAGTTCAGTATTTATTTACCTATACAGAATACAGGTAATTTATATTTGTAATAGTTGGCATTTTATCCACATGGTATTTTGGAATATTTCATTTGAAAGCGGCTTTCACACCCTTGGCTCCTGCAAGGTGATTTACGACCCGTGTAAATCTCTGACATGACTACATAATTGCTTCGCACCACATCAGAAAACCTGTGTCAAAACACGGCAGTTTTCCCCTGCCTCTAGGCCTGAGATGTGTTCCTACTCCTAGTTACAGAAACAGAGCAGAAGTAAGGAACACAACTATTGTATTTGTTCCAATATATGCCAACATGGCTACACATTTTTGCCCCTTGTACCAATGCTATTTAAGTACTGTATACTGAAATTTCTATATCATTATCAAACTTTAACATATAGTCTTTCCTAGGGGTTAATCATTTGACTGTGTGGATATTGATATTGAATGTAAAAATATTTCAATATCAGCCAATATCGTAGGGTAATATTATCTACCAAAATAGCCCGAAACTGGATGAGATACAGAAGAGCTACGGATACTAAGGTGCATACGGACTTTACAGAAAAATCCAACAGTTTTAATTTTTCCGTAACATCCTAGGGATCTTATCTGATCCTTGGCATGTCACTACAGATCGTAGTATGCCACTATGGATCTCACAAGGACATAGGGATGATACGGCTGAAATCACTCAACATTTTCCATATTAGGAAACTTGGTGCGATCCTGCGGACCATCCTTGGTTGCGTAACTGGGGTTTTAAGATGATCTGATGATCTTAGATAACACTCCTACTCAACTCTAACTGTATAAACTTACACAACTCTATTTTATTAATTTTTGTGCCAATTATAAGAGCATTGGAGGACAAAAATTAAAACTTCGGAAGATTCGACAAAAAAAAATTATTATTAATATTATTTTCAAATGTACTCTTTTGTGGGTGGGTTTTGGGCTTTTATTTAGGGTATTATAGCATTTTGATGATACTATACCCTAACTTCAAAGACTGAATAGTATTCTCTGTTGTGAGAAAATTTTGTCCTACTGACTCCCTCCCACTGATCACGAATTCTTCATCACATTGTTGGTGTTGCAGTCTTTTCAGGTCATTCTCGAGAACTGAGATTTACAAATCTGGTTTGGGTGCTTCTCCCAACCATGATCATTCAGCACAGTTAGAACTCACTTCAACTCAGAACCATTGCTGGTACTAGTTTTTCTCCTGTATGTTTTGTATTGTTAAACCTTCATATTTATAAACTTCTAGAATGGCAGACATATCATAATAATAAATTATTCATCATTAAGATTTCATGAAAAATAATTCTTTGTTACAGTCATATTTATCTGAAGGGAAGAAAATGAAAATAGAGCTGAATCCTTTCAAGTCTGATTACCAGGGACCATGAAATTATCTCTGCTTCAACAGGATATCTAGATAATGTTAATTTTAATGGGGTAAAAAGTCCATTCAGTTTATTTCAACTGGATCTGAACCCTGTTGCTTATCTGACCTGATTCATTGTATGTCCCCCCACCCCACCCCCCTCCACCCCATTGAGTTTAGTTAACAATAATACAGGATTTTACACATTCTGAGAAACCGTTTATTCTAGTGGTTTATAAAACATACCGTCCACAAAAAGCATCTTGGATCTTAATCACCATTGTTTCAATAGGGGAGGGATTAATTCATTTACTGGACCTCGCTACACAACTTCTTTGATAATGTGCCAATCACTGAAAGTGTTTTGATTCGGGTTTATAATTAATAATCTGGAGTTTTTCAATTGACAAAATGCATGACTACGTTTATCCAAAATGAAACGTCAACAAAGCATGTACCAACCAAACACACCCAGCTCAAGTCCATGTAATGTTTTAAATTAAAATGATAATATCCATAGAAATGAAGTAATAAGTCACACTTGGAAGGTCCGTAATTATATTACACAAATATATTAATTTATTAAACTATTTCATCCGTGACCATTCATTTATATATTTACTTATTTAGTGCATAAAAAAGATGTTTCTTCTGTTACCGCCCACTTGGTAACTCATACATGGTAAATTTGGGGTTCCTTCATCTATCTGAACCCCTCGGATTATCTGACCTGATTGTACGCCCCCCCCCCCCCCCCCCCCATTGAGTTTAGATAATCGAGGTTCTACTGTACTTAAAAAGAGGATACAAGAAGATCTGTTTGACTGAAATAAGATTTTCTATCCCTGGGGATAATGCTGAAGATGACTACGTAAGTCCTAGAGCAGTTGAATTGAAGTGATGTCTTAGTGGTTTATGTAGACTAGAGGGCAAATATTGGAACAGCCTTCTCAAAACTAACATTGTACAAGAAAAAGGTTAATATGAATGGCAAATACTAAGAAGCGAAAGCCCAAGGGTGACACGATTAGTCAATATTGTTGGATCCTTGAGTATTGGGTGCATGTGCTTAAACTCTTCATCTGTGATTATTATAGCTAAAATTAGTACCAAAAGCTATTTAAAATGTGCCACATCTGAGAGACAAAGCCTGATTTGGAAAACGGGTCAGAATTTAAAGGAGGCCTTTGATAGGGTAAACAGGTACTCAAAATGAGTGGCATCTATGACAAACTGAGAACAAATTAGGTAACAAGATACTTATTAAAGTGTTAGAATACTGTGCATTTCCATAAATAAAATAACTTGTGTAAAACCTTATAGTGTGTTTTTCAAGCAGATAAGCTATTTACAGCTTTAAGCTTTTAATGTATTTTATGACCAGACCAGCGGGTATTATGAGTATAAACCATTGATTTCCGGTTAAAATGACCAAAACTTTCTTATTTGTGGTCCGACTTTGAATTTAATTCACAATTTTGTTTTGCTTGTTAAGATAGTCTTGTGTCTGTGTGAAGTCGGAGTAGTTCTTGTGTACGAGGCATTTTGTGTATACAGTAAATCTTTTTTTCAAAAACGTCACTGTTTGCTTCAAGTGAGAAGTATTAAAGACTACTTGCCAGTATTTAGATCAGTAGGAGCAATGTGAGTAGAAAACACTTAGAAGTGGAACCAGTTTGAGGTCTGGTCAATAGGAAATGGTGTATTGTTACTGTATATGTCACAGTGGAAAAGTGGAAATTGGTTACAACACTCGTAACTGGAACAAAATCCGATAGATATTTGAGATTCTGGGTATAAATGGTATACTGTAAACAGAAAAACAGGAACACTTCCTTTTTGCCTGCCAGTAATCCAGTGTATAAATACTTGGGCAGATAATCTCTTGTGTTGGTTTTTGGTTCCTGTTTATTTTTTCCCTATGGTGGTGACATTTTGTATACTTGCTCAGCTGTGGCCATTTACTGAAAAAAGTACAGACAATGCAACACTATTTTCACTCTGGGCTTTACTTTTAATTTAATACTTACAACGGCTTAAACTTTTAATACATGCATAAAAATAGTCTTTCATTTTGGGTTTTAAAAAGTTACATGTATATTTATCTCCATAAGAAAATTTATATTTTATGAAATTCTGAAAAAAACTGCTTATCACAGCCTTCACAGGTAATTTTGTTGAACTCTGATCAACTTACATTTAAGTTGAAACTTAAGGATTCAGTGGAAAAAAGTAGAAAAGCTTTTCTTCTTGAAAGAGCATCCAGTACACTTTGCCTGTCTAAGATTTTATACAAACATACACATGCACCTGTGGCTAAATAAGAGTATGTTTATCAGATTAGAAATCATGTTTTGGTTTTGCCTTTGTGTACCTTAAAAAGACATCAGGTAAGAAAAAAATTGTTTGCTTGAAAATGAGGTGTACAGATTTCTCATCTGATGTTACAGAACCATAGACAGGTGGCCTCAGTGGGCTGTTGGTGATCAGGTTTTGGAAAATGATCATTGGCCAAACAACGTTTTGGTCGTGGGTACAAATCCAGCTCATCCCATGATAACAACATGTGAAACTGAACCTGTGGATTGTTTCTGTATACCTTATTGAGAGTTTGAAACTGTTACTTGTAAAACTATGGATAAACAGTCACTTTCACCATTTTATATTTAGATGTGACTGTTTATTCATAGTTTTACAAATAAACGTTTCAAAGTCAGAAAAATCATAAAGGAAAGAACTTTAAAGTAATTGAATATTTAAGTTTTTCTTGGGTCAGTTTTCAAAAAAACTTTCATAACTTTTCTTTCCAGTTTATGGGTTGAGTAAGTAGTGGAAAAGTTGGAAGTTTCTGCTGATGTCATGTAGTTCACAGTCTCAGAATCTTGAGGAGCCTGTATGTACTATTGTCTCCACCCCACTTTATGATCCATTATTATATGACATACAGTGTTGAAATGACATCAAGCTGAAATAAATCAAATTAAATCCTCTCAGTTGAAAAAGTGATCCAAACAAAAGATTTCTCACACAAAAGTCAGCAACTTTCTGAAGCTTGATTCTTTTCAGAAACTATCAATCACATATATCAGTGTAAGAAGGGAAGGCAGTGTGAGATCTGTACATTGAAAATTCTATTTGATATCTGTACAAAAGAAGTTAGGCTGGGTCTCTGTCTCTCTGACAGCTGTGGCTCTTACTGGTGGGCCTTGTGTCCCTCCCACATTTACTTCCTGAAACAGTTTTTATGTCACTTTCAACCATAAGAAAGGCCATATCAAGGCTGGCCTTCAGTGCCTCAGTCTATCCCACATGTTGTTATGAGCTGGGTTCAAATCTACAACCTCATAGTTGAGACCCAAGTGATTAAATGTCAGATCCATCTACCACTCTGCCACAAAGGTCCTCGATCCAACTTTGGAGTGATTAAAATGTTATTTAGTATAAAACATTTGTTTGGTTTGGTTGGGTGATTGGTATTGAAATATTGCTTTGTCATCAAGTTACAACGATACTGAAGCTCATTGACAAGCTGAATCTATTGGCACTAGAAAAATATATGTTGAAGTAATAAGCTAACAAGATCAGCTTTCTTGGTAAATTTGAAATAATATTTGACAGTAATTAATTTTATATCAAAAAGCAATCGTGTGCAAAAGAAGTGCCTAAAAATGGGTTAAACAATTTCCTCGCAAAGGATTAATTTGTCTGAATGATTCCTCAAACACTAACAACGATGGTTATTATATAAGCATCATGTAAGTTATCCATGTTTTTTATTTGGAAGTAAATTTCATATGCCTAAAACTCTTGAAAGACTTCAAATGACTGAGGTTGAGAAATTTACCTTTTTCACATGTGTTCTCTGATCGACTCTGATTATTGCCAACATGATTATCGTGTTTTGTTCTTCACAGGATCAAGTTTAACTTCTCAAACAACTTGTCACTTTATGTTGTGTAAAAATCATATTGTCATCCAATATCAGATATCAAACATTATGAAGGATTGTGATAAACCAGATAATTTTATGGAGTTATGTTCAAATTTTAATCCTTTTTTCCTAGCCAATTCTGTTCACACTCTTTCTCGAAAATGTTTTTTTTTGTTTTTTTGCATAGAGACATTTGATTGTCACTTGCACTGTCAAATATATGGGTAAAAGATAAAACATAGCTTTAGTTCAGGTGTTGCACTATTAAGATTTATGAATTGTTAGAATTTATGAATTGTTAGAGTGACATTTATGTGGGAAATTATTTGAAAGTTTGGGTCATAAGCATGAAAAACCTATGTCTTCAAATTGAAGACTTCAAAAAAATGTTCTAATTATTATTTAATTTGACGTATAGTCTACTGCATCATAATGAATAATGTGTCACAATTTGAAATTTAATTAAAAACAACAACAAAGCATCTGACTAACATTTGAGACACATATCAGTAGATGTAATTAGTTGTTTGTTCAATTTTGTCTTCATTTCATAAATGCATGAACTTTCTGAATAGCTTGAGATTTTTTTTTCATTTTTGTATTGTAATGAATCTTTCAATGGTGACATTAAATGTGCTATGTTTAATTCTTTTTTTACAAAAACTAGGAGACCAGGTATCTTGTAGAAATGCTGAACCAAACAATAATTTGAATCTTAAACTTCAGAAAATTTATGGCATGGGTTTTCAAGCAGTTTTTACCCCACAGCCCTTAAGGGCTGTCAGGGTATTGTTTTCACCCATGGTGTCCGGATGGGCGGACAGGCATCGGGGAAAAAGTTTGTCTGGCCTGTATCTCAAAAACCGTAAGGTGTAGGAAGTTGATACTTGGTAGGTACTAAGGCTGCGACGAGTGGTTAAAATCCACCCCGGTAACCGAGCTACCTAAATTCGTCGCGCATTTCGGTATTCGCGTAGTTTAGTATGCACTTTTTTTCCTCTCCATAAACACAATGGTGGTTTCCGGAAACGATGTCTTTGCATTGAAATAGTTGTGAAAGGTATTTAAAACTTATTATATTGTTATAAAATGGAGAATATTATGTGAAACTCCCCAATATATAAAGTATTCTGACGTTTTGCTGTGTTGTCATGTTTTCTCTTTCCCAAAAACGTAACCTAGTAGCGGCAATATACCGGGTAATATATTGTAGTAAACGACTATCGGGTTGACCAGATAGCACTCGAGATCTCCCTAAATTGACCCCAATCGTGAATACTGACCACCCAGTCACAGCCTTAGTAGGGACATTGGCTAGGATGTGTAGATGTAAAATGTCATGGTGTGACCTTGATTTGACCTTTGACCTTGCCGTAGTGACCTTGACCTATAATGCCTTGTCCGGGCTATGTTTCGGAAACTATAAGGTGCATGAAGTTGATATTTGGTAGGGACATTGGTCGGGGGTTATATGTGTGCAACAAACATCATGGTGTGACCTTGATCTTGCATATCTGATGCTATTTTATCTCTCTGCAGGGATATGTGATAATATTTTATCCCTCTGATATCTCTCATATCATTTTACTTGAATCTTGATTGTTGTACCTTTGGGTGTCTTTTTATGTAGATTAAGTACTGTTAAAGTCATATTAGAATTCATTAAGGGTTTTACTTTTGCAACTTCCCATTGTAACAGATGGTATTGCATCAAGTGAGTTACAGATTTTGCCCCAACTCCGCATATAAGCATGTATTGCCACATCTGTATGTATGGGTAATATTCAAAACATTCAAACCACAATTCGACCATACATAATTGTGATATTTTCATTGACAGCTATTCTCCAGTTAAGAAATTTTACAGCTTCATTAAACTTTTAGTTTACTGAATTGTCTTGTTTTAATACTTAATCTTTATGTGCAGTGCTCTGAAAGTATCCCAATCTGTGTACTGTTTCACTACTTCTATATCTCACGGTGTTGAAAAATATTTCCCCATCTGTGGGGTACGGACATCTCTGATGCTATTTTGTATTTTTAATTGGTTCATAAAATATTTATTTTTATTTTGTAACAATAATCAGATTTCTCTCTTATAAACATCGATACAGTAGAACCTCTATTATCTGATCTTCAGTTATCTAAATGTGCAATTTTAGGTTTTTGTTCTTACTCTCTGAAATTTGTATTTCTGGTTTTGTGCTAAAACGCCAGTAATATTGCTTGAACCTTCATTTTCTGACCAATGTTGCACTCTCCCTCCCCTGTAAGATATTAAAGGTTCTACTGTACTTTAAAATTAGACTACAATTTATGTAATTCCAGCCAATATCATTTTCCTAATAGTTCATACCTTTTTCATCCCAATTTAACCCTGGATATTGAAAGAGAAGAAGAAAAGGGCATTTGCAGGAAAAATTGCTGGTTCCAACTGGTGAGCCTTGAAGTCAGTTCAAGTCCTAACTTTATATGTTTTGTGTTGTTTGTTTTGCAGAAGTCACAACAAACTTCGGAGCTTGTCAACATCGTTATTGCGGAGAACACTGTCACTACGGCAACTTGATCTTGGCTTCAATAAAATCAATGAACTGGTCAATGGGACATTTCCTTTCTTACCAAATCTCCATCAGCTGTAAGTAATGCCAGAACCTCTGAAAGTGTTCCCTGTTTCAAGATTATTGTGGAAAAAATAATCATAACTACAATTTGCAGCTTGGAAAAGATGAGATAAATTCTTTTGCCTGAATTCAAGATACTTCAGTCATTTTTTGTATTTTAGATTATGTACAAGTCTTAAAATCAACTATCAGTACAACACAGAAATGACTATGTACCATTTAAATTAATTGGAAGGGTATAACTTTGATAATATACTCAAAGAAATCAGTTTAGAAGTATAAATATGTACAAAAATATAGGATATTAAGGATAATAATTTATAATTTCATTGCGTTAATACATCTTACCTACCAGACGATAGCTATAGCCCGGCGCCAGCCGGTCCCGCCAAACGAAAGAAAAAGACGTCCCGGGTTTCACCCCCGGCAGGACCGGCACACTACAATCCACTCGCCAGGTGGCCTAGTTCCTGCCTCACTCGCCAGAGGGACGTGACGTCATAGCATCTTTTTCGTTTGGCGCGATATTTAAAGTTGTGGATTTTTATCTGTGAACTCTTTAGTTTTTATATTGTGTTATATCTGTTTAATTTGTGTCGGAAGTGTTGCCATTAGTTAACTGTTCTATCATGGCATCTCCAGGACAGAAAAAGGGTGCGTGTGGCCATATTATGGCTTCATTTGACAAACATAGTAGGTGTGTGCGTTGTCGCGAGAAAGGACAGGGTGATGACCCTTGTGTTCAAAATCTGCAGTGTGACTTTTGCAGTGTCCTTACCCCGGAGCAAGTGCTCAAGTTAAGTACTCCTACCTATAAACTCAGAAAGGAAAAGGCTAAAGCAAAGGAAGTGTTAGTCGATCCGTCTTCTGTGGTAGTACTTGATGCCCAGCCAGAACAAGAACCTGCTGTATCTGTTTCTTCTGCTCCGGATTTGTCCCTTCCTGTGCCTCAGTTTAAGAAAGATCTTCAGGAACTGGACGAAAAGTGGGCCACTCGTATGGCCAGGCTTGAGGCGCTTATCACTTTAGGACATCGCTCCTCACCTTCTGTACAAAATCCAACATTTTCTCCGGTCAAAGTACCGGTCTCTCATGCTGCCCCAGCAGGTGCTCTTTCCCAGACACCCTTTTTTGTCTCTACTTCGGCTTCTTCCGGCCCAGCCGGTCCGGCTGTTGGCCCGGATGAGCCTAGAGATCAGGATTTTTCAATTGCTGACAGACAATCTCCACTTCAAAACCTCTACCCGGAAGCAGAACCTATGTTTAAACACCCTGCTCCGGTGGCTACTGTGTCGTCAGCTGCTATGTCTGCTTCCTCTCAAGCTGCATTTCAACAACCTTCTTCCGGCTCCGGGCCGGTCACCTTCCGCGATGTCAATCCTCAGGAAACATTTGAAGAGGGTGAGTTATCTGACGCAGAGGAATCCCCAGACTTAGAAACCTCAGACCCGGACCGGGTCCTCAGTGAAGATCAAAATTACCGCGAGACTGTGAGAGGCGTCCGCGCGTTCATGGGATGGACACACATTCCTGACCTGGAGTTTTCTCCTCAATCCCGCACTGATAATCCTTGGGCAGGTCACCGTTCTCAACCTGTGGGCAAGATTTCTGTGGATCTTCCTCCGGAAGATTGGTTGTGCCGAAAACTAGAGACTCTAAACCTTGTACTGATAGAAGGATATCCTTCAAAATCTAGTGATCCAGGTGGCCTGCATGTGGACCAATTCCTCAGACCCCCCAAATCCCAGAGCAGATGGTATGGGATACACCCGGCGGAGCCTACAGATCCAACTAGGCCGGGTAAATCAGTGAATTCTTGGCCAAATGATGCGGCGAAGATAAATAGTTCATTCCCCAGGATTTCAACCATATCTTCTGCATCTCCTCAGCCTCCATCCCGCCCACTATCACAAGACACTATGCGTAAGTGGGAGAAAGCAGCAAAAGAGTCTTCATATATTTGCAACCAGTCAGCGGGGTTTAATCGCTGTATTACCAAAATACAGGATGCCTTCCAAGAACAATTGCATATTTTACAAAGTGAACTTAAGAAAGGCAAGTCTTCTGTCAAAGCTCAAGGTGCATTGGATGAACTTTTGTATTTATCTTCATTTAACCAGAATGTCAGTTTCGCCATGGGTAAATCTCTACAACATTTGGCAGACTTTACATTTGTGCAGATGGCAAATTTGACCCTACTCCGTAGGGATTCATACTTGGAAGCTGTGAAACCGGGGATTAAACCAGATACTTTCAATTCCTTGAGAAATTGCCCCCTGAATGGATATGGGCTATTTCCAGATGCTGCTATGAAAAGCTGAGGATGAAATAAACCAATTAGAAGCTTCCCGACGTACTTTCCAGCCCGGCCCGGGCCGCGGGGGGTTCGCCGGTAGAGGCAGAAAACAGAGATACCAACCCTACAGTACTGGTTGGAAACCTCAAGACACTGCTAAAACAACTTCTCAAGCCGGAAAGGAACTACCAGCTTGGAAAGCGTTTGGTTCCCGCAATAGAGGCCGGGGCAGAGGCCGGGGTGGTCAACCCGGACGTGGTACCAAGATGGCTCATGAGAAGACACAGTATAAATGACAATTACTGCAAGTCAAGTCCGGTGCCGGTGGCCCGGCCAGTCAGTTCTGTACAAAGTGTCATAACAAGAAACTCTTTTGTATCTGTTCCAACAAATGTTTCTTATCATGTTGTATGTCGTGTACCTACTGTAACAAGGTGGCAGTCGCAAAAGAAAGACGTAAGACCAAAATCAAAGATCAAAAGTCAAATAAAGTGTGTGAAAAGTGCTTCTTTTGTCAGTCACTTTGTTTCTGCTCCAAATGTTCCAAATGTCCCCAATGTTGCAAGTGTCCAACCAGTGGGGGGACGTCTTCAGAGTTTTTGGGAAATATGGGCTCACAAGGGTGCAAACCCAAAAGTAGTGTCCATATTAAAGGAGGGTTATGTTCTTCCCTTCAAAGTAAGACCTCCCTTAGTAAGGGATCCCCTGATAGTAAGTGGCTATGCAAACCCCATCAGAGACTCCCACTTGCAAGCAGCTGTACAAGCTCTGATCGAGAAAAAGGCAGTAGAGAGGGTCAGGGTTCAAACCTCACTAGCCTTTTTCAACAGACTGTTCATTGTCCCAAAGCCGAACCACAAGTGGCGGCCAATCTTGGATCTCAGTACTCTAAATCAGTTTTTATGCGTAAAAACATTCAAAATGGAGACTCCAGAGACAATCCGGACCTCTCTACAACAAGAGGAGTGGGTGACATCGCTAGACTTCAGCGACGCCTACTTCCACATCCCAATTCACTACACATCCCGAAAATTCCTCAGGTTCCACTTTCAGAACCAGTCGTACCAGTTTCGGGCACTTCCCTTTGGCCTGTCAACAGCTCCCATGGAGTTCACTGGTGTGGTCAAAGAGGTCAAGTTAATGGCTCAGTCACAGGGTATAAGAATCCACCAGTACCTAGACGACTGGTTGATTCGAGCCCCTACCAAAGAATCTTGCCACCAGGGAACCCAATCCCTCCTAGCCCTCTGCCAGGAGTTGGGCTGGATGGTAAACATGCAAAAATCAGAACTGGAACCCCAACAAGTCTTCGACTTCGTAGGCTACCAGTACGACCTACTCAACGGAGTAGTCAGGCCTACTCAAAATCGTTGGGAAACCCTTCAACAGAAAATAACAGTGCTTTTACAGAACAGATCTTGCCGAGTGAGAACTTTCATGTCTCTTATAGGTCTTCTCACTGCGACAGAAAAACAGGTGACCCTAGGCAGACTGCACATGAGACCTATTCAGTGGCACCTCAAGAAACACTGGAGAGTCCCAGAATCTCTGGAAAAGGAGATCCCAATTCCGAGGTCTCTCCATCAGTACCTGCAGTGGTGGACCCAAGAGGAAAATGTCCTAAAGGGTCAGCCCTTACACCCCCTGCGACACGCAGTTCAAATCTTTACAGACGCCTCAAAAGAAGGCTGGGGTGCTCACTTAGGCGACTTCACAGCAAGCGGTACTTGGTCAGTGCCCGAAAGCAAGTTGCACATAAACTTCTTAGAACTAAAAGCCGTGTTGTTAGCACTAAAAAGATTCCAACATTTAGTGCAAGGAAAGGTCGTCCTGATTGCCACAGACAACACCACGGTTGTGGCATACATCAACAAGGAAGGAGGTATGAGGTCAGGCTCACTCTGTGCCCTTCTTTGGCGGCTCCTATGTTGGTGCAGCCTCAATCAAATAGTACTGAAGGCCAGACACATTCCAGGCCGTCTGAATGTAATTGCAGACAAATTGTCTCGCCAAAGGCAGGTCATTCAGACGGAGTGGTCCCTCCATCAAGAGACCTTCGACCTCCTTTGTCAAACCTGGCATTATCCCCGAGTGGACATGTTTGCAACAAGGTACAACTGCAAGCTAGTTCAATTTGTGTCCCCAATTCCAGACCCAAAGGCCTGGTCAGTGGATGCTCTGACATTGTCCTGGGAGGACCTGGACATGTACCTCTTCCCCCCAGTGTCTCTGATGGGGAAGGTGGTCAGCAAGCTGTCAGATCACTGGTATCGCAGAGCAATCCTGATTGCCCCGGGATGGCCCAACATGCCTTGGTTTTGGGACCTAGTGGAACTATCTGCGAGGGTTCCTCTTTGTCTTCCACACCACCCAGATCTAGTGACCCAACCTTTCAACAAGGCACGTCACAGGGATCTGACAAACCTAAATCTCCATGCCTGGCTCCTAGAGCCCAGACAATCAAGGAGCAAGGGTTCTCTAGCCCAGTGGCGTCAAGAATTGAGGCGCCTCAAAGACATTCAACCAGAACAGTCTACGAAGCGAAGTGGGCCGTTTTTGTCAGATGGTGTGAAACAAGTCAGGTGGACTTCAGGAACCCATCTATAAAACAAATAGCAGATTTCCTCCTGCACCTTTTCCAGGAGAAGAATCTCCAGCCCAGCACTATTGATGGTTACAGGTCAGCCATTGCAGACAAACTGGGAAATACCTCGGTTAATGTCGGCAAGGATGAAAATTTGACTAGACTGTTAGACAGTTTTCACAGAGATAGACCCAAAGGGCGCCGGGGGGTTCCTGCTTGGAACCTCTCCCTGGTTTTACACCAGCTTACAAAAGCGCCTTTTGAACCACTCAGAAAGGCTTCTCTGAAGCACCTTACTTTCAAAACTGTTTTTCTCCTAGCCCTGGCTTCAGGAAAACGCAGGAGTGAGATTCACGCTTGGTTAAACAAAAATATCAGACACCAAGCTGACTGGTCCAAAGTTTCCCTCTACCCTTCACCAAGCTTCTTGGCGAAAAATCACTTGGCAAAAGAGGGACCAGAGTGCGTGGCCCCTGTGGTCATTCCAGCCTTAGCCCCCACTCTGGATAAGTCTTTAAAGGAAGACAGATCCCTTTGCCCCGTTCGGGCTCTTCGCTACTACCTGGACAAAACACAGGACCTAAGAACGGGAAAGGAGTTAGTTTTTGTTTCATTCAAACAGGGTTTTAACAAGGACATCTCTCCTGCCACTATCTCGTCCTGGATCAAACAAACAGTAGTGTTGTGTTATGATCTCTCTGACCAAGATTCCTTGACCTTACATCAGGTTAAGGCCCATGATGTTAGGGCCTTTGCGGCCTCCAAAGCCTTTCAAGGTGGCATATCTCTGGACCAGATCCTAGCAGCATGCCACTGGAAGTCCCACAACACCTTTACACAGTTTTACCTTAAGGATGTTGCCTGGGCAGATAAGGAGCTTTTTCACTTGGGTCCTGTGGTGGCTGCCCAACAAATCCACCACTAGTCCCCTAAGCTTCTTTGTATATAATTATATATAGTGTACATACTAGTTAGTTTTAGGTGTAGGCTCACTTTTAGCCTAGGCCTTGGCTTCTCAAAGTCTTTTACTTCAGAGGAATCCTCTGGGTATAGGACATTCCCTACTCTTCCAGGTTAACCGTGGGAATCATTGACTTGAACTCTTACTCTCTTCCTCCCCTCAGAGCAGTCAAAAAGGGGGGGGGGGGGGGGGGGCAGGTGGGTCTAGTTACCCTTGAGACTAACATGTCTCCTCAAAGGACTAGAACCTCAAACCTAGGTATAATATAAGAGTTTCCCCAATCCTCAGAAGGCTGCCCTCCTTCCACTGGGTAGTTATTCTAGCTATCGTCTGGTAGGTAAGATGTATTAACGCAATGAAATTGCAAATTTTAATTAGTAAATTAAATTTTTATTAGTTAATACCTTACCTACCAGACGGGAAATTCCCACCCGGCCTTCCCCGCTTCCAGCCTTCATCATTCAATCTTAGGGACGAAAAAGATGCTATGACGTCACGTCCCTCTGGCGAGTGAGGCAGGAACTAGGCCACCTGGCGAGTGGATTGTAGTGTGCCGGTCCTGCCGGGGGTGAAACCCGGGACGTCTTTTTCTTTCGTTTGGCGGGACCGGCTGGCGCCGGGCTATAGCTATCGTCTGGTAGGTAAGGTATTAACTAATAAAAATTTAATTTACTAATTAAAATTTGCAATTTCTTCAAATAGAGGGTTTGTTTCTAATATATTAAGCTCTTCCACAATTATATATGTGCTGACAATGAAGATGCCTATTGGAAAGTGTCATCATGGTATTTCACAGAAGTGGTCCTGATACTAAGAAACCGGTGTACCATGAAATCCTCCACCCCGGAAATCCTTCCCCTCCCCCGGGTGTAACTGGGGTGAAAAACAGTGCCAGAATCAGTATTGCAATAACCCCCAGATTTGGGGACCCTTGTTTAAGTACTTCCCAACTTGAAGTACCAGTAAGGCATATTTGGCGGTTCATGTCAACAAAGTTATCAGAAAACAAGACTACTGCTGCAAGTGGTTATCTCTCACCTTAGGATCAGTAATAGTGGAGAACTAAGGGAGATATAAGACCTTTGTAGTAAGATGACCCCACTTGACACTGAAGAAGGAGTCAAAGGTCAAAGTCATCAGTTGGAAAAGATTCCCAGGCCATGACTTCCTATGAGTTGTTTTGACATTCCAAACCCCTAGTAGCAATAATGACAAGGGAGATATAAGGCCTTTTTAATACGATAATCCCACTTGACATCAAATGTGATATGGCGGCCATTTTTTTTTCTTTTCGAAACTAGCCCAAATTACTCTCGGGCTAACTTTCCTAGCCATATATATTTTGTGCCAATTTAATGAATCTAGCTGCAATATTTCAAGTTTTTGAGCATCTTGATAATTTTGAAATAATTGGCTATGGCAGCCATTTTGCTTTTCAAAATGAGTCCGAAATTGTCCACAGGCTAAATATTTGCAGGCCAGGACTTCCCATGGTCTGTATTTACATTCTGAAGCCCTAGGACCAATAATAAGGGAGAAATATATATATAATATTTTAGTAGGGCTGCAAGCGAGCCCGAAAATGCGCCTCCATTCCTCGTCTTGGAAGAATCGACTCGGACTCTGTTAATCGCTTGATTATCACCCACGAAATAAACTGCTTCATATTTTGACATATCACGCCTTATAAAATGGTTACAAACCACACAACAGGAAATAATTTTTATAATTTATTGAATTTTGGGAAAAAGACGCATTTATAATGCAAAATATAAGAAACTTTAACCATCTTTATATTGCGAGATTTGAGGCGTCTTCGAAATGTGTTATAATAAAATGCCGTCTTATAAAATGTTGTTACACAAAGAATTAAAGTTTGCAAATACTTAAAATATAAAATACTGAAATGGAAACACCTATGTTGGTAAAATATATAAATATATTCATATATTTAAAGAAAAAATTGAATTTTGTAGTAGATTTTACGTCTATGTTTAGTTGTTTTCGAAGACCTGGTTCACTTTTCTTGCCTCGAGTATTGAACTGAATCATTTCGTTTCCGAGTAACTGAAAAATCATTGCAGCCCTATATTTTAGTATGATGACCACCATTTAACCTTGAAGCAGAGGTCAATGGTCAAATTTAACACCTGGAAAAGATTCCCAGGCCTTGACTTCTTACAAGATGTTTTCACATTCCGAACCCCTAAGAACATAAGGGAGATGTAGGGCCCATTTTAATAGGATAACAACCTTTGACATTAAACATGGATTATGGTGGCCTTCTTGTTTTTTTTTTTAAACTAGGCCAAAATTACTATCGGGCTAGCTTTCCTAACCATATATCTTTTGTGCAAATTTGATGAAGCTAGCTGCAATATTTCAATATTTAGAGCATTGGGAGCAGGTTGGAAGGCATTTGTGCAGCACTGGGAGAGTTCATTTTCATTATGAATGTCACTTTCATGAAGGAAATGGCAGCAGGCCCAATATTTTGAGTATTTTTTTACACAGATGAGCTGGGGCTAATATCACTGGTGACTTGTGTTTTAACTAGTCCATAAATTCTCTGTACGAGCATTTAGGGGGAACTTTAATGCTAGAGTATAATAAGGAAATAGAGTCTTTCTCATCCCAGAGTATTAGTTCTCAGCACATGGATGCTTTTAACATGACTGCAAGACAGAAGGATACAAAGGAAGATATGGCTTAAATAAGGGAAGTTTATTGCCAGCTGGATGAAGTTTCAGTGAATTAAAAGCCTGGTTGCAGTAAAGGCGAGTCGTAACAATAAATCCCAGAATTTTTGCATTTTCCAAATATGGCCAACATTAGCCTTATAAATGCTAAGAGGTTGTGTTCATAAGCAATATTTTATCATTACAAATGGACAGAAATCATTGAAATTACATTAAGCCGTCTTTCACTCCCTTTTAGTTTAACTATAATAAGTGAAATTCCCTTTTTAAGTACAAGTTACTACTATTTCATTGAAGGATCCTTTTCATTTAAATTTACCTTGTAATCTGGATTTCCTGGAAAAGTAGATTTTTTTCTGGTCCTATTTTTTTGTAGTTTTAATGCATTTGGAACTTTTTGTTTTGTTTTGATAAGCTTCAATTCTTGTTAGTGTTTGGGGATGTGCTAGAACGAAACGTTTTTGCAATCATGGATTCAGAGACTTTAGTAGAGGGTATGGCATAAGGTGAAGGTGAAATTACCACAATTGGTTTTTCTGACAGAAAAAATACCAGAACATAGTTGTGGCAAAGCAACAACCCGGGTGTACATTTTCCAATAACTGAATACATGTACCCACTTTCTGTACGAACCAACTGCAAGTATTATAAAGCAAATAATGGCAGTTTATGTAAACAATTTTATCCAGCATAAAATGTCAAAGATTTTGTAAAATAAGGGATAATAAATTAAAAAACAAAACCAACATTGTGACCCATTATAACATTGTAACCTTTTTGCCTCATTTCTTTCTGTGAGGTTTTCACTGAAATTGTGGTAATAACACAACAGAATTTGCTTTTTTACAGTCATTGAAGGAAAAAATACTGTCTTTTCATATATTTCCTTGTTGTTTTAGTGGGAGGCAACAAGATCCCTCAGTCTGTGTGTGGATATGTATATATTCATATGATATGTGTCCCTGTTGGCCTGTAAAAGGCTTGTTTGCATTCATGGCACTAGATTGGGCCTATACCTCATTTAATTAGGATGGAAAACCTAGCATTTCAAAATGTTTTGCACTATATTTTCATAGATTCCAGCCAGTGGTAAAAGTGGGATGATCTTAATTAAGTGGTGCCCAGACCCTTTACAAAAGTAATAATTTGTTTCCAGGGCTTAAAAACTATTCAAACTAATAGATTTTGATATTTTGTATGAGCCACACTTGATGTCTTGGATGTCACGAAGTGAATACACTCACATTTTGATTTTTTTTTAAACAATTTGAAATTTAAAATGGGTGATATTTCACCAAATTTAGGGGTTTTTAATTATTTTGGTGATTCATTAGCGAATAGAAAGCGTAGAAATAATGTTTATGTTAAAATATGATAAGAAGATATTGTCCATTAATATTTTGGATAAATAGGTTTTATAGTTAGATGAATATAGCATCTTTTGGTGTCATTTTTATCCCACATTAAGGGCTGTCAGGGTATTGTTTTCACCCATGGTGTCCAGATCGGTGGGCGGGCAGGCAGCGGGAAAAGTTTGTGTAAGGTGTAGGAAGTTGATACTTGGTAGGGACATTGGTTAGGGGGTGTAGGTGTGCAACGTCATGGTGTGACCTTTATTTGACCTTTGACCTTGCCGTAGTGACCTTGAGTTTGAAAATCTTGTCTAGGCTATATCTCGGAAACCGTAAGGTGTAGGAAGTTGATACTTGGTAGGGACATTGGTTAGGCAGTGTAGGTGTGCAACGTCATGGTGTGACCTTGATTTGACCTTTGACCTTGCCGTAGTGACCTTGACCTATAAAATCTTGTCCAGGCTATATCTCGGAAACTGTAAGGTGTACGAATGTGATACTTGGTAGAGACATTGGTTAGGGGTTGTACGTGTGCAATGACCTCTAATGCCTTGTCCGGGCTATATCTCGGAAACCATAATTTGTAGTAAGTTGATATTTGGTAGGGACATTGGTCAGGGGTTATAGGTGTGCAACATCATGGTGTGACCGTGCATATCTGATGCTTACCTTGATTTGACCATTGATCTTGCATATCTGATGCTTATCTATCTACTGGGATATCTGATATTATTTTATCTCTCTTATATCTATCTAATATCTTTTTACTTGAACCTTTGTTCTTGCACCTTTGAGTATCTTTTAATGTAGATTGAGCACTGTTAAAGTCATTTTAGAATTCATTAAGGGTTTTACTTTTGCAACTTCCCATTGTAACAGATGGTATTTCATCAAGTGAGCCACAGGTTTTGCCCCAACACCACACACAAGTATGTATTACCACATCTGTATGTATGGGTAATATTCAAAACATTCAAACCTTAATTCATCATACAAAACAAATATTAAAATGGGAAAGGACTTAAATGTTCACACAAATGTACAAGGTCACATTGGTATGGTTGAACAATATCAAAAACATGCAAATCATAATTCAACTGTGCGAAATGTGCATGTATAACGTCTTCTAGCTTCTAGGACAAACAGACTGGCAGGATCTTAATCTTTTCAGCCCAATAGCATTTCTGTCTGTTGCGGATTGACTGATTGCTGCTAATTTCGAACCCTGACTTGATTTGACCTATAATATATTGTCCGGGCATATCTCAACAACCGTAAGGATATGGATTGCTGCAACTGATTATTATATGCATGTACTTTTATATAATTTCCTTTGACAGCTATTCTCCAGTTAATAAATTTTTCAGCTCCATGATCTTTAGTTTACTGTATTGTTTTAATACTTAATCTTTATATGCAGTTTCTTAGATGTTATTTTCTCTACTCGAACATTATTTGGACACCGACACTGCTCTAAAAGTATGCCATTCTGTGTACTGTTTCACTATTTCTATATCTCATGGTGTTGAAAACTATTTCCTCAGGTTGTGGGGTACGGGCATCTGATACTATTTTGTTGATTTCTAAGACCCAAGTTACACTTCCACGGATGGTCCGCCGGATCACGCCAGGTTTCCTAATATAGAAAATGTTGAGTGATTTACAGGTCATATTTTGTGTCCGTAAGGTCAACTGTGACATCCATAATGTCCTTGTGAGATCCATAGTGGCATGCCGAGGTCTGTAGTGACATGCCAAGGATCAGATAAGATCCCTAGGGCGTAACAGAAAAATCAAAACTGTTGGATTTTTCCGTTAAGTCCGTATGGACCATAGTAGGGTGTGACGAGTACAAATAATTCGGGTCGATTGCTCGCAGATAAAAATTCGACTTGACATCGAGCCCTCGCGAAGTTTAGTATCCACCTCAACAGGAAATGACATCAATATGGCGGCTCCCGTAAACAAAAAAAAACATAATGATAAAAGCTTTGAATCGCTTGAATTAGCTATCGTCAGCAAATAATATCAATAACATTATGTTAAAAATGGTGGATTATGCGATTTAATGTAAATAAGGTGTGTTATTTATGTTTTATTAAGTAAAAAACATAACCGGTTCTGTAGGTTACTACATATACACAAGCATTCGATCCTAAGAATTCGGATCGAATTTTCGTGAAATTTGCCTCGCTCAATGAGTGTCGACTGCTCGGTTGCACCCCTTAGACCTTAGTATCCGTAGCTCTTCCGTATCCCATCCGTAGCTCATCCGTGAGTGTCCTTATTGTCCCTTAACCCATCCTGGATGTCCTTGTGGCATCCCTTTCATCCTTGACGCTTCTGCGCCAACAGATATCCCCAAAAATATTGTCGGATCTATTGTGGATCTGCTATGGACTGACACAGAAAGGGTTTGCGGATTTAAAAACAGTCAGAAGACCAATCCTTTGAGCAGTCTTTTCATCTGTAAACCTGTCTGTGGCAGTCCGTAGCAGATCCATGGCAGATCCGTGGCAGTTATGTAATCTTTTACATGACCCACCCTCACCCCTGTCAGTTACAATATATGGAACCGTGGCATATATCCGTGGGGGATCCTTAGATGTGTAACTGGCCTCTAAGTGTTTTGTGATGTCTGAATTTGCATTTGGGTAAGTTATCAAATGTCTATGCAGAATCTAAATTTTTATAATTCATAATTTGCAAAATCATGAAGAAGTGTGCTAGCCGTGTTGCAGGTGCAACTTTCTTTGCAATTAGGGAAAACTTTCAGTTCAGACAAATTTTAGTTTATATAATGTCATGATGTGATATATCCTGCCTTTTACATCAGCAGTAAGACAGGTCTCGTGAGCTTACATATCCAAACATGTACAAGTGTTTTGGGACCAAATATCTGTGTGCATGTTTGAAAAAGATGTGGTACAAATTTAACCGTTTAGCAAGGTTAGAGCTGTCCCGATATGACCCTAGTTGTTCAACAGGACATTAAAAGCCAGTTTGAAACTTTGAAGTAAAATGGGAACGGCTGACCCTCAACTGATTGTACAGTGAACCTATATTCTGTAAACATACTTTGAGGATGATATTTCGCTTAGATAATATTAGGTTCATGAAATAAAAGACATGGTCTTGTACAGAAGATTAGAACATTATAAATATAGGACAGTGAATTTTAGAAGTTCGGATGGTAGAAAGTTTCATGGTATTTCTCCAAGATGATTTTTATTTGAATCCATTTTATTTAGATTTTCTACCCATATGTATTGTGCCTATTTATAAAAACATTGACCCGATACAATAGAGCCACATAATTCTAGGAATTATCAGTGTATTTAATGTATTAATCACCTTGCCATTGGACTTTTTCATTGGATTTTGCTGTTGGGTAGAGGGGGAAAACAAACATAGTTAAGCATTTATACAGAGTTTTTTGTCCCAGGAAATAATAATGAAAATAACCCTTCTCGATTCTTCTGTACAAACAATGAATATGCTGTGTTTCCATGCAAGTTATCTGAGATGACTGTTTATCCTTATAACTGTCTTTTGGTTTGGCTTCGGGTTAAAAATAACCCAATTTTGAAGAAATATTTCAGTATTTTCATAACAGCAATTTCCTATTTTCATGTTATTAGTCACCCTTCAACAGCCAGAAACAACCACTGCAAGTCTGTCAAGTTCACACTTTTATGCATCACATACATGGAAACATCGCCTTAATCTTTCTTTATGTCACTGGGTAGATTAACAACACCCCTACGGTCAACTAACTCTCACTGGATACTTTTTTATCAAATCATTCCTACCACAATTTACCTTTACTCAAACATGTCCTTTGTTTTTTCATGAGCAAAATAACTTGCCCATTCCAATAGTACTTTTGTGTGTGGCTGAAACAACATTCCTTGATGAAAATTTCTGTTAGCCAGTGGAAGACCTTGATTTACCTTCAGTATTGTTGTTATTATTGATACCTGTGTGTAGTGCCCCATTGAATGTGCATTGTCCTTTTCAAAGAGGGAAAATTCTATTGGTTTTGGAAAAGTGCTGGGCGAAATATGAGTCCTTGGTGGATATTGCTGACATCAAGGTGCAATCTTTTAAGTTGAATCGAAGGGATCAGATGAATAGCTCCACTTAACAGGATAAATTTTAATTCAAAAGGCTCTCTTAAGTGACCCAGTATGTACTTTTGGACTGGCCTAAACTGCTCCTCTAACTGTCGTCTACCAGTATTTGCCAGAACAAGGTTTTTAAAATGTTTTTTTTTTTTTGACAATTACGTTACAATTTCATGAACAGGGTACTTTTAAACCTGTTAAAATATTGCATATTTCCATGAATAACATGGGTTAAACAAAATAAATTACAAGTCAGAGTATTTTTCATATAACTTTCCTTATTTTAACAGATAATTTACATATTTTCAAATAATTTGTTTTCATCAGCTTCCATATTTGCTTAATTTTTACTTCCAGATGCCTACAACTAAAATCAAAGTAGCCCATTTGGGTCAGTTATTGGCATTTTCCAACCCAAATCACATCCTTAATTATTACAGGAAGAAACAGTGTTTGAAAGAGTGTTGCTCCACCTAAAGTAACATGTGTTGCACACACCTGGGAAAACAACCAGAAATCCAGTTTTTATGCAGTCACTCTGCGGTGTGGGCGTACATGTACACGTGAACAACTTCTCCTCCTAAACTACAAGACCCAGAGACATGCGTTTTTTTCTTTAAAAGATACCTTAACTATCGAGGATGAAAAATTGTTCTAGGCATGCAGATCTGTTCGTTCGTCTGTTCCCCAGAGCCATTACAAGTCAGGTACCCCCACCCAAAGTGTGAAAATTTCAACACTTTATCACAATTTTCTCATTCACTATTGCAGGGATTTTTCTCATATCTTGCATATATATATACTAGGCCACTAGTAGATTACCTTGTGTGAGTATTAGACCTGGATATGTCTTAATTTTTTTTTATTTTTTAAATAAGTTTTAATGCATTAAAATTCATGAAATCATGCACTAAATTTCTTTACTTTCTCACTTTATTTTCATGCAGTAAATCACTTATTTTCTCATTGACTATTGCAGGGATTTTTCTCGTACATTGCATATATGTACTAGGCCACTAGTAGATAACCTTGTGCGAGTATCAGGCCTGGATCTTTCTTAATTATTTTTTTATGAATTTTTAAAATAATTTTTAGTGCATTAAAATTTATGAAGTCATGCACTGAATCACTTATAACTTGAAAAGTATTACATTTAGGGCATTTGTCAAAATATGTTATTCAGCTACTTTTTCCATAGCTACAACATGGTGAGTAAATTGAGTGTCTATCCCAATAGCTAAGTGAGTAATACTACTTTTTTTACTTTTCAGTACCTCCCGTAATGAGTAAATCACCTATAACTTGAAAACTATTGCATATACATAAATTTGTTTAAATATGTTATTCAGCTTCTTTTGGGTCAGCTATAACATAGTGAAATTGTAGACCTGTAGCTCATTACATAGCTGAACAATAGCTATTTTCAGGTTCTCACTCTTGAGTAAATCAGTTGTAACTTGAAAACTATTGCATTTACAGTATTTTGTTTAAATATGTTGTTCACCTACTTTTGGGTCAGCTATAACATAGTCAATTTCAGACCTGTAGCTCATTACATAGCTGTGTAATAGCTACTTTGAGGTTATCATTGTTGAGTAAATCAGTTGTAACTTGAAGACTATTGCATTTACAGTATTTTCTTTAAATGTGTTATTAACCTACTTTTGAGTCAGCTATACCACAGTAAAATTACAGCCCTCTAACTCATTGCATAGCTGAGCAAAAGCTACTTTGAGATTCTCTCTGTTGACTAAATCAGTTGTAACTCGAAAACTTCTTTCAATTCTCAAAACACACAGTCAGCTGACACAGAGCTCGTTCACGGGCACTGATTGCTTGTTTAATTTGTATGTGTTCAAAGTGACAAAAGTCCCAGTTGTACAAAATGGCAATGTGACTTGGTATTTGTTTCCAGGTATCTGAATAACAACCGCATTGGTCGGCTGGAGAAAGGAACGCTGGACAACCTACCAAATCTGGAGATACTTAAACTGGGCAAAAACCAGATAGAACGTCTGGCAGCTGAGGTATTCAAGAGGCTGAACCAGCTGAAGCAACTGTAAGTAATTTTTACAATCACTTTTTCATTTTTTCAGATTTATCACTCATTCCATTATGCTAACCAATAGGTACAGTGTGGAAATTCAAAGTCTTGGTGACTGACCAAAAGGAAACTTGACACCAGTGTGCAGGTTTGAAGGTTGCAGTATTATTTAGTAGGGACGGACCGGTATCAAAGATGCGTAGATCTGGAGGTCGCCAAATCAAATGTGTACCATTTTTAGAGCTCCGCGTTTTATTACACCCCAACCAAACATGAATGTTTCCTCTTATGACATCACAATAAAAGTCCCCAAATACACAAAATATGGGTTAAAAATGTGCAATTTCTTCAAATTTCTGGTTTGTTTCCAGTATTTTAAGTTTTCCTTCCATTATATGGGCTGACAAATGAGAATAAGGTTATAAAGTGTTGTAGCCAAAACATGGCATTTCTGCTCAAAGTACTCTCTATAATAGTGTGTAAATGCAGGAAAATATGGGACAAAAGCTTATACTGTAGGCGCACTCTGTGACGCTCGTGCTTTTGAAAGCGCCCATCCACAATCCTACGTTATCGCTCATAAATTACTAATTTGTCGTGAAATTTGATTAATTTATATCCATTTTCAATAAAATTTTCCTTAGTTTAGCCGATATGTCAACTTTTATTGCATTGAGATTTGTTTACCAACCGCATATTTTACTTCCAATCGGTGTGTGCTAAGACGCGGTTTCCCCAAATTCGGGTTATTTTTTCCGAAATGCCCAGCTGATTTTCATTGTCGTAAATGCCAATCCCCAACTTTTTCAAATATTTGGTCTCGTTGCCCATGGGCATTACAGAGCGCGGCACCGGTAATTTCTTCAAATTCTGGGTATGTTTCTAAAATTTTAACGCTTCCTTCCATTATATGTGTTGACTAGTCTGTAAATGCAGGAAAATATGGGACAAAAGTTTCTTCAGATTCTGGGTATGTTTCTAAAATTTTAACTAGGGACGTCACGACTCCAAATATTTCATGTCAACTAATCGGTAAGTACTATTCGTGTCAACACCAAATAGCTGTCAAATTTATAAAACAACCAAAAATTTTAAGTTTCATATTGTAAAAAGCATTGAAAATGATACGGTTTTACGTGAATCCATAAACAATGCAGAAAACGTGGCTGTTTTTGGATTTAAGCTTATTTTGTGTGACAATTTGGACATATTTCATAGATTCAGACCTTCTGCCATTTTTTACACTACATTGAGCGATTATTCCGTCTTTAAAATATGAACCGGTTAATAGCACTATTCTAACCGTTGTCGATTAGTCAGCTAGTCATGACGACCCTAATTTTAACACTTCCTTCCATTGTAAGTGTTGACTAGAAAAGTGGCGGTTTTAAAATCTCATCAGTGTTTCAGTAAAATGTGTTTGATACAGAGATACCGGGCCCACCGACCCATTCCTGTTGTTCAGTTAAATTAAGTGACATGATTATGCCAAGCTTTATTACTCACAAAAGATATTTAATATTGCAAAGCAAATAGATGAACTGACTTTATGAGGACAACAGTTTTAATTTGCTTTTTCAATAAAATCAGTCGTTTTTAGATATCTGCATAGCCACTTAAAAGCTACAACTATTCATCTGACTTCTGCTTTGAATGACTCAACTGTACTTTTAACTTTCCCTCAGAAGTAAATCTGTGGCATTAAAGTTACTGTGTTTAAGTATATATCACAACATGACAGATATACATTGTATGTTATTTCAAAGTTCACCGGGTTCACTTCATCTTTAACCAGTTACCTTGAGCACCTTTGGAAGAACATAATTTGTATACATTTGTGAAGGAATAAAATCTCAGATGTAAATTGGAGTGTAGAACCAGATGATAGTTATCTGTATCTCTTCCAATTAGCATCTTTCAGGCTGGTTTTCTTTGTTGCTGTACATTTGTATGGAATACCTGGAGAAAGTTGTCATGCAATTGAAAAAAAATTAAACTTAGTGTTTCCATTTTGGTGACTTTTGAAGACCACATCCCATTGTAGATGAATATGTAGCTTCATTCCAAGAATAGTGAATTAGTTAACTAAAAATTTCTCAGAAAATAAATAATACAGGAATCAGTACAAGTTAGTGGTTGCATCGTTCACAAAAATCAAACTGGTTAGCCGGATTTTGAAACAAAATTCCTCGTCTTATACACATGTCATGAATGTGGTGAATATTAAAAGCAAGTGTACTCGAGTTATAATTGTATCCACTGGATAGCATCCAGTGTATACTATGGATTACACCTGAGTACACTGCCACCGCGGCAGTGTATAGAGATTTTCTCAGTACCCATCTAGAAGCCAGGATATTATAGGTAGACTTCTCATATATGCAGGATATATTCATAACCATAAAATCTTGCCTGGGAATATTTTTGGCCTCATTTGAAAACCAAGATGGCCGCCACAGGCGTTTTTCGACTTTCAGTAAGGAGTTTTGTTGGCCGTCTAGAGCATAGGTTGTTCTAAGTAGAGATTTCAAATTCACAGGATATCTTCATCATTACAAAATCTTGACTGGAAATATTTTTGGCCTTATTTTGAAAAACAAGATGGCCGCCACAGGCATTTCTTATCAGTCATGAAAAATGCTTGTATCTCCCTTATTATTGGTCCTAGAGGTTTGCAATGTGAAACCAACCTATAGGAAATCATGGGCTAGGAATCTTCTGATGTAGTCAGATTTGACCTTGGGCCCTTCCTTCAAGGTCAAATGAGGATAGCAAAATTTAAAGGTGCTTATAATAATTCACTTATTATTGGTCCTAGAGGTTTTCAATGTGAAACCAGTGCATAGGTACCTCTTGGGTACCTATGTCAGGTTTATCAATTTGTATTGATATTTCTCATGGTAAGGCATTCTTCACTGCTCCTTGACAACTCTATGAGGCTTTGATACTCAATTAAATGCTAAACTAATTGCAACTGTCGGGAATTAGTACTGAACATAAAGTTACTTTGGGATCACTTCTGGATCAGTTCCTTTCCTACAGCGACACATTCCTTATCTGGCGGAAATGTTCTTTGGTGTTTCTAATGTTTGGGAGACTGTTGAGATCATTTCACAGATAGACTAGAATTTGGACTCCAGGTTTGCAAGAATCACACAAATGTGTTCCAAACTTGCAAAACTGGTAAGTACACTCATTAAAGAAAGTCCCCAAACCATTTGTAACAGTGGAACAACCCTTTTAACAAGAGGTAAAGTACAAGTTTGAAGGTTACAAATCCTACCTGGCTGGTGCCAGTGTATTGTATGTATTACTCTGTCATAGTCGGATTGACTAGTTTGTATCAGTGTGTACAATCAAAACTAATTACTCCTTTGTAGAAGGTAGCTAGACCTTGTCTATAATTACTCTCCACTGATATTGAGGGATGCCAGTTTGTATTTTTGTGTGTTTGAAGCAAGCCCCAGCTTGTCACTATTCAGGTATATTCTTGTCATTTCAAAACTTTCTATGGAGAAAATTGGGTATAATTAACATGTCTCAGTGAATATTGAAGGTAAAATTGTATCTTCAAAACATTAAAAGTCACAATACATGCATAATTTCTGCCATGAAAAGTGCTTCAACGCTCAAAGAATTCAGACATATGTCATACCCGTGATTTTCAAAATGCATGAGATAAGGAAAACACTTGTCAGTTGTCAAGCTGACTAATATTTTATATCATCCTCAATACTTTTTTGGGTATAAAGTGTTTGTGTCAGGTAAATTATAAGGTTCTAAATGATAACAGTATCTGATCATTTCTAAGGACCAGGCATTTCCACCAAGTGTACGAAATTTAGAATTTCTTAAAAAGACATCTTTATATTATGAGTGTTTACAGATACATGAAATAAAGAAATGAATTATTAATTTCACCACTGTCCAACAAAGAACAACTTGAAGCAACGTAAATTGAAATTCCACAATAAATTTTAAAAATCTAAGTCACAAAAAATGTTATAAGCGATAAGAATTTTGTGCATTTCATAGAAAGATAAAGGATTTCCCTTTGGCAGAAAGGCAAATACCAGATATTTATCATCAGTCCACATGTAGTATTATTTGAATATCATTCTTATAAAAAATATTCAGTGTGTTTTAATTACCGTGGGTCTTATAGATTTGCGAGTTTTATATTTTGTTTATGAGCTTATTTCACTTTCAAATATTATTCTTTATTGAATTTTAAAGTATTTTTTACCCCACAGCCCTTAATGTCGGGGTATTGGTTTCACCCATGGTGTCCTGATGGGCAGGTGGGTGGGTGGGCAGCAGGAAAAAGTTTGTCCGCCCTGTATCTCAGAAACCGTAAGGTGTAGGAAGTTGATACTTGGAAGGGACATTGGATAGGGGGTATAGGTGTGAAACGTCATGGTGTGATCTTGATTTGACCTTTGACCTTGCCGTAGTGACCTTGAGTTTGAAAATCTTGTCCGGGTCATATCTCGGAATCCGTAAGGTGTAGGACGTTGATACTTGGTAGGGACATTAGTTAGGGGTGTAGGTGTACGACCTTGTCATAGTGACCTTGACCTATAAAATCTTGTCCGGGCTATATCTTGGAAACCATAACGTATAGGAAGTTGATATTTTGTAGGGACATTAGTTGGCGGGTGTAGGTGTGCAAAGTCATGGTGTGACCTTGATTTGACCTTTGACCTTGCCGTAGTGACCTTGACCTATAAAATCTTTTCTGGGCTATTTCTCGGCAACCATAAGGTGTAGGAAGTTGATATTTAGTAGGGACATTGGTCGGGGGTTATAGGTGTGTAACGTCATGGTGTGACCTGGATTTGACCTTTGATCTTGCATATCTGATGCTATTGTATCTCTTTATAGGATACGTGATACTATTTTATAAATCTCTCTTATATCTCTCATATCTTTTTACTTGAATCTTGGTTGTTGCACCTTTGGGTGTTTTTTGATGTAGATTAAGCACTGTTAAAGTCATATTAGAATTCATTTAGGGTTTTACTAAATTGCAAGTACCTATTATGGCAGATGGTATTGCATCAAGTGAGTCACAGGTTTTACCCCAACTCCACATATAAGCATGTATTGCCACATCTGTATGTATGGGTAATATTCAAAACATTCAAACCATAATTCGACCATACGTAATTGTGATATTTTCATTGACAGCTATTCTCCAGTTAATAAATTTTACAGCTTCATAACTTTTAGTTTACTAAATTGTCTTGTTTTAATACTTAATCTTTACATCCAGTGCTCTGAAAGTATTCCAATCTGTGTACTGTTTAACTACTTCTAGGGACGTCATCGTGTAAAAGTTTGCTGTCTCGATACCATGAGCAAAACAGTGGGCGATATCATGGTATTGATCGCTAAGTTAATATCTATATTTCAGCTTTATATTTTTAATTCAAAACATTATAAACCCTGTAAATTTTCCGAAATAACATAGATTTTTACTTTATTACGGGTAAAATTCAAGAATCTTCACTTTAGAATAAACTTGAGAGCCATTTCCACTTAGGAGTTCAGGCTCATGTACACCCGTGTATTTGATTTTCACTAACGTAACTAAACCCCGGAGATTGGGTTATGAAGACAATGCTCGATATCGTGTGCGGACTTGAACCATCAGCGATATGATGATATCACGGTACACAATGATGTCCCTAACTACTTCTTTATCTCATGGTGTTGAAAAATATTTCCCCAGGCTGTGGGGCACAGGCATCTCTGATGCTATTTTATGATTTTACAAACATCAGGTTATCATTATAGCTTTTGGAAAAGTAAAATTAGATAGTCTAAAATTCACTAAAAATGGCAACACTTATATTTATTAAGACCCTGTGCAATTAATATGGCCATGGCAGTACAACAGCAACACATACAAACACTAGCGAGTGGAGTTGCCTCAATTTTCATGGTCGATTATTCGTCCATTTTTCTGACCGATGATCGACCCATAATCGACTTTTTTACTTCACCGTTGGCTAATATATCATAAACACTTTCCAGGATAAATTATATTTCATTCCGGTAAGAATAACGGTGTTTCCGACATTTAGAATCTACCAAAAGCACCCACTTCCGGTAAATATGGCGAAAGTTATAAACAAACACAAAATTCATAATAGATTTATTAAAGGAAAGTTTAGAAAACTGCGTAAAATATAAAAATTACTTGGATATTGACACATAAAGAAGGGTAAGATTTAATCGATTTCTAGAAGTTGTCAGTGACCGAACGCGATTGTACCATGACACCGACGATTGATCGAACATTGGTCTAATCGTCCACCCACTAAAATGTTTAGTGATAAATTTTCTAATGTTTATAGCCTTGCTACCAATTATCGCCAAGTACCAATTATTGTCACCAGTAAAAGTAAAATATTCATTTTCAGCAGTGGCCACATATTTTGAAAGCCTCTTGTTGTATATTTGTTATTCACTTTGGAAATAGTTTTATTGTATTTGTTTACCTTGGGATGCCACTTTTGGCCAAGAGCAGGGTAGGTCGGTTGCATAACACTTTACTGCCAAGTTGCGTCTATTTGAATTCTGTCTGGTGATAATTGGTACCCGGCGAAAATTGGTTGCAAGGCAGTATGAGTTATGAAAAACATATAACATTGTTTTGCTTGGGACAATAGCTAACAGAAACTTTAATTTAAAACAGATGCCAGATATTGCAACATTTGTGAAATACCATGATCATTTCAGTTGTGATTTTTGCTGTTCCTTTATAGCCTTATGATTCACCCAATATTTCACACACTGTAGTAGATTTCAGATATTATACAGTTCATCATTTTCTCCCCACTGGTGCAAGGCAGTTAATAAGGGAAAGACACTTTTCATTTCATGAGTTTAGATCATGCAGACTTGACCATAAAAAGCAAGCTTGACTTTAATAGAAGTCCACCATCAGTGATCACCCACCCCTCCCCAACACACACACACACACACACATTGTGACTAAATATACATTTCCATGTAGCTGGTTGATGGTCAAGTAACTCTCTGGATGTCTATGTACCATGTGGACGAAATACTATTTCAATCAATTTCAAGAATAGTGAAGTAATAACCCCCCCCCCCCCTCCTCCCCCCAGCAGCCAGCTAGGTCCTCAGTGGCCTAGTGGGTTAGCAGGTGTGGCACTAGTCACAGGCTGCTCCCACAGAGGACAATTCTGAAGATGCGTCTCGGTATGACCCTGGCTGTTGACTGCTTACAACCTCGACTTTGACCAGCAGCATTCAAGTAATATTCAACAAAATTACCAAAATATAAAAATAATGGCCATTTCTCAGAGTCCTCAGCAGCTGAGAAGGTTGATCAGTTTGTGATTAAATCTCTTTTCTATCAGCTATATGGTCGTGGGTACGAGTCCAACCCATGGCAACAAGAACATGTTGCATGCACTACGGCCCTGTACTCGTATGACCCAAGCTGTTGAAAAGGATGTGATCCACAACTTCCAAATTGGTTATATGGAAACTTGGTTTAAGTTGTTCTGGGCATGAATGTCCATCATTGAGATGTGTAAATTGCTTTTGTTCATTAGCTGTGATTTCTTTTTGGGATAGAACGGTTCAATATCAGTGTGTGAATTGCGTTAAAGGACAAAGTATGAAAATTTGCTTCAGCATTCAAAGTCCAATAATCAAAGACCATACCTTAAAACTTAACTTAAAATAAACACAAATTCTATGAAACATTTGTCGTATGTAAGAAAAATAGGTTGAAATCATCATAGATGACACAAAGTTTGTGATAAAGCCATTTGCGGTAACAGTAACATGGTGTCCTAGGTGACAAATTTCACATATCATGGCAAATTTCACGTTTGTTACTGCATCTCTTGGGCATTTTGCCCATAAATAACATCCCTGGGTTTCTCCAAATTTGCAGTTTAATGGACCAACTGTTTTATCCACAGAAAAAGTTATTAATGTTTACTAGTTAATAAAGTAGTTTATGCACCATTAATGCAGGGCCAACTGTTTTATCCACAGAAAAAGTTATTAATGTTTACTAGTTAATAAAGTAGTTTATGCACCATTAATGCAATAAAAAAACCTCCCAAAGTCAATCGAATGACTCTTCTTTATTGTTGTAGTTGATCATTACTGAATTTTTAAAAAAATGTTATATTTGATCTATTTTGTATAAATAGACAAACAGCTAGTAATAGTATCCACAGGATAGCATCCGGTGGATACTATTGATTATGCATGAGTACGCCGCCGCCGCAGTGTGTAGAGATTTTCTCGTTACCCCTCTAGAGGCCAGGGTATTATAGGTAGACTTCTAAAATTTGCAGGATATATTCATAACCATAAAATCTTGCTTGGGAATATTTTTGGCCTCATTTTGAAAAACAAGATGGCCAACACGGGCATTTTTCGACTTTCAGCAAGGAGTTTTGTTGGCCCTCTAGAACAAAGGGCATTATAGGTAGAGATCTCAAATTCACAGGATATGTTCATCATTACAAAATCTTGACTGAAAATATTTTTGGCCTCATTTGAAAGACAAGATGGCCACCACAGGCGTTTCTTTTCAGTCATGAAAAGTGCTTATATCTCCCTTATTATTGGTCGTAGAGGTTTGCAATGTGAAACCAACCTGTAGGAAATCATGGGCTGCGAATCTTTAAATGTGGTCGGATTTGACCTTTGGCCCCTCCTTCAAGGTCAAATGAGAATAGACAAACTTAAAAGAGCTTATAACTCGCTTATTATTGGTCCTAGACGTTTGTAATGTGAAACCAAGCCATAGGAAATCATGGGCTAAATGGCTTGGTTAAAATGGCTTGGTTATGATTTTTAGTGTTAATTTAACACAGAGTTGAACTTGAGTCGTGCACCAATGGTCAGTCCTGTTTAATAAAAACTTCTGCTGTGAATTTTCAGGCAATAGGCCTTTGTCAATAGATAATATTCTCGATAAACCTGATAGTAGAACCTCTATTTTCCGACCCTCTAATATACTGTAGAAGACGGAAAACTGGAAACCTATTTGCTGACCAAAATACTGATCTGGCTACCTTCTGTTTTCTTGATCGAATTTCCCTTTCGGTAACCGGTTCTAAAATTTTCATTCAACCACTATACTACTTTATTATCCAAATTTTCAATTATCCGACCTCAAACTCATTCTCCTGACTCCATTTAAGCCTGTTATTTTGGCCCTTCTGATAGGGAACATAATTGTTACTCCCCAGAAGGGTGGGATAATAGAGGTTCTACATTATTTATTCCTATATAAAAATGAATTTTCCTGATCAAAGTTTAAATCAATGGAATTGTCAGTATTTTGAGTGAACCCTTGTGCTGGGAAAATGTATATCCTCAGCATATAAGTTCACAAATTATATGCAGATAAAACATGAAGAGAGATTGGACACTGTATAAGCAGAACAAGTTAAAGTTGAGCTTAGGTATAAGTTTTGAAGCCCAATATGAGAGAAATGACTCATAAGTGGAGATTTGCCAAAACTAGAACCACACACCATTTCGATATTGGAAGTTCTTATTTATACAAGTCTACGGTATTTAGCACAGATAACAATATTATACCAGAAATATGAAATAGGTAACTTGATAAACTAATTGTCAGTAGGTATGTAAAAAAATGGTTACAGTTGGCTTAAAAATGGTTTTATTTGTCCCATTGTGTGGCAAACACTAAACACTGTGTTTATAAACATCACTGGCCTCCTTTGCAGGAGATTTTTTTTTCTTTCAGGAAGGTTTAGGGCATTAGGCCATGAAATAAGTTATGAAGGAATCAGGGTAAAAACTCACACCACTGCACCTCACTAGTGCCTGTGTACAAATGTCCAATTTGTCCTTGTCATCTGATAAGAGTCCCAAACATGATAGGTAACTCGATAAACATCTTGCTTTATATGGCTTGATGAATTTCTATACAGGTAGAAACAATAAATCTCACCAAGCAGAGCGTTTGGTGTGTATCTTAATAGAAGTAATGTCTGCGTAAATATTATGGCAAAAAATTGTCTTTGTTACATATTTATCACCAAAAGCTCTTCCCATTTTGACATAAATATTGAATTTTTCAAGGTAATGACCTGAACAAAGTGTCTTACTAATCTTGTGATAGTTGTCTATAACAAGACATAGAATTCAAATTGTCATGTTTAAGTTAACTTTATCTTTAGAAAATATTTAAGCCATCTTGACCTCGGGTCTCCCTTTCTAATAGCAGATCAGTAGAATGTGCAGAGATTCTGTTCGGTCTGGTGTTTTTGTTAGCACTTACAAAGTAAAGCCATAAAATATGATTTACTGGCCAATAAACTACCAGGTTTTTCTGGCATTAAAGTGTGTTAGAAAAGTCTGTGTAGCTATCTTAAAGCCAGGCAAAACTATGTTGATCATTTGGCGAGGATGAAAATAGCATCACTTGTGCAATTTTTGTCAAATTTAAAGGAAACTTTTTTATTTCCCCTTCATGCTGCTGTCTGTGTTGTCATATGTCAGTAAGATACAATTGTATGAAGTTCTTAAACAAGTCTGTTGAAGATTTCTTTTTAATATAGAATTGAAGGGTTCCTCCTTAAGGGGCCTTAACCTACTGTCTCCGATTCCTGGTTAAGTAAATGCATTGTTACTGAATTTAACTGAAAAGGTTCAAATGTAAAAAAAATATTCAATAAACAATTAACATTAAATTGTTGTATTTGCAAGCCTTGGAATCTGTCTTATTTGAAGAACAATTCAAGGAAATAAACTAACTTGGAAATCAGTAAATAATATTGAATTAGTATTGAATCTTAAAATGGATTTTATATCCATTATGATTATAAAATATTTCAAGAATTGAACATTGAAGAAATCATATGAAAACAGATATTTGTCAAGTTGTTTAGTTTTACTGTCACTTTTGGTAGCAACATAAATTTGAGTAAAGTTCTCCTGGTAGAAAGCCCTGTTCTTTCATGGTGACATTCGGATTACACTTCCCATCTTTGTGACTAACTTGACTAATTGTCCAGTCTGTGAAATCTCACTGAAATTTGCTTCTTGTTAGTTTTCAAGGGATGACCTCAGTGGCTAGTTTCACATATACTAGCACCCTTCCGGCAACAACAAACCATAAACTGACTGAGTTATCAACACACTGTAGATCTTGTAATTAGGGCTGCAACGATTCTTCGGTTACTTGGAAACGAAACGATTCAGTTTAATAATCAAGTGAAGAAAAGTGAACCGGGTCTTCGAAAACGACAAAAATTAAACATAAAATGTACTACAACATTTGATTTTTTCTTTAAAATGAGTATATTTATATATTTTTCTAACATTTGGTGTTTTCGCTTTCAGATTTTATGTTTTAAGCATTTGTAAACTTAAAATGTGTGTGTACCAATGTTTTTATAATACGGTATTTTAATAGAACATACTTCGAAGAATCCTCAAATCTGGCAGTATAAAAATGGTGATAAATGCGTCTTTACAAAATTTCATGAAGTATCAACATTCTATCCTGGTGTACGTATTTAAACCATTTTATAAGGTGTAATATGTCAAAATATGATGCAGTTTATTTCGTTGGTGATAATCAAGCGATTAACCGAGTCCAAGTCAAGACGCATTTTCGGGCTCACTTACAGCCTTACTTGTAATCCATAGTGACTGTTTGGGATGAGTAGAACTTCCCATTTCTGACTCCTTAACAAGAAAACTAATCTGTACATCTCTGAAGTTGTGCTTTGGTAAATAACTAAATATATGATTTTGCCCTTTGCTAATGAGGGCAAACTATGTTGATACCCAGATGATATCTTTATTGTATGTTTTTATATACATGTAGACTGAACATATCATAGGTTGATCTAGGGGTCCTATCCAATTTTCCGCTAGGCATTTTGAACAAATGATGAAAAAGGGTGGTTTATTTTTCCAGGGTTGTCAACGATGAGACCTTTGGACTCCTGTGGAAAAAATATGAAACTTCTCAAAACATTTCATTAATTGGGTTGTCTGTTGAAGTTTTGTTAATGTATCATGTTCATATAAATAACTATTTTTGGGGAAGAAGTTAATCACTAATTAATGTTTTTGTTTGTTAATAAATGAAACTCGATATAGTTTTGTGTGTACTCCTGTTACAAATGTTTAATTTGATTTCAGGTCAGTTTTGTATTCTGTAGATGTGAAATCAGACGGCAAATGTGAATATTATTATTAAATGTTTTTTTTGTTTTGTTTTTTTTTTGCAGTGACTTGTACAGAAATAAACTACAAGTGATTGCTGGTTTGACCTTCAGTGGCCTTGAGAAGCTGTCCACCTTGAAACTGAAGAGAAATAATATCACACAGCTTTCAGATGGAGCCTTCTGGGGTCTCAGTAACATCAACACTCTGTAAGTTTAAAAAAATACATATATTTAGACAGAGCTTAAACAAGTAGCAATTAAACTATGTTGAAATATATCTAGTGCATGATCAAAACACATATCTAATCGTCCCACCACTACCAACAATGTTTGAAGTAGTTTTACAGTTTACTGGGTAACTTACAAACATCTCAAATTTGGACTCCAAAATACATTTGAAATCACCAAATTACTACACAAAATGCTATTTTCTTTCAACTACATAGTGAAAAAAATATATAATTTGGTGACATCCATTCAAAATATCAAAGGATTATATGTTACTGTCATATTTTTAATACGTGACAAGATTTTAAGATAGATTTTCACTGCATTTCTTCCGTTTTGAAGCTTTACTTAGAAGATTAATCTAGAGCAAACTAGCTAGTCTGTCGCAAGAGGAGACATCAAACCTAAAGTCCGATTTCACAGCATTAATCTGTATTCCCATATGGGTGATAGTTAAAATACCGGTAGACTGCTAGTAGTGTAAAAGACAACTTTCCTTATTTTTCAATTTTCATTGTTTCTATGTCTATTGTCTAATGTACAACCATGAAACAGTTGTAAAGCTAATACTAATGTAACTAATACTAAACCAAACAAACCAAAGTTCATCAAATTTTTGTTTTTGAAACTCTTTCTGGCAATCAGGTATAAGTGTATTTAGGAATGGAAAACAAATAATATTAAAAGTTGAAAATGAATAAAAAAAAACAAAGCCAAAAGGGGTTTCGGTTTACTAGTGCGAGCTGCAAAGCCATCCGACAGGAGTAGTGCACTGAGGCAGTCTCCCATACAAATACTAAAGTAGCCCATTGCTGCTTAATTATATCCCCAGACGAAAGTCGGGGATATATTGGATTCAGGTCCGTCGCGCCGCCGCCGCCGCCGCCGCCGCCGTAGAAATTTCCTTGTGGACGCGATAACTCAAAAACAAATTAATATTTTTTTTTCAAACTTGGTACACATGTTAAGGGTGCCCAAAGGAAGATCCCTATTTTAAGGTGACCTTAAACTCCCAGTAAAAAAGAACTTATGGCCACCTTAAGGTCAGAAATTGCACTTTTGGCCACTTAGAGCCCTGTAGGTCACAAACTATGATGCTCAGCTGGCTGAAATTTTACCTGACAACACATTAATATGTTCTTAGTACATGTGCCGAAAATCATGACTTTAAGTTGAGGAGAAAATTGTGTTTGAGGCCCATAAATACCCCCACTTAGGGATTTTTTGCTATACTTTACACATATTTTGCCCTATAATTTGGAAGTGATAATTCTGATGAGTCTCAAACTGCGCTAGGTATAACTTTGATATGTAATCCTTGTCTGTAGAAAATTTTAGGGCTGTAGGTTTACCCAAAGGGGTCAACTTAAGGTCTCAAAAGTGCCCACAGAGACCCAATTTATGCACTTTTTGCCACTTTCAAGCACTGTAGCTTTCAAACTATGTCTCTCATCTAAGTTAAATATCATCTGGGAATATATCTATGTGTTTTCTTATATGTGCCCCAACATTTAGGCCTTTAATAGACAGTTAACCTGTGTATCAGGACCATAAACACCCACCCGAGTGACCCTTATAAGACATTTTTCACATCTTTTTCCCTGTAACTTGGAAATGGTAAGTCTGAGAAGTTTCAAACTGTATTAGATATATATTCTGTGTGTAATCTTAGTATGTAACAGATTTTAAGTCTGAAGCTTTAATTTTGAAGGTCAAATTGAGGTCTCTAAAAGGCTCCCAAAGACCCAATATTTGGACTTTTTGCTACTTTTAAGCCCTGTGACTGTCAAACTATGTGACTGATAGAGCTCAAATCCTATCTGAGAAGATATTAGTATGTTATTTTTATATGTGCCAAAAATTAAGGCTTTAAGAAGACATTTAACCTGTGTATGAGGACCATAAATCCCCACCCGAGTGAGCATTTTTAGACATTTTTCACATATTTTTCCCTGTAACTTGGAAATGGTAAGTCTAAGAAGTTTCAAACTGTATTAGATGCATATTCTATGTGTAATCTTAGTATGTGACAAATTTTAAGTCTGAAGCTTTAATTTGAAGGCCACATTTAGGTCTCTAGAAGGCCCCATAAAGACCCAGTATTTGGACTTTTTGCCAATTTTAAGGCCTGTGACTGTTAAACTATGTGACTGATAGAGCTGAAATCTCATCTGGGAATACATTATTATGTTTTTTTTACATGTGCCAAAAATCAAGGCTTCAAGTAGACATTTAACCTGTGTATGAGGACCTTAAACACCCACCTGAGTGACCCTTTTAAGACATTTTTCACATATTTTGCTCTGTAACTTGGAAATGGTAAGTCTGAGAAGTTTCAAACTTTATTAGATACATATTCTATGTGTAATCTTAGTATGTAACAAATTTTAAGTCTGAAGCTTTAATTTGAAAGCCACATCGAGATCTCTAAAAGGCCCACAATGACCCAATATTTGGACTTTTTACCACCTTTAAGCCCTGTAACTGTTAAACTATGTGATTGATGGAGCTGAAATCCCATCTGGGAATGCATTATTATGTCCTTTTTACATATGCCGAAAATCAAGGTTTTTAGTAGACATTTAACCTGTGTATGAGGGCCATAGACACTCGCCCAAGTGCCTTTTTTGACATTTTTTCCGTATTTTGCCCTGTTATTTGGAAATGCTTAGTGTGACAAGTCTTAAACTGTATTATATATAATTTTTGTTTGTTATGTATGTCCCCCAAAAAGTTTCAGATCTGTAGTTTAATTGCTAAGGTCTCTTTAACAATTGTAAAATGCCCACAGAAACCCAATTTATGGATATTATGCCACTTTAAAGCCCAGTAACTGTCAAACTATGTGGGTTATAGAGCTGAAATCTTTGAATTTTTAAAAGGAAATGCCTGTCTATTTAAATTTTGAATATTAATAATGTTATGGCTATCTTAGTCTTTTAAGAACTTATTTTTGTGTGTTATACCTCTGCTTGCTGAGTTTTTCACTTTTTAAAATGAAACTGGTTAAACATATTCAAGTAGACAAAATGGACACTTTAAGTGAGCTTTAAGTCCCAATATTAATGAAATTATATCCTTATGTAGTAAAACTAGGGGATTTTTAACCCTCAACTAGCCCAGTTTTATTCAACTTGCCTCAGTTAATTTTGGCACAGCTCCTACAGTTATGAACTCATTTCAGTTGATAATCACATACTTAAAATTCTCAATTCTTTTTGTATTTGAGTACCCCTTTTATATAGATTGTTTGTTTACCATTTATGCTCAACCCACATCCCCCACCCGGATTCCCCCCACCCACCTCTGGGACCTCCAGCTATATTGAGTGACACTAAATAAACAAAGGTATTTAGTGATATCAGATGAGAAACAAAGAACTCAATGGGGTTGCAGATCTTGTGTAATAGTGAGAGAGGTGTGGAGAAGGGGAGAGGGGTGGGGGTGGGAGGTGGTGGGCTTCATTACATATAACACAAAGGGGAGTCAGAACTGAGATTGTGTCACATATTTAGGTTGCATATATATGGACCACATATATAGGTATAGAGGAAATGAATAACTGAAAACAATTTGCAAATTGTAAAAATAATATACTAAAATAATAATATAAATAATTTTTTTTTAAATAATATTTTATTTCTGAACAAATATAGAAACAGATATGCGCTTTTGGGATTATGAATTTTAGAATGGACATTGAATCATCAATCATTTAAATACTTTGAAGGAAGATTGAAAAATATGATGAGTTGAGTTAAAAATAATATTTTATTTGTCAACAAATATAGAAACAGATATGCTCTTTTGGGATTATTATTTTAGAATGGACATTCAATCATCAATCATTTAAATACTTTGAAAATAGGTTTAGAGTTATCATTGCAGGAAGATTGAAAATATAATTTGAGGTATGTATTCGGCGTCTGGGGATACACCATCTTCCTTGGGGAGATATAAACAGAGTAGATTGATGTGCTGAAGTTCATATAATAATGGGTAATTATGTTTTAAAAAATTCCCGATCAAAACCTGTGGCGTGAGTGATGACCTGTCTGGGGATATGTTGGCGCCGAGTTGGCCCAATCTAGTTTAACTGATGAGACAGGTACTCATCCCGCTACGCCAGTATTCATGACAATCCAGAGACTAAAAAAGGAAATGATCTCTAGAAGTGCAAGCCTAGCTAGAGCTCGCGCTTAAAAAAAAGGAATTCTTGGTGTTCAAAGAGAGGAAAAATTATTAAACAAGAATGAGAACTGGAGAGGAGTGTAAAAACCAGTCTGGCATAGGATATGAACTAAAATAAGTACACATGTCTAATTAGTAAAGAGCAGGTTCCACTCCACTGCTCCTTTGTTCATGTGGTCTTTGTTGAAGGGATAACCAATTCTATGATGCTGACTAATAGAGTCCCAATTAGTCAACAGTCACCCAGTACAGTGGTTCTGCTATAAATCTGAGCATTTCAGTGGGACTAAGATGGATGTGCATAAGTAAAAAATATATCTATTTCAGGGAATTTAGGATTCCAGATTCCAAAACAATTTTTAATTTTTTGGATACTGTTGAGTTTGATTTGTCACTGTGAGGCTTGGCAGTGATCAGATACAAAACCTAAGAATCTCCTGAGTAGTATGACCAGGCACTGAGATTACTGACACAAAGTGGGGTTAGTTATTTTGTGTGTAAATTTAAGCTGGAGCAATATGTCAGCAATACATGGGCTCATCATTATAATGAAGGGAGTGTAGATTGTGGTGTGTGTCCCTATCTGTGTGTGTAAATGATCCAGTGGATTGATCAGATCCATCTGGGTTGAAGCTTGTGAATCTTCTCTTTGAAAAATGGATCAGTGCAAACCAGGAGGGAAGCACAAGACTTGAAAGAAATCTGGAAATCTCTTAAGTTACAACGGTTTTCTTATTAGCCAGGTCTGTAAAGGATGCACAGAAATTCCATTTTAGATTGTGATTTTGTAAAATCTTAAGGATTACATGTTCATATGGCAGATGTATGTCTATTTTCTCAAACATTTAGAGAGCTCTTGTTATCAAATTTCTAGTGGTGGTATTGAATTGTGATTTCAATATCGGTATTATTGAACTGCAATTTGGCTTTCTATATTATCTATCATGTTACTGTTTAGTAGTGGTAAATTACAGAACTTTGTTGAAAATTTCTCACTAGTTTCCTAAAATTGTAACTTATGGAAATTTGATACTGTAATATTGACACATGAACACAGAGCCATTTTTATGTCAGCTGACTTGTCAGTCAGCTGACATTATGTCATCACTCTGCGGCGTGGGCGTCCGCGTCCGCGTGAACAACTTCTTCTCCAAAACTACAAGGCCTAGAGACATGCTGTTTTTTTTAAAAGATACCTTATCTATCGAGGATGAAAAATTGTTCAAGGCATGCAAATCTGTCTGTTCGTCTGTTTGCTAGAGACATTACAAGGGGGGTACCCCCACCAAAAGTGTGAAAATTTCAACTTTTTATCACAATTTTCTCAGTGACTATTTCAGGGATTTCTCTCATATCTTGCATATATGTACTAGGCCAGAGGTAGATTCTCTAGTGTGAGTATGAGACCTGGATCTGTCTTACTCTTTTTTAAATAAATTTTTTTAATAATTTTTAATGCATTAAAATTCATGAAATCATGCAATAAATCACTTATAACTTCAAAAGTATTGCATTTACAGCATTTTGTGAAAATATGTTGTTCAGCTACTTTTTTCATAGCTACAATATGGTGAGTAAGTTGGGTGTCTGTCTCAATAGCTAAGTGAGTAATAGCTACTTTGGGGCTTTTCAGTAACTTCCATTATGAGTAAAATCACTTGTAACTTAAAAACTATTGCATTTAGAGAATTTCGTATAAATATGTTATTCAGCTACTTTTGGGCCAGCTATAACATAGTGAAATTTCAGACCTGTAGCTCATGGCATAGCTGAGTAATAGCTACTTTTAGGTTATCACTGTTGAGTAAATCGCTTATAACTTGAAAACTATTGCATTTAGAGAATTTCGTATAAATATGTTATTCAGCTACTTTTGGGTCAGCTATAACATAGTAAAATTTCAGACCTGTAGCTCATGGCATAGCTGAGTAATAGCTACTTTTAGGTTATCACTGTTGAGTAAATCACTTATAACTTGAAAAGTGTTGCATTTACAGCATTTTGTGAAAATATGTTATTCAGCTACTTTTTTCATAGCTACAATATGGTGAGTAAGTTGGGTGTCTGTCTCAATAGCTAAGTGAGTAATAGCTACTTTTGGGCTTTTCAGTAACTTCCATTATGAGTAAAATCACTTGTAACTTAAAAACTATTGCATTTAGAGAATTTCGTATAAATATGTTATTCAGCTACTTTTGGGCCAGCTATAACATAGTGAAATTTCAGACCTGTAGCTCATGGCATAGCTGAGTAATAGCTACTTTTAGGTTATCACTGTTGAGTAAATCGCTTATAACTTGAAAACTATTGCATTTAGAGAATTTCGTATAAATATGTTATTCAGCTACTTTTGGGTCAGCTATAACATAGTAAAATTTCAGACCTGTAGCTCATGGCATAGCTGAGTAATAGCTACTTTTAGGTTACCACTGTTGAGTAAATCACTTATAACTTGAAAAGTGTTGCATTTAGAGCATTTTGTTAAAATATGTTATTCAGCTACTTTTTTCATAGCTACAATATGGTGAGTAAGTTGGGTGTCTGTCTCAATAGCTAAGTGAGTAATAGCTACTTTTGGGCTTTTCAGTAACTTCCATCATGAGTAAAATCACTTGTAACTTAAAACTATTGCATTTAGAGAATTTCGTATAAATATGTTATTCAGCTACTTTTGGGCCAGCTATAACATAGTAAAATTTCAGACCTGTAGCTCATGGCATAGCTGAGTAATAGCTACTTTTAGGTTATCACTGTTGAGTAAATCACTTATAACTTGAAAACTATTGCATTTAGAGTATTTTGTTTCAATATGTTATTCACCTATTTTGGGGTCAGCTATAACATAGTGAAGTTTCAGACCTGTGGCTCATTTCATAGCTGAGTAATAGCTACTTTGAAGTTCTCACTGTTGAGTAAATCAGTTATAATTGGAAAACTATTGCATTTACAGAAATTTGTGCAAATATGTTATTCAGCTACTTTTGGGTCAGCTATAACATAGTGAAATTATAGACCTATAGCTCATGGCACAACTGAGCAATAGCTATTCTCAGGTACTGACTGTTGAGTAAATCAGCTATAACTTGAAAAATATTGCATTTGGAGTATTTTGTTAAAATATATTGTTCACCTACTTTTGGGTCAGCTATAACATAGTGAAATTACAGACCTATAGCTCATGGCATAGCGGAGCAATAGTTATTTTCAGGTTCTCACTATTGAGTAAATCAGTTGTAGCTTAAAAACTATTGCATTTACAGTAGTTTGCTTAAATATGTTGTTCACCTACTTTTGGGTTAGCTATAACATAGTAAAATTTCAGACATGTAGCTCATTGCATAGCTGAGTAATAGTTCCTTTGAGGTTCTCACTGTTGAGTAAATCAGTGGTAACTTGAAAACTATTACATTTAGAGTAATTTGTTAAATATGTTATTCACAGAATTTTTGGTCAGCTATAACATAGTGAAATTGCAGACCTCTATGTCATGGCATAGCTGAGCAATAGCTACTTTCAGGTTCTCACTGTTGAGTAAATCATTGTATCCACTGGATAGCCGCAGTGTGTAGAGAGAGATTTCACCATTACTGCTCTGATGAAAAAAAATATTATAGCTAGCTTTCTTAAGTTTGCAGTATATATTAATAACCATAAAATGTTGTCTGGGAATATTTTTGGCCTCATTTTGAGAAACAAGATGGCCGCCACAGGTGTTTTTTGTCAGTCATGAAAAGTGCTTATATCTCCCTTATTATTGATCCTAGAGGTTTGGGATGATAAACCAACCTGTAGGAAATCATGGGGTGGGAATCTTTTGGTGTGGTCAGATTTGACCTTCAATGACCCCTCCTTCAAGGTCAAACAAGGATAGCCAAACTTAAAAGTGCTTATAACTCGCTTATTATTGGTCCCAGAGGTTTGGGATGGTAAATAGACAGGAAATCATGGGCTGTGAATCTGTTGATATGGTCCGATTTGACCTTGGAACCCTCCTTCAAGGTCAAATGAGGATAGCGAAAATTGAAAGTGCCTACAACTCGCTTATTATTGGTGACAGAGATTTGGAATGGTAAACCATCCCATAGGAAATCATTGGCTCGGAATCTTTTGGTATGGTCAGATTTGACCTTTGGACCCCTCATTCAAGGTCAAATGGACAGCCAAGCTTAAAAGTGCTTATAACTCATTTATAATTGGTCCTAGAGGTTTGGAATGGTAAACCATAGGAAATCATGGGCTGGGAATGTATTTGTGTGGTTAGATTTGACCTTGGACCCCTTCTTCAAGGTCGAACAAGGATATTGCATTTGTAGTATTTCTTTAAATATGTTTTAACCTATTTTTTACACTTAAACAATTACCTTGTTATTTTCCTTCATAATACCATTTACAGGGCACAACTTTTTTATCCTTTTCTTCTGTCAGCTTCGGAATTTCTTTCGAACTTGCTGTTCAGTTACCATTTACTGTATTTCTGTACAGCCCTTTTCCTGATAATTATTCTGTCCTCTAATCACCTTCACAAATCAAAAACACTCAGTCAGCTGACACAGTGCCCGTTTACGGGCACTCTCCTCTTGTTGATGGATATTGAATTATCACTAGCGATGGGTTGGTATCAAAAATGTGTAGATTGATAGGTTGCCAATGTAAAATTCTTCAGATTCCAGGACTCCCCCTTTTAGTACACCTTCATTGAAAGGTGAGCAAGTGAAACACCTGAAATCAAAATATGGATGTTTCCACTCAACGAATTTGCAGTAAAAATCCCAGATAGCATTAAAATGTAGGATAAAAGTGTCTATCTTAAACTTTCTACTTCAGATTTCTATTTTGTTTCCATTCTTTTTAAATTTCCCTTCTGTTGCATGTGTTGACAAGTGAGATAGAGGTTATAAAGTGTGGTCACTTATATACACTATAATATCACTACAAACGGCTGCAAATGTACAAAAATAAAAGGTAAAAGTGAGAAATTTCTTCAGATTTGGGGTTTGTTTCCAATATTTTAAGTTTTCCTTCTACTATATATGTTTACAAGTGAAGTGGCGGTTATAAAATCTCATGATGGTATTTCATTAAAATGCTCTTGATACCAAGACACCGGGCCTCCGGACCCATCGCTAATAGCAACATTACAAAATATAGCTTTCTGGCATTTATATGTAAGAAACTTTTAGTAAGAGAAACTGTAAATATTGTTTCACTAAGTTTTTATGGGTCAAAACTGAGGTTTTATGTCCCTCAAGCTCTTTTATCCCCAAAAGGAGTACTCCTTGGAGAAAGTATTATGACACAGGAGTACAGTTTTAACAACAAGACAGAAGATTCTTGTTTTCACCCAACCTATTGTTCAGTTTCTACAAGTACAAATTAAATGAGTCAACATTCCCATTTGTATAAAACATGTAAAGCTATATGTTGCCCAACACAAGTCCAGCTCACTTCTCCTGGATCAGTGTGAACAAACCATTAAAACAGTATGTCCAACCAATCAGCTTCCTAAATGAGGAGGCACATTTCCAGCATGTTACTGTATATGATCCAGGTGTGGTGAATCTGTTAGCACACTCTTCTTGTTTTGTTTAGGCCAATGGGAAACAAATTTCCCCAAGTTTATTACTTGGCCTGTGATTGGATTGATTGGGGCTGTTGTATATTTATACATGTACATGGAGCAGTCTGTTTTCCATCCTGTAGCTGTAAAATACATACCCAGCAGATTGGCTAGATACATAGGAAAAACAGGATCTAAAGAAAAGTGTGAGGGAGATTATATTTTTATTGAGGGCTTCACAACTTGTGTGCTTATTTACACAGACTTTCAATTTATGGTAAAGTATATTTGTGGGTGGTAGGCCATGGCTTTTTTAACAAAATTTAAAAAAAAAGATAGAAAAGAAAAGAGTTTGTGAACTACTAAGTCAATCAAAGTATAAAGGTATTTATGGAGAAATGAGGATCAAAATTGTCAATCAAAACTCTCCTTTCAAAATAACATGTTCTGTTTTCTAGTCTAGATTATATTTCATTCAGTTACTACTCTGGATAGTGAGTGCAGTCATTCTGAGCTGATGTTATTGTATGCATAAAGCATATTTGTCTTTGGTGCATCACCTTTATAGTAAATCTATTGGTATGGATTTAGTGTCAATTCAACCCATTCTGCAGAATTTATCTTGAAAAGTAGTTTTAGGGATTTGGAGAAAGCTATATATATATATATATATATATATACCTAGTTGATCAAGACATATTTTATACTAACTGGGCGTTGAAAAGCAGCTGCCATCCCACTCAAACTCAGAGGTGAAAGGCAAAATGAAATGAAAGAAATTTTACCATTGAAACTGAAATAAAGTGCATGATTTGAGACACATACTTTTGTGTGTCTGTATAACATAGATTTATTCATACCTTGTGCTCACACGTGTGCAAATAGAACTTCGCATAAAAATAAAGGAATGTCAAGCTTAACCTGCCCATACTAATTGTAGTTGTTTAATAGCTTATAGATACGCCATATCTCAATGGACAGAGGAACAATAGGTGTTGTCATTCCATTTGTCATTGAGACTATTCTGAATTGGTCACAGGAAGAACATTCCCATGATATATTTCACATAGAATCCTCATAGAGTCCCAAAAGCCTTTGCATTAAGTTTCAATATTTTTTTCTGTATTGTTTGATTAAAATGAAGCCCCTTTAGAGACAGAAATTCATCATAATTGAATATCCATATATAAAAACCCCCTTGATTCATTAGCCACTTGTGAAAGAAAATCTAACCAGGCTGCAGGTGTTTCAGCAAAAAGATGACAGTCAAAGGACAGCCATAGAAACCAGATCTAATGGTCTTTACAGAGATAAAATGTGAAAACATCTTTGTTAGATCCCAACACCTGAAGTAGATTTATGGCCGAAGTTTCAAACATTTTCCTGTTGAATGAAGGACAGTCGGTATACTGATGCATTGAGACTAACTTGAACCAATATTCATTTATATTTAGATATATGGGTAGTACCCAACATTAAGTGTCCCACTTTAATTGCTGTGTCATTATTGCAGAAACTCGTTAATGTATATACCTGCTTGTTGACAATGGAAAAACTTTCTATAAACACATTTCTATCTAAGTATTCAATGTTGCAAAAGTAAAACTAATTGTAATTTACACCTTGGAACTTGAGTCTCAGGTTAATTGCCTTCATGTAATTAATCCTTTGAGTCTTAAAATTTTCCCTGTGGTTTCTCAACCAAAATGATAAATACCTTGATATATGTGGTGATTTGATTGTATTACAATCACTTTTTCTATGAAATAAGGGTAAAAATGGGAAAAAATGTAAAATTATAGAAGCCTATTGCTTGATGGTTTGTTTTGGGACACAAAAGTGTGAAGAAGGAATTTTGCTGTCCTTGAAAACGGTTTCAGTGGGAAGGTCTGAAATGATTAAAAATCACTTTATCAATTTTGTGTTAGGTTGTGGCTATTGCATATTTTTTTAGTTATTTCATACAAATCTTATGTGTCAATGGCAAAAGAAACTTTAAGTAAGTTTTATTGGGTTGTGGAGAGGAAATCAAATGTGAGAGTAAAAATTTGCGAGAAATTTAGCTTGTCAAAAAATTTTGACATGAAGCAAGGGCCAATACAATTTGGAAATGTTCTTAAAATTTGAGGATACATGTGAAGTCATCCAGTAATATACCAGAGTTGATCAGATGTACCCAGTATTTTTGCACATTCAAGGTGGCGAAATTGTATTCTATTTGTAGATTTAGGATAAATTTGGTATTTCATGCTGTATTCAGTCACTATTGTAAGACCTGCGTATTCACTCATTTCACTGACTCCTGTGATTGATCTGTTTGCAATTGCTATCTAACAAGTCATCCCACCTCACATTAATGGGCATTAAGCATGTGGAAATGCCATATTAATGGTCCTGTAAAGGAGGTTTAAGAGCAGATTTTTATGACACAACATTTATTATATTACACAGGTGTACAAATTGATTCCATTTCGCATATCATATATATTAATAGGAGTCCTTTAAACAGGTTCAATATCACATTGGATGATTTTCATTACAAACTGATTTTAAAAAAGGAAAACTTTTTCAATGGAAAATAGGAGTTATTATCTGTATGTAATATATGAGTGAACATTCAGACTCGTTAATTTTTCACACGAGGGGGAGATCACAAACAGAATAGAACCCATCATTGGTAATCAGTTTTTGACATCGCATATAATTTCACTTCTTTCATTGCATGGAGACATATACAGAGAAATTGTGGGAGGGGAATTTGAAATGAGTTTTCATCTTGCAATAAATATCCAGGTATTTTTTTGGTTTAAAAGTGAACAGGAATATCTGGGTGTTGGGTTCTTTGAATAGGTAGCCTCTGTCATAATGTCAGACTTTCTTGCAATAAAACTTTTTGCGGTACAGTATGTAGAAGTGTTCATAACATTGCTACATTTGTTTGTTGTTGATTATATACCCTGTATCAGTAGAACAAGAGTAAAGTTAATACTTTTTTGAAAACTTGGGAACAAAGTCTGGACATGGGCAGTTCTAGCTGTAAAGAATCTGCTAACTTTTAATACATGTATCTGATTAGACATCTACTTGTAGAAATGAATTGTTCAAAAATTAAGACTTACTAAAGAGGAAATAATGTCCTTTTTGGTTTAGGCTTGGCCAAAATATTTTGTACTGAGGTAGAAAATTTTTATCTGTGATCTTGGTTTTTACAGATTAAATGTGAGCAACAGTTGGACTACCTTTATAAAAATGAGAAAAAATTTCGTTTCAGACATCAATATTTCTCTATTTTGAAATGCTTTACATTGAGTCAGAGTTTAACCTTTAAAGATTTGAAAAGAAAAAAGCCTTTAGAAATAATTTTGAATTAGTCCATTGACATTTCAAAGCTTTCAGAATGAAATGAAGCTTGTGATATATATGTATATTATTTGTAGCAGAATATCTGCGGCCTTTGAAATGTTGTTGCAATCAGAATTTCAGAGAGTCTTTTGTGAAGGGGTGTAGGACTTTATATGTGGCTTGGTCTTTGTTAAATCTTCTTTCCCTCACACTTTGGAGGTGTTTTTTCACACTAAGTGATAATAAAGTGATATTTATGACCTGTTTGTATCTGTGATGTCTCATTCATTTGATGTATGATGGGAAGAATTGATTTATATCAAGAAAAATACCCCTTTTCAAACTTTAAATAGTATTGTTTCCTTTTTTGTCATGCATTTAAAACACATAAATTTGTATATTTATTTGAGGATATTCAGTTTTCATCAACCAAAATTTGTTCCTCAAAATTAATAAGTTAAATTTGAGGGCAAAGTAGACAAAAACAAAGTGTTTTTTGCAGAAATATAAAAACTATCACAGATCTAGTAATACCTCTTTCATACAACAGGCAGAAAAGCCCGTGGTAAACTGGTAATAAATAGGCTTGGTCAAAACATCCCAGTCCTTCAATTACTGTCTGATGTCCATATGCGAGCTTATGACAAAGTGGCGAAATGTCCAGTTCCTTGACTGTCACATGGAAATTTTAAAATGTTTAAAATTTCCACCTCTGACCACACCGCCAATCACCGTCCCTTGTCAGTACTACCACTGTGCCTTACTGCCTTTATACTTGTGTCTCCATTCCCATCCTTCCATTTCAGTGACATTCTGCAGATAAATTTTTCCTACGCTAACTGAGGGCGCTTTTACAGGTGAACTTAATCATTTCATACACTAAATATCGATGGTCTAACACACCTGGAGAAGGCTCTTTACTTTAATTTGTACTCCAAATAATTCCCTTTCTTAACCCTTGGTAATTCAAAGTCTAATCTGTCAATGTTTTTGGGTGTATTTGCAGGGAGCTGGACAACAACAGCCTCACACAGCTGAAGAAAGCAGGACTATATGGGCTCGAGTCCCTCAAATCTATGTGAGTATTGTCACCCATTTTTAAGCAAACCTCTCACAAGTGGGGTGCCCTGTTATGTGGCCGTTGGTACTTGTGCTCAATGCACCAATATGCCATATAATGTTGGGTGAAAATCATCATTGATATAAATCGTTACACAAATTTTATTTCCAAAATATAGGATCTAAGGGCACGTACAAAAGCATGGGCAATACACAGATCACAGTACCGGTATATGGTTCTGTGAGGGTCTTTTTCATCAAAATTGACTGCAGTTTTTGGTCCCTTGGCAGAGTTCAACTGTGTATCATCAGGGCTGCCCTTGTTGGAGGATCTTCAACTGTTTGTATGTAATTCAGACCTGTTATATATGGCTTTGAATAGTTGCAAAAATATATCGATTTTGATGATCGATTAAAATATGTCCACGAGGTTATCCTTAGAATATTTTCAGAAGTAATTGGAGGGGGGGGGGGACCATAAATGAAATAAAATTATTGAAGAATGATGGACATTCTTTTTTTTTCTTCTTTCTTGTTTTTTAATGAAGTTTTTTTCTCTTTTGTTTTCAAGTGTCCAGTAAAACAAAAATATACAGCTTTACATGCTGAAGTGGACATGCTAGAGTTTATATACTCCACAGACTGGTGTAAGAAATGTATGTGTGTGAAATGTCTCAAGAAGGTTTCAAATCTGAGTGGTTTGTGTACACATGTGGTGTGAAGAGACCCCAGCTTTGTTTACACATCAAACTGATTTAGTACAGTAGTAACACTTTTCCCCTTTTCACATCAGACATCAGGCTTAGCCTTATGTAAGCCCAAAAAGGGATAAAACTCCAAAGTTGTGCTCTTTCAATATTTAAGTGTATATTTTAGTGTACAAATAGAATGTTGAAAGAATGGCAGACATGATTAGAAATATGTTTCTCTCCGGAGGATTAAGAAAATCTTGAATGTTAGTTGACCGTCCTCATGTACAAGTCACATGTAGTTATGGGAACACACTTTCAATTTATCTGAGGACAAAAACAATTGTGTTTACAAATTACCTATCCTGAATCTTGGAAATCAAGTTACATCTTGTAAATAGAGCATCGTGGAAGGCTAATGCACACAATTCTGTGTAAAAGAGATAGATTGCAGAACTCAAAACACTGACAAATGATCCTTGATATTATTTATACATCAGCAAGTGTGCTGTTTTGCACTAAAAATTGCAAGAGCTATATCAACTTGAAAAATCTAAGTCTTGAAGTTTAGGGGAATCACACACAAAATTTTTATTCATATTCCTTTTTCTCAACAGTGATATAGGTTTCAGTTATCTTTTTTTGCCTGTTACGTTATTTTTGTAAAATTGAATGAAAGTATGAAGATCAGAGGTTGTTAAAATGCAAAAATGTGCCACTTTAATTAATCAATTTTGCTTTACAGAAGTTATATTGCTCTGCAAGAGTACAATAAATGACAACTTTTTTTTCTTTGAGGGAAAAATGCAAGATTACATAGTTGATAGTTTGTAACACTGTAGATTCTGTCTTACTCTCAGGCCAGGGTGATGGAAGTAACAAATCTACTGAGTATGTGTTTCCATCCTGCCAACTGCTAACACCGGACACAGATTCAGTTTTCTATTTTCTATATACAACATGCCGATTGCCAATGATGGCAAATTTTTTCGCTGCCAGAATACAAGTTTTTACATAGTAAAATTGGACATAGGAAAAGAACAAAAAAAACAACAGTGATTGGTTGTCAACTACATGGAAACATAAACCCAAATCATCTCTTTATCCTAAGAGGCTGTTGCAAATGGGTGGAACCTGAAAAAAATCACATGGGGAGGTAGAAAATTTAGACAAATGAGAACATCCCCAAAAATGTTATAAACTAAAAATCCTTGGGGTGAGAAGGGCCTAAGTTTGTGAGTTGTGAGTAGTCAGATATAAGTCCTTGTGGGCATCAATCAGTGTAGTTTGTGTACTCAGCTGTAGTTGTCATCAACACCTCCTGGAGAAAGTGAGTGTAAACACAGGCCAGTGACAAACTCTTTCTTTGTAAATACATGCACAGGCATAAACATATATCAATGTAAGCTGGCTTGAAGGTAACCTGGCACCAGGCCCTGGAGTATTAATATAAGAAATGTGTAGTTTTGAGGACTGACCATTGGCAAATGACTTTTTTTTTACACATTCTTCAGAAGTTTAATTTTCAGTGTCAAATGTATGCAGTCCTTATTTTTTTATTGTTATTATATACAGGCACAAATTGAATTAAAGGTCAATTTGCTCAGTTGCAAAATCCGGTATCTTTGTAAATAAATACTTGATCCTTGGTCTATGGGAGTGACCTCAACATTTCTTTTCTATTATTTATTATATTAAAGAGAACTCAGGCACTTAGATCTGGAAGTGGACACAGTCAGTGTGATTGACTATTTAGAGCCCACTTTGTTCTGAAGTGTGAAGTGTGTGAAATTTAGTTTTGGACCACCAACTTAATTAACAAAAAATATCCTTTGGTAGATCAGAGAAATTGCCAAAAATTGTCACAAAAATCGTAAGTTCAACAAGAATATTCTGAATTTTGAAATAAGAGAGAGTTGTCTTGCTGACCAATTTGACAGTGGTGTTAAAGCATTGTGTTCACTCTTTGATTTGAAGCAAAAAGATGTCCTATTGCATTGGTAGTCATATTTCTTTGACTCCCATGAAGACCTGTACAAATTGTCTGGCTCCATATCACCGCTCAAAGTGTGTGTGTTTTCCACTCCACTCTGTTATTAGTTTTCCATCCCTTTGCAAGTTCTTGTTCTCAACTGTAATGGTCGTTGCTTATTTACGTGGCGCGGTGTGGCGCGGTACGATTTTTACTACATGCTAAGCAGGCAAATTTTCTTTAGTTTGAACATTTAGGCGATTTTTCCCAGCGGGTTTTAGTAAATTGAAAAAAAATATTTTTAAACTACAGCGAAAGTGGCTAGAATAGTTTAACCAATCACATATAATTAAACATCTAATACCCCACAGTACATTTCCACACCTATCATACCCTTACATGTAATTTAATCTCTTCACAATGAAAAGCCTTGCCCTTGACCAGTATCCTTTTTTAAATTACACCTGAGAGTTTTTCTTTTGTTAAAAGTGTCCAATATCTTTCACTATTGGCCACTTTCTGATTTTGACCATATATAGAAGTCTTTTTAGCACTTTTCCAAAGAAACCCTTTCACATGTATTTCAACTAAAATGATCATAAAAACCAAAAAAGTACACAACAGGAATATTGAAATGAAAAGTAATGATGTTAAACAATATCTTAAAAATGATAAATTAAAGAAAAGGTGTAATTTAAATAGGTTAATAGTCTCGTAAGTGTCCAATATTGGAAAATAATGGACTGTTGACTTGGTCCCTTCGGGACCTCGTAAACAGGCCATTATTTTCCAATATTGGACACTTACTTGGCCATTAACCTATACTTAATACTGGTGATTAAACCCCCTTTCAATTAAATTCTGGCTGTGTTTTGTCTACATACCTAGCGTTTAGACTAGTGATTCAACCCGGGTTGACACAGATTGAAGCAGATTGGGATTAGGTGTGAACGCTCACAATCCGGGTTGACAAGGGTAAATCTCAACCCCACTCAAGAGGTGGATTGAAGCAGATTGAAGGAGATTGATTCAACCCCCTTTATAGTGTGAACCCTCTCAATCCGGGTTGACAAGGGTTGAGTGCCCTGGTACTGTAAACAATTAACTTATTGCCTTGCAGCAATTGGTAAACCTATTTCCAATGTGTCAGTATATCTTCTTTAATCCTTTGTTAGCAAGAGTAATTAACTGAAACAAATGACGTCAAAATTATTTGATTGGTGATTTGTGCATGATTGCAATTTACCATAAAATGTAAATTTACAAATATAACACGATAATTGAATGAACAGATATATTCCAAACAATTGCAATTTATCAATTGCTAATAAGCAATCTTTATAAAAATAATTGTGTGTGATTTATTGAAACTAGTTAATAAATTAATTAAGTGTAGTATAAACTATAGGAAGTGTTAATCTTTCATACAGTTGTAAAAATCAGAAAAAAATAATTGTTATTACAGAATTGTATGCACTACATGAAGTGCATTTAAGATGCCTTACTGTACTCAGTTTTTGACAATTTTCAATCAAGATTAAACTCTGTAGTGTGGACACTCAACCCGGATTGAGATGAAACTGCTTCAATCTGCTTCAACCCCCAATCCTTGTCAACACGGATTGTAGTGTGAACAGGGCAATATATTGCCACACACCTAACTTGACATCCCTTCCTCCATTTAAGTACTTAATCCATCTACAGACAAGACCCTTGGCCAGTGTGTCCCTTCTAGAATTACTGTTAATTGCAATCTTCATTAAATTAAACCCTTTTATGTGTCTATATTAACACACACCATATTTTGTCATCTATTTGCCAGTAGTTAATCCCTGCACAGTGAGCCTGTGTGCTTGCATTTTGGTTTCCAATTAATATATTTGTGTAGAGTTCTGTGATATACTACCATATTTAACATTTGGGAAATCCAAATATCTATGAAAACTTGGGCGAAAACAGTGAAAAAGCCGCGCAGTTTTTCGGGAAAATTAGAAAATTTTCTAAATGGAAAAATCCGCGCCGCATATGTGTATAAGCAGTGAACTACTTCCTTTATTTCTATTTTATTTAGCCGCGCCGCGCTAGTGTACAGTGGGCTTAAACCTGTGTTTTCATGCATACAACTTATGATCTATAATCGGTGAACATTTGGAGTTCTGACCAAAAAAGGATTGCATGTATGTATTTGAAAGCAATTTATGATTCCCGTCAGTTGGTGATTGCAAATTGACAGTTTTCTAGTTTTTTGTCAAAAATATTGGATGTTTGTTAAAACCAAAGGATTTGCAGCTTTATAGTTGAATAGTGCTTCCATTCGCCTGCATGGGAACATGAACCTCACACATTGATTCATGATATTTTTCAGTATTAATTAATCATCTGGCTGTCTTTTGTGGCGGTTTTATTAAGTGACCAAAAATTTCACATAAATCTTACTAGCAAGTGTTTTTTCTAAATCTTTTCAACAGTTTCATTGTTGAAAATGAAATTTGTCCATTACTTTTTTATTTTATTTTATTTTTCATCCCCTTCATATTTGAAGCAAGATGATATGTTTTGTAGACACTACCTGTCAAAAGTTTTGAAACAACTAAAAATTCATCTTGAAATATATTTAGAATGAGAATCAATATAGAAGATTAACAGGGATTTTGCATAAATATTTTTATATCAATGATTTCTTCTCTCTAATTGTGTCTTATTTATTACCCATACAGAAACATACCAAGTTACCAACCAAGGTTAGAAAATGCAGTTCGATCTCGATCTCATGTGCACTGTTTATTGCTGCTTGAAAAGTGATACATTGCTTGTGTAAGCAACTAAGCTTTGTGAAAATAAACAAACTTTCCACTCTTGCTGCCATATTTCTTCTGACTTTTGTGACCTTTTTGGGCAAACACAATCATCCAAGGTGATATTTTAGTCAAAACTTCAAGCAAGGTTTTATCTTAGTGAAATTAGTATGAGTAGGGTATCCACATGAATGATGTCTTCATATTCAAGAAGAAATCTTCTTCCCACCTGAGAGCCACAGACTATAATATTCTTGGTACCACAGGCATATTTGGTTAATTGCACTCTTATGCAATACCCGCAACTTTGTATTTTCACATGTTGGTAAATTCAGTTCATAATTGATTGACAATTTTCAGATATGAGCGATTTCTGTTTGTAGTAGTGGTCAGACTGGTTCTGAAAATTAAAAAAAAACTTGTTTCCTGGGTTTTGAAACTGAACGAAAGTTTGCACTGGTATGGTGAAATTAATGCGAGCGTACATGGGCTATATTGTCAATAGAAAATATGCATTCACGAGATATTTGAAGTTTGTAAACTTCCTTTACCATGAATTATAAGTGAAAATGTAAGATGTTTCTTCAAATTTACATGTTCTTTATGTTTTATGAAGAATTAATAAGTAGAAAGCCTAATACAATGATGTTTAAACTTTTCAATATCAGCTACTTGAATATTCTTTGCGAATTTTGTCATTTCTACGAAACAAAATGCGGTATGCCGGTTTATCGTTCACACCACTAGTTTGTAGTGTACAAGTTGTCAAGGGTTGTTATTCTTTCAAAAATTCTAGCCTTCTGTCCTGACATATGGCCAGTCTCCTGTTTTGGGAAGACTTTTCTGGCTTCAAGGTAGTAGCAGTTTCATCTACCACTGAACTCGTGGCCCAATTTTACCTGGAAAAGTGACCAGGTACTTAAATAGTGCATTCATGGTGCAGAATCTTGGATCAAGTGGTATGCATTGCTTTCCCCCAACCTTAACATAAGGTCTGTACACACACCACAACAATATGATACAGGACGTTCTGATCCAATAATGAAATCAGAACTGGTTTAGTATACCTTTTCTCTACACCTGTACACAGCATAAGCAAAACAATATCTAGTCTAGTCTAGCACTTAATCTATGTATTCAAGACATAGATCTCCAGTGAAAATGGCCACTACTTCCTTCTGGTCTTGAAAAAAAATTACCATTTTGTTCATTATAATGATGGCCCATAACTGGCCCTGTTGGTTTATATTTTATAGGTGTGGTGTTTCTGGGCATTTTACAACTATCTGTTTTCGTAAGAGTCACCTGCATGTTGTATTTGGAGCACTGTGATCCACAAAATATCCAATAGATAAACTATCTGCATCATTCAGGGAGGGCTCTGATGGTTATCATTGTTTGGCAAATGAGCACTTTGTTCTCAGCTGTGTGGTCATGGATTCAAATCTAGTGTGCAAAATACTAATCATGTACCTTAACATGACTCTATTATAAGGATCATGAAACCCCAAGTGTAACTTTTGAGCAAATGTTAATTGTACTCTTTGTTTTTTTCTTTTCAGGTCACTCACACATAACCGTATTACTTACATTGAGCCGGGCTGCTGGGAATTCTGTCCTCATCTTACCACACTGTGAGTTACATTCAGTCAATTTACATTTCTATAATTCTCTAAAATGTGTCCATTTAATTTAGATTGGGAAATGTACTGGGATTCTGTAATTTCTCACTTTGTTTTACCGTAGCCGCGCTCTGTAACGCTCATGCTTTTGAAAGCGCCCATCCACAATCTTACGTTATTGCTCATAAATTGCTAATATGTCGTTTCGAGGTAAATAGTCTCCATATAAACCCAATAATCGGTGAAATGTGATTAATTTATATCAAGTTTCAACAAAATTTTCCTTATTTTAGCAGTTATGACAACTTTTATTGCATCGAGATTTGTTTACCAACCGCATATTTTACTTCCAGTCGGTGTGTGCTAAAACATGGTTTCCCTAAATTCGGGTTATTTTTTTCGAAACACCCGGCTGGTTTTCATTGTCGTAAACGCCCATCCCCAACTTTTGCAAATATTTGGTCACATTGCCCATGGGCGTTACAGAGCGCTGCACCGGTAATTAAAACTTTTGTGTATAACATTAAGTTTATTTTTTTCCAAACTGATGATTTTATTGTAACCATTATAACCAGGTAGGTTGTGAAGTGACTAACATTCTCATCCCAGAGATTCTGGGTTTGACTTGTAACATACTCTGGACCAAGTTCATTTCTTGGAACCTCGTCCCTACCTGACACTTGACCTTTGATATTTTGAAATAACATCGCTTTTGGGAAAAGTTAACAGTTTTTCATGTAACCTCTCATCTATGTTGCACATATTTTAAAGCCATTCCAGGTGAAAATAGCTAAAATATAAAAACTTTTGCCAACACAAAAACTCTTCCGTTATGAGGTACAAATGAAACACATGGTGAGGAAACTAATCCATAGTTTCACACTTTCATCCTTTTCAAGAGGACTTGAGTCACTTGGACTCACTCTTCAGTGGAGTGTTGTTTGATGATACGTGTGAGTTGTGGGGGCCATCTGCGTGCAATATGATTAAGATTTTACATGCTACTTTTCAGCTCACAGATGTTGAGAAACTTTTGTGTATTGAATTTAAATGGGTATAAAAAGAAGCTCTGGCATTTCCACCTGAAAAGAGTTTTTTTTTTATTTCGACTAATTGCTCAGAGGTAATTAACATCCTGGTATTTTTGGAAGTGAAGAGATGTATTTTTCTGTGGAATGTTTATGTCTGAGACTCCAAAACTACTGACAAACTTGTTTACATAAATCTATATGTAGCAGAATTTCTTGATATTTAAAAGTACATCTCGGGCCCCCAGACATGAGTGGAGCACTTTTTACCTTCGAAGTTTCCTCTAATTCTTGGCACAGTATAAGAAGTCTTAAGCCCATTGCACACTAGCGTGGCGCGGTGCGGCGCGGGTAAATAAAATAGAAATAATGGAAGTAGTTCACTGCTTATACATATGTGCCGCGCGGCAGTTCGCGGTGCGGCGCGGATTTTTCTATTTAGAAAATTTTCTATTTTTTCAAAAACCGCGCGGCTTTTTTACTATTTTTCCCAAGTTTTCATTGATATTTAGATTCCCCACAGGTTAAATATGGCAATCTATTACAGAACTTTATACAAATATATTAATTGGAAAACAAAATGCAAGCACACAGGCTCATTGTGAAGGGATTAACTACTATGGGAGAGATGACAAAATATGGTGGGTGTCCATATAGACAGATAAGAAGGTTTAACTGAATGAGGATTGCAATTAATAGGAATTCTAAAATGGACACACTGGTCTAGGGTCTTGTTTGTGGAGGGATTATGTCCTTATAATAGACAGAAGGATGTTATGTTAGGCCATGTTAGGTGTGTGACAATATCTGTAAACACAACACAGCCAGAAGTTTATAAATTGAAAGGGGGTGTAATCACCATTACTATAAAAGAGACACTGGTCAAGGCCTTTCATTGTAATAAGATTAATTGCATATAAGGGTAGGAGAGTGTGGATATGTACTGTGGGGTATTGGCTTTTTAATTACATTTATGATTATTTTAACTATTCTATTCACTTTCACTCGAGTTAAAATATCTTGTCAATATACTGAAAACTGCTGGGAAAATCGCCCAAATGTGCAAGGTAAACAAAATTCGTCTGCTCAGTATGCAGTAAAAATCGTACCGCGCCGCACCGCGCCGCGTATATGTGCAAGGGCCTTAAATCTTGTGAATCCTATAAAATACAATTCAACTGGGTTGTTGAACTCTGTGTGGGGAAAGACAATAAATGTATATGATGTAAGATAAACTCTGAATTACTTTCCCAATGAGAGATACTAGAGAGGTAGAAATAATTGAAACAGTTGAAGGTAGTTGTTTATCTTGCATGAAATCTAAGTTATTCATCCATGGAAAGAAATGTAAATATGAAATAAGAAGATGAGGAAAGTTAAGATTATTACCACATTTCTCCCTCAATCTTCCCTGTATTATTATATCCCCAGACGAAAGTCGGGGATATATTGGATTCAGGTCCGTCGCGCCGCCGCCGCCGCCGCCGCCGTAGAAATTTCCTTGTGGACGCGATAACTCAAAAACAAATTAATATTTTTTTTTCAAACTTGGTACACATGTTAAGGGTGCCCAAAGGAAGATCCCTATTTTAAGGTGACCTTAAACTCCCAGTAAAAAAGAACTTATGGCCACCTTAAGGTCAGAAATTGGACTTTTGGCCACTTAGAGCCTTGTAGGTCACAAACTATGATGCTCAGCTGGCTGAAATTTTACCTGACAACACATTAATATGTTCTTAGTACATGTGCCGAAAATCACGACTTTAAGTTGAGGAGAAAATTGTGTTTGAGGCCCATAAATACCCCCACTTAGGGATTTTTTGCTATACTTTTCATATATTTTGCCCTATAATTTGGAAGTGGTAATTCTGATGAGTCTCAAACTGCGCTAGGTATAACTTTGATATGTAATCCTTGTCTGTAGAAAATTTTAGGGCTGTAGGTTTACCCAAAGGGGTCGACTTAAGGTCTCAAAAGTGCCCACAGAGACCCAATTTATGCACTTTTTGCCACTTTCAAGCACTGTAGCTTTCAAACTATGTCTCTCATCTAAGTTAAATATAATCTGGGAATATATCTATGTGTTTTCTTATATGTGCCCCAACATTTAGGCCTTTAATAGACAGTTAACCTGTGTATCAGGACCATAAACACCCACCCGAGTGACCCTTATAAGACATTTTTCACATCTTTTTCCCTGTAACTTGGAAATGGTAAGTCTGAGAAGTTTCAAACTGTATTAGATATATATTCTGTGTGTAATCTTAGTATGTAACAGATTTTAAGTCTGAAGCTTTAATTTTGAAGGTCAAATTGAGGTCTCTAAAAGGCTCCCAAAGACCCAATATTTGGACTTTTTGCTACTTTTAAGCCCTGTGACTGTCAAACTATGTGACTGATAGAGCTCAAATCCTATCTGGGAAGATATTAGTATGTTATTTTTATATGTGCCAAAAATTAAGGCTTTAAGAAGACATTTAACCTGTGTATGAGACCATAAATCCCCACCCGAGTGACCATTTTTAGACATTTTTCACATATTTTTCCCTGTAACTTGGAAATGGTAAGTCTAAGAAGTTTCAAACTGTATTAGATGTATATTCTATGTGTAATCTTAGTATGTGACAAATTTTAAGTCTGAAGCTTTAATTTAAAGGCCACATTTAGGTCTCTAGAAGGCCCCATAAAGACCCAGTATTTGGACTTTTTGCCAATTTTAAGGCCTGTGACTGTTAAACTATGTGACTGATAGAGCTGAAATCTCATCTGGGAATACATTATTATGTTCTTTTTACATGTGCCAAAAATCAAGGCTTCAAGTAGACATTTAACCTGTGTATGAGGACCTTAAACACCCACCTGAGTGACACTTTTAAGACATTTTTCACATATTTTGCTCTGTAACTTGGAAATGGTAAGTCTGAGAAGTTTCAAACTTTATTAGATACATATTCTATTTGAAAGCCACATCGACTTTGGACTTTTTACCACCTTTAAGCCCTGTGACTGTTAAACTATGTGATTGATGGAGCTGAAATCCCATCTGGGAATACATTATTATGTCCTTTTTACATGTGCCGAAAATCAAGGTTTTTAGTAGACATTTAACCTGTGTATGAGGGCCATAGACACTCGCCCAAGTGCCTTTTTTGACATTTTTTCCGTATTTTGCCCTGTTATTTGGAAATGCTTAGTGTGACAAGTCTTAAACTGTATTATATATAATTTTTGTTTGTTATGTATGTCCCCCAAAAAGTTTCAGATCTGTAGTTTAATTGCTAAGGTCTCTTTAACAATTGTAAAATGCCCACAGAAACCCAATTTATGGACATTATGCCACTTTAAAGCCCAGTAACTGTCAAACTATGTGGGTTATAGAGCTGAAATCTTTGAATTTTTCAAAGGAAATGCCTGTCTATTTAAATTTTGATTATTAATAATGTTATGGCTATCTTAGTCTTTTAAGAACTTATTTTTGTGTGTTATACCTCTGCTTGCTGAGTTTTTAACTTTTTAAAATGAAACTGGTTAAACATATTCAAGTAGACAAAATGGACACTTTAAGTGAGCTTTAAGTCCCAATATTAATGAAATTATATCCTTATGTAGTAAAACTAGGGGATTTTTAACCCTCAACTAGCCCAGTTTTATTCAACTTGCCTCAGTTAATTTTGACACAGCTCCTACAGTTATGAACTCATTTCAGTTGATAATCACATACTTAAAATTCTCAATTCTTTTTGTATTTGAGTACCCCTTTTATATAGATTGTTTGTTTACCATTTATCCCCACCTCTGGGACCTCCAGCTATATTGAGTGACACTAAATAAACAAAGGTATTTAATGATATCAGATGAGAAACAAAGAACTCAATGGGGTTGCAGATCTTGTGTAATAGTGAGAGAGGTGTGGAGAAGGGGAGAGGGGTGGGGGTGGGAGGTAGTGGGCTTCATTACATATAACACAAAGGGGAGTCAGAACTGAGATTGTGTCACATATTTAGGTTGCATATATATGGACCACATATATAGGTATAGAGGAAATGAATAACTGAAAACAATTTGCAAATTCTAAAAATAATATAATAAAATAATAATATAAATAATTTTTTTTTAAATAATATTTTATTTGTGAACAAATATAGAAACAGATATGCGCTTTTGGGATTATGAATTTTAGAATGGACATTGAATCATCAATCATTTAAATACTTTGAAGGAAGATTGAAAAGTATGATGAGTTGAGTTAAAATAATATTTTATTTGTCAACAAATATAGAAACAGATATGCTCTTTTGGGATTATTATTTTAGAATGGACATTCAATCATCAATCATTTAAATACTTTGAAAATAGGTTTAGAGTTATCATTGCAGGAAGATTGAAAATATAATTTGAGTTATGTATTCGGTGTCTGGGGATACACCATCTTCCTTGGGAAGATATAAACAGAGTAGATTGATGTGCTGAAGTTCATATAATAATGGGTAATTATGTTTTAAAAAATTCCCGATCAAAACCTGTGGCGTGAGTGATGACCTGTCTGGGGATATGTTGGCGCCGAGTTGGCCCAATCTAGTTTATTCATGGTATAATTCAAGTTAGTTGAATTTCTTATCAGTTTCTTTTCAGTGTTTCATTAAATTCGATGTCTATTTCTTTATATAGAAGATTAGACATATTTCGTAAAATGGGATGCACCACTTCCCCAGGATCATATGATTTGACACTAGGAGAACTATCTTCAAGGAAAAAGCCACAGAAGGAATGAGAATAAACTTTTCTCCTCGCACATACATATAGGTCACATTTTCATACTTATAAGATTTTCTTTTTTTTTCTCAAAAGCATAAATAACGTTCTTGTTTTAACAAAGTTCTTGTATTTTGGACTCGATTATAAAGAAGCAAAAAGTGACCAGTGTGTTTTATGGCACCCATTCAGTAAATTATGTCTGCAGTACTAATAAAAGCAGTTATGGTGTTCAGGGGGTCAAGTAGCCATACATGACTTTTGCTTGTTGGAGATCCAAGCTTTTCTGTCTAAAGTAGAGGACCAAATGAGAGATTCACCACTGCATATGACATTTGCTGATAGGGCCACCCCCTTCAAGTTAGCGACAAAGAGTACAAAGTTGTACCTGTTAAAAGTATGTACTATTTTATTACCTCAAAACTGGTGTCACTTGTCCCTAAATTTGAATCAAAATAGATGTGGTTGAACTGGTTAATAGTCCATTTTATCGCTGTCAAAATGAGTAGAATTTTCTGTCATCTAGAATGAAAGTGAAAGTCAGGTTCCCAGGTGACCCAATCCATTGAAATTTTACCATTTTTGTGGAAATCCTTGTTAATAGAAGTGTATTTCTTGTCCATAGAGATTTAACTAAACCATGTTCAACTACTCTATTTTGTTTATTTGTTTATTTAGTGATTAACCTCCTGTCTAGTATCTTATTGGTTATATTGTGGTGGGTAGTTGGAAGGGCAGAGGAATCCAGTACATACAGTTGGTCAGGGTTCTGTACTGTAAACTGCCAACCAATGGCAAGCAACTACCAGCTTTACCACATAAGGTTAGGCCGGGATTCAAACCCTGATTCAGAGACGTGAGAGGAGAGTACCACTGTGCCTTTGGCCCCCATGTTCAACCACCCAATTAAAACGTATAGTGTCCCTGTGTGCAACAAACCTAGAACATTTAGGTAACTGTTCTGTTCAATCCTTAAGTATTGTTTAAATTTTCTGAAGAGCCAATAACTTGACCACTTTATTGTACTATATCATGCCCCTGTAGTTATAGAGAGATAAAGCAGGTATCTTTGTTAAGCTGGATGTATGGTCAATGATATGGCTGAATGTTTGATTGTATTAACATGGACTCCTACTTGAAATATAATCCTTACTACTGTTGACCCTATCAGGAACATAATAATGCAGTTACATGCACAAGTTTTGCCCATAATGTATTTTGGCTACCTCTTCAAGCTTTGGTCAAGATCTGGGTTGCTGAATTGTGTTGAAGACAATTTTACACCATTGGAAGAAATATAACCTCTTTTATCCAACCTCACTACTACATTAAGATTGGTATTCGGTAATAGACAAGTCTCTAAAAAAGGTAGTTTTATAATTTAAAATGATATTTGGAAAATGCAAATTTTGGAAAATGGAAATGAGATAATAAAAATTAACCAAATTTAGATAATAGAAGGCTGTATAATAGACATACTGCTTTTCCAGTTAACCATGATTTCAATATAGTTAGGCTTATTGTGTTGAAATGATCAGCTATTTTCTTCCACTGTCATAAGAATATTTCCCGTCCTGTTAAAAACCTAATTTGGGTAACTTTGAGGAATGCATTGTCATTTTTGAAGTAAGACAATCTAGTGATATAGATAAGTCAGATAACAACATGAAACTAATAGTAAGTAGGGCAGGGTCGGTAGCAGATTTTTCATTTCGGTATCCCGCCAGTGTAAAAACGTACCGATTCCGGGATACCGAAAGAAGAAATTGTGTTCTAGCATATCCCCAATCGAATAGGCCCACCAACCGGAAGTAAGATTCGTGAAAAGAAAACATTGAAGTTCTGAAAGAAATCACTATAAAAGTGATAAAATATATAAAAATATTGGATAAAAGCTTATAATTTCTTCAGATTTGAGGTTTGTTTCTAATACTTTACGTTTTCTCACAATATTATACACTGACATTCGAAATACCGGCTGTAAAGTGTCTCCACAGTGTTGAAGTGAATTGATCTCGATACTGAGATACCGGTGTTACCGACCCTGCCCTAATAGTAAGGGTCTTATTAATATAACCAATTATTCTTTGTGGGGCTGAGTTTTTGAGTGTTATGGTAAAAGTGTTCAGTCTGCAATGCACCTGGGAGTTGTTGAAGTCACTTGATCTCTCCACTTGTCACTTGTCTCAGAGACCTCACTGATAACATCCATATGTGGCCAGGAATGTCCACTATGTACAGTAAACTACTGAACAGATTTTCAGGAATGGTTGTGGGAAAAAACTAAATATAAAAACTTTAACATTTGTCATTGTGAGCCGTTGTTTCACAATACTTTTTATCTCCTGCCTGGGGCCAAAAGCCGTGGTCGGGAGATTATAAAATGCCTTCCATACGTGCGTCTGTCTGTCCGTCCGTTTGTTATGTTTTTACATAAACCTTAATATCTCATGCATTTATAAAAATATCTTCACCAAATTTGGAGGGAATATTTATGGCTATGAAAACCTGTCTGTGCAAAATTTTGGCCTCTTTTTGAAAAACAAAATTGGCCGCCATGGCCAATTGTTGAAAATCATAAAGTTGCTCAAAATCTCAAAAAAATATTCCAGCTAGCTTCATCAAAATTGCACAAAGGATATATATGGCTAGAAAAGCTAGCCTGGTAGTAATTTTGACCTAGTTCAAAATGACCGCCATATCGCATCTTTGATTTCAAATGGAGTTATCCTATTAAAAAGGCCTTATATCTCCCATAATATTGCTCCTACAGGTTCGGAATGTGAAAACAACTTGTAGGAAATCATGGCCTGAATCTTTTCCAGGTGTTAAATTTGACCTTTGACCCCTGCTTCAAGGTTAAATAGGGTCATCACACTAAAATGACCTTATTTTCCCCTTATTTTTGGTGCTATGGCTTCAGAATGTAAAGACAGACCATGAAAAGTCCTGGCTTGCAAATATTTACCTGAGAAAAGTTTTGGCCTAATTTTGAAAAACAAAATGGCCGCCATAGCCAATTATTTCAAAATTCATTAAGATGCTCTTAAACTTGAAATATTGCAGCTAGGTTCATCAAATTTGTGCTAAAGATATATGGCTAGGAAAGTTAGCCTGACAGTAATTTGGCCTATTTTCGAAAACAAAATGGCAGTCATATCACATGTTAAATGTTAATTGGGATTATCCTACTAAAAAGGCCTTATATCTCTCTTATCATTGCAGCTAGGGGTTCCAAATGTGAAAACAACTGAAAGGAAATCAAGGCCTCAGACTCTCTTCCAATTGCTGACTTTTACCTTTGACCCCTGCTTCAATGTCAAGTGGGGTTATCTTATGACAGTGGCCTTATATCTCCTTTAGTTCTCCACTATTACTGATTCTACAGCGGGAGATAACCGCTGCGGTAGTGGCCTTGTTAGCCCATAAAGACTGGGGTTATAGTCAGCCACTGTTCCATTGGCAGTGGTAACGTCTGCAGTGGCAGGCATAAATTTTGTAGGTGCTCCCCAGCATAAACACATGCATGGATTTTCAACAAATTTTCAGAATATGTTTACCTCAAGATGATATCGGGCTGATTAGGTTTTAGGGGTATCTCGCCAAAGCTGTTGCCATGGCAGTGCTTTTAAGATTTTTGGGACTTTTTGGGTACATTTAAATTAATTTGTGTTGAACCCCAGTAAATAATAAGGAAGTGAAAAAAAATTAAGCCCTGAATTAACTCCATGAAATGGTATGCGAATATATATTTCTGATTATTACAAATTACTATCTTCATATAATCATATCCTTCACTTTGTATAAAAGTGATAGATATTATGCAATTTTCTCTATTTAAAAAGAGTTGGTTCAATGTGCATCAAAGGTTCAAGTCATCCCTTGTCCCATTGTGATGGAGGTTAGCACTTAGCTGAATTCCCTTACAGTATATTAAGACCTCTTAACAAAAGTTTTCTTTCAGGGCAATTATTTGCAGCTCCAAAACATGTGGCTATAAGTAAAAATCTGCTGGTAATTTACTTGAATTGATGGTTAGATTAATTGGGGTTAATAATGAATTTTTTTTCCTCACCAAAGCTACCCATATCAAATCATCAACATCCAACCATACCCTGATACCAAAGTTTATTGAACTCGAAGATAATTCAGGGCATGTTTTGTTAATATACAAAGCTCAGAAGTTGGGACTTTGCATACATTTAACAGCTGGGGTGATATTTGAATGGGTTAGTGTTTCTCGCATGTTTTCATAACCTTGATTCAAACTCGATACCATAGAGGCGAGAGCCAGTTGACTCTCCTGTTTTACCATTAGGCTCCTTCTCCACTGCATAATATTCAGTCCTTTGAATGCAAAACTGCCATCTTTCTGACTTGGAGAGACTTACTTTTCATTGCTGTTACTGATTATCAAATTTGGTAAAAGCTGAGCTGGTTCTCATGTTAGTGGTGATGGATTTGAATTTAACTGTCAAAGATACGGTTCAAACTTCAAAGTAAATTAAAGTTCAGATTTTTAAACCTATTCAAGACCCAAATATGGCTATAAAACGTTTGAGTCTGGTCAAACAAGAACTGTCACTTTAAAATCGCAAATTTGTCATCCTCATTTTAGTCTATATAATCTGTGCATCAGATCAAAGCCTGAGAAACTCAGCTTGAGGTAAATGTTTCGAGGGTATTTTTGCTTGGTTTATTGGCAACATTCACTGTGATTATTCTGTTGCGGATTTGACTGTTCTCAGTTTATTGGCAACATCAATGGTTGTTAATCAAGTGACGGTCTTTTTCCTAGCCATAACAGATGTTTTTGATATATAGCATATTTTCTCCAAAATATGGCACAGATGTTTATTCTTTTCAAATATGTGTTGTTAAGGCTGAAAATAAATAAAATCCCCTTTTGAATGCTTACTTGTGATATTTAGAGAATAACTGAACATTTGATATCTGTTTTGAAGTTGATGTAAGCTACTGGCTCATTTAACAAAACTATACTGTACAACTCGCATACATTTCAAAAATGGTCACATAACACAAAAATTAATATAACATCCTCAGTGCCCTAGTGGTTAGCAAGTTTGTCATCTAATCACAGGCTGTCTCCTCTCTGTTGGTTTGAACCCCACAAGTGACAATACTGAGGTCCTGTCCCAATATAATCCTGCCTATTGAGCGGCAAGTAAAACCCTAACTTTTTCACTTTGAAAAAAGAGCTGAACTTCACATGTTTCCTCTGGTGATTTGTTTCCTCCATAATGTAGCTGATACATTCTAACTCCATCTCCATAATGAGTTTAAACTTGGAAAAAATATTGAAATTCACTTGCACCCACTTTCTTGTACTGAGTTTTGGGTGCACTCTTCAGCTGTAGACTTTCTAAGAGTATATGTGTCAAAAGATGTGTGAACTAGGTAGGCATAGGTAATATACATTTCAGACCCATGTATGGTGAGTGTCCTTGACAAGAAAACTTTGTTGATACAGGTGTTTTTTTCTGTATTTGTCAATGAGGTCTAGTTACTGCAATTAGTTCCAAGTTAATTACCACTATTATATGTGCTTCATACATACCAGGTAGGTCCTCAGTGGTCTAGTGGTTAGGAAGTTTGGCATCTAATCACAGGCTGTCACCTCTGTGGGTTCGTGTCCCACAAGTGGCAATGCTGACGACCTGTCCCAATGTGATCCTGGCTCTTGAACGGGAAATAAAACCCCAACTTTAACTTTATACATACTTCACCGTCATACGAAGGATGAAAAAAGAGAAATTAGAGTGTGAATTTTTTTTTTTTTTTGCATATGTTGAAGATATCAAGGATTTTACTTGGACTTAATAATGGAAAAAAGCCATTTTATAAAAATTACTACCACCAAGTTACATAATCATTATTGGAAACATGTGGCAAGTCAAAAAAAGTATGTGTTATAACATTACCAGTAAGTTCGATTTCTTTCCAACATGAGACAACATTCCATGTAAATGTTTCAGTTCTGTACAATGGAAAAATAAGCGGGTAATGCCTAATTTTACTCGTTCTGGTCACACAAGTGGTAAATTATCAATTCTTGTTCAGACGAATTTCAGTGAATTTAGCCTCTAATTGCCAAAAATTGATGGGTCATCCACCAATGAAGTTCAGCACATTTTGTACAATTCTGTGAGAAATATTTTGATGCTCCCTTGGGATTCAGTGTTCAACAGTATTAAATTCTGGAAGTTAATTTCTGCTAGCAATGATCATGTATTCTGATGACAGAGGTTTTACTGTAGAAATATACCAGAAGAATACATGTAAGTTTATGCAGAGAGGTGGAGATAATAAAAAAAGATAGGAGGATGTACACACAGCAGATAAGAGAAAACCAGATCAGAACACAGCTGGGTGCCATGTGTGGTTGTGTTTATAAATGTACAAAAACAAGGTGTTAGCCAGATTTGTTACAGCAATTAATTATATCACCACTGACACTGTGCTGTGTTGGAGAAGCCATCTGATTGAGACAAAAAAACGTCTAGGTCTTTTTGCCCGTGTGTTCTGCGGAGTGTCTGGTCTTTCATCAGGCTAAGTGAATGTTTCCATGTATTCAGTCAGTGAAAATGACTTGTTAGGCCTTATGGCTGTGTCGTCAGATTTGTCCTGAAATAAAAAACTTTGTAATCATCAATGTTGTACATCAGGTTCATATACAGACTCCTCAGGACTCTTGTTACTGTAAAATGGACACGTGTTTCCAAGTCCTTGTCCTATAAAGTTTTCTTAGAAGTTTAAAATAATCTTCTTTAAGTGGATAGGCTTGCAGCAAATGCCCCAAACAAAAGTAGCATGCCTAAATAGCACATTTAAACAGTTAAATGCGGAAGAAGTACTGTGCCGTAAAACACTGGAATGCTTAAATGTAGCACACCCTAAACAGTGAAAGGCATAACTCACAGCAAGGGTAAAACTCTGTAATGTAGAAATAAATAGAATCACAGAGAACCTATGCTGTTGATATTTACCTTTCTAACTGGAATTCTTGATTAAGTAGAAGCTTCTTCAAGCAACCTCGAAAGACATTGAAAAACATTGTTTTAATCGAATTCTTAATCCTAAAATAAATCAAGTGAGGAAAAGACCCAAGTCTTGGTCAGGGCTAGGTGTTGGAGATGTAACATCTGTGTTATTGTAGATGGGAAACTTGTCAAGGATTTGTATCCTGATGGCTAATCTCACTCACCAGGCCACTTCTTGTAACAGCAATTAGTTCACCAGTAAACATTGCAGGAATGTGTACATCCCACTAAAGGAAAAAAAACCGGACACTTCAGTTGACAAATTGAGAAGAGTTTTAAAAAACAATAAACAAAAACTGTGATGAGAAGAACCTGGTAAAAGCATGATTACACACCTATTTATTTGCAGTTGGGGAAATCTGAAGCCGTTGAATGAGGTGAAACTGCAGGTCTAAGGCCCTTCAGTTTAATTGATTTTAATTGGAATTGTTCAGAAATTGGTCCATTGAGTATAAAAATTGAATTTAACCTGTTGCAGTCTTCAGAACATGTTCGTGTGTAACAAGATAATTCTGCAATAGGACATTGAGCACACAAAAACTGTCAAGTACCATTGTAATTTGTAACTTACAGGTCCTCCCTTGTTGTCCACAAGAAATTAAACCAGTCCAACAATATGAAAATACTAATTGTAAAATATTATATATCTATATTTGCAAGATGCTTGCTACTTAATGATTTAAGTGATCTGACAAGACTGACATTATGATAAAATGTACTTTTAAATTAAAGTCAATGGACATGATGATAATGTAAAGGTTAAAAAGGTAATGTTATAATAAACTTTAAACTGGGTCCCAATTAATCAGAGTTTCTTTGTGTGTGTGTTTTTTTTAGAACCATTGTCTGTCAGTGGGACTGATAGATTTGTCTCAGACTGACTGGCAGGCAGGAATTTCGAACACTCTTATCCATGCAGTGCGAGTCACAACACTTTGGCATGCATTCATGTTTTTGGGTGCCAGATTTACAAACATGCATTATAATATTTATGTTGTGTATTTTACTAAGAACTGACAATTTACAAAGAAATATATATGTTAACACTTGTTAATACAGAACCAGATTTACATGGATACCTGCATTATATTTGCTGTTTGTGTTGTATATTTTACAGACAATTAAGTCACAATGCACTTGAGCACATCAACACTGACACCTTCTCCAAACTGACCTCCCTCCACTCACTATGGCTCAACAACAACCGCGTCTCCTACATCGCTTACAAGGCATTCAGCGACCTCTATTCACTGGAAACTCTGTAAGTAAAACAGACCTTTTACTAAATTTTAGTGTGTACATTTCTGGAATAGTGATTGCCCTCTCCAGAATTTTATTTTTGTATATCATAGTACCTTGTCCCAGAATGCAGCCTTAGTTAAATAGGCAAAGATTAAACCCTAGACAGTGGATGCTACAGAATGAAACCTCCAAAGTGCTAGTGACTGCCAAGCAATTAGGATCACCTAACATACTTTCTTTACTTCTAATTGATCATAAGAGGCTTAATTGAGAAAATCAATGTGAACGTTTCTTTCAATGGTTGCCAAAACTAACCTATGGTTGTTCAACAGTAGTTGTGTCACTAAACTCTGGTAGCAGAACAATAGGGGTGTCCATGACTTTTGCTGTGACCATATTTACACCATGGGCCATGCAGAGCAAATAAATAAGTACGAGTTACCTTGACCCTCATTGAAAGCCATAGTAAAAGTTGGGTTGTGAATGTAACAGTCACAGAAGAACAAGCCGTCAGTAGCCCTACATGTTGCAAGGAGTGAGAGCCTAGGGATCTTTCTGAACAAACTTGATGACAATGTTTGATGTTTATCTCTTTAAGGTTTTGATTTTGTATTATAGTAATTAAAGTGATGTGCTCAAGATAAGTAACTCAGTCCTGTAAACGCTGATGCAATTTACATACCTTGATAACATATCTTTGTTTTAAATTGAATTAGATTATTAGCTGGAGCCCTTTATTTTGAAAATAAAACAGCTCCCCAAATTCCACTGAATTATATTTGCATCTAATGACAAGTTAGTGTAATCCTGCAGTTTGAAGTATAAAAACTCTTGAAGTCTGAGTTAAAGTTTAATACTATTATACTGGATTTGAAGGAATGTCAGTTGCAAACAATTCAATATATATGTATTTCACAGTGACTTATCTTTCACCACAAAGAGGAAATGTTGAGTTCTCACACAAAATAATACCTTCTGTTAGCACCCACCCCCCACCCCTCATAGTCTGTATGTTTATAAGATTATATTTGTCACTTAATCCCACTTATTTTCTTTTTCAAGAGACTTTGTCAAAGTTTGAATGAAGTTACAAGTTACTGTGACTTTTTTTGATAACTTTAAATTCGATACGCCAAGTAGTTATATTTTTACCCCCACTTTTCTGTTCACAAAGACGGTTATTTGATACCATTATACGGCTGACATCTTTTCAAAATGGTTCTCAAAGAAATCCCTGTGGAAGTTATGGGTTAAAGAGGTGTTATAAGTGGTGGACCATTTTTATACCACGAAAGAACAGTTTCCAACATCACACCCCCCACCCCCTCCACCCACCCCACTCCACCTCCATTTGTACCCTTATGTTATACTGTTGCACCCTTGTTCAAAGAAATGTTGTTCTTGTCTTGTAAAAATAAAGGGGAGTTGAAATTTGGAATATATTATTTGTACATTTTTTCACAAAACTGAATCCTTAACCAAACTTGAAATTTTGCAGTAAATTTGACAGAAGAAATTGTAACTAATTTTTGTTAGGGACGTCACGACTAACCAAATAATCGACAAAGGTTAGAATAGTGATATTTTCCGGTTTCATATTTTAAAGTAAGAATAATCGCTTAATGTAGTAAAAGATGGCAGAAAGTCTGAATCCATCAAATATATCCATATTGTCACATAAAATAAGTTAAAATCCGAAAACAGCCACGTTTTCTGTAATGTTTATGCATTCACGTAAAGCCGGAAGTACCATATATCTCTTATATCGCCCCCTTCCTGTCTGAAATAAACGAAGCAAAAGTCGCAGGAAAACAGCAAATTTATTCATTTTTACAGGTTATATACATATATTTTCATTTTATTTAGCATATTTTTCGTTTTCAGTGCTTTTTACAATATGAAACTTAAGATTTTTGGATGTTATTTTAATTCGACGGTTATTCGGTGTTGACACGAATAGTACTTACCGATTAGTCGACATAAAATATTTGGAGTCGTAACGTCCCTAATTTTTGTACTTAAATTTGATGGATAAATATTTCAAATTTCTCAGTAAAATTACTGTTCTGATATTGAAGTACATGTACAATGATAACAAGTTTATGTAGGTTATATGTTATTTTAGCTTTTTCATTGTTAAAGAAAAATATAGATTCTTATTATTATTCTTACACAAAATTTGTAACTCCTGAAAATGCTGTGCTAGGTGTATTCTGGTATAACAGCCCCATCAGAGAATAATTAATAAAGATGGTCAAATGTTTGCTCAGTGACAAGTAAAGTTTTAAATAGGACCAATGCTGGTAAATAAAGTACTGAGTGAGGTACTAGTTTTAAACATAATTGTTTTCATTATTTTAATTTGTTTCATACCTTTGGTAAGATAAGTGAAAAGGAAATTGGATAGTACTTTACCCTTTATTGAGTACCCTAATAACATATCTTTCCCCAGTGCAATCAAGATTTGAGAATGGTTCCACGATTTCCATAATTCAGTCACCGCAATTGAAAATGTCTTTGATAAAATAATTATAAATAATGCCACAGACAACCTAACATTATTAAAGGAGTAATTACAGTATGATGCCCAAGTTTACGTATCAGTTTTTATTAACCGTTGTCTAGTTGCATGAGTGTTTTGAATATCACCCGTCATTTCTCCAAGGTCACATGTTAATTCAAAATAATCGGTTCATATTATCTCCAATATCATCAACAGTATCATTTAATAGAAATTAAAAAAATTACATTTCATTCACGTAATGAAGTTTTGAAATAAATAGAGTAACATATTTTTTTTCTGAAGAAAATCTAAATATGGTTGTATGATAGAGTTTGATAGCGTTACTTGATCCAGTCATCAGACCATCATTATCATGAAGGTCAAAAGGGGGGCATTGAATTTCAAGACCAAACTTCCCAAATAACAGGGCCAAAAACTAGTCTCAAAATGTGTAGCATGTTTATCCGAAAAAGTGTGTTTGTTCACATTAATATGTTGTTCAGATAAATGTCTGATGTAGATCACCTTTCCTGAAATTATAAGGTCCATGCTTCTCTATATTGAATAAACACTTTGTTAAATTAGTGCCATTAGTATGTTGCTCTTTGAAAATAGTATTGAATAAGAACACTTTTGTACTCTTTTTAAACTAGCAAAGTGTAGTATTCCATAGCCAATGTTGAATCAGATTTTGATAAAGCCTAATCTCTATTGTATCTCGGAATATGTTTGGTGGCCAGGGGAGATTAGGAGAGATTTAAAGTGATACTGAACAAATAGTCAAGACCGGGGACATTAAGACTGTTACATTTATTAGATGGAACACTGTCCTGTGATTTATTATATCTTATTATATCCAATCACTTATCACTAAATTTATCATTGAACCAGAACTAAAGTGCAAACTGGTTTGTAAATTATTAGACGTGTATCTTATAAACTCGCTGTCGGTATCTAATGTAAAATATTTAACAGTTTTAGTTCATTTACAATTGTCAAGAGTTGTCACTGAAAATTTTTACTAAGAATGGCAAGGAAACTCCATTCATTCAGATGAGAAGTATGTATAACAAAAGAAAATGTTGTGTTTGTGCAGAATCAGGGGGGTGTGGGGGGGTGGGGGGGGGGTGAAGGGGGAAGTCTGTTCATAAAGCCACTTTTATGTATTCTGATACATGGTGCAATTGTATGCTGCCACTAGTGTACAAAGATCCTATTTCCCTGATCTAATTACATCAACCGCCCAGATTGATGTATACAGGTTGTGTGTAGAGTCCTTATGAATTGTGTTTTTATTTTTATCAAATTTTCCTTTACTCTGTCATGAACTGATGTTACTACCTTCATTTCATACATAATAAACAAAACCCTATTAAGGTATCACTAGTGATTTGAGTCATATTTTTGTAACTTGAGTCAGTGTTAGTGTTATAAATTTGTTTTATATTGCACATTACATTTGTACACATTATATATATCATAAGACACTAATCAGTAATATTTTTTTCTGATCAAATAAAGTATATTAAATCTAGTTGCATAGAAATAACATCACACGTAAAACCCCCTTTTTATTTCTAGTCTGGGATAGAAATTCAGTGAGATAATTTTAATAAAATTAAGATAAATAACAAGCCAGGAGAAAGAGAGTACCACATAAGTTGAACTTGTATGTAGTAACTTCTGTACAAGTAACATACATAGAAATTTGGGTTAGATGTATGCAGAACCAGTTTTGAACTCGCAACAGGAAAATACTGTACTTTTTGCAGGTTAAAGTTATCCATAACTAGAATCAATTCCGGTATTTAATAGTATTTATTCGAGGTCCTATTCATACATAGTCTTGTGTATATATAAATTACAAGAAACCCATTGTGTATTTTTCAGTGAACTAAACAGTAACCAGATCTCATGGACTATCGAGGACATGCACGGTCCATTTGATGGGCTGGTATCACTACGCCGACTGTCATTGGAGTGGAACCATATCAAGTCCCTGACAGCCCAGTCTTTTGAAGGCTTAGAACAGCTGAGACAGCTTGAATTAGGTCATAATGAGATCAGCTCCCTACAAAACAACGCCTTCCTGAATCTCAAGGAGCTACAGAACTTGTGAGTACAGGCTGTCTTATTATAAAGAGTAATCTACTCAGGGTTATAGGTAGTGCTGGTATTGTTTATCGATAGTGGAATATTTATCGATCCATACCAAGTAAGCTGATATCTATAATGTAGGGCCCAATATCAGTATGAGAATCTTTCACATAATAAGATGCAACTATGCTGTTTTCCATTCTAATAAAGTACAAAATTTTCAAATATATTGCTATTCATATCATTTTTGTCAACTTTCACTTACCACTAAAGCGGAAACTCCATAGGTGTTTACGTTTCGGGAAACTACTAAAACTTGCGAAAGAGTTTGAAAACTAACTCTTGGTAAACATCTTATGACCGGATATTTAAATATTGATTGATATGGAAGGCAAAGATATGGTTTGATATCAATATATATGTTATTATTCAATACCAACACTAGTTATAGGGCTTAATGTCAGCACTAGCAAGTCTAAGAAACATATTTACAGAAACAGTGCTGCAAGTTGAGATGTAAATAATTTAACAGCGCTTAGTTTCTACTACCAGAAATGGGACTTCATGTCCACTGAGAAGGCTAACTGACGACTAACCTGCTAAATCCAGCCACCCCACACCTTGAATGGTTCAAGTCTGATTTCAAGCATCAGTCTCCCAGTTTTTGAATTGAAAACAGAAGCAAAGTCTATTACTAGCTGCATCTCAAGGAGCTAGAGAATATCTTTATTACTAGTAGAATAAGTTAAAAAAAATTAAGATACCTGGACTTGGTCATCTGTTGTTCAATATGAAAATTGTTATCCATATACAAGATGTAATTGATGTAAAAAGAACATTTATTCCCCTTGAAGTAGCGTAGTTTCATGTCTTGGGAAAATGAATTTTGTAACTTAAGCTGAGACATTATGTGTTTCGTTTACTCTATATTCACAGGTTAATTAGATTTAACAGATCTTTAGAATTTTAACTGATCTGTAAATTAAGCTTCAGTTTATATATATTTACAGATGTATATTGAGCTTCAACACATGTACATGCCCATAGAAGTATGCTTTTGGACTCAAGAGTACCATCTTATTTGTTTTTTGGATAAACCAGATTTTGGATATGTACATTTTTGGTTTAATAATGAGATATCTCTGATAAAACATTGTCATGAGATTGGTTTAAATCTCTTGTAATAGAATACAACACCATGTTTCCAATCTTTACTACATGGTAATGGTTTTGCCATTCGAGGCAGTACATATCAGATTTTACAAATTATGTTACTGGAGGCAGGAGTCAGAACTTGAGTAAGTCTGTATGTTGGTTTACGTGACGTTGCTCGCCTTTGTCAGCTTAGTCTTGATTTTTGTGGCTGATGAACCTCTGTTTGAACACCTGTGTCAATCAGATTCTGTTGGTTACAGGAGCCTGAACACCTCTGCCTTGCTGTGTGACTGTAAGATGGAGTGGTTCGCCCACTGGTTGCGTGAGACAGGCTTCCAGGGCTCAGTGTCGGTGAAATGTGCCCACCCTCAGCTCCTCCGAGGGGTCAGTCTGATGGAGGTCCAACAGTTCAAGTGTGGTAAGTTATCAGTTGTACAAAAATAAGTTCAATAAGTAAGCCAGGGTATTTTATCTTTTATTCATAAGGAAGCTCAACCATTTATCCTATTTATTTAGTTGTCATTTACATTGAGTTTAACATCGTCTAATCTCTAATGCTGCAACAATGTGTGTAGAAGTTCTATAATTCCTCTTTGACTGCCCTCAAAACAAAGATAGGTTCAAATGTCTAAAATATGTTCTCCACAAAATGTTTAGAAATCACCAGAATTCACAAAGGTCGCTGTTTTTGTTCATCTATATTATTTGTGGTTTATTGAAAATATGGTGAAATTTTCCAAAACTATCTATGGATACTATATTTTTAACACATTTTCAACAAACTAATGAGAGTTTGTTAGATTTCTGTATTATTTGCCAGTTTTGAAAACCTTGGTTCGGTGGTTAAGCTAGATCAAAGTCTTTTAGCTTGCAGAGATATCTAACATCATCAAACCCAAATTTCTAAACGATTTCATTGCATTACTAACATCAAGGGAAAATAAGTGATATTGACATTTGTCCCTGACAAGTCCAATACTTCCGGTATATTTCTAAACAATAGAATAAAGCCAGATTTTTTCAGTTTTGAATTTCTAAATGAAATGTAGTAACTAAATTTTTGTGAAATAATGCAGCACACACCTTAAATCAGCACAAACAGGAAGTACATTACCAGTGTAACAAATTATATGGTAAAAGAAAAAAAAGAATGCCTTTGAAATTTATAAGTGAACTGGTTTTCTTGCCAATTTAGAGAACTCCGATAATAATGATGTACAGTCATATTTGAAACAATAGAAATTATATTCATGTACATTCTGCCTGTGAATATTCTATTCAAAAAAAAATTTATTTCCTCAGAACAAGTGAAATAATGAATTTTGTGTTGAGTTTTGCCGAGTTACCATGTTACTAGAGACACAAGTAATATTTCTATAACCTTTCATAATTTTATGCAGGCTATTTGATGATGTAACCCGCAATCAGATTTGACACATATGACAGAATAATGGTTTGATATTGATGATCAATCAGAATTGGCCATAACATCCAATAAAAACAAGCTGCAATGTTGGAACTGTGTGTCCATAATAAACTTTCCCTCTGAGAATGGAGGGAGTTGGAGGGGACGTGAACTAACTAGTAAAAATGCTTTCTTTTCCTTAATAATGGATTTATTGCATGTCAGGGGGAGATCTGATTTTACCCATGCCCTCCCAATCCTTCTGAATGTCCTGTCATAGTTGAGCATTATAAAAAGCTGACAAAAGAAATTAATTCTACCTTAATATGATTATTGCAAAAAACTTGCAAGATATAGTACATTTTGTATACATAATACTGAACCTATGGTATTGGTGACTGCAAAGTTATAAATTTATGTGGAATTAATCTTTAAGCTGTGAGACATTTTTCTGGACTTTACTGTTAACTTTATTGTGAATATTGCAGGTTGAATGATCATTATTTACATAAGAATGACAACATGATGTATATTTTTGATTCCATGAACCAAAAGTTCCATCCTGTATATCTAGACAGTCAACTCGGGTGACATTGTCCAAATTAATTTCAATTATGTTGGCCCAGTAAGATATTCAGTAAGCTACCGATAGAATTTACAAATATACAAACAGAAAACAGATTCCTGTTCTTATTCATTGCACCTTAATGTCAAACATTTTGAAAATACCTTCTGTTTTTCTTCTGAAATTGCATTACTGGGACAAGAAGTAAAAGACACTGAAATTTTGCAACAGTAGAAATTGCCTAAAATCGTTACTATGTCACAAAGTCTCATAATGTACTGTAAATCCCATGGGGTTTGTGGAGTGCCAAGTCTTACAGACTAACACATTTTACATTTTAATTCTATTTCGTGTGAACAATTAATGTCTTATTGTGTTCACAGAGGATGAAGACTTCCTGATGCCTGTGATCCGGAAGGGTCCGGAGGCTCAGATTGCTCTGAAAGGAAACAATGTGAGCCTGGAATGTCTAGCAGCCAGCAGCAGTAAGAGTACAATGGAGATACACTGGAGAAAGGACAATGTGCCCATCAACAATGCCAAGGTAAGGTTAATATGACCAGCCTCCGTGCTATGGTAATGTTATTATGCCAGCCAAGGTAAGGTTACCATGAAAATAGCACGGGTTACTATCGATAGTGCCAAGATAGAGTCAATGTTTGCATCAACCATACCAAAGTAAGGTTAATGTGGCCATCAACCCTGCCAAGCTTACATTCAGCAGTGGCAAGGTTACCATCCAAAGTGCCATGGGTAACATCAGCAGTGCCAAGGTAATGTTACATCGACACACCAAGTAAGGCTGCCAACAACAGTGCCAAAGGAAGCAGATAATTGGAGATAAATCAAAGACTCGTATATCGGTAAACTCATTGTTGGTGAAATTTATATTGTATTTTTTTAAAGTATTAATATAAGTTAAAAAATTGGTCATTTTTCATATGATTTACAAAATGATTTTATTTAATTTTGTTACTTACAGATCAACACAACGGCCACTCTGGTGGGTGACATAGTGAGCATGCGTTCCACTCTACTCATCACTTCTGCACAGTTTGACCACGCCGGCGCCTACCAGTGTGTGGCCAGCAATGACATCGGTCCAACTTACTCAAACAAAGCTCCCATCAGTGTTCACAGTGAGTTGAATTGTTACTTATAACAAAGGCATGTGAAGTAAGTTCAAATGTTACCTATTGTATGACCATGGATATTTGGTTAAATCACTCCTGATAGGTGTATATTCAATATAAATATCAATTGTCATTTTATTTCTAATATTAGTGTACATGGATGGTTCAATTTATGACTTTTAAGTGACAATGTGTAGAGTGCATGATTAAATCATGTAGATGCATAAATAGCGACTGTGATTTTTAGAAATACATTCATGATCTGGAGACATATCACCACAATCAGACTATAATTTCACCCAACTTGAATCCTTGTCCACTGCTGCTGCGTACTTTTAGTCTTTAATAATTATCATAAAAACGCCAAATATATTATTACAGTACCAAAGATTTTGTAACAGTTTCTAATTTTAAACTATCCCTATGTATCTAGATTTCAGTGAACTGAATATATGGCACTTCCTGTCTTGTGTTTCCAGTTTTTCCTGTGTTCACCAAGACTCCCAAAGATGTGACTAAGAAAGCGGGTCTAAAGATTGAGCTCGAGTGTGCGGCCACTGGCGAGCCACCACCCGAAATCTCCTGGCAAAAGGACGGGGGCGACGACTTCCCGGCTGCGAGAGAGAGACGCATGCATGTACAGCCAGACCAGGATGTGTTCTTTATTAGCAGTGTGAAGATAGAGGACATGGGTGTCTACAGCTGTACTGCGTCAAATGCTGCCGGGACGGTGGTCACTAATGCCACGGTTACTGTGTTAGGTAAGGCTAAATGATAAGTGTGTTGGTTATCTGACTGATTTATTGCTTGGCTGATTGATTTATTCATTGATTCACTTGTTACATTTGACAGTCAAACTTCCAGTCACACAGCAAGGTGATAAATTCACTAGTTGGTTGATTTATTCATTCATTTGTTTCTTGGTATGAATTGATTGATTCATTAGTTCATTTGATACATTGGTTTCAACATTAAGTGTAGTTCTAATTTTTTAGTGTTAAAACATGTAACAGTTACTAGTTTTATGGTTAAAAACATGGAAATATTTTCGAAATAGTTCAGTAGTTGTGACTATTTGACTGCATTTTTGTTTTACCATAGAATATATGTATATGTTTATTTATATCTACAGAGGTGCCCAAGTTTGCAGAGCCTATGCGAGATCTGGAAGTGGAATCTGGAGAAACTGCTGTTTTGGAATGTATGGCCCAGGGAAGCCCTACCCCTCGCCTAGAGTGGCTCAAAAATGACCATCCTTTGAAGCCGACAGAACGCCACTTTTTCACTGCAGAGGATCAGTTACTTGTAGTTGTAGAGGCAGTACCAGAAGATTCTGGAAAGTACACCTGTGTCATGACCAATACCCTCGGATCTGAGAGAGGAAGCCTACATTTGGACGTTATTAAATATGGTGGAAATTCAGGCGGGGGTGTTGGTAGTATATTCAGTGACAATAGTACAACAACAGGCATTATTATTATCGCGGTGGTGTGTTGTGTGGTGGGTACATCATTAATCTGGGTCGTGATAATCTATCAGACCAGAAGGAAAAACGAGGAATATAGTTCCACACCTACAGAAGAGACCAATATCCCAGATGGAGTCGGATACAGTTCCGTAGAAAAGGACAGAAATAAGCTGCGAACTATTTACACATCGAGCGGAGCCAAAGTGTACATGAATGGGGGGTCGACGAGGTTGCTTGGGGGGATAGAGCATATGAATGGTGGATTCCATATCACTAGTAATCCCATGGAGGGGGATTCTTGGGATCCTGGCCGGGGTGAGTTTGAGCAGGACTCCAGGGAGCATTTAATGTCTCCCAGTAGTAGCAGTAGTAACAGTAGCAACAACAACTGTCGCTATGCAGTTGTTAGGGAGGATAATGGGAGTGATGGGATGATTCGGTTGCCACGGCGACAGAGTAGTGCCAGTGTGACAACAGACTCAAATATTTCATCCTCGTCCCCAGGAACACAGAGTACACAGAGTACAATTGTGTTGTCAACATTCCACCCACACCTCACACAGGGCAACAACAGTATTATTACCCAGAATGCACCAGGGCATTCACTAACAGCAGCCAGGAGAAGAGATGAAGAGGAGGGGCAACCTGTTTATACAGTGCAAAGTAAGTGCAATTTTTAGATATATATATTGGAGAAATAAGATCCCAGTGCATGTAATTCGTTTGTGATTTATGTACAGTCTTACAACATCCAACAAGGATTAACAGAAAGTAATTTGGAACTTAAGGCAGTTACAGTGTGTAGGGGCAAAACTACTTTTAAAACTAATTACATATTCTTTACATCCATGAACAGATGAGTCAGATTCCTTCACATAATCTTTGTCAGTGCTGGAAATATAAAATAAACAGGCATTAGTGCAAGTGTGGGCAGTATTTGGTAAGCTTTACAGTATTCAGGGGGCAGTATTTGATAAGCTTTACGGTATTCAGGGAGTGTCTTCTAAGTCCGTCCTGTGCCCCAGTAATGCTGTTGCCCATTATTAATGTGACTTTGGGTATGTTAGTGGGGAGAGAATCCTGTTATTTATGAGCCATTGGGGTGCAGGTTTTAGCAGCAAGGCATTAGAATGTATTGCCCATTGCATGAAAGAGCAGAAGTAACAGCAAAAGGTCGTCCCAATAAAACGTAAACAATACCTGTGCTGAGGCAGCTCTGGCCTTTTCTGTTGTGTAATGAATTTAAGCACAGGCTTTGACTTTTATGGGTTTTTGTCCCCCAGATTTAATGCTTCCCATCGTAATTTGGTTTAACTTGATCACAAAAAAATTCTTATTTGCACTAACTTTATGTATTTTAGTGTAGATTTCTTTTGCTTGCAATATGCAGTGACACTAGCATTACTTCTAAAGGTAAAATGTCAATGGCAAATGACAATTTACTGACCTCTTTAAGGCCTTTTTTATTGAAAATAATTCTATTTGGAGAATAACTGGATGAAAATCAATTGGTGCAAAGTAGCAGCATTTCTATTTGCATAAATAAGTTTGCATATTTCCATAGTGCATCTTAGTGTTTACAGAATTCTTCAAGCACTCGATATTCAGTTACATATTAAGTATTACCATGCACCGAAGGTACCTGGTAAATGTGAAATAGTTTCTGCATGCTTATCTTAAATACAGTAGACAATTCGATTATAATTCAGCTCAGGCTGAGACAACTGAAAAGAATTGCTCTCTCATGTGAAATTATATCTTCAACCACTCCATGATCCAATTTGTGATCGATAGCTTTGGGCTTTTCTTGCTAGTACTAAGGGAGCACTAATATTCTGCTTTTCATTGGTGATTGGCAGAAAGTAGTGAAAACTACTATGAATTGTTGTAAACAAGCCATTTTAAGGTTCTGTATGCAAAGAGGTTTGCATGGTTGATACTTCAATAAAGAATTAAAAGCCTGTAAGTTTGATTGAGGATTTCACAATGTAACTGAACTGGAGTACAAATGGGGTTTTTGAATTTTTTTGGCTCATGTACACAGACCTAGTTGTTTGCAAATGGAAATACCATATTTTTATTTCTTTTTTTTTCTTCTTGTTTCCAGAAAAGTAGTTTTGTTTGTCAAAATCAGCTTCCCCACTGCTTGTGCCACAGTTTTCTAGTATAGGTGGTTTTCTTTACTGAAGTCAAATCATTTCTTAATGAAACTTTAACTTTGTCATCAGAGCTTGATAAGGTTAATGTTTTCAGGTTATGTCAACTTTTGCACACTGTTTTATTTTTGATTTATAGGTGGCGACAGTGGCTACAGCAGTTCTACATTCCCACGTCCACAGACACCGCAAACACCAAGACATAAAACCCTCTCGTGTTCATACATACACAACCCAGAGCAGTGTAAGTATCGGGTAGAAATATCAAGAGTTGTCAAAAATACTCCAGTTCTCTATTAAATGATGGAATTATTAACTCTTCAGTGTCCTAAATTAGGAAGAAAGAATTGTTTTTATTTTTCACAAATGTGGCAATACAATTAAATGCCCCACACCCCGATCCCCCCAAGTGAACCATTTTCCGAGGGTGCTAAATAAAAATTGTGTAGATTATTTTTTGCTAATTTAACACTGAAAGGAATACTCACTGATGTAATGATCAAAAAGAGTTCTAAAATAAACCTTTCATAAAAGCAGTCCCGAACGCAGTCACACTCTGTGTTGTCACACGCATCCTACCCAAATGTAAATCCCACCAAAACACGCCAAATGTATGTTACTAAGACATCGGACTGACTATATCATAATGATCTACAACCAAAGATAAACAAGCCCATTCGGTTGTAGTCCACAACACCAGGACAGAAACGTGTGATCAAGGTGTTAACAGAAATAGTGTTATTTATACTTGCTACATTTATATCTATTTATCCCAACTCTGACATTTGTACTGTTAACATTGTTGGTGATCAGACCCCAAATATAGAGAGTCTAGAGAACTAATGAAGAAAGTGAATACAAAATCATTGAAGTATCAAAATAAACTTCCTTATTTCAAGATGGATGAAGCATTTCAGAAACTCATAAAACCTAAAGCACTGTGTGCTTATTTCATATTGCTTAATCTGTGGTGTGTATGTTTTACAGCTCTGCAGAACTCTCAGTCCCCGGCAGAAGACGTGGTCAGCTCTCATGATTCGTCCAGTGGTCACTTAGACACCAATCACAACAGTAAACACGTAAACAATAGTCCACATCCATCCACAAACTACAACTCTAACAGCTCCCATATTGAGCCCCATATAGTGGTGCAAAAGACTGGCCCACACACTGAATCTCACAGTAAACCCCTGCTGACTGGGGCCCCTGAGGGGGTGTCCAGTAATACAGACAGTTGTGCCAACAGACCTCTACAGAATGGGGTGCCAGGTGGGCTTTTACAAGGGACAGCATCTCCGACAAAACAGGAACATTGTGGGGCCCCAACAGGAGGCTGTAATAATGTACCTACAACTTGTGATAGCATAGCAGACAAAGCCAGCCAGTCAGTGGACAGTTTTGGTGAGTCACTCATATCCAGTGGAGGAAGTGACTCACACAGTCATCCAAAAACAGGTTGTCTTACAAACCACCCGTGTGTTTCAGCGGGGATAAAAAGTAACAATAATAACACGGATATTAATAACATTAGTAATGTTATCACTACCTCAAGTCAGCTACCTCCCCCACAGGTGAACAATAACTGTCACACACAGGCGTTAACGGAGAGGTCGGCAAAGAATGGACACAGACCTTCGAGTTGCCATGACAACACATCATCTAATCCTGTTGTTGTGTAACAGAAATGAAAAGAAACCCCTTTTGTACAATGTAGAGTTTGTTAATTCAGTGGTATTACAGTTTTATCTAGGAGCTTGTTACTTGTTATGTGAACCATAGGAACTTTCAAAGTACAGTAGAATCTTTATGTGCCAATTACCAAATATGCTGTGAGTGAGATTATGTGCAGAGAATAGAAAATAGAGGTATTTTGATGCAAAATAACAATACAAAAGAAATTAGACCTATGTTTACATAAGGTTTGGATAATACATATTTGGATAATGTAGTTTCTGCTCGTTTTTTGTTGGGGCAGGGTCGGTAACACTGGTATCTCAGTATCGAGACCAACTCACTTCAACACCATGATGACACTTTACAGCCGGTATTTCGAATGTCAGTATATAGTATTTTGAGAAAATGTATAAAGTATTAGACCCAAACCTCAAATCTGAAGAAATTATAAACTTTTATCCGATATTTTTTGTATATTTTAGCACTTTTGTAGTGATATCTTTCATCAGAACTACAATGTTTTGTTTTTGAGAATTTTACTTCCAGTTGGTGAGCCTGTTCAATTGAATGCAATTTCTTTCGGTATCCCGGAATCAGTATAGTTTCACACTGGCGGGATACCAAAATGGAAAATCTGCTTCCGGCCCTGCCCTATTTATTGTCTCTTTGTTCATCCTAGTTGAAACTTAAAATCAAAAGTATTTTTTTTCTCTCCATCACCAAACATCAGCTACCCATCTATCCAGAAGAATAATACTTGTGTTTGATGTGTATATTACTTATGATGCACTATGTTAGAATATTTCTATTAGCATTACATTTGAGCTTTCACAGGAATTAAGAATGCTAATTACCTTTTATAATTTCTTAACTTTGGACCTTAAATTCAATTCATACTTTGTAAAGTGAAATTTGACGGAGGTACTACTGTAGTTTTAATATTCTCTTCTGTACAAAGGGGTTTTTAACCATTTCTACGAGTCATACCACATTAGTCAATTGTATCGTGATATGTGTTTAAACTCTTGGTGTTGTGTTCACATTGCTAGATTTTGTGTACGTGTGTGACAGTATGTATGTACCAGTAACTTAGCCAAGTGTCTGATCAAAACAATTACAGATAGATTTTACATTGTTTGAACAAAGCATATTTTCACTGGCCAATGTTGGTGAAAGCTTTAACACTTTTATATTCACGCCTGTCAGTTCAGGGAAGATCTGTTTTAATACATATGATGAGACAAATTACTCAACATGTTGTATCTTTTCAAAAGCTTGTGAGTGTATTTGAAGAAAAAATTGTGAAAATTTGTATTTCTTAAGCAATAAAGAAACTTGAACTGTAGAACAATTCATGTATTATCTTGGTTTTACCAAAATATTTTTTTTTAAAAAAAAGAGGCAAAAAAGCCTGACTTTAAATATGTAAGAATTTCCAATGTTTTTTATTAATATTTGCATTTGCATTTAAGTCTTGTGATCATGTTGTCAAGTTGATACGAGAGAAGGACGTGTAAGATTGACAGTGGACAGGTTTTATCACAGGGGTGATGCTGTGGAAGTTGTCAGCAAAACGAGCAAATTTATTATATATGATCAGAATCAGCCACCCACAAAAAAAAATTATGCATGTAGCGAGAGTTACCCACAATGCAATATGAAATATATGGTGGCATTTCCTTTGTGATAAAGTTCCGACACTGCAGCAATTTTCCATGTTTCCTACTTTCTCTGGTAAGCGATGTCACATATTTTGTATGTTGTGTTGAACCTTGTGAACAAGGAAATATGAACAAAAGTATGGGCATTTGGTCAAAGCATATCTTGCAGTTTACATTGCAGTGATGTTTTTTGTACATATATTTATGGTGATTATGTTTTGTTTTATTTGTAAATATGTTTTGTAAATATCATTATGGTCATCATTATAACTGTTACTCGATTTAACATCAAAAGAGGAATATTATTTATCACACTTGAAGATTGCTTACATCATGTGTTATTATTTAATGTAAGCATAAACAGTATTTAAATTTGAGGGTGAAAAAATACAGACATATATTCAATTTGCAGGAACTGCCCCAAATCCAAGTACTCATGTTTTAATATTAAGCAATGCATTAATATACAAATTCTTGTACATTTAAAACTTTTAGGGTTCCAAAAAATAAATGTGTATTTGCCCGAGTAATCAGAATCACCGAGATTGCCAACCTGTAAAATTAGCAACTGGAAGTCCCATCTTGAGATAAGTGTTACTGAATATTTCTTACAATTCAGTGAAGAAGCATATGTTACAAGCTATAATCTACACAGTAAAAAATTGTTTGGAGAATTTTATTGAGCATTTCCCACAATTCAAGTACAAATCAGATGGTTTCCTCCATAAAGAATTTCTCCTACTGTGGTTAAATTTCACCTTCCGTATACGCGACACATCAATATACTTTTAGGATTTTCTACAAATGTTACAGTTATATAAAAAGACTGTGAATGTATCAACACCTTGGCTCTCAGTGCTGATAATGAATTGAAGCCAAACTACACAGACTAGAGTCGTGGAACAGCTTGCCATGTTGATGTTCTTTGTCCCACCATTTGGCCAATGTTCAAACTGTCCTGCCATATTTATGACTGAGTCATTTCAAAGCCACATGCATTTCATTGGTAAAAAATAACGATTCTCTTGATATTTCTGATTTTTTACCTTTATTTCAGATGAAATTCATCTGTATTGAGATTATGTGCAAATGACTTAGGTGTACAAATTACTGCCTGATTTAAAGCGTACGTATAAGTACTCTGTGCAAGACAAACACGATTTCTGTTAGCATTTTACCGTAAGAAATAGTTTAATCACTTGCTTCAGTGAATGGTATAATTATGAAGCCAGTATATAGGAGAAATTCAGTATTTATATTTGCATCCGAGTAATAAGTATAAGACAATTCAATGCAGCTATATTACTGTTTGTAGCAGAGTACAGTAAAACTGTATCCAGTATCCAAACTTATTATAAAAGTGTCATCTTTTTTCAGGCCACTGAAAGTTGATCTTCAGTAGACACTGTAGTAACTAAAACCTCATCTGTCCCCAGGACTTGATACAAGGGTCTTACTTCCTTTAGAGCAACAAAAAATATTTCATTTCCTCATGTTGGTACTTCAAAACATGGTTCCATTTGCACCTGAATTTGATTTCTATTCTGCCATGACTTCTACAATGTCTACTGTGTTCATTTCACTTCAGGAAAGGAATCAGTTTTGGCGGGTACATATACAGGTCAGATTATGTAAAACAGCATTCAGACTGTAAAAAGTGTGAATGAAATGAAAGAGTGTATACTCCACCACCTTGTCTACCATAAATTCCCCCAAAATAGTGACAGTGTTGAGATTGATGCCTGCTTCAGTTAAACATGTTGAACACTCGAGTTTTGAAACATAATTATATAGATATAATGTTATTTTCCAGTTTCCAGTCATGTCTCTCCGACTCTCACTGACTACACTTAACACATTGTTATAGAATAAAGTGTTAAATTGTAAATATTATTTTATTTTGGAACTATTTTATATTGTTTAAGCTATTCTCATATTCTGAGCACTACTTTTGGATGAATCACAAGAAACAACACATTTTACAAGCAATTTCTTCAGAATTGTGTACCCCTGTGGAAAACCTGTTCCAATGTTGAACAAGGAAAAAGATTTCAATGACTTCATCTTGAGCCAGAACTCTAGTGGAGATTTGGACAGTGCATCATATCCTGTTTGTGTATGAATTTATCAGTAAACCATGTTTGACAAGAAAACAGTTCCTATCAGTGTTGAGGTGTTGTTTGTTCTGTTTGACTATTTTAAGAACTCTCCGTGAAATGTTGATACAATTTGAAGTAGAAGGTTTTGTTAAGATATTCTTGTTGTTATTGTGTTAAACATGTATTCTGTTTAACTTCTTTTTTTCTAGTCGGTTTAAAACCGACAATTAAATGTGTACAATAATATCCACCAAAAGAACATATAATAAAAAAGCAAAGAAAAAAATATATATAATAAAATCTCAGTATGAGGAAATTAAAAATGAAATTTGTTTTATTTCCCCAAAGGTTAATGGTTTAGTTTTCATTTCTTACCAATTTTGGCATGATATGAAGACAAGCCCTCCAGTCTTTCTACTATATGCAAGCTTTGAACCTAAAACTCCAGAAGTGGGAGACCAGTAAAATATCAAAATTACAAACCACTCAGCAACTGAAGCCTCTAATTATATAGCCAAAAATTTAGCATTATAATAACACCAAAAGAATTTAAAGTGGAGAAAGGAAGAGTGGAAATACTGTAAACCAGTGGACTACAGCAACAAACTGTGGCACATGTAGTAAAAGTTACCTGATTTGAAGCAAAACAAGTAACACAAAAGTCTCCTGACCACCTGCACAAAATGAAGAAATGTACAGTATTGTGCATTTTAGAAAGGAAGTTTTAAAAACGAAAGTTCAGTTAATTCCTGCACCAAAATAGGAGTTTTAATAAATTTTGTCTGGCTAAAAATTTGTGTACAGAAAGCACAGGTTAAATGCATCAAAGAATTGCTCATTTGTCTGTCAGATGTGACTCTAATGAAAGGGACCTCTTTGCATCTGGCAATTTTCTCATAATTATTAAAAATATCACGAGTTTTACTACTGTAAATAAAAGGTTCTATACAGGATGTCACTGTCACATGCAGGCTATGAAATGCCTGTACAGCTAAGTGATGATTTTTGTAGGTAATGCCTCTACACCAAAAGTGAAATTTTATTATTTTCATAAGGGGGGAAAAATGATACCACTATAAGGTCACTGGTGACTTGGTGCAAAGTTTATAAAGGATCAAATCCCAAATATCCACATGGCATTGTAAACACAACTGTGAAAAAAAAAAGAGTAAAAAATGTTTAAACCCACCACAGCTTGTAAAATACGCCACTGTGAGAATTCAGCAACAATGCAGAATTTATTTACTAAAATTACTGTAACAGATCAAATAAACTTCTCATAAACAGTGCATTTCATCAGAAAGTCCTACAATTTCAAGTTAAAATAAACCATTTTCCTCCATGGCAAATTTCCCAGGCTATGTTAAATTTTACATTTTCAACTCCGGCAAATGACTTGAGTTTTCTTAATACATTATTTATTGTGGCTTTCCAGAGTTGCACCTCCGAGGTATTTGTGACACAAAGCAGATTACTGGATTACCTTCATTGTGTCCGGATTACCTTGGCTAATGGGGCAGATATTTGGTCCTTGGACGACAATTTCTTTGCTTAATATTATTGGTGCCTATAAATACAATTTTTGTGGAACGAACATACTTCATTAATTTCTTATTCACGGAGACGTTTCTGAACAAAGACTTGCCAAGCACTGGACATGTTCTGTTTACACAGTTTGATTATAAATTCACTGTACGCAGTAAACCTTGCACACAAAGTTCAACAGGTAAAAGCTTTGCAGATCTGAAATATTAGCACTTCTTTTCACTAATATTTTCATAATTCTTAAGATTTACTTTGATTCTGAGAATGTTTTGAGAAAATAATTCTAAGACATTTAAACAGGTTCCCATGTGAGTGTCCAGAGAACAGGAATGATTTACTTCTTTTAACTTGTTTCAGATAGGTTTTTATACTGCATGTATTTATTTAATTGAGCCTTTTCCACATTTTGCTTTATATACCTCAGAATGTACTTGTGTATATATAGTACATGCTACAAAAGTATGATGAGCTTAAAGCCTAAGCTAAAGCTTAAGTCCTGGGAAGGTGATATCAGAAATTTCTGTAATCACGAGAATATTTAGCAATCTGAATATTAAAAGGAGTGCCAAATTGGAAAGAACAGAGGTGTGCAGGATACGAAATATTCTCAACTTACTTGACTGTGGCAAAAAGCTAAACAAAAATTTTAAGAAATATGATAGACTATCATTTTTCTCATGAAATGAGAAGGTATCTAAAACTGCTCGAAATAAGAGTAATTCACACAAAAAGAAAGAGAATAATATCCCAGGTGAACACATTTTTCGAGTATTTCAATGAGTTATAACTGATAACCAAGTTGGTTGGCGGGAGCAGGGAATGTTGGGTTATACAAGCAATGTTTGTAACAAGGATTTTAAACAGATCCAGATTATCTTCAAAATACTGCATACTTCAAACCAACTGATAATATATTATGAGATCTGTTAATTTTAAAGAACTCGACATGTTTATCTTGGCCATATTTGTTTTGAAACCATAATGTCACTTGTAGATTGCATAGACTTGCCGAGAAATATTAATGGCATTAAAACTTAATTGAAATTTTCTCATATTGCCATCCTTATATATCTGTCTCTTCCCTGTGGAAATTTAAACATCTGATGATATAATGCCATTAAAATCAGTTCAGCTTTCTTTCAGAGTAAGTTTTGGAACAGATGTAATCAAATGTATAAACTTATAAGTACTCCAAGAGTTGAAATCTCCGCAAAGACAGTGGAGTATCCATGTATTGTAATTTCACCTAAATATTGCTTTTATTTTAACCATCCTAATTGGATAGCATCAGCACGAAAATACAGTGAGAAATCAGGATATTTTTGAATCCAGAAAATGATCCGGATTGTTTCCAAAATCAGATCACTTCTTCGATTGGCAAAGCCCTACTGACTCAAAACACTTCATAGAGATCTCTTGATTACTATTAGAGTAATACTGAACACAAAGGCAAAAGCAATGAAAATTCAGTAAAAGTGTGACTACATTTTTCCCACAATTTAATCACTCCTTTCATTGATTTGACCCTACCTACATAAAAATCTTTCACAAAAAATGCATTCATTAGTTCTGGAGTAATCCCAATCACAAATGAACACACCACAAAACATAACCTCTTTGACGGAGGTAACAGAAGAGATACTCAAATTAGTTGAGACAAATGGCTTTTCTATAAAGAACTCGACTATTGTACAGTGCAATGTAAATTTATTGATATTTTACCTATTTTTCTATGTTGACAAGAAACTCTCTACTTTATTACAGGAAAGGTTAAATCATGATGTAAAATAACAAACTCAATTTAGATGCAGAATTCTATGGTTACTTATGTAAAGGTCAGATGCCTACATAAAGTATCATGCACTTACTTTTGTCTCTCAGAAAAAAAACCGATTTAGCTGCAGTTGGAATAACTCAGCCATTATCTACGCAATCAAAATCATAAATTTATCACTTTTGATCATTTCACACTCATTTATAACAAAAGCAATTGCTGAGTAAATAACCCCTATAATTTTTAGGCGGCCAATTTTCACAGTTGCACTCAATCCACGTCCCATTAAATCAATGTGGTGGAAGCAGCTTTTTTTTTTTTACTTAAACATACCACCTCTTCCAGATGCCTAATTTGGTCTCCATGTCAAATTATTTTCATATGTGTAATAATTTCATGTATCATCGGAACACTGCAAGTATATTTGACAAAACATATTTATCATCTGTGCCTTTTTCAGGCTAGGCTAGAGTTGATGGCTTGTTTGGTTCACAGGAAACCTAGTGGTGTGGTTCGACATTGGTCTTGCAGGTTTGAGACCTTCATATCTTCATATAGTACTCATTACATTACATTACACTACGCCACAGATGATGTGTTACAATATAATGACCACTGTTTTTATTCAAAGTGTTGAAAATGGCATGAAACCAAAACAAATAAATGAATACATAAATCACAGATAAATGTTTCTCATTCTTACAATGACCTTTAAATTCAAAAGATTCCATTTGTTGGGCACAGTTGTACAACGGGTTCTTTCAACTATACTCCTGCTTGCCACCATAAATTCACACACCTGGAGGAGACATTGTTCTTTTGCATTTGTTTTGTACAAATCAGCTTGGATTTCTTTTGAGAAGATTATGTATGGACACAAGTGCAAGTTATTAATTTAACTTACACAAAAACGTATTATGTTAGTTAACCTTTCAGAGTGCTTCTTAAGGGGTATCACTCAAATTAATCAAACAAGAAGCAAGATTTAATGAAATTCTAGAACAGAGTAGATAAATGACGAATTATGAAGCAGCTTCTCAATAGAACCAGGTTATAATACAGCCTTTTTAACAGAAACTGTGTGCATGCTGACAAATATTGCATAAATTACTTTGATTTCATCACAAGCAATATCAGAATCTAAAATTTGGGGTAGTATTTTGGATCTACCCCGTAGTATGGTATTTGGTGGTGCATGGCTTAATCAGTTAAATATTAAATGGTACATACAAGTAAACATCATTTATGCCAGTGAGTGGTTTCTGATCAGTCTCTAAAATATATTTTTAATTTTCAGGTATAGTTGGACCAGTATGTAACAGCAGAGTTGAAATTTAATACAGAGGTTGAATCCCAATTTTCAGAGGGAGAAATTTGTCTCTGTCCATCAGGGCAAATGGGATTTTACTCAAAATACTAGGAATATGCATTCAAATGCCCAAAAAACATTTGTGATATATTTTTCTTGGTATGTATCAAATAACACACTTGTGAGAATATTGAGGAATTTGGAAGTAAAACTATTGTCAAATTTGAAATCTTATGAAAGGTTACGAAGTAACATTAAAGTACGGGAGAGTGACAAAAACTAGAAGTGCAATGAAAACAAACTTAACACACCAATTCACTCTGGTTACAGGATACATGTATAACATTTGTGGTCTGGATGACAAATTAGGTGTCTAACATAATGCCCCTTAAAACAATGCTGATTTGTGTGAATAAAACAATTAATTTCACACACTTTTAGCACCTTGCAAATAACAAATGTGTGAACTAAATAGCTGAACAAAAACAAATAACACCCATTAAGTAATGATCCATTTTCTTTGTTATTTTAGATCCTATATGGTGAAACAATTTTCAAAATATAATTTCCCAGGGAATCCATACATAAACTTTTGATACCAGACTTTTGTATTTACTCACAACCATGGATAGGTTTATAACACTGAAATGATACATGTTCATGTGGGTATTTGTATGGCTCTCACAAACTGAGGTTGTGGGTTTAAATCCATGGCACATGTTGGATTTACCGAGAGTCTAGCCTAATACTGACCTTTACTGATGACAAAGATGTATAAACCTTCATCTTTGACTTTCTTTGTATTAATGGTAAATTTTTAAGCATGAGCTTCTAGAGATCACTATTTTTTTAGGTTTTTTACCACACAGCCCTTAAGGGCTGTTGGGATATTGTTTTCACCCATGGTGTCCAGATGGGTGGGCTCGCATTCGGGCAGCGGGAAAAAGTTTGTCTGGGCTGTATCTCAGAAACTGTAAGGTGTAGGATGTTGATACTTGGTAGGGACATTAGCTAGGGGTTGTAGGTGTGCAACGTCATGGTATGACTTTGATTTGACCTTTGACCTTGCCATAGTGACCTTGACCTATAAAATCTTGTCTGGGCTATATCTCGGCAACTGTAAGATGTAGGAAGTTAATACTTGGTAGGGACATTGGTTAGGGGATGTAGGTGTGCAACGTCATGGTGTGACCTTGATATGACCTTTGACCTTGTCATAGTGACCATGAATTTTAAAATCTTGTTTGGGTTTATTTCTTTAATTCCATAAGGTATAGAAGGCTGACGCTTGGTAAGGACATTGGTTAAGGGGGTGTAGGTGTGCATCATTGTGTGACCTTTAACTTTGGCTCTGCCAAAGTGTGTTCGCCCACCATATTTGAGACATACTTCTCTTATGGCAAAGATATATGGATTGCTGCAACTGATTATTATAGGCACTTTTACACAATTGTGCTTTTTCCATTGACAGCTATTCTCCAATTAATAAGTTTTACAGTTTCGTAATTTTTAGTGTACTGATTAATGCTGTCATCTAGCTAGTGAATACTTTATCTTTACATACATTTTCTTTCTCTTAGATGTTTTTTTTTTTTTTTTTTTTTTTTTTCCCCCTCAGACCCTTTTATCATTTTTAACTTGCTATGATTTTATATATATATATGTTTAATATGCTTTTTCAAGGGTTCACTACAAAAAATATCAAATGTTCAACAATAAATATCGCACTTACAAACTTGCACCACACCATAGGTGGGGAGAGAGAGAGAGAGAGAGAGGGCATGAAAAAGCATATATATAGAGAAACTCATTAATGAATAATAGTTAAAAGACAGTTAAAAAAGAATAAATATAAAATAAGCTATATTTTGCTTGATTTTGTTCCTTTCAGATAAAATGGCTAGCAAGTTATGTTAATTTTTGTTTTGCTACAAAACAGAATAAGGGTTTCATCACAGGGATTCCATTGTTTTGTTTATTCTTTTTGTTACATCAATGATTATAATATATTTTATATTACAGAGTTAAGATGGTACTGTATATTATTTCAAGCTTTTTGGAAACATCATCAAAACTAGATTGGGCCAACTCGGCGCCAACATATCCCCAGACAGGTCATCACTCACGCCACAGGTTTTGATCGGGAATTTTTTAAAACATAATTACCCATTATTATATGAACTTCAGCACATCAATCTACTCTGTTTATATCTTCCAAGGAAGATGGTGTATCCCCAGACGCCGAATACATAACTCAAATTATATTTTCAATCTTCCTGCAATGATAACTCTAAACCTATTTTCAAAGTATTTAAATGATTGATGATTGAATGTCCATTCTAAAATAATAATCCCAAAAGAGCATATCTGTTTCTATATTTGTTGACAAATAAAATATTATTTTTAACTCAACTCATCATACTTTTCAATCTTCCTTCAAAGTATTTAAATGATTGATGATTCAATGTCCATTCTAAAATTCATAATCCCAAAAGCGCATATCTGTTTCTATATTTGTTCACAAATAAAATATTATTTAAAAAAAAATTATTTATATTATTATTTTATTATATTATTTTTAGAATTTGCAAATTGTTTTCAGTTATTCATTTCCTCTATACCTATATATGTGGTCCATATATATGCAACCTAAATATGTGACACAATCTCAGTTCTGACTCCCCTTTGTGTTATATGTAATGAAGCCCACCACCTCCCACCCCCACCCCTCTCCCCTTCTCCACACCTCTCTCACTATTACACAAGATCTGCAACCCCACTGAGTTCTTTGTTTCTCATCTGATATCATTAAATACCTTTGTTTATTTAGTGTCACTCAATATAGCTGGAGGTCCCAGAGGTGGGTGGGGGGAATCCGGGTGGGGGATGCATAAATGGTAAACAAACAATCTATATAAAAGGGGTACTCAAATACAAAAAGAATTGAGAATTTTAAGTATGTGATTATCAACTGAAATGAGTTCATAACTGTAGGAGCTGTGTCAAAATTAACTGAGGCAAGTTGAATAAAACTGGGCTAGTTGAGGGTTAAAAATCCCCTACTTTTACTACATAAGGATATAATTTCATTAATATTGGGACTTAAAGCTCACTTAAAGTGTCCATTTTGTCTACTTGAATATGTTTAACCAGTTTCATTTTAAAAAGTTAAAAACTCAGCAAGCAGAGGTATAACACACAAAAATAAGTTCTTAAAAGACTAAGATAGCCATAACATTATTAATATTCAAAATTTAAATAGACAGGCATTTCCTTTTAAAAATTCAAAGATTTCAGCTCTATAACCCACATAGTTTGACAGTTACTGGGCTTTAAAGTGGCATAATGTCCATAAATTGGGTTTCTGTGGGCATTTTACAATTGTTAAAGAGACCTTAGCAATTAAACAACAGATCTGAAACTTTTTGGGGGACATACATAACAAACAAAAATTATATATAATACAGTTTAAGACTTGTCACACTAAGCATTTCCAAATAACAGGGCAAAATACGGAAAAAATGTCCAAAAAGGCACTTGGGCGAGTGTCTATGGCCCTCATACACAGGTTAAATGTCTACTAAAAACCTTGATTTTCGGCATATGTAAAAAGGACATAATAATGCATTCCCAGATGGGATTTCAGCTCCATCAATCACATAGTTTAACAGTCACAGGGCTTAAAGGTGGTTAAAAAGTCCAAATATTGGGTCTCTGTGGGCCTTTTAGAGATCTCGATGTGGCTTTCAAATTAAAGCTTCAGACTTAAAATTTGTTACATACTAAGATTACACATAGAATATGTATCTAATAAAGTTTGAAACTTCTCAGACTTACCATTTCCAAGTTACAGAGCAAAATATGTGAAAAATGTCTTAAAAGGGTCACTCAGGTGGGTGTTTAAGGTCCTCATACACAGGTTAAATGTCTACTTGAAGCCTTGATTTTTGGCACATGTAAAAAGAACATAATAATGTATTCCCAGATGAGATTTCAGCTCTATCAGTCACATAGTTTAACAGTCACAGGCCTTAAAATTGGCAAAAAGTCCAAATACTGGGTCTTTATGGGGCCTTCTAGAGACCTAAATGTGGCCTTCAAATTAAAGCCTCAGACTTAAAATTTGTCACATACTAAGATTACACATAGAATATGCATCTAATACAGTTTGAAACTTCTTAGACTTACCATTTCCAAGTTACAGGGCAAAATATGTGAAAAATGTCTAAAAATGGTCACTCGGGTGGGGATTTATGGTCCTCATACACAGGTTAAATGTCTTCTTAAAGCCTTAATTTTTGGCACATATATAAATAACATACTAATATCTTCCCAGATAGGATTTGAGCTCTATCAGTCACATAGTTTGACAGTCACAGGGCTTAAAAGTAGCAAAAAGTCCAAATATTGGGTCTTTGGGAGCCTTTTAGAGACCTCAATTTGACCTTCAAAATTAAAGCTTCAGACTTAAAATCTGTTACATACTAAGATTACACACAGAATATATATCTAATACAGTTTGAAACTTCTCAGACTTACCATTTCCAAGTTACAGGGAAAAAGATGTGAAAAATGTCTTATAAGGGTCACTCGGGTGGGTGTTTATGGTCCTGATACACAGGTTAACTGTCTATTAAAGGCCTAAATGTTGGGGCACATATAAGAAAACACATAGATATATTCCCAGATGATATTTAACTTAGATGAGAGACATAGTTTGAAAGCTACAGTGCTTGAAAGTGGCAAAAAGTGCATAAATTGGGTCTCTGTGGGCACTTTTGAGACCTTAAGTCGACCCCTTTGGGTAAACCTACAGCCCTAAAATTTTCTACAGACAAGGATTACATATCAAAGTTATACCTAGCGCAGTTTGAGATTCATCAGAATTACCACTTCCAAATTATAGGGCAAAATATGTGAAAAGTATAGCAAAAAATCCCCAAGTGGGGGTATTTATGGGCCTCAAACACAATTTTCTCCTCAACTTAAAGTCGTGATTTTCGGCACATGTACTAAGAACATATTAATGTGTTGTCAGGTAAAATTTCAGCCACCTGAGCATCATAGTTTGTGACCTACAGGGCTCTAAGTGGCCAAAAGTCCAATTTCTGACCTTAAGGTGGCCATAAGTTCTTTTTTACTGGGAGTTTAAGGTCACCTTAAAATAGGGATCTTCCTTTGGGCACCCTTAACATGTGTACCAAGTTTGAAAAAAAAATATTAATTTGTTTTTGAGTTATCGCGTCCACAAGGAAATTTCTACGGCGGCGGCGGCGGCGGCGGCGGCGCGACGGACCTGAATCCAATATATCCCCGACTTTCGTCTGGGGATATAATTACACACCTTATAGATTGTAATGTAGTTTTTCAAATTTAATTTTAGATTCCTTATATATGTCGCAAGGCTAACCTCATCAGATATTGCATCATTTGACCAGCTCCAGTATTTGTATATACAGAGGGTCACCACTGAAATTGCCCAGTCAGTGTTGAAGTTCAAAACTCCCAACACTAAGGTTTTGACGTCAAACCTTACATTTAGACATGTACATACACGATTCCATACTTCTAATTTGACAGGACATGTAAACAATAAGTGCTCCATTGTTTCTACAGAGTTACATAACATACAATTTTCACTTTGGATAACTTGCCATTTGAATAACTTTTTACGACATGCAAGAATGTTACTCAACAGTTTAAAATTGAAGTCACAAATTTTCTTATCTGGTATTTGTTGTACTTTAATTTTATAACAGCTAGAAAAATCAAAATTATTTAAATTAAATAGATTTTTGAAGTAGGTATGTGATTTTGGTAGTACAAACTTTTGTGAGACAATACTATTGTACAGTTCACCAGATGTCTTTGTCGTCTTTGCATGTTTTTTTGTACTAATAGTGTCTACAGAACAGGTTATGTTGTCAGAAAGGAAATCATGTAAACCTTGTTTAACTTGGTACATTTCACTAAGGTAATTAGATTTATGTGAAAGTTTTGTGAATATATAGTTTTCATTTATTTTTCCTTCTATTATATTTAGATCTTTTATCTGCACCATACCACTTCTTATCCAATTTGGAAAGTAGAGGATATCACCAGTTTTATTTCTTATATTTCTGTTTCCCCAAATACACATATTCAACACATTAACAGTATTATCGTTAGAATGAGAACCACTTGTATATGGTGCATTACATTGAACATATCCCTCAATAACCTGTTTATAAAAAGGAGGTAATTTTTCAAACGGTTTCAACTTTGTTATTTCATGTGAGGTAATATATGGTATGATTTCCAATATTGCTGTATCTCTCAAGTACAGACTAGGTATATTAATCCACGAGCTGTTTATATCAGCCTCACCTATGCGTTTAATCCAAGATGCCTTTAAAGAAAGACAATGAGATTTAAAATCAATCATTTTTAGACCACCCTGTTTTATGTCCCCAATCATAGTGTCCCGTTTTACTTTGTCTGTTTTTCCCCACAAAGACCCGAAAAAAAGTTTGGTTACTCTTTTAATGACCCAGTTAGGCATTACACAGTGGAGAATGGAAAAGGAGATTTGTGGCAAAATTAAAGATTTGATTATCACAATTTTTCCAATAATTGTCAAGGATCTGTTACGCCATTGCTGAAGAATTTTTTCCATTCTAGTAATCTTATCTGTCCAATTTTTAGTTATACAGAGTTCTGTATCATATCCAACAAACACTCCGAGACTTTTCACATTTTCAACACACTCTATATTTTTATACATATTAAGGCTCCCTCGTGCAGAACCAAGTAATATTATTTTCGTCTTCTCAAAATTAAGTTTCAAACCAGCAAATTGTCCAAATTCTTCAACAAGACTAATGGCGTAATCTATTTGGCTTATGTCCTTCAGTATAATCACAGAATCATCTGCATATTGTGATATTTTAAAAGTAGCTACCTTATTATTGTGGGATATTGTGTAGCCTTTGACCTTAGTGTCGTCTCGCAATTTTACAGCTAATATTTCTACAGCAAAGATAAATAACAATGCAGACAGAGGGCATCCTTGACGGATACCTCTACATAAATTAAAGCTTTCAGACAGCCAACCATTGTTTCGAATTATTGCTTGTGGTTTGGTATACAAAAGTTTAACCCATTGTTGGAAATTTTGTCCAAAATTAAACTTTTCAATCACTTTATGCAAGAACGACCATTCTAGACTGTCGAAAGCTTTTTTAAAGTCCAAAAACATCATGACACCGGGCTTATTTAATGTCTTGCTTATATGGAGTAAATCCTGAATTACTCTAATATTATGACCTATAAATCTTTTTTTTATGTATCCAGACTGATCTGTGTTTATTACACTTGGCATAATTTTTTGAAGTCTTTGAGCTAACACAAAGGCAAGGATTTTGTAGTCTACATTTGTCAAACTGATTGGTCGATAGTTTTTAAGAAGTTCTCTGTCCCCATTCTTAAAAATCATAGTAATTACTGCTTTTCGCTGTGAACATGTTAATTCGCCATTATGAAAACTTTCATTGTATACCTCCAGTAAAAATTGTCCAAGAATAGGCCAAAATGTTTTGTAAAATTCAATTGGTATTCCGTCTAAACCCGGAGATTTATTTGATTTCATACATTTAAGAACAACATGTGAGCACTCTTGTAGAGATAGAGGACAATCACAATCTAGTTTTTGATTATCATTTAGGGTCTTAGGTAGACTGCATGATTGCAAGTAATCTTTAAGATCCTGTTCATCAGTATTATTACTTGTATATAAGGTTTTGTAAAAGGAAACACATTCTTGTAGTATTGTATAAGGATTTGTTACTACTTTATCTGTTGTTTTGAGTTTTGTAATTTTATTAAAAGATTGGCGTTGCTTTTCTAAGTTTAAGAAATAGGCAGTAGATTTTTCACCTTGTTCAACATATTTTGCCCTTGCCCGCACTTGGGCACCTTCAGATGACTTACGAATTAGATTGACCCAATGTTTCTTTAATTCATCTTTTTTGTTTTGAAGTGTTAAACTTTTGTTTTTGTCAATAGCTTTATCTAATATTTGAATTTGTTTTTCTATTTGACAGATTTCATTTTTTGCAATACTGGATTTAATTTGACCAAATTTAATGGAGAATTCTTTAACTTTAATTTTGAATAAGTCCCAAGCAATTGTTTTTGGTAACTTATTATCTTCTGCTGAAGCTCGAGTACTGACAAATATTTCTTTGATATTGTCGCAGAACTGTTCATCTTTTAGATGTAATACATTAAGTTTCCAGTAATTTGGCCCTCTTTTGTCATCAAGACATTTTATGTCTACTACTACACATTTATGGTCTGAAACAGGTGCAAGTTTTATACAACATTTTTCTGTTAAGCTAGAAAGACTCTTTGACAGAAAGATGTAGTCAATACGGCTACTGGAGATTTCACTATTGCTGTTTTTCCAAGTGAAACCAATTTCATTAGGATTTTTGAACTTCCAAATATCTATGACGTCAAATTTTTCGAGAAGATCTGTTAGGGATTTTGAGCATTGATCGATTCTTCCTGAAATTCTATCTTCAGGCTTTAAAGCACAATTAAAATCGCCAGCTATAACTGTATAATAATTATCTGATATGTATTTTTCTGTCCATTGATACAGATTGTTAAAGAAAAGCTTCTTTTCTGTAATGTTATTCGGAGCATATATATTAAGTATGTTTATTATGTCGTTACCTATCTTAATTTTTAAAAATACTTTTCTACCTTCAGTATCACATTGGTTCATAATAACCTGATAGTTTAACTTTGGATTAATCATAATACATACCCCTCTTGAATGGTTTGAAATGCTTTCTGAGTGCCACGTTTTACTTCCCCATCTTTTATCAAAGTCACTTATAAGCTCTCTAGTACAATATGTTTCTTGTAAACATACAATATCAAATCTATGATTTTTAAGCCATGTAAACACTAGCTGCCTTTTTGCAATATTTCTTAAACCACGTACGTTAAGTGTAATTATACATAACTTTTGTAGGCTAGATTTATCCATTTGGGATATTTACCACATGCCATTATAATCAATTTTCCATAAGTAATTATCTGTAATTTACGATTGTGTCTTTGCACTTTTCTGCTTGTTGTTGCCTTCTTTCTCAGGAGATGTTATTTTCCCTACTTAAACATTATTTGGAGCTTTATATAACTGACAATGCCCTGAAAGTATCCCCATCTTTGTACTGTTTCACTTCTTCTATATCTCATGGTGTTGAAATTATTTCCCCAGGCTGTGGGGTACGGGCATCTCTGATGCTATTTTTTTTCTTTCACTGGACTTTCATGGAATCTGCCCTCTCAGTATGCACTGCTGAAGCTTCCAAACTCTGATCCTCGTGCCATACTGATGGCTTTGCAGCTCATGCCTGTAGATCAAAAGACTTTTTGGCCTTAATTTTTATAATACAAGGTTTAGGGCTGTAAGCATTGCATCTGCCAGTACTCAAAAAAATTCGCCCTTTAGCTTATTACCAAGATGTAAACTTAAGACCTGAGAGACACGGGACAGGTGTACTATCACAACCATATTGTGCCACTCTGGCAAAGATGTCATCAGTTTTTAAACTGTTAATTTTGTGATATCATTGTAATAATTCTGGTGACACTGTGATGTCATTGAGACAATTTAGTGATATTGCATTGTCATTCTTAAAACTTAGTAATACCATGATGTTGAGACAGTTTAGTGATATTGTGATGTCATTGTTACAATGTAACATTTTGTGTGATGTTGACAGTTACTGAAAGATGCTTTGTCTTATTCTTTTATCCAGATATTGTTTTTAACCCCAGCCCATAAAGGCTGGGGTTATAGTCGTCACCTGCGCCATCCAGGCGTCGGCGGTGGGCATAAAGCTCGTGCGTGTTCCACTGCCTAAACCCATGCACAGTTTTCACCAAATTTTCAGGGTACAACACTTTTAAGATTTTTTGGTCTTAAACTTTGTGGGTGTTCCACAGCCCAAATCCCTGCATGCATTTTCACCAAATTTTTAGGATATGTTTACCCCAAGAAGACCTATCCTGTAACAACTGTTGCCATGGCAACACTTTTTAAGATTTTGGTCTTAAACCTTGTGGCTGTTCCACACCCTAAACTGATGCACGGATTATCACCAAATTTTCAGGGTATGTTTACCCCAAGAGGATCCAAAGCTGATTAGTTTTTCGGGGGTATCCGGCAGCAACTGTTGCCATGGCAACACTTTTTAGATTTTTGGGTCTTAAACTTTGTGAGTGTTCGACAACCTAAACCCATGCATGGATTTAGACCAAATTTTCAGGATATGTTCCAAGAGAATCTAGAGCTGGTTAGTTTTTTCGGGTATCTAGCAACAACTGTTGCCATGGCAACAATTTGCACATTTAATAAGTAAATTAAATTTTTATAAGTTAATACCCTATCCAATGGACAATTTGCTAAACCGGTCGGCGCAGACCAGCCCGCCAAACGTCAGAAAAAGACGCCCTGTGTTTCCACCGGCTGGCCGGTCCATAGTACTGTGCACTCCCCAGATGGCGCCTCGTACTTCCTTCCTGTCTAGACAACCTGACGTCATAGCATCTTTTTCGTTGTCTAAACCTCTTAGACCCCTAGTAAGCTGATAGCGGGGTCGGTGGGAGGGTCTTGTGTGTCCATTGGATAGGGTATTAACTTATAAAAATTTAATTTACTTATTAAATTTGCAATTTTATTGCGTTAATACATCCTATCCAATGGACAATTTGCTGAATAACTACCGCTTGGTCGGCGGGTAAGTTACTAGGGACATATGTGAACTCATAATAGCAAATTTTAACCTATGGTCTAGGCTGACTTTGTCAGAAGACCAATAGGCCCAGGCCTGGATTGACCTTAGGTCAGGAAACCCTGTAAGGTCATGGTCGGTTGCCAGCAGCCGGTTACCCGGGGCTATACCGACGTCGCCCCCCCCCCCTTTTAACAGACCTTCTCTGAGGTAGGGGAAGAGAGGGATGAGTTCAGTCCCAGAATGTCAATAAACCTCCCAAAGGAAGCACATCACATTTTTACTATGTACATGTAGACAAAACTCCTCAATCTAAGGGCCACCTGTGGATCTGCTGAGCAGCCACTACCGAGCCCAATTGGTAAAGCTCCGAGTCAGCCCAAGCCACACCCTTCTGATAGAACTGTGTGAGGGTATTATGTGACTTCAGTGGTAGGCTGACAAGATTGGATCTAAGGAGACTCCCGACTGGAAGGCCTTAGGAGCAGCAAAGGCCCTGACATCATGGGTTTTAACCTGATGTAAAGAGTGGGCCTCCTGGTCAGAGAGCTCATAACATAGGATCACAGTCTGCTTGATCTAAGAGGAGATAGAGGCAGATGTCTTTGTCGGAACCTTTCTTAAAGGAGACAAAACAACCACCTCCTTATTCTACTTGAGGTCTAAGGTCCCGTCCAAATAGTAGCGCAATGCTCTAACCGGAAAAAGGGGGACCAGTCAGACTTGAGGGATCTATCCAGAGAAGGGGGCCAGGGTTGTTATAACCACTGGGGCCACACTGTCTGGACCCTCCTGACCAGCTGATTCTTGGATAGAAAGCTGGGTAATGGATACAGGGACACCGTTGACCAATTGGATTCATGGATTGGTGTCTAATATTTTTGTTTTGCCAAGCATGAATCTCACTTCTGCGTTTGCCCGACCCAAGGGCCAAGAAGAATACCATCTTGAAGGTCAAATGCTTCAAAGGAGGCCTCCTTGATTGGTCCAAACGGAGCCTTATTCAGTTGGTGCAAAACCAGTGAGAGGTTCCAGGAGGGTATGCCCCTCCTGCCTTGGGTCTGTCTCTGTGGAAACTATCCAGGAGACGAGCGAGATTTTTGTCCTTGCTGATGTTGAAGGGTGAATTTCCCAGTTTATCAGCAATGGCTGAACTGTAACCATCAATGGTGCTGGGCTGTATCTTCCTGTCCTCATAAGGTACATAAGGAAGTCAGCAACTGACTTGACAGGGGTACCCTGAGGTCCACCTGATTAGTGACGCACCACTTGTAACAATGGTCCACTTTGCCTTATAGATGATCTGGTTGATCCCTTTTGAGGAGCCTCAATTCTTGCTGCCACCGCCTCAGCGAAGCTCTGCTCCTCGAATGCAGAGGCTCCAGGAGCCGAGCATCGAGATTAAGATTTGTCAGATTTCTGTGAGGGATCTGATTGAATGGTTGTGTCAACAGGTTGGGCAGATTGGGCAGGCTCAGTGGGATTTGGCTGGACATGGCCACTGGATCCCAAAGCCAAGGCGTGATGGGCCACTCCGGAGCAATCAGAATGATTCTCTTGTATGGGGAGTCCTGTAACATCACCACTTTGCCCAATATGGCTGATAGTGGGAAGGTGTATGCTTCCTGATCCTACCATGGCAAACTGAGCGCATTCACTGCTGTAACCAGGGGATCCGGTACCGGTGACACAAACACGGGCAACTTGTTGTTGAACCTCGTGGCAAATAGGTCTAGTTGAGGCCGGTGCCACCTGTTGCATATTGCTTGGAGGACCTCCTGAAGGAGAGACCACTCTGTTTGGGTGGTCTGGTCTAGCCTGGATAGCTTGTCTGCGACCACACTCAGCCAGCCTGTGTCGGGCTTTTAGAGTTACTTGATTTCTGGCGCACCAGGTCAAGATTCTCCATAGTAAAGCACAAAGTGGGCCCGACCTCATGCCTCCTTCCCTGTTTATGTATGACACCACTGTGGTGTTGTCTGTCTCTACAAGTACTATCTACAAGAGGTCTTGGAACTCTTGTAAGGCTAGAAAGACTGCCTTGAGTTCTAGGTAATTGATATGCAACTTGCTTTCCAGGAGGGACTAGGTGCCTCCTGCAGTGTGTTCGTTTAAGTGAGCACCCTACCCTGCTTTTGATGAATCTGTAAAATTTGCAGATCATGTTTTATTTGGGTGTAATGGTTGGCCTGTAAGGACATTGTCCTCTTGCAACCACCCTTGTAAATGTGAGTGCAACACCTTGGTATTGGAATCACCTTTTCTAGTGACTCTGGTACCCTCCAGTTGTTTTTGAGATGGCACTGTATGGATCTCCTATGAAGTCGGCCTAGGTGAAATTGCTTTCCTGTGGCTGTTAGTAAACCTATCAGACATGAACTGCTGGACCGGGTAAACCGGTAGTGACAGTATTTCTAGTATTTGTCCTGAAGGTTCTGCCAATGGTCCGGTATAGGTCGGACCCGACCGGCCATGAGGTCGAACTGGTAAACTAAACTTTGGCATATTTTCACTAGATCTAGTGTAAGCCGGAGACAACCCCGGTGGGATGTGGCTTTCACCAACCAGTCGTCTAAGTACTGGTGGATTATTGTACCCTAGTGTATGGCCATGAGTTTTAACTCCTTTGCTACTCAGTGAGCTCCATGGGTGCAGTGGACAGACCGAAAGACAGTGCTTTGAACTGGTATGTCCGACCCTGGACATGACATTTGATATGTCCTGGACTGTTCCTGTATAGGTATATGGAAGTAGATATCCTTGAAATCTATTGAGGTAGCCCACTCCCATTGTTGGAGGGTGGTCCTGATGGTCTCCGAAAGGTTTGGTTTGCTCAGACCTAGAATAGGTCTCCAATGGTTGTGTGGTTTTGGAACCGAGCAAGGCTGAAGAAGCCCAGAGATTTTGAACTGGCTCGACTGCACCATTCCTTGTCCATAAGCTGATGTAATGCTTCTAACCAATATAGGTTCCTGTGAAGATGTGCATAGCATTTGATAATTTGGGTGACCTTGTCAAGCTTGGTCTTGACTGGAAAGGGAGAGTGTAGCCCTCCTCAACATTTGTACTACCTAGGGTCCAGCCCCCCAAGGCTTCCTAAGTCCCGAAACGGGGTTAGTCTGGACCCTACAGGCACATGTGTGCCACATTCGGGACATTTGCTAGTCTAACAAACATTTCTGTCCCTCCGGACACTGGTTCGGTCTGGTGACAATGATCCGAGAAAACAGTCTCTCTGTTCTTGCTGTGGTCCGGTCCGGTGGGGCTGACACAAACTTTTCACATTTAAAGGACTCTTGCCCCAGCATCCTGCAAGGTGCAGCATTTACAAGAAATTGAGATGGCTGACCCTTGGGCGGACATGATGAAGAACTTGTCTGACTATCGACCACTTTTTTTTTTTTTTTTTTTTATGATTAAGGCCTATTTCCTTTCATGCTGTTTATTCAGGTCTTGTTTGTCAAGGTGAAATCTATTATCTCTCCAGTCAAGTCCAGCATCGATAACAGGCTGTTGAGAGGTGTGATAAGGGAAGGTTGCCTGGCAGTAGCTGGGGACACTGTCATATCACTAAGGCCACTGATTGGTCTAAGAATTATTCTGTAACCAAATCTACCAAGGCAATTTGTCCGGTACCAAGACTCCATAACCGTTAATTCACTGTAAACAGTTAAGTCTCTGTAACTGGAACAAAAAAACTGGCAAGCTGGGGTCACCAATGAATTTAGACAGCTACTGGTCTATATTTAGCCAGCTTTTTCTATGTAACCAGTTGGGGTGAAGCCCTGTACAGTAAGGACTGTGTAGCCACCACCCTGTTTGTAGACTTGTAAATGGTAGGTTGAAGCAAGTGTACAAGGCTGTGTAGCCAGTACCAGCCGGTACACTCTGTAAGCAGTTGTTGAAGCAAGTGTACAAGGTTGTGTAGCCACACCAGCCGGTACACTCTATAACCAGTTGTTGAAGCAAGTGTACAAGGCTGTGTAGCCAGTACCAGCCGGTACACTATGTAACCAGTTGTTGAAGCAAGTGTACAAGGCTGTGTAGCCAGTACCAGCCGGTACACTCTGTAAGCAGTTGTTGAAGCAAGTGTACAAGGTTGTGTAGCCACACCAGCCGGTACACTCTGTAACCAGTTGTTGAAGCAAGTGTACAAGGCTGTGTAGCCAGTACCAGCCGGTACACTCTGTAACCAGTTATTGAAGCAAGTGTACAGGGTTGTGTAGTCGGTACCTGTCAGTACACTCTGAAACCAGTTGTTGAAGTAAGTGCATAGGGCTGTGTAACCGGTACCCTGCCGGCACACTCTGTAACCAGTAACCAGTAGGTGAAGCAGTGTACAAGGCTATGTAGCAATTACCAGCCGGTACACTCTGTAACCAGTTGTTGAAGCAAGTGTACAACTATATTTTGTGTTGAATTCAGCTTGCTGTAGGTTTCCTCCATTAATTAAAGTATTTCTTTAATCGCACATCTTACTTGTAGATTTGACAGTTGCTGGGAAAGCCCTTGTGATCTATTTTTAGAAGCACTTGTTGTTCGGCGTGTCACGTGACCAGTCTGCTGGTAGGAAGTACACGCGATTGGCTGATTGGAGATGACGTCAGTGGTCGCGTTCTAGTGTGAAACTTAACCGGCAACTTTACATTATGCTGAACTGTCCACAAAACCTCACTACCGACAACAAGGCCGGGTCCGCAAAGCAGGGACTGGAGTCACAGTAGACGTGAGTTCTGAAGAACGCAGTTCCGACCTTCTTGGTCGGTGAAATCACGTGGCCAGCTTCGGATTTGGTCGGAAGGACACGCGATTGGCTGACTGGAGATGACGTCAGTATTCGCGTTCTTTGCGTGATACTTAACCAGCAACTTTACAGTCTACAAAAACCCCACTACCAACAACAAGGCCGGGTCTGCAAGGCAGGGACTGTAATCACAGTAGACGTGAGTTCTGAAGAACGCACTTCCGACCTTCCTGGTCGGTGACAACACGTGACCAGCTTCGTGAATAGGTAGGAAGGACACGCGATTGGCTGACTGGATATGACGTCAGAGGTCGTGTTCTTTCAGCTGGTCGGTCGGCTGATGCTTTGTAGATGAAATTCCTTCTTCTTTTGTGATAAAACCAGTGAACTGGCCATCCACAACCCCCACTACCGACAACAAAGCCGGGTCTGCAAGGGAGGGACTGATATCACCTTCTAAGTCGGTTGAACTGGAGAAATCTGAAGAATGCATATCTTGCTTCTGATGAAAAAACACTGAATACTCGAGCTAGGCTGGTGTGACTGATGCTATACAGCAGAGAAGTCGGTACCAGTGCGCTCTGAAGAAATCTGAAGAATGCATCACTTGCTAGGGGAATTCCTTCCAATTACAGTGTTCAAAACTACGTAGACTGAAGTTTCCCGTGATTTCTATTGTACGTAGTACTAGAAAGACGTTTCTATGGTGACTGTAGGTTACAGAAGGCACATTCAAACAAAAGATACGGATAAAAATACCTGTAAGTAGTATATACATAATTCCTCAATATTGTCGATCTGCCCCTAACAACCCAATGGTTGAGTGGGAGGAAACTAGTAAAATGGCTGCCTTTATATTTCGCGTCGTAACTGCCCTATCATCAACACTAAATTGAGTCAGCTAGGGAGCGTTTCCAGCAGATTTCTAAATGTATATCCATGCTTGATCAGTAGGTAACACTTCTACACTGAACATATCCACATATAAGGTTGAAAATCCGTCATAATGCACACTTTTCCTTAAAATATCTGGAGATGTTGAAAATACGTCTGCACAGTACACACGCCAAACGAAAAAGATGCTATGACGTCAGGTTGTCTAGACAGGAAGGAAGTACGAGGCGCCATCTGGGGAGTGCACAGTACTACGGACCGGCCAGCCGGTGGAAACACAGGGCGTCTTTTTCTGACGTTTGGCGGGCCGGTCTGCGCCGACCGGTTTAGCAAATTGTCCATTGGATAGGATGTATTAACGCAATAAAATTGAATATTTTAGGGTTTTAACGTTTTGTGGGTGTTCCAGTCTAAACCGATGCATGGATTTTCACCAAAATTTCAGGATATGTTAACCTGAACAGGATCTACTAAGGAGTAGGTTTGGGAGGGTATCAGACAATACCTGTTGTCATGGCAATGCTTTAAATATTTTCGGTCTTAAAATCTTAATTTAGAAAGGAACGCTATTAAACTGATGTTACCACAGTTGCATATCTTCACTAAATTTGTAGAGCATCTTTATATAATTGGTTCTAGAGCATCCAAATATGAAAACAACTTGTAAGAAATCATGGCCTGTGAATCTTACATCTGACAACATTTCCTGGATTCTGTATACTTCTTACAACTGAAGTTTTTCCGAAGATTTTCCCAAATCTCAATTTTGTTGCCCATTTAGTTGTACCTGTGGGCTGGGATTCTTGCCTGCCAAGGCTGGCTACTTTTAAATAAAGTGTTTCAAGGGAAAGAAAACAATGACGATAAAGAATGCCTTTCACCATTTATTTATGAGACTTACAATGCATTTTCACATAACTACAATCATAGTTAGACAGTCTGTTGTGTTAATTACTTGTTAGAGCACTGAGATATGCAGACAACAAATACAATATTATGATTATGCTACTCCTGTTTATGACAAAAATTTAACCCAAAACTTGAAGATCTCAACCTATTCAGCCTATACAAGAGAAAATGCTTAGACCTGTACCAATGAAAATATCAGATACGATATACTTAGATGTGAACATTTTTTAAACTTAATTAAATGGTGATAAAAGGTTCAAAATTGTTTTAAATTGAGTCTTATGCTGATTGATTGCTGAGAAGTCCTCAAAATGAAAATCCTTTTGTGTTGGCTTGTATCATATCGTTGTGAGTGTGTACAGATTAGGCATGTCATACCAGTTTCATGGTCCCTAATTAAAGGAATACAAGGGTTTCAAAATATAAAAAGACTATTCAGTCCTTGCTAATTCTTCTGTGTGGCGCACAGAAATTGTAGTCTGAATTAGAAATTATAAGCGGCATGCATGGAAGTGTATACTGATTGGTTGTATAAAATGGAATTCAATTGGCACGTAAGAGAAATACTGATCTCCAAGCCATGGCTAGGTTCCTTTTCCTCAACATGATAGAAAAAGTTTTTATACATCCAAAATCAATACCTTTTATGTTAAAATATAAACCTCAATTTTGAAAAGAATCCCTATTCTCTTTCATATCAATAACTTTACAATTACAATCCAAATATTTGCCTGAAGCAAGTCCATTTAATTTACGTTCCAAGAAAAGCAGAAAAATCCCACATAAAAGTAATTATTTTGTGGCTGGTGCTAATATTACAAGTTTCTGTGGCATAAAGAAAAAGCCAGTATATTCATTTCACTGAACAGTTTGCAAGCCTACCTCAGCAAATTACACTTAATATCCATTTATTCCCAGAGGTAAATGGGGACACACATGTGAAGTGCCTGCTCCAAGAGTTACAGTCTGCATGATGCTGATGAGGTTGGAAACCCAGACCTTCCACTTAGAAGCCCAACACCCTAACCACTAGGCCACAGAGATCACAACCCTACATAAATCTGGGCCAAAAGCCCCCTGGATGACCTCTCCCCCCTCTGTTAGAGCGACTCCCTTCCCACAATCCTCCTCCTCTTCCTGGACGGAAGTTCTGTTCAGGAAATGGACCCATGGGGTCAAAACGGGGTCTTGGAAAATTTGGAGGTGCAGCTCCCCCACGTCCTCTTCCAAATATACCTTGCACTCCTAGAAAATGAAAAACGAGTAGAGATTAGTAGATTATATGATTTTATTGAAAAAATGTGAGTAAACAATGTAACACAGAATACCCTGTAAAAGTGGAAACTTGAGTAAGTTGAATTGGGTTTAAATAGAAGCAATTTTGAGGTCTAAGTAGAGCTGTAATAAGTATATTTATCCTAGAACAAAGAACTATTCTGGGGATAAAAATCCACAAAAGGTACGGGTTTTGCTCAGAAAATGATTGTGTCTGGATATCCGCTGTACAATAACTGAATGGAATCAAAGTAGCCGCCCTTTATTTTTAACCAACTGGAAGTACTACAGTGCTAGTGAATCAAATATCACAACTGACTTTAACAAAAATGTTAATTATCTGTAAAAATAAGGAAAGTTATGTTACAATTGGAGATTCAATCAACAAATCTGACTGGTAATTTAAGGTTTCAGGCATTTTACTCATAGAAATACAAAATTGTAGATGGTTCAGTTTCAAGTAACTCGGACATATGGTCACAGGTCAAAAAACAAGTACATATTTCTTGCTATATATCAGTAGTTCTACAAATATTCTCCTAAAATTCAACCAAAAAGAGTCATATCCTGCAACTTTCAAAAGAAAAGTTTGTAAATTCTGTTTTTTTTTCACAAAATAAACACTCTTTTGGCAGTTCACAAACAACCATTCCAATCCCACTTCCTGCAGGTCCCAGTACTAACAAATGCTATATATTACTATGTATGCATGGAAGGCAGTCATAAATGGAACCAAATCTTCAGAAATATTGAAGCTTTTAGTGGATACAGAGTCTAATGTGTCAGAAAAAATGACATGGAAATGTTACCACCAAAGCTACTCACATAATCTATAGTGACCAGTGGGCACTGTTTATAAATTTTGTGGTGTTTCACCTTCAGCCCCAACCAATGTCCCTACCACGTGGCAAGCTTCTACACCTTACGGGCATCCAGGAAAAAGCCATGATATTGTAGGTCAAGGTCAATACAGCAAGGTCAATGCTCAAATCAAGGTCACACCATTATGTTGCACACCTACACCCCTAACCAATGTCCCTACCAAGTATCAACTTCCCACACCTTACAGTTTCCAAGATATAGTATGGACAATAAGTTTATCTGTCAAGGTCACTATGGCAAGGTCAAAGGTCAAATCAATGTCGCACCATGACATTGCACACCTACAACCCCTAACCAATGTCCCTACCAAGTATCTTTTTTTAAACTCTTTATTTTCCCTTTTTTATACACAGGTGCAACAGTTTCTGGAGGGGCGAGGGAAGCAACCCCCCCCCCCCCCATCAGAAACCTTATAGTGTTTATCATACACAGTATGATGTAGACTAATTGTTAATTTATTTACACATTTTTCAACTTTAGAATACACTTTTAACTGGGAAATAGAGCTTTTTTAACATACACTAAACACAGGTACACTCATACAGGACAGAAGGACTGAACACAAATAACAACAATAGGTGTGTTTAGTATTAAATTTTCTTTATACTTTACTCACAACCTTTTCAATTTCCTGTACTCTTTTGTACTCAGATGTGTTTTTTGTTGCTAAGATATATATTGAAACCTAATATTTCAAATGGACAAAGAATTACTGCAAATTGACACCTTTTTCTTTTAAATGACAAATGTAAACGTATGATTTTGCTTGCAAAATTAGAGTGTTCAAGGTTTGTGCATAGTAATGTCATCTGTACTATAACCAAATAAAATATTTTTCATATTATATTGTATATTATATTCATTATTGCAAACATTCCAAAATTCAAACAATTTAATCCAAAAAGTTTTGATGTATGGGCATTCTAAAATTAGATGTTCAATGGTTTGAACTTGAAACAAACACCATCTGCAATGATTTTATACAAAAACTTATTGTTAGTTGTAAGAAACCTAAATAGAATTTTATATTGAATATCTCATATTTTATTTTCTATGGGCAAAGTATGAGCTAACATGAAAATATTTTTCCAATCTTTCTCTGTGATCTGACCAAATATTGAATTATAATGTTCTATATTCTTATAAGTGAATGTACTCTTTGTTAAATGTAAGCTATTTACTGCATAATATTCTTTCAAACTTTTAATTTTTAGTTTGCTCAAACTAATTCTTTTACCAGACAGCTCTATTCCTGTAAAAATATTAATATCCGAAATATTATTTAACTCGTGTATCTTTTGCTTAACTGTCATTTCAACAAGTGAGATTACTTTTCTCCAAGCAAGGTAATGTTTCCATGTTACTCCTCTTTTAAGCCAAATTTCAAACAACATGCTATATTGCCTTCTTTTCAAATATATCCTTAATGTACCATAAACCAGCCTGAAACAATGATTTGTTATAAAATGGTCCATTATCTTTTGTAAACACATCTGAGTACCAAACAAACTGACTTTTTATTTCTTGTGCATTGTAATTATTTTTATATTTTACTGACTTCCAGTGTGTAAAAATGGTAATTTAGATAAGGATGGAATCATATACTCTGTATATTGGCTTCTAAATAGTATATTGATATTTTCTTTACCTAAAACATCTGAAATGTATCCTTTCCCCATATTAATATTTTCATCTAGTAAATATTTCATCCACATTTTTTTTATACTTTTATCAACTGTATTAAAATCATGCATATTGTACCCACCATTACATATCTTTTGCATAAATATATTTCTACGAACTTAATCTGTATTACTATTCCATATAAAGTTATAAATTAACGGATCAATTTCTTTTTTTATTTATATTGGATTGTGCATCACCTTGGATAAGAACAAAAATTTGGATAATCCTAAGGTTTTTGCTATGAGGACTTTCCCTTTCAATGATAAATACCTTCCCTACCAAGTATCAACGCCCTACATCTTACGATTTCCGAGATATAGCCCAGACAAGATTTTATAGGTCAAGGTCACTATCGCAAGGTCAAAGCTCAAATCAAGGTCACACCATGGTGTTACACACCTACACCCCCTAACCAATCTCCCTACCATGTACCAATTACCCGCACCTTACAGTTGCCAAGATATAGCCCGGACAAGATTTTCAAACTCAAGGCCACTATGACAAGGTCAAAGGTCAAATCAAAGTCACATCATGACGTTGCACACCTACACCCCCTAACCAATGTCCCTACCAGTATCAACTTCCTACACCTTATGGTTTCTGAGATATAGCCCGGAGAAACTTTTTCCCGCCACCCACACCCTGGGTGAAAACAATATCCATACAGCCCTTAAGGGCTGTGGGGTAACAATGGTATCAATAGGTGGCCACTGGCCAAAATGATAAATTTCACAAATCTTACATATTGATGTTAAGGCCTAAATATAAATTAAACTTATTTTAGTGTGAGCCATTCAATTTTTTTTTTTTTAAATCTGATGGGCTGTTATTTTTATAAGAAAGTTCAAATAAATCTTTGCAATTTTAAAATTTTATTATTATTTTTATTTCAATTATATTTCCCCAATTAAAACTTGTTAAAAACTAACAACTTACAAACTTGTTAAAAACTAACTGATAAAACCACCTACTGACAACTTAACAATAGATCTCTTTTAAGGACTGAAAAAAAGAACCACACAAAGTAATTCTAAACATTAAAACGCTGTTGCTATTTTACACAAAATGGATTAAGTCGTTAATATATGAGATTCAAAGGGATTAACTGATCAAAGATATACATTCAAAGTGTTTCAGCAGCTCTTTTTCACTGAGTGCCAGTCAATTTTCTTTATAAGGACCCCACAGACATTTATTAGGCATTGTGCAATCTTAATACATAATCCCCCTATTTTTCTACACATATATATACAGGTGTTTTTAGCTCTATAACACCTATCTGAACCACTGTTCTTTTTCTTGTCACTCATCAAATGCCTTTCAGCTCAGAGAAAGAGAGACAGAGAGAGACAGTTATTCATATCCTCATGTGTGTCATTCCATTAGATAATATTAGGAACTAAACAATTGGTCTGTATGCTGTGGTGTCATTAAACTTGCTTACATTTATTTGAGACTCAATCACATTTATTAGCAGGTGGGATTTTTTAGCAAGGCACATTCAGTTGAATGTACCACCCCCCCACCCACCCCCACCCCCCCACCCCCCACACACCTTTTTTTACACTTTACAGGTGAACAAATACTCCAGGTAAAAATCCAATAGGAAAGGTGTGAAAATGAATGCATATAGAATGATTAATGAGGCACCCAGGATTGAAAAGATGGGGGGGGGGGGGGGAGGAGAGAATGCAAATATTGTATTTAAGAAGCATGTTCCTTTCTTTGAAAAATGGCTGTCTAACAATGGACACAGTACAGTAAAGACTGTTAATTCCACCTAAGTTTTCAGAAACCTTGCTAGCCTTGAATTCCATTATTTTCAATGAGGCTGATTCACTTTTAAACTGCTTGTTCTGTTAGGAACAACACAGGAAGTTAGGAAGTGCTGAAGAAACAATCAATGTAAATTTCGGGAGTAAGTTATAATTGTATATTCAGGGATGAAGTTTTCCCAAGACACAACAGAATTGACAAGGACACCTGGAGATGACAAAATCAATTAAGATCTGCTTACAATTTTTTTAACGGCGTGGCTGCATATCCGGAAACCGGTAATGCAGAAATTTATTTCTGAAGCCGTCAGCGGTAACCAAAGTGGTTTTAAACGGGCGATAATCCGGAAAATATGCGATCGCGGTACTTCGTTTTTATGTTGAATTTATGTTCAAGTAGCCATAACTTCCTTATTTCTTGACCATTTTTTACAATTTTTTCAACATTATGTTCAGTTTAATGAGCTGAATTCTGTCACACTATGGATATTTAATGTTATTTCAATACATTTGTCATTATTTAGAAGTTTATGTGTTAATTATCATCTACAAAACTTTAACTGCAAGTCGTGAAACTTCTTGACAATAAAATGACAGAACTTACGTCCATTTTCTTCCAAAAATGACAGTTTTCTTGTTCATAAGTGAATTAAAGATAAAGATAGCATAGAACCACAATACCACATATATATTATTGGTAAAATATTAGGAAAGATTGACAGATTTCAAAGAAAATTACCGGTAGTTATTTCTACCGGAAACCGAGATCTATATTTGTAAATCCGTCACTGACGGTAGCCCAGACACTTCGTTTTTTTAAACCTTGCCAAAGAACAAAGAAATCCAACCAGAATGGAAAGCCAACTTTCAGGACCTAATCTGAAATATTATATATCACCAACAATTTTCGGGAGTGATCAATGCAACAGATCAAATGCTATTCTCAAAGCCCGCAAAATGTACACAACTTTCACAAACATAATCCAGAACACCATACAATTGTCCCCAAAAACACTCATATGTTCCAAATCTAATTCGTTATAATTGATGTGTCACTGAGGTTGTTTATCAAGGGACACCTTAGTGTGTTAGGTAACAAATACACTCATTACTTTGTGATTTTAAATCTCAGTCCCAGCTTAAAGTGACAAAATGTAGTGGTTGGTTGCCAAAGTCTGGTGGTTTTTGAAACAAATTCTTGACTAATACACACGCACTACTTTCCTCTTGCTTTAAAACTACCCTGCATACTGCTCCCCGCCGTAACTTGGCACAACTTTGACACAAAATTGAAAATTTAAATTACTTAAATGTGCTACAATAGCTTACCATGTGGGACTGATTGCTGAATCCAACTGCTTGGTGGAGGGATTGCAGCTGAGACTGGAAGATATGTCTAGTTTTTCTGAGATTTTGAAGTAGAATGTTAGAATGAGAGATAGAAAATACCAGTCTGAGTCCCGTTTACAGTGCTCCAATCCCGAAGATCAGGCCTGTAAAAAGCCGAAAAACCTGAATGAATGACTGATAGTGCTAAAAACTGTCTGGGTGTTTTGACAGGAGAAAAGAGGTGTAGCCGAAGTACACTTAGTTGGGGTAAAGCACCAAGGGCTATCACGGAAGGAATCTGAGCCCAAGGCTCGGAGATATCAAACTTATTGCCACCCTAAAAGATATTAATTACAACCTTAAGGTCCTTAATACATTATACAATTAATCCTAAAGCTAACAGAATATAAAGACCTTACCCACACACCCTGATGAGGTAAACCTATACCTAGACCCTGGGATTAGACTCCTGAAGACTTGGTTGTAGCGGATGTGCCCCGTCCCTTCTTTTCTTTCCGAGGATAACTGTTCTGAGGGGAAGGGTCTAGGACCTGTTGTGCTGCTACTACTGGCCCCAGATACAAATTTTTGTCATTTTCTGACCAAGTAAGGTCTTTTAGGTAAAACTTTGTACAAGTGCTGTGCTTTTCCAGTGACAGGCTTGCATGACTGATACCTCACCATAAAAGGCCTTAGAGGCCACGAAGGCCCTAATGTCATGCGCTTTAACTTGGACCAGGTCCAAGGCTTGCTGGTCTGCTTGTTTATAACAAAGAAGAATGGTTTGTTTCAACCAAGAAGAGAGAGTAGCGGGTCTGATGTCTGAGGTGTGTCCCTTCTTGAAAGAGATGAAAAGGAGGGATTGAGACCCTCTCAGGTCTTTGGTTTGATCCTAATAGTACCTCAGGGCCCGCACCCGACACAAGGTCCTGTCTTCTTTGAATTGTGTATCTACAATGGTAGTCAAAGCAGGTTGCTAGTTGATTTTTGGCTATAAAGTCAGAAGAAGGGAATAAGGCAACCTTTTCCCATTGGCCTAGATTAGATACTTTGTTTGCAACCCAGGCATGGATTTCACTGCGGCGCTTGCCGGAGGCCAAAGCTAGCAAGAAAGCAATTTTGAGAGTAAGATGTTTGAGGTCTGTGTCTTTCATAGGCTCCAAGGGTGCTTTTGTGAGCTCATTGAGAACAACAGAAAGGTTCCACTTAGGAAGATTTCTGGAACTTTTGGGACAATCCCTGTGAAAACTGGAGAGTAACCTGTGAAGGTCTGCATTATGTGCAATATGGTGGCCCGTTGGGCCCAAAGTGTCAACAATAGCAGTCCTGTAACCATCAATGGTCGAGGGGCACCTGTTTAGATCTTGGTACAGGTACATGAAAAAATCTGAGATTTGTTTCACAGTTGGAGTGGAGAAATCCACCGAATTTTCTCTGCACCATTTTTCAAATAGGGCCCACTTTGACTTGTAGGTGGTTCTTGTTGATGACCGCTGAGGGGCAGTAATTCTCTCTGCCACCTCCACAGAGAAGCCTTGTTCTTGGAGTTTTCCGCTCCTACACACCAGGCGTGGAGGTTGAGATGTTGTGGATTGCTGTGGAACACATAATTGTGGGATTGTTTGAGCAGAGTTCTTGACACTGGGAGTTGTAGTGGGATCTCTGTCGATAGCTGCACTAGGTCCCAAAACCAGGGCATCCCTGGCCAGTCTGGGTCTATTACGACAATGCCATTGCCTGATTTTTTTTATCACCCTGTGAAGGAGAGCTGTCAGAGGGTAAGCATAGGCAGTGAGATCCGTCCAGTTTATGTTCAGAGCATCTATGTCCCAAGCATTTTGGTCTGGGATTGGAGACACGTAGAGTCGAAGTTTGTGGTTCAGTTGAGTGGCAAATAGATCTACATGAGGGGTGAACTATTCTGTCGATTGAACTTGGTTGGACCTGGATAGAAGGTCGGCCATCACATTCAGACACCCTGGAATGTGCCGGGCTTTTAACGTTATGTGATAATGGTGGCACCAGGTCATGATCTTCCACAGAAGCGTGCATATCTCCACTGAGTGAATTCCTCCTTGTTGGTTTCTGTAGGCTACCACTGTCAAGTTGTCCGCTGCGACAAGTACAGTTTGGTTTTGACACTGGTCCTTGAAACTTTAAAGGGCCAGTGAGACCGCCTTCAACTCTAGAACATTTATGTGTAGCCTTTTTTCCCCATCTGACCACAGACCCTTTGTAGAACTTTGATTTAAGTGAGCATCCCAACCTTTGTTTGAGGCATCTGTAAATAGTTGAATGCTGTGGTCTTTGGGATGAAGGGCTGCGCCTATCATCACATTTGAGGGGTTCTGCCACCAGTCTAGGTGTGCGGAAATTGCTTCTGTCCAGGGTAGGAGGTTGTCCTCAGTGAAAGGGCCTCATGTGAAGGCGTCCCTCCAGGACCATTTTCTCCTTTGAGGCAAGCAACCCAATTAGCAACATTAAACATCTTGCAGTCAAAACATGTTTTGACTTGAGATGCAGGATCAAATCCTGAAGTTTGAGCCATCTCTCTTGGGTGGGTTTTACAAGGGCTGAATCTAGGTGGTATTCGTAGCCCACGAACGAAAACACCTGAGTGGGTTTCAGTTCTGATTTTTCCTGGTTTATTATCCACCCCAAGGACTGGGTTAGGTCTACCACTGCCCGAGTGTTCACTTGGGCTTCCTCCTAAGACTGGGACCTGATCAGCCAGTTGTCCAGGTATTGGTGAAGTCTGAGTCCTCTGGAGAGGGCCATTAGCTTCACCTTTTTTACAATCATTGTAAAGACCTGGGGGCTGTGGCTAGTCCGAAAGGAAGGGAGGTAAACTGGACCACCTGTGACCTGTGGCAAAACCTTAGGTATTTCCTTGAGTTTGGGTGGATGGGGATGTGAAGGTAAGTGTCCGATAGGTCTAACGACAATACCCATTCCCCTGGAATCAGGGAGGCCCTGATGGACTCTGGAGTTTCCATTTTGAACTTTTCTACGTGTAGAAAAGTGTTGAGCCTGCGTAAGTCTATTACTGGCCTCCACCTTTGGTGAGGCTTGGGGACTAGAAACATGCGACTGTAAAACACGAGAGATTTTATATTTTCCACCCTTTCGATAGCGTTCTTTAACATAAGAGACTGGATACAGTCGGCCAGAGCTTGGTCTTTTTGAACGGCCTTGTGTTCTGATACAATCAGAGGAAATCTGACCAAGTTTGGTTTTGAGAGGAATGGCAGTACGTAGCCATTGGTGATAATGTTTAACACGTTGGACGATCAATTGTTTGTTTGCCAGTCTCTTGTGAAAGAACGGAGATGACCTCCTACTGGTGGACTGAGGGAGGCTTTGGAGGAGTCATTGGGAAGAGGGGTTTCCATGCCCTCTTCCCCTATTGTGGGGGTCAAAAACGACCCCTGGAGCCTCTGAAGTTTGGTTTTCCCCTGCTTTTCCCCAAACGATTGGTTACTGCTTTGAGAGGAGTTGCCCCCAAAGGGACGTTTCCTGTAGGGCTTGTTCTGAGAGTCTTTTGAGGTGCCTTTTTTAAGAAGGAAGTCTTCACCTTCCTTGACTAATTGAGACTTGAACAAGGAAGACGGCCAAAAGGACGCATTCCTGAGTTCCTGGCATCTCACTTCCCCTAAGTGTGGTTGTAACAGGGTCATTTCGGCTTTGTGCCTAAGCAAGCCAGTGTAACTCCCTCTGGAGAATATGTGCAAGGGATTTGCTGAGGCAAGTCAAGGACCTGTGCTGGATTAGAAGAGTCTTGTTCCAAAGATCCAGGTACTCACAGGCTTCCTCATATCCACGCTTTGCTGCCTTTTCAGGATCGGCACCTTTTCTAATTTGAGACTTGACCTTCTTGAAGGTCGACTTCAGACTATACTGGCACTTTTCAAGAGTGGAATTGCAGGAGGAAGAAGTCTTGGCAAAGGTGGTAGCGAAGTTTAGAGTGGAGATATTCTGCCTCGTTTGGTGTTCCAATTCCTTGAGAATTGGTAGCGGAACCTTTCCCATAGGGGCCCCAGAGGGCTTAGGAGCAATCCAGATCTTGGCAAAGTCTGTATTTAGTTCTTGTATCTTGTCTTCATAACAAGGTTGTTCCACCTTGTACCACTTTGCAGTGGAAGGAGGAGCTTTTATATATTTACCCTCAGGTAAATTTGCTGCTTGAAAATCTTGGTCAAATTTATCAAAGGCATCTTTGATTATGGAATTGAGTGGCAGCATAGAGGAAGGGCCTCTTGGTCTGGGCTCCTGTCTACCCTTCTCATCATCCAGACCCATTACTGCAGTGGAGGACCTGGGCAAAGACTCCCTAGGATCCGGGAAGTTTGAGGATACGCCTAAAAGTATCCATCTCCTCTGCATACTGAGAGGAGATGCCAGACAAAGCTACTTCCCTGTAGTAAGGAGGGTCTGGGTCATGTTGAGGATGATCTTGATCAGGGTAAGTCTTCCTAGAAGGCTTAGGAGACCTATTTTCTGAGTTCAGAGGACTGATCCTCCTCTGAAGAAGAAGTCAGCGTGCTCACTCGGAAGTGGTAAAGTTAACTCCCTGGGACTCAATAGACTTGAGTCCTATGTTTCATTTTTGGAGTCCCAATATTTTATTCAATTCCTCGAACGTAAATTACTTAAACCAATTTCACGTAAATTACTTAAACCAATTTCAATGTTAAATGTCAATTTCAACACTTTGTAACTAGCTAAAACTGGCTAAAACAATGTAAGTTCACTGAATCCTGTCTTTCATGGCCCGAAAATTGTTCTTGGCTGCAGTGTAATCGTACTCTGCATAGTGTGGGCCATTTATTGTTATTTTCATTAGCCTGTCCACTTGTTCATCTCTCAACCTATTTCTGCTTTTGGACTTGATTTTGTTTTGGGCAGACAACCCCCGCTCACAAGATGCAGAGTTCAGAGGCACTACCAAAGCTAGCTCTGCAAAAACAACAACTAGACCAATTAGTTCAGGAAAAATTGTCAGGGGCAAATGATTTTGTGCAATGAAATAAGCAGTTTTCAACTGGCTTTCTAGTGCATCTGAGGTTTTAAGCACCTGACTAGCTTTGGCCTTTTGAAATTCCTCCCTTCCTTTAAGAATTTTAAGGCCATCTTGGTGGCTTGAGGAGGCTATATGACGAAGCAGTGCACTCCTTTGATAATCTTGGCAACCCTGGGTAAAAATGTTGCTTTTCCCTGCTTTTTGACATACAGAACTAAACATTTTTGGATCTGAACTACAAGCAGAAGCACTGGCCTCAGCTCCACCCTGTGATTGATTTCCAACAAATAACCAGGATTTAAAAGTTGAATCATGCAACAAAGATGGGTTATAATGTCTAATTTTTTTTTCTTGAGAGCTGGTGATTCTGACATAATTACAGTATTGCAGCAGACTGTAGAGAAAAAGCTATGTTTTACACTGGAAAATGTATGATTAACGAGGTAAAATGTATGGTTCACGCAGACAAATGTATGGTTCAGGTATATCACTGTGTCAAACTAGCATAAAATCGCGGTAAAACAGAGAGGAATGAGATCTCGCGATTGTACGGTACTTTATAAAAGTCGGAACCGGACCCGGAAACGGACCAATTTCCGGACCACCCTTACCACCGCCCAACTTACCGCCCAGCCAATCAGAGAACAGATGCTGGTCCACACCCACAGAGTGACAAAAACGTGAGGCTACGATGGGGTTTCTAACAATATTTTACAAATATATAATCCAGCAATATTTTACTGTCACTGCACCTGTTGAACTCTTCAGGCAGTATAAAACAAATAAAATATCAAATGCTGGTACCTCTTAACCTTGAGGGGGTTGGGGCGGTGACCTAGTATCTTTGATAGGCTGGGGCGGTGACCTCTTCTCTTTGATTGGCTGGGGCGGTGACCTCTTCTTGATGGGCTGGGGCGGTGATTTAGTCTCTTTGATTGGCTGGGGCGGTGACCTCTTCTCCTTGATTGGCTGGGGCGGTGACTTAGTCTCTTTGATTGTCTGGGGCGGTGACCTCTTCTCCTTGATGGGCTGGGGCTGTGACCTCTTCTCCTTGATGGGCTGGGGCGGTGACTTAGACTCTTTGATTGACTGGGGCGGTGACTTCTTCTGAAAGGGGCATACTGTTCCATCTTCAATTGAAGGAAGTCATACAGAATGTCTTCCTTGACTTCATTCCAGCTGCTCCTCCTCCCTACTCACCGCCCAGCCAATCAGAAAACAGATACTGGTCCAAGTACAACTGCTACCCACCGCCCAATTCTACCGCCCTACCGCACTGGTCCGACCGCCCTTCCGGAAGTCCGGGTTTATAATGAACCCGATTGTATGAGATCTTGCGGTTAGTTCTCGCGAGCTTTTTACTCGCGATTAGCAGTGGGCGATATTAAAGGAATTTGCAAATTTGAAGAAATTCGCAAGTTTTCTTATTTTAATTATATAAAAGTACAGGAATATTCGTCGTTTCGTCCCCGGAATGTAGTCGCCCTTGTTTTCTTTCATCCGCATCTACAATCAGGCATCCTTAACAACTCGGGGACAACGTAAACGAGTTCACTGAAGAAGGTAAATATCTGGACCTAGATTTGTGTTTTGTCTTATCAGTATTTTTCTTGGCTCTGCTAGGAACAGGCCGAGGATCCTCAGATTGATCAGAGTAGTGGTCCGAGGCAGAGCTCAGGACCACATCATACTGTGAGACGATCTCTTAGGTTTAGCCGAGGGCAACCTCGAGGGTTCCTCGACAGGACTAAGATGTTGACCCGAGGCGTCATCGACGCGACTAGAATGAAAAGAAATTTATGTAAAATGTGCTTTAATGATTAAAAAACAAAATGGCTGAATATAGACATCCAACAAGCAAAAAGAACTGAGATATGGTAGAAAAAAGAGATTCCAATATGGCGGCGGCCAACGAAAAAGGAGAAGACAAATGGGGTTGATCACGTGATGACTACCTGAAGCTACAGCCAACTATAGATGTTTGTTTTTCTTAGACATTGGCTGGGCCTCGCAGCCATCCGAGAACAGCAATCAGTCCCACATGGTAAGCTATTGTAGCGCAATAAAAACCTTATTTTTGCTTGTTTTAAATGTAACTTCATGGATTTATTTTTATTAAAATATGCATTGACACATGGGCATGGTATGAAAGTATCTTACTGACATAAAGTCAAGAAAATAAACCTGTTAGAATCGAGTTTGGGCGATATAGAATGACCATGATTAAATATTTCATCTTTCATTCTGTGCCGAGATGAGGTTTGTGCCATGATATGGCACCAGGCAGTATATGACCTTAATAATACACTGAAACTGACATTAAATTACTTAAATTTATTCCTACCAAATTTTCTTTGACATTTGCTTCATTACTTTAGTCTGAAAAACTTACCGCCCCCAAATTTGGAAATGCAACAGTTTGTAACCAGTAAGTTGTCAGAAACATTAGATCCATTTTCAGAGATCACTAAAACCGCTGCAAACTGAGTAAAACTAACACAAACCCATAAGGGTCCAGTGATGGAGTGTCACAATCAGCGCATTCCTTTTGTGATTGTGTGATACATTTCCTTCCCCTTGTCCACCCCTAAAACCCTGGGTTACTGTGCTAGAAAATCCCTTCACTATCGCTTTTAGACCATATTTTGGTCAGGTAGGCATTTTTCCTGTGGGGGGAAGATATTGTGCCTGCAAAGCAGTTTTTAAGATTAGATTCTAAATACAGCGGGATCATATTGGAAATAATTACTCTCTGTGTGAGGTTATGTTTCCCTTACATATATTTCTCTGTTTGTCTGTTGGCAGCATTACTGCAAACTGCCGACAACATTGATAAAATGCCCGGTATTACAGCAGAATCTCTATCATATCTGACATTCTGTTACATGAATATATGTATTTGATTTTAAGACCTCATTTCCATTGTTTTAAATTATTTGTATTTCCCTGTTGTTTTATATAAAAAAATACTTGTTCTATGTTACGACTCTTCTGTTACTCGATCAAAATCTTGTTCTCCTAATAAGGTCCAATAATTGAGGTTTAATCACATTATCAGAAGCTGATTACAGTTTAAATGTGATGGGAATGAGGATAGAGAAATGATAGGTTTCTGCCAAACTGCCTGAATGCAATATTAGTACTGTGGAGAGTGTATTATCTGACCTATAATCTGATTTTTTTTTCAATTTTTAACTCATTTTTCACCTTTCCCTGTTGTTACCTCTGAGAAGCTGGTTATGCTTTGGGGTGTATTCACTGTGTCTGGCAGTGTTTGTGATTGCCCCTAAACCATAAAGAAATCAATGAGCGCATCTTTCTGGAAGTTTTGTGTTGGTAGGGCCTCACAAAGTAAGAGGTAATTAAACTTTGGGCAAGATAATGACCTATCCTAACCACACCAGTATTGGCCAACCTCTAGTTACTGACTAGTTCTCCTGAGACAGAGTCTGGGGATAAGTATTTATTAATATCTCTGAGGTTCTTTAGTCTGTTACTGGGGATAGGAGCCAATAACAAAGACCGCCATTTTAAGTGGTCATTTGATCCACTCTGGTATCTGCCTGTATCTGGGATTAATCCCAGGTCCTCATAGTTCCAAGGCAAGTGTGTTACCCACTAGGCCTTAAAGTGGCAGAAGGATTCATTGATATTACAATATAAAATATATTTGGGGTTTGTCTGAGTTTCATGTTCTCCATGCGTTTTTGTGTAAAAAGATAGCACAGTTATTGTAACACGAGCAGAACTGACACTGATGTTACTGCAAAAGGCTTTATCATTCAGTACCAAATATAACACAGTGGACAAAAAATTAGCAATGCTGCCACCCTGATTATTTGATATGATTAAAGTCTTGTCAATAGTGCCATTTAATTAAGCAGAAATACGGAGGTAACCTGATGCCATTTCTTTTAGAAAACTGTCCTTAAGTCTATAGAATCTACAAATACACCTCATCTGTGGCATTATGTACACATGTTCACTCAGACATCCTTACACGCATAAACCTGAGAGAAGAAACATGAAATACATGTGCAAGTCAAAATCAGCATAGAATGTAACTGAATATAGAGTTACTAAGTTTTATGTTACATCTCTTAGTTTGTTCATGGAAAATAACAAAAATTTTAAAGTGTAATTTTAAATCTCAAAAATGTATTTATCATTTATTTCATCTATCAAATGACTCCACAACTATTTTTGTTACTACCTTAATTTTTACTTGAAATGAAATACTTCATGTTTAACGGTAACCCACATATGTGTAATTCGTCCCTTGGACCTTTGTCGCCCAATTGTTTTCCGTTTCTAAAGAGTCCCAACACCTAGTAATAATTTCATTGCCAGACTAAATGTGACTATTGAACAAGAATGATAAAACTGGCTGTAACATCTAAAATTCGCCACTCGTATATACTCCCTTAAAATTTAAGCAAAAACAATTAAAGCAAAACTGACAGAAATTCCTTTACACATAAGATCAACGGAGACAAATTCTTACAACAAATTTATAAGAATATTTGAATTCAAAGCAAAACAGGTTTGCTCTCCTCGGTGGGAAATTTTGAGCACTGTGCAACAGATATTCACACACTGAAAGTTTGTAATTTACATCTAGCAGCTACACATTTTTTTGGCAAAAGTCAGGTGTTTATAACTACAAAAAGCACTGGTTAAGACTTTTCACAAAAATTAAACAACTACCTTAATATGTTAACAATTACTTGTCTGTTTATCACTAGTATATTTTGAACTTACTTCTTGTTGGTGCAACAGATAACAGACATGACTGACAATTTTAACAGTGTAAGTTATTTTACTACCTAATCTTAATTTCGTACAGCTACTTCAAAAGATGGTCTTTGCTCTACTGAATACATTTGGGGGCATAATTAGAGAGGAGGCATTTTGGATAGAAATTACGGTAATTCTCTTAAGTATACATTAATCAAATATTCACATCTGTGTGGTTGTTAATATGACACCTAGGATCTTACTTCAAGAGAAAGACGACCGTTTCCGATGTTTACTACCTGTAACTTGAATGGAATTTTGTGCTAAGATCTCCGAGGTTTTTATCTATTGTATTTGCTCCTCCACCAAATCTAGGGCTATGTATTTGCTTTTCTTACATTTCTCTTTATGTTCATATTTTTCAATCTATCAAAAGAAATATATCTATGGGCTTTTCAGGGCAAGATTTACATAAGTACAATGACCATTATTTCATTGACACACAGGTGTGTATTCCTGATTTTATGAATTGATTCTCACATCTAAGCTTTATTATTAGGGAAATATTCAGTAACAGACTTGTCTACACACAACAAATTTCATTGCAAAAAATGTAGAAACCTGTTGTAAAACAATATTATTCATACATAAAATCTCCAGAGACCACAGGAATGGTGTAACTTAACCAGAATTTCCAGATAACAGGGCTACTGATATTTATTTCTTATTTACAAAGATTGCCTCAAGAGAGGTTTAACTGTACAACAGCTTTATGAATTAAAACACAAACTTACAATCATCTTAATGAAACTTAAAAAAACATAAAAAAATAAATAATTAATAGTCTAAATTCTAGACACATAACTATGGACTCTGGATTAAAAATATGGAAAAATAGCATTGGAGATCGCCCGTACCCAACAGCCCCGAGAAATAATTTTTAACACCATGAGATATAGAAGAAGTGAAACTGAAAAAGATCAGGAGGCTTTCAGAGCAAACAGTCTTAATTATATGAAGATCAAAATGATGTTAAGTAGTGAAAATAATATTGAAATGAGAGAAAATGTTTGTTTAAAATACTAAAACACAAGACAATTCAATATGAAGATGACAGCATTAATCAGTAAACTAAAGATTATGAAGCTGTAAGATTTATGAGTTGTCAATGGAAATAGCACAATTAAGTAAAAGTATATATAAAGGCCTACAAAAATGATAGGGTGGTGAGACATCATACCCACCAATTCATGTACCAAATATAAAATAAATCTGAAAGAAACTGTGTCCTTTAGCTTGAACACAAATACTAGCCAAAATTTTGCACGTTTTTGACCCCCCCCCCCCCCAGAGGATAATTTCAACTCCTGGGCTACCAAAAGAATGGGGTGGCCAGATCTCTGCCACAGACAGCCACTTGCAAAGTTTAAAATAAATGCCCAACAAAATGTGGCTTGTACATTGAATATAAGAAATCTCTGCAGATGTGTACACAGACGCGGACGATGACTGGGCATGATCCATAATAGCCCCGATTTTCGGGGATACAATTACAGCAATCCATACACCTTTATGACAAGATAAATATGTCTTAAATATTGCAGGTAACCACACTTTGGCAGAGCCAAAGTTAAAAGTTACAACATGGTTTAGCATACCTACACTCTCCAACCAATGACACATCCAAAAATCAATTTCCTGCACAATACAGTTTCTGAGAGTTTTGGCCCAGACAAAATTATAAAGGTCAAGGTCACTATGGCAATGTCAAAGGTCAAATCAAGGTCACACCTACATCCTCTAACCAATGTCTCTATCAAGTATCAACTTTCAACAACTTACGGTTTGCCTGATACAGCCCATACAAGAGTTTAAAGGTCAAGGTCACTACAGCAAGGTCAAAGGTCAAATCAAGGTTACACCATGACATTGCATACCTACAGCCCCTAACCAATGCCCATACCAAATATCAACCTTCTACACCTTACAGATTCTGAGATATAGTGAAGACAAGATTTTAGATCTCAAGGTCACTACAGCAAGGTCAAAGGTCAATTCAAGATCACACCATGATGTTTGACACCTACACTCCTTAACCAATGTCCCCACTACGTATCAACTTCTTACACCTTACGATTTCCAAGAAAAAGTCCGGACAAAATATTAAAGGTCTCTACAGAAAGGTCAAAGTTCAAATTAAGGTGATTTTATAACATTGTACACCTATACGTTGCAATCAACCAATGTCCCTACCAAATATCAGTTCCATACACCATATGGTTTGAGATATAGGACAGACAAGATTTTAAAACTCAAGGTCACTATGGCAAGGTCAAATGTCAAATCAAGGTCGCACAATGATGATGCACACTTACATCCCCCAACCAATGTCCCTATCATGAATCAACTTCCTACTTGTACGGTTTCTGAGATATAGGATGGTCAAGATTTTCTAACTCAAGGTCACTATGGCAAGGTAAAAGGTCAAATCAAGGTCACACCATGATGTTGCACACCTACACCCCCAACCAATGCCAATGCCAGGTATAAACTTCCTTCACCTTACTGTTTCTGAGATATAGCCCAGACAAATTTTTAAAGGTCAAAGGTCACTACGGCAAGGTCAAATTAAGGTCACACCATGACCTTGCACACCTACATCCCCCACTGCATTTTTGGTATGAAGACTCTGTTTGAGTAGTATAAGGTCACACTCAAGGTCAATGTATTGGATATCAATTCATGTTTTTTTTTACAAGTTTCATTACAATTTGAATGGCTTCAATTGTGTATATTTGTAACTACATGCTGCAATATGCCATAACATGGCTTGGTGTGTTAGTTTTGAACTCTCTGGTAACCTTAAACAAAGAGATTCAAGGTCAACTTTTTACAGGTTTATAGAGGTGGTGTATATATTTTATACAAATTGACCACAATATGATTCAAACAATTGTATATGGGAATCAGCTCTAAATGTAAAGAAATGGTAAAAAAATTAACATTCTCAAGGTCACTGAGAATACGACTTCTTACTTATGCATTTTCACACACAAAATTTGAAAATCTCTGCAGTGATGGTAGTATGACAAGCTCATAAACCAATATACCTACATCTCCCTCTGAGGGTATAATGAACAACTTTTGTGCTGTTCTGCTGATTTACGGCTGCAAGCAGTAAACATATGTTATTTAATGTAGGAAATCCACAGCGTCTTCCAAAAAATGTTTAAAATTGCATGAAATAGTTTAAAATAGGACAAAATCACCTAAAATGTCTGGACATTTTTTTTATCTGTAAAAAAAATAGGTTTATGTTAAATAATTGATTACTTAACAATATCAATGATGAACACTGACAATTAATCAAGTAAACTTTGAACCATATAATAAACTTCTCAAAAAAAATTTTTGGCCAAGTGATTGACAAGTTTGGAATGTAGTCACTCTCTGTTCGTGGCTTCCAATCCTGCCCATGACAACATGCACAATCCAGTGAGGATCAGTCCTGGTATGTCCCTGGCTGTTGTAAAACATTTCGCTTTGATAACTGAATTTACAATGTGTACACACCTTGGAAGAAAGGGTCCCTGTCAAAGTCTCCTCCGATGGCCCCAGGGGGTATAACTTGGTTGAGAGGGTCTGGACCCAAATGAAAAGGTATGTCAGGATAGTTGGGCTGTGTCATCAGAGTGTACTGCTCACGTAAACGTGCACGCTCCTCAAACTTCTCTCTGTAAAACTGAGAACAAGAAAATATTGTTAAATCTCTGGTTCAACTAACTGAAAAAAAATAGAAAAACAACTGCATTTAACCATGATTTCAAGAAAGCTGATAAATTTCAAAGGAAAATATTGTTTTGGGGACTTTTATATACTTCTACTTAAAACATAACTCTTCTTACTAGGGTTTCAATATTAGGGGTTCATCTATACACAGATATATGAAAGGCTTGCTACTGCTTAGAAATACAGGACAACCTCTATTATCCAACCCTCTTGAGAGAATAACAATTAGGTCTGATAATAGAAAGGTTGGATAACAGAGGGGTAAGCTAACCATTTTAAATAGAGTTGAGAGAGTGGGTTTGAGGTTGGATAATCTAAAATTCAGATAATAGAGGGTCGGATAATAGAGATTCTAGTGTATTTAGACATATTAAAATACCACAACTTCTGCAATAATAGCCCTCTCTCTAATTACACCCCCATCCCCACATTTTCAGTGAACATGGTTCAGAAATAAAGTACTTCATAGTTCATACTTACCAGTGAAAAGTCCGGTTAGAAATTGGTAAATTTAATTTTTATTAGTCTGGATCTCATTCACCAAACAATTGTTGCAAAATGTGAATAAAAGTTAAGGTAAATTGGTAAATAACACTAGAGTGAGAGAATTAATTTAAACATTACACGGTAACTGTTTATTGCAGTTTTAAATGAAATTATCTTTTCTCATGCGCTTTCTATTACCTAAAACAGTTTTCCCTCCCACGATTTTGAGTTAATAGAGGTTCTAATTTGTAACAATATATATATTGTATAAAAACAATAAATCTCCAAAGGAATTTATTGATTAACAGAGTTTATTGCCTCAATACTGAAATCTATGTCAATTAAAATTCTTTTAATTGAATTTAATATGGTTTTCAATATACTGTAATGTATATTATTGTAACAGGTGGTGGAGGGGGGGGGGGGGGGACAGACCAGTGCACACAACACGTTCACCCTTTTTTGTAATAATAATGCTGGTAAACCATCAGGCATCAGCAAGGAACGACCAACCTCCCACTGAAGTACTGGACGGACCAATCACATCACAGGTGGGAGGTGATTGTTTTATTGCAACACCTCCAAAACTGAATTGCTGCTGTAATGTGAAACCTTCCACAAAAGGCAATCAACACGATCTATAGAGCAACTACAGATTGTAAGGTCAGATTTGACCAGTGACATCTCCTTCAAGGTGAAATAACTAATAAAAGTACATAGGAGGCCTTGTTACCTCACTGGAGGAATTCTCTATATACTGTGGTGAATTTACCCCATCTAGAGATATGCGTATCAGGACACGATGTCTAGTTATGTCAATGTTCTTGACAACTTAGTCTAGATTTTTAGCATTTTAAATTAGCTGTTCAACTGCTAAACAATAGTTTTGGTAGTAATAATACCCTGGTTTCATGTGGACAATGAATGTATGTTTATAGTCTTATCATATAAAAAATGTTAAGATGTGTATTTTCACCAACAAATCTGACTTTTCCAAACAGCCACAAATTCATTACACACAAGAATTTTCATCATACACAAGCATTATAATAAAATGTTTTCATATTTAGCATAACCTTTCTGAGATATTCCATGATTTCATGAGTGACTAAATGCTTGAACCCAAATACCACACACATATCGCTTTAACATTAGCTTATATTAGCATAATAATTTTCTTTGTCATATCTAAGTAATTGGAAATTCTATAACTCATTTCATTTTATTTATTACACACTTGACAAGAAAAGATTTTAATTCTTTAACAATTTTTTTAACTTTTCACTTATTGTGAATATTCTTTCTGAATACACTGGTGTTAGCTTTCGCAGAATACAGCTTTTGAGAGCCCTACAAAATATAATGTAGCACAGAAGATGATACCCAGGTGGCCAATTCTATACTAATAATAAAACACAATGGTTATTTGAGTTGTTATTTGGTATTTCCTTTGCCACAAATGTGAAGTGCCTGGTCTCACTTAAAACTAACTTGTTGGGATTTGTTGTCAGGCATTCCTTTAATCTTTTGTATTAAAATGAAAACTTTGAATTTAAATAAAAATGTCTTTGGGTACCAGTTTTCTGTACAATCTTTAATTAGGGATAATTATATCAACTGCAGATAGAAATGAAGCTGAGCTTATATTAATTGAGACATTGAAATGTATCTTCAACTTCATACTTTGGAATGTCTTTTTCTAATTTACATGAGCACAGTTAAAGCCAAGAAATAATTTTGTCAAACAAACCAACTAAGTTGCATAAACTTTAAAACCGACATCAAATATTCAAACATTCATACCAGACACCTGAACAAATATTTCAATAGTGACTTTACTATATATTTTTTGTCTGACAAAAAAAGTGTCACATATAAAATTCACAAATGTAATGGGGAGTGTCTGAGAAAGCACCAACCCTCGTCCACATGTAGTGCTGAAAAAACACACAAAATGAAACAGATGCATCCTTGGTCAAGTTGTTTAAAATTTTAAAAAGATGCTCTGACTGAACCCATCATCTCGTCTCATTCCTCCCTCTTTAATTGGTTTAATGAGCCCAATACACACTTCCCCTGTCTTTTCTATATAGTCTTCTGTGCAGTCTCCTTTTGTAAAAAAAATAAGGGAAAGATTGACTTGATCTGGACAAAGTGCTGAATCATTTTTAAGGAGGACTGAGACACAGATAGACCCCACATAATGTGTAAAAATCTGATGGAAATGGGTGTTTGTTGGGATTTCCACTTGTTGTGCTTTATAGGGCATAATTAAGGATATGTACATATTTATTGTATTATGAAAGATAACTTTCTGATGGTGGCACTTCAAAGTTCAATTAACTGGGTAATACCTGCTGCCCAATATGTGTCCTTCACTTATTTTATTAAAAGAATATCCTATGTAATGCTATGGCTGTATTTTAATTGTATAGTATTGCCAACAATGTAGATGTTTAATCATAGGTTGCCACCACCATTTGCATACAATCTTAAACCCCAATCCTGTGATAATTCATCCAGAATTTACAGATAGTGGACATTTTAGCGTCATGGGCATCCTAGCTGACTCCATACCCTGATCCTAGATTTGTTAGGTAAATTTGGTGTTTCAGCATATCAACACCTGATGGTTTATAGTGCCAAATAGGGCCAAATGTATTTTTATGTACAGCTTAATGAGCAAATATAAGTTCACATGACACCTGCACAAGGTGTGTCAGCACTGAAAACTGAATTACAGATTATATACTTCTGTTTTATCAACATAGTTATTGGATGTTATAAAATATTATTTGCACATTCAAAATGATCGTGTATTTTTGAATCATCAGATACTTTAGTATAATAAGCCGAATGGGGCTTTGCCCTCAAGTCAAACATAAATATGCAAAATATGAGCCAGATTTTTGTGAAAATAAATGAGTTACGAGTTTGACTATCACCTTACGTGTTGAAATACTACTGTATTTACCAGTTATAAAACTGCAGAATTATTCTGATAAAAAGACTTGAAATGCCACCAATGCAAAACTTGATCTTGTGGTTTCATATGTTTTGAATCCTGTGATTGAGTTACTTTTGAAATTTGACAATAGAAAGACATGATCATACTACACATACAGGACCAGTGACATCATTATTGTCCATTGCTTCCAGCTAATTACTGAAACCCTCGCTGATTTTGATTTCACTTTGTATTCAACATGAGAGAACATATGTTTTATAACTATACATGATATCCAAACAAATACTGAACACTTGGCGCAAATTGACAATGATTCTTGAAGTCAAAGTTCATTTGTTTTCAAAAGCAAATTCATAATGTGATCATATATTTCATTGGATGGACACAATAGCATGTACCCTCAAGTTGAGCACTTGGGGTCAGGTATTCACAAAGAAATGGATCAAATTCTAAATACACTTGGGGCTAAAACCAACAAATATCGAATTTTAAGACTCTTTCTAAATGCCTGAACCTTTGCTCTAATAAACAGATGTATATTTCCATACACCCTCAAGGGGTTGTGTTTGAACTATGAGATACTTAGATTAAAGGTTGAAGTTTATTATAACTATGCTTTCCACATTAATAGCAATGTAATTGAAAATATGGCTAATATAATTAACTTCCATTTATAAAAATAAAGTCATCGGGGAATTTACTTTTTAACTATGAATACCCACACCTGTTAATTAAATTGCAAAAAATTTCTATAAGGACCATAACTTTAAAAAATGTATGTCGTAGAAGGTTAAAAAAGAAAGAACACTTAAAGAACACCAAACTCCACTGCAGTATGACCAGGGAAAATGAGTATAACATCTGAGTATCTTAGATATTCTATGTCTTTATATTTTGAAGTAAAAGAAAAAGACCCATTAATCACACTCCAAACACAGTTATTTCAAACTATCCTCAGACTTTAAAGCCAGGGATTTTTGTCTGCTGTGTGACACTGATGGAGATGTAGGCACTCCCTATACTTGGACAAGATTGCCAGGACTAACAGCAACAATTTTAATAATAAGTGTATCTTTTTTACAAAAATCATTGCAAGGGTCATTACTTTATGAAAATAAGTTCAGTCTATTTGAGTAATCAAGCAAGTATGTGTTCATACTATGGTTTTCTGATGGGGAAGGGGTTAAAAGATCATATCAAAGCAGCATGATATTGTATATAAACTCCCTGATCCAGACCTCAGCATTCATTTTATGGCTAGATTTCGGAAGAGACAGGATGGATGTGTGAAAAACTACTAAATCTTTTTATGGGGCTTAATACTTTGAAAGATTGTGCAATTTTAGTGAATATGATTTACATGTATATATGTATTTTTACTTTTCTGAGCATAATTTTATAGGCTTTTAAACATACTACAAAAATGTCTCCAAAGAAGAAGCAACAGAGGGAAGCTACTCCTGCTCCTGCTAGTATTCACACACCAAGAGCCCAGAGAGTGACACCAGCAGCATCACAGCAAGTCATGGGGCTACAGGGGGTGATGAAATGGCCACAGTGACAGAGGTTACTGAGGCTACAAAGGATACACAGGATACATTACACAGGATAATGCTGGAGATGCTTTTACTGATGAAGGAAATGAACTGATCTGGATACACATTAAGCCAGGAAAGCGTGCACCTTATTCAACAGACCAAAGACAACTTTGGCTTCCTGTCCACCCACATTGTCAGGCATTTTTCATTAAAGTGAGTGTTTTTAAATCAACGCCCAAGACCACAGCTTCCAGGCCACCTGAAGCTGGCTGTAGCAAATCAGTCATCTGAGCAGCTAACCAGAGACCAATTTAGTGGACATTTGCTCCTGGCATTTCCAGCAGGGCCTCACATGGATCGACAGATGGCCCATGTAGACCCTCAGGCATCTCCCCCACTCCTTCTCAAGTCCGGGCCTCAACTGGCCTCACTAGTCAACCATGTGCTATACCCACCATGAGTGAGTCTGATTGTTACCTCAAAGTCCAGGAACAGTGCAAAAATTTTAATGCACTAGTAGACATGACCAGAATAGCCAGAGTGACCCAAGGTTTGTGTATGGCTGTGCTTGAAACATAAGAATTTACTTGGGAGCATTTTCAAGCAAGACATTTGCACTGACACATAACCTTAAATACAAGGACAGGCGGCAACAGGAGCAACAGATTTTACTCCAGAAAGCCATCTGCACCATATTTGGGCCTACTACCACATTTACGCAGCCACTAGTTTTGGAACAGACCATACCACTCCAACAACAGATCTGGCAACAGCAGCTACTTCAGCAGCAGGCAATGCAGCACCAGCTAAAACAACATGTACACCAGCCTGTTTAAAACCAAATGCGGCAAGAGTGATTGCAAAGCTATTGCAAACCTTTTCTCAGCAATAACATTGGCTGTGGGCAATTGTCATAAAATTTATAAAGTTTAAATGAAAAACTAAGTGTGGTCGACTTTTCCCTATTTTGCGCTTTCCTCAAATCCATGTTAATCTGAGAGCAAATTTAATGTCTTACTATGTTTGGCCTTGTAAACACAGTCATTTGAGTCAAAACAGAATTTCTCCCATAATAGGTTTATCTTCAAATTACTTAGTTATAATGAGAGTCTGTAATGGAAGCTTTGGGGAAGATTGCTGTTACAGCTACAAAGTCCCTGCTTTATTACACTATAAATCCAACAAATTACCACATAAAGCCACTCATTTGAAGGAGTTTTTGCCTTCAAAAAGTGTCACAGGCTGCATGGTGCTTGTATATTAAGTTGAAAATCTCAATAATGAGTATAAAATTGGAGAAAAAAACCAAGAGCCTGAAATCATACAGTAACACACTGTTATTCAGCTTCTCTGTTAGTTTTACACTACAGTAAACCAAGTCAACATTTCCATGTAAGCAATAATGTAAATCTGATTCTCTATGTAAACTGGAGGTAGCCAACTGACCCCCATATTCTAGGTCCTAGGTTTCCTGGTCTGACTTGCTGTGAGAAAATTGATAGTTGCTAGGTGATACTGGATTGCTTTCGGTATACTATTATACTAGTATACAGTGCTTTCCTTGAACCACGTAACTATCATTATGAGAAGGTTTACAAAATGTGTTAATGTTAAAAGCAGATGTATCAGTCAATTGCAAATCATTCTTTAGATTTACTATGCATATCACTTCCCCAAGAGACACAAGATACTGTTCACCAATCACAAAATGTGGGCATGGACTTAGTAAGTAAATAATAAATACTGGATTATTATAAGTAATCAGTTAAAAGTTTACATATTGTTACATTTCTCTTGAGATTATTTCTATATACACCAAATGAAAATTTAGTGATAAACTGTCAAATACTTTGACCTTTGAGATTGAAACAAACAATGAGGTACATAACATTCTGTTATTTAAAATTAATAACCTGTAGAGAAGATTATATTCAGTTACAGTCCCAGTAACATAACCTCCAAATGGGCCTCAATTATGAGAGGTTTGTGTTGTTTTACACCACCGACTTGTGAAAAATACAATACTATTACTAAAGGTCTACAAAGTTCAGTCTTAATCCGCCAAAGAGGTATTATTTTCATGGCCATTTGTCTGTTTGTCCATTTGTCTGTTTATTTATTTGTTAGCAGGATTGCACAAATATAACTGGTTGGATCTTCCTCATAAAAAATTCAGAAAATGGGTCTTGATGCAACTTACACCCCATTAAATTTAGAGAGTGATTTGGATCACCATCTGGATACAAACATGTAATCCCGATTTTCCAATTTATTTATAATTACATGTCCTTGCAAAGGTATGTGCTCTCAAAGTGCTCTTGTCGTGATTTGGATACAAACCCATGACCACTGATGTGAGTGTCAGGGGAACATCATGCAAACAAAAATATCCAGCCGGCCAGACTGACGACCCCATAATATGGAAAGAGGAGCAGAAACCAGAGGCCCAATGTCACTACCACAGAGAAATCCAGGCGAAAAATACACAAGATAAATAAAGACAGGTTTCCAGTCAGTGTGAGTCATTCTCTGAAGCCAAAGGACCCTTTTTTCCCTTGTCAGCTTATTACTTGTTAGCCTTTCTAACAAGACACAAGTGTTCATGAAAATTTAACTTCAGACTTTTACATGTTTTATCACAGGTAGGTTCCAGGTAGTGGCATACAAGAACCATTGTGGAGCAAGCTTTAAAAAGTTTTTCAGCTGCAGTCACTTTGATATAATGATATAACAGCTATTCTAAAGCATGTGTTGTTACCTTCACACGCTAGGAGGAGTGGTGAACATATTGTAATCTGGTCTGTGAGTCTATTTCTAATCTATGTACACATAACTTGAAAACTAAACATCTGATTGTTTAAATAGTACAAACACGAAGGTGGAGTCTAACCTTTGCTCAGTCCGCGATCAAAGATGGTCTGGATCTAGATCTGGATCGTGAATCCAGAATCATTTCATTGCTTTTCCAGCACAACCCGTAGGCAAAGGTTTATGTATTATCAGGCATTGATACTTTGTGAAAACTGCACAGCACCAGATGGCTGAAAACCACTCAACCATTTAGTAATGGTCTTAAATATTCTAATTTTGGTACTGACTTTATAGCTTATGTAACTTAGCTGATTTATTAAACAAAATCCAAAAATAGCATCAGAGATGAGTTAAGTACCCCACAGCCTGTAGAAATAGTTTTTCAACAAAATAAAATATAGACATTACACAGTACTAAGTACAAAGATCAGGAGACTTTCAGAGAAACCAGTGTGACATGATGTCACACACCTACATCCCTTAACCAATAACCCTGCCAAGTATAAACTCCCTACACCTTATGCTTTCTGAGATATAACCCAGAAAAGAGGTCAAAAGGTCAAAAAGGTCACAGGGTCAAATCAGGCCATATCATGATGTTACACACTTAAACTCCCAAAATAATTTCCCTACCAAGCATCAATTTCCTTCACCTTACCGTTTCTGAATTATAGATGAGAAAGGTCAAAGTCACTATGGCAAGGTCAAAGGTCAAACCATGACCACATCATCACGTAGCACACTTACACAAGCTAACTAATGTCCCTACTAAGTATCAACTTCCTATACCTTACAGTCTCTGATATAGCCCAGACAATATATTAAAGGTCAAGGTCACTACAGCAAGATAAAAGGTTAAATCAAGGTCACACCCCATGGTTTCTTAGAAACAGCCGGGACAAGCTTTTTACCGCCACCCACCCACCTGCCAGACAACCCATCCAGGATTTAATATAACAAAGTTTGTATTTTAATATAAAATACTAAAGACAGCAATATTGGAATAATGAATTCGACAGGCAACTAAAATTTACCAAATATTTGTTGCTGTCAACTGATAACTGAATAGTAATGCTTTCAAACAAACAACAAATACCTTGCATATGTCTTTCAGCCTTACTGATCCATCACGATAGCGAATACCTGTATATTGTATTGTGAAATCAAAAAATAATGTCAAAATCCCATAATTCCTTCCAGATCATCCTGCCAATCTATTTTGTGTGTAAATTTTTTGGAATGAATGAAAAGCTTTGTGCTGGAACACTTGAATTTAGGGTATTTGTGGTCAACATATTATCCATTTGACCATGACCAATGTTCCAAACAAGCCATTGTGAGAGAACAACCAATATATTAATCATTGTGATATGATGATCAACTAACAAAAAGAGGCTTAAACATATTCCACTATAGTTTAAATCCAGTTTATGACTGTTTTTGTATATTTGAAACTACATAATTAGAATAAAGGAACAACGATATGAAAAAAACCCATAAGACTATTTTGTCTGATTCAATTACAAAGTTGAAGTTGAAAACTATTTGGTTGAGAAAGTGGTTTATACCAGTGATTTACTTTTGCTACTTATCCTAAGACCTCCCTGATTCACAACTGCTGCTACTCGTCCCACACCCCTTTCCCATATGTTAAGGAAATAGAAGGGGGTTCTCTCTCAACACTGTGTGAAATTCCTATTGTGCCCAAAACTCTTACTACTAAAAGATAAGTACTAACACCTTAACAATAAATCATAGTTGCCAAAACATTTTCCAAAGCTCAGAACATTTTTTAAGCAGCTTTATTCACCCTCTTTTTACAAATTTGGTAAAAAAATAGCAAAATTGCAAATTTAATAGGTAAATTAAATTTTTATAAGTTAATACCCTATCCAATGGACAATAGCTTATCCGGTCGGCGCGGACCGGCCCGCCAAACGTCAGAAAAAGACGTCCTGTGTCTCCACCGGCTAGGCCGGCCCAGTGGTGTGCACTCGCCAGATGGCGTGTCGTACTTCCTTCCTGTCTAGACAGAGTGACGTCATAGCATCTTTTTCGTTGTCTAAACATATATAGACCCCTAGTAAGTTGATAGCGGGGTCAGGTGGGAGGGTCTTGTGTGTCCATTGGATAGGGTATTAACTTATAAAAATTTAATTTACCTATTAAATTTGCAATTTTATTGCGTTAATACATCCTATCCAATGGACAATAGCTGAATAACTACCACTTGGATGGCGGGTGCGTTACTAGGGACTAAAGAAGTTGAACTCATATTAGAAATAATGACCATTTCTTCTGTCCTTACAGCCTAGGTAGACTTTGAAGTCAGATACCTTTAAGGACCTTGCGCCCCCCCCCCCTTTTTTAACAGACCTGCTCTGAGGTAGGGGAAGAGAGGGATGAGTTCAGTCCCATAAAATTAGCTCTCCCGGAGGAAGTACGTGAGAGATTTTTTTTTTTTTTTTTGTCTTGCTGCTTAACTATATATGCAATATATACAAATAAGTACACTTATTTACAAATGCACAGATCTCCTCTAAGTCCTCGGCTGTTGGTGGATCTGCTGAGCAGCCACAACAGGGCCAAGATGGTAGAGCTCTGAATCGGCCCAAGCCACATCCTTCAGGTAAAATTGAGTGAAGGTGTTATGAGACTTCCAGTGGCAGGCTGATAAGATCTGTTCCAAGGAGACTCCCGACTGGAAGGCCTTGGAAGCAGCAAAGGCCCTGACATCATGAGCTTTAACTTGATGTATGGTGTGAGCCTGTTGATCAGAGAGCTCATAGCATAGGATCACAGTCTGTTTGATCCATGAGGAGATAGTGGCAGGAGAGATGTCTTTGTCGAAGCCTTTCTTGAAGGAGACAAAGACTAACTCCTTGTGCTGCCTGAGATCTGAAGTCCTGTCCAAATAATAGCGTAGGGCTCTGACTGGACAAAGGGATCTGTCAGACTTGAGGGATCTATCCAGAGTAGGAGCCAGTGCTGGTGTGACCACTGGGGCTACACTCTCTGGACCCTCTTTGGCCAGCTGGTTCTTGGAAAGAAAGCTGGGTGATGGAATCAGAGACACCTTGGACCAGTCCGACTGGTGTCTGATATTCTTGTGCTGCCAAGCATGGATCTCACTTCTTCTTTTGCCCGAACCCAGAGCCAAAAGGAAGACAGTCTTGAAGGTTAAATGCTTCAATGACGCCTCTCAAAGGGGTTCAAAGGGGGCCTTTGTGAGCTGGTGTAATACCAGTGAAAGGTTCCAGGAGGGTATACCCCTCCGTCCCTTGGGTCTGTCTCTGTGGAAACTGTCCAGGAGACGCGTGAGATTCTCATCCTTGCTGATATTGACTGTGGTATTACCCAGTTTATCCGCAATGGCAGACCTGTATCCATCAATGGTGCTGGGCTGAAGATTTTTGACCTCAAAGAGGTAAAGTAGGAAATCAGCCACTGAATTCATACGTGGTGACCTGAAGTCCACCTGATTAGTGATGCACCATTTCGTAAAAATGGTCCACTTTGCCTCATAGACTGATCTGGTTGACCTTCTCTGAGGAGCCTCAATTCTTGCTGCCACTGCTTCAGAGAAGCCCTGCTCCTTGATTGCTGTGGCTCTAGGAGCCAAGCGTGGAGATTTAGATTGGTCAGATTCCTGTGAGGGATCTGGTTGAAGGGCTGTGTCAACAGGTTGGGCAGCTGTGGTAGGCTCAGGGGAACTTGGCTGGACATGGCCACTAAGTCCCAAAACCAGGGCATGTTGGGCCACCCCGGAGCGATCAGAATTAATCTTTTGCATGGGGTGTCCAGTAGCTTTTCTACTACTTTGCCCAAGATGGCGGTCGGTGGAAAGGCATAAGCATCCAGATCCTCCCATGGCAGGGTGAGAGCATCCACTGCCACCGCTAGGGGATCCGGAATTGGAGACACAAACTGAGGTAGTTTGTAGTTGAACCTGGTGGCAAAGAGGTCTATTTGAGGCTGGTGCCACCTCCTGCACAGGCTCTGAAAAACTTCCGGAATAAGGGACCACTCCGTCTGGATGGTCTGACCCAGTCTGGATAGTTTGTCGGCTATCAGATTTAGCCTGCCCGGAATATGACGGGCTTTTAGAGTGACTTGTCTCTGGGAACACCAGGTCAAGATTCTCCACAGGAGGGCACACAGAGGGCCCGACCTCATGCCGCCTTCCTTGTTTATGTATGCTACGACTGTCGTGTTGTCCGTAGCCACTAGGACTATTTGATTTACACACAGATCTTGGAACTCTTTTAAGGCTAGAAAGACTGCCTTGAGTTCCAGGTAATTTATGTGAAGCTGGCTTTCTGGAACTGACCAGGAGCCTCTTGCAGTGAGCTCGTTTAAGTGAGCACTCCACCCTTCTTTTGATGCGTCTGTAAAAATCTGCAGAGCATGCTTCATTGGGTGTAGGGGTTGACCTTGGAGGACATTGTCTTCCTCCAGCCACCATTGTAGGTGAGGGTGTAAAGATCTGGGTAGTGGAATGATCTTTTCGAGTGACTCTGGTACTCTCCAATGATTTTTGAGATGCCACTGTATGGGTCTCATGTGTAAGCGGCCGAGGTGAACTTGCTTTTCTGTGGCCGTTAGGAGTCCTATTAGTGACATGAACTGTCGGACCGGATAGGTCGGTAGTAAGAGCAATGCTTGTATTTTGTCCTGAAGGCTTTGCCACCGGTCCGGAGTCGGTCTGACCCGGCCGGACCTGAGGTCGAATTGGTAACCTACAAAGTCAAAGACTTGTTTGGGTTCCAGCTCTGATTTTTCTAAATTCACCAGCCAACCGAGGGAGGAGGCAACCCTGCTTGGATCTGGCTCTCACCAACCAGTCGTCTAGGTACTGGTGGATCCTTATACCCTGATGTGCGGCCATCAGTTTCACCTCTTTGGCTATTACAGTGAACTCCATGGGGGCTGTGGACAGGCCAAAGGGAAGAGCTTTGAACTGATAAGTCCGGCCCTGGATATGAAATCTGAGATATTTCTTGGATTGTTCCTGTATTGGTATGTGGAAGTAGGCATCCTTGAAGTCTACTGAGGTGACCCACTCTCCCTGTTGGAGAGATGTTCTGATGGTTTCCGGTGTCTCCATTTTGAATTTTTCCATATTGAGGAAACGGTTTAGTTTGCTCAGGTCTAGTATTGGCCTCCATTTGTTGTTGGGTTTGGGCACTAGAAAAAGTCGGTTGAAGAAACCCAAGGATGTTTGATTGCGGACCAACTCGACTGCGTTTTTGTCCGTAAGCTGATGCAATGCCTCCATCAGGTAGCTGTTCCTGTGGGGATTGGCATAACAACTTATGACAGTTGGAGACCTTGTAAGATTTGGTCGTGTTTGAAAAGGGAGGGTATAGCCCTCCTTCAGTATTTGAAGGGTTTTGGGGCCGGCTCCTAGTTTTGACCAAGTTTCCCAAAAGTTTTGGAGTCTGGCTCCTACAGGCAGATTTTGTACAACATTTGGGGCACTGTTTACAGATTGGACACAAGACAACTGAGTGACACAAGAAGCAAGTTTCACATACTTTAATTTGTGATACTCTGATATTTGACAATCTGCTGCCCCGGGACTTAACTCTCTCTTTTGGGAGTGCCCGGGAGCAGAAGGTACACCTGTTACAACATGAAAGTTTACAGTATTTAGTGTCTTTTCTTGTACTAATGTCTTGCTCCGGGCCAGCAGTCCCTTTGGTAAACTGGTTACACAATAACTGTCATTTATATGACTGCTGGCCCTTGGCTGGTCGCGAGGAATAGAATGAGGCCTTTCCCTTGTTCTTCTTGCCCTGTCCCTTATTGCCAATATTCTTCCAAGCTGGTCGGTCTGATTTCCTGTAATCCGAACGCTTGTCGGTTCGTTCGTATGGATGGAAGCGACCTTTCTTGCCCGACTGGGGTTGAGACTTGTTTTCAAAATTGGCAATGTCCTGCTCCGCTTGCTTTAAGGCAGCATCTGGAAACAGGGTTGGAGTGTGAAGAGGTCCAGTCCTCAAAGCGGACAGAGTGTCTGGCTTGATACCCATCTTTAAGTGGGAGAGATACGAATCTCTTCTAATCAGGGTAGTATTGGCGACCATCACAAAAACAAAGTCTGTTAAGTGTTCAAGGGTTTTCGCCATAGACTGGGTAATGCTTGAATTGAAGTTCAAGAGGAACTGCATTTCCTCTGTTGCACGGGACATCTTTCCTGCCGATTTCCCTTTACCCAACTCTGATCTAATGGTTTTGAGTTCTGTTTGCATGTTTCCCTGGACCTTGTATAGGCACCTGTTGAATGCAGCCGCCTGGTTGCAAGTGGTGGAAGCTTCGCGGGCCGCCTTTTCCCATCTGCGTAAATTATCCTGTGATATTTGACGGGAAGCAGGAGGGGTTGAAGCAATGCCGGCCGCCTTGGCTATGCGACTGTAGGAACTATTAACTTTAGAAACGTCCGTGTTCCAAGTAGTTACAGTCTGTGCCGCTTCCTGATCACTCTTCTGTGGGTTAGGTGCAAAGCTATACCATTTCGCTTGCGATTTTGGGGGGGCGGACGAACTGGTCCTTGAGGAGCCCTCCAGCCTCTGAGCTGCGTGATGGATACCCTTCTGTGAGAGTAACATTTAATTTCCCAAATTTGTTGCAAAGCCACTCGTCCGTGGGCATGGTGACTGAGACCTTTCCTGTCGGTTGAGATTTAGGGCCGGCAAAGGGATTATCTTCAGATCTGGAAGCTGTGCTATCGACTTCTGGGATGTGAGTCCACCCCATAAACGACCTGATACCACTCATGGTTTCACGGTAGCTCTGCTCTTCCGAGAGGGTAAGGTCTGAATCATTTAAAGAGGCTTCCAGTTCTTGATCAGATAGCTCCCCTTCCTCAGCAACAAAGAGGTCTACTGGGGGACGGTCCGAAAGGTCCGTTTCTGAGTCCGTGTCCATTGATGAGACACTGTGCCGCCTGGTCGGTGCTGTTGATGATCTGCTGGGTACCTGTTGAGATGAGGGAGAATCGGTACCAGCTACATCTGAATGTTGGTCGGCAGACACCTTTCCCTTGGACAATTTGCCGGTCGACTTGGAGACAGTCTGAGTAACACCAGGCAAATCTGAGGGTCGGTGAGCAGAAGGGGAATTCCTGGTATGGTCGGTGACCGGTCTCTGAGAGGTGAGGTCGGTAGCCAACTGACTTGAAGTTTGACCGGGTTCAATGAACGGTCTGGAAGAGATAGCCGAACTCTGAGGAGGCGAGTGGGCTGGAGCCACTTTCACTGAGGAAAAAGTAGGTTCCTTATCCAAAGACCTTGATAAAAGGAGAGCCTCCAGTCTGTTAAACCTGTCCGACCATTTCTGGTCTAACTCCTCAATCCTAGTATCCGGTGAGGATCTGTGAGTCTTGGAAAGCGACTTGGAGGGCTTATCAGCAGAAGTTTTGGAATCTTTAGAAGGTTTATCAGGTTGGTTGTTTTTCTGTTTCTTCTTCTCAGAACTCGAACCAGGGGACTTAACAATCCCTTGATCGTCCACAACTCCCACCACCATCACTGAAGATGGATCTATGAGAGAGGAACTGGATGAGTCCTTATTAGGAGTATCCGCGGATTTCTTGAGATCACGCTTTTCCTTTTTTAGTCTGTAAGATGGAGTGGACAACTGCAAGCGTTGGTCCTCAGACAAAATGTTACAAGAGTTGCAATCATTCTTTAAAACACAAGGATCTGACCCCTTACCCTTTTCTCTGCAACGTGCGCAGAAACTGTGACTGTCGAAGCTGGCCATGATATGGCCACAACTTCCATGCTTCTGAGCAGGGGAAGACATGACGATCCGTGACAAAAGATAGTCCAAAATGATCTATACACACTCTTGAACAAATATATATATAAAATAAAAGTCACCCTCTAAAGAAACTGTGAATATCTTTGAAAATTTGTTAACTCATAAAATTCGTGCACAACACACATGCGCCAAACGAAAAAGATGCTATGACGTCACTCTGTCTAGACAGGAAGGAAGTACGACACGCCATCTGGCGAGTGCACACCACTGGGCCGGCCTAGCCGGTGGAGACACAGGACGTCTTTTTCTGACGTTTGGCGGGCCGGTCCGCGCCGACCGGATAAGCTATTGTCCATTGGATAGGATGTATTAACGCAATAAAAAGATAAACCCTGGGAATGTAAAGGTGAGAACTGATGAACACAATGTATTTGTAAACAGAACCAGCGGACGTTATAAAGTAATGATTACATAACTTTTAATATTGTAAATGGAAAAAAAATCAATATCAACAAAAACTGCTAAAGTTTTGATTTTGTTATGGTGTCATTATCAGTTGAATAAAGAATTCCTCGGGACCTACTGATTCAATAACTTTTGATATAGCTCAATCAGGGCAAATTGCCTGATTAAACTTTTGGTAAAGCCTGATCAGGACAAATTGCCTGGTTGGATTTTTGGCATACAAATACAAAAAAGGGTTTGTCTTATGCCAGATCAAGAAGCTGTTGGCCTGATATATATTCTTTATATATTTCGACCTTCATGGTTTAGAAGTAGTCTTATCAGAGGCTGGGGGGTTGTTTTGTCTGACCCCTTACAGTGCCAAAAATATACACATAAGATTTTGTGTAATGCAATGGTTAGGAACCACAATGACCCAAATATTAATCTAGGTGCAGGGCCAATTATTAAACTATTTTTGGAGACATCTCTACCATTGCCCCAAATGGCATTATCTTAAAATTTGTGTGATAATTTTCCTCTTATTGTATAGTTGGTGTCACTATACCACCCTTCCCTGTTTTTTGGATTTTTGGCATAGCTGAATTTGGACAAATTATCCAGCCAGATTTTTGTCACAGTAGAATTTGGATATGTTGTCTTACTTTTGAGCAACTGAATTTAGATCAAAGGTCAGGTTCAACTTTTGGGACAGACCAAAAGTCTGATCAAACTTTTGGGAGAGTGGAATTTGGACCAATAGTCTGCTTGAACTTTTGGGACAGGTGAATTTGTACAAATAATCAGATTGGATGCTTGACAAAGCTAAATTATGAAAAATTATAAGGTTAGATGTTTGATAACAGGTGAATCAGAGCAAATAATTTATCATAGAATTTGGGACAGGTATCTAGATGCAGGACACCAGACTCTGTATCAGTAGACAGGGCCTTTATGCACTGAGTCTTTATAGAAGTCTATGCACAGGCGCCTTCCCTGAAAAATGCAGATCTATACCCAAATCTTATTAGCCTTTCATCCAACCCAATCTTGCTTACTTTATAAGTGTGTTTATTGTACACTTGGTCTATTCATTTCACCTGCAGTCATTTAACAACAATGACTTTCAGTGAATATTTGGGTCAAAGCTCGGGTATTTCATACATTGCAGGAGCTCAGGTCAAATTGGGACAGTCTCTTAGTGAATCTCCCAAGTTACCATAAGCTGATGAGAGTAAGGTGGATAAATACCAAATTTATTAACCAGCCAGCCACTGAATATATAGGGAGACAAATCTCTCTAAACATGATCATAAAAGCTTTTAAGAATAACTGTAAATTATCTTCAACACATCATAAAATATGATCCATCATGATCATTTTTATTAAAATAACTTTTATTCAATAGTATATCTTCCCCTAATTTACAAACATTTTCTGTCTTACAGGCAAGATATGTAAATCAACTAAAAATAGCAAATTCTGGATTTGTTACTTATTTTCCACAGGATACACCATATATAAGACCACTATCCATGAGTCATCCTGTCTGGGTAATTATTAACCCCTTGTTTTTTTCTTTGACTGTTCCCTTTGTTTCATTATTGTTAGAGCAGTTTTTGTCAGAAAGGCAGTTTTTGTCTCACCACAGAAAACATACTTCATCTCATCAAGGTACACTGTACATTAATAAAAGGTGACAAAAGGTCTTGGACTTAATTTTTGTTAAGGTAAAGCCCATCATCAGCTGATTATGTGACCTATTTAACCTATTTAAGGACCCTTAAAGCTGATTCATATTGCAGTGACTCCGTACATTCAGCAGAATATATAATTGTATTCTCGACGTGAGGCAATTGCCATGTACTGCCTTCTAAGTAAAAAACCTATGCACATCACCAATGTTTTGGAAAATGGTAGATCAACTCCGACAAATAAAATTTCATATTTAATAATATTACAAATCATTCCATTGCAATAAAAATAAGCTCATTATTTGTGAGATACTCAAGTAAGCAGTAAGTGCTTGGGTGGTTCTGTAGCCCCATATCTGACAAAAGATCAAGTGGGAGTGCCTTTAATCTTTCAGCTTCAGGTCCAATTGTGAGGGATAAGAAAAATTACTTCTACTTTAATATAGTCATTGTCATTGGAACAGAGACAAGTCCAATACTGTAAACGATGTACACTAATCATTTTCGTTATCCACCATGCAATTTGTCTCATCTAACTAGTGGGACATTCCCTGGTGCCCCTTATCATGGATAAGCTTTGCCACTTAAAATACACATACATGTGATGATTTTTCACAAACATTACTAAATGTATGTAAAGAAGTCACACATACGTTTCTTAAGAAAGGTATCTTTACACTGGGCTTCTAACGGTATTTGATCCAATAAATTCCTATAGAACTGTCTGAGACTAGTAAATATTGAAGGTTTTTATATTCACTGGTGCCCACTACTGTGGATACTTTTCTTGGTTGCATGCTGACTTAGTTTTCTTATTATTCAAACAAAGTAGTATACAGTAAACATAAAACCGATGCAAATTTGTATCCACCGGACAACTCACCAAAGCCAGTGAACCATCATTTGACCTTGGAGGAGGGGCCCAAGGTCAAATCTGACCACACCAAAAGATTCCCAGCCCATGATTTCCTATAGGTTGGTTTACCATCCCAAACCTCTAGGACCAATAATAATCGAGTTATGGGCACTTTTAAGTTTGGCTATCCTTGTTTGACCTTGAAGAAAGGGCCCAAGGTCAAATCTGTCCATTCCAGAAGATTCCCAGCCCATGATTTCCTATATGTTGGTTTACCATCCCAAACCTCTAGGAACAATAATAAGCAAGTTATAAGTACTTTTAAGTTCGGCTATCCTCATTTGACCTTGAAGGGGGGGCCCAAGGTCTAACCCGACCACACCAGAAGATTCCCAGCCCATGATTTCCTACAGGTTGGTTTACCATCCCAAACCTCTAGGACCAATAATAAGTGAGTTAAAAGCACTTTTAAGTTTGGCTATCCTCGTTTGACCTTGAACAAGGTTCCCAAGGTCAAATCTGACCATACCAAAAAATTCCCAGCCCATGATTTCCAATAGGTTGGTTTATCATCCCAACTTCCATGACCAATAATAAGCGAGTTATAATTAAGCACTTTTAAGTTTGGCTATCCTCGTTTGACCTTGAAGGAGGGGCCCAAGGTCAAATCCGACCACACCAGAAGATTCTCAGCCCATGATTTCCTATGTTAGTGGTGGTATCGCTTACAGAAATCAAAACCGGTTACCGGGGCTTTGAAACGAAACAAAATCCGGTATTTCGTATGCTTCTTCTGTGCATTGAAAATTATTCGTAAATGTACATGAGCGATAACTTGCAAATGAAAGTGGCTTTCATGAGATTTTATTAGGCACGTAAAAATGATTTTTGCTCAATATAAAGTAAAAATGTGACATATTTTACAAAATATGTATATTTTTTGTCATTTTGATGAAGTATCAGCCATTAGAAAGCCTAAAATAATAACGTTTTCAATAACCGGTTCACAAATATTCTTTGCGGATTTCGTTTTTTCCACCAAAAAAATGAAATACTGCATACCAGAAAACCGTTAACAACACTAGTTTTGGTTCACCATCCCAAACCTCTAGGACCAATAATAATCGAGTTATAAGCACTTTTAAGTTGGGCTATCCTCATTTGACCTTGGAGGCGGGGTCCAAATTCAAATCTGACAACATCAGAAGATTCACAGCACATGATTTCCTATAGGTTGGTTTCACATTGCAAACCTCTTGGACCAATAATAAGGGAGATATAGCACTTTTTAAGTCCGATATGTAGGTTACTTTGGCACTCCATGGATGACCTTGAATTAAGAGCTTCAAGGTCAAATGTCTGCAAGGTTGTAAAGGACATGTATATCTGTTATACATATCACCTATGAAGAGATTCAACCTTCTACCTATGAGAAACAGCCAGTAGAATAATGTATATAATTTTCAAAGAAATCTGCACGGTGGCCATCTTGTTTTTCAGAATGTGGCTAATTTCAGTCCCAGAGAATATACCCCCCAAATATCCTGCAAATTTAACCTAGTTGGTGTAGTTTACCTCTGAGAGCGTTAATGCAAAAAATCTCTACGCATGGTGGCGGTGGTGTAGTGAACGCTAAACCAAAGTATCCACCAGATACCTCCGGTGGATACAATAACCCTTATCAAGTACATGTATATTTTTAAATTTTATCACTCAAAAAGTCAAAGAAATAACATCATATTTGTAACATTACATTATAGATTCTTCTTTTTCCATTCTCCCAAATTTATATTTCCTCATTGTTTGATGTCTTTTCTAGTTTACAAAACCTATTTTTTATTCAAACACAAGTTCAATCTTCTAGTGTGGTCGTTTAACAGAGGTTATACTGCATTAAAAGATTTATTGAATATAAAATTACTAACATTATAAAAATCCTATTTCTGTAACAATAACACCATTCTTCACTCCAAAAATGGACAACCTATTTTTCGTTTTTTACTTTTGCCGAAACACAAATTACTTAGTTTAGCAAAATAGCTCTACATAAATAATGAGCAGATATTGAACAGAACAAAAATAATTAACTAGCAAATACTACACTGCATCCAATAAGACAATTAATAACATGCTCTTTCTACTTTGAAGTTTCCGTCCATGATGTTTTTTCAGTGATTACTATCAAAATACAATTAAGGCATTCATGCAAAATCTCAACGACAAAGGGCCAAAGTGTTGAAGCATAAGATTTGCTCACCCAACGCATATTAATCATGCGTCAGTTGGAATTGTTCTGGGAAGAGTATTTTTTCTTTTCTCTTTTGGTGTCTAAACATTTGCGTTATTTAACATCATCAATGCGTTAACAATGAAATGTTGTTGTTATAAACTGTATGTTAATGTACCGCTGAGGTGTTAAAACAACAATGACCGAATTAACTTTTGAATACATTAATGTGCCCACTAGGTTGAAGGGTTGGGAAGAATATCAGTCCATTTTCAATATTCAGTCTAACAGATGTAATTAAGATTTCAGTAGTGAAATGAATCTCCACAAAACCAAAGTCAAGGTTAGGGTTTTTATGTCCTGTTGAACAGCTAAAGTCTAATCAGGACCAAGTCTCAGTGAGTCTCACATAAACTGGATTAAGACCCATGACCAGATAGATGAGAACCAAGTGATTAAATTCAAACTTGTTAAACACTTCAGCAATATGGAAAGGTTAAAGTTTCAAAAGTTGGCACAACTAAGATTAAGACTACATGAAATCAAAATAAATTTGAAAAAACAAACAAAAACACTCAAAACCAAATGACCTTTGACCCAGTCTAACAAGTCACTATTTTATGAAGATGAATCTGTCTCGCATATAAAGTACAATTCTTAACTAGAAATAGGCCGCCCTGTTGATAGTAGATGCGAATAGAAACAGGATAGCATAGAAGAACACACATTATCATGTGTAATGTCCACCCATGAACCTTTTGCCCAAATTGTACAGTAGTCTTACAAGACCCTGTTTCATTTGTAAAATATATCAATGATGCTTAAATATTTGATAGTGTAGATGTAATTTATTTCCGCTTCATGCCTTTTTGCATTGGTTGGGTTGAAAATTTTGACGAAATCACTCTATCTTGCACGGTTAAGAAGATAGAAGCCAATTCCTGTTTTTCTATTTTTGGCAAAAATTTGAAAATTCAAAATGGCCGCCATTATTGGGAAAAGGAAATTTTTTTGAAAATTGCCAAGAGTACATTTCTTAGATACCCTATGGGTCGAAAATTTCAACAAAATAACTCTATTTTGCACGGTTAAGGCCAGTTTGTGTTTTTCCATGTTGGGCAAAAATTCGAAAATTCAAAAGGGCTGCCATTTTTGGGGAGGGGAAAATTTTTTGAAAATTGCAAATATTACATTCCTTAGATACCCTGTGGGTCGAAAATTTCGACGAAATCGCTCTATCTGGCACGGTTAAGGAGATAGAAGCAAATTTGTGTTTTGCCATTTTTTGCAAAAATTCGAAAATTCAAAATGGCCGCCATTTTTGGGGAGGGGAAAATTTTTGGAAAATTGCAAAGATTGCATTCCTTAGATACCCTGTGGGTCGAAAATTTCGACGAAATCGCTCTATCTCGCACGGTTAAGGAGATAGAAGCAAATTTGTGTTTTGCCATTTTTGGCAAAAATTCGAAAATTCAAAATGGCCGCCATTTTTGGGGAGGGGAAAATTTTTGGAAAATTGCAAAGATTGCATTCCTTAGATACCCTGTGGGTCGAAAATTTCGACGAAATCGCTCTATCTCGCACGGTTAAGGAGATAGAAGCAAATTTGTGTTTTGCCATTTTGGGCAAAAATTCGAAAATTCAAAATGGTCGCCATTTTTGGGGAGGGGAAAATTTTTTGAAAATTGCAAAGATTGCATTCCTTAGATACCCTGTGGGTCGAAAATTTCGACGAAATCGCTCTATCTCGCACGGTTAAGGAGATAGAAGCAAATTTGTGTTTTGCCATTTTTGGCAAAAATTCGAAAATTCAAAATGGCCGCCATTTTTGGGGAGGGGAAATTTTTTTGAAAATTGCAAATATTACATTCCTTAGATACCCTGTGGGTCGAAAATTTCGACGAAATCGCTCTATCTCGCACGGTTAAGGAGATAGAAGCAAATTTGTGTTTTGCCATTTTTGGCAAAAATTCGAAAATTCAAAATGGCCGCCATTTTTGGGGAGGGGAAAATTTTTGGAAAATTGCAAATATTACATTCCTTAGATACCCTGTGGGTCGAAAATTTCGACGAAATCGCTCTATCTCGCACGGTTAAGGAGATAGAAGCAAATTTGTGTTTTGCCATTTTTGGCAAAAATTCGAAAATTCAAAATGGCCGCCATTTTTGGGGAGGGGAAAATTTTTTTGAAAATTGCAAATATTACATTCCTTAGATACCCTGTGGGTCGAAAATTTCGACGAAATCGCTCTATCTCGCACGGTTAAGGAGATAGAAGCAAATTTGTGTTTTGCCATTTTTGGCAAAAATTCGAAAATTCAAAATGGCCGCCATTTTTGGGGAGGGGAAAATTTTTGGAAAATTGCAAAGATTGCATTCCTTAGATACCCTGTGGGTCGAAAATTTCGACGAAATCGCTCTATCTCGCACGGTTAAGGAGATAGAAGCAAATTTGTGTTTTGCCATTTTTGGCAAAAATTCGAAAATTCAAAATGGCCGCCATTTTTGGGGAGGGGAAAATTTTTTGAAAATTGCAAATATTACATTCCTTAGATACCCTGTGGGTCGAAAATTTCGACGAAATCGCTCTATCTCGCACGGTTAAGGAGATAGAAGCAAATTTGTGTTTTGCCATTTTTGGCAAAAATTCGAAAATTCAAAATGGCCGCCATTTTTGGGGAGGGGAAAATATTTTGAAAATTGCAAAGATTGCATTGCTTAGATACCCTGTGTGTCGAAAATTTTGCCGAAATCGCTCTATCTCGCACGGTTAAGGAGATAGAAGCAAATTAGTGTTTTGCCATTTTTGGCAAAAATTCGAAAATTCAAAATGGCCGCCATTTTTGGGGAGGGGAAAATTTTTGGAAAATTGCAAAGATTGCATTCCTTAGATCCCCTGTGGGTCGAAAATTTTGCCGAAATCGCTCTATCTCGCACGGTTAAGGAGATAGAAGCAAATTTGTGTTTTGCCATTTTTGGCAAAAATTCGAAAATTCAAAATGGCCGCCATTTTTGGGGAGGGGAAATTTTTTTGAAAATTGCAAATATTACATTCCTTAGATACCCTGTGGGTCGAAAATTTCGACGAAATCGCTCTATCTCGCACGGTTAAGGAGATAGAAGCAAATTTGTGTTTTGCCATTTTTGGCAAAAATTCGAAAATTCAAAATGGCCGCCATTTTTGGGGAGGGGAAAATTTTTGGAAAATTGCAAATATTACATTCCTTAGATACCCTGTGGGTCGAAAATTTCGACGAAATCGCTCTATCTCGCACGGTTAAGGAGATAGAAGCAAATTTGTGTTTTGCCATTTTTGGCAAAAATTCGAAAATTCAAAATGGCCGCCATTTTTGGGGAGGGGAAAATTTTTGGAAAATTGCAAATATTACATTCCTTAGATACCCTGTGGGTCGAAAATTTCGACGAAATCGCTCTATCTCGCACGGTTAAGGAGATAGAAGCAAATTTGTGTTTTGCCATTTTTGGCAAAAATTCGAAAATTCAAAATGGCCGCCATTTTTGGGGAGGGGAAAATATTTTGAAAATTGCAAAGATTGCATTCCTTAGATACCCTGTGCGTCGAAAATTTTGCCGAAATCGCTCTATCTCGCACAGTTAAGGAGATAGAAGCAAATTAGTGTTTTGCCATTTTTGGCAAAAATTCGAAAATTCAAAATGGCCGCCATTTTTGGGGAGGGGAAAATTTTTTGAAAATTGCAAAGATTGCATTCCTTAGATCCCCTGTGGGTCGAAAATTTTGCCGAAATCGCTCTATCTCGCACGGTTAAGGAGATAGAAGCAAATTTGTGTTTTGCCATTTTTGGCAAAAATTCGAAAATTCAAAATGGCCGCCATTTTTGGGGAGGGGAAATTTTTTTGAAAATTGCAAATATTACATTCCTTAGATACCCTGTGGGTCGAAAATTTCGACGAAATCGCTCTATCTCGCACGGTTAAGGAGATAGAAGCAAATTTGTGTTTTGCCATTTTTGGCAAAAATTCGAAAATTCAAAATGGCCGCCATTTTTGGGGAGGGGAAAATTTTGGGAAAATTGCAAAGATTGCATTCCTTAGATACCCTGTGGGTCGAAAATTTCGACGAAATCGCTCTATCTCGCACGGTTAAGGAGATAGAAGCAAATTTGTGTTTTGCCATTTTTGGCAAAAATTCGAAAATTCAAAATGGCCGCCATTTTTGGGGAGGGGAAAATTTTTTGAAAATTGCAAATATTACATTCCTTAGATACCCTGTGGGTCGAAAATTTCGACGAAATCGCTCTATCTCGCACGGTTAAGGAGATAGAAGCAAATTTGTGTTTTGCCATTTTTGGCAAAAATTCGAAAATTCAAAATGGCCGCCATTTTTGGGGAGGGGAAAATATTTTGAAAATTGCAAAGATTGCATTGCTTAGATACCCTGTGGGTCGAAAATTTTGCCGAAATCGCTCTATCTCGCACGGTTAAGGAGATAGAAGCAAATTAGTGTTTTGCCATTTTTGGCAAAAATTCGAAAATTCAAAATGGCCGCCATTTTTGGGGAGGGGAAAATTTTTGGAAAATTGCAAAGATTGCATTCCTTAGATCCCCTGTGGGTCGAAAATTTTGCCGAAATCGCTCTATCTCGCACGGTTAAGGAGATAGAAGCAAATTTGTGTTTTGCCATTTTTGGCAAAAATTCGAAAATTCAAAATGGCCGCCATTTTTGGGGAGGGGAAATTTTTTTGAAAATTGCAAATATTACATTCCTTAGATACCCTGTGGGTCGAAAATTTCGACGAAATCGCTCTATCTCGCACGGTTAAGGAGATAGAAGCAAATTTGTGTTTTGCCATTTTTGGCAAAAATTCGAAAATTCAAAATGGCCGCCATTTTTGGGGAGGGGAAAATTTTTTGAAAATTGCAAAGAGTACACTCCTCAGATACCCTGCGGGTCGAAAATTTTGCCGAAATCGCTCTATCTCGCACGGTTAAGGAGATAGAAGCAAATTACTCAAAAGTAGTACTGAAAATACACAATGAAGTACCTAAATGGCTATTACTCATGTACTGACAAAGCTATCAGTCCCAAATGCAATACCAAGCGAGCTATGGACATAACAATCTTGTATTCAAAATTGTAGTAAAATATCTTTAATTATTTTGGCTTAAATGCACGGAAACCAATGGGTACTGAAAATAGCTGTACTTAAGTATTACTCAGTAAGCAAAAGAGGTACAACAGCCAAAAGCAATCCCAAGCAAGCTACTGACCCAATAAGCCTGCATACCAAATTTGGTGACAATAGCTCTAATACTTTTCCTTTAAATGAGCGGAAACCATGCGTGACGCCGGACATCGGACGCCGGACGCCGGACGCCGGACATCGGACATCGGACATCGGACGGCGAAAAAAGCAAAAATAATATATCCACCCCCCAGGGGGGTGGACATAATTAATATATTTGTAGTGTTGGAATTATTCTTTTATTGTAGGATATAGTTCAAGTAAAATTGAACATCACATATTGTTTCCTTCAATCACATCATCGCCACAAAACAACACTTTAGTCATCACCATTCTCTGTCTTCATTAGTGCAGCATCCCCCAATAGCTAATATGTTTTTTTCATGGTAAATCAACTTAAATAAAACCTAATATTAGGTCACACTTGATTAACCTATACTACATATGCATTTGACATAAGTTTCCTTATATTAGCAGCTACTTTAACTTTATTTATGATAAACCTGTTCACATCAGATGCACTTCATTTCCAGCTACTGAGAAAAATATTCTTGTAAATAAATTCTTGTCATGTTAAATACCCAGCTGGTTTTCATTCTCATAACAGATCATCTCTAACTTTTGCATTTATTTGGTCAGATAGTCCATTGCTGTTTCCAATTTCAGTCATGGGATTACTACTTAGGAAATTCCCATTAGTTTGTAAAATACCTGATGATACCCCCTTGTTTTTCTTCAAATTTCAGGTCATTGTTTCAGATTAATTATGTGATTTTTTTCAATTCTAGGCCATTCTCCTAATCTGTTGAATAAATTCCTTGCATTTTTCCTCTTGTTTCTTAGTTTTAAGATTTCGTCCCAGTGAGAATATCATATAAGTCGAGAAATTTGATTTTTAATCTGGATAAATCTACATACCTTTTGCCAGTCCTGGGTTAGACTATTGGAGTCAGGTCTTTCTGTAAATACACAACAGCATGTTTTGTATCACACAGGAGGGGATGGGTTGGCGTGCACAGACTTTTTACAGAGAATTCTACTCAACAGACCTCTGGTTAAAGACTTTCAACTGTACAGCAAAATGGAAGTCAAAAACCCAAAACAGATTACACGACACATTTTACTTAGTAAACAGAACACAAACAAATTCTCAAATAATGAATTTTAATTAATAATTTTAGTCATCCTATCTGCCACTGTGGCCTAGTGGGTAACACACTCGCCTAGGAACACATAGGACGTGGGTTCAATCCCAGGTACAGGCAGTTATATAGTGGCTTGGATGACCACTTAAAATGGCAGTCCTCTGTCATCAGGTCCTATCCCCAGTGGCAGGTTAAAGAACCTCAAGGACGTTAATAAAATGGTCATACTTGAGGCTCAGTCTTTCAGTTAGGGGAATGTGAGTAATTTGCGAGTTGGACTGTACTTGTACAATCGAATGGGTCCTATAGTGCTTTGAGTCCTGTAGTACATGTAGACATCACGCTGTGTATAAACACAAAATACAAATACAAACTAGACCTACGCATCTGAGAACCAATGCAAATTTGTATCAACCAAAAAGACAACTCGCCAAAGCCAGTTATAAGCACTTTTAAGTTTGGCTATCCTTGTTTGACCTTGAAGGAGGGGTCCAAGGTCAAATCTAACCACGTTAGAAGATTCCCAGCCCATGATTTCCTATAAGTTGGTTTACCATCCCAAACCTCTAGGACCAATAATAAGCGAGGTATAAGCACTTTTAAGTTTGGCTATCCTCATTTGACCTTGAAGGAGAGGTCCAAGGTCAAATATGACCACACCAAAAAATTCCCAGCCCATGATTTCCTAGATTGGTTTACCATCCCAAACCTGTATGACAAATAATAAGTGAGTTATAAGCACTTTTAAGTTTGGCTATCCTTGTTTGACCTTGAAGGAGGAGTCCAAGGTCAAATCTGATCACACCAAAAGATTCTCAGCCCATGATTTCCTATAGATTGGTTTATCATCCCAAAACTCTAGGACCAACAATAATGGAGATATAAGCACTTTTTATGACTGACAAAGAAATGCCCGTGGCAGCAATCTTGTTTTTCAAAATGAGGCCAAAAATACTCCCAGTCAAGATTTTGTAATGAGGAACATACCCTGCAAATTTGAGATCTCTAGCTACAATACCCTTTGCTCTACAGGGCCACCAAAAGTCCTTGTAAAAGTCGAAAAAAATGCCCAAAAAAACGCATTTTTTCAAAATGAGGCCAAAAATATTCCCAGGCAAGATTTTATGGTTATGAATATATCCTGAAAATTTGAGAAGTCTAGCTATAATATTTTTTTTGTTAGAGCGGTAATGGTGAAATCTCTCTACACACTGCGGTGACGGCGGCGGCGGCGTAACAAAGCAAAATCCATAGTATCCACCGGATGCTATCTGGTGAATACAAAATCCTCAAACAACTACCTTTTTCACCAAAAACAAACCCTTAAAGAAACTGCAAGGAATTCTTAGAAGTCCAGATTCTCCATTTCATAATTGTCATATTAATATATCTATTGGTCATATATTCGTGTAAATGAATACAAACTAGAGGATCGCTTCCAAAACAAAGCAATTGTTTTTGTATGGCAGAAACAAAGCGTTCCTGAAAAGGAGAAATAATGGCAGTTTAATTGTGTAAGAAAGTTCTGTTTCTAAAATTTTGATGAAATTGTTCTATCTTGTACGGTTAAGGAAAGAACAATCAATATATGTCACACTGTTTTCCAGATAAATGCATTTTATGTGCTTTGCAATTTTTGCGAAAACTTCAAAATGGCCACCATTTTTGACGGGACAAAAACTTCTTTTGAAAACTTGGTCAGCTACTCAGCAGTTTCCCTGCAGCTGCGGATCAAAAATTTAATCGAAATCACTGTATATAGCACAGTTTTTGAGATACAAACATTTTTATGTTTTGCATTTTTTAAAAAACTTCCAAAATTCAAAATGGCCGCCATTTTTGGCGAGCATGATATTCATTGAAACTTGGAAAGGCTAGTCTTCATAGTTACCTTGTGGGTCAAAAATTTTGTCGAAATCATTCTATCTTGCACGGTTTTTGAGATACAAGCATTTTTGTGTTTTGCAATTTGTGTGAAAAAATTGAAAATTGGGTCAGCCACTCAGCAATTTTACCCTGTGGGTCAAAGATTTTGTCGAAATCGCTCTATCTAGCATGGTTTTCAAGATACAAGCATTTTTGTGTTTTATTCAAGGGAGACCATAATCCGGCAGCAGCAGCCGCAGCGGCAGTGACCAGTCGAACTTATGTGAAAACAAATAAGCACCCCTGACGGAACGCTTAAATATTAAGTAAAGCTGTACATTGGTGAACAACAAAACAGTTTTGGATTGAAAGAATATCTCATGAGACAATGATTTCTACTGTACACGTCAAAATATTTCATTGGTTTTCAGTTACAGTACAGGATCTTCACCAACAAGTCTGCACTAATTTCCACTTTCACTTAAACTGTCACTTCCTGATTTTGGCCTACACACTGTTAAAACCAATAGATTAATACAAATTAAGGTAGAATTTCTAGAAGAGGTAAACTTCTTTTCTAGTTTGTGTTCCCATGGATGAATTATACAGCACACTGATTACACTACATCACAGTGTATATAAAAGGTGACACCTCTATTGGAATGATTATAAAAGACATATTCCAATGACTTCCAAGTGGCTTAATCTTAACAAGGTAGGTTTTTCTCCAATGTAGGATCTCAATAGACAATATTTATATGAAACCCACAGAACAAATACACCAGAGCTGAGATGTACACAGTCCACAGACCTGTTATTATTTCAAGTGTCAATTACTTCTTTACAGTGTTGACACGAGTCTTATCAGAGTTATTTTTTTCTTAAATGGGACATTTTTAATCCAATGTGTGAAAAAAGTGAGTAAATATCCTGCATATTATTTCTAATAAGATAAAACATCTGGTATGACAGATAAACCCAAGCCCCTGTGAAAAATTACACCCCTATGATTTACCATTTATAGGCTGTCCTAATTATTATCAACTTGTAGGCTGTGACTGGAAAGCAGACACATTATGTTGAGAAACAAACTACAAAACCAGGTACTTATAAATATGTAAAAAAAATAGTGTTTACTTCCGTAAGATCATGGAAAAAAAACTTGATATTCAGACAGATTTGTACTAACATGCGGACACCAAGATTCTAGTGTTGAAGACAGTAAACTGGAAACCTATTTGCCGACCGAAAGACAGTGATCCGGTTACGTTTCATTTTCTTCCAACCAAAACCTGTTTCACGTTTCATTATTTTACCTCAAGTTTACCAAAATATTGAACTACAACTAATACTTCACAGTATTTTATAATAATCTATTGATATATCACACATTTTGTCCTCGAAAGTCTTCAAAAAGTCCCTCGTGGTTCTTATTTATATGCGCGTTAAAGCTTATGTACACATTTGAAAACTTATTTCTACACATTTTATAAATCAAACATACCCGGTTTTTAGTCGAATTTCTGCTTTCGGAAACCGGTTCTAAAATTCGCATTCAACCACAACACTACCAGATTCTGTCAGTTACCACAAAACAGATTTACATCCAGCCCCATTTTTAGAAATGAGAAACACCACGAATTATTATTGTTAACCTCTGACAAGCAGGTATATATTTTTTACATCATGCATTTCTTTTTAAAAATAACTCGAAAACTGATGAACAGATGGTTAAATTTTGTTGGTGACCATCAGGATCACCATCTGGATCCAGGAACTTTAGGTCTGTGTTACTTGAAAAATAACTCAAAAAGTTATGGACGGATTTTGAGTATATTTCCAGCAAATGTCAACAATATTTTAAAGGATTTTTCTCACTGCACTCATTAGTCATATTGGAAATATTGGACCTTGGAGGAGGTTTTGTACTCTCTGAGTGCTTTTCTAGTTATTACTGTAGAAGGATTTATAAGGCACCCAAGTGATTCAAAGCCCTGCCAGCTGAATGCACAACGTGGTGGTGAGACTGAACAGAAAAATCTTGTGTTTGCTCCTAAAAAACTGTGAATGATTGTTCAGGATTTTGACTGGTAACTAATATTCGACCCATGCAGAGCAGCAACTGGGTAACAGCTTCTATTTGTTCATTATTATAATAACGTGACAATAAGTTACCATGTGTGGCCTTGCCTGACTGAATGACATGAACAGACTTGAGAACATTAATAAGTATAAGAGGCCTTCTATAAGAAATACAGCAATACCAGAAAATAATACAGTATTCTCACAGGCAACCAGTAAGGATGGAACACTGGGATCTTATATAATTGTAAAGGGGGCATAGAAACCCAATTTACTCTTTGACAACAAGTATTCTATTGTGACGTTTCAGAGTTCATAGATTTCTCAACCATCTCAACTTTAGTATAGCAATTAAAGTCAAAGCCAAGGTCATGTTGAGACAGGTCTAATTCATTGCCAATTTTTTGCAGTAAAGCTGATACAGGATACACAGAGGTGACAGCCAGAAAATAAATGCAAAACTTACAAACCACTGGGTCAGTGAGAACCTCTATGTAGGTGTAACCTCTATATCAATATCATATTCTAATTTTGATTTTAAATTTGATTTTGCATACTCAATCAATATTGAACATCGATCCACATCATAAAATAAATTATGATGCTAGTACTTCAGAAACAATACTGAAAATGATATTTTTTGAATTATTACTGAAAAGCGGGAGCTATTTTGAGCGATACTGAAAAAGCAATAAATGATCCCTTCCCTGTTCAATTCAACAGAGGGTAGAAATTAACTGTCACACCGGGAAAAAGTAAGAATTCCTCATAGCTTCAGTTCATTAAAGCCAATCATTGTGTGGTTAGGATCCATTAGCCAAGGTTGTGATATTTGCTCTACAAACTCATTTAAGTTCAACGACAGTGTCAGTGAACAGACCTGTCCATGTATTTTTCACATGACATCATTGGGACACTGAAATCACCAGGTATCTTGGAGACAAACCATTTCACACCTTAACAAGCCAATTAAGCAGGATTCTGTCATATTTGTCTTATTTCTCATTTCTTTTTAAAACAGTATAAATAATCTAAACCATGTAATTCCATGACAGATAAGTTATTTCAAATGATATAAACTGAGATTAAATGTACTACCCTTTGCTTTCCTGATTGGTTGTGAGGCTGTATTTCCTAAACACCAAATGCAAATCCCAGATTGGCTATTGTCATATTCATAGATATGTTTTAAACCATAATTTCCTTATTTCCCAAAAAATATTTTGGTAATTTTTTCACCAAAGCTTTCAATATTATAAGACAATGACTTTGATACCAAATATGCTTAAACTAAAATAGACTTGGGTAAATATGCTTGATATTGTAATAGTACCCAGGGCACTCTATCACTGCCCTACATGAAAACAAGAGACTGTGTCTTGACATTGTGTATTCCCAGAAGGAACATGGTTATAACCTAACATACAGAGAATTCAGCCATAGTGAAAAAGACTGGTGATGCAGCCAAAATATCTGCATTTTATGGATACCGGTATATAGGATTATATGTATCAGCTACAGGATGTTCTGTCCTTCTCTGTCAGTACCATGCCAAAATGTGCGGCCGAGTCCACGAGACAATAGAATAGAATATTTTGGAAGTAATTGAAAAAATACCCGAAATCTGACCTTGAGAAGACCGCCCTTGGTCTTCTAGTGGAAGGCCAAGGCCACAAAACAATATGCTCTGAGGACCTACCCATATATACCAAGACACCAAATCTGACAGGTCTAAATAAAATATTGTTTTTAAGTTATCAAAGAAATACCCCAAATTTGGAAAAGTTTATAGCAATTTTAATTAATGCTCGACGATAGGAGAAGGTTATTGTAATCAGTTTGCTTCTGTCTGTCTGTCTGTCAGTCTGTCTGTGCACCGTTGTGCCCTTATAACTCAAAAACTATAACATCAATCAATCTCAAATTTGGTGGGGAGGTATTTCATGGGGTACAGACAGATTCTTCCAAATTTGGTGTAATATGTTTGAAAATTAAAGTCAGGAGAGAGTTTTTCTTATTTCTAATTGGGAATACACAGTGAAACAGCTTCTCTTCATCCCATACGTAAAAAATCAATACTTTGCTCTTGATGATGTCATTACTCAGTGATGTCACAATACAATTGTCATTGTGAGGTCACAAACCTAGGTTGTGATACTTGCTGTCTTTAAGTAAAAATATTTCTTCTCATTTTATGTCTTGAAATTGACATAAAGATAATAGAGAGGGAGGTGGTATATTCATCATTTTATCAATTATTATTTCTGTTTTTATTTTCTGTTTTTTTTTCTTTCAATTCCTTGACAAAAAATTACCATGCATGATTTTCACCAAGAAGTGATCTTTAAGCAATATTTTTACCTCCACCAGCAGTTGCAGTTTATGTTTTTGTTTGCTAATTGTTTGTCTCTTTGTCTGATTTTTTTTGTGTGTGTTTAGATTATTCCAGAAGTAATGAACAGATCTTTATTAAAAATTGGTGGATAGGACCTGGCCAAAGGAAGAACTTACTAAAAGAAGGATCTGGATCTTCTTTTGGATACAAAAAAAAAAATCATGAATTTTCAGAGGTCCCATTTCAATGTATTTCTAATGACTTTGGCTTTCTACTTGATATTTCTATGAAGATTAATTTACATGTTTGGTTTTATTTTATTGTCTTCCTTACAATAATTTCTGTCACTTGAGAGACTGGTCACATGGAGTCGAGCGTTTTGCTCTCTCTGAGTGCATCTTGTTTTTATTAGAAATACTTGCATAGTACCATTTCCTAGCAGTAGTTATTTTTTAGAGCCATCCAACTAACTGGTCAATGCGGAAATGCAAATTTTTACGGTTATATAACAACCTTTTAAAACCAGGCCACTGAGTTACAGTAGTCCGTCCTCCGGCAAATTTGGTCACATATTGGAGGGGTAATGTCATGGCAACTGCCACATAACGTAATCTGATGCCTAACCAAAAAGACTGACTGATGGAAGAAAGCACTTGCAAACACTCATGTACATCAAGCAAATCATTATTGAAATCAGATTCCGATTTAGCCGATCTGCAATTAAGAAACTGTTTCTCCATTTTCTTGTTTGCCTTGTGATTTGCAAAGGTGAACCAGTAATAAGTTTCAAAAACATGTATATTCACTGGCAACAGTTTCCCACAATGTATATAACTTCCATGGAAAACCAGAAAATTGCCACTATCTGGAGGAACTTTTCTGAAAACTTATTCCTGAGGTCACCCTGATCCTTTGAGAAACTTGAAGCCTCAAATTCTTTTTTAAAAACCCACAGTTTGACCACATTCTGTGCAAGTAGCATAGCTAATGAGACATAAGCCAATTTCACAAATGAACAATCATGGTGCCAGTCTCAGTGAAGTCAAACTACAACCACTCCCTGAAAATGAGCAAAGTGTCAGACTAAGAAAGCCAAACTGCTTGTATTTCGGAGATAAAACATAAACTGAAAACTAGCCAGCCTTTGCAGGCAAGATCCCCAACCCACAGGTACAACTAAATGGGCAACAACATTGACGTTTGGCAAAATCTTGTTGCCAGATACCCTCCAAAAGCTTCTTCAGTATCTCAAGCAAATCTTTGAAGATTTGTGGTCATGTGACCAAACTGACAGGAGAACAGACAACAGTAATTCAATGGTCTGGTTAAGGTTGTTACATAACCTGAAATTTGCATCTCTGAAAACAATAAGTTCCGACGAATTACCCACATACACAAACATACCAAATTTGAAAGATCTAGATAAAATACCTTTTTCAGTTATCAAAGAAAACCCCCAAATTTGACCTTTACTAGGATCCCATTGATCTTCTAGGGGAAGGCCAAGGTCACAAAATAATAGGTTCAAGGCCTTACCCATATATAACCACCTACCAAATTTGAAAGATCTAAATAATATATTTTTAAGTTATCATACAAATAACCTAAATCTGAAATTTAGAAGGCAACAAAACAATAGGCTCTAAAGATTTACCCATGTATATCCTATTAACCACAAACCAAATTTAAAAGGTCTACATAAACTATTTTTAAGCTATAGTGTAAGAAAGGAAACTTCTATAAGAAAAACAGGCTGACATGCCAATGTTTGAGGGTCAGCCATGACCTTGAAGAAAGGCTGAAGGTCAATTTTCTGCATGCTGGTAGGCTATGGGGCTTTACACATATACATCCACATAACAAATTTCAAAGGTCTAGGTATTTTTTAAGTTATCACATTGAAAGGAAATCACTGCGGCAGCAGTGTGACTGTGCTAGAATTAAATTTACCCGCCTTTTGTCTGGGGAAACAATAACTGCTAAACAAGTAATTAATGCCCTTGAACCGGCTTTATGTCAGCTGACTGTGTGTTTTGAGTTTCAGAGTAGAAGTAAAAGAGGAAAAGGACACAAAAGTTGTGCCCTGCAAATGGTATTCAGAAGTAAATACAAAGTTAGCTGTTAAGGTGTAAAAACTAGGTGGAAAACATATTTAAACAAAATACTGTAAATGCAATACTTTTCAAGCTACAACTGATTTACTCAACTGTGATAATCTCAAAGTAGCTACCGCTCAGCTATGCAATGACCTACAGGTCTGCAATTTTACTATGTTATAGCTGACCCAAAAGTAGCTGAATAACTGCAATAGTTTTCAAGTTACAAGTGATTTTACTCATTATGGAAGGTAATTAAAAGTCAGAAACTAGCTATTACTCACTCAGCTATTGGGCTAGACTCCCAAGTTACTCCCCATGTTGTAGCTATAGAAAGAGTAGCTGAATGACATATTTAAAAAAAATGCTGTAAATGCAATACTTTTCAAGTTATAAGTGATAAAGTTCATGATTTCATGAATTTTAATGCATTAAAATTATTTCAAAAAATTTCATAAAACAAAATAATTAAGACAGATCCAGGCCTAATACTCACACAAGGGAATTTACTTTTGGCCTAGGTCATATTTGCAAGATATAAGAGAAATCCCTGCAATAGTCAATGAGAAAATAAGTGATTTAGTGCATGATTCCATGAATTTTAATGAATTAAAAATTATTTTAAAAATTCATAAAAAAATAATTAAGAAAGATCCAGGCCTGATACTCACACAAAGGAATCTACTTGTGGCCTAGTACATATATGCAAGATCAGAGAGAAATCCATGCAATAGTCAAGGAGAAAATTGTGATAAAGTGTTGAAATTTTCACACTTTGGGTGGGTGTACCTCACTTGTAATGGCTTTAGCAAACAGATGAACAAACAGATAAATACCTCTTTAAAAGCAAATAATAACGCACCTTGCAGCCTACACTAAAACAGGAAACTTACAAGCAACAAGCAATAACGCAAGTACTACACACATATGACCAAACTTCCTTTTCCTAACTCCAAAACCTTTGACACCCCCTGTACAGTAGATGGATTGTCTTCACTGATTTGACAATTTTTGCTCATAAGTGTTGACAAGTTAATAATTTCTCTTAAAAAATATTTCCTCATTTTCTATTGATGAAAGGAAGCCACTGTTTATTTGATGGCAATGTGTATGTACACTACAAGCCATACCTCTTACAGGATCTAATATCAGCTTTGAAAATGGATATTCATAGACAATAAGTGGCTGAGGATATTGGAAACTTGAAAAATATCTATCATGGAAGATTAATTTTTGAGCTAGGTTTTTAATTTGTGTTGTGTTTTTTTTCAAACATACTCTTAGACTTATACATACTTATAGAAAACTATCAGATTCTTTCCATAAGGAATCAGTTTCTTAACTTATGTTGGCATAAGCAGAAGTTATAACAAGAAGCAAATGTTGAGGATATTGGAAGTTCTAATTATACAGCTATGTCATATTTTGCCAAAAGATGGGTGGGCGATATATTTACTAACAAACTCCTGTACATGGACAAGGCATTAATTGGAGACATTTGTTTATTATCAGGGTTTATTTTAGAAATTACAATTTTGTTTTGTTATGCTTCTCAAAACTAACTACTTTTTTTAACAAATCAGCTTTGTTCCAAAGATGTCTAAAACATGTTTAATTCACACAAATAGTTTCCTCCAATATTAAAACAATGCTTCATAATACATTTGGAATAAACAAAAACATCTTTTTAAATCCTTATTAATAAGCTAGTATTATGAGGATTGTACTCTGGGAGTTTTGTATTAGGAGGATTGTATTCTGGGAGTTTTTTACATGTCAGTAATATGTCACTAGTCATCAAATGTAAACACATGTAACTGAAGGAAAACATAAAATATTAGGAACAAACCCTAAATCCGAAAAAATATGTTCATTTATATTGTATTTGTGTGTATTTTAACATTTTTTTATAGGGATTTCTTTGGAAAGAACTGTGGTGGTTTGTTTTCATGAACTTAACTTAACTTCCTGTTAGTGGGTCTATTTGATTGGCCAGAATTCAATTTTCTTCTGGTATCCTGGAATCATGACAGTTTTACAGTTGGTTGGAAAAGGAAAATCTGCCACTGGCCCTGTCCTACCTAAACCCACCGTATACCCAACAAACTGTTGCATGAAATTAAACAAATCAATTACCATGCTGTAGCTGATTAAATTCATTATTTTACATAAAAGTTTAGCTCACAAATGTGTGTAAAAAACCTTAACATCCCTTCTGGGCTAATCTGAAGAATTTACACTGACAGTACAGTGTGTACTCCAAAAGACTGAATGACTCATTTAAGATCAAAGGTCATTTGTTACTTTGAAGAAAACTTGGGTCTGCATTTTGGTAACAAACTTGCAGCACGAATATGATATTGTGAGAAAATTAAAATAGATCATGCATAGCACTTGACCAAATGTATATGTATTGTTGTTCCTAATATTAAAAGTGATACATACTGACACCCCTCTCCCCCGACACCCCCCGCCAATGCCCATTACCCCCACTGCCCCCCAAAAACTACAGTAAATTCAAATTCTACTTACTCCCAAAATTCTTGAGGTAGAGTTTCCTCCACAGCATTGGCTCAGAGCTGAGTGTTTGGAATTGTTTGCATACGGCGCCGACCCTCAGCAAGTCAGGTGGCCGTAAGCATGAAAGAACCATCAGCTGCAGCCAGAAAAAAAATAACTTTGTTCTTAAATTTCTAGAACTGCAGTTGGTTTTTTACTTTGTAAAAACTGACTTTGTTTTCAACAAGATCAATCAATAACAATAGTAGACAGATTTTCCATTTATAACCTTGAAAACTTCTAAAATCAGGATTTCAAAATATCTTTTCCTTACCTGGCTCTTCAGACAAGACGCCACAACCATATAAGGCTTTTGAGCTATTTTAACAATGTTTATTCACTCTTTCATTTTTCTTCCTTTTACAGGATTTGTTCAGCATTACTTGAAACTTGTTCTTCGAGAAGGCTTAATATAATCTGTTTTGGGATTTTGCCTAATTGCTTTAATAAAATATTGTTTATGAAAAAAACTTGTTCTTCGTTTCCTAAGAAACTATTTTTCTCAGCGATAAAAGGAACAACACCAAAACTAAGGTGAGACAATGTACACATACAAATCATTCATAATGTACTCGACCAGAATATATAGCAATATGAAAATGTTTGTTAGTTGGTTTATTTGGTTTCCCGGGTGGAATACAGAAGGGATTTGTTCCCTTATAAATATAAACACAATTTACCTCACTTCATGGTCTGACACCACAATACTGTAGTTAATAGTGGATAATTAGCCCAAAAAGGGGGCTAGCTGTCATCTTTGTTTTGTTATCCATATTATGTTTCGGAATTTTGTCTTCCATATCACTTTAATAAACTAATCAATAAATAAATAAATAACATTACTTAATTTGCTATTTGTTCTACTCGGTGGGAGCAGCTACTGTGAAGCTGTGCAACTCTTGATCGTTTATTCAGTTTAGATGAGGAAATTGATAGGCGATTTGCCCGTGTGAGATAGCTCCGCCTAATTAGAGAGGAAAAATATGGAAGTTGGCTAAAATTTATTGCTTTATAAGTAAGCAGATTATACTTGAACAATATACAGTAATGAATGGGGAGCCAGTGTAGTTTGTGCAAGAAAGGTGTGACATGACTAAATTTATTGCAGGAAAGGTCAACTTAAACACCTTGGTTGGGAGAGAAGTAAGGAGAGAAGTAAAAGTGTTGAATAAACATTCCAGATATAAGACATGTAAAACAACAAAATACCAAAATTTCAGGCATATGTTCACAATGACAGATGGAACTGTTTACTAGTTCAAGTGAGAATGGTAATGATAGATCTTCATAAAAGTAGAGAGCTGTTAATTTTAATCATGTTTAACTTTAGCCCAAAAATAAATTATAAAAATAATTGGATACTATAATCTATTTTAAATTTTTAAATTTAATTTTTTTTCATAGTCATGACACTTCAGTTTTTATGTACTTTCTAAGCACTTTATAGTTAAATATTTTTCAACTACAACAAATTTATCTATATAAATCAACTCACCTGGACTTCCGTGGTCAAATTTAACAGGCTTGGAACACTATCTGTAAATGTAGAAATCTTTTGACAGATATGAAAACATTACTTACTTTACACGGGTACCACAGAGAACCAAGTTTATTCACCATTAATTACTTTTGATAAGGTCACAGTCTGGCATTACTTGCACCTGGCACTAGGCTTTCTTGAAAAAAAAAAATCTGTGGACATGACTTCATTGTCAAATGTTCAGAAAATATAAGGTTGGATAATAGAGATCTACTATAGTGCCCTCTCTAAAAGCTATACAGTGGAGGGGAGTGAATAAAACTACTTTATAACCCATGTTTGTCAACTGGCTGCATATTTTTGGACAATGATTTTTGTTTCTTGGTCTTCACATTTTTTTAGCACAGGGATTAAGCTCTGCAAAATGTTGATTGGATTAGATAAGTATACTAGCCTAGTAAAAAGAAAGTTGGTGTATTCAGTTACTGGTTGATTTTTTACCATAAAATTCTATAAGCAGTTATAAGCATTCAAATCAGCTACTGATTTGAGTATTAAAAATCCCATTTTTGGTCAAGTTTCTTTCGAGATTTCTATGAAATAGTGTTTAAGGTTGTAAAAGCTAGCTATGTGATGAAAAGCCTCGTTTGTTTATTTAGGCTTTACTTGAATCAAAACTAGGGGGCCACGGTGACAGAGTGGTAACAATCTCGACTCCGACCTGTGAGATCGGAGTTCGCTTTCTGGCCCGACCTCAAGTGGGGAAGTTGGTAGTTGCTTGCCATTGGTCGGCAGTTTATAGTACAGAGCCTTGACCAACTGTATGTACTGGTTTCCTCTGCCCTTCCAACTATCCGTCGTGTTAAGACCTGTACAGTGTTGAAAGCAATGTAAAACCCCAAAGAAATAAATGAATTAAAACTATTACAGGGACTTACAGACTTTATGAAACTATACCCTTTATTTATAGTTCTTGAAGACATTTTTTGATAAATTTGTTCAAACTCTTTGTTCCCAGGTATCTGTTGTAATTTAAAAGCCTACAATTGGTTTTGTTAGATTAAAAGCAACTTCAGCTGTAATTGGTACTCACCTCTATGTAAGCTCTGCAGTATGGGAAAGCTCACCTTGTCTTTGAACATCATGGACAGTTTGTGTAGGTTTGTGTATGTACTGCAGGCATCTACAGATACAGTAGTACTGTATTGTATTGTGTATTTATACTCAGCGCAATATCTCCATATACTACAGGACTCAAAGCGCTATTAAACCAGCCCAAGCTCTCAAGTAACTGACATTCCCCTAACTGGAAGATAGAGGCTCAAGGATGACCATTTATCAACGCCCTTAGCCTGCCACTGGGGATAGGACCCAATGTCAGTACACATTAGGGCTGTAAAAGACTACTGGTACTTGAACACTCACTGAATCAAGACCTTATTAAAGGCTTAATATTAATGAGAGAATACTCTTCACACCTCCTATACCGGGTACATATGCCAGTTAAAGTGAAAAATTTAAATATTTGCATGAGGATGGAAACTTACACATCGAAAAGACTTTTTGTCACCATGAAAATTTAACTCTCATACCACTCTGTCAGTGGTCATTTCTACTTGAGCCATGTTTTTGCATTGATAGAACTAAATAACACGCAGAAAACAAGAGCCCTGTATGTGTAACCAAGGACTATTTCAGGAATTTCCTTTGGTTCTTTTTTCCCGAGATGTTTAAGATTGTAAGAAAAATATGGATACCAAGTCCTCAACCCTGTGGGTTAAAAAACAGCACTTTTTCCAGTCTAACATGTAAAAGAATTGTTAAATGAAGAATAAACTTCAGAAGAAAACACAACATTTGATTCTATTTTATATCAAATTAGATATTAGAATAGTAGACCATAAGTTGCAAAGATATTTTAAGTCTTTTTTTACCATTACAATAAAGCCTCAACACATCAATTAACATTAACAAAAGAATGCAATTAACTTTTGACAGTCAATATCTGCATAGAAATGCAGTTAACTCCTGTCAAGTTGAATTTCAAAATCACATAATTTTGAGGAAATAATTCCTCAAAGCAGGTCTTGGTATGGATATCCTCCGCCAAGAAGGTGTTGTTTTTGGCAGCATGCATTTTTCTTTAGTCTGTTTGTTTGTAAAAGAAATCAAAAAGTTATGGATGGATTTTGATGGAATTTTCAGGAAATGTTGATAATGGCACAAGGAACAGATTACTTGATTTTAGTGGTGATTTGGATCACTGCAAGAACCTAGAAATTTTAAAGGATTTTTTCCCACATCCTTTAAGTGCTGTGTGGGTATTGTTTTCACCCATGGTGTCCGAATGGGTCGGTGGGCGTTCAGGCTGGCTGGCAGGTGGCCACAAAAGCTTGTCCATGCTGTATCTCAGAAACCGTGAGCCGTAAGATGTTGATACTTGGTAGGGACATGGGTTGGGGGTGTAGGTGTGCAGTGTTATGGTGCGACCTTGATTTGAACTTGCTAAGATGACCTTGATTTTGAAAATCTTGTTCATACTATATCTCAGAAACTGTAAGGTGTAAGAAGTTGATACTTGGTAGCGACATTGGTTTCATGTTGTAGGTGTGCAACATCATAGTGTGACCATGATTTGACCTTCAACCTTGCTGTAGTGACCTCGACCTTTAAAATTGTGTCTCGACTATATCTCAGAAACCATAAGCACAGAAAGTCGATGCTTGACAGGGACATTGTTTAGGGGGTGTAGGCATGCAATGTCATGGTGTGACCTTGGTTTAACCTTTGACCTTAAAATCTTGTGTAGGCTATATCTCGCAATCCGTAGGGTGTAGGAAATTGATACTTGGTAGGGCATTAGTTAGAGGGCGTGGAACTTCATGATGTGGCCTTGATTTGACCTTTGACCTTATCATAGTGACTTTGACCTTTAAAAACTGGCAAGGGCCATATCTCGGAAACAATACAGTGAAGAAAGTTGATACTTGGTAGGGCATTAGTTTGGCGGTGTGGAACCTTATTTTGTCTTGATTTGACCTTTGACCTTGCCATTGTGATCTTGACCTTTAGTGAGGGCTATATCTGGGAAACAATACTGTGAAGGAAGTTGATACTTTGTGCAGACATATGATAGGAGGTGTAGGTGTGCAACATCATGATGTGGCCTTGATTTGACCTTTGACCTTCAGTTAACCTTTGAAGTAGTTAATTCTTGGATAGGTCAGTGGTTGTAGAGTGTGGGTATGCTAAATCTCTTATCACAAAGATACAATGATTGCTGCAACTGTTTATTACTTAACTGGGCTATTTCCATTGCCAGCTATACTTCAATTAAATTTTACAGCTTCATAAGTTTTAGTTTACTGATTAATGCTGTCATCCTTCTATTTATTCATCTTGTTTTAATCCTTTACCTATACATATATTTTCTCTCTTGAACATTATTTTCTCTACTTAAACCCTACTTGGACCTTTATATGACTGACACAGTTTTCTCTGAAAGTCTCCCAATTTTTGTACTGTTTCACTTCTTCTATATCTTATGTTGTTGAAAACTATTTTTCCAGGCTGAAGGATACAGGCATCTCTGATGCTATTTTTTATCATTGTACCCATAAGTAATATTGAAGGTGTTTGACGCTGGAAGATTTATGCACTCTCCGAGTGCTCCTTTTTTTTTTTATTGAAAGATCACTATTCTAAACAGAGTACCATTTAAAAGTAGAAAGAGAATTTGGGGCCAAATTGCAAGTTTGATAGCAAGATGTACATTACAGATTACTACACAGCCCTGTCAGTCAAGTGCAAATTAGACAATCAATCATTCTAATGAATGAATATTCCATCATTGCCTGACCTTGAGTAACCGTTCTTACAAAGTCCTTGACCTTCAACTGACAGCTGCATCTGACGCCACTTCCTGCAACTGAAACAAAGCATCATCAAAATATATGTAAATACAGTTTGAGAGGTCTTGTAGGAAACAATAGGCAAGTATTCTGCTTTTTGTGCGGCCAAGGTGGAAAACTGCAATGAATATCTAAAAACTGGGTTGGTGTTCATACAAAATCTGAATCTCTATTAAACTCAGCCTCAAGTTTGACTTCCAGCATATACTTGGGTAGGACGTCGCTCCTTAATGCAAAATTTGAGTTTCATAAAAACATTTTGGGTCAGTATTCATGACACATCTTAAATCCATTCAAACTCACTCACTCACAGTCTCAAAGTGAAACTGAGTCCTACATAAGTACATAAGTATAAACATAAAGTTAGTATCACCCAGTAAAATCCTACTCAAGGTATATCCTCATCCTCAAATTTGAATTCAAACCCACACAAAAGGTTTGAACCACAAATTACACTGATTTTTGTTATTGTTGAGTAAGAACAGGGTAATTCACCACAGTAATTTGTCACTGGGGGCACCCTTTAAAAGTAGGTCAAAATAAACAAAATTTGAGCAAATTCGGAAGCAGGGGAGACAATGTAGCTAGAAAAGTCATAAATGTGTAAAGAATATTCCACAAGTTAAGGAAACAGAAGGTATTTCTTCTCAAGCAAATGTCACATATTGTGAGAGTTTCACGTTTCTTACTCCATTATAACAGATCAAACAAATACTCAACAGTCTGTTGACTCACGCAGTTGAATGGACCAAATAATGTCAGTTCCATGTCAAACTGACCTGAACAATGGACTTTTGCCACATCTGCCAGGTCGACATACTTGAGTGCCACACATGCATCAGTAGCTGAGTGGGAGGTGTATTTCACAGAGCAAAAGCCTTTCTTCTTCCAGTCTGAAGGCAAGCCTTCCTCCCTGTCTGGCATATCCTGCAAATTTAATGATGTGATGTTACATCTCTCTCAAACGCAACAGTGATATCAGGATATATCCTTAGTGAATTCCACAAGGATTTGTACCCTCCCCACACACACACACACAGAGGCAAGAGTCAAGAGATTCAACAGCAAGCTTTTGTTAACACTTAACCAGTCAGCCACCAGGACTTTCGGGATATGCTGCAATAAAACTGGTACACGGGTGGGGACATGGATAGACGTTTTTTCATCCATTTGTTTAATAAGTCATTTGTCAAGCTCAGGAAGGAAAATTTTGTATTTACTCAATGTAGACAATGTTTATATCCTTCATTTACATACATTAGATTTTTAAATGTTTTTGTGTTGTTATAGCAATACCATATTATGTATCATGTCAGCCATTTTCTTACTGGGGACATGGATAGACAGTTTTTATGTAAACATGAAAAAGCGCCCTCTAGTGATTAACTGAAGTACTGAACACAAGAAATGACAACAGTATTGATCTGTGGTGGAATTTTTATAATTGTTGAAAGCTCAGTCACGGCCGGACAATTGCTGAATAACTACTGCTTGGTAGGCGGGTAAGCATCTAGGGACTTCTGTGAACTCATAACAAAACAAAAAAGTACAGGCCCATTTGACCTAGGGTCAGAGAACCCTGACAGGTCAAGGTCGGCCACCAACTCACCGGTTAACCGGGAGTCTACCGACGTTGCCCCCCCCCCTTTTTTCTTTCCTTCCAGAGTCGGTTTGAGAAGGGAAAGATAGAGAGAGAGGGGCTGAGTTCAGTCCCAGAAGACATAAACTTCCCAAGGGAAGCAAGTCACAGTTTTTTTTTTTCGTTTTTTTTTTTTTACAATATGTACATATTTACATATATACAACATCCCCTCACTTCTGGGCCTGGTGGTGCACCTGCTGGGCAGCCACTACAGGTCCCAGGTGGAAAAGCTCCGAGCCAGCCCAGGCAACATCCTTCAAATAGAATTGGGTGAAGGTGTTGTGAGATTTCCAGTGGCAGGCTGACAAGATCTGATCTAAGGAAATCCCTGATTGGAAAGCCTTAGAGGCAGCAAAGGCCCTAACATCATGGGCTTTAACCTGATGTAAGGTGAGGGCCTCCTGGTCAGAGAGCTCATAGCACAGAACCACAGTCTGTTTGATCCATGAGGAGATGGTGGCAGGTGAGATGTCTTTATCAAAACCCTTCTTGAAGGAGACAAAGACTAACTCCTTATTCTGCCTGAGGTCTGCAGTCCTGTCCAAGTAGTAGCGCAGGGCTCTAACTGGACATAGGGACCTGTCACCCTTGAGTGACCTATCCAGAGATGGTGCCAGGGCTGGGATGACCACTGGTGCCACACTATCTGGACCTTCCTTAGCCAGCTGGTTCTTGGATAGGAAGCTGGGTGAGGGGTACAAAGACACCTTAGACCAGTCTGACTGGTGTCTGATGTTCTTATGTAACCAAGCATGGATCTCACTCCTGCGTTTACCTGAACCCAAAGCCAGCAAGAAAACAGTCTTGAAAGTTAGATGTTTCAAGGAGGCCTCTATCAGGGGTTCAAAGGGAGCCTTTGTGAGCTGATGTAAAACCAGTGAAAGGTTCCAGGAGGGGATGCCCCTCCTGCCCTTAGGTCTGTCTCTATGGAAACTATCCAGGAGACGAGTGTGATTCTCATCTTTGCTGACATTAATGGTGGAATTCCCCAGTTTGTCAGCAATGGCGGATCTGTAGCCATCAATAGTGCTTGGTTGTAACTTCTTCTCCTGAAACAAGTGCAGGAGGAAGTCAGCAATGGCTTTCAGAGGTGGTGCCCTGAAGTCAACCTGATTACTGAGGCACCACTTGTAAAAATGGTCCACTTTGCCTCATAGACAGATCTAGTTGATCTTCTTTGAGGAGCCTCAATTCGTGCTGACACTGCCTCAGAGAAACCTTGCTCCTTGATTGCTGAGGCTCTAGGAGCCAGGCATGTAGGTTCAGATTCGACAGGTTCCTGTGAAGGACCTGGTTGAATGGCTGAGACACTAGGTTGGGTATGCTGGGCAGACACAGTGGGATCTGGCTTGATATTGCTACCAGGTCCCAAAACCAGGGCATGTTGGGCCACCCTGGAGCAATCAGAATTATTCTGTTGCAGGGGTAGTCCTGGAGCTTCTCCACCACTTTGCCCAAGATGGCTGCCGGTGGGAAGGCGTATGGGTCCAGGTCCTCCCAGGAGAGGCTGAGTGCATCCACTGCCCAAGCCTGGGGGTCTGGTACCGGTGATACAAACTGTGGTAGTTTGTTGTTGAACCTGGTGGCAAACAGGTTCACTTGTGGCTGATGCCACCTTGAACATACAGCTTGGAACACTTCTGGATGAAGTGACCACTCTGTTTGAATGGTCTGGCCAGGCCTGGATAGCTTGTCTGCTATCACGTTCAGCCGGCCGGGGATGTGACGTGCCCTGAGGGTTACTTGCTGCCTGGTGCACCAGGACAGAATTCTCCACAGTAGGGCACACAGAGAGCCCGATTTCATCCCCCCCTTCTTTGTTGATATAGGCAACCACTGTTGTGTTGTCTGTAGCTATCAACACTGTCTTGTTGAAGACAAGGGTTTGAAACTCTTTTAGAGCTAGAAATACTGCTTTCAGCTCCAAGTGGTTTATGTGTAACTTGCTCTCTGGTAGGGACCACTGTCCCCTTGCAGTGTGCTCGTCTAAGTGAGCACCCCACCCTTCTTTTGATGCGTCTGTAAAGATTTGCAGAGCATGTTTTAGAGGGTGTAATGGTTGACCTAGAAGCACATTGCTTTCCTCCAGCCACCACCTTAGATGGGGGTGGAGGGATTTGGGGACCGGGATCACCTTTTCCAGTGACTCTGGGACCCTCCAGTTGTTTTTCAAGTGCCACTGTATGGGTCTCATGTGTAGTTGCCCTAAGTGGACTTGCTTCTCTGTTGCTGTGAGTAGACCTATGAGGAACATGAATTGTTGGACCGGGCAAAGCGGATCCGACAGTATTGATCTGATCTTGTGTGTCAAGGCCTGCCAACGTTCTTCTGTTGGTCTGACCTTGCCCTCTTTCAGGTCGAACTGGTAACCTACGAAGTTGAAGACCTGTTTGGGAACCAGCTCTGACTTTTCCTTGTTCACCAGCCACCCTAATTCCTGACAAAGTGTGACTAGGGTTTGAGTATGCTGGAGACAGGTGTGGTGGGTAGAGGCTCTCACCAGCCAGTCGTCTAGGTACTGGTGGATCCTTATACCCTTCTGAAAAGCCACGAGTTTGACCTCTTTGGCCACCACTGTGAACTCCATGGGAGCTGTGGACAGGCCAAAGGGAAGGGCTTTGAACTGGTTGGACCGACCCTGGAGGTGAAAGTGCATGTACTTCCTGGACTGACTGTGAATTGGTATGTGGAAGTATGCGTCTTTGAAATCTATGGATGTGACCCACTCCCCTGCTTGGAGGGAGGTTCTTATTGTCTCTGGGGTTTCCATCTTGAACGTCCCTGTGTTTAAAAAGGTGTTCAAGGTGCTCAGGTCTAGGATCGGTCTCCACCGGTTGTTGGGTTTGGGTACCAAAAATAGCCGGTTGTAAAACCCCAGTGAGTTTTGATTTTCCACCGGTTCGACTGCATTCTTGTTTATCAGCTGATACAGTGCCTCTAAAGGGAAGGACTGTTTGGTTGGATTGTGGTAGTTGCTTATTACAGTCGGTGACCTCGTCAAGTGGGGTCTGAACCGGAAGGGGAGAGTGTAACCCTCCCTCAATCTCCAGCCACTGTCTGACCAGCGGGGACCCGAAAGGGTAGGCTGGCTGACTGGTCAGGTAGCTTGACAGGAATTTCACCGGGACCAGTGACTGGTCAAAGAATTCCTCTGTAACCAGTTCCTTAGGCTGCCACTGGTTGGCCTAAACAGCTGTTTGGGCCTTTAAGGAACTTCTGCCGGTCTGTCAGTCAGTCCTGGAGACCTGCCCAGTACCAGGCCTTAAACGGTTATACGTGAGGCAATGCTCTGTAACCGGTTCCTGGTGGCTCCACAGTTCCGCATAAACTCACCGGCGTTGGCAGAACTGGGTGAACTACTTCTTAGCAAGGATAGGCTCATATGAAGTAAGGCTGCAACGATTCTTCGGTTACTCGGAAACGAAACGATTCAGTTCAGTACTCGAGGCAGGAAAAGTGATCCGGGTCTTCGAAAACAACTAAGCATAGATGTAAAATCTACTACAAAATTGAAATTTTTATTTAAATATATTTGTATATTTTACAAATATAAGGCATTTCCGTTTCAATATTTTATATTTTAAGTATTTGCAAGCTTTAGTTCTTTGTGTAACAACGTTTTATAAGACGGCATTTTATTATAACGTATTTCGAAGGCGCCTCAAATCTCGCAATATAAAGATGGTTAAAGTTTCTTATATTTTGCATTATGCATGCGTCTTTTCTCCCAAATTCAATAAATTATCAAAATTCTTTCCTGGTGTGTAGTTTGTAACCATTTTATAAGACGTGATATGTCAAAATATGAAGCAGTTTATTTCGTGGGCGATAATCAAGCGATTAACCGAGTCCGAGTCGATTCTTATAAAACGAGGAATCGAGGCGCATTTTCGGGCTCGCTTGCAGCCCTAATATGAAGTTGCCTTGTTCCTGTCCACAGTGGTGGTTCAGCAGCTTTTCTCTGCAATCAAACAAGCTCTGTAACCGGTCAAACCGGTAGGCTCTGAGAGAAGGCTAACTGTTGAACCTGTTGTCAGCACTGAATTTAAAGCTGGTTCCTTGCCAGTACGGATGGGAACAGTAGATTTCTTGTAACCAGCAGCACTACGGTTCCGGAACCAGCAACACTCCGGAACCGGCAATTCTCTGTAACCGACAAACCTGTTGTCAGCACTGGATTTGAAGCTGGTTTCTTGCCCTTAAGGATGGGTACAGATTCCTCTGTTACCGGCAACACTCGGGAACCGGCAACACTCAGGAGCCGGTAATTCTCTGAACCAGTAGCCCTGCTGTATGTCACCAGCAACTCTGTGTAACCGGTAATCCTGTTTAACCGGTAGCCCTTGCTGGATTTCTGTGACCACAACCGGCAGTCTGAACAGAACTGGTGCCGGTATCCCTCATCACTGGCTGGCTAGTGACCCTACCGGTAGCCTGAACAGGACCGGTACCGGTCCAAAATTCTGCACAGGGAAGATAAGGGTCTCAATGGTCACCGCGACTTCTGGTAGGTGAACCCTCTGAGCAGCCACAACGGTGGTCTGAACAAGACTGGAACCGGTACCCCCAACAGTCACACCAGTGGAAAGGCCTCTGGTGGAGGTTCCAGTATCAAAACAGGGCTGATCACTGGTAACCACTGAAGGGGGGTTCCTTGACAGCTTCACAGGAACATGACTGGAACCGGTACCCCAACAGTCCCACCAGTGGGGAGGCCTCTGGTGGAGGTTCCAGGATCAAAAGGGGTGATCACTGGCAACCACTGAAGGGGTTTCTTCACAGGAACAGCACCCACCGGTAGTCTGTACAGACCGGAACTGGTACCCCCAACAGTCCCACCAGTGGAAAGGCCTCTGGTGAAGGTTCCAGTATCAACACAGGGCTGATCACTGGAACCACTGAAGGGGGGTTTCTTGACAGCTTCACAGGAACATGACTGGAACAGGTACCCCAACAGTCCCACCAGTGGAAAGGCCTCTGGTGGAGGTTCCAGGATCAACAGGGCTGATCACTGGCAACCACTGAAGGGGTTTCTTCACAGGAACAGCACCCACCGGTAGTCTGTACAGACTGGAACCGGTAAAACTCATCACTAGTGCTCCCCACCGGTAGTCTGACCAGAACTAGTACCGGTAAAACTCATCACTTCTTGTCAGCTGAACCAGTCACGCCTGGGGATTTGCTTGCCGGTAGTTGTGTTGAGATCTATGAAGTCACATGACCGGCACCGGCAAAAATTCGCAGAGTTCAATGACCATTTGTCATCTAACTTCTTCAGGCCAACAGACGAGTTGCTGGATTTCTTCTTGCCAGTTAAAAAGTGGGCGTCTTTTCTTCTAAAACTTCTGTTGAAAACATGATTCCTCCATGTTGAATGCGTATCACGTGACCAGGTCCGTGTCACGTGACAAGCATAAGTCAGACGATGCATTCTTCTTTCCTTCAAATATCTTCTCGTCGACATACACTCAGTGTTACTCGACCAGGTAGAAATAAAGGAGGGTGAATCGTGGAAACTACACTTTCTAAACAACAGAAGGAATGCTGCAGGGACGACACACGACCTCTCACCCACGACTTCGTCTCGACGACAAGTACACAGAATTTCAAAACTAGCTATAAAATGCTGGATAATGCCTCGTTTAAGTCCTGGAGAGGCCCTGATATGTATGTAACACAAAATATATATTCTCAGATGAAAATAAGCTTTAAATTCGTAGAATAAACCGCGTTTTCTTCAAACTTGGAGGTAACTTCAAAACGCGTCTGCACACTACACGCGCCAAACGAAAAAGATGAACTGACGTCACTCTGTCTGGACAGGAAGCAAGTATGATGCGCCACCTAGCGAATGCACACTACTGACCGGTCCTGCCGGTATTATATACAGGACGTCTTTTTCTGGCGTTTGGCGGGACCGGTCGCGCCGACCGGTAAAGCAATTGTCCATTGGATAGGATGTATTAACGCAATAAAAGTGTAGATTAGCTAGCCTACTCACAAACACTCTTAAAGAAGGAAATGCATGTAAAGAAAAAAAAAGAAAGAAAAAAAAAACTTCTGCCCTGCAGGGATTTGAACCCACAACCTCTCATGATTGAGTCCAGTGCTCTACTACTGAGCTATCAAGTCTGATTAGTATTTCATGGCACTGTTTGTTCATATATTGGTAGATAGTTTTCATCTTTTAAGGGGGCATTATGAAATTACAAATAGCCTGGTTTTTTTTTTCAAAATAACTTTTTTTACACTTTACACAAAAGAAGATGTGAACAAATTAACTAAACAATAATAATAATTGTATTCTTTAAGATGTCTTGTTATTAAGAGATATTCTGGTTGCCATAGTTATTTTAAGACAAAGAAGAATTGAAAATGTGTGTTTATGAATACAAGAGATTTTGTAGAAATAAAAATAATACATTGTTTCATCCATTGGATTATACAAAAGCATCTATATACTACATCTTTAATAATTTGTGATGCTAGTGATTTTACATGAACATTTAAAAAAAATGTCTATCCATGTCCCCGTCTATCCATGTCCCCACCCATTAAATCCCATATTTTATTTTCCAAATAAGCTGACAGCATTAGCAGAATTATTTATTTATAAATACCAATATAAAACAGGCTGTGTTCACAAAGATTCCATTTTCATTTAAAATAGCATCGGAGATGTCCGTACCCCTTAGCCCGGGAAAATAGTTGTCAACACCATGAGATATAGAAGTGACACAGCACAAAGATCGAGAGACTTTCAGAGCAAACAGTGTCAGTTATGTAAAGATTTAAATCATGTTTAAATTGAGAAAATAACATTTATGAGAGAGAAAATGTATGCAAAAAGTATTAAAGCGATGACAATTCAATAGAAGGATCACAGCATTAATCAGTAAACTAAATATTATGAAGCTGTAAAATTTAATTGAAATAAAGGTGTCAATAGAAACAGCACAATTAAGTAAAAGTATATATAATAATCAGCTACTGCAATCCACATATCTTTGTGATAAGATACATATCTCTCAGATATGGCAGATGAACATACTTTGGCAGACACATTGGCACTTTAGCCAATGTTAATGGTCAGACCATGGTTTAGCAAAGCTACACTCCCTAACAAATGACCCATCCAAGAATAAACCTCCTATACCTTAAAGTTTCTGAGATATGGCCCAGATAAGACTTTAAAGGTCAATGACACTACGGCAAGGTCAAAGGTCAAATCAAGGTTATACCATGATGTTGCACATCTACATTCCATAACCAGTGTTCCTACCAAGTATCAACTTAATGCACCTTATGGTCTCAGATATATAGACCGGACAAGATTGTAAAGGTCATGGTCACTACAGCAAGGTCAAAGGTCAAATCAAGGTGCTGCACACATACACACTCCAACCAATGTCCCTACAAAGTATCAACTTCCTACATATTATGGTTTCTGAGATATAGCTTGGACAAGTTTTCAAATTCAAGGTCATTATGCCAAGGTCAAAAGTCAAATCAAGGTCACACCATGACACTGCAAACCTACACCTTCCAACTAATATACCTAGCAAGTATAAACTTCCTACACATTATAGTTTGTGAGATACAGGCCCAGACAAGCCTTTTCCCACCACCTGAACAGCTTCCTGCCTTCTTGCCCAACCAGACACCATGGATGAAAACCATATCACACAGTCCTTAAAGGCTGTGGGGTAAAACAATATTTACAGAACGAAAAAAAAATTTCAAAAAGTCATTACCATAAAAACTGCCTGTTCTAAAAACTTCGAAAGACAATCACTCATATTGGAAAATTTCAAGTTTTGAACAGCTTTTAACCTGAAACATTTGACAATGACAACCAGGAAGAAGAAAATGATTCAGAAACTATTCCCAGACAACATTTTTGTAATAAAAAAACATATTTTACAATTTCAGGAGCCAAGATGTAAAACATTTCCTGAAAGAATGGTAACCGTTGCAGTAAAAGTAACCAAGTGTGATCCAACATATCTACAAGATGCACCCAGAAGAACATGATTATTCATCATAATAACAATAACTCTTTAGCATAAAGAATAATCATTTGACTCACAAAATTACTGTTAATCTTATTAAAGAATGTTTGTGCACACAACTTCAGTTGTTAATTTGAAGCTGGTGTCTTACTTCAGCACAAACACTTGACCACAAGTATTGGCACACTGTGGTAAATATTACATTCGTTGATCTATATTTCTATGTGCCAGAATACAACTTATTTCACATTAACATGTCTTCTACAAATACCATCTCACATCTCCACTAATCATTACAACCTGGCAGACGCTAATATGTCATGTAAATAATTAAGTTATCATAACAACCACTAGAAATGAGAGAACTGTTTTGAAATTCTATTTAATGTATTCTCATCAGACTGTTACAGTGGTTAACCTCTGCAATGGTGAAATTCTATGATTTACCTTAAGTTGTAACCACAAAACTGACAAGAATTAAAACTCATTCAAGTCTAGTCCTTTTCTGCATTGCTAAATCAAACTTGGGTTTGAAGGCTACATTTATTCTAATATAATCAAATTTATAGCTCTTGACCTTTGTGTGCATCAGTTTGTAGGATTTGACTGGAGTTAGAATCACAAATATGAGAAGTATATCCAAGAAAATGGAGATGGGTGGAGGTTTCTAGCAATCCAGTCTCATTTAGGCTTAGATTTTATCAATTTTGAACTTCTCAGACATTTACAGAACCTAATCTGTGTGGCAACAGATTGAAAGATTTACTTTGACTTTGAATCCAGTCTCTATCATGAGCCGATGCAGTACCAAAAACAGGGCCCCATGGATATCCTGTACTCTAGTATCTCTGTACAACACCTCCAGTACCTCAGGTACCACATTCTCAGTACTCTCACGTATCAGCATTGGTAACCGCAGATACCTAAAACAAAGTGCTATTGTTACAGAAAAGGAATAAATGCAGATAATAAGTTTTCCTATGATGTACCTTGTCGCACATGCCAAATGATTGCAATCCATTAAGTAAGCTTTGAATTTTAGCCATTAGAGCAGACACTTTAAATTTGCTACTAGTAAGTTAACTTTAATACTTTAAGGTCAGCATAAAGTGAATGTCTTCCTCTGGCCTAAGTAGACCCACATACAGAGTTTGAAATGGAGACTAGACTGCCTACAATTTTGTAGATAACTTTTAAGGTAGGCTGTTACATTTTCATTGAAGCAAGCCAAAGTGCTTAAGGCAACCACAAAGTACACATCTTTGTGGCTGTAAATACACCCGCATATCACAATTCAATGGCACCTCTGAATAATTATTGTGACCATATTTTTTTTTCTATTATAAGAATTTTTTATCAGAGAATCCCTGTATTCTGAGAAGTGTTATGACTATGGGCCCTTAGCACTACTTTGCATGAAGAGCAAAACAGGGGATGTAGAAAATCAACATGTTAACATACCTATTCACCTCTGGGTCTGTTTCCATATTTACATTTACTGTACTATCTTTGTGTGATGATTCCTCTGTATCACTGCTGCCAGTTTTAGGCACTTCTGTAGACATTTCTGCATTGTTTGATGTCACTTCCCTTGCTCCTGTATAACTTGGGTCTGATGACTGAACTTCAGCCGTACTGTCAGAAGTACTTGGTTGGGTGCCACTGTCTGATGTTGATTTTTCAGGTTCAGGATTAACTTCCCGACTACAAGAAGTACTTGCCGTCTTTGGAAAATCTATAAAATATTACAGCACGAAAACTGTATTAATATACACAAAAACTTGTGTTTCTTTGCTATTATATCTTACTATTTTATGTATCATATTTCCAGCTTCTCACAAAATATGTAGACACTGTCACTGTTTTGTGTATTTCTCTAGATATTGACTCCAATTACTATGAAACTATTAATGTAAGAAAATGCTTTTCTTTGTTTAATGAAAACTTGTATACTACGGCAGAAAGAAATAAAAAAAAAATTCACTGAAAAACAGTCTCAAGACAACATCAGAGTTAACTAAAGAACACAATGATGAAATAAAATTTTATCAAATTAAATAAACATATATTGGTGGTGGGTTCACTTTATTATACCAATCACATAATCAACAACTATAAAATCCACTGGTTCTGGTTCAAGTTATGGTTAACTTCCAGTTACACTGCAAAGTTAAAGCAAGTATCATTATATGTTAAATTCTTAACCTTACATTTTTAATTTGTCACAAGTTATATTAATATTGTCTACTTGAAATGGTTAAATCTAAATACCATTACATATTAAAATATGTTTATATTTAGTTCCTTCAATGTATCCATCAAATACCACTTTAGAAACAGACATTTCCGATTCCTTTCTATTTTGTATCAGTCAATATATCTTTCAAGACTGAATGATAAATAAGGACTGAGTGTTTTTGGTATATTTTAGTTAGCAGGAATTCACAATGGTTTTAATTTCAGTGATTTATTTATTTTATGGCAACAATGGTAACTGTTTACTTCAGCAAAGTGATTACTCAATTACCATAAATGCAAACTTGAACTGCAATAATTTCTTTCTTTCTTATTTGTACCTGGATAATAATGCAACAAACAAGAATTCAATAGAATTGTACTGTGTAACAAGCTTTAGCTGTAAATTGAAACTGATAAAATTCAAAAACACACGCACTATGCTGGACTCACATAGCTGAGTGGTAATATTTTCTGGAGATCCAGTCAATCTTTCAGGAGGACCATGCCACAGTTAAACCCCATCTCATGTAAAAATATGATCCACTCCTCATATACACCGGTAGTTTTTGAGTCATGACATAGATATGCATAATTAAAAGGCTTTCGATTACCAACTAGATGACAGCATTTAGCATTAAATTTTATTCTATATATATCACTTTGGTGACCTGTTTTTAGGATGCTTGTCATATGCCCATATAAGGTGATGCATCCCACTGTGGCCTAGTGTTTTACAAACTCACCTGGGAATAAAGAGGACATGCGTTCAAACCCAGGTACAGGCAGACACATAGTGGCTCAGATGACCACAGAAAATGGGGGTCCTCTGTCATTGGGTCCTATCCCCAGTGGCAGTTTAAAGAACCTCAAGGATGTTGCTCAATGATCATCCTTGAGCCTCTGTCTTCCAGATGGGAGAATGTAAGTAACTTTAGAGTTGGGCTGTGTTTGAACAGTCAAGATGGGTCAAATAGCGCTTTGAGTCCTGTTGTACATGGACATGTTACGTCGAGTATAAATATATATACAATGTATACAATGTATGAAGGGTCTGCTGTTGCCTGCCATTTTATGGGACTGCAAACAAGCCAGTTCAAGGGCAAAGATTAAGTGCTATAAAAGAATAGAATAGAGGTCTTGTTAATATAGTTACATTTGCATACAAAATTTATCAACTAGCTTTTGACTAGTTCTGTCTACATGCTTCATTTGAATTAAATCTGTGAAGAAACTTTTGAAAAGTCTTAGTAACTCTTGTTATTTGTTGTGTGAATAAGGTCACCACAATGTAGGGCATACGTCCTTTAAGATCAACCAATTCCATATGCCAAATGTTTGGAAACATGAAAATAACAACAATTTGAATTTTTAGTAGTTTAAGATTCCCTAAAGATATGGCACTCATTTGAGAAAAGGTATATTGAGATAGCAAATCTGAACTGTAAAAATTGGACAAGCTATTTTACATGAACAACGGTAAAGACAATATATTTATATTCTTAGAGTTTGAGGTACACTGTCATAATCACTTACAAGTTACCTAGACACACTAAACTTGAATTTATCTGTCAAGCCCTTTTTGAGATACTGAATAGAAACAATCAAGATAGGTGAAAAACTCTGATCACCTCTTATTATAACTTGCAACACAATAATTTCCAGTTGTGAATAAAGTGTTCTAAACTTCTACTTGTAACTGTTACAGGAAGGAATTTAATAGCATCTAGCAATAGAGGGTCTCTTTTAGAAGGTCCAATGGTTGCCACAGCAAAATTTGTTGCCAGATACATCAAAAATTTATAAGCTCCAATCCATGTAGGAGTTTGGAATGTAAAGAACCCACAAAATACAGGTCCGAGTAGGAAAAAGTGTTGCTGTGGCAACACTTGTTGTGCCTATGCACCTAGATTCTTTCTTTAGATGGGGATTGAGTGCTATCAGAATTGCCAGATGATGTTGAAAAACTACTGACCTCCAGCTGCCCTGGTGACAAATATATCATGAAAATTTGGTTAAAATCTATTTAAGGGGTTTATTGTAAAGTGCCCACAAAATTACAGGTAAAAGAAATTTGGCTGCAATATGTAAAATACTGTTGCTGTACATGAGCAGCAACATAGGGAGATGCAGAGGAGAAAAAGCAAAAGTAATATGTTAACCCAACAGCAGACAGACGTAATGATTAAAAATGTTGTTACCTTAAACTTATATGTTTCTTTAATTATCACAACTTCATAGTAACAGTAAGATTTTCTTTAGATCCAGATATTGTAAATGCTTAAGTCAAATGAAAAAGTCTCAATTACCACATGAAATATCATCCAGACAAAAGAAAAGAAAAATGCAATGAGAATATATTGAACAGTATTTGAGATCATGTCCAAAAATTGCCAAACTTTATATGAATATAACTGTGGTATTACTGGGAGTTTTGGGGTTACCTTAAAGAAGGGCACTTTTGTAATGCCAGATACATAAACATGCAAAATTTGAATGAAATCTATCAAGCCATTTTTTGGTATTCTCTTGGAAACATAGAAAAACTTAAAATCAATATAATTCCTTTATAGATGGGAGATTAATGTAACCTTACAATAGGGCACACCTTCAGGACCAGATTCTTTAGGACCAGATCTTTCCCAAAATGTATTCATTTCTCCCTTTGACCAGGTAGGAAAGATCTGCACATTACTTTTGGAGTTACTGTGAAACACAGACAGACAAACATACCCCCAAAAAATATCTCCAGGTGGAAATAATAATCCACACTGGACTATAGTTAGAAAAAATAGTGTTAATCTACATACCTCCCTCCAGTATGTAAATACGATCTCCTGACACCAAACCATGGTCCTGCAGTGATACGGTATCACCCACTAGAGGATCTTTTCCATTCAAACTGATTTCAAACTGGGTCCTACAAACATAAATCTCATCACTACTACTGTACAAAAATGACAAATAAAAGAGTTAAACCAAGCATAAGTTTAGAAGCAAATTTAGATGTTGGTGATGTAAAGTAATACCCAAAGTGCAGAGGAGGTGGTAGTAAAAGTACTATCAGCAGAAATGAGTTTGTATCAGATAGCTGAAAAGATGCTACCTTTTGGTATAAACTGTTGAAAGACCACTGAAGACCTAACACAGGTTTCATTAAAGAGTTATTTTATGTGTTGAGATATATTTGAAAGAACGTTATTTATTGTGAGAAACTTGTAGTGTCTCATATCTAACTCTCATAAAAATTTGAATATTTTTCCAACAATGAAGATGTGTCACCTTAACCTACGTAACAACATGGATGGTGTCAAAAATGGTCTGGAAATAAACAATGTATGCACACACAAATCAGCTTGATGCTTTCATCTAACTCCTCCAGAAGTGCTCCGCCAACATGATCGTGAAATCTCCTTTGCATGCTAATAGATTAAAATAATATTATGATGACACCAACAGACCTACAAATCCACATCATGATTTACAAGAATGCTGACATTGACCATGATGAACTCAAAATTACTAAACCAACAGATACTCAGGAAATCACAAGTGACAGTACACCTGAAGAGTCACCTACTGGCTGGCCAAAAGAGATTGGCTGTATCCTGAAGACAACCCATGATCAGCAAGGAGGCTGGTACAGGCCATCAGGTTGGGGGTCAGAGTTTAAGGAAGAATTGCTGAAGGCAGATGGCCTGTTACCAAAGAGATAAGTACAGTCCACAGCAGAGACTGTTAGAATCCCATACCATTAGCCATAATTGGGTAAAAGACACACCACATTGGAACATGACAGTCTGACCACACCAAAAGATTCCCAGCCCATGATTTCCTATAGGTTGATTTACCATCCCAAACCTCTAGGACCAATAATAAGGGAGATATAAGCACTTTTCATGACTGACAAAGAAACGCCCGTTGCGGCCATCTTGTTTTTCAGAATGACGCAAAAAATATTTCCAGGACCAATAATAAGGGAGATATAAGCACTTTTCATGACTGACAAAGAAACGCCCGTTGCGGCCATCTTGTTTTTCAAAATGACGCAAAAAATATTTCCAGTCAAGATGTTGTAATGCGGAACATATCCTGCGAATTTCTCTACCTATAATACCATTTATTCTCTACCTATAATACCCTTTGCTCTAGAGGGCCAATAAAAGTCCTTGCTTTAAGTCGAATAAATGTTCCTGCAGCCATCTTGTTTTTCAAAATGAGGCCAAAAATATTCCCAGGCAAGATTTTGTGGTTATGAATATATGCTGCAAATTTGAGAAGGCTAGCTATAATATTTTTTGTTAGAGCGGTAACAGCCAATAATAAACAAGGTATATGGCCTCACAGTCTTATATAGGCATATATATGCAGTAGAAGGTACCATTTTGAGTCATTTTATCAGGCCTAAGGTGACCTTGAAAACAATAGCCAAGGTCAATAAACTGGGTGCTGGTACTCCATCATGTACTCAACCTGCAAAGCCAGTTTCAATAGTTTCCATGCAATATAATCAGCATTAAGTGTGAAAATATCTCCAAAAAGGCCAAAAAATGGTCTCGGTGAGGTACTTTGGGGGTCTGTGGATGACCTTCAATGAAGAGCTTCAAGGTCATATTTCTGCATGCTTACAGAGGACATATATATATGTATTATATATAATAGCCATAGGATGATCTAACTTTCTGTATATGAGAACTGGGCCAAAATGTGAAAAAATGGCCAAAATCTAACCTTTAAGAGGCCACCAGTGACCTTGAAATTGGAGGTCAAGGTCACAAAACAATAGCATTTGTGGCATTGCCCATATATACCCACATACCAAATTTGAAAGGTCTAACTGAAATATTTTTAAGTTATCACATCCAAAAGGAAATCTCTACAGCGTGACCGTACTGAATCCTAAGTATCCCCGACTCTCGTCCGGGGATACAATAACATATTTGAAAAGAGTGGCCTAACTGTAAAACTTTTAAAGATATTTGACATTATTTCTTCTGTTATTTAGCTACAAATGAGGAAATAACTATTACTCATTTATTATATGCAATGGAGCTCCAAACTATGTATCATCTTATAGTTAAAGACAAAGTAGCTGAACAATATATTTTAGGAAAATACTGTAACTGCAATAGTTTTGGAGTTACAAAGGCTTTACTCAACAGTAATAATTTCACAGTAGCTATTACTCAGCTATACAGTGTGCAACAGGTTTGAAACTTTACTATGTCATAGCTTATCAAAAACTAGATGAATAACATATTGAAAAGATTTACCTAACTTTAATACTTTTTAAGATATTTGAGATTTATTTATGTCATTATTTTGCTACAAATAAGACAAGGCCACTGCCGCTGCGGTTATCTCCCACCTTAGAATCAGTAATAATGGAGAACTAAAGGAGATATAAGGCCTTTGTAGTAAGATAACCCCATTTGACATTGAAGAAGGGGTCAAAGGTAAAAGTCAGCAATTGGAAAAGAGTCTCAGGCCTCTACTTCCTTTAAGTTGTTTTCACATTTGGAACCCCTAGTAGCAATGATAACTGAGATATAAGGCCTTTTTAATAGGATAATCCCATTTAACATGTGATAAGACTGCCATTTTGTTTTCGAAACTAGGCCAAATTACTATCAACCTAACTTTCCTAGCCATATATATTTTGCAAATATTTAATGAACCTAGCTGCAATATTTCAAGTTTTAGAGCATCTTAATGATTTTTTTAATAATTGGCTATGGCGGCCATTTCGTTTTTCAAAATAAGGCCAAAATTTGTCTCAGGCAAAACATTTAAAGGCCAGGACTTTTGATGGTCTGTCTTTATATTCTGAAGCCATAGCACCAATAATAAGGGTGAAATAAGGACATATTAGTGTGATATTGCGGCCATTTTGTTTTTCAAAATGAAGCCAAAATTTTGCAGAGACAGGTTTTCGTATCAATAAACATTCCCTGCAAATTTGATGAAGATATCTTTATAATTGAATAAGATGTTAAGGTTTATGTTAAAACCTGACAAACGGACGCACGGACGGATGCACAAACAGACACATGTACATACAAACATACAATCTCTCGACCACGGCCTTTGCTTTTCATGGTCTGTCTTTACGATCTGAAGCCATAGCACCACTAATAAGGGAGAAATAAGGATGTTTTAGTGTGACGACCTCATTCAACCTTGAAGTAGGGGTCAAAGGTCAAATTCAACACCTGGAAAAGATTCCCAGGCCATGACTTCCTACAAGTTGTTTTCACATTCCGAACCTCAATTTTGGGGGAGATATAAGGCCTTTTTAATAGGATAACCCTGTTTGACATTAAACGTGTGATATGGCGGCCATTTTGTTTTTGGAACTAGGCCAAAATTACTATCAAGCTAGCTTTTCTAGCCATATAGCTTTTGTGCAAATTTGATGAAGCAAGCTGGAATATTTCAAGATTTAGAGGACCTTTACGATTTTCAAACAATTAGCTATGGCAGCCATATTGTTTTTCATAATGAGGCTAAAATGTTTCAGAGACAGGTTTTCATAGCCATAAACATTCCCTGCAAATTTGGTGAAGATAAATGAATAAATGAATGAGATATTAAGGTTTATGCAAAAACGTGACAGACGCACTCACGCACGCACAGCCTTGGGCCACAGGCGGGAGATAAAAATAGCTATTACTCACTTATGGCATGCAATGGAACCTCAAACTATATACCATCTTATAGTTAAGGACAAAGTAGCTGAACAGCATATTCAGTAGTAAGAATTTCAAAGTAGCTATTACGCAGCTATACAATGTGCAACAGGTCTGAAACTTTACTAACTGATAGCTTATCAAAAACTAGATGAATAACATATTTGAAAAGATTTTCCTAACTTTAATACTTTTTAAGATATTTGACATTTACTTCAGTCATTATTTTCCTACAAATAAGAAAATAGCTATTACTCACTTATGGCATGCAATGGAACCCTAAACTATATGCCATCTTATAATTAAGGACAAAGTAGCTGAACAACATATTTTAAGACAAGACCACTGCCGCGGTATGTATCTCCCGCCGAGTACCGCAGGGGAAGAAATACTACATTGAAATTTTTCCCCTTTGCATAGGACACTGTTGTACCATCCTGCAGGTCGAAAATTCGCTTGAAATCGCTCTATCTGTTACGCTTTTCGAGATATTGACACTTTTCCATTTCCCGCAAAAATCCAAGATGGCTGCCAAAAGTGGTGAAAATTGAAATTTTACCCCTTTGCACAGGACATTCTTGTACTACCTTGCAGGTCAAAAATTCGCTCGAAATCGCTCGATCTCTTATGGTTTTCGAGATATTCACACTTTTTCATTTTTTTCCGCTAAAATCCAAGATGGCCGCCAAAAGTGGCGAAAATTGAAATCTTTCCCCTTTGCATAGGACACTTTTGTACTACCCTGAAGGTCTAAATGCAATAGTTTTCAAGTTACAAGTGATTTCACTCATGATGGAAGTTAGTGAAAAATCCAAAAGTAGCTATTACTCACTTATCTATTGAGATAGACAACCAAGTTACTCACCATGTTGTTGCTGTGGGAAAAAGTAGGTGAATAACATATTTTAACAAAATGCTCTAAATACAATACTTTTGAAGTTATAATCGATTTAGTGCATGATTTCATTAATTTTAACGCATTAAAAATTATTTTAATAATTCATAAAAAAATTTTAGCATGTGAAATATCTCCAAAATGTAGGTGAATGAGTTATTTGAGAAATACTGGCTATCTGCAATACTTTTAGTGATAATAGGCAATTACTCATTTTGAGTAGGTGAGTAATTAGATACGGATCTGAAAATTCACTAATTGAAAGTTCTCCCAAAATGTAGGTGAAGTGAGTTATTTAAAAAATACTGGCTATCTGCAATACTTTTAGAGAGAATTCGCATTTACTCATTTTGAGTAGGTGAGTAATTACCTACAGGTTTGGAACTTCACCATGTGAAAGCTCTTCCAAAAGTAGATGAATGAGTTATTTGATAAAAATTGGGTACCCACAATACTTTTAGAGATGATTAGCATTTACTCATTTTGAGTAGGTGAGTAATTACCTACGGGTCTGAAACTTCACCATGTGAAAGCTCTTTCACAAGTAGATGAATGAGTTATTTGAGAAAAATTGGCTATCTGCAATACTTTTAGAGATAATTCTCATTTACTCATTTTGAGTAGGTGAGTAATTAGCTATGGGTCTGAAACTTCACCATGTGACAGCTCTTCCAAAAGTAGATGAATGAGTTATTTGAGAAAAATTGACTATCTGCAATACTCTTAGAGATAATTCGCATTTACTCATTTTGAGTAGGTGAGTAATTAGCTACAGGTCTGAAACTTTGCCATGTGAAAGCTCTTCCAAAGTAGATGAATGAGTTATTTGAGAAAAAATGGCTATCTGCAATACTTTTAGAGATAATTAGTATTTACTCATTTTGAGCGGGTGAGAAATTAGCTACAGGTCTGAAACTTCACCAAGTGAAAGCTCTCCCAAAAGTAGATGAATGAGTTATTTGAGAAAAATTGGCTATCTCCTATACTTTTAGAGATAATTCGCATTTACTCATTTTGAGTAGGTGAGAAATTAGCTATGGGTCTGAAACTTCACCATGTGAAAGCTCTCCCAAAAGTAGATGAATAAGTTATTTGAGAAAAATTGGCTATCTGCAATACTTTTAGAGATAATTTGCATTTACTCATTTTGAGTAGGTGAGTAATTAGCTACGGGCGTGAAACTTCACCAAGTGAAAGCTCTCCCAAAAGTAGATGACTTATTTGAGAAAAATTGGGTATCTGCAATTCTTTTAGAGATAATTCGCATTTACTCATTTTGAGTAGGTGAGTAATTGGCTATGGGTATGAAACTTCACAATGTGAAAGCTCTTCCAAAAGTAGGTGAATGAGTTATTTGAGAAAAATTGGCTATCTGCAATACTTTTAGAGATAATTCGCATTTACTCATTTTGAGTAGGCGAGTAATTAGCTATGGGTCTGAAACTTCACCATGTGAAAGCTTTTCCAAAAGTAAATGAATGAGTTATTTGAGAAAAATTGGCTATCTGCAATACTTTTCGAGATATTTAGCATTTACTCATTTTGAGTAGGTGAGAAATTAGCTACAGGTCTGACACTTCACCAAGTGAAAGCTCTCCCAAAAGTAGATGAATGAGTTATTTGGGAAAAATTGGCTATCTGCAATACTTTTAGAGATAATTAGCATTTACTCATTTTGAGTAGGTGAGTAATTAGCTACGGGTCTGAAACTTCACCAAGTGAAAGCTCTTCCAAAAGTAGGTGAATGAGTTATTTGAGAAAAATTGGCTATCTGCAATACTTTTAGAGAGAATTCGCATTTACTCATTTTGAGTAGGTGAGTAATTAGCTATGGGTCTGAAACTTCACCATGTGAAAGCTCTTCCAAAAGTAGATGAATGAGTTATTTGAGAAAAATTGGCTATCTGCAATACTTTTAGAGATAATTTGCATTTACTCATTTTGAGTAGGTGAGTAATTAGCTACGGGCGTGAAACTTCACCAAGTGAAAGCTCTCCCAAAAGTAGATGAATGACTTATTTGAGAAAAATTGGGTATCTGCAATTCTTTTAAGAGATAATTCGCATTTACTCATTTTGAGTAGGTGAGTAATAACCTACGGGTCTGAAACTTCACCAAGTGAAAGCTCTCCCAAAAGTAGATGAATGAGTTATTTGAGAAAAATTGGCTATCTGCAATACTTTTAGAGATAATTCGCATTTACTCATTTTGAGTAGGTGAGTAATTAGCTACGGGTCTGAAACTTCACCATGTGAAAGCTCTTCCAAAAGTAAATGAATGAGTTATTTGAGAAAAATTGGCTATCTGCAATACTTTTAGAGAGAATTCGCATTTACTCATTTTGAGTAGGTGAGTAATTAGCTATGGGTCTGAAACTTCACCATGTGAAAGCTCTTCCAAAAGTAGGTGAATGAGTTATTTGAGAAAAATTGGCTATCTGCAATACTTTTAGAGAGAATTCGCATTTACTCATTTTGAGTAGGTGAGTAATTAGCTATGGGTCTGAAACTTCACCATGTGAAAGCTCTTCCAAAAGTAGATGAATGAGTTATTTGAGAAAAATTGGCTATCTGCAATACTTTTAGAGATAATTTGCATTTACTCATTTTGAGTAGGTGAGTAATTAGCTACGGGCGTGAAACTTCACCAAGTGAAAGCTCTCCCAAAAGTAGATGAATGACTTATTTGAGAAAAATTGGGTATCTGCAATTCTTTTAGAGATAATTCGCATTTACTCATTTTGAGTAGGTGAGTAATTACCTACGGGTCTGAAACTTCACGTGAAAGCTCTCCCAAAAGTAGATGAATGAGTTATTTGAGAAAAATTGGCTATCTGCAATACTTTTAGAGATAATTTGCATTTACACATTTTGAGTAGGTGAGTAATTAGCTATGGGCGTGAAACTTCACCAAGTGAAAGCTCTCCCAAAAGTAGATGAATGACTTATTTGAGAAAAATTGGGTATCTGCAATTCTTTTAGAGATAATTCGCATTTACTCATTTTGAGTAGGTGAGTAATTACCTACGGGTCTGAAACTTCATCAAGTGAAAGCTCTCCCAAAAGTAGATGAATGAGTTATTTGAGAAAAATTGGCTATCTGCAATACTTTTAGAGATAATTCGCATTTACTCATTTTGAGTAGGTGAGTAATTAGCTACGGGTCTGAAACTTCACCAAGTGAAAGCTCTCCCAAAAGTAGATGAATGAGTTATTTGAGAAAAATTGGCTATCTGCAATACTTTTAGAGAGAATTCGCATTTACTCATTTTGAGTAAGTGAGTAATTAGCTATGGGTCTGAAACTTCACCATGTGAAAGCTCTTCCAAAAGTAGATGAATGAGTTATTTGAGAAAAATTGGCTATCTGCAATACTTTTAGAGAGAATTCGCATTTACTCATTTTGAGTAGGTGAGTAATTAGCTATGGGTCTGAAACTTCACCATGTGAAAGCTCTTCCAAAAGTAGATGAATGAGTTATTTGAGAAAAATTGGCTATCTGCAATACTTTTAGAGATAATTCGCATTTACTCATTTTGAGTAGGTGAGTAATTAGCTATGGGTCTGAAACTTCACCATGTGAAAGCTCTTCCAAAAGTAAATGAATGAGTTATTTGAGAAAAATTGGCTATCTGCAATACTTTTCGAGATATTTAGCATTTACTCATTTTGAGTAGGTGAGAAATTAGCTACAGGTCTGACACTTCACCAAGTGAAAGCTCTCCCAAAAGTAGATGAATGAGTTATTTGAGAAAAATTGGCTATCTGCAATACTTTTAGAGATAATTAGCATTTACTCATTTTGAGTAGGTGAGTAATTAGCTACGGGTCTGAAACTTCACCAAGTGAAAGCTCTTCCAAAAGTAGGTGAATGAGTTATTTGAGAAAAATTGGCTATCTGCAATACTTTTAGAGAGAATTCGCATTTACTCATTTTGAGTAGGTGAGTAATTAGCTATGGGTCTGAAACTTCACCATGTGAAAGCTCTTCCAAAAGTAGATGAATGAGTTATTTGAGAAAAACTGGCTATCTACAATACTTTTAGAGATAATTAGCATTTACTCATTTTGAGTAGGTGAGTAATTAGCTACGGGTCTGAAACTTCACCAAGTGAAAGCTCTCCCAAAAGTAGGTGAATGAGTTATTTGAGAAAAATTGGCTATCTGCAATACTTTTAGAGAGAATTCGCATTTACTCATTTTGAGTAGGTGAGTAATTAGCTATGGGTCTGAAACTTCACCATGTGAAAGCTCTTCCAAAAGTAAATGAATGAGTTATTTGAGAAAAATTGGCTATCTGCAATACTTTTAGAGATAATTCGCATTTACTCATTTTGAGTAGGCGAGTAATTAGCTATGGGTCTGAAACTTCACCATGTGAAAGCTCTTCCAAAAGTAAATGAATGAGTTATTTCAGAAAAATTGGCTATCTGCAATACTTTTCGAGATATTTAGCATTTACTCATTCTGAGTAGGTGAGAAATTAGCTACAGGTCTGACACTTCACCAAGTGAAAGCTCTCGCAAAAGTAGGTGAATGAGTTATTTGAGAAAAATTGGCTATCTTCTATACTTTTAGAGATAATTCGCATTTACTCATTTTGAGTAGGTGAGAAATTAGCTAGGGGTCTGAAACCTCACTAAGTGAAAGCTCTTCCAAAAGTATATGAATGAGTTATTTGAGAAAAATTGGCTATCTGCAATACTTTTAGACATAATTAGCATTTACTCATTTTGAGTAGGTGAGTAACTAGCTACGCGTCTGAAACTTAACCAAGTGAAAGCTCTCCCAAAAGTAGGTGAACGAGTTATTTGAGAAAAATTGGCTACCTGCAATACTTTTAGAGATAATTCGCATTTACTCATTTTGAGGAGGTGAGTAAGTAGGCCAAAGTTCACCAAACCAATTTCCCCTTAGCATAGGATACTCTAGTACTACCCTGTGGTTCAAAAATTTGCTCAAAATTTCTCTATCTCTTACAGTTTGAGAGATATTTCTGATTTTTCACATTTTCACTAAAAGTAGCAATAAAGTAGCCATTACTCACTTGTACATTGAGCAACAGTTGTGAAACTTAAATATGTTACAGTTCACAAAAAAGTACATGAACAACATATTTGAGAGAAATTGTGTAGCTGCAATACTTTTGAAGATATAAGCCATTTACTCATTATGGTTATCATTAAAAATTGAAAAAGTAGCTATTACTCACTTAGCTATGGTGATACACTTCCAAATTACTGACCATGTTGTAGCTGTGGAGAAAGTAGCTGAACATCATATTGGAACAAAATTGTGTAGCTGCAATACTTTTGAAGATATAAGCCATTTACTCATTGACAGTTATAAGTCATATAATTATATTAGGTAAAAGCGCTATTACTCACTCAAAAGTAGGCCAAAGTTCACCAAACTTTTTCCCCCTTAGCAATAGGATACTCTAGTACTACCCTGTGGGTCAAAAATTTGCTCGAAATTGCTCTATATCTTACAGTTTGAGAGATATTTCTGATTTTTCACATTTTCACTAAAAGTAGCAATAAAGTAGCCATTACTCACTTGTACATTGAGCAACAGTTGTGAAACTTAAATATGTTACAGTTCACAAAAAAGTACATGAACAACATAGTTGAGAGAAATTGTGTAGCTGCAATACTTTTGAAGATATAAGCCATTTACTCATTATGGTTATCATTAAAAATTGAAAAAGTAGCTATTACTCACTTAGCTATAGAGATACACTTCCAAACCACTGGCCATGTTGTAGCAGTGGAGAAAGTAGCTGAACAACATATTGGAACAAAATTGTGTAGCTGCAATACTTTTGAAGATATAAGCCATTTACTCTTTATGGTTATCATTAAAAACTGAAAAAGTAGCTATTACTCACTTAGCTACGGAGATACACTTCCAAACTACTGACCATGTTGTAGCAGAGGAGAAAGTAGCCGAACAACATATTGGAACAAAATTGTGTAGCTGCAATACTTTTGAAGATATAAGCCATTTACTCATTATGGTTATCATTAAAAATTGAAAAAGTAGCTATTACTCACTTAGCTATGGAGATACACTTCCAAACTACTGACCATGTTGTAGCTGTGGAGAAAGTAGCTGAACAACATATTGGAACAAAATTGTGTAGCTGAAATACTTATGAAGATATAAGCCATTTACTCATTATGGTTATAATTAAAAATTGACAAAGTAGCTATTACTCACTTAGCTATGGAGATACACTTCCAAACTACTGACCATGTTGTAGCTGTGGAGAAAGTAGCTGAACAACATATTAGAACAAAATACTGTAAATGCAATAGTTTCAGAGTTATAAGCCATATAATTATATTAGCTAAAATAGCTATTACTCACTCAAAAGTAGGCCAAAGTTCACCAAACCCCAAAAATATTGAAGAGCAAAAAATTTCATTAGGACTTGTGATTTACCAAAAATGTGTAACTGTAGTAGTTTCAGAGAAAACTGCGTGACACACGCACGCACGCACGCACTCACGCATGCACGCACGCACACACGTACACACGCACATGGTGCAAATTATAATCTCCCTCCGGCGAGCCGGGCGGGAGATAAAAATACTCTAACTGCAATAGTTTTGTAGTTACAATGGATTTACTCAACAGTAAGAATAACAAAGTAGCTATTACTCAGCTATACAATGTGCACCAGATCTAAAACTGTAATATGTGACAGCTTATCAAAGACTAGACAAATAACATATTGAAAAGATTGACATAACTTTAATACTTTTGATGATATTTGACATTTACTTCTGTCATTATTTTGCTACAGATAAGAAAATAGCTATTACTCACATATGGCATGCAATGGAACCCCAAACTATGTAACCATCTTATAGCTAAGGACAAAGTAGCTGAACAACATATTTCAAGAAAAAACTCTAACTTCAATAGTTTTTGAGTTACGAGTCCTTTACTCAAAGTAGCTAAAATTGCTATTACTCACTTATCTTTAGGCATAAGTCCACAAAAGCAAAAAATTTTCAAGGGCATGAAAATTCATTAGGACAAATAATTTACCAAAAATCTGTAGCTGTAGTAGTTTTGGAGAAATCTGCTTGACACACCAACACACGCATGCACACACACATGATGCATTTTATAATCTCCCTCCCGGGCTAAAGCCCGGCGGGAGATAAAAAAAAATGCTCAGAAATGAACTGCTCAGGTGATTGATTTGGTTGATACCAGATTTTCTTGTGAATGAGAAATTATCTTCTAATCACTCGTTTCAAACTTATTGTTTGAAATCTTTGAAGAAGCCATGAAGAGATTATAAAGGGAAATGCCTTTATTGAAACAAGCCCAGGGCCCGTATTCACAAAGATTCTTAGAAATTTTCTTAGAATTACACTTAAGTCTAAGAAAAATTCTTTGCTAAGAATTTTCTTATTCTTAGAATAAAAGCCATTCTTAGAAAAATTCTAAGAATAAGTATGATTCTAAGAATAAGAATCTTTGTGAATAGGAAAATTCTTATTCTTACAATTTTTCTAAGAAAAATGACAATTCTAAGAAAAATTCTAAGAATAAGACTAATTCTAAGAATAAGAATCTTTGTGAATATGGGCCCAGGGCCTGTATTCACAAAGATTCTTAGAATTTTTCTTAGAATTACACTTAAGTCTAAGAAAAATTCTTTGCTAAGAATTTTCTTATTCTTAGAATAAAAACCTATTCACAAAACAATTCTTAGCTAAGAATAATTCTAAGAATAGAAGTAAAAATAATTGTGTGCATACGTTAGACTAAATGTAATTCAAAGAAAAATTCTAAGAATCTTTGTGAATACAGGCCGAGAAGTGACTTTCTGTATTTGGATGCAATTCTGGTGTCAAGAATAAGAGATTTGTGCATATAACAATTTCATATTCTTAGAAAAATTCTAAGAGTAAAAGCCATTCTTAGAAAAATTCTAAGTTTAAGTATGATTCTAAGAATAAGAATCTTTGTGAATAGGAAAATTCTTATTCTTAGAATTTTTCTAAGAAAAACGACAATTCTAAGAAAAATTCTAAGAATAAGCATAATTCTAAGAATAAGAATCTTTGTGAATACGGGCCCAGGTTTACAATGCTCTGCTGTTAGATCAGATTGATATTGGTTCTGTTGTGATGTACTGCTTTAAAACTTCAAAGAAGCAATAAACAGACTTTAAAGGGAACCATCCTTATTAAAGAGTGTTCTTTCATTCTTCTTGTTCTAATAACATGTGTCATATGCAAATGTAAACTTTTACATTCCAAGTGTTAGCAATGCTACAATTTATAATATGAAATAAACTAAAAATGACAATTTAGGGTGATCAAGGGCTTTCCTCCACAGGCTGCAAAACTGGCTGAAGGGTTTTCTCCATAGAAAAATATTGAGGGGTTTTCTCTTGAGGGATTTTCAGGTGAGGGCTTTTCTCGAAAAGATGGCTACTGTAATTACACTAATTATGGTTATCCCATATGTTTTCTTAGTTTATTCGAAGTGGCTGGCATACAGCAATTCTACAGTACAGCAGTATTCATTTGCCGTATTCCAGTAAATTAACTGGAGTGTGCGGTTCAAGCTGATATCCTAAATATCTTGTAAATTTGCAAATGTTAACCAAATACTTTGATTTGTTTACAGGCTTATTTCACCACAAAATATTGTGTTGTTTATAAAGGCATTGTGATCTACCAACAGTTTACTCTCACTGCACCTATTGTTGCACAAACTTGTACACATGGAGTGAAAGAAAAATGTAGCAAACATCATTTACGGTAAAATTCGGCGATTTTCGGGGGTCGGTGATCAATGGGAAATCTGTCAGGTTTCCAGGGTTTAGTATGGGTCGGAAATGCCCATCCGGTTTTTCATAGGATGTTTGTAAACAACATGGATTTGAAGGTAGTAAGTTGTGGTCAAAAATGATCCAATGAGGGATGTTTTTGACCACACAAAGAGGTGAGTAAGCCATGGAGTGCAGGATGTGGGTGAGCACATGGTAGGCTTTTTTTTTGGAACTGGACTTTGAGGGAAAAGGACTGTTTTGAGTGCTAGGTATGAAATCTTCAAATATCATCAAGTAATTTTGAGCAATCATGTCAAGTTTGATAAAGTTATGAAAACTATAAGGATAACGAGGATTCATCTTATCAATTTTATAAATTTATTGTAATAGTTTCCTTGTTTGGCAAGTACTTTTAAAATTTATAGTTTGAACCAATTGGTGTTGGGCCATGTCTCACAAGGATTGGCCAGTCTGTGATGTTTTGATCCTCTATGGACATTTACAATCATATGTGACCGGCATGTCAGAAAAAGGCTATTGATTTCATTCTTTATCATATTTCACTAAAAAAATTCCATGGGACAACTCCCAACCCCAGAAAGCCAAGTCCTCCCCCAAGCCGACGTGGCGGAGGCGGACCAAGGCCGGGGTTCCCATCTCGCCACAAAAATAAGGTCATGATGGGGATTTCTAGCATTATTTTACAAATAAAAAATATAGCAATATTTTACAAGTAAAATCTCAAATGCTAGTACTTGTACACGTTCAGACTTAAGGAAATATGAGACCAAGATGAGTTTTCTTGCAATAATTTACAAATAGAATATCTACTGCTACCCTGCATAAGTTGGCCGCAGTCATAAGTTGGCCGCGGCTCATCTACAGGTTCCAGAAAGACAAACAGTGGTGGTGTACCAATTCACGCCCACCCTCAATTTTCTTGAAGATTTATAATTTTTCATAGACATGGTGTTTACCACATCATACATAATCATCAAATTGATCATATACATTTGTGATTTATTGTTTAACTGTGACTGTTTTCGATAAATTTAGGGGTGGGCGTGAATTGGAACCCGAGCGTGAATTGGTCCACCACCACTAGGTTATTGTACACCAATGAAAACTGTTGCATATAATAACTTGAACAATAATACATGGTTTCAGAGTGTAGTAGGCCATTCATGTTAAAGCCCTGTGAAGCTGTGGTGAGGGTGGCCAACTTATGACTGCGGCCAACTTATGCAGGGAAGCAGTAGCAATATTTTACAGATAAAACATCAAATGCTAGTACAAATGTAGTTGTACACATGCAGACCTAAGGAAATATGTGACCACAATGGGTTTTCTTGCAATCTTTTACTCATATAAGATCTAGCAATTTTCTACATAATGTTTTTACGTACCACAGCCACGCCCAAGTTTATATCTAGTGGTGGTGTACCAATTCACGCCCGGGTACCAATTCACGCCCACCCTCAATTTTCTTAAAGATTTATAATTTTTCATAGACATGGTGTTTACCAAATCATAGATAATCATTAAATTGATCATATACATTTGTGATTTATTGTTTAACTAGGATTGTTTTGGATAAATTTAGGGGTGGGCGTGGATTGGTACCCGGGCGTGAATTGGTCCACCACCACTACTGCTCAGCTACCCATGTTCGTCGCCTACCCAAGTTCGTCACCTGCCTCAAAAAAAAAATGTTAAGGGCAGTTAATATTGATACTGAAACAAATGGAACAAATACGAATAATGATGAAGTGCAACTCTACCAGGAAAGATTATTGTGAAGAGGTTTTAATGTTGTCAAAAAATGCAAGTGATGAACTTGGGTAGGCGACGAACTTGGGTAGCTGAGCAGTAGTGCTATTTAATCTCTGGGCCCAAAGTTTAATGTTCATGTCCAAATTTATTTATATTGTTGTGTAAATTGATCTACCACAGTGAAACAGTAGCTATATTTCGAAACTTAAAAGTTTGGTGCGGGAAAAATTGGGGTGTCAATATTTTTTTGGCTATGACCATACTCTAGAGCAAGTTTTTTTGGAAACCCAGTTTTTTCAACGAAGTGGCTGGGGTACGGTAAATCACCGCACTCAAGAAGAAATTCTACAGTACGGCAGCAGTCATTTGCCGTATTCCAGCAAATTAACTAGAGTGCGGTTCAATCTGGTAACCTAAATATCCTATGGAGTGAAGGAAATATGAGGCTACTTATACACGTGAAGACTTAAGAAAATATGAGACCAGATGGATTTTCTACCATTTTACAAACAGAAGTCTTGGCAACCAGTCTACTTTTCGTCTGCAAACGTGATTAATTTATTTAGCCAATGAAATAATTTGTTACTGAAACCTCCACTGTTGAAGTTTTCCAGCAATATTTTACAAATAGAATATCAAATGTTGGTACTTGCACACACAGACTTAATGAAATATGAGGTTAAGATCGGTATTTCTAGCCATATTTTACAAATGGGGGGATATATACACAGTAGCTAACCAATCTATTTTTCGTCTGCAAACGTGCTTAATTTAATTAACCAATGAAAACAATTGTTACTGAAACCGCACTGAAGACAAAGTTCTGGAGTGCGGCAATCTGTACTGTAGCATATTTTCTAGGGAACAGTTTTACCGTACCGCAGCCACGCCCTTTTTTTATATCCATTTTCATAAATAATAGATATTTTTGTATGCATAATAACAGCTCCCTCAGTGAACCTATGTCCAGGTGAGGTAATTTTTTTTGCCCCGTTTTTGATAACGAAGCCCTTTTGATAATGCAGGGTTTGGCCATAATTATCAAAACAAAAAATTGAAATAAAAATAGTGACTTGATGTAGCAGAACCAAAGTGCAAAAAAACTTGCGAATTTACATCACTCACTCTACTGTAGTGCTAGTACTAATTGCTTGGCTAACAGTATGTGCGTCATTGATGCTTACAGCGATATTTTTTGTATAATTTCTTTCTTTAAATCTTCAAGACAAGCTATGTGTCCCGCACTGTTCGATACAGAAATAACAAGATTTTGATTTCCAAACTTGATTCTGAACTTCATCTTGCTTATACAGTAAAGAACACAACAAATTTAAAAAGTACAATGGGCGATAAAATGTATTTTTACAGTCATAACACTATCTGGGTGGTTTCTAAACCACGGAAAAATGAGGCAACCGAAAAATGACGGAATTCCGTAACGAAAACGGAAAATCGCCTAAAAATCGCCCAATATACATATAAAAAAAATTTAGGACATAATATGCTTATTTTTATGTTAAACATTGTAATATAGTAAGCTTTTCACCATATTAATATGGTAACAAATATATAGGTTTATTTTTCTTTTTTACGTCACATTCAACAGCCAGGGTCATATTGCGATGGATAGTTTCAAATGGAGGAAGCAGTGCACACCAGTTGCATACTAGTCAAGATTCTGGACTGTAAACCACCATGCATTGGCAAGTTACTACCAACTTTTTAACATGAAGTGACCGGGCTGAGATTCAAACTGGCGACCTCAGAGATTGAAGGCGAGCACTCTAACCGATACACCATCAAGCCCGCTTTATTTCAGATGAAAGCAAATTACATCTTGAAATTGCTCAGCCACAAACGGTAAGTTATCTCACTTTTTATACTTAACCACAAATTTCTCTCATTGGTCTTTGAACTTGACATTCAGCTATTGATTTTACCACTGGTGAAGACTCAGGCACATTTTGTGGTAATCCACTCAAAGTAGGACCAGGGTTTGAATTTGCTTCATGTGCAAGATCCTCAGGTTCCACCTCAGTTTGGGCTTTCTATTGAACATCATGTGCCCTCTTAAAGTGAGAGATATTCCTTGACTTAGTTCAAAGAGATGGACTGCTGTTACCTTGCAGCCCTTCCCACCTACTACGGACATAGGTTCAGGATTTAAATGTGGTGACAGTTTATTTTTTCATACTGCTTAATTAAGACTCACCAATGCTAACCATGTCACTAGTATTTCTTAGACACAATTTGTCAGCATACTTGTTTTATTTGTCTTTCTGTTGGGAATCATGTCTTCTCACATCAGAGTCATCAACTGGAACATTAATTTCAGGGATTATTGTCTGAATGTTGTAGGCAAAGAGTAACTCAGCTGGTGGCTTCCCTGTGATTGTGATTGTTTCCAGTATTTTCATTCAACACATGTAGGTTTAATTGCTTTGGCCAATGGCTTCATAGGGGCCACGGTGGCAGAGTGGTAACACTCTCACCTCCCACCTCTGCAGCCGGGGTTCGATCCCCGTCATGGCCGTAAGTGGGAAAGCTGGTAGTTGCTTGCCGTTGGTCGGCAGTTTACAGTACAGAACCCTAGCGAACTCTATGTACTGGTTTCCTCTGCCCTTCCAACTACCCGTCGTGATATGACCTGTATAGTGTTGAAAGCGACGTAAAACCCCAAATAAACAAACAAATAAACAAACCAATGGCTTCATAAAATTCTCTACTAACCCATTGGCTCTGGGAAACAATGGGGTTATTTTCCCGTTTTTTTAGCACGAGCCTCACTAGAGATCGTGCTTCTACAGACCACCTTTTTTTTTCCTCTGGACTTTGATGAAATTTCCTTGTGCTTTCTGAATTTCCCTCTCTTGCTCTCCAATAGCTAAAAGGACACATATCATTTTCCCTTTTCTCATACATATCTCCTTCTTGCATCGAACTTTCAGAAATTGTGGCACAGAGTGATGACTATTTGCCTGCTCACTGAAGTTAAGCAGCAATGGGCTATGTTAGTACTTGGATGGGTGACCGTCTCAGTTTGGGACCAGCTGTGGGATGTATCTAAGTTGGAATTTCTTTCTGTCACGAAACTTTTGTAAATTCTAGTGCACTACTCGTGTCTCTGATGGCTTTGCGCTTGCGCTAGGGGACCAAAACAGCTTTTGGCCTTGTTATGTGACAGTATTCTATTGATTTCTTGAATTCAAAGATTTGAAATGGAGGACCGCTGTCACTCTTCAGAATTTCAGGCATCCCATGAACTACAAATATTTTGTTTAGTACTGGAATCCCTGATCTAGCAGAAGTTGACTTCAATAACTCCACAATCACCACTAGGATATGGCCCACTGAAATCAACACTAACATTGGTCCAAGATGTGCCTGGAAGGTTGCTCATCTGTAGTGGAAAACACTTTTCATTCTTGACAGTGGCTGTACACTTTTGCTCTGAGGTGTAACTTAGTCTTTACCAGGCCTTGATGACCTACATGAGCATGGTTAACTACTCTCTTGTGAAGAGCTACTGGAAGCACAATTCATGGCCCCTCAATACTATGCTGTTGCCGAAAACACTAAGTTCACTAGACAGTTTTTCATAGAAGGTAATTTCTTCACATCCCCTGTACTTGCACCACTCTCCAGTATGAATACACTCTATTACCTTTTGCAAGAGTGGATCTACTGCTGTTGCTTTTTAGCCCATTGAGAGGGACTGCTTTTGGACATGCTTGTTCACACAGATAGCTAACATATTCGCGAGCTATTTTCTAACCCTGTTCATACACTGACTTCACTGGATGTCGTGACAAGCCGGATTTTGACTTCCTGGCTTATACATGACATTAAAAGTATACTGCTGGAGACACATGGACCATCTTTGTATCCTAGCTGACAGGTTTGCAATGACATCTTTCAGTTTGGGAGTACCAACTCTCCACATTATCAAGACTTCTTGAAGCATATGCCACTATGCATGCAGATTTGACCCATCTTTGCTTGTAGTTAGCTTTGTCAAGATTACTCCTACGCAGACTAATGATCCATCCACAATGAATTCTATTTCCATGTCGGGGTAAAAATAACCCATAACTTTGTCACTGGTGAGAACTTCTTTGACATTAGTCCAGGCTTCTTCACATTAACTGGACAACTCAAAGTTGACATTTTTCTTAGTCAGCATTTGCAGAGGTCTGACAACTGAAACCATATTTGGGATGTACCGTTGGATGTAGTTTACCATCCCCAAAAGAGATCTAACCTAGTGCTTGTCTGTGACTTTCAGCTTCTTTGATTGCATTGATTTTCTTTGGATTTAAAAATGACCACTTTTGTCTTGTTCAGAGTCAATCCCTTCTCCCACAGTCTCTCCACACAAGCCCTCGCATGTTTTATGTTCATCATCACTCTCACTGACAATGATGATGTAATCTGAAATGTTACACATCCCTTCCAAGTCTTGAAGCACATGCTCTATGACTTGTTGACTTGTTTTACTGGCAGCATTGCCTCCAAAACCTAACCATTTGTACCTGTATAGACCTTTGTGCTAAATGTTGTGATATATCTGCTTTCTGGAGTTCAATTTGATGATACCCCTGAGCTAGATCCAATTTTGTGAACACTCTTCAACAATTTAAATCATGGATGAGCTCATCTATTGTGGGCATAGGGTGTTTTACATGTTTTATGGTATGGTTGGCATCTCTTATGTCAAGCGTTATCCTTATATTTTTTGGATCATTTGGTCTTGCACTACTACAATAGGCGATACCCATGGTGTGGGTATATTATCAGCATCTTCACATGTGTCACAGTCATAGAGCTTCTTCAAAGCAACCTCTACTTTTGGCCTTGTTTTAAATGGTACCCTTCTTTGCTTTTGCCAAACTGGCTCCACTGATTCATTTATGTTTAGTCCCAGCTGAAAGTCTTTTAGCTTGCCAACACCTTTGAATACCCCAGAGAAGTCATACCAACCTTTCTGCCCTGAGCTCTCTGCTGCAGAAACTGCATTCAGTAGCTGTAGTTTGTTTAGTTGACTGGCAGCATTAAATGACAGTAAACAATGACTTGCATATTTTGCCACATAAAAATCTGCAAAAACAGATTTACCTTCACTGGATTCTACTTTTGCTTGAAATTTCCCCAACAATGGTAGTGGTTTCTTTCCTCCATATGCAAATAATGTTATGTCCGCTGGCTTTAATGGACATTTAAAACCCAGAAGCTGATGTGTTTTATTATCCGCCAAGTTTATACTGGCACCACTCTCCACCATGAAAGACCAGTTTGTATCATTGGGTTTGAAGCTGACTCTGGGAAGTTTGCTGGACTCCAAAACTGTTTTTACTACAGCGAGAGAATAGTCTGACTCACTTTCATGATCATTTGACTGGACTCTGTTGGTTTGGTCCCTTTGTTGGTTTATCTTCAGCACTTGGCCATATGTCCCGTTCTTTTGCAGTTATAGCACTGTGTGTTTTTGGCTGGGCAATCTCCTTTATGTGGAAAGCTACCACCACATTTATAACACTGACTGCATGAACTTTTTGGCTTGATGCTTACAAGTTTCTTTGTTTGCTCCTTGACCCCTTGCTTTGTTTGACCCATGCCTATTTAGTCTATTTACTACTGTATTTTTAATTCTATTTGTATAATTACACATGTACTCTGACTTTACCAGAACTGAATAACATGGCTTGATGCATTAATATTTTTATATGTACGGATTCACATCCTAGAACTACATACACCTGGTGAGTGATACCAATGACTTTTTATTATCATCTTTATTCGTACTTCAGTGGTACAGTTACAATTAAATAGTTCACGTTTTGCAATATGAATATGGGAAATGAATTTTAAATATATAAAGTTGATTTACAATATACTCCTATAAGATGTTAATAAACATTAACTAGTGCACATTACAAACAGGAGCATTCTACATATAAAAATGAAGATTTTTATGTTCGTTTTATCAAATCGCCCAATTATTAATCATTTTGCAGGGATTTTTAAAAAGCCTTTGATTTCCCAGTGTTACTGATTTTTACCGGTGGATGTGTTCAATATCTTTTAAGATCAAGAGGAAGTTCAGCTTGCTGGAAAGACTGAAATACTATGTCTTTATTGCTGAATATTTTCAGATAGCAACTTTACTTCCCTTTACTCATACAGTATATTATATAAATGTATAAACCTTTCATTAAATAGATTGTCTCTACCTCTTTTACTGTATATCGCTTTTTCTATAATAATTTCATTTTTTAAAACCTTTATGAAACGAGTATAAAAAAGTTCTGTTGTCTTTCACTTACTTTTTCTGATAAAATATTTTCAAATTAAGATAGCAAAATTCAACCAATAGTATTCACCTTTATTAGCATTTATCACTCAATATAAGACCTCTAAAACTGATAAAGTTCTATTTACTTGCAGTGATGTTCTAAACCGTTTATAAAGTGTTTCCAGAATGTGTGTGATGTTGATTTTATTTGTGTATTTGGCATTTTACATCATTTTCAACACTACATGTACAGGTAATTTCACGGTGGGTAGTTTTGTGGGCACAGGAAACCAGAACAGACAGTTGGTCCAGGCTCTGTACTGTAAACTACCAACCATCGGTAAACCACTGCCCTCAGAGGTGGGAGGTGAGTGTGTTACCACTGTGCCACTGTGACCCCTATGTTTGTGATGTTGAACAATAATAGAAGAATTGTTCTAAGTTTTCAGTACCAAAACAAATATCACACTGTGAGCTTTCTTTCGTGTTCCACAGGTATAAGTTATGATCACAGTTGAAAATTTTATGAAGAATTTTAAATTGTAAAGTTATGAGATATGTGTCAAAAGTGACTTTGGATGGGTGTAAAACATATGTCCAATCCATAGTATGTAGAAATGAATTATGCTCAGTCCACTTTTCTTGACCGGCAGGGGCTTTATAGTTAGACAGAACATAACAGTTATTTAAGAATTGACTTCAGCAATATTAGTCAAACATTTCCTTGAGAATGATGTAGGAGAGAATTTTTGGATGATAGAAAGTTGTGGAAGAGGCTTCATTTTCTTTTAGAAACATAGTTAATAAGTCTATTATATATTTTATATCATTTATAGAAAGATTAAATTTTTTTTCTAAAGCTACCTTGTTCAATGTTAACTTCTCCCCATTTTGAAAGATGCGAGAAACTTCCCAGTAAACATTAGAAATGTTTTTAAATGGTTTAAACGTTTTTAAAACCTAATTAAACCATATCTTTGGTTTTCTAAATGTTTCTAAGTAAACGTTTATGCTGTAATGTTTAAAAACATTTTATAAACATTCTCTATACAAATGTTTTTACTGAAAACATTTATTAAACATTTATGAAATAACTTAAGAAGCTAGGTTTGACTGGAAACGTTTTTAAAACATTTATAGAATAGCTGAAGAAATGAAGGTTTTGTTGGAAACATTTTTCAAACATTCATCATGAAACGTTTGATAAACAGTACACATAAAAATGTTTAAACAACATTGCTTGTCAAATGTTTTAAAAACATTCTATCAAAAACATTTTTTAAACCTATAATTTTAAACCTTCACCTTCAAACATGTCCAAACAAAGATGGCGGTGAGCAATAATAGGGGATTTTAGAAGATTTTGTCAAAAACTGCCCCACATGCAAGCCCTAAAAGTTAGAATTGAAGGGGGGGCACAGTTTCTAAGCCACTATCTTACAATTTTAGACATAAAAATAATATTTTCAATAGTGAGCAACCATACAAAGACATTGAATTAGACCTCTGACCCCATTATTATTCAGACATTATTATGTTCATTATAACGTTTTTCTAACATTTTTCATTAAATGTTTAATAAATGGTTTTCATAAAACGTTTTAAAAACATTCTATCACAAATGGTTTTCGTACCCATCATTTTTTAACCATTGCCAAACGTTTCCTTTCAAACGTTTGCAAAACCAAAAAATGTTTACTGGGTTTTAAGGTCAAAGGTGTGGTTTTACGTCCGGTTCAACAGCCAGGATCACATTGGGACAGGTCCTCAGCATTGCCACTTGTGGGACTCGAACACAGATGTGACAGCCTATGATTAGATGCCAAACTTGCTAACCACTAGGCCACCAAGGATCTGAAACTTTTAAAATACCTGCCCTTTGCAATTATTGTATTCTGTGTCAAAAGTCTGGTTATCTGTTGTAAATAAGAAATGTGATAAAAATCATTAAACCTATCTGGTTTTGTAGAATAAATTAAACCAGAACAAGAATAAAGATTGTAATATGCAGGTTTTATGTAAGGAATTTTTTTATGAAAGATTTTAGTCCCATTAAAAATTCTGTCAGAGATTACCATTTAACTTTGATCCTATTACATTATGTTTTGATATACATGGTATGTGCACTTTGATCCTATTACATTATATTTTGATATACATGGTATGTGCTGTGCTACAGGCGTATTTTGTGGAAATAATTTTTAGACCACTTAATTCAGTTGGAAGTAAAATTGAAACTTTAGACACAAAATGCTTATTGTTGTTCCATACAAAATTAGACACTTTTTGGTCTAATGCCATTATACATGACTTGCTTAATGGTTGAACTGAGGCTAATTTGGATTTGAGGCAAAATTGAAGATTTAATTACTTTTCCTTTTAAAAATTAGTTTTCTTAAAAACTCTGAATTCATTATAGATGAAAAAGTATCAATTTTGGCACTTGTATTTATAGTAACCATTTCAGCTAAATCATTAGCAAAAAAATACCAAATGTTTTAAAAGGAGGTGTTGTCCATTTAATACCCTATTTATTTTTTTCTAGATTTATACATTTATTTTGAACAATAAAAGCAACGATTTTTATACGAGTAATTTTTACGAGTATTTATAGAAATCCTCAAAAATTTGTGAAGCAGCTTTTATAGAATTTATGTCACACAAAAACAGTGTTGTGTCGTCTGCAAGTTCACATAATCTTATTACTCGTTCATTTACATATATACCATGTATTTCTTTTGATTCAAGTATTAAAACAGCTGAAAACTACACCAACCTCCTTTCTGTATGCCTCTGCTCAATTTAAAAAGGAAGACAGATGCACATTGTTAGTCACACAACTTTCACAATCAGCATATATAAAGGAGATCCACCTTTGAAAATTTGTGCCAAAACCATAAATATTTAATAAGTTTTTATGAATGACCACCTGACAGTGTCAAAGGCTTTTTCAAAGCCTATGAGAAGAATTATGCATGGATATTTATATATTTTACAATACTCAAATATATCAGAGATTATTCTTGCATTTTCTCCACAAATACATTTTTAATAATACCCAAGCTGATCAGGTTGATTATTTCAGTAGAGTTTTGGAGACTGTTACTGAAAACTTTTGCAGTGATCTTATAAACTATGTTTAAAAGGTAGAGAGGATGCGATGAGCTCAACTTAGTAAAATATTTATCCTTTTTTGGGGATAAGGTGTATTACTCCTTGATTTTGATTACTAGTATTTATTTATTAGCTTTATTATGAAGCATTTATGAAGCGCCAAATTGATGAAAGTATCCTCTATGGTGCTGATGTCTGAGAAGAGATGGCCCAATTTCCGAAAAAAGGGTTTATGTCCATGTTAGCATTTGATATGGGAGAAGGACTATGGTGGTGGCCAGTGGCTAGGATAACCTCAAAAGGTAGGTCTTCAACTGTTGTCTAAATCCATTTATACTAGTTTTGATGGCCAGAGGGAGTTTGTTCCATTCTGTGGGAGCAGCAACTGTAAAACTGTGCATCCCCATATCTTTATTTAGTCTGATTGAGGAAACTGAGAGGCAGTTGAGCCATATAAGGTGAATAAACTTAATTTAAGAGGACAGATATGGGGGTTGGCTAAAATTTTTTGCCTTGTAGGTAATGGGGTTGTATTTAAACAGTATACGGTACTGAATGAGGAGCCGGTGAAGTTTGTGCAGGAAATTTGTCACATGGCTGAACACACAATGCAGCCTTAAGTGTTTTGAATTCTTTGAAGTCTACTGATATTTGTCATTTTTGTCTGACAGAGCATTTGCCACTTTTACCGCCATTTCACGGGTTAATGGGTTAAATATCTTCAAACCCTTTGTAGTTCTCGGAGACGGTAGTAGCATGCACTACATAATTTGTCACATATCTTTGTATTGAGTTGTGAGTATCCAGGGTGACACCAGATTTTTTTTACTGATTTGGTTGGTTCCATGATATTTCCAAGGAGAATTACAGGGAATTATGCCTTCAAGAATTTCTAGTTTGATAGAAAACACCACTCTACCAAAAGTGCCTTCCTTAATATTCATAATGATATTCTTCTCAATATGGCCAAAGGGTCTGTCACAGCTCTTACCCTTTTGGATCTATCATTGACCACACCATTCTCCTGGACAGACTTAATGTTTACTATGGAATCAGTGAACTAGCACTGCTGGTTCAAATCATACCTCTCATGAAGGCCACACCTGGTCAAGGTAGGTAGCCCACTCTCACATCCTGCTGCTCTCCAGTATGAGGTCCCCCAGGGCTCCATCCTTGGTCCAATTCTTTTTTCTCTCTACACTAACCCAATTAGTTCAATCATTCACTCTCACAGTATCATTAACTATCATTTCTACGCCGATGACACCCAGCTATACATAACACTCTCCCTAACAAATTTCTCTCACTCTATACAAACACTAAAGAATTGCCTAAACGACATTCAAAATTTCATGTTCACAAAAAAAATTAAAACTCAACCCTGACAAAACTGAGTTTATTCTGATAAGCTCCAAATATAACCGTAAACAATTCCTTCCTCACTTTCTGATCAATATTCTCGGTAATCAGGTCTCACTAGCACAAAGTGTTAGGAACCTTGGAGTGGTGTTCGACCCCAATTTCTCTTTCTCATTCTCAGACCATGTGTCACAGGTCATAAAGTCCAACAGAGTTCACCCAAGAGACCTCTATAGAATTTGTTCCCTTTTAGACCTTAACATATCAGCTCTTTTAGCAAATGCTTTGGTGAGCAGTAGATTGGACTATTGCAATTCCCTGTTCTTATCACTCACTGATTTTGAGTTAAGGAGACTGCAGTTAGTCCAGAATTCACTCTGCAGGGTTGTCACTCGTTCCTCTAAATACTCTCACATTACCCCTCAACTGAAAAAACTTCATTGGGTCCAAGTCAGACCTCTAAGACCTCTAAAATTGATAAAGTTCTATTTACTTGCAGTGATGTTCTAAACCAGTTTATAAAGTGTTTCCAGAATGTGTGTGATGTTGATTTTATTTGTGTATTTGGCATTTTACATCATTTTCAACACTACATGTACAGGTAATTTCACGGTGGGTAGTTTTGTGGGCACAGGAAACCAGAACAGACAGTTGGTCCAGGCTCTGTACTGTAAACTACCAACCATCGGTAAACCGCTGCCCTCAGAGGTGGGAGGTGAGTGTGTTACCACTGTGCCACTGTGACCCCTATGTTTGTGATGTTGAACAATAATAGAAGAATTGTTCTAAGTTTTCAGTACCAAAACAAATATCACACTGTGAGCTTTCTTTCGTGTTCCACAGGTATAAGTTATGATCACAGTTGAAAATTTTATGAAGAATTTTAAATTGTAAAGTTATGAGATATGTGTCAAAAGTGACTTTGGATGGGTGTAAAACATATGTCCAATCCATAGTATGTAGAAATGAATTATGCTCAGTCCACTTTTCTTGACCGGCAGGGGCTTTATAGTTAGACAGAACATAACAGTTATTTAAGAATTGACTTCAGCAATATTAGTCAAACATTTCCTTGAGAATGATGTAGGAGAGAATTTTTGGATGATAGAAAGTTGTGGAAGAGGCTTCATTTTCATTTAGAAACATAGTTAATAAGTCTATTATATTTTATATCATTTATAGAAAGATTAAATTTTTTTTCTAAAGCTACCTTGTTCAATGTTAACTTCTCCCCATTTTGAAAGATGCGAGAAACTTCCCAGTAAACATTAGAAATGTTTTTAAATGGTTTAAACGTTTTTAAAACCTAATTAAACCATATCTTTGGTTTTCTAAACGTTTCTAAGTAAACGTTTATGCTGTAATGTTTAAAAACATTTTATAAACATTCTCTATACAAATGTTTTTACTGAAAACATTTATTAAACATTTATGAAATAACTTAAGAAGCTAGGTTTGACTGGAAACGTTTTTAAAACATTTATAGAATAGCTGAAGAAATGAAGGTTTTGTTGGAAACATTTTTCAAACATTCATCATGAAACGTTTGATAAACAGTACCCATAAAAATGTTTAAACAACATTGCTTGTCAAATGTTTTAAAAACATTCTATCAAAAACATTTTTTAAACCTATAATTTTAAACCTTCACCTTCAAACATGTCCAAACAAAGATGGCGGTGAGCAATAATAGGGGATTTTAGAAGATTTTGTCAAAAACTGCCCCACATGCAAGCCCTAAAAGTTAGAATTGAAGGGGGGCACAGTTTCTAAGCCACTATCTTACAATTTTAGACATAAAAATAATATTTTCAATAGTGAGCAACCATACAAAGACATTGAATTAGACCTCTGACCCCATTATTATTCAGACATTATTATGTTCATTATAATGTTTTTCTAACATTTTTCATTAAATGTTTAATAAATGGTTTTCATAAAACGTTTTAAAAACATTCTATCACAAATGGTTTTCGTACCCATCATTTTTTAACCATTGCCAAACGTTTCCTTTCAAACGTTTGCAAAACCAAAAAATGTTTACTGGGTTTTAAGGTCAAAGGTGTGGTTTTACGTCCGGTTCAACAGCCAGGATCACATTGGGACAGGTCCTCAGCATTGCCACTTGTGGGACTCGAACACAGATGTGACAGCCTATGATTAGATGCCAAACTTGCTAACCACTAGGCCACCAAGGATCTGAAACTCTTAAAATACCTGCCCTTTGCAATTATTGTATTCTGTGTCAAAAGTCTGGTTATCTGTTGTAAATAAGAAATGTGATAAAAATCATTAAACCTATCTGGTTTTGTAGAATAAATTAAACCAGAACAAGAATAAAGATTGTAATATGCAGGTTTTATGTAAGGAATTTTTTTATGAAAGATTTTAGTCCCATTAAAAATTCTGTCAGAGATTACCATTGAACTTTGATCCTATTACATTATGTTTTGATATACATGGCATGTGCACTTTGATCCTATTACATTATATTTTGATATACATGGTATGTGCTGTGCTACAGGCGTATTTTGTGGAAATAATTTTTAGACCACTTAATTCAGTTGGAAGTAAAATTGAAACTTTAGACACAAAATGCTTATTGTTGTTCCATACAAAATTAGACACTTTTTGGTCTAATGCCATTATACATGACTTGCTTAATGGTTGAACTGAGGCTAATTTGGATTTGAGGCAAAATTGAAGATTTAATTACTTTTCCTTTTAAAAATTAGTTTTCTTAAAAACTATGAATTCATTATAGATGAAAAAGTATCAATTTTGGCACTTGTATTTATAGTAACCATTTCAGCTAAATCATTAGCAAAAAAATACCAAATGTTTTAAAAGGAGGTGTTGTCCATTTAATACCCTATTTATTTTTTTCTAGATTTATACATTTATTTTGAACAATAAAAGCAACGATTTTTTATACGAGTAATTTTTACGAGTATTTATAGAAATCCTCAAAAATTTGTGAAGCAGCTTTTATAGAATTTATGTCACACGAAAACAGTGTTGTGTCGTCTGCAAGTTCACATAATCTTATTACTCGTTCATTTACATATATACCATGTATTTCTTTTGATTCAAGTATTAAAACAGATGAAAACTACACCAACCTCCTTTCTGTATGCCTCTGCTCAATTTAAAAAGGAAGACAGATGCACATTGTTAGTCACACAACTTTCACAATCAGCATATATAAAGGAGATCCACCTTTGAAAATTTGTGCCAAAACCATAAATATTTAATAAATTTTTATGAATGACCACCTGACAGTGTCAAAGGCTTTTTCAAAGCCTATGAGAAGAATTATGCATGGATATTTATATATTTTACAATACTCAAATATATCAGAGATTATTCTTGCATTTTCTCCACAAATACATTTTTAATAATACCCAAGCTGATCAGGTTGATTATTTCAGTAGAGTTTTGGAGACTTTTACTGAAAACTTTTGCAGTGATCTTATAAACTATGTTTTAAAGGTAGAGAGGATGCGATAAGCTCAACTTAGTAAAATATTTATCCTTTTTTGGGGATAAGGTGTATTACTCCTTGATTTTGATTACTAGTATTTATTTATTAGCTTTATTATGAAGTATTTATGAAGCGCCAAATTGATGAAAGTATCCTCTATGGTGCTGATGTCTGAGAAGAGATGGCCCAATTTCCGAAAAAAGGGTTTATGTCCATGTTAGCATTTGATATGGGAGAAGGACTATGGTGGTGGCCAGTGGCTAGGATAACCTCAAAAGGTAGGTCTTCAACTGTTGTCTAAATCCATTTATACTAGTTTTGATGGCCAGAGGGAGTTTGTTCCATTCTGTGAGAGCAGCAACTGTAAAACTGTGCATCCCCATATCTTTATTTAGTCTGATTGAGGAAACTGAGAGGCAGTTGAGCCATATAAGGTGAATAAACTTAATTTAAGAGGACAGATATGGGGGTTGGCTAAAAATTTTTGCTTGTAGGTAATGGGGTTGTATTTAAACAGTATACGGTACTGAATGAGGAGCCGGTGAAGTTTGTGCAGGAAATTTGTCACATGGCTGAACACACAATGCAGCCTTAAGTGTTTTGAATTCTTTGAAGTCTACTGATATTTGTCATTTTTGTCTGACAGAGCATTTGCCACTTTTACCGCCATTTCACGGGTTAATGGGTTAAATATCTTCAAACTCTTTGTAGTTCTCGGAGACGGTAGTAGCATGCACTACATAATTTGTCACATATCTTTGTATTGAGTTGTGAGTATCCAGGGTGACACCAGGTTTTTTTTACTGATTTGGTTGGTTCCATGATATTTCCAAGGAGAATTACAGGGAATTATGCCTTCAAGAATTTCTAGTTTGATAGAAAACACCACTCTACCAAAAGTGCCTTCCTTAATATTCATAATGATATTCTTCTCAATATGGCCAAAGGGTCTGTCACAGCTCTTACCCTTTTGGATCTATCATTGACCACACCATTCTCCTGGACAGACTTAATGTTTACTATGGAATCAGTGAACTAGCACTTGCTGGTTCAAATCATACCTCTCATGAAGGACACACCTGGTCAAGGTAGGTAGCCCACTCTCACATCCTGCTGCTCTCCAGTATGGGGTCCCCCAGGGCTCCATCCTTGGTCCAATTCTTTTTTCTCTCTACACTAACCCAATTAGTTCAATCATTCACTCTCACAGCATCATTAACTATCATTTCTACGCCGATGACACCCAGCTATACATAACACTCTCCCTAACAAATTTCTCTCACTCTATACAAACACTAAAGAATTGCCTAAACGACATTCAAAATTTCATGTTCACAAAAAAAATTAAAACTCAACCCTGACAAAACTGAGTTTATTCTGATAAGCTCCAAATATAACCGTAAACAATTCCTTCCTCACTTTCTGATCAATATTCTCGGTAATCAGGTCTCACTAGCAGAAAGTGTTCGGAACCTTGGAGTGGTGTTCGACCCCAATTTCTCTTTCTCATTCTCAGACCATGTGTCACAGGTCATAAAGTCCACCAGAGTTCACCCAAGAGACCTCTATAGAATTTGTTCCCTTTTAGACCTTAACATATCAGCTCTTTTAGCAAATGCTTTGGTGAGCAGTAGATTGGACTATTGCAATTCCCTGTTCTTATCACTCACTGATTTTGAGTTAAGGAGACTGCAGTTAGTCCAGAATTCACTCTGCAGGGTTGTCACTCGTTCCTCTAAATACTCTCACATTACCCCTCAACTGAAAAAACTTCATTGGGTCCAAGTCAGACCTCTAAGACCTCTAAAACTGATAAAGTTCTATTTACTTGCAGTGATGTTCTAAACCTGTTTATAAAGTGTTTCCAGAATGTGTGTGATGTTGATTTTATTTGTGTATTTGGCATTTTACATCATTTTCAACACTACATGTACAGGTAATTTCACGGTGGGAAGTTTTGTGGGCACAGGAAACCAGAACAGACAGTTGGTCCAGGCTCTGTACTGTAAACTACCAACCATCGGTAAACCGCTGCCCTCAGAGGTGGGAGGGGAGTGTGTTACCACTGTGTCACTGTGACCCCTATGTTTGTGATGTTGAACAATAATAGAAGAATTGTTCTAAGTTTTCAGTACCAAAACAAATATCACACTGTGAGCTTTCTTTCGTGTTCCACAGGTATAAGTTATGATCACAGTTGAAAATTTTATGAAGAATTTTAAATTGTAAAGTTATGAGATATGTGTCAAAAGTGACTTTGGATGGGTGTAAAACATATGTCCAATCCATAGTATGTAGAAATGAATTATGCTCAGTCCACTTTTCTTGACCGGCAGGGGCTTTATAGTTAGACAGAACATAACAGTTATTTAAGAATTGACTTCAGCAATATTAGTCAAACATTTCCTTGAGAATGATGTAGGAGAGAATTTTTGGATGATAGAAAGTTGTGGAAGAGGCTTCATTTTCTTTTAGAAACATAGTTAATAAGTCTATTATATTTTATATCATTTATAGAAAGATTAAATTTTTTTTCTAAAGCTACCTTGTTCAATGTTAACTTCTCCCCATTTTGAAAGATGCGAGAAACTTCCCAGTAAACATTAGAAATGTTTTTAAATGGTTTAAATGTTTTTAAAACCTAATTAAACCATATCTTTGGTTTTCTAAACGTTTCTAAGTAAACGTTTATGCTGTAATGTTTAAAAACATTTTATAAACATTCTCTATACAAATGTTTTTACTGAAAACATTTATTAAACATTTATGAAATAACTTAAGAAGCTAGGTTTGACTGGAAACGTTTTTAAAACATTTATAGAATAGCTGAAGAAATGAAGGTTTTGTTGGAAACATTTTTCAAACATTCATCATGAAACGTTTGATAAACAGTACCCATAAAAATGTTTAAACAACATTGCTTGTCAAATGTTTTAAAAACATTCTATCAAAAACATTTTTTAAACCTATAATTTTAAACCTTCACCTTCAAACATGTCCAAACAAAGATGGCGGTAAGCAATAATAGGGGATTTTAGAAGATTTTGTCAAAAACTGCCCCACATGCAAGCCCTAAAAGTTAGAATTGAAGGGGGGCACAGTTTCTAAGCCACTATCTTACAATTTTAGACATAAAAATAATATTTTCAATAGTGAGCAACCATACAAAGACATTGAATTAGACCTCTGACCCCATTATTATTCAGACATTATTATGTTCATTATAACGTTTTTCTAACATTTTTCATTAAATGTTTAATAAATGGTTTTCATAAAATGTTTTAAAAACATTCTATCACAAATGGTTTTCGTACCCATCATTTTTTAACCATTGCCAAACGTTTCCTTTCAAATGTTTGCAAAACCCAAAAATGTTTACTGGGTTTTAAGGTCAAAGGTGTGGTTTTACGTCCGGTTCAACAGCCAGGATCACATTGGGACAGGTCCTCAGCATTGCCACTTGTGGGGCTCGAACACAGATGTGACAGCCTATGATTAGATGCCAAACTTGCTAACCACTAGGCCACCAAGGATCTGAAACTTTTAAAATACCTGCCCTTTGCAATTATTGTATTCTGTGTCAAAAGTCTGGTTATCTGTTGTAAATAAGAAATGTGATAAAAATCAGTAAACCTATCTGGTTTTGTAGAATAAATTAAACCAGAACAAGAATAAAGATTGTAATATGCAGGTTTTATGTAAGGAATTTTTTTATGAAAGATTTTAGTCCCATTAAAAATTCTGTCAGAGATTACCATTTAACTTTGATCCTATTACATTATGTTTTGATATACATGGTATGTGCACTTTGATCCTATTACATTATATTTTGATATACATGGTATGTGCTGTGCTACAGGCGTATTTTGTGGAAATAATTTTTAGACCACTTAATTCAGCTGGAAGTAAAATTGAAACTTTAGACACAAAATGCTTATTGTTGTTCCATACAAAATTAGACACTTTTTGGTCTAATGCCATTATACATGACTTGCTTAATGGTTGAACTGAGGCTAATTTGGATTTGAGGCAAAATTGAAGATTTAATTACTTTTCCTTTTAAAAATTAGTTTTCTTAAAAACTATGAATTCATTATAGATGAAAAAGTATCAATTTTGGCACTTGTATTTATGGTAACCATTTCAGCTAAATCATTAGCAAAAAAATACCTAATGTTTTAAAAGGAGGTGTTGTCCATTTAATACCCTATTTATTTTTTTCTAGATTTATATATTTATTTTGAACAATAAAAGCAACGATTTTTTATACGAGTAATTTTTACGAGTATTTATAGAAATCCTCAAAAATTTGTGAAGCAGCTTTTATAGAATTTATGTCACACAAAAACAGTGTTGTGTCGTCTGCAAGTTCACATAATCTTATTACTCGTTCATTTACATATATACCATGTATTTCTTTTGATTCAAGTATTAAAACAGCTGAAAACTACACCAACCTCCTTTCTGTATGCCTCTGCTCAATTTAAAAAGGAAGACAGATGCACATTGTTAGTCACACAACTTTCACAATCAGCATATATAAAGGAGATCCACCTTTGAAAATTTGTGCCAAAACCATAAATATTTAATAAATTTTTATGAATGACCACCTGACAGTGTCAAAGGCTTTTTCAAAGCCTATGAGAAGAATTATGCATGGATATTTATATATTTTACAATACTCAAATATATCAGAGATTATTCTTGCATTTTCTCCACAAATACATTTTTAATAATACCCAAGCTGATCAGGTTGATTATTTCAGTAGAATTTTGGAGACTTTTACTGAAAACTTTTGCAGTGATCTTATAAACTATGTTTAAAAGGTAGAGAGGATGCGATGAGCTCAACTTAGTAAAATATTTATCCTTTTTTGGGGATAAGGTGTATTACTCCTTGATTTTGATTACTAGTATTTATTTATTAGCTTTATTATGAAGCATTTATGAAGCGCCAAATTGATGAAAGTATCCTCTATGGTGCTGATGTCTGAGAAGAGATGGCCCAATTTCCGAAAAAAGGGTTTATGTCCATGTTAGCATTTGATATGGGAGAAGGACTATGGTGGTGGCCAGTGGCTAGGATAACCTCAAAAGGTAGGTCTTCAACTGTTGTCTAAATCCATTTATACTAGTTTTGATGGCCAGAGGGAGTTTGTTCCATTCTGTGGGAGCAGCAACTGTAAAACTGTGCATCCCCATATCTTTATTTAGTCTGATTGAGGAAACTGAGAGGCAGTTGAGCCATATAAGGTGAATAAACTTAATTTAAGAGGACAGATATGGGGGTTGGCTAAAAATTTTTGCCTTGTAGGTAATGGGGTTGTATTTAAACAGTATACGGTACTGAATGAGGAGCCGGTGAAGTTTGTGCAGGAAATTTGTCACATGGCTGAACACACAATGCAGCCTTAAGTGTTTTGAATTCTTTGAAGTCTACTGATATTTGTCATTTTTGTCTGACAGAGCATTTGCCACTTTTACCGCCATTTCACGGGTTAATGGGTTAAATATCTTCAAACCCTTTGTAGTTCTCGGAGACGGTAGTAGCATGCACTACATAATTTGTCACATATCTTTGTATTGAGTTGTGAGTATCCAGGGTGACACCAGGTTTTTTTTACTGATTTGGTTGGTTCCATGATATTTCCAAGGAGAATTACAGGGAATTATGCCTTCAAGAATTTCTAGTTTGATAGAAAACACCACTCTACCAAAAGTGCCTTCCTTAATATTCATAATGATATTCTTCTCAATATGGCCAAAGGGTCTGTCACAGCTCTTACCCTTTTGGATCTATCATTGACCACACCATTCTCCTGGACAGACTTAATGTTTACTATGGAATCAGTGAACTAGCACTTGCTGGTTCAAATCATACCTCTCATGAAGGACACACCTGGTCAAGGTAGGTAGCCCACTCTCACATCCTGCTGCTCTCCAGTATGGGGTCCCCCAGGGCTCCATCCTTGGTCCAATTCTTTTTTCTCTCTACACTAACCCAATTAGTTCAATCATTCACTCTCACAGCATCATTAACTATCATTTCTGACACCCAGCTATACATAACACTCTCCCTAACAAATTTCTCTCACTCTATACAAACACTAAAGAATTGCCTAAACGACGTTCAAAATTTCATGTTCACAAAAAAATTAAAACTCAACCCTGACAAAACTGAGTTTATCCTGATAAGCTCCAAATATAACCGTAAACAATTCCTTCCTCACTTTCTGATCAATATTCTCGGTAATCAGGTCTCACTAGCACAAAGTGTTCGGAACCTTGGAGTGGTGTTCGACCCCAATTTCTCTTTCTCATTCTCAGACCATGTGTCACAGGTCATAAAGTCCACCAGAGTTCACCCAAGAGACCTCTATAGAATTTGTTCCCTTTTAGACCTTAACATATCAGCTCTTTTAACAAATGCTTTGGTGAGCAGTAGATTGGACTATTGCAATTCCCTGTTCTTATCACTCACTGGTTTTGAGTTAAGGAGACTGCAGTTAGTCCAGAATTCACTCTGCAGGGTTGTCACTCGTTCCTCTAAATACTCTCACATTACCCCTCAACTGAAAAAACTTCATTGGGTCCAAGTCAAATATAGGGTACAATTCAAAATAGGTCTCATTACATACAAAATTCTTAACCAGGGCCAACCAGTTTACCTAAGAGAATTAATTCATCCCCAGACCTCTTCCAGAAATACAAGGTGAAGCACCTCCAAACTCAAATTCCTTCATATCCCCACTTTTGACTGTAAAGTTCATAAATTAATCAAACACTTTTCCAATTCTTTCAGTCACTATGCCCCAGTTCTATAAAACTCCTTCCCCTTCCAAATAAGAAATAGCCCCTTTGTTGCATCTTTCAGGTAACACCTCAAAGCCCACCTCTTCAATTCCAGTTTCCCAACTCCTTCCCTCCTGGTCAGACCCACAACTCCAGATTACTGACCTTGAAAGTTTCTCGACCCTCCTTATGATAAATGATTTTGTTAAGTTAACTTGTATTTTCTGAAGATACTTGTATTTACAAAGACAACCTGTAATAAAATGTGCACTATCAAAGAAAAGCATTCCAATGAGAGACATTGCAAGAGCATCACCACAGAGAAGTGTTTAGGCTAGTGCAAAGAACAATAATGTGAGAAATAATATGCACAGTAAATAAAGAATAAAAAAGAAGACATTTAACATTGTCAAACTTATTGATAAACTTTATTTTCAATGAAGCCCATAAATTTAATTTAGTGAGTTTCAACCTAATTATTACAAATTGCTGCATTAATTCTGCCGCAACTGGTGATTTCCTGACTGGACTTAAATAAAATGAATTTCTTATTCTTTCTAGTTTCCCTATAATACACTTATACTTTCTCTTACCACAAAATGTAGACAGTGTAACACCAAATCATTTTTAAGCAAAATAAAAGAATAACATTTTCTTCTTATGTAAACAACTGGTGTTGAAACAGATGACAAAAATGAAAACATAAGTACGAATAACTAAAAACATCAGGAATACTTAAAATTAAAAACAACATTTTCTCTTCTTTAAAAGAGGGATAACAGTGTACAAGCCGAAAAGAGTATTACTGTAGATAGCTTGCATATAAAATTAATAAGATATTTGTATTGACAAAAATTGTATTAACAGGTTATTCTAATTCTTGAAAAGTCTGAAATAAACCAACAAACTCGATTCTTACTGCAAATTTTGTCTTCCTTTGCAAGAAGTTCCCAAAGTCCATTCATTGCCACACCATTTTGACTGTCCTAAATGTCTTGATTGTCTAAAGATAAACCTAACTTCCAATATTTTATCTCTAGGATTTGCCCCTACTAAAACACATTCACCAGTGCTCTTCAGGAACGAACCCAAATCTTTATTCTGTAAAAATTTGGCTTTCAGAGCTAACAACATGTGGATATCACAAATCTTTCTCCACTCTAGTTTATTGAAATTTTCTATTCTGTTACTCAGTTCTAGCATATCTGGCATCCCAAAATTTGGTTGGCAGGTATCTCATCATTAAAGTGCTTGGCAGTCTTAAATGTGTAATATTGTTCAGGAGATTAAAAAAGAATGCCGCCTTGCATGAATGAAGCAGAATAGTGATTAGACAGTTTAGTGTGATTGGAGAAAAAGGCTACAAGATTCCCTTGCTTTACTGTTCATAAAGTCTCAGGTTATATGTCCTCCAGTAGCTTGTGGATTTTTTTCTTGTATACTATTTGCCAGGTTTATTATTATTATTATTTATAACATACCAGCCACCGTCTCTCTTTGAAACAACAAGCAAAAATTTTGAGAGCAGTGAATTATAGATATTAATCATAAAAAATTACACTATTTATTTATACAGTTGTATGTTTATATAGAAAGCAATGAACGGCATAAAACATGCATAATGCATCATTACAAATAATTTATTTGCAGATGTGCCAAACAATAGCTTTCCTAACATGAAGCATTTAATTTTGTTACAAGTTGGTGCAGTTTGATTTTCCAGATAACTAGTTTTTATAAATGCAAAGCCTCTGGAAACTTTTATCTTGTAATTTAATTAAATGAGTACCTAAAGCAATTTTAAAATGCTGTGAATTATCATCCCTCCAGTCTTGGTTCTTCCAATATCTTTTTGTATAACACAAACTAACCTATCAATTTCTTTTTATAATAATTAAATTGGAAACTAAAGTTGAAAGTCCCTTTTAACTAAAGGTTGGTGAAAGGATTTTGTGATTGGTGGGATTTTACAAATAAATTGCTATAGTGACAGAGGCAGATACAGGATTTTCCAAAAAGGGGGGGGGGGCGTGGGTTGTCGCGGGTATGTATATTTCATACTTGGACATTTAGAAGCAGGACATGCGGTGAGCGGACAAAAAGCTGGCAGACAAAATGCTGGTGGTCAATACGCCGGTCAAACTTGCAAGAGGGGACAAAATGCTGGCCATATTTTGGGCCAAAAATTTATCCTGCTGATGGTCAAGTAAACTGATAAACCTCTAGTGGTAAAAAACCCCTGTAAAAACCCACAGTAGAAAATGCCTCAGTATAAAAGCCCTCTAATTAAATGGTACATAACACACTTGCACAAGCACTGCCAAGTAGAGTACACCATGTAACATAGGTTTGGGTATCAACACGGGATAAAAGCCCCCTGACAAAAAAAAAACCCTGACACAACCCCCCTTTTCTTCAGATGTAGAACATAAGCCCCACCCCCCTTCAAATATGACGGGGTAGGGCAAAAGCTCGCACCCACCTGCATTTTAATTGCCCCTCTTTCACATTTGAAATTAATCTCGTTTATGTATCTTAAAAAAGTGTTCATTCATTTTTGATTCAAAACCCAAACCACTGCCCAACAGGGACAACAGTAAATGCAGCACAGTCAAAGACCACCAGACTAAAGCCTCCCACCAGTTCATTGATAGCTAGATTACAAGAAGGTCAGGTCAAAGGTCATAGCTTGTATTTTATAACCATAAAACCTGAAGGACCTCAAGATGAAGGACATCAGGTGGCCCAGCACTCAAGCTGTAGAGATATCAATGAAAGTTAGATTTGAACCCAAGACCTGCCTGAGAGGAATCAGTTGTGGAGAAGAAGTAACATGCCCATTGACTTAAAGTTATTTCAATCATGAGCTACATTTAGTTATTTTCAATTAAGTTTTAACGACAGGGGGGGGGGGGGGGGGGGGGTTCAAACCGAACCCCAGCTCAATTAGCAACACAAACCGGTTCAAACAATCTGATCAGTTATAACCTAAAACAACCAAGGCTGCTTGACAAAATTCATAAAATAACACTCGGGCCACATATTTCTACCACTAACACATATATATCAGTAATTTAACAGTGATAAAAACATACATATTTATACCAATTGGAGATAGTTTAAAATGTTTTGTATGTAAATTCAAAAGGATTTAGCAACGTTGTCAACAGCATTAGTAGATTGTAAATATGACTGAAACTGGAGATAGTACTACTTTTTCTAAAAGCATGGAAAGTATATTTAGAGCAATGAAAACCAAGAGATTTGACCAACAGAGCAGGGAATTTAGGAAAAAAAACATGTTATCTAAAGCCAATACAGGACGAAGTATTGAATTAGCAATCTTTAGAATAATTACAGAGTGTGATGAGTGTGGTACAGACCAATACAACACGATAATCAGAAGGTTTTGGATGAAAGTGACCCCTGGTAAGAGGAAAAGATAAACTATTAAATTTGGAAAAGGGTACAAGTGAGGAAAGCTTGAGCTACACCACTCCATGCTGACAACCTTGAACCAGCCTCTTAAAATGTATCAATAGTAGAAATAGCTTTGATTTGTGGAGTATGGGTACCATTTATGGAAATGGCATGTAATAGCAACTGCAGTCTTCTATGCTGAAAAATCTGCACAGGTTTGGAATACAACCGAAAGAAATATTTGACAGCTGACAGATAACTTCTAATATAGTGGGAATTTTAATACAATTTGATTGTAAAAATTCCACAAAAATCACAATAAAAGAAACAGCAGTAAAATCTTGCAATTATTCGGGCAAAGCTGGGAACAGTCTAAATGGATGCATGTATTGAGACCCTGTTCTTTTGAAGTGGTCTGAAGCCAAACGATGAGATGCTGAGTGAAGTAGCTGTTTTGCCAGTAAAGAAGCTAAAATGTATCACAAAATTACCATACCATATGCCAATATTTATTTTAAGTTCATATTGGAGCTTTTGGGGAACATTAGTTACAAACCATGATGAAAGAGCATCAGCTTCCACATTTTTATTCCCAACAGTAAACCCCCAGATTGACCTGTGTCAAAAAGTTTTGTAAATATTATTGCTGGGGTCATTATTGTTTAATCTCTTGGAAAATTGCTTGGCATTTGATTGTTCTGCATGTGTACATTCTGGGTTAAATATGGTTCTGATGGTTTCACACTGCAATGTCTGATGATATACTTGGATGGGTTTCTTTTAAATGAGGGTTTATATATATATATATATTTTTTTTTTTTTTTGGGGGGGGGGGCAGAGTGGCAACACTCTCACCTCCCCCCTTTGAGATCTGAGTGTGTATCCCAGCCCGACCTCAAGTGGGAAAGCTGGGAGTTGCTTGCCATTGGTCAGCAGTTTACAGTACAGAACCTTAACCAACTGTATGTACTGGTTTCCTCTGCCCATTGAACTACCCATCGTGATATGACCTGTACAATGTGTTGAAAGCGACGTTAAAACCCAAATAAATAAACTTTTACTTGTGTTGAAGAAAGAAAATGACTTGACAGGTTGGAAGTTTATATTTCTTTTTAGGAATTTCTTTATGACAGCATTGAAGCTTTTATCAATGTTTGGGTGGAATGTTATTTCCTGGTCAAACTTTTACTTGCTGAGGATTAATATTGGATGTTCAATGCTATACTTACTTCTGGGAGATTGTTGATGCAATTATTTGCTGGAGTTTACAGTTGGACAGTCAACATCTAATGATTTTGTTGACTTTGAACCTTCTTCATTCAAAAATTTAAATGTTGTGAAATAAACAATATTTCATGTTGTATTGACTGTATATTATATCTGTGAAGCTTTAGAGAAGGGAACGGTTCATCTCAAGAATTTGAACAGTCACCAGAAGACAAATAATATATACCATGGCATCCAGATTCATCTAAAATGTCAAATTGGAGCTTATCTCACAGGTTTATCAGTCGCATAAAACTAACTGCCCTCTCTTGCTTGGTTTGGGGTATACATGCATTTTTATTGTAACACTATTATATGTTCTATATTCATTCAATTTTAATACTTTTTTCACAATGGGACACTGGGCTTCCTATGGATTAATAAATATTGTGGTACTTCATGTCTTAATTATACTGACTTGTTGAATTAGCCATACTTCCAATAACTGTATTCATCAATGAATTAGAGTAAAATTCCAGGCATGTTTTCTTACAGTGTTCAATACGAGTGATATCATGGTACATAAAATTCCTTAGGAGATTGCTGTATGCTCTGCTATTAAAAATTGTTATTTTAAGGAGAATGTGTTATTCCCCCCCCCCCCCCCCCCCCCCTCCCTTTACCCAGGTTAATGTATTACTTCCACCAAGGAGGATGTATTTTTTGCCCTCGTACATTTGTCTGTTTGCAAAATAACTCAAAACGTTGTGAGTGGATTTTGATGAAATTTTCAGGTAATATCAACAATCACACTAGGAACCGAATATTTTGGTGGTTATCCAGATCACAGGCTGCTGGATCTAGGAATTATTAAAGAATTTTTTTGTCATTGCACTTAACCAGTATTGGAGGTGTTGGACCATGGTGGAGGTATGCAACCTCCAAGTGCCTTTGTTATTACACTTTCCATTTTTCTTTTATTATTTAAATCCATTCTCTCACGAGACTTTTTCCTTTCGAGGAAAAACAATCAAGCTTGAGGATGATTTAAATCATTGTGTCTTGTGTTGATGTGGTTTTTGTTTGCCATTGGCAGGGTATATTTCTAGTTTAACCACTGAATTTCTGAGTAGAATGTCTTGCTTGGATGGACAGAAAAACAAGTGGAATGAAAATGTGGGCTTTATTATGGAGAAATGTACGCAATCATGCAGCAATAATCCAAAGACTGCATGATGTCACCAGCTGCAGCCATCTGTTATGTCCCGTTCACACTTTTCCGTGTCTTTGTATCAACAAATAATTTAATTTTGAGAAAAAAAATTCTTCAGGTCACCCAGGATGTGTCAGATTTACACAATTTGTTTTTATAAAAATGTTGTGCTAATATAACTTTAATACTTTAACTGTGATAATATTTCAAAGTCAAAGTTGGTATTTTACGTGCTGTTCACAGCCTGGGTGATATTGGGACAGGTCCGCAGCATTGTCACTTGCGAGTCAAACCCACACAGAGTCGACGGCCTGTGGTTAGATGCCAAACCTGCTAACCACTAGGCCACTGAGGACCTTGTGGCCCTCCCATTTTGAGACCACTTAAAAAGGAGGTCAGGAATGAAAGCATGTTCCAGGTTTCAAATGCTGATTAAGATGTCCTGCCCAAATGCAAATCCGCATGAAGGCATCCTACCAAAATATGAAGCAAACCAAACAGCAACCGGAAGTACATAAGCCCGTTCAGTTGTAGCCTGTCACTCCAGTAAGCAGAGGAGTGATCTAGGTGCCAAAGACAATGCAAGTGGTAGTAACTTCGTCCTGACGTACGTCTTTTTATCTGATAAGGTACTGATTTGGGGATCACGGTCAGCTCTAATGGAAATCAATTCAACTTTATAAAATTGTCGTGTTATCACTTCATTGGCCTAATATGGAAATTCCAGATATGGAATTTTGTCCTTTGATGTATAAACTATAAAACTATATTCCCACTCACCAGTAATCACCTGACTGTCATAATTTGGCGCAAACGATTTAAGTGTCAAAGCCAGCTAATAATGAGGAATATAATAACCCAGATAACAGTCCACTGGTGGCCCAACTGTGGGCCACCAGCAGCAAATTCGTTGGCCCACCAGAGGCTGCCACTGGTCGGCCACTGTCTGTTTGTCCATTGGGTCAACATTGGCCCACCGGTGGCAATACGCTGGTTGAAATCTGCAATAGCCTCAGCCAATCAGATTGCATCCTATAGCTATGTGGCCATTTGTAGAAAAGGCAAATGATTGACAGTTTTTGGGCAGGTCTTAGCTAAGGGAATCAGTGATAAGTCACATGACTAATGACGTAATCAACTGTACATAAACAATGGTGGGTGAGAGTCCAAAGGTGATATTCCATAATTCTTTGATAAAATTATATTATGTCCAATGTCACCTTTTTTTGTAAATTTATAACAAAACTATTGTATGTCTAAAATTGTTGAATAGTGAGTTAAAAATTGTGGGCTCACTGAAATCTCATTATTAGACACACACTTATGAATACATTTTTACTAAGTTTCCCAAAATCCCTTATTATTGCTCACCACCATCTTGAACAAAAATCACTAGTGGCCCATCAGTGGCAAATTCTACAGATATGAAGATTGGTTGGAAACCCACTGTTGGCCCAACAGTGGCAAATTGCTGATTATACAACCAAAAACCACCCATGGCTCCAACCATACACCGGTGGGCCACCAGTGAAATGTTATCTGGGGAAGGAGGCATTTGTAAGGAAATTAATTTATGTGGGCATCCTCTAAGGAACCAGAGTCAAAAAGGGATATAGCTACAGTCTATTTGAGCGAGAAACTGCAATAAATTGTAGTAATATAATTTAAATAACAAATACATTCTAATTCTTATTACTCGTTCCATATGTTAGGTATCTCATAAGAAAAATCTCAGGTTGAAAAATCTATTTGAAAAAAAAAAATTAAACGTTGGCACAGTTAAAACATAGGCACAGTTAAAAGAACTAGATAATTTACTTTAAATTATGTCCTCAATAGGCAACATCTATAAGATTTATTACAAAGGAATATATCCTCAGGATGAGACATATTAATCAACGTTAGTGTAGGTTAAGTTTTTGCATTTTATTGTATTACAACAGAAATGCAAATTTGGTTGAATACATGTAACCTATAACACCCAATATACTATAACATCCAAATTTTGAATATATTACATTTAATTTTTTCCTGTTACCATGTGTAATAAAAATTAATTTAAGTACATTTACATATAAAACAATTTCCATACCAATAAAATTCATTTAATATATTTAAGTTCTCCACTGTAACATAGGATTTTCTTGGTTGCATGTATAATAATTTGGATCCTCTACGCTCCCCAAGCCAGCCTTCCCCAATACACACATCTGACAATAGACAGTACATATCCCCACCAGGGGGACAAGTAACAGGCCAGTTGGGTTAAATTCATTTTATTTTATTTATTTATTTATTTATTTAGGGTTTTACGTCGCTTTGAACACTGTACAGGTCATATCACGACGGGTAGTTGGAAGGGCAGAGGAAACCAGTACATACAGTTCGTCAGGGTTCTGTACTGTAAACTGCTGACCAACGGCAAGCAACTACCAGCTTTCCCACTTGAGGCCGTGCCGGGAACCGAACCTGTGATGTCATTCTATTGTTAAAAGTGTGCATTTTTTTAGTTAATGCACACTTTTTTGTTCTAATTTACAGATACCTGAAACAGTCAAATGCTTTTGCAAGAACCTTGAGATAAATGCTATAAACTGAAAAAATAAATCTGAAATAAAGGAATTCATCAATAGGATGACATAAAAATTGTGTATTAATTCTAGTTAAACAGTTGAATTATCCAGTTAATTTTCCCAAAAAGTGATCAGAGGTTTATTCCTGCTATCCATTTTAGAGTAGAAACTCTACAGAATAGAAATACCAGAAACCAATATCAATACATGGGCCATTATACAAAGGCCAATTATAAATAACCACTAATCAGGTACATTGAGATTTAGGTTAATTGGTTTGTCAAGAGTTTCTAAAACAATTCCATAAAAGTGTAGTATTTCAGGGGGATGTATCCAAAAGTGTGTGAGCTTTAAGTTCGGTAAAGTAATCAAAAGTGTGCCTCACTGGGAAAATAATCCACACTTTTCCTAGTGCGTTATTTTCCCAGTAAGGCACATTTTTTCATACTTTACCTATCACATATTGTCTACTTAGTGCAAATTGTTAATGATGTTATTATTACTCTACTACACAGACTCATTAACATGAAAAGTTACTATTCAGCAAAAGAAAAACACATTCCTTTCAAATCTCTTGTACATAATTATGCCCCTGTGTATTCAATGAGTCAGGTGTATAATTTGTTTGAAAAAAACATTTACTGTGAGATTCCCCATCTTGTTGGATTATGAAATTATTTATAGAGCTTATTCGTATTCACCATTGGAAGATAATAAAACCTTATGCACATAAAACTTGAGGCATATGTTCCCTTAGAGGCAGAAAACTCAGTAGACAAAGACAATTTAAACTAAGGACATATGACATTAATAACTGTATTAAGTGAAATGTATGACTTTAGTATGAAAACGTCAAAAGGTAAATTAAAATAAACTTTAAACGGGAGTTATTTTATTTAATCATTGGTGAATAATGGAAGATACTATCTGCAGTGATAATAAACTTACTCATGTCACCCCAAAACAAAGACTCCAGGAAAGCAATTCTGAAAACATCTGTATTTTTCCATTAGTTAAATCTGTCGCTAAAGTTCACACGTCCAGCATTGTGGAAATGGGATTAAATTCAATATACAGTACGACCAAAAGTGAGATTTGTTGGCTAATTCAGCACAAGAATATGGACTATGATTCACTTCAAAAGATGTGTGATAAGGCATTCTTTACCAGAATACATTTGAAAACAGATCAGGACTTGGTTACTTTAGCCTTTGTCATGAAAATGAGACATATATCTTTGAAAAGTGGTAAATCGAAGATATTTCATGCCAGACTAAAATACTTATGCCAAGCAAGGTTTTCACTATCTCTATCAAATGTATCTGTGGCTATAGCAAATGTTCACATTTCACTGCATTATAGTAGAAAACGTAAGTTTGGCAAAGCTTGGCGGTATCTGGAAATGGCTAAATCACAACTGGAGCATACATTAGTGAATGAATGGGATGCAGTAGTATATATGAGGCAAGCGCAATTCTACAGTTTTTATGCCCATTTATACCCTAAATGTAGGCAAAGGTTTTACAAACTGCATCCGAATTCACTGCTATGGCTATTCAATATGCTTTAACTTCTATTGATGTAAATACTTACAGTGTTCAAAATTACTTACTTCAGATGGCTTTTTGCAAGTTACATATGCCTGTTGCAGCATCTACAGATTTCTTTGATCACACAGACATCATTCTCCAACATGCAAGAGTGTGTTCTTTGACTGAAGAGTGTATATTGGAGGTAGAAATCATCTTGAAAAGTATAATCTGTAAGGAGTGTCCTGATTGCCACATTCAAGGTGATAAATATGCTGCATGGATGTACACAGCAATGCGAAGGGCACAGTTACAGCTGAAAAGGAAGCAATATGAGGATGTTCTGTTGTCTGTCACAAAGGGCTGGAATTACATGTCAGTGTTTAAGGATAGCAGTAGTCGGCGTTATGACGAAATCTACATGATTCTGGATCAATTTCCCATTGTCTTAAATGAGATACAATCCTTGGTGATTGAGAAAATTGGCTACAGGAGCTGTGCCTTACCAAGACATTGTGTATATTCTTGTAGAATACCTAGTTCTAGTGATCTAGAAACATCCCAAGATTGCATAGATGAGTTATCCGCTTTCATCGGTGCAAGTAACTGGTCTGGTGACAAATAGTATATGAGTGATGTGGTTTAGTTATCTATGTTTCATTTTTACTGTTATCTCACTGTAAGTCACGTGACACAAAGTTTACGGGGTCTCCATACATTGAAAGGATTGGAATTGTTGAATAGAATTTAATATTTATTTTTAATTGAAAATGAAGTCAGAAGAAGGGAACAAGGCAACCTTTTCCCATTGGCCTAGATTCGTTACTTTGTTTGCGACCCAGGCATGGATTTCGCTGCAGTGCTTGCCGGAGTCCAAAGCTAGCAAGAATGCAGTTTTGAGAGTGAGATGTTTGAGGTCTGTGTCTTTCATAGGCTCAAAGGGTGCTTTTGTGAGCTCATTAAGAACAACAGAAAGGTTCCACTTAGGGAGATTTCTGGAACTTTTGGGATGATCCCTATGGAAACTGGTGAGCAACCTATGAAGGTCTTCATTATGTGCAATATGTTGGCCCATTGGGCCCAAGGTGTCAACAATGGCAGTCCTGTATCCATCAATGGTCGAGGGGCGCCTGTTTAGGTCTTGGTATAGGTACATGAAAATATCAGAGATTTGTTTCACAGATAGAGTGGAGAAATCCACCGAATTTTCTCTCTTTCAAATAGGGCCCACTTTGACTTGTAGATAGTCCTTGTTCATGACCGTTGAGGGGCAGCAATTCTCTCTGCCACCTCCACAGAGAAGCCTTGTTTTTGGAGTTGTCCACTCCTAGACACCAGGCGTGGAAGTTGAGATGTTGTAGATTGCTGTGGAACACATGAAGGTGGGACTGTTTGAGAAGGGTTGTTGACACTGGTAGTTGTAGTCGGATCTCTGTTGAGAGCTGCACTAGGTCCCAAAACCAGGGCATCCCTGGCCACCCTAGGGCTATCACTATGATCAGGCAGTGGCATTGCCTGATTTTTTGGAGAGCCGTTGAGGGTAAGCATAAGCAGTAAGAGCCGTCCAATTTATGTTCAGAGCATCTATGTCCCAGGCCTTTGGGTCTGGGATAGGAGACATGTATAGAGGGAGTTTGTGGTTCAGATGAGTGGCAAACAGGTCTACATGAGGAGTGAACCACTTGTGGCAGATCTGTTTGAACACCTGTGGATGCAGTGACCACTCCGTCGACTGCACTTGGTTGGACCTGGATAGGAGGTCGGCCATCACATTCAGACACCCTGGAATGTGTCTGGCTTTCAATGTTATGTGATAATGATGGCACCATGTCAAGATCTTCCACAGGAGCGCACACATCTCTGCTGAGTGAGTTCCTCCTTGTTTGTTTATGTAGGCTACCACTGTTGAGTTGTCTGTTGCAACTAGAACTGTTTGGTTTTGACACTGGTCCTTGAACCTTCGGAGGGCCAGTGAAACCGCCTTCAACTCTAGGATGTTTATGTGTAGCCTTTTCTCCTGATCTGACCACAGACCCTTTGTAGAACTTTGTTCTAAGTGAGCGCCCCAACCTTCGTTTGAGGCGTCTGTAAAGAGTTGGATACTGTGGTCTTTGGGATGAAGGTCTGCGCCTTTCATCACGTTTACAGGATTCTGACACCAGTCCAGGTGTGCAGAAATGGCCTCTGTCCAAGGCAGTCCAATGACTGAGGATATCTCCAGTGCTCCTTGAGATGAAATTGAAAGGGGCTCATGTGAAGGCGTCCCTCCGGGACCATCTTCTCCGTTGAGGCTAGCAACCCAATTAGAGACATCAAATATCTTGCAGTTGAGTCGTAGGATCAAATCCTGGAGTTTGAGCCATCTCTCTTGAGTGGGTTTTACAAGGGCTGAATCTAGGTGGTACTCGTAGCCCACGAACGAAAACACCTGAGTAGGATTCAGTTCTGACTTTTCCTGGTTTATGATCCACCCCAAGGACTGAGTTAGATCTACCACTGCCTGTGTGTTCACTAGGGTTTCCTCCTGTGACTGGGACCTGATCAGCCAGTCGTCCAGGTATTGGTGAAGTCTGAGTCCTCTGGAGAGGGCCATGAGCTTGACTTCCTTTACGATCATTGTAAAGACCTGGGGCGCTGTGGCCAGTCCGAAAGGAAGGGAAGTGAACTGGAACACCGGAGACCTGTGGCAAAATCTGAGATACTTCCTTGAGTTTGGGTGGATGGGGATGTGAAGGTAGGCATCCGATAGATCGACGATACCCATTCCCCTGGAATCAGGGAGGTCCTGATGGACTCTGGAGTTTCCATTTTGAATTTTTCTACATGTAGAAAGTGTTGAGCCTGCTTAAGTCTATTACTGGCCTCCACCTTTGGTGAGGCTTGGGGACTAGAAACAGGTGACTGTAAAACCCGAGAGATTTTACATTTTCCACCCTTTCGATAGCGTTCTTTGACAGAAGAGACTGGATGCACTCGGCCAGAGCTTGGTCTTTTTGAAGGGCCTTGTATTCTGATATTATCAGAGGAAATCTGACCAAGTTTAGTTTTGAGAGGAATGGCAGTACGTAGCCATTGGTTTGTTTATTTGGGGTTTAACGTCGCTTTCAACACTGTACAGGTCATATCACGACGGGTAGTTGGAAGGGCAGAGGAAACCAGTACATAGAGTTTGCTAGGGTTGTGTACTGTAAACTGCCGACCAACGGCAAGCAACTACCAGCTTTCCCACTTGAGCCCGTGCGGGGATTGAACCCCAGCCTTAGAGGTGGGAGGCGAGAGTGTTACCACTCTGCCACCGTGGCCCCGACGTAGCCATTGGTGATAATGTTTAACATGTTGGATGAACAATGGTTTCCTTTCCAGTCTCTTCTGAAAGAACGGAGGCGACCTCCTACTGGTGGACTGATGGAGGCTTTGGAGGAGTCATTGGGAAGAGGGGTTTCCACGCCCCCTTCCCCTATTGTGGGGTCGAAAACGACCCCTGGAGCCTCTGAAGTTTTGTTTTCCTCTGTTTGAGGAAAACGATTGGTTACTGCTTTGTGAGGAATTGCCCCCATAGGGGCGTTTCCTGTAGGAGCCTCTTTTCTTGTGGGGACCACGAAAGGGCTTATTCTGGTAGGGTTGGAAACCCTGAGAATCTTTTGAGGTCCCTTTTTTAAGAAGGAAGTCCTCACCTTCCTTGACTGAGATTTGAATAATGAAGACGGCCAAAAGTACACATTCCTGAGCTCCTGGCGTCTGGTTTCTCCTAGATGAGGTTGTAACAGGGTCATCAAGCAAGCAAGCCAGTATTGCCCATTGAATAAAGCTCCCTCTGGAGAATATGGGCAAGGGATTTACTGAGGTAAGTCAAGGCTCTGTGCTGGATTAAGATGGTCTTGTTCCACAGATCCAGACACTCACAGGCTTCCTCATAACCACGTTTCGCTGCCTTTTCAGGGTCGGCACCTTTTTTGATTTGTGATTTGACCTTCTTGAAGGTCGACTTCAAACTATGCTGACACTTTTCCAGAGTGGAACTGCAGGAAGAAGAAGTCTTGGCAAAGGTAGTAGCGAAATTGAGTGTGGAAATGTTTTGTCTCGCTTGATGTTCCAATTCTTTAAGAATTGGAAGAGGAACCTTGCCCATAGGAGCCCCAGAGGGCTTAGGAGAAATACAGATCTTCGCAAAGTCTGTATTTAGTTCCTGAATTTTGTCTTCATAACAAGGTTGACCTACCTTGTACCACTTGGCAGTGGAGGGAGGGGCTTTGATGTACTTACCCTCTGGTAAATTTGCTGCCTGGAAGTCCTGATCAAATTTATCAAAGGCATCCTTTATGTTAGACTTAAGAGGCAGCATAGAGGAAGGACCCCTTGGTCTAAGTTCTTGCCTGCCTTTCTCATCATCAGGGCCCATGACCGCAGTGGAAGACCTAGGTAAGGAATCCCTAGGATCAGGCAATCTTAGGATGCGTCGAAACGTATCCACCTCCTCAGCATATTGTGAACGGATGTCAGACAGGGCTACTTCCCTATAATAAGGAGGGTCAGGGTCATGTTGAGGATGCTCTTGATCAGGGTAAGACTTCCTAGAGGGCTTAGGAGACCAATGCTTACGTTCAGGGGACTGATCCTCTCCAGAAGATGAGGGTAAGAATCTGGACCTCGACTTATGTTTAGATTTATCAGAGTGCTTCTGAGGTCTGCTCGAGACAGGTTGAAGGTCATCCGAGGGGTCAGAATAGTGATCCGAGGCTGAGCTCGGCACCACATCAAAATGCTTGTGAGAATGAGAAGACTTTTTTGGTTTAGTCGAGGCCACCCTCGAGGGTTCCTCGACTGAGCTCAGTGGATGACCCGAGGTGTCATCGACGCGACTATCATAAGAGTCGAGACGAGGAGGTAGTTCTGGGCCATAATCAACATCCATCGACTCAACAGCACTCGTTTTCGAGGGATCCAGATCTTTTGAATGAAATGGGTTTTGTTTAGAAGCTGAAGAAGAGGTCTGATCCACCTCCACTTGCTTTGATTTTTGTAAAGATTTTTGAAAATCTTCACGAAGACTATTGAATGCTTCTAACATGCTGGCTTGAAAAGCCCCCATCTTTTGATCAATCTGTATATCAAAACGAGATCCCAAGGACTTCTCGAGGTTGGATTGAACTTTAAGCTGTAAGGTTGTACCTGGAGTAGAGGGTACAGTACGAGCTGGCGTTCGAAGAGGTAACGCCTCGAAAGCAAGAGGATGAGGTCGAGGGGGAGAAGTAAAAAGGCGTTCGGCAGCAACTTCAAGTTCTGCATGAGAGCCCCCGAAGGAGTCAATCGAATTGTCACCCAATAATTCGGCATCTAAGTCATCATTTTTGTCAGATTTTTCAGATTTCTTGTCGCCCCTCTTTATGTACCTTTTCCTGTGGGTAATTTTAGTTTGCTGCTCTTCAGTGAATGAAGCGCAGATATTACAAGGTGACAATAAAGTGACGCAGGGATCATCTCCCTTACCCGCCTCTCTGCAGGTAGGGCAGTAGTTGTGTACATTGAGGGAATGATAGAAATGTTGACACTTCGATGCTCGAGGTTTATCTTTGATAATTTGATGAGAAGACATGTTTGAACGCAATAAAAAGAACGCGAGGAAGTGAGCCGATCGCATAAAGCCTAGTCGAGGCGAACTCATAACAGCTTAAAATATAGAGAAATACCTAGTCGACAGTGGCAAAAATTAGGTATTATGTGCTATACAGATTAATACAAGGAATGACCGAATATGGACATACAACAAACAATATAAACTGAGATATAAGTAGAAAACAGTAGTAAAAACTTCCCAAAGATTCGAATATGGAGGCGGCCAACGAGAAAGGGGACAACATAAAGAGGAAATCACGTGACGACAACCTGAGGCTATGGCCAACAATAAATGTCTGTTTTTCTTAGACGTTGGCCGTGATGCCTGGCGGCAACCCAAGGACAGCATTCAGTCCCACATGGTAAGCTATTGTAGCGCAATAAAATATACTATAAGGACACCCAAAATCTTTACAAATTGCTGGCGACCTGCCTCGCAGAGCAAAAGACTAGGAGGCGATAAGCCTTTTCACTGCTCAGCTAAACTTTGGAAGTGGCAGACTGCAAAGGTAATCCAGCAAGTCACCGACTCGGTTGCCAGAATATCAAGCATGTCCGATATCTCCGCGATCCTATGACAGAGGATGGCAACCATTCATATACTCCCCTTACAAGTGGCCACAAATGGATGGTCAAGCTAGAAGGATCCACTAAAGCCTGCCATTGAAGCAACTGGATATAAAGAACCAGGAAATTATACCATAAAATGTTAATATGTATATCACTGTTTAAACATGACATAAGTTTCCATAGATACTGATCCATCTGAAAATTCTGATTTTGAAACTTCGAGCCTGTTTTTATGTAAATAAAAATTTTTGGTCAACTGGCCACCATTTTACCACTTTTAGAGTATTTGCCAGGGTAGTTTTAGCCAGTTACAAGAAAATAGCTCATACCACACAGCCTGGGGAAATACTGTTGGGAAACCATGAGATATAGAAAACGTGAAAAGGCACAACTGATAAGGGGTCTTTTAGAACAGACATTTTAAGTTATGTAAAGGTACAGGAAATAATCCTTCAGGAATAGATACTGTATGTAAAAACAAAGTATCCAAGCATGATATTTAATGGCAAAATCAGAGCATTAAGTGGTCAACTAAAACTTATGAAGCTGTAAAATTTTTTAATTAATCTAATTATTAAATAGAGGATTGCAGTTAATCAAGATAGCACAAATAAGTAAAAGTATATACAACAAGACCACTGCCGTGGTATGATCTCCCGCCGCACTACATCAAAAAGTAGGTGAACAACATATTTGACAAAACTCCTTTAAATTGAATAGTTTTGCTGTTATAAATTATTTAAATCAAAAAAGTTAAAGTAGCTATTACTGAGCTAGCTATGGACCTACAGCTTTCAAAATTTACAATGAGTTATTTGAAAAAAATTGGCTAAGTACAATACTTTTAAGAGATAATTCGCATTTACTCATTTTGAGTAGGTGAGTAATTATCTACGGGTCTGAAACTTCACCATGTGAAAGCTCTCCCAAAAGTAGATGAATGAGTTATTTGAGAAAAATTGGCTATCTGCAATACTTTTAGAGATAATTCGCATTTACTCATTTTGAGTAGGTGAGTAATTAGCTATGGGTCTGAAACTTCACCAAGTGAAAGCTCTCCCAAAAGTAGGTGAATGAGTTATTTGAGAAAAATTGGCTATCTGCAATACTTTTAGCGATAATTCGCATTTACTCATTTTGAGTAGGTGAGTAATTAGCTATGGGTGTGAAACTTCACCAAGTGAAAGCTCTCCCAAAAGTAGATGAACGAGTAATTTGATAAAAATTGGATACCCGCAATACTTTTAGAGATAACTAGATTGGGCCAACTCAGCACCAACATATCCCCAGACAGGTCATCACTCACGCCACAGGTTTTGATCGGGAATTTTTTAAAACATAATTACCCATTATTATATGAACTTCAGCACATCAATCTACTCTGTTTATATCTTCCCAAGGAAGATGGTGTATCCCCAGACGCCGAATACATAACTCAAATTATATTTTCAATCTTCCTGCAATGATAACTCTAAACCTATTTTCAAAGTATTTAAATGATTGATGGATTGAATGTCCATTCTAAAATAATAATCCCAAAAGAGCATATCTGTTTCTATATTTGTTGACAAATAAAATATTATTTTTAACTCAACTCATCATACTTTTCAATCTTCCTTCAAAGTATTTAAATGATTGATGATTCAATGTCCATTCTAAAATTCATAATCCCAAAAGCGCATATCTGTTTCTATATTTGTTCACAAATAAAATATTATTTAAAAAAAAATTATTTATATTATTATTTTATTATATTATTTTTAGAATTTGCAAATTGTTTTCAGTTATTCATTTCCTCTATACCTATATATGTGGTCCATATATATGCAACCTAAATATGTGACACAATCTCAGTTCTGACTCCCCTTTGTGTTATATGTAATGAAGCCCACCACCTCCCACCCCCACCCCTTCTCCACACCTCTCTCACTATTACACAAGATCTGCAACCCCATTGAGTTCTTTGTTTCTCATCTGATATCATTAAATACCTTTGTTTATTTAGTGTCACTCAATATAGCTGGAGGTCCCAGAGGTGGGTGGGGGGAATCCGGGTGGGGGATGTGGGTTGGGACTACAAAGAGATGGGAGTGCTACAGCATAAATGGTAAACAAACAATCTATATAAAAGGGGTACTCAAATACAAAAAGAATTGAGAATTTTAAGTATGTGATTATCAACTGAAATGAGTTCATAACTGTAGGAGCTGTGTCAAAATTAACTGAGGCAAGTTGAATAAAACTGGGCTAGTTGAGGGTTAAAAATCCCCTAGTTTTACTACATAAGGATATAATTTCATTAATATTGGGACTTAAAGCTCACTTAAAGTGTCCATTTTGTCTACTTGAATATGTTTAACCAGTTTCATTTTAAAAAGTTAAAAACTCAGCAAGCAGAGGTATAACACACAAAAATAAGTTCTTAAAAGACTAAGATAGCCATAACATTATTAATATTCAAAATTTAAATAGACAGGCATTTCCTTTTAAAAATTCAAAGATTTCAGCTCTATAACCCACATAGTTTGACAGTTACTGGGCTTTAAAGTGGCATAATGTCCATAAATTGGGTTTCTGTGGGCATTTTACAATTGTTAAAGAGACCTTAGCAATTAAACTACAGATCTGAAACTTTTTGGGGGACATACATAACAAACAAAAATTATATATAATACAGTTTAAGACTTGTCACACTAAGCATTTCCAAATAACAGGCCAAAATACGGAAAAAATGTCAAAAAAGGCACTTGGGCGAGTGTCTATGGCCCTCATACACAGGTTAAATGTCTACTAAAAACCTTGATTTTCGGCATATGTAAAAAGGACATAATAATGCATTCCCAGATGGGATTTCAGCTCCATCAATCACATAGTTTAACAGTCACAGGGCTTAAAGGTGGTAAAAAGTCCAAATATTGGGTCTCTGTGGGCCTTTTAGAGATCTCGATGTGGCTTTCAAATTAGAGCTTCAGACTTAAAATTTGTTACATACTAAGATTACACATAGAATATGTATCTAATAAAGTTTGAAACTTCTCAGACTTACCATTTCGAAGTTACAGAGCAAAATATGTGAAAAATGTCTTAAAAGGGTCACTCAGGTGGGTGTTTAAGGTCCTCATACACAGGTTAAATGTCTACTTGAAGCCTTGATTTTTGGCACATGTAAAAAGAACATAATAATGTATTCCCAGATGAGATTTCAGCTCTATCAGTCACATAGTTTAACAGTCACAGGCCTTAAAATTGGCAAAAAGTCCAAATACTGGGTCTTTATGGGGCCTTCTAGAGACCTAAATGTGGCCTTCAAATTAAAGCTTCAGACTTAAAATTTGTCACATACTAAGATTACACATAGAATATGCATCTACTACAGTTTGAAACTTCTTAGACTTACCATTTCCAAGTTACAGGGAAAAATATGTGAAAAATGTCTAAAAATGGTCACTCGGGTGGGGATTTATGGTCCTCATACACAGGTTAAATGGCACATATATAAATAACATACTAATATCTTCCCAGATAGGATTTGAGCTCTATCAGTCACATAGTTTGACAGTCACAGGGCTTAAAAGTAGCAAAAAGTCCAAATATTGGGTCTTTGGGAGCCTTTTAGAGACCTCAATTTGACCTTCAAAATTAAAACTTCAGACTTAAAATCTGTTACATACTAAGATTACACACAGAATATATATCTAATACAGTTTGAAACTTCTCAGACTTACCATTTCCAAGTTACAGGGAAAAAGATGTGAAAAATGTCTTATAAGGGTCACTCGGGTGGGTGTTTATGGTCCTGATACACAGGTTAACTGTCTATTAAAGGCCTAAATGTTGGGGCACATATAAGAAAACACATAGATATATTCCCAGATGATATTTAACTTAGATGAGAGACATAGTTTGAAAGCTACAGTGCTTGAAAGTGGCAAAAAGTGCATAAATTGGGTCTCTGTGGGCACTTTTGAGACCTTAAGTCGACCCCTTTGGGTAAACCTACAGCCCTAAAATTTTCTACAGACAAGGATTACATATCAAAGTTATACCTAGCGCAGTTTGAGACTCATCAGAATTACCACTTCCAAATTATAGGGCAAAATATGTGAAAAGCATAGCAAAAAATCCCTAAGTGGGGGTATTTATGGGCCTCAAACACAATTTTCTCCTCAACTTAAAGTCGTGATTTTCGGCACATGTACTAAGAACATATTAATGTGTTGTCAGGTAAAATTTCAGCCAGCTGAGCATCATAGTTTGTGACCTACAGGGCTCTACATGGCCAAAAGTCCAATTTCTGACCTTAAGGTGGCCATAAGTTCTTTTTTACTGGGAGTTTAAGGTCACCTTAAAATAGGGATCTTCCTTTGGGCACCCTTAACATGTGTACCAAGTTTGAAAAAAAAATTAATTTGTTTTTGAGTTATCGCGTCCACAAGGAAATTTCTACGGCGGCAGCGGCGCGACGGACCTGAATCCAATATATCCCCGACTTTCGTCTGGGGATATAATTAGCATTTACTCACTTTGAGGAGGTGAATAATTAGCTACAGTTCTGAAAATTCACCAAGTGAAAGCTCTCCCAGAAGTAGATGAATGATTTAAAAAGTAGATGAACAACTTATTTGAGAGAAATTGTGTAGCTGCAATACTTTTGAAGATATAAGGCATTTACTCATTATGGTTATCATTAAAAATTGACAAAGTAGCTATTACGGTTTGCAAGATATTTGTCATTTTTCACATTTTCACCAAAAGTAGCAATAAAGTAGCCATTACTCACTTGTACATTGAGCAACAGTTGTGAAACTTAAATATGTTACAGTTCACAAAAAAGTAGATGAACAACTTATTTGAGAGAAATTGTGTAGCTGCAATACTTTTGAAGATATAAGGCATTTACTCATTATGGTTCTCATTAAAAATTGACAAAGTAGCTCTTACTCACCAAGCTATGGAGATACACTTCCAAACTAGTGACCATGTTATAGCTGTGGAGATAGTAGCTGAACAACATATTGGAACAAAATTGTGTAGCTGCAATACTTTTGAAGATATAAGCCATTTACTCATTACGGTTATCATCAAAGTAGCTATTACTCAGTTAGCTATGGAGTTACAGCTGTGAAAATTCACAATACAGTATATCCAAAAGATAGGTGAACAACATATTCGACAAAAATCCTCTATATTCAATAGCTTTTGAGTTATAAGTGACTTGCTCAATGGTCAAATGTTAAACTTAGTATAGCTATTACTCAGTTAGTTATGTTGCTACACCTTGGACACCTCACCATGATATAGTACATGAAGGAGTTGTTGAACAACATATTTCAGGCCAATATTGTAAGTAACAGTTACAAAGACAAAATCAATTTACTCATTTTGCTCATTGTTAATAACAGAAAATAGCTATTACTCACTTAGCTATGAAGATAGAACCCTAAAAATGGTACCATCTTGTAGGCATGGAGAAAGTAGCTGAACAACGTATTTTACAGAAACACTCTAAATGCAGTCGTTTTGGAGTTATGAGCACTTTACTCAAAGTAGCCACCATTGCTATTACTCACTTAGCTATGGTCCTAGGTGTGAACTAACAGCATCAAATGAAAGGACATAAGCAATAAGGTAATAAAAAACATTGAAAAGGCCAAGGAGAAACAACCAGTGTGATGTACAGCCCTTTATAAAAGCGTGACACACACTCCATAACACACGAACACACGCACGGAATGCGTTTTATAATCTCCCGCCCGGCCGGCGGGAGATAATAATCAATTGCAGCAATCTATATGGCTCTGTGATAGGAGAAATATATCTCAAATGTGGCAGTAGAAAACATCTTGGCAAAGCCAAAGGTCACATGACTCCGTATACTTTCTGGTTCTGAGACATAGCGGGGACCAGATGTTAAAGGTCAACATCACTACGGCTATATCAAAGGTCAAATCAAGATCACACTTTAATGCTGCAAGCCTACATCCCCACAACCAATATCCCTGCCAAGTATCAATTTCCTTCACCTTACAGTTTCTGAGATATAGCCATGACAAAAATTTAAGAAAAGTAACATATTTCTTCTTATTTAAATGAACACTTTTATTGCACTTCTTTACAATATGTACATGAGGTTACAAGATTTACACTAACAAAACTCATTAACATTTTTATAAATCATAGACACTGTACATGAAGTTGTATGATTAGCAATAAATAGACTGAAGGTAACTTGTTTTCATTCACTTGTTATTAATATTGACGGAGCTGGTAAAGAATCAGCACTACAAACTATTTAGGCCTCAACATCCATCTCTACCATTTGCCCACTTTAATTCTCAACAGGGATTTGAAAACTCCAATCTCAGACGTTAGACGTGGTGGCAACTAGGAAATTAATCTAAGAAATTCTAAAAATTTCATACATTTAGGCGATTATGATACAAATATTTTTATAAAATCTCCACACAACACTACATTTATACTTTCATTTCACCATACTTGCGTAAACATAAGGCCAAGATAAATATACCACAGCATAACCACAGTAAATGATAAATTTCCATGGAAATAACCACAGTATAACCACAGCGAATGATAAATTTCCATGGAAATAACCACATCATAACCACAGCAAATGATAACTATCACTGGGGGGATAATGAAGTACCTTCTGATTAACAATGCTTCACAACTACAAAACAGCTTTGGAAATGCAAAAAAAAAAAAATCTCTCTGAAACTGAAACTTTTGATGATGAAGATCACACAAAAGAATAGAAGTGTAAAATTAATTAGAAAATTGCAGCAACTGAGCTTGGGTCATTTGAAGCATTACAAATTCAAAGTTCTGCAGTAAAAAATTACAAATAACCTTGTGTAATTGTCCATCCCATCAAACAGGTTCTTTGCAAACATTGGATAGCAATAATGACCAAAAAAAAAACCAGTGTATACAAACTGATGACAATACCAATCCTTAACAAATTAAGTTGGCTTTTCTTGCCCTGTTTTATGCAATCTCCACCCATACATGACACATCTCCCCTTGCCCAGACACATATGCTCCGATACTGGATGGTAGCACTTAATACATTACAAATATTTGACAATAAAGATTAATAAAGATCCCCAGCCCTTAATGCCTGTGGTGTGTCTCTTTCTTGTGCCCTTAAAAACAAATGTTCACTTATAAACAATCATTCATGCCTTAAAGCCCTTTTTACCAGTTTTCCATGATACCGTTGCCCTCACCATCCCCACTCTACTACCCATCCCAGAAGAACACATGGTCACCTCTTCTCGTCCCACTTTGAAGACTGTCCTCTCATCCACCATATAACCGTTGATTCATGTGGTGTCACCTTTTCTTGCCCCGTCTAACAACTGTCCACTCATCATCAGCTTCATTATCCTCATTTCCAGCTTCCATGGAATTTTCTATAATAAAATAAATACCATGGATTCAGATAAGTCTGCACATCATTTAGTTGTACTTGTTATTACAAAACACTTCTACATAAGCAGGATATCCATACAACGGGGCAAAGGAAAAACTGCAGATTTACTTCTGCATGAAATGGAGTTCTACTTAACAAAGCTACACTCACAATGGGTTAAAATTAGTGTTGGTATCGAATTATTATATATATATCGATATCAAACCAAATTTTTGCCTTCTGTATCGATTAATATTGAAATATCGGATCATAGATGTTTTCCGAGAGAGACCTTCCAAACTCTTGCAAGTTTTAGTAGTTTCCCGAAATGTAAACAAAAATGGTGTTTCCGCTTTAGCGGTAAGTGAACATTGACAAAAATGATATGAAAAGCAATATATTCCTCAAATTTTGTATTTCATTTGAATGGAAAACGACTTAATTGCATCTATTAAATAGTATGTTCCAATATTGATATTGTAACCTACATTATCGATATCAGCATATTTAGCAAGAATTGTTACATATTTCAATATCGATACACAATACCAATACTAGTTAAAATGTATTGATTTTTTTTTATTATTTTGAAAACTAGCACCTTGAGACAATGCTTTTATCACCTTGTATTTCAGAAATGCTTCAATTATATAAATTATTTTTGAGTTTCACTTTTATATATTTGGTCCTTTGCACCAATGTGAAAATAGTTCTAGCCAGATCCTATTGGTGTCTCAATGGTTCTTCATGAAATACTGACATTGTACTGACCTGTTTCTGTATTACCAGCAGCCTCTGCAGAATGCTGGCTTGGTTCACTTGTGTCCTGAAACCACACCAGTGTTCATTTAGTACATTCAATACATTAAACAACCATGATTGTGGCGTATGTTCTAAATCAGAATGCATGACATCGTAATAATTCTGTAAAATTTAGACACGGAATCCTATACCTAGTAAGATACTTACTCTGAGATTAACTGTTACTCTCACACTGTGACATTTAGTTATTCTGACAAAAAAATTGTAAAGTATGTCTTTGGTTAAAATGATTCTATGCAGTTCAATAGCTTAAAGGGTGTTTTCATTTTGTATAAATTTGCAACACTGAATCTGATATTATTAACATCAGTATACCTGTAATAACATTTTCTGGAACTTAGACATAGTTTTTTTTTTAGAATTTTTCCTCAGTCTGAGAATTATTGTTAAAGAAAGGATGATGTTCTGTCATGACTGAGAATTATTATTAAAGAAAGGATGATGTTTTGTCATGACTGCATGAATGAAAATAATTTAAGAACTAGATGAATGCTTTTGCTAACAAAAGCGAAGCGTCCCTGAGAGTTTAAAATGCCTTGTGGTTTTAATAAGCATGCTGTAAAGCTAAGAATGCACAAAGCTGTACCGTACTGTTACATAAACCAACCCCCTTAGTGATATCATGACAGGGAAAATCCTACAAAGGTCTTCTTTAATTAACATAAACAAGCGTTGTAGACATAGACAAGCTGGAGAAAGTGTTGTACATTGGATGTAGAACATTGGATGTAACTTTAGTAAATTTTGTGTAAATGTTACAAAGCATTTCAGTAACGAGTATTGATAACTTCATATAATCATATAATATAATTATATAATCATGTGTGCAAGTATGTATTGCTATTTAGATTGTCCACAGGGTTTTGCAATAGGTTTTAATACATTGTGAAAGCATAAAAGCAACAATAAAGGCAAAAGCTATTTCATGACCCCAGTTTGACTCATACATGGGGGTCAGGAGGTAAAACTAACCGGCTAAATAGACTGTCCACATATGGTTTCTGAATACCTCTTAATACATTCCGAAGCTATAATAGCAACAATGAAGGAGATATCAGGTTAAAAACTCCAAAACAGCTATTTTTACCCCAGTTTGACCCATAAGGGGGGTGGGGGGGTCGGGTGGTAAAACTGACCGGCTACTTAGACTCTCCACATATGCTTTCCCAATACTTCTTAATACATTCTCAATCTATAAAAGCAACATTAAAAGAGATATAAAACAAAAACTCGAAATCAGCTATTTTATGACCCCAGTTTGACCCATGGGGGGGAGGGATCAGGGGATAAAAGTGACCAGCTATTTAGATTCTCCACATATGCTTTCCCAATACCTCTTAATACATTCTGAAGCTATAAAAGCAACGATAAAGGAGATATAAGGCAAAAACTCCAAAGCAGCTATTTTATGACCCCAGTTTGACCCATAAGGGGGGGCCGTGGGGTAAAACTGACCGGCTATTTAGACTCTCCACATATGCTTTCCCAATACCTCTTAATACATTCTGAAGCTATAAAAGCAACAATAAAGGAGATATAAGGCAAAAACTCAAACTCAGCTATTTTATGACCCCAGTTTGACCCATAAGGGGGGGCCATGGGGTAAAACTGACCGGCTATTTAGACTCTCCACATATGCTTTCCCAATACCTCTTAATACATTCTGCAGCTATAAAAGCAACAATAAAGGAGATATAAGGCAAAAACTCAAAATCAGCTATTTTATGACCCCAGTTTGACCCATAAGGGGGGCCGTGGGGTAAAACTGACCAGCTATTTAGACTCTCCACATATGATTTCCTATTACCTCCCAATACATTTTATGGCTAAATTTAAGGCTCTCAGATTGGAAGGTGTGAGGAAATCACCCATAAATGAGACATTTTTCAAGGGATTGCTCCCAAAATCTAATCAGCTCGCGTTTTCGATAGTATGAACAGGTGTGTCAAAGCATAAGGCTGTGTAGCAAGTAGTTTTTCCTGAACTGTGATGACGGGGGGGTGTACTTAAAAAAATTGTTTTTGATCATGTGACCTTCATAAAGGTCAAAGGTCAAATTTAAGCATGCAGAAAAATTTTCCCACGCCTAAGGTATATAAGTGCCAAATGTGGTTTGAATCCTTCTAATAATAAGGGAGATATTCAAGGGAGACCATAATGCGGCGGCGGCGGTGGCGGCGAGGAAACTGAGGTGAAAACAAATAAGCGCCCTTTCAGGGACGCTTAATTACAACAAGCATTTTTATGCAGAATATTGTTACTGTGTCGTACTACTAACCCCCCATACCCTCATTGTATTGTTCTTCTGGATAGGCCCAATTCATATTCACATTATAGCACACTGTGTACTTCCTGTGCATCTTTACCTACTCACACCATGTCTTCATTGTGCACTTCCTGGGCTGGTATTCACAAAATGGACCAAGCTCAAGTTAAGTTAAATATCAGCTCAAGTTTACAGCTGTTTATACTAAACCTGAGCTAATTTTTGGCTAAACCTGATATCCATCCCTTTTGTGAATACAGCCCCTACAAATCTTTATTTACTGTCACCATGCCCTCACTGTGTACTTCCTGTGAATATGTATTGTCACCATGTCCTCACTGTGTACTACCTGTGAATCTTTATTTACTTTCTCATGCCCTCACTGTGTACTTCCTGTGAATATGTATTGTCACCATGTCCTCACTGTGTACTACCTGTGAATCTTTATTTACTTTCCCATGCCCTCACTGTGTACTTCCTGTGAATATGTATTGTCACCATGTCCTCACAGTTTACTTCCTGTGAATATTTACTGTCACCATGTCCTCACTGTGTACTTACTGTGAATCTTTATTTACTTTCCCATGACCTCACTGTGTACTTCCTGTGAATATTTACTGTTGCCATGACCTCACTGTGTACTTCCTGTGAACCTTTATTTATACTCACCATGTCCTCCGTCTTTACTTCCTGTGAATCTGATTCCCCCTCACTACTTTCTTCTGCTGAGTCCCTCGTCTCACTCCTCACACACTGGCCTGGGTTTGGTTTGGGCAGCTTACTGAGAAATGCCTCCACTTCAGAAATCTTGCCCTGCTCGGTGAGGCTGTAACACTTGCAGATACTGCATGCTACCTACACAAGCACACCACAACACTTTTATAGCATTTAATCTCTGCACTAGCAAACCCTTCACAATAATTAACAATAGTAGAATGATTCAAACTAAACTTTTAAACCACTGAATCCAGTACCAGCAAATCATCTATGTAAAATAAACAAACAGTCCAATCTAATTTGACTTTATAGTACCTGCTCTGCAAACAACCATGTCAACACTATAATCTGAAGTTGACAAATTCAGATAAAATTCTGTTATTTACTAATATTACACAATCATTACTACTGAATACCATGGGTGCTTGACCTAAGAGATTCACAACCTTCAAGGAGATTAATATGAAAATTGTGGTTTGCTGAATAGCTGATAAATGTGACACTTTACAAAAGGTCCTCTCACCTATTGTTGGATACTGTGCACGGTAAACAGTCCTAACTGAATTGGGAGATGTATTACTTTAACAAGATAACAAATTAACAACTAGAGGATCACTCGCAAAAAAAAGAGATTATCTAATTATCTACGGGTCTGAAGCTTCACCATGTGAAAGCTCTGGCAAAAGTAGATGAATGAGTTATTTGATAAAAATTGGGTATCCGCAATAGTTTTAGAGATAATTAGCATTTACTCATTTTGAGTAGGTGAATAATTAGCTACGGGTCTGAAACTTCACCGAGTGAAAGCTCTTTGGGATAGCTGCTCTGCAGAGATACCCTGAAGATCAAAAATTTCGTCGAAATCGTTCTATGTAGCACGGTTTTCGAGATATTAGCATTTTTGTGTTTTGCAATTTTTTGCAAAAAATTCGAAAATTCAAAATGGCCGCCATTTTTTGCGAGAAATTTTTTTTTGTAAATTGGCATGGCTACTCTGCAGAGATACCCTGTGGATCAAAAATTTCGTCGAAATCGTTGTATGTAGCACGGTTTTCGAGATATTAGCATTTTTGTGTTTTGCAATTTTTTGCGAAAAATTCTAAAATTCAAAATGGCCGCCATTTTTGGCGAGACAAATTTTTTTTGAAAATTGGCATGGCTACTCTGCAGAGATACCCTGTGGGTCAAAAATTTCGTCGAAATCGCTCTATCTAGCAGGGTTTTAGAGATATAAGCATTTTTATGTTTTGCGAAAAATTCGAAAATTCAAAATGGCCGCCATTTTTGGCGAGACAAATTTTTTTTGAAAATAGGCATGGCTACTCTGCAGAGATACCCTGTGGGTCAAAAATTTCGTCGAAATCGCTCTATCTAGTACGGTTTTCGAGATATAAGCATTTTTATGTTTTGCAATTTTTGCGAAAAATTTGAAAATTCAAAATGGCCGCCATTTTTGGCGAGACAAAATTTTTTGGAAAATTGGGATAACTACTCTACAGAGATACCCTGTGGGTCAAAAATTTCATCGAAATCGCTCTATCTAGCACGGTTTTCGAGATATAAGCATTTTTGTGTTTTCCTTATTCGGAAAATTCATAATGATTAATTAATCATTAATTACTCGGCCATTTCTTAACCAATCAATGCCAAAATCTAATGATTTCCAGATTTTAATAGAATGAATGTATTTGCCAAGTTTCAGGTGAATTGATAAAATTCCTTTCAAGTTATCATCCGGACAAGCTTCCCCATCGAAAAAAGACATTTTTGGTCATGTGACCTCTTTGATTGGTTGAAATGTCACTGCAGCATATTCAAAAAAATTCCCCAAGGCTACTGCCTAAACCTGCCAAATTTGAAAAGAATCCGCCTAACGGTTACAGAGTTATAAGGAAAACAAAATGCGGAGCCAGCGGAGCTTGAAGGTCTCCCATACACAAACAAGCGTCCCGCAAGGGACGCTTAATTAAATCATTTTAATTAAATGACTCCAAAAACAGAACCTATATTGTCTCAAGATGCTGGGAAAGAAAGATATTGTTCAGATACTGGAATGCTCATAAAATAGAAGAGATGAGTCGATATTAAACAGTGTTACTCTGTATATCGGTGGACATAAAGATGAAAGGACACAAGGATAGACAGTCTTTAGAGATTTGCATATCTTATTGGAAAAACAACAAACTTGCATAAGCTAATTAAGAAATGCCATGGTAAACTTTGTTTAAGTGTATTTTGTTACTTTGTTTGGTGTAATTTATTTGTTTACACCACGATGAAATGCAAATCTCTGAAGACCATTTATCTTCATGTTTGTTAGTCTTTGTGTTCACCTGTATAATTTTGGTAGAGCAGAAACTAAGGTAATAAACTTGGAATATTTGGATAACAAAAGTCTGAATAACAAAAGTTCAATGTACTACCTATTTCTACATTTTTAGCAAAATTATTGCATAACAATAATTACAAAAAGAATAAAGGTTTTGGTGAACCAATACATAACCATTTTACAGACAAATGAAAATCTGGAAGTCAAAATGCACATTGAATAAACTTGGCCAGATGTTTTAAGGTTTTAGACACTTACAAAAGACAGGCTACCATCATCTGCTATGGTGTCAAACTCATTGTTCAATATTTCAGTGACGAAATCTTCTACTTCATAAGGATCTAAGTTCTCTGTAATGTGAATGAAAGAAAAAAATAAAACAGTTTTAAAAACCAATTGACAAAGGGCATAAATTCTGTTCAACGTAATGCGACATAACCACTGCCATGGCAGTAATATCCCAGTGTTTACATTATTGACGGCAGCAAGACCTAAGATGAAATATAAATCATGCCAAGCCATGCCTGAGAACATACAACCCTTGCCTACTGATGGTGCTGACAAAAAGCACAAAAACAATTCTGGATTTGTGAGCCAGAAGGGTAGAAGGATTTATCAACAGAAGGGTAGAACTTTGGAATGACAAGGAAATTGCCACCACTTTGACTGCATCAAGTACAAAAAAAAAACTGCTGTAGGAAGAAAGATATGGAGCAAAAAACCTGTGTGAAGAAACTTGTAAACAAGTTTGGCTATCTTAAACACTGTGCACTGTTCAACAAGAAGCCAATGCAATTTCTTAAGCACAGGAGTTATACTGGTGTATCGACTGGTGTTTGATACAATTCTGGCTGCACTATTTTGGATGCACTGGTATTTACGTAGATTGAACTTGGAGAGGCTCCTGAAAAATGAGTTGCAGTAATCCAACAGACTTCTAACAAAAACAATAGCCATAAGTACAGAAACCGACTGACATGTCTGAAATCATGGAGTTTCACAAAACAACTTTTGCAGACATTCTGAACATGCTTGGACAAGGAAAAATCTGAATCGAACCACATACGCAAATTCTTGATTGAGTCAACAGGGTAGTGTGGAATGTCCAAGATATCAATTGGAATACATGCTTTCAACTTTTCCACCTGTCTCTTGGAACCAAATATGATAAACTCAGTCTTGTCAGGATTCAATTTGAGGTTACTAGTTGACATCCACTCTTTTACATCTTCTAGGCACCTGTTCAATTGTTCAAAGGCAGCAGAGAGGGGGCTCGGTGGTGTAGTGGTTAGAGTTCTCGCCTCCAACCTCTGAGGCCACCGGTTCGAATCTCGGGCCGGGCGCTTCATGTTGGAAAGTTGGTAGTTACTTGCCGATGCCCGGTGGTTTACAGTGCAGTATGCACTGGTTTCCTCCACCTGTAAAACTACCCGTCGCAATATGACCCTGGCTGTTGAACGCGACGTAAAGCAACAAATAAACAAAATAAATTAAAAAAATCAAAGGCAGCAGATGCATTCTTTTGGGATAAATGCACATAAACTTGGCTGTCACCTGCATGGCAATGAAACTTTATTCCTTTATGTTTACCGATTATCAAACATAGGGGGATGGTGTACAATGAGAACAACAAAGGGCCCAGGACAGAACCTTGGAGAATGCCAAATAGGAGTTTACAAATATCTGACAAAGTAGAACCAATTTTTATTGACTGATAACGGTCTGTTAGATAGGAAGTGAACCATTTCAGAACAGAGCCACCAACGCCAAACCGAATACGAAGACAACTGAGAAGAGTGGAATGATCTATGGTATCAAATGCGGCAGACAAGTCGAGCAATACTAAGACAGTGGGTTCACCTCTTGACAATGATAAGTGGACTTCATTTTTTTATGGACAGAAGAGCTGTCTCAGTTGAGTGACCAGCTTTGTATGCCGACTGGTATGGTTGCCTAAGTTATGAACATGGATATGTTCTAACAGCTGCTTAGCAACCACATGTTCTACCAGTTTTGATATGAAACTGAGGCCAGATACAGGCAATAATTCTTCAGGTCATCTGAAGGAAGATTTGCCTTTTAATAAGAGTAGTGACCACAGTTGTTTTGAAAGCATCAAGGACGCATCCCTCCATGAGTGAGCAGTTGACCAAGAAGTGAAGTAAAGATGAAGTACTAAAACAAAACTATTCAACAATTAAGATTACAGCATTAATCAGTAAACTAAAAATTATGAAGCTGTAAAATTTATTAACCGGAGAATAGCTGTCAATGGAAATAGCATAGTTATGTAAAACTGCATATAATACTCAGTTGGAGCAATCCATATATCTTTGTCATAAGAGAAAGGTGTACCAAGTAACAACTTCCTACACCTTATGGTTTCCGAGATATAGCCCGGACAAGATCTTATAGGTCAAGGTCACTATGGCAAGGTCAAAGGTCAAATCAAGGTCACACCATGACATTGCACACCTACATCCCCTAACCAATGTCCCTACTAAGTATCAACTTCCTACACCTTACGGTTTCTGAGATACAGCCCGGACAAACTTTTTCCCGCCGAACACCCACCCGCTCATCCGGACACCATGAGTGAAACCAATACCCTGACAGCCTTAAGGGCTATAGGGTAAAAACTGATTAATATCTGTGCACATGTTTTGAATGTAAAGCACCCACAAAATCTCAGGTAAAAAAGAATCATTATGGTAACAGTTGCCAAGAAATGTTGCCACAAAACATAATCACTAGTCTTCCAGTTCCTCTTGCAATAAACATTTCCTGAAATTAGTGTTTAAAATGTGTGCATGGGTTTTGAATGTAAAGAACTCACAAAATTACAAGTTAAAAAAGAGAAACAGGTAAAGTTTTGCCATGGCAGATGTTGCACACAACCTAAATCAGCTCAAATTCCTCTTAGGATAAACATATTCTGAAATTCTGATAAAGTCTGTGCAGGAGTTTAAAAAAGTCCCACAAAATTACAAGTCCTTCAATTACAAAAAAGTGTTACCTTGGCAACAACTGTTGCCAGATATTGTCAAAAAAGCAATCGCATACAAGCTATAAACCCAATAAGTCTCCATACAAAATCGGGCTGAGATATGAAATACTGTTCCTGTAAATGAACAGCAATGAAGGATGATGCTGATAAAAAGCAAAAATAATACGTCCATACCCAGCAGGGTGGAAATAATTAGTAAAAATGTTCAATCCTAAACTCAGCAGTTTCTTTAACTATCATGACTTGATCATAACATTACAATAAAGATCTATGTCGGGTGAAAATAGGTCTTTAGGTCAAGGAGTACTTTAAATATCATCTAAACATCATAAATATTGTCCTAACCTTAACCTCAATGTAAGTTTGCAACTGTGAAGAATTCAAGGTCATCTTACCATGAAGGCTGTGCCCAACGTTAGTGATATCAAGATTTTAAATATGCTTACCATCTCTGGAACATAATTTAAGATACTGTCCAAAAACTGCAAACTTGAGTTGAATCTATCAAGCATTTTTGGGCTACTGTTAGGAAATGGAAAAAATTTTAATTCAATACAATTATGTTATCATTGGGAGTTTAAGGTCACCTTAAATTGGACACCTTGAGGACCAGTTACATCAACATACAAATTTGAATTGAAACCATCAAGCATTTTTAAACTACTGTCTGGAAATGAAACAATCAAGCAGTTTTTGAGATACTGTACGGAAACAAAAAAAAAACTTAATTATATAATGCACTCGTATAATATTGTTCTCTTCATTCATGATATATTTTTTGTATATGTCATTCATGGAGATTTCCTACTGCACAATAAAACTTCAATTGAAGCTCTTGACAATAGCCTGATAAAATTTTAAGGAAAATATTTATTGCACTAATAGCAAAAGAAAACAAGAACAAAATCAATGTACAAAACAAGATGCATTCAGAGAGAGCAAAACGCTCGACTCCATGTGACCAGTCTCTCAAGTGATATAAAGTATAAAATAAAACCCAACATGTAAATTAATCTTCATAGAAATATCAAGTAGAAAGCTAAAGTCATTAAAATACATTGAAATGGGACCTCTGACAAATTTTTAAATAAAGATCTGTTATTAGTTCTGGAGTAATCTAAACATACACACACACCAAAAAAAACAAAAAAAAACCCAGACAAATAGACAAATAAACAATTAGCACACAAACATATAAACTGCTGGTGGAGGTGAAAATATTGCTGAAAGGTCACTTCTTGGTGAAAATCACGCATGGTAACTTTTTGTGATGGACTGTCAAGGAATTGAAAGAAAAAAAAGAGAAAATAAAACAGAAATAATAATTAATAAAAATGATGAATTTACCACCTCCCTCTTTATTATGTTTATGTCAATTTCAAGACATAAAATGAGAAGAAATATTTTTACTTAAAGACAGCAAGTGTCATAAGCTAGGTTTGTGACCTCACAATGACAGTTACATGTATTCCCAATTATGTATTCCCAATTAAAAATAAGAAAAACTCTCTCCTGGCTTTAATTTTCAAACAAATTAGACCAAATTTGGAAGAATCCGTCTGTACCCCATAAAATACCTGCCCACCAAATTTGAGCTTGATTGTTGTTATAGTTTTTGAGTTATAAGGGCGAAACGGTGCACAGACAGACTGACAGACAGACAGAAACAAACTGATCACAATAACCCTCTCCCATCGTCGAGCATTAATAAGAAGCGATATCTAACAATTTTCTTATTCTTTGAAAAGGAACTACAATGTATTTACAGTTTTTGCACCTACTTTTTTTCTTAAAACTGACTCTTTGCAAACAGTACGATGGATTTGAATACATGTTCAAACAACACAACATTAGAAACTTACTGTTATCTTTGAACCATTGAACTGTAACATCGACAAACCATCTTGCTTTCTCAGAAGTGTGCTGGCCACCAAAGCCTTGATGTATTGCCAACTGGAATTACATTTCATATACTGGGTATAACAAGAAAAAAAATCAGACAGTATATGTAACATATGCAAAAGTTGTTATTTCCAGGATAGAGTTTCATGAGCTGATGTCTCCAGTTTTATGTGGGGTCGTGCCACGTTTCAACATGCAAGTAAATTAGAGCCGAGGTAACCATGTCCAGGGAATTGGGCCATGTTAGAGCACTGATTTGAAGTAAAAATGAAATGATATCGCCGCACGTCCCATTATCAACCACTTCCTATTATCGACCGGGAGCAATTTTTTCCTTTCTCAGGTCACATAACTGCATTTTGAATTTGCCGATTGGAGAATTGAATGTAAACACCTTCTGAAATAATATCACACAAAACTTTCAAAAAGATGAGGTCAAACAGGTATGAAATTTTAAAAAGTTAAAAAGTGTATGTGATAATTACTCAATACACTAATGTCCGTTTTTCACAATTAATAATTCTTCAATTTTGTAGTATTTTATAAATGTTTCTGCCACTAATTTCATTTCTCTCCTGCAGAATTCTGTCTAATTTTATTCCAAACCATTAAATAGATCTAAACTGTTCAGAATAATGTGTAATAAACCTGAAGGAGTGATATGGTCCTTATAGGTCCTCTCTCAGAAAAGTTAAAAATTGTTTCTCAAATATTTCTATTACTTCATTTTAAAAGAAGGTTTTGTTGCATCTTATTGCAGAAAATCCTGACCAGGCCTGGGGTCAAGTACATGGAGCCAAGTACAAGTACAATTACTTTGCCAAGTTGCAAGTACAAGTACAAGTACAAGTACTGATCTCAAGAGTCAAGTACAAGTACAAGTACTTTGAAAAATTGCAAGTACAAGTACAAGTACTTTTATAGCGTACAACCCCAAAACTATAATAACTAGATAATCACTATTTATTTAAAATTAATTATTTGTTGAGACATACAATTTAAAGCAATCATTCAATAAACACTGATGAGCTAAAATCTGCTCCATTACTTTTCTGGTTACACTTAATAAATACAGGTCTTTCAAAAATTTTGTCTGTGAGACTCACAGTGTGAGTAAACACCTGAATGCATGGAAATCCTGTCTTGCAATGCTAAAAAATCTGATTTCAAAAGATCCACTTGGACATCAGTATGCTTGTGTTGACAGATAATGAATTATTTACTTGGGGCACATAAAACGTTTTTAAAGGGTTTGTACCAGTCCTTTATGTAAAACTGATATTACATATGGTTGGTGGTTGGAATACATTTATTAAATGAATGAATGAACAAGTGAAATAAAACTTTATATTTAAGGGCAATTCTATAGTGTAAAAAGCCAAAGCAGATATACTAAACATTGATATTTGTTTATAAAGGGGTGTATTGAAATGAATGAGTCAACAGTTTATTTGTGTAAGGGATTAGCTTAGTGAAAATGAATAAGGGTAGGTATATGACAAAAGCAAAGCTATGCTGTGACTGAGTGGATCTTTTGTGTAAAAGTGAAAAAGGATAGATTAAATGCTGCACCTTTATGATTAAAACACAGCTATATTCTGAATGAGTGGGTATTTTGTTTAAAATGTAAAAAGGTGTTGATTAAATGCAGCCTTGTTATAATTAAAGAAAACCAAAGTTCTGGCTAACTAAACAGCCCTTTGTACTTTGACAAAATAACACAAACTATAATCTATCTACACTCTGCTGAAAGAAACAGTAAAAATTTACACCTAATAAGTCACTTAATTAAAGTTATAAAACTACAAAATCAATGTACTTGGAATGTACTTGAAAGTAATTGAAAAGTACTTGGATATTTTAGCCAAGTACAAGTACTTTTAATTTTCAGCTGTCAAGTACCAGTACAAGTACTTGAAAAAGAGTAATTAAGTACAAGTACCAAGTACAAGTACTTGTACTCGCCCCAGGCCTGATCCTGACCATGTCAATAAGCTTATCTGACCTTTGTATTATTGTAAGCTGTGATTGATGAAGGTCACTCAATTAGAGGCGCAGCCAAGTTTTTGAAATATGCTCTTTACTGTCAATAAAAAAGTAGTAATGCATCAGCCCTCGAAACATAAGATCTTCCAGATCCTAATTATTACAATTTGGCGTAAGCTGATATAATAAATTTTATACTTTTATCATTTTCCGTCATCAATAGTATTTTTTATTTATCTCACAACCTTAAGTCTGCTACTTCTAGCTTTAGATGCAACCTTTAGTCATGTGATCGATAATTGGAAGTGATGCTTCCTGTATAACATGTGTGACATACCTAAGAAAAGCAATCATTTCTGTGCAAATATCATATCAAACCGGGATATATACATATCAATAGATGGATAACATAATATGACAACAACCAACTGGATATTTGCAAATGTATGTTATTTCATATTATTTATTGTCGATTTTCCTGCTTACGTGGTTGATAATTGGACGTGCGAGGATATTATTATCCCTTAAAAAGCACTGTGAGGATAAAATGATTTGAGTCTAAGCCTATATTCTGCAATGAAAAATCAATGGTTTTATACATAAAACAAGCAAATAATTGCAGTTGTGGTCAATAAGGGAATATGGTAAATTGTCATTTGGTTTAACTGGAGATGCTATCATGTCCAAACATACTACAAGAACATAATGTCGGTGATATGGGACCTTTCATTGGAAGATTGTTTCTAAAATCTTGATTACAGTATCCTCGATGGGTGGGTTTTCGATATGACAATGTAAATGGACAACGATGAGTATCAGAACATATGCAAGCACAATTATGAGAAATATGACCACAAAATTAAATCCAGGAATAAAGTCTCTGGTTCAGTTAGGTGTACGTGCAACTCGCTGACACAGGAAGTCGCTGACACTAACTCGCTGACAATATGCAAATTAGATATGGCAGGTGTGTACACACGGTTATACAGATGGTTAAACTCGAGAACTCACAGCCATAGAACCCAGGTCATTAAAATTCATGAGAAGATAGGAGGCCTAGCATTTCCTAGCAATATGTTAAAGTAAAATATGCAAATAAGATAACATGTGTATATTCTTCTGTCCGGCAAATCTGGGACCTTTCCAAAGTAACTGAAAACAAACCAAATTTCAACCATTTCTGCTACAGACAAACTAGGAAATTATGAAATTAATTTATGCAAGTACCGTATATCAACACATGTTTTTTGTAAGAATTATTACGTAATTATTGTAAATAGGGAAATAAATTATTTTGTTTTTCTTTAAAAAGTAGGTCACTTTTGATGTGTTACCGGACAGAAGAATACGCACTTACATATTTCTTGTCAGCGAGTTTCCGTTAGCGACTTCCTATGACAGCGAGTTGCATGTAAATCTTCAGTTATATATGGTAACCGCGGCGATCCTGTTATGATCGATCAGTGTGATTGATATTAATTTTTAAATATAATAAAAACGTCATCCAAAAACGAGACTGTGAGTTCATTGTTTGAATGATCGAAAACATGAATATATCCCAAACCCGCACATCGTCTAAACTCACGTGCGTTCAATATGCATGAGCACAAGGGTGGGCGATAATAACATATTAATAGACATAACTTAGATAACGATATGAAACATAATAACATACGATGTGTTTACACATAAATATAAAATTATAGCGTCTCAATGTGTTACCTGCAAAACAGACCAACTGTTAAATATCTTTTCAATACAAACTTTAAATTCATCCCCCACCATGGCCGCAGCCATGTTTGTTTACTATTGAAAGTGGAAACGGTTATATTTTTTTTTATATAAAAGTTACAACTCCGTTTTTCTTCCACCACAAGGATTTTTGTCTACACAATACTTTCATTAATTTATTAATATTCATTTTGTTTTTTGTTTTTTTATTTATTTTATTTTAGGAAATTACCATTACATTCAAGTTCAAAAATTTTTGAAGGGTTTCTGATGAATTTGGTTTTGACTATCCATGTAATGAATATTCCTTGAAACTCAAAAAGTTTACTGTGAACCATTGCCTCACCTGCAATTGACAGTTAAACAAAACAAAGTTTTGGTAATTCCGTTCAGGAAAATCTTTTGCATAGGTTTTAAGATATATATCACAGTAGGTACATTGTTTTGTCATTTATAACTTTACATACAATTCCATTCAAAATTGATGCAATCCCACCCCTTTTGAAAAAAAAATAATATGCACATGTACTAAATGTTATGCTTCTGTCAACCAAAAAAGGTACAATAATCGGCCACAGTTTGTTTTAATTAAGAAAATTTTGAAAATATACACATCAGCCCCCATACCCACCCTCATACCTGGCACATCCTTGGTTCGGAGAATACGAAGAACTGACCAAAGTAATTTTATATATGTAGCTTAAATTACCCAGAACACAACTGTGAAATCAGGTTGAGACCAACAGTGAAATCGGTTTAAAATTCACGTAGATTTTGCAAACTGTTTTTTTCCCCAAGCATTGAAATAATGTCAAAACCAACAGGTGATATTAAGTTGAATGAAGTGGGTGAAATCTGGTTAAAAGCTGTGTTGATTTTGCAAACTGTTTTAACTGGATCTAACTGGTGAATTCAGGTTGAATCTAATGAGTGAAATAATGTTGAAATAAGTTTGATTTTTCAATTTACTTTTATTTGGATCCTACATTGAAAACTATGTTACTCCAACACAGGTTTATTTTTTATGGAATCATGGCATATATTATTTTATTCTCATTTAGCGCTCAATATTGGTTCCCATGTGGCTTGTTGAATTCATATAAAATCTGAGTTGGTAGTTTTCCATTTTATTCATGTATAAAAAATGACATTTTCATAGAGGAAAGCTGTTGCATTGTGTCTTTTTATAATTCATGAGTAATCAAACTTCATCAATCAATATATATATACATGTATATATTCTAATGTTTGTTACATTTTCCAATTAGATATCTATTTTTTATGTTTAATTAATAGGATAAGCCAATTTTAGTAATCTGATGACTTGATGGTAAAATATTTAAACAAATTAAAGATTTGTAAAGAAAAGACCAACTTTCACATTTTCTGTGCCTAATTATTTTATTCAATTAATGTTTTGAAATATTATATTCAGACACATCCATTGCAATTATAAAGAAACTCTAATTGTCCAACAAAACTTTAAAGTAAAAGGCTCAAGAACATTGCCTAATTATCTCTCTTTCAAAACATTCAACCTTTTGAGTGTTGAAAAAACAGAAAAACCAAGCATAATGTGTATATTTCCACACCATTGTTTTCCCAGCATAGTTTTCATCTCTGACCACCAAAGAATGGACTCAATAAAAATCCCACAATATGTAATTAAGAAAGAGTAAACACTTCCCACAATGTTATCCTATTAGTAGAGAAGTTTTAGTTACAGACCTAGTTATGTGGTTAGCAAGGAATACTGATAAAGCAATGAACCCCATGACATCACTGAGCTAGAGTGTTTTTAGTGTGATAAAATGTTTTAACTGAAGAGCTTAGGCTCATGTTTAGCACAAGTCATTTTTTATTCTAATATATGCTTGTCTTAATCATAAGAATGACTGTACAACATCGATTATAGAAATATATATGTATTCAATAATTACTGATCATTTTAATGACAACCAATATCCACCGATATGCATTTTTTTTACTGCAGATGAAGTAAATATTATATATTAGATTTTCTGCACAAGGGTAGTTTCCAGTGTAGAAATACAAGTTAAAATGGATATTCATTTTTGTGTCACCAGCATTTATGTTGCGTGGCATATAGGGAATGCTTTGTCCTCTTATTTTGTGGCATTGGCGTCATTGTCGTCTGTCGTCACACTTTGTATTCTGGACAGTATCTCAAAAATGGCTTGTTAGATCAAATTCAAATTTGGCATGTGGATGTAACTGGTCCTCAAGATGTGCCCATTTCACAGCTCTACCTCAAGTGGGAAAGCTGGTAGTTGCTTGCCGTTGGTCAGCAGTTTACAGTACAGAACCTTGACAAACTGTATGTACGGGTTTCCTCCACCCTTCCAACTACCCATCGTGATATGACCTATACAGTGTTGAAAGCGACGTAAAACCCCAAATAAATAAAAAAATCAAGGTATGCCCTATTGGTGTGACCTTGAAAGGAAAGAATTTGGAGGCAGGTGGATGTGATAATCAGGCAGAATTATTTATTGCTTATTTCATATTGTCAGTTACATTATTGAATTCAACTTTGTGATATAGATGAAGAATATGGCACATAGAAAAGATATATTTGGACTTTACCACTTATGATGGGACTTTTGTGAGAGAAACTTGGAATCTTTACAAGGTGAGCAGCAATAGGGGATTTTACAACATGTAAACAAACATCAACAAAAACATTGACTGAATATTGTACAAGTAAATGACTGTAAATGAAATCATAAAAAGGTTTAACATGAACAAGGAAGTGATCAACCTTATGAAGGAGGAAACACAAAGTAATTTCCAAATGATACTACAAGAGGAAATAGCACGAGGTAACAATGAGCTCTTGGTTCAGTTAACTGGCATGAAACAACAAATTTACAGTCAGAAGAAAGAACTAGATGCTTGTAGACAAGAACTGTACCAAGAAAAAGTTTACACAAAGAACTTAGAGGAAAAATTACTTAAGTTAGAGGCTTACTCTAGAAGAGATAACTTAAAATTTCTCGGGATACCTGAATCGAGGGGAGAAACATCAACAGACTGTGAGCGAAAAGTGATTCAAGCAATCCAGAATGCTGGGCTGGGAGAAATTCAGCCAAGAGCCTTTGTCAGAGTCCATAGGATTGGTGCTCCCCCTCACAGCTCAAGTCAATGTTCAAGACCAATTCTTGCACGCTTCTTTCATTACAAAGACAAAGAATATACACTTAGAAATGAGAAATTACTTAAACAGGCAGGAACTCCAGTAGCAGAAGACTATCCAGAAGAAATCGAAAAGTGTCGTCAGATTCTTACTCCAATATTCTGGACCATCTTTAATTTCTCAGGCAATGGACATTCTTATCCCTACCGGTCACGAGTAAAATTAGTTAATGACCACCTGATCTTCAATGGTATGTCTATCACTGTCAACACTCTTTACAAACTACCAGCTCAATTCCAGCCTGAAGTGGTGGCAACACCTTCAAAACAAGGTTTAACAGCATTCTATTCAGAAGCAAGCCCACTATCAAATCACTATCCATGCAGATTTATCATGGGTAAATGGGCATACAACTGTGTGGAACAAAGGTACTTTCATCAGAAGGCATTGATGATGGGAGCTGAGGAAACAGCACAACAAATCATGAAGTCGAACAATCCACGTCACCAGAAGAAGTTGGGCTACACCATCAAAAATTTAAACAAACAAAAAGACATGTGGGCAAGGAAGTGTGATACAGTCATGAAGGAAGCTGTTGCAGCAAAGTTTGAACAATCTGATCACTGTATGAGCTTTCTTAGCAGTACCAAGAGGACAACTCTCGTAGAAGCTAGTCCAACAGACCGATATTGGGGTGTAGGGGTGCATATCAGAGACCGTAACATCTGGAATGTGTCACAGTGGAAAGGCGAAAACAAACTAGGTAAAATGCTGATGGAACTAAGGGATAGCTAAAACTGTGGTAAAAACTGAAGAATGACAATTTATCAAGAGAATATTTTGAGACATTTATTGATAACATATCTTAAATTGTTGTAATTTGCTGAATATATAATTAATAATTCTCAGATTCACCTAATTATGAGAGACACTTTAAATAAAAGATTATTTTCATTACATTTTTCATACATTTAACTTGAATGTAACATATTAAAACTACTGACAATTTGTTACTTTGTGTACAAGAACATGATAGAATGACATAATAATTCTATAATCTAACAAATATGTTATCATGTATTGTTCATAGATTCTGTTACATTTTGTGTATGAGAATATGATAGAATGACAGAATGATTCCATAATCTATCAAATATGTTTTCAAGTATTGTTTATAGATTCTGTTACATTATGATGAATCATTTAACCAGTTATGATATTAAAATGGTTTATTATTTATTGATTGAAGTAACATTTAATTTCCTATGATATATTAAAGCTATTGACAATTTATTGTTAATTTTGTGTATAAGAATACCTTCAAATGACAGGGTAATTCTATAAGCTGTCAAATGTGTAATCATCTATTCTTTTGAACTCTATTAAATTATGATAAACCATTTAAAATTGTTTACATTACTTTGTTATAATGTAGATTGTGTCATAAGGTAAAATAACTAATTTGATGGTAGCAGATTAATTATTGTTTTTAATTTTATAACAATATCTTGAAGTGATGCAAATCCTATTGGTTGTCAATCATGAATGTGTTTATTAATTAAAGTGAAATAATTACACTAAATCACACTAAAATTGGTTTCATTTATCTTAAATAATAAAACCAGATTTATAATACCAACAGATGCATAACTGAAGTATAGCAAATGTCTTATAAGTTGTCAATTATGTACTCATTTAATGGTTGAAGTAAAATAATTATAACCATATTAAAATTGATTTCTTTTTGCCAATATAATACAGAGTATAAGATACTGATTCATCACTGAACTATCACAGTTATTATTATTTAGTGATAATGTTGATATTAAAATGGTTTATTATTTATTGATTCGATTCATTTGATAGTTATATTACAATAACTTTAAGCATAATATAAGTTGTCAATTATGTACTCATTTAATGGTTGAAGTAAAATAATTATAACCATATTAAAATTGATTTCTTTTTGCCAAAATAATACAGAGTATAAGATACTGATGCATCACTGAACTAGTACAATTATTATTAATTAGTGGTAATGCTGATATTAAAATGGTTTTATTATTTATTGATTCGATTCATTTGATAGTTGTATTACAATCAATTTAAACATAATATATTTAAGCTACGGATACTTTGATGTAGCATTTGTGTATTAGAAAACCCTCAAATGACGGAGTCAAGAAATATTGGCAATATTGATAATCAGTGGTAAATGTGGATATTAATATTGATTTATGATTTCATAATTAGATTCATTCGATAGTTGTGCAATATGCGCCAGTCTTTGAGTTTAAGAATTCATGAATTTTATTTAAATGTGATATACATCATTGGTGACTGACAAAATGCAGGTTAAAACTAACTGCTTGTAGTGAGACATATACCAGTCCTTTAAAGATATAATAAGAAGTAAATATGTTAATTTAAATGATGCTGAATTTATGTTATGGAAGTCCAAAATTCTGAAAGTTTTTAAACTTCTACCTGTAATTGATACAAACAAGTGGTTTCATTTAATCTCTTGTGAAAAAAATGTATAAAATGCATCAGTAGTCAACAGGTTTAATTTCAGTAAAGCTGACTAATTCATTTTGTTTTACTGCTTATCCTTGTAAGAATTCTGTGGCTCCTTCATTGAATAATGTCAAATTGCAAAGTGTATGTTTATCATGTATGTATTTCTGTTATTGTCTTTTTGTGTAACTGTCCTGTAAGTGTAATATTTCAGTCAGTTATTTTAAGCATTTCCCAAGTGTATTATCACTCACAGTGCAATGACATGATTTTCACTGGACCATATAATTTGATAGAATTTGCACAAGCCTTTGTTGATAAGCAGACTGCTTGTTTAAATAAGTCTTGACAAAATATGGAAAAAAAAATCATTCATAAAAATTAACTCCTTTAATTGCAGGGGTTTACGTAATAAGCAAAAAAGAACGAATATATTCTCTTGGCTACATAAGTATCATTATGGCATAACACTTCTGCAAGAGACACACTCTATTCCAAATGACGAACAAATATGGAAGAAAGAGTGGGATGGTCAAATTTTCTTCTCCCATGGGTTAAATCATAGTAGAGGGGTAGCAATTTTAATTCCCCAGAAATGTAAACTTAACGTTGAAGTATTATCTGAATATAGAGATACTGAAGGTAGAATTCTACTTGTTGAATGCAGCGTTGAACAAAACAATTTCATAATAATAAATGTGTACTCACCCACTAAAGACAAACATCATGAACAATTATTATTTTTATCAAATCTGAAGAATATTGTTAACCAGTATAGCGACAAAGCTCTCATTATAGGGGGTGACTTTAACACATATCTGGATGTTACCTTGGATAAAATGGGCGGCGCAGCAGAAAAACGGTCGACCTACAGTGAAAAATTAAAAAGCTTCTGTGAAGAATTCTCAGTTGTAGATATCTTTAGAGTCAGAAATAAAAATCAAATCTTCACACGAAGAGAATTTACCAAATCTGGCTTTATACAGTCAAGGTTAGATTACTGGTTCACCTCAATTCAACTTGAGTACCTAATTCAGAATACATCAATACAAGCAGGTAATAGCTCGGACCATAGTATAATATCATTAGATTTAGAACTTGTTGGCACACAAAAGAGAGGAAAGGGACTATGGAAATTTAACAACAATTTATTAACTGACCCTGATTATGTCGGACTAATAAAGACTTTGATTACAGATATAAAAACTAATGTTAACTTTGAGAACAAAAATACACTATGGGATTTTGTAAAATGTGACATAAGAAGCCATACAATATTATATACCTGTAAAAAAGCAAAACAGGAAGCAATTACTGAAAAAGAACTTGCTTCAAAATTGAACAAGTTAGAACAAAATGTTACAGTGAATGGAGAGGAAAATTTAACAGAATACCTGGAATTGAAAAGAGAATGGGAAAAAATTTTAAAGAAAAGGCATCTAGGTGTTATAACTAGGTCAAAAGCAAAATGGGTGGAAGAGGGGGAAAAAATACCAAATACTTTTTAAATTTAGAAAAAAGGAACTTTAATAATAAGTATATTCGCAAATTGATTACAAGCAATAATGAAGAGATAACTTTATTAAAAGATATAATAAATGAAGAAATGTGATTTTATCAAGACTTGTATACTTCAAAATTGAAAGATAAAGGAAATATTAGTGAAGGTCAGATTTTTTTCGAACAAAACAGGATTCCTCAATTACCAAATTTAGAAAAAATTATGTGTGATGAAGCTCTAACTCTTGACGAGATTACAAAGGCCTTAAAACTGCTACCAAATAATAAATCACCAGGATCTGATGGGTTTACCACTAATTTCTATAAATTCTTTTGGATAGATATTAAAGACTTTCTGTTTGACAGTTTTAGATACTCTTTTACACATGGAACTTTAAGTAATGATCAAAAATTGGGTGTGCTCAATCTTATCCCCAAAACCCAAAAAGATTTACGATATCTTTCAAACTGGCGACCAGTCAGCCTTTTACAAACTGATTATAAGATCCTAACTAAAACCTTAGCTTTAAGATTACAAAAAGTTCTTCCTAAAATAATAAGTACAGACCAAGTAGGATATATACCAAATAGATACATTGGTGAAAATATAAGAACAATACAAGACATCATGACATACTCTCAACTTCATAAAATTCCAGGATATATTGCCCTTATTGATTTTCAAAAGGCTTTCGACTCAATTGAATGGGGTTTCATGTTTAAATGTTTGTTGCATTTTAACTTTGGGGAAAATTTTATTAGATGGATCAAGCTACTGTACACTGATATATCATCATGTATTGGTAACAATGGATTTTATTCTAATTACTTCAAGTTATCACAAGGGATAAGACAAGGGTGCCCAATATCAGCTCTTTTATTTTTATTAGTGGCAGAAGTAATAGCAATACATATAAGGAATAATGCTGATATTAAAGGTATTATAGTTGGTAACACTGAAATAAAAATTAAAATGCTTGCTGATGATACAACCTTACTATTACAGGATCTATCTTCAGTTGAACTAGCAATCAAAGATTTTGATAAATTTTCAAAATGCTCTGGTCTAAAGTTAAATTTGCAAAAGACAGAAGTTATACCTATAGGATCCAACCTATACAGAGACAAGCTACAAAAAACACTTTCAGGGACAACATTGAAAAGGGGCCCATTTAAAACGCTTGGAATTTGGTTTTCGTACAATGAAGCAGAGATGATAGATTTAAATTTCAGTGAAAGAATTGGAAACATGAAAAAACAACTAGATATCTGGAGATCAAGGAATTTATCACTCAAAGGTAAAATAATAATATTGAAAACACTAATATTGCCTCAAATCTTATTTCTCTTTAATTTAATCTATGTACCAAAAAGTGTCCTTGACCAAATTGACGAACTATTTTTCACTTTCTTATGGAATAGTAAACCTTCCAAAGTAAAAAGAAGTACAATCATTGGGCCAATAACTTCTGGAGGTTTAAAAATGGTTGATATATATATCATGCATAAAGTTGCAAAAGCTATGTGGATTAAACGTTTAAGTAGTATAGACCAGTGTCATTGGAAAACTTTATTTTTGAAATTGTTAGCAGTGAATGAAACTTTGCTAAATAAAAGGTTGGATAACACATTTTTTCAAAAGTGTGTGACAGCATTTCATAAACAGGTTTTAGAAAGTTGGACAGAAATATATTGTTCCAAACCATTTACTATTAAAGCGATTTTAAACGAATACATTCTTTACAACAAATATATCACCATAGCCAAAAGAACAATAAGTGTAGAGAGGTTTCCAAATAATCTAGGGCATAATGTGAAAATAATTGACATGTTGGATAATAGTGGGGACCTTTTAAAATGAACCAAACTAAATAAAAAGCTTGGTTCAAATCTTTCTCAGATGACGTATAATTCACTTGTTAGTGCAATACCAAATGAGTGGAAAATCAAAATTAAAGAAAAATTAGTGAATGTGACAGACAGGCTAACAGACGATATAAGACTTACTTGTAATAATGTCTTAGTATCACTTGAAAAAATAACATCAAAACAATTATACAATGAATTAATCGGAAGAATTGCAAAACCACCAATAGCTATTGAGAGTTGGACTGAACTATACCCATTTTTGGAAAATCATGATTGGAAATGTACTTTTATTCTGCCACATAAAATTGCTCAAGAAACTTATCTTCAAAGTTTTCAGTATAAAGTAGTCACTAGGATATTAAATTGTAATTATAATCTACATAAGTGGGGAATAAAAGACTCCCCAGTCTGTGAATATTGTAATGAGTTGGATACAATAACACATCACTTGTTTGAGTGTCAGGTAGTAAAAACATTCTGGAATGAAGTCGAATTATGGATCTATGACCGATTGGGGCTTTTGTTTAACCTTACCGTTTGTGAAATTATTTTTGGAATAAGTGAATTGGATGAATTAATCAGGCTTGTTAATTATATTATTCTCTATGGTAAACTTTATATCAATAAACAACGAACAAATAGTAAAAAATTGACTCCTGCTGAATTTTTTAGCAAATTAAAAGACAAAATTATGGTTAATCTGACTTTACTTCGAATAAATGAATGTGACGAATGTACAATACCGTTACTAGAATCTTTGATTTCATAAATTATCTTTTTGTAATAGGTGTTAATGCTTGGGATATCCTTTAAATGAAGACAGTGTCATAAATGTTTTTGTCAAGGTGTGCAAGTAATGTCATGTTCCTAGTACTTGTTTGATGTCTGTTTAACTTTGTCATAAATTGTTAAGTACCTGTGTGTGGTATTTGTACTCTTTGTGTTGTATTTGTATTGTAATGTCTTCTTTCTTGTACTTGTTTTAGTGTCTGTGTTAACTGTGTAATAAGTTGTTAAATATCTGTGTGTGGTATTTGCAGTCTTTGTATTGTATTTGTGTTGTACATGTATTTGTTTATGAACAATAAACTATTAAAAACAAAAAAAAGGTATGCCCTATTGTAAGGTGATCTTAACTCCCAGTAGTAACATATTGAGTTTAAATTCAAATTTGGCATGTGGTTGTAATTGGTTCTCAAGGTGTGCCCTATTTTAAGGTGACCTTAAACTCTCACATATGAAAAACTTATGTTGAGTCTACTATTTTTCCATTGAGCATACTGAAAGAAACTTCAGAGATTTCCTTCAAATTTTGCATGTATATGTAACTGGTAAAAGATAAGTGCCAAACATTAAGGTGACCTTAAACTCCCAGTAATAACAGAATTATATTCACTTGAAGTTTGGCAAATTTGAACAGTATTTCAAATTTTGTGCAACTCCAGGCATGATGAAGTTGTGGATGTAAAAAACCTTGAACAGAACCTTCATTAAAAGATTACGTTAAACTCCCTCACAACAATGAGTTTAAGGTTGGGAAAATTTTTTTGGTGTTTGGAAGAAATTGATGTGCTACAGACATTAAGACCAAAAAAAGGTCTTTTTTTGTAAGAGTACAATAAATTGTTGATATTTTAGAAACTTAAAGTTTAAGGTTGCAACAGTTTAAGGTTTAAGTTTAAGGTTGCAACAGTTCTGGGACACTCAGCTGTGATGGCTGACATATATGACTAGTATCGTTGTTAAACTTTCTGGAAAATATGTCAAAAATTGCTTGTAGGATGAAATTCAAATTTGGCATATGGAGGTTTCCGGTCATGAACATGTGCCCTATTTTAAGATGAGGGTATGGGGTGGTATCTGGACAAGAATACCAAATTAAGAGGGATACTATTATACATATTGGTTAATGCCAATAGGGGCAATGGTAGGGATGTCCCAAATATGTCTCAGTTCATGCTTTCTATGGGTACTAATTATATCTGGTCCTGTCCCATTTCCTAACCATTGCACTACACTGAATCTCCTGTCTTTGTGAGAGTGGTTTTCAGTGGTGAAGTGTCTTGATACAGGTATAGATAATGACTTTTTAGGATTTTTAACACTGGCTGTGTGTTCATAAATCCTTGCTCTAAAAGGTCTCCCAGTTTCGCCTATATATTGTTTGTGGCATTTAGTACATTGAATGAGGTATATTATATTGTATATTTCACATGTTATTCTGTGTTTTTCAGGTAAGTTTATACATTTATGTATTCTTTTAGTATGTGTACTATGGAATGCGTTGATTTTATGTAATCTAGGGCAGTAAGTACATTTACCTAATCTGGTACAAACTGGTGGGAGTTTGGAGCTATTAATTTTGATTTCCTTAGGTGGCCAACTTATTTTATTAGAAGTTAGTATGTCCCTTAGGTTTGGGAGTCTTCTGTATCCTATGAGTGGTTTATTAGGGAAGATTTGTTGTAGATCTTCTGTGTTCTCAGTGATATTCCAATTATTTCTAATTATTTGTGAAATATTAGGATTCCTTGGGTTGTAGGTTGTTACTAGAACTTGTGGTGTTTTTAATTTTTTGTTTTTAGTTTGTAGTAGATCATCCTGTGAAAACCTTGCTGCCTTTTTGTAGTGGTTTTCCAGAGGTTTAAGGGGGTATCCTCTGTCAAGGTAGTATTTGATTAGTTTTTGCCCATTGATTTGGTAATCTGAATTTAGAGTGCAAATTCTTCTTACTCTAAGGAACTGACCAAATGGTCCATTGGCAGTGACACTATGTGGGTGTGCCGGGTGGTAATGTAGGTATAGGTGAGTATCTGTAGGTTTGTTGTACAGTGTTGTGTATAATGACCTGTCTGGTAGGATTTTGACTGTGGTGTCTAGAAAGTTGATTTCTTCTTTGCTACATTCATGGGTGAACTTAATAGTTGGATGGATGTTATTTAGGTATTGAACAAATTTGTTTAATTGTTCCTCCCCATGAGTCCACACCATGAAGATGTCATCTATAAACCTTTTCCATAATAATGGTTTAAGGGGGTAGTTCTCTAATGCTCTAGTCTCAAACTTATCCATAAATATATTAGCGTAATTTGGGGCAAGAGCGGTTCCCATGGCTGTTCCTCCTACTTGTAGGTAATGGTCACCATTGAACTCAAAATACATGTTGTGTAGTACTAGTTTCAGTAGGTCTATTATGTAACTACTAATACCTTTCTTGGTTGGGTCTTTTCGTAGTTGATCTGCTACAGCTGTTATTCCTTCTTGGTTGGGAATATTTGTATACAGGGAGCTGACATCTAATGTGACTAGGATAGCTCCTTCTGGTATTGGTCCTAGTTGTTTGATTTTTGTAATGAAATCTTGAGTGTCCCTAATGTAGGATTTGGTAGCTGGGACATATTTTTTGATATGAGCGTCTACAAATTTGCTAAGTCTGGATGTGGGGTGTGTTACAGAACTACAGATAGGTCTACCTGGGATGTTCTTTTTACGAATTTTAGGTAATAGGTAAAATTGCCCTGTGGTGCATTTAGTCGGTTTGAGGTGATCTAGGTTTTCTTCAGTTATATAGCCCTTATTTTTCATTTCAATGAGGGTTCTAGTGATTTTGTCACTAACTGAATCGGTGGGATCATTCTTTAGTTTAGTGTAAAAGTTAGTATCACCAAGTTGTGTATATCCTTCACGAAGGTAATCAGTTGTGTTCATTACTACAACTGCTGACCCTTTATCTGCTTTTTTAATCACTATGTTTTTGTTGTTGCATAGTTCAGTGATTCCCATCCTTTGTTCTTTTGTTAAATTATCATTCCCTTTTCTCTTCATCTTACTGTTTAATAAGCAACTTTTGAATGCCTGTTTGAAGACGTTAAGAGAAATGTGTGTGTTAGTGGGTTTCCATGTACTTTTATTCCTGAAGGGTGCATGGAGTTGTTTAAAGGGATTTTCATTTTCATCTAGGTTTTGAGCTAGATATTGTACAAGTTCCTGGTCTTCATTGTCAAGTAAATGGTTATCATTGTAGAAGTGGTGTTTAAGGATCAATCTTCTGTGGAAGTCCTTAAAGTCAGTCCAGATCAAAGACTTGTTTGGTGGTCCTGGACTAGGACAGAAAGTAAGGACTTTTTGCAGGGCTTCAGTTTGGGGTTTTGTTAAATTGGTGTCTGAGATGTTGATTACAGTGTGTCCTATTAGGTTCCTCATTGATCTTCCTGGTGGGAGTATCCCAGGTTGGCTATTTAAAGCCTCCTGTTTGATTTGGGCTAATAGGTCGGTAACTGAGTCAGACATGATTGATTGACCTGATATGTTTATTCCTAAGGTAGGAAAAGTACCTCCAGCGAACTCCAGAAAGAAGGAAGTAAATAATGATTAATAAATATTATTTATTGGTTATAGTTAATATTGTGTGTAAAGTATATAACAAGGGTAAGGTAAAAAATGTGGTGATTTTATTGAGTTTACAAGTTTTTTAGTAGGCTAACTAAAAGAGACTTAAGATCAGTCTTGCTTGTCTGCTGTTGTGGAGCTCTCCTTTGGATGATTGGTCTTCTACCTTGTGCTTGTCCCTTCCTTTGGTTGTTGGTTGGTTTTCTCTTGGTTAGTTTGGTTGCTGTTTTTGAGAAAGTGGTGTTCATGGCTTGCTTGTATTTTGTCTGAAGAAATTCTTTTATCTCCATGAATTGGCTGTTGGTAAGGAGTTCTTGCAGTTGAGCTAGGTTGGTGTCAATCTCAAGTTTAGTGGTTTGGTATTTGTTGCCCAGGTCTTGTAATATTAGATTCGTTAAATCTAATTTACATTTATTGGTGATCGAAACCCATTTGTTTCTGAAGGCTTGATCCCTACTCATAGAGACTTTGCTGTTAAAGTCTGCTTGTAATGGGAATTTATTTTCACTTAATAATTTTTTGATTTGGTGAATGTTAGTAGCAAGGCTGAGTTTCTTCCTGTGGAGTGTTTTGGTCTTTAGGTAAACGCTTTTGCTTGCTTGAGGATTGTTTGTCCTTTTCATGTCCTCATTGGGCTCTAGTCTTCTTCTTTTAGAGGGCTGCACGGTGACACTATTTTTAGGTTCTAGTCTGGCTGCTGTGTCTTCTAGTAGCTGCATAGTTTCACTACTGAGCCGGGTCTCTGGATAGGGTGTATCTTGACCAGAGTGTAGGTTTGTGGCTGATGTTATTTCTACTGTGCCTATGGCAGTTACAAGTGTATCTTCACTAGCACTAGTCAACAGATGATTGTCCATGAATAAAATAAAGTGAGCAGTTGGTGTGCTAAGTGAGTTTGGCGGCCTGATATATAGCTGTGGTATAAGCTTATATTTCGACTTTAACTCTGTTAATGTACCTATGATCATATTGTATTAAAAATATAACCCACCAGAGTAAATTTAATAAAATACTAAATATTAATGTATTACTTTGTAGACAACCCTTCTATACATGTAATATATGCCACAAAAGCTTTACAAGGAGATACTATAGAGATAGGCATATACAATTGAAGCACCTCAATAGGACCTTCAATTGCAACATCTGCCCCAACACCTACTCAAGGCGCCATGATTTGGAAAGACATGTTGAAAAACACCATGTCAATAAAAGAGCTCAGACACCCCCAATCTCTATAAGCCCACCACCTGCCACCCAGACAATCAGGGATCAAGATATTCCTCTAGACTTCTTCAGCCTTCTTGAGGAATTAGAGAACACTCTAAGCACCCAGTCAGTGGTAACACAGTCACACAAGACAATACTATGTCACACAACCTAGAAACACCAACCAAACACCACACACATACTGACATTCCTAACTCTATCAACACTAGAGCTAACCTGAACACACAAACAACTGTCAGTCTAACTAAGACAACACAAAACATCAGCACCCAAACTCGTAGTGCTAGGAATATTAAATGGGCCCCCAAAACAGAGCATAAATACACAAACACCCAATTTGTCAAATCTGTGGATAAATCCACTAACACTGATCCCTTAATTGTTTTAGACCCTGTAGACATCAGGTCTTTACATGGTGGATTGCACATTGCAACCTACAACCCAGAACACCAAATCTACACTACAACAAACAACAGCCTAAGTATAATACCTGTAACAAAACCTGCTATTAATCAACAACCCACAAACCAACACACCACAGTTACATGCCCAAACTCAAGCACCCAGATTGAAGGACAACTTTCCCAAATCAAAGTTGACCATCAAACAAAACAAGATATAAATGACCCCCCAAAAAATCCCCAACAACTGCTAGAACCACACACAAGTGGAAACAAAATGACAACTAATACAACAAACAAAACAAAAACTCAGTACCAACCAGAACAACTAAAGGTCAAAAAAAAGAGTCCAATGGGACAGCAAAACCATTAGTCACCTGCTACAAACTGAGTTAAAACATACATGTGATGTCACCATCAAAAGACTACCAAATAAAACTAAAACAAAACCAAAAGTACAAACACACAAAAGACTCACATCACTTGCAAACAGATACTTCCCCTATGAAAGGGAACAACATAGGACAAAACCTACACATGCACACACCACCACATCTACAAAACATGAAACCACAGGTGAAAACCAGCGTACCACTGACTGGAACCAATTAGTGTACCAGGAATACAGCCCAACGAAGCCTGATATTATAGACCTCATCAGTTCTTCAGAAGATAATTCAACTGAGTCTACACCAGAGACTCCAATTATCTTAGATGAATCATTTCAAAAGGGTCTCACCAATCTATTTGGTGAAGTTTCTTCATCAGACGAAGACTAATAATTCCATACATCAAGTAGACTCACCCAGCACAGTGGACACCCTGAATAATATAATCTTAAATATGACACTACATATTATTTTTGTAATTATTAATGTTGTGATTATTTTCAACACTAGTATGAATAAAAGCAATTATTATAATTCCATAATAAAACTGTTTGAAAATCATTGTGTCTTACTGATCTTTATCTTCTGTTGTTATTCAACAACACCTGGGCTGACATTATAATAGTCACAAATAAGACTGATGAAATAATCAAACCCAACTTGACCATAACATACCAATGAAGGAAAAACCACAGTAACCACCTAACCTCCTTAAGGCGCTAAGGGGCAATAGCAAGTGTTACTATGGTAACCAATACCACATCCTGACTTTAGAGTACTGATGTAACCCCCAATGTAAATTAAACAGGGAATTACCAACATCAATACTGAGGTAAATCCGGCCCTAAGCCAGAGTTTACCGGAGCCAAAAATAGTACTTCAGGAGGTCAAGTCTCAAAACCTAACCAAACCTCTGATGAGACTAATCCAACCAGGAAGTCGAAATATAAGCTTATACCACAGCTATATATCAGGCCACCAAACTCACTTAGCACACCAACTGCTCACACTATTTTAAGATGACCTTAAACTCCCACTAATAACACATTTATATTGAAGTTAACTTTTGATATTTGTGTGAAATAGCTTAAAAATGGCTTCACAGATTCAAATCATATTTGGTATGTGGGTGTAACTGGTCCTCAAGGTGACCTAAATTTTAAGGTGACCTTAAATTCCTAGTGATAACATAATTCTGGAGAGTATCTCAAAACTGCACAACAAATTTAATTTAACTTTGCTATGATGATGCTTCTAGTCCTGAAGGTGTTCCCTAATTAAGGTGACCTTAAACACCCATGTGTAAAACAATTTTACTGAATTCAAGTTTTTCTATGTTTCAAAGTATAATAAAAATAGCAAGACATATTTGATCTATGGTTTACAGGTACATGTACTTGATGTTGCAGAAAAGCCCTACGACTACATTGAGGCGACCTTAAACTCCCAGTAATGGCATAATTATACTTACTTTTTTTAAAAATTTTGAGTAATATCTTAAATTATGTGCAATAAATTTTAAACATATTTAAATTTACATCGCTTTCAACACTGTACAGGTCATATCACGATGGGTAGTTGGAAGGGCAGAGGAAACCAGTACATACAGTTCATCAGGGTTCTGTACTGTAAACTGCTGACCAATGGCAAGCAACTACCAGCTTTCCCACTTGAGGCCGTGCCGGGAACCGAACCCCGGCCTCAGAAGTGGGAGGCAAGTGTTACCACTCTGCCACCGTGGCCCCTAAATTTTAGATATAGCTAACCTTGAACAGTCTACATGGTTAGCATGAAATTAAACTCTTAACATTTTCATTGAGTTTACATTCAGTTTAAGGTTAGGACAAACTTTTATGATATTTGGACGATATTAAATGGAAAATTTAATAAGTAAATTAAATTTTTATAAGTTAATACCTTACCTATTGGACAGATGCAATTGTCCGGCGCCCTGCCGGTCTCGCCAAACATTAGAAAAAAACGTCCCGAGCTGGGCTCTGGCCGGGTGTCCTGTTCATTCGCCAGGTGGCTGTGTAGCCTACCTGCCAGTATACTGCGCATGCGCTCTTCCTCTTTTTGTTGCCTACCCTAGAATGTCCCCTTTATATGGCATAGAGTAGCGCGGAAGGTAGGATGGGAATCCCCCTGTCCAGTAGGTAAGGTATTAACTTATAAAAATTTAATTTACTTATTAAATTTTCCATTTTATTGCGTTAATACATCTTACCTAGTGGACAGATGCAGAATAACTATATGACTATACAATATGTACAATAAGAGTGCTGGAAGATTGGTTTACGTGCTCTCATGGATCTGTTGGGCTGCCACTACAGGGCGCAAATGATACAGCTCAGAATCCGCCTAAGCCAAGTCCTTTGAATGGAACTGGGTAAAGGTGTTGTGAGCTTTCCAATGAGAGGCTGAGAGGATCTGGTCCAGTGAAACCCCTCCCTGAAAAGCCTGAGAAGCTGCAAAGGCCCAAACATCGTGGGCTCTAAATTGATGTAAATTTTGGGCCGTTTGGTCTGAGAGCTGATAACACAACAGCACTGTCTGCTTAATCCAGGAAGAGATAGTGGCAGGGACAATGTCCTTTTGAAAACCCTTCCTGAAGGACACGAACACCAAGTCTTTTCCTTTTCGGAGGTCCTTGGTCCTGTCTAGGTAATACCGTAAGGCTCTTACTGGACAAAGTGACTTGTCTTCTGACAAGGACTTGTCCAGAGTAGGGGCCAAAGCCAGGATGACCACCAGAGCCACAGAGGCTGGGCCATCCCTACCTAACTGATTTTTGGAAAGAAAACTGGGTGAAGGATAAAGAGAGACCTGACTCCAGTTTTCTTGGTGCCTGATATTTTTGTATAGCCAGGCATGGATTTCACTTCTTCTTTTGCCTGAGACCAGGGCTAGAAGAAAGACTGTTTGAAAGGTCAAATGTTTGAGAGAGGCCTTTCACAAGGGTTCAAAGGAAGCCTTAGTAAGCTAGTGGAGTACCAGCGACAGGTTCCAAGAGGGTACACCCCGTCTTCCGCAATCTGGTTCACAGAGGGCGACCTGAAGTCCACCTCGTGTGACTCACACCATTTGACAAAAATGGCCCACTTTGACTTGTAGACAGCTCTGGTTGAGTCTCTCTGAGGAGCCTCAATTCTTCCTGCCACTTCATCAGAGAAACCTTGTTTTGGATGGCAGAGACTCCAAGCCAAGCATGCAGATTCAGATTGCTGAGATTCCTGTGAACCAGGCCATTGAACAGTTGAGTCACCAGGTCCCTTTGTAGGGGAAGACTGAAGGGGATCTGAACTGACAACTTCACCAGGTCCCAAAACCAGGGCATGCTTGGCACCCTGGAGCAATGAGAATCATCCTGCGACAGCCCTGATCCATCACCTTGGAAATCACTTGGTTGATCAGAGAGACTGGAGGAAAGGCGTACATGTCCATATCCTCCCATGAAAGACTCAGGGCATCTACTGCCCAGGCTGCCGAGTCCGGTACCGGTGATACAAACTGGGGAAGTTTGTGATTGAACCGGGTTGCAAACAAATCTATTTGCGGTTGGGCCCATCTCGAAAACAAAAGATCGAACACCTCCTGAGATAGGGACCACTCTGTCTGTATCACTTGATTGTGTCTGGAAAGCTTGTCTGCTATCACATTCGAGCGACCTGGAATGTGTCTTCCCCTCAGGACTATTCCCCTGGGATGGCACCAGGAGACTCTTTAAGGCCAGGAGGACTGCCTTTAGTTCTAAGAAATTTATGTGAAGGTGACTTTCTATGGGAGACCAAGCACCTCTTGCAGTGGAGTCTCCTAAGTGTGCGCCCCAGCCTTCGTTTTTAGGCATCTGTAAACAGTTAAAGAGCGTGTTGCAGAGGGTGCAATGGCTGGCCCCTCAGAATGTTGTGCTCATCCAACCACCAATTTAGGTGTGGATGGAGAGAATGGGGAACTGGTATGATCTTCTCTAGACCCGACCGGATAATAGGTCGAACTGGTAGCCTACGAAATTGAAGACCTGCTGGGGTTCTAACTCTGATTTCTTCATGTTCACCACCCATCCCAACTGTTGGCAAAGGGCCAAGAGGGTCTGGGTATGTTGTAGGCAGGTTTCCCGGCACTGGGCTCTCAGCGACCAGTCGTCTAGGTACTGGTGGATTCGGATACCCCTTGCTTGTGCCATCAGTTTCACTTCTTTGACCACCTTTGTAAACTCAAGGGGAGCAGTGGCCAAACCAAAGGGGAGAGCCGTGAACTGAAAGGTTTGATTGTTCAGGAAAAATCTGAGATATTTTCTGGACCTCTGACCGATTGGGACATGGAAATACGCATCGCTGAAATCCAGAGAGGTCACCCATTCTACTTTGTAAGGACAACCGGATTGTCTCCGGAGTTTCCATCTTGAAAGAACTGGTCCTTAAGTATAGATTTAGCTGACTTAGATCCAGGATTGGTCTTGATCCATTTTTTCTTGGGTTTGGGAACCAGGAAGAGTCGGTTGTAAAAGGCCAGAAACAACTTGACCACAACTTTTTCCACTACCAACTTTTCTATGAGATTGACCAAGGCTTCTTTTAGAAACCGGCTTTTGGTGGGATTTGCGTAACCACTTTGAACCAAAGGAAACCTTGTCAAAAGGGGTCTCTGTTTGAAGGGAAGAGTGTAACCGTCCCTCAGAACTGAGACCACCCGAGGATTCGCACCCATTTCTTGCCAGATATGCCAAAACTGTTGAAGTCTTCCCCCTACATTTTTTCCGGCGACAGCATTGGGGACATTGGGAGCAGTTGGGACAGAAAGACATGGACTTACACAAAAAACACCTTTGACATGCTTTATTTTGCTTACTCCTTTCTTTTGTGGAGGCCCGTGTGAATGAACAGTAGGAACATGATTTACAACAGGATAACACACATCCAGGAGACTTCAGGTCTTTGACACAACTAAACTTGTTACTGTCTGTGTAAATGAACTTTTTAAGATTTGACTCTTTGACATAACCTTGTTTTGAAACTTTGGATCTAACTGAACTGGCTTTACGTGAATGGGGGTTGGACCAACCTAATAATTGTCATTTATATGGCTTGTATTTGGAGAAACGAGGGTTGGAACCCCGTCCCCTACCGCGTCTCCTGGAACGACTCCTACTGAACTGTCTCCAAGGCTGTTGCTGCTGTTGGGAGGTCTGTTCAGATGAGGCAGAAGGTTTCCTATCCTTACGGTCGTAAGGTCTATACCTGTGTGAGCCTTTCCAGCTAGTGTGCTGAGAAGCATCTGGTCCGGGTCCCTGAGCAACACTGCTGGCTTCATGTTTCTGTATATCTTGTTTTGCCGTCATAATGGCAGCATCCGGGAACAGCCCGTAGCCATGGGAGCATTACGTAAAAGGTTCATGGCATCTTGTTTAACTTCCGGTTTAACAAAGTCCACATAAGAGTCCCTTCTAAGTAAGATCAGGTTTAACATGTGCACAAATAAACTGTCCGCCAAATGCTGAAGAGACGTGCCCATGGCCACGGATACCCGTTGATGGAAGGCCATGAGGTCACGCAGGTCATTCAAAGCATTGGTAACGTCCTTGGGTGCCTTGCCCTTGTTAAGGCGGGAACAAGGGTATGCTGAAGCCCTAGTGATCCTGGGAAACTGAGCATTCACCTTGGCCTCAGTGTTTCACCAATTAAAGACTGAGCGACCTGGACGGTGAGGGCCATCAGGTTTCAACAAATATATTTTGTACCACTTCTCTTGTGACTTCGGCACCTTGATAAACTGGTCACGTTTAAGACCTGCCAAAACTTGTGATCTTGAGGGGTAGCCTTCTGCCACAGTGAGATTTAATCGCTCCAATTTCTGGCATAGCCAGTCATCAGGGGGCATGGCAACAGATATCTGTGTAGGTTTTCTGGGATTTTTGCCCTTCCAGGGATTATTGGACTTGTCTGGCTCAGAATAATCAGTTTCAAAAGCGGGAATGTGATGCCAGCCCATGTAAGATCTAATAGAACGAACGGTCTCCCTATATGACATATCCTCAGTTTGCTCTGGCATTTCAGTGGAATCTGATAACTGTCCATCATCTGAACCGGAAAATAAGGCTGACCGGTCCATATCATTGTCAGAGATCTGTTCATAAGGTTCAGTTTCTGTAGCCGGTGGGTAAGCACAGGCACCGGTAAAAGCTTGTTCTTGGTCCAGTTGAGAAACAGTGGATCATGACCGGTAAAGGGAACCGGAAGCACGTTTGTCAGGGCCTGAGGAAGGCTGGTTACTATCCCCTTTAAACAAAGCTGACTGATGAGCAGACTCCGAACCAGAGCTGGCATCAGCCAGGGTGGAAGAACGTTCCTGTTTCTTAGTAGATGGCTTTGAAACCGGTGAAACAGACCAGTCACGTTTCTTCTCAGATTAGCTGTCACATCTTTTGTCTGATTTAGAGTCAGTTGAGACAACTTTAGGATCAGTCTTGACAGTTTTATCTGTATGCTTGTCCTTTCTTGATTTATGACGCTTTTTCTTTTCTTTTTGGTCCACAGATTTAGTTTTCACTGAGGCATCAACAGATACCGGAACCTCAACCGGTCCAGTGGAACGGGTAGCTGGTGCCAAAAAGGGGGTCTCAGAAATTAGATGTTGTGTATCCACTGGTTTAACTGAGGAGACAGGGGTGGAAAAGACATTGCCCCGTGACAAGAGAGCCTCCATGCGTGCAAATTGCTCTGACCATTTGTCTGCAATAGCGGAGAACTGCTCTGAGGTAACAAAACTAGAAGTCTGAGCAGAAGATGGTGGAGGGTTGGAGGGGAGAGCGGAAGACTGCGCAGGTTGACCACTTGGGGATTGAAAAGTAGGCTCATTATCTACTGGTTGTAAAACAGTAAAGTCTTTAGGAGAGACAAGTAAACCCGCCTTTTTGTCCTTTCTGATCTTGTACGACGGGGTAGCCAACATTTCCCTCGGAGTATCAGAAAAAGCATCACATATTTTACAGGGTTTATCCAACACACAATCGTCTTCACCAATGAGCTTGTCACAACACCTAGCACACCTTTCCTGCAAATCAAAGCTCGCCATAACATGGCCACATGAACCCCTCCGTTGTCCTTTTTTATCTCCTGGGAATGCCATGATACTTGATAAACAACACTACTACAAATATTTTCACCAAACTGAAGTTAACATATGTAAAATCAAAATAAAAAGTTTCTCTTAAAGCGTTTCCTTCATGCGCCAAACAAAAAGAGGAAGAGCGCATGCTCAGTATACCGGCAGGTAGGCTACACAGCCACCTGGCGAATGAACAGGACACTACTGGTCCCGGCCAGAGCCCAGCTCAGGACGTTTTTTTCTAACGTTTGGCGAGACCGGCACGGCGCCGGACAATTGCATCTGTCCACTAGGTAAGATGTATTAACGCAATAAAAGTGATAGTTTAGCCTTTTCATTGAAATTAAGCATGTACGCATATCTAGACCAAAACAGTATCTTTATTGTAATGTTGCCATAAAGACCTGCTAGAGAAATGAGCAATATATGGCAGCAAGCAACCCTTAAGGGCTGTGGGGAAAAGTCTTGTAACAGACATATCAGACAAAAATTCTTTCAAGAGTTTTCAAAAACGAGTCTGAACTGCATATGCACCAAATTAAAAAATGGTGACATCACGTTCTCTAGCCATGAAAAATTTAATGAACATCACCTAGCAATTGGGGTGACCTAGCTGGTCCTGCAGGTGGAGACACTATCTCTTTTTCTGGCATTTGGCGGGATTGGCTTGTGCCAGCAATATAGCTAATTGCCCATCAGATAAGATGTTTTAACACAATAAAAACTTACTTTTCATTTGCAACATTTTAGCGATTAATAGCTTAATGATTTTTAGAAATAGCCTGGACAATGGCTGTGCATTAAAGAAAGCACTCGCTTATTAAGGACCTAATCAGCAAGTGTTCAATGGTGTTCAATTCTATGGTAAACCCAAAAGCTATTGGAGAATTTTCTTCAAAGTTTTCACATTAGTTACAAAAGGACAAGCACTAATGGGACAGTCCATCAGTATTTCCAGCATATTGTCATAAACTTGAACTTGTCACTGAAGTGAGAGCCAAGTGAGCATTTGCCAAACTGAATATTAAAACACATGTCACCTGATATATTTATTTGGAAAAATAACATCAATAAATAGTCAATTTATAAAAACATAGTTACAACAGGAGTATCATATTACAAACACCTTTTTTTGCTCATTTTCATGATTATTTCACTTTGATTTTGAAATTTTAATATTTAAGAAAGAATAAAACATTAAAACACATACTTCTATAAAACTATAAGATTTTACTTACCCTGGGAAAATTAAGTTTATAAAGAGGAGCAAGACAAGGCATTACCACTCAGTTAAAAAGTAGAAAGAAAGTATAATGAGTCACCAAAATAGGCTGAAATTTAGAAATGAGAAAAGTAGTAATAACTTCAATCAACAATAAAATAGTGCATTATGTTATGTGTCACAGAATTCTTGTTCCAAGGATATTGCAATTCCAAGCATTTGATATATACTGGTAAATATCACTGTGAAACTAGATTGGGCCAACTCGGCGGCAACATATCCCCAGACAGGTCATCACTCACGCCACAGGTTTTGATCGGGAATTTTTTAAAACATAATTACCCATTATTATATGAACTTCAGCACATCAATCTACTCTGTTTATATCTTCCCAAGGAAGATGGTGTATCCCCAGACGCCGAATACATAACTCAAATTATATTTTCAATCTTCCTGCAATGATAACTCTAAACCTATTTCAAAGTATTTAAATGATTGATGATTGAATGTCCATTCTAAAATAATAATCCCAAAAGAGCATATCTGTTTCTATATTTGTTGACAAATAAAATATTATTTTTAACTCAACTCATCATACTTTTCAATCTTCCTTCAAAGTATTTAAATGATTGATGATTCAATGTCCATTCTAAAATTCATAATCCCAAAAGCGCATATCTGTTTCTATATTTGTTCACAAATAAAATATTATTTAAAAAAAAATTATTTATATTATTATTTTATTATATTATTTTTAGAATTTGCAAATTGTTTTCAGTTATTCATTTCCTCTATACCTATATATGTGGTCCATATATATGCAACCTAAATATGTGACACAATCTCAGTTCTGACTCCCCTTTGTGTTATATGTAATGAAGCCCACCACCCCTCTCCCCTTCTCCACACCTCTCTCACTATTACACAAGATCTGCAACCCCATTGAGTTCTTTGTTTCTCATCTGATATCATTAAATACCTTTGTTTATTTAGTGTCACTCAATATAGCTGGAGGTCCCAGAGGTGGGTGGGGGGAATCTGGGTGGGGGGAATCTGGGTGGGGGATGTGGGTTGGGACTACAAAGAGATGGAGTGCTACAGCATAAATGGTAAACAAACAATCTATATAAAAGGGGTACTCAAATACAAAAAGAATTGAGAATTTTAAGTATGTGATTATCAACTGAAATGAGTTCATAACTGTAGGAGCTGTGTCAAAATTAACTGAGGCAAGTTGAATAAAACTGGGCTAGTTGAGGGTTAAAAATCCCCTAGTTTTACTACATAAGGATATAATTTCATTAATATTGGGACTTAAAGCTCACTTAAAGTGTCCATTTTGTCTACTTGAATATGTTTAACCAGTTTCATTTTAAAAAGTTAAAAACTCAGCAAGCAGAGGTATAACACACAAAAATAAGTTCTTAAAAGACTAAGATAGCCATAACATTATTAATATTCAAATTTAAATAGACAGGCATTTCCTTTTAAAAATTCAAAGATTTCAGCTCTATAACCCACATAGTTTGACAGTTACTGGGCTTTAAAGTGGCATAATGTCCATAAATTGGGTTTCTGTGGGCATTTTACAATTGTTAAAGAGACCTTAGCAATTAAACTACAGATCTGAAACTTTTTTGGGGGACATACATAACAAACAAAAATTATATATAATACAGTTTAAGACTTGTCACACTAAGCATTTCCAAATAACAGGACAAAATACGGAAAAAATGTCCAAAAAGGCACTTGGGTGAGTGTCTATGGCCCTCATACACAGGTTAAATGTCTACTAAAAACCTTGATTTTCGGCATATGTAAAAAGGACATAATAATGCATTCCCAGATGGGATTTCAGCTCCATCAATCACATAGTTTAACAGTCACAGGGCTTAAAGGTGGTAAAAAGTCCAAATATTGGGTCTCTGTGGGCCTTTTAGAGATCTCGATGTGGCTTTCAAATTAAAGCTTCAGACTTAAAATTTGTTACATACTAAGATTACACATAGAATATGTATCTAATAAAGTTTGAAACTTCTCAGACTTACCATTTCCAAGTTACAGAGCAAAATATGTGAAAAATGTCTTAAAAGGGTCACTCAGGTGGGTGTTTAAGGTCCTCATACACAGGTTAAATGTCTACTTGAAGCCTTGATTTTTGGCACATGTAAAAAGAACATAATAATGTATTCCCAGATGAGATTTCAGCTCTATCAGTCACAGTTTAACAGTCACAGGCCTTAAAATTGGCAAAAAGTCCAAATACTAGGTCTTTATGGGGCCTTCTAGAGACCTAAATGTGGCCTTCAAATTAAAGCTTCAGACTTAAAATTTGTCACATACTAAGATTACACATAGAATATGTATCTAATACAGTTTGAAACTTCTTAGACTTACCATTTCCAAGTTACAGGGCAAAATATGTGAAAAATGTCTAAAAATGGTCACTCGGGTGGGGATTTATGGTCGTCATACACAGGTTAAATGTCTTCTTAAAGCCTTAATTTTTGGCACATATATAAATAACATACTAATATCTTCCCAGATAGGATTTGAGCTCTATCAGTCACATAGTTTAACAGTCACAGGGCTTAAAAGTAGCAAAAAGTCCAAATATTGGGTCTTTGGGAGCCTTTTAGAGACCTCAATTTGACCTTCAAAATTAAAGCTTCAGACTTAAAATCTGTTACATACTAAGATTACACACAGAATATATATGTAATACAGTTTGTAACTTCTCAGACTTACCATTTCCAAGTTACAGGGAAAAAGATGTGAAAAATGTCTTATAAGGGTCACTCGGGTGGGTGTTTATGGTCCTGATACACAGGTTAACTGTCTATTAAAGGCCTAAATGTTGGGGCACATATAAGAAAACACATAGATATATTCCCAGATGATATTTAACTTAGATGAGAGACATAGTTTGAAAGCTACAGTGCTTGAAAGTGGCAAAAAGTGCATAAATTGGGTCTCTGTGTGCACTTTTGAGACCTTAAGTCGACCCCTTTGGGTTAATCTACAGCCCTAAAATTTTCTACAGACAAGGATTACATATCAAAGTTATAACTAGCGCAGTTTGAGACTCATCAGAATTACCACTTCCAAATTATAGGGCAAAATATGTGAAAAGTATAGCAAAAAATCCCTAAGTGGGGGTATTTATGGGCCTCAAACACAAGTTTCTCCTCAACTTAAAGTCGTGATTTTTGGCACGTGTACTAAGAACATATTAATGTGTTGTCAGGTAAAATTTCAGCCAGCTGAGCATCATAGTTTGTGACCTACAGGGCTCTAAGTGGCCAAAAGTCCAATTTCTGACCTTAAGGTGGCCATAAGTTCTTTTTTACTGGGAGTTTAAGGTCACCTTAAAATAGGGATCTTCCTTTGGGCACCCTTAACATGTGTACCAAGTTTGAAAAAAAAATATTAATTTGTTTTTGAGTTATTGCGTCCACAAGGAAATTTCTACGGCGGCGGCGCGACGGACCTGAATCCAATATATCCCCGACTTTCGTCTGGGGATATAATTAACTGTTGCTTAAATACTATGAACCCAACTGCATTTATTAACGGTTAATAATTCAATATGGTACCTTACATATCCAAAACTATGCATTTTGAGATATAGCAGAAAATACCATGAAAATTGATAGGTAAATGTTTTATCAGAATGTGAAAACAAAAAAAATATCAAATTATGGATATTCTGCTGTGACATTTTCCACACATCAATCAACAATACTGGGCCCATATTCATGAAGAGGTCTCAAGTCTAACACAAAAAAAGGCTGAGATTTGAGAATTGGGTCTTAGCCGAGACCAAATCTTAACTTTGTAATCACAAGCAGGTCCAAGTTGCAAATAAGTCCAAGATTTTTATAAAGATCAAAATGTATTTCTGTGTTGTTACTCACAGCAAAAATTTAAAATATTTGTTAAACTAAAAAAAAAAAAAAGAAAGTGCCTCAAAGTAACATGCTTCTGAAACCCAAATCTGGTCTATAAATTACAACAAAAGCTTAAACCAAGTATCCCTATATGTTGTAAATTATATGTACTTTACCTAAAACCATAAAAAGTAAAAATATGTACATCAGTCAAGATGAACTAATGCTCAAGACTTTTGCTAAATATTTGAGAGAACAATGCCCTAGTCTTAAGCTTGAGACCAAACCTGAGACTAAATTTCGTCTCATCTATTTTATGAATGGCCATGTAATTTGAGTTCAAAAATGGTACTAGACTCGAGACCTAAACTTAAAGAGTTGAGACAAAATTTGATCTCTGCAAATTTATTAATACAGGCCCACGTTAATAACTGTGTCAATGTGACAGGTGATCAAAACTTGAGAAGCACACGGCCACTCCAAGTCCCCAGAATGTTAACAAGGTATGTCTGTGGACTGGACATGCTCCACCAGGCTATTACAAAAGTATGAGTGAGAGGATGAAATCCTGATCATGAACAATATATTACATTCTAAAAATAAACAAGTACCATCAAACAGTTGGTTAGCAACTTTTGTGACTAACAATGCTCCTTGATTGATTGATTGATATTAGTCATGTAAATCAACATTCTGAATTATAATTTTAACTAATTATTTATATTATTTTTTTATTTATCCTTTTTCTGCTGTATTTTCACGCAAAGTTATTCTATCTAGTGTGGCAAAAACTTTTGAGTTATGCTATCTTGTGTTGCAAAAACTTGAGAGAAAGTGGACATTTATGATGTGCTATGTGCCTAGGTAAGCCTCAATCAATATACATATAAATGTTTTCAGATATCCGATCTAATCGGATCTACATACTAATTTGACAATGCTTGTTTAGGTTTACAAATGTGAATTTCATACAGTAATAATTGGTTTGACAATAAGTAACTATTTCTTTTTAAAATAAAAACTGTGTGTATATTTTTTCAAATTCTGGTTGAACAGGCGTCAATTAGAGACTAGTGTGCATTTAAAAATAGTGCCAACAATTGTAATCATGGAGATCTGAATTAAATACTTATTTGAACTAGAGATTGCGTCTCGACGCAGTGTATCCCCGGACAGGACATAGTTAAGGCGTGAATGTGTCGGGCTTGAGCCTGTTTCCTGGAGCACCAGGTCAGGATTCTCCATAGTACCAGATTACTTCCAAAAGCTAATCACTAGTTGTTTCACTTATATCTGTCTTTAAAAATTACATTTCATGGATCCAGAAGATCCATATAGTGATCCGGATCGCTTCCAAAACTCAATCATTTCATCCTTTTACCTTTTCAGACATATTCTAAAAATTTCATCGAAATCCATCCATAAGTTTTTGAGTTATCTTGTACACAGACACATCTGGCAGCCTGGATCCACATGATCCAGACAGTGATCCAGATTACTCCCAAAATCTAATCACTTGTTCTTTGTCCCATTTAAGACATTTCCTGAAAATTTCATAAAAATCCATTCATGACTTTCTGAGCTATTTGTCTTTAAAAATTACATTCACGGATCCAAAAGATCCAGATAGTGGTCCAGATCACTCGCAAAATTGAACCATTTCTTCCTTTTACCACTTCTTCCTTTTACCATTTGTAACATATCCTGAAAATAGTAAAATCCATTCCAAGATTATGTGCAAGCCTGGATCCAGATGATCCAGATCACTCCAAAAATGTAATCACTTGTTCCTTGTACCATTTAGGCCATTTGCTGAAACAATCCATCCATAACTTTTTGAGGTATCTGTCTTAAAAAATTACATTTCATGGATCCAGAAGATCCATATAGTGATCCGGATCACTTCCAAAATTCAATCATTTCATCCTTTTACCACTTCTTCCTTTTACTATTTGTAACATAGCCTAAAAATATCATCAAAATTCATCGTAAAATCATGTTGCAGGCTCGATCCGGATGATCCAGACGGTGATCCAGATCATTCCAAAAGTATAATCACTTGTTCCTTGTACCATTTAGGTCATTTGCTGAAAATGTCATCACAATCCATCCATAACTTTTTGAGGTATCTGTCTTATTACATTTCACGGATCCAGAAGATCCATACAGTGATCCGGATCACTTCCAAAATTCAGTTATTTCATCCTTTTACCTTTTCAGACATATCCTGAAAATTTCATCAAAATCCGTCCATAAGTTTTTTAGCTACAATGTACACAAACACATCTGCAACCTGGATCCAGATGATCCAGACAGTGATCCAGATCACTCCCCAAATCTAATCACTCGTTCCTCGCACCATTTAGGCCATTTGCTGAAAATGTCATCACAATCCATCCATAACTTTTTGAGGTATCTGCCTTTAAAAATTACATTTCATGGATCCAGAAGATCCATATAGTGATCCGGATCACTTCTAAAATTCAACCATTTCATTTTTTTACCTTTTCAGACATATCCTGAAAATTTCATCAAAATCCGTTCATAAGTTTTTGAGCTATATTGTACACAAACACATCTGGCAGTCTGGATCCAGATGATCCAGACAGTGATCCGGATCACTCCCAAAATCTAATCACTTGTTCCTCGTCCCAATAAGGACATCTCCTGATAATTTCATCAAAATGCACCCATAACTTTTTGAGCTATCTGTGTTCAAAAATTAAATTTCATGGATCCAGAAGATCCAGACAGTGATCCGTATCACTCCCAAAATTTAATCACATCTTCCTTTTACCAATTTGGACATATCCTGAAAATTTTATCAAAATCCGTCTGTCAGTTTTTGAGTTATCTTGTTTACAAACAAACAAATAGAGGGCCCAAAATGACCCTCGGTCAGGTACTTTGGCGGTCAGTGGATGACCTTCAACGAAGATCTGTAACCGGTCAGCCTGGATGCTGGTACTCCGTCATGTACTCAACCTCAAAAGCCATTTTCAATAGTTTCCACGCAATGTAGTCAGCATTAAGTGTGAAAATATCTCCAAATATGCCAAAAATGACCCTTGGTCAGGTACTTTGGCGGTCAGTGGATGACCTTAAATGAAGATCTGTAACCAGTAAACCTGGATGGCAGAAGTCCATCATGTACTCAACCTCCAAAGCCATTTTCAATAGTTTCCATGCAATATAGTCAGCGTTAAGTGTGAAAATATCTCCAAAAAGGCCAAAAATGCCCCTTGGTCAAGTACTTTGGCGGTCAGTGGATGACCTTCAATGAAGAGCTTCAAGGTCAAATTTCTGCATGCTTATAGAGGACATATATATGTATTATATATACCAGCCATAGGATGATCTAACTTTCTGTCTTGGAGAACTGGGCCAAAATGTGCAAAAATGGCCAAAATCTGACCTTTAAGTAGCCACCAGTGACCTTGAGATTGAAGGTCAAGGTCACAAAACAATAGCGTTCGTGGCATTGCCCATATATACCCACATACCAAATTTGAAAGTTCTAACTAAAATATTTTTTAAGTTATTGCGTCCAAAAGGAAATCTCTGCGGCGGCGGCGGCGGCGTGACCGTACTGAATCCTAAGTATCCCCGACTTTCGTCCGGGGATACAACAAGGCGTTAACTTTGATCCTAGGCAATATTTTGAAAGTTTACAGTAATACCTGTCTCACAATTATCAGTTTATTTAAAACAAAATATAGAAAATAGCATCAGAAATGCCCATACGGGCTTTGGAAATAGTGGACATATATGCAAGATATAGAATAGGTGAAACAGTACAAAGAAGAGGAGACTTTCAGAACAGACAATTCCATCGCAAGATGACATGATTAACTAGACCTAGCAAATTGGAGAACCGGTGCAAATTTGTATCCACCAGAAAGACAACTCACCAAAGCCAGTGAACCATTGTTCCAAGGCCAAATCTGAAATCAGAAGATTCCCAGCCCATGATTTCCTATAAGTTGGTTTCACATAACAAACCTCTAGGACCAATAATACACAAGTTAGAAGCACTTTTAAGCTTGGCTGTCCTTGTCTGACCTTGAAGGAGGGGCCAAAGATCAAATCTGACCACATCAAAAGATCCCCAGCCAATGATTTACTATAAGTTGGTTTCACATTGTAAACCTCTAGGACCAATAAGCCAGTTATATGCACTTTTAAGATTGGCTGTCATCATCTGACCTTGAGGAGGGGAGGGGGGGGGGGGGGGGGGGATTGAAATTAGCCTCATTCTGAAAACATTGGTCCTAGAGGTTTGTAATAAGGGAGATATACGCACTTTTAAAGTTCACTACATGGGGTACTTTGGCATTCGTGGATGACCTTGAATGTGGAGCTTCAAGGTCATATGTCTGCATGCTTGTAGAGGACATGTATATCTGTTATACATATCAGCTATGAAGTGATTCAACCTTCTACTTATGAGAAATGGCCCGTAAAAAAGGTAGATAATTTTCGAAGAAATGTCCATGGCAGCCATATTGTTTTTAGAATGAGGCTAATTTCAATCCCAGGAAGCTTACCTCCCAATGAAGATATCCTGCAAATTTGGTGAAGCTAGTTGGTATAGTTCACCTCTGAGAGCGTTAACGTCAAAAATCTCTCTATGCGTGGCGGCGTAGCGAATGCTAAACCACAGATTATTAAAGTAAAAGTTATGAAGCTGTAAAATTTATTGATTGATCTAGTTATTCATTAAGAAAAGCTGTCAATGGAGATAATACAATTAGGTAAAAATAAATATAAAAATTTGTTGCAGTAAAACAACTTAGTTTTGTAACAGGAGAGATGTATCTCAAATGTTGCAGCAGAAAACATCATGGCATAGCTAAGGGTACCCTGCCACCCACCCACCTGCCCACCCGACTGGATGACATGGGTGAAAACAATTAAAAATTAGAGAGTTATATGCATGCAAGACAGAACATCAAAACAATATCACACAGAGCAAATATTTTCTGCTCTCTGCAGTTATTTAGAGTTATTCAAGAAAACAAATTAAAGTACATCTCTGTAAAGTAAAAATAAAGTTTTGACAATCTATGTGGCCATACTGACCAATGAACACTTGATAGCCACCACAAGCAAACGCGTATCACAAGGTGAAAAAAACAACAATACTGACATAACGTGGAATCTACAACTCCAGGGAAAAACTCACAGACAATAATATAGTCTTATCTATATGATCCAAACAATAACTGTTCCAAAATACCAATAGACAGATCAGGTGTGGGTCTGAATCAGAAATCTATTGAAAATATCATAGTGAAACTTATTCTGATGAAGTGGTTCTGTAAATGTTTATGTCTAAAGCTGTCAAATTTGACTTGCAATGATACTTTGGACATTTATGCTAATTTGACAGAAATTTGTCAAATACTGGATTTACAATGGAGTCCTAAAAGATATATAGCGATATCATCATAAGTTCAATAGGACAGAACTAATACAAGCATATGTGGCAAGGAAATAGTTGTTTTTTTTTCACCTCCCATTTAGCAGCCAGACTCCACAGGTTTATTGTGATCAAATGTATAGAACTGGATCTCACTCTCAATCCTGGTTAGAATGAGTGAACATATTAAGAACCCTTCCATAACTCAATACAGTAGAACCTAACTTTTATCCTATAAACTTTCAATTTTGTGAAGTAATTTCGGCTAGTTTTTACTTTACCAAGATTTGGGCGATAATATAATTAATGTTTTCAGCGATTCCATCTTTTTATTATTTTTATTGTAATACACAGGAATACAGTACTATTTATGGGAGTTGGGGGCTTGCCCCCAATTCTATCTCTGTAAATTTAATTTCATTTTCTTGACAATTTCCTGCAATTATCAAATATGGCGGAACCTGTACTGGTAAAGTAAAATTGCCCCATAATTTCAACTCTCATTTTAGTTTTCCCAACTTTTTAACATTAAGCTATCTCATTTATTTCAGGAACCATTCAGTTTTTTAAAACAAAAGTTTCTGATCAAGCCTGTCTGGAGAATTGAGATTCTACTGTCATGCAAGAATTCACAAAAGCATCTGATTACACACACAGTGAATATTATGAATAATCTCAACGCGACATGTGTAATTCAATCCACAGAATCCATGTCAGTACATGACGGCTGCTTCAACAACTCTGTGTCTATGTACTTATTGTCTGACGTCGAGTCTCCACCACCTCCCCTGTTATGAGACCTTCTGTCCCCTTCAGAAAAACTGAAAGATCTGGGTCTTAAATTTGAAGGTTCAAACATGAACTCTGTGCCAAAGATATTTAAACTTTCTTTTTTACCACTGTCATTTTCTGGGGTTTCTTGGTCTGGGGAAATTGTAAAGACTGGTCTGGTTGTCTGTTCTTCTTCTAAGAGTTCATCAGTTTTACTGTCCTCTGCTTCCTTCAGATTTTCTGAAATGTTGCAAGGCTCCGGGAGAGGCAAGTGCATGTCCCGACGCCGGTAAAACAGGACGTATGCGGCCCGTGTCCCCACCTGGTTCTCTGAGGATTTAGTGACATGGCTGTCGTCACAGAGTCTCCAACCTAAAAATATTATATGAAAGAGTGACACATAACATAACATAACATAACATATTTATATAGCGCAATTCTACTTAAGAGAAAAACAATCATTGCGCTTTTTCCCCACAATATGCCGTTTTAAAATAATGAGTTTTTAGTTTCTTTTTGAAGATGTCCAATGGAAGTTCAATGTTCCTGATATCATCTGGCAGTTCATTCCAATACTTTAGTGCTACAACACTGAAGGCACGGTCACCCATAGAGACAAGTTTTGATCTTTTTTCTTGTAGCATGTATGATTTTCTTGCCAATCTTGTGGTGCGTTGATGTTGCTGGTAGTTAAGCATTGATGTTAAATATGATGGTGCCAGTCGATTCAAACTCTTATATACTAGTAGATTTATTTTAAATTTGATCCGAAACCTAACAGGCAACCAGTGGAGCTGATGCAGGTGAACTGATATAGAATCATGTTTCTTGACATTCAAAACTATCCTAGCAGCCCAATTTTGTACTTTCTGCAACTTGTGGATAAGATATTGTGGGAGTTCAGCTAGGAGAGAGTTGCAATAGTCCAATCTGGAAGATATGAGTGACTGTACTATTGTGTGTGCAGCAGACTTAGTCAGGTAAGGTCTTATTTGAATGATGGACCTAAGGTGACCATAACAGGATCTGCATATGGCATTTACTTGTTGCCTGAGTGATAGGTCTTGGTCAATGATTACACCAAGATTTCTGACACTTGTGCTTGGCTTTATGTCAATACCAACCACATTTAATGAATCAATAATGACTTTGGAGCGCTGTCTGCCAGTGCCAGCAATTAAGAACTCTGTCTTTTCTTCATTTAGCTTGAGCCGGTTATTAGACATCCAGTTGCTTATTTCAGATGTACACAATTGGAGTTGTTCTGCAGTTTGTTTTTGGTTTTCAAAATTACTTGGGTCGATTGATTTGTAAAGCTGTGTGTCATCAGCATACATGTGGAAAAGTATGTGAAACATTCTGATGATGACACCAAGAGGTAATGTATATTTGCAGTAGAGATCAGGCCCAAGACCTGATCCCTGAGGCACACAGCATTCTAGAACCTTTTTGTGAGATTCACAGTCATCAACAACTACTGATTGAGTTCTTCCTGTTAAATACGTTCTAAACCAGTCTAAAGCTTTGTCTTCAATTCGGAACATTTTCTCAAGTCGGTGCAGCAAAATACAGTGATCAACAGTGTCAAATGCAGCTGATAAATCTAGAAAACCCATAAGTATTACTTTTTGATTATCTGCTTCCAGTAGAAGGTCGTTCATGACACAGCAGCCAAGACTGCATGTACTTGTAATTGGAGAGTCATTAAAATGGAGGGAACATGACATATATTATTAGAGTATCACAAAACTAGTGATATACTCACATAATCATCAACCTACACACTATAGCTTTGACACAGTATCTGGTACCCCCAAACAATCACACTTTGTTGAATCACACTTTGTTGGAAAATTAAGTAAAGTCAGATTTGATTCTTACTTCCACACAAATCCGTCATTGTATTTTTAATACTTTTGTTTACATCAACCCAGTGGGACGTCTGTTCCTCACAATCCATTGCCTCACCATACAAGAAATAAACTTACCCACATCATTCCTGTTTCCGTTTTTATTGACGCAACGCACAAATGAGGTGTAGTGACCACCCAGTATGCCACCATAATGGTTGACGACTCCATAAAGGTCATAGAGTGGGCTCTGGTCTTTCTGTGACAACCCATGGGCACTGAAGAAGTTAGACATGTCCAGTCCTCTGCAAAAACATAAGAGTTTTAATTTATTTCAGCTTTCAACACTTTATTTTGGTCATGTACCAAACATTGGGGGACAGCAATCGATATTGCTTGGTCAAGATTAGATATCTTTCAAACAAATTCAACAATCTCTGAAGTCTTTTTTTCTGTGTGTGTGGCTCTCGTTTGATCTTTTACTTTTTCATAGATTTTGATCTAACACATATTTTAAAATGTTGGTTTGTCAGTTACTAGATTGATTCAGAAATTAGCAAGGCTTTTGCCGTTGGCCAGCGACAATTTTGTATGAGTGGTGAAAACTTGGGAAATAAGTGTGTTGCTCACTCTATCCTACCAACAATTCATCTTCCAATGCTTGTTACTAAATAAACCCTGAATTTCAAGATGCCCTCAGTGTTAATTTAGATTTATTTATTTTGTTGTTTTACGTCTCGTTCAACAGCCAGGGTCATATTGCGACGGGTAGTCACTGTTGATGACCAACAAAATAATGAAGTAAACTCAATGGCCATGTTAAGGTGCTTATTAAACCTAAGTTACCTTACACTTGCATTCTTATTTTGGGCAATGACTTGAGTGGATCTAACATGTAACAATTGCAAGGAATGTTAAGGGACTACAGCAGAGCAGGGTCAGCAGCATATTTTCCATTTCAGTATCCTGTCAGCACAAAAGTGTTTTATTTTTGGTATTCCGAAAAAATTTTCTTTCTAGTGTATCCTCTATCGAGCAGGCTCACTTCCAAGAAGTGAAGTTCTTGTAAACAAAACATGGCAGTTTTTCTCAAGAAATTGCTACCGAACTGTTAAAATCTAAAATATGAGATGAATGTTTATAAATTCTAGAAATTTAGGATCTGTTTTTGATATTTTACATTTTATCCACAGTTAGATATGATGACATTCAAGAAGCCAGTTGTAAAGCATCATCACCATATTAAAGTAAAATGGTCTTGATACTGAGATAACGGTATTACCGAAGCTACCCTAGATTGACTGTATTTTGCAGCAAGAAAACACTTGAACTACACATGTGCTTTGAAGCACTCACGTTATTGGGAATTCAACCATTTTGTCCACTTTATCACACCACAGTAAGTTGCGGTAAGAAAATCTCTTCAGTTGGATAATAAGTATATTGGGCAGTCGCCATAGTGACATCTGCTTGGAGGCTTCCCTGTGCTCCTTACATCGAGGACAGTACCTGCACAATGAAAACACGAGGATGTAACAGAAATGGCAAAACTTCACAATCAAAAGGAAAAAAATATGGCTCATCACAACCTGAAATCATCAGAAGACAAAATAATGTATAAGACTCTCAAATTCTTGTTGAACTGATTGAAAGGAATAAAAAAAAATAAAAGTTATTTTTGAAGAATATATTAAGTTCTATATGTCAATTCATTTAATTTTCAGAAAAAATGCACAAATAATTGCTTTAAAAAATAAACTTTCTGATGAGGTAATTGTAACATTCTCTCTAAATACTGTCAACTTCACACTCAGATATTAACTAGGGAAAAGTGAAATATGAAGAAGAAATATTGCCAGAATCTCATCATACATTACATTGATACAGGATAGAGGTAATAAGATGTGGGTATGGGATTCAGTGGGCATTCTTGTCAAATGTTTGTGCACATAGTTTGACATCTGTAATTGTTGAATAACAAACATTGTTGCAGCTACTATCAGCCATAAACATGGAAGAAGCTGTATTTTTCCTTTATAATTATTTGGGTTCAAAACATTTTAAACACACTGTCAATGTCAAATTTTGATATCTAATTAAGGGGCTTGTCAAGATTCTAAGCTGCTAATCACTATGCATCAGCAAGCTTGTAACAATTTCTCCAATTAAGACCCGAACTGAAACTCAAACCTCTGAGGTTAGATGTTGTCAGACAAGTGTGAATACATCTACCAAGTCTGCTGGACGCAGCCACAAAAAGCTTCCTTAATTCAATACTCAATAAATTTCATCCTATTTAGTGCTAACTTCCAGAACACAAACATTTCCAAGGAAAAAAATCTGGAAGAACGAGGGCAATTCTTATATGTTGGTCTTTTCTACATCCTGTTAACCACCTTAGTCATACAGTGACCAGCCATCAGTAATATTCGACATATTCTTTGAGCCTTATGGAAAACTACAACTGCACTCCTGAGACGTATGTTTAATCATTATTTACAAAACTAGATGACCACAATGACCATGACCCCTAGTGTCTCTGTAAAAATAAGACAATCCACCCTCCTCTCTCCACTAGTTAAGTTTTTGACTCTGTACTCTTGGAGTAACAGAATACATACCATGCCTCCTCTGATGACAAGGTCTCAGGATCTGTGAAGAGAGACAGGCACTGGTCTAAGGTGATGTCTTTGTTCTCTGTAAAATACAATAGAACCTTTATTATAAGAACCACCTGGGACAGGAGGGACATTTAGTCTGGATAAGAGGATTGTAAACCAGAAGAGGCTGTTCAGTATGACACAGCAAGAAACTAACATTCTAAATGTGGTTAAGACAGTGGAATCCCCCATAGAGTATGGTAGAAACTCAATAATCTGATCTTCTACTGTCTTGAGTATTTAATGTTACAAACTCATTTTCACTCTCCCAAAATTGTAATTCTGAAGAATCAATAAAAGTTGTTGTGAATACAGAGTGAGGACTTCTTCCATATTGTACTTACCTTCAGAAATCACAGAACTGACGCTGGGGTCCACAGTGTGAATCTACAACAGAAAGACAGCATATTTATAACTACTAAGAAACTAGCCAACTACAGTAGACTCTGTATAATTCGATTCAGCATTATTCGAATTTTGGTATTATTCGAACCGTCAGTCATGCACGAACATTTCTCTGTTTAAAATCAAGGGATAATTCGAAAATTACAATCCGAATTTCAGTATATTTCGAACCTATTTATATGACAATAAAGCCATATTTCTAATGTTGTTTATAAGGGTAATTCGAACTGCATACAAGACAGACAAATTTTTGTTTTTTTTAGGGGATTAATTTGACCACAGGACCGTATTCTTTATTAGCGGTAAACATTATAGAAGCCCTGAAAAACACAAATAAAGAACTAGAAAGTCTTGCTAATATTGAAATTCTTGTGAATACGACCACAGAGGCATCAAAGAGACAAATCAAAATTTCGGACTTTTAAAACGTTTAGAAGTAACCTTGTGTGTAAATCTACGTTAGACATCCAATCTCAGTGGTGAAAGTGCAATGTACAGTGTTTTATGTTGAATTAATAGTTATTTCATGTATGTATCTTACAGAAAATAGAAAACAAATACCATTGGTAATAAAGTTTATTTTACTTGCGCGTTCATTTGTGTATTTTGCAATAAAAAGCCTATTATCGCCAATGTGTTTACCGAGTTAACCCTGGAAGGCACCATCGCAAATTATTATTCGAACTTGGTTTAATTCGAACCGTTTCGGTTGGATTTTACACATTCAAATTAAACAGAGTCTACTGTATTATTTAGCACTACCTAACCTCTCACACCAATAAACTCTAAGACATAACAAAATAAACTGGCCAATCACTTTTAAAATGTTTGTACCATGGCGATACCTGGCTGCTAAAGGGTCGTATAACACCAACTTGATTTTGTACCATCGTGACACAGGGTTGAGTAAAAGCAAGCTACAACTGAACTGAATAAGTAGCACTCTAACATACTTGGGTATATAGTGGAGCCTCTTTTATCTGAATATTTCATGATATGTTCTTATAATCCTGTAGCCACAAACTTTGATAAATGCAAGTATATTGTCAAAGAAACACAGCAAAACTCACAAGCTCTTTATACTTTACTTGCATGTACGGACCGAATTTGTCAATATTTTTCCTATTCATATAACACTTTATTGTCAACATTTCTAACTATCCCCTAATTTCTGATTGATATTTAAGATAATTATTTCAGCAACTCACCAGTTCTTTGCTCTCAACCTGTACACAGGGTCTGACTTTCTCGCTATTCTTCCACTCCATACCAAGGTAAGCAACCCCCTCTAACTCCAGGGCCTCCTCACCAGCATCCTGCAATGCCTTGCTTCCCCGCCCCACCAACCCATCCCGGTCGCAGGGCTTCAACACAAACTGAGGAGCTGGCTTCTCTGGATCTTGCTGCCTGCCCAGAACCATACGGGTCTGTTTGACTGGACGCTCACTGAAACAAATGCAATGCAGTCTAGTTTATTCAGATTTGCAAATATCTAACTAAAAGAGGTTACTTAAGCAGTGTTTCAGGTGTGGTTTAAAACAGACACTCAGTATCTATAGATACATACGCCTGTGTCAGTGCACAGTCTTGTGCTACACATGTATACACTAGTGCTGCGACGATGTTTGTAAACGTTTGAGAGTTCATGTATTTACTGCCCTGAATTCAAAGTTCGATTCAAACATCTGAAATTCGGACTTTGCAAAACCTTTAGAAATCACCAAGATCACACCACATCTCAATGGATCCTATTTTCACCCATCTATAAAATCTACATTTTAATGAAAATATGGTGAAAATTATTCAAAATATACATGGATTTGCAAATTTAATAAGTAAATTAAATTTTTATAAGTTAATACCCTATCCAATGGACAATAGCTTATCCGGTCGGCGCAGACCGGCCCGCCAAACGTCAGAAAAAGACGTCCTGTGTCTCCACTAGCAGGTCGGTCCGTAGCACCAGTGCACTCGCCAGATGGCATATCGTACTTCCTTCCTGTCTAGACAGAGTGACGTCATAGCATCTTTTTTGTTGTCTAAACTTATTAGACCCCTAGTAAGCTGATAGCGGGGTCGGTGGGAGGGTCTCGCGTGTCCATTGGATAGGGTATTAACTTATAAAAATTTAATTTACTTATTAAATTTGCAATTTTATTGCGTTAATACATCCTATCCAATGGACAATAGCTGAATAACTACCGCTTGGTCAGCGGGTAGGTTACTAGGGACTTGTGTGAACTCGTAGAAATTCCTTCTTAAAGCCTGGGTAAACCTTGAAGTCTAAAAACCCTTAAGGCTATGGTCGAATATCATCATCCGGTTAACCCGGTTGGAACCGTCAGAGTCGACCTTGTCTTTCTCCCCCCCCCTTTTAAAACAGACCTGCTCTGAGGTAGGGGGAAGAGAGGGATGAGTTCAGTCCCATAAAATTAAGTCTCCCGGAGGAAGTACGTGAGATTTTTTTTTTTTTTTTTATATTGCTCCTTAACTATATGTGTAGTATATACAAATATGTACAAGTATTTACATATGTACAGATCTCCTCTAGGTACCAGTCTGTTGGTGGATCTGCTGAGCAGCCACAACCGGTCCGAGATGGTAGAGCTCTGAGTCAGCCAGCCACATCCTTCAGATAGAATTGGGTGAAGGTATTATGAGATTTCCAGTGGCAGGCTGATAATATCTGCTCTAAGGAAACTCCCGACTGGAAGGCCTTAGAAGCAGCGAAGGCCCTTACATCATGAGCTTTAACTTGATGCACGGTGTGGGCTTGATGATCAGAGAGCTCATAGCATAGGATCACAGTTTGTTTGATCCATGAGGAGATAGTGGCAGGTGAGATGTCTTTGTCGAAGCCTTTCTTGAAGGAGACAAAAACTAATTGTTTGTCCTGCCTGCTTCTTTTGCCAGAGCCGAGGGCCAAAAGGAAGACAGTTTTGAAGGTCAGATGCTTCAGAGATGCTTCCCTAAGAGGTTCGAAAGGGGGCTTTGTCAGCTGGTGTAGTACCAGGGAAAGGTTCCAGGAAGGTATTCCCCTCCGCCCTTTGGGTCTGTCTCTGTGGAAGCTTTCCAAGAGACGAGTGAGATTATGATCTTTGCTGATATTGAGTGTTGTATCACCTAGTTTATCAGCAATGGCAGACCTGTATCCATCGATGGTGGTGGGCTGCAACTTCTTTTCCTCAAAGAGGTACATCAGGAAGTCAGCCACCGACTTTACAGGTGGTGACCTGAAGTCCACCTGATTAGTGTCGCACCACTTTGTAAAAAGGGTCCACTTTGCCTCATAGACTGATCTGGTTGATTTTCTTTGAGGAGCCTCAATTCTTGCTGCCACTGCCTCAGAGAAACCTTGTTCTTTGATTTTTGCGGCTCTAGGAGCCAGGAATGGAGATTTAGATTTGTCAGATTTCTGTGAGGGATCTGATTGAAGGGTTGTGTTAGCAGATTGGGCAGGTTGGGCAGACTGAGAGGGGCCCGAATGGACATGGCCACTAGGTCCCAAAACCAGGGCATGTTGGGCCACCCCGGGGCAATCAGAATGAGTCTTTTGCACGGGGAGTCCAGCAGCTTCTCCACCACTTTGCCCAATATGGCGGTCGGTGGGAAGGCGTATGCATCCAGATCGTCCCATGGCAGAGTGAGTGCATCCACTGCTACAGCCAGGGTGTCCGGTACTGGAGAGACAAACTGAGGTAACTTGTGGTTGAACCTCGTGGCAAATAGGTCTACCTGAGGCCGGTGCCATTGTGTGCATAGCTGTTGAAAAACTTCTGGTAGGAGGGACCATTCTGTTTGGATGGTCTGACCCAGTCTGGATAGCTTGTCTGCTATCACATTGAGGTGGCCTGGAATATGCCGGGCTTTTAGGGTCACCTGTCTCTGGGAACACCAGGTTAAGATTCTCCACAGGAGGGCACAGAGTGGGCCTGACCTCATGCCTCCTTCTTTGTTTATGTAAGCGACCACCGTAGTATTGTCGGTTGCCACTAGGACTATTTTGTCCACACAGAGACTTTGGAACTCTTTGAGGGCTAGAAAAAACGCTTTGAGTTCTAGGTAGTTTATGTGCAGCTTGCTTTCTGGCACCGACCAGGACCCTCTTGCCGTGAACTCGTTTAAGTGAGCGCCCCACCCTTCTTTTGAGGCGTCTGTAAATATTTGCAGAGCGTGCCTCATGGGGTGTAATGGTTGTCCTTGGAGGACATTGCCTTCTTCCAGCCACCAGCATAAATGTGGGTGCAGAGACCTGGGTAGAAGGATGATCTTTTCTAAGGATTCCGGTACCCTCCAGTTGTTTTTGAGATGCCACTGAATGGGTCTCATGTGTAATCGGCCTAAGTGAACTTGCTTCTCTGTGGCTGTTAACAGACCTATCAAGGACATGAATTGCCGGGCCGGACAGGCCGGTAGTAACAAAAGTGTTGTATCTTTCCCTGGAGGCTTTGCCACCGGTCTGGTGTCGGTCGGACCCGACCGGACTTGAGGTCGAACTGGTAGCCTACAAAGTTGAAGACTTGTTTGGGTTACAGCTCTGATTTTTCCAAATTCACTAACCAGCCTAGATCCTGGCATATTTTGACCAGCATCTGAGTATGTCGGAGACAAGCCTGGGGGGGATTTGGCTCTTACTAACCAGTCGTCTAGGTACTGGTGGATTCTTGTACCCTTGTGCATGGCCATTAGCTTGACTTCCTTTGTGATTACAGTGAATTCCATGGGTGCTGTGGACAGACCAAAGGGAAGAGCTTTGAACTGGTAGGTCTGGTCCTGGACCTGAAATCTGAGGTATTTCCTGGACTGTTTTTGTATCGGTATGTGGAAATAAGCATCCTTGAAGTCCACCGACGTTACCCATTCCCCTTGTAGGAGGGAGGTTCTGATGGTTTCCGGTGTTTCCATCTTGAATTTCTCTACTTTGAGAAATTGGTTCAGATGGCTGAGGTCCAATATAGGTCTCTATTTGTTGTTGGGTTTGGGGACTAAAAAGAGTCGGTTGTAAAACCCCAACGAGGTCTGATGGGAAACCTGTTCTACAGCATTTTTGTCGATAAGCTGATGCAATGCCTCTAACAGGTAGCTGTTCCTGAGAGGATTGGCATAGCAGCTTACGACTGTGGGAATTCTTGTGAGGTTTGGTCGGATCCGGAAAGGGAGGGTGTAACCCTCTCGCAGGATTTGAACTACTTTGGGACCGGCACCCCGGTCCAGCCAAGTCTGCCAAAAATTTTGCAGTCTGGCCCCTACAGGCAGAGTGAGGGCAGCATTTGGTACATTTGAAACAGAATTGGCACAAGACAATGGAGTGACACAAGAAACACTTTTCACAGATTTTAATTGACACTTTTTTAAATGACATTCTGGCACTCCGGGACTTATCCCTTTCCTTTGTGGAAGCCCGGGTGCAGAAGGAACAAATTTGACAAGAGGCTTTACATTTAAAGTCAATAAATTGTTCATTGTACAGTCTGTGTGGAAAGTCCGGGTCAGCAACTGGCTTGTATCCTTGTGTACATAATAATTGTCATTTATAGTGTTGGTGACCGCGGGAATGTCGGGAAGAGAAGTTAGAGGCTTTTCCCCTGCCTCGCTTGAAAGGCCGCCTGTTGATATTCTTCCAGGCGGGTCTGTGCTGTTTTCCCTCCGACCGACTCTCCTGCTTCTTATCAGGGCGTTCATATGGGTGGAAACGTTGCCTAGTATGTGAAGTGGTGGCCGTTGGGTGACTCTTGCTATCATACAGGGCAATCTCCTCCTCAGCCTTTTTAACAACTGTTTCTGCAAATAAAGTGGCTATATGGAGTGGGCCGGTCCTAAGGGCAGCAAACGTGTCTGGTTTCACTCCGTTCTTTAAATGGCTGAGATATGAATCCCGACGGGCCAAGGCAAGGTTTCCCATGGTAATGAAGACAAAATCTGTCAAGTGCTCCATTGCCTTGGCTGTGGCCTGTGTGATGCTAGAGTTGAATTCCATAAGGAATTGTAATTCTTCAGAGGCGTCGGATAGTTTCTTGGAGACTTTGCCTTTATTGTCTGAACATATAACTTTCAACTGTGCTTGCATGTCCCCTTGTACTTTAACCAAACAGCGGTTGAAGCTGGCCGTTTGATTGCACACTACTGAGGCCTCTCTGGCCGTCCTCTCCCAACGCCTAAGTGTATCTTGTGAAATTCTACGCGAAGCTGGGGGTGTAGCTGCCAAGGCGGCTTTCCTGGCTATTCTCTCAAAACTGTTATTCAACTTAGCCGGGCCTGTATGCCAACTGGTGACTGTGGCTGGATCTAACTGCTGGTCGGAGTAAAGACCATACCATTTAGTCTGTGGTTTTGGAGGCCGGAGGAAATGGTCCATAGGGAGGCTACCGGCTTCAGTGGTTCTGGAGGGGTATCCCTCAGTCATGTTAAGATTGAGTTTAGCTAATTTTCGGCAGAGCCAGTCCTCTGTAGGCATTTGTACTGAAATCTTGCTGGGTGCCGGAGCCTTGGGACCCGCGAAGGGATTGTCGTCAGATGGGTTTGAGCTGTCCATATCAGGAATATGCGACCACCCCATGAAGGAACGTATGCCTCTCATAGTTTCCCGGTAGGTTTGCTCTTCTGACGTCGGGAGTTCTTGATCAAATTCCTGGTCGTCGGACAAATCTCCCTCCTCTACAAAAAGTTCCACCGGAGGAGTGTCAGACAGCTGACTCTGGGTATCCGAGTCCAAACTAGAAATACTGTCCTTTCTGCCCGTCTGAGGGGTCGGTGAAAATGAGCCGGTTGAACTCAAAGGTCGGTCGGAGGGAGGGTGGTCGGATGTCTCAGCAGGAAGAGTTGAAGGTCGGTGAGAGTCTGAGCTAGGCTTACCGGTCGACTTATGCTTCTGAGAAGCGGTGTCTGGACCAGTGCGCCCTTGTGTAGCAATGTTAACTTTAGATTTCAGCTTACCGGCCGACTTTTGCTGTGAAGCAATAATGTCTGGGCCAGTGCGCTTTATAGTTGAAGAACCTTGTGATGCATGCTCTGAGTGTAGCTTACCGGCCGACGGCTGCAAGGCAGCACTAGAGTCTGGGCCAGTGCACTGAGAGATGTCCAGAGACTTATCAGTTGGATGAAAAAAGGGTTCAGAGTCACGTGAAACATTTCCTGGTGGAGGGTGATCTGGAGTGACCCTGACATCTGAAGAGAAGGTAGGTTCTATGGATCTGGCTAAGAGTAAGGCCTCTAGCCTGTTGAAACGATCCGCCCATTTGTCCTCAAGGGCTGAAAACTTTTCTTCCGTTGCAGAAGAGAGAGTTGAAGATGATGATGATTTCTTTGTTTTAGCAGGGGGCTTTTCCTTTTTGAGTTTCTTATCAGGTGGGGCAGGCGATTTATCAGCACTAGGCCCACTAACAACCCCAATGACGGAGACACTGGAAGGGTCTACAAGTTCGTCCGTGGGTTGGGGATTATCCAAACGTTTTGCCTCCCTTTTTTCTTTCTTGATTTTATACGATGGAGTAGAGATCTGGGCACGCTGCTCAGGAGTGAATGAATTACAGAGAGTACAGTCTGCAGTGTCTTTGTTAGCAATACACGGTTCCTCACCTTTCCCCTACAACGTGCGCAGAAAGCATGTCTGTCGAAAATAGCCATTGCATGGCCACAACTCCCCCTCTTCTGGCCAGGTGAAGACATAGTTCATAAAACAGAGATGTAACTTTAGAATACTAAGATTCAAGACGATTTTCAAGCAATAAATTCCAAAAAAACACAATTTCTGGCAGAGATAAAATTTTCCACTGTGCACTGGTTCGCGCCAAACGAAAAAGATGCTATGACGTCACTCTGTCTAGACAGGAAGGAAGTACGACACGCCATCTGGTGAGTGCACTGGTGCTACGGACCGACCTGCTAGAGGAGACACAGGACGTCTTTTTCTGACGTTTAGCGGGCCGGTCTGCGCCGACCGGATAAGCTATTGTCCATTGGATAGGATGTATTAACTCAATAAAATTTATATTTTTAGCATACTCACAACAAAGTGACAAGATTTACATTACATTTTTGCATTTTGAAAACATTATTTCCACGTTCGAACTAGATCAAAGTTCACTGGCTTGTACAGATACCAAAACATCAAAACCTGAGTCTAAATGATCCGGCAGCACTAGTATACACCATAATGACTATAGCCTAATGGCTAACCTCTCCCATGAATTCTCTTCTGTCAGTGAATAGACTAGTACTAGACAAGTGTCCATCACACTGACCAGTCATCCTTCCCCTGTACTCTGCCCCTTATGTCAATAAACAACACCCTCTGCATTCTCCTGCACGTCAATAGACAGACTAGTAATGTGTATCTATCACACTGACCACTCACCTGTCCCCTGCATTCTCCCCCTCACTCTGTAACTCTTCCATATCAGTGGACAGACTAGTGGATGACGTACTGACCGACATACTCTCTTTCACACTGTTTTCACCCACTGACCATGACTCTGTGTCCTGGGAACTCCCTGATGATGACATCACAGGGTTGTTGCCCTCACTTTCTGTCTCCATGGAAACAGAGGCACCCCTTCCGCTGTCTACTGTGTCGTAGCTGCAGGTACTGGGGTCAGTTATACTGGAGCTGGTAGTGATGGATGTCTGTAGGAATAAGATAATAAGTCGTGTGCAGATCAAAGGACTGAAAAAGCAAATCTGGATGTTTATGGTGGAGGGATGAGATGTGTGGTTGATTAACCCCATTAAAAATAATGAAGTATATTGTGTCAACATGTGTCTAAATCCAGTTCACATTTTCAGATACAATTGGGGAGCAGGGGACCAACGCAGCAATATTGTAATTGCAGAAGAAAGTGGCATCAACACTGTATTATGTAAGGAAATATATATGTCACATTACACAACTTGAGTAAGAGATTCACTGCATAAGTAATTTGTTGCCAGAGGAGACACTGCTTCAAGTCAGCCAGCAATATCGTCATATTCTCTTACATCTGGCAACCGGTTAGACAGACAGTGTGAAGTTGTTTGGAAATCTGACAGCAGTGTTGCATTGTTAATATTTAACAAGATCATTTGTTGTCTTTCGGTTATTTGCCAAATATTTGTGAATATGTGACCAATATCAAGATCTGCCAGAAAGGCTCATGCTTAGGTCCAACCTTTTGCTCACTCTTACCTGTGAAGAAATCTCCATCTCCTTTTCCTCTGAATTTTTACTGAAAAGTGAGTCTGTCTCCATAGCTGATGCACTGCTACTGTTGCCTGGGGATGCATGACCAGAGGGTTCGGCAATGGTAGGGGAAGTGGGCTGCTCACTCTGAGGGGGTTGGAACACGTTGACAGAATACCTAAACCATCAGAACTACTCTATTACACTGGTAAAGACAGCAAAGCAATGATTAACATAACAACTGCTACTCCTGCTACCAATACTCTTACTAGATAGTCTCTGGAAAGCTAATAATGTAACCCAAAGACAAAAAGAACTGTTCACCCAGTACTTGGAACCACAGTTCTCAATGAATTTCAAAGATCAATTTGGGTTTAACATTTGTATTAAATGTTCGCATTCAATGGTCTACCACATTATACATCTCATATCACAATAGGTCAAAGTCAAAGTTGTGGATTTTTACATCCCGTTTTACAGCCCGGATGTCACAATGGGTAGTTTAACAGACGGATTATCATGTGTGGGTTAAATGTCACTGTTAAAACTTCATACATAGGTCCCATTGTGCCACAGAAGTGCAAGTTTTTACACTGTGAATATCCAGGCATCAGAAAGCAACTATCACACCCTTTTCGCAATGTTACAAATATTTTCATGGAAAACCTTACATGTGCAATTTTTGGTAACTTTTAGAAGTAAATTAATCAAATTCTGAAGACCAATGGTTCAGTTCCAGCCCTAGTTTGTACGGTGAGCTGTGACACTGTCAGTGTATGTCTATGGGTCACTATGCTGGGAGTCCCTGACCTTTCTAGGGGGTTGGGGATGGGGGTTACTGTCTGTATTGGGAGATGTCACACCCTACCTGGAGTACATGTCTGCCATCTGTGAGAGACGAGAGAATGTGGCTTGTGACTGTGGCAGTGTGATGAGGAATGGCGTGCCCACATAGTCTGGGTGAGAGCGGCAGTTCACGCGATGTCTCTGCCAGTCCTCCTTCTGACACTTACTGTAAACAAAGAGTTTTCTATCTAATTTCCCACATTTTGTAAAATTCACAAGTCAGGAACCGGCTATCTCTTTCCTTGACACGTCTCATTTTTGACACAGTTTATGAATTTTTGGCCCAACATTAGGCCTCTGATCGACTTGGATGTAAAACTGTACAGATCTGGATTATTTTCTGTTACCTGTCCCTCAGTGATATTCTTTGGGGGGGGGGGGGGGGTCGTCCTAGGACCCACCCATTCAATATTCAAATCAAGCTTCCCACTTAGTATCTTTCCCTTGTTTCAAACCCACAAGTCTGGATTACTGACCTCCAATGTCCCTTGACTATTGATTTTTGTAAATTCTTTTCTGAGTTATCTTAGTCAGCTCCCCCTGCGTGGGAAGATATTGTGCCTGCAAAGCAGATCCCACTTTAAGAGGGTGCCCACAATGGAGAAATACGGATACTGTAGCAAATTTAATTAATTAATTAATTTTTTTTTTTTTTTGCTCTAAAGTTATTATTATTCATTCTGAAACACTTTCATTTAACAAAGATACAGTGACGACAAGTTGTAGCAGCTTATTTTAAGAATTATGAACCAGGTTTTAAGTTCATGCCTGGTGAAAAACACATCAAAGTTACAACAATGGCTTCAATTAAGATGAAATACATTTGACTGAGTTTATAGTAGTGGCAGTATTTAATCAGCCTTACATATCACAGTAGCCCACACGATAACAACCAGTACACCTCAGTAAATTCACCCCCACTTTGCTGTCCTTTGCACAGCATGCACAGCGAGACGGCTTGTTCCTTGGAATCATCAGACGCTACGAAAAGAATGGTTTGAAGCTTGAACACAAGTTCAGAGCCTTTAAAAATATTTTGAACACAGAGACAGCTTGGCCCTTGGAATCAATATTGAAATCATGAAAACAATTGAAAAAACTAGGTAAACAACTAAAACTGTATTTTTACAAAAGGCAAAATTTATTTTATAAAATTCTTCTGTACAAAAAGTGCTATTTTAAACAAAATTGCAAATTTAATAAGTAAATTAAATTTTTATAAGTTAATACCCTATCCAATGGACAATTGCTAATCCGGTCGGCGCAGACCGGCCCGCCAAACGACAGAAAAAGTCGCCTTATATGAGTGCATAATGCCCCCACAAGCGTGCCGGTCCCTGTGTGTGCTCGCAAGGTGGCGTGTCGTACTTCCTTCCTGTCTAGACAGCGTGACGTCATAGCATCTTTTTCATTGTCTAAACCTATTAGACCCCTAGTAAGCTGATAGCGGGGTCGGATGGGAGGGTCTTGTGTGTCCATTGGATAGGGTATTAACTTATAAAAATTTAATTTACTTATTAAATTTGCAATTTTATTGCGTTAATACATCCTATCCAATGGACAATTGCTGAATAACTACCGCTTGGTTGGCGGGTAAGCTACTAGGGACTAGCAGTGAACTCATAAACAGAAGTAAAAACATCCCTTTCCAAGTCTAAGTAGTTCTTGGGGTCAAGAACCTTAAAGGCTCTGGTCGGATATCATCATTCGGTTAACCGTTATTCGGGTTTGAACCGTCAGAACCGACCGACCCCACCCCCCACCCCCACCCCCGTCGCCTAGAGACCTGCTCTGATCTAGGGGAAGAGAGGGCTGAGTTCAGTCCCATAAAACATAAACACCTCCCACAAGGAAGCAAATGAGAAGACTTTTTTTTTATTTTTTTTTATTTATTTTTTTTTTTTTTTTAATTACTTCTTAATTATATGTGCAATATATACAGACGTACAGATATCTACATATGTACAGATCTCCTCTAAGTGTTGGACTGCTGGTGGATCTGCTGTGCAGCCACTACAGGGCCCAGATGGTAAAGCTCTGAGTCAGCCCAAGCCACATCCTTTAAGTAAAATTGTGTAAAGGTGTTGTGTGACTTCCAATGACAAGCTGACAGGATTTGTTCTAAGGAGACTCCCGATTGGAAGGCCTTAGAAGCAGCAAAGGCTCTGACATCATGGGCCTTGACCTGATGTAGAGTGTGGGACTCATGGTCCGAGAGCTCATAACATAGGATTACAGTCTGCTTGATCCATGAGGAGATAGTGGCAGGGGAGATGTCTTTGTCAAACCCTTTCTTAAAGGAGACGAAAACCAACTCCTTATTCTGCCTAAGATCTGAGGTCCTGTCCAAATAGTAGCGCAAAGCTCTGACTGGACAGAGGGACCTGTCAGACTTGAGGGACTTATCCAGAGTAGGGGCCAGGGCTGGTATAACCACTGGGGCCACACTTTCCGGGCCCTCCTTGGCCAGCTGATTCTTTGAGAGAAAGCTGGGTGAGGGGTACAGGGACACCTTTGACCAATCAGATTGGTGTCTGATGTTCTTGTTTTGCCAAGCATGAATCTCACTTGTACGTTTGCCTGACCCTAAGGCTAGCAAAAAGACTGTTTTGAAGGTTAAATGCTTCAAAGAGGCTTCCCCAATTGGCTCAAAGGGTGGTTTTGACAATTGATGTAGAACCATGGAGAGGTTCCAGGAAGGGATTCCCCTCCTGCCCCTGGGTCTGTCCCTGTGGAAGCTATCCAGAAGACGAGTGAGATTGTCATCTTTGCTGATATTGATGGGGAAATTCCCCAATTTATCAGCAATGGCAGACCTGTAACCATCAATGGTACTGGGCTGTAACTTTTTGTCCTGAAAAAGGTACATAAGAAAATCAGCTACTGCCTTCACAGGGGGTGCTCTGAAGTCCACCTTATTAGAGAGGCACCACTTTGTAAAAATGGCCCATTTTGCTTCATAGACTGATCTGGTTGATTTTCTTTGAGGAGCTTCAATTCTTGTTGCCACCTCCTCAGAGAAACCGTGCTCCTTGATTGCTGAGGCTCTAGGAGCCAAGCATGGAGATTTAGATTTGTCAGATTCCTGTGAGGGGTCTGGCTGAAGGGCTGAGTCAACAGGTTGGGCAGCTTGGGCAAACTCAGTGGGATTTGACTGGACATGGCTACCAGGTCCCAACACCAGGGCATGTTTGGCCACCCTGGGGCGATCAGAATGATTCTGCTGCACTGGGAGTCCTGCAACTTCTCCACTACCTTGCCCAATATGGCTGTTGGGGGGAAGGCATAAGGGTCCAGATCCTCCCATGGTAGGCTGAGTGCATCCACTGCTGAGGCCATGGGATCCGGAAAGGGTGACACAAAGAGAGGTAGCTTGTTGTTGAATCTGGTGGCAAAGAGGTCTATTTGAGGTCGGTGCCACCTGCAGCATATTGCTTCGAATACCTGCGGAAGGAGGGACCACTCTGTTTGAATGGTCTGTCCTAATCTGGACAGCTTGTCTGCCACCACGTTCAGCCGACCCGGAATGTGTCGGGCTTTCAGTGTCACGTGTTTCCTGGTACACCAGGTCAGGATTCTCCATAGTAAGGCACAGAGTGGGCCTGACCTCATGCCTGCCTCTTTGTTTATGTAGGCCACCACTGTTGTATTGTCGGTGGCCACTAGTACTATATTGTTTACACAGAGGTCCTGGAACTCTCTTAAGGCTAGGAACACTGCTTTTAGTTCTAGATAATTTATGTGTAACTTGCTTTCCGGCAGTGACCAGTGACCTCTTGCAGTGCGTTCGTTTAAATGAGCGCCCCAACCTTCTTTTGATGCGTCTGTAAAAATTTGCAGAGCATGCTTTAAGGGGTGTAATGGTGGACCCTGTAGCACATTGCCTTCCTCCAGCCACCACCTTAAGTGGGGGTGCAGTGATCTGGGCAATGGAATAACTTTCTCCAGAGATTCTGGTACCCTCCAATTGTTTTGAGGTGCCACTGTATGGGCCTCATATGCAGTCGACCTAAATGGACCTGCTTTTCTGTGGCTGTTAACAGGCCTATCAAGGACATGAACTGCCGGACCGGACAGGCCGGAAGTGACAGGAGAGTCTGTATCTTCCCTTGAAGGGCTCGCCACCGGTCCGGAGTAGGTCGGACCCGTCCGGACTGGAGGTCGAATTGATAGCCTACAAATTCGAAGACCTGCTTGGGTTCGAGTTCTGATTTTTCTACATTCACCAACCAGCCCAGTTCCTGACAAATCTGGACCAGCTTTTGGGTATGTTGAAGGCAAAGGGGGTGGGAGCTGGCTCTCACCAACCAGTCGTCTAGGTACTGGTGGATTCTTATACCCTTGCTTATAGCCATCAGCTTCACTTCCTTGGCTATTACAGTGAACTCCATAGGAGCTGTTGAGAGGCCAAAGGGAAGTGCTTTGAACTGGTAGGTCTGGCCCTGGACATGAAATCTGAGATATTTTCGAGACCTCTGGTGTATGGGTATGTGAAAGTAGGCGTCCTTGAAATCTATTGAGGTGACCCATTCCCCTTGTTGGAGGTAAGTCCGGATGGTTTCCGGGGTTTCCATTTTGAATTTCTCCACCTTGAGAAAAAGATTGAGTTTGCTCAGATCCAGTATAGGTCTCCACTTTTTGTCTGGCTTTGGAACTAGAAATAGTCGGTTGAAGAAGCCTAGAGATTTGGGGTTTTGTACGATTTCTATTGCATTTTTGGCTATAAGCTGATGCAATGCCTCTACCAGGTAGCTGTTCCTGTGGGGATTTACATAACAGCTTATGACCGTGGGATTTCTTGTTAACCTGGGTCGGATCCAAAAGGGAAGGTGGTAGCCCTCCCTTAGGATTTGAACTACTATTGGGTTTGCACCCAGATCCAACCATTTTGTCCAAAAGTTTTGAAGTCTGGTCCCTACAGGAAGATTGGGAGCAACATTTGGGACATTTGCTACAGGCTTTACAGAACACAAGTGATCTACAAACAAAGCATTGTTCACATATTTTAATGGCTGAACTTTGTTTAAGTTTACAGACACTGGACTTATGCCTTTCCTTTGCGGCTGCCCGGTTGCAAAAGGTGCAGGAGAAACAACAAATGAATTTACAGAGTTTAAATTTCTTGACACATGAATTAAAGTCTGTTTGGAGTCCGGTCCGGTATGCTGATCCGGTACTCCACTGCAAAGTTCCTGCCTTTTGCCCTGGACCTTCAACTGAAGGTCTGCACTTTGATTGTCATTTAAATGAATTGTATCCCCGGGCCTGTCGCGAGGAGTACTTCTGCCCCTGGAATTTAGCCTTTTTCTTTTGAAATCTGCCAATATTCTTCCAGGCAGGCCTAGTCTGTTTGTTTTCTTGATAGGATTGTTCAGGTTTCTTATAAGGGTGGAAACGTGAGTCCTTTCGGCCAGTGGAACCAGGGTGAGACCGGCCTCTATCCTCGAATTTGGAAATATCCTCCTCTGCTTTTTTCAACACAAGATCAGGGAATAAAGTATCCAATTGCATAGGGGCCTGCCGGAGGGAAGCCAGTGTATCCTGTTTGATGCCAGGTTTGACCAGTGCGAGGTAAGAATCTCGTCTGGCCAAGGTGATATTGTACATGCTCACAAATGCGAAATCTGATAGATGTTCCATCGTCTTCGCCATACATTGAACAAGAGGAGAGTGCCCGTGAACGGGCACTGTGTCAGCTGACTGAATGTATTTGATTTGTGATGGTGATAATGAGAGGAAAGCATAATTATCAGGGAAAGGGCTGTACAGAAATACAGTAAATGGTAACTGAACAGCATGTTCGAAAGATATTCCGAAGCTGACAGAAGAAAAGGACAAAAAAGTTGTGCCCTGCAAATGGTATTATGAAATAAAGTAACAAGGTAATTGTTTAAGTGTAAAAAGTAGGTTAAAAATATTTAAAGAAATACTATAAATGCAATATCCTCGTTCGACCATGAAGAAGGGGTCCAAAGGTCAAATCTGACCATACCAAAAGATTCCCAGCCAAAGAATTTAGGATGGTTTACCATCCCAAACCTCTCGGACCAATAATAAGTGAGTCATAGGCACTTTTTAAGTTTGGCTATCGTTGTTTGACCTTGAAGGAGGGGGTCCAAGGTCAAATCCGACCACACAAAAAAATTCCCAGCCCATGATTTCCTGTAGCTTGTTTACCATCCCAAACTTGTAGGACCAATAATAAGCGAGTTCTAAGCAATTGTAAGTTTGGCTATCCTCAATTGACCTTGAAGGAGGGGTCCCAGGTCAAATCTGACCACACCAAAAGAATCCCAGCCCATGATTTCCTATATGTTGGTTTACCATCCCAAACCTCCAAGACCAATAATACGCGAGTTATAAGCACTTTAAGTTTGGCTATCTTCGTTTGACCTGGAAGGAGGGGTCTAAGGTCAAATCCGACCACACCAAAAGATTCCCAGCCCATGATTTTCTATAGGTTGGTTTTCCATTCGAAACCTCTAGGACCAATAATAAGTGAGTTATAAGCACTTTTAAGTTTGGCTATCCTCATTTGACCTTGAAGGAGGGGTCCAAGGTGAAATCCGACCACACCAAAAAATTCCCAGCTCAAGATTTTCTATAGGTTGGTTTTCATTCCAACCTCTAGGACCAATAATAAGCGAGTTATAAGCACTTTTATGTTTGGCTATCCTCATTTGACCTTGAAGGAGGGTTCCAAGGTCAAATCGGACCATATTAATAGATTCCCAGCCCATGATTTCCTACAGGTTGGATACAATGATTTACTCAACAGTGAGAACCTGAAAGAAGCTATTGCTCAGCTATGCCATGACATAGAGGTCTGCAATTTCACTATGTTATAGCTGACCAAAAATTATGTGAATAACATATGTAAACAAAATACTCTAAATGTAATAATTTTCAAGTTACAACTGATTTACTCAAGAGTGAGAACCTCAAAGTAACTATTACTCAGCTATGCAATGAGCTACATGTCTGAATTTTTGCACTGTTATAGCTGACCTAAAAGTAGGTGAACAACATACTTAAGCAAAATACTGTAAATGCAATAGTTTTCAAGTTACAACTGATTTACTCAATAGTGAGAACCTGAAAATAGCTATTGCTCCACTATGCCATGAGCTATAGGTCTGTAATTTCACTATGTTATAGCTAACCCCAAAGTAGGTGAACAATGTATTTTAACAAAATACTCCAAATGGAATATTTTTCAATTTATAGCTGATTTACTCAACAGTCAGTGCCTGAGAATAGCTATTGCTCAGTTGTGCCATGAGCTACAGGTCTGTAATTTTACTATGTTATAGCTGACCCAAAAGTAGCTGAATAACATATTTGCACAAATTTCTGTAAAGGCAATAGTTTTCCAATTACAACTGATTTACTCAACAGTGAGAACTTCAAAGTAGCTATTACTCAGCTATGCAATGAGCCACAGGTCTGGAACTTCACTATGTTATAGCTGACCCCAAAATAGGTGAATAACATATTGCAACAAAATACTCTAAATGCAATAGTTTTCAAGTTATAAGTGATTTACTCAACAGTGATAACCTAAAAGTAGCTATTACTCAGCTATGCCATGAGCTACAGGTCTGAAATTTTACTATGTTATAGCTGACCCAAAAGTAGCTGAATAACATATTTATACGAAATTCTCTAAATGCAATAGTTTTGCAATTACAACCGATTTACTCAATAGTGAGAACTTCAAAGTAGCTATTACTCAGCTATGCAATGAGCCACAGATCTGAAACTTCACTATGTTATAGCTGATCCCAAAATAGGTGAATAACTTATTGAAACAAAATACTCTAAATGCAATAATTTCCAAGTTATAAGCAATTTACTCAACAGTGATAACCTAAAAGTAGCTATTACTCAGCTATGCCATGAGCTACAGGTCTGAAATTTTACTATGTTATAGCTGACCCAAAAGTAGGTGAACAACATATTTAAGCAAAATACTGTAAATGCAATAGTTTTCAAGTTACAACTGATTTACTCAATAGTGATGACCTAAAAGTAGCTATTACTCAGCTATGCCATGAGCTACAGGTCTGAAATTTTACTATGTTATAGCTGACCCAAAAGTAGCTGAATAACATATTTATACTAAATTCTCTAAATGCAATAGTTTTGCAATTACAACTGATTTACTCAATAGTGAGAACCTCAAAGTAGTTATTACTCAGCTATGCAATGAGCTACAGGTCTGAAATTTTACTATGTTATAGCTGACCCAAAAGTAGGTGAACAACATATTTAAGCAAAATACTGTAAATGCAATAGTTTTCAAGTTACAACTGATTTACTCAATAGTGATGACCTAAAAGTAGCTATTACTCAGCTATGCCATGAGCTACAGGTCTGAAATTTTACTATGTTATAGCTGACCCAAAAGTAGCTGAATAACATATTTATACGAAATTCTCTAAATGCAATAGTTTTCCAATTACAACCGATTTACTCAATAGTGAGAACTTCAAAGTAGCTATTACTCAGCTATGCAATGAGCCACAGATCTGAAACTTCACTATGTTATAGCTGATCCCAAAATAGGTGAATAACTTATTGAAACAAAATACTCTAAATGCAATAATTTCCAAGTTATAAGCAATTTACTCAACTGTGATAACCTAAAAGTAGCTATTACTCAGCTATGCCATGAGCTACAGGTCTGAAATTTTACTATGTTATAGCTGACCCAAAAGTAGCTGAATAACATATTTATACTAAATTCTCTAAATGCAATAGTTTTGCAATTACAACTGATTTACTCAATAGTGAGAACCTCAAAGTAGTTATTACTCAGCTATGCAATGAGCTACAGGTCTGAAATTTTACTATGTTATAGCTGACCCAAAAGTAGGTGGACAACATATTTAAGCAAAATACTGTAAATGCAATAGTTTTCAAGTTACAACTGATTTACTCAATAGTGATGACCTAAAAGTAGCTATTACTCAGCTATGCCATGAGCTACAGGTCTGAAATTTTACTATGTTATAGCTGACCCAAAAGTAGCTGAATAACATATTTATACTAAATTCTCTAAATGCAATAGTTTTGAAATTACAACTGATTTACTCAATAGTGAGAACCTCAAAGTAGTTATTACTCAGCTATGCAATGAGCTACAGGTCTGAAATTTTACTATGTTATAGCTGACCCAAAAGTAGCTGAATAACATATTTATACGAAATTCTCTAAATGCAATAGTTTTCCAATTACAACCGATTTACTCAATAGTGAGAACTTCAAAGTAGCTATTACTCAGCTATGCAATGAGCCACAGATCTGAAACTTCACTATGTTATAGCTGATCCCAAAATAGGTGAATAACTTATTGAAACAAAATACTCTAAATGCAATAATTTCCAAGTTATAAGCAATTTACTCAACTGTGATAACCTAAAAGTAGCTATTACTCAGCTATGCCATGAGCTACAGGTCTGAAATTTTACTATGTTATAGCTGACCCAAAAGTAGCTGAATAACATATTTATACTAAATTCTCTAAATGCAATAGTTTTGAAATTACAACTGATTTACTCAATAGTGAGAACCTCAAAGTAGTTATTACTCAGCTATGCAATGAGCTACAGGTCTGAAATTTTACTATGTTATAGCTGACGCAAAAGTCGCTGAATAACATATTTATACGAAATTCTCTAAATGCAATAGTTTTGAAGTTATAAGCGATTTACTCAACAGTGATAACCTAAAAGTAGCTATTACTCAGCTATGCCATGAGCTACAGGTCTGAAATTTTACTATGTTATAGCTGACCCAAAAGTAGCTGAATAACATATTTATACGAAATTCTCTAAATGCAATAGTTTTTAAGTTACAAGTGATTCTACTCATGATGGAAGTTACTGAAAAGCCCAAAAGTAGCTATTACTCACTTAGCTATTGAGACAGGCACCCAACTTACTCACCATATTGTAGCTATGAAAAAAGTAGCTGAATAACATATTTTAACAAAATGCTCTAGATGCAATAGTTTTCAAGTTATAAATGATTTTGTGCATGATTTCATGAATTTTAATGCATTAAAAATTATTAAAAAAATTTATTAAAAAAAAAGTAAGACAGATCCAGGTCTCATACTCACACAAGAGAATCTACCTCTGGCCTAGTACATATATGCAAGATATGAGAGAAATCCCTCCAATAGTCACTGAGAAAATTGTGATTAAGTGTTGAAATTTTCACACTTTTGGTGGGGGTACCCCCCTTGTAATGTCTCTAGCAAACAGACGAACAGACAGATTTGCATGCCTTGAACAATTTTTCATCCTCGATAGATAAGGTATCTTTTAAAAGAAACAGCATGTCTCTAGGCCTTGTAGTTTTGGAGAAGTTGTTCACGCGGACGCGTACGCCCACGCCGCAGAGTGACGACATAATGTCAGCTGACTGACAAGTCAGCTGACATAAAAATGGAAGAGTTAAAATGCATGAGATGCTGTAGCTCGTCCGTGGCACTACTGGCTCTACTGGCAGACTTGCCTTTACTATGTTCACTTTGAAGGACCTTTAAGTGGCTGGACATTTCCTGTTGAACCTTATTTAAGCATCTGCTTAAACCCGCAGCTTGATTACACATGTAGGAGGCCTCACGTGCACTTTTCTCCCACTTGCGAAGAGTGTCCTGAGCAATAAAACGTGAAGCAGGAGCTGGTGATGAGAGAGCAGAGTATCTGTCAATTCTGCTGAAAGTACTGTTAATTTTTGCATTGTCACTGTGCCAGAAGGAGACAGAACCAGCCGGTTTGTCTTGACTGGGATGTAAACCATACCATCTTCCTTGCGACTTGGTAGGTTTGATGAATTGGTCCCTTTGCAGTCCACCGGGTTCAGACCCTTTAGAAGGGTATCCTTGCGTTAATGTGAGATTTAGTCTATCCATCTTACGGCATAGCCAATCATCCGTAGGTAGTTGTACACTGATCTTCCCTGCCGGTTGGATCTTAGGGGCGGCAAAGGGGTTGTCTTCAGCACTGGCTAGAGTTGTATCCAAATCTGGAATGTGATTCCAGTTCATATAAGCTCTGATACCTCGCATTGTTTCTCTATATGTCTGTTCCTCAGACGGGGCCTGGTCAACATCAGAGAGTGAATTATCCAGATCAAGATCTGAGAGTTCACCTTCTTCACCTTTAACCGACAAATCTGGCATAGAAGCAGATTCTGATGCACTGTCGACGTCCATTTCCGGTTCAGAATGGGCTTGAGAACTTAACAATCCTGATGAGCCGGTCACCGGCTTGAGAACTGGCATATCAGAAGGGTGGTCAGTAGGTAGAGATTTTACCCCTTGCTCATGAGATGAAGGCACTTTGGTAGTCGGAGCAAAAAATGGGTTAACAGTTTCAGAGATGCCAGCAGGGGATGGCCTGACCGGTGAGAGTTTCAATGGTTGAAAAGTCGGTTCCGGTTGAGAAAGACTTTTAGATAACAACATAGCTTTCAGTCTGTTAAACCGGTCTAACCATTTAATATCCATTGCCTCCAGTTTACTCTCTGTAGACGCTTTAGACGGCTTGGGAGAAGACTGGCGTTTCTTGCCCTTTTCCGGTTTTTCTTTGGAGTTTGTAGGGGATTTAATCTTCTTGGCTTTCACGTTAGACGAAACGCTACTCGCCTCTTCTGAGCTCTGCATGTGCTTCTTAGCTTTCACAACTTCCATGTTGCTACTCGCCTCTTCTGAGCTCTTAATCCCGGTATCTGTAGATACACCCAACACAGAAACTAGGGCAGGGTCGACTAACGTACACTCTTCCATAGCCGCTTTAGTTTCCTTCTTTTCCTTTTTATTTTGATAAACTGGGGTGGCTAAGCGTAGTTTTTGTTCTTCAGTAAGAATATTGCATGAAGGACAGATATTTCCTTTAACACAAGGGTCAGACCCTTTCTTTTTGTCCCTGCAACGAGCACAATGCGCGTGCTGGTCAAAGCCAGCCATGGCGTGTCCACAAACTCCCCTACGCTGACCAGGAGATGCCATTATATCCACAATGAAGCAAAATTCTTTTCAAATAAAATAAAGTTCCTTGATTAAAATTAACACACACCAATATAATAACTTGCGAGAGCTGATGAAAAAACACGTCCACACACACGTGCGCCAAACGAAAAAAGATGCTATGACGTCACGCTGTCTAGACAGGAAGTAAGTACGACACGCCACCTTGCGAGCACACACAGGGACCGGAACGCTTGTGGGGGCATTATGCACTCAGATAAGGCGACTTTTTCTGTCGTTTGGCGGGCCGGTCTGCGCCGACCGGATTAGCAATTGTCCATTGGATAGGATGTATTAACGCAATAAAATACACATTTCCCTTTTTTTATCACAGAAAAACCCTGCCAAATGTTGCAAATTAAACCTGTTTCAGATCTATTCACACCTTACATTACCTGTGATATCACACCAAGGTTTCATACCCAAACCTTACCTTAACAGATTCAGACATATTACCTGTATTTCATACCCAACAAGTATTTCACAACTTAACTTATGTTACTATATGTCATACCTGTGTTTCATATCTCACCTGTATTTCACACTTAATATTATCACCTATGCCAAGACTATGTATTTTGTGGCATGTCTTTGTCTTGTTTGTTTGTAAAAGAACTCGTTATGGATGGTGTCTGAGGAAATGTCGACAATGGCCCAAGAAACAGATGCTTAGATTTTAGCGGTGATCCAGAGGTCCTCAGTGGCCTAGTGGTTAGCAAGTTTGGCATCTAATCATAGGCTGTCACCTCTGTGGGTTCGAGTCCCACAAGTGGCAATTCTGAGGACCTGTCCCAATATGACCCTGGCTGTTGAACGGGACGTAAAACCCCAATTTTAGCGGTGATCCAGATAACTGTCTGGATTAGGGGTGCGACCGAGCAGTCGACACTCGCAGAGCGAGGCAAATTTCACGAAAATTCAACCCCAATTTTTAGGGTCGAGTGCTCATGTATATATAATAACTTATATAACCGGTTAGGTTTTTTTAGTTAATAAAACATAAATAACATACCATACTTTCATTAAATCGCATAATCTACCATTTGTAACATAATATTGAAATTATGTACTGACAATAGCTAATTCAAGCGATTCAAAGCTTTTATCTTTATATTTTTTCCGTTTACGGGATCCGCCATATTGGATGTCGTTTCCTGTTATGGTGGATACTAAATGTCGCGAGGGCTTGATGTCGAGTCGAGTTTTTATCTGGGAGTCATCGACCCGAATTATTTGTACTCATCACACCCCTAGTCTGGATCCTGGAATTTTTTCTGTGTCTGTGATGTGGCTTCTCTGGGTACTCTTGCATTACCAGTGAGTGACATTCCCAATATGTATTTCACACCTATCTAACATTACCCAGGTGTCACACCTCCTTACCTGGGTCACTAGAAGTTCTTTTACTGGTTCTCCCGCCATCTCCGGTGATAACACCTCATGTCTGTACACAAATATATCAACATCTGAATATAAACATCACATTTGATAATACATGGATAATTTAGAAAACCCATAAAAACTTGTGTTTCAGAATAAAATCACACATTTAAATGTTTCAAACATATGAACAAACTGAAGTAGCCCAATCAGTGGGTGAAATAATTAACCATAAAGAGTGATATTTTTCCAAGATGAAATCAGCAAAAGGTAAGCCAGAAATCAGCCAAGTTTTAACAGTAAAAAAACACTATAGTATTTAACAGATTATACACTGATCTCTGGCCTATCCCATTTGTAAATATGAGAAAATCAATTTGTGGTACTCACACAATGATTTTGTCTGAGACTGCCACATGGTTGAGTGACTGCCTCTTGTCAAACACACAGTGAACTTTGTTGTGATAAACCTCAAACACACGCAGCTACAAAAGTGAAACCACAGAAAACTTACACTGTTATTCTTGCACATTAGAACCTCTACAATTAATATCCAGAATTAAGAATTGGGATAAAGTTAGAAATATATTCATTGTTTAAAGAAATAAACAATTTTCAAAAATCAACCAATGGTAGTCAACAACTAAAGTACTAATGCCGTGTCACTTCAGTGCATGGAAATTCTTTGTTCTCTCTTAGTTATAGAATATATTTTAGAAAGGTCTGTTTTTATGTCTTAAATTTTTGTCTCAAGAGAATGAGAGTAAACAAATAACCTATTTGTAATCTAAGGCTTCGTCTTCAAAGTTTATAACCTCAAATCATGGTAAAATTCTACGTATATTACAGTTTGTTGGGTGTTATTCCTATTATAACATGACAAGTTTTAAGTGTTATAAATATTATTTATTATATACATTTTTATAACAAAAATGGACTGTCAGGACAGCCATGAGCGATCATAGAAAGAGTGATAATTAGCCAATCAAATTCACAGAAACAGCTGTGTCATGTTAGAATAACTTTTTTATAGCTATGATTCTGTTTTCCCCTTGTTACTCACATTTTTCGAATGCACTGAAGTCTTCTCAGCCACCGCCTCTTTCAGCACCTCCACCACGGCATCCTTGGCAACCTTCACCACGAGTTTCAGTGGTTTCCTGCGTGGGTCACGTGACATGAACACTACAGGAAGTAACTTCTGCTTCTTGGGCAGTGGCACAGGAAGGTGCATGAAGGGGTCAAAGGTCACTGATACCTGAAATATAAATAGGCAGGTGCAGGACAGGATCCAAGGTCACCGACATGCGAAATACAAACAGGTCTGTGCAAAACAGTTTCAAAAGTCACTGGTATCTGAAATATACAGAAGCAGGTGCATGATGCAAGGTTACAGATACAGGTATGAACATGAAAGGGTCAAATGTATTTTCTTCTTTTTATGTACATTTGACCATTCTTTCATTCCTTATTATAACTGTCTGCATTTGCCTTTTTTTTGCAATGGCTGTGTTACACATTGTATTCTAACTCAAACAATCAAATACATTACCTTTTGACATACTGGACAAACCAGCTTGGACTTGAACTGCCCTTGAAAAAGGTCGACAAGGAAAGAATTGTTTCGCTTCTTGTGGTTTTCCCAGGATTCATTGGCGACTTCCTGCAAGAGAACCCAATAATTCAATTCAATATTCAAACTATCTCGCAATTATATATTTTAATATATTCATCTAATCAATGACTACTACTCTAGCAATAGGATAAACCACTGGTATGCCACATTATCCCCGTCACCTATTTGTTCTTCCCCTCTGTGTTCATATGTTCTAAATAACAAAGCTACTGATGGGTATTGACAAAGCCATAAAGTCAGTCAGGCGTAACCTTGTATTTATGCAACTGGGGCTATATTTAATGAAAGGCATTCCCAACTTAGTAAACACTCTATTCGGTGTCTCCGTGGTACTGGACTTGGCAACAGCTATGGATACATGATTTTTTGAATTGGATTTTTGGTGTTGCACCTTAGAGTGTGTCTGGTAGTGATTAAGCACCATAAAAGTACAAAATAAATAGAAAGTGGCTGTTTTATTACTGGATATTACAAGTCAACCAGCTCCTTACCTCATCACCCCTCCCCTCTGCATCTAGCTGCTCTATGTAGGGCTTTTTCTTCACCCTGTTCACATCTTCATGAAGTCCATCCAGCAAGTAGGACATATACTCTTGTGCATCGTGCTGAGCAAACCCAGAAAACATCGACTTCTTCTGTGCTATCAGCTTCTATAAACATTAAAGTCCACAAAGCCACTGACGTGAAAAACTAAGAAAATATCCACTTGATATATACAGGTGATACTAATGTAACTAAAATGTGTTTGTCATATTGTTTAACCATCCATTTTGAGATCCAATGATCAAGCCACAATCATTTGATCACATTATTGTAATTTAGTTTTGTCATTACGTCATAAAATACATTCTCAGGTTTAGCATCAATCTGTTCAAAATGTTATTTTCCGAATTTTCAACATTTAACATTTAGCACCAAACAGAGAAAATACCCATTTTGTGTAAATATGGCATCATACATAAACAAAACAAATGCATCATATTATTCCATAAAACATATTTTAAAGTAATGATTTTAAAAAAATTGATTATTTAAAATTGTCATTAACCAACTCTTATGCTACACTGACACCAACGATTAATGAAGCACACATCAAATAGGTGCACGAGTACACTTAATATGGTGGAGACACAGCGGGATTTTATTCCTAATTTATTTAAATTCCTACACTTGTGAAACTTACTGACAGCAGAGGCAATAATTAGATTAAGTTAGAGTGTTAAATTGTTAAAAACAAATTCTGACCTTCAAGTTGGTTGGAGCATAGGAGAACTTAGTGCCTGACCAAAGCCTGTGCATGAGCTGACCAAACTCCCCTGCCAATTTGCCCTGAGAGCCCAATGGGTTGTCCAGGTTGATCTCCTCCTGGAAGTGATTCTCTGAAAAAGTAATACGTCGGGACCATTTTAGCAGCAGAGTCATATTGAAAAATAGCCTCAGAGATGCCCGTACCCCACAGCCTAGGGAAATATTTGGAACTTCATGAGATATAGAAGTACTGTATCAGTACAGTTCAGGATATTTTCAAAGCACTGTCAGTTATATAAATGTCCAAACAATGTTTAAATGGAGAAAATAATGTCTAAAAGAAAGATAAGGTATGTAAAGATGAAGTATTAAAACAAGATAATTCAATAATATGACAGCATTAATCAGTAAACTAAAATTACAACACTCTTTATCTACATCTGCATGGCCGAATTATGGTTTAGATGTTTTGAATATTACCATGCATACAGAAGTGGTAATACATTCAATGAATGCTAATGTGTGGTCTTGGAGCAAAATCTGTGGCTCATTTGATGAAATTCCATCTCTTACAATGGGAAGTTATAAACGTAAAATTCTTAATAAATTCTAATATTACTAAAACAGTGCTTAATCTACATCAAAAGACAGACCCAAAGGTGCAACAAGATTTTAAAGGTCAAGGTCACTACGACAAGATCAAAGGTCAAATTAAGGTCACACCATGATAATGCACACCTATAACCCCTAAGCAATGTCCCTACCTAATATCAACTTCCTACACCTTACGGTTTCCGAGATATAGCCCGGACAAGATTTTATACTTCAAGGTCACTACAACAAGGTCAAAGGTCAAATCAATGTCAGACCATGACGTTGCACACCTACACCCCCTAACCAATGTCTCTAGTAAATATCAACTTCCTACACCTCACAGTTTCCGAGATATAGCCCGGACAAGATTTTATAGGTCAAGGTCACTATAGCAAGGTCAAAGGTCAAATCAAGGTCAGACCATGACGTTGCACATCTACACCCCCTAACCAATGTCCCTACATAGTATCAACTTCCTACACCTTACAGTTTCCGAGATATAGCCCGGACAAGATTTTATAGGTCAAGGTCACTACAGCAAGGTCAAAGGTCAAATCAAGGTCAGACCGTGACGTTGCACACCTACACCCCCTAACCAATGTCCCTTCCACGTATCAACTTCCTACACGTTACAGTTTCCGAGATATAGCCCGGACAAGATTTTATAGGTCAATGTCACTACTGCAAGGTCAAATCAAGGTCAGACCTTTTTCCGGCCCGCCCACCCATACAGACACCATGGGTGAAAACAATACCTTGACAGCCCTTAAGGGCTGTGGGGTAAAAAATTGTTCCGGGTGTCTAGCTTTTCATGAAAATCTGACTCATGATACTCTGACTCATGGCACGGATTTCGTCATACTCTGAATCGTCAAATTACAACTCGAGTCGTAGTGTGACAGGCCTACGCATTGTGTTTGAAACTTTAATACTGAGGCCTGAGCGATGTGATTATTTACTAAACTTGATGGATACTTATAAATTACACAATGCCTGTTTTAAGTACTGCATTACGACTTGCCCAATTCATGCTTGTTTTACCTCTATGTGTTCATACTCATACAAGGATTGTTTCAGTCTGCTTTACCTTTCTATTCCCACTCAGTCAAGAAGCAGTTCTTGGAGACCCTTTACGCTTTTATTCCTACTCACTCCAAATGTAGTGTATGAGCTCTATTTACCCAAGAAGTAGTGCTTGAGCTCGGTGGTGTTGGCCAGAACTTGAAGTACACTATTCATGAAGCAGGTGTTGCCAAGGTTATCCAAGCCAGTGTATCCAGGGGTGATGACATGTTTCTCTTTAGGAGGCTTCAGTGGTGACACCATGCAGGTCGGTTTCTGTTTGAAACAAGATTGCAGCCCATATTCACTAACATTCTCATTCTTAAAAGAGTTTTTTTAAGAAAACAAGCATTTTCTACACAAAATTCTACAAATGAGGAAGAATGTCCATGAATAAACTTTTTTAAATTCATGAGAACTATTAGACTTCTAAAGGTAATTACAAAATATTGGATGCAATAGCTCTGTAGCAAACTGGTCACATTAGAATTTTAGCTTTTGATCAAGAATGAAAGTATAATTTGCATGTTAAAGTTTTAAGAGTTCTTATTGTAAAAAAAATGAATATGCGCCCGGGGCTATGAGTCTAATCTGATCAGACTTTTATACTGCTTAATCTCTTACTGCTCTTAAATTATACTGCTATTGTACAGAAATGAGCTGTTAACTGTAAAGAGGTCACAAAAATCACCATGCATAATAGGTGTCTGTAAACACAGCTCATGTAACTGTGTACCCAGCTTACTAACAAAGATTCTGGGGCTCTTTTACTGTTATTCTTTTGGGAGTACTCTGTTGAGGGTAAGAATAGCCAGAATTTCCAAGATTTTTTTTTTTTTTTTTTTTTTTTTTGAAAAGTCACAGAAGAAGACTTATTCGGGGCCATTTTCATGAGACTGTGGGCAAAACTTTAAAAGAAAACAAGATAACCATTCCCAATTTCCTAATTTTGGAATTTCAATTACTTGTTGATCCTGTGTCCCTGGTCTCCCTATTTTGTACCAACCTGTATATTGGCCTTGCTGCTTTCTGTGAGAACTTTACTGGGTGAACTGGTTGACCCTTGGCTTGCACCAAAGGACTTTTCCTGTCCAGTGTTTTCCTGGTTTTCCATCTCATCAAAGATACACTTGGTCTGGGGGTCTGCAGTCCTCAGACTTGACACATTGTTAGGCAGAACTTTAGCAGTGGATTTTGTGTCTGTAGCAGCTATCCAATCAGTGGTGTGCACTTTATCTGTAATAAAACAACAGCTGTGCACTTAATTTGCGATGAAATATTGGGTACATAACATTACCTTACATGCAATTGATCTGAGAGAAATAAAATATCAGGTGTGTTATTCATTTCTGTCAATTTTAAGAGAAATAATATTGTTCCATTGTAAAAACAAAATACACAAAGTCATGTTGTCAGATGTTATTGTTAACATTTTTAATTCACACATGACTCTATATTGGAATATCGTGAAAGCCCAAGGTTTTTACATATTATTAAGGCTTTTTCCATTCTCTCAAAACAGACAAGGCATTCTTTTGCACAAGACTCTACATCCATGAACCTAAAGATAAATGTCCTTGTTTGAATTGTTTACCCCCAAAAAGATTTCCTGTAAGCATATCCCTTGATGAAAAGAAATTAATACATCTCGATATCCCTTATCAACCTTTTCACTCATTGTCCATACACATTATGCAACACAGATGTTAACACACAAAGCACAGTGGGGCATCACTGTCCCATCACTGAGAGAGTGGGACTTGCTATGAATCTGCCTCCAGATAGATATCACACAAAAGCAAATACAGAGTTGGAGGAGAAACAAAGAGAACTCATTCATTTTCAATTAGCTGGAGATACATAAAATACTGTACAACAAAAACTGTTTATGAGAAAGTGTTTTTTTTTTAGTGATCTTGTCTTCCGAAAGAAGTCAAGTCTATACATTTGACCAATTTACATAGTGTATGTGAATAAGTAGCTAGATTAACAACTCCTGCTGCTAAACAAAAGCTGAATTAATTAAAGCCTTTTTTCTCAAAAAGGAAACGTCACAGCCACACAATTCCACAAGAATGGAATCAGAAGAATGTGGGATTTTTTTATGTGCCTAAAATTGGGAATTTATATTATATGAACACCGATCAGCTGCAATATATTAATAACCACATCACTGCATGCTAAATACCTCATTTTTTTTTCTCTGAAGATGCCATAACTTCAAAAACACTAGGTTAGCTTTGCCAGATAACAGAAATTTTGTTTTAAGTATACATGTGGCAGGTGTGGTTTTAAAAAGTCTTAAATAAATGAGGTGGGAACAAAACTATATTTATTATGTTAAGATGGCCAAAGTCTCTTAAATGCAGGAATTTTAAGTAAAAATGTCATTAAAAACCTTAATTTTAAGTAAAAATGTCATGAAAAACCTTCCTTAAGCTCAATCAATGTGTCAAGATGATCTGATGTCATTGAACAGTAAGTCTGTTGGGAGCTGAAAAAACTCATTTTTACTTCATGATGTTATGGCCATCACTGTACTTGTATTGGAAGTCCAAGGTGGAAAGAAAATAAGAATGTCCCTATTGTCATGTTTAATAAGTGTGCAAAATTTAACTAAGGTCAGCTGAACAATACGATAGCTGGAGATTAAAAACTCCATAATTTCACTGCAAGGTGGCCATAACTTCATTCATATTGGGACTTTAAGGTGACCATAAAATGAGAATGTCTCTTTTGTCATCCTTTATAAATTCCTATAGTTTTAGCTGAGGTCAGTTGAACAATAAGATAGCTGGAAGCTGAAAACTTCCTTTTTTCACTGTAAGGTAATCATAACTTCATGCATATTGGGACTTTAAGGTGACCATAAAATGAGAATGTAACTTCTGCCAACCTTAATGTGCCAAGTTTTATTTAAAAAATTTAAACATTAACTGAGCTAAGGGCTGAAAACCCTACATTTTAAGTTTAATATGGCCATAATATCATTAATATTTAAATCTTAAGGTAGTAAGAGTCTTCTTTTGATCTACTTCAATATCAATATACGTTAGAAGGAAAGGGACCAGACAGCTTTATTCCAAATTTTTGCATGTGCGTGCGTGCGTGTGGCAGAAACTCCAATATATGCCAAGTTTGGTTGAAAAAAGTGAAAGACTAACTGAACTGGAGGGCTAAAACCCCCTTTTTTGACATTAAGGTGATCTTAACATTACAGATACAGGGCAAAAACTTTGTCATGTGAAAGATTATCAAAAAGTAGCTGAATAAGTTATTCCAACAAAATGCCGAAATCCTGACCATTTTCGAGATACAGACCAAGTACCCATTTTTAAAATATTTACGAAAATGATACGCCTCCCATTCAGGCATATATGCTCCGATTGATCAGAAAATCCTTTCAGACCTGCGGATTTAGGTCTACTGTTTTTGAAAAATGTTTAAAGTTACCTTAAGTAAAGCTTAAGATCTCAGCAAAGTATCCCAAAAAATTTTCCCACCCCTATAGTTTAAAGAAAGACAAGAAGAAAAGAAAAATTTGAAAGCCCAAGAAGTTATAATTCGGTGGCGGCAATCAGTCGAACTTACATGAAAACTAGAAATAGGACGCCCTGTTGATAGTAGCTGCGACATATGAATAGAAACAGGATAGCATAGAAGAACACACATTATCATGTGTAATGTCCACTCCATGAACCTTTTGCCAAAATTGTACAGTAGTCTTACAAGACCCTGTTTCAAAATATATCAATGATGCTTAAATATTTATTAGTGTACATGTAAATTATTTCAGCTTCATGCCTTTTTGCATTGGTTGGGTCGAAAATTTTGACGAAGTCACTCTATCTTGCACGGTTAAGAAGATAGAAGCAAAGAGTACATTTCTTAGATACCCTATGGGTCGAAAATTTCAACAAAATAACTCTATTTGGCACGGTTAAGGAGATAGAAGCAAATTTGTGTTTTTCCATTTTGGGCAAAAATTTGAAAATTCAAAATGGCCGCCATATGTGGGGAGGGTAAAATTTTTTGAAAATTGCCAAGAGTACATTTCTTAGATACCCTATGGGTCGAAAATTTCGACGAAATCGCTCTATCTCGCACGGTTAAGGAGATAGAATCAATTTTATGTTTTGCCATTTTGGGCAAAAATTCGAAAATTCAAAATGGCCGCCGTATGTGGGAAGAGGAAAATTTTTGAAAATTGCAAAGAGTACATTGCTTAGATACCCTGTGGGTCGAAAATTTCGATGAAATCGCTCTATCTCGCACGGTTAAGGTGATAGAAGCAAATTTGTGTTTTGCCATTTTGGGGAAAAATTCGAAAATTCAAAATGGCCGCCATTTTTGGGGAGGGGAAAATTTTTTGAAAATTGCTAAGAGTACATTTTTCAGATGTCCTATGGGTCGAAAATTTCGACAAAATCGCTCTATCTCGCACGGTTAAGGAGATAGAAGCAAATTTGTGTTTTGCCATTTTTGGCAAAAATTCGAAAATTCAAAATGGCCGCCATTTGGGGAGGGGAATTTTTTTTTGAAAATTGCAAAGAGTACATTGCTCAGATACCCTGTGGGTTGAACATTTCGACGAAATCGCTCTGTCTCGCACGGTTAAGGAGATAGAAGCAAATTTGTGTTTTGCCATTTTTGGCAAAAATTCGAAAATTCAAAATGGCCGCCATTTTTGGGGAGGGGAAATTTTTTTGAAAATTCCAAAGAGTACATTCCTTAAATACCCTGTGGGTCGAAAATTTCGACGAAATCGCTCTATCTCGCATGGTTTAGGAGATATGAGCACATTTGCCTTTTTCAGTACTCAAAATAGCCAATTACTCATTTATTTAATTAATTACTCACTGATCTATGAAGCAATTCCCCCAAAAGCAATCCCATACAAGCTATTAACCCAATGAACCTCCATACCAAATTTCAGAAAGATAGGCTTAATAGCATTCCTTAAAATGTCTGGAAAGCAAAGAGATACTCAAAAGTAGCAAAGTAGCTATAACTCAGTTAGCTATAGAGCTATCATCACCAAAAGCAATCCCATACAAGCTATTAACCCAATAAACCTGCATGCCAAATTTGGTAAAGATAGGCTAAGAACTGTTGCCTAAAATGTTTGGAAACCAAGTGTGACGGCGGACAAAGCAAAAATAATATGTCCACCCACCCACCCCACCCCCAGTGGGGTGGACATAATAAACTAGACCTATCGCATCGGAGAACCGATGCAAATTGTATCCACCAGAAGAAAACTCACCAAAGCCATTCTAACATCGCTTAACCTTGAAGGAGAAGCCCAAGGTGAAATCTGACCATATCAAAAGATTCTTAGCCCATGATTTCCTATAGGCTGGTGTGACACTGCAAACCTCTAGGAATACGAATAAGCAAGATATAAACACTAATTTTGGCAATCCTCATTTGACCTTGAAAGAGGGGCCAAAGGTCAAATCCGATCACACCAAAAGATTCCCAGCCCATGATTTCCTAGACTTTGGTTTACCATTCCAAAGCTCTAGGACCAATAATAAGCGAGGTATAAGCACTTTTAAGTTTGGCTATCCTCGTTTGACCTTGATGGAGGGTCCAAGGTCAAATCCGACCACAGCAATAGATTCCCACCACATGATTTTGTGTACTATCCTCGTTTGACCTTGAAGGAGGGGTCCAAGGTCAAATCCGACCACTGCAATAGATTCCCAGCCCATGATTTCCTATATGTTGGTTTACTATCGCAAACCTCTAGGACCAATAATAAGCGAGTTATAAGCACTTTTAAGTTGGGCTATCCTCTTTTGACCTTGAAGGAGGGGTCCAAGGTCAAATCTGACCGCAGCAATAGATTCCCAGCCCATGATTTCCTATAGTTTGGTTTACCATCCCAAACCTCTAGGACCAATAATAAGCGAGTTATAAGCACTTTTAAGTTTGGCTATGCTCGTTTGACCTTGAAGGAGGGGTCCAGGGTCAAATTCGACCACACCAAAAGATTCCCAGCCCATGATTTCCAATAGGTTGGTTTACCATCCCAAACCTCTAGGACCAATAATAAGCGAGTTATAAGCACTTTTAAGTTTGGCTATGCTCGTTTGACCTTGAAGGAGGGGTCCAAGGTCAAATCCGACCACACCAAAAGATTCCCAGCCCATGATTTCCAATAGGTTGGTTTACCATCCCAAACCTCTAGGACCAATAATAAGTGAGTTATAAGCACTTTTAAGTTTGGCTATCCTCGTTTGACCTTGAAGGAGGGGTCCAAGGTCAAATCCGACCACACCAAAAGATTCCCAGGCCATGATTTCCTATAGGTTGGTTTACCATCCCAAACCTCTTGGACCAATAATAAGGGAGATATAAGCACTTTTCATGACTGCAAAGAAACGCCTGTGGCGGCCATCTTGTTTTTCAAAATGAGGCCAAAAATATTCCCAGTCAAGATTTTATAATGAGGAACATATCCTGCGAATTTGAGACCTCTACCTATAATACCCTTTGCTCTAGAGGGCCACCAAAAGTCCTTGTTTAAAGTCAAAAAACGCCTGTGGCGGCCATCTTGTTTTTCAAAATGAGGCCAAAAATATTCCCAGGCAAGATTTTATGGCTATGAATATATCCTGCAAATTTGAGAAGGCTAGCTATAATATTTTTTTCGTTAGAGCGGTAACGGTGAAATCTCTCTACACACTGCGGCGGCGTAACGAAGTCAAATCCATAGTATCCACCGGATGCTATCCTGTGGATACAATAAGCGCTCCTGGCAGGCCGCTTAATTACAATATATCTTGTGTTTCTTTTTTGGCACAGTGTATACCTTTATTAGGTACTGCCTCCAGGGCACACCATCTCTCTGCTACGACCTTCCTCAAGGTCAACTCCAAGTGGTTCTGGTTGAGCTTGTATTTACACTGGTTCTCCAGGAGCTCAGCCCTATAAGGAATTTAAAGAAAGTAAAATCTCATGCATGATACATCAAGAATAAATATAAGCATGTGTTACAGGCTGCGTAATAACCAGGCAATTTGAAATTTGCAAAAAAAAAATTGAATGGTCATGTGTTAGTTGAATCTAAATAGGTATCAGGATATTCATAAAATTACCTACAATCAATGCTGAGGATGTTCCCCAATATGACACTTATTGTTGAATGGGATGTAAAACACCAACTATCACCTTTGTCATTATGAGGAACCCTGATAGTTGCCCAGATAACAATTTCTTTAAATGCATTTCCACAATTTATGGATAAAGGTATCAGACATTTCATAATATATCGATGAAGGTATAAGATATGCCTCATTTTATGCGTGAAGGTGCAATAAATTCTGAAGTTACCAGAACTTTCATCATTTATAGTAGAAGTCATAAAGTCCACCATTTGTTGGTGTAGAGATCACAAATTTCATTATTTATTGCAGTGGAGTAGATAAAAAATCCAACTTACACGACTTCAATGGCCCAGCAAAACACAGTGTTTTCATCAGTGCCTGAATGTAAGCCCAGAAAACTCTTGTTTCTGAAAATTGAGAAAATTTACACAAGCAAGTACATTAGAACCTCTATTATCCAACCTCAGACGCACTCTCCCAACTCCACTATTATTTTTGCCTTTCTATAGTCCAAATCTTTCTATTGTCAACCTTATTGTTACTCCCCCAAGAGGGTTGGATAAACTAGAGGATCGCTCGCAAAAAAAAAGATAATGTTTTTGCATAGCAAAAACAAAGCGTCCCGAAAAGGATATAAAGGTGAGTGCTAAAGTATTAAGAAAATGCTTCGTTTCTAGCCTTATACTGTTGTGGCAACCAAAGTCAGCGCAGTCTGCTCTATCTAGCACGGTTTTCACGATATAAGCATTTTTGTGTTTTGCAAAAAATAAAAAAATTAAAAATGTCCGCTATATTTGGCGAGACAAAAATATTTTGAAAATTGGCATGGCTACTCTGCAGAGATACCCAGCAGGTCCAAAATTTTGTTGAGTTCGCTCCATATAGCACAGTTTTCGAGATATAAGCATTTTTGTGTTTTGCAAAAACTTTGAAAATTCAAAATGGCCACCATTTTTGGGGAGACAAAAATTTTTGTCAAGACCACTGCCGTGGTGTGTATCTCCCGCCGAGCATTAAAGCAGAAGAAATAGCTTTTCCGAGATATTCACAATTTTTCATTTTCGTGTGTGAAAGGTCTTCCAAAAGTAGGTGAATGAGTTATTTGAGAAAAATTGGCTATCTGCAATACTATTAAGAGATAATTCACATTTACTCATTTTGAGTAGGTGAATAATTATCTATGGGTCTGAAACTTCACCAAGTGAAAGCTCTCCCAAAAGTAGGTGAATGAGTTATTTGAGAAAAATTGGCTATCTGCAATACTTTTAGAGATAATTCGCATTTACTCATTTTGAGTAGGTGAGTAATTAGCTATGGGTCTGAAACTTCACCATGTGAAAGCTCTCCCACAAGTAGATGAATGAGTATTTGATAAAAATTGGGTATCCGCAATACTTTTACAGATAATTAGCATTTACTCATTTTGAGTAGGTGAATAAATAGCTATGGGTCTGAAACTTCACAGAGTGAAAGCTCTCCCAAAAGTAGGTGAATGAGTTATTTGAGAAAAATTGGCTATCTGCAATACTTTTAGAGATAATTCACATTTACTCATTTTGAGTAGGTGAATAATTAGCTATGGGTCTGAAACTTCACAAAGTGAAAGCTGTGCCAAAAGTAGGTGAATGAGTTATTTGACAAAAATTGGCTATCTGCAATACTTTTAGAGATAATTCGCATTTACTCATTTTGAGTAGGTGAGTAATTAGCTATGGGTCTGAAACTTCACCAAGTGAAAGCTCTCCCAAAAGTAGGTGAATGAGTTATTTGAGAAAAATTGGCTATCTGCAATACTTTTAGAGATAATTCGCATTTACTCATTTTGAGTAGACGAGTAATCAGCTATGGGTCTGAAACTTCACCAAGTGAAAGCTCTCCCAAAAGTAGGTGAATGATTAATTTGAGAAAAATTGGCTACCTGCAATACTTTTAGAGATAATTCGCATTTACTCATTTTGAGTAGGTGAGTAATTAGCTATGGGTCTGAAACTTCACGAAGTGAAAGCTCTCCCAAAAGTAGGTGAATGAGTTATTTGAGAAAAATTGGCTATCTGCAATACTTTTAGAGATAATTCGCATTTACTCATTTTGAGTAGGTGAGTAATTAGCTATGGGTCTGAAACTTCACCATGTGAAAGCTCTCCCAAAAGTAGGTGAATGAGTTATTTGAGAAAAATTGGCTATCTGCAATACTTTTAGAGATAATTCGCATTTACTCATTTTGAGTAGGTGAGTAATTAGCTATGGGTCTGAAACTTCACCAAGTGAAAGCTCTCCCAAAAGTAGGTGAATGATTAATTTGACAAAAATTGGCTATCTGCAATACTTTATGAGATAATTCGCATTTACTCATTTTGAGTAGGTGAGTAATTAGCTATGGGTCTGAAACTTCACGAAGTGAAAGCTCTCCCAAAAGTAGGTGAATGAGTTATTTGAGAAAAATTGGCTATCTGCAATACTTTTAGAGATAATTCGCATTTACTCATTTTGAGTAGGTGAGTAATTAGCTATGGGTCTGAAACTTCACAGAGTGAAAGCTCTCCCAAAAGTAGGTGAATGAGTTATTTGAGAAAAATTGGCTATCTGCAATACTTTTAGAGATAATTCGCATTTACTCATTTTGAGTAGGTGAGTAATTAGCTATGGGTCTGAAACTTCAAGTGAAAGCTCTCCCAAAAGTAGGTGAATGAGTTATTTGAGAAAAATTGGCTATCTGCAATACTTTTAGAGATAATTCGCATTTACTCATTTTGAGTAGGTGAGTAATTAGCTATGGGTCTGAAACTTCACAGAGTGAAAGCTCTCCCAAAAGTAGGTGAATGAGTTATTTGAGAAAAATTGGCTATCTGCAATACTTTTAGAGATAATTCGCATTTACTCATTTTGAGTAGGTGAGTAATTAGCTATGGGTCTGAAACTTCACCAAGTGGAAGCTCTCCCAAAAGTAGGTGAATGATTAATTTGACAAAAATTGGCTATCTGCAATACTTTATGAGATAATTCGCATTTACTCATTTTGAGTAGGTGAGTAATTAGCTATGGGTCTGAAACTTCACCAAGTGAAAGCTCTCCCAAAAGTAGGTGAATGAGTTATTTGAGAAAAATTGGCTATCTGCAATACTTTTAGAGATAATTCGCATTTACTCATTTTGAGTAGGTGAGTAATTAGCTATGGGTCTGAAACTTCACCAAGTGAAAGCTCTCCCAAAAGTAGGTGAATGAGTTATTTGAGAAAAATTGGCTATCTGCAATACTTTTAGAGATAATTCGCATTTACTCATTTTGAGTAGACGAGTAATCAGCTATGGGTCTGAAACTTCACCAAGTGAAAGCTCTCCCAAAAGTAGGTGAATGATTAATTTGAGAAAAATTGGCTACCTGCAATACTTTTAGAGATAATTCGCATTTACTCATTTTGAGTAGGTGAGTAATTAGCTATGGGTCTGAAACTTCATGAAGTGAAAGCTCTCCCAAAAGTAGGTGAATGAGTTATTTGAGAAAAATTGGCTATCTGCAATACTTTTAGAGATAATTCGCATTTACTCATTTTCAGTAGGTGAGTAATTAGCTATGGGTCTGAAACTTCACCAAGTGGAAGCTCTCCCAAAAGTAGGTGAATGATTAATTTGACAAAAATTGGCTATCTGCAATACTTTATGAGATAATTCGCATTTACTCATTTTGAGTAGGTGAGTAATTAGCTATGGGTCTGAAACTTCACCAAGTGAAAGCTCTCCCAAAAGTAGGTGAATGAGTTATTTGAGAAAAATTGGCTATCTGCAATACTTTTAGAGATAATTCGCATTTACTCATTTTGAGTAGGTGAGTAATTAGCTATGGGTCTGAAACTTCACCAAGTGAAAGCTCTCCCAAAAGTAGGTGAATGAGTTATTTGAGAAAAATTGGCTATCTGCAATACTTTTAGAGATAATTCGCATTTACTCATTTTGAGTAGGTGAGTAATTAGCTATGGGTCTGAAACTTCACCATGTGAAAGCTCTCCCACAAGTAGATGAATGAGTATTTGATAAAAATTGGGTATCCGCAATACTTTTACAGATAATTAGCATTTACTCATTTTGAGTAGGTGAATAAATAGCTATGGGTCTGAAACTTCACAGAGTGAAAGCTCTCCCAAAAGTAGGTGAATGAGTTATTTGAGAAAAATTGGCTATCTGCAATACTTTTAGAGATAATTCACATTTACTCATTTTGAGTAGGTGAGTAATTAGCTATGGGTCTGAAACTTCACAGAGTGAAAGCTCTCCCAAAAGTAGGTGAATGAGTTATTTGAGAAAAATTGGCTATCTGCAATACTTTTAGAGATAATTCGCATTTACTCATTTTGAGTAGGTGAGTAATTAGCTATGGGTCTGAAACTTCACAGAGTGAAAGCTCTCCCAAAAGTAGGTGAATGAGTTATTTGAGAAAAATTGGCTATCTGCAATACTTTTAGAGATAATTCGCATTTACTCATTTTGAGTAGGTGAGTAATTAGCTATGGGTCTGAAACTTCACCAAGTGGAAGCTCTCCCAAAAGTAGGTGAATGATTAATTTGACAAAAATTGGCTATCTGCAATACTTTATGAGATAATTCGCATTTACTCATTTTGAGTAGGTGAGTAATTAGCTATGGGTCTGAAACTTCACCAAGTGAAAGCTCTCCCAAAAGTAGGTGAATGAGTTATTTGAGAAAAATTGGCTATCTGCAATACTTTTAGAGATAATTCGCATTTACTCATTTTGAGTAGGTGAGTAATTAGCTATGGGTCTGAAACTTCACCAAGTGAAAGCTCTCCCAAAAGTAGGTGAATGAGTTATTTGAGAAAAATTGGCTATCTGCAATACTTTTAGAGATAATTCGCATTTACTCATTTTGAGTAGACGAGTAATCAGCTATGGGTCTGAAACTTCACCAAGTGAAAGCTCTCCCAAAAGTAGGTGAATGATTAATTTGAGAAAAATTGGCTACCTGCAATACTTTTAGCGATAATTCGCATTTACTCATTTTGAGTAGGTGAGTAATTAGCTATGGGTCTGAAACTTCATGAAGTGAAAGCTCTCCCAAAAGTAGGTGAATGAGTTATTTGAGAAAAATTGGCTATCTGCAATACTTTTAGAGATAATTCGCATTTACTCATTTTGAGTAGGTGAGTAATTAGCTATGGGTCTGAAACTTCACAGAGTGAAAGCTCTACCAAAAGTAGGTGAATGAGTTATTTGAGAAAAATTGGCTATCTGCAATACTTTTAGAGATAATTCGCATTTACTCATTTTGAGTAGGTGAGTAATTAGCTATGGGTCTGAAACTTCAAGTGAAAGCTCTCCCAAAAGTAGGTGAATGATTAATTTGACAAAAATTGGCTATCTGCAATACTTTATGAGATAATTCGCATTTACTCATTTTGAGTAGGTGAGTAATTAGCTATGGGTCTGAAACTTCACCAAGTGAAAGCTCTCCCAAAAGTAGGTGAATGAGTTATTTGAGAAAAATTGGCTATCTGCAATACTTTTAGAGATAATTCGCATTTACTCATTTTGAGTAGGTGAGTAATTAGCTATGGGTCTGAAACTTCACCAAGTGAAAGCTCTCCCAAAAGTAGGTGAATGAGTTATTTGAATAAAAATTGGCTATCTGCAATACTTTTAGGGATAATTCGCATTTACTCATTTTGAGTAGGTGAGTAATTAGCTATGGGTCTGAAACTTCACCATGTGAAAGCTCTCCCAAAAGTAGGTGAATGAGTTATTTGAGAAAAATTGGCTATCTGCAATACTTTTAGAGATAATTCGCATTTACTCATTTTGAGTAGGTGAGTAATTAGCTATGGGTCTGAAACTTCACCAAGTGAAAGCTCTCCCAAAAGTAGGTGAATGATTAATTTGACAAAAATTGGCTATCTGCAATACTTTATGAGATAATTCGCATTTACTCATTTTGAGTAGGTGAGTAATTAGCTATGGGTCTGAAACTTCACGAAGTGAAAGCTCTCCCAAAAGTAGGTGAATGAGTTATTTGAGAAAAATTGGCTATCTGCAATACTTTTAGAGATAATTCGCATTTACTCATTTTGAGTAGGTGAGTAATTAGCTATGGGTCTGAAACTTCACAGAGTGAAAGCTCTCCCAAAAGTAGGTGAATGAGTTATTTGAGAAAAATTGGCTATCTGCAATACTTTTAGAGATAATTCGCATTTACTCATTTTGAGTAGGTGAGTAATTAGCTATGGGTCTGAAACTTCAAGTGAAAGCTCTCCCAAAAGTAGGTGAATGATTAATTTGACAAAAATTGGCTATCTGCAATACTTTATGAGATAATTCGCATTTACTCATTTTGAGTAGGTGAGTAATTAGCTATGGGTCTGAAACTTCACCAAGTGAAAGCTCTCCCAAAAGTAGGTGAATGAGTTATTTGAGAAAAATTGGCTATCTGCAATACTTTTAGAGATAATTCGCATTTACTCATTTTGAGTAGGTGAGTAATTAGCTATGGGTCTGAAACTTCACCAAGTGAAAGCTCTCCCAAAAGTAGGTGAATGAGTTATTTGAGAAAAATTGGCTATCTGCAATACTTTTAGAGATAATTCGCATTTACTCATTTTGAGTAGGTGAGTAATTAGCTATGGGTCTGAAACTTCACAGAGTGAAAGCTCTCCCAAAAGTAGGTGAATGAGTTATTTGAGAAAAATTGGCTATCTGCAATACTTTTAGAGATAATTCGCATTTACTCATTTTGAGTAGGTGAGTAATTAGCTATGGGTCTGAAACTTCACCAAGTGGAAGCTCTCCCAAAAGTAGGTGAATGATTAATTTGACAAAAATTGGCTATCTGCAATACTTTATGAGATAATTCGCATTTACTCATTTTGAGTAGGTGAGTAATTAGCTATGGGTCTGAAACTTCACCAAGTGAAAGCTCTCCCAAAAGTAGGTGAATGAGTTATTTGAGAAAAATTGGCTATCTGCAATACTTTTAGAGATAATTCGCATTTACTCATTTTGAGTAGGTGAGTAATTAGCTATGAGTCTGAAACTTCACCAAGTGAAAGCTCTCCCAAAAGTAGGTGAATGAGTTATTTGAGAAAAATTGGCTATCTGCAATACTTTTAGAGATAATTCGCATTTACTCATTTTGAGTAGGTGAGTAATTAGCTATGGGTCTGAAACTTCACCATGTGAAAGCTCTCCCACAAGTAGATGAATGAGTTATTTGATAAAAATTGGGTATCCGCAATACTTTTACAGATAATTAGCATTTACTCATTTTGAGTAGGTGAATAAATAGCTATGGGTCTGAAACTTCACAGAGTGAAAGCTCTCCCAAAAGTAGGTGAATGAGTTATTTGAGAAAAATTGGCTATCTGCAATACTTTTAGAGATAATTCACATTTACTCATTTTGAGTAGGTGAATAATTAGCTATGGGTCTGAAACTTCACAAAGTGAAAGCTGTGCCAAAAGTAGGTGAATGAGTTATTTGACAAAAATTGGCTATCTGCAATACTTTTAGAGATAATTCGCATTTACTCATTTTGAGTAGGTGAGTAATTAGCTATGGGTCTGAAACTTCACCAAGTGAAAGCTCTCCCAAAAGTAGGTGAATGAGTTATTTGAGAAAAATTGGCTATCTGCAATACTTTTAGAGATAATTCGCATTTACTCATTTTGAGTAGACGAGTAATCAGCTATGGGTCTGAAACTTCACCAAGTGAAAGCTCTCCCAAAAGTAGGTGAATGATTAATTTGAGAAAAATTGGCTACCTGCAATACTTTTAGAGATAATTCGCATTTACTCATTTTGAGTAGGTGAGTAATTAGCTATGGGTCTGAAACTTCACGAAGTGAAAGCTCTCCCAAAAGTAGTTGAATGAGTTATTTGAGAAAAATTGGCTATCTGCAATACTTTTAGAGATAATTCGCATTTACTCATTTTGAGTAGGTGAGTAATTAGCTATGGGTCTGAAACTTCACTATGTGAAAGCTCTCCCAAAAGTAGGTGAATGAGTTATTTGAGAAAAATTGGCTATCTGCAATACTTTTAGAGATAATTCGCATTTACTCATTTTGAGTAGGTGAGTAATTAGCTATGGGTCTGAAACTTCACCAAGTGAAAGCTCTCCCAAAAGTAGGTGAATGATTAATTTGACAAAAATTGGCTATCTGCAATACTTTATGAGATAATTCGCATTTACTCATTTTGAGTAGGTGAGTAATTAGCTATGGGTCTGAAACTTCACGAAGTGAAAGCTCTCCCAAAAGTAGGTGAATGAGTTATTTGAGAAAAATTGGCTATCTGTAATACTTTTAGAGATAATTCGCATTTACTCATTTTGAGTAGGTGAGTAATTAGCTATGGGTCTGAAACTTCACAGAGTGAAAGCTCTCCCAAAAGTAGGTGAATGAGTTATTTGAGAAAAATTGGCTATCTGCAATACTTTTAGAGATAATTCGCATTTACTCATTTTCAGTAGGTGAGTAATTAGCTATGGGTCTGAAACTTCAAGTGAAAGCTCTCCCAAAAGTAGGTGAATGATTAATTTGACAAAAATTGGCTATCTGCAATACTTTATGAGATAATTCGCATTTACTCATTTTGAGTAGGTGAGTAATTAGCTATGGGTCTGAAACTTCACCAAGTGAAAGCTCTGCCAAAAGTAGGTGAATGAGTTATTTGAGAAAAATTGGCTATCTGCAATACTTTTAGAGATAATTCGCATTTACTCATTTTGAGTAGGTGAGTAATTAGCTATGGGTCTGAAACTTCACCAAGTGAAAGCTCTCCCAAAAGTAGGTGAATGAGTTATTTGAGAAAAATTGGCTATCTGCAATACTTTTAGAGATAATTCGCATTTACTCATTTTGAGTAGGTGAGTAATTAGCTATGGGTCTGAAACTTCACAGAGTGAAAGCTCTACCAAAAGTAGGTGAATGAGTTATTTGAGAAAAATTGGCTATCTGCAATACTTTTAGAGATAATTCGCATTTACTCATTTTGAGTAGGTGAGTAATTAGCTATGGGTCTGAAACTTCACCAAGTGGAAGCTCTCCCAAAAGTAGGTGAATGATTAATTTGACAAAAATTGGCTATCTGCAATACTTTATGAGATAATTCGCATTTACTCATTTTGAGTAGGTGAGTAATTAGCTATGGGTCTGAAACTTCACCAAGTGAAAGCTCTCCCAAAAGTAGGTGAATGAGTTATTTGAGAAAAATTGGCTATCTGCAATACTTTTAGAGATAATTCGCATTTACTCATTTTGAGTAGGTGAGTAATTAGCTATGGGTCTGAAACTTCACCAAGTGAAAGCTCTCCCAAAAGTAGGTGAATGAGTTATTTGAGAAAAATTGGCTATCGTCTGAAACTTCACCATGTGAAAGCTCTCCCAAAAGTAGGTGAATGAGTTATTTGAGAAAAATTGGCTATCTGCAATACTTTTAGAGATAATTCGCATTTACTCATTTTGAGTAGGTGAGTAATTAGCTATGGGTCTGAAACTTCACCAAGTGAAAGCTCTCCCAAAAGTAGGTGAATGAGTTATTTGAGAAAAATTGGCCATCTGCAATACTTTTAGAGGTAATTCGCATTTACTCTTTTTGAGTAGGTGAGCAATTAGCTATGGGTCTGAAACTTCACCAAGTGAAAGCTCTTTGGGATAGCTGCTCTGCAGAGATACCCTGAAGATAAAAAATTTCGTCGAAATCGCTCTATGTAGCACGGTTTTCGAAATATAAGCATTTTTGTGTTTTGCAATTTTTGCGCAAAAATTCGAAAATTCAAAATGGCCGCCATTTTTGGCGAGACAAAATTTTTTTGAAAATTGGCATGGCTACTCTGCAGATATACCCTGTGGGTCAAAAATTTCGTCGAAATCGCTCTATCTAGCAGGGTTTTCGAGATATAACCATTTTTATGTTTTGCAATTTTTGCGAAAAATTCGAAAATTCAAAATGGCCGCCATTTTTGGCAAGAGAAAATTTTTTTGAAAATTGGCATGGCTACTCTGCAGAGATACCCTGTGGGTCAAAAATTTCGTCGAAATCGCTCTATCTAGCACGGTTTTCGAGATATAAGCATTTTTGTGTTTTGCAATTTTGCGAAAAATTCGAAAATTCAAAATGGCCGCCATTTTTTGCGAGACAAAATTTTTTTGAAAATTGGCATGGCTACTCTGCAGATATACCCTGTGGGTCAAAAAATATCGTCGAAATCGCTCTATCTAGCAGGGTTTTCGAGATATAACCATTTTTATGTTTTGCAATTTTTGCGAAAAATTCGAAAATTTAAAATGGCCGCCATTTTTTGCGAGACAAAAATTTTTTCAAAATTGGGATAACTACTCTGCAAAGATACCCTGAGGGTCAAAAATTTCGTCGAAATCGCTCTATCTAGCACGGTTTTCGAGATATAAGCATTTTTGTGTTTTGCAATTTTTGCGAAAATTTCGAAAATTCAAAATGGCCGCCATTTTTGGCGAGACAAAAATTTTTTGAAAATTGGGAAAACTACTCCGCAGAGATACCCTGCGGATCAAAAATTTCGTCGAAATCGCTCTATCTAGCACGGTTTTCGAGATATAAGCATTTTTGTGTTTTCCTTATTTGGAAAATTCGTAATGATTAATTAATCATTAATTACTCGGCCATTTCTTGACCAATCAATGCCAAAATCTAATGATTTCCAGATTTTAATAGAATGAATGTATTTGCCAAGTTTCAGGTGAATTGATAAAATTCCTTTCAAGTTATCATCCGGACAAGCTTCCCCATCGAAAAAAGACATTTTTGGTCATGTGACCTCTCTGATTGGTTGAAATGTCACTGCAGCATATTCAAAAAAATTCCCCAGGGCTACTGCCTAAACCTGCCAAATTTGAAAAGAATCCGCCTAACGGTTACAGAGTTATAAGGAAAACAAAATGCGGAGCCGGCGGAGCCGCAGTAGCCGGCGCAGCCGGCGGAGCCGGAAGCTCTCCCATACACAAACAAGCGTCCCTTGCGGGACGCTTAATAAAGAAAACCAAAAATTCTTAAAAAACACTTAACTTTTCTGATATTGTACTTGGTAGAGCATAATAATAGCTAGACGACTCACACTAATAACTAGAAATGTAACAAGATGCCATTTGGGAAATCGCCCAGTATTTCATATGTAAGAGGTTGTGCAAGACCTGTGTTTGCAAATGGATTGGGACTTTGGGTTTGGACTGTAGAGTGCCAGCAAATTTATAACTCCAAAGAGTTGTCACAGTAACAGTTGTTGCCAAATTTTGTCCAAAACCTAATCAGCTCCAGTTAATCTTGCTGTAAATATATCTTGAGTCTGGATGCTAGGCAGATGACTTCAACCACAGCAGTGTTGGGATGGGTTAAAAATGAAATTCATGAAACCGAAAACTCTATATGAAATCACAATTACTTACCACAAAATTGCACTAAAAGGCCCCTAATGTGCGAAAATGTTGGATAGAAGTGTAACTTCTTCAGATTTCTGGTTTGTTTCCAATATTTTATGTTTCCCTTCCTTTATATGTGTTGAAAGCGAACTGGAAGTTGTAAAATCTCGTCACAATATTTAAATAAAATGCCCTAAATACTGAGAAACGTGGCCTAATGACTTGTCCCTAGATAAAACTTTGTAAAAGTATGCAATTTCTTCAGATTATCCCATTATTTTAAGTTCACTTCAATTATATGTAATTACATGCGAGACGGCAGGTGTAAAATATCATCACTGTATTTCAGTAAAATATTCCTGATACAGGGATACTACGGCTACTGACCCAGCCCTAATCTTAACCCTACTGAAACAGTTTTATGCTGCAGTAAATTCTAAAATAAGCAGAACTTACGTGGTTCTGAATTTGACTGAGACATGTGTGCCTTCAAACAAAACCTGCAGCGACTCTTTTATGATGTTTTTCACAAAGATTTGAACAGAAACTGTATCATTGGACTTCAACACAGTCTGTAAAAAGAATGTCAAAACAAGGAATCAGTGCACATTTCGCAGATGACTTCAAAGTTTTCCAAGGAAAAAACTAGAGGAATGCTTTTGCTAACAAAAGCGAAGAGTCCCTTAAAGTTTAAAATGCTTTGTGGTTTTAATAAGCATGCTGTAAAGCTAAGAATGCACAAAGCTGCACCGTATGCTTTCCCAATACCTCTTAATACATTCTGAAGCTATAAAAGCAACAATAAAGGAGATATAAGGCAAAAACTCCAAATTAGCTATTTTATGACCCCAGTTTGACCCATAGGGGGGGGGGGGGGATAAAACTGACCGGCTATTTAGACTCTCCACATATACTTTCCCAATACCTCTTAATACATTCTGAAGCTATAAAAGCAACAATAAAGGAGATATAAGGCAAAAACTCAAAATCAGCTATTTTATGACCCCAGTTTGACCCATAAGGGGGGGCCAGGGGGTAAAACTGACCGGCTATTTAGACTCTCCACATATGCTTTCCCAATACCTCTTAATATGTTCTGAAGCTATAAAAGCTCAAAATCGGCTATTTTATGACCCCAGTTTGACCCATAAGGGGGGGTCGGGGGGGTAAAACTGACCGACTATTTAGACTCTCCATATCAGACTTGTAATCTATTACAGCCAATCTATTACTATTACATTTGAAAATATTCAATCTATTACTATTACTATTACATTTGAAAATTTTAAATCTACTACTATTACTATTACATTGGCATCTATTACTTCTGTTACTTTCTGTTACATTTTATTACAATTTGGCGCAAACTTGAGAGGTAATTTTAACACAGAAATAAAACTGACAGGATACTTTATACATCTAATTTTATTGAAAATGCTTCAGATTATGCCATACAAGGATAAAATATCACAAATATATCACTTGGTATATTTACAATTAAATAAATAGATCCCGTATTTATTCTTTTTAAGAATGACTTGACTACTTGGAGAATTTATGAGAATTCTATACAAAGCCACTTAAGTGCTGTAAATTTTGCAATGAGAGGTATATTTCTGGCAAATTCCGTGCAAAGCTTTTTAAATGCTGAAAAATATGTTATTATCAGTAAATATTATCTGGGGGAAAATACATTGCTGTAAAACAATTCTGATATTTATTCACTTTATGATGAATTGTTAGATTTGAAAAACTCTTATTATTATGAGAAATACTTGAGAAAACACTGCATTCAAAGAACCCCTTTCTTTCAAATTCTTTGCATGCAGAGCCCACCTCAAAATGATTCAAGAGTGACATTTATGTTTGAAAATAATAACTCCGGTAATTTTATGTAAATCAGTGAAACAGCTAACATATGCCACAATGCTGCCCTTATTATACACAATAGTGACCTGTGTGATTGCCTTTCATGTGTCACAGTTTCTCCTTACTCAGACAAAGGTCAAAGTTGGGGTTTTACGTCCCATTCAACAGCCAGGGTCATATTGGGACAGGTCCTCAGAATTGCCACTTGTGGGACTCGAACCCACAGAGGTGACAGCCTATGATTAGATGCCAAACTTGCTAACCACTAGGCCACTGAGGACCTCTGGATCACCGCTAAAATCTAAGCATCTGTTTCTTGGGCCATCTCCTTACTCAGGAACATTTAGTTAATCCTTCCAAAGGTTAAATTGGCCTCTTTAAGCCTTTAATAATACCACCTCAAAGACAGTTGTTTTAGAACATTCAATCAAAGAGGGACAATTAAAGGTCCCTTGATATTTCAAAGTTATTTATTTTAACATTTGTGTGTTATATTTAGTATTCTTTGATGACAAGTTGATTATTTGAAAAGTTTATGTATGAAAGTTTAAAATGAATTTGACTTATGAGTGCTACAAAATCAATTCATTATTGTTTTGAAGTTTATTTAAAGTGATGATTTTATGACAATTAATTCATTATTGTATCAAAGTCCATTTAAAGTATTAATTTATATGAAAACTAATTCATTACAGAATTAAAGTCCATGTTAAGTGATCATTTTTCTACAACCTCCTTCTGAAAAATAGCAAAGGGTAAATTGTAATAGAAAAATAATAGAAAGTAATAGATGTAATAGATAGAATTTCAATCTATTACTATTACATTTGAAAAATTTCAATCTATTACTATTACATCGAAGTTGACTCCAATCTATTACTTTTCTATTACTTCTATTACTTTGTTTACAAGTCTGCTCCATATATGCTTTCCCAATACCTCTTAATACATTCTGAAGCTATAAAAGCAACGATAAAGGAGATATAAGGCAAAAACTCAAAATCAGCTATTTTATGACCCCAGTTTGACCCATAAGGGGGGGCCTTGGGGTAAAACTGACCGGCTATTTAGACTCTCCACATATGGTTTCCTATTACCTCCCAGTACATTTTATAGCTCTAAATGCAATACTTAAGAAGATAATAGGGGGGTTGGCCTAAATTTAAGGCTTTCACATTGGAAGGTGTCAGAAAATCATTCATAAATGAGACATTTTTCAAGGGATTGCTCCCAAAATCTAATCAGCTCACGTTTTCAATAGTATGAACAGGTGTGTCAAATTATAAGGCTCTGTAGCATGTAGTTTTTCCTGAACTGTGATGACGGAGGGGTGGGGGGGTGGGGGGGTGGGGGTGGGGGGTGGGGGGGGGGGGGGGGTGGGGGGTGTACTTCAAAAAAAAGTTTTTGATCATGTGACCTTCATAAAGGTCAAAGGTCAAATTTAAGCATGCAGAAAAATTTTCCCACGCCTAAGGTATATAACTGCCAAATATGGTTTGAAACCTTCTAATAATATGGGAGATATTCAAGGGAGACCATAATGCGGCGGCGGCGAGGAAACTGAGGCGAAAACAAATAAGCGCCCTTTCAGGGACGCTTAATTATCAAGATTTGGTAGAGTGCCTGAATTGAGCATTGCATCATTTAAAACATATAACTTAAAAACATGCACCTAATATTTAACTAGTAAAAGGTTTCCAACAAAACACGAAGTGGCCCTGCTGAATATATGAATTGAAATTATTTAAAAACTGTAGGAACTATCAACTTAAGAAAGGTTGGCTTAAGAAAAAAAATCCACCTGTCAAATTTCCCTGCTATAAAGAATGCTCGTTGAGAATTTTCTCCTAGAAAGAATGCATCTTGCATATTCTGTATTCTAAATAAATATGTCTTAAGAAATTACAAACAAAAAAATCGATAAGACTGTAAAATGTCATTGTATTCATGGGGAAAGAAAAATGATGAGTTTAAAAATTGCTGAATTTTTTCTTTAAGTAGGTTTTAGGTTATTGCAGAATATTGAGGAGCAATTTTTATAAGAGACCTTTTTTCCAGGTGGAAAATTTTCCAGAACTTTTCCCAGGAGATATTTGTTCCTAGGTTTACAATGATAATGGTTAAGATATTTTTAGTAAAATATAATTTATTGCTTAGAGGGGCATCCATACACTGTATATCTTTGAGGCTTTTTATGCCTGTGAATGTTCACTGTATGGATCCGAATAAGCCTAAGGAACTTAAAAGTGAGATAAAACCTATACATTAACGTTTGCAAAAAAAAAAAAAAAAAAAAAAACACCAGGAAATAATTACAGTTTCAAATAACATAGTTTGAAAATTAATTCCGGGTGAAATTTTAATACTGTATCAATATTTCAAGAAGAAACTACCCATTAGTGAACATTAATTCGAGTGAATTTATTTACAAATGAAGACCTATATGTGGCAGATCTGGTCCCAAACTAAAGGACTTGGGAGCTGAAACTCTGTATTATTATGTTAAGGTGATCATAGATTCTTAAATACTTGGACTCTAAGTTGAACCAATCATGGATATTTTCCTTCAGGTACGCTCAATCAAAGTGTTTAAGTTTAAGTAATATTACTTGAACAATAAGCCAACTGGAGACTGAAAACCACCTATTTAACTGTAAGGTTGCCATAATATCACTAGTACTGGGACTTTAAGGAGATCAGAAAATAAGTCAGTGATATAGGGACTTCAAGGTGACCATAAATTAAGAATGTCCCGTTGTCAACCTTTATAAGTGTGCAAGGTTTTATTTCAAAAAGTTATATACTCACTGATTGAGGGTAAAAACTCTTTATTATAAAGCTAAGATGGCCATAAAATCATTACTATTTAAATTTTATGGTAGCCAGGGTCTTCTTATGGTCAACTTCAATATCCGTGATAAGTGACATGTAAATAAATGAAAAAATAAACGAACCAGAGTGTTGTAGGCCAATTGTAGAACGTTTAGGAGGCCATATCTCCATTAATAATTAAGAGTCTAAGGTAACCAGAAAGTCAGAATGTTCTTTAAGCTAATCCTTTGTTTGAAAACAGTGAAAACAAGAGCACTCGGAGAGCGCAGACCTCCGCCAAGGGAGCACATATCCTGAAAATTTTATCAAAATCCGTGCATAACTTTTTGAGTTATCGGTCTTTAAAAATTACATTTCATGGATCCAGAAGATCCAGATAGTGATCCGGATCACTCCCAAAATAGAATCATTTCTTCCTTTTACCTTTTCAGACATATCCTGAAAATTTCATCAAAATCCGTCTATAAGTTTTTGAGTTGTCTTGTTCACAAACAAACACACAAACAAATTCACAAACAAACCCAGGCAAAAACATAACCTCCTTGGCAGAGATATCTAAGCACACTGGGGACTGAAAAGCCCTTTTTGACATTAAGGTAGCCATAAGGTGACCTTAAATGGAGATTAAGGTCTTGCCAAACTTATTTCTTGCCGCTACAGTATTAAAGAAAGGTAGGAAGAAAAAAATTCAAAGCTAATGTGGGTGTTCCACCACACGACTAAGGCTCCCGATTAAGGGTTTTTGGGGGTCGGTTTGAAATATTTGCTTAGTCCCAGACCTTCTGTAAGGGTCGGTTGTGGTCGGTTGGGGCCGTGTTAAAAATCAAACATGTTTGATATTTCACACGACTACAACCGATTCCTATTTCCCGCCGTCAACAAAATGTCCAGTCCCAGGCGTCCTCAGGCCTCCTCAGACCCAAATTTACAGAGTCGGTTGTTGTCCCAGGTGTCCTGCGACCCTTAGTCCCAGACCTCCGTAGCTTAGTCCCAGGAGGCCGGTTCTTAATCCCAGACTCAAATATGATGCGTATGAATTTCATGCGTCTGAAAGTGAGTCGGTTTCATTAGTCCCCGGAAGCCTCAGACCGTCTGCGGTGTCCTGCGACCCAAAAATCAAGGTCTGGGACTAAGAACCGACTAAGGGTAACCGACCCTAACCGATCCAAACCGGCCTCCCCAGGACGCCTGGGACCACACATTTTCAGTCTGCGGCGGCCTGAGGACGCCCCAGGCGGCCTGGGACTAACAACCGATTAAGAACCGACTGTTTTCCGCGCGTTGGAAATTAAAACGAGGCAATGAGCAGGTCTGGGACTATATAAGCGACCGCGCACACTTGGTCATTGTTACTGACTGTTTGGCTACTGAGAGACGTGTGTCACTGATTTGTAGGGGTTTTCAATTTTTATTTTACATTTTATATACTTGAGCTTAAGGCAAATTTCACAGTTAGGAGACACATTTTACTATTTTTTTATTATTTTGTCGACTGGATCATGAGAAAAGAGAAAGGAGGGAAGAGAGGAAGGAAAAAGATGGATGAGAGGGAGAAGGAAAGTCAAGTAGAGGAGAGGAGTGAAGTTATTACAGAAGAAGGAAGTGAGAGGAGAGAGGAGGAGGAGATTCAGGAAGATCCAGCTATTGGGGAAGCTGTGGCAGAAGAAGAAGAGAGGTGTGAGGAAGATCCGGAGTGCCATTCTTCAGCCAAGAGAGCCAGGGTGTGTGCCACTTTTACAGACAGTGATGAAGTTTCCATTGTAGAATTCGTCAAGCTGCACCCTGAACTGTATGACAAGGAACATTCACGTTTCCACGACAGGAATAGAAGAGAGGCTCTCTGGGCAGAAATATCTGCAGAACTTAAGCTCCAGCCCTTTGATGTGAGAAGGTGGTTTGAGTCCCAGCGAACCCGTTATGGAAAGCTGTCTAAGCTCCAATCTGGCCAAGCCCCGAGGGAGATGACCAAGAGACAGTCCTGGGTCTACCAACAGATGGGTTTTCTTAAAACCCACATCAGAAGAAAGGGGGCCAATAGAAGTTCAGGTTTTGAGGCCAGTCCAAATACCAGCAAGCAGGACGAATCACGTGGGTCAACTACTGACACAGAACACCTCGAGTCCAGTGTCCTGAGGGAGAGGAGTCAGTCCATCATTACATCAACACCCGTTTCAACTACAGACTCCAAGATTCTCGAACACTTTGAGCAGATGAGGACACTTATCTCAGGTTTTCTGCATCAGAAGTCAGACAGGCAGCCCTTCTTTGACTACGTGGCATCAGAGGCCGAAAAGATGACTCAAGAAGAATTTGAAGAATTAAAGGGCAAGATATTCAGAGATATCGAAAATATTAAGAGTAACCGCAGACGTCAGCCATTGCCCAGAAGATCAGCCACTGTTACCACGGAGTCCCAGAGGGTCGGCCTACTGCCAACAACCACTCCACAGGCGTCAAGTTCCACTCAAGCAGCAGCTAGCAGCAGTTTTGTGTACTATACACCAAGCCCCATTGGCTTCAGCAACCCTACATCTGTCCTAACTGTACAGGACGAAGGGAGCAGACACAATCTGAGTGGAATCTTAAGCCAGCTACCAGATCTGACATCAACACAGATCGTCGAGCAGCCTCAGCAGCAGCAGCAACAACCGCAGCAGCAGCTCTTTACTATCACCACTTCAGCACCGCCTCAACAGCAGCAGCAGCCTCCTCAGTAGCCATCCAGTCAGGGCGGGTCTTTGACCTGCCAGGCCCTTTTCAGGGCCACCAATTCTTCCAAAAACAATTATTCAGCTACGTGTTCTTCCAATTCCCCTCCCAAAACAAAAAAGTTCAGTACAAATACTTATCACAAGAAAAAAAAAATTAAAGTCCAACACTTACACCACCCCAAACATGAAACAAATAACCCATGGTACTACACATAACCAAAAAGGCCACATAAAAAAAATATTAAAAGTAACTCCCAATATGGCCATTAATCAGCCCATTTTTAGATTAAAATCCATGGGATAGTTTAAAATCTGTAATTTAAAAGTCCAACACTTGCACCTTCCCTAGAGTTAAAAGGCATAATTACATACTTACCAACCCACAAACAGACAAACCCAATACCAAACATAACCCCCAAATAACAAACCCAGTACCAAACCTAATACCCAACCACCCCAAAAAAACCCAACCCCAGTAACCACCAACCAACAAACACCCAAACCCAAAAGTAGATAGAACCCATGCCAACGAACTGACAAACTATTTAGCAAACACAATCCCCCATTATTGAAAGCAAAACTAGTTCCATGGTTATATTTTCCAAATTTTTGTGATTAGAATTGACTATTTAAAATTGAATATTTCCATAAAAAAATTTCTGCTACAAATAAGTTTCCCAGCCATGAAAAAAGAAAAATGTTTAAATTATGATGTGGATTTGAAAATATATAAAATAATTATTCAATTTAGGATATTATGTGTCACTTTGTGTTTCGCTTTTGTTTAACAGTGGGTTTGTCTGTTTGTTGGGTGAGTAAGTTGTGTTTGTCTGTTTGTCTGTCTGAACAAGTTATGTTTGGCATGGGGTTTGTCTGTTTGTCCGTCTCAACAAGTTATGTTTGGCATGGGGTTTGTCTGTTTGTACGTCTCAACAAGTTATGTTTGGCATGGGGTTTGTCTGTTTGTACGTCTCGACAGGTTATGTTTGGCATGGGGTTTGTCTGTTTGTCCACATAGCTGATTAATTGTTTTTGGAATATTTGGTAGTCCTGAAAAGGACTGTTATAGTTAGTCCTGAAAAGGACTGTTTACTGCAACAGGACTTATATTCTGCCATCTTGCCAGGCCACCGCTCCCTCATTATTGAAGTAGTCCTTCAGGTAATCCCTCTGTCTTTTGGCCTCTCTAGCAGGGTTTCTGTCTTGGCCACCACCAGCAGCACCACCAATCAATCCACAATCACCAGGCACATCATCATCATCATCATCATCCCCCCCAGGCTGCTGACCAGCAGGTTGACCTTGATACTGGCTTCTGAGTATATTGTGCAGAACCACACAGGTCATGACCACTTCTCTAACTGTTTCTGGGGGTAGTTCAATGGTGGTCCTCATGACTCTAAATCTTGACACAAGGATGCCAAAAGCGTTCTCCACAACTCTCCTGCCCCTTGATATTCTGTAGTTGGCAATCCTTTCCTCCCTTGTTAACAGCCTTCTGCCATAGGGTTTCATGAGCCAGGTCTTCAGGGCAAAGGCATCATCTGCCAAAATGAAGTAGGGGACATCTCTACCACCCTGTGTTATAGGAGCTGGGTCAGGGAAGCCTATCCTGCCATCTTCAATCCTCCTCTTCAGCTGAGAGGCATTAAATATCTGGGCATCTGAGCAAGACCCTTCTGTACCCACATCCACCCATCTGAATTTGTACTGCCCATCTACCAAGGCCAACATGACAATGGAAAAGAACCCCTTGTAGTTGTGGTAGAGGGCTCCAGAGTTCTTGGGTTTCTTCAGGGCCACATGCTTTCCATCCAGGGCTCCCAGGGCATGTGGAACATTCCACCTGATCCTGAATTCCCTTTCCAGTTCTTTCCACTCATCTGGAGTAGTAGGACATTTGAGGTACTCTCTGGTGAACTCATCCTGGATGGCCCTGCAGACCTCTGGTAGAAACTTGGAAATGGTGGATCTGCCAACCCTGAACTGACAGGATAATGATGTGTATGACTCTCCAGTGGCCAGATATCTGATGGTGAGGGCTAACTTCTCCCCAACACTGATAGGAGCTCTGTAGTTGGTGGCCTGCCTGGCTAGACGTGGTTCCAGTCTGGTCTTCATCATTTCAAAGAATTCTGGGGTCATCCTCATGTAGTTGGTGAATCCTGGAATGTCTGTGGCATACAGATCAGCCATAATGTTGTGGTAGGCCCCCCTCTCCTCTCTCTGCAGAAGCCATGGCCTGACCCACATGTTGTGCCTTCTTCTAGGTCTCTGTATGGGTGCTGGTGGTGCTGGTGGTGGTGGTGGTGGTTGCTGTTGCTGTGCTTGACGTAAAAAATGGAAATACATGATTATTTGTAACTGAATAAAAACCAAGAAAGCCCTAAGTTGTTGTTGAATCTGTCTTCCATTAAAAGGTGGCATCCTGGTGTGTTCCTAGAAAAGCAATGATGATTAGATCGCAAATTTTATATATATATACCCAGAAAATCCAGCAACTTTGCAAAACAATAATCGGGGATCGTGGTCTGGGGAGGCCTGAGGAGGCCTGAGGACGCCTGAGGACGCCGGTAGTTAATTGTGTGTTAGTCGGCTCTTAGTCCCAGGAGGCCTGAGGCGTCCTGGGACCCAGTCGGTTTGTGTCCGACAGGATCGTGGTTGAAACCGACCCGAAAACTGGCTTAGTCGGTTCTTAGTCCCAGACCAGTCGGGGACTGTCTGCGGCCGCCTGAGGCGTCCTGAGGTGTCCTGAGGCGTCCTGGGGACGATCTGTTCTTAATCCCAGACTTCAGTACCGACCCAGTATTCCCGCCCATTTTTGTCTTTTTTCAACCGACTGTGCACGATTATGGGTCGCCGACAGGATCGGGGCTTAATCCTTTGGTGGAACAGGGGCATAAAGAAGTTATCCAAGGGAGACCATAAACCAGCATTGGTGGAGTCGATCAGTCAAAACTGCATGAAAACAAATACGCACAATGAAGGGCCGCTTAATTACTTACTTATCTGGGACTGTTTAGAGCAAGTAACAACCCTTGATACAAGTAATACAAACTTTTCTGCAATATCTAGATTGTTTTACCATATTGACTTTCCATACCTTTTCATAGAAGTCATTCTTTACATGAATAAGATTGTACACATAACCTTCCCCGACTTCTGCGACTCCTACAGAAATAAGGTGAAAAAGAAGTGAAAAATAAAACTTAATGCAATATCACAAAAGCCATTTATACAAAGTCACAAGCACAGTTGTATTTACAGTATTTGTTCAAAACCACAGATACCTATCTACAAAACTATTCTGTTCATATGAAATCTAATGGAACAGTTGGATAATTCTACATCTAGATAATGTTAAATAATTCTAAGAAAAGCTCCCCTGGGAACCTCTTACTTTTTAATAATAGAGTGGGGTCTGCCTCCCAACTTATACAATCAATTCATAAGCCCATTTTCCAACAGATGATCCATCTACAATAAATTATTTATTCTACTGTTTTCTTTGTTGACATAATACAATTTCTGAGATAAAATCTAACATTGACGTGGTAAAAAAATCATGCCTCAATCATATTGTTTCTATCGCTCGATATTTAGTACCAATCTCCTGGGAAGCGCTTCCTGTAAATATGGCAGCTTACACAACAAAACATAAAGTACGATAAAATGGGCTATAATTTGTATAGATTTTTATTTATGAATATTACAAAAAAAATCAAAGATAGCTCTTCATAATCAATTGCTAAATTTTTGCCGATGAGTGACATCAATGGGTGCCCTTGTCAACAATTGCTTTGATGTATGTAGAACCATCAACTCACTACTTAACAAAAACTTTCACTTGGAGTATTTGACTGTTTTTTGGGGTTTTTTTCTTCTTCTTTTGTATGATGCATGGCGACAGTCTGCAGCAAATACCTTTCAATTACGGTACTTAAGGATTAGTGCTGCAACAATACTTGTAGAAGTTCGATAGTTCACATGTTTAATGCCCGGAATACAAAGTTTGGTTCAAGCATCTGAAATTCGGACTTGCAAAATGTTTAGAAATCACCGACATCACACCTCATTCCAAAGGACCCTATTATCACCCATTTATAAAACTTGTGTTTTATTGCAAACATGGCAAAATTAATATAAAATAGACATAGATGTTATATTTTTATCATATTTTTCACCAAGTGACAAAATTTTATGTCAGATTTTTGCTTTTTTACTTGTTTTGAAAACGTTTGATGATTGAACTAAATCGAAGTTCGCTGGCTTGTATAGATACCAAACATCAAATCCAGAATTCTAAACGGATTTATAGCACTATTAAGGATACTGCTGTATCAGTAATAACTGTTTCATACATATATGTCAATGATACCTTGTGATTCTTCTTCTGATGGCTTGGGTTCTTCTACCACCAGGTCGGATAAATCTGGTTTAGGGTCAAGTAATACAGAACCCTCTGAAAGAATAAATTAGATATCTTAGTTCTGGTTATACACAGAACAAATGCCATTAAAAGACTTTTGTACAGTTATCAATTCTACATATTTAGTATAATATAGAAAACTGAGTATGGGGGTGTTGTTTTTTTTAATAAATGAAGAACAACTTTGTATTCAGGTTTATCCATTACCAAGATATACTTCAGAAAATGTGATAGTCTACACCCACGTACTGAATTTAACACAATATTTAAAATTATATTGCGTTTACAAGATATACTGAATTTAATAAATACCATATTACCTCGTATAAAATCATAATTGGATATAAACACACAAATTTGTAATATTCATGTTTTCTTCCTTTTTTTGGTGTTAGTTTCTTTTTTACTTGTGTGTGTTATATAATGAAAGATCAGCCATATGAAGACAAGGTAAAGCAGCTTTTGATTATTTCTATCACAACTAAAGCAAAGTGGAATACCAGTTCTCTGTTTACACTTGTCAATGGGGTTACATGGTACAAGGTACCAAATGAAATAATATCAAATGTAAAGACACTGTGAAATTCCATCACCAAACTGGTCACATTCAAGACATATTAAGCAATTACAGTGAGAGCTCGTGATTATTTTGAACCTGAACAGTTTTATTTATTAATTAAATGTATTTATTATGATCTTAAGACAAAAGTGTTAGTCCAGGCAAATTTCTTTAGTGAAACCAGCCCCTGGCAAATAACATAATACTCAACTTTCAAATTCATATTCAGAAGATATGTACAGAGATAGATGCAGTGCTAAAATTAACTGTGGAAAAAGTATAATACTACACTGAAGTGGTTGTTTTTAACTGGGGAGTTATTTATGCTGACCTGTATCCTTTGTAAGAGTATTAGGTAAAACATCACTCTTTTCAATGGTCCCATTCTTTTGCGGAATTTCTGTTGGTTTCCCAGCTTTCTCCTGCTTTGTGATTGGAGCTTGTTTGGCTGTCTTAGAACCAGAATTTTTTGCCTGGCTAAATGTATCCATGGGCTTTTTCTTTCTGACTGGTGAGAGTTTATCGCTTTGTCCAGGAATAAACTGAAATGATACTCAAGTGCTTCAGAACAGAATATCAAATAGAAGAAAATCAATAATATCAACTAACAGTATGCCTAATACTTAAATGGTAACCATGTTCATTTTCAGATACTTCAATTCCTGTTATTTGCAGTGACTCAGAAAATTTGTGGGTATTTCTATTACTTTTTTCTCATGCTCACAAAGTTCTGTAAACTCCATATACTTCGAAATGAGTGGCCAACATTAGAGCATTAGTACATTACAACTAAGGCTGAAACACTTAACTGTAATAACTAGCCTTGGGAATATGTTTGTAAAAATATGATAGTTCGCTAGCTGACTAGCGGCAAAATGAAGTTCAGTTCAATGTCTGAAATTGGAACTGCACAAAACAATTTTGCGCGTGAAAACTGTTCCCAAATGTCTATGAGTTTTATGTTTTTTACCAAATTGTGAAAAAGTGATGATAATTTATGCTAGATTTCTCTTATCTTCACTAGGATTGAAAACATTTGAACTAGATCCAAGTTCGCTAGCTTCATTACCAAACATTAGGTTACCCAAATACTAGCAATAGCTGGCACCAATTCTGTGAAATCGGTTAACTGTACAAGTCTTAATATTTGGAGTCGCGACCTAAAATCATACCAAAGCATTTTATCTGTGTATCATGTTATAAATGTAAAAATAATGCTTTATTGAATATTTTCTAACAATGTGAAAGAATTTTCTACTTTTGTAGCATCTCATGATCCATAGTGGAGTTCGCAATGTTTATATATACTTGGGGTGTATGCTGATGACATTTTTGGAAATTCCTCTCTCCAAAGATACTACACATGGTAAATAGTTAATTGGTTAATTGTTGGCTAATGAAGCAGCAACCAAATCAAGCTGTTTCAGCCTTAACTAATACTGGCACTCACCACTGCAATTATGCACTGTATACCATCCATTACTGGAAAATGCTTTAAATTGACTATAAAAATATATTATGACACATACACCTCAAATAAACACAACTAGAAAACTAGATTGGGCCAACTCGGCGCCAACATATCCCCAGACAGGTCATCACTCACGCCACAGGTTTTGATCGGGAATTTTTTATTTAATCCATTTGTTGTATGCCATAAATATTGGGAAAAGTTATATGAACTTCAGCACATCAATCTACTAAGTTTATATCTTCCCAAGGAAGATGGTGTATCCCCAGACGTTGAATACATAACTCAACAGATCATATTTTCAATCTTCCTGCAATGATAACTCTGAACCTATTTTCAAAGTATTTAAATGATTGATGATTGAATGTCCATTCTAAATTAATAATCTCAAAAGAGCATATCTGTTTCTATATTTGTTGACAAATAAAATATTATTTTTAACTCAACTCATCATACTTTTCAATCTTCCTGCAAAGGGTAACTCTGAACCTATTTTCAAAGTATTTAAATGATTGATGATTGAATGTCCATTCTAAATTCATAATTCCAAAAACGTATCTCTGTTTCTATATTTGTTCACAAATAAAATATTATTTAAAAATCATATATTATTTATATTATTATTTTATTATATTATCTTTTGAATTTGCATTGTTTTTCAGTTATTCATTTCCTCAATTCCTATATATGTGGTCCATATATATGCAACCTAAATATGTGACACAATCTCAGTTCTGACTCCCTTTGTCTTAGATAATTAGATAATGAAGCAAACACCACCTCCCACCCCCACCCCACCTCTCTCCCCTTCTCCACACCTCTCTCACTATTACAGAAGATCTGTATACCTTTGTTTATTTAGTGTCACTCAATAGCTGGAGGTCCCAGAGGTGGGTGGGGGATGGGGGTGGGACTACAAAGAGATGGAGTGCTGCAGCACAAATGGTAAACAAACACTTATAATATAAAAGGGGTAATCAAATACAAAAAGCTCAGTTAATCTTATCACTAAAATAAAATCAAATATATAAATAAGGAATGTCTATTAAAGGCCTAAATTTTGGAGTACATACAAGAAAAACATATTGATATATTCTCAGATGATATTTCACTTAGATGAGAGACATAGTTTGAAAGCTACAGTGCTTGAAGATGGCAAAAAGTCCATAAATTGGGTCTCTGTGGGCAATTTTGAGATTTTAAGTCGGCCTAACAGGTAAACCTACAGCCTTTAAATTTTTCACAGACAAGGATTACATATAAGAGTTACATCTAGTGCAGTTTGAGACTCATCAGAATTACCACTTCCAAATCATAGGGCAAAATAAGTTAAAAATATAGGAAAAAAAGTCCTAAGTGGGGTCTTTATGGGCCTCAAAGACAATTTTCTCCTCACTTTAAAGTCTTGATTTTCGGCACATGTACTAAGAATATATTAATGTGTTCTCAGGTAAAATTTGAGGCATATAAGCCTCATAGTTTGTGACCTAGAGGGCTCTAAGTGACCAAAAGTGCAATTTCTGACCTTAAGGTGACCATAAGTTCTTTATTATTGGGAGTTTAAGGTCACCTTAAAATAGGGATCTTCCTTTGGGCATCCTTAACATGTGTACCAAGTTTGAAAAAAAAATATTAATCCGTTTTTGAGTTATCGCGTCCACAAGGAAATTTCTATGGCGGCGGCAGCGCGACGGACCTGAATCCAATATATCCCCGACTTTCGTCTGGGGATATAAATAGCATCAGAGATGCCCGTACCCCACAGCGTGGGGAAATATTTTTCAACACCATGAGATATAGAAGTAGTGTAACAGTACAAAGTTCAAGATACTTTCAGAGCAGTGTCAGTTATATTAAGGTCCAAATAATACTTAAGTAGAGAAAATAATATCTAAGGAAAAGAAATGTATGTAAAGATGAAGTATTAAAACAAAACAATAATTTATTCAATAATAAAATGACAGCATTTATCAGTAAACCAAGAATGGCCGAATTCTGGTTTGGATGTTTTGAATATTACCCATGCATACAGAAGTGGCAATACATTCAATGAATGCTTATGTGTGGTGTTGGAGAAAAGCCTGTGGCTCACTTGATGAAATTCCATCTGTTACAATGGGAACTTGTAAAAGGTCAATCAGCGTCACACCATGACGTGGCACACCTAAAACCCTCAACCAATGTCCCTACCAAGTATCAACTTCCTACACCTCTTACAGTTTCGAAGATATAGCCCGGACCAGGTTTTATAGGTCAAGTTCACTACAGCAAGGTCAAAGGTCAAATCAAGGTCACATTATGATGTAGCACACCTACGCCCCCTAACCAATGTCCCTACCAAGTATCAACTTCCTACACCTTACAGTTTCCAAGATATAGCCCGGACCAGGTTTTATAGGTCAAGTTCACTGCGGCAAGGTCAAAGGTCAAATCAAGGTCACACCATGATGTTGCACACCTACTACCCCCAACCAATGTCCTCACCAAGTATCAGCTTCCTACACCTTACAGTTTCCGAAATATAGCCCAGACAAGATTTTATAGGTCAAGGTCACTACGACAAAGGTTAAAGGAAGGTCACACTATGACGTTGCACATCTACACCCCCTAACCAATGTCCCTACCAAGTATCGACTTCCTACACCTTACAGTTGCTGAGATATAGCCCGGACAAGATTTTATAGGTCAAGGTCACTACGGCAAGGTCAAATCAAGGTCAGACCATGATGTTGCATACCTGCAACTTCTAACCAATGTTTCTACAAAGTGTCAACTTCCTACACCTTACAGTTTCCGAGATATAGCCCGGACAAGATTTTATAGGTCAAGGTCACTACAGCAAGGTCAAAGGTCAAATCAAGGTCACACCATGATGTTGCACACCCACACCCCCTAACCAATGTCCCTACCAAGTATCAACTTCCTACACCTTACGGTTTCCGAGATAAAGCCCGGACAAGATTTTAAAGGTCAAGGTCACTACGGCAAGGTCAAAGGTCAAATCAAGGTCAGACCATGACGTTGCACACCTACACCCCCAATCAATATCCCTACCATGTATCAACTTCCTACACCTTACAGTTTTTGAGATATAGCCCAGACAACATTTTATAGGTCAACGTCACTATGGCAAGGTCAAAGGTCAAATCAAGGTCAGACCATGACGCTGCACACCTACACCCCTAAGCAATATCCCTACCAAGTGTCAACTTCCTACACCTTACGGTTTCTGAGATATAGCCTGGACAAGATTTTATAGGTCAAGGCGACTACGGCAAGGTCAAAGGTCAAATCAAGGTCACACCATGACGTTGCACACCTACACCCCCTAACCAATATCCGTACCACGTATCAACTTCCTACACCTTACAGTTTCTGAGATATAGCCCGGACAACATTTTATAGGTCAAGGTCACTACGGCAAGGTCAAAGGTCAAATCAAGGTCACACCATGACGTGGCACACCTACACCCCCTAACCAATGTCCCTACCAAATATCAACTTCCCAAGCCTTACAGTTTCCGAGATATAGCCCGGACAACATTTTATAGGTCAAGGTCACTACGGCAAGATCAAAGGTCAAATCAAGGTCAGACCATGACGTTGCACACCTACACCCCCTAACCAATATCCCTACCAAGTATCAACTTCCTACACCTTACGGTTTCCGAGATATAGCCCGGACAAGATTTTATAGGTCAAGGTCACTACGGCAAGGTCAAAGGTCAAATCAAGGTCAGACTATGACGTTGCACAACTACGCCCCCTAACCAATGTCCCTACCAAGTATCAACTTCCTACACCTTACAGTTTCCGAGATATAGCCCGGACAAGATTTTCAAACTCAAGGTCACTATGGCAAGGTCAAAGGTCAAATCAAGGTCAGACCATGACGTTGCACACCTACACCCCCTAACCAATATCCCTACCAAGTATCAACTTCCTGCACCTTACGGTTTCCGAGATATAGCCCGGACAAGATTTTATAGGTCAAGGTCACTACGGCAAGGTCAAAGGTCAAATCAAGGTCAGACTATGATGTTGCACAACTACACCCCCTAACCAATGTCCCTACAAAGTATCAACTTCCTACACCTTACGGTTTCTGAGATACAGCCCGGACAAACTATTTCCCGCCCGCCCGCCCACCCGGACGTCCGCCCGCCCGGCCATCCGGACACCATGGGTGAAAACAATACCCCAACAGCCCTTAAGGGCTGTGGGGTAAAAACTGTATCAGTTGCAGCATTAGCCTGTAAGCAGAATGTGAGCTTTATTGTGTTTCGTAGAGTGGTATATTTTATGAAAAGAATATATCATTTTTGGGATCGTAAATTTGGGATTGTAAATTCTTTCCAAGAAATATTTAATTGTAGATTTATAATGAATGATAAAGATACACTGTAGTAAACTATAACTGGCTATAGATAGAGACATTCATATGTTGTATATCTTTGAGGCATTTTATGCCTCTGAAAATTCATTGCTATTTAAATTTCTATAAGATAAATATGCTTAAGATAATTGTATTTGTGAAATCCTTTATTGTTCCATTGTAAAAAAACATACACAAGGTGATGTTGTCAGATGTTATTGTAACATTTTTAATTCACACATGACTCTATATCTGAATATCATGAAAGCCCAAGGTTTTTACATATTATTAAGGCTTTTCCATTCTCTTTACTACAAGGTTCTTCTTCCATGAAACTAAAGATAAATGTCCTGGTTTGAATTGTTTACCCCCAAAAAAGATTTTAATGAAAAGAAACTAGAAATAGGATGCCCTGTTGATAGTAGCTGCGACATATGAATAGAAACAGGATAGCATAGAAGAACACACATTATCATGTGTAATGTCCACCCCATGAACCTTTTGCCAAAATTGTGCAGTAGTCTTACAAGACCCTGTTTCATTTGTGAAATATATCAATGATGGTTAAATATTTATTAGTGTACATGTAAATTATTTCAGCTTCATGCCTTTTTGCATTGGTTGGGTCGAAAATTTTGACGAAATCACTCTATCTTGCACGGTTAAGAAGATAGAAGCAAAATTCTGTTTTTCTAATTTTGGCAAAAGTTCGAAAATTCAAAATGGCCGCCATTTTTGGGAAAAGTGTTTGAAAATTGCCAAGAGTACATTTCTTAGATACCCTGTGGGTCGAAAATTTCACCGAAATGACTCTATTTTGCATGGTTAAGGCAAAATTTGTGTTTTTCCATTTTGGGCAAAAATTCGAAAATTCAAAATGGCCGCCATTTTTGGGGAGGGGAAAATTTTTTGAAAATTGCCAACAGTACATTTCTTAGATACCCTGTGGGTCGAAAATTTCGACAAAATCGCTCTATCTCGCACGGTTAAGGAGATAGAAGCAAATTCGTGTTTTGCCATTTTTGGGGAAAATTCGAAAATTCAAAATGGCCGCCATTTTTGGGGAGGGCAAATTTTTTTGAAAATTGCAAAGAGTACATTTCTTAGATACCCTGTGGGTCGAAAATTTCGACGAAATCGCTCTATCTCGCACGGTTAACGAGATAGAAGCAAATTTGTGTTTTGCCATTTTTGGCAAAAATTCTAAAATTCATAATGGCTGCCATTTTTGGGGAGGGGAAAATTTTTTGAAAATTGCAAAGAGTACATTCCTTAGATACCCTGTGGGTCGAAAATTTCGACGAAATCGCTCTATCTCGCACGGTTAAGGAGATAGAAGCAAATTTGTGTTTTGCCATTTTTGGCAAAAATTCGAAAATTCAAAATGGCCGCCATTTTTGGGGAGGGGAAAATTTTTTGAAAATTGTAAAGAGTACATTCCTCAGATACCCTGTGGGTCGAAAATTTCGACAAAATCGCTCTATCTCGCACGGTTTAGGAGATATGAGCACATTTGCCTTTTTCAGTATTCAAAATAGCCAATTACTCATTTATTTAATTAATTACTCACTCATCTATGAAGCAATTACCCCTAAAAGCAATCCCATACAAGCTATTAACCCAATGAACCTCCATACCAAATTTCAGAAAGATAGGCTTAATAGCATTCCTTAAAATGTCTGGAAACCAAAGAGATACTCAAAAGTAGCAAAGTAGCTATTACTCACTTGGCTATAGAGCTATCATCACCAAAAGCAATCCCATACAAGCTATTAACCCAATAAACCTGCATGCCAAATTTGGTAAAGATAGGATAAGAACTGTTGCCTAAAATGTCTGGAAACCAAGTGGGATGCCGGACGCCGGGAAAAGCAAAAATAATATGTCCACCCCCCAGTGGGTGGACATAATAAATACATCTTAATATCCCTCATCAACTTTCAGTGTGCAGACACACACACACACAGATGTTAACACACAAAGCAAAGTGGGGCATCATGAATCAATCTGCTAATAATAATAAAGGTACACTGTAGTAAACTATAATTGGCTATAGATAGAGACATTCATATGTTGTATATCTTTCAGGCATTTTAATATTTTTATAAGATTAAAAGCCTTTTTTTCCCAAAAAGGAAAAGTCATATCCACATGTGAGATTTTTTAATGTGCCTAAAATTGGGAATTTATATTATATGAACACTGATCAGCTGCAATATATTAATGACCACATCACTGCATGCTAAATACCTCATTTTTTTCTTCAAAGATGCCATAACTTCAAAAACACAAGGTTAGCTTTGACAGGTAACATAAATTTTGTTTTAAGTATACATGTGGCAGGTGTGGTTTTAAAAAGTCTTAAAATAAATGAGGTGGGAGGAAAAACTATATATTTATTATGTTAAGTTGGCCAAAGTCTCTTTAATACAGGAATTTAAAATAGCATCAGAGATGCCCGTACCCCACAGCCTAGGGAAATATTTTCAACACCATGAGATATAGAAGTACTGTACCAGTACAAACCTCAGGATACTTTCAGAGCACTGTCAGCTGTATAAAGGTCCAAACAATGTTTAAATGGAGAAATAATGTTTAAAAGAAAGATAATGCGTATAAAGATGAAGTATTAAAACAAGATAATTCAATAACAAGATGACAGCATTAATCAGTAAACTAAAATTCAACACTCTTTATCTACATCTGCATGGCCGAATTATGGTTTAGATGGTTTGAATATTACCATGCATACATAAGTGGTAATACATTTAATGAATGCTTATTGTGGTGTTGGAGCAAAATCTGTGGCTCACTTGATGAAATTCTATCTCTTACAAATGGGAAGTTATGAAAGTAAAATTCTTAATAAATTCTAATTTGACTTTTGCTTAATCTGCATAAAAAGACAGACCCAAAGGTCCAAGAAGATTTTAAAGGTCAAGGTCACTACGACAAGGTAAAAGGTCAAATTAAGGCCACACCATGATAATACACACCTATAGCCCCTAACCAATGTCCCTACCAAGTATCAATTTCCTACACCTTACAGTTTCCGAGATATAGCCCAGACAAGATTTTATAGGTCAAGGTCACTATTTCAAGGTCAAAGGTCAAATCAAGGTCACACCATGATGCTGCACACCTACACCCCCTAACCAATGTCGCTACCAAATATCAACTTCCTTCACCTTACAGTTTCTGAGATATAGCCCAAACAAGATTTTATAGGTCAAGGTCACTACGGCAAGGTCAAAGGTCAAATCAAGGTCAGATCATGACGTTGCACACCTACACAGCCTAACCAATGTCCCTACCAAATATCAACTTCCTACACCTTACGGTTTCCGAGATATAGCCTGGACATAATTTTATAGGTCAAGGTCACTATGGCAAGGTCAAAGGTCAAATTAAGGTCAGACCATGACGTTGCACACCTACACCCCCTAACCAATATCCCTACCAAATATCAACTTCCTACACCTTATGGTTTCTGAGATATAGCCCGGACAAGATTTTATAGGTCAAGGTCACTACGGCAAGGTCAAAGGTCAAATCAAGGTCACACCATGACGTTGCACACCTACACCCCCTAACCAATGTCCCTACCAAATATCAACTTCCTACACCTTACGGTTTCCGAGATATAGCCCGGACAAGATTTTATAGTTCAAGGTCACTACAGCAAGGTCAAAGGTCAAATCAAGGTCACACAATGACGTTGCACAACTACACCCCCTAACCAATGTCCGTACCAAGTATCAACTTCCTACACCTTACGGTTTCTGAGATACAGCCCGGACAAACTATTTCCCGCCGCCCGCCCACCCGCCCGCCCGGACGCCCGCCCACCCACCCGCCCGGACGCCCGCCCATCCGGACACCATGGGTGAAAACAATACCCCGACAGGGCTGTGGGGTAAAAATAAAAAGGTCATTAGAAGTCTTATGAAGTCTTTTTGACATAATGTGTCAAGTTGAACTGATGTCATTGAACAGTAAGTCAGTTGGGAGCTGAAAACCCTCATTTTTACTTCAAGATGGCCATGACTGTGCTTGTATTGGAACTCCAAGGTGGAAAGAAAATAAGAATGTCCCTATTTTCATCTTTAGTAAGTGTGCAAAATTTAAGTGAGGTCCACTGTACAATACAACAGCTGGAGATTAAAAACTCCATCATTTCACTGCAAGATGGCCATAACTTCATTCATATTGGGACTTTAAGGTGACCATAAAATAAGAATGTCCCTTTTGTCATCCTTTATAAGTCCATAAAGTTTAGCTCAGGTCAGTTGAACAATAAGTGGGGGCCACTGTAGCAGAGTGGTAACACACTCGCCTCCCACCTCTGAGGCGAGTGTGTCATATGTCAAGGTAATGACTCCCACTATATTTTGCACCCCCTCCTTTGATCTGTAGGGGAGTAATTATCTTGCAAGCAATATTTTGCACCCCCAAACAATAGAGGGATTATGGGGGTCAAAATATAGCAGACTGGGCTGCAAGATAATCACCCCCTGCTAGATATTTACTCGCCTCTCTGTTATAAGAGAAAATAGGACAATACACTAGTGTGTTTATTTAGTCAATTGGACAGTTGTCAATACATTCATATCAGTAACAATGCCTAAGACTCTTGTGAGTGTTTTGGGGTGATACTTACATACATGTATTTACATGCAAAATGATTGACTTAATCACAGTTTTAAGTGTTTACACGCTAAGTTCTTAAATAGTTTCCCATTTAACCTTACCAAACGATGCAACTTTATATGCATATATGTATGTTGTGTCATCAAATTCATCAGATTGATTTAATTGCATTTTCATATTCATATTTCATATTGATTTGAATTGACTTGTGAAAATTAAATAATAAGGCTCCACCATTAAATTGCCATAAATATGTTTACCCTGTTAAAGGTTTAATTTGAGTAAGTCTCATTATATTTATATATTACTTTGATGCTGATTTGTTTCATTTCATAATTTGGGTCTATTTTCCTAAGACACTATATAAAATACTATAATAAATGATGTAAATATTATTATTAATATCAAAAGAAATCTCAACAAAAAGGCATCGTTTTTTTTGCAAGACTTGATGCAATAATTATTTCATAAATGATGCAAAAATATAAAATCAACCTAAATAAATAATAAATAAATAGAATGCATGTGCTTTGCTTGGCCCCACATCAATATTAAATAGAATGCAAGTGTTCCACTACAAGTTAATAAACATAATGGTAATCACTGATTTGGAGAGGGATTCCAAATCTTGCAAGGGGGGTGTCAAAATATTTCAACCGCCACTGCAATATTTTACCCCCCCTAGTGACAAGTATAGAGGAGTCATTATCTCACGCTACACCAGCCTCCAGGGTTCGGTTCCCGGCATGGCCTCAAGTGGGAAAGCTGGTAGTTGCTTGCCGTTGGTCGGCAGTTTACAGTACAGAACCCTGACGAACTGTATAAACTGGTTTTCTTTCTTATGATCTGTAGTGTTGAAAGCGAAGTAAAACCCCAAATAAATAAATAAAGTTGAGCAATAAGATAGCTGGAGGCTGAAAACATACTTTTTTCACTATAATGTGACCAAAACTACATTCATATTGCGACTTTAAGGTGAACATAAACTGAGAATGTCCCTTCGATATCAATATACATTAGATATGGAAAAAAGAAAGGGGCCAGACTGTATTCCAATTTTATGATTTTAGAGGGGGGGGGGGGGGGGCATAGCTCCAATTATATTAACAGTTTAAGGTCACCCTAAAGTCAGGATAATCCTTTGGACCAATGCTAAGGGAGATATTAGGCCTTTCTGATATGATGACCCCTTTTTGACATTAAAAATGTCACATGGCAGCCATTTTGTTCTAAAAACCTGGCCAAAATTACTGGTTAGCTTTACTAACCATGTAAATTTTGTGAAAATTTGATGAAGGTAGCTGCAATATTTTAAGTTTCAGAACATATTCATGATTTTTAGAACAATCAGGTATGGCAGCCATTTTGTTCTTTAAAATGAGGACATAATGTTTTCAAGCCATAAACATTCTCTGCAAATTTTGTGAAGATATCTTCATAAATGAATGAGATATAAAACTTTAAGCCCACCGCCGCCACCGAAGGGGACAACTATAACCAGCCTTTATGGACTGGAGAAAAAAAGCCAAAAAAAATATCGGAAAGGGTTGAATTCTTCATGCTTTATGGATATCATATTATTTTATAAAAATATTAATATTGTTACAATATTAATAAAAAACAAACATCTAACTAGACTTATGCCATAAGCTTTATTGCAAGCCGATGGTTTATCCCCGAACATAGCAAACATGTAGAAGCAATAATAAAAGACAGAGAGGCTGAAGATTCCTTAAGTTATATGCAATTTACAGTTTGGCTGTCGTTTGACCTTGAAGGAGGGGTCCAAGGTCAAATGTGACCACATCAAAAGATTCCCAACCCATGACTTCCTAGAAGTTGGTTTCACACTGCAAACCTCTCGGATCAATAATAAGCGAGTTATTATCACTTTTAAATTTGGCTGTACTAGTCTGACCTAGGAGGGGCTCAAGGTCAAATTTTACCACATCAGTAGATTCCTAGCCCATGATTTCCTACAGGTTGGTTTCACATTTCAAACCTCTAGGACCAATAATAAGTGAGTTATAAGCACTTTTAAGTTTGGCTATCCTCGTTTGACCTTGAAGGAGGGGGCCGAGGTCAAATCAGACCACATCAGAAGATTCCAAACCGATGATTTTCTAAACATTGGTTTCACATTGCAAACCTCTAGAACCAATAATAAGTGAGTTACAAGCACTTTTAAGTTTGACTATCCTCATTTGACCTTGAAGGAGGGGCCCAAGGTCAAATTGAACCACATCAGAAGATTCCTAGCCAATGATTTCCTATATGTTGGTTTCATATTGCAAACCTCTAGGACCAATAATAAGTGAGTTATAAGCACTTTTGCATAATTTTGACTACTACCCTAAAATTAGCTATTACTCACTTGATTTTGACCCCAGGCCTACAAAAAGATAGGGTACTGAGACGTCTTACCCACCAATTCATGCTCTAAATATAAAATAAATCTGAAAGAAACTGTGCCCTACAGCTTGAACACAAATGATAGTCAAATTTTTTTATGTTTTTGACTCCCCAGAGCATAATTTTGACTCCTGGGCTAACAAAATAATAGGATGGCCAGATCTCTGCTATAGCAAGCCACTTGTAAAGTTTAAAAGAAATCCCAAAAGAAATGTGGCTTGTAGGTTGAACACAAAAAAATCTCTGCGGACGTGGACAATGACCATTCGTGATCCATAGTATCCCCACTTTTCGGGGATACAATTATCACTTAAGACAGACACAACAAACAAAATTTTCATAGCAAGTGTTGTGACAGTACTACCAATACAGAGAAATAGTTTATAGAAAAATAGTATTAAAACATTCAGTGCATAAGTTAGCAGAAAAAAGCAATCTGAAATATTTAAATATCAACACAAAATACACCTTTACACATACTCCTATAATTACCTTAACCTATTTTCATGACTGTGTTGACGATGACAAACTACACAATTGGTATCTACTAGTGTTGGGACGATTAGACGAATGGTCGATTATTCATCGGTGACAGTGTTCAAAGACGGTCGGTCATTGTCGTTTTCTAATAGTGAAATTTTCAGCTTAAATCTTACCTTTCCTACTGTGCCTCAATATCCACATTTTTTTTTTAATATTTTAGGCATTATTGCCTAATAAATTAACAGATTTGTCATGACATTCAACATTGTTTATATCTACTGCCATATTTAAAGGAAGTGGGTACTTTTGGTAGATTCTAAATGTCAGAACACTCTTATTCTTACCGGATTGACCTATACTTTTTCTTAGAAAGTGTTTAATTAATGACCAACAATGGAGTAAAATAATCGATTGGGGGTCGATCATCTGTCAGAAAAATCGATGAATAATCGACCCTGAAAGTTGGAGGCGAGTCCCAACATTACTATCTAGCTTAATAAGAGCAATGCGGTTTGTTTCAAGCTTTGGTCAGATTTCATGTGTACAGTGCTCTGATGAAACCACACAATAGGCAATAGAGGAGAAGTTGTAAAAGCTCCAGTATTTTTCACATTGTCAAATATAATACATGTAGTTACTTCTATGAATACAGATTAATTTATATTTCTTACAAAAGTAACCACCAATACAATATATAGCATGACTCACACACAAATTTTGCACTCAAAGACTTGTCTTCTTCTTTTTTTAAAATACGCCTCATGTTTGCAACAGAGCCACTGTGAATGTTCAGGATAACAAATGTAACCAGTATTTGAATTAATGAAGTACTCGAGTAATGAAGAACAAATAATCAATAATGAATTTTTGTACTTATCCCACATCTGCTATTTACCTGTATATCCAACCAATGTCCAGGAGTCTTTTTCTTGACTCTTAGATGAATTCTTATACTCTTTAATTGTATCCGACATTCGGTCTTTTCAATGGGTTTGTAAAAATGCATCTTCCATTCTTTCCCATCTGAACATTAATGACAATGTATTTAAAGGCACAAACCACATTAAATGTAAAGATTAAGTATTAAAACAAGACAATTCAATAAACTAAAAGTTATGAAGCTGTAAAATGTCTAAACTGGAGAATAGCTGTCAATGAAAATATCACAATTATGTACGGTCGAATTATGGTTTGCATGTTTTGAATATTACCCATACACACAGATGCGGCAATACATGCTTACCGGTGTATGTGGAGTTTGGGCAAAACCTGTGACTCACTTGATGCAATACCATCTGTTACAACGGGGAGTTGCAAAAGTAAAACCCTTAATGAATTCTAATATGACTTTAACAGTGCTTAATCTACATCAAAAGATACCCAAAGGTGCAACAACCAAGATTCAAGTAAAAAGATATGAGAGAGATACAATAGTATCAGATTTTATTCTGTGTTATGAAAATAAGGAACATTTTAATAGATTTAACAGTATCTGACTGGCTAGTTTGCATTCGGGTTTCGACAGACAGTCTGTTTCATAGTACCCAGGCACCCTGTCTGCCTCTCACAATCTTTATATCTTTTGCATCGACAGACAAAATAATACTGTGCATCCAAACTTACCTGATAACTGTAGTTCACAGCTTTGGTCACTGTAAGTAATATCTCTAATATCTTCTGTTTTTACTTTGTGACCAACAAATAATGTCACATCCAGCCAGTTATCGTCCTGGGTCCAACTAGCACCTAAAGAAACAATCTTAATACTTCAAACCACTACACAATACACATATTAGTGCGAAGGGACCTTAGCCTCTTTACAACTTTAATAAAGAACACAAATAACGATATAAAGAACTAGGAATTAATGAAGAACCAGTGCTAAGTTATTACTTTGGAAGATCAACTCGAAAATTACATGCATGTATTAAAACTTGTACCAGGCATATTGAAAAAAGCATGGCACAGTGTGCATTTATTATCACTCCTTATTTATTACAACCTCCAAATGCACTGATATAAAGGCAAAATACTAGCTGTTTTATAACTATACAACTATTTAAAATTTCAAATCTGAACCAGAAATAAAGTAATGGAAGTCAGGGTTGGGTACAAATATGTATCTGTATTTGTATTTAAATACATCCAAAAACACGTATTCGTTTTTGTATCTGTATTTGCAATTTTTTAAATCTGTGTATTTGTACTTGTATTTCATCATTGTATTTAGGTGTATTTGAGCAGAATTCATGAAAAGGTGCCCTCCTAGAAAAGTGCCCTCCTAGAAGACTGCCCTCCTTCAATCTTGAAGAGGCGGAAAACTGCCCTCCTTTTCTCAGATGATGTACTGTGAAATAACTTTAAAATGTTTTATTCACAAAGTAGCTGGTCAGGCTTTCATGATTAAAGGTATGGTTAAATCTTCTAGTGTTTGAAGTGTGCGTTATTTGAATTCCAATGTCTGCTAAGGTATTAAGATTAAAGGTACAGTTAAATCTGTAGTATTTGAGGTGTGCTCTATGTGAATTCCAACAGCTGCTCAGGCCTTCATGATTAAAGGTACAGTTAAATATGCTGGGAGGTGTTGGACACTGCATTAGACTTTTCTAATGATATTTGTGGTCACATTCATGTGCTTCTATCAATGTTTATTGTAAAAAATACTGTATGTATATGTATACCTTGTATTAGGGGTGTTGCGGTAGCGATTTTTTCCTTCCGGTTTCACGTCTAGTACTTCCCGGTCGGTTACCGGTTAACCGTCTCTTATTTAAGAAAACATGAGAACCAAATAGTTTCCATACTGTAAAACAGGAATTCTAACATAACACAGATGTGTCCTTGATTCTGATTGGCTAAAAGACGAAATATATGGTATCTGTGAATTATCGCTCATTATGGCTGTTGTTTTACAGTAAAAAGCAAATAAAAGTGGATTATGACATTTATTTTGTATGTAAGGTTAGTAAAATTTCTTTATATTCAAGTGTAAGCGGAAAACCGTTAGCTGAACTTTATGACGGTTTGCAGTAATTTATTTACCGTACCGACGATACCGGTACTACCGCAACACCCCTACCTTGTATACTTATGTATACCTATGTATGTTATCACCATAACCATGTTGATAGTGAAATTAATGTTTACTTCCTATATGTGCTTACTTGTCTATTATCACAAATATGTTGTCACAATCATAATATTATCTTATAAGTCTCTCAATTGAATGTCTATACAATGCTTATTAAAATGCCTATAAAATATTTTATGGGGCATCATTTAAGAAAAGGAGGGCACTTTTCCAGCCCCTCAAAAGGAGGGCACTATTCTAGGAGGGCAGTTTTCTAGGAGGGCACTTTTCTAGGAGGGCAGAGTTCTAGGGAGGCACTTTTCTAGGGCACTTTTCCAAGCACCATTTGGGCAAATACCCAAATATGGGGTACGATCAAAAAGTAACTGGACAAAAAGTATTGCACACTAGGAAAAAAAGAATTTTATATTTTTATTTGAAACAAATTTGAACATATGTTAGTACTAACATTAAAAATACATTTTACATTAACATTTATCAGCTGTCCAACTTAACAAAGTCTTATAGTACCCTACTCCCTTGAGGAAGTCTTCTGTACTTTTTCCACCATTTTGCATGGTAGCACCCAGGTATTTTAGTCTTATTTTGGAGAGCCTTTGTTGTTGTTTTTTTCACTCTCTTTCATGTTTTACCTCTAAGGATAATTACATTTAGCAATCACTAGAATACCTTTCCAAAATGGCCTTAATTACAACGCTGTGGCTACATATCCGTGCACCGGACCTGCAAGTAATTGAACTAAAAGTCTGTGACCGGAAGACTGAAGTATATTCACTAGAAATCCATCCACTATAACACAAACAAATTAAACAAAAACTACAACACTTACATTTATTCATCAAACACAGACTTCCCCTGGTATTTCCTTGCAATATTTTATAAAATGGAAGAATAGACGAAGATCAAATACTCCAATCTTGAGAGTTCACGGCCATTTATGGAGACATTATGCACTCATTTAAGTTTCCAAACAATATTTTATAAAAAGAAAGTACAGACGAAGAACAAACATTTAAACCCAAGAATTCACGGCCATAGCACTCAAGTCATTAATATTCATGAGGAGATATGAGGACACAGATTTCCAGTGGCATTTCCTTACAATATTTTGTAAAATGGAAGCCTCAACGAAGATCAAATACTTTAAACTTGACAGTTCACGGATATTTATGGAGTCATTATGCACTCATTTAAGTCCAGTATCACTTGCATGATCTTAAATGAATAACACATACAGATCTGAAGTTAATAACACTGCATCTCTGGTTCGACCGGATCTGTAGCCACTTCGTAATTACAATTATATCATTTCCCTCTTGTCATTCAAACTATGCCTTCATGCTACAAAGACAACAACTTTTTGCTTTGATTCCACACACTACAGGGAAACCACAGCCCAAGGGCTTTTTGTTAATCTCTAACCCTGACAGAAGATTCTTTGTTGACCCCCTTTATAGAACATGCCAGTGTAATAAATGTCACACATGGAAAATATAAAATTTACATAAAAATATATAAAGTACATTTTATACATAATTTAGTTTATATGTTCAAAAAAATTCTAAATTAAAAAAAATGAAATACTTTTTGTCCTATGTCTGATACTTTTTGTCCAGTTACTTTTTGTCCTACAATCCCCAAATACAGATATTATTCCTTGTGTCATACACACGTTAAATGTTACTCCATTTACTTTAAGCTTTCTACTAGGGGTGCGACCGAGCAGTCGACACTCGCCGAGCGAGGCGAATTTCACAAAAATTCGACCCCAATTCTTAGAGTCGAGTGCTCGTGTATATATAACAACCTATAGAACCGATTACGTTTTTAGGTAATAAAACATAAATAACATGCCTTACTTTCATTAAATCGCATAATCCACCATTTGTAACATAATATTATTGATATTATGTGCTGACAATAGCTAATTCAAGCAATTCAAAGCTTTTATCTTTATATTTTTTTTCGTTTACGGAAGCCGCCATATTGGATGTCGTTTCCTGTTCTGGCGGATACTAAATGTCACGAGGGCTCGATGTCGAGTCGAGTTTTTATCTGCGAGTAATCGACCCGAATTATTTGTACTCGTCACACCCCTACTTTCTACTAAAGGCAAACTGAGTAGATATACTGTATAACTGTTTTTTTTTCGCGAGGAATTAATTTTCGCTATATTCGCGAGAGACAGTCAAACGCGAAAATAAATACTCGCTAACATTTATGTATATTTAAGGTCTTCATACATACGATACACAATGCAACAAAATAAAGCATATTTATAAATCTCCAAATGGAAAGAAACACTTAATTTTTATCAATGTATATTGGATAAATACTCACACAACAACATTGTTTGTATTCGTAGTACATTTAGGACAATGACATTTAGCCAGAAATTTAAAACATTTGTTAAGTAAACGGAGGGAAAAACTTCAGAAAAAATATCCTACATAATAAAACACCAGCACACAGTCACTTCAGTACACATATAGATTACACCTCATTATTTGTCTTCCTTGTACCTATCACTCCTCTATAGGCCTGGCTGTTTTCTCCCAGCCAAGCTTGTAAAAGCCATTCAGTACAGAGAGGCCTTCATTGTCTGCATCTAGCTGTCTATCAAGCCTTTCTAATGGTTTGCTTTTTTTGTTTCTTTTTTTTCTATAAATTTATCTAATTATCTTTGAATATTAAAACCTTGATATATGAGTGTTATAGTTATTTGTGCCATTTTCAATGGGACTCTGAATAGAGTGAGTGACTTTTGACTTCAGCTAGGATAAACAAGTTAGCTCACTAATTGCAATCATGCGGCTAAGAAAGATTAACAATATAAATTTGGGAAGTTTTTATGTCGGTACTTTATATATATATATACATCACACACAAAGTGCACTTCATTAGTATTGTGGGGTGGCTTTTTTGTTGTTTTTATTTGTGATGTAGATTTGCTGATTATTTTGAAATGTTTAACAGTCAGTCGTGAGTGGAAAACTTTTGCTTTGTTGTTGGCGATAATAGAGTATCTTTCACCGCGAAAATTAATTCTCGTGAAACATGGCTTCTGTCTTGATTCGCGATCTTAAGTTCCCGCGAAAAAACCCCACTTATACAGTATATTCCCAGTCATTGTTTTGTACAGTGTCAAATTAAACAACAAATACAGAGGTAAGCCACAACTCCCTCCATCCAAGGTACCTGTTGTCTCAGTGTAAGAGGCTCAGGCTGGTCAATCAGTCCAGTCTGCTTAAGGTTAATGTAAGATGGCCTTACATTTATTCAGGAGTGAACACCATTATAAGTGTGGGCAATGAGAATAGGAAAAGAGATTGCTAACCATATTGTAAACTTCAACAGCTATAAGCTATGTTTAAGTGACACATTTGATGGCCAGGAATACTGAACACAATTGCAATTGGGAATTTAGTAGCTGGTGTTCATTACAGCAAATGTTAACCACAATAAAGTCTGGGTTCATAAATCCCTCACAATGACTTTTGGGTCAATTGTTTTGTGAAATAAAAGCTTATATAAAACTAGAGGATCGCTCGCAAAAAAAAAAGATAATCTTTTTGCATAGCAAAAACAAAGCTTCCCGCAAAGGATATAAAGGTGAGTGCTAAAGTATTAAGAAAATGCTTCGTTTCTAGCCTTATACTGTTGTGGCAACCAAAGACAGCGCAGTCTGCTCTATCTAGCACGGTTTTCAAGATATAAGCATTTTTGTGTTTTGCAAAAAATTTGAAAATTCAAAATGTCCGCTATATTTGGCGAGACAAAAATATTTTGAAAATTGGCATGGCTACTCTGCAGAGATACCCAGCAGGTCAAAAATTTTGTTGAGTTCGCTTCATCTAGCATGGTTTTCGAGATATAAGCATTTTTGTGTTTTGCAAAAACTTTGAAAATTCATAATGGCCACCATTTTTGGGGAGATAAAAATTTTTGACAAGACCACTGCCGCGGTGTGTATCTCCCGCCGAGCATTAAAGGAGAAGAAATAGCTTTTCCGAGATATTCACAATTTTTCATTTTCGTGTGTGAAAGCTCTTCCAAAAGTAGGTGAATGAGTTATTTGAGAAAAATTGGCTATCTGCAATACTATTACGAGATAATTCACATTTACTCCTTTTGAGTAGGTGAGTAATTATCTACGGGTCTGGAACTTCACCATGTGAAAGCTCTCCCACAAGTAGGTGAATGAGTTATTTGAGAAAAATTGGCTATCTCAAATACTTTTAGAGATAATTCGCATTTACTCATTTTGAGTAGGTGAGTAATTAGCTATGGGTCTGAAACTTCACCATGTGAAAGCTCTTCCAAAAGTAGGTGAATAAGTTATTTGAGAAAAATTGGCTATCTGCAATACTTTTAAGAGATAATTCGCATTTACTCATTTTGAGTAGGTGAGTAATTATCTACGGGTCTGAAACTTCACCATGTGAAGGCTCTCCCAAAAGTACATGAATGAGTTATTTGATAAAAATTGGGTATCCGCAATAGTTTTTGAGATGATTAGCATTTACTCATTTTGAGTAGGTGAGTAACTAGAAATAGGACGCCCTGTTGATAGTAGATGCGAATAGAAACAGGATAGCATAGAAGAACACACATTATCATGTGTAATGTCCACCCCATGAACCTTTTGCCAAAATTGTACAGTAGTCTTACAAGACCCTGTTTCATTTGTAAAATATATCAATGATGCTTAAATATTTATTAGTGTAGATGTAAATTATTTCAGCTTCATGCCTTTTTGCATTGGTTGAGTCCAAAATTTCAACGAAATCGCTCTATCTCGCACAGTTAAGGAGATAGAAGCAAATTTGTGTTTTGCCATTTTTGGCAAAAATTCGAAAATTCAAAATGGCCGCCATTTTGGGGGAGGGGAAATTTTTTTGAACATTGCCAAGAATACATTCCTTAGATACCCTGTGGGTTGAAAATTTCGACGAAATCGCTCTATCTCGCACGGTTAAGGAGATAGAAGAAAATTTGTGTTTTGCCATTTTTGGCAAAAATTCAAAATGGCCGCCATTTTTGGGGAGGGGAAAATTTTTTGAAAATTGCAAAGATTACTTTCTTTAGATACCCTGTGGGTCGAAAATTTTGTCGAAATCGCTCTATCTCGCACGGTTAAGGAGATAGAAGCAAATTTGTGTTTTGCCATTTTGGGCAAAAATTCGAAAATTCAAAATGGCCGCCATTTTTGGGGAGGGGAAATTTTTTTGAACATTGCCAAGAATACATTCCTTAGATACCCTGTGGGTCGAAAATTTCGACGAAATCGCTCTATCTCGCACGGTTAAGGAGATAGAAGCAAATTTGTGTTTTGCCATTTTTGGCAAAAATTCGAAAATTCAAAATGGCCGCCATTTTGGGGGAGGGGAAAATTTTTTGAAAATTGCCAAGAATACATTGCTGAGATACCCTGTGGGTCGAAAATTCCGACGAAATCGCTCTATCTCGCACGGTTAAGGAGATAGAAGCAAATTTGTGTTTTGCCATTTTGGGCAAAAATTCGAAAATTCAAAATGGCCGCCATTTTTGGGGAGGGGAAATTTTTTTGAACATTGCCAAGAATACATTCCTTAGATGCCCTGTGGGTCGAAAATTTCGACGAAATCGCTCTATCTCGCACAGTTAAGGAGATAGAAGCAAATTTGTGTTTTGCCATTTTTGGCAAAAATTCGAAAATTCAAAATGGCCGCCATTTTTGGGGAGGGGAAATTTTTTTGAACATTGCCAAGAATACATTCCTTAGATACCCTGTGGGTCGAAAATTTCGACGAAATCGCTCTATCTCGCACGGTTAAGGAGATAGAAGAAAATTTGTGTTTTGCCATTTTTGGCAAAAATTCAAAATGGCCGCCATTTTTGGGGAGGGGAAAATTTTTTGAAAATTGCAAAGAATACTTTCTTTAGATACCCTGTGGGTCGAAAATTTTGTCGAATTCGCTCTATCTCGCACGGTTAAGGAGATAGAAGCAAATTTGTGTTTTGCCATTTTGGGCAAAAATTCGAAAATTCAAAATGGCCGCCATTTTTGGGGAGGGGAAATTTTTTTGAACATTGCCAAGAATACATTGCTGAGATACCCTGTGGGTCGAAAATTCCGACGAAATCGCTCTATCTCGCACGGTTAAGGAGATAGAAGCAAATTTGTGTTTTGCCATTTTGGGCAAAAATTCGAAAATTCAAAATGGCCGCCATTTTTGGGGAGGGGAAATTTTTTTGAACATTGCCAAGAATACATTCCTTAGATGCCCTGTGGGTCGAAAATTTCGACGAAATCGCTCTATCTCGCACAGTTAAGGAGATAGAAGCAAATTTGTGTTTTGCCATTTTTGGCAAAAATTCGAAAATTCAAAATGGCCGCCATTTTTGGGGAGGGGAAATTTTTTTGAACATTGCCAAGAATACATTCCTTAGATACCCTGTGGGTCGAAAATTTCGACGAAATCGCTCTATCTCGCACGGTTAAGGAGATAGAAGAAAATTTGTGTTTTGCCATTTTTGGCAAAAATTCAAAATGGCCGCCATTTTTGGGGAGGGGAAAATTTTTTGAAAATTGCAAAGAATACTTTCTTTAGATACCCTGTGGGTCGAAAATTTTGTCGAATTCGCTCTATCTCGCACGGTTAAGGAGATAGAAGCAAATTTGTGTTTTGCCATTTTGGGCAAAAATTCGAAAATTCAAAATGGCCGCCATTTTTGGGGAGGGGAAATTTTTTTGAACATTGCCAAGAATACATTCCTTAGATACCCTGTGGGTCGAAAATTTCGACGAAATCGCTCTATCTCGCACGGTTAAGGAGATAGAAGCAAATTTGTGTTCTGCCATTTTTGGCAAAAATTCGAAAATTCAAAATGGCCGCCATTTTGGGGGAGGGGAAAATTTTTTGAAAATTGCCAAGAATACATTGCTCAGATACCCTGTGGGTCGAAAATTCCGACGAAATCGCTCTATCTCGCACGGTTAAGGAGATAGAAGCAAATTTGTGTTTTGCCATTTTGGGCAAAAATTCGAAAATTCAAAATGGCCGCCATTTTTGGGGAGGGGAAATTTTTTTGAACATTGCCAAGAATACATTCCTTAGATACCCTGTGGGTCAAAAATTTCGACGAAATCGCTCTATCTCGCACGGTTAAGGAGATAGAAGCAAATTTGTGTTCTGCCATTTTTGGCAAAAATTCGAAAATTCAAAATGGCCGCCATTTTGGGGGAGGGGAAAATTTTTTGAAAATTGCCAAGAATACATTGCTCAGATACCCTGTGGGTCGAAAATTCCGACGAAATCGCTCTATCTCGCACGGTTAAGGAGATAGAAGCAAATTTGTGTTTTGCCATTTTTGGCAAAAATTCGAAAATTCAAAATGGCCGCCATTTTTGGGGAGGGGAAAATTTTTTGAAAATTGCAAAGATTACTTTCTTTAGATACCCTGTGGGTCGAAAATTTTGTCGAAATCGCTCTATCTCGCACGTTTAACGAGATAGAAGCAAATTTGTGTTTTGCCATTTTGGGCAAAAATTCGAAAAATCAAAATGGCCGCCATTTTTGGGGAGGGGAAAATTTTTTGAAAATTGCAACGAGTACATCCCTTACATACCCTGTGGGTCGAAAATTTCGACGAAATCGCTCTATCTCGTACGGTTAAGGAGATAGAAGCAAATTTGTGTTTTGCCATTTTTGGCAAAAATTCGAAAATTCAAAATGGCCGCCATTTTTGGAGAGGGGAAAATTTTTTGAAAATTGCAAAGAGTACATTCCTTAGATACCCTGTGGGTCGAAAATTTCGACGAAATCGCTCTATCTCGCACGGTTTAGGTGATATGAGCACATTTGCCTTTTTCAGTATTCAAAATAGCTAATTACTCATTTATTTAATTAATTACTCACTCATCTATGAAGCAATTCCCCCCAAAAGCAATCCCATACAAGCTATTAACCCAATGAACCTCCATACCAAATTTCAGAAAGCTAGGCTTAATAGCATTCCTTAAAATGTCTGGAAACCAAAGAGCTACTCAAAAGTAGCAAAGTAGCTATTACTCAGTTAGCTATAGAGCTATCATCATCAAAAGCAATCCCATACAAGCTATTAACCCAATAAACCTGCATGCCAAATTTGGTAAAGATAGGATAAGAACTGTTGCCTCAAATGTCTGGAAACCAAGTGGGACGCCGGACGGCGGAAAAAGCAAAAATAATATGTCCACCCCCCAGTGGGGTGGACATAATTAGCTACGGGTCTGAAACTTCACCGAGTGAAAGCTCTCCCAAAAGTAGGTGAATGAGTTATTTGAGAAAAATTGGCTATCTGCAATACTTTTAGAGGTAAGTCGCATTTACTCATTTTGAGTAGGTGAGTAATTAGCTATGGGTCTGAAACATCACCATGTGAAAGCTCTTCCAAAAGTAGATGAGTTATTTGAGAAAAATTGGCTATCTGCAATAATTTTAGAGATAATTCGCATTTATTCATTTTGAATAGGTGAGTAACTATCTACGGGCCTGAAACTTCACCATGTGAAAGCTCTCCCACAAGTAGATGAATGAGTTATTTCATAAAAATTGGGTATCCGCAATAGTTTTAGAGATAACTAGATTGGGCCAACTCGGCGCCAACATATCCCCAGACAGGTCATCACTCACGCCACAGGTTTTGATCGGGAATTTTTTAAAACATAATTACCCATTATTATATGAACTTCAGCACATCAATCTACTCTGTTTATATCTTCCCAAGGAAGATGGTGTATCCCCAGACGCCGAATACATAACTCAAATTATATTTTCAATCTTCCTGCAATGATAACTCTAAACCTATTTTCAAAGTATTTAAATGATTGATGATTGAATGTCCATTCTAAAATAATAATACCAAAAGAGCATATCTGTTTGAATTTCTATATTTGTTGACAAATAAAATATTATTTTTAACTCAACTCATCATACTTTTCAATCTTCCTTCAAAGTATTTAAATGATTGATGATTCAATGTCCATTCTAAAATTCATAATCCCAAAAGCGCATATCTGTTTCTATATTTGTTCACAAATAAAATATTATTTTAAAAAAACTTATTTATATTATTATTTTATTATATTATTTTTAGAATTTGCAAATTGTTTTCAGTTATTCATTTCCTCTATACCTATATATGTGGTCCATATATATGCAACTTAAATATGTGACACAATCTCAGTTCTGACTCCCCTTTGTGTTATATGTAATGAAGCCCACCACCTCCCACCCCCACCCCTCTCCCCTTCTCCACACCTCTCTCACTATTACACAAGATCTGCAACCCCATTGAGTTCTTTGTTTCTCATCTGATATCATTAAACACCTTTGTTTATTTAGTGTCACTCAATAAAGCTGGAGGTCCCAGAGGTGGGTGGGGGGAATCTGGGTGGGGGATGTGGGTTGGGACTACAAAGAGAATTTTAAGTATGTGAGAATTTTAAGTATGTGATTATCAACTGAAATGAGTTCATAACTGTAGGAGCTGTGTCAAAATTAACTGAGGCAAGTTGAATAAAACTGGGCTAGTTGAGGGTTAAAAATCCCCTAGTTTTACTACATAAGGATATAATTTCATTAATATTGGGACTTAAAGCTCACTTAAAGTGTCCATTTTGTCTACTTGAATATGTTTAACCAGTTTCATTTTAAAAAGTTAAAAACTCAGCAAGCAGAGGTATAACACACAAAAATAATAAGTTCTTAAAAGACTAAGATAGCCATAACATTATTAATATTCAAAATTTAAATAGACAGGCATTTCCTTTTAAAAATTCAAAGATTTCAGCTCTATAACCCACATAGTTTGACAGTTACTGGGCTTTAAAGTGGCATAATGTCCATAAATTGGGTTTCTGTGGGGGCATTTTACAATTGTTAAAGAGACCTTAACAATTAAACTACAGATCTGAAACTTTTGGGGGGACATACATAACAAACAAAAATTATATATAATAGAGTTTAAGACTTGTCACACTAAGCATTTCCAAATAACAGGGCAAAATACAGAAAAAATGTCAAAAAAGGCACTTGGGCGAGTGTCTATGGCCCTCATACACAGGTTAAATGTCTACTAAAAACCTTGATTTTCGGCATATGTAAAAAGGACATAATAATGCATTCCCAGATGGGATTTCAGCTCCATCAATCACATAGTTTAACAGTCACAGGGCTTAAAGGTGGTAAAAAGTCCAAATATTGGGTCTCTGTGGGCCTTTTAGAGATCTCGATGTGGCTTTCAAATTAATTTAAATTAACGCTTCAGACTTAAAATTTGTCACATACTAAGATTACACATAGAATATACATCTAATACAGTTTGAAACTTCTTAGACTTACCATTTCCAAGTTACAGGGGAAAATATGTGAAAAATGTCTAAAAATGGTCACTCGGGTGGGGATTTATGGTCCTCATACACAGGTTAAATGTCTTCTTAAAGCCTTAATTTTTGGCACATATAAAAATAACATACTAATATCTTCCCAGATAGGATTTGAGCTCTATCAGTCACATAGTTTGTCAGTCACAGGGCTTAAAAGTAGCAAAAAGTCCAAATATTGGGTCTTTGGGAGCCTTTTAGAGACTTTTAAAGTCGTGATTTTCGGCACATGTACTAAGAACATATTAATGTGTTGTCAGGTAAAATTTCAGCCAGCTGAGCATCATAGTTTGTGACCTACAGGGCTCTAAGTGGCCAAAAGTGCAATTTCTGACCTTAAGGTGGCCATAAGTTCTTTTTTACTGGGAGTTTAAGGTCACCTTAAAATAGGGATCTTCCTTTGGGCACCCTTAACATGTGTACCAAGTTTGAAAAAAAAATATTAATTTGTTTTTGAGTTATCGCGTCCACAAGGAAATTTCTACAGCGGCGGCGCGACGGACCTGAATCCAATATATCCCCGACTTTCGTCTGGGGATATAATTAGCATTTACTCATTTTGAGTAGGTGAATAATTAGCTACGGGTCTGAAACTTCACCGAGTGAAAGCTCTTTGGGATAGCTGCTCTGCAGAGATACCCTGTGGGTCAAAAATTTCGTCGAAATCGCTCTATCTAGCACAGTTTTCGAGATATAAGCATTTTTATGTTTTGCAATTTTGCGAGAAAATTTTTTTTTGAAAATTGGCATGGCTACTCTGCAGATACCCTGTGGGTCAAAAATTTCGTCGAAATCGCTCTATCTAGCAGGGTTTTCGAGATATAAGCATTTTTATGTTTTGCAATTTTTGCGAAAAATTCGAAAATTCAAAATGGCCGCCATTTTTTGCGAGACAAAATTTTTTTGAAAATAGGCATGGCTACTCTGCATAAAAATCGCTCTATCTAGTACGGTTTTCGAGATATAAGCATTTTTATGTTTTGCAATTTTTGCGAAAAATTCGAAAATTCAAAATGGCCGCCATTTTTGGCGAGACAAAATTTTTTTGAAAATTGGGATAACTACTCAGGAGAGATACCCTGTGGGTCAAAAATTTCATCGAAATCGCTCTATCTAGCACGGTTTTCGAGATATACCCCTGGTAAGCATTTTTGTGTTTTCCTTATTTGTAAATTCATAATGATTAATTAATCATTAATTACTCAGCCATTTCTTAACCAATCACTGCCAAAATCTAATGATTTCCAGACGTTAATAGAATGAATGCATTTGCCAAGTTTCAGGCGAATTGATAAAATTCCTTTCAAGTAATCATCCGGACAAGCTTCCCCATTGAAAAAAGACATTTTTGGTCATGTGACCTCTCTGATTGGTTGAAATGTCACTGCAGCATATTCAAAAAAAATCCCCAAGGCTGCTGCCTAAACCTGCCAAATTTGAAAGAATCCGACTAATGGTTACAGAGTTATAAGGAAAACAAAATGCGGAGCCGGAGGAGTCTGAAGGTCTCCCATACACAAACAAGCGTCCCTCGCAGGACGCTTAATAAAAGCCTAGGGCATTGTAACACCTTCTGCCTCAAGAATCCTATCTCTAGTCACTGGAAATGTTATTTCTTCTAAGGTTGACATGTGTCAAACCTGAGTTATTGTCAGATTATGGAAATATATATAGTGATTATTATTAGTGAAATAAAAAATTTATTAGGTACCTCTTGCTTTTACTTATATCCTATAATCTCAGTCTCTCAGTGTCATACTCCTGTCACAATATTTTTAATCTGCCTTTTTACCCTGAATTATTTAAAATGTTAAAGTAGTATTCACTGTTTTAACTGTTTAATTGATTAACATTGATCGTGTATACTTTCTACATTGTTTAAAGTAACTTGCGGTAAAAGTAAAATATTGCTAGACTTCTGTTTGTAAAATGGTAGAAAATCCATCATGGTCTCATATTTTCTTACGTCTTCACGTGTGTAAGTGCAAGTAGCCTCATATTTCCTTCACTCCATGGGATATTTAACCGCACTCGAGTCAGTTTGCTGGAATACGGCAAATGAATGCTACCGTACTGTAGAATTTCTTCTCGAGTGCGGTGATTTACCGTACTCCAGCCACTTCGTAAAATATAAAGCTTTGAAACATAAAAACATGGGCCTAAGTTATTACTTGTGGTGTATATCATTTGAAAATTTTATGATGGAAGAATAAAATATAAAGCTGTAAATATAATTTAAATTCAAAATATTAACTTCAGAATGGGTGTTCACTGGTAGAAAGCCACTATACATTCGTAATACAAAGACTACATTTATACGAACACTTTAACTGGGCCTTTATCTGATCAGTTGGATTATCTGTCTTGATACTTTCATCTTGCAGTAATTTTTCGAATGCTTCATCAGAATCGTATGCCTTCCCATCAACTTTCTCAGATTTCTTCCCTTTGTTGGATTTCTTGGAAGGCATTTTGTCCAAATTCTGAACTGGTTCCCTGTTATCTTCAAGCGCTACGGCGCGCTTTCTCTTTCTACTTAAAATATCTATGTTTGACACCTGAACTGATAATTTCGAAGGAAACTGGACACTAAATAATAAAGTGACTATATTGATATACTGTATATGTCAACATGAAAGCCTCCAATTTTGGACATCATTCACTTCGATGAGCTCACGTGTGACCTTGAAAGCCACGAATCAAAAAGCGTCTTACAACAATGTTGCCTTAAAAGTAAACAAACTGGCAAAAATAAGTTACGATGATAAACTCCGTTTATATAAACAGAAAAGAACAACAAGAAAATAACTTGAAAAATATGCTTTTATTGAAAGTGTGATTTTTTTTTCACTTTTATAGTATTTTGTTTCAACCAGGGTTAAGAAAACTAGGTTTCAATGGTTAAGAAAACATATACTTTCGAATAATATGATTATATGTGAATGTAAAATGTTTACCAGTTGTTAACTACAATATTTTAAATTTGGATATACCCCTTTCACACTACATGCGGTATTGCCCATGGTAGGTCACATTTGGTAAAACACCCCTGTCCTTGGACCGCCATCTGACTTCCGTTTGCAAACTTGTGAGGAAGCGTCAAATCGTTCATTACCTTTTGAGTCCTACGGAAGTTTTAAACTGTTTAAAATTTCCGCCTCCGATTTCAGTACCATGAACATGCACAGACGATTTTGTGCATGCACATATGAATTTCTGACTAAGGTAACCGAAGGTGTAGTCCATGGTGCACATAAGGTTGTGATTTGGTCGTCTCTCTCGTGACATAAGGCAAGTGCGAGGTACAAGGACATTTCGCAACTGTGACAAAAGCTCGCATATCAATCTCGAATGGTAATTGAAGGACAGGGGCATTTTGCCAAACATGTATAACTGCGAATTACACCGCCTGTAGTGTGAACAACTCGGATGAAATGGGACAACCTAGGAGGAGGTCCTGCTGCTGAGGATCACCTATAACCGTGGGACATACTGCCTGTAATGTGAAAGGTGCAATATGAATGTGGTCTTCAGAAATGTGTCAATATATGAATTCCTTAGTGTGATCGTTACACTCTTATCATGTAAACATATATGGTAATTATATTTTATATAACATGCATGTGCACATAATGTATTGGTACATTTATTTATTTATTTGGGGTTTTACGTTGTTTTCAACACTGTATAGTTCACGATGGGCAGAGGAAACCAGTGCATACAGTTAGTCAAGGTTCTGTACTGTAAGGCCCTGCCCCAGTCATGTACAAAATTTTGCCAAGTCGGCACTCAACTCCCCTCCTAGTGCTCTTGTTTGTCTATAGTAGAGCTAAGATCTATATAACTTATCAGACATAAGCTATATTAAATCACTACTCAGATGTATATGAATGCATAACAATTTCCTTTCATGCTTTTATTGTTTATTATCAGTAAAAGCATTACTTGGGCACAGATTATAAACATGCATGACGATATTGGATCTCCCTGATGACATTAGCATTCTGTATCAATAAATTCAGACAAAAATCCAGATTGAAGGACAGATGCTTCAACATTAATATTTAGTACCTGGATTCATTTACAGAATCCTTGTTTAAAGCCTAAGAACTTTAATATTGGAGCAGTGAAAACTTGATTGACAAAACCTATAACAGCCTTGTAACAATCGACGAATTCAAGTGGGAAATAATCACAATCTCTCGTGTCACTTAAATCACTTACAAGAGATTGTTTTTCCTTGTATCATCACTTGGTGAGTTTAATTACAGCAAAAGATACCACCCAAATACAAAAGATAATTTCTGATCACTTAAATCACTTCAGTTATCCCACTTTCATACATGTATTGACATACTACACAGATGACACCACTGAATGTATTGTGACCCTAAGCGGTTGTTACTAATACCTGACCTACAATGAATAGGTTAGAAAGGCAAATGTGATGTTGCATGGGATATACTCAAAGCTGGTCCTTTGTGGTATGGTTGCTTTTGAAAACAAGACTCTCGCCTTTGAAACAGTGAAGGCATATATTAAACAGGGTAAAGATTTTCTGTGGTTGAATTGCGTTTCCAGATTCCAGCAGAATAGAAAAATATGCCAGCCCCAGTAGAACTCCCTTTCTTTACAGTAGAAAAAGAACTACCAGCTAGAGATATGACAGGTCCAGCAGAACACCCTTCCATCTCAGCAGAAGAAAAGCTACCAACTGCAAAAGGTTTAAAATCAGCAATTAACATTCGCAAGTCAAGTAAAGAAACATGGAAGATCGGAAGGATCATGTACAACAGCTACAGGGCTGGTAAGAATGGAAGAAAAATAAAATAAAAAATTATGTAAGTGAATCTAAAACAAGACAATGACATGAAATATCTTTAAAAAATATTATTCACAGTTTGGGCTATTGCCATCCGAGTATATTTTGCAAACGGCAAATTCCACAGTAAAATATAATTACACCGGATAGAATAATGGCCAATGAAAATGTAGGTTATAAACCCATGTCTTTTCTTGGAAAATGGCGGACGATGGTCTGTGTAAAGTCTCCTTTTTTAGAATTTTAAATATTTACTTCAGTACAGTATGTCCCAACTTATCAAGTCATTAACAGACAAAATTTTCTGTTGAATTTGTTTGCAATGGAAAATAACAAAGATCTCCTTCGCTTTTAATATTGCTCTGGATTCGAGTCGGCAATTCGCCACCACAGTCGTCAAACACACTACAACCAATGTGATCATCCGGCAGTTCTCTCGAACATGTTTAAGATATTATATGACAAAAAATCAATTAAATTCCATAATTATAAAAGTAGGGAATGTTTTAGAATTATAAGGCCTGCAATATACGACAAATTAATGAGGGGATACTTCCAAAAACAGTCACATGTTAATGGCAGAGGATATTTACACCACCGCTGTGTATGCAGTGCCGAAAAGTCATCTTATGTACACCACCGCTGTGTACATAAGCTAAATATGGTTCCTTATGTACACCACCGTTGTGTATATTAGCCAGATAATGTCTCTTATGTACACCACCGTTGTGTATATTAGCCAGATAATGTCTCTTATGTACACCACCGTTGTGTATATTAGCCAGATAATGTCCCTTATGTACACCACCGCTGTTTATGTAAGCTAGATTGAATATCTTGTGTACATATGCAAGATATTTGGGATATTTTGTGTACCACTAAAATGTAGGTAAGCTAATGTACATGGTCTTCTACACCACCTTATTGTGCATGCTATGTCAGTCCCCCTAGAAATGGGATGATTAGTCTTCCCCACTATTGTACTGTGGAAACTAAATTAAATTTCTTATACACACCTTGTGTACCCAGCCAGGTAAAATTTGTTACATAATTAGCCTTTTGATCCCTACAGGTCGAATAGTTGTGGCTTAACTTGGGTTGGATGACACTTAGATGACAAAGAGAGTGAAGATGTGATTTTTTATTGTTTCATTATTTATTCATTATACACATGGAACAAGAATCATACAAGTAACATACATTACAAATGTACCAGGTTCTAATGGCATGAAAGCCTCTACACACGGCCATTTACACACCTTACAAAAAAGTGATATATAGCAAAAATACAAAAAGAAAAACATTTTTTTTAAGATTCAATATTTCTCACTAAATACATATCCATGGAGAGTGAACAGGACAATGTCAACTTGTTTTTGGCCTTTCTGTTTCAACTTTATAAGCATTAATCAAATATATTCTTGTAAAAGAGAGAAATTGCATTTATTTTCAAACTAACACTGATAAAACAGCTTTTGTTTTACTTTATATTATTGTAGTGTATTATTGCATTACTCGACAGCCGTGGTGTACATAAAGAACTGAAATACCCTTATGTACACAGCCGTGGTGTAAATAACCAGTTCACATGTTAAAATATTTTCTTGAATACGAATTATAGCAATTTCAAAAATTATTTATGAATACTAGTTGAATGTGTGCACCAGACGATATGAATACCTGTTGAAAGCGTGATTTTCAGGCTTGTTTTAGGGGGTTTAAGTACATATTTTGTTAACATACATGACTTTTCGGAAGGAAAAAAACACTGGATTTAATAATAAAAATTTATTAATTAATGCTAACTTAACAAAAAGTAATTTTATTGGGTTTTTAATTTTTTTGCAAATGGACAAAACAACCACTTTTTGCCAAGTTAGCAATTATTATCAAGTTTAAACTGAAAAATTCAGTGTTTTTTCTTTCAAAAAGTTACATTTGCTGACATAATATGTGCTGAAATCCACAAAAACAGGGCTACAAATCACGCATTGTACAAGTATTCATAGCACTTTGATCACACATTGAACTGATATTCTTACAAACATTTTGAAAATGTTATGTTTCGAATAACATAACATGACATATTTATATAGCGCAATTCTATTTAAGAAAAAACAATCATTGCGCTTTTTCTCCACAATATGCTGTTTCAAAATAATGAGTTTTTAGTTTCTTTTTTAAGGTGTCCAATGGAAGTTCAATGTTCCTGATATCATCTGGTAGTTCATTCCAATACTTTGGTGCCATAACACTGAAGGCACAGTCACCCATAGAGACGAGTTTTGATCTTTTTTCTTGTAGCATGTATGATTTTCTTGCCAATCTTCTGGTGCGTTGATGTTGCTGGTAGTTAAGCATTGATGTCAAATATGATGGTGCCTGTCGATTCAAACTCTTATATACTAGTAGATTTATTTTAAATTTGATCCGAAACCTAACAGGCAACCAGTGGAGCTGATGCAGGTGAACCGATATAGAATCATGTTTCTTGACATTCAAAACTATCCTGGCAGCCCAATTTTGTACTTTCTGCAACTTATGGATAAGATATTGTGGGAGTTCAGCTAGGAGAGAGTTAAGTAGTCTAATCTGGAAGATATGAGTGACTGTACTATTGTGTGTGCAGCAGACTTAGTTAGGTAAGGTCTGATTTGAATGATGGACATTAGGTGACCATAACAGGATCTGCATATGGCATTTACTTGTTCCTTAAGTGATAGGTCTTGGTCAATGATTACCCCAAGAATACATCCCAATATTTTTAAAATGCAATTACTTGTCAAGTATCCCTTCATTAATTTATTGTATTTTTCAGGACTTGCCACTATATAACATTTACCACCCTTAAAATTACGGAATTTAATTGATTTTTTGTTATAAAACTCTTAAACTTGTTCGTGACAGTTGCCGGAAGTGTACATTTCTGCCGGTGTCGATTGACGACTGTGCCCACTAATCATGGGATAAGTCGGGATACTAGACGTGGTTACCTCAGCTCTACTTTACTTGTGTGTAGAACCGTGGCATGACCCCACATAGAACTGGAGATTTGCAAAAAAACCTTTTCTGTGGAATAAAACTTGAAAAAATGACTGAAAATGGTTTAATATAATTAGAAACAGTTCATATTAAGCCAAGGACACAACAAATACAATACATGTACAAATATATGCTATTTTACACAGCTTTTATAATAAAAGAACATTTTCAAATTTTTTGAGAAATGGTCCAAAAACCCTAGAAAATCAGGAAATGTTGTTTATTTTTTGTCAAACGTGTTTGCGTGTTGACTGATTGTTGAAGAAAATGAAACAAAAAAGTTGAGAACAGTTATGTATAGAAATCTCCAGTTCTATGTGGGGTCGTGCCACGGCTCTACACGCAAGTAAAGTAGAGCCGAGGTAACCACGTCTAGTCGGGATACATGCATCTCGTAACCATGAGAACTCGTTACTGCTAACTCGCACCCACAACTCGTACATGGGTGGACGCAAAAATAAACTGGACACAAAGATAATCTGTCTTAGAATTTTTCAACGCTAAATTACACATGACATATCATCTGATGTCACAGAATTCTGTGGAATTTTCTTGCAATGTTTCAAAACCAATATATTGTTTGAAAACCCCATGGAATTCTGTGATGCCATATTTCCTCATTAATGTTAATGAGTTAATACCCAAATTTGAAATGTATTGGTTACGAGGCATTGTAACTATCTGTCACTGTGGCCTAGTGGGTAACACATTTGCCTAGGAACACAAGAGGATGTGGGTTCAATCCAAGGTACAGGCAGACACATAGTGGCTCATATGACCACTTAAGGGGCTATCAACGTAACACATCGTCTTCAAGGCCAACCAAAGTGATGAACAAACACTTGAATTACCATTTCACTGTAGTAATCTTAGAAGTCTTAAAGTCAAATAATATCCATAAATACACATTTATTTTTACCTTAAATGTTTTATAAATGAAATAAAATATTGAAATAAATTGTTTTAGCTGTTTTTACTCAAACTACAATTTGTATGAACAATAAATACTCATGACAAATACAAACTAACAGTGGTCTAATTTTGATCACCTTAAATATAAGACATGACTTCCATTTGTGACCAAAAAAGCATATCCAAGAAAAAACAACTTTGGGTTTCTGCACACCACTCAAAAGAAAAGTGTCTCACAAAAATTTTGAATGATTTAGATTTTTATTTAAGCTAGGTATTTATTTGTAAAACTGAAAAAAATAAAATTACATTGCTATGCACATTCTCATCTTTATAAACTTTATCATATTCCACATGTTTACATGTTTAAAAATCAGAGAGTCTTCTTTTGAAAAAAATAAATCATACAAATTAATGGCATGTTTTTCTGAGCAATGTACAGTTCACTATTGCCTCATTCTCAACATTTTACTATTGATTTTCTGTCAAGAAAGTAAGGCATGTCTTTCCTTTTTTCCCCACTCACTTTAGACAACATTTTCTCTGTTGCTATAGCGTAATAATACAAAACAGCAGTTTTTATCAATTTGGAATTATCATGTCAAAACAGATAAATAAACTTAAAACATACTGTGGGTTAAAACTAAACTTTTGATTTTTAACACACTACTGGCTGAATTGATTCATATTTATGGCATGACTTTGAGAACTGCATTTTAAGGGGATTGACTTTGTTTTACTATGTACTGTAAGAGGTGGCTGAATTGTGAACAAAATTTTTATTGGCCACCCAAGACTGTAATCTATTGGAAAGATGTTAAAAACTGTTAGTTTTATGTCTGTTTGACAGTGAATTATAAAATATAAGGTCCTTTCTCCTTAGGAAAAACTCAAGTAAGCACAGGGATCAAGTAATCTTTTTATATGTTAAGTTAAAATCATAACATGCTTTTTCCATTGGAGCAAAGCACACAGCCAAAGAACCACACATACACTCAGTTATTATATACATGAAAAACAACAGCAGCAACAATGGCAAAACAAAATCAATATTCTCCTCCTTGTTTTCTCTCCTTCTAAATTAACCAATATACCATGTATGCACTAGGGCAGGGTCGGTAGCACCGGTATCTCGGTATTGAGACCAATTCACTTCAACACCGTTGTGACACTTTACAGCCGGTATTTCGAAAGTCAGCATATAATATTGTGAGAAAACTAGGGCTGCAACGATTCTTCGGTTACTCGGAAACGAAACGATTCAGTTCAATACTCGAGGCAAGAAAAGTGAACCGGGTCTTCGAAAACAATTAAAAATAGACGTAAAATCTACTACAATATTCAATTTTTTCTTTAAATATATGAATATATGTATATATTTTACTAATATAAGGCGTTTCCCTTTCAGTATTTTATATTTTAAGTATTTGCAAACTTTAGTTCTTTGTGTAACAACGTTTCATTAGGTGACATTTTATTTTAACGTATTTCGAAGACACCTCAAATCTCGCAATATAAAGATGGTTAAAATTTCTTATATTTTGCATTATAAATGCGTATTTTCGCCAAAATTCAATAAATTATCAACATTCTTTCCTGTTGTGTGGTTTGTAACCATTTTATAAGGCGTGGTATGTCAAAATATGAAGCAGTTTATTTCGTGGGCGATAATCAAGCGGTTAACCGAGTCCGAGTCGATTCTTATAAAACGAGGAATCGAGGCGCATTTTCGGGCTCGCTTGCAGCCCTAGAGAAAACGTAAAGTATTAGAAACAAACCTCAAACCTGAAGAAATTATGAACTTTTATCCCATATTTTTTATATATTTCAGCACTTTTATAGTGATTTTTTTCAGAACTGCAATGTTTTCTTTTCGTGAATCTTATTTCCGGTTGGTGGGCCTATTCAATTGGGGATATACTAGAACACGATTTCTTCTTTCGGTATCCCGGAATCGGTATGGTTTTACACTGGCGGGATACCGAAATGAAAAATCTGCTACCGACCCTGCCCTAGTATGCACACACACACATACAATAAAAATCGAGAGGCAGAGACTGTGAGGAAAAAAACATCACCCGTTCACATTGGCTGGATTAGATTGGGACAATTTGTTTCCAGAAATGGAGGATCTATTACACCAAAAATAATAAAAATGTTTTGAATGAAATAAAACTTAAATTTGTGGAATGGAAATCTGAGTTAAATTCTCCCCCTTTATTAGCAGCAACAGGAATACTATCAAATTACTGTCAGTATTTGATTTGAATAAGTACATAAGTACAGAGCAACCAGATTAGCTGTTTCCAAAAAAAGAAAAATGTCACAAATCTAATCCACCCTTTTTCTTCACTGAAACTTTATGACATACATTTCTCTGTCGTAAACAATGCAAAACTAGTCCTTGCCTGACAACGACAACTGTTTTTTCTGCGATGTCTGGTGAGCGTTACGTAAACAAATTCAACGTACTTGCGTTGATAGCCCCTTAAAATGATGGTCCTCTGTCATTGGATCATATCCCCAGTGGCAGGTTAAGGAACCTCAATGACGTTGATAAATGCTCATCCTTGAGCCTCTGTGTTTCAGTTAGGGGAATATCAGTAATTTAAGAGTTGGACTATACTTGTACAGTCGGATGGGTCATTTTGCGCTTTGAGTCCTCTAGTACATGGATATATATTACGCTGAGTATAAATACCAATTTGGAAATTTGCAATTTGTTTTGTTTAAATATGTTATTCACCTACTTATGGGTCAGCTATAAAATGAAATTGTACACTTGTAGCTCATGGCATAGCTGAGCAATAGCTACTTTAAGGTTCTCACTGTTGAGTAAATCAGTTGTAACTTCAAAACTCTTGCATTTACAGTATTTTCTTTAAATATGTTGTAGTGTTGTGAACGATAAACTGGTATGCGGTTTTTCGTTCGTTTCTGGCATAAATAACAAAATTCACAAAGAATATTTGGGAACTGGTTATTAAATGTGTTGTCAGTTTAGACCACCTAATGGCTGATACTTCATCAAAACAACTCAAAATATACATATTTTGTGCAAGTGAAATATGTCACATTTTTACTTTATATTGAGCAAAATTACTGGCCCACATTATGTAACATTACTGCTTTATGTGTTGTCCTATGGGTGATACCAGGCTGGAAAAACAGCCAGCCTTGCTTGCCAGAACTTACCCAAGGGGATCCGATGACTTTACTTCTGTGTCCTGGATTTACCTTTTAGACATTAGGTGATGGTGATGCCACTGTTGAAATACACAAAACACATACAATGAGTGGCTCATGTTCTCCTCACATGGGTGTCATTGCTTTGATTAAATTATAAAGAATATGTATGAAAAAAGCTATACAGAAATGTCAGTAAAAAATGGCCACTTACTATGAGCGGCACGACTAGCCGATTAATCGACAACAGTTAGAATAGTGTTATTAACCGGTTCATATTTTAAAGTCTGAATAATCGCTCAATGTAGTAAAAGATGGCAAAAGGTCTGAATCTGTCAAATATGTCCATATTGTCACGTGAAATATGTTAAAATCCAACATCAGCCACCTTTTTGTACTGTTGAAACATTCATATAAAAACGGAAGTACCATATACCTCTTATATCACCCACTTCCTGTATGACAGAAATACATCAGAAGACGCAGGAAAACAGCAAATGTATTAAATTTTACAAATTATATACATATATTTTCATTTTATTTCACATATTTATCGTTTTCATTGCCTTTTACAATATGATACTTAAGATTTGTGGTAGTTTTATAAATTCAACGGTTATTTGGTGTCGACACAAATAGTACTTCGTGATTAGCGGACATGAAATATTTGTAGTCCTGACGTCCCGACTACTTACCAGTGAAATCATAAAAGCACTTATGTTACATGATGAAGTGCGTCAAGAGATGTTCGTCTTATGTAAATATTTTTTAAAAGTACTTTACTCACAGATGTTTTATATACACCACTGGAAATATACTTGAATAGCTCTTCAACACGTGTTTATTGAACTAAAATTCATCCACAAATAAGACACCAAAAAAGAGAGAAAAAAGGCGAAATTTTATAGTTTTTTACATTTAATTCTTTTCATGTACAAGACGGATATGTTATGTAATATTGTAACCCGATGGCTTATGATGTTAACATACATCATGGACCTGATGCATAATTCCTTCATATCTGAATTGTACTGCTTGGGTCGTGTGGAAAATTGTATATATAAAATGACCATGATAACGTTTATTTGGGAATAAAATGGGGGTTATTAAATGTACACTGTGTATTTAATGTATGTACTTTGCTTTCTAATTCTAATAGCACTTTTATAGCACCTAATCTCTGTCAAAAGATAGACTCAAGGCACATAACACCAAAAACATTGTTCAATATTCATAAGCCAGAGACATTGCTGGGGTCAGCACTGCGGAGACAGGAGAAGAATGGAAAAATTAGGGTGGATATACTTTTTCAAAGAGGTAAGACTTCAGACTTGACCTGAAGGAGGCAAGTGAATTTCAAAGTTTTGGGGGTTACCCCTGTGTAGAAACTTTTATACAAGCATGGCAGTCTCAAAGATAGAGCGATACTTAATCGGCAACCAATGTAGTGCTTTTCTAACAGGAGTGATGTGTGAATACTTGGTGGTGTTGGCCACTGAAGTTTGCACAGATCCAGAGCAGAGACCTCTGAACAAAGAGTTAAGTAATCAAGACGACTTCCAACCAGTGCATTGGCAGCCATTAGGGCAGCTTCTTGTGTCAGATGTCCTTGAAGTCGCTTAAGATCCCTGACATGAGCAAAACAAGCCTTGCAGACCTTTATGACATGGCAAGAGAAAGAAAAATAGGATTCAAACCAGACACCAAAGTTCCTAATTGCATCTAATGGTGATATAAGATTACCAAGTATATTGACTGGGAAGGAGTAAGTTTTTCACGCTGAGCCTTTGAGCCAAACACAATGTATTCGGTCTTATCAGGATTTAACTTTAGCTTATTTGTAGAGAGCCATCTCTTAGCATCATCTAGGCAGTATGACAGCTTTTCCAAGGCCAGGGCAACACTTTTATGTATGAAATGCACACACACAGTTGTGTGTCATCCACATAGAACTGGAAGCTGATCCCAGGATGATTCTGTATGACTTTACTCAGAGGAGTAGTATAGAGTGAAAAAAGGATTGGCCCCAGGACAGAGCCTTGAGGAACACCGTACAATAACTTTTTGGCATCAGATAAAATTGACCCAATCTTAATTGAACACTGTCTGAGAGGGAAGATTTGAATCCAGGACTACCCCACTGACACCAAACCAGGAGCTGAGAGAATCAAGGAGCGTATCATGGTCAATAGTGTCAAAAAGTCATGTATTGTGTAGAGGTCTTACTTTAATGAAAATCAAAATCTGTTTTCACAATGCAGTATTTTGTACACTTGCCATTGTAATAATGAAAAATTAACTGTAACTTTTCATAAATATAAATGTACAGCAGGTAATCTTCTTGAGATATTTTGAGGTTAAATTAAGTTGATTTTTGCTGAATTTAAAGTTTAAATCTGGTATGTTTCTTCAGATTTATGTAAATTTTATTGTTCTGCTAAAATATCAGCCATTAGAAAGCTTAATGACTTTTTCAAAAACAAGTTTTCAAACATTGTGTCATAATTTCAATGACAACAAAAGGAAAAATGGCTTACCATTTATATCACCAGTACTGTGTCTCATGAATAACAACCTGTATGTTATGTCTTATATTTTCACAGAACTTGATCTGAACCATGATGGAGTTGTAGCAGGGGATGCTAGTTTTGGGGTCAGAAAAGACATTGCACTAAAATTAAAGCCCTCCCCTTCCAAAGGAAAACGTGGTAGAAAGCCCAGTAAACATAAAAAAGATGACACAAGAGAAGAGCCATCAAGACAGCCTCAAGGTGAGTGTTTACATTGGAGTTGAAAAAGTAACTATTCAAACTTCAAAGTTTTCATGCATTGAAATATTGTTTTTGAAGTCAAAAGTAATACTTTAACCAATTTAAAAGTAAAGCTTGTTTTTCTAAATAATATCAGCTACATGGCTTCCAATACAACAGCGGATTGCTTTCAGTATTCTCACTGATGTGTACAAAGCGTTACATGGCTTAGCACCAACATACATCACTGACCTCATTTCGTTAGCACAACCAGCAAGATTAACAAGATCATCCAAAAATTTCAATATAGCATTTCCAGTCAAGGTTCCTAGAAACAGTTATGGAAAACGGGCTTTTGTTCATGCTGCTCCAGCTCTGTGGAACAATCTACCTGTTAGCATTAGATCTTCAAATTCACTGTTAGATTTCAGAAGACAGCTCAAAACATACTTTTTCAGACTTGCATACAATGTCTAGATCCTACAGCGCTTAGAGATGTACTAAGTGATAAGCGCTATATAAAAATCATGTGTTATGTTACATGTTTATTAATTGTATCCACCGGAAGCATCCGGTGGATACTTTGGTTTAGCGTTCGCTACGCCGCCGCCGCGCGTAGAGAGATTTTCGGTGTTAACGCTCTAAGAGGAAAACAACAGCAGCTAGGTTCACCAAATTTGCAGGATATCTTCATTGGGGGGTAAGCTTCTCTGGGAAGGAAAATAGCCTCATTCTGAAAAACAAGATGGCCGCCACGGGCATTTCTTTGAAAATAATCTACATTTTTCTACTGGCTGTTCCTCATAGGTAGAAGATTGAATCTCTTCATAGGTGATATGTATGACACATATACATGTCCTCTACAACCTTGCACACATTTGACCTTGAAGCTCCTAACTCAAGGTCATCCACGGAGTGCCGAAGTAACCCACATAGAGGACTTTAAAAGTGCCTATATCTCCCTTATTATTGGTCCTAGAGGTTTGCAATGTGAAGCCAACCTATAGGAAATCATGTGCTGCGAATCTTCTGATGTGGTCAGATTTGACCTTGGACCCCTCCTTCAAGGTCAAACGAGGATAGCCAAACTTAAAAGTGCTTATAACTCGCTTATTATCGATCCTAGAGGTTTGGGATGGTAAACCAACCTATAGGAAATCATGTGCTGCGAATCTTCTGATGTGGTCAGATTTGACCTTGGACCCCTCCTTCAAGGTCAAACGAGGATAGCCAAACTTAAAAGTGGTTATAACTCGCTTATTATCGATCCTAGAGGTTTGGGATGGTAAACCAACATATAGGAAATCATGGGCTGGGAATCTTCTGGCATGGTCGGATTTGACCTTGGGCCCCTCCTTCAAGGTCAAATGAGAACAGCCAAACTTAAAAGTGCTTATAACTCGCTTATTATTGGTCCTAGAGGTTTGGGATGGTAAACCAGCATATAGGAAATCATGGGCTGGGAATCTTCTGGTGTGGTCGGATTTGACCTTGGGCCCCTCCTTCAAGGTCAAACGAGGATAGCCAAAGGTAAAAGTGCTTATAACTCACTTATTATTGGTCCTAGAGGTTTGGGATGGTAAACCAACATATAGGAAATCATGCGCTGGAAATCTTCTGGTGTGGTCGGATTTGACCTTGGGCCCCTCCTTCAAGGTCAAATGAGGACAGCCAAACTTAAAAGTGCTTATAACTCGCTTATTATTGGTCCTAGAGGTTTGGGATGGTAAACCAACATATAGGAAATCATATGCTGGAAATCTTCTGGTGTGGTCGGATTTGACCTTGGGCCCCTCCTTCAAGGTCAAATGAGGACAGCCAAACTTAAAAGTGCTTATAACTCGCTTATTATTGGTCCTAGATGTTTGGGATGGTAAACCAACATATAGGAAATCATGAGCTGGGAATCTTCTGGCGTGGTCGGATTTGACCTTGGGCCCCTCCTTGAAGGTCAAATGAGGACAGCCAAACTTAAAAGTGTTTATAACTTGCTTATTATTGGTCCTAGAGGTTTTGGTGCATTGTCTTTACGGTGGATACAATTTGCGTCGGTTTTCCGATGCGCTAGGTCTAGTTATTTAATTGAATTTTGATTTTCACAAAGCAATTTCACTAAAAAGCTTATGAGAGTCAAAATATGTGGATTATCAATAACATTTTGATGAGGCAGGATCAGTAATACCAGTATCTCAGTATTAAGACCATTTCACTTTTTAAAATATACACTGGTCATTCTTTAAAACCAGTTTCTTGATTATATGTGACGGGGATATGCTAGAACATAACTTTGTTGTAGTATTGTGAACTGTAAACCACATTTCATTTCATTTAGGTAGAAATCATGAAATCCACAAAGAATATTTAAGTACTGGTTAAGATTTCGTCAAACCAATATAAAACGTATAAATTTGAGGCAATATCTCACGTTTGAACATAACATTCATTGTAAATGAGGTTTATAAACTTCAAAATATCTCGCGAAGATCGTTCGTGTTTTGGATTGTGGCTCATGTATGTGTGTGGTTAATTATCACCATATTATTTGCAAACAAAAGAATCCCAGATTTCATTTGGTTTCAAAGCCCATGAAACTGGATTTGATTTTCAAAACCAGCCTGCCCACTACTTTTTGTGGTAACCCAGAACAGGAACAGTTTTGCATTGGCGGGACACTGAAATGGAAAGTACATGTATATATAAACAGTGTCAGTTGGTTACGAGGCACCTATAATTAGGTAGTAGAATACTACTACATTCGATTGTGATTTTCAAAAGATTTCAATCAAAGATACAAGGCAAAAAGATACAAAGCGACAAAAGTAACCAAAATATAACCAAAAATATTTTCACAAACTTATCATTCACTCCATACCTATACATTTTCTTTGCTGATTTGTGATTGGCTGGCTTTGTTATTATCTTGGCTGTAAATGGGAAACCCTGCCCTAGTTGACTGGATAAGCCATGTATTAATTCAGCTGTAATACTTTGTTATTTTTATGACTAGTAGATACTGTAGATTGGCCAGTTAATCTCACAATCAGTTTAGCACCAAGTTTGATACACTGAAATTGTATTTTAGTCAATACTGTGGTTTGCATGAGATGATTCATTTCAAATATCTAGGTGAACGTGGCCAATAGTTCTGAAGTTGACAGTTTATAAATGTGTTTATTAGGTGAGTATGAGGAAGAAGTACAGCTACCCACCATGAAGGGTCCCAGTGAACCCCAGCACAAGAACAAAAAACTTCGCTGGGACCACAAGGTACATCTGATTGGGGAAAAGGTTCTGGACCCCTTGATTCATTGCTGTGAGAACTGTGCTCTGCCAATACTTATCTACGGCAGGATGGTGAGTCAGGATGGTGTTTTAACAGAATCCCTCCCAAAAAATGTTAACCAAAAAATTAGAATATTCTATCAGTTAAGCTTAAATTATGAAAATTAGTTCCTTGTGAAATTTTGCATCTACAAATAAAAAGGCTAATCTTTGAAATAAAGCCGTGTCCGAGTGGTCAGTATTCACGTTTGAGGTAGATTTTTGGAAATCTCAAGTGCCTTTTGATCCACTCAAAAGCTTTAGTACTCGGGTACTTTGCAGTAATCTACTTGGCGGGTATTGTTCTGATAATTATATCCCCAGACGAAAGTCGGGGATATATTGGATTCAGGTCCGTCGCGCCGCCGCCGCCGCCGCCGTAGAAATTTCCTTGTGGACGCGATAACTCAAAAACAAATTAATATTTTTTTTTCAAACTTGGTACACATGTTAAGGGTGTCCAAAGGAAGATCCCTATTTTAAGGTGACCTTAAACTCCCAATAAAAGAGAACTTATGGCCACCTTAAGGTCAGAAATTGCACTTTTGGCCACTAAGAGCCCTCTAGGTCACAAACTATGATGCTCAGCTGGCTGAAATTTCACCTGAGAACACATTAATATGTTCTTAGTACATGTGCCGAAAATCACGACTTTAAGTTGAGGAGAAAATTGTGTTTGAGGCCCATAAAGACCCCCACTTAGGGATTTTTTGCTATATTTTTCACATATTTTGCCCTATAATTTGGAAGTGGTAACTCTGATGAGTCTCAAACTGCACTAGGTATAACTTTGATATGTAATCCTTGTCTGTAGAAAATTTTAGGGCTGTAGGTTTACCCAAAGGGGTCGACTTAAGGTCTCAAAAGTGCCCACAGAGACCCAATTTATGCACTTTTTGCCACTTTCGAGCACTGTAGCTTTCAAACTATGTCTCTCATCTAAGTTAAATATCATCTGAGAATATATCTATGTGTTTTCTTATATCTGCCCCAAAATTTAGGCCTTTAATAGACATTTAACCTGTGTGTGAGGACCATAAACACCCACCCGAGTGACCCTTATAAGACATTTTTCACATATTTTTCCCTGTAACTTGGAAATGGTAAGTCTGAGAAGTTTCAAACTGTATTAGATATACATTCTATGTGTAACCTTTGAATGTGAAAGATTTTTAGTCTGAAGCTTTGATTTGAAGGTCACATTGAGGTCTCTAAAAGGCCCACAGAGACCCGATATTTTGCCTTTTTGCCACTTTTAAGCCCTGTGACTGTTAAACTATGTTACTGATAGAGCTGAAATCTCACCTGGGAATATATCATTATGTCATTTTTACATGTGCCAGAAATAAAGGCTTTAAGTAGACATTTAACCTGTGTGTGAGGACCATAACACCCACCCGAGTGACCCTTTTTAGACATTTTTCACATATTTTTCCCTGTAACTTGGAAATGGTAAGTCTTGAGAAGTTTCAAACTGTATTAGATATACATTCTATGTGTAACCTTTGATTGTGAAAGATTTTAAATCTGAAGCTTTGATTTAAAGTTCACATTGAGGTCTCTAAAAGGCCCACAGAGACCCAATATTTGGACTTTTTGCCACTTTTAAGCCCTGTGACTGTTAAACTATGTGACTGATAGAGCTGAAATCTCATCTGGGAATATATTATTATGTTCTTTTTACATGTGCTGAACATCAAGGCCTTTAGTAGATATTTAACCTGTGTATGACGACCATAGATACTCACCCGAGTGACCCTTTTTAGACATTTTTTACATATTTTGCCTTGTAACTTGGAATGGTAAGTCTGAGAAGTTTCAAACTATATTAGATATACATTCTATGTATAATCTCTGATTGTGAAAGATTTTAAGTCTGAAGCTTCAATTTGAAGGTCACATTGAGGTCTCTAAAAGGCCCACAGAGACCCAATATTTGGACTTTTTGCCACTTTTCAGCCCTGTGACTGTTAAACTATGTGACTGACAGGGCTGAAATCTCAACTAGGAATACATTATTAAGCGTCTTCTTTTTCCATGTACCGAACATCAAGGCCTGTAGTAGACATTGAACCTGTGTATGACGACCATAGACACTCATCCAAGTGACCTTTTTTGACATTTTCTACTGTATTTTGGCCTGTAATTTGGAAATGCTGAGTGTGACAAGTCTTAAACTGTATTATATCTAATTTTTGTTTGTTATGTATGTCCCCCAAAAAGTTTCAGATCTGTAGTTTAATTGCTAAGGTCTCTTTAACAATTGTAAAATGCCCACAGAAACCCAATTTATGGACATTATGCCACTTTAAAGCCCTGTAACTGTCAAACTATGTGGGTCATAGAGCTGAAATCTTTGAATTTTTAAAAGGAAGTGCCTGTCTCTTTAAATTTTGAATATTAATGATGTTATGGCTATCTTAGTCTTTTAAGAACTTATTTTTGTGTGTTGTACCTCTGCTTGCTGAGTTTTTAACTTTTTAAAATGAAACTGGTTAAACATATTCAAGTAGGCAAAATGGACACTGTTATTTTCTGGTGAGCTTTAAGTCCCAATATTAATAAAAGTATATCCTTATGTAGTAAAACTAGGGGATTTTTAACCCTCAACTAGCCCAGTTTTATTCAACTTGCCTCAGTTAATTTTGACACAGCTCCTACAGTTATGAACTCATTTCAGTTGATAATCACATACTTAAAATTCTCAATTCTTTTTGTATTTGATTACCCCTTTGATATATATCAGATTGTTTGTTTACCATTTATGCTGTAGTCCCAACCCACATCCCCCACCCACCTCTGGGACCTCCAGCTATATTGAGTGACACTAAATAAACAAAGGTATTTAGTGATATCAAATGAGAAACAAAGAACTCAATGGGGTTGCAGATCTTGTGTAATAGTGAGAGAGGTGTGGAGAAGGGGAGAGGGGTGGGGTAGGAGGTGGTGGGCTTCATCATATAACACAAAGGGGAGTCAGAACTGAGATTGTGTCACATATTTAGGTTGCATATATATGGACCACATATATAGGAATAGAGGAAATGAATAACTGAAAACAATTTACAAATTCTATAAATAATATAATAAAATAATAATATAAATAATTTTTTTTTAAATAATATTTTATTTGTGAACAAATATAGAAACAGATATGCGCTTTTGGGATTATGAATTTTAGAATGGACATTCAATCATCAATCATTTAAATACTTTGAAATTAGGTTAAGAGTTATCATTGCAGGAAGATTGAAAAGTATGATGTTGAGTTAAAAATAATATTTTATTTGTCAACAAATATAGAAAGAGATATGCTCTTTTGGGATTATTATTTTAGAATGGACATTCAATCATCAATCATTTATTAATAAATACTTTGAAAATAGGTTTAGAGTTATCATTGCAGGAAGATTGAAAATATAATTTGAGTTATGTATTCGGCGTCTGGGGATACACCATCTTCTTGGGAAGATACAAACAGAGTAGATTGATGTGCTGAAGTTCATATAATAATGGGTAATTATGCTTTAAAAAATTCCCGATCAAAACCTGTGGCGTGAGTGATGACCTGTCTGGGGATATGTTGGCGCCGAGTTGGCCCAATCTAGTTTTGAATGAGTGTTAGTTTTTCCAGACAAGTACACTCAATTACTCTACTGGTTCACGAGTACTTTTTATCATAAAAATAGTGAAGACTTTTGTGATTTTCCCCAAAAAACCAAGAGAAAATGACTCAGTTTTTGGCGATGTTTATCAGAATATTGACAAAATGTTTATATTGACAAAGAAAAGACACTTAAAGAGTACTTCTTTTGCCAATTTTGTATTCCAATTACAATAGATTTTAAGCTATGAAAACACTAAATAATTATATCCTTTAGACTTGCTCTAGTTTTTCCTGCCTTAATTTTTTTAGTTTAAAAAAAGTGAAAACACAGTAAAATGTCAGGAACCTATGTTTATCGAGGTTTTCATGTAATATTTCTCATTTTATAATAATAAAATAAGTTTTAGATATCTTTCACAACTATTTTAATGCAAAGATATCCTTTTCCGGAAACCACCATGGTTTCACCATTTATGGAGAGACAAATATGTGCAAACTAAACCATGCGAAGACTGAATTGCAAAGTTGGGTAGCACGGCTCCTGGGGTGGATTTTTTTACCACTTGCCACAGTCTACATTCATGTGGAAAATTTCGATCAGTGACCATCAGTGTTGCTTCTACAAAGCTTTTCTCTGGGATCTCATTTCCTTTTTTTTTTTTGCGTGTGCGAATGCAGCTTTCATCCAAATTCACAGCTATAAGATCATTGGAGAAAGTGTTTTGTTTCTTGTATGTGGAATATATTGAAAGGTAAACATTTTCATGGATATAAAAAACACTTCATGACTGAACCTTGAAGTTTTGCTAACTTATTTCAAGTTATGGTTGGCTATTATTGCCTCCACTCCTCCCTTTGTAACTTATTTGTCAAATTCATTTTCTAGCTGAACCGTATGTACTTGTACATTAATACTGTTGTGGTGTGACACTTTTCCTTGAACCCTTTGTGCATTTAGCTTTTTCATGTTTTTTTTTTTCAGATTCCATGCAAACATGTGTTTTGTTTTGACTGTGCCAAGAAATCAGAGAAAAAATGCCCCAGGTATGCTTTTCAAACTGGAAGGTTATTTTTGGAAGAAACATGCATAAAGTAAATTAAGTAACCTATCAAAAAATCAAGGAATTTGTTGGCCTTCTAGAACTAAGGATATTATAGGTAGAGGATATGTTCATCATTACAAAATCTTGACTGAAAATATTTTTGGCCTCATTTTGAAAAACAAGATGGCTGCCACGGTCGTTTCTTTTCAGTCATGAAAAGTGCTTATATCTCCCTTATTATTGGTCCTAGAGGTTTGCGATGCAAACCAAACTATAGGAAATCATGGGCTGCGAATCTTCTGATGTGGTTAGATTTGACCTTGGGCCCCTTCTTCAAGGTCAAATGAGGATAGCCAAACTTAAAAGTGCTTATAACGTGCTTATTATTGGTCCTAGAGGTTTGCAATATGAAACCAACCTATAGGAAATCATGGGCTGCGAGTCTTCTGATGTGGTCAGATTTGACCTTGGGCCCCTCCTTCAAGGTCAAACGAGGATAGCCAAACTTAAAGGTGCTTACAACTTTCTTATTATTGTAAAATGCTGTTTATCTTCAAAACTATGTTAGTTGGCCTTTATTGGTGGATACATCGTCCTTGGTCTAGTTTCAGTATAGTGTAAAAGTATGTAATGACATCCACAACCCACAACAATAATACAAGAGTATCAATTAATATATAGTAGTGTAGGGATTGTTGCTCACTCTTTCAATCTTGATCGATCATCCCACGAAACTGCCAATATTGACACATAGTACCGGCATTCCAATATCGAAACCACATATAAGAAACTGACGATAATAAAACAGTAATTTTAATTCTTAAATAAATATTTATTATATAAACTACTTATAAGCACACTTACAACAGAAATAAACTAGTTCAAGTCTGGCACCATCTTTGTTTACATTGCCATTGACTAGGGACGTCATTGTGTACCGTGATATCATCATATCGCCGATAGTTCAAGTCCGCACACAATATCTAGCCTTGTATTCATAACCCGATTTCCGGGGTTTAGTGACCATGTTAGTGAAAATCAAATACGCGGGATACGCCTGAACTCGTAACTGGAAATGGTCCTTCAGTTGAAGATTCTTGAATTGTACCCTTAATAAAGTACAAATCTATGTTATTTCAGAAAATTGCCAGTGTTTATAATGTTTTGAATTAAAAATATGAAGTTGAAATGTAGATATTAACTTAAGATTAATACCGTGATATCGCCCACTGTTTTGCTCACGGTATCGAGACTACAAACTTCTACACGATCTTCTAACTTCTACTTTTAAGGGCTTATCCATGTAGCATATTGCTTGCTTCTGTGATTTCTCAAGTCTTAAATTTATGACTAACATTTTGTTTATCTGCAGGTGTCATGAGTCTGTGGTGAGGGTCGAACAGGCTGCTCTTGGCACAGTTTTTGTATGTACTCACGGCGGGGCTAAGCATGGGGTATCAGGCTGTCGCAGGACTTATTTGTCGAGCCGTGATCTTCAGGCACATATACAGTACAGACATCTGCGGGAACAATCTGCACAGCCGCAACTTACCCAACAGCCGCAACAGACAGCTGCAGTACAGCTGCATCAGAGACAAGACTATCCTGGAACTGTGCCGGTATCATCAACATTGATTGGTATGACCACCATCCCGCCTCCACAGCTTGGTCAATCTCAGCAGCAGCAACAAGTGGTGGTTGCCGGAACTCGACCACCTGCTATGTACCAAGACTCTGTACAACTAGGTCAGTCACAGCAACAGCAGATGCTCCCACAAGTACCACCTCCCACACTGAGTTTGCCTCAGACGTTTACATCCCCACCTCCTCCAGTAGGGCAAACAGGGGTAGCGAACACGGCGCTTAGACCACCACCGCCAAATCAACAGCAGGTGGTGATGCAACAACCTCAGCAACAGAACTTTAGCCAGCGCCCTCCACCTCAATCTGGCATAGAGAGCTACCATACCATGGCCGGGCGACCCACGGGTAACCTCATCACCATCCCAATACAGGAGGAGCGAGGGGGTTACAGTGCTAATCCACAGGCACTGTCCCTCTCACAGCCGCCTCCCAACTATCCCCCGCCCATAAACGTGCCCCCTAGGGGGTTCCCCCAGGTCTCGTATGCAACAGGGAATACAGGACCCCCACCCCCAAGACCTGGACATTTACCCCCCAGGCAGGGGGGCCCACCACCTCCCCCTGTGAGTACACATGGACCCGGGGGCATGCCCCCAAGATTCCCCTCTGGACAGACACCCCCATACACAGGCCAACCACAGTCAGCACCAGGGGTACCCTGGCAGGGACCCAATGGCCCCCCACCCAGAGGACCACCCCCACCATGTGGACCAGGGGTGGGACCACCTAGATACTAGGGACTCGTATATGTCAAAAATAATTATAGGGACTGATAAATATTATTGTCTCAGATACTAGGGTGTTATTGAAACATACAAAGGGTAATCCAGTTGAACTGTGGTTATGTTTGAAATTTGGAGTCCTAGAAACAGGCTTTATGATACCCACAGGCCTTCCATATGGCAGTTGTAACTTGCACTTCCAATAGTGCACTAGTGTATCATAAAACACTGAAGTGGTTTTTATTTCAAACCTGTGCTAAGTTATTAAATCAAGCAGCATTTAATGCTTTTGAAATCTAAATATTTCAGCACATTCAGATAATAGAAGCTTTCCTGTAGGAGTGTTCACTTTTGTTCTGTATATTTGTAGAATTTTTTTTTTTTTTTGTAATTCTTTATGCTTCACCAACATTGCTTATGAGTTTGTTTGAGACTTTTGTTACTGTAAAGAAAGTTAGCATTTTTCTGGTTAGTAAATTAGTTTTGTAGTGGTACTTAATTGTACTTAGCCTGTAAGCGAGCTGGAAAATGCACCTCAATTCCTCGTTTTGGAAGAACCCGACTCGGATTCGGTTAATCACTTGATTATCGCCCACGAAATAAACTTAATCATATTTTGACATGTTACACCTGATAAAACGATTAAAATGCACACAATAGGAAATAATTTTGGAATAAAGAAGCATTTATAATGCAAAATACAGGAAACTTTAACCATTTTAATGTTGTATGATTTGAGGCGTCTTCGAAATATGTTATATTAAAATGCCGTCTTATAAAAGCATTGTTACACACACGTTTAATGTTTACAAATGCTTAAAAATAAAACCTAAAAACAGAAACGTCTTGTATTAGAAAAATATGTAAATATGTTCATATATTTTAAAGAAAAATCAAATTTTGTAGTAGTTTTTACGTCTATTTTTAGAAGACGTCTTAGTTTTCGAAGACCCGGTTCACTTTTCTTGACTAGAGTATTCAACCGATTTGTTTCAGTTCCGAGTAACCGAAGAATTGTTGCTGCCCTACTTAATTGTTGGACAAATTTCACAGTATGAAACAGAAAATAACAGAAAATAGTTTGGGAACTTGCATTTGTGGCAAATAGTGGAAAGCCATACTTAAGTGTTTACTTTGTAAGTATCTTTGATTTGCAAGTTACAGAACTACCGTGATTAATTTGTAATGAGAAAATATTACAGGGTAGATGTACTGCATGATGTTATTTCATTTGTAACTTCTCTCTCTCAAAAATTACAATCCATTACATGTACCTATAACCTTAGTACTGTTAATTGCTAGAGGAAATGTGCATCAAATATCACTCAGGTTGACTGATCAAGTAGTGACATTTATCCACTTCATTTACTCATCTCAAGTGAAACTATTTAGTTATAATTTACCTCAATATTCTTTGTCAACTGAAGATGCAAATTTTGTAAAATCAAATTTGCCTTTTACTTTTGTTGTTTATGCATTGTCAAATACAGGAACACTTTGAAAATCATGAATATGTTTAAGTGGATATCAAATTCCACATACATGAATATATAAATGCCATACAATGGCCATATTATGACACACATACTTCAAATACATAATAAAAGGTTGATAAACACAATTGTTTCACTCTACTTTAAATTTTGGTAATCATATAATCATTTAAGGACATGAAGTTTAAAAAATGTGAATAACAATTATTTCTGAAATCTAACTTCTAATGACAGTTCATGTTAGTAAATTTATATGGACTGTGATGTCAAAAACTCTACAAAAATTAAAAATGGTTGATTTTTTTAGTCGTCCCCTGCACTGTCCAGACGGCGGGCATAAAGCTTGTGGGTGTTTCACAGCCTAAACCCCTGCACGGATTTTCACCAAATTTTTAGGGGATGTTTACCCCAAGAGGATCTAGAGCTGATTAGGTTTTGGGGGGTATCCGGTAACAATTTTGAAATTTGCACAAAATGCAAATGGATAGGAAAGCTTGCCTGAGAGTAATTAAGCGTCCCGCAAGGGACGCTTGTTTGTGTATGGGAGACCTTCAGGCTCCGCCGGCTCCGCATTTTGTTTTCCTTATAACTCTCTAACCGTTAGGCGGATTCTTTTCAAATTTGGCAGGTTTAGGCAGTAGCCTTGGGGAATTTTTTTGAATATGCTGCAGTGACATTTCAACCAATCAGAGAGGTCACATGACCAAAAATGTCTTTTTTCGATGGGGAAGCTTGTCCGGATGATAACTTGAAAGGAATTTTATCAATTCACCTGAAACTTGGCAAATACATTCATTCTATTAAAATCTGGAAATCATTAGATTTTGGCATTGATTGGTTAAGAAATGGCCGAGTAATTAATGATTAATTAATCATTACGAATTTTCCAAATAAGGAAAACACAAAAATGCTTATATCTCGAAAACCGTGCTAGATAGAGCGATTTCGACGAAATTTTTGACCCACAGGGTATCTCTGCGGAGTAGTTTTCCCAATTTTCAAAAAAATTTTTGTCTCGCCCAAAATCGCGGCCATTTTGAATTTTCGAAATTTTCGCAAAAATTGCAAAACACAAAAATGCTTATATCTCAAAAACCGTGCTAGATAGAGAAATTTCAACGAAATTTTTGACCCACAGGATATCTCTGCGGAGTAGTTCTCCCAATTTTCAAAAAAATTTTATCTCGCCAAAAATGGCGGCCATTTTGAATTTTCGAAATTTTCGCAAAAATTGCAAAACACAAAAATGCTTATATCTCGAAAACCGTGCTAGATAGAGCGATTTCGACGAAATTTTTGACGCACAGGGTATCTCTGCGGAGTGGTTATCCCAATATTGAAAAAATTTTTGTCTCGCCAAAAATGGCGGCCATTTTGAATTTTCGAATTTTTCGCAAAAATTGCAAAACATAAAAATGCTTATATCTCGAAAACCGTACTAGATAGAGCGATTTCGACGAAATTTTTGACCCACAGGGTATCTCTTTAGAGTAGCCATGCCAATTTTCAAAAAAATTTTGTCTCGCCAAAAATGGCGGCCATTTTGAATTTTCGTATTTTTCCCAAAAATTGCAAAACATAAAAATGCTTATAGCTTGAAAACCCTGCTAGATTGAGCGATTTCGACGAAATTTTTGACCCTCCGGGTATCTCTGCAGAGTAGCCATGCCAATTTTCAAAAAAATTTTGTCTCGCCAAAAATGGCAGCCATTTTGAATTTTCGTATTTTTCCCAAAAATTGCAAAACATAAAAATGCTTATAGCTTGAAAACCCTGCTAGATAGAGCGATTTCGACGAAATTTTTGACCCTCCGGGTATCTCTGCAGTATAGCCATGCCAATATTCAAAAAAAAATTTCTCGCAAAAAATGGCGGCCATTTTGAATTTTCAAATTTTTCGCAAAATTGCAAAACATAAAAATGCTTATATCTCGAAAACCGTGCTAGATAGAGCGATTTCGACGAAATTTTTGACCCACAGGCTATCTCTGCAGAGTAGCCATGCCAATTTTCAAAAAAATTTTCTCTTGCCAAAAATAGCGGCCATTTTGAATTTTCGAATTTTTGCGGAAAAATTGCAAAACACAAAAATGCTAATATTTCGAAAACTGTGCTACATAGAGCTATTTCGACGAAATTTTTGATCTTCAGGGTATCTCTGCAGAGCAGCTATCCCAAAGAGCTTTCACTTGGTGAAGTTTCAGACCCATAGCTAATTGCTCACCTACTCAAAATGAGTAAATGCGAATTACCTCTAAAAGTATTGCAGATAGCCAATTTTTCTCAAATAAATCATTCACCTACTTTTGGGAGAGCTTTCACTTGAAGTTTCAGACCCATAGCTAATTACTCACCTACTCAAAATGAGTAAATGCGAATTATCTCTAAAAGTATTGCAGATAGCCAATTTTTCTCAAATAACTCATTCACCTACTTTTGGGAGACCTTTCACATGGTGAAGTTTCACACCCATAGCTAATTATTTACCTACTCAAAATGAGTAAATGCTAATTATCTGTAAAAGTATTGCGGATACCCAATTTTTATCAAATAACTCATTCATCTACTTGTGGGAGAGCTTTCACATGGTGAAGTTTCAGACCCGTAGCTAATTACTCACCTACTCAAAATGAGTAAATGCGAATTATCTCTAAAAGTATTGCAGATAGCCAATTTTTCTCAAATAAATCATTCACCTACTTTTGGGAGAGCTTTCACTTGGTGAAGTTTCAGACCCATAGCTAATTACTCACCTACTCAAAATGAGTAAATGCGAATTATCTCTAAAAGTATTGCAGATAGCCAATTTTTCTCAAATAAATCATTCACCTACTTTTGGGAGAGCTTTCACTTGGTGAAGTTTCAGACCCATAGCTAATTACTCACCTACTCAAAATGAGTAAATGCGAATTATCTCTAAAAGTATTGCAGATAGCCAATTTTTCTCAAATAAATCATTCACCTACTTTTGGGAGAGCTTTCACTCTGAAGTTTCAGACCCATAGCTAATTACTCACCTACTCAAAATGAGTAAATGCGAATTATCTCTAAAAGTATTGCAGATAGCCAATTTTTCTCAAATAACTCATTCACCTACTTTTGGCAGAGCTTTCACTTGGTGAAGTTTCAGACCCATAGCTAATTATTCACCTACTCAAAATGAGTAAATGTGAATTATCTCTAAAAGTATTGCAGATAGCCAATTTTTCTCAAATAACTCATTCACCTACTTTTGGGAGAGCTTTCACTCTGTGAAGTTTCAGACCCATAGCTATTTATTCACCTACTCAAAATGAGTAAATGCTAATTATCTGTAAAAGTATTGCGGATACCCAATTTTTATCAAATAACTCATTCATCTACTTGTGGGAGAGCTTTCACATGGTGAAGTTTCAGACCGATAGCTAATAACTCACCTACTCAAAATGAGTAAATGCGAATTATCTCTAAAAGTATTGCAGATAGCCAAATTTTCTCAAATAAATCATTCACCTACTTTTGGGAGAGCTTTCACTTGGTGAAGTTTCAGACCCATAGCTAATTACTCACCTACTCAAAATGAGTAAATGCGAATTATCTCTAAAAGTATTGCAGATAGCCAATTTTTCTCAAATCATTCACCTACTTTTGGGAGAGCTTTCACTTGGTGAAGTTTCAGACCCATAGCTAATTACTCACCTACTCAAAATGAGTAAATGCGAATTATCTCTAAAAGTATTGCAGATAGCCAATTTTTCTCAAATAACTCATTCACCTACTTTTGGGAGAGCTTTCACTCTGTGAAGTTTCAGACCCATAGCTAATTACTCACCTACTCAAAATGAGTAAATGTGAATTATCTCTAAAAGTAGATAGCCAATTTTTCTCAAATAACTCATTCACCTACTTTTGGGAGAGCTTTCACTCTGTGAAGTTTCAGACCCATAGCTATTTATTCACCTACTCAAAATGAGTAAATGCTAATTATCTGTAAAAGTATTGCGGATACCCAATTTTTATCAAATAACTCATTCATCTACTTGTGGGAGAGCTTTCACATGGTGAAGTTTCAGACCCGTAGCTAATAACTCACCTACTCAAAATGAGTAAATGCGAATTATCTCTAAAAGTATTGCAGATAGCCAAATTTTCTCAAATAAATCATTCACCTACTTTTGGGAGAGCTTTCACTTGGTGAAGTTTCAGACCCATAGCTAATTACTCACCTACTCAAAATGAGTAAATGCGAATTATCTCTAAAAGTATTGCAGATAGCCAATTTTTCTCAAATCATTCACCTACTTTTGGGAGAGCTTTCACTTGGTGAAGTTTCAGACCCATAGCTAATTACTCACCTACTCAAAATGAGTAAATGCGAATTATCTCTAAAAGTATTGCAGATAGCCAATTTTTCTCAAATAACTCATTCACCTACTTTTGGGAGAGCTTTCACTCTGTGAAGTTTCAGACCCATAGCTAATTACTGACCTACTCAAAATGAGTAAATGTGAATTATCTCTAAAAGTAGATAGCCAATTTTTCTCAAATAACTCATTCACCTACTTTTGGGAGAGCTTTCACCCTGTGAAGTTTCAGACTCATAGCTATTTATTCACCTACTCAAAATGAGTAAATGCTAATTACCTGTAAAAGTATTGCGGATACCCAATTTTTATCAAATACTCATTCATCTACTTGTGGGAGAGCTTTCACATTGTGAAGTTTCAGACCCATAGCTAATTACTCACCTACTCAAAATGAGTAAATGCGAATTATCTCTAAAAGTATTGCAGATAGCCAATTTTTCTCAAATAACTCATTCACCTACTTTTGGGAGAGCTTTCACTTGGTGAAGTTTCAGACCCATAGATAATTATTCATCTACTCAAAATGAGTAAATGTGAATTATCTCTTAATAGTATTGCATATAGCCAATTTTTCTCAAATAACTCATTCACCTACTTTTGGAAGAGCTTTCACACACGAAAATGAAAAATTGTGAATATCTCGGAAAAGCTATTTCTTCTGCTTTAATGCTTGGCGGGAGATACACACCGCGGCAGTGGTCTTGACAAAAATTTTTGTCTCCCCAAAAATGGTGGCCATTTTGAATTTTCAAAGTTTTTGCAAAACACAAAAATGCTTATATCTCGAAAACCGTGCTATATGGAGCGAACTCAACAAAATTTTTGACCTGCTGGGTATCTCTGCAGAGTAGGCATGCCAATTTTCAAAATATTTTTGTCTCGCCAAATATAGCGGACATTTTGAATTTTTTAATTTTTTGCAAAACACTAAAATGCTTATATCTTGAAAACCGTGCTAGATAGAGCAGACTGCGCTGACTTTGGTTGCCACAACAGTATAAGGCTAGAAACGAAGCATTTTCTTAATACTTTAGCACTCACCTTTATATCCTTTTCGGGACGCTTTGTTTTTGCTATGCAAAAACATTATCCTTTTTTCTTGCGAGCGATCCTCTAGTTATGTCCTTGTTTTTGAAACAAAATTGCCGCCATATCAATCTTTAATGGCAAATAGGGTCGTCATGTCAAAAAGGTCTTATATCTCCCTTATAATTGTTTCTTTGGCTTCAAAATATGAAAAGTACTTATAAGAAATCATGGTCTGTGAATCTTTTGTAGAACATCTTGTGCGTTCTCTATACTTCTTACAACAGAAGTTATTCCAAAGATTTTCCCAAATCACAATGTTGTTGGCCATTTAGCTGTACCTGCGGGCTGGGGTTCTTGCCTGCCGAGTCTGGCTATTTTTTAAGGATGTTATTATTTGAAGAATAATAATGATTTTCGCAATGGATTTTGAAAAATGCATCGGATTCCACTTATTGCTTTAAACAAATACTGCGAACAATATTGTTGAAAGTGGCGAGTGCTATGACAGTACCATACAATAGAGTTGAAATTGTACAAAGTACTTTTCATGTTGAAATAGAGACAAAAAACAAAAACTCAAGAAAAACCCATGTAGCACAATTTATTGGCACATTGTGTAAGTTGTATCATAAAATTGGTGTTATAAAATTGAAAATAAAGTTAGCGTAATGATTTCTTGCCATTGGTAAGATTCTGAAAATTGAAGGAAGTCTTTACTTCTGATGGATTATTTCTGTGTTAAAGTTGAAAGTATACACTTGCACAGAAAATAATATATTAATTCAGTTAAGCTACTTAAATTTAAAGAATTTATTGTGTGAAGATTTTGACATGTTGAATTGCATTGCTTTATCCAGTTATTGGATATACTTCTAAAGTACTTTATGTATCTGTTGACATTATAATAAAGAATGAAATTAATGTGCATCAGTTCTGAATGTCCTGCCCTGTTACCACCAGAATCTTGTCAGTATGTATCCCACTGTGTGCACTATCATGTCAAAACATGTAAAATAAAAATAGTCAGCCTCTGCAGGCAAGAACCCCAGCCCGCAGGTACAACTAAATGGGGAACAACATTGAGATTTGGGAAAATCTTCGGAACAACTTCAGTTGTAGGAAGTATCATATCACAAAATGTTGTCACATGTAAGATTCACAGGCCATTTCTTACAAGTTGTTTTCACATTTTGAAGCCCTAGAACCAGTTGTAAGGGAAATATTAAGCCCTTTTAGCATGGTGTCCCTACATGACCTTGAAACAGGGGTCAAAGGTCAAATTTGATACTTGCAGAAGGTTTGCAGAACACGATTTCCAAGAAGTTGTTTTCTCATTCCAAACCCCTAGGACCAATGATAAGGGAGATATTTTGATATGCCCCTCCTCATTTGACATAAAAGATGTGATATGGCAGCCCATTTTTTTTTCCCCCAAGACAAGGCCAAAACTACCCTCGGGGAAGCTTTTCTCGCCATTTACATTTTGTGCAAATTTGACACAGCTAGCTGCAATATTTTAAATTTTAGAACATATCAATGATTTTTGTGCAATCAGCTATGGCAGCTATGTTGTTTTTGTTTTTTTTAATGAGTAACATAATATTTTTAAAGACATGTTTTTACAGCCATAAACATTCTCTGCAAATGTTATGAAGATATCTTCATAACTGATTGAGATATAAAGCTTTATTTAAAAATGTGACAAATGCACACTTGCAAGCACACACGGAAAGCATTTCATAATCTCCCAGCCTTGGCCGGCGGGAGATTAAAATGCAATTGTAGTAACATCAGTTTAATAGCACCTCGTTTTCAATTAAGACGTTTAAGACCGAAAAGTATTTAAAGCGTTGCCATGGCAACAGGTTTTGTCAGATCCCCTCCCAAACCTACTCTGCTGTAGATCTTGTTTTGGTTAACATATGAAAATTTAGTGAAAATCCATACATCTGTTTAGGCCATGGAACACCCACAAACATTAAAATCCAAAACCCCCCAAAACCTCCCAAAACCTAATCAGCTCTAGATCCTCTTGGGGTAAACATATCCTGAAAATTTGGTGAAAATCTGTCCATGGGTTTAGGCTGTGCAACACCCAGAACGCCCGCCTACCCAGATGGCGCAGGAGACAACTATTTATCAACCTTTATCAATTGAGGTTAAAAAGTAAAACTATTCCTCGTTTACTACTCCAGTTCTGCTAAGTATGGACTGGAGTTGTAGGTGGTCTTCATTTTCAGAACTGGCTGTTGGCGTCAAAAAGACAACTGATGGTCAGTTACAAACCATTTCTAAAATGGTAAAAAAGTTCTTTTAAAACTATGCAATGATGTATAGTGTTGATGAATCAATCTAACAATTAAGTGGCCCATCAGGGGCACTTCTTTGGGGCATGCTCCCAAGATTCCTCAGGTTTAACTGATCACCGCTGCTGGATTATGGTCTCCCATGAATAACTGCTACGGCATTTCAATTTAGGGGGGGCTTTCTTTTTTTAATACTAATCTTACTAATTATCCCCAAATTTTGGGATAGTTCTGCGAGACTTTAAACTTCATAAGGGCACTTTAAGCATTTTTTGAAAACACCCAATCACGTTTAGGAAAATGCCACATGCATGATCACAATAAAAGATTGAACTTTCAGCCCTGTATCTGCAACCTTAAGGTGACCTTAATGTCAAAAAAGGGGCTTTTGACTGTCGGTTCTTTTAGTTTTTATGTCAGCTGACATCATGGCATCACTCTGTGGCATCTGTGTACGCATTGGGTGTCCATGTGAACAACTTCTCAACACTTCTCACAATTTTCTCATTCACTTTTGAAGGGATTTGTCTTTTATCTTGAATATATGTACTAGGCCACAAGCCGATTCCCTTTTGTGAGTATTAGGCATGGATCTTTTAAAATTAGTTTTAATGAATTTTAAGATAAATTTTTAATACATTAAAATTCATGAAATCATGCAATAAATCACTTGTAACTTGAAAAACATTGCATTTAGAGCATTTTACTAAAATATGTTGTTCAGCTACTTTTTCCATAGCTACAACATGATGAGCAACATGGTGTCTATCCCAATAGCTAAGTGAGTAATAGCTACTTTCTGACTTTTTAGTACTTTTCATAACAAGTTGAATCAATTATAACTTGACAGGCTTTTGACAGGGTTTGGCAGGAGGGTCTAATATTTAAACTTAAAAATGGGGTATTAATGGTTCTCTACTTCACTGGTTTGAGGACTACTTAAAAGATAGAGTACAACGTGTAATCATTAATGGGCAATTCTCCAGTTGGACAGACATAACTGCTGGAGTACCCCAAGGCTCAGTGTTGGGCCCACTTCTATTTTTGGTCTTTATCAATGATATAACCAATGTTGTAGCTAACTGTAATCTGAGACTATTCGCAGACGACACTTGTCTCTTTATTGAAGTTGACAATCGACGCCAAGCAGCAGTTTTGATAAATAAAGATTTAAAAAATATACAGAAATGGTCAACAGATTGGCTTGTCACTTTCAACCCTTCAGAGACTGAGTCAATGGCAATTGGTTTAAAGCAAAACAAGAGGGCCCATCCTAGTCTTTACCTTCATAACACACCAATTACTGAAGTAACTAAACATAAACACATCGGCCTCTGGATTGAAAGTAACTTAAGTTGGCACTAGCATATCTATAATATATCCACCAAGGCTGAAAAAAAGGTTGAACCTACTAAAACAGATGAAGTTCAAACTTGCTAGGAAAACTCTTGAAAAATTGTATTTTTCTTTCATCAGACCAGTTTTAGAATACGGCGATGTTGTTGGCAAGGTGCATCTCACTCTGACTTGCGTAAATTGGATGTAATCCAAGTTGAAGCCATGCGACTTGTATCAGGTGCTCCTTTCCGATCAAATATTGACTCGCTATATATAGAACTAGGCTGGCAGAATTTACAGGAGAGGTGTCAGCCCCATACACTTACAATGATGTATAAAATTATTAACAACCATGCCCCAGAATATTTGACATCTTTAATCCCCCCCTCGGTTGGAAATAGAACCAGTTATCAACTACGTAATAGTGGTGACATACAAGCATCATTTAGAGTAAATATCATCAAAATTCCTTTTTTCCAGTTGGTATAAAACTATGGAATGAACTAGATATTTCTTTTAAGCAGGCAAATACATTAGTTTCCTTCAAATCATTATTGCGTAAAAGAAATTTTTCAGGAAACGTTAAACAGTTAAAATTAAGGCAAAAAATTTTTTCTTTAGGTGATAGATATTGGAATGTTACACACTCAAAAATGCAAATGACCTGTAGTTTTCTTCAGATCATTTTGTGAAACATTTACATGTTATAGAAAACTCAACTGGTGATTGTGGTAGTTCAATTGACGACAATTCACATTTCCTTTTGGAATGTATGTTTTATGATCAGCATAGACAATCAATGTTCAATAAATTACATGACTTTGGTCTGATAACAACTGACCTGCTTCTATTTGGTGATCTCAAGTTAACTTTTGAACAAAACAGAACGATTTTTGAAGGTGTTCAAGTATTTTTAAAGTATCAGGAAGGTTCTCATAGTGTCGCAGTAGCCACATAGCCAGACCATCATCATCATCATCTTCATCTTTTTTCTAATTTTCTTTTGTATATATCTCTTCCTGCGAGAAGGCTTTATAATAATCTTTTTTGATTTTGCCTAATTGCATTAATAAAATATTGTTTATGAAATTATAACTTAAAAATTGTTGCATCTAGATCAGTTTCTTGAAATATGTTATTCACCTACTTTTGGGGTCAACGTGAAAACTGTTGCATTAGAGCATTGTGTTGAAATACATTGTTCAGCTACTTTTTCCATAGCTGCAACATGGTCAGAAGTTTGGAAGTCTTGCTCCATAGCAAAGTGAGTAATATCTACTTTCACACTTTTCAGCAGTTACCTAATGAGTAAATGGCTTGTATCTTCACAAGTATTGCAGCTATGCAATTTCTTTTGAAGGTGTTGTTCATCTAATTATTGATGAACTACAGCATATTGAAGTTTCAGACTTCTTGCTCAATATGTAAGTGTGTAATGGCTCCTTTTATTATGTAACAACGGTTATAGTTGAGTAAATTGCATATATATTGAACAACTAGGTCCTCGGTAGCTTCACAGGAGCACCTAAACAGTTAACTTTGTACTTTACTTCTGAATACCATTTGCAGAGGACAACTTTTGCATTAGTTTATACTTTCACTTTTATTCTGAAGCTGAAATGCAAAGCTGACACAAAGTCCATTCACAGGCACTCACTGCTTGTCCATTTTTACCCCACAGCCCTTAAGGGCTGTCGGGGTATTGTTTTCACCTGTGGCGTCCGAATCTTGTCTGGGCTATATCTTGGAAACCATAAGGTGTAGGAAGTTGATACTTGGCAGGGACATTGGTTAGGGGTTGTAGGTGTGACCTTGATGTGTCCTTGTCATAGTGACCATGAGTTTTAAAATCTTGTTTGGGTTTATTTCTTGGATTCCATAAGGTGTAGAAGATTGACACTTGGTAGGGACATTGGTTAGGGGGTGTAGGTGTGCATCATGGTGTGACCTTGAACTTTGGTTCTGCCAAAGTGTGTTCACCTGCCATAATAAATAATAAAATAATGCATGATGCATGTGTGTGCGTGCGTGTGTGCATTAGTGTGTTATGCAGATTTCTCCAAAACTACTACATCTACAGATTCTACACATTAATTGCCCCAATGAATTTCCACACCCTTGAAATTTTTTTTGGTTTTATGGACTTGGGCCTCAAGATTAGTGAGTGATAGCAACTTTAGCTACTTTGAGAAAGGAATCATAACTCAAAAACTATTGCAGTTACAGCTTTTTCTACAAATATGTTGTTCAGCTACTTTGTCCTTAGCTATAAGATGGTACATAGTTTGGGGTTCCATTGCATGCCATAAGTGAGTAATAGCTATTTTCTCGTTTGTAGCAAAATAATGACATACGTAAATGTCAAATATCTTCAAAAGTTTTAAACTTAGGGAAATCTTTTCCAATATGTTATTGATCTACTTTTTCATAAGCTATCACAGTAAAGTTTCAGACCTGTTGCACATTCGATAGCTGAGTAATAGCTACTTTGAAATTCTGACTATTGAGTAAATCCATTGCAACTCCAAAACTATTGCAGTTAAAGTATTTTCCTAAAATATGTTGTTCAGCTACTTTGTCCTTAGCTATAAGATGGCATATAGTTTGGGATTCCATTGCATGCCATAAGTGAGTAAAAGCTATTTGTATCCCCGGACGAAAGTCAGGGATACTTAGGATTCAGTACGGTCACGCCGCCGCCGCCGGAGAGATTTCTTTTTGGACGCGATAACTTAAAAATATTTTAGTTAGAACTTTCAAATTCGGTATGTGGGTATATATGGGCAATGCCACGAACGCTATTGTTTTGTGACCTTGACCTTCAATCTCAAGGTCACTGGTGGCCTCTTAAAGGTCAGATTTTGGCCATTTTTTCACTTTTTGGCCCAGTTCTATACAGAAAATCAGATCATCCTATGGCTGGTATATGTCCTCTGTAAGCATGCAGAAATTTGACCTTGAAGCTCTTCATTGAAGGTCATCCACTGACCACCAAAGTACCTGACCGAGGGTCATTTTTGGCCTTTTTGGAGATATTCTCACACTTAATGCCGACTATATTGCATGGAAACTATTAAAAATGGCTTTGGAGGTTGAGTACATGATGGACTTCTACCATCCAGGCTTACTGGTTACAGATCTTCATTTAAGGTCATCCACTGACCGCCAAAGTACCTGACCAAGGGTCATTTTTTGCAAATTTGGAGATATTTTCACACTTAATGCTGACTACATTGGATGGAAACTAATGGCTTTGGAGGTTGAGTACATGATGGAGTACCAGCATCCAGGCTTACCGGTTACAGATCTTCATTTAAGGTCATCCACTGACCGCCAGAGTACCTGACCGAGGGTCATTTTTGGCCCTCTATTTGTTTGTTGGTTTGTGAAAACGATAACTCAAAAACTGACAGATGGATTTTGATAAAATTTTCAGGATATGTCCAAAATGGTAAAAGGAAGATATGATTAAATTTTGGGAGTGATCCGGATCACTATATGGATCTTCTGGATCCATGAAATGTAATTTTTAAAGACAGATACCTCAAAAAGTTATGGATGGATTGTGATGACATTTTCAGCAAATGACCTAAATGGTACAAGGAACAAGTGATTACATTTTTGGAGTGATCTGGATCACTGTCTGGATCATCTGGATCCAGGCTGCAACATAATTTTAGGATGAATTTTGATGATATTTTTAGGATATGTTAGAAATGGTAAAAGGAAGAAGTGGTTCAATTGTGCGAGTGATCTGGACCACTATCTGGATCTTCTGGATCCATGAAATATAATTTTTAAAGACAAATAGCTCAAAAAGTCATGGGTGGATTTTGATGAAATTTTCAGGAAATGTCCTAAATGGGACAAGGAACAAGTGATTAGATTTTGGTAGTGATCTGGATCATCTGGATCCAGGCTGCCAGATGTGTTTGTGTACAAGATAAATCAAAAACTTATGGACGGATTTTGATGAAATTTTCAGGATATGTCTGAAAAGGTAAAAGGATGAAATGATTGAATTTTGGAAGTGATCCGGATCACTATATGGATCTTCTGGATCCATGAAATGTAATTTTTAAAGACAGATACCTCAAAAAGCTATGGATTTATTGTGATAACATTTTCAGCAAATGACCTAAATGGTGCGAGGAACAAGTGATTAGATTTTGTGAGTGATCTGGATCACTGTCTGGATCATCTGGATCCAGGCTGCCAGATGTGTTTGTGTACAATGTAGCTGAAAAACTTATGGACGGATTTTGATTAAATTTTCGGGATATGTCTGAAAAGGTAAAAGGATGAAATGGTTGAATTTTGGAAGTGATCCGGATCACTATATGGATCTTCTGGATCCATGAAATGTAAATTTTAAAGACAGATACCTCAAAAAGTTATGGATGGATTGTGATGACATTTTCAACAAATGACCTAAATGGTACAAGGAACAAGTGATTACATTTTTGGAGTGATCTGGATCATCTGGATCCAGGCTGCAACAGAATTTTAGGATGAATTTTGATGATATTTTTAGGATATGTTAGAAATGGTAAAAGGAAGAAGTGGTAAAAGGAAGATATGATTCAATTTTGCGAGTGATCTGGACCACTATCTGGATCTTATGGATCCATGAAATATAATTTTAAAGACAAATAGCTCAAAAAGTCATGGGTGGATTTTGATGAAATTTTCAGGAAATGTCCTAAATGGGACAAGGAACAAGTGATTAGATTTTGGGAGTGATCTGGATCATCTGGATCCAGGCTGCCAGATGTGTTTATGTACAAGATAAATCAAAAACTTATGGACGGATTTTGATGAAATTTTCAGGATATGTCTGAAAAGGTAAAAGGATGAAATGATTGAATTTTGGAAGTGATCCGGATCACTATATGGATCTTCTGGATCCATGAAATGTAATTTTTAAAGACAGATACCGCAAAAAGTTATGGATGGATTGTTTCAGGAAATGGCCTAAATGGTACAAGGAACAAGTGATTAAATTTTTGGAGTGATCTGGATCATCTGGATCCAGGCTGCCACATAATCTTGGGATGGACTTTGATATTTTTAGGATATATTACAAATGGTAAAAGGAAGAAGTGGTAAAAGGAAGAAATGATTCAATTTTGCGAGTGATCTGGACCACTATCTGGATCTTCTGGATCCAAGAAATGTAATTTTTAAAGACAAATAGCTCAAAAAATCACGGATGGATTTTTATGAAATTTTCAGGAAATGTCTTAAATGGGACAAAGAACAAGTGATTAGTTTTTGGGAGTAATCTGGATCACTGTCTGGATCATGTGGATCCGGGCTGCCAGATGTGTTTGTGTACAAGATAACTAAAAAACTTATGGATGGATTTTGATGAAATTTTTAGAATATGTCTGAAAAGGTAGAAGGATTAAATGATTGAATTTTGGAAGTGATCCGGATCACTATATGGATCTTCTGGATCCATGGAATGTAATTTTTAAAGACAGATATAAGTGAAAGAACTAGTGATTAGCTTTTGTGAGTAATCTGGTACTATGGAGAATCCTGACCTGGTGCTCCAGGAAACAGGCTCAAGACCGACATATTCACGCCTTAACTATGTCCCGTCCGGGGATACACTGCATCGAGACGCAATCTCTAGTTTCTAATTTGTAGTAAAATAATGACATAAGTAAATGTCAAATATCTTCAAAAGTATTAAAGTTAGGGAAAATCTTTTCAAATATATTATTCATCTAGTTTTTGATAAGCTGTTGCATGGTAAAGTTTCAGACCTGTTACACATTGGACAGCTGAGTAATAGCTACATTGAAATTGTGACTGTTGAGTAAATCCATTGTAACTCCAAAACTTCTGCAGTTACAGTATTTTTGTAAAATATGTTGTTCAGCTACTTTGTCCTTCACTAAAAGATGACACATAGTTTGGAGCACCATTGCATGTAATAAATGAGTAATAGGTATTTTGTCATTTGTAGCTAAATAACAGAAGTAGATGTCTAATATCTTTTAAAAGTTTTACAGTTACGCCAATCTTTTCAAATGTGTTATTCTTTAAGTTTTTAATAAGATATACTACTTTTACATTATTGTATCTACCGAGCTATACTCATTTTGCCAATGAGTAACTCACTTGTAACTTCAAAAGTATTCAATTTATAGTTTTTTTTATCAAAATGTTGTTTAGCTACTTTTTGATGTTCTGATGGCAAATTTTCAGAGCTATAGCTCCTCAGCTAACTGATTAATAGCTGCTTTGCTACTTTGCTAATGAATAAATTACTTTTAACTTTAATTTAAAATTATTAAATTTACAGGTATTTTATCTCCTGTCGGCTTTAGCTAAGTGAGTAATAGCTATTTTATTGCGCTACAATAGCTTACCATGTGGGACTGAATGCTGACTGAGGAGGCTGCAGGACCCCGGCCAACGACCAAGAAAAATGGACGTTTGGATTTGACCGAGTCTGTGTTTTAGTGTGTACCATAGCAGTGTCGTTTGGTGATTCGCCCTTCTTCTCTCGTTGGCCGCCATATGGGAAAGTGTTTGAAATATCTTTCAATATTTTTACTGTTTTTTCACAATATACGTATTGTTGTATGTTAATTTTCAGCTATTTGCTTCTTTTTATTAGTCGAATCTTGAATTCGAGTTATGTACTGGGTTCTGATTGTTATTAAAAAACACCATTTTATCCTCTAAAAGCTAAAGATATATGCAATATCTATACACATATATTAAATATAAGAGGTACTGTATATACTCTGTCATTTTGTTTTTTGTTTAATATTTTCTTTAATGTGCAGTTTATGAAATGAATACACTGTGACGCAGTCTAGCCTTTGTCTAGCTTCTTGCAAAGTACCAGGATGTAGTAAATCTTTTGTCTTTTTCTTTGTCATCTGGTGCTCAGTGGAGTAATTTTCCCCAATATAAATGTCTGGTTCTTCAACACATGACTTCCAGACATACTAATAGGTTCAATAGACAATATTCAATAAACAGTCTTTTATGCTTGCATGTGTTGGTGGTTATTCAAAACACTGGTAGAAACACCATTTACATATTTGGAAGTGGCAGTTTTAATTATGTGGGTGCAAGTTTTTGCACAAATAAAAGTTCAGAAAAGTGGTCTTTGTCATGAATACAAAGTCAGAAACTTAATTGAAAATGGTTTACATGTGAATGGTGTCAATGTGTATGTGTGACACATGTACTTTTAATTGGTATTTCATCAGTTTTACAAGTCACATATAGTACATAACATCAACTTTGTCATACCTGTTGTGTGTCTAAAAAATTTGCATTTTAGGGAATGTCTTTTGTCCATGACAGCCTGTATCTGCTGGTAAAAATATTCCAAAGGGAAAACCAAAGTCTGTACTTAATGTTGTGTGCAACATTTAGGGTCATATTTGGACAGATTTACTGGTGTGTGCAGTTGTGTAGCCACATCAGAGATGTGTATAAACCATGTAAGCCTCTTTAAATATAATGTAGAGTACCAATATTGAGGATCTCTGGTGCTTGCACCTGAAAGTCATGGGTGTGTTATAAAGTTATACATATATACAGAATTAGTTTAAATTGTTTCTAGTTGTTATAGATCACACCTTGTCCTTTAAACTTGTAATTGATGAAATACCATAATTCATTCAATTGACACCCAGGGAAATTCACTTAATTATGGAGAGGCCCCAGTTAACATTCTACCATCTGCAAAACACTAGAGAATAGTCATAAAACATTAACAACAACAACAACAACGTAACAGTGACTACAGTAGGCAACATATTTTCTTTGATAAGATTTTGTTTAATATTAAGTAAAGTTTCCATCATATATGTCAACCATGGTAATATTAAGCAAAACCTTTACAATGTCATTTGTCGGAGTTGAACCAGTAGAACCAAAATAGTGACACTAGTATTGGCCCTAGCTCTAGTACAAATGTAACTTTTACAACAGACAAGGCAATAAATCAATCTTTGGTATGTATGTTTGGTTTGGTATGTCGCAACATGTAAATTTTTGCAGTGGCAAGTGAATGTGAAGATATAAATTGTCTTCTATTTCATGCAAAGTCAAGGCATTTTCCAAGTTACGGTTTGAAGCATTAGACAGCCCCAAAATCTGTCTTTCATCAGCCATGTTAAGACAACTTAAGTATAATTTAAGTACTAATTTAAATGCGGGTGGTTTAATATTTGCTTGCACCATTGTATAGGTAATCTTTGAATGTGGAAAGGGAAGTAGAACATATGCCCATGAATGCCAAGGCAAGCAAGTACCAACCTTATGACAATACATGATGAAATGGGGAAAACTAACATTTGACTTATGATGTAATCTTGGAACAAGGCCTTCACATTATTGGCTTACTGATCATACAATATTTAAATTCTGTTTTATTGAATAATTTAAAGTCAATTATATTATTCATGCAATTTTATTGCATAAAAACGTACTTACATAATCCCAACAGATGCTTACGTGACCTACCGTTCGGTCAAGGACACAGACAATGTGTCTCGCCATTTTTTTGACTCAAAGTACACACGTAAACCCCAGCGGGCACCTGCTGGAGGTTATATCTCCACTGTAAGTTGTCATTCTTATTTTGACCGCTGTCAAGTACACACACGTTCTTTTTAGCGCTTCAAGGGATATTTACAATATGCGCAGTTTGTTCTTCTGTTATGCTACCTTGGCATATTCACCAAGCTTGCATTTAAGGCAGAATGATGGAAAAGGAAAGGATTAATGCATTTCTGGTAGAAATAACAGTGCCTTATGGGTGCAGGCTCTGAAATTCTTCCACGAAGATATCTATAGTAAGTCTTCTGGAATTTGATCATTATTTGGGGATTCCACGCCTTTGTCATCATATTAATTCACTCCATGACCAGTCTGTGGGCTTCTGACTTCCCAGTTTGAGGAGTTCGAACCCACATATAAACCTTCTTCGTTTTCACAGGACCAGGGTATGTGTACCCCTGTCTCTCAGATAACACCTGATTCATCATTAGGTGAATTTTTGATGATTCAAACTACCGGTAACCTTCCAGGAGACACTGTAGGTCTCCCTTTTTTTCTAAGAGATTCATCTTTTCACAGGAGCAGGGTATGTGTGCCCCTGTCTCTCAGACAAGACCTGATTCATCAGAAGGTGAACTTGCTGATGATTCAAATATGCCTTCCAGGAAACACCATCAGTCTAAGTCTCCTCAAGGTGAGGCAGGCAGGCTCCTATCACTTACAATTGCACCCCTCCCTTGGGAGATGTGGAGTGTCATTAGTGGGCTGCTGCATCTACAAGTTCCACAAGTTGAGTGTCTTGTGGCTCCTCCTTTTCATAGGAACCTTCTAAACAGATTGTTAAGAAGCACAATTTACCCTTACCTTCTGTTCAGCACATGGGTTCACAGATTTAGGAGGCTTTAGGAACTACATTGTCAAAGCTAGCACACAATCCTAGTTCTCATGGTCATTCTTGCCTTTTGAGAGGCCACATAAAACCTTACACAACTTCTCCTCGAGAGACTCCTTCGAAGTCTCCTTTACTATCATCTAACAGCACATTATACAGGAGTCAGTCTGTAGAGAGAATGTACACCTTTTTAGGCCATGTTACATGGTTTAAGATGGCCATGGAGTAGTTGAATATCAGGATCCAGAAACTAGCCTATGAATTAGCAGTTCAGGAGATTTGAAACTGTGCAGTAGTCAGCAGATCTCATTGACCTATAGTATAATATGGCCTTGCTTGCAACATGTTCCTAGCCAGGGACACTTTGTTGAAAGTTGTAGTTCGAAACTGGGTCCTAAGGGTCTTCCTAATCTGCAAACACGCCACTTTGATTAGCAGGAAGTTTGTCATCTCCACATTTAGCCTCAGGTGGGGGACAAAATGTTAAAAGACTCTACATAACCAGATCAAATACCCAAGTCATTCAGAGATACTGCCAGGAATTTTGATTTCGGGGGGTTATCTAACTCTAAAACTTCTCAGGAAGGTAAATAATTTTTTTTTTTCGTGACAAATGAATGCAGCCAAACACCTGCTGCGCGCGCATCACAAAATGGCAGCGAAGAAAGATCTCGAGGAAATAAATGGACAAATTACGGGTTTTTTGCCAGGTATTGTGAAAATGCTGACCTCAGCCCAGTTGAGTAGGTTTACTATGACATGACTATCGTCTAGATTTCATAATTCTTCAAAAATTGTCGAAAATTCCGCTCATTTGGAGTGAAGTTGACAACAAAAATAAACATGGCGCCCTCCACAAAGTGGTTCAGACCATGCTCACAAAGAGGCGATAACTCATGTCAGGAAATCCACTATTCTGGGATATTACAGCAGACTATTTCTGGTACACAAACCCATGAAACGGTAGCGACCAGTGATAGTTTTAAGTATGTTAAACAACCTTTTACATGTACCGACATTCAAGATGGAAACAGCCGAATCTATCAGGAAGTCGATTCGAAAGGGGGAGTGGGTCACCTCGATAGACCTCACAGACGCTTATTTTCATGTTCCAATACATCCACAATCTCAAAAATATCTGAGATTTCAAACAAAAAAGGGGTTTTCCAATTTCGGGCACTCCCTTTTGGAGTCGCAACAGCTCCCCTAGAGTTTACTCGCATTGTGAAAGAGGTAAAACTCATAGCTCAAGCCAGGAACCTCAGAATCCATCAATATCTGGACGACTGGCTTCTTCGGTCACCAACAGAAGAACAATGTCTCAAAGATTAAAAAAGTTTAGTGAAATTGGTCCAAGAACTAGGCTGGCTCATCAATTTTCAAAAGTCGGAATTGGTTCCCACACAAAAACTAGATTTTCTGGGCTATCACTTCGATCTTCAGAGGGGTCTGGTATTTCCAACCCAAAAGAAACTCGATCGGTTAAACATTCAGACTGTTTCCATCAGAAGATCATTAGTCTTGACTCCAAGAAAGCTCATGTCGCTCATAGGGACATTAGCTTCCTTAGAAAAAACAGTACCTCTGGGAAGGTTACACATGAGACCTTTTCAGTGGTACCTAAGGTCACACTGGAAATTTCCCCAGTCACTGGACAAAAGGATCCCAGTAACAGGGAATTTTCTGAATCATCTCAAATGGTGGGAGAATCTTCAGAATCTTATGGCAGGTGCTCCTATACATCCTCATATTCACAACACACTGGTATTCACAGATGCCTCCCAAAAAGGCTGGGAAGCTCACTTGAACAAAATAGTTCTCAGTGGCCTCTGGTCAAACAAGGAGGCTCAGCTTCACATCAATGTATTGGAGCTAAAAGCTGTTCTCCTAGCCCTAAAGGGGTTTCAGGAGCACTTGCAAGGTCAAAGAGTGCTCATCTGTTCAGACAACAGTACAGTAGTATCTTATCTGAACAAAGAAGGAGGCACCCATTCCATAGAAATGTGTGCTCTTATCTGGAGAATTCTGGCATTCACAAATTCCAGAAGGATCCAGATAAGAGCAAGACATGTACCTGGATCCCTAAATGTGATAGCAGACTCCCTATCAAGAGGGGACAAGGTCATACAAACAGAGTGGTCCCTTCACCAACAGATATTCAACCAAATTTGCAAAGTTTGGCACACACCAATGGTAGACCTGTTTGCAACTCATCTAAATTACAAACTTCCAATTTATGTATCTCCTGTCCCATACAAAAAGGCTTGGAAAATAGATGCATTGAATATCTGGTGGGAAGGCCTAGACGGCTATGTCTTCTATCCAGTAGCCATCCTGCCACAAGTAATTCAAAAAATAATAACATACCCATGCAGGATGATAGTACTGGCCCCAGGGTGGCCAGGGATGCCATGGTTTTGGGATCTGGTGGATCTCTCGACCAGGGTACCCCTACAGCTCCCTCACTGGAAGACACTTCTGAAACAACCACATTCCAACAGGTTCCACAACAACGTGGAGTACCTGAATCTACATGTGTGGCTTCTGGATTCCAGGAATCCAATTCTGGAAGATTCTCATCTGAGGTGGCAGAAAGAATTAAGGCACCTCAGAGGGAATCCTCATGAAAAGTCTATCAATCAAGGTGGGCCATTTATGGGCAATGGTGCTCACAGAATAAGGTGGACATCACCTCAGCAACTGTTCCCCAGGTAGCAGAATTTTTTAAAACTACCTGTTCACAGTCAAAAAATCTCAAACCAGCTACAATCACTGGTTACAGAACAGCAATTGCTGATGCTTTGGGTTCACAGGGTGAACTCATCTCAAAAAGTCTAGAACTGAATAGACTTATTGCCAACTTCACCAGGGATAGACCTAAACCAAATAGGTCCATACCTACATGGGACCTCTCCTTGGTCCTCCTAGTTAGACAAAACCTCCCTTTGAGCCTTTGTCTGAGGCTCCTTTGAAGTGGCTAACTTACAAGACAGTGTTCCTGTTGGCTTTAGGTAAAAGAAGGAGTGAGATTCATGCATGGACTCACTCTTCTGTCTCTTCAAGGAGAAATTGGTCAGAAGTTACTGTCTCTCCTTCTCCTGCATTCCTGGCTTAAAACCAATTGGCTTCGGATGGCCCTGATTCCATTAAGCCAGTAGTGATACCAGCCCTTACTACCATGTTGGACAGCTCACTGGTGGAGGACAAGTCACTTTGCCAGTTAGGGCCCTCAAGGTCTATTTAGAGAAGACCAAATTCATTGGAAAGGGCAAGGCCCTGCTCTTTGTATCCCTTAGGGAGGGTTATTCTAAGGATATCACGAGGATAACCATCTCCCAGTGGATCAAACACACCATTCAAACTTGCTATCAGTCTTCAGATATGGCTGATCAACAGGTCACTCAGGTTAGAGCTCATGATGTTAGAGCTATGGCTGCATCACTTGCTTTTAAAGGAGGTATCTCCTTAGAGCAGGTCTTGAGCTCCTGTTACTGGAAGTTCCACAATACCTTCACAAACTTTTATTTGAAGGATATTTGTTGGGAAAATGATGATATTTTTAAAGTTAGGTCCCATTGTGTCTGCACAGCATATAGTAAACAATTGAGACTTAATAATATAATCAGCATTTATGTTTTCAGGATGTATGGAATGGGACTGGAATGTACTAGGACTTTGATTTTTGGAATAAGAATATGGATAAGAATTCATGTTATGGCTGCTTGGCTTGAGGGACAGCTGCACTCTGACTGTTGTAGTTCTATTCAACTGGGCACAGCTGACCTTTGACCCCTGCACTACTGTATAGACAAGGTGGAGGGATTCATGCATATTATTTGATGTACAGTACAGCATGCTGCTTTCATAAGTAGGTGAGTACTTTACAGCTACTTTATTACAATTACTTTTCACTTTAGCAGTACTTGTAATGACTATGACAGTAATAATGATACTAGTATTCCTATATGTAGTATATTGCAGTGTTTGTAGTATAACATATTGTGTTTACGCATTTTTTGTATCTGTATAACCTAAAGAACTCTCCTATAGCACTTGACAGTCCTCAGAAGTCTACCCACCATGGACCTCAGGGCTGCATTCAAGCATCTGTTGGGATTATGTAAGTATGTTTTTATGCAATAAAATTGGTTAATTTTATTGTAATTGTAATTTTTATAAATAAAAATACTTACATAATCCCAACAGGGAGAGTCCCACCCTCCTCCCCTCTACCATCTTCTGAGGGGTAGGGTCAAAATTAGAATGACAACTTACAGTGGAGATATAACCTCCAGCAGGTGCCCGCTGGGGTTTACGTGTGTACTTTCAGTAAAAAAAATGGCGAGACACATTGTCTGTGTCCTTGACCGAACGGTAGGTCACGTAAGCATCTGTTGGGATTATGTAAGTATTTTTATTTATAAAAATTCCAATTACAATAAAATTAACCAAGTTAACCATATAGATATAAAAGACAAATTTACCTTTAACTCTTGTATCAGAAATCTACTTATATTTTTTATATTGAGAACTATGATTTATAGCTCACCCACCATGTCTCCCATAAATCTTATTTTACAAATTTGAAGCTTATTTCACAACCTTCAGCTTTTCACCTGAAATGTCTCATCCTTAATAATTGTTGATCTCTGATTTTTCTTATTTGATGTTCCTCAGAATCTGTTTAAGGTGTCTTGGAATCTGGGGGCTGGTACATCCATACTTCAACCCAGTAACTGTCTTTAGATAGAGATTAAATACTATTAGAGTTAGAATTACCTAGTGTTGATTACTCTGCAAATAGACGCAACAGAAACTGAGCCAACTATATGTCTTGAAAGTGTCATGTATACATAAAAGTCTTAACTAACTGTATGTAACACGAGTCAACGAAATCCCATGCATTCAGCATCAATTTCTACCATAAATGAGGCAGAAATTAAAACACGTGATTCAAATAATTTTGGCACATAGTGAATCAGAAGTTAGCATGGAACAGTGTTGTGTGGTGTATTAATCACGGACACTCCCATTATAAATTTGGTATTAAAGTAAGGGGCATGAATTAGAAAATATATGGTATATGTAATGATCATTATTTATCTTCATTTATAGGTCATTGTTTAAGATGTATAATGAAAAAGCCATGCATGGGGATTATATGTCTTTATGATGAGATACAGTTTATTTTGGATCACAAAAAAGTATTCATCTGGTGGCTCTACATATGAAAGCATGTGGACAGTAGCAGTTTTATAGATGGCAGACACCACATGACTAATTTAATAAATTTGTTTGGGTTCTGCAAATCTATTTAGAATTTCTCCCTCAGAAAAGGTTATTGCCTTCTCTGTTAGGATTTTCATTTGTAAATCTATCATAACACATTTTAACAGTCTTGGTAAATGACAATATTCTATTCAAAAACACTATTAAACATCTTGAAAGTGATTGGGTGCTAATGAGTTTTCTGCTTGTTGCTGTTGTGGTATATGCATATTGTTATATAAAAACAATAAATTGATATCTATTATTCTGGGTTTAACTCAACTTTAATCTAAAGATTCGACTTTGTGGCTGTCTCTTCCCTTGTTATATAGATTATTCTGATATAGTTTGAACAATACAGGATAAGTATTTCTTAAATATTTGTGTCTTGTGAGTTTTCCGCGTTTCAACTCAGATTTTTTTTTATTGTAGTAAAAATGTCTTCCCACCAAACGAGTGCAAAGCCCAGATCATATAAATACCGTCACTTCTGTTTCCTCTTCGATACTCACAATTATTGCCCCACATGCAGGGAATCTGGCAAAGGAGACGAGCCCTGAGTCACAAATCAGTCTCCATGCTATATTTGTGCAAGTTTCTCTGAGGAACAACAAATTAAAATTAAACATAGACGTCGGTACGTCAGGAAACAGAAGCCATCGGATCCTTGTAATACTAGCAAGGAAGATGATCTGGACCTACTGGGTGACGATGTGGAGGCGTTTTCTGACTCAAGCAGACCTTGAGGGTGCTGCTGAAAATTTATCCCGGGGTAGTCAATTTAACATCCAACTTTAACAACAAATGGGGGTTTTTAGGCGTCCATGCTGGAAGCGATGAAGACACCAAATGCACTCCATTAAAAAAGCCTCCGAGTCGGATGTAGTTCAGATGTCCGACTCTTCACCTAAAGCTGGACCAAGTAAACAGCCTGACCCATTACGACTCGGACTTCAATTTCCATGACTCGGGCATCCGACCACTCGGATGCTTAACCAATGGACACAGACCATTATGGACCTCCACTTCCTCCAAAGTCCACTCAAAGTGTCCAGTCCGAGCATGCTTCCAGGCACTCGGATCATCATTCCGAGTCGCCCCAACCTAAAAGGGTGTGTTCAAAAGACAAAAAACTTTCTGACAAAAGGAAACATAAGGTCTGGGCAAAGAATTATTCTCAGTCATCTTCTTCGTCCCAATTAAAAAGTGTACAAAACCTCAACAACAGGCTCCTCCCGAGCCTGAACATCAGGATAGCACAGATCCAGTCTTCTACAGGGAGGTAGACATGTCTGACCTCCCTTCACAATATTCTGAGGAAGTGGAAACTTTTTTTTTTTTTTTTTTTTTTTTTTTTTTTTTATTTATTTATTTTTAACATATTTGATAGTATACAGTGACAATACATAAGGTTCTTATACTGACAAATTATGAAGAAAACAAGAAAATAACAGATGTTTTCATGAGAACATTTGACATAAGCTCATACATACATTTCACAAAAAATTAACCATCAACTGTATTATTAGAAACAATGAAAAAACAAATAGAAAAAAGTGACATCAGACCTGTACACACAGGAAATTTAAACTGACAGTGTAAATGAAAGTTTTCACACTATATTGAAAATGTTAATCCAATGGTCCCACATATTCATAAAGCTTGTTTCGTTCAAATTCACCTTGGCTAAAGCCCTCTGTTCATCAAAAATCTTTCTTATTTCTTTTTGTAAAAAGTAAATGTTTAACATGAAGCCCTTATTTGAACACCAATAAATATATTTTTTGGTTACTAGTATAACAAAATTTATAGGCCAATAATCTTTGTTTCTCTCAATATATCCAAGTATTTTCATGGAATCCGTTATCCTTAATTTTATCCCAACTTTATTGGAGATCCACGATTCTATATTCTGCCAAATAGGTATAACTTTAGAACAATGACAAAAAAGATGAAAAATTGTTTCTTTTTGGTCCTTACAAAACACACACACATCACTCTCTGTCGATTTAATTTTTCTAAGAAAATACCTAGTTGGTAAAATGCCAAAAATTATTCTGTACTGAAACCATATTATTGAATTATCTTTAATCGACTTAAAACAACTATGAAATACATTTTTCCATGCTTCATCATCATGTTTGCTTAACATATTTTCCCATTTATTTCTCATGGATAATTCAACATTTTTACAATTGTTAAATAGAATTCTGTAATAAATTTTACATCCTTTTTCTGGTAATAAAAACTGCCTGATGGAAAGAGGGACATAAGGTCTCTGAATGTGAAAGTTTCCATTTTTTTTATATTTTGCAATAAATTTATTTACAAGGGTATTCACTCTGTGATATTCTAAAAAATTGATTTTCAACCCAAATGTCTTTTCAATTTTCTGAAGTGTCATTATATCTCCAGTTGACTCAACGATATCTCCAATCAATGAAATCCCCTTATTGTACCATTTTGGAAAAAAGAGAGGTTCTCCTGACAATTGTGTATTATACCAAATACAAGATTGCAAAATTTCAAAATTATTTCTAGGTGTTTTACTCTTGCAAAATTTACTCCAGCCCTCAAAGACTGACTTCCAGAATTTATTTTCAAAAGCAATCTTTTTTGAAATTGCCCATTCACCACCTAATTTATATACCCTATCTAAGCTGCCATACATCTCGTGGAAAAGGGTACTCCACTGTGTGTTTGGTTGGAGAAATTTTCTTTTTAGCCAATTTATTTTTAAACTCTTTTCAAAACTGTAAATATCAATCATTTTTAATCCACCTTCAAAATAATCTTTGCAAGTAGTTATCCTTTTAATTTTGTCAGGTTTATCATCCCAGAGAAAGCCAAAAAGAAGATCATTGACTAATTTCAAAAAGTTTGGTGGTGTAGGTAGGACAGTTAAGAGATGTATAACCTTTGATATAATATTGGTTTTAATCAGAGTAATTTTTCCAACTGGTGTAAGATGTCTATTTTTCCATTTTTTTCAGTGGAAACTTTTAGGCAAATTCTGGATCTCCCTAATCCAAGGGAGACCTTGCCTAGGTCCTCTACCACTGTGCTAGGCCTGGACGATGAGAAAGGCCACAGGAGCTTAGGCCAAGAGGCCCTTCTGCTATGCTCCCTTTAAACCCCATTCTCATGCTCTTGGGAAGTTTGAACAAGATTTCTTGGCCTCTAATTTACCTGAGGGTAAATATATAAAACCTCCGGTTTCAACAGCCAAATACTACAAGGTGGGACAACCTTGTTTTGAAGATAAGCTTCAAGAACTCAATACAGATTTTGCTAAAATCTGTATTTCCCCAAAGCCCTCTGGGCAAGGTTCCCCTACAAGTTCTTAAGGAAATTGAACATCAAGCTAGGCAGAATCTATACCATCAATTTTACAACTACTTTCGCTAGGACTGCCTCTTCCTGTAACACTGTTATGGAGAAGTGTCAGCACAGTATCAAGGCTACCTTCAAAAGGGTCAAGAGCCAAATTCAAAAGGGTGCCGATCCCGAAAGAGCTGTCAGACGTGGTTATGATAACGCCTGTGATTATTTTGAAATCATAAATAAGAGAATTCTTATTCAACAGAGAGTTTTAGCCTGCCTCAGCAAATCTGTAGCCCACATACTCCAGAGGGAGCTGTATACTATGGGCAACACTGGCCTTCTGAGACGAGAGGCCGAAATGACCCTTCTTCAACCATATCTAGGGGACTCAAGACGTCAAGAACTGAGAAACTCGGCCTTCTCTCCTCTCTTCAAGTCTCAGTTAGTGAAGGATGGAGAAGACTTCCTCCTTAGAAAAGGCACCCCTAAAGACTCTCAGGGTTTTAGACCCTACCAAAACAAGCCTTTTCTTGGTCCCCATCACAATAAGAAAAGAGGCTCCTACAGGAAACACCCCTATGGGGGCAATTCCTCTCAAAGCAGTAACCAATCGTTTTCCTCAGGTAGGGGGAAATCAAACTCAAGAGGGGGTCGTTTTCACCCCACTCAAGGGGACAAGGGCATGGAAACCCCTCCTCCCAATGACTTTTTTCAAGCCTCCTCAGTCCACCAGTAGGAGGTCGCCTCCGTTCTTTCAGAAGAGACTGGCTCACAAACAAATGATCAAACAACATATTAAACATTATCCCCAATGGCTACGTTCTTCCATTCATCTCAAAACCAAATTTAGTCAGAGCCCCACTGATTCGATCAGGTTACAAGGCCCTTCAAAAAGAACTAGCTCTGACCTCTTGTATCCAGTCTCTTCTGTCAAAGAACGCAATAGAAAGGGTAGAAAATGTAAAATCTCTCGGGTTTTACAGTCGCCTGTTTCTTGTACCCAAGCCTCACCAAAGGTGGAGGCCAGTAATAGACCTAAGCAGGCTCAACACCTTCCTACTTGTAGAAAGGTTCAAAGTGGAAACACCAGAGTCCATCAGGGCCTCTCTGATTCCAGGGGAATGGGTGTCGTCGATAGACCTATCAGACGCCTACCTTCACATCCCCATCCACCCAAACTCAAGGAAGTACCTAAGGTTTTGCCACAGGTCACAAGTGTTTCAGTTCACTTCCCTTCCCTTCGGACTAGCCATGGCCCCTCAGGTCTTTACAATGATTGTCAAAGAGGTGAAGCTGATGGCCCTATCAAAGGGAATCAGACTTAACCAGTACCTGGACGACTGGCTGATCAGGGCCCAGTCTCAGGAAGAAGCACAAGTAAACACTCAGACAGTGGTTGACCTAGCTCAGTGGATAATAAATCAGGAGAAGTCCGAACTAAAACCTACTCAAGTGTTTTCGTTCGTAGGCTACGAATACCATCTAGATTCAGCCCTTGTAAAACCCACTCAAGAGAGATGGCTCAAACTTCAGGATTTGATCCTATGACTCAAGTCAAAACATGTTTTGACTGCAAGATGTTTGATGTCACTAATTGGGTTGCTTGCCTCAATGGAGAAAATTGTCCCAGAGGGACACCTTCACATGAGGCCCTTTCAGTTCCACCTCAAGGAGCACTTGAGATTTCCTCAGTCGTTGGACAGGGGGCCACGGTGGCAGAGTGGTAACACTCTTGCCTCCCACCTCTGAAGCCGGGGTTCGATCCCTGTCATGGCCTGAAGTGGGAAAGCTGGTAGTTGCTTGCCGTTGGTCGGCAGTTTACAGTACAGAACCCTAGCGAACTCTATGTACTGGTTTCCTCTGCCCTTCCAACTACCCGTTGTGATATGACCTGTACAGTGTTGAAAGCGACGTAAAACCCCAAATAAACAAATCAGTCGTAGAATGGTGGCAGAATCCCACAAACATGATGAAAGGTGCAGACCTTCATCCCAAAGACCACAGTATCCAACTCTTTACAGACGCCTCAAACGAAGGCTGGGGTGCTCACTTAGAGCAAACCCCCACAAAAGGTCTGTGGTCAGATAGGGAAAAAGGTGGTTTCTCTGGCCCTTCAAAGGTTCAAGGACCAGTGTCAAAACCAAACAGTGTTGGTTGCTACAGACAACTCAACAGTAGTAGCCTACATAAACAAACAAGGAGGAACCCACTCAACAGAGATGTGCAAAGTTCCACTATACGTGTCTCCAGTCCCAGACCAAAATGCTTGGGACATAGATGCTCTGAACATAAACTGGTGGGGTCTCACTGCTTATGCTTACCCTCCCCCAGCTCTCCTTCACAGGGTGAGCCAAAAAATCAGGCAATGCAGTTGCCTGATCATTGTAATAGCCCCAGGCTGGCCAGGGATGCCCTGGTTTTGGGACCTAGTGCAGCTCTCAATAGAGATCCCACTTCAACTTCCAGTGTCAAGAACTCTTCTCAAACAGTCCCAGAATTGTGTGTTCCACAGCAGTCCACAGCATCTCAACCTCCAGGCCTGGTGTCTAGGAGTGGACAGCTCCAAGAACAAGGCTTCTCTGTGGAGGTCGCAGAGAGAATTGCTGCCCCTCAGAGATCGTCAACAAGGACCATCTACAAGTCAAAGTGGGCACTATTTGAAAAATGGTGCAGAGAAAATTCGGTGGATTTCTCCACTCCCTCTGTAAAGCAAGTCTCTTTGGGCCCAACATGGCTCCATGTCTCTCAAAGTTCAGACCTTAACAGGTTACTCTCCAGTTTTCACAGGGATCGTCCCAAAAGTTCCAGGAATCTTCCTAAGTGGAACCTTTCTGTTGTTCTCAATGAGCTCACAAAAGCACCTTTTGAGCCTATGAAAGACACACACCTCAAACATCTTGCTCTCAAAACTGCTTTCTTGCTAGCTTTGGCCTCCGGCAAGCGCTGCAGAAAAATCCATGACTGGGTTGCAAAGTATCTAGTCTAAGCCAATGGGAAAAGGTTGCTTTGTTCCCCTCTTCAGATTTCATAGCCAAAAACCAACTAGCAAGAGAAGGTTCTCAAAGTGTGTCTCCGGTGACTATTCCTGCTCTAACTACCATTGTAGATAGACAATTCAAAGAAGACAGGACCTTGTGTCCAGTACGGGCCCTGAGGTACTATTTGGATCAGACCAAAGACCTAAGAGGGTCTCGATCCCTTCTCTTTATCGCCTAAGGACAGACATCAGACCCACTACACTCTCTTCTTGGCTAAAACAAACTATTTTACTTTGTTATAAACAAGCAGATCAACAAGCCTTGGACCTGGTCCAAGTCAAAGCGCATGACATTAGGGCCTTCGCGGCCTCTAAGGCCTTTTACGGTGGGGTATCAGTGGACCAAATCATGCAAGCGTGTCACTCGAAAGCTCACAACATATTTACAAATTTTTACCCAAAAGACCTTACTTGGTAAGACGACAACAAGATGTATCTGGGACCAGTAGTAGCGGCACAACAAGTCCTAGACCCTTCCCCTCAGCATACTCATCTTCGGGAAGAAAAGAGGGAGGGTCACACCCACTGCAGCCAAGTCTTCAGGAGTCTAATCCCAGGGTCTAGGTATTGGTTACCTCTTCAAGATGTTTTACGGTAAGGTCTCTTATCTATCTTTATGTTTTTAACTGTATATTGTATTTAGTGTTTATCAATGTACCATGGCAAAATTGATGAAATTCAAGCCTAGGGCTGGTATTCATGGCAGTGATGCCCTTGGGGGCTACTATCTTGAGTGAGCATGGCAGCACTCTTTTCTCTCAAAACATCCAGACAGTACCCATGCTGTCATTCATTAAAATTTTGGTTTTTAGCTACTTACAGGCCAGACCTTTAGAACTGGGGCTCTGTAACCGGGTCTCAGACTGGTAATTTGGCAATAATTTGGTATATTTTTTTATTCTAAGTTCAAGAAAAATGGACAAAATACTTCCAGTCTCAGCTGTAATCCCGCCACCGGGCGGTTGCATTCCGTCCCACATGGTAAGCTTGTGTAGCGCAATAAAATTGAAAATTTTAATTACTTAAATGTAGCTTTTATAAGCTAAAAAAAGGGCTGTCGGGGTATTGTTTTCACCCATGGTGTCCGGATCGGCGGGCGGCTGGAAAAAGTTTGTCCAGGCTGTATCTCAGAAACCGTAAGGTGTAGGAAGTTGATACTTGGTAGGGACATTGGTTAGCATGTGTAGGTGTGCAACGTCATGGTCTGACCTTGCCGTAGTGACCTTGAGTTTGAAAATCTTGTCCGGGCTATATCTCCGAAACTGTAAGGTGTAGGAAGTTGATACTTGGTAGGGATATTGGTTAGGCGGTGTAGGTGTGCAATGTCATGGTGTGACCTTGATTTGACCTTGCTGTAGTGGCCTTGACCTATAAAATCTTGTCCGGGCTATATCTCGGGACACTGTAAGGTGTAGGAAGTTGATACTTGGTAGGGACATTGGTTAGGAGGTGTAGGTGTGCAACGTCATGGTCTAACCTTGATTTGACCTTGTCGTAGTGACCTTGACCTATAAAATCTTGTCCGGGCTATATATATATCGGAAACCGTAAGGTGTAGGTAGTTGATACTTGGTAGGGACATTGGTTGGGGGTGTAGGTGTGCAATGTCATGGTCTGACCAGGATTTGACCTTTGACCTTGCCATAGTAACCTTGACCTATAAAATCTTGTCCAGGCTATATCTCGGAAACTGTGAGGTGTAGGAAGTTGATACTTACTAGGGACATTGGTTAGGGGTTGTAGGTGTGCAGCATCATGGTGACCTTGTCATAGTGACCTTGACCTTGTTTTTAGTGCACTGATTAATGTTGTCATCTAGCTGTTGAATTGTCTTGTTTTAATACTTTATCTTAACATACATTTTCTTTCTCTTAGATGTTATTTTCTCTACTTAAACATTGTTTGGAGCTTTATATAACTGACAATGGCCTCAAAGTATCCCCGTCTTTGTACTGTTTCACTACTTCTATATCTTATGGTGTTGAAATTGTTTCCCCAGGCTGTGGGGTACAGGCATCTCTGATGGTATTTATTTTTTCAAGTAAACTTGGCACATATATTAGTATTTGTTGAAGGAATATCCTGACTTAAACTGTCTATCTATCCCTAAACTGTTAATATTAATGGAGTTATGGTCTACTTAAAGCCATAAAATTGGAATAAAACCCTCTGGCTCCTTTGTTTTTCCATTCTTTTAAAATCTAACTATCACTAATGTTGTAGTAGATCAAAGGAAGACTGGCTTCCTTAAGATTTAAATCTTAACAATGTCATGGTCATCTTAAACTTAAAATGTAGAGTTTTTAGCCTAAAATCAGTTCGTATTTAAATTTACTCGGCACATTTATAAAGGTTGGCAAAAGGGACATTATTATTTAAAATGTTCACCTTAAAGTCCAAATATGAATGCAGTTATGGCCACCTTGCAGAGAGTAACAGGATTTTTAGCCTCCAGCTATCTTGTTCATATAACCTCGGTTAAACTTTGGACACTTATAAAGAGACACACTACCTTACAAAACACAATAAAGGTCACATTCTGCTTACAGTCGGATACCGCATGAGCAGAAACAGTGCGACAGAGCAATTTGGACAAAATTTTTAGCCCGCAGGTTAAATGCATCTGACTCAGTTTGCTAAAAATCTTTTCCCGCCAAAAATTTTGGCGGTCATCTTGAATTTCTGCGTAAAACCCAAAAGAACACTAGATTGGGCCAACTCGGCGCCAACATATCCCCAGACAGGTCATCACTCACGCCACAGGTTTTGATCGGGAATTTTTTAAAACATAATTACCCATTATTATATGAACTTCAGCACATCAATCTACTCTGTTTATATCTCCCCAAGGAAGATGGTGTATCCCCAGACGCCGAATACATAACTCAAATTATATTTTCAATCTTCCTGCAATGATAACTCTAAACCTATTTTCAAAGTATTTAAATGATTGATGATTGAATGTCCATTCTAAAATAATAATCCCAAAAGAGCATATCTGTTTCTATATTTGTTGACAAATAAAATATTATTTTTAACTCAACTCATCATATTTTTCAATCTTCCTTCAAAGTATTTAAATGATTGATGATTCAATGTCCATTCTAAAATTCATAATCCCAAAAGCGCATATCTGTTTCTATATTTGTTCACAAATAAAATATTATTTAAAAAAAAATTATTTATATTATCATTTTATTATATTATTTTTAGAATTTGCAAATTGTTTTCAGTTATTCATTTCCTCTATACCTATATATGTGGTCCATATATATGCAACCTAAATATGTGACACAATCTCAGTTCTGACTCCCCTTTGTGTTATATGTAATGAAGCCCACCACCTCCCACCCCCACCCCTCTCCCCTTCTCCACACCTCTCTCACTATTACACAAGATCTGCAACCCCATTGAGTTCTTTGTTTCTCATCTGATATCATTAAATACCTTTGTTTATTTAGTGTCACTCAATATAGCTGGAGGTCCCAGAGGTGGGTGGGGGGAATCCGGGTGGGGGATGTGGGTTGAGCATAAATGGTAAACAAACAATCTATATAAAAGGGGTACTCAAATACAAAAAGAATTGAGAATTTTAAGTATGTGATTATCAACTGAAATGAGTTCATAACTGTAGGAGCTGTGCCAAAATTAACTGAGGCAAGTTGAATAAAACTGGGCTAGTTGAGGGTTAAAAATCCCCTAGTTTTACTACATAAGGATATAATTTCATTAATATTGGGACTTAAAGCTCACTTAAAGTGTCCATTTTGTCTACTTGAATATGTTTAACCAGTTTCATTTTAAAAAGTGAAAAACTCAGCAAGCAGAGGTATAACACACAAAAATAAGTTCTTAAAAGACTTAAAGATAGCCATAACATGATTAATATTCAAAATTTAAATAGACAGGCATTTCCTTTTAAAAATTCAAAGATTTCAGCTCTATAACCCACATAGTTTGACAGTTACTGGGCTTTAAAGTGGCATAATATCCATAAATTGGGTTTCTGTGGGCATTTTACAATTGTTAAAGAGACCTTAGCAATTAAACTACAGATCTGAAACTTTTTGGGGGACATACATAACAAACAAAAATTATATATAATACAGTTTAAGACTTGTCACACTAAGCATTTCCAAATAACAGGGCAAAATACGGAAAAAATGTCAAAAAAGGCACTTGGGCGAGTGTCTATGGCCCTCATACACAGGTTAAATGTCTACTAAAAACCTTGATTTTCGGCATATGTAAAAAGGACATAATAATGCATTCCCAGATGGGATTTCAGCTCCATCAATCACATAGTTTAACAGTTACAGGGCTTAAAGGTGGTAAAAAGTCCAAATATTGGGTCATTGTGGGCCTTTTAGATATCTCGATGTGGCTTTCAAATTAAAGCTTCAGACTTAAAATTTGTTACATACTAAGATTACACATAGAATATGTATCTAATAAAGTTTGAAACTTCTCAGACTTACCATTTCCAAGTTACAGAGCAAAATATGTGAAAAATGTCTTAAAAGGGTCACTCAGGTGGGTGTTTAAGGTCCTCATACACAGGTTAAATGTCTACTTGAAGCCTTGATTTTTGGCACATGTAAAAAGAACATAATAATGTATTCCCAGATGAGATTTCAGCTCTATCAGTCACATAGTTTAACAGTCACAGGCCTTAAAATTGGCAAAAAGTCCAAATACTGGGTCTTTATAGGGCCTTCTAGAGACCTAAATGTGGCCTTCAAATTAAAGCTTCAGACTTAAAATTTGTCACATACTAAGATTACACATAGAATATGCATCTAATACAGTTTGAAACTTCTTAGACTTACCATTTCCAAGTTACAGGGAAAAATATGTGAAAAATGTCGAAAAATGGTCACTCGGGTGGGGATTTATGGTCCTCATACACAGGTTAAATGTCTTCTTAAAGCCTTAATTTTTGGCACATATAAAAATAACATACTAATATCTTCTCAGATAGGATTTGAGCTCTATCAGTCACATAGTTTGACAGTCACAGGGCTTAAAAGTAGAAAAAGTCCAAATATTGGGTCTTTGGGAGCCTTTTAGAGACCTCAATTTGACCTTCAAAATTAAAGCTTCAGACTTAAAATCTGTTACATACTAAGATTACACACAGAATATATATCTAATACAGTTTGAAACTTCTCAGACTTACCATTTCCAAGTTACAGGGAAAAAGATGTGAAAAATGTCTTATAAGGGTCACTCGGGTGGGTGTTTATGGTCCTGATACACAGGTTAACTGTCTATTAAAGGCCTAAATGTTGGGGCACATATAAGAAAACACATAGATATATTCCCAGATGATATTTAACTTAGATGAGAGACATAGTTTGAAAGCTACAGTGCTTGAAAGTGGCAAAAAGTGCATAAATTGGGTCTCTGTGGGCACTTTTGAGACCTTAAGTCGACCCCTTTGGGTAAACCTACAGCCCTAAAATTTTCTACAGACAAGGATTACATATCAAAGTTATACCTAGCGCAGTTTGAGACTCATCAGAATTACCACTTCCAAATTATAGGGCAAAATATGTGAAAAGTATAGCAAAAAATCCCTAAGTGGGGGTATTTATGGGCCTCAAACACAATTTTCTCCTCAACTTAAAGTCGTGATTTTCGGCACATGTACTAAGAACATATTAATGTGTTGTCAGGTAAAATTTCAGCCAGCTGAGCATCATAGTTTGTGACCTACAGGGCTCTAAGTGGCCAAAAGTGCAATTTCTGACCTTAAGGTGGCCATAAGTTCTTTTTTACTGGGAGTTTAAGGTCACCTTAAAATAGGGATCTTCCTTTGGGCACCCTTAACATGTGTACCAAGTTTGAAAAAAAAATATTAATTTGTTTTTGAGTTATCGCGTCCACAAGGAAATTTCTACGGCGGCGGCGGCGGCGGCGGCGGCGGCGGCGGCGGCGGCGGCGCGACGGACCTGAATCCAATATATCCCCGACTTTCGTCTGGGGATATAATTAATCTCAGAAATGGTGCAAGATAGAGTGATTTTGACCAAATTTTTGGGCCACAGGGTATACGCAGAGTTATCTGGCACTTTTTCAAGATGGCATTTTCCTGCCAATTTTTGCAGGCAGGTTGAATTTTAGCAAAAATAGAAAAAAACATAAACAGATCAAGATAATCATTTCAGGAAATCATTAATTCTCATTGAGACACTTTGTGCAATGCAAAAACAATTTCTCTTGTAAAGCAATACTCTAGTTTGGTCAGTATTGAGAAAAACTCAAGGCAAATAAACATTACCTTAGAGAGTTTATGATTTAAACTAACTATTACCTTAACTGTGACATCGGATATTTAAGAGGTAATAAGAGATGCAAACCAGTGTATGACATGGTACAGACACAGTATCTCTGTGGTTTGAGTCAATGCATGGTAAGGGATGTCGGTGAACCTTTGGGCCTTTATCTGGCTAGTGCTTATCTGGGTATATGAGCGAAGAATTTCAACTCAGCACAAAATATGTAAAATAATAAGTTGACCATCTAGCGAAATAGTATTGGAGACAAAAAGTTTAGCTTTGTAAGTTTTATGTTAACTGATCAGGTGCTTATTTGGCACTCTTCAAAAAGTCCTGTAAAAGGTCTGTTCATTGGTTGTTCCACTTGTGAAATTTATGCATAAGTTGCACTCGTGTAAATGCAAGTTTCAACAAACAAGACCAAATAATTTCTCATTCCAATTATGACAAATAACTTAGTCAAGTGGTAGTGAGTACAGAACTTTGTCCATTCTTGTGATCTTTAATAGATATTCGCTCCTAATAGTGGGTGGGTTGGAGGTAGTTCAAACTGTGGTATAAGCTTAGTATAGGACGGATCCGTCTGTAATCAAAATGTGAGCAATTACAGTAGTGATTTGCTAACTTCTTACATTCGAGATTATGGAACGGCTAACAGCTGATGGCCATTAGATTAAGTTAAAGAATCTTGGCATGATATGACCATTACAGTTTTGCAAATGTGATATTGTACCTAAATAGATCAAAGTGAATTCTCTCTTGTATTTTGAAAAATGTAATACTTAAAATGTTCTAATACTAGTATGTCTGTAACTTTATATTGAAACAAATAGCTTTATATATTTCTAATTTATTTAAATTTGCAAAGCTGTTTCACATTTTAAATATATAAATGATATTGTAAAATACATACTTTGCTGATATAAGATAAATAACATTAATGTATATTAACACAAAGAATAAACACTGCTGCTGTATGAACAGTACGATATTTGAGACATATCAGTCTGAAGTCTTAGATTTAGAACTTTATTTTTATAATGGTGTCTTTCATTCTGAAAAAATGTACATAATGTACATGTGTGTAAAAACAGAATAAAGAAGATTTTTTATAAGGGGTGATTTTGATGTTGGCCTCATATTGTTAAAGTATGAATTAAACAAGGATAAAATTGTTTTGATGTACATGCACGAGCTGGAAAACAATCAGAAGCACAAATAGTGCACTCGAGCAGTGCTCAAACCATAACAGTCTGGAGACACAAAAAAATAAAATAACACTGGTCTCTGGGACTTGTGCTTAAAAATGTTATTTTGTGCTAATTATGTGTCAAAACAGCATCCTGAAAAGGGTCAACAACAGTCACAGGAGTCAGAGTTAGAAACTGGAAATATACTACTGATGTGGAATTTGTGCTAGACATTAGACCTTAGAGAAGACATGTAAAAAGATACAAATAACACTTCCTGGGACAGTTCAGCAAAATACATATATCTTTCATACTAAGATAGATAACAACATTAAAAGGGCTGTACAGCTATACTCTAATAAAGACAAATAGCAGTGTACAAAGTTATTCCAAAGGATTCATGTTTTTCTTGTTCTTGACAAAATACCACAACAGAGTAAGTCTTCATTTAATTAATTGTATCCACCAGAAACATCTGGTGGATACTTTGGTTTTAACGTTCGCTATGCACCACTGCTGCCCGTAGAGATTTTCGACATTAACACTCTCAGTGGAAAACTACACCAGCTAGCTTCACTAAGTTTGCAGGATATCTTCATTAGTGGGTAAGCTCCTCTGCAACTGAAATGAGTCTCATTCTGAAAAGCAAGATGACTGCCCTGGGCATTTCTTTGAAAATTATCTACCTTTTACTACTGGCTGGTTCTTGTAACTAAAAGGTTGAATCTCTTCATAGGTGATATGTATAACCGATATACATGTCCTCTATAAGCATACAGACATTTGACATTGAAGCTCTTCATTCAAGGTCATCCACAGAGTGCCAAAATACCCCACTTAGCGGACTTTGAAAGTGCCTATATCTCCCTCAGTATTGGTCCTAGTGTGTTGGGATATGAAACCAACCTGTAGGCAATCATGGGCTTAGAGTCTTCTGATGTGGTTAGGTTTGACCTTGGGGCCCCTCCTTCAGGGTCAAATATGGGTATCCAAATTTAAAAGTGCTTATACCTCACTGTTGGCCCTAGAGATTTGGAGATTGGGAATGTCAAACCAACCTAAGGAAATCATGTGCTGGGAATCTTCTGATGTGGTCACATTTGACGTTGGGCCTCTCCTTCAAGGTCAAACAAAGGTAGGCAAACTTAAAAGTGCCTATATCTGCCTTATTATTGTTCCTAGGAGTATGAAATGAGAAACCAACTAATAGAAAATCATGGACTAGGAATCTTCTGATGTTGTCAGATTTGGCCTTGGGTCCCTCGTTCAAGGTGAACTGAGGGTAACCAAACTTCAAAGTGCTTATAACACACTTATTATTGCTTCTAGAGATTTGGGATGTAAAACAGACCTACAAGGAAATCATGGACTAGGAATCTTCTGATGCCTTTGGTGATAGTCCAACTGCTGACTGGCTTTGGTGAGTTGTCTCTCCAGTGGATACAATTTGCATCGGTTCTTCGATGCACTAGGTCTAGTTAAAAGAAATCCAAAATTTTCTTTTGAAAATTGCATTATCAATTAGCACACAAAAATGAATTTTACTTTAGTTTTGTTATTGTATGACACAAATATGACTTGAGTTTTCTAAATCAGAAATATAAATCTGGAATGACAATTTAAAGTGAGTACATTGCTCTAATAACCTTTAATACCAAAACACTGAGTTGTCTAACTGAAAACATTTGTGCAGATTATGATAGAATTCAACTCCAAATCAACTATACAAATTGACAAGTAATCGACAGTAATCTGGTCAATCAATGGAAAAATTAACCAGTCGGTTTTAGCCACTACATGAAATGACTGGATGTTTTATATACTGTACTTATCCGTATAAGCGCCCTGGGGGCAATGCATTTTTCCAAAGGTGGGGGGGGGGGGGGGGGGGGGGAACTATTACTGATAAAAAAATCAACTCTCAAGTCCAGTAGTAATGGGCGATAATGGACACTTACAGCCTTGATCTCGCTTGTCAGCAAGTATAATGGTGGGAGAGCTTAAAATAGTAGCAAAAGAAACCTTAAATCTGAAGACATTATACGCTTTTATCTCACATTTGTAGATTTTAATGAGCCTGTGATCAAAACTGCCATGTTTTGTTTTGATTTTTTTAATTTCCAGTAATCAGTGTACAATTGGGGCAGTACTAAAATGCAATTTTTTTTTGGAATCTCTGAATCGCAAAAACTGCTGGCTGTTGAGAAGGTTATAAAACCCCAGACTATGAACTTTGCAAAGGCAGACAGGGGCCAATTAATAGGGAGGGGGCGTTTATATGGATAAATACGGTAGGTCATTTAACACACAATATGGTAGGTCATTTAACACACAACACATGAATGTTTTACTCATATAGTGTGTGAAACATACACATTTTATTATTTAGATATATACAGCTAATTAATACAGAATTGTTTTTAATTTGCTACATTCTAATACAAGTCTATTACAAGACACCTAGAAACACTAAAATTACTTCGCTATATATTTTTAGATTGTAAAAAATTGTAAGTATTATAAAAAATATAAAAATCTATGTCAAAATATTGCAATATAATGTGTGAAGTCATATAGTTTATATCTTAAACCACTCAAAACAAACAGGCAACATAACACTAACCATTCAACTAAATATTTGATCAGTAATAAAGTGGCATTATATATAAATACAAGAACAAAATTATCCAAGTGACATAAGGTCCCAATAAGACAAATCAATACAATCGAGTCTGAAAGATAAGGTGGTTTTGTCTTCTCAGTTTATTTTCATTTTCTATATGAGCAGTTGATATGTACTGTTTGTTACACCTAGTTATATTGATTATTGGTTTCTTGTGGCTGGTTAAAATTCAGTTAAATATTATGGGAAAAATTTGTACAGGGATTTGTTGATTGTCTTTTCAATTTATTGTTTTTCATATTTTGTAAGAAATGGCCTCTTGCAAATATTGGGGTTTGTTCGTCTAATACAATGATTCTTCCCTCCATCACAAAATGAGTGTCCAATGCTGCCAATTTTCACTGTCCACATATCTTGCATTTTGGTCTAGTGATGAGGGTTGAAAACAGTACACCCCTGTCACTAATGTTAGATGATAATACAGAAGAGATTGCCATATCTGTTTGGGTCATGAATATACATTGGTATATATAAACTGAGGTTAATTTATTGCAATTGTTGACATTTTGAGGTAATGTAAAAAAATCAGACAGGTTAGTGACCACAAGTATAACATAAGTACCATGTAACTATGACTAACATCAGTGACACGTGTACTGGTCACAATCTGAAAAGTTTTTAATTGTCCCTCAATTATGTCAATTTTTGATACAAAATGTAAAATATGCAGAAATAAGAGTAATTAGATTATGTGGGTTATGTTGCCTAATATAAATTATTATCCAGTTTTGTTGCATTGTTATGAAGTCACACTAGTGCCATAATGTTAGACATTTTTGAAAGATTACAACTATAGTTCAAATCTCTATTTGAGTTGCATGCTAAAACAGGGTTTATTAATCAAATATAAACTACTGTTGTTGCCTTTCAACTAGTACTTTTAGTTCCAAAAGAAAACTATTTTCTTTCCTTATTTGTGGACAGATTTTGCAATGAATATGAAGAGAAGCACCATTTAAATAGCCAGATGAAAACTGTTCTACTTGGTTGTATTATTTAAGTTATCATGTTAGTTTTAAGGGAAATTATTGTAGATTCTTATGCTTGTTGCTTCAAAGAACTTTGTTCACTATGGTTCACTAATGGCCAAACACATTCCACCAAAATTTAGGTATTGAAAACTGAATTTACGCAATGGCATTATGCACATTAAACATTTATAGTTATGTATTCAAGTTCAAAATCTAATTTGAAGACATCAAGTTTTAGTTTTTCCCCCCATTTATTTGAAAAAAAAGTGTGTCTATGTATGCCCCAAGACATATACTACCTGTCACACGTCCAAACATCACTTAACTGTTTACAATTCACTGCTAAAATACAACTATTTCCTGTGATGGGTGTTCCAAATTTTTTTTTGCAGTTCCCACATCCAATCAGAACCCCTTGAAGACATTTACAATCTGAAAAGACTGACACTATAAAGACTGGAAGTGCGCAGACTACACAAAACAATGTAGTGCACAGATTTTTGCGTCCATTTATCTGAAGCAATAAATGGACGATGGCCAATAATACAGAACCAAACAATACAGACAAAAATATAGTGCAATAAATAGTTGTATAAAAAATCATATTAACAATAATATTTATGGATTAATAAAAGAAACCGGTCTTTGTAATAGAAATAAAGTCCTCATGTTCGTACTGTATGACCTCCATAAAGGACAGAACTTCTGGTACAATGGACTCATGCTGCTGTGCTCATCCATTATCCACCAGAAGTACCGTCCTTTTATAGGGGTCATGGAGTACTCACCCTCGGACTTTATTTCTACATTATATCAAATTGGATTCACATTTAACTTAATACATTTACAATCTTAATGTATATAATAAATTTTGCGTTATATTTTTCCATCAATCAAAATAGGAGTGACATTAATACATTTACAATCTTAAAATAATGATTACATTTTGCATCATACGTTTGCATCATATTTTATGGAACACCTTTGTGCAATATTAAAGGATTAACTACAATTTATAAACTGTTTTGAGTACTTATCACACTCTTGGATGTTTGTTACTGAAAGTGCCAGTTTTTCTCAGTGCAGTTCCCTTTTTAATATCACTCAACAATGTGGTTCTCTCCGAGGTCGCCATATTCTCAGTCACTTCCTGTGTCCTTGACCTCTCTCTCTCAGGGTATGGATTTTGCTTTGAGGTGCCTGCGAAAACCTCACCCTCCAGAGGGTGGCTTTTTTCCGATTCTGAGAGCACTGGGGTGAGGGGTAGAAGCTTCGGAGAAGATTTACGTGTTTTTGAACTGGATGCAACACTGCTACTAAAACTGCTCTTACTGCTGATAGAGGCCTGAGATTCAGACCTTTTCCTGTAAACAGTAGAACCTCTATTGTATGACTTTACATCACTGAAATATTTGATTTCAATAACAAGTTTTAATGCATTTATGCTGTTGTCAGATACATGGAACCAGTCCTTGTGCATGAAGACTTAGAATATCCCAGTTAAATATAACTTACATAACTGTCTCTTCAGACAAGGCTATCCCTCTTCCTAGTCACTGCACCTGATCCACTCCCATTATAGTTATGACCTACATTTTGGAATATGTGTTTTCTCTAGGTGGGCCTCTGTCATTTAGAGGATGTTTCTCATAAATTTAGAGTGTAACTAGAAATAGGCCGCCCTGTTGATAGTAGATGCGAATAGAAACAGGATAGCATAGAAGAACACACATTATCATGTGTAATGTCCACCCATGAACCTTTTGCCCAAATTGTACAGTAGTCTTACAAGACCCTGTTTCATTTGTAAAATATATCAATGATGCTTAAATATTTGTTAGTGTAGATGTAAATTATTTCAGCTTCATGCCTTTTTGCATTGGTTGGGTTGAAAATTTTGACGAAATCACTCTATCTTGCACGGTTAAGAAGATAGAAGCAAATTCCTGTTTTTCTATTTTTGGCAAAAATTTGAAAATTCAAAATGGCCGCCATTTTTGGGAAAAGGAAATTTTTTTGAAAATTGCCAAGAGTACATTTCTTAGATACCCTATGGGTCGAAAATTTCAACGAAATAACTCTATTTGGCACGGTTAAGGCCAGTTTGTGTTTTTCCATTTTGGGCAAAAATTCGAAAATTCAAAATGGCTGCCATTTTTGGGGAGGGGAAATTTTTTTGAAAATTGCAAAGATTACATTCCCTAGATACCCTGTGGGTTGAAAATTTCGACGAAATCGCTCTATCTCGCATGGTTAAGGAGATAGAAGCAAATTTGTCTTTTGCCATTTTTGACAAAAATTTGAAAATTCAAAATGGCCGCCATTTTAGGGGAGGGGAAATTTTTTTTTAAATTGCCAAGAATACAATGCTGAAATACCTGTGGGTCGAAAATTTTGACGAAATCGCTCTATCTCGCACGGTTAAGGAGATAGAAGCAAATTTGTGTTTTGCCATTTTTGGCAAAAATTCGAAAATTCAAAATGGCCGCCATTTTTGGGGAGGGGAAAATTTTTTGGAAAATTGCAAAGATTGCATTCCTTAGATACCCAGTGGGTCGAAAATTTTGACGAAATCGCTCTATCTCGCACGGTTAAGGAGATAGAAGCAAATTTGTGTTTTGCCATTTTTGGCAAAAATTCGAAAATTCAAAATGGCCGCCATTTTTGGGGAGGGGAAAATTTTGTAAAAATTACCAAGAGTACAATGCTCAGATACCCTGTGGGTCGAAAATTTTGACGAAATCGCTCTATCTAGCACGGTTAAGGAGATAGAAGCAAATTTGTGTTTTGCCATTTTTGGCAAAAATTCGAAAATTCAAAATGGCCGCCATTTTTGGGGAGGGGAAAATTTTTGGAAAATTGCAAAGATTGCATTCCTTAGATACCCTGTGGGTGGAAAATTTCAACAAAATCACTCTATCTCGCATGGTTAAGGAGATAGAAGCAAATTAGTGTTTTGCCATTTTTGGCAAAAATTGGAAAATTCAAAATGGTCGCCATTTTTGGGGAGGGGAAAATTTTTTTTAAATTACCAAGAGTACAATGCTCATATACCCTGTGGGTCGAAAATTTTGACGAAATCGCTCTATCTCGCACGGTTACGGAGATAGAAGCAGATTGGTGTTTTGCCATTTTTGGCAAAAATTCGAAAATTCAAAATGGCCGCCATTTTTGGGGAGGGGAAAATTTTTGGAAAATTGCAAAGATTGCATTCCTTAGATACCCTGTGGGTCGAAAATTTCGACGAAATCGCTCTATCTCGCACGGTTAAGGAGATAGAAGCAAATTTGTGTTTTGCCATTTTTGGCAAAAATTCGAAAATTCAAAATGGCCGCCATTTTTGGGGAGGGGAAAATTTTTGGAAAATTGCAAAGATTGCATTCCTTAGATACCCTGTGGGTCGAAAATTTCGACGAAATCGCTCTATCTCGCACGGTTAAGGAGATAGAAGCAAATTTGTGTTTTGCCATTTTTGGCAAAAATTCGAAAATTCAAAATGGCCGCCATTTTTGGGGAGGTGAAAATTTTTGGAAAATTGCAAATATTGCATTCCTTAGATAATCTGTGGGTCGAAAATTTCGACGAAATCGCTCTATCTCGCACGGTTAAGGTAGAAGCAAATTTGTGTTTTGCCATTTTTGGCAAAAATTCGAAAATTCAAAATGGCCGCCATTTTTGGGGAGGGGAAATTTTTTTAAAAATTACCAAGAGTACAATGCTCAGATACCCTGTGGGTCGAAAATTTTGACGAAATCGCTCTATCTGGCACGGTTAAGGAGATAGAAGGAAATTTGTGTTTTGCCATTTTTGGCAAAAATTCGAAAATTCAAAATGGCCGCCATTTTTGGGGAGGGGAAAATTTTTGGAAAATTGCAAAGATTGCATTCCTTAGATACCCTGTGGGTTGAAAATTTCGACGAAATCACTCTATCTCGCACGGTTAAGGAGATAGAAGCAAATTAGTGTTTTGCCATTTTTGGCAAAAATTCGAAAATTCAAAATGGCCGCCATTTTTGGGGAGGGGAAAATTTTTTAAAAATTACCAAGAGTGCAATGCTCAGATACCCTGTGGGTCGAAAATTTTGACGAAATCGCTCTATCTGGCACGGTTAAGGAGATAGAAGGAAATTTGTGTTTTGCCATTTTTGGCAAAAATTCGAAAATTCAAAATGGCCGCCATTTTTGGGGAGGGGAAAATTTTTGGAAAATTGCAAAGATTGCATTCCTTAGATACCCTGTGGGTTGAAAATTTCGACGAAATCACTCTATCTCGCACGGTTAAGGAGATAGAAGCAAATTAGTGTTTTGCCATTTTTGGCAAAAATTCGAAAATTCAAAATGGCCGCCATTTTTGGGGAGGGGAAAATTTTTTAAAAATTACCAAGAGTGCAATGCTCAGATACCCTGTGGGTCGAAAATTTTGACGAAATCGCTCTATCTGGCACGGTTAAGGAGATAGAAGGAAATTTGTGTTTTGCCATTTTTGGCAAAAATTCGAAAATTCAAAATGGCCGCCATTTTTGGGGAGGGGAAAATTTTTTGAAAATTGCAAAGATTGCATTCCTTAGATACCCTGTGGGTCGAAAATTTCGACGAAATCGCTCTATCTCGCACGGTTAAGGAGATAGAAGCAAATTTGTGTTTTGCCATTTTTGGCAAAAATTCGAAAATTCAAAATGGCTGCCATTTTTGGGGAGGGGAAAATTTTTGGAAAATTGCAAATATTGCATTCCTTAGATAATCTGTGGGTCGAAAATTTCGACAAAATCGCTCTATCTCGCACGGTTAAGGTAGAAGCAAATTTGTGTTTTGCCATTTTTGGCAAAAATTCGAAAATTCAAAATGGCCGCCATTTTTGGGGAGGGGAAAATTTTTTAAAAATTACCAAGAGTACAATGCTCAGATACCCTGTGGGTCGAAAATTTTGACGAAATCGCTCTATCTGGCACGGTTAAGGAGATAGAAGGAAATTTGTGTTTTGCCATTTTTGGCAAAAATTCGAAAATTCAAAATGGCCGCCATTTTTGGGGAGGGGAAAATTTTTGGAAAATTGCAAAGATTGCATTCCTTAGATACCCTGTGGGTGGAAAATTTCGACGAAATCACTCTATCTCGCACGGTTAAGGAGATAGAAGCAAATTAGTGTTTTGCCATTTTTGGCAAAAATTCGAAAATTCAAAATGGCCGCCATTTTTGGGGAGGGGAAAATTTTTTTAAAATTACCAAGAGTGCAATGCTCAGATACCCTGTGGGTCGAAAATTTTGACGAAATCGCTCTATCTGGCACGGTTAAGGAGATAGAAGCAAATTTGTGTTTTGCCATTTTTGGCAAAAATTCGAAAATTCAAAATGGCCGCCATTTTTGGGGAGGGGAAAATTTTTGGAAAATTGCAAAGATTGCATTCCTTAGATACCCTGTGGGTCGAAAATTTCGACGAAATCACTCTATCTCGCACGGTTAAGGAGATAGAAGCAAATTTGTGTTTTGCCATTTTTGGCAAAAATTGGAAAATTCAAAATGGCCGCCATTTTTGGGGAGGGGAAAATTTTTTGAAAATTGCAGATTGCATTCCTTAAATACCCTGTGGGTCGAAAATTTCGACGAAATCGCTCTATCTCACACGGTTAAGGAGATAGAAGCAAATTTGTGTTTTGCCATTTTTGGCAAAAATTCGAAAATTCAAAATGGCCGCCATTTTTGGGGAGGGGAAAATTTTTTGAAAATTACAAATATTACATTCCTTAGATACCCTGTGGGTCGAAAATTTCGACGAAATCGCTCTATCTCTTACGGTTTCTGAGATATTAGCAAATTACTCAAAAGTAGTACTGAAAATACACAATGAAGTACCTAAATGGCTATTACTCATGTACTGACAAAGCTATCAGTCCCAAATGCAATACCAAGCAAGCTATGGACATAACAATCTTGTATTCAAAATTGTAGTAAAATATCTTTAATTATTTTGGCTTAAATGCACGGAAACCAATGGGTACTGAAAATAGCTGTACTTAAGTATTACTCAGTAAGCAAAAGAGGTACAACAGCCAAAAGCAATCCCAAGCAAGCTACTGACCCAATAAGCCTGCATACCAAATTTGGTGACAATAGCTCTAATACTTTTCCTTTAAATGAGCGGAAACCATGCGTGACGCCGGACATCGGACGCCGGACATCGGACGGCGAAAAAAGCAAAAATAATATATCCACCCCCCAGGGGGGTGGACATAATAAAAGCTTCTATTATGATCAACAAAACATCATCCACTGGCTGTTGAACAGGGTGTAAAACCCTCAATTTGACCTTTTAAACATCATCCAAATTCATGCTTGATTTAGTAATACTTACAACAAAATCAAGCCACAATTCAGAAAGGTAAAATAAATCACTGTTAAATCATTCTTAAATTTTACATGGTGTGTATATTCAGAAGGGTAGACAAAATAATGCCTTGGACTTTTCACTGCACTGGTTGCAAACTTTGAATCCTCATTTATTCATGACATTTTTCTTTCAGCACATTGCTAACTTTTTAACTTCAAGGGCAATGTATGAATACCCAGCAAAAATAGGTGAGAAGCAAGCGTGTTCCAATAACACTGACCAACATCCATTTACAGCTTTATGTTAAATATACACCAAATTAAGGCTCACACATAAAGTATAATCCATAGTGCTGTTATTCAGATATTCAATTTTATTATGTCATTTCTAAGCTCCTAAAATTTCACATTCCAACTGTATCAATACTGCATTACGGCTTCAATCTTTCACACTTTCTGATTTCTGAACAAATTTATCCCAACATGTTTTGCTAAAAGAGTTACATTATGACAGCAATAAGTAAAAGTTTCACCACAAAGAAAAGATTCATCAAAATGCGTTACCTGCTTTCATCAGTATTTGGCACAGATGGCTTTTTCTTGACTGGAAAAGCTTTTTTGATGCTCTTCAGCATAGATTTGATAGCTGGAGGCTGAACACTCTGTAAATAATTGGAAATATATAGCTAAACAGAAACTATTAAGTATGAAGATGAGGCATCTAACACATTCAAAATGTTAAAATATATTTTAAAACAACATAGGTAACATTACAACTGTCTTAAGCAGAATTACATTAATTAAAATAAGTCATTACCTGGATTACCGAGTAGGTCTCCATTTCCTTCAGTTTTACATGCTTAAAGAACACATGCTGGCTTAACTGAAAACAAAGATTATTTCAATTATTATTGTTACATACAAGGGACCTTTGTTTTTCTGTGTTTGGTTAATGGCTCTTAAACCAATAAAAAAAGCTTCGGTTTGTTTGGTACCTGGGTCATCTGACTGCTATGGCAAGAAGATATATATTCTGCTGATATTTGTGGCTTTGTGATTATCCATTTTTCTACTGATGTTCTGGAAACTTGGCCACAGGTTTATATGAAAAACTCTCATTAGCTGCCCGATATAGACAAAGATCACTTGTCAATTTTCTTGCCACAGCTTATTTAATGAAGATAACAGACTGGACTGCAATATACAGAATCCGAATTAAACCAATACTGCTGCATTCTAAGGGACCAGAACACACTTCAAATTTACCATTCCTGTAGGATGAACTTTAATGAAAACTTAATATTCTTTTTCATTTAATTCTAACAATACTAATTAAATGAGGTATATATGACATTATTTTTCAAAATTCCTTCTATGCTGAACTGTTGCATATGTAACAGTTTTGTGCACATCTTCTGGAAGTGGCATTACAAGACTTTCAAGGCAATAGATACCATCCATGCTTAAAAGAGCCACAGTTTGATTTAGAACACAAACCTTTTTAATGCTAGGGTATTCATTTGCTTGACTGCTGAATATGTACTGGAGAATCTACAAATAGTTATAACAGTATCAAAAATAGCATCGGAGATGCCCGTACCCCACAGCCTGGGAAAAGATTGGGATACTTTTAGAGCAGTGTCAGTTATGTTTAATTAGATAAAATAACTTTGAAGAGAAAGAAAATGTATGTAAAAATAAAGTATTAAAACAAGACATTTCAATAACAAGATGACAGCATTAATCAGTGTACTAAAACTAAGGTCACACCATGATGCACACCTACACCCCCTAACCAATGTCCCTACCAAGTGTCAACCTTCTATACCTTTTGGAGCCAAGAAATAGCCCAGAAAAGATTTTAAAACTCATGGTCACTATGACAAGGTCAAAGGTCAAATCAAGATCACACCATGATGTTGCACACCTACAACCCCCAACCAATGTTCTACCAAGTATCAACTTCCTACACCTTACGATTTCCAGGATGTAGCCTGGACAAGATTTTATATGTCAAGGTCACTACGGCAAGGTCAAATCAAGGTCACACCATGATGTTGCACACCTACAACCCCTAACCAATGTCCCTACAAAGTATCAACTTCCTACACCTTACAGTTTCTGAGATACAGCGTAGACAAACTTTTTCGGGCAACCTGACCGCCCATCCAGACACCATGGGTGAAAACAATACCCCAACAACCCTTAAGGGCTGTGGGGTAAAAAGAACATGCCATGATAAAATATTTTCAGAAAAGAAGAATAAGATTAAAAAAACTAGACCAAGGACGCACTGAGGCCTAATGCAAGATGTGTCCAAAGGAAAAGTAGGACCACTACTGGAGTATTGCTTTCTGAAAGGAAGACAATTGTTTTTTTCCACAGCAAAAACAAAGCATCCCAAAATAAATGTGTTTTTGCATTTTATGCAGAAATTCAAGATGGCGGGCAAAATGGCAGAAAAAGTATTTTGGACAAACAGACAAAGATGCCTTTGAGCATCTAGGCTAAACAAATCACCTGAAATCACTCTATCAACAAAACCATTTTTTTTTTTGGAAAAGTATACATATAAGTCTATTACATACTCTAGACCAAAAATTCAGCTGAAATTACTCTATCTCAAAATATTTCTGAGATATTAATAATTTTCATTTTTATGATTCCAGCCATCTATATAACGAACCTACATGCAAAATTTCATGCAAATATGTTAAGTTCTTTTTAAATTATCATCTCAACAAGTACACCCCTCAAAATTTCATATTTTCAGTCATGTGACTTCTCTAATCGGTCAAAATGTCATGACACCATATTCACAAAATTTTCCTAGGGTTACTGCATGCACAATGCCAAATTTGAAGAGAATCCCCCCGAGTGGTTGCTTAGATATAGCTTGTTGAAAAAGTGGTAGAAGATGGCCCCTTCTACATGAATTTTCTCCTATATATATAAACAAATAAATCTTAACTATCACCATACTATGATATTTGGTTTGGTCTTTTACAGAAATGCTTTACTCTTTTCGTATCTGAAGTTGTGTGCTTCTGCCCTAGTATCCAAAATGACCCACACACTGGCTTTTAAGGTAGCATTTGTAACAGTAAACAAGTATACCAGCTTTAGTTTTTGAGCAGATTTTTTCCATTTTAAATAATGGTACATATTGATAGACATTATGTTTCACCATATCAGTGATAAGCAAACAAAATAAAATATTGGATCTTAAAATTCATTGTGATTTTTGAAAACAGTATGATGACTTGTATACAGTCTGCTGAATAGTCATACCTCTACAACTTGAGGTGTGTGTATGAGGACGTAGTGTCTCGACTCAGGAACAGCAGTATCCAGCTGAAAGCCTGTCACCATCTCATACAGCAAGTGTCCTGTGTAATACATGCAATAATCTAACCTTATCACACTTTTTACAATGCATAATTTCTATCTTAAGGGTGTAAAAGATGAAAACACATATTCGGCTCAAATATTTGGAGTTTTAGCACACACAAAAATATGTGCAGCAACATCCAATTCTAATGAACGGCTAGCAGCCGACACCCCTATATGATATGCTAGCTTTCCTTCAGCACTGCAGAATTAAACATCTTGGTATACTGAAATATATTATTTAAAGTATTATGTACAAGGACATTATGAATTATGTAAAACACTTGTGGTGTGTGTTTTGACAACTTAAAGTGTCTGTAAGCTCTTCACCCTGGATTTTCCTCCAGTATAGTAAAATGCTGCTCCCTTGGTGGCATAGGGGTCAAAACAACTTTCTAGACTCTACTTGATACAAGAGAAGACAGGTCACACCAGTCCACAGATAATTCACTAATCTAATCAGGACATGGTATTACAAGTGATATTTATGAATCATGGCAGTGAATAACAGGCCAAAAGACCCACCTCATTGGTCATACGATTGATCTGGATGCTCCACACAAAAATCTGCTGACTCTCTCGAGTTTAAAATAAAAGTGAAACAAAGGTATAAATTTTGGGGACCAGGCACATGAAATTTGGAAGAAAAAAAACCAGTCTGGTCCGCATTTAAGTAGAAACTGACTAGAAGTACCTGTAAACAAAATATGGCTGCTGGTGAAGTACCGGTAAATATAAGGAAAGTATGTCAAAAACAAAAGATAGGTTTGTACCCAGTTTCCCAACATAAGCTGGCCCGTCATATTTTAAGCATTTCTAATATTTTCCAAGGTTTAGGATTATCCTGACAGGAAACTGCCCTGCCCAGTAAAAGCATCATCACTAAAATAGCATCAGAGATGCCCGTACCCCACAGCCTAGGGAAATATTTTCAACACCATGAGATACAGAAGTACTGTACCAGTACAAACTTCAGGATACTTTCAGAGCACTGTCAGTTATATAAAGGTCCAAACAATGTTTAAATGGAGAAATAATGTTTAAAAGAAAGATAATGTGTATAAAGATGAAGTATTAAAACAAGATAATTCAATAACAAGATGACAGCATTAATCAGTAAACTAAAATTCAACACTCTTTATCTACATCTGCATGGCCGAATTATGGTTTAGATGGTTTAAATATTACCATGCATACAGAAGTGGTAATACATTTAATGAATGCTTATTGTGGTGTTGGAGCAAAATCTGTGGCTCACTTGATGAAATTCTATCTCTTACAATGGGAAGTTATGAAAGTAAAATTCTTAATAAATTCTAATATGACTTTTGCTTAATCTGCATCAAAAGACAGACCCAAAGGTCCATGAAGATTTTAAAGGTCAAGGTCACTACAACAAGGTAAAAGGTTGAACTAAGGTCACACCATGATAATACACACCTATAGCCCCTAACCAATGTCCCTACCAAGTATCAACTTTCTACACCTTACGGTTTCCGAGATATAGCCCTGACAAGATTTTATAGGTCAAGGTCACTATGGCAAGGTCAAAGGTCAAATCAAGGTCACACCATGATGCTGCACACCTACACCCCCTAACCAATGTCTCTACCAAATATCAACTTCCTACACCTTACAGTTTCCGAGATATAGCCCGGACAAGATTTTATAGGTCAAGGTCACTACGGCAAGGTCAAAGGTCAAATCAAGGTCAGATCATGACATTGCACAACTACACCCCCTAACCAATGTCCCTACCAAGTATCAACTTCCTATACCTTGCGGTTTCCGAGATATAGCCCGGACAAGATTTTATAGGTCACTACGGCAAGGTCAAAGGTCAAATCCTGGTCAGACCATGACGTGGCAAACCTACACAGCCTAACCAATGTCCCTACCAAATATCAACTTCCTACACCTTACGGTTTCCGAGATATAGCCCAGACAAGATTTTATAGGTCAAGGTCACTATGGCAAGGTCAAAGGTCAAATCAAGGTCAGACCATGACGTTGCACACCTACACCCCCTAACCAATATCCCTACCAAGTATCAACTTCCTACACCTTACGGTTTCTGAGATATAGCCCGGACAAGATTTTATAGGTCAAGGTCACTACGGCAAGGTCAAAGGTCAAATCAAGGTCAGACCATGACACTGCACACCTACACCCCCTAACAAATGTCCCTACCAAATATCAACTTCCTACACCTTACGGTTTCCGAGATATAGCCCGGACAAGATTTTATAGGTCAAGGTCACTACGGCAAAGTCAAAGGTCAAATTAAGGTCACACCATGACGTTGCACACCTACACCCCCTAACCAATGTCCCTACCAAATATCAACTTCCTACACCTTACGGTTTCTGAGATATAGCCCGGACAAGATTTTATAGGTCAAAGTCACTACGGCAAGGTCAAATCAAGGTCACACCATGACGTTGGACACCTGCACCCCCTAACCAATGTCTCTACCAAATATCAACTTCCCACAACTTACAGTTGCCGAGATATAGCCCGGACAAGATTTTATAGGTCAAGGTCACTACGGCAAGGTCAAAGGTCAAATCAAGGTCACACCATGACGTTGCACACCTGCACCCCCTAACCAATGTCCCTACCAAATATCAACTTTCCACACCTTACAGTTTCCGAGACATAGCCCGGACAACATTTTATAGGTCAAGGTCACTACAGCAAGGTCAAAGGTCAAATCAAGGTCAGACCATGGCGTTGCACACCTACACCCCCTAACCAATATCCCCACCAAGTATCAACTTCCTACACCTTACGGTTTCCGAGATATAGCCTGGACAAGATTTTATAGGTCAAGGTCACTACGGCAAGGTCAAAGGTCAAATCAAGGTCAGACTATGATGTTGTACAACTACACCCCTTAACCAATGTCCCTACCAAGTATCAACTTCCTACACCTTACAGTTTCCGAGATATAGCCCGGACAAGATTTTCAAACTCAAGGTCACTACGGCAAGGTCAAAGGTCAAATCAAGGTCAGACCATGACGTTGCACACCTACACCCCCTAACCAATGTCCCTACCAAGTATCAACTTCCTACACCTTACGGTTTCTGAGATACAGCCCGGACAAACTATTTCCCGCCGCCTGCCCACCCGCCCGCCCGGACGCCCGCCCGCCCATCCGGACACCATGGGTGAAAACAATACCCCGACAGCCCTTACGGGCTGTGGGGTAAAAAAGTATTCAACTATAGTGAGCAACTACAGAGGGTTATAAGCCAATGTTATTAAGTTACTTTATACTGTTATGGTTCAAGATGTGAAGTCTCTTCCATTTATCTACAGCTTACAATATTCTACTATATGGCCAATATGAGGAACAGCGAAATTATTTGCCCTAAAAGTCATTTCTGTCAAAAGACACAGATAGATACAGAACAAGAGATTACTGAACAAAACAAAATATCAAGTGAATTCATACCAAAACAGATGACATCAAAAAGCCTCATGTCAGTCTTAATGTACCGTTTCAGAAGCTGTTGTAACTTCAGTGGCATAGACAAAAGAGTGCCTTCATAGCCACAGAGTCTGAAATATAATATATCTATTAGATACTGATAACATGCTGGTGGTTTACAGCCTGTTAATTATGAGCTTTTTTATGAGCCATTATTTGTGATGATATACTCCAATATATCACAGGTCCTGTGTTACTTGGTGTGATAACTCAGCACATGCCTTGAATTGGCACAAACAGGAATTATATAATAAATGTAAATTTCAAAACTTTTGCAAACTGGCTATGATTGGTTGTGAACAAATTTAGAGCACAGATTTCAGCTTGAAACTGTGTTGTTAATGTTTAAAAAATCACTCTGAAAATATAATTAGTTGACAATTTTTCTGTAAGGTCTACATAAAAGCTGTGTTGACTTCAATGCATATTTTAATGAAAAGAAAATTACATAATATTTGACAAAAGAAGCTCAACTAAACAATTTGTGTTTGAGTTTTGCTGCATGTGGGCGGCAGGCTGTCACACTGAAGTTTACTGAGACTGGGTGACTCCTTACCTGCAGGTGTTATCAACCACCATCACATTTCCACTGTGCAAGTGCCCAAAGAAAGGAAACCCCTTGTCTTTCAGAAACAGTAATGCCTGCAAAAATCCAAGTGCCACAACAGTTCTCTATTCATTCACTATTACAGTGCCACACATTCAAATTCTTCTTCTAAGTTATCCTACTTACTGAAACCATAATCACATACTGCATCAGGTTGGCAGGTAGACAGTATACAGTAACATGTGACACTTTTGTGTTTTCACTTCAAGTGAAGGTTATATCACAACAAGCTGTTATAGGAGGAATGCTTTGCACGAATGTGGAATGATCTCTGCACCTTAAACCACCATTAGCAATAATATTTTACAATTTGTACTTAACTTCAGGTCATGAAACAACCTCAGAGGTGGTAGGAGTCTGACAATCACACAACAAAATTTTACTTGTAGATACAGCATTTGAGATCAGGTTGGAATCACACAAGTTTTACTTGTAGATACAACATTTGGGATCAGGTTGCAATCTCACAACAAAATGTTACTTGTAGATACAACATTTGGGTTCACGTTGGAATCACACAAGTTTTACTTGTAGATACAGCGTTTGGGTTCAGGTTGGAATGAATGTAATCTCTAGGTTTTATACACTTGTGAAAAAGTTAAATAACACTTGGAACTCATTGGAATTTACAATCTTGAGAATATTTTGAATAAAATGCTTCAAGTCTTAAAGCAATGGGCATAGTAATTTTGCTTGTAAATTTAAAAGACGGCCTATTTCTGTTACTTGGGAGCTTCAATTTCCGTCCATTGGACAGCTGTGTATACATTCATAGCTGCAGCGATTACCTGCAGTATTTGTTTACCATACAGCCTGACTGTGGGAAGTTCTAGAGGTTGACCTTTGTCCCCATACTTCATACCCCAGCTGTCAAGACAACGTGCCTGTAAAGACACAACAGTGGCAGATGCAGACTCTGTTTCACTGGACTTAGTAGCCTGTATTTAGGTACACCTATTACTGAAGACAGTTGTGTGGCTCTATCATAAGGAAATATGACATTTTTGAAAGGGTAAGTTAAAATTACCCATTACTAAATGTATTACTGTGGATATTGGAGAGTCTACTGAACCACAAAAAAAATACTTTTAGACAGAAATGTCAGTTGGTATAGATAAAAATGATTCATTGTTTGCTCTCATATTATTGTAACACTTGGGAGTGGATATAATCAGCATAAATATAACACTAGATGTAATATGACATAGCATCAAGATAAACTGCAAAATGCAAAACCTTAAGTCTAGACATCACATGTAACACTTGTAGTACAGATATAAGTGCAGTATAGATGTGTTCAAAATACAACACAATACAGCATAAATCAAGAATCTAGTACTTCCACTATAGTTATGATTGCAATTCTATAATTACACTGCAGATAAGATTGTCATAATACATACAGTAGCTTAAAACATCTAAAAATGACATAGTGCACAAAGGGTGAGGGTTTAAACAGTCTTAATAATATTGAAATACTTGTATTTTAGATATTATGAGCAAAATTCACATACATTACTGTAATACCACTCACAGCATGGACAAAGAAATATGAAATTCTCCACTTAAAATTCACCACTGGAAATCCCCCTTGTAACAATCCCATTATCAACAATCTTATCACATTGGCAATCTCTGTGACAAAAATTCTACCATATATTGAATCAGTTTCAGAATTTCAGTTTATTTTGGTTTTTGTGCTATATTTTGATAATAATTACTCCAGCGATAAATTTCACATTACTTGTTCTGAGAATACTGACTGTGTATATATGATCCCTGAGAGAACCTCCTCTGTTGTAAGGGTAGATTGTGACCATGTGTTCCACATCCATCTGAAACGCCAGCTCTCTTAGTGGATGGATGTATGGATGCTGCAAACAGTGACAACAAGATGATGGTCAGATGAAGGGCAAACAAAAGGCAAGAAACTGGGTTTTAAATTTCTTGCAATAAGTTAATTTTGTATCAAAAATGATCTCTGTGCATCCCATATATTGTATTCAGCAGGATTCAAACCCACAACACCACACAACCACTGCAGACTCCTCTGGAGATAACAAGTGTACAGATAAGATCATGTACTGAGATTTCTATATCGATAGCTGCTGATTTCATTATGATCCAAACTGAAGTGTCAATCCACAATTATTCCTCAAAAGAAAACAGCTTTTGTTTTTGAAAAGGAATTGTCTACAAAACTGGTGCAACAGAAATAGTTACAAGAAATCACTAGAATTGTACTTAACATTACCAGATCAGATTTAGATTGAAACTGATGAAATTCGAAAGCACACACATTATACTGGACTGATATGAAATACATGTATTTGGTTGACTGGCAGTATTTTTGCAGATCCACATCGTCTCTTTAGGGGACCAAGCCAAACCAAAATATGACCCAGATCCCATGTATAGTTTTTGAATGATGTGCTATTTTGTGTGCATAATTATGAGGCTTTCAATAAACTAGTGTTATTAGATGTCCAGAAACAGGAAAATTTAAACTGAATATAATACCCTAAAATGGGTACTTATGTGTGACTAATTGTATCCACAAGTCAAATTCAAAGTAAATTCATGGAGACATTTTTATATACTTTCCAGAATCAATATACCTTTAAGTCATAGTAAATCTATTATAACTATGTGGCTATGGTGACCTTAATGTTGGGCACACCTTTAAAATCAATTATATCCATATGTCAGTGTTGAATTTAATACATGATACTATTTTGGGATACTGTCTGGAAATGATGAAAAAACACAATTTTTATTATTTGGAGTTGAAGGTGCCCTTGTGATATGGCACTCCTTCAAGAGATGTTCTATCCAGATAGCAACTTTGAATTACATGTATATTATACAAACTACCTTTGAAATCCTGCCAGGAAATGTGAAAACCTTAAAGACAAATATTTATATTAGTAGTCAGTTTTAGGTACACTGCTATGACCAGGGCCGGGATTCACAAAAGGTCTTAAGCAAAAAAATGTCATAACTTTAGGAGAAAAGTCTTAACTCTGCAAGAATTTTGTCATAAAGTTAAGACTTTTTTTTGCTTAGACAAAATGGGATTCACAAAAGGTCTTAGACGAAAATTTGTCTTAGATTTTGTCATAACTTTAAGACCACTGCAGGGCAGACTTAAGGCAATTTTAAAATATTCCATTGCATGTATTTACATTTTACCCTTTGTTATGCCAACAAAATATATACTATGGGGATCTATACTTCCTATAAAAGTAATTTCTGTGGATTGTAATAAAAATTTACATAATTTAATTACCTCTAAATTTCCATATTTTACCTTCTTGTAGTAAAAATATTGTCATAAAAATGGCTGACTCACAACAAAACACAAATACTACTATTTTTACATAATTTTACAAAGAAAATGTAACAAATCTGTTTTATAATTTTAAAGAGCATGTTTGGTGTATTTATTGATTAAAAATATTTTTGTTTTACTAAGATTAGTTCATTTGAATTCAAAATAGTTAAGACTTTTTGCACAAATTTTGTCTCAGCTAAGATTTTGCTAAGCACTTTTTGTGAATCCCAATTTAAGAGAAATCTTAGCTAAGACAAAAGTCATAACTTTAAGATTTGTCTAAGCAAAAAAATTGCCTAAACTTAGACCTTTTGTGAATCCCAGCCCAGTTGCATACACACACTAAACTTTATTTGATCAGTCAAGCCCTTTTTGAGATAGAACAGAAACAGACAATCAAGATGGGTGACAAAATTGTGAAAAGACACCGTAATCATTCCTCATACAACCAAGCAACACAATAATTTCCAGTTGTGAATAAAATGTTCTAAAGTAAAACTTGTACTGGAAGGAATTTAATGGCATGTAACTAAAGAGGATCTTTATTGGAAGATACAATGGTTGCTATGGCAATAGTTGCCCTTATTACTTGTTGCTACATATTGCTGAAAAGCTAATCATATATCCTGAAAATATTATTAATATTTGTGCAAGGGTTTCAAATGTAGAGCACCCATGATATTAATCAGGAAAAAAAATCAAGCTTTGGTAAATAAAACTAGAAACTCTCAAAAAATAGGTACCTGCATCATGTAGATAATTACAGTGTTACTCAAACACAAATAACATGCAATTGATATATTTTTGTTCACTACTGCCAGGTTTTCATTGGAAATTATTATGAAATACATCATTATTAGTAGTAGTATTATTGAAATGGGTTTGTTTTCACATGGAAAATATATTTTTCCTGTCAAAACTGGCACTTTTGTTAAGTGTGAGCTCTAGCGAGGCTTGTGCTTCTACAGGTCACTTTTTTGGTTTTTATTATTACCGGTATTTTTTTTTCAACACCAGATTTTCATGGGATTTGCAATTCCATCGAGGAATTTGTCCTTCCTGTATACAAAACTTGTGTTTCTGATTGCTTCCAACCTCTGATGTCAGTGCCCTTCCGGTGGCTTTTCAGATCACGCGGATTGAAAGACTTTTTGGCCTTGTTGTCCACTAAATGTAAATGACAAATTTTTTAACAAAGTCTTTCTGGTGGACAATCTTAAAAGAGGCTTCTCCATGACTTCTCTTCCATGACTTCTCCATGACCAAAGTTTTAAAATCAAGGACCTTTTACATGCTTCGTGGCATGAAAGAAACATGTACCGAAGGCCACAAAGGAAGATGCGACAGGCCATACCTGTATGATTTGGAGTCGATTGGAATAGAATGCGATAAAAAAGATTAAATCAAAGTGACTTTAATATGTCCTAATACAACCAACTCCAAAAAAAGCGTATCCTTGTATTGAAATGCTGGATGAAAGAAAGTAACAATGCCATTTTGCGAGAGGATGCCTTTTAATTTCCATGACTTTTTATGAATTGTCCAAAACCTGGAGTCAATTTCCATGACTTTTCCAGGCCTTGAAAAAAATGGAATTCCATGAGTTTTCCACATTTTCCATGACTGGATACACCCTGTTTACACATACACCTTTGTGTATACATTGCAAGTTGGGTGACACCTACATGCCAGCAAAATGAGTACAAATCTACTGATAGTATTGGAAGTCTATTGAGTGAAAGGCAGAACTAAGATTTTTATGGTAACACTATGCTTTCCTTTCACTTATGAAAACTAAAGGCTGTTGTCCTGATACACTCATAATAAAGGCATTACATGTAGAGTCATTACAGCTTTTTCAACCCTGACTAAGGACGGAAACACTCTTCAATATTGATATATTGATCCAATGGCTTGGTTATTTAACTTACTTGTGAAATAGTATAAATATCTATTTTCAACATTGTATATATCATAAGGCTTCTTTAGGTTTTTGTATGCATTTTGTTTTCCTCTGAACTTTTCACATTTATTCACCACACAAAATTGAAAATTGCACAAACTAATTTGAAAACACTTGCATTTTGATTTACTTTTCGACAGGTAAGTGGATTTTTTGCTCAATGAGAGGTGTCAATGACTACCTGACAGAATTCATACCAACTGAGGTTAGCTACACTTGCACAATAATAATATATTGACATTGTTCAATCAGTGCCCCAAAACATGATTTGACTCTAAACAATGACATGCCTGTACTGGTGGTGTCGAGTGAGTGGTAGTCCCCTGGCTTTTAATTATACACCTTCCTTTCTGTAATGCAACTAGGGGGTTTGCTCCCTTATTGTTACCTGTACCAAGGGGAGTTATGCATTTGGCGGTATACATTTATTTGCTGGTCTCTTTGTTTGCAAAATAACTCAAAAAGTTACGGATGGCATTTGATGAAATTCTAAGGAAATGTTGACAATGACACACACGCCAAAAAAAAACCCAGATGATTCAATTTTGGTGGTCATCTGGATCACCCTCATAAACCGGGAATTTTCTAATGGATTTTATCATTGTGCTCCTAAGCAATATTGGAGGTGCTGGGCCTTGGTGGAGGTATGCACTCTTCAAGTGCTCTTGTTGTTTGTATTGTGACAGGGTGCCTGGGTACCGTAAAACAGGCTTTGTATGTTGGCAAACTGGGTGATAATAGCAAACCAGGAACTCGTAAAACTATTAAGATGTTTTAGCAAAACCTTACTATCAAATAAAACTAGTAAGCTATTGAAATATCTTAGGAAAACCTTATTGTAGACTAAAACTCATATAATTATAAAAAAATTTTAGGAAAACCTTATTATCAGTCAAATATTTATTGGTTGCATAATTTTCCTTTGTTTTCACAAACATTTGACATATTATTTTTCAGATTCAGGTTGGTTATTATACGACTGCTACCTGGCCAAATTTTTCCCTCGAGTCACACCTCCACATATTATATACACTGAGAAGACAGAGATACACAGGATATGTAGTGTAGCACTCACATACCTGTAAAGTAAGCACCAGTTCACTGATCGTGTTGACCGTCTGTTGTGTGAAGGGCAGAACCATTCCTGGGACTTTAGGACAGACTGTGAGCACATACTCCACACAGCTGTCCTTATGACGCACCAGAAACCACTGCTTGTTGTCCTGGCTCCCTGTTATTCACAACATGGTATATAGTATATTGAAGGTATTGGTGCTTTCTCTGAATAGACGGAGACACTCTGATAATTTTTTGGGAAGGCCCCTGTTATGAAAGTCAATATTTTTGCTTTGTGAGTCTTTGTGAGATTGAGACTCATTGGACTTGATTCAGCAGAACATTAGAAGGTGTATTTTGCAAAGTCAAATCTCAAGGCACTGAAAATTTTTCAGTTTTATAACAAGGTTTTCAACTATATTTTCCATTTTACTCAAAAAAGATTAAGTATTTTTCTTCTCCTTAAAAGGGAATTCTTTTTACCAGAATTTCTCTTTTACAAATTTTTATTACATGAATTCTATAGTTAAGGGATAACAGACGGGATTAGTTTAAATGATCCCTTTCTAGTGCTATTGTTTCTATTGATTTACAAAATTTGACTGGACAATTCATTAGCAAATCTTTACACTTCAGTAAATTCTTAAGGCAATCAGCAGAATCCAGTCTGCTATAACCCAAAAAACAGACCATCCAGAATTAAGTTTGAGTTAGCTAGGGCGCATGCGTCCACATACATTAACAATTTTACTGTTAAAGTATCAATATGAGAAAGTACCAAAGTTCCCAACATGACCACATACTAGTGAAATTAAACAATATAACTAGACCTAGGCATCGGAGAACCGACGCAAATTTGTATCCACCGGAAAGACAACTCACCAAAGCCAGTGAACCATCGTTTGACCTTGAAGGAGGGGCCAAAGGTCAAATCTAACAACATCAGAAGATTCCCAGCCCAAGATTTCCTATGACTTGGTTTCACATTGCAAACCTCTAGGATCAATAATAAGCAAGTTATAAGCACTTTTAGGTTTGGCCATCCTTGTTTGATATTGAAGGAGGGGCTCAAGGTCAAATCTGACAACATCAAAAGATACCAAGCTCATGATTTCCTATAAGTTGGTTTCACATTGCAAACCTCTAGGACCAATAATAAGTGAGTTATAAGCACTTTTAAGTTTGGCTATCCTCAATTGACATTGAAGGAGGGGCCCAAGGTCAGATCTGAAAACAACAAAAGATTCCCAGCCCATGATAAAGTATGAGTAGGTTTCACATTGCAAACCTCTAGGACCAATAATAAGGGAGATATAGCACTTTTAAAGTCCGCTATGTGGGATACTTTGGCACTCCGAGTATGACATTGAATTACGAGCTTCAAGGTCAAATGTCTGCAAGGTTGTAGAGGATATGTATATCTGTTATACGTATCACCCATGAAGAGATACAACCTTCTGCCTATGAGAAACAGCCAGTAGAAAGATGTAGATAATTTTCAAAGAAATGCCTGCGGCAGCCATCTTATTTTTCAGAATGAGGCTAATTTCAGTCCCAGAGATGCTTACCCCCCAATGAGGATATCCTGCAAATTTGGTGAACCTAGCTCGTGAAGTTTTCCTCTGAGAGTGTTAACGCCAAAAATCTCTCTACACACGGTGACAGCGGCAGTGGCGGCATAGCGGACGCTAAACCAAATGTTCAAGGATGACCCTTTATCACGTCCTTGAGGTTCTTTAGCCTGCCACTGGGGATAGGACCCAATGAAAGAAGACCGCCATTCTAAGTGGTCATCCAAGCCACTTTGTATCTTCCTGTACCTGGGTTCGAACCCACGTCCTCTGAGTTCCTAGATAAGTGTGTTACCTGCTAGGCCACAGTGGCAGATTTACTACTTTATTCAACAAAACTGGAAGAATGATTGTATGGGTACATGCTAGTGCCACTGAATAACATCAACAACTGTTGTCTGTAGCCTAATGTAACATACATGGTAGACAAAAGGTTAATTACATCAGTTGCCACATAATACCACACATATACATGTATGTATAATAAGTACTCACCTATTTCTGGCAAATGATCCAATAAAGTATATTCCCCTGAAGATCTCAAGAAAAACGAGCAGTTCAGGAGGGCAGTATCTGGAAATACCAGGAAAAAGATTTAAGAATTCAGTTTCCTCAACGTATGATAACCTTTTAATATCTTGCATAGATTTGTGGAACAAATGTAGTAAATACAGAAGGTAACTATTTCTTTATTAGACTTCATGAGAGGTTCCGTTGTGTCAGCACCTCAACACTAACATATGTGTAATATTTTGCCCAAGTGTGACCGGTCCATAACCAACACAGTATACTGTAGTGTGACCAAGAATTGACACACTGCGATCCCTAGACTTTTTGATTTATCTATAATAAACACATTGGATAAACAGACAAGACTTTAGCATGACTAGGCTATGCGTTTACACAATAAACCAGTAGACATACTAACTTATAGTGTGTACACCATCTTCTGAAAATAAGGCTTAAAATGTGTTTGTGTTACATAAAATGCTAATGCTTCCCTTCTATACTGTCGTCTGGTAAAAAATCGACTATACATAAATTCTAATTTTAGTTGCCTCCGTTATATTCACAAAAAGGACCAGGCAGAGATCAGTGAAAAATTAGCTCAAGTATTAAGGATTCATATTCAACTTCATCTTCCCACACCCCCTTTTGTAAACAAGGCATCAGAGGTACCCACCTCGCTGGGCGACCTTCACTCGGCGTTTCTGGAGCTCCACTTTGGAGGTGAGAGTCCAGTCTTCATCGAGATTCTGATACTCCCGCTGGTGACGTTGTGAGTTCCGCCGCCTGAATTGAAAACAGAATCCAAAACAATAGAACATCCTGCACATGTGTGTACAGTCAGCCAGTCCAGTCTTTGAAACCTCCCCAATATGTGCTTCCAAATAGAATTTGATTCAAACACCGTTAAAGTCTTCTTTGTAAAAATATTGCTCTGTATGAACAGATAAAGTTTTCAATTACAAAATGTTGCTAGGGTTTATAATTAATGCCTGTTTCACATACACAATATATATGTCTTGCTTGGAACACTATATATCAGTAACTTGAACAGTATTTATATATTTCCAGTTAAGGCCAGTTTTAAATTAATATCCAGTCTGTTGGACATCCAGGCAATATCTTCATACAAAAATGTATTGTCCTGTTTCGAAGGAAGCCTTTCAAATGTCTGTGAAGCTTTAAATCCGATGTAATTTATCACATATTCCAAAGACATATATGGTTTAACCAAATATCAGTTCATCATATTTGGAAAAACTTTTCTTTTCTTTTAAATCTTATAAGTAAAAGGAATGGTACAAGCTAATTTTAGAAATTATAACAAATCCACAAAAATATCTTCAATCAAGACTTGACTGGTTTAGTAAATGAATCACACATTATGAGTTGTTTCACAGAAAATGCAAGTATATTCTATCTTTTATGGGAACTTTAACAGGCCACCTGCAAGGTAGGAAAATGATGTCTTGCATAACACACACACTGTGTGAAAACAGGCTACTTTGAATATTTTTACACACTAGTTCAGGATAACTGTGTTGGTCATATGATCAGGGTTGAAAGTGATATTCTCTGTTATTAGACACAACAATTTTGCTGCTTTAATAAGTGGTTAGATTAAACATTTTCTCAACAAAGTTCCATCATCACAATTTGTGAACTTCACTTTGAGGGGCAGCCATGCAATCAAATTAACAGTTTAAGTAATACACATTTAATTTTCTTCAACAAGCAAGTGACCCTATGGTACTTTCCAAAGATATGGCTGGCTTGGTATTACTTAATTTTTCAAACAATTGTACAAGTATTCACTTGGACCAAGTGTTAATATGAACCCAAGTGATCTATTTCAGAAACTTATGTTATTGCTTTACAGTACAAACAAGAAATAAAAAGTAATTTGTGTCCACAGATGAAAGAGTTTATGGCAACAAAAGTCAGTCATATGATAACTGATGAATCCTTGCATGACAGCTTTTAATCTTATTATAAAGCTCTATGGATGCATATATCAAACTACTCTACTATGTCAAATGATGATATTGTTGAATTAACAACAGAACACAGGCTATAATAAAAAGGGTTTACTACACTACAATTCAATCACATGTTTAAAATTTCCAACAGGTTAAATTATACAATCATACACATATATGTTGTTTGTACACTACAGATAATCAATCACATTTCAAGATCAAATGTCCTTGAACTGCTTTGGAAAAATGTTAACATTAAAGTGTTTTGTTGGATTATAATTTAATTGTAAGACAGGGGAAGCTCATCACATGACAAAGTCAAATTTTTACTTTCTAAACTGAAAGGATAATAAAGAGCAAACTGAAAATATACCTTTTTGGGAAATTTTAAAGATTTTCAAAACTATTTGAATACAATTATTATGTCACATTTCAAATGTATTTAAGATTAGAACTTATCCAAATATCAAAGGTGAATGATCAACCATAAAATTCCAAAGTGTTGGGAATCTAAAAGAATATGTTACCCTCTTTCATATCATTAATTGTTTTATTATTTTTTTATCTTCATGAGTCTGCTTATAAAACTGTTTTTATAACAGGACAACTTTCATTTCAAAATAAAAGAGTATTTTTATATGTTAAAAATTTGGTAATTGTGTAATTGTGACTTTTCAGTATTATGCAAATCTTGTATCACATTTTATTATCCACCACGCGACGTATTTGCCCTAAATACGGGGAAATACAGACCGGGATGTATTTTTTTTGTATACACCGGCGCCCCGGTACTATGGATATTGAGTGTGATTAACTTCCGGTTTTTCAACAATATCTCGGAAAGTATGTAACTTAAAAATATGTATAATATATCATTAGAAAGGTGTTATTCTAGCGCTTCTGCTCATGTATGTTGCATAAATATCCATGCAGAAATGACTGAGATATTGCAAGGTAAAGATTGAAGTTTTATATTCAGTGTTGCTCATCCTTTTTGACAGTCTGTTTCACGTTTTCTCATTAAATATTCATATTATTTGACCCATAAATCGCACAAAATGGTGGATAATAAAAGTAAAACATCCCTCATCAGACATATACAGAAAAAATATATCACTCATGAAGATTAACAATATAATACTCGTGCTACGCACTCGTATAATATTGTTATCTTCATTCGTGATATATTTTTTCTGTATATGTCATTCGGGACGTTTTCCTATTGTCTATCATTTTCTCTTTCAAAAACCTAGATACTAAAATGACACTAACTTTTGAAATAAGTAAAACTGAAAAGACTTTTCACATTACAGAAAGTATATTTTTCTGAAATATAGCAGAACCAGACATCTTTTCTCTTTCAGATTTGACAAAATCCAAGGATACTTTTCACCAGGAATTGTTTTGAGATATAAATACCGTAAATGACCTATTTAACACACAGTGCGTTAAGGAAAGACTATTTTTATTCAATATTTTGATGGGAAAAGTTCCCCTTTTAGCACACCCATCATGAAACACTTTCTGGGATGAAGTATAGGTCAATCCGGTAAGAATAACGGTGTTCCTACATTTAGAATCTACTAAAAATACCCACTTCCTGTAAATATGGTGGTAGATATAACCAAACTTGAAATTCATGGCAAAAATGTCAATTTATTAACTAAAAATACGTACAATATATAAAAAATATGTGGATAATGTGCACTGTCACCAACGAAAAAAGAGAGAGGGTGCGGTTACAAGGGCGGATGCAATAAGTAGGTCATTTACGGTGCCTGTATACAGCTGTTATTTTATTGAACGTGTTTTACCAGGATATAATCTGAAGCACACAGCTAATGTTAATTTTCAGACATTATGAGTTTAAGCTCAGTTACTATCAAATTCAATACAGGATGTCACTCTTTTCCCACTGTGAATACCCTCAAATTTTCCCTACATAGGATAGTCTTATTAAAATATGTGTTTTTTGTGACAAGTTTGCATCCAATTATTTTATCAATTACAGAATTTCACTTAATTTTTCTTGTTGTTCCCTAATTCATGGTATGTGTGTGGGTGTGTGTTTGTGCATGTGTGTGTGTGTGGGTGGGGGCAGGGGGGATCTGTGTGTGTGTGTGTTTTTGCTGTGTCTTAAATATTATATTCTTTGGTGAATATAAACAATGTTTCTCATTCAAAATAAAAGTTCATCCTACCTTAATCTACAAATGCAGTAAGACACAATCACTGCAATGGCAAAGAGTAGAAGTGACCCCAGTACTGGCAGCTATATAACAAACACATGCAATTACATGTACTTCCAAAAGTTAAAAAAATATACTACACAGAAATAATATTCACTGACCCATTACTGCGAAATCATGACACAACCAATGGAAATTATCTACAGTGTATTCGTATGTCTCGTTACATTGTTTCAAAACATACACAAATATATTTCAGAACAGAAATTTCTTTAAAAATCTCAAGAACCTGATGCAGGTTCATATTATGGTGATATCAACAGCACTCAGAGAGTGCATACTTTCACCAAGGTCCAGGCACCTCCAGTAGTGCCAATGAGTGCAATGACAAAAAGTTATTAAAAATTTCCTGGATCCAGACAATTATTCCGGATCACCACCAAAATCGGATTATCGGTTCCTTATGCATCGTCAATATTTCCTGAAAATTTCATCAAAATCTGTAAATAGCTTTTCAAGTTATTTTGCACACAATTCTTATTCTAATAGTGTTTTTATAGTGCTTAATCTCCATCTATTGACAGACTCTAAGGTGCATTATACCAAGAAAGCAGAGATACATAATCTTTTAGCCAGGAACATCACAGGGGTAATGAGTGCCACAGAGAAAGACTGAGAAAAATCAGAAAATTTAATGTGGGTATGCCTTTGCAAAGAGATATGTTTTCAACTTCTTCCTGAATGAAGAGAGAGATTTGGCTGAAATGTACATCATCAGGCATATCATTCCAAATCCTTGTGGCATCATATGCAAAGCTGAGGCCAAACTGCTTTTTAGACTTATACATTGATGCAAAGTGTGGGGCCTCAAGCATCACGCCATCATATTAGGATAGCCACTTTATACAAACTTGCACACCAATTGGGCTGTCTTGAAAACAGCACAATGCCTGACAAGCAACCAATAAAGAATCTTTCTAACAGGAATGATATCCGCGTACTTGGTGGTATTGGTGACACAAACAAACAGACAAGAAAATGCACACTGCCAAAAACAAAACCTCCCTGGCAGAGATAAAGAATAAGAACATGCAGTAGAATACACATAAAACATGGGATCAATACACTGTCTCAAATATAATATTAAATATAATATTAAATACAATAATTGAGAGGATAGAGAAAAGCAGTGTATTCTATTTAAAAACATGAGATTATAGGGGAGTGTTATACCCATTACACTACTGTGTCCCCCCCCCCCCCATCATGAAATGAAAAACATAATAATTAAATGAACAAATAACTAAACATGCTTATTACAGGATGGACAGTGCATGGAAACTGTAAAAACAATGAATAATGTAATCCAACATTTGTTATTGGTTACTTTTGTTTGGTATAAAATTAAAATTATTTTCCTGTCTATCTTTGATATATTAAGAAACAGTGACATACAAACTTAGCTAATAACAATGGTTGTAACAGTAATACGACTATAAAGTATGTACATTTCAGTACAATTAGTCAATCAAGCCCATTCAAGTGCAACTTTATCAATTACCTTTCAAGTCAGCGAAAATGTAGAGGGGTTTCAATTCAAAATTTAGCATTTTATCCAGAAAACCTATTAATTATTTAATATAGTATTGTTTTCTCAAGGTTTGACTTAACAAGGTCAACTGTAAGAATAGTATTAAACTATAAAATAATTACATTGGATTCTCAGTAATTCCTTACGATGTGGAGACATAAACAGGGTTTCAGATAGTTCCAACTGTGACTATGGTGTTGCAAATGGGTGATACATGCCAAAAGTATTTTTTAGTTTTTAAAAGGTGTTGCAAATATAATGAAAAAAAAAACACAAAAAAAAATGCACTGAAGTAAGAACCTTATTTGAATCCCCAATTATCACCCATGTGAATTGGCAGGCAACAAAACCGTTGGAATTTTAGACCCATCAGAATCAGCAGGCAACAACATTAGAGAACATCAGATAGGTACTAACACCTGATTTTCAGATAAGCAGGAAAAGTTGTCACTTTGTAACTATTAAGTTAAAATAATACTGACATTTAGAAAATTAAATTTATAAAACCTCTGCAGCATACATACCCAAATATGTGTATTTAGAAACTTCTTCACTTCATCTTCAGTAGTAATCTCTATAGAGGCTGTTGTGTCTGCATTCCCTGCTGGAACATCTGTTGATGCCATTCCAATTTCTCAGCCAAAGAGTCTTTTATAATTTAAGTAGTGTCTTAAATTTCACATCTGTGGAAGTTTTTTTTTGAATATGTCACAAACCCTTTTGGCTTTTACATGTTAGCCATTGTTTCTGCAAACTGTTTCTTTGTCTTTCCATTAGACCTAGCAAGTTTCATGTTCTCCTCACATCCTACAAAAGATATCAGAGACAAAGCCGACATACAAAACTTAAACATTCATGTACATGGCCTTTGAAAATAAACAAGCATCATTTTGCATTCTCTCAGTTATGCAGAAAACAATAATATAATCTTTAGACTGTGGGAAAAAAACAAACAAAAAACAATTGCAACAAGGTGTTTTGTGCATTGTATTTATTTGAAATATTCATTAAACTGAAGTGATGTCTGAAAACAAAAGAGCAGAATGCCATTGTAAGTTTCACTAACTGTGTCCGAGACTTGAGTTGTTATCTTAAAATTTTTCCAATAAGCCACGACAATCACAGAAATTTTCGGAAACCTCAAGCAGTATTCATCCAGAGTATTTGACAATGTTTATATATTTATTCAGCAGATTATGATCATACATGTATGTGTCACTCATTTGTAAATAATCGTATTAAGTATTTTATGAATTTACAGTATTTGTAAATATACATCTGGAATATGTTCAATTTATTATTGGTCCACTGTATTTTGTGAAGTTTAAACAAACCAGTCACAGATTATAACAAGACACCGAAGTAAGCAGTGAGATCTGGTGTTTTTGTAGGAATACAATACAGGTTTTGCATTAGCATCAAACTGATGATCAAAGGCAAATCATTTTGTGCGCTTAGAGGTATTAGGTGAAGCAAAACATCCATTACAATGTATCTAAATACGTTATTAGATTAAGATATTATTTGGAAAAACAGTACTGTATCAGTTGTAATTTCCACTAGGCATTGATTTTAGCTATTTTTGCTAATGAGCTTGGATACTTAAAAATAATTCCTGGTGAAATTTTAAAACTGTATCGGTATGTCAAGAAGAAACTAGATTGGTGAAAATGAATTTTGGTGATTTCTTATTTTAACATGACACGGCTGTGTCCGCGATTCTGATTGGTCGAGAGCTATGGTAAAACCTCGATATACATGTTGGCTGTTCCATTGTCATCCCACCGCAAGTAACAATAACCATGTACATGCTTCCGGTTTTTGACAGTTAAGGAACAGAACTTATTATTATTCATAAAAGCACTTTTAATTGAATATAATTCTGATAATGAAAAGAAACTAGATTGGGCCAACTCGGCGCCAACATATCCCCAGACAGGTCATCACTCACGCCACAGGTTTTGATCGGGAATTTTTTAAAACATAATTACCCATTATTATATGAACTTCAGCACATCAATCTACTCTGTTTATATCTCCCCAAGGAAGATGGTGTATCCCCAGACGCCGAATACATAACTCAAATTATATTTTCAATCTTCCTGCAATGATAACTCTAAACCTATTTTCAAAGTATTTAAATGATTGATGATTGAATGTCCATTCTAAAATAATAATCCCAAAAGAGCATATCTGTTTCTATATTTGTTGACAAATAAAATATTATTTTTAACTCAACTCATCATATTTTTCAATCTTCCTTCAAAGTATTTAAATGATTGATGATTCAATGTCCATTCTAAAATTCATAATCCCAAAAGCGCATATCTGTTTCTATATTTGTTCACAAATAAAATATTATTTAAAAAAAAATTATTTATATTATTATTTTATTATATTATTTTTAGAATTTGCAAATTGTTTTCAGTTATTCATTTCCTCTATACCTATATATGTGGTCCATATATATGCAACCTAAATATGTGACACAATCTCAGTTCTGACTCCCCTTTGTGTTATATGTAATGAAGCCCACCACCTCCCACCCCCACCCCTCTCCCCTTCTCCACACCTCTCTCACTATTACACAAGATCTGCAACCCCATTGAGTTCTTTGTTTCTCATCTGATATCATTAAATACCTTTGTTTATTTAGTGTCACTCAATATAGCTGGAGGTCCCAGAGGTGGGTGGGGGGAATCCGGGTGGGGGATGTGGGTTGAGCATAAATGGTAAACAAACAATCTATATAAAAGGGGTACTCAAATACAAAAAGAATTGAGAATTTTAAGTATGTGATTATCAACTGAAATGAGTTCATAACTGTAGGAGCTGTGCCAAAATTAACTGAGGCAAGTTGAATAAAACTGGGCTAGTTGAGGGTTAAAAATCCCCTAGTTTTACTACATAAGGATATAATTTCATTAATATTGGGACTTAAAGCTCACTTAAAGTGTCCATTTTGTCTACTTCAATATGTTTCACCAGTTTCATTTTAAAAAGTGAAAAACTCAGCAAGCAGAGGTATAACACACAAAAATAAGTTCTTAAAAGACTAAGATAGCCATAACATTATTAATATTCAAAATTTAAATAGACAGGCATTTCCTTTTAAAAATTCAAAGATTTCAGCTCTATAACCCACATAGTTTGACAGTTACTGGGCTTTAAAGTGGCATAATATCCATAAATTGGGTTTCTGTGGGCATTTTACAATTGTTAAAGAGACCTTAGCAATTAAACTACAGATCTGAAACTTTTTGGGGGGACATACATAACAAACAAAAATCATATATAATACAGTTTAAGACTTGTCACACTAAGCATTTCCAAATAACAGGGCAAAATACGGAAAAAATGTCAAAAAAGGCACTTGGGCGAGTGTCTATGGCCCTCATACACAGGTTAAATGTCTACTAAAAACCTTGATTTTCGGCATATGTAAAAAGGACATAATAATGCATTCCCAGATGGGATTTCAGCTCCATCAATCACATAGTTTAACAGTTACAGGGCTTAAAGGTGGTAAAAAGTCCAAATACTGGGTCATTGTGGGCCTTTTAGAGATCTCGATGTGGCTTTCAAATTAAAGCTTCAGACTTAAAATTTGTTACATACTAAGATTACACATAGAATATGTATCAAATAAAGTTTGAAACTTCTCAGACTTACCATTTCCAAGTTACAGAGCAAAATATGTGAAAAATGTCTTAAAAGGGTCACTCAGGTGGGTGTTAAAGGTCCTCATACACAGGTTAAATGTCTACTTGAAGCCTTGATTTTTGGCACATGTAAAAAGAACATAATAATGTATTCCCAGATGAGATTTCAGCTCTATCAGTCACATAGTTTAACAGTCACAGGCCTTAAAATTGGCAAAATGTCCAAATACTGGGTCTTTATGGGGCCTTCTAGAGACCTAAATGTGGCCTTCAAATTAAAGCTTCAGACTTAAAATTTGTCACATACTAAGATTACACATAGAATATGCATCTAATACAGTTTGAAACTTCTTATACTTACCATTTCCAAGTTACAGGGAAAAATATGTGAAAAATGTCTAAAAATGGTCACTCGGGTGGGGATTTATGGTCCTCATACACAGGTTAAATGTCTTCTTAAAGCCTTAATTTTTGGCACATATAAAAATAACATACTAATATCTTCTCAGATAGGATTTGAGCTCTATCAGTCACATAGTTTGACAGTCACAGGGCTTAAAAGTAGCAAAAAGTCCAAATATTGGGTCTTTGGGAGCCTTTTAGAGACCTCAATTTGACCTTCAAAATTAAAGCTTCAGACTTAAAATCTGTTACATACTAAGATTACACACAGAATATATATCTAATACAGTTTGAAACTTCTCAGACTTACCATTTCGAAGTTACAGGGAAAAAGATGTGAAAAATGTCTTATAAGGGTCACTCGGGTGGGTGTTTATGGTCCTGATACACAGGTTAACTGTCTATTAAAGGCCTAAATGTTGGGGCACATATAAGAAAACACATAGATATATTCCCAGATGATATTTAACTTAGATGAGAGACATAGTTTGAAAGCTACAGTGCTTGAAAGTGGCAAAAAGTGCATAAATTGGGTCTCTGTGGGCACTTTTGAGACCTTAAGTCGACCCCTTTGGGTAAACCTACAGCCCTAAAATTTTCTACAGACAAGGATTACATATCAAAGTTATACCTAGCGCAGTTTGAGACTCATCAGAATTATCACTTCCAAATTATAGGGCAAAATATGTGTAAAGTATAGCAAAAAATCCCTAAGTGGGGGTATTTATGGGCCTCAAACACAATTTTCTCCTCAACTTAAAGTCATGATTTTCGGCACATGTACTAAGAACATATTAATGTGTTGTCAGGTAAAATTTCAGCCAGCTGAGCATCATAGTTTGTGACCTACAGGGCTCTAAGTGGCCAAAAGTGCAATTTCTGACCTTAAGGTGGCCATAAGTTCTTTTTTACTGGGAGTTTAAGGTCACCTTAAAATAGGGATCTTCCTTTGGGCACCCTTAACATGTGTACCAAGTTTGAAAAAAAAATATTACTTTGTTTTTGAGTTATCGCGTCCACAAGGAAATTTCTACGGCAGCGGCGGCGGCGGCGCGACGGACCTGAATCCAATATATCCCCGACTTTCGTCTGGGGATATAAATATATAGAACCTAAAAAATTTTTTAAAAAACTCTTTATTTTTGGTGTATTTAGTGAGAAAATGCTACTGCCACAATGTACAATTGGTAGAACAGCCTGATTTGTTTCAAACGTTTGTGAAATGGCCATGATTTTTTGCAAAATATAAGGAAATTACAAGTATTTTAATTGCTTTGTCATGTTAGAATAGGAATAACGCCCTCCAAACCATGGTATATGCAGAATTTTACCATGGTTTGAGGCAATAAGCCCCTCAGGCTTCGCCTTCGGGATTTATAATCTCAAACCATGGTAAAATTCTGCATATACCATGGTTTGTCAGGCATTATTCCTATAATAATGAAGAATTAGTGCCATTTTCTTCTGGCTGCAAGTTTCACTTATACAGTATTTTCATGAGGTAGAATTACTTGAGCATAATGTTGCAAATAACAGGAATCTGTACAGAGTAAAAAAAAAACCAGAGTTTCTTTGTTTATAGTGTTAATGGTTCTGCCTGTAAAATTATTGCTAAGGGGCTGGTTACACTGTCATAAATGGCGTTGGAGCACTTGCAAATGTTGTTTTTTGATGAGATTTTTACCCGTTCCTGCACATTCTGGAATTAAACACTCCACAAACATTTCCCAACAATTACTGAACCATGCACAATTCTGCATCAAAATTGGCGGCAACCGTGGGCAGATGGTACAAATGTTCCTGAACTGAACTTCCTCAAGCAATTCTGAGTGATTGTATTCCAAAATGACTTGTGAATGACCTATAATGATAAGGAATGAGTCCAGAACACTTGCTAAATTGAAAAGACAGGTTGTTTCGGGGCATTCCTGCAAACAGATCCCCTTATCGAACTCTATTCCCTCTATATAATGCCCTCTTTGGATCCTGGTGACGCTCTGAAAGATTATGGGGGCTTTTAACACCCAGGAAAGATTATGGGTACTTTAGATACAAGGTACAGATTAGGCTAGGAAGATGTTCATGTTATGTCATCATTGGATTCTCTCTGTTTGTTTGTTAGCAAATAAACTACTGCATAGATTTAGATCAAATTTTCGCAATAGGTGGCTCTTGGTCTAAAATAGAATTGATTCATTTTGGGAATGATAAGCAACCAATTGAGGATCCAGGATTTTTTCAAAGCAATGATGGAGGTGTTTGGCCTTGGTGGAGGTATGAGCTCTCCAAGTGTTCTTATGTATACTTCAGCAATAGGGACAGACTATGGATACATTTAATACTATAGACAGATTATGGGAAGTTTCATCACTTTGCCACATCTGCCACTGTGATCTACTGGCTAACACTCGCCTAGAAACACAGAGGATGTGGGTACAGGCAGATAAATAGTGGATGGGATGGATTCTTAGTACACAAGAATTTTTGCATAAAATTAAACAATCTGATTCAGATATATGTCGATTATGTGGCCAATGTTGTGAAACAATTACACATTTATTTGTAGGTTGTAACAGAGTAGACAGCCTCTGGAAGAATCAACAAACCTGGATGGAGACATTAACTGGTTCAGCATTCAACTTTAGTGACACAGATACTCATACGATTCTATATCTTAAAGTGTGCAAACGACAACAAAAATTTGAGCCTATCACAATTAAAGAAGTTAATTAAATCAAAGTATACTGAACAAGAAATGCTGTCTTATGTTAATAACGGTACTGACACTTTTGATAGGAGATGGACATTGTGGAGTGATATTTTTGCTTAAATTTAAATTAAATGTATTAATAGTAAAGCACAAAAGCTACAAAGATATTTACTCATTTAGTTGACATTGTTATGTAATATGATATTACTTTATTGTGAAACAACCATGTTTATGTACATGCTTCGAATAACAGGGTTCACACAGACTTTTGATAACTGGATTCAAGGTCTTTTCAAGGATTTTCAAGGTCAACAACAACAATTCTCAAGGATATATTTTTTAAGGCACAGCCTCCTTTACCTCCCCTTCTAGCCATCCGTTCTTCCCACAAAATTCTTTATTGTCACATGATTTTAACATAAAACTAGGTGATCCAGAAGCAGAAGTTGGGCAATAACAAATTCAAGGACTTTTCAAGGATTTTATTCAATTTTGACCAAATTCAAGGACTTTCATGGCCTTGAAAATGAAGCAATTTTTTTCAAGGATTTTCAAGGATGTGGGAACCCTGAATAAAGGGATGGAAAAAAATAGTGGCTCGGATGACCACTTAAAATGGCAGTCCTCTGTCATTGGATCCTATGCCCAGTGGCAGGTTCAAGAACTTCCATGATGTTGACAAATGGTCATCCTTAGGCCTCTGTCTTCCACTTAGTGGAATTTGAGAGTCGGGCTTTACTAGTACAGACAGGATAGGTCAAATAGCATTATGAGTACTGTTCTATTTTGAGATGTTATGCTGAGTATAAATATACAATATTTGGGATAGATGAGTTCATGGATACTTTTAAAGATTTGGCGACTTCAATTACATACAGGGCCAACTTATCTCAGTCAGTTTTTGTGTGTCATGGTGTGACACATTTTAGGTAAATACTATATAATGGGGAAAACTATACAAGGAAACTATACAAGCTTTCTTGTATCACAACTTTTTTTACCTTGAAGCAAGGGCCAAAGGTCATATCTAACATTGCAAAAGATTGCCATCACATGATGTGAATTTTTGCACGCAATTTTCAATCAGACATCTGCAACCAATTATAAGACATTTAAGATGCTATGGTTTTAAACCTATTACACTTAAGCTGACTCAAGGAGTCCTTGAACAAAATTCAAGGTCAATGGATGGGATGTCAATTAATTCTCAATTCCATTCTCATCAGCAATACTGAATGTTTTCACATTAGCCAGTTCTACATTTAAAGTAAGCTGATAATTACTGTTGGATTAAAAGTTGCACATGGAAACTGGCCATACATTGTTTCACACCAAATATGTTTTAACTGAAAACTGACATTCAGTTTTTAGCAGATACAAGGTATCACATTAAACACATCAACATCCACAATAGTCCAACAAAGTACTGGCCAACTGATTGGCATATATAATGTAGCTTCCACAGGATGAAACAAGAAAACAGTATACAGCTAATGTCTCAGTGGAAACACTGAAGAAACTTCTTTATATTCCAATTTACTATGCAAATTATAAGCCATACAATTTGAGTATTTCTGTTGAAATTATCAATAATCCATTGTCACTATAGCAGAACCTGTTACAGTATAATAATTTTAACTAGAAATAGGCCGCCCTGTTGATAGTAGATGCGAATAGAAACAGGATAGCATAGAAGAACACACATTATCATGTGTAATGTCCACCCATGAACCTTTTGCCCAAATTGTACAGTAGTCTTACAAGACCCTGTTTCATTTGTAAAATATATCAATGATGCTTAAATATTTGATAGTGTAGATGTAATTTATTTCAGCTTCATGCCTTTTTGCATTGGTTGGGTTGAAAATTTTGACGAAATCACTCTATCTTGCACGGTTAAGAAGATAGAAGCCAATTCCTGTTTTTCTATTTTTGGCAAAAATTTGAAAATTCAAAATGGCCGCCATTATTGGGAAAAGGAAATTTTTTTGAAAATTGCCAAGAGTACATTTCTTAGATACCCTATGGGTCGAAAATTTCAACAAAATAACTCTATTTTGCACGGTTAAGGCCAGTTTGTGTTTTTCCATTTTGGGCAAAAATTCGAAAATTCAAAATGGCCGCCATTTTTGGGGAGGGGAAAATTTTTTGAAAATTGCAAAGATTGCATTCCTTAGATACCCTGTGGGTCGAAAATTTCGACGAAATCGCTCTATCTCGCACGGTTAAGGAGATAGAAGCAAATTTGTGTTTTGCCATTTTTGGCAAAAATTCGAAAATTCAAAATGGCCGCCATTTTTGGGGAGGGGAAAATTTTTGGAAAATTGCAAAGATTGCATTCCTTAGATACCCTGTGGGTCGAAAATTTCGACGAAATCGCTCTATCTCGCACGGTTAAGGAGATAGAAGCAAATTTGTGTTTTGCAATTTTTGGCAAAAATTCGAAAATTCAAAATGGCCGCCATTTTTGGGGAGGGGAAAATTTTTTGAAAATTGCAAAGATTACATTCCTTAGATACCCTGTGGGTCGAAAATTTCGACGAAATCGCTCTATCTCGCACGGTTAAGGAGATAGAAGCAAATTTGTGTTTTGCCATTTTTGGCAAAAATTCGAAAATTCAAAATGGCCGCCATTTTTGGGGAGGGGAAAATATTTTGAAAATTGCAAAGATTGCATTGCTTAGATACCCTGTGCGTCGAAAATTTTGCCGAAATCGCTCTATCTCGCACGGTTAAGGAGATAGAAGCAAATTAGTGTTTTGCCATTTTTGGCAAAAATTCGAAAATTCAAAATGGCCGCCATTTTTGGGGAGGGGAAAATTTTTGGAAAATTGCAAAGATTGCATTCCTTAGATCCCCTGTGGATCGAAAATTTTGCCGAAATCGCTCTATCTCGCACGGTTAAGGAGATAGAAGCAAATTTGTGTTTTGCCATTTTTGGCAAAAATTCGAAAATTCAAAATGGCCGCCATTTTTGGGGAGGGGAAATTTTTTTGAAAATTGCAAATATTACATTCCTTAGATACCCTGTGGGTCGAAAATTTCGACGAAATCGCTCTATCTCGCACGGTTAAGGAGATAGAAGCAAATTTGTGTTTTGCCATTTTTGGCAAAAATTCGAAAATTCAAAATGGCCGCCATTTTTGGGGAGGGGAAAATTTTTGGAAAATTGCAAAGATTGCATTCCTTAGATACCCTGTGGGTCGAAAATTTCGACGAAATCGCTCTATCTCGCACGGTTAAGGAGATAGAAGCAAATTTGTGTTTTGCCATTTTTGGCAAAAATTCGAAAATTCAAAATGGCCGCCATTTTTGGGGAGGGGAAAATATTTTGAAAATTGCAAAGATTGCATTGCTTAGATACCCTGTGCGTCTAAAATTTTGCCGAAATCGCTCTATCTCGCACGGTTAAGGAGATAGAAGCAAATTAGTGTTTTGCCATTTTTGGCAAAAATTCGAAAATTCAAAATGGCCGCCATTTTTGGGGAGGGGAAAATTTTTGGAAAATTGCAAAGATTGCATTCCTTAGATACCCTGTGGGTCGAAAATTTCGACGAAATCGCTCTATCTCGCACGGTTAAGGAGATAGAAGCAAATTTGTGTTTTGCAATTTTTGGCAAAAATTCAAAAATTCAAAATGGCCGCCATTTTTGGGGAGGGGAAAATATTTTGAAAATTGCAAAGATTGCATTGGTTAGATACCCTGTGTGTCGAAAATTTTGCCGAAATCGCTCTATCTCGCACGGTTAAGGAGATAGAAGCAAATTTGTGTTTTGCCATTTTTGGCAAAAATTCGAAAATTCAAAATGGCCGCCATTTTTGGGGAGGGGAAATTTTTTTGAAAATTGCAAATATTACATTCCTTAGATACCCTGTGGGTCGAAAATTTCGATGAAATCGCTCTATCTCGCACGGTTAAGGAGATAGAAGCAAATTTGTGTTTTGCCATTTTTGGCAAAAATTCGAAAATTCAAAATGGCCGCCATTTTTGGGGAGGGGAAAATTTTTGGAAAATTGCAAAGATTGCATTCCTTAGATACCCTGTGGGTCGAAAATTTCGACGAAATCGCTCTATCTCGCACGGTTAAGGAGATAGAAGCAAATTTGTGTTTTGCCATTTTTGGCAAAAATTCGAAAATTCAAAATGGCCGCCATTTTTGGGGAGGGGAAAATTTTTGGAAAATTGCAAAGATTGCATTCCTTAGATACCCTGTGGGTCGAAAATTTCGACGAAATCGCTCTATCTCGCACGGTTAAGGAGATAGAAGGAAATTTGTGTTTTGCCATTTTTGGCAAAAATTCGAAAATTCAAAATGGCCGCCATTTTTGGGGAGGGGAAAATATTTTGAAAATTGCAAAGATTGCATTGCTTAGATACCCTGTGCGTCTAAAATTTTGCCGAAATCGCTCTATCTCGCACGGTTAAGGAGATAGAAGCAAATTAGTGTTTTGCCATTTTTGGTAAAAATTCGAAAATTCAAAATGGCCGCCATTTTTGGGGAGGGGAAAATTTTTGGAAAATTGCAAAGATTGCATTCCTTAGATCCCCTGTGGGTCGAAAATTTTGCCGAAATCGCTCTATCTCGCACGGTTAAGGAGATAGAAGCAAATTTGTGTTTTGCCATTTTTGGCAAAAATTCGAAAATTCAAAATGGCCGCCATTTTTGGGGAGGGGAAATTTTTTTGAAAATTGCAAATATTACATTCCTTAGATACCCTGTGGGTCGAAAATTTCGACGAAATCGCTCTATCTCGCACGGTTAAGGAGATAGAAGCAAATTTGTGTTTTGCCATTTTTGGCAAAAATTCAAAATGGCCGCCATTTTTGGGGAGGGGAAAATATTTTGAAAATTGCAAAGATTGCATTGCTTAGATACCCTGTGTGTCGAAAATTTTGCCGAAATCGCTCTATCTCGCACGGTTAAGGAGATAGAAGCAAATTAGTGTTTTGCCATTTTTGGCAAAAATTCGAAAATTCAAAATGGCCGCCATTTTTGGGGAGGGGAAAATTTTTGGAAAATTGCAAAGATTGCATTCCTTAGATCCCCTGTGGGTCGAAAATTTTGCCGAAATCGCTCTATCTCGCACGGTTAAGGAGATAGAAGCAAATTTGTGTTTTGCCATTTTTGGCAAAAATTCGAAAATTCAAAATGGCCGCCATTTTTGGGGAGGGGAAATTTTTTTGAAAATTGCAAATATTACATTCCTTAGATACCCTGTGGGTCGAAAATTTCGACGAAATCGCTCTATCTCGCACGGTTAAGGAGATAGAAGCAAATTTGTGTTTTGCCATTTTTGGCAAAAATTCGAAAATTCAAAATGGCCGCCATTTTTGGGGAGGGGAAAATTTTTGGAAAATTGCAAATATTACATTCCTTAGATACCCTGTGGGTCGAAAATTTCGACGAAATCGCTCTATCTCGCACGGTTAAGGAGATAGAAGCAAATTTGTGTTTTGCCATTTTTGGCAAAAATTCGAAAATTCAAAATGGCCGCCATTTTTGGGGAGGGGAAAATTTTTTGAAAATTGCAAAGAGTACACTCCTCAGATACCCTGCGGGTCGAAAATTTTGCCGAAATCGCTCTATCTCGCACGGTTAAGGAGATAGAAGCAAATTACTCAAAAGTAGTACTGAAAATACACAATGAAGTACCTAAATGGCTATTACTCATGTACTGACAAAGCTATCAGTCCCAAATGCAATACCAAGCGAGCTATGGACATAACAATCTTGTATTCAAAATTGTAGTAAAATATCTTTAATTATTTTGGCTTAAATGCACGGAAACCAATGGGTACTGAAAATAGCTGTACTTAAGTATTACTCAGTAAGCAAAAGAGGTACAACAGCCAAAAGCAATCCCAAGCAAGCTACTGACCCAATAAGCCTGCATACCAAATTTGGTGACAATAGCTCTAATACTTTTCCTTTAAATGAGCGGAAACCATGCGTGACGCCGGACATCGGACGCCGGACGCCGGACATCGGACATCGGACATCGGACATCGGACAACGGACATCGGACATCGGACATCGGACATCGGACGGCGAAAAAAGCAAAAATAATATATCCACCCCCCAGGGGGGTGGACATAATTATATACGCGCAGGAATCAAAAGGGCCCACCATCACATCTCAGGTGAATTATAATAATCTCTTTACATTTTTAATGTCAATCTCCAGTGGCAAATTTTACTTGTTGTGGCAAATATATTTTATTCCATTCACTCCATATGCCTGTTTTGTCATTTAAAAATTCTTCTGTCTTATTCAGATAACTTCTGTTGTCATCTGTTCCTCCCCATTGTTCATATCTTCAGCAATTTCCATATTCTTGCACTGAGCCATCTGGATCACCTGTACTCTCATATTCTTCCTGAATATTAATGCAATAAAGAACAAAGATAAAGCATTGACCTGTACGGCATCATAGGCAATACAGTAGTAGATTCTGGCATTGCAGGTCTTCTCAAAGAATAATTGGTCGGTTTCATTTATGGAGAAGATGAGACTGAGAAGACCACTACTCCAGAAAACACTGTAGCAAATAATAAACATGGCGGCCACTGCAACAATGGCATGAGAAACCTCCAGCTCTTCCTTCAACACTTTCCGAATTGAGTCATTTCTCAGGGATCCAACTTTGGGATGTTTTGCAGAGTCTCCCTTGGTTTTTCTGTAGAGTTTTGTGCTGTACACTAGCAATAAAACTGCTGGGACTAAGCCAGTGGTGATACTGCGTTCTATAAACTTGAATGCATTATATATGGGTTCATTCTCGTAGACCTTCTCCAAGGAGTACCTGGTCAGATTTTTGTAAAACACATTGTATATATGACTCACATTAGTGGAGTTTGCTTCAGTCACCTGATAGTGAAATATTTCAGGAATGCGACAGATAAACGCAAAAAGAAGCATTAGTGAGACAAACAAACACACAACCTTGTACGAGAGGAAAATGCTTGCACGATGAGGAAAATTAGCAGCCTTCCAGCGGCACATGACCACAAACACCACCATCCATACAGAGGTGAAATGTGCCATCCTCCACACAATCTGCACATACTTCATAGCCAGGTGGCAGTAATAGCCACAGGAGTTGAAGTAATGCCACTTTCTGAAGAGGAATACATATGCCCAACTGCAAAGCAGCATCATATTGTAGGTGATGGCCAGTATTTTCAACAGGAAGTTTGCCCCATTTCTCTTCATCCTGTGGTGAAGAACCATAAACATGAACGTGTTTCCCAACATCCCAATACATGACAACACTGTGGTGGAGATGAAGGTAAACTGGAACATAAACAACACACAGTCGTTTTCTTCTCCACTCATTTCTTTTTTCTCAACCTTGTCAATATTCAACCAATATTTTGTAATATGACTGAGAGCTTTTGAATGGAAACAACAACTTTCAAAAATAATGAGTGTGGAGTGTTGTCCTGTGTTTGCATTTTCATTAAAACATTTCACAACCCACATAATACCTGTCTGCTATATGGGAAGCAATACATCACTAAACCAATTTTAAACCAAATTTGTTGAAACAGCCAGGGTAATAAAAAGCACTCATTTCCAATCATTGTTTTAGCACATAGGGGATGATGGAAAGATGATTAAGTTTGGCTATAATTGAGTGTAAACATCTGTACATGGCGATCACACCTCATACTACTCTAGTATTCCCAATAAACAAATGTCACACTCAGAATAAACACTGAAAAATCTTGGTTGAGAGTCACATTTAAATTACATCCTAACTTTTAATATGCAATTATAATTCCTTTATATCTTTTATCCCAAGTTGGATCACCAAATCCTTAAAAATTTTATAAATGCACTCATACATTCAAAAGAATTGTATTTCCTACTGTTTTATACTGAAATACATCTATTATATGCATATTATGATAACCCAAATATAACACTTTACAGAGGTGCTCCTATGTTTGTGAACCATATGGATGTGCAAGGAAGAGTGGTTTGGAAAATATGGGTTATACAAGTCAACCTTGATGTAAAGCTCACAGGAACAACAAAAGGGTTTAATTTGAGCACCATATTGAATGAACATCTACATCCTATCAGTATGCAATGCCTTTACACAGGATATCCACATTATACTGTAATTTCTTTGTTCTTTATGTAAACATTTTAATATCCTTCCTATCAGTCTAGAAATGCATTTTACACAAATTGTTGTCTGACATACCTTCTGAATATGTTTTATGTGTCCGTTTTCTTTCAAATATACAGTATGGTAAATTTCCAAAATATTGCCCAATTCCAAAGTGACAGTTGATTCAAACTAGACTAATCACGTATCTGTGGCCAGATACAAGATGTATCCATCGGAAAACAAAAACTAACATGGTTTTGAAGATAAACAGCATTTTCAAAATGGCGGCCGAAATTTTAAAAATTCTATATTATTCATAGGAATTAAGGGAGTAGTCCTTATTATCTTTAGTGGGGCCAACATTTGCCCAAAATCACTTTATGTGTTACAGTTTTCAAGATAAATGACATTTTCCATTTCTGCCAAAATTTAAGATGGTGGCTGAAATTGGGAAAAGTCTAAATTTTTCAGAGGTCATAGAGCAGTAGTCCAGGGGGTCTAATATTTGCCTGAAATTGCTCTATCTGTTACAGTGTTCCAGATACACGACAATTTAGACTTACATTAAAATTCAAGATGGTAGCTGATATTCCAAAAAGTTTAAATTTTTGAGGCGGCTGATTCAGAAAAGTTTAAATTTTTCAGAGGTCCTAGAAGAGTAGTCCTTAGTACCCAGGGGATCCAAAATTTGCCTGAAATCGCTCTATCTCTTATGGTTTTCCAGATACACAACATTTTCCATTTCTGCTAAAATTCAAGATAGCAACTGAAATTTGGAAATGTATAGGTTGGTTTGACATCCCAAACCTCTAGGATCAATAATAAGAAAGTTATAAGCACTTTTTAAGTTTGGCTCCCCTCATTTGACCTGAACACATCAGAAGATTCCTAGTTCATGATTTCCTATACGTTGGTTTCACATTGCAAACTTCTAGGACCAACAATAAGCAAGTTATAAGCACTTTTAATTTGGCTATCCTCACTTGGCCTTGAAGGAGGGGTACAATGTCAAATCTGAACACATTGAAGATTCTTAGCCCCTGATTCCTATAGGTTTGGCACTCCGTGGATGACCTTGGATGAAGCCCATCAAGGTCAAGTGTCTGCATGTTTGTAGAGGACATATATATCTGTTATGCATATCACCTATGAAGAGATTTAACCTTCTGGTTATGAGAACCAGCCAGTAGAAAAAGGTAAATTTTCAAAGAAATGCCCAGGACAGCCATCTTGTTTTTTAGAATGAAGCTAATTTCAATCACAGACAAGCTTACCTCCCAATAAAGATATCCTGCATATTTGGTGAAGCTAGCTGATCTACTTTTCTGCTGAGAGTGTTAACATCAAAAATCTCTCGAAACACAGCAGCTGCAGCAGCGAGCCAAAGCTAAACCAAAATATCCACCAGATGCATCCAGTGGATACAATAAGCATTTTACGCTGGTATTTGAAAATGACAATGCATCAAGTCTCATTGTAGACATCACCCAAGTTCAGTTCATGAGACACAAGGGCTTTAGGTATGGTCACATTATATGACCTTGAAGGACACATCACAAGTTAAATCTGAAATCACCACAAACATTCACAGCCCTTAATTTCCCATAATTTACTTTGATAGCCTCCAGGACCACTTATAAGGGAGATATAAAGGATTTCAGTCATGGTGACACAATTAGATCTAGAAGTAGGGGTTGGAGGCCAAAACTAGTCCCACCAAACAGTTTGCAGCCTATAATTTCCTGCAAGATGTCCAAGACTCTTGAACAAAAAATAGCATCGGAAATGCCCGTACCCCACGGCTTGGGGAAATAGCTTTCAACGTCATGAGATTTAGAAGTAGGGAAACAGTACAAAGATCTTGATACTTTCAGAGCAGTGTCAGTTATGTAAAGCCCCAAATATGTTTAAGTAGAGAAAATAACATCTAAGAAAAAGAAAATGAATATAAAGATAAAGTATTAAAACAAGACCATTCAATAGCAAGATGACAGCATTAATCAATAAACTAAAAATTATGAAGCTGAGAAATTTATTAATTGGAGAATAGCTGTCAACGGAAAAAGCACAACTATGTAAAAGTGCATATAAAAATCAGTTGCAGTAATCCATATATCTTTGTCATAAGAGAAAGATGTCTCAAATATGGCATTTGAACACACTTTAGCAGAGCTAAAGTTAAAGGTCACACCATGATACACGCTTACATCCTCTAACCAATGTCCCTACCAAGTGTCAACCTTCAACACCTTATTGAATCCAAGAATAGCCCAGACAAGATTTATAATCTTATGGTCACTATGACAAGGTCAAAGGTTAAATTAAGGTCACACCATGACGTTGCACACCTACAACCCTCAGCCAATGTCCCAACCAAGTATCTACTTCCTACACCTTACGGTTTCCGAGATATAGCCCAGATAGGATTTTATGTCAAGGTCACTACGGAAAGGTCAAAGATCAATTCAAGGTCACACCATGACGTTGCACACCTACACCTTACAGTTTCCGAGATATAGCCCGGACAAGATTTCATAGGTCAAGGTCACTACAACAGGGTCAAAGGTCAAATCAAGGTCACACCATGACATTGCACACCTACAAGCCCTTACCAATGTCCCTACCAAGCATCAACTTCCTACTCCTTAAGGTTTCTAAGATACAGCCGGGACAAGATTTTATAGGTCAGGGTCACTACAACAAGGTCAAATCAAGGTCACACCATGATGTTGCACACCTATAACCCCCAACCAAGGTCCCTACCAAATATCCACTTCCAACACCTTACGATTTCCGAGATATAGTCAGGAAAAGATTTTATAGGTCAAGGTCACTACAGCAAGGTCAAAGGTCACACCATGACGTTGCACACCTGCAACCCCTTACCAATGTCCCTACCAAGTATCAACTTCCTACTCCTTGAGGTTTCTGAGGTACAGTCCGGACAAGATTTATAGATCAAGGTCACTATGGCAAGGTCAAAAATCAAATCAAGCTAGGTCACACCATGACATTGCACACCTACAACCCCTTCTGTCCCTACCAAGTATCAACTTCCTACTTCCTTACTATTTTTTGATCATGTGTCCTTGATAAAGGTCAAATTTAAGCATGTGGAAAAATTTTTTCCCCATGCCTAAGGTATATAACTGCCGGGTGGCACTAAAGAGTGTACGGAGGCGTATGGGAATATATGGAGGGATATGGAGTATAAAAAAGCATATTGGAGTGGTACAAATGCCACATGAATGTGTAACTACCCCTAAACTATTGAAATTTCATAACTTCTGTTGTCTTGTGTTGTTACATAAAATGTCTGTCTGAAAATGAGGCTATAAACCTTGAGTTACAGTGATCATACGACTAAATATATCAAAAACATGTACACCTGATGTACTGTTTGATAGTATTAGATTCAGACAATTATCAAAATATGGATCAAATTAAATATCAACATTAAAACTTTGAGCTTTATTTAGCAAGCATGTGTGCTCAGAAAAAATTGACCATACTGAGTGTCGTCACCAGAACTGTTTGGTGAAATCATTCCACCAAATTAAACCATATAATATAATGCATAAACTACCGATAATACCCACTTATTGGTAAATCTGAAAATGCATTTAAACAACACATGATAACAGAAATTGTGAAAAATAGAATGGTTAAAGGTTGTTTACAGTCACATACACCTTTTATACCAGTTCCATACACTTTTTTCACCATTCCATACTCCTCCATACGCTCCCCTATGCTTCCATTCACTCCCATATGCCTCCATACACCCCATACGCTTTTTAATACCACCGATAACTGCCACATATGGTTTAAAGGGTTTAAAAGCTTCCAAAAGTAAGGGATATATTCAATGGAGAACATAATGCGGTGGTGGTGGCAAGGAAACTGAAGCAAAAACAAATAAGCGCCCTTTCACGGATGCTTAATTATGAAAATATAAAGTTTTGAAACAACTGTACTGTAACAACATGTAGTACCCCAGTTATTAATTGTATCATTTGACAATCTATTGACAGAAAAATAAAATATAAAGCTGTTAACATAATTTAAATTCAAAAAATTAACTCTACCATGGGCGTTTACTGGAAGAAACAACAATGGAAAGCCACTACTGCTCAGCCAGTGAATTTTGTCACCTCAGTGAAGTTCGTCACCTGCCGTTAAAATGCTCCCAAGATTGGCAATATTCTCATTTAAATAAATGGAATAGCTGCTTTCAGCAACAAGGTATACATGTATGCCGAAAGTTCACAGGAAAAACTCTTTAATATTGCCATAAAATGCAGGTGACGAACTTCAATGGGGTGACGAAATTCACTGGCTGAGCAGTACAGTACGAAGGGCCAGGGCCGAATCATCCTGTCAGCTTACAATATCATGCAGTATTTTGTTTGACACATAACCAAGACGGACATTACAAATGAATGAATGGTCGTTACTCTATATCGTCTTGTATAAAGGCTTTTTATTGCAAACCTAAGTTCCACTTCAAAGTTTAAGAAGAACACCGGCGCACGAAACACAAAACAGCTTCAACTCCAAGTTAGCAAGTGTAGTCTCGTGACCCCTGGGGAAAACCCAGAGAGTGTTTGTGGTTTTTGAGTCCATTTTTGCAGTAGAGATCCAGAACAAGAATGGAAATATTTTTCCGAACAAAAGTTAGCATCATCGAATGCTTTATAATTAAGTCAGTTTCTTTGGAAGTAAATAAGAATACATATTATTTGCAAACTTTAAAAGTGCTCAATCTTGATCTGTATCGAATTCTATAAGGCGCAATAAAACATAAGAGCTAGAGGAAATATTGTAAGTTCATGGGTAGAAAAAGTCAGCATTAGCAAGCATTTGCGCAACCAGAGGAGAGGATGCTAAGGAGGATAAGTAGCACACTAAAGATGCCAGTGTGGGGGCAGATTGTGCTACAAGTGGGAGGCTGTTCTAAAGTCTGGGAAAATTATTTGCAAAGGATCCATCAAATTAGTTTTAGACTTATGAATCTGAGGGTTAAAGGTGGGAACAACTAAGTAGATTTCTTTGTAGCAACAGCATGTATATATGGTATTGGCAGAGGATGTGTAATAATTTATATATTCATGGAAGTACCACTGCAGACCAGAATCCAGATATTTGTAAATGAGGGTTGTCATATAAAAGTGATGCTGTCTTTGATAGGGAGCCAGTGTACAGTCTCCAGTACTGGTGTAATGTGGGTCCACTTGTGAGAGTCTGTGACACTGAATGCAAATGTATTTTGCAGACACTGCCATCTTCTCAGGTTACCTTTGGATAAATGCCAGTGTAATGGATTACAGTAGTCATTCTCCGACTGACAAGTGCATTTGCCGCTGAGATGGCCACAATCTTTGGTAGGTACAGTACAATCCTCCACACATTCTGAAGTCCAACAAAACATGACATGCAAATAATGTCCACCTGCTCTTTGAAGGAGAAGTCCCAATCAAATATGACACCAAGGTTCTGCACCAATTCAATAGACCCAAACGTCTCAAAGAGTATGTGGATTGGGAGTAGAGGTTCAAACCTCTTTTGCAATCTGCTGCTCCACATACAATAAACTCAGTCGTAGAAGGATTAAGCTTGAGCTTGTTTGAATTCATCCATAACTGGATCTCACTCAGGCATTTTTCAACATGGTTGAAAGTAGTTTTCGCATTATGCAGGGTTATATGGCAGTAAACCTGAGTGTAGTCTGCATAAAAATGATATTTCAGTGACTTGAAGGTAGAGGTGATCTCTCTATACATCAAAAACAGAATAGGGCTGAGGACTCAACCCTGTGGTACACCATACTTCAAAGTACTTGAAACAGATACAACATTGTGAATCTTTATGACTGACACCTATTTGACAGATGTGAAACAAATCATTTGAGGGCAACACCTGATATGTCATACATGTGTTTGAGGCTGCCCAGGAGAGTATATCATGCACAATAGTTTCATATACTGTAGAGAGATCCAGTAAGATCAGAGCAGAAGGCAAGCCCTTTGATAATAGGAGTGTTCGATTTACAATGATTGAAATGATTTAAATGATCTGAAGTGATCTTTTCTATTCAATTGGGGCCTTTCCTGTAACTAAAATCATTACACCAAGTGATCCTACAAGGGACACTGATCACTTAGATCATGATTGAAGTGAACAAAGTGATCCCAATATCGAATACGCATAATGAAGACTGTATAGTATTCTTTACATGTAGGAGAGCTGTTTCTAGGAATGATACTGCATGCTTGTAAACTGACTGGTACACTGTTCCTGAAACATTGGCATTGATGTGGTATGGAACTTGAGCAGCAACTACCCTTTCAACAGGTTTAGAATTGGAGGCCTGAGACAGGTCTATATAAATTTTAAAATCATTTTTTAAAGTGTCTCCTTTTTCATAATGGGTGTGACACTGGCAATCTTGAAGGACCCAGGAACCATACCTTCAGTTAAACAAAGGTTGACCAATTTGGTGACAGAAGGTGCATGAATTTCTACACAGACTTTGACAAGTGAAGTAGTATAGGCATTGGATCAAGGCTACATGATATAGTTGGTAATTTCAACATCATCTTCCTGATGTAATCAACACTTACTTCAGTGAAACAGATAAAACTAACATGTTGTTTGAGGAGACTCAGTTCCACGACGGTCAGAAAAACTACTTTAAATGGATTATATTTTGTCCTGAAAGTACTGACAAAACCTATTTGTAACTGTAGTATCGGAATTTCCATCAGGCAGCTTTAAATGAGCTTTCCTATGAAGGATACCATTCCATACTTGCCAGAGGGTCTTTGGGTTATTACAAATTTCACGGACAATTCCTGAATAGTCATTAGACTTGGCTTTATTAATAAGAACATTAATTGCACCTATGGGTTAGGTGCCTCAACCTTAATTGACTTATAAAATTCAGCTTATGTAGGATTCTGCAGATTTTTACATTACAATCTTTCATACTGCCATCGCAGGCAGTTTGTGTTCCAGTACTCAGTAATCAGTGATCAAAGGAATGACTTGATAATCACTGGGGTGTGTTTATCCATGACATCTTACAGAACATATCAGAGTCTTCAAAATTATTTTTAAAGAAATTTCCTATATTTTTGACAATTAAGTATTTTTCATATTTCAGAAAAGCCATTGTATAAATATTCAGCAGTGCTTAAAAGAAAGATACTTAATCTTATAATAAGAAAAAATTAATTTTCAAGCTTTAGAAAAGATCTTTGCTCAATATTTTGAACAAATTCATCATTAGAATTTTTTCTTCATGAAAAGAAAAATTCTTTAAAATAAAGAATGTATCTCATTTCTAGTGAAAACTCTTGGTGCACTTGGCAGGAAATCAATTCTCATTATGTTTTAATAACTTGTGTATCTCAAGCATGTAGTAATTTTGACCCACTCATTATCTAAACCAATTAGGTCAATAAATTAGGTTTTTTTTCCTCGCTCAAGAATATAATTAAATGTGTTTTATTGACTTTTTCTTCAAAATGATTCTAATAATTAATATTTTACAGTACTTGTTATAGGGGTGTTCCCACTGGGGTTGACTACAATTGGTAAGCTCCAGAAACAAAACAAGACAAAACTCCAGAAAATAAAAAACACACAAAAAATTTAGGATAGTTTCACCTCCCTAACGGGACATAGTGCATCCCAACTTGTCTGGATAAATCCCGACCTGATGGGAAACTGTCAGGACAAGCTGTAAATCCCTAAACCAGAAGCACTTGTGACAAACTGACAATAATGGAGCAGTATCCAAATCCACCCGACTAGACGGATAAGTTTTAGAGTTTTTGCAGACAAAAAGGAACACCCCCCCCCCCCCCCCCATTACACACACACACAGACAGACATTCGAGAACCCGTTTTTTCAACTTTTGGATGTTAGTACGAACAACGATACTGGCCTTTAGGTTTACCCTTCACCGGTGATACAGAGGACGGTTGTCAAAACTGAAAGAGAAGTATCGTGCTGTTGCAATGGGCGGTAATAACAGTTCCGAAAGGACTATTACAGTTGAGGAAGATTCACCAGGCATGGTAAAGGTAAGAATCTACCAGCAGTTTTTCGGAACACGGTTTATGAGTGAGCGATAATACGTGTTAATGAAGCATCGCAGGGAAAGTTTTACCGATGTAGTGGCATTCTACCACTAAACGCCCGTGTTTCAGATAATATTCAACATTTATATTATTTTTTGGAGGTTCTTCTTCAATGAAATTATCAAATGACATTCAAGACATATTAATGCTTTCAGTATGCTGGAGGAACATTTCTCTACAAGTGATGTATTTTGACGATATATCTCTATTATATCGCTGTGTTTACCGCAAACTGGAAATACCAATGAATACCCAATTTGTTTGCAAATAGAAGCATATTTGTCCTTGACCCCTAATAATGATAGTGGTGGTGGACCAGTTCACGCCTGTGTACCAATTCACGCCCACCCCTAAATTTATCCAAAACAATTACAGTTACACAATAAATGACTATCAATCATTATTCTTAACTGTTTACATGCAAAGTTCTGAAATAGACTATTGAAGTAATTTCACCCACCTTGCACTAGTGCTGCTGGTTCTGTTGCCAGGTCTTAGATGAGGTGACTAACTACTTCTAACTTCTAACATCAGTTCACCAACTGTTATGTCACTACTGGACTTCTATAACTCTATTTACTATTACTATCAGTGACTACACTGTTGCATATATCAGTCCATCTACTACTTCTAAATGTCCATATAATTCTACTACTTTTAAACCCTTTACATTCAGTAATATCGCATGTGCGTTTCCGTTAAACACGTGTATACAGTTCCAAGTCTTACTCTGAAGTGTCACTTTAAACCCCAGTTCCTGTACAACTCCCGCGCATGGGCGCTTACTAAACCTCGGAACTACCGAAACGTCTCCCGGAATATACTACATTCCTCCTTCTTCTGTTGAGACTTAGTCATACCCCTGAGGTTCCAATATTCACTACTTTAGCAGTGACGACTGCGTATCAATGTTCATCAATGGAACTGTAGTGTTTTTTGCAGTTACAACTCTGTGTATTTCAATGTTCATCAATGAAACTAACATTTCCTGCAGTAACAACTCTGCATATTTTAATGTTCATCAATGAAACTAACATTTCCTGCAGTAACAACTCTGCATATTTCATCAACAGAACTTGCTGGCAATGACCCTGCGTTCAGCACTGTTCCTGATGCAATGTCATACTTTATAATTTATTTCAGTATGTATAACTCCACAGCGTTGGTTGTGGTGATATCAAGTATTTCCTTTAAATTCTGATATCTCAGGTCTGCAATCCTGATTGCCACATTCACAATGCCATATGGGGTGTTGTATTCACATCTGTTATGTTCTGGTGGCAACAGATAGGGGGAATCTGTTTCGAGTAACAACTGATGGGTTTCTAACCTCTTCACGACTTCATCCAGTCCTGGATGTCTAAAGTGGCGTAGCAGTAGTCCTGTAAAGCCAAATTTTGTATGTCGAAACTCAGTTGTCCATCGCTGCACCTCATCCCAATCACCAGTATAACAGTGTCTATGGATCTCCACCATATCCTTGTCAAAACTTGGAACTTCCTCTTTCAGTATCTGCAAACACAGATCAGATGCTTCTGTTGACAAGTGCTCATCACGACAATGGAAAACTAGGACCTTGTCGCACAGCTCCTCTTCGGCATAAAACTTGAGAATTTCTCTAAGTACTTTCACCTGAGCTTCTTTGTGGCGTCCAAAGCTTCCAGAGAGATCAATTCCTATTTCTCCAATTCGGACACAACGCGGGTCTCGTAGGATTGCTATTTTCACTCTCTCCTTGTCGTCTTTAGTTACCACATGAGCTTGTTTTGGATGTACTCCATAGGTGGTATAGATCCTTTTGTCCTTGTAAACTCGTTCCCTAGCTTGCTTCGTGGGTACTCCATGACACAAGTTTGCTACTGCAAACTTCAGTTCAACAAGTTCACTTGGCATCGGCCCATGCTTCATGATCTCACACAAGTCTTGTCTCTTGCTGGCATTCTGCAATTTATCCAGATGCATGTGTGAATCTACAAACAGCAATCTTTCTGAACTCTTACTGTTGAACAACGCATCTTGCCTGGTCTTCCACATGTCATATGTGTACGGTCGTCCCACATCACTAGGTCTCTCCTCAACCATTTTTGGCTCATCCAGAATTGAAGAATCGGCAGTCAACTCTTCAGTCGCTGTGCCTAATAGTTCTTCCGCCTGTTCTTCTGTAGGAAATGTAGCGGGTCTTGTGTCAACTGCTGCAGTATTATCCACAAAGTTTTCTACAACATCTACACCAGGTTCTATGGCTTTGGAATTACTTTCCGAAACTTCAACTTCTTTTGGACTTGGAGCTAAATCAACTTGCGGCACTTTTTCTTCACCAACATGGCTGAGCACTGTGCTGATTAGCCTCCAATGAGCCAAACTGCCCACACAGTTTGGAGGACTGATTGTTGGATGCTCCTTCAGTTCCTTTCCGGTACACCAGTGATGAAACTCACAGACAAGTTTGTCATCTTCCTCGAATTTCTTAACACCAATTCGGGTAGGAAACCACTTGTTACGAACTACAAGTTCCAGAAGTTCATCATGGCTTTGAACACCAACAACATCCTCAATTGAGTTGAGAAATGAGCTTATTGAGTCCATTCTTCTCTGAGGAGACATCTCCTTCCAGACCGCGAAACTGACTGGTAGATGCTTACCAATCACATGCCTGCGGAAATGTGACACCAAAACACTGCAGTTCTTCATATAGCAAACTGGACGAAGTGACAACTTCCTTGACTTTCGTTGCTGTCCTGGCTCTTCCGTTACAACTATAGTTTTCTCTGGTGTCACTTTCTTGACAACTACTTCACTTTGGTCTTGAGAAGCGGGTCGTTTCAACACAATGTTCTCATCTGGAGCGCCTGACAGAACAATGGTGACCTTCCTTGGACTCCCAGAGGCTTGAGTAATTTTAGGCTTCTTTGGCTTGCGAGGCTTCTTTGGAGCCTTCGGCTTCTTGACTACAACATCCTCCTCGTTTAGCCATTTATCACCTGCAGCCATCACTATTCCAGATCTTTTCAGTGGATTCTTGATCCCAAATCCTTGTCTCTGCTCTATCTGGACTTCTGGACTGAAGCGTACTCTGCTCTGGACTGGACCTTGAGACAGTTTCTGCTCTCTCAGTTGCAGCTGATTGCAGAGTCATGCCTACCATTTCCTGTACCTTCTGTCGAACCTTCAACATACAAGTCTGGACCACCTGAGCTTGGTTGTATGGTATCACCTGTGAGCTAGAGATCACTTCACGCAGACACGCACTGTCGATAAGTGGGAACATCCCTTTCAGTATGGTCTCTACCTCTGTGTTCCTACGCTCCAACTCACTGACACTACGAACTGACTCAGGTACTTGTTCTCTCTGAACTGACTCAGGTACTTGCTCTCTTTGTTGTTTCTCTGGTCCTCTGGTACATGCAGAATAACTTGTCCAGGAATGTGTCCTTAAGCGATCTGTCGATTTTAGTTTTTCAGATCTAGGCACTGTCTCAACTCTATCAGATCTTACTTCTTCATTACTGCGAGACTGTCTCGACCTGTAAATCGAAGTACTACTGATAGTTTTTCCCCCTTTCACGACTTCAGAGTAGCTGCGAGCCTGTGCTGTACTACTGGTACATTCTTCTCGCGGTGGCACTACTACTTTCTCTTGCCTTCTATCACCCCTTACCACATCTCGGTAGCTGCAGGTGTCAACAACCTGGCTTCTAGGAGATCTCACGTCACTGCGCTCTGAGTATCTCCTATCTCTCCTCACATATCTACTATCTTGGCGTCTCTCTCTCTCTCTCCTATCACGCCTATCTCTTCCATCATATTCCCTCCTTCTATCTCTTTCCCTCTCTCTATCTCTCTCACTATCTCGGTCTGCATGGCAATCTTGTTCACAGTTGCTAACAGAACTTTCATGTTTGAATCTTCTTGTGAGGATACCACTCCAGCTGCTTCATTGACGTCACTAGACATAACCTTCAACTTTATATCTTCATCAATGTCACTAACAGCTGGTGTAAACTTCACTTTGCCATCAGTTAAAACATCTATATCCGACACGGACACACCTCCGCTATTGTCACTAAACACCAATTCTTGATGCTTGATGATCCTCTCCTTCACTGACGGTTTTGGCAATGGCAGACACATAAACTGCATTTTTGTCAAAGTTCCATCATGCTCTTCTCTAGCAGTAATGATCATATCAGCTACCTTCTCTCCAATATTCTTCAATGACAACAACTCCTCCTTTGTCACTTCCTCAATTTTCATCATTTTATTTGTGGCCATTTTGTTAGCAAAATTAAAAAATACCAACACCTCAAAGATTTGTCAGAACACTTAACTGAATGCAATCTTTGGAAGTTTCAGCAATTAACAAGTTATGACCAATATTTTGCAAAACTGCTACAAAATTCACAATGACAACCAAGATTTACAGTCACGAAACTGTGTCTAACCCTAGGTACTGTCAAAGGATAGTTAAAAAAATAACTCAAAGTATCTTTCAGTTAACAGACACAGAGCTGTATTTTAACCAAAAAATGAACTTAAGTTATGTATAAAGTCAGTTTTCAAAAATAATTAACAGTCACAAAACTGATATGATTATGATTGTGAAAAACGGTTAACAGTCACGAAGCTGTCAAATAACCAATCACTTCACAGTCACAAAGCTGTATAATCAATCAGTGAACAGTCACAAAGCTGTATAATCAATTAGTGAACAGTCACAAAGCTGTATAATCAATCAGTGTACAGTCACAAAACACTGAAGACTGAAATGATCAATTAGTGAACAGTCACAAAGCTGTATAATCAATCAGTGTACAGTCACAAAACACTGAAGACTGAAATGATAATATTGTTATACTTCAAGTAACAAGATATGAAATGTTCACAATGAACTACAAAAATCCAAAATACTGTAATGATACAAATTGATCAAACATTCAAAAGTACTTGATCAACTATGCATTCAATCATTAGATAAATTATGTAATAATTGATCAAACATTCAAGCAAGAATGACCAAATATTCACAAAAGCAAAATAAGATAATGTTACCTCAGTAATTTACAAAGTATAAGATCACCAAAAACTTAAAGTCAAATGTTTACTTGTAATATATGAGATTAAACCCAAATACAAATATTCATAATCCAAGTGCAGATTGTTAATAAACACAATAATCAATCAAAACAACATGAAGATCAAGTATTTAAATTTTAAAACTTCAAAAAATTAAAATGTAAAAAGTATGTAATTTAACGTTTTACTACTAATAAAAATTACCAAAGAAGTACTTCTAAGACTGTCAAATCAAATTACCATTAATATTTACTCAAATGTCAAAAACAATTTAATTTAAATTCAAAAATATTTTATTTTACATTACTTTTCTAAAATGTTACTAAATACTATAATACTAAAGTTATTACTAATTACTATGACACTAAATCAATTACTAAGCACTTCTTACTCCAGAAAATATCAAAATGTCGAATTTATCAAATATAAATATCAATAGTACATTACTGTATTAGTAATTTTTTACTCATTTGCCTCAGCCAAAACTATTAAATTTGTAATATTTAATCTCAAAAATACCACAAGCTACGTATTAATTACTTTCCACAAAAATAAACATTCATTTGCCAACTACGTCACAGAAATAATGTAACTGGCACACTATACCACCAAATGTAAAACAGAAACATGCAAACAAGTATCAACTAGTGCTAAATATCGAGCACTGGGCGATAATATAATCAATAGTAGCATGGTGGCAAGCAAAAATTAAAACTTGAAAATACTTCTACTTAAACAGTATTCTAGATAAAGCTATTATCAAAGGAAAATGATATTATATGCTTTTAATATGAACTTCCACATAAACGGGACTTCCAAATATCAGGATTCTACCTATAGGTAATTTCTGCTTAAAGGGGTTTTACTATTAAACACCTATATAAATATGTATATGATGTGACTATGAAAAGTGGCAGATATCTATTCAACTTCCACTTAAATACGACCTCCACTAAAACAGATTCAATTTCTAATTGGCAAAAATATTGACATTATGTCACAAAAATAATTTCAGGTAAATATACTAAGCCAAATAATAATATAGTACTTCTACTAAAGCAGGTTTAATTCAAATGGACAATATATATGCAATTATAGGTAACTGTTTAGATTAAGACATACATTAAATTTAAACAATGAAATACAAACAACAAATAATGTGCCATATATATGTGTCAACTATGGGCGATAACATGAAACGAGTATAAAACACATATATAATTGGACCAAAATGCAAAAATGATATTTTCTGAATGAAATAGATATTGCGATATATTTATGATAACTTGGGACAACAATATCAAAATAACATGCAATATTTTAAATATACCTATATGAACCAAAGTTCTTCAAAATTGCAAATAATCTTTTCAATGATCCTACTATTTGCAAACAACATTCAATAAATACTTTAATTTACAGTTAATTCTACTGAAAGATTCGAATTACTGCCAGAACACTACATACAGAATGAGAATTACAGAATTTTACTTAAAGATTCAAATTACTGTAAATGTCAAACAGATTTGTATATACAAATGTCAAATGATAACCACAGTATTTTACTTAAAGATTCAAATTACCGCAAATATCATACGAAAAACACACAAGCAAAATTACAAATACAGAATCCTACTTAAAGCTTCAAATTACTGTATATATAATTAAAATTATTACACAGTTTAATATGGGAATACGGGGAAAACTATTTACGGTGAAAACCAGTATAACCCGTATCACAGCTACTGATATATTTATAAATCCACGAAAACTGACGGAAATAGCCAATAAATGTTAAAAAACAAGAGTTACAAATATTTATTTTCAGTCGGCGATGACAAAACCTAGCAAAACTACTCTGCTTCAATGTCTTAAACCGACCAGAATATAAATACAACAGTAATTAAATGGTACCGTAAATAAAAATAAAAGGTTAAATGGATTTTACACCTTTTGCAAACAAGTTATAGTATTTCACTGTCCGGCATTCAACCAGAAATTAATGCAATAATTTCATAAAATTTCCCAAAAAAATACTAAACAACTCCATGGCCAGAAGCTAGTGCAAAGGGTGGAAAATAAAATCCAACCCCACTTCTGGTACCATTGAAGTAATTTCACCCACCTTGCACTAGTGCTGCTGGTTCTGTTGCCAGGTCTTAGATGAGGTGACTAACTACTTCTAACTTCTAACATCAGTTCACCAACTGTTATGTCACTACTGGACTTCTATAACTCTATTTACTATTACTATCAGTGACTACACTGTTGCATATATCAGTCCATCTACTACTTCTAAATGTCCATATAATTCTACTACTTTTAAACCCTTTACATTCAGTAATATCGCATGTGCGTTTCCGTTAAACACGTGTATACAGTTCCAAGTCTCACTCTGAAGTGTCACTTTAAACCCCAGTTCCTGTACAACTCCCGCGCATGGGCGCTTACTAAACCTCAGAACTACCGAAACGTCTCCCGGAATATACTACACTATTACCAGATAACCTAACATTAAGCCTGGACCTGTCACAACACTGGACGTCCAGTGAACATTTATGTCACAGAAATGATGAAATTGGAACCAATTGAGGACAGAAATCGTCTAATGACCAGCAATACATGAACCCGGTGGATGGTATAGACAAGCAGCTACAAAATTATTGTGGTGAGAAAGATAGTATGATACCTTCAAATGATCTAAATCTGGTGAGGTGACAATACTAGGAGAGTAGGTTTTTCAACACAAGAAATAAAGCCCACTGGCTTGTCCAGTCATTGCGGCTTTTTGGATAAAGTTATAATTGGCTGGTGTGAGAGAATTGAGAAGACCATCAGTATTAGAGGGCCTGAGGGATATAAGTCTCTGCATGAGCCAGGATGTCAAAAGTACTGCTTTTTATGAGGTCATAAATAGGAGGGACTTGCGAATAGACCTGCAATTTCCAAATCAGAAATTGGTTGAGCTGGAGTTTTAGCAACATTGCCACATAACAACAGAAGTAGGAGAAGGTGTTTTTAATGTCAATTCAGGAGAAACCTGTTTTGTCTTGCCAAGGTACCAATATTTAAGGACCAGAAAAGGAAGCCAAAAAAATTGATGAGATACTGTTCTCAACATTTTTACTATTTAGGCTTAGCCAAACACTCTGGAAACTAAGCTGGCAGCAGAATACTGGAACATTACTTTTAGCAGTGGGATGTAGAAGCAACATAAACTAGACTAACAAACGGACTGACAAATGGAAAAAAAAAACTGTAATAGGAAAACAATGAGAAAAATATAAAACCCAATATTCCCTATGTGCTGTGGGCTACTCACAGCAAACTAACATCCCACTGAAACCTGAACTTAGCCAGACCCCTCAGAAGACAGAAACCCTGTAGTAAATAATCAAACAATTGACAAGACTAAAATACACCTGGAGATAGGTAATATAGGTGTAGAACATAAAATACTCAGAAAACATTCCCACCAATAATGGGGATGTGAATTACATGGAATAAATGATGTGGAATTAGTAGGAAAATGGGGAATGTGGGCAATAAAGATGTATCAAATACACATGTGACAATTGTAAATTAGTACAGAAGGAAAACAAAAATAAAAATTAGTTTGTGTAGGAAAGTTTTTATGTTACAAAATACAGCATAAGAGACAGTTAACAAACTAACATGTTACAAAAATTTTTGATATTTGTTCCCAAAGATTGTTGAAAAAACAATACCCATCACTGCCTGTAGCTCTTCAATTTGACTTATTTGTTAATTTTCAGGGGCCATACATTTAGATATATAGAATACAAATATGTAAGATGCATACTTTCTAGGTGGAATTTCTCCACAACCATTCTTTTTAGCAGGTAAATTTTACAGCTACAATTTCTCTTCTGCCAGTCTATAGTTTTTGTCAAGTTAACTTTGTAAAATATACTACCTTACAAAACACGAAAAGCTCACATTCTGCTTACAGTGTACTATGTTGACTGCTAAAAGTTTTATATAACCCACTTTCCATCAGGTACAAAACACAACAAAGCTTTCATTCTACTTGCAGTCTGAGACCCCAACTACTATGTACTACAGGTTTTAATAAGACGTCTTCATCAGGGCCACTTTGTTTTGTTAGCAAAAATCTTTTTCTAGTTAAAAGGTAAGTTTACCCACTGTATTCAGCAGTCTGTCCCGAGATCTGTTCAGCATCTAGAAACACACAATGTCTGTATCCTGTGATCCATTCAGCATCCAGTAAGACAAAATATCTATATTTTTCTGTATCCTGTGATCCATTCAGCATCCAGTAAGACAAAATATCTACATTAAAATGTTCAGAGTACCTGCACAACGATGCTGTTTGCTCCAAAATGTGAACCATATCCGAAATATAGTATATCCACTCTCTGGTAGATCCACACACTATATCCAGTTCACTCCAATAAGAGTTGGCCACAAAATGTTTATAATAAGCAGTTCATATATACTTGACACAGAGATAAGTATAGCAGCTTCCAAGATCTCTGTCCATAGGGCACACCAGATATACAAAACCTAGACCATGGTCAGGTTTCAGCACTTTATATGCTGCTCTGATTTCTCAAAAGAAGGTAAACAATACAAGCTGGAAGGTTCTAGAAAAAAAAAGTAAACATGACAACACATTTCCACGAAAAACAGGGTCTTTACCACCATCTATAAATAGATCATTCCAGTTTTGAACAAAAGAGGTCAGCACTAGCTAGACCAATTTTGTAGACTACAGAGATAATCAATAATTCAATGCCCTTATATGGATAAAAGAATAAAAAACTTTACAGCAGCCACAGACAACATTACCCTCTATAAAAGACACGCTGGAAGAGAAGGTGACTTTGTCCTTTATGGGAGTCAAATCGACACAGAGGTGACAGTGTGCATTAGGATGCCAAACATGGCTGACCTCTGGCTCACTGAGAACCTACCCCTGCCTAACAAGTCACCTGTTCCCACTGGGTACATACTGATTAGGGCCAGATAGTTTTCAAATCAACATAGACTACCCTCAGAATATAGTGAATTAGTTATATAATTTTTACCCCACAGCCCTTAAGGGCTGTCGGGGTATTGTTTTCAACCATGGTGTTCGGATGGGTGGGCGGGCGGCGGGAGGAAAAAGTTTGTCCGGGCTGTGTCTCGGAAGTAGTTGTAGGTAGTTGATACTTGGTAGGGAGATTGGTTAGGAGGTGTAGGTGTGCAGCGTCATGGTCTGACCTTGATTTGACCTTTGACCTTGCCGTAGTGAACTTGAGTTTGAAAATCTTGCCCGGGTTATATCTCAGAAACTGTAAGGTGTAGGAAGTTGATACTTGGTAGGGACATTGGTTAGGGGGTGTAGGTGTGCAACGTCATGGTCTGACCTTGATTTGCCCTTTGACCTTGGTGCAGTGACTAGTACTGTAACGAGTTGACCAAAACTCGGGTCGTAACTCAGTGGGCGATATTTGGGGATGACATCGATTTACGCAGTTTAAACTCGAGTTTTTAAGAAATAAATAATGATATACTAATCTTGTTACAAACTAGCACTTTTGCAATTTATCTAACCATTAAGACATAAAAATCAATGAGTAATGGTTTTTTTTTTTATTTCCCTTATTTACGTGGCTGTACCATAAAGTGCACATACATATCTGCACAATTTAACTGGCAACAAAATATATTTCCTTGCAACAAAATGGTACTAAACACATTAGTGGAGGATCCCTTGATGACAATACAATGTATTTAAGCGGCCCGTCAGGGACGCTTATTTGTTTTCACCTAAGTTCGACTGATGGCCGCCGCAGGATTATGGTCTCCCTTGAATAACTTCTTGGGCTTTCAAATTTTTCTTTCCTTCTTATCTTTCTTTAAAACTATAGGGGCAGGAAAAATTTGTGATATTTTGCGAAAACCCTAAGCTTTACTTAAGGTAACCGTAAGCACTTTTCAAAAACACCCCGTCATCGTGTTTCGGAAAAACACACACACACCAGTGCTATAAAATTTATCAGGTACATTGAAGACCAAATTTCGAAGGTCAGAAAGGAATTTCTGATCAATTGGACCATAGATGCTTGAATGGGAGGCGTTTTATTTTCGTAAATTTTTTAAAAATGGGTACTATTTCTGTATCTCAAAAACGGTCAGGATTTCGGCATTTTGTTGGATTACTTATTCAGCTACTTTTTGATAATCTTTCACATGCCGAAGTTTTAGCCCTGTATCTGCAATCTTAAGGTCACCTTAATGTCAAAAAAGGGGTTTTAACCCTCCAGTTCACTTAGTTTTTCACTTTTTTTCAACCAAACTTGGCACATATATTAAGATTTGCCAAAGGAATATCCTGACTTTATGGTGACCTTAAACTCAAAATGTTAATGGACCTATGGCCTGCTTAAAGTTATCAAATTGGACTGAAATCCTCTGGCTCCTTTCTTCTTCCATTTTTTATATCTAAATTATCACTGGTATTAAAATAGATAAAAATAATACTTATGGTCACCTTAAACTCTCAATATGAATGGAGTTGTAGCCACCTTAAAGTTAAATAAGGGGGTTTTCAGCCTCCAACTATCTTATTGTTCAACTGACCTCAGTTAAACTTTGCACACCTATAAAGGATAGCAAAAGGGACACTGTTATGTTCAACTTAATGCCCCAATATGAATGTAGTTATGGCCACCTGACAGTAACAGAAGGGGGTTTTCAGCCTCCAACTATCTTATTGATCAACTGACGTTGCTTAAATTTGCACACTTATAAAGGATGCCAAAAGGGACATTCTTATTTTCTGTCCACCTTGAAGTCCACCTATGGCAATCTTACAGTAAAAAATGGGTTTTCAGCCCCCAACTGACTTACTGTTCAACTAACATCAGTTAAACTTGACACATTGATTAGGCTTACTCACAGGAAGGTTTCTTTAGAATTAATTTACCATTCAAACAATTATAAGCATCAGCAACATATTATTCTCTACATTGGCCACATTATAACAAAATACCAAAACATAAATTTCACTTACCAGAAGAATGCATACTTTATCCTTAAGGCAAAAACAAGCCTTTACCAAAACTTTGCAAGCTTTAATGTATTGTTCATACAAAGTCACAAAAATATCACCGTTTAAAACAGATACACACCAGCAGTAGGGAAATAGGAGATTTGTTTTAAACATTATAGTATCAGTTACTTGTAAAATAACAAACACGTCACAAGATTATGAAAATCAAACTGACAATACATTTTCCCCACACTGTTCCAGTCTACTCATCTGCACACCAATAATCCTCTTAACCAATAAAGAAATTGTTAACTAGAAAATAAAAGTATAATATTCCCACTCAGTAAATAATTTAAAGCCAAATGATTTTATTTAAAAAGCAATATGAAACAGTGGCTATAAAGAAGTCTGAAATTTAGTGACTAAATTGTTCTATATCCCCTGTGTGTAGTGCGCCTAAAATACATAAGCGTATCATTTCTAAGTTTTGTTTGAAGGATTGTAGTCACACGAGAAAAAACATAGTCCTTCAACACAATTTCCAATGAAAGGGATATACAAACACTACATATGGTCTTCATTATAAAGAAACTTAATCCCCTGTTTCAATTAAGTCTGATCAGAGTGAGACCTTTGTCTGCCTTTTAAGGTAATCTTATAGTCACACAGAAGTCATCAAACATCCCAAACTATCATAATCTCCTACTAAACATATAAATATTTACTTGTACCATTTGAAAATTATTTAAAGAAAAAATGCGAAAGGAAGACTGATTTCCCTTAAAAACTTCCCAAACGTAAGTACAGCTATTTTCAGTACCCATTGGTTTCCGTGCATTTAAGCCAAAATAATTAAAGATATTTTACTACAATTTTGAATACAAGATTGTTATGTCCATAGCTCGCTTGGTATTGCATTTGGGACTGATAGCTTTCAAATTGTCAGTACATGAGTAATAGCCATTTAGGTACTTCATTGTGTATTTTCAGTACTACTTTTGAGTAATTTGCTAATATCTCAGAAACCGTAAGAGATAGAGCAATTTCGACAGAATTTTTGACCCACAGAGTAGTAGAAAAGTATTCTATACAAAATTTTAAAAAATTTCAATTTTCGCCACTTTTGGCGGCCATCTTAATTTTTTGCGAAAAATGAAAGAATCTTAATATCTCGGAAACCGTAAGAGATAGAGCGATTTCGACAAAATTTTTGACTCACAGGGTAGTAGAAGAGTATTCTGTACAAAATTGAAAATTTTCAATTTTCGCCACTTTTGGCGGCCATCTTGAATTTTTGGGAAAAACGAAAAAATCTTAATATCTCAGATACCGTAAGAGATAGAGCGATTTGGACGGAATTTTTTACTCACAGGGTAGTAGAAAAGTATTCTGTACAAAATTAAAAAATTTCAATTTTCGCGGCCATCTTGAATTTTTGCAAAAAACGAAAAAATCTTAATATCTCAGAAACCGTAAGAGATAGAGCGATTTCGACAGAATTTTTGACCCGTAGGGTAGTAGGAAAGTATTCTATACAAAATTGAAAAATTTCAATTTTCGCCACTTTTGGCGGCCATCTTGAATTTTTGCGAAAAGCGAAAAAATCTTAATATCTCAGAAACCGTAAGAGATAGAGCGATTTCGACAGAATTTTTGACCCGTAGGGTAGTAGGAAAGTATTCTATACAAAATTGAAAAATTTCAATTTTCGCCACTTTTGGCGGCCATCTTGAATTTTTGCGGAAAAACAAAAAATGTTAATATCTCGGAAACCGTAAGAGATAGAGCCATTTTGACAGAAATTTTGACTCGCATGGTAGTGGTAGAGTATTCTATGTGCAATTGAAAAATTTCAATTTTCGCCACTTTTGGCGGCCATCTTGAATTTTTGCGAAAAACAAAAAATATTAATATCTCAGAAACCGTAAGAGATATTTCCATTGATCTGATCTAAGAGGGGTTTTCTCCTGAGGGGTTTTCTCCACAAGGCTCATTTTGTGAGGGTTTTTTCCTGGGACAAATTTGAGGGCTTTTCTCCCAAAGGCTTTCCAAAGTCTCATGGGTGGACATTACACATGATAATGTGTTTTCTTTATGCAATTCGCCTATTCAATATTTTATTACTCTTTTTATAGTGCTTCCTATTTCTAGTTTTATCTGAATCCAGGGCAAAACCCCACTGGGCATAACCCCACTCAGACCAAACCCCATCAGGCAAAACCCCACTCAGACACAACCGCACTCACTTATTTTGGACAAAACCAGAAAGTAACCCCTATGAAAGTATCCTGATCTTTGTACTGTTTCACTACTTCTATATGTCATGGTGTTGAAAACTAAAATGCAAACAAAATACTTTGAAGGAAAGTTACTGTTATAAAAAAAAAATTCACATTTCATTATAGTTGACGATTATAATGACCCAGCAATAATAGGAAGGGAAGCAGTACAACTTGCCAAACAGTTAATATCAGTACATCAGCTATGGTCACTCCACTTATTTATTTATTTTTTTTAAATGTTTAAATTTTTTTAATGTCAGTGACAAGTTTTTACCCCGCAGCCCTTAAGGGCTGTCGGGGTATTGTTTTCACCCACGGTGTGCGGATGGGCAGGCAGGCGTCCTGTCGGGCGGGCGGGTGGGCGGGCGGGCGGGAAAAAGTTTGTTCGGGCTGTATCTCAGAAACCGTAAGGTGTAGGAAGTTGATACTTGGTAGGGACATTGGTTAGGGGATGTAGGTGTGCAACGTCATGGTCTGACCTTGATTTGACCTTTGAGCTTGCCATAGTGACCTTGAGTTTGAAAATCTTGTCCGGGCTATATCTCGGAAACCGTAAGGTGTAGGAAGTTGATACTTGGTAGGGACATTGGTTAGGGGGTGTAGTTGTGCAACGTCATGGTGTGACCTTCCTTTGACCTTGCCGTAGTGACCTTGACCTATAAAATCTTGTCCGGGCTATATCTCGGAAACTGTAAGGGGTAGGAAGTTGATATTTGGCAGGGACATTGGTTAGGGGGTGTAGGTGTGCAACATCATGGTCTGATCAGGATTTGACCTTTGACCTTGCCGTAGTGACCTTGACCTATAAAATCTTGTCCAGGCTATATCTCGGAAACCGTAAGGTGTAGGAAGTTGATACTTAGTAGAGACATTGGTTAGGGGGTGTAGTTGTGCAACGTCATGATCTGACCTTGATTTGACCTTTGACCTTGCCGTAGTGACCTTGACCTATAAAATCTTGTCCGGGCTATATCTCGGAAACCGTAAGGTGTAGGAAGTTGATACTTGGTAGGGACCTTGGTCAGGAGCCATAGGTGTGTATATCATGGTGTGACCTTAATTTGACCTTTGACCTTGTCGTAGTGACCTTGACCTTTAAAATCTTGTTGCACCTTTGGGTCTGTCTTTTGATGCAGATTAAGCACTGTTTATTCATATTAGAATTTATTAAGAATTTTACTTTCATAACTTCCCATTGTAAGAGATAGAATTTCATCAAGTGAGCCACAGATTTTGTCCAACACCACACATAAGCGTTCATTAAATGTATTACCACTTCTGTATGCATGGTAATATTCAAAACATCTAAACCATAATTCGGCCATGCAGATGTAGATAAAGAATGTTGAATTTTAGTTTACTGATGAATGCTGTCATCTTATTATTGAATTGACTTGTTTTAATACTTCATCTTTACATGCATTATCTTTCTTTTAAACATTATTTTCTGCATTTAAACATTTTTTGGAACTTTATATAACTGACAGTGCTCTGAAAGTATCCTGAACTTTGTACTGGTACAGTGCTTCTGTATCTCATGGTGTTGAAAATATTTCCCTAGGCTGTGGGGTACAGGCATCTCTGATGCTATTTTTTTAAAAATTATATTTGTCTTAACTGATCTACTGCTCTCCCAGTGATCTTCACCACCTGCCCCTTTAGCCTTCAAGGACAAGCACAATTGCTCACAACAGGAATATAAATCTGCAAAGAGAGATAATTTTGAAGTATTTTCACATGGTCATAAAATGTGACCAACGTCAACTCCACAGGCTGTGCAGTACCATTGTCAAACAGAATCTGTTTTTCCAAACTGAAAAGATTGGTGACAGGAAAATTGATGTCCATAATTTTGCCATGATCATAAGTGCTGAATGAACCTTAAATTATCAAAAGCCACCCTTGTGCAATACCAGGGCAGTAGAGTACGTCCAACAGGGAAAGATATTGTCTCATTTTTAATGGTCAGGAGAACAGTTACAGTTGAATGATCAGACTGATAAGACCATTACAGATTGTCTAAGCCATGAATATGATATATGAAATGCATGGTTACAACATGTTTGACCAACTTTAATATGAAACTAAATTTAGTAAAGTTGATATGCAATAGTTGGTAAATAGTTTTGAAAATAATTTCAGCGAGACTATGTTTACACATATACAAATGGTTAACTGATGTGTGACACATAGAAGTAAACAATACATAGGAATGAGTTTTGCAGTATTTACTAGATTCAGAAGAAGAAATGTCTAGTCAGATTCTGTTAGTTGGCAGTCGGTACCCTATGATAATGATTTTGTTTAATTAGCACACTGAGTTCCCCTTTGTGGGGAAGATATTGCGCTTGCAAAGCAGTAGATTTTATGTAGATTAGATTAGATAGGAAGCAAAGCAAAACATTTCTCAATATTAAACTAGAAATAGGACGCCCTGTTGATAGTAGCTGCGACATATGAATAGAAACAGGATAGCATAGAAGAACACACATTATCATGTGTAATGTCCACTCCATGAACCTTTTGCAAAAATTGTACAGTAGTCTTACAAGACCCTGTTTGTAAAATAAATCAATGATGCTTAAATATTTATTAGTATACATGTAAATTATTTCAGCTTCATGCCTTTTTGCATTGGTTGGGTCAAAAATTTCGACAAAATTGCTCTATCCAGAACGGTTAAGGAGATAGAAGGAAATTTCTGTTTTTCAATTTTTGGCAAAAATTCGAAAATTCAAAATGACCGCCATTTTTGGGGAGGGAAAATTTTTTGAAAATTGCCAAGCGTACATTTCTCAGATACCCTGTGGGTCGAAAATTTCGACGAAATCGCTCTATCTCGCACAGTTAAGGAGATAGAAGCAAATTTGTGTTTTGCCATTTTTGGCAAAAATTCGAAAATTCAAAATGGCCGCCATTTTTGGGGAGAGGAAAATTTTCTGAAAATTGCCAAGAGTACATTTCTCAGATACCCTGTGGGTCGAAAATTTCGATGAAATCGCTCTATCTCGCACGGTTAAGGAGATAGCAGCAAATTTGTGTTTTGCCATTTTTGGCAAAAATTCGAAAATTCAAAATTTGCCGCCATTTTTGGGGAGGAGAAAATTTTTTGAAAATTGCCAAGAGGACATTGCTCAGATACCCTGGGGGACGAAAATTTCGACGAAATCGCTCTATCTCGCACAGTTAAGGAGATAGAAGGAAATTTGTGTTTTCCATTTTTGGCAAAGTAGCTAAGTAGCTATTACTCAGTCAGTTATATAGCTATTATCACTAAAACCAATCCGAAGCAAGCTATCGACCTAAGTAATGCTCATACTAAATTTGGTAAAGATATGTCAAATATTTTTCCTTAAAATGCCCGGAAACAAAAGAAGTACACAAAAGTAGCTATTACTCAGTTAGCTATAGACCTATCTTCACCAAAAGCAATCCCATGCAAGCTATTAACCCAATAAACACCCATGCCAAATTTGGTAAAGATAGGATAAATACTTTTCCTTCAAATGAGTGGAAACCAAGCGTCCGGATGCTGGAAAAAGCAAAAATAATATGTCCACCCCCCACTGGGGTGGACATAATACCGGGATAATATGTTAAATAATATTTTTCATGTATTTGTGTATAAATAATGAAATTAATGTTGATATTGAAATGTTTAATTCTTGCTTGTAAAATTTGCAATATATGTATTTATATTTCTTTTTTTTGAAAAATGGCAAATATCTTGGAACTTGTTAGAGATAAAACAATTTTAAGCTCATTTATGATTTGAATCCAATTGGGCATTCAACTAGATTGTTGATGTCAATATTGAAATTTTTCTTTTTATCTAACATTACAAATATGCAGTATTTTTGAAATCATAAATATGTAGCAAATGATAAAAATAGAGAAATTTTTAATTTTTGTCTCATTTTCATTTAAGATCATCACTGACAGAACATACGGTCATAAGTCAAGAAAACTCTGCAGCTTTTAACTTTAAGTGTGTTCTTATTTACTTATAAATTGGTATTTCTATATATCAGAGTAAGATTTTTTTTCACATCATGACATCACATGTATATCTTAAAGTCTTAAAATAATAAACTCTTATTCCCTGTAAATAATTTTCAGGTGTCTGAATCAGTTGCTCGGAGACTGTTAGGTCATCCTGATGGTAAGTTTCATTTACTGATCTTCAAGCGTACATCCTGGCATTTGACTTTAATCTTGGTTTAGATTTTGATTTATATTGTCTTAATATGAATCCTGCTGCTTGTTTAAGTATTGTTTTCTTAACTTGCATCTCTGAAAGACATCCATTCTTCTACTTTAACTACAAGTAGGCTTAGTCACTTATGAAGTTGGGTGTTTTAGAAATATTTCGTACTTGTAAATTCATGTTAAATTGTCATTTTACAATATTGTTTTCTTTGTATTATTGTATCCCCGGCGCGAAGCGGGGATACTATGGATTCATCATCGTCCGCATCCGCGTCCGCAGAGATCTCTTGTTAGCGACCTACAGTCCACATTTCTTTCCAGATTTCTTTCATATTTGGCAGGTGGCTTGATATGGTGGAGGACTCACCACCCTATCTTTTTGGTAGGCTTTATGTCTAAAGTAGGCCCGTGGTAGACAAAAATGTCTAAAATGTGGAATATTGCTTGTTAGCGACCTACAGTCCACATTTCTTTCAAGATTTCTTTCATATTTGGCAGGTGGCTTGGTATGCTAGAGAACTCGCCACCCTATCTTTTTGGTAGGCTTTATGTCTAAATTAGGCCTGTGGTAGACAAAAATGTCTAAAATGTGGAATATTGATTGTTAGCGACCTACAGTCCACATTTCTTTCCAGATTTCTTTCATATTTGGCAGGTGGCTTGGTATGCTAGAGGACTCGCCACCCTATCTTTTTGGTAGGCTTTATGTCTAAATTAGGCCTGTGGTAGACAAAAATGTCTAAAATGTGGAGTATTGCTTGTTAGCGACCTACAGTCCACATTTCTTTCCACATTTCTTTCATATTTGGCAGGTGGCTTATCGCTTAAAAGTATTGCAGATAGCCAATTTTTCTCAAATAACTCATTCATCTACTTTTGGGAGAGCTTTCACATGGTGAAGTTTCAGACCCGTAGCTAATTACTCACCTACTCAAAATGAGTAAATGCGAATTATCTCTAAAAGTATTGCAGATAGCCAATTTTTCTCAAATAACTCATTCACCTACTTTTGGGAGAGCTTTCACATGGTGAAGTTTCAGACCCATAGCTAATTACTCACCTACTCAAAATGAGTAAATGCGAATTATCTCTAAAAGTATTGCAGATAGCCAATTTTTCTCAAATAACTCATTCACCTACTTTTGGGAGAGCTTTCACATGGTGAAGTTTCAGACCCGTACCTAATTATTGACCTACTCAAAATGAGTAAATGCGAATTATCTCTTAAAAGTATTGCGGATAGCCAATTTTTCTCAAATAACTCATTCATCTACTTTTGGAAGAGCTTTCACATGGTGAAGTTTCAGACCCATAGTTAATTCTCACCTAGTAGTACTCAAAATGAGTAAATGCAAATTATCTCTAAAAGTATTGCAGATAGCCAATTTTTCTCAAATAACTCATTCATCTACTTTTGGGAGAGCTTTCACACGTGAAGTTTCAGACCCGTAGGTAATTACTCACCTACTCAAAATGAGTAGATGCGAATTATCTCTAAAAGTATTGCAGATAGCCAATTTTTCTCAAATAACTCATTCATATACATTTTGGAGAGCTTTCAATTAGTGAATTTTCAGATCCGTAGCTACTTACTCACCTACTCAAAATGAGTAAATGCCTATTATCTCTAAAAGTATTGCAGATAGCCAGTATTTCTCAAATAACTCATTCACCTACATTTTGGAGAGCTTTCACATGCTAAAGTTTTTTTATGAATTTTTTATATAATTTTTAATGCATTAAAATTAATGAAATCATACACTAAATCAATTATAACTTGAAAAGTATTGCATTTAGAGCACTTTGTTAAAATATGTTATTCAGCTACTTTCTCCATAGCTACAACATGGTGAGTAACTTGGGTGTCTATCTCAATAGCTAAGTGAGTAATAGCTACTTTTGGACTTTTCACTAACTTCCATCATGAGTAAAATCACTTGTAACTTGAAAACTATTGCATTTAGAGAATTTTTTGCAAATCTGTTATTCACCTACTTTTGGGTCAGCTATAACATAGTAAAATTTCAGACCTCTAGCTCGTGGCATAGCTGCGTAATAGCTACTTTTGCCTTTGCCGGTGGATACATCTTGCATCTGGCCACAGATGCGTCCTTGGTCTAGTTTAAATTGACGTGACATTATTGCTCTTCTAAATATTCTGAGAAGTGACAACAGAATTTTTGATGTAATAGTACATTTTCTTTTTTGTGACATTTAATGCCTGATGCCACAAATCAAATTCAAATGATTCCGATCTGTGTAATTTACAAATTTACACAGCATGCAATGAATTATCAAGGACATACTATAAACCATATAGAATTTGTATGTTTATTTACTATCACATATTATTCAAATTTCAGAATCTAAAGAAGAGAGTCAGGTAAGTTTGTTTTTGCTTTTAAGAGATTTCTGCAGAAAAGCTTTATGTTAACTTAATGAATATGGATTTTCTGTAGAGGGTTGTTCTCTAGGATGTCTTAATTCTCCGTCTATTGAGTATTTAGACAACTACTGGGCCAATTTCAGGTATAACAATAGCCTGCTGCATTGGTGTGAACACAATCCAGTAGATCAGTTAATGCAGCAGTCATTTTGCTTATAAATGCTTATTGTTACACAAATCATAGGGAGCGCTTAACTATTTTGTATTTAAACAAAAATTGCATTATTTGTTTACAGGGTAGAAACATGCCTGGTGTTATTTTCTGTTTATTGCGTAAGGTGTTTCTTATATTGTTCAGTAACTATATTCTGTGTACAACATTTTGAATATTAATAGCCATGCCCACCCACCACCACCACCCCCAGTATTAACTTAACTGTTAGACCTTTGAATGAAGTTTCCTTTTGACATTTACCCTGTTATCTAAAATTCCTGGTTTAGTAGAAGTAATTTTTTTTGTTCCTTTGATATTAAACATAAAAGCGTTTAATACTTTATTGTTACATGCATATAAACATTTTGTCTAGGCCCGACAAGTTAGTGAAGATGAACTACTGAAATTGCAGAATTATTATGAAAAGAAGTTTAAAGCTTTAGAGAAAAAGGTAAGATTTGTGTTAGGTATATAACACTTTGTTTAAATTCAGAGTCTTTCCTTGATGTACATCACATGTGTTTGTATTTTTAAATGCATTTATGATTATGATACAGTCACATAGTTTTACTTCTAAACTATTTTAAATCAGATTTATATTTTAACAAACAATATTTTTGTTATCACATACTGTTTTCACCCCACAGCCCTTAAGGGCTGTCGGGGTATTGTTTTCACCCATGGTATCCGGATGGGTGGGTGGATGGTGGGAAAAGTTTGTCCGGCCTGTATCTCAGAAACCGTAAGGTGTAGGAAATTGATACTTGGTAGAAACATAAGTTAGGAGGTATAGCTGTGCAACGTCATGGTCTGACTTTGATTTGACCTTTGACCTTGCCGTAGTGACCTTGATTTTGAAAATCTTGTCTGGGCCATATCTCAGAAACCGTAAGGTGTAGGAAGTTGATACTTGGTTAGGGGGTGTAAGTGTACAACGTCATGGTGTGACCTTGATTTGACCTTTGACTTGGCCGTAGTGACCTTCAGTTTGAAAATCTTGTCCGGGCTATAATCTCGGAAACTGTAAGGTGTAGGAAGTTGATACCTGGTAGGGACATTGGTTAGGGAGTGTAGGTGTGCAACGTCATGGCGTGACCTTGATTTGACCTTTGACCTTGCCATAATGACCTTGACCTATAATGCCTTGTCCGGGCTATATCTCGGAAACTGTAAGGTGTAGGAAGTTGATACTTGGTAGGGACATTGGTTGTGGGTGTAGGTGTGCAACGTCATGGCGTGACCTTGATTTGACCTTTGACCTTGCCGTAGTTGCCTTGACCTATAAAATCTTGTTCGGGCTATATCTCGGAAACCGTAAGGTGTAGGAAGTTGATACTTGGGAGGGATATTGGTTAGGGGTTGTAGGTGTGCAACATCATGGCGTGACCTTGATTTGACCTTTGACCTTGCCATAGTGACCTTGATCTATAAAATCTTGTCCGGGCTATATGTCGGAAACTGTAAGGTGTAGGAAGTTGATACGTCGTAGGGACATTGGTTAGGGGGTGTAGGTGTGCAACGTCCTGATGTGATATTGATTTGACCTTGCCGTAGTGACCTTGACCTATAAAATTTTGTCCGGGGTATATATCGGAAACCGTAAAAGGTGTAGGAAGTTGAGACTGAGTAGGGACATTGGCTAGGGTGTGTAGATGTAAAACGTCATGGTGTGACCTTGATTTGTCCTTTGATCTTGCTGTAGTGACCTTGACTTATAAAATCTTGTCCGGGCTATATGGAAACCATAAGGTGTAGGAAATTGATATTTGGTAGGGACATTGGTCAAGGGTTATATGTATGCAACGTCATGGTGTGACCTGGATTTGACTTTTGATCTTGCATATCTGGACCTATTTTTTGTCTCTACGAGGATATCTGATACTATTTATCTCTCGTATCTTTTTACTTGAATCTTGGTTGTTGCACCTTTGGGTGTCTTTTGGTGTAGATTAAGCACTGTTAAAGCCATATTAGAATTCATTAACTGTTTTACTTTTCTAACTTCCCATTGTAACAGATGGTATTGTATCAAGTGAGCCACAGGTTTTGCCCCAATTCCACATAAAAACATGTATTGCTACATCTGTATGTATGGGTAATATTCAAAACATCCAAACCATAATTCGACCATACAAATGAAAATCAAAATGGGAGAAGTCTTAAAGCTTCATAATTTTTAGTTTACTGAATTGTCTTGTTTTAATACTTAATCTTTACATGTAATCCTTTCTCTTAGATGTTATTTTCTCTACTTCAACATTATTTGGACACTGACACTACTCTGGAAGTATCCCAATCTGTGTACTGTTTCACTTCTTCTATATCTCATGGTGTTGAAAACTATTTTCCCAGGCTGTGGGGTACGGGCATCTCTGATGCTATTTTTTATACAGGATTTTACCTGTCGAAATAAATAAAATAAAATATTTTATCCCTTATCTGCTACATTATTTGACCATTTTAGGGTTAAAATATGAAATAAATATGAAATACAAATGAAATAAACTCAATATAGAGTCCTTCTAGACAGCAAGTGCTTGCAAACTAGGGTCTCCAATGCGGTTTGGGAGACCTTGGTTAGACAATATTTTAAGTCATCCAATTTTATAAATATAAATATATTTTGCATTAAAGCAGGGTTCCCACTGCACAGGGAAAACAGGGAAAATTGTGAAAAGTAATTCCAGACAGGGAAAACACAGGGAATTTGAAAATTTTGGAAAAACACGGAAAACACAGGGAATTTGAAAACTTCAGAATGATTTTGAAGAGTAACAGCCATTTGCATTCACGCGCCGCGGGTCGCGACTCGTAGGTCACGTTTGATGTTTTGGCGCTAAATTAGAATATTTAATAAGAATCTTTAAGTAATCATAGCATTCTTATTATCTCCCGCCCGGCTCGCCGGAGGGAGATTATAATTTGCACCATGTGCGTGTGTACGTGCGTGCGTGGGTGCGTGCGTGCGTGTGTCACGCAGTTTTCTCTGAAACTACTACAGTTACACATTTTTGGTAAATCACAAGTCCTAATGAATTTTTTTGCTCTTCAATATTTTTGGGGTTTGGTGAACTTTGGCCTACTTTTGAGTGAGTAATAGCTATTTTAGCTAATATAATTATATGGCTTATAACTCTGAAACTATTGCATTTACAGTATTTTGTTCTAATATGTTGTTCAGCTACTTTCTCCACAGCTACAACATGGTCAGTAGTTTGGAAGTGTATCTCCATAGCTAAGTGAGTAATAGCTACTTTGTCAATTTTTAATTATAACCATAATGAGTAAATGGCTAAAATCTTCATAAGTATTGCAGCTACACAATTTTGTTCCAATAAGTTGTTCACCTACTTTCTCCACAGCTACAACATGGTCGGTAGTTTGCAAGTGTATCTCCATAGCTAAGTCAGTAATAGCTACTTTTTCAATTTTTAATGATAACCATAATGAGTAAATGGCTTATATCTTCAAAAGTATTGCAGCTACACAATTTTGTTCCAATATGTTGTTCGGCTACTTTCTCCTCTGCTACAACATGGTCAGTAGTTTGGAAGTGTATCTCCGTAGCTAAGTGAGTAATAGCTACTTTTTCAGTTTTTAATGATAACCATAATGAGTAAATGGCTTATATCTTCAAAAGTATTGCAGCTACACCATTTTGTTCCAATATGTTGTTCAGCTACTTTCTCCACTGCTACAACATGGCCAGTGGTTTGGAAGTGTATCTCTATAGCTAAGTGAGTAATAGCTACTTTTTCAATTTTTAATGATAACCATAATGAGTAAATTGCTTATATCTTCAAAAGTATTGCAGCTACACAATTTCTCTCAAATATGTTGTTCATGTACTTTTTTGTGAACTGTAACATATTTAAGTTTCACAACTGTTGCTCAATGTACAAGTGAGTAATGGCTACTTTATTGCTACTTTTAGTGAAAATGTGAAAAATCAGAAATATCTCTCAAACTGTAAGATATAGAGCAATTTCGAGCAAATTTTTGACCCACAGGGTAGTACCAGAGTATCCTATTGCTAAGGGGGGAAAAGTTTGGTGAACTTTGGCCTACTTTTGAGTGAGTAATAGCGCTTTTACCTAATATAATTATATGACTTATAACTGTCAATGAGTAAATGGCTTATATCTTCAAAAGTATTGCAGCTACACAATTTTGTTCCAATATGATGTTCAGCTACTTTCTCCACAGCTACAACATGGTCAGTAATTTGGAAGTGTATCTCCATAGCTAAGTGAGTAATAGCTACTTTTTCAATTTTTAATGATAACCGTAATGAGTAAATGGCTTATATCTTCAAAAGTATTGCAGCTACACAATTTCTCTCAAATATGTTGTTCATGTACTTTTTTGTGAACTGTAACATATTTCAGTTTCACAACTGTTGCTCAATGTACAAGTGAGTAATGGCTACTTTATTGCTACTTTTAGTGAAAATGTGAAAAATCACAAATATCTCTCAAACTGTAAGAGATAGAGAAATTTCGAGGAAATTTTTGAACCACAGGGTAGTACTAGAGTATCCTGTGCTAAGGGGAAAATGGTTTGGTGAACTTTGGCCTACTTACTCACCTCCTCAAAATGAGTAAATGCGAATTATCTCTAAAAGTATTGCAGTTAGCCAATTTTTCTCAAATAACTCATTCACCTACTTTTGGGAGAGCTTTCACTTGGTTAAGTTTCAGACGCGTAGCTAGTTACTCACCTACTCGAAATGAGTAAATGCTAATTATGTCTAAAAGTATTGCAGATAGCCAATTTTTCTCAAATAACTCATTCATATACTTTAGGAAGAGCTTTCACTTAGTGAGGTTTCAGACCCCTAGCTAATTTCTCACCTACTCAGAATGAGTAAATGCGAATTATCTCTAAAAGTATAGAAGATAGCCAATTTTTCTCAAATAACTCATTCACCTACTTTTGCGAGAGCCTTCACTTGGTGAAGTGTCAGACCTGTAGCTAATTTCTCACCTACTCAAAATGAGTAAATGCTAAATATCTCGAAAAGTATTGCAGATAGCCAATTTTTCTCAAATAACTCATTCATCTACTTTTGGAAGAGCTTTCACATGGTGAAGTTTCAGACCCATAGCTAATTACTCACCTACTCAAAATGAGTAAATGCGAATTCTCTCTAAAAGTATTGCGGATAGCCAATTTTTCTCAAATAACTCATTCACCTACTTTTGGGAGAGCTTTCACTTGGTGAAGTTTCAGACCCGTAGCTAATTACTCACCTACTGAAAATGAGTAAATGCTAATTATCTCTAAAAGTATTGCAGATAGCCAATTTTTCTCAAATAACTCATTCATCTACTTTTGGAAGAGCTTTCACATGGTGAAGTTTCAGACCCATAGCTAATTACTCACCTACTCAAACTGAGTAAATGCGAATTCTCTCTAAAAGTATTGCAGATAGCCAATTTTTCTCAAATAACTCATTCACCTACTTTTGGAAGAGCTTTCACTTGGTGAAGTTTCAGACCCGTAGCTAATTACTCACCTACTCAAAATGAGTAAATGCTAATTATCTCTAAAAGTATTGCAGATAGCCAATTTTTCTCAAATAACTCATTCATCTACTTTTGGGAGAGCTTTCACTTGGTGAAGTGTCAGACCTGTAGCTAATTTCTCACCTACTCAAAATGAGTAAATGCTAAATATCTCTAAAAGTATTGCAGATAGCCAATTTTTCTCAAATAACTCATTCATTTACTTTTGGAAGAGCTTTCACATGGTGAAGTTTCAGACCCATAGCTCATTACTCGCCTACTCAAAATGAGTAAATGCGAATTATCTCTAAAAGTATTGCAGATAGCCAATTTTTCTCAAATAACTCATTCATCTACTTTTGGAAGAGCTTTCACATGGTGAAGTTTCAGACCCATAGCTAATTACTCACCTACTCAAAATGAGTAAATGCGAATTATCTCTAAAAGAATTGCAGATACACAATTTTTCTCAAATAAGTCATTCACCTACTTTTGGGAGAGCTTTCACTTAGTGAAGTTTCACGCCCGTAGCTAATTACTCACCTACTCAAAATGAGTAAATGCAAATTATCTCTAAAAGTATTGCAGATAGCCAATTTTTCTCAAATAACTCATTCATCTACTTTTGGAAGAGCTTTCACATGGTGAAGTTTCAGACCCATAGCTAATTACTCGCCTACTCAAAATGAGTAAATGCGAATTATCTCTAAAAGTATTGCAGATAGCCAATTTTTCTGAAATAACTCATTCATCTACTTTTGGAAGAGCTTTCACATGGTGAAGTTTCAGACCCATAGCTAATTACTCACCTACTCAAAATGAGTAAATGCGAATTCTCTCTAAAAGTATTGCAGATAGCCAATTTTTCTCAAATAACTCATTCACCTACTTTTGGGAGAGCTTTCACTTGGTGAAGTTTCAGACCCGTAGCTAATTACTCACCTACTCAAAATGAGTAAATGCGAATTATCTCTAAAAGTATTGCAGATAGCCCATTTTTCTCAAATAACTCATTCATCTACTTTTGGGAGAGCTTTCACTTGGTGAAGTGTCAGACCTGTAGCTAATTTCTCACCTACTCAAAATGAGTAAATGCTAAATATCTCTAAAAGTATTGCAGATAGCCAATTTTTCTCAAATAACTCATTCATTTACTTTTGGAAGAGCTTTCACATGGTGAAGTTTCAGACCCATAGCTCATTACTCGCCTACTCAAAATGAGTAAATGCGAATTATCTCTAAAAGTATTGCAGATAGCCAATTTTTCTCAAATAACTCATTCATCTACTTTTGGAAGAGCTTTCACATGGTGAAGTTTCAGACCCATAGCTAATTACTCACCTACTCAAAATGAGTAAATGCGAATTATCTCTAAAAGAATTGCAGATACACAATTTTTCTCAAATAAGTCATTCACCTACTTTTGGGAGAGCTTTCACTTAGTGAAGTTTCACGCCCGTAGCTAATTACTCACCTACTCAAAATGAGTAAATGCAAATTATCTCTAAAAGTATTGCAGATAGCCAATTTTTCTCAAATAACTCATTCATCTACTTTTGGAAGAGCTTTCACATGGTGAAGTTTCAGACCCATAGCTAATTACTCGCCTACTCAAAATGAGTAAATGCGAATTATCTCTAAAAGTATTGCAGATAGTCAATTTTTCTGAAATAACTCATTCATCTACTTTTGGAAGAGCTTTCACATGGTGAAGTTTCAGACCCATAGCTAATTACTCACCTACTCAAAATGAGTAAATGCGAATTCTCTCTAAAAGTATTGCAGATAGCCAATTTTTCTCAAATAACTCATTCACCTACTTTTGGGAGAGCTTTCACTTGGTGAAGTTTCAGACCCGTAGCTAATTACTCACCTACTCAAAATGAGTAAATGCGAATTATCTCTAAAAGTATTGCAGATAGCCCATTTTTCTCAAATAACTCATTCATCTACTTTTGGAAGAGCTTTCACATGGTGAAGTTCCAAACCTGTAGGTAATTACTCACCTACTCAAAATGAGTAAATGCAAATTATCTCTAAAAGTATTGCGGATAGCCAGTATTTTTCAAATAACTCACTTCACCTATATTTTGGGAGAACTTTCAATTAGTGAATTTTCAGATCCATATCTAATTACTCACCTACTCAAAATGAGTAATTGCCTATTATCACTAAAAGTATTGCAGATAGCCAGTATTTCTCAAATAACTCATTCACCTACATTTTGGAGATATTTCACATGCTAAAGTTTTTTTATGAATTATTAAAATAATTTTTAATGCATTAAAATTAATGAAATCATGCACTAAATCGATTATAACTTGAAAAGTATTGTATTTAGAGCATTTTGTTAAAATATGTTATTCACCTACTTTTTCCCACAGCAACAACATGGTGAGTAACTTGGGTGTCTATCTCAATAGATAAGTGAGTAATAGCTACTTTTGGATTTTTCACTAACTTCCATCATGAGTGAAATCACTTGTAACTTGAAAACTATTGCATTTAGACCTTCGGGGTAGTACAAAAGTGTCCTATGCAAAGGGGAAAGATTTCAATTTTCGCCACTTTTGGCGGCCATCTTGGATTTTAGCGGAAAAAAATGAAAAAGTGTGAATATCTCGAAAACCATAAGAGATAGAGCGATTTCGAGCGAATTTTTGACCTGCAAGGTAGTACAAGAATGTCCTGTGCAAAGGGGTAAAATTTCAATTTTCACCACTTTTGGCAGCCATCTTGGATTTTTGCGGAAAATGGAAAAGTGTGAATATCTCTAAAACCGTAAGAGATAGAGCGATTTCAAGCGAATTTTTGACCAGAAGGGTAGCACAAGAGTGTCTTGTGCAAAGGGGAAAAATATCGATTTTCGCCACTTTTGGCGGCCATTTTGGATTTTTGCGGAAAATAGAAAAGTGTCAATATCTCGAAAACCGTAAGAGATAGAGCGATTTCGAGCAAATTTTTGACCTGCAGGGTGGTACAAGAGTCTCCTGTGCAAAGGGGGAAAATTTCAATTTTCGCCACTTTTGGCGGCCATCTTAGATTTTTGCGGAAAATGAAAAAGTGTCAATATCTCGAAAACCGTAAGAGATCGAGCGAATTCGAGCGAATTTTTAACCCGCAGGGTGATACAAGAGTGTCCTGTCCAAAGGGGAAAAATTTCATTTTTCGCCACTTTCGGCGGCCATCTTGGATTTTTGCTGAAAATGGAAAAGTGTCAATATCTCGAAAAGCGTAACAGATAGAGCGATTTCAAGTGAATTTTCGACCTGCAGGATGGTACAACAGTGTCCTATGCAAAGGGGAAAAATTTCAATGTAGTATTTCTTCCCCTGCGGTACTCGGCGGGAGATACATACCGCGGCAGTGGTCTTGTTTTTTACTGATTTTGACATTTTCATCCTTCACCAGTTTGTTCAGGGAAAAATATAAACATCACAGGGAAAACACAGGGAATTTAAATCGGAAAAGAGAATGGGAACCATGTTAAAGGTTTTATGTTATTTAATAAATATAAATATTAATGCTTTCCTTATCCCACAACTAGGCCTACCTGCAGTGAGGCAGGTGGGGGAGATGACCATCAGGGCCTCTCTGATTCCAGGAGAATGGGTGTCGTCGATAGACCTGTCAGACGCGTACTTTCTCATTCCCATCCTCTAAGCTCAAGGAAGTTCCTGACACAGTCCTTAGAGTGGATAATAAATCAAGAGAAGTCCGAACTCAACCTACTTAGGTGTTTCCGTTCATGGGCTACGACTTTCACAAAGATTTAGCCCTTGTTAACCCTCTCAGAGAGATGGCTCAATTTTCAGCCCTTGTTAACCCTCTCAGAGAGATGGCTCAATTTTCATTTGATCCTACACTTAAAGTCAAACATGTTTTTTGACTTCAGGATGTTTGATGTCGCTATTTGGGTTGCTTGCCTCAACGGAGAAAATGGTCCTGGAGGGATGCCTTCACGTGAGGCCCTTTTCAGTTTCACCTTAAGGAGCACTGGAGATATCCTCAGTCATTGCACAACCTCCTTCCTTGGACAGGGTTCTTTTCAGCTCACCTAGAGTGGTGGCAAGTCCCTCAAAGGTGATGAAAGGTGCAGACCTTTATCCCAAGACCACAGGATCCAACTCTTTACAGAAACCTCAGACGAAGGCTGGGGCTCTCCCTTAGAGCAAGCCTCTACAAGGGTCTGTGGTCAGAAAAGAAAAAAAGGCTATACATAAATGTTCTAGAGTTGAAGGCGGTTTCTCTGGTCCTTCAAGTTTCAAGGTTCAGTGTCAAAACCAAATGGTGTTGGTTGCAATGGACAACCCAACAGTGGTAGCCTACATCAACAAACAAGGAGGAACCCTCTTGGCGGAGATGTGCACTCTCCTGTGGAAGATCATGACCTGTGCCATCATTTCCAGATAACCTTAAAAGCCAGAACCATTCACAGGGTGTCTGAATGTGATGGCCGACCTTCTGTCCAGGTCAAAACCAGTTCAATCAACAGAATGGTCACTGCATCCGCAGGTGTTCAACAGATCTGTCTTAAAGCCCAAAGTCGAGGGGTCAAAGAGCATTTAAGAACCTTCATTCCTCTGTCAAATGTGATGCTAAAGTAAGCAAACTAATTTTGTATGGCAAGTGCATTGTAATGTACAGATAATTAAGAACTGCTGTGTACAGAGGGGCTTATGTAGGAATCTGCTGTTGAAAATTTAAATAAAGTCTGTGTACTTTAAAACAGTGAAAAAAACTGCATCAAGTAACAAAATTCCTTGAGGACTTATGCCCTTTTAGTCTGGAAGGAAAGGTTTATCAGTGCTGTCAAAAGGTGATATGTTATATCCCAGTAAGCTGTGGTGTTTGTTGATATTTGTATATAAAGACTTCAAATGTATGAACTTTGTAATTTGAGGAGATTTTTGTCCCGGGTCGAAAACTTTCCCCTTTAAGTGGTTCACCCCTCATGTAGATCTATTTGCCACTCGTCTGAACCACAAACTTCCACTGTATGTGTCTCCAGTCCCAGACCAAATGCTAGGGACATAGATGCTCTAAACATATCTGGTCGGGTCTCTCTGCTTATGCTTACCCTCCTACTGCTCTCCTTCACAAGGTTATCCAAAATCAGGCAGTTCATTTGCCTGATCATTATAATAGCCCCAGGCTGGCCAGGGATGCCCTGGTTTTGGGACCTAGTGCAGCTCTCAACAGATCACACTTCGATCCCGCTTCTAGTGTCAACAACCCTTCTCAAACAGTCCCACAATTATGTGCTTCACAGCAAGCCACTACATCTCAACCTCAGCGCCTGGTATCTAGGAATGGCAGCTCCAAGAACAAGGTTTCTCTGTGGAGGTGGCAGAGAGAATTGCTGCCCCTCAAAGGGGCGATGGTGGCAGAGTGGTAACACTCTCGCCTCCCACCTCTGAGGCCAGGGTTCGATCCCCGTCACGGCCTTAAGTGGGAAAGCTGGAAGTTGCTTGCCGTTGGTCGGCAGTTTACAGTACACAACCCTAGCGAACTGTATGTACTGGTTTCCTCTGCCCTTCCAACTACCCGTCGTGATATGACCTGTACAGTGTTGAAAGCGACGTAAAACCCCAAATAAATTTAAATCAAAGGTCTTCAACAAAGACCATCTACAAGTCAAAGTGGGCCCTATTTGTGAAATAGTGCAGAGAAAATTCGGTGGACTTCTCCACTCCCTCTGAGAAACAAGTCACAGATTTTTTCGTGTACCTGTACCAAGTTCTAAACAGGTGCCCTTCGACCATTGATGGTTACAGGATGACCATTGTTGACACCTTGGGCCCAGCTGGGCACCATATTCGACAAACTCAGACCTTAACTGGTTACTCTCCAGTTTTCTCACGGATCGTCCCTAAGTTCCAGGAATCTTCCAAAATGGAACCCTTTCTGTCGTGCTTAATGAGCTCACAAAAGCATGCCTATGAAGGACACAGACCTCAAACATCTTTTCTCTCAAACTGCTTTCTTACTAACTTTGGTCTCCGGCATGCGCTGCAGCGAAATCCACGCCTGAGCTACAAACAAGTATTTAATTTAGGCCAATGGGAAAAGGTTACCTTGTTCCCCTCTTCAGATTTCTTAGCCCAAAACCAACTAGCAAGAGAAGGTTCGCAAAGTGTGTCTCCAGTGACTATTCCTGCTTTTTGACTACTATTGTAAATGGACAATTCAAGAAGTCAGGACCTTGTGTCAGGTACGGGCCTTGAGGTATTATCTGGATCAAACCAAAGACCTGGGAGGGTCTCGATCCCTATCATTTATTTCCTTCAAAAGGATACACCTCAGACCTGCTACACTCTCTTCTTGGTTAAAATAACTATCTTACTTTGTTTTCAAACAGGCAGACCATCAGACTTGGTCCAAGTTATAGCACATGACATTAGGGCCTTCACGGTCTCTAAGGCCTTATACGGTGGGGTTTTGGTCGACCAAATCATGCAAGCTTGTCACTGGAAAGCTCACAGACATTTACAACTATTTTCCTAAAAGACCTTCCTTGATCAGATAACAACAATATGTATCTGGGTACATTCACAGCGGCTTAACAAGTCCTAGACCCTTCCCCTCAGTCTAGTCATCCTTGGGAAGAAAAAAATGGGGGGGGGGGGACACCCATTTCAACCGAGTTTCAGAAGTCTAAATCCCAGGGTCTAGGTAAATGCCTACCTCCTCAGGATGTTTGGTAAGGTCTTTTAGCTTTTTATTAAGACAGTACTTAATATATATAGTGTATTATGTTTTCCCCAGGTGACCCCATAATCCCCTTTTAGTTTTCCATCTTTTCGTGGGTGGCAAGATGATGATAATTCCAAGCCAGGGCTTGGCGTCATTGGTAGTGTAGCCCTTTTTTAGTGAGCATGGCTTCACTCCTTCCTCCAAAATCCAGACATCCAGACAGTATCGGTACTGTCATTTCAATTACTTTCTGGTGTTTGGCTTCTTACAGGCCCAGTTTTCCGAAACCGGGGCACTGTAAGCGGGACTCAGACTGGTCATTCTAATTCATCCATTCCAATCTAATTCTTTCAAAAAAGAAAAATTGACTAATACTTCCAGTCTCAGCTGTAATCCCTCCACCGGACGGTTGGATTCAGCATTCGGTTCCACATGGTAAGCTATTGTAGCGCAATAAAATTGAAAATTTTAATTACTTAAATGTAGTTTTTATAAGCTACAAGCTTACCATGTGGAACTGAAGAGAGTCCCACCCTGCCTCCCCGCTGAATAACAACTGAGGGGGTATGGGCAAATTTCCAACTCGAAAGCGGAAGGCTACATCACTACTGGGGTCACCTCAATTCCAAGGCATCTCGCCACTATTATGTGTCCATTTTTCTTGGACGTTGGCCGAGATGCCTGCGGCCTCCTGAGTAAGCATTCAGTTCCACATGGTAAGCTTGTAGCTTGTAAAAGCTACATTTAAGTAATTAAAATTTTCAAATTTCTTTAAAAGTTTTACAGTTAGGCCAATCTTTTCAAATATGTTATTCATCTAGTTTTTAATAATATATCATTTACTAATTTTAGCTTATTGTATCCACCAGAGCTATACTCATTTTGCCAATGAGTCACTTGTAATTTCAAAATTATTCAATTTATAGGTTTTTATCAAGTATGTTGTTCAGCTACTTTTTGATGTTCTATGCCATGGCAAATTTTCAGAGCTATAGCTCCACAGCTAACTGAGTAATAGCTGCTTTGCTATTTTCCTAATGAGTAAAACGCTTATAACTTCAAAGGTATTAAATTTAGAGTTTTTTATCAAATATGTTATTCATCTACTTTTTGATGTTCTGTGTCATGACGCATTCTCAGAGCTGTAGCTGTAATGCCAACTGAGAAATAGCTACTTTGACATTATGTCACAGAGTAAGTCACTTTTACGTTCAAAGTATTCAGAATAGAGGTTTGCTATGAAATATGTTTTCCCTTAGGGCACTAAAGACAACTCCTGTAATACCTCTCAAAAATTTATACTTGTCTGAAATTCAGTTGCCATCCTGAATTTCGGTGCAAATGGAAAATCTGTTTATCTCAAAAACCATAAGAGATGGAGTGACTGTGGGCAAATTTTGAACCCCAAGATACTAAGGACTACTCCTCTAGGACCTGTGAAAAATTTAGACTTTTCAAAATTTCAGTCGCCACCTTGAATTTTTGCTGAAATGGAAAATGTAATTTATCTCGAAAACTGTAAGAGACAGAGTGATTTCGGGCCAATTTTATACCCCAGGGTACTAAGGACTACTCCTCTAGAACCTCAGAAAAATTTAGACTTTTCTGATTTTTGGCTGCCATCTTGAATTTTGGCTGAAATGGAAAATGCCATTTATCTCGAAAATTGTAAGAGATAGCAATATCGGACACATTTTGGACCCCCAGGGTATTAAGGACTCCTCCAGTAGCACCTCTGAAATGTTTGGAGTTTTGTCCGCCATCTTGAATTTTGGCGGAATTGGAAAATATCATTTATCTCAAAAACTGTAAGAGATAGAGCTATTTTGGGCAAATTTCGGACCCCCAGAGTAATAAGGACTACTCCTCTAGCACCTCTGAAAACTTTAGACTTTTCCAATTTCAGCCGCCATCTTGAATTTTTGCGGAAGTGGAAAATGTCATTTATCTCGTAAACCGTAGAAGATAGAGTGATTTAAGACAAATTTTGGACCCCTATAGTACCAAGGATTACTCCTCTGCTACATCTGAAAAATTTTGACTTTTCTGAATTTCAGCCGCCATCTTGAATTTTGGTGGAAATGGAAAATATCATTTATCTCAAAAACCGTAAGAGATAGAGCGATTTCAGCAAAATTTTGGGTACGAAAACTACTCATCTTGTCTCTATTCTAAAAGTGTTACAGATAGGCAATTTCTTCTAAATAAGGCCTTCACCTACTTTTGGGTGATCTACTACATAGTATAGTTGCAGAACTGTATCTCTTTGGATGGCAGAGTAATAGCTACTAAAATAAGTAAATGTCTTTTATCTCTAAAAGTGTTACAGATAGGCAATTTCTTCTAAATAAGTCATTCACCTACTTTTGGGTGATCTACCACATAGTGAAGTTGCACAACTGTAGCTCTTTGCATGGCTGAGTAATAGCTACTAAAATAAGTAAATACCTTTTATCTTTAAAAGTATTGCAGATAGGCAATTTCTTCTAAATAAGTCCTTCACCTACTTTTGGGTGATCTACTACATAGTAAAGTTGCAGAACTGTATCTCTTTGGATGGCAGACTAATAGCTACTAAAATGAGTAAATGCCTTTTATCTTTAAAAATATTGCAGTCAAACATTAAAGTGCCTCTTGCTTATTGTCACTTCTACATGTTTCTCCATCTCACAAGAGAAGCTATATTACACTATCTTTAGAACATCTACTTTGTACAGCAGGAGATAATTGCATGCATCAGAATGCTTGTTATTATTGGTCCTAGGGTTTCAGTATCTAAAAGCAGCCATGGGAAGTCCTGGCCTGCATATGTAAATGTTTTGCCTGTGAAAATTTTGGCCTCATTTTGAAAAACAAGATTGCTGCCATAGCCGATTGTTTGAAATTCATTAAGAAGCTGAAAATAGTGAAATATTGCAGCTAGCATCATCAATTTTGCATAAAAGAGACATGGCTAGCTTTCCTATACATGTATGTTTTTTGCAGTTTCGATAGTAATTTGACCTAGATTCCAAATCAAAATGGCTGCCACGTTTAATGTTTAATGTCAAATGGGTTATCCTATTGAAAGACCTTATATCTCCCTTATCATTGCTCCTACGGGTTGAGAATGTGAAAACAAGTTATGGGAAGTCATGGCCTGAGACTGTTCTCCAAGTATTAAATTTGACCTTTGATCCCTTCTTTAATGTCAAGTGGGGTCATCTTACTACAAAGGCCTTCTATCTCTCTTAGATCTCCACTATTACTGATTATAAGGCAGAAGATAAATACTGCGGCATTAGTATCTCCACTATTACTGATTATAAGGCAGAAGATAAATACTGCGGCATTAGTCTTGTTTTTATTTTTAGGTTTTTTTTTCGTGATTCATTGCATCAGTTCTGCACTGAAATGTATACTGTTTCTACTTTCAGAATCAGGATCTGTACAAAACATCCACAGCACAGTTTGCCAAGGCAGTGGAAGAAGTAGAGCAGAAATTTCTGTAAATTAACCAGGCTTTTACTTTCCCTTATAGTATCTGTGAATATCGACAATAAAATTCAGTAACAATATCACCGTAGTTCAAGTAACCTACAACTCTGTTAAATAGAACAATTGCCAGTGGTTTATTGGTTTGTATCCAGTAGAGTTGGGCCATAATCACCTCTTGGTTATCACGTGTGCTGAAACATTGCATACCACTCACTTCTGTAACAGTGGGTAGATATCTTGCTCATTAAATCTGCCCAAAATTGTGTATTCAAATTGCTAATGCATAAAGTATTGTAACTAAAACTATGTAAACCACTTAAATCATATTAAGTACAGTATTGCCTAATATTGCCAGTGAATAAATTCTAAGTTAACAAAAGTAGGTATAAACACACCATCTTGAATTTTTAATAAATATTCTAACATGACACGGCTGTGTCCGCGATTCTGATTGGTCGAGAGCTATGGTAAAACCTTGATATACATGTTGGCTGTTCCATTGTCATCCCACCGCAAGTAACAATAACCAAGTACATGCTTCCGGTTTTTGACAGTTAAGGAACAGAACTTATTATAATTCATAAAAGCACTTTTAATTATCTCCCGCCCGGCTCGCCGGAGGGAGATTATAATTTGCACCATGTGCGTGCGTGCGTGGGTGCGTGCGTGCGTGCGTGTGTCACGCAGTTTTCTCTGAAACTACTACAGTTACACATTTTTGGTAAATCACAAGTCCTAATGAATTTTTTTGCTCTTCAATATTTTTGGGGTTTGGTGAACTTTGGCCTACTTTTGAGTGAGTAATAGCTATTTTAGCTAATATAATTATATGGCTTATAACTCTGAAACTATTGCATTTACAGTATTTTGTTCTAATATGTTGTTCAGCTACTTTCTCCACAGCTACAACATGGTCAGTAGTTTGGAAGTGTATCTCCATAGCTAAGTGAGTAATAGCTACTTTGTCAATTTTTAATTATAACCATAATGAGTAAATGGCTTATATCTTCATAAGTATTACAGCTACGCAATTTTGTTCCAATATGTTGTTCAGCTACTTTCTCCACAGCTACAACATGGTCAGTAGTTTGCAAGTGTATCTCCATAGCTAAGTGAGTAATAGCTACTTTTTCAATTTTTAATGATAACCATAATGAGTAAATGGCTTATATCTTCAAAAGTATTGCAGCTACACAATTTTGTTCCAATATGTTGTTCGGCTACTTTCTCCTCTGCTACAACATGGTCAGTAGTTTGGAAGTGTATCTCCGTAGCTAAGTGAGTAATAGCTACTTTTTCAGTTTTTAATGATAACCATAATGAGTAAATGGCTTATATCTTCAAAAGTATTGCAGCTACACAATTTTGTTCCAATATGTTGTTCAGCTACTTTCTCCACTGCTACAACATGGCCAGTGGTTTGGAAGTGTATCTCTATAGCTAAGTGAGTAATAGCTACTTTTTCAATTTTTAATGATAACCATAATGAGTAAATTGCTTATATCTTCAAAAGTATTGCAGCTACACAATTTCTCTCAAATATGTTGTTCATATACTTTTTTGTGAACTGTAACATATTTAGCTTTCACAACTGTTGCTCAATGTACAAGTGATTAATGGCTACTTTATTGCTACTTTTAGTGAAAATGTGAAAAATCAGAAATATCTCTCAAACTGTAAGATATAGAGCAATTTCGAGCAAATTTTTGACCCACAGGGTAGTACTAGAGTATCCTATTGCTAAGGCGGAAAAAGTTTGGTGAACTTTGGCCTACTTTTGAGTGAGTAATAGCGCTTTTACCTAATATAATTATATGACTTATAACTGTCAATGAGTAAATGGCTTATATCTTCAAAAGTATTGCAGCTACACAATTTTGTTCCAATATGATGTTCAGCTACTTTCTCCACAGCTACAACATGGTCAGTAATTTGGAAGTGTATCTCCATAGCTAAGTGAGTAATAGCTACTTTTTCAATTTTTAATGATAACCATAATGAGTAAATGGCTTATATCTTCAAAAGTATTGCAGCTACACAATTTCTCTCAAATATGTTGTTCATGTACTTTTTTGTGAACTGTAACATATTTAAGTTTCACAACTGTTGCTCAATGTACAAGTGAGTAATGGCTACTTTATTGCTACTTTTAGTGAAAATGTGAAAAATCAGAAATATCTCTCAAACCGTAAGATATAGAGCAATTTCGAGCAAATTTTTGACCCACAGGGTAGTACTAGAGTATCCTATTGCTAAGGGGGGAAAGGTTTGGTGAACTTTGGCCTACTTTTGAGTGAGTAGTAGCGCTTTTACCTGATATAATTATATGACTTTTAACTGTCAATGAGTAAATGGCTTATATCTTCAAAAGTATTGCAGCTACACAATTTTGTTCCAATATGATGTTCAGCTACTTTCTCCACAGCTACAACATGGTCAGTAATTTGGAAGTGTATCTCCATAGCTAAGTGAGTAATAGCTACTTTGTCAATTTTTAATGATAATCATAATGAGTAAATTGCTTATATCTTCAAAAGTATTGCAGCTACACAATTTCTCTCAAATATGTTGTTCATGTACTTTTTTGTGAACTGTAACGTATTTAAGTTTCACAACTGTTGCTCAATGTACAAGTGAGTAATGGCTACTTTATTGCTACTTTTAGTGAAAATGTGAAAAATCAGAAATATCTCTCAAACTGTAAGAGATAGAGAAATTTCGAGCAAACTTTTTGAACCACAGGGTAGTACTAGAGTATCCTATGCTAAGGGGAAAATGGTTTGGTGAACTTTGGCCTACTTACTCACCTCCTCAAAATGAGTAAATGCGAATTATCTCTAAAAGTATTGCAGGTAGCCAATTTTTCTCAAATAACTCATTCACCTACTTTTGGGAGAGCTTTCATTTGGTTAAGTTTCAGACGCGTAGCTAGTTACTCACCAACTCAAAATGAGTAAATGCTAATCATGTCTAAAAGTATTTCAGATAGCCAATTTTTCTCAAATAACTCATAGTATTCATATACTTTTGGAAGACCTTTCACTTAGTGAGGTTTCAGACCCCTAGCTAATTTCTCACCTACTCAAAATGAGTAAATGCGAATTATCTCTAAAAGTATAGAAGATAGCCAATTTTTCTCAAATAACTCATTCACCTACTTTTGGGAGAGCTTTCACTTGGTGAAGTGTCAGACCTGTAGCTAATTTCTCACCTACTCAAAATGAGTAAATGCTAATTATCTGTAAAAGTATTGCAGATAGCCAATTTTTATCAAATAACTCATTCATCTACTTGTGGGAGAGCTTTCACATGGTGAAGTTTCAGACCCATAGCTAATTACTCACCTACTCAAAATGAGTAAATGCGAATTATCTCTAAAAGTATTGCAGATAGCCAATTTTTCTCAAATAACTCATTCACCTACTTTTGAAAGAGCTTTCACATGGTGAAGTTTCAGACCCATAGCTAATTACTCACCTACTCAAAATGAGTAAATGCGAATTCTCTCTAAAAGTATTGCAGATAGCCAATTTTTCTCAAATAACTCATTCATCTACTTTTGGGAGAGCTTTCACTTGGTGAAGTTTCAGACCCGTAGCTAATTACTCACCTACTCAAAATGAGTAAATGCTAATTATCTCTAAAAGTATTGCAGATAGCCAATTTTTCTCAAATAACTCATTCATCTACTTTTGGAAGAGCTTTCACATGGTGAAGTTTCAGACCCATAGCTAATTACTCACCTACTCAAAATGAGTAAATGCGAATTATCTCTAAAAGTATTGCAGATAGCCAATTTTTCTCAAATAACTCATTCACCTACTTTTGGAAGAGCTTTCACTTGGTGAAGTTTCAGACCCGTAGCTAATTACTCACCTACTCAAAATGAGTAAATGCTAATTATCTGTAAAAGTATTGCAGATAGCCAATTTTTATCAAATAACTCATTCATCTACTTGTGGGAGAGCTTTCACATGGTGAAGTTTCAGACCCATAGCTAATTACTCACCTACTCAAAATGAGTAAATGCGAATTATCTCTAAAAGTATTGCAGATAGCCAATTTTTCTCAAATAACTCATTCACCTACTTTTGGGAGAGCTTTCACATGGTGAAGTTTCAGACCCATAGCTAATTACTCACCTACTCAAAATGAGTAAATGCGAATTCTCTCTAAAAGTATTGCAGATAGCCAATTTTTCTCAAATAACTCATTCATCTACTTTTGGGAGAGCTTTCACTTGGTGAAGTTTCAGACCCGTAGCTAATTACTCACCTACTCAAAATGAGTAAATGCTAATTATCTCTAAAAGTATTGCAGATAGCCAATTTTTCTCAAATAACTCATTCATCTACTTTTGGAAGAGCTTTCACATGGTGAAGTTTCAGACCCATAGCTAATTACTCACCTACTCAAAATGAGTAAATGCGAATTATCTCTAAAAGTATTGCAGATAGCCAATTTTTCTCAAATAACTCATTCACCTACTTTTGGAAGAGCTTTCACTTGGTGAAGTTTCAGACCCGTAGCTAATTACTCACCTACTCAAAATGAGTAAATGCTAATTATCTCTAAAAGTATTGCAGATAGCCAATTTTTCTCAAATAACTCATTCATCTACTTTTGGGAGAGCTTTCACTTGGTGAAGTGTCAGACCTGTAGCTAATTTCTCACCTACTCAAAATGAGTAAATGCTAAATATCTCTAAAAGTATTGCAGATAGCCAATTTTTCTCAAATAACTCATTCATTTACTTTTGGAAGAGCTTTCACATGGTGAAGTTTCAGACCCATAGCTAATTACTCGCCTACTCAAAATGAGTAAATGCGAATTATCTCTAAAAGTATTGCAGATAGCCAATTTTTCTCAAATAACTCATTCATCTACTTTTGGAAGAGCTTTCACATGGTGAAGTTTCAGACCCATAGCTAATTACTCACCTACTCAAAATGAGTAAATGCGAATTCTCTCTAAAAGTATTGCAGATAGCCAATTTTTCTCAAATAACTCATTCACCTACTTTTGAAAGAGCTTTCACATGGTGAAGTTTCAGACCCATAGCTAATTACTCACCTACTCAAAATGAGTAAATGCGAATTCTCTCTAAAAGTATTGCAGATAGCCAATTTTTCTCAAATAACTCATTCATCTACTTTTGGGAGAGCTTTCACTTGGTGAAGTTTCAGACCCGTAGCTAATTACTCACCTACTCAAAATGAGTAAATGCTAATTATCTCTAAAAGTATTGCAGATAGCCAATTTTTCTCAAATAACTCATTCATCTACTTTTGGAAGAGCTTTCACATGGTGAAGTTTCAGACCCATAGCTAATTACTCACCTACTCAAAATGAGTAAATGCGAATTATCTCTAAAAGTATTGCAGATAGCCAATTTTTCTCAAATAACTCATTCACCTACTTTTGGAAGAGCTTTCACTTGGTGAAGTTTCAGACCCGTAGCTAATTACTCACCTACTCAAAATGAGTAAATGCTAATTATCTGTAAAAGTATTGCAGATAGCCAATTTTTATCAAATAACTCATTCATCTACTTGTGGGAGAGCTTTCACATGGTGAAGTTTCAGACCTATAGCTAATTACTCACCTACTCAAAATGAGTAAATGCGAATTATCTCTAAAAGTATTGCAGATAGCCAATTTTTCTCAAATAACTCATTCACCTACTTTTGGGAGAGCTTTCACATGGTGAAGTTTCAGACCCATAGCTAATTACTCACCTACTCAAAATGAGTAAATGCGAATTCTCTCTAAAAGTATTGCAGATAGCCAATTTTTCTCAAATAACTCATTCATCTACTTTTGGGAGAGCTTTCACTTGGTGAAGTTTCAGACCCGTAGCTAATTACTCACCTACTCAAAATGAGTAAATGCTAATTATCTCTAAAAGTATTGCAGATAGCCAATTTTTCTCAAATAACTCATTCATCTACTTTTGGAAGAGCTTTCACATGGTGAAGTTTCAGACCCATAGCTAATTACTCACCTACTCAAAATGAGTAAATGCGAATTATCTCTAAAAGTATTGCAGATAGCCAATTTTTCTCAAATAACTCATTCACCTACTTTTGGAAGAGCTTTCACTTGGTGAAGTTTCAGACCCGTAGCTAATTACTCACCTACTCAAAATGAGTAAATGCTAATTATCTCTAAAAGTATTGCAGATAGCCAATTTTTCTCAAATAACTCATTCATCTACTTTTGGGAGAGCTTTCACTTGGTGAAGTGTCAGACCTGTAGCTAATTTCTCACCTACTCAAAATGAGTAAATGCTAAATATCTCTAAAAGTATTGCAGATAGCCAATTTTTCTCAAATAACTCATTCATTTACTTTTGGAAGAGCTTTCACATGGTGAAGTTTCAGACCCATAGCTAATTACTCGCCTACTCAAAATGAGTAAATGCGAATTATCTCTAAAAGTATTGCAGATAGCCAATTTTTCTCAAATAACTCATTCATCTACTTTTGGGAGAGCTTTCACATGGTGAAGTTTCAGACCCGTAGCTAATTACTCACCTACTCAAAATGAGTAAATGCTAATTATCTCTAAAAGTATTGCAGATAGCCAATTTTTCTCAAATAACTCATTCATCTACTTTTGGGAGAGCTTTCACTTGGTGAAGTGTCAGACCTGTAGCTAATTTCTCACCTACTCAAAATGAGTAAATGCTAAATATCTCTAAAAGTATTGCAGATAGCCAATTTTTCTCAAATAACTCATTCATTTACTTTTGGAAGAGCTTTCACATGGTGAAGTTTCAGACCCATAGCTAATTACTCGCCTACTCAAAATGAGTAAATGCGAATTATCTCTAAAAGTATTGCAGATAGCCAATTTTTCTCAAATAACTCATTCATCTACTTTTGGGAGAGCTTTCACTTGGTGAAGTTTCAGACCCGTAGCTAATTACTCACCTACTCAAAATGAGTAAATGCTAATTATCTCTAAAAGTATTGCAGATAGCCAATTTTTCTCAAATAACTCATTCATCTACTTTTGGAAGAGCTTTCACATGGTGAAGTTTCAGACCCATAGCTAATTACTCACCTACTCAAAATGAGTAAATGCGAATTCTCTCTAAAAGTATTGCAGATAGCCAATTTTTCTCAAATAACTCATTCATCTACTTTTGGGAGAGCTTTCACTTGGTGAAGTTTCAGACCCGTAGCTAATTACTCACCTACTCAAAATGAGTAAATGCTAATTATCTCTAAAAGTATTGCAGATAGCCAATTTTTCTCAAATAACTCATTCATCTACTTTTGGAAGAGCTTTCACATGGTGAAGTTTCAGACCCATAGCTAATTACTCACCTACTCAAAATGAGTAAATGCGAATTATCTCTAAAAGTATTGCAGATAGCCAATTTTTCTCAAATAACTCATTCACCTACTTTTGGAAGAGCTTTCACTTGGTGAAGTTTCAGACCCGTAGCTAATTACTCACCTACTCAAAATGAGTAAATGCTAATTATCTCTAAAAGTATTGCAGATAGCCAATTTTTCTCAAATAACTCATTCATCTACTTTTGGGAGAGCTTTCACTTGGTGAAGTGTCAGACCTGTAGCTAATTTCTCACCTACTCAAAATGAGTAAATGCTAAATATCTCTAAAAGTATTGCAGATAGCCAATTTTTCTCAAATAACTCATTCATCTACTTTTGGAAGAGCTTTCACATGGTGAAGTTTCAGACCCATAGCTAATTACTCGCCTACTCAAAATGAGTAAATGCGAATTATCTCTAAAAGTATTGCAGATAGCCAATTTTTCTCAAATAACTCATTCATCTACTTTTGGAAGAGCTTTCACATGGTGAAGTTTCAGACCCATAGCTAATTACTCACCTACTCAAAATGAGTAAATGCGAATTCTCTCTAAAAGTATTGCAGATAGCCAATTTTTCTCAAATAACTCATTCACCTACTTTTGAAAGAGCTTTCACATGGTGAAGTTTCAGACCCATAGCTAATTACTCACCTACTCAAAATGAGTAAATGCGAATTCTCTCTAAAAGTATTGCAGATAGCCAATTTTTCTCAAATAACTCATTCATCTACTTTTGGGAGAGCTTTCACTTGGTGAAGTTTCAGACCCGTAGCTAATTACTCACCTACTCAAAATGAGTAAATGCTAATTATCTCTAAAAGTATTGCAGATAGCCAATTTTTCTCAAATAACTCATTCATCTACTTTTGGAAGAGCTTTCACATGGTGAAGTTTCAGACCCATAGCTAATTACTCACCTACTCAAAATGAGTAAATGCGAATTATCTCTAAAAGTATTGCAGATAGCCAATTTTTCTCAAATAACTCATTCACCTACTTTTGGAAGAGCTTTCACTTGGTGAAGTTTCAGACCCGTAGCTAATTACTCACCTACTCAAAATGAGTAAATGCTAATTATCTGTAAAAGTATTGCAGATAGCCAATTTTTATCAAATAACTCATTCATCTACTTGTGGGAGAGCTTTCACATGGTGAAGTTTCAGACCTATAGCTAATTACTCACCTACTCAAAATGAGTAAATGCGAATTATCTCTAAAAGTATTGCAGATAGCCAATTTTTCTCAAATAACTCATTCACCTACTTTTGGGAGAGCTTTCACATGGTGAAGTTTCAGACCCATAGCTAATTACTCACCTACTCAAAATGAGTAAATGCGAATTCTCTCTAAAAGTATTGCAGATAGCCAATTTTTCTCAAATAACTCATTCATCTACTTTTGGGAGAGCTTTCACTTGGTGAAGTTTCAGACCCGTAGCTAATTACTCACCTACTCAAAATGAGTAAATGCTAATTATCTCTAAAAGTATTGCAGATAGCCAATTTTTCTCAAATAACTCATTCATCTACTTTTGGAAGAGCTTTCACATGGTGAAGTTTCAGACCCATAGCTAATTACTCACCTACTCAAAATGAGTAAATGCGAATTATCTCTAAAAGTATTGCAGATAGCCAATTTTTCTCAAATAACTCATTCACCTACTTTTGGAAGAGCTTTCACTTGGTGAAGTTTCAGACCCGTAGCTAATTACTCACCTACTCAAAATGAGTAAATGCTAATTATCTCTAAAAGTATTGCAGATAGCCAATTTTTCTCAAATAACTCATTCATCTACTTTTGGGAGAGCTTTCACTTGGTGAAGTGTCAGACCTGTAGCTAATTTCTCACCTACTCAAAATGAGTAAATGCTAAATATCTCTAAAAGTATTGCAGATAGCCAATTTTTCTCAAATAACTCATTCATTTACTTTTGGAAGAGCTTTCACATGGTGAAGTTTCAGACCCATAGCTAATTACTCGCCTACTCAAAATGAGTAAATGCGAATTATCTCTAAAAGTATTGCAGATAGCCAATTTTTCTCAAATAACTCATTCATCTACTTTTGGAAGAGCTTTCACATGGTGAAGTTTCAGACCCATAGCTAATTACTCACCTACTCAAAATGAGTAAATGCGAATTCTCTCTAAAAGTATTGCAGATAGCCAATTTTTCTCAAATAACTCATTCATCTACTTTTGGGAGAGCTTTCACTTGGTGAAGTTTCAGACCCGTAGGTAATTACTCACCTACTCAAAATGAGTAAATGCGAATTATCTCTAAAAGAATTGCAGATACACAATTTTTCTCAAATAAGTCATTCATCTACTTTTGGGAGAGCTTTCACTTGGTGAAGTTTCACGCCCGTAGCTAATTACTCACCTACTCAAAATGAGTAAATGCAAATTATCTCTAAAAGTATTGCAGATAGCCAATTTTTCTCAAATAACTCATTCATCTACTTTTGGAAGAGCTTTCACATGGTGAAGTTTCAGACCCATAGCTAATTTCTCACCTACTCAAAATGAGTAAATGCGAATTATCTCTAAAAGTATAGGAGATAGCCAATTTTTCTCAAATAACTCATTCATCTACTTTTGGGAAAGCTTTCACTTGGTGAAGTTTCAGACCTGTAGCTAATTTCTCACCTACTCAAAATGAGTAAATACTAATTATCTCTAAAAATATTGCAGATAGCCAATTTCTCTCAATAACTCATTCATCTTCTTTTGGAAGAGCTTTCACATTGTGAAGTTTCAGACCCGTAGCTACTTACTCGCCTACTCAAAATGAGTAAATGCGAATTCTCTCTAAAAGTATTGCAGATAGCCAATTTTTCTCAAATAACTCATTCATCTACTTTTGGAAGAGCTTTCACATGGCAAAATTTCAGACCCATAGGTAATAACTCACCTACTCAAAATGAGTAAATGCGAATTATCTCTATGAGTATTGCATATAGCCTATTTTTCTCAAATAACTCATTCACCTACTTTTGGGAGAGCTTTCACATGGTGAAGTTTCAGACCTGTAGCTAATTACTCACCTACTCAAAATGAGTAACTGTGAATTATCTCTAAAAGTATTGCAGCTAGCCAATTTTTCTCAAATAACTCATTCATGTACTTTTAGGAGAGCTTTCACTTGGTGAAGTTTCAGACCTGTAGCTAATTACTCACCTACTCAAAATGAGTAAATGCGAATTATCTCTGAAAGTATTGCAGATAGTCAATTTTTCTCAAATAACTCATTCATCTACTTTTGGAAGAGCTGTCACATGGTGAAGTTTCAGACCCATAGCTAATTACTCACCTACTCAAAATGAGTAAATGAGAATTATCTCTAAAAGTATTGCAGATAGCCAATTTTTCTCAAATAACTCATTCATCTACTTTTGAAAGAGCTTTCACATGGTGAAGTTTCAGACCCGTAGGTAATTACTCACCTACTCAAAATGAGTAAATGCTAATTATCTCTAAAAGTATTGTGGGTACCCAATTTTTATCAAATAACTCTATTCATCTACTTTTGGAAGAGCTTTCACATGGTGAAGTTCCAAACCTGTAGGTAATTACTCACCTACTCAAATGAGTAAATGCGAATTATCTCGAAAAGTATTGCAGATAGCCAGTATTTTTCAAATAACTCACTTCACCTATATTTTGGGAGAACTTTCAATTAGTGAATTTTCAGATCCATATCTAATTACTCACCTACTCAAAATGAGTAATTGCCTATTATCACTAAAAGTATTGCAGATAGCCAGTATTTCTCAAATAACTCATTCACCTACATTTTGGAGATATTTCACATGCTAAAGTTTTTTTATGAATTATTAAAATAATTTTTAATGCATTAAAATGTCTATCTCAATAGATAAGTGAGTAATAGCTACTTTTGGATTTTTCACTAACTACCATCATGAGTGAAATCACTTGTAACTTGAAAACTATTGCATTTAGACCTTCAGGGTAGTACAAAAGTGTCCTATGCAAAGGGGAAAGATTTCAATTTTCGCCACTTTTGGCGGCCATCTTGGATTTTAGCGGAAAAAAATGAAAAAGTGTGAATATCTCGAAAACCATAAGAGATAGAGCGATTTCGAGCGAATTTTTGACCTGCAAGGTAGTACAAGAATGTCCTGTGCAAAAGGGTAAAATTTCAATTTTCACCACTTTTGGCAGCCATCTTGGATTTTTGCGGAAAATGGAAAAGTGTGAATATCTCTAAAACCGTAAGAGATAGAGCGATTTCAAGCGAATTTTTGACCAGAAGGGTAGCACAAGAGTGTCCTGTGCAAAGGGGAAAAATATCGATTTTCGCCACTTTTGGCGGCCATTTTGGATTTTTGCGGAAAATAGAAAAGTGTCAATATCTCGAAAACCGTAAGAGATAGAGCGATTTCGAGCAAATTTTTGACCTGCAGGGTGGTACAAGAGTCTCCTGTGCAAAGGGGGAAAATTTCAATTTTCGCCACTTTTGGCGGCCATCTTAGATTTTTGCGGAAAATGAAAAAGTGTCAATATCTCAAAAACCGTAATAGATCGAGCGATTTCGAGCGAATTTTTGACCCGCAGGGTGATACAAGAGTGTTCTGTCCAAAGGGGAAAAATTTCATTTTTCGCCACTTTCGGCGGCCATCTTGGATTTTTGCTGAAAATGAAAAAGTGTCAATATCTCAAAAACCGTAAGAGATCGAGCGATTTCGAGCGAATTTTTGACCCGCAGGGTGATACAAGAGTGTCCTGTCCAAAGGGGAAAAATTTCATTTTTCGCCACTTTCGGCGGCCATCTTGGATTTTTGCTGAAAATGGAAAAGTGTCAATATCTCAAAAAGCGTAACAGATAGAGCGATTTCAAGCGAATTTTCGACCTGCAGGATGGTACAACAGTGTCCTATGCAAAGGGGAAAAATTTCAATGTAGTATTTCTTCCCCTGCGGTACTCGGCGGGAGATACATACCGCGGCAGTGGTCTTGTTGAATATAATTCTGATAATGAAAAGAAAATATATAGAACCTAAAAATTAAAAAAAAAAACTCTTTATTTTTGGCGTATTTAGTAAGAAAATGCAACTGCCACAACGTACAATTGGTAGAACAGCCTGATTTGTTTCGAACGTTTGTGAAATGGGTATGATTTTTTTGCAAAATATAAGGAAATTACAAGTATTTTAATTGTTTTGTCATGTTAGAATAGGAATAATGCCCTCCAAACCATGATATATGCAGAATTTTACCATGGTTTGAGGCAATAAACCCCTCAGGCTTCGCCTTCGGGATTTATAATCTCAAACCATGGTAAAATTCTGCATATACCATGGTTTGTCAGGCGTTATTCCTATAATAAACTATGCAGTTCCCCTATAAATATCTAAGGTTTAATGACCGTCAATAAAACGACAAAATGCACTTATGGGACAAGACTGAGTTATTATTCAGTGATGCTTCTAGATTGCAGGATATGCGATATCTCACAAGTTTCAATACTAACCTGTAATTTTTGTAGATTTGGTGAGTTTCTTAGAAGACACAAGTTTACAAAATGGAGGGACACCCATCGTTTCATGAGAATCGTTTAATTTTATCATCATGAAGGCTATATTTGTTCATTTTTCAGTGAAAAATGTTGTTTAATATGAAACAAAACAGATACTATAAAGTGGATGATTTAAACATCAGATACCAACAACAATAGTGGTAAACCAGTTCGTACAGCATGCATGTATAATGGGAATAGCTTAGTAACAAGTGCAAACGCTCGCCCACATATTTGATGTTTTTAGATGGCTCAATAATAATTAAATGCAAGTGGTTACATATTGGGTTCCCGATGTTTATCTTTATGGTCAGGTCCCAGATGAGTATACTAAATGTTAGACATTGGGTCCTTTTTTGTGATATCTGTCCCCAGTGGAAGGGTAATATTGTAAAATGAAATATGCAAATGAGAAAATACGAGGTCACAGAATACCTTGGGGTTTCCTATCAATATTTTAAAATGTAATATGCAAATCAGCAGATCATGAAGTCACGGAATTCTGTGGGGTTTCCTAGCAATAGTTTATAAATAGAAGTTAAGAGGCCACAGACTTTTTAACAATATTTCAATAAAAATACTGATAATAAATATGAAAGGTCATGGAAGTTGGTGTGGTTTCCTAGCAGTATATTAAAGGCTGCTGAATACTTCACAGATGGACCAATTCATTAATATTCATAAGGTCACAAGAAATATATAGCGAGGACCCTGTGTATATCGGAAATGTTTAATGTTGGGCACCCATTGCCTGTCTACTTCGAAATTAAATGGGAAGATCCACGTCTTTGATTTTTCTTCTATCCAAGCAGTGATGCAAATAAGTCACAAAATTTAATGGATTTAAGTTGGACCAGGATCAATCTTATCTTTTTTTTTCATGAAGATCGATCCAGTAACATTTGCGTAATCCTGCTAGCAATTAAACAAATGGATAGACAAATAAATGGTTCTGAATTTAATCCCTCCTTGGCGGAGGTACAAGTTCCCATTTTAACTGACCAAGCCCCCACATTTTTCGGACATGGGGGAGAACTCTCCCCACATTTCAAAATTTCTAGAATCAACATTGATTGTTGACGGCATCAATTTTGCCCTTATCCCAGGTAAAGTACAAATAAGGTTCAAGTGTGACACATCATATGACTTGACAAATTACCCCATCATCATCCAAGGAGTTGACCTACAGTGGCACAGTGGTTATCTAAATTTGCAAAAGATCACTTACCTCCCGCCTACACGATTATCGATCAAAACCAGTTTTTGAAAAAAATAAAAAGAATAAATTAGCTGTTTTTACATGAATGGGGTTCTGTAAAAGTCTGATGATTCAATTGTAGAGACTGGTGCTTTGCCTTCAGATTCTGTTTTAATGATATTAGGTTTATGTAGCACTGAATCTTTACACTTGCAGATTTTGAAGCAGGTAACATATATAACAATCACTGGTTGTTGCCAGACAGTCAAGCCAGTTCAGTTGGAATAGCCTTGTTAAATGTTTTAGGTTGTTGCCTGAACCAGGTAACAGTTGTGACAAATATAAAGATGTAAATTATATACAAAGACTTGCTGGTCTCCTGGGAAACTCTCATTAAAATGTATTCACACTTTTTAGGGACATCACCTGTTCCCCAGTGTGTGAAAATCTACAGACATCTGTATTGCGTTGTTACCAGCAAAACCCCAAGGAGCCGCTGAATTGTTCTGCAGAAGTACGTGCCTTTAGCGAATGTGTGCAGAAGCAGAGGGAGGTGGGTGCATTAAGGGGCCTTCTGTATCTTTAAAAACAGGAAATAATTTTAATGTCCAGCCCAAAGTCTGTTAATGTCCTGTCCAAACTTTACTATTTTAAAGAAACAAAGGTTATGTTTCATAATCTTTCCTGTACTATTGTCAGTGCTATGTTTTCAATGTTCAAAAGTGTGTACTTTCCATAATGCAAGAATGACATACATATAAATTTCCCCTTGCCCTCCCAAGATTACTGTGAAAAGGGCAAATGAAGATTATATAGGTATAAAATAAAATTTACATTGTGACTAATATTAGTCTCATTACAATTTGAAATCGAAAAACTGTTCTAGTTTTTACCTCACAACCCTTAAGGGCTGTCGGGGTATTGTTTTCATCCATAGTGTCCGGATGGGCGGGCGGGTGGAGGGAAAAAGTTTGTCCGGGTTGTATCTCAGAAACCGTAAAGTGTAGGAAGTTGATACTTGGTAGGGACATTGGTTAGGGGGTGTAGGTGTGCATCGTCATAGTGTGACCTTGATTTAACCTTGCCACAGTGACCTTGAGTTTGAAAATCTTGTCCGGGCTATATTGCAGAAACCATAAGGTGTAGGATTTTGTTACTTGGTAGGGACATTTGTTAGGGAGTTAGGGGTTGTAGGTGTGCACAGTGTTTGAAATTGGCAGTTACCCGGGGGCCTGATTCTGCAAATTTCATCTTCTGACCGAAAACGTTGTGCACTGCGTCGGTCCCGATGTCCTGAAACTTTTAACATAAGATATATCCACGTATATTGCTACGTTTTTCAACATATTAGGGTGGTTTCAAAGCATAGCCATTATTACAACCAAATATTGTCATCACATTTCTTATCTATCTTCTGATTGGCCAAGGTCCTCTACAATCGACCAATCAGACGATAGCTTTCAAAATGTAGCAGTGCTTTTCAGTGGTTTGTAACTCGTCTTCTGCATATGTTGTACAGGCGAAACAGTCAAAACATCTACTGACCAAAGAAACTCGTTTATTATCAGAAGTGATGAGGTACATATTTCCTCATACAAATGGGTGAAAAAGACATGGAAGCTAGTTTATTTTATTTGATACATCCAGCTAACAGTAATTCACGTGAGAATTTGAGTATTCTCGCGAGATTTCAGTGCTTTTTGTTGAATTTTTAACTCGTCTTCTGCATAAAGTACCACAGGTGAAACAGTCGAAAAAAAACTACTGACCAAAGAATTGGTCTATAATCGAAGAGACAAAATTTAAATTTCTTCAAAGAAAAGAGAAGAAATGCAGTTTATTTTATTTGATGAATCCAGATAACAGTAACAAAAACAGTGGAACCAAGCCATTAAGGCTTATATGTGCTTTTGAAGTGAAATTAAAAAAATGACAAATAAAAACAGCATAAATTAATTTATTTGAACTAAACAAATAAAGATAAATTAATTATTTAAATAAAGAAGATTTTATGCAAAGCCATTCCCAAATTGAAACTAAATATTCCAAAATATCTTGACGCAAAGCATGTCTCACATTTTTTCACAGTTGTCTCACCTTTTCAAGTGAAGGGATACCGTCAGTCTCGAATTGAGTTTTGATGAGAGCGAATAATGATAGTCCATCCTCGAATTTGAAGTATTTGATCTTAAAGCAGAAATTGTTGTTGGGAAATCTGACGGATTTCTGTGACCTCATGAATATTTATCAGTTGTCCATGAATTTTGATCTTCAAGTAAAATATTGTGAAGAAATGACATGGTATGGTCAAATATCACACTTGTCATGGCTGGAAACACAGAACTTGTGGGTAAATATATCTAACTAATAATTGTTATAAGCACTGGAAGTTTATGTTTATTAAAAAGTGAACAAAGTACCTTAAGGTTTTTGTCCTTTTAATGCACAATTTGGGGCAAGTTGTGATCAGAAGGGACGCAGAAAATAGGGCGAGTTGACCCGAAATTTCTGGGGCGAGCTGGCGCACTAGAGCCCCCTAGTGAGTAGATTTATAACTATATTTGTAAACATGTGTTGCAGTGTCAATATGTAGTTTATTTAGCATGGATATTAGCTTTGAGAATTTAGTAGGCTGAAATATATAAATTACATCTGCAATCGGCATATCTTCAGACCTTTTGGCCGGGCCTGCAACTTTTTCTTGCCCACGGCCCTGCTGTCCTACAACATATTTTGCTAAGCGGTGAACAGTGGGTGTGCAACGTCATGGTGTGACCTTGATTTGCCCTTTGACCTTGCCATGGTGTCTATGAATTTTAATATCTTGTCTGGGCTATTACTTGGATTCCATAATTTTTAGTTTACTGATTAATGCTGTCATCTTGCTATTGAATTGTCTTGTTTTAATACTTTATCTGTACATACATTTTCTTTCTCTGAGATGTTATTTTCTGCATTTAAACATTATTTGGAGCTTTATATAACTGACACTGCTCTGAAAGTATCCCTATCTTTGTACTGTTTCACTACTTCTGTATCTCATGGTGTTGAAAACTATTTCCCCAGGCTGTGGGTACAGGCATCTCTGATGCTATTTTCATTACTTTTGTTACTACTTTTGCCATTACCCCTTGACCATGTAACCCCATTTCTACTTTCAGCTAAAATGGAAATCTGAGATTGTCCCTTGTAGGGCAGGGTCGGTAACACCAGTATCTCGCTATCGAGACCAATTCACTTCAACACCGTGGAGACACTTAACAGCTGGTATTTTGAATGTCAGCATACAATATTGTGAGAAAACGTAAAGTATTAGAAACAAACCTCAAATCTGAAGAAATTACAAACTTTTGTCCAATAGTTTTATATATTTTATCACTTTTATAGTGATTTCTTTCAGAACTTCTAATGTTTTCTTTTCGCGAATCTTACTTCCGGTTGATGGGCCTATTCAATTGGGGATATGCTAGAACGCAATTTCTTCTTTTGGTATCCCGGAATTGGTACGTTTTTACACTCTGACTGGCGGGATACCGAAATGAAAAATCTGCTACCGACCAAGCCCTAGTGCCTTGTGAGACCAGTGTATTAGATTGTTGTTCACTTGAATTGATGAACCAGGCATTAATTGAAACTCTGGTCGAAGCAAGACAACACAATAAATTTCCATATCACTATGGCATTTTTGAGCGGGTTTTATGTAACCAACGCACCTATTAGATCGATGTGTCCGACATCCGTCCATTTTGGTTTCCAGACTCTAGGCACAACCTAGGCTAGATTGCTTTTGAAATTGTTGCAATTTGGAAAAACAAGATTGCCACCATCATGAAATTCTGTTTCCAGACTCTAGCTTGAAGATGTTTCTGCCAATTGATTTGAAACTTAACAGGGTGGTAGGCCATCAACTAGGCTAAGTTGCTTTCGAAATTGGTGCCATTTGGAAAAACAAGATGGCCGTCATCTAGAAATTCCATTTCCAGACTTAACTCGACACATCAGCCGATCAATTTGAAACATAACAGGGTGGTAGAACACCACCTAGGGTAGGTTGCTTTCGAAGTTAGTGCCATTTGGAGAACAAGATGGCCGCCATTTTGAAATTCTGTTTCTGAACTCGAAGACACTTCTGCCGATCGAATTGAAACTTAACAGGGTGGTAGGACATCACCTGGACTAGGTTGCTTTCGAAGTTGGTGTCATTTTCAAAAAACAAGATGGCTGACATGGGTGCCATCTTGAAATTCTGTTTGGAGACTGTAACTTGAAGATGCTTCTGCTAATCGATTTCAAACTTGACAAATCCAAAGGACAGAAAACAGCACTAGTTGATATATCCAGGACCAGTGTCACAGCTATCATGGTGCATTAGGGACGTCATCGTTGGGAAGTTTGCTGTCTCGATACCGTGAACAAAACAGTGGGCGATATCGCGGTATTTATCACTTAAGTTAATATCTACATTTCAACTTCATATTTTTAATTCAAAACATTATAAACCCTGTAAATTCTCCGAAAGAACAAAGATTTTTACTTTATTAAGGGTAAAATCCAAGAATCTTCATTTTAGAATAAACTGAAAGCCATTTCCAGTTACGAGTTCTGGCTCATGTACACCCACATATATACTTTTCATTAATGTAATAACTAAACCCCGGAAATCGACCTATGAAAACAAAGCTCGATATCGTGTGCGGACTTGAAACATCGGCGATATGATGATATCACGGTACACGATGACGTCCCTATGGTGCATACATCCATCCTGTAGACATGGCAAGTACTAGTATGTGTTACCACCCCTGATACTGATTGCGCAACCCGCCTTTTGGGTATCATTACCCCAGTTTTTTATTCAAATTCTTGGGAGGACAAAAACATTTTTTGTATCTTTTCAGTGATTAACTAGACCTACCAACAGGTTGTGAAAATTATCAGCACACAATGTTGGTGTTTCTAAATGGTCACAGAAACTTTTAAAAGCCAAAAGTATGCGAAAAATATGAATATTTTACTTTCACATTTTTGTGTTTTGGCATTTTAATAAAATAAAGTTAACACAGTTAAGCCATGAATCTGAATGGACTGTAAAGACACTTCTACTTAACCTGAAAATTGAATAAATTTGAATGAAAAGGCCTCTTTAGGTTGAGAGAAAAAGTCTATTGATGAATTCACCTGTAAGTATCAGTATGGTAATCCATCCCAGTATTCATTGAACTATCCAGTGCATCAATCATGACACACTTTCTCAGATCTTCAAACAATCCTACAATTTGTGTTAAACTAGTTTACACTGCTCCCCTCTACTTTTACAACTACTCCTGTGTTGCATAAAATCCAAGTTGATCAAATCAGTCAAGTAAAACCAACCCAACAATATATTGATGATTTTGAGAAAATTCTATTATCTATTCTCCAAAGTTGTTGATTTCCAGTGTTATTTTGTCACTTGCAACATGTTTGGAGAATATTTTCTTTTTGTCAGTAACACATTGATCATAATTTTTCAAAATATGACATGGGAGTCAATACAAGCAGTAAGCACCAAAAAGTCTGACTAGACTAGGTTAATTTTACTTCATTATCTAATGTGTGTATTTTCAGAGCATGTTTACATCAGCAAACAGAAAAGGATCATGATGACTGAAGACCTTGTTTTAGGACCATGTAGACTCGGTACTGCGTATTTAATATGAATTAAAAATCCAAATAAAGGAATGTTGCTGTGGACTTTAGAAATAAAAAAAGTTTGTAAAATTAGATGGCAGAATTAGAAGTGATAATGCACTTGCCCTGTGAATCTGTGTGTGTAAATCCTGAACGTTGCCATGCGAGGGAAAGATGATTGCTTACTAATGCCTGATGGTTTTAAAGTGCAGAGTCTGGATCAGCTTGTATGCTAGCCTTCCTTCACTGTTGCTGTTACCTGTCTCCATATTAGTTCTACAATGCTTGAAAGCACCAGCAAGCAAAAGTAAATAAACAAGCACACTGAATTGAGACCATGTTAATTTTGGACCAGATCAGTTTATTTATGAATATTTATGTGTACAGCAGAATATTTAAACAAGTCATTTATTGAAAGGTATGAAGTACTTTTCAATTCACTGTTTCGATTCTTTTCATGTGAATATAAACATTAAGATAGCTACTTCACCTTTATTTGTGGAAATCTCTTTTAAGAAAGTCACATAAACATGTATGTGGAAAAATGTAGAATCCGCAAAGGTACTTTAGTCTTGAAAAGTATGAGACCTAATGTATTTAAAGAGACCTATTAATACTGTGAGGAAAACCAATGGCCGTGTGGAAGTAGTAAATATCAAATGTTCAGGCATACTCTTCTATATGTGATGTCACAGAGTGCCAGATAAAACTTTGTTGCAAACATGGCATTGTGTCAAAAACTGTTTGGACTAAATTGTTTTGAAAATACAATTATCAGACAGATTAAAAGGCCTCAGTAATATAAAATGAGTTATTCCCAGCACACTTGCATATCCCACAAGTCTGTGACAAGGTATTTATGATTTTATCTCTGGACAAAAAGTCATGGATATATCGGCTTTTTAGTGCTGTAAGCACAGGGATTTGTTTTCAGATACAGGTGTATTTCAAAAACATTTTATGTGGAGCTTGCAAATTTGGTATATGGCCAAGGAGCACATTACTCAGTGATATTTGATCACTGCTTCAAGGTCAGATTGGGTCTTCATACCAAAATCCCCCCCAAGATCTCTCTTTTTATTTGTACGAATGAATCTTAATAGGACTATGAAAATGCTTACCTGGAATAATCTGTTCTGTAGTATTGCTAAAGGAAATGCTACATTAATTTTAACCCTGAAAATCTGTATACTGGCTGCTTGTGTCCGATGCAAAAACAGTCAAAGTTTGATTTTAATGTCTCTTTTCACAGGATCTTCTGTAATTTTTTGGTCAATAGCTCTAATTAAAGCCATGACCACTGATCTGAATGTGTATGTCTTATTTGCAAACTTAAGAAACACTCCAAGACTAAGGCCCATTAATTTCTGATTCATGTGCAGGTATTGTGTGATCTGAATGAGAAGACTTCCTGATTTCAAAAAAAAAAAAAAAAAAAATAGCCAGCCTCGGCAGGCAAGAACCCCAGCCCACAGGTACAGCTAAGTGGCCAACAACATTAAGATTTGGGAAAATCTCAGGAACAACTTCTGTTGTAAGAAGTAGAGAAACCACGAGATGTTCTACAAAAGATTCACAGGCCATAATTCAGTGATGCTTCTAGAGCGCGGAATACGCGATAACTCGCGAGTTTTAGTACTAGCCCGCAATTCGGTATATTCGGAGCGTTCGGTAGAAGACGCGATCCCGCATGTTTACAAAATGGAGGGGCACCGATCATTTTGCCAGAATCCTTTAATTTTATCATCATGAAGGCTATATTTGGTCGTTTTTCCAGTGAAAAATGTTATTTCATATGAAAACAAAATGGATACAACAGTTTGAAAGTGGATGATGCAAACGTCAGATACTAACAACAATACTGTTGAACCAGTTCATACAGCATGTGTGTTACTTCATATCTTTTCATGAATATGAGTTGGGAGCTATGGCCGTGAGTTTGCAAATTTTAATTAGTAAATTAAATTTTTATTAGTTAATACCTTACCTAACAGACGATAGCGATTGTCCGGCGCCAGCCGGTCCCGCCAAACGCCAGAAAAAGACGTCCTGAGTTTCACCTCCGGCCGGACCGGTACACTCCACTCCACTCGCCAGGTGGCCTAGTTCCTGCTTTATTCGCCAGAGGGACGTGACGTCATAGCATCTTTTTCGTCCCAAATTAGGTTATTGAAGCTGAAAGCGGGGAAGGCCGGGTGGGAATCTCCCGTCTGTTAGGTAAGGTATTAACTAATAAAAATTTAATTTACTAATTAAAATTTGCAATTTCATTGCGTTAATACATTTTACCTAACAGACGATAGCTAGAATAACTACCCAGTGGAAGGAGGGCAGCTTCCTAAGGACTAGAAGGAACTCTATAAAATAGGCACGTAACCTCTGGCCCGGCTGATAAAGAAGCTAACAACTGCTCCTTAAGTTACCAAGCAGTGCCATTTCCCCCCCCCCCCCTCTTTTTTCTGCTCTGAGAGGAGGAAGAGAGAAGAGTTCAGTCCTAAAGATTCCAATTAGCCTGTAAGAGTGGAATAATGGTCTCATACTCAGTGCCTCAGGCAACCTAGTAAAAAACCTTAATTATTATGTACACTATTTACAAAATAGGAGCCAAGAAGGTTCATTGGTGGATCTGCTGTGCAGCCACCACTGGACCTAAGTGAAAAAGCTCCGAATCTGCCCACGCCACATCTTTAAGATAAAACTGAGTAAAGGTGTTGTGGGACTTCCAGTGGCATGCAGCTAAGATCTGGTCTAGTGAGATGCCACCTTGAAAGGCTTTAGAAGCCGCGAAGGCTCTAACGTCATGCGCCTTCACCTGGTGAAGGGTTAGAGACTCCTGATCTGAGAGATCATAGCAAAGGATAATCGTCTGCTTGATCCAAGACGAGATCGTAGCAGGAGAAATATCCTTCGTGAAACCCTTTTTGAAGGAGACAAAAACCAGCTCCTTTCCTTGTCTGACATCTTGAGTTTTGTCCAGATAGTAGCGCAGAGCTCTCACTGGGCAGAGTGACCTGTCCTCCTTCAAGGACTTGTCCAGAGTAGGAGCCAGGGCTGGTATAACCACTGGCGCCACGCACTCTGGACCTTCTTTTGCTAAGTGGTTTTTAGCCAAGAACATCGGAGACGGGTAAAGGGACACTTTTGACCAGTCAGCTTGGTGTCTAATATTTTTGTTCAGCCAAGCGTGTATTTCGCTCCTACGTTTTCCAGAACCTAGAGCGAGGAGGAAAACCGTTTTAAAGGTCAGATGTTTTAATGAGGCCTTTCTGAGAGGCTCAAATGGTGGTTTGGTGAGCTGATGTAGAACGAGAGAGAGATTCCATGAAGGAATTCCTCGCCTACCCTTTGGTCTATCTCTGTGAAAACTGTCCAAAAGACGAGTTAGGTTTTCATCTTTGCTCACATTCAAGGAAGAAGTTCCTAATTTGTCCGCAATGGCCGATCTGTAACCATCAATGGTACTGGGTTGGAGATTCTTTTCCTGGAATAGATGCAGGAGAAAATCTGCTATTTGTTTGACAGATGGAGACCGGAAGTCCACCTGACTTGATTCACACCATCTGACAAAAACGGCCCACTTTGCCTCATAGACTGTTCTGGTTGAACTTCTTTGAGGAGCCTCAATTCGTGACGCCACTGGACTAGAGAACCCTTGCTCCTTGATAGCCTCGGCTCTAGGAGCCAGGCATGTAGGTTTAGATTGGTCAGATTCCTGTGACGCGCCTTGTTGAATGGCTGTGTCACTAGGTCGGGATGACTGGGTAGGCAAAGAGGGATCTGAGACGACAGTTCCACCAGGTCCCAGAACCATGGCATGTTGGGCCAACCCGGAGCTATGAGGATCACTCTCTTGTAAAGATGGTCCGACAGTTTGCTGACCACCTTGCCCAGTAACGATACTGGGGGAAAAACATACATGTCCAGGTTTTCCCACGAGACTGTTAGGGCGTCCACTGCCCAAGCATTGGGGTCCGGCACTGGAGACACATATTGGGCTAGTTTGCAATTGTACTTTGTTGCAAACATGTCCACCTGGGGACGGTGCCAGGTCTGAACTATGAGGTCGAAGACCCCTTGGTGCAGTGACCATTCTGTCTGAATGACTTGGCCTTGACGAGACAATTTGTCTGCAATCACATTCAGACGACCAGGGATGTGTCTGGTCTTTAGGACTACCTGTCTCAGATTGCACCAACACAGGAGTCGCCATAGAAGGGCACAAAGTGAGCCTGACCTCATACCTCCTTCCTTGTTGATGTATGCCACAACTGTCGTGTTGTCCGTGGCAACTAGAACTACTTTGCCTTGTACCAAGTGCTGGAACCTTTTCAAGGCCAGTAAGACCGCTTTTAGTTCCAGGAAGTTTATGTGAAGATGACTTTCTGGAACTGACCAAACGCCTCTTGCTGTGAAGTCTCCTAAGTGAGCACCCCAGCCTTCTTTTGAGGCGTCTGTAAAGATTTGCACGGCATGATTCAAAGGGTGCAAGGGTTGTCCTGTCAAGACATTTGTCTCCCTGGTCCACCATAGAAGGTGTGGGTGAAGTGACCTTGGAACAGGAATCTCCTTGTCCAGGGATTCTGGAACTCTCCAATGTCGTTTTAGGTGCCACTGGATGGGTCTCATGTGGAGTCTCCCCAGGGGAACCTGTTTTTCCGTCGCTGTAAGAAGGCCTATCAGGGACATGAAGTTCCTGACTCGGCAACTTGGTTTGGATAGGATGGATTCCAACTTTTGAAGGATCGACTCCCACCGGTTCTGGGTCGGTAAGACCAGTCCCTGGGAGAGATCGTACTTGTAACCCACGAACTCGAAAGTCTGTTTGGGTTCTAGTTCTGACTTGTGTACATTGATTATCCAACCCAACTCCTGGCAAAGGGCGAGGAGGGATTGAGTGCCCTGGTGGCAGGATTCTTTGGTAGGGGCTCGAATCAACCAGTCGTCTAGGTACTGGTGGATCCTTATACCCCGGGATTGAGCCATTAACTTGACCTCTTTGACCACACAAGTGAACTCCATCGGAGCGGTGGAGAGGCAGAAGGGAAGGGCCTTGAACTGATAGGACTGATTTTGGAAATGGAACCTGAGATATTTCCGGGACTGCATATGAACTGGAATGTGGAAATAGGCGTCGCTGAAGTCCAACGATGTCACCCATTCCCCCTGTTGCAAGGAAATCCGAATTGTTTCTGGGGTTTCCATTTTGAATGTTTTTACGCTCAAAAATTTGTTTAGAGCACTGAGGTCCAAGATTGGTCGCCATTTTTGGTTTGGTTTTGGAACTATGAACAGTCGGTTGAAGAAGGCTAGAGATGTTCGAACCCTCACCATCTCTACTGCCTCCTTCTGCAGCAAGGCCTGCAAAGCCTCCTTCAGGTAGAGGTTCCTGAGGGGGTTTGCATAACCACTGACTATCAACGGATCCCTTACCAAAGGGGGTCTGATTTTGAATGGGAGAATGTAGCCGTCCCTCAAAATGGACACTACTCTCGGATTTGCACCCAGGAGGGACCACTTCTGCCAAAATTTTTGGAGACGTCCCCCTATCAGGTGAGCATTGACAACATTGTGGACATTTGGAGCAATGGGGGCAAAAACGCAATGATCTACAGAAAAAACACTTTTCACAAATTTTATTTCTGCTTTCACTTTTGATGAGGGACTTCCGCCTTTCTTTTGTGGCTGCCCTCTCACATTTAAGACAGAAGGTACAGGACTGGCAACAGGACACAATACAGGTTCTTGACGTACATGAAAGTTCTGTCTCAACACTCTTCGTACACAATCGACCGGCCGGGCCATCGGCTCCGGACTTAGTAAACAGTAATTGTCATTTATATGGATGGTTATCCTTGGCCGGGCGGGTGCCGCGTCCTGGTTGACCACCCCTGCCACGACCCCTAGCTCTTCCTCTGCCTCCAAAGGATTTCCATGCAGGCATATCCTTGCCAGTTGGACCTCCAGATCTGGGCGTGTCCTGAGATTTTGTCCAGTTTGTAGGGTAAGGTTGGAAACGCCCCTGTTGCTGTTGCTTTTTAAAGCCACCAGTGAACCCCCCACGGCCCGGTCCGGGCTGGGAAGTACGCCTGGCGTTTTCAACATGAGTGATTTCGTCCTCAGCTTTCCTTATGATATCATCAGGAAAGAGTGCGTATCCATTGAGAGGACAGTTGCGTAGGGCTGAGAAGGTATCCGGTTTAACTCCGGCTTTCAAATTCTCCAGGTATGAGTCCCTGCGAGTCAATGTCAAGTTGGCCATCTGAACAAAGATAAAATCTGACAAATGTTGCAGAGATTTTCCAATGGCAAAACTGACGTTTTGGTTGAATGAAGCCAAGTAGTGCAATTCATCTAAGGAGGCCTGAGCCTTGGAAGAGGATTTTCCTTTGGATAATTCTGCTTGTAAAGACTTTAAATGCTCTTGTACGGAATCCTGGATCTTTGTTATACACCGATTAAAACCAGCAGCTTGGTTACATACATAGCTTGTTTCCTTAGCTGATTTCTCCCACTTGCGTAAGGTGTCCTGGTTAATGGGACGGCTTGGAGGGTGGGAATTTGCAACAGCAGGCTTACAGATTCTGGGGAAGGCACTGTTTAATTTTGCCGCATCGTTGGGCCATGTATTTACAGATTTCCTAGGCCTCAGAGGGTCTGTAGGTTCTGCAGGATGGATGCCATACCATCTATTCTGTGATTTTGGTGGTCTAAGAAATTGATCCACATGGAGTCCTCCGGGTTCACTAGACTTGGAGGGGTAACCCTCGAGCAACACTAAATTCAAAGTTTCTAGTTTACGACATAACCAGTCTTCAGGTGGAAGGTCTACAGAAACTTTTCCCACTGGTTGTGCACGGTGTCCTACCCAGGGGTTATCAGATTTTGAGGAAGGGGAATACTCCAAGTCGGGGATGTGTGTCCACCCCATGAACGCTCTCACTCCTCTAACAGTTTCTCTATAGTTCTGTTCTTCACTCAGTACTTTGTCAGAATCCCCGGCTTCAAAATCCGGTTGTTCTTCCGGGTCTGATACTTCCCCTTCCTCAACAGGTTCCGGAGGTAGGTAACTGGAACTGGAGACCGGAACAGAGTGAGATAATAGGTCACCATAAGACACCGGACCGGGCTGAGAGAACACCGGTTCGGTAGAGTCAATGTATGCTTCTGGTTCCGGGTAAAGGTTTTCCAGAGGAGAAGTCATGCCCACACTTGTAGTAGTTGTAGTAAAGCTAGTTCTATCCGGACCGGCCTGGCCAGAAGGAACGGCTGAAAGTAGAAAAGGGGCTTGAGATAGAGAGCCTGCGGGAGGTGCATGAGAAACCGGTGCCTTGACCGGTGAAAATGTAGGCTGTTGGGGACGCTGTCCCATAGTTATCAATGCTTCAAGCCTAGCCATGCGCAGAGACCATTTCTCGTCCAAATCCTGTAAGTCTTTCTTAAAGGAAGGCTGAGGTAAGGACAGATCTTGAGAAGTAGATAAAGAAGATGAAGCACCCACCGACTTGTCCTGATCCACTGAAGACAAAACAGTAACAGTACTAGGATCAATAAGGGACTCACGCTCTAGTTCCTTTCTGATTTTATAAGTAGGGGTTGAAAGTTGTAAAACCTGCTCCGGCGTTAGCAACTCACAAAATTCGCAAGGTAGTTTCTTCACGCATGCGTCATCCCCCAGACTTTTGTCCCTGCATCGAGCACACCTAGAATGTAGGTCAAATGAAGCCATAATATGGCCACAGGCTCCCTTCCTTTGTCCTGGTGATGCCATGATAGATAAAATATCCGTATATCACACCAAGAAACACAAAACACTAAAATTAAGGTTATATATCCAACTTGAAAACTTTGTGAAAAAATTCACTACTTCCTAATTGCGCCAAACGAAAAAGATGCTATGACGTCACGTCCCTCTGGCGAATAAAGCAGGAACTAGGCCACCTGGCGAGTGGAGTGGAGTGTACCGGTCCGGCCGGAGGTGAAACTCAGGACGTCTTTTTCTGGCGTTTGGCGGGACCGGCTGGCGCCGGACAATAGCTATCGTCTGTTAGGTAAGATGTATTAACGCAATGAAATCTCAAGTTTAAAGCATTTGGTCTTTCATCGAGGCGCTTCTATTTTAAAAAATATTGCTATAAAAGTATTGTTGTAGAATATGGCCCCAGGTCTTTAATATTTTTTTATCCAAGCACTGATCCAGATAAAATTAAAAATTAATGTGATCTAAGTTGGATCAGTTTCCATCTTCAATTTTTTTCACAAAGATCCATACAGTAGCATTTGTGTAATCCTGCTAACAAACATACGGACAGACAAATGCTTCTGAAATTAATCCCTCTTTGGCGGATGTACAAGTTCCCATTTTTATTGACCAAGCCCCCACATTTTTCGGACATGGGGGGGAACTGCCCCCACATTTCAAAATTTCTAGAATAAACACTGATGATTTCTTACAACTAGTTTTCATATTTTGTAGCCCTAGAAACAATTATAAGGGAGATATAAGGCCTTTTTGATATGATGACCCTCCTATTTGGCATTAAAGATATGATATGGCGGTCATTTTGTTTCCAAACCAAGGACATTACTCTCAGGTATATTTTTGTCCAAATCTGATTAAGCTAGCTGCAATAGGCTTACAGAAAATATCAAAGATTTAAACATTTAAAATTTTAACGTGTTGCCATGGCAACAGTTGCCCCTGTATACCCCCCAAAACTTAATCAGCTGTAGATCATCTTGGAGTAAACATATCCTGAAAACTTGGTGAAAATCCATGCATGGTTTTAGGCTGTGGAGTGCCCTGAAACTTTAAGACCCGAAAATCTTAAAAGTGTTGCCATGGCAACAGTGGTAGACAAATCCCCCCCCCCCCCCCCCCCCCAAAAAAAAAAAAAAAAAAAAACGTAACACCTCTAGATCCACTTGAGGTTAACATATCCTGAAAACTTGGTGAAAATCTGTGTCGGGGTTTAGGCTGTGAAACACCCACAAACTTTAAGACGCGAAAATCTTAAAAGTGTTGCCATGGCAACAGTGGTAGCCAGATACCCCCAAAACCTAATCAGCTCTAGATCCTCTTGGGATAAACATATCCTGAAAATATGGTGACAATCCAAGTGAGTTTAGGCTGTGGAACACCCACAAACTTTAAGATCCGAAAATCTTAAAAGTGTTGCCATGGCAACAATTGTTCCTGGATACCCCCAAAACCTAATCAGCTCTAGATCCTCTTGGGGTAACATCCCCTGAAAATTTGGTGAAAATCCATGCATGGGTTTAGGCTGTGGAATGCCCTGAAACTTTAAGACCCGAAAATCTTAAAAGTGTTGCCATGGCAACAATTGTTCCTGGATACCCCCCAAAACCTAATCAGCTCAAGATCCTCTTGTGGTAACATCCCCTGAAAATTTGGTGAAAAATAATGCAGGGGTTTAGGCTGTGGAACACCCGCAAGCTTTGTGCCCGCAGATGCAGCTGCCCGGACAGCGCAGGGGACGACTGTAACCCCAGCCTTTATGGGCCATACCGGTCTTTGGTAACTTCTAAAAATTCATTATTTGATGGAAATATTTACCGTGTCAAAATTTACCTTCTTTGATCAAATCCTTGCATCCTATTCCTTATGACCACAAGCAACGTTTTATTTTGATCAGACTACAATGAAAGACTTTGCTTAGATTTCAAAATGGAAAATGCTCTTTTGTATATTCAAACAGAAACTTGGATTTTCCATGAAATTTGGCATGGGCATTAATCATCCTCAAGCTCAAGAACTGGTCTTCATATGAAGTTGACGTCCATATTAAAACTACTAGTAGTGCTAAAACTGAAATCAACGGATTTTAACCTAATTAAGTGTATAGCACTAATGAATATTGGAGATCTTATACACATTTGAAAAGGTATGTTCTACACTGTTTTCTAAATTCTAGCAGATTTTCTTAAACAAAGGTGTTTATATATAATTATTAAAAACTTTTGAACAATATTTTGTAGATACCTGCTTTCTATCGTGGTTAATGTGCCACCAACATTGCCATTTGATAAATTGCTCAAAACTTTTATGAGAGGAAAAAAATCAAAATATACATAAAGTTTGTATTGCAATACTTTGCCTGCACAAAACATGTACCAGTTAAATTCAAAGTATAACCTCACATGTAATTAACACATTAATATAACCTCGTTCAATAAATTGTGGTTCCATATTTACTAACATTCTGATCGCCAGATTTGCTTGGAATTTCTACAAAAACAACCATTTTCCAAGAAAATATGAAAAATTAAAAAAATATATATATATATATTTTTTAAATTCACGGAATTTTCAGACTTCTATTGGTAATAATGACAAATTGGATGCAATAACTGTGTACAAAATAGGTAGCATTAGTATTGTAGCTGTCGATCAACCCTAAAAGCTTTGCAAATACTCTTTATTAAAGTTTTATAAGTTTGAGAAATTTGTATTCAAACTTTCTTGTTCTAAATTTTTATCTAATAAAATACCTACATTTTAAGAAAATTCTTAATCCAAGAATAAGGTTGTTAGTGAATTTGAGCAATGATTATCATTTATTGTGAAAGATAACATTAATTATTTGCATTTATCCCAAGCATCATTTATATTTAAAATTATTTTTCACAAATTTAATGAAAAATTGTCTCAAATATTGCAGAGCATTGGAATGCATTAAACTACTGTTGAGATAGCCGACAGTAAATCTCTACTCTCCCATGTCCTTCAATTGAATACTCAAAAATTTTCACAAACCCATTTTACTCTCCAAGATTTACAATACACGTAATGCACATTCTGTTATCCTAGCAAAATCTGGTTCTGAGAAGATATCTGTAAAATGGATTCAAGTGAACTACTAACGCAATAAAATTGAATATTGGTAAAAGTACATTGTTGATTATCACTTTATTGTTACAAGTGACTAAATGCAAAATGTAACATACTTCTGTATAGTTTTATCGTTTACATGAACCGATTACAAGAAGTTTACAAAGATTAGATGTACTGAGAAACTCAGCAGTAAAATCAGGAATAGCAATGCCAATACATGTATTGGTGAAAACATTCATAAAAGACTGTTTAACCAGAACCTATCATACGCACAGGCTAGATGGGGTGTATATTCTGCAAATATTTCATGTTTTAAAGAATTTATAGAATTGGACAACAATTAAGGAAGTTATGCTCCTTTAAAGAGAATGGTTTATTATCTATATCAATTTATTTACTGCAAAAATACTGCAAAAATACAGCAAGTTCACATGCAAGCCACACCTAAAAACTGCACCTGTGTACATAAAAACATAAATTCCACTTACACTTGTTCTACTTGTGTAGAATAACCTGTACTTCCAGATTGAAGCCATATTTTACAGTAAATATGTGAAATCAGCAAATACGTGCATTCCCTAAAATTTTCAGTAAATATGTGTATTTTCTGGACCAAAAACCAGTAAATACGCGTATTTTCTGAAATTTTCAGGGAATACGCGTACTTACTGACCAAATCAGTAAATACAGGTATTTACTGAAAATTTCTGAAAATTTCAGTAAATAGGCGTATTTACTGATTTCACATATTTACTGTAACATATACAACCTGTACCAGATTTAAAATGTTCCATCAAAGCACAAAGACAATTCCAGATTACCGATTGAGCAGTTATCAGTTGTTCGCTAGTTTATTAGGCCTAAGTATATTTGTGAGTTCCATGTACCTCAGCTAGCACTGTGATTAAACTCTGAAGTCTATTGGAATTTCTTGTCCAAACTTTTAATAAGAAGAGGTTTTTCTGGATGATAAGTAATGTGATGTGTGAGTTTGAGCAACTTAAATGAAAGAAAATTTATATGAGGTATAGTTTAAACTAATACATTGTTTCAATTCACATAAGGGTTAATATTAAGATTAGTAGGCGTTTCTTCATTATTTGAAAAGAGTGAGAAAACAAGAAATGTATGAGGTACGGTTACTTTAGTGCCTTTGTCAGTATTGGTGATAACATCACTCTGTACAAACTGAAGCAAGCTATACTTAGTACAGAAAATACTATAATTCTTCAAAAGACATAAGACCTTTCAAAACAAACTTGTCAGAACTGGGATATTTCTATGGACTGATATTCATTATACACTATAAAATGTCTCATCTTGACATATTCAAGGCATGATAAGCTTTTGGTACGCAAGTTTTATTCAAAACGTAGCAACTTCTCAAGTTAACACCTGGTTACAAGATACACCTGATCCAGAACACATTAATTACTACCTTGCCTCAATTTTACATTCCTACTCAACACTTAAATTATTGCATCATCTAATGAATTTGAAAGCACTTAATGCCGGGATCATATTGGGGTACATTCACTCATAACACAGTATCACATGGAAATGTATGGAATGGAAAAAACGAAAACTATTTCAGCAACATTATTCATAAAATTATCCAAATAAAGGTACACATTGTAACTAAATGAATGTATAACAAAACAGTAACTAATATCACAGAAGAAAGTGCAAAAATAATACATTTTAAATCAGTTTTCATTGTTTACTGCTTTCCTATTCAAAGAATACACTTTAAGCTGGTGTACTTGTTCAAAGAACAACAAATAGTTTCACTCAGTACATTGAAGAAAAACAACATCTTACACATTACCTGTTAACTGGAGTTTTTTAAGTAGCATTTGCCGGTTTTATACAATGTTTGACCACTTTTACCTATAAACCCTATATCTTCAACTTTTCTCCAAAACAGCAACCAAGTATTCTCTTAGCACTTTGTAGCACTACCTGTTTCTAACATAAATTAGTAGGATTAATTATTAGTAATCCTAATTTACAATGTAAAATGAAACACTAGACTTAACAAGCGCACGTACGCTCCTATCAATATGGACCACTGTTTTATTATTATCAGGTAGTTCCTATTAACTGCAAACTGAGGTTGCTTCCAGTGTGAACAATGGCTATATGATTTTAGCTTTATTTTTCTTCCAAAACTTAAAACATGGAGTACTTCCAGTGCTCTGTGAACCCTTTACGTGATCATTAAACACTGATTAATAGCATCTCACACTCGTGGGAAATAATTATAACAAAGAAACCATATCATGCATTAACTTGCACAGAAAGTGTTGCATTGTGTGTCTCTTCCCATTGTCTAGTGACCAGCTTCAAGAAGCGTTCTTTGTCTTTAAGATTCTGTACAATCAGAGTCCAGCTGACTTCTGGGGACTCCATTCCATTTTCATCGACCCTTCCAGTCTTGGGTGAGTAATACTCCAACGCTGCATCTACGCTTATCTCTTCTGACTCATCAGAAAACACTAAAGTCAAGTCAGGGGATCTCAAGTCATTGCCCACTACACGTTTCAGATACTGAATTCTGCGAACCTCCAGAATGACATGCTGTTTGTGAAGAGGTGGCTGCTTGGCAAAATCCGGGAGCGGATAGCTAACGTAATCTTCTGAGACCACTGTCAGGTGGTCCTCTGTCAAGACCACTGTTCTGGTCTCTCTCAAACTTGAAGAACTTAATGAGCTGCTACCACTGGTATCACTAACGCAATCTTGGTGTTGTTTATACACCACCAGATAACTCAGAATGTTGGTATTAATTTCGCTTGGTTTAACTCCTCTGATGCTCTCCCGTATCACATACCTGAGGTCATCCACCACCTCATCATTAGGGTACACAAATCTCACCCTACTCGGGTGCACATACTCGAGACTTTCAGCCCTGCTTAATGTACGGTCCCTGAACATGCGGTAGAAGTCCTGCTCTGATCCACTTCCAGCCAGATCAAGGGGTTTCTGGGGAGATGGAGTGGGCAGCATGGTCAAGGCAGTCATCAGATGACGCATAAAGGTCTCGGTCACTCCGCTGTCCCTAGTGATAGCACAATGAAGCTCTTCAGCCTTGCTACCCATTAGTCTGAAGCTCTGGTCAAACAGTCCAACATGCACCATTCTCAACTCTCTCAGTGGCAAGGTACAATACACCTTCACCTGCTGTCTGTCAGAGGACTTGTGTACAATGCCAGACATTGTATGCAGACTCTGGTCTACCAACGACTGTCTCACTCGATTTTGCAAAAAGTGGGAGGTATCAGAACGGTACCTTACATGTTTTCTCCATGGTGCTTTCTCCACTGGTTTCTGTGGTAAATCAGTTGACAGGAAGTAGAGGGCTTTGTTGGTAAGGAACAGGCAGGTGAGTACTGTCTGTTTGGGGTTGATGTATGGCACCATCTCTGTCCAGAGCAGATGCTGCAGCTCTTCCCCTTCCATTCCAATCTGTGCCACTTTACTGTGAAAGTAGTTGAGTATTTCTTCCCCTGTTGTTACAGCAAGGTCTTTTAGAGGTTCAGACAGGTACCCAAACATGGGGACAGCCTGATTACAAGAGGTTAAGTGATCCAATAACTCCATGGAGGGGTATCCAAGCATCAGACTCTGTGGTCTCTTCAGCTGAGTGGAATTCAGGTCCTTAAGCTCATCTTCCTCCTCCAAATCACTGGACATGGATCCTGTGTAGTTCAAAAAATCCTCGGCAGATGACGTCACCGATTTAGCAGCACGCTTGTCTACCAATTCTGAATTGTCGGCACTTTCACCAGCTGGAGATTCACGCTTAAGGTTTCCCAGGTCATACATTCCTTCACTTAGTTCTGAGCCTTCGTCTATGGTAAAATCTGTCTTGCTTAAGGCATAGGCCTTACTTATCTCTTGCTGTGTGGTTTCACCTTGCACTGACCTTTGACCTACTTTGCTTTTTGATTTTATTGATCCCTTTTTTCTGTCTCTTTTTGATTTGAGCTTTTGCTTCCTTTTTTCATCACTGGAGCTTTCTACACTGTCACTTTCCTTCTCACCACTTTTCACTTTAAACCTGACCTTGGTAGGTGATTTGTCCATGAACTTTGACCTTGCTGAGGTCAGAGCTTCAAGAAACTTGTTCCTAACATTAGGTGTGGACACGCGTACGTCTAGTTCCTTTGTATTTCCTCCACCAATGTCAAATGTCAGCTTGGTACCATAGCCAATGAAGTTGGGGGACAGCATGGCACTAGTGTTGGTTGCAGAAAATGCAGAAGTCAAACTATGCATTTGATCCTTGTTGAAAGAGTCACTGTCATACATCTGGAAATCGCAGATCTTACACTCCACAGGATATTGACTAACTACTTGGAACTGGGGATGGGAGGATGGTCCGACAGAGAAGGTAGTTTGTGGATAGTAAATGAAGTCCTCTTTGATGATATACAGACACCTTGCAGTGACCACCAGCACCTTGGAACTAAAGGTCTTGCCTCCTTTACTTTTATTGTCGCACACATTGACCAGCATGTACACCAGCAGCTCTACCTGCCTTTCATCAACAGACTCCTCTCTTGCCAGGAGCTGGCGAAGCCTCTGCTCTGTCTCTGTGTTAACAACAACATGGGGATCTTCGTACTGGTCCAGATCTGGCACGGCCCGCCGGTAAGCCAGCTTCAGTGAATCAAGGAAAAGGTCTGCCTTTCCAGTGTTTCCAGTGAGGAATGTGAAGGTACCATGGGGTCCAATAAATGCCTCCTCTAGTCGTATGTACAGGCTGCGATAGCCCAGAGCCACCTGCTGAACATTCATCAAAGGGATGCAGTACAAATGAAACAGCTCAGGACACTCAAATTCACTGGTCAGAGCCTTCACCTGGAAGATGTGTATGTTTTCTGTGGTGATGTAAATGCAGGCTGGAAATTCTCTTGAAGGGTTTGTGTAGCGAATGGCTGGTGCCCACATCAAGTGTACTGGTCTCTCTTCCCTTTGGGAGGTATCTGTCCTTGACCTTCTTCCAAGGTCATGGGTATTTGGGGTCATGACCTGTAAGTGTGAGATGAAGGTCGAGTCGTTTTTGCTTGGCATGCCCTCAGGAAGAAGGAAGGTAGCTGGAGCTGTTGTGTGGTCAGGAGTCTCCCCACTGAAAATATATTAATCACAGGTAAATATGCAGCAGGGGATAGTTTTTGTTCATTCTACTGTTAATATTTTTAACTTTAATAATGTGAACAATTTATCTTGAACATCCCCATGTTTGAATACCTACCTGAAATGAAGAAACCTGGCAAGCCGTATGCTATAATTATGATAAGATATTTTGCATTATTCATTATATCCCCAGACGAAAGTCGGGGATATATTGGATTCAGGTCCGTCGCGCCGCCGCTGCCGTAGAAATTTCCTTGTGGACGCGATAACTCAAAAACAAATTATTATTTTTTTTTCAAACTTGGTACACATGTTAAGGGTGTCCAAAGGAAGATCCCTATTTTAAGGTGACCTTAAACTCCCAATAAAAGAGAACTTATGGCCACCTTAAGGTCAGAAATTGCACTTTTGGCCACTAAGAGCCCTCTAGGTCACAAACTATGATGCTCAACTGGCTGAAATTTCACCTGAGAACACATTAATATGTTCTTAGTACATGTGCCGAAAATCACGACTTTAAGTTGAGGAGAAAATTGTGTTTGAGGCCCATAAAGACCCCCACTTAGGGATTTTTTGCTATATTTTTCACATATTTTGCCCTATAATTTGGAAGTGGTAACTCTGATGAGTCTCAAACTGCACTAGGTATAACTTTGATATGTAATCCTTGTCTGTAGAAAATTTTAGGGCTGTAGGTTTACCCAAAGGGGTCGACTTAAGGTCTCAAAAGTGCCCACAGAGACCCAATTTATGCACTTTTTGCCACTTTCGAGCACTGTAGCTTTCAAACTATGTCTCTCATCTAAGTTAAATATCATCTGAGAATATATCTGTGTTTTCTTATATCTGCCCCAAAATTTAGGCCTTTAATAGACATTTAACCTGTGTGTGAGGACCATAAACACCCACCCGAGTGACCCTTTTTAGACATTTTTCACATATTTTTCCCTGTAACTTGGAAATGGTAAGTCTGAGAAGTTTCAAACTGTATTAGATATACATTCTATGTGTAACCTTTGAATGTGAAAGATTTTTAGTCTGAAGCTTTGATTTGAAGGTCACATTGAGGTCTCTAAAAGGCCCACAGAGACCCGATATTTTGCCTTTTTGCCACTTTTAAGCCCTGTGACTGTTAAACTATGTTACTGATAGAGCTGAAATCTCACCTGGGAATATATCATTATGTCATTTTTACATGTGCCAGAAATAAAGGCTTTAAGTAGACATTTAACCTGTGTGTGAGGACCATAACACCCACCCGAGTGACCCTTTTTAGACATTTTTCACATATTTTTCCCTGTAACTTGGAAATGGTAAGTCTTGAGAAGTTTCAAACTGTATTAGATATACATTCTATGTGTAACCTTTGATTGTGAAAGATTTTAAATCTGAAGCTTTGATTTAAAGTTCACATTGAGGTCTCTAAAAGGCCCACAGAGACCCAATATTTGGACTTTTTGCCACTTTTAAGCCCTGTGACTGTTAAACTATGTGACTGATAGAGCTGAAATCTCATCTGGGAATATATTATTATGTTCTTTTTACATGTGCTGAACATCAAGGCCTTTAGTAGATATTTAACCTGTGTATGACGACCATAGATACTCACCCGAGTGACCCTTTTTAGACATTTTTTACATATTTTGCCTTGTAACTTGGAATGGTAAGTCTGAGAAGTTTCAAACTATATTAGATATACATTCTATGTATAATCTCTGATTGTGAAAGATTTTAAGTCTGAAGCTTCAATTTGAAGGTCACATTGAGGTCTCTAAAAGGCCCACAGAGACCCAATATTTGGACTTTTTGCCACTTTTCAGCCCTCTGACTGTTAAACTATGTGACTGACAGGGCTGAAATCTCAACTAGGAATACATTATTAAGCGTCTTCTTTTTCCATGTACCGAACATCAAGGCCTGTAGTAGACATTGAACCTGTGTATGACGACCATAGACACTCATCCAAGTGACCTTTTTTGACATTTTCTACTGTATTTTGCCCTGTAATTTGGAAATGCTTAGTGTGACAAGTCTTAAACTGTATTATATCTAATTTTTGTTTGTTATGTATGTCCCCCAAAAAGTTTCAGATCTGTAGTTTAATTGCTAAGGTCTCTTTAACAATTGTAAAATGCCCACAGAAACCCAATTTATGGACATTATGCCACTTTAAAGCCCTGTAACTGTCAAACTATGTGGGTCATAGAGCTGAAATCTTTGAATTTTTAAAAGGAAGTGCCTGTCTCTTTAAATTTTGAATATTAATGATGTTATGGCTATCTTAGTCTTTTAAGAACTTATTTTTGTGTGTTGTACCTCTGCTTGCTGAGTTTTTAACTCTTTAAAATGAAACTGGTTAAACATATTCAAGTAGGCAAAATGGACACTGTTATTTTCTGGTGAGCTTTAAGTCCCAATATTAATAAAAGTATATCCTTATGTAGTAAAACTAGGGGATTTTTAACCCTCAACTAGCCCAGTTTTATTCAACTTGCCTCAGTTAATTTTGACACAGCTCCTACAGTTATGAACTCATTTCAGTTGATAATCACATACTTAAAATTCTCAATTCTTTTTGTATTTGATTACCCCTTTGATATATATCAGATTGTTTGTTTACCATTTATGCTGTAGTCCCAACCCACATCCCCCACCCACCTCTGGGACCTCCAGCTATATTGAGTGACACTAAATAAACAAAGGTATTTAGTGATATCAAATGAGAAACAAAGAACTCAATGGGGTTGCAGATCTTGTGTAATAGTGAGAGAGGTGTGGAGAAGGGGAGAGGGGTGGGGTAGGAGGTGGTGGGCTTCATCATATAACACAAAGGGGAGTCAGAACTGAGATTGTGTCACATATTTAGGTTGCATATATATGGACCACATATATAGGAATAGAGGAAATGAATAACTGAAAACAATTTACAAATTCTATAAATAATATAATAAAATAATAATATAAATAATTTTTTTTAAATAATATTTTATTTGTAAACAAATATAGAAACAGATATGCGCTTTTGGGATTATGAATTTTAGAATGGACATTCAATCATCAATCATTTAAATACTTTGAAATTAGGTTAAGAGTTATCATTGCAGGAAGATTGAAAAGTATGATGTTGAGTTAAAAATAATATTTTATTTGTCAACAAATATAGAAAGAGATATGCTCTTTTGGGATTATTATTTTAGAATGGACATTCAATCATCAATCATTTATTAATAAATACTTTGAAAATAGGTTTAGAGTTATCATTGCAGGAAGATTGAAAATATAATTTGAGTTATGTATTCGGCGTCTGGGGATACACCATCTTCTTGGGAAGATACAAACAGAGTAGATTGATGTGCTGAAGTTCATATAATAATGGGTAATTATGCTTTAAAAAATTCCCGATCAAAACCTGTGGCGTGAGTGATGACCTGTCTGGGGATATGTTGGCGCCGAGTTGGCCCAATCTAGTTTTTTTATGGTAAGGTTGATCCTTTTTTCGAAGTATTTAACTGGTTGACTATACATTCTAAAATTTTAAGCCCAAAACAGTTTTATCTTTTGTATGCTTTTAATGTGTTACCAGAGATGAAATTTTATAAAATGCTGCAATGTGATCTTAACAGATTGACTTATATTTATAGAATTTTAGATTTTTTTTTTATCTATAAATAAATAAATGTACATTACAAAATTTACAAATTTTACAAAATTTACAAGTGTGAGGTTGACCATGCTGTTAGAGTGTCAGATTACCTGCTGTCTTCACTGCTGTCCTCTATGTCCTCACTGTCAGAGTCCTGTATGTTGAGTGGTGCCTTCTCACTTTCCTCATACTGGTAACGGTACCTGTGGGCCTGACCCTGAGGTGACCCTGGCTCCACAACATGCTCCTACAAGTCAAAACATGAACAACACTTACAACAGTAATTTTTTTTTTCAGTTTATTGATGTAAATGTATGAACGACAAAATTCTCACATGTTCTGTGAGACAAAACAATTGCATTTTGATACAGCATATACCCACACAGGAGAAATTCCGTGCAATACAGAAAGTGAAAATCAGAAATTTCTGACACAGAATTTTAAAATCAAAAGTAGGCCCAGTGCTTATTTTCAGTGGTAAAAGACATGAAGATTTGAATTGCGTAAAACAAAATTACATATTTCTCAATCTATAACATAATACATGTCACATTTGCAGATAATTATATGCAAACTATAATCTTCACAAGTACACAGTACAGGAAAGTTCAAAATTAAGTAGTCCAATATTTGATTATTGTACGAATCCCCATGTCATATATTCATGTCAAGCAATGTTATTATCAGATTACATGAATTAAAAATTCAAGAAAATAGTATTTGAGATACATTAAAGATGCCTTTAGCAAACAGCCTGGAGAAACAGGCACAACTTTGGCCCTAGTAACATGGCCAGGCCTGGGGCGAATACAAAAATACTAGTATTCCAATACAAATACTTTCTATTTCCATGAATAAATTGTATGAATTCAAATACAACAATTTCAAAAGTATTTTGAATCTCATTTTTTTAAATCAATTTTCAATCTCAAAGTAGCTCTTGCTCAGCTAAGCAATCAGTTAAAGGGCTGCAATTTTAATATGGTATAGCTCACGCAAAAGTAAGCGACTAACATATTTACAGAAATACTGTAAATGCAATAGTTTTCAAGTTACAATTGATTTACTCAACAGAGAAAACCTCACAGTAGCTATTGCTCAACAATGCAATGAGCTACAGATCTGCAATTTTACTATGTAATAGCTGACCCAAAAGTATGTGAAAAGCATATGTAAAGAAACTAATTTAAATGTAATAGTTTTCAAGTTACAACTGATTTACTCAACAGTAAGAACCTGAGAATAGCTATTACACAGCTATGCCATGAGCCACAGATCTCCAATTTTACACTGTTATAGCTAATTCAAAAGAAGATGAATTATATATTTAATCAAAATTCTTTAAATGCAATAGTTTTCAAGTTACAACTGATTTACACAACAGAGAAAACCTCAAAGTAGCTATTGCTCAGCTATACAATGAGCCGCAGGTCTGCAATTTTACTATGTTATAGCTGACTCAAAAGTAGATGCACAACATATTTAAAGAAAATACTCTAAATGCAATAGTTTTTAAGTTACAACTGATTTACTCAACACTGAGAACCTGAAAGTAGCTATTACTCAAGTATGCCATGACCTGCAGGTCTGCAATTTCACTATGTTATAGCTGACCCTCAAAATAGGTGATCAACATATTTATACAAAATACTCTAAATGAAATATTTTTCAAGTTACAGCTGATTTACTCAACAGGGAGAACCTGAGAACAGCTATTACACAGCTATGCTATGAGTTAAACATCTCCAATTTTACAAGGTTATAGTAAATTCAAAAGCAGATGAATCACATATTTAAACAAAATTCTTTAAATGCAATAGTTTTCAAGTTAAAACTGATTTACTCAACAGAGAAATCCCCAAAGTTGCTATTGCTCAGCTATGCAATGAGCTACAGGTCTGCAACTTTACTATGTTATAGTTGACTCAAAAGTTAATGAAAACTTACAAAAATAAAATACTCTAAATGCAATAGTTTTGAAGTTAGAAGCAATTAACTCAACAGTGATAACCTTAAAGTAGCTATTACTGGGCTATGCAATGAGCTACGGGTCTGCAATTTTACTATGTTATAGCAGACCCAAAAATAGCTTAATAACATATATATATACAAAATTCTCTAAATACAATAGTTTTCAAGTTACAAGTGATTTTACTCATTATGGAAAGTACTGAAAAGTCAGAAAGTAGCCACTACTCACTTAGCTACTGGGATAGACTCCCAAGTTACACACCATGTTGTAGCTATGAAGAAGTAGCTCAATAACATATTTTAACAAAATGCTCTAAATGCAATACTTTTAAGTTATAGGTGATTTAGTGCATGATTTCATGAATTTTAATGCATTAAAAATTATTTAAAAAATTCACAAAAAAACTAGAAAAATGTTTTTGCTAACAAAAACTAAGCGTCCCAAAAAGGTTCACTGCAATATAATATACAGTAGAAAAAGGTTTTTGAAAATGAAAACATGCAGTGCTGAGAGAAGAAGTGAAAGTTAAGCAGACAGTGTGGAAGTTCATGCATTAACTTGAAAGAAAAATTTAAGCTTTATTTTGTTTTCTATGGTCATAAATTGCGAAAAGTTAATTGAATAAATGCTCTGGCTAAGAATGCATAAAGCATCAATACTTATAATAGGTCGAAAGTTACACCATAAAACTACTTAATTAAAGAGTAACAGTGCTTTATAAATGCCATATATCTATTTACATTTTAGAAAAAGGCATTGTAAAATGTGAGCCTTTAGAAAGGCAAGAAGTTTATGACACAATGCTTTGAATACATCTATCTGGTAAATCTGACCAACTATCTAGACTCTTCACATAAGGTTTCCCAATACCTCTGAATACATTGTAAATCTCTAAAAGCAAGAATAAAATAGATATAATGCAAAAACACAAAATCGGCTATTTGATGAATTCAGTTTGATCCATAAAAGGAGTGGGAGGTGGCGGGGGGCAGGGAGTAAATCTGACCAGCTATCTAGACTCTTCACATAAGGTTTCCTAATACCTCTCAATACATTCTAAAACTCTAAAAGAATAAAAGAGATAAAAGGCAAAAACACAAAATTGGCTATTTTATGACCCCAGTTTGACCCATAAGGGGGGATCCGGGGGTAAATCTGACCAGCTACCTAGACTCTTCACACAAGGTTTCCCAATACCTCTTAATACATTCTAAACTCTAAAAGCAAGAATAAAGGAGATATAAGGCAAAAACACAAAATTGGCTATTTTATGACCCCAGTTTGACCCATAAGGGGGGATTCGGGGGTAAATCTGACCAGCTATCTAGGCTCTTCACAAATGGTTTCCCAATACCTCTTAATACATTCTAAAGCTGTAAAAGCAAGAATAAAGGAGATAAAAGGCAAAAACACAAAATCGACTATTTTATGACCCCTGTTTGACCCATAAGGGGGGATGCGGGCGTAAATCTGACCAGCTACCTAGACTCTTCACACAAGGTTTCCCAATACCTCTTAATACATTCTAAACTCTAAAAGCAAGAATAATGGAGATATAAGGCAAAAACACAAAATTGGCTATTTTATGACCCCAGTTTGACCCATAAGGGGGGATCCGGGGGTAAATCTGACCAGCTATCTAGACTCTTCACAAATGGTTTCCCAATACCTCTTAATACATTCTAAAGCTGTAAAAGCAAGAATAAAGGAGATAAAAGGCAAAAACACAAATTCGGCTATTTTATGACCCCGGTTTGACCCATAAGGGAGTGTCTGGGGGTAAATATGACCGGCTATCTAGACTCTTCACATATGGTTTCCCAATACCTCTTAATACATTTTCAAGCTCTAGAAGCAAGAATAAAGGAGATATAAAGGGAAAAGATGAAATTGGCTATTTTATGACCCCAGTTTGACCCCTACAGGGGGGTCGGGGGAGAAATTTGACTTGCTTTCTAGACTCTCCACATATGGTTTCCTACTACCTCCCAATACATTTTATGGCTCTAAATGCAATACTTGAGAAGATAATAGGGGGGTTCACATGAATTTGAAAATTTTAATTACTTAAATGTAGCTTTTATAAGCTACAAGCTTACCATGTGGGACTCAATGCTGTACTCGGATGGCCACATGGCATCATGGCCAACGACTAAGAAAAAAAAGGCATTTGTAGTTGGCCGTAGCCTCTCGTTGTCTTCACGTGATAACTTCTGACCAATCGCCCTACTTTCTCATTGAAATTTTCTAAAACCTACCCCTCAGCTGTAAACAGCGGGGAGGCAGGGTGGGACTCTTCTGAGTCCCACATGGTAAGCTTGTAGCTTATAAAAGCTACATTTAAGTAATTAAAATTTTCAATTTAATTACGCTACAATAGCTTACCATGTGGGACTCAATGCTGAATCCAACCGCCCGGTGGCGGGATTACAGCTGAGACTGGAAGGAGCCAAAAACCTATGTAGAATAGAAGACAGTGCTAAAAACTGTCAAGATGTTTTGATTGTAGGACGGAAGTGCAGCAGTGCTCACTTAGAGGTCTAAGGGTCCCTAGGGGCCCATCACGAGTGATATACCAGCCCACTGGTTGGAATTCTCATAAAATTTGTTGCCACCTGAATATGAGATTAATGACAACTTAATTAGTCCTTAATACAACTTACTTTGATAACCAAAAAAAAAGACCTTACCGGTAACATCTTAAAGGTAAAAGAATACCTAGATCCTGGGAGAGACTCCTGTAGACTTGGTTGTAGCGGATGTGCCCCCCCCCCCCTTTTTTCTTTCCGAGGACAACTGGTCTGAGGGGAAGGATCTAGGACTTGTTGTGCCGCCACTACGGGTCCCAGATACATATTGTTGTCGTTGTCTGACCAAGTAAGGTCTTTTAGGTAATTTGTAAATGTGTTGTGAGCTTTCCAGTGACAGGCTTGCATGATTGGTCCACCGATACCCCACCGTAAAAGGCCTTAGAGGCCGCGAAGGCCCGGATGTCATGCGCTTTAACTTTAACAAGGCTTGTTGGTCTGCTTGTTTATAACAAAGTAGGATGGTTTGTTTCAACCATGAAGAGAGAGTAGCGGGTCTGATGTCTGAGGTATGTCCTTTCTTGAAGGAGATGAAAAGGAGGGAACGTGACCCCCTCAGGTCTTTGGTTTGATCCAAATAGTACCTCAGGACCCGCACCGGACACAGGGTCCTGTCTTATTTGAATTGTCTATCTACAATGGTAGTCAAAGCAGGAATAGTCACCGGAGACACACTTTGAGAACCTTCTCTTGCTAGTTGGTTTTTGGCTATAAAATCAGAAGGGAACAAGGCGACCGTTTCCCATTGGCCTAGATTAGATACTTTGTTTGCTACCCAGGCATGGATTTCGCTACGGCGTTTGCCGGAGCCCAAAGCTAGCAAGAAAGCAGTTTTGAGGGTAAGATGTTTGAGGTCTGTGTGTTTCATAGGCTCAAAGGGTGCTTTTGTGAGCTCATTGAGAACAACAGAAAGGTTCCACTTAGGTAGATTTCTGGAATTTTTTGGACGATCCCTGTGGAAACTGGAGAGTAAACTATGAAGGTCTGCATTGTGTGCAATAATTGGTGGGCCGTTGGGCCCAAAGTGTCAACGATTGCAGTCCTGTAACCATCAATGGTCGAGGGGCGCCTGTTTAGGTCTTGGTACAGGTACAGGAAAAAATCTGAGATTTGTTTCACAGAGGGAGTGGAGAAATCCACCAAATTTTCTCTGCACCATTTTTCAAATAGGGCCCACTTTGACCTGTAGGAGGTCCTTGTTGATGATTTCTGAGGAGCAGCAATTCTCTCAGCCACCTCCACAAAGAAGCCTTGTTCTTGGAGTTGTCCGCTCCTAGACACCAGGCGTGGAGGTTGAGCTGTTGTGGGTTGTTGTGGAACATATACCTGTGGGACTGTTTGAGTAGGGTCGTTGACACAGGGAGTTGAAGTGGGATCTCTGTTGAGAGCTGCACTAGGTCCCAAAACCAGGGCATCCCTGGCCAGCCTGGGGCTATTACGATGATCAGGCAATGGCATTGCTTGATCTTTTGGATCACCTTGTGAGGGAGAGCCGTAGGAGGGTAAGCATAGGCAGTGAGACTCGTCCAGTCTATGTTCAGAGCATCTATGTCCCAAGCCTTTTGGTCCGGGACAGGAGATACGTACAGTGGAAGTTTGTGGTTCAGATGAGTGGCAAATAAGTCTACATGAGGTGTGAACCACTTCTGGCAGATCTGTTGGAACACCTGCGGGTGTAGAGACCATTCTGTTGACTGCACTTGGTTGGACCTGGACAGAAGGTCGGCCATCACATTCAGGCACCCTGGAATGTGCCTGGCTTTCAATGTTATGTGATAGTGATGGCACCAGGTCATAATCTTCCACAGGAAAGCACACATGTCTGCTGAGTGAGTTCCTCCTTGTTTGTTGATGTAGGCTACCACTGTTGAGTTGTCCGTAGCAACTAGCACTGTTTGGTTCTGGCACTAATCCTTGAAGTCTTGACGGGCCAGTGAGACCGCCTTTCAATTCTAGGTTGTTTATGTGTAGCCTTTTTTCCCGATCTGACCACAGACCCTTTGTAGAATTTTGATCTAAGTGAGCGCCCCAACCTTCGTTTAAGGCGTCGGTAAAGAGTAGAATACTGTGGTCTTGGGATGAAGGTCTGCACCTTTCATCATGTTTTAGGGATTTTGCCACCAGTCTAGGTGGGCTGTAATGGTTTCTGTCCAAGGAAGGAGGCTGTCCAGCGACTGAGGATATCTCCAGTGCTCCTTGAGATGACACTGAAAGGGTCTCATGTGAAGGCGTCCCTCCGGGACCATTTCTCCGTTGAAGCAAGAAACCCAATTAGCGACATCAAACATCTTGCAGTCAAAACATGTTTTGACTTGAGTTTTAGGATCAAATCCTGGAGTTTGAGCCATTTCTCTTGAGTGGGTTTTACAAAGGCTGAATCTAGATGGTATTCGTAGCCCACTAATGAAAACACCTGAGTAGGTTTCAGTTCTGATTTTTCCTGATTTATTATTCACCCCAAAGACTAGCTTAGATCTACTACCACCTGAATGTTCACTTGGGCTTCCTCCTGAGACTGGGACCTGATCAGCCAGTCGTCCGGGTGTTGATGAAGTCTGAGTCCTCTGGAGAGGGCCATTAGTTTCACTTCCTTTACAATCATTGTAAAGACCTGGGGGGCTGTGGCTAGTCCGAATGGGAGGGAGGTGAACTGGAACACCTGAGACTTGTAGCAAAACCTTAGGTATTTCCTTGAGTTTGGATGGATGGGGATGTGTAGGTAAGCGTCCGACAATCTATCGACGATACCCATTCCCCTGGAATCAGGGAGGTCCTGATGGATTCTGGAGTGTCCATGTTGAACTTTTCTACATGTAGAAAAGTGTTGAGCCTGCTTAGGTCTATGACTGGCCTCCACCTTGGGGCTTGGGTACTAGGAACAGGCGACTGTAAAACCCAAGAGATTTTACATTTTCCACCCTTTCGATTGCGTTTTTGACAGTAGAGACTGGATACAAGTGGCCAGGGCTTGGCCTTTTGGGCGGGCCTTGTACTCTGACAGAATCAGAGGGAATCTGACCAAATTTGGCTTTGAAAGGAATGGAAGTGTGTAGCCATTGGTGATAATGTTTAACATGTTTGAAGAACATTTGTTTGTTTGTCAGTCTCTTCTGAAAGAACGTAGGCGACCTCCTACTGGTGGACTGAGGGAGGCTTTGGAGGAGTCATTGGGGAAGGGTTTTCATGCCCTTGTCCCCTGGAGTGGGGTTGAAAACAACCTTGGAGCCTCTGCTACTCGATTTCCCCCTACCTGGGGAAAACGATGGATACTGCTTGGGATGGAATGACCCCCATTGGGGTGGTTCCTGTAGGAGCCTCTAGATTGTGGGGAATTGGAAAGGGTTGATTAATAGGGCCTAAACCCTAAGTGTTATTACAGGTGCCTTGATGAGGGACTCCTGTCCCTCCTAAAGTAGTTGTGAATGGGGAACTTCAAGATCTAAAGATCTAGTATCTCACCTGAATTCACCATACCCCTTCTGGCTACTTATATGCACCATGAAATTGAGATTGACCTGTCTGGTAGTAGCCTTGCTACTGTCTTAACAGATATCCATAACCAGGTTGTATTCAGAGGAACCTAGTGAAGAGCAGCCTGAAGCTCAACTCTTGATGACCAGAAGGGGGAGGGGGGCTTACCCAAGGAGGCCCCTAGGGAGATACAAGATTTGAAAACTTGTAATTTGCGTTTAAAACAAGGTTGTTCCATTTAAGGGAAATTAACAGCCTAAGTTCCTGTTGGCCTGGTAAATCATTCCGAGTCCAGACTGTGGAGGATCTAGACATAAATACCCTGAGGTTCAAAACTGCCTAAGTTCAATGTCCTCAGAAAATGGTAAGGGTGAAGTCAGGTAACCTACTTCTTTAAAATACAGAGTCAGGACAGAAAGGCAGGAGGACTTGGACTTGCACCGAAGCCTCGAATAAGGGATATTTACTGCCAGGCTTGTGAACTATTAGTCCAAGTGTGTGTTAGGATTGTTCAGAGTTCTGATCTGGAACCATCATCTGAACATCAGATTTAAGATCTGATCATCCGAGGATTAGATCTAGATACAATCATCCGAGCATCGGATTTAAGATTAGATCATTCGAGCATTGGAACTTAGTGTAACCTCGGATCTGATATCTGAGCATCAGGTCTAGATGCAATGAAAATCCGAGTATCAAATCATATTCGGATGGATAGAAGTTGGGAATAATGCATCCGATTCTCAGGTGAATTAAAAACTCGGATGAACTAAAATCGAATCTGGCTTCAGATTCAAGCAGGGGTCTGATCCACCCTGGCTATAAAGAAGTTGGATATTATAATTTCCTTGTAAGCTTTCCTTAAAAGGTTGTTTGAAGAGAACTACACAACTGGATTTACGTATGTAAATCAAGAGTGACACAAGGTCACCTGCCCCGCCCGCCTCACTGCAGGTAGGGCTAGTTGTGAGATAAGGAAAGCAATAATTACACAGAATTTTATTAAATAACGTAGAATCTAAAAGGCAAGTACAATATTTCTTATATTATGAAATTGGATGAATTAAAATAATAATGCCAAACCAAGGTTACCTTAGTTTGAAGAAACACGTACTGTCTAGATGATTTGATGAAGGATTCTATTCCTGTTTATTTAAGTATTAACATTTTAAATGGTCAATAATACAGGAAAGAAGGGATAAAATATTTTATTTCATTTTATTTATTCAATTTTATTTAATTTTATTGATAAACGTACTGTAAGAAACCCGCGTCTCTCAGCACATGCTGTCTAGACGTGACGTCATCAGGGGTTTCCCCGAGGATTCCCCAAGTTAGTTTCGTGCTTTATATGATATTTTAACCCTTAAAAGGGCAAATACTGTTGAAGAACGGGGATAAACCATGAACAAATTTATTTTATTTCAACAGGCATATATTCCTGTATATAAACTACCTACACGAGATGTGCATATTACAAGAAATGCTGTCTCGACAAAAAAAAAAGAAAAAAAATGAAGTTGTTTCCGATGATTTCACTCGACAAGGACTCGTTTGTGTTACATTTATGTATATTTAAACCCTAAAAAAGGTCCAATAATAAAGCAGATAGGGGTTAAATATTTTATTTTATTTTACTGACAGGCATATATATATATATCCTGTATTAGAAACCGCATAAACGAGTCGCTGTTTCTTTACAACGTGAACCCGGAAGTGGACTTCAGTTGTAAAATATGGTAAAGATACTTATGCTGAACTATGAAAAGACATCGAATTATGATTCTATGTAATAAAATAAAGAAACTGATGTAGTTTCCATATCCAACGACAAGTATATCCTTGTAAAAATGAAATAACTTTCCTTGTAAAATAAAGCATTGCTCATTCGCGTGGTAAACGAGAAAGTAGGGCGATTGGTCAGAAGTTATCACGTGACGATGAGAGGCTACGGCCAACTACAAATGTCTTTTTTTCTTAGACATTGGCCATGATGCCTTGTGGCCATCCGAGTACAGCATTGAGTCCCACATGGTAAGCTATTGTAGCGTAATAAAATTTAAGCTTTCTGATTGGTACCTGTGAGAAAATCACTCATAAATCGGGTGAATTTTCATCGGATTGCTCCCAAAATCTAATCAGCTCACGTTTTTGATAGTATAAACATGTGTATGAAGTTACAAGCCTCTGCGGTCAGTAGATTTTCCTGAACTGCGATGACGGGCGGGTGTACCCGAAAAAACTATTTTTTGATCATGTGACCTTGATAAAGACCAAAGGTCAAATTTAAGCATGTGGAAAAATTTTCCCACGTCTAAGGTATATAACTGCCAAATATGGTTTAAAAGCTTGCAATAATAAGGGAGATATTCAAGGGAGACCATAATGCGGTGGCGGCGGCGAGGAAACTGACGCAAAACCAAATAAGTGCCCTTTCAGGGACGCTTAATTATTAAAAAGATCAGGCCTGATACTCACACAAGGGAATCTACTAGTGACCTAGTACATATATGCAAGATAACAAAGAAATCCCTACAATAGTCAATGAGAAAATAAGTGATTTAGTGCATGATTTCATGAATTTTAATGGATTAAAAATAGCATCAGAGATGCCCATACCCCATAGCCTGGGGAAATAGTTTTCAACACGATGACATCTGTACAATACAGTACAAAGACCGGGATACTTTCATTGCAGTGTCACTTATATAAAGGTCCAAATAATGTTTAAATATAGAAAATAACATCTAAGAGAATGAAACATAAGTAAAGATATAGTACTAAAACAAGACAATTCAAGATTTTCAAACTCAAGGTCACTACGGCAAGTTCAAAGGTCAAATCAAGGCCACACCATGATGCTACACATCTATATCCCCTAACCAATGTCCATACCAAGTATCAACTTCCTACACCTTACGGTGTCTGAGATACAGCCCGGACAAACTTTTTCTCGCCATCCAGCCACCCATCCGGACACCTTAAGGGATGTGGGGTAAAAAATTATTTAAAAATTCATAAATAAGATTAAGACAGATCCAAGTCTGATACTCATACAAGGGAATCTACTTGTGGCTTAGTACATATATGCATGATATGAGAGAAATCCCTTCAATAGTAAATGAGAAAATTGTGATAAAGTGTTACAATTTTCACACTTTTGGTGGGGGTACCTCCCTTGTAATGGCTCTAGCAAACAGACAAACTTGCAAATTTAATAAGTAAATTAAATTTTTATAAGTTAATACCCTATCCAATGGACAATAGCTTATCCGGTCGGCGCAGACCGGCCCGCCAAACGTCAGAAAAAGACGTCCTGTGTCTCCACCGGCTACGCCGGCCCAGTTCTGTGCACTCGCCAGATGGCGTGTCGTACTTCCTTCCTGTCTAGACAGCGTGACGTCATAGCATCTTTTTCGTTGTCTAAACCTATTAGACCCCTAGTAAGCTGATAGCGGGGTCGGTGGGAGGGTCTTGTGTGTCCATTGGATAGGGTATTAACTTATAAAAATTTAATTTACTTATTAAATTTGCAATTTTATTGCGTTAATACATCCTATCCAATGGACAATAGCTGAATAACTACCGCTTGGTAGGCGGGTAAGCTACTAGGGACTAAAACTTGAACTCTGGTTAGAATAATGACCATTTCTTCCTAAAGCCTGGGTAGACCTTTAAGTCAAAACCCCTTTAAGGCTATGGTCGAATATCATCATCCGGTTATCCGGAAGGGAACCGTCAGAATCGACCTTGCCCCCCCCTTTTTTAACAGACCTGCTCTGAGGTAGGGGAAGAGAGGGATGAGTTCAGTCCCATAAAATTAAGTCTCCCGGAGAAAGTACGCGAGATTTTTTTTTTTTTTTTTTTTTTTTGTTTTGCTCCTTAACTATCTGTGCAATATATATACAAATATGTACAAATATTTACATAGGTACAAATCTCCTCTAGGTACCGGCCTGCTGGTGGATCTGCTGAGCAGCCACAACCGGTCCAAGATGGTAGAGCTCTGAGTCAGCCCAAGCCACATCCTTCAGATAGAATTGGGTGAAGGTATTATGAGATTTCCAATGGCAGGCTGCTAAGATCTGCTCTAAGGAGACCCCCGACTGGAAGGCCTTAGAAGCAGCAAAGGCCCTGACATCATGGGCTTTAACCTGATGTAGGGTGTGGGCCTGATGATCAGAGAGCTCATAGCATAGGATCACAGTTTGTTTGATCCATGAGGAGATAGTGGCAGGTGAGATGTCCTTGTCGAAACCCTTCTTGAAGGAGACAAAGACTAACTGCTGGTGTTGTCTGAGGTCTGAAGTCCTATCCAGGTAGTAGCGCAAAGCTCTGACTGGACACAGGGATCTGTCAGACTTGAGGGATTTATCCAGGGTAGGAGCCAGGGCTGGTATGACCACTGGGGCTACACTCTGTGGACCCTCTTTGGCCAGCTGATTCTTGGATAGAAAGCTGGGAGATGGGAAAAGGGACACCTTAGACCAATCGGATTGGTGTCTGATGTTTTGGTGCTGCCAGGCATGGATCTCACTCCTTCTTTTACCTGAGCCCAGGGCCAACAGGAAGACAGTTTTGAAGGTCAGATGCTTCAGAGATGCTTCCCGAAGAGGTTCGAAGGGAGCCTTTGTCAGCTGGTGTAGTACCAGGGAAAGGTTCCAAGAGGGAATCCCCCTCCGCCCTTTGGGCCTGTCTCTGTGGAAGCTTTCCAAGAGACGAGTGAGATTATCATCTTTACTGATATTAATTGCTGTATTACCTAATTTGTCAGCAATGGCAGACCTGTATCCATCAATGGTGCTTGGTTGTAACTTCTTGTCCTCAAAGAGGTACATGAGGAAGTCAGCCACCGACTTCACAGGTGGTGCTCTGAAGTCCACCTGATTAGTGAGGCACCATTTTGTAAAAATGGCCCACTTTGCCTCATAGACTGATCTGGTAGATCTTCTTTGAGGAGCCTCAATTCTTGCTGCCACTGCCTCAGAGAAACCCTGTTCTTTGATCTTTGTGGCTCTAGGAGCCAGGCATGGAGATTTAGATTTGTCAGATTTCTGTGAGGGATCTGACTGAAGGGCTGTGTCAGCAAGTTGGGTTGGTCGGGCAGGCTGAGAGGGACCCGACTGGACATGGTCACCAGGTCCCAAAACCAAGGCATGTTGGGCCACCCCGGAGCAATCAGAATGAGTCTCTTGCAAGGGGAGTCCTGCAACTTCTCCACCACTTTGCCCAATATGGCGGTCGGTGGAAAAGCGTATGCATCCAGATCCTCCCAAGGTAGGGTGAGTGCGTCCACTGCTACTGCCAGAGTGTCCGGCACTGGAGACACGAATCGAGGTAGTTTGTTGTTGAACCTTGTGGCAAATAGGTCTATCTGTGGCCGGTGCCATTTTCTGCACAATTCCCGAAAGATGTCCGGAAGGAGGGACCATTCTGTTTGGATGGTCTGATTTAGCCGGGATAGCTTGTCTGCTATCACATTTAAACGGCCAGGGATATGTCGGGCCTTTAGGGTCACTTGTCGCTGGGAACACCAGGTCAAGATCCTCCATAGTAGGGCACACAGTGGGCCCGACTTCATTCCCCCTTCTTTGTTTATGTAGGCCACTACTGTAGTATTGTCTGTGGCCACTAGGACAATCTGGTTTGTGCAAAGGTTTTGGAACTCTTTTAGGGCTAAGAGTACTGCTTTTAGTTCCAGATAATTTATGTGCAGCTTGCTTTCCGGCACTGACCAGGACCCTCTTGCAGTGAACTCGTTTAAATGAGCGCCCCACCCTTCTTTTGATGCGTCTGTAAAAATTTGCAGAGCATGCTGTATGGGGTGTAATGGCTGACCTTGAAGCACATTGCTTTCGTCTAGCCACCACTGTAAATGTGGGTGCAGGGATCTGGGTAGAGGAATAACTTTTTCCAGGGATTCCGGTACTCTCCAATTGTTTTTGAGATGCCACTGTATGGGTCTCATGTGTAAACGGCCTAGGTGAACTTGTTTCTCTGTGGCCGTTAACAGACCTATCAAGGACATGAACTGCCGGACTGGACAGGCTGGTAGTGAAAGTAGTGTTTGTATTTTCCCTTGAAGGCTCTGCCACCGGTCCGGTGTCGGTCTGACCCGGCCGGACCTGAGGTCGAACTGGTAGCCGACAAAGTTGAATACTTGTTGGGGCTCCAGTTCCGATTTTTCTAAATTTACTAGCCAGCCTAGATCCTGGCACATCTTGATCAGGATCCGGGTATGCTGGAGACAGACTTGGTGGGTTCCGGCTCTGACCAACCAGTCGTCTAGGTACTGGTGGATCCTTATACCCTTGTGTGTGGCCATCAGTTTCACCTCCTTTGCCAATACAGTGAACTCCATGGGTGCTGTGGACAGACCAAAGGGCAGTGCCTTGAACTGGTAAGTCCGACCCTGGACATGAAATCTGAGATATTTCCTGGACTGTTCCTGTATTGGTATATGGAAGTAGGCATCCTTGAAGTCTACTGAGGTTACCCACTCCCCTTGTTGGAGGGATGTCCTGATGGTTTCCGGTGTCTCCATTTTGAACTTTTCCACCTTGAGGAAGGGATTTAGTTTGCTTAGGTCTAGTATGGGTCTCCACTTGTTGTTGGGTTTGGGTACCAGAAAAAGTCGGTTGAAAAACCCTAAAGATGTTTGATTTTGGACTAGCTCTATTGCATTTTTGTCCATAAGCTGATGTAATGCCTCCAACAGGTAGCTGTTCCTGTGGGGATTGACATAACGGCTTATGACAGTGGGGGACCTTGGTTGTAACTTCTTGTCCTCAAAGAGGTACATGAGGAAGTCAGCCACCGACTTCACAGGTGGTGCTCTGAAGTCCACCTGATTAGTGAGGCACCATTTTGTAAAAATGGCCCACTTTGCCTCATAGACTGATCTGGTAGATCTTCTTTGAGGAGCCTCAAGGGGAGGGTGTAGCCCTCTCTCAGGATTTGAATTATTTTCGGTCCGGCACCCCTCTCCAACCAAGTTAGCCAAAAGTTTTGAAGTCGGGCCCCTACAGGCAGATTTGAGACAACATTCATGGCATTTGTTACAGGTTGAACACAAGAGAATTGAATGACAGAAGAAGCACCTTTGACATATTTTAATTTGCTTTTTGACTGATGACAACCTGCTGACCCGGGACTTAGCTCTCTCTTTTGGGAGTGCCCGGGCGCAGAATGAACATGGTTTACAGCAAGATGCTTTACATTTAAACTTAAACAGTTTATTGTCTTTCTGGGTAGTGCACTTGTCCGGGTCAACAGCCTGTCCGGTAACAGATTTACACAGTAATTGTCATTTATAAGGCTGTTGACCCTTGGCAGGACGCGATGAGTACTGCCGCTTGCCTTTATTTCTCTTGTTATGGCCACGTGAGAGGTTCTTCCAAGCCGGTCTATCCGGCTGTCTGTTGTCTGGTTTAGTTTCCGGCCTTTCATAAGGGTGGAAGCGATTTTTCTTATATGTTGAGACAGACCGACCCTTTTCAGAAGCACTAATGTCCTCCTCGGCTTGTTTTAGTACACTATCCGGAAATAGGGTGGAGAGGTGGAGAGGTGCTGTTCTAAGAGCTGCCATAGTATCCGCTTTAATTCCAGCCTTCAAGTACGCTAGGTACGAATCTCTCCTGAGTAAGGTGGTGTTGGCCATGGTCACAAAAACAAAGTCTGTTAAATGTTCCATGGACTTGGCCATGGCCTGGCAGATACTAGCATTAAAGTCCAGAAGGAACTGCATTTCCTCTGTGGCTTCTGTCACCTTGGAAGCTGACTTCCCTTTCTGTTCTGATTTAATTGTCTTTAACTGAGACTGTATGTCCTGCTGCACTTTAACTAAACAGCGGTTGAAACCTGCAGCCTGATTGCAGATAACAGACGACTCCCGTGCACTTTTCTCCCACTTCCTCAAGGAGTCTTGAGAGATTGGCCGCGATTGGGGAGGGCTGGTGGCGATTCCGGCCTGTCTTGCTATCCTCAGGTAGCCACTGTTTACTTTAGCTGCATCTGAGCTCCAGGATGACACCGTATCATCAGTACTCTTAGTTTGCTGGTGGGCCCCATACCATTTGGCCTGAGATCTTGGGGGTTTAAGGAACTGATCCCTGTGCAAACCACCGGCTTCTGCCCCACGGGATGGGTAACCATCTGTAAGAGTCAGGTTCAGTTTAGAGATTTTTCGGCAAAGCCACTCATCTGTTGGAAGTTGAACTGAAACCTTGCCCTGGGTTTGCATCTTAGGCCCGGCAAAGGGGTTATCATCTGAAGAGCCGGCAGCAGATTCCATATCAGGGATGTGGGTCCATCCCATGTAACTTCTGATGCCCCTCATTGTCTCACGGTATGACTGCTCTTCTGACAATGTTTGTTCGGGGTCGTTACCGGCATCCGGATCCTCTGATAACTCGCCCTCCTCTACAAAAATGTCCAGGGGAGGCTGGTCAGATTGTTCACTGTCCGACTCTGAATCACTAGTGTCCTTTCTGGTCGGCTGGAAGGCACTGGAAGGTTTATCAGAGGTTGAAGGCCGGTCAGCTTTCTTAGAAGAGGCCGGTGGGTCGGTGATAGCACCTACAGCAGGTCGGTCTGAAGATGTGGCCGGTAGATCAGAAGACTGGGTAAAAGGCTGGTCGGCAGGGTTGATAAAGGGCTCAGACCTGGTGACATTAGCTGGTGGCGAGTGGGTAGGGACCACCTTCACAGTGCTGAATGTCGGTTCCTGCTGAGGTCGGTCTAGGGTCTTAGCTAGTAAGAGAGCCTCAAGCCGGTTGAACCGGTCCGACCATTTCTGATCCATCTCCTGAAATTTCTGGTCAGTGGAAACTGCAGCCGCAGTTGAGGTAGAAGGCTTGGGTTTAACCGACTTCTTCTTTTCCTCTACCCTTTTCTTTTTCTCTGCTGGTTGTGCACTCAAACCAGTGTCCTGGCCATCCACTGCCCTTATTACCGACACTCGTGCCGGGTCCACAAGGGTGGGACTGAGAGTGACTGACGCTGAAGAAGATGAATCTTTCTTAGATGGTGTAGATTCCGCCTTATCCCGCTTCTCCTTTTTAAGTTTATATGAAGGGGTTGCTAACTGGGAAGCTTGCTCTGGAGTAAGGGTTTTACAAAGCTGACATTCAACATTAGGGTTCTCCACACAGGGGTCCTTACCCTTCTTCTTGTCGCGACAGCGTGCACAAAAACTGTGCAAGTCAAAGCCAGCCATCATGTGGCCACAACCCCCCCTACGTTGACTTGGAGAAGACATGAAGGTCTATAAGGTGTGAAGAATCCGTAGATAAAATTTCACAACACTTTAGCAACTAATCTGGCAAAAAAACTGAAATTAAGCTCAGAAAAAATATTCGTGTACACTTGAACATGCGCCAAACGAAAAAGATGCTATGACGTCGCGCTGTCTAGACAGGAAGGAAGTACGACACGCCATCTGGCGAGTGCACAGAACTGGGCCGGCCTAGCCGGTGGAGACACAGGACGTCTTTTTCTGACGTTTGGCGGGCCGGTCTGCGCCGACCGGATAAGCTATTGTCCATTGGATAGGATGTATTAACGCAATAAAAAGACAGATTTGCATGACTTGATCAATTTTTATCCTTCGATAGATAAGGTATCTTTTTTTAAAAAAACAGCATGTCTCTAGGCTTTGTAGTTTTGGAGGAGAAGTTGTTCACGCGGTCGCGCAAACGCGTACACCGCAGAGTGATGCCATAATGTTACTATTTAATCTCATATACATGAGATGCTCAAAGATGTTCTTTAAAAAGGAGCATTTCTGTGCCTAAATATCTTGTATCTAGCTGAGCTAGCCATTATTTCTAATCTTTATGATAGGATTAATACTGCAAGCCTGTCACAATAGGTGTCACATAAATTTGCTTAAGAACTACATAGACACTGGCCACATCAAAAGATTCCCAGCCCATGATTTCCTATAAGTTGGTTTCACATTTCAAATGTCTGGGACCAATAATAAGGGATGGATGACCTTGAATTAAGAGCTTCAAGGTCAAATGTCTGCAAGGTTGTAGAGGACATGTATATGTGTTAAACATATCACCTATGAAGAGACTCAACCTTCTACCTAGGAGAGCCAGCCAGTAGAAAAAGGTATATAATTTTAAAAGAAATGCCCACGGCTATCTTGTTTTTCAGAATTAGCTAATTTCAGTCCCAGAGAAGCTTACCTCCAAATGAACATATCTGCAAATTTGGTGAACCTAGCTAGTGTAGTTTTCCTCTGAGAGCATTAACGCCGAAACTTTCTCTATGCGCAGCGGTGGTGTAGCAAATGCTAAACCAATGTATCTACCGGATGCCTCCAATGGATACAATAAAGCAAATGGTACACTACCATCTAACTTGCCACCTTGAGCATTAAGTTGCCATTAAGTATTTGTGTAAACATTACTATTTTTTAAAGAAGTAACAGCAAGGGCAAAACGGATCAAATCAGAAACCAAAATATGATCCAAATTACAGCATACAGAAAGGGGTCAAATTTGGGAATGAAGCCAAAAATCAACCTTTTGAAGGCTGTCACTGACCCTGAAAGTTAAGATCAAGGTCACAAAGTAATTGGCTTCTTGCCCTTACCCATATATATCCACATATTAGGTTTGAGAGCTATACATCAAGTTCCATTAAAGTTATCTGAAATTAAATCTTAATAGCAATGCCAATATGACAAACTCAAAACCAATAGGTAACCAACTTTTGTCTGGTACAATTTTATCATGATGAACATCAAACAATATGTTTTGCCTTCTTGGGTTAACATTTGTTGAAGTTTGTGAAAGTTAGAGATGCAAGCAACAAATTAATCCCCTACTTGTGTCTTGTGAACCAAGAACAAATTCATCTCAAACTTTTCTCAGACACATTTGTAGTGCCCATAAGCATGGAGGTTTGGAGAAAACAGGGACATGGCTGCTAGTGTGAATGGAAAGAATATATTCTATTTCCATTTAATATGATATCATTTAGTCCCCAGGGAGACCCAGCCTCCAATAAGATAAAAGAAAATTTACCCATATATTTTATCACGAGAAGACAAATACATACTGAAGTTATAGGACTAGGTTCTATCTGAATAACTGTATTGAATACATTAAGAACTAGATAACAAATTTTTCCAACCTACCTATCAATACTGCATCTTGTTCATTGTTTCAATCTGCTAATATTTACCTAAAACTGCTGTATCGTGTTGGCTGTTCCCTTGAATATACCTGTATCTCAATATGCTGCATTGTGTTGGTTGTTCCAATCTATTCATCTGTCCCTTGATCTGCTGTATCTAGTAGGCTGTTCCAATATATTCAACTTCACCATATCACATGAAAAAGCTGCATTTTATTAGCTGTTCCAATCTTCTCACCTGTATTTCAGACTATTGCATCATATTGGCTGTTCCAATCTACTCACCTGTACGTGAGACTACTGCATCACATTGGCTATTCCAATCTACTCACCTATACCCGAGGCTACTGAATCATGTTGGCTGTTCCAGTCTACTTACCTGTACCTGAGACTGCTGCATCCTGTTGAGCAGTGAGAGCCAGGCCGTTCCCCCCTGGGCTCGGATTCTCTCCACTTCCTGTCTGAAATTTTCACTCTGCTCCTCACCAAGCGTCTCATCTGCAATCTCTGCCACCTCTGTCACCTCCTCTGTGTCACAAAAGTAACAACCTCATTAATACTTAAACCAGGGAGGATATTAACATTAATTGTTGGACCAAAGTGCCACGTTACCATTTCTCTTCTCTTTAATAAGTGCTCATTTTTTCAGTAAAACAGACAAAAAGGGTCACTGTTCTTAAAAATTGCATCAGAGATGTCCACACCCCACAGCCTCGGGAAATAGTTTTCAACACCATCCTTCAGAGCAGTGTCAGTTAAAAAAGGTCCAAATAATGTTTAAGTGGAGAAAATTACATCCAAGAGAAAGAAAGTGTATGTAAAGATAAAGTATTAAAACAAGACAATTCAATAGCAAGATGACAGTATTTATTACGAAACTGTAAAAGTTAATAATTGGAGGATAGTTGTCAATTGAAATAGCAAAATTATGTAAACATACACATAATAATCAGTTGCAGCAATACATATATCTTTTGTGAGAAGATTAATATGTCTCAAATATGGCAGGTGAACACACTTTTGGGACAACGTCAAAGGTCACACCATGATGCATAGCTACACCCCCCTAACCAATGTCCCTGCAAAGTATCCCTATCAACTTCCTACACCTTACAGTGTCTAAGATATACCCCGGACAAGATTTTCTAGGTCAAGGTCACTACAGGAAGATTGAAGGTCAAATCAAGGTCACACCATGACGTTGCACACCTACACCCCCCTAACCAATGTCCCTACCAAGTATCAACTTTCTACACCTTACGGTTTCTGAGATATAGCCCGGACAAGATTTTCAAAGTCAAGGTCACTATGGCAAGGTCAAAGGTCAAATCAAGGTCAGACCATGACGTTGCACACCTACACCTCCTAACCAATGTCCCTACCAAGCATCAACTTTCTACACCTTATGGTTTCTGAGATACAGCCCGAAAAACTTCATCCCGCTGCCTGCCTGCCTATCCAAACACACCATGGGTGAAAACAATACCCTGAAAAATTGTGTGAAGGTGTTATGTGATTTCCAATGGCAGGCTGACAGAATTTGTTCCAATGAGACTCCTGAATGGAAGGCCTTGGAAGCAGCGAACACCCTCACATCATGGGCCTTAACCTGATGTACAGTGAGGGCCTCATAACATAGGAGGGCCTCACAGTCCATTTGATCCATGAGGAGATAATGGCAGGTGAGATGTCCTTGCCAAAACCTTTCTTAAAGGAGACCAACTCCTTGTTCTGCCTGAGGTCTGAGGTCCTGTCCAAATAGTAGCGCAGTGCTCTGACTGGACACAGGGACCTATCAGACTTGAGTGACTTATCCAAAGTAGATGCCAGGGCTGGTATTACCATTGGGGCCACACTGTCCGGACTGTCTTTAGCCAGCTGGTTTTTGGAAAGAAAGCTGGGTGAGGGGTACAAGGAAACCTTCGACCAGTCTGCTTGATGCCTGATATTTTTGTTTTGCCAAGCATGAATCTCACTCGTGCATTTACCCGAACCCAAGGCCAAAAGGAAAACAGTCTTGAAGGTCAAAAGCTTCAAAAAGGTCTCTTTAAGGGGTTCAAATAGAGCCTTTGTCAGCTGTTGCAACACCAGGGAGAGGTTCCAGGAGGGTACGCCCCTCTGACCCTTAGGTCTGTCTCTGTTGAAACTATCCAGGAGACGAGTGAAATTTTCATCTTTGCTGACATTAATAGAAGAGTTGCCTAGTTTGTCCGCAATGGCTGATCTGTAGCCATCAATGGTACTCGGCTATAGCTTCCTGACTTGGAACAAGTATAGTAGGAAGTTGGCTACTGACTTTACAGGGGGTGCCTTGAAGTCCACCTGATTACTGAGGCACCACTTTGTAAAAATGGTCCACTTGCCTCATAGACTGATCTGGTTGATCCTCTTTGAGGAGCCTCAATTCGAGCTGCCACTGCCTCAGAGAAGCCCTGTTCCTTGATTGCTGAGGCTCTAGGAGTCATGCATGGAGATTTAGGTTTGTCAGATTTCTGTGAGGGATCTGATAGAAGGGCTGTGTCAGAAGGTTGGGCAGACTCAGTGGGATTTGGCTGGACATGGCCACTAGATCCCAAAATCATATTGGGCCACCCTGGAGTGATCAGAATGATCCTTTTGCATGGGCAGTCCTACAACTTCTCTACCACTTTGCCAAAAATGGCTGCTGGTGGGAAGGCATATGTGTCCAGATCCACCCATGACAGGCTGAGTGCATCTACTGCTGAGACCAGGGGATCCGGTACCAGTGACACAAACAGAGGCAACTTGTTGTTGAACCTCCTGGCACATAGGTCTATTTTGGGCTGGTCCACTTGCTGCATATTGTCTAGAAGACCTCTGGAAGGAGAGACCACTCTGTCTGGATGGTCTGGCCTAGTCTGGATAGCTTGTCTGCTACAACGTTCAGCGGGTCTGGAATGTGTCAGGCTTTGAGGGTTACTTGTTCATTGGAACACCAGGTCAAAGATTCTCCACATTAGGGCACAAAGTTGACCCGACCTCATGCCTCCTTGTTTTTGTATGACACCACTGTGGTGTTGTCAGTTGCTACAAGAACTATCTTGTCTGAGCAGAGGTCTTGGAACTCTTTCAAGGCTAGAAAGACTGTTTTTAGTTCCAAATAGTTTATATGCAGCTTGCTTTCTGAAAGGGACCAAGATCCTCTTGCAGTGTGTTCGTTTAAGTGAGTGCCCCACCCTTCTTTTAATGTGTCTGTAAAAATTTGCAGAGCATACTCTAGTGGTTGTAGTGGTTGGCCTTGAAGCACACTGTCTTTTACTATCCACCACTTTAGATGGGGGTGCAATGTCTTGGGGATTGGAATGACCTTTTCTAGTGATTCTGGAACCCTCCAGTTGTTTTTGAGATGCCACAGTTTGGGTCTCATATGCAGTCGGCCTGGGTGAACTTGCTTCTCTGTGGCAGTTAGCAGACCTATCAGGGACATGAATTGCCGGACCGGACAAGCCGGTCTGGATATAAGTGCCTGTATTTTTTGCTGAAGATTCTGCCACAAGTCCAGTGTCGGTCACACCCGACCAGACTTGAGGTGGAACTGGTAACCTACGAAGTCGAAGACTTGCTTGGGGTCCAGCTCTAATTTCTCTATGTTCACTAGCCAATCTAGTTTCTGACAAATCTCTACTAGTTCCTGAGTCTGTTGGAGACAAGTTTGGTGGGATGTGGCTCTCACCGAACTGTCGTCTAGGTACTGGTGGATGCTTATACCTTTGTGTACGGCCATCAGTTTCACCTCCTTTGCTATATCAGTGAACTCCATGGGACCTGTGGACAATCCGAATGGCAGTGCCTTGAATTGTATGTCCAACACTGGATGTGAAATCTTAGGTATTTCCTGGATTGTCCCTGTATTGTTATGTGGACGTACGCATCCTTGAAATCTATTGAGGTAACCCACTCCCCTAGTTGGAGGGAGGTTCTGATGGTTTCCAGTGTGTCCAGTTTGAATTTTTCCGCCTTGAGGAAAAGGTTTAGTTTGCTCAGGTCTAGGATAGGTCGCCAATGATTGTTTAGCTTTGGAATCAAGAAAAGCCGGTTGAAGAAGTGGAGAGATTTTTGGTTTTGAACAAGTTTGACTACAATTTGCTCATAAGCTGATGTAATGCCTCTGACAGGTAGAGGTCCCTGTGAGGATTGACATAGCAGCTTATGATGGTAGGTGATCTTGCCAAGTTCAGCCAGGTCTGAAAGGAGAGGGTGTAGCCCTCTTAGGATTTGTACTACTTTCAGACCGGCACCCAGGTCCAGCCAAGTTTTCCAAAAAAGTTGAAGTCTTGCCCCTACAGGCAGCTTTGAGGCAACAAGATGAACATTTGTTACAGGTTTGACAAAAGACAATTCTTTCTGATGACAGTTTACAATGACGGGACTTATATCTTTCTTTTGTGAATGCCTAATGCAGAAAGAGCAGGACAAACAACAGAGTAATTTACAAAATGAGTGTCTATCGTCTTTCTGTTGGTCTCTCGTGAACACAGAGCTTTCCTGCTCCCATCCAACAGTCGTTCCTGTACCATGTCTACACAGTATTTGTCATTTACGTGATTGTTGGCCCTTGGCTGGTCTGGAAGAGTAGTAGGTTGACTGACCCTTAGCTTTCTTGCTGTGACTTTTACCCCCAATGTTCTTCCATGCAGGTCACTCCGAACCTTTCTCAGCCTTTCTTTCTGGTTATTCATAGGGGTGGTACCAACCCTTTCCACATGAAGCATGTCCTTTATCTTCATATTCTGCTACATCTTCTTCTGCACGTCTTAAGATGTTGTCTGGAAAGAGGGTAGCCAGTTGCAAGGGGGCAGTTCTCAAAGCTGCTAAAGTGTCTGGTTTAACTCCTGCCTTCAGATGAGAGATAAGAATCCCGTCTGGCCAACGTAAGGTTACCCATTGACACAAAGACAAAGTCTGAGGTGCTCCATTGTTTTAGCGACAGCCTGTGTGATGCTACTATTAAAATCCATTAAGGTATTGCAGTTCGTCTGTGGCTGTGGAGACTTTCGAAGCACTTTTACCTTTGCTCTCAGATCAGATCACTGGAAACACTGTCGTTCCTGAAAGGTCTTTAACTGATCTTGCATTACTTGCTGGACTTTAAACAGGCACCTGTTAAAACTAGCAGCCTGGTTGCATATCACAGTTGCTTCCCTTGCAGACTCCTCCCACTTGCGTAAAGTTTCTTGTGAAATGTGAAGTGAGGCTGGTGGGGTAGAGGCAAGGCCTGGTTGTCTGGCGACTCTGCTTTAACTATTATTGAGATGAGAGGTGTCTGTACGCCATGAAGACACAGCACTACAATCACCTTTCTGGTCGGAAAACAGCCCGTACCATTCGGCTTGGGATTTTGCTGGTCTCAGGAATTGGTCCTTGACTTAAGGCCACCGGCTTCTGAACTGCAAGAAGGGTATCCTTCAACCAGAGTAATGCTCAATCTACTCAATTTCCTGCAAAGCCAGGCATCTGAACTAACACTTTCCAGGAGGTTGTTTCTTAGGACTGGCAAAGGGGTTATCCTCAGGAGTGGCTGCAGACATGTCCAGATCCGGGATGTGTGACCATGACCATGTATGTGAGAGGCAGGAGCACCGGTACCACTAGTTGAAGCTGCAGGTTAGTCAGTCTGAGGCAAGTCAGAACATGTTGGACCGGTAGACTGATACATAGGAGTCGGTTCTGAGGCAAATGAACTGCAGAAGGTGTAGACTGAGTGGATTGTTGGTCAGTCGGTTTGATAAAAGGGTCGGCTCTGACAGCTCCAGCCGGTGGAGAGTGGCTGGGCACTACCTTCACTGTTTGAAAAGTGGGCTCCTTGTCTAGGGTTCTTAAGCCATCAGCAAAGCTTCCAGTCAGTTAAACCGTTCGGACCACTTCTGGTCAAGTGCGGCAATCTTAGAGTCTGTGGAGGCTTTGGCTGACCTTCTACTGTCTGGGACAGGCTTGGCAGGCTTGTATGAGTGCGACTTGGCCTTGAAACTCGTAGACTTGTCCTTCTCCACTTTCTTGGCCTTCTCTTCCGGACCACTAAACCAGGAGACTGCAACGTCCCCTGGCCATCAAACTTGTTGAACATGTTGTTGCTTCTCAATTGAATGACCATGTCAGTTTGAACAGACTAGAGAATGTGAGGCAGTCTGCATATAAACTAGGTCACTCAGCTGAATCTGCATTGCTTTCTATTAAGAATGATGTTCATCTGGCTTTTGCTAAAGGTGAGGCTACTGCTGTCGTTCTCTTGGATCAATCAGCAGTGTTTGATACTATTGATCATGATACGCTTCTTGATTCTCTTAGCTCCTGGTTTGGTGTCGGCGGGGTTGTCCTCGATTGGTTCAAGTCTTATCTCTCAGACTGTGTTCAGTGCATTAAGATTGGGTCAATTTTATCTGATGCCAAAAAGTTATTGTATGGTGTGCCTCAAGGCTCTGTCCTGGGGCCAATCCTTTTTTCAATCTATACTACTCCGCTGAGTAAAGTCATACAGAATCATCCTGGTATTAGTTTCCAGTTCTACGCTGATGACCCACAGTTGTATGTGCATCTCACACATAACAAGAGGGTCAAAGATGCCCCAAAAGGCGGGTTGCACGGGGAGCAATAAGGCTAGCGACTGCTGTAATTACATTTAGAAACAAGGAAAGAAATGTTAGGTCACCCAGTTAAGGTGAATGTGTTATACGTGCTAAGAAATGTAAAACTTGTAATCTTACTAACCTAGGTTACATAATTGTATCTATGCTATAAACGGACAAATGAAAGAACGGAATTACACCTTTTTTGAAGCAACTTAGCTATGATGGTGATGTATCTCCTGTCAAGTTTGAATTCGATTGGACAAAGCATTTTCGAGTTAGAGTCCATAAACGGAAATGTTGACAAACAAATGGACAAACGAACGGACGGAATTACACCAATTTCGAAAGGAACCTAGCTATGATGGTGATCTATCTCTCTGTCAAGTTTGAATTTGATTGGACACAGCGTTTTCCAGTTAGAGTCCGGAAACAGAAATGTTGACGGTCAGACAAATGGACAAAAAACAGACAAACAAATGGACAGAATTATACCAATTTCAAAAGGAACCTAGCTATGATGGTGATCTATTTCCCTGTCAAGTTTGAATTTGATTGGACAAACGGTTTTTGAGTTAGAGTCTTGAAACGGAAATTTTGACGGACGGACAAACGAACGGAGGTTAGATAATTGTATCTATGCTATAAATGGACAAACAAAAGGACGGAATTACACCAATTTCAAAAGCAACTTAGCTATGATGGTGATGTATCTCCCTGTCAAGTTTGAATTCGATTGGACAAAGCGTTTTCGAGTTAGAGTCCGGAAATGGAAATGTAAACTAACAAATGGACAAACGAATGGATGGAATTACACCAATTTCGAAAGGAACCTAGCTATGATGGTGATCTATCTCCCTGTCAAGTTTGAATTTGATTGGACACAGCGTTTTCCAGTTAGAGTCCGGAAACAGAAATGTTGACAGTCAGACAAATGGACAAAAAACAGACAAATGAACGGACAGAATTACACCAATTTCGAAAGGAACCTAGCTATGATGGTGATCTATCTCCCTGTCAAGTTTGAATTTGATTGGACACAGCGTTTTCCAGTTAGAGTCCGGAAACAGAAATGTTGACAGTCAGACAAATGGACAAAAAACAGACAAATGAACAGACAGAATTACACCAATTTCGAAAGGAACCTAGCTATGATGGTGATCTATCTCTCTGTCAAGTTTGAATTCGATTGGACAAACCGTTTTCGAGTTAGAGTCTGGAAACGGAAATTTTGAGGGACAAAAAATGGACAAACGAACAGACGGAATTACACCAATTTCAAAAGGAACCTAGCTATGATGGTTATCTATCTCCCTGTCAAGTTTGAATTTGATTGGACAAACCAATTTCGAGTTAGAGTCCGGAAACAAAAATGTGGACGGACAGACGGACGTCGGACACATCAACCTAATAGGCGGGTTGGTTACACGCAATCCGCCTAGAAATGTTGCCTTGGCCCTTGATAAGCTGTCATGCTGCCTAGAAGACGTTAAGAGATGGCTCTCTACAAATAAGCTTAAGCTAAATCCTGATAAGAGTCATAAGACTGAATTCATTGTGTTTGGCTCTAAGCTTTGCTGATGTCTCTAAGTGAAAAACTTAATCACTCCTTCCCAGTCAACATACTCGGTAATCTTATATCACCAGTAGATGCAGTTAGGAACCTTGGTGTCTAATATGATTCAGATTTCTAATTCTCTTGCCATGTTATGAAGGTCTGCAAGGCTTGTTTTGCTCATGTCCAGGATCTTAAGTGACTCGGTGGACATCTGACACATGAAACTGCCCTAATGGCTGCCAATGCTCTAGTTGGAAGTTGTCTTGATTACTGTAACTCTCTGTTCAGAGGTCTCTCAGCTCTGGATCTGCGCAAACTTCAATGTGTTCAGAACAGTCTTGCTAGAATTGTTGCCAACACCACCAAGTATTCACACATCACTCCAGTTAGAAAAGCACTACATTGGTTGCCGATTAAGTACCGTTCTATCTTTAAGACTGCCGTGCTTGTTTATAAGTTCCTACACAGTGGTAACCCCAAATACTTTGAACCCTTTCTGATACCCAGACATAGTGCATATAACACTCGTCGAAGTCAATCTGATGGCATGTTTCTTGAGGTTCCCCACTTAGCTTCAGTTTTCAAGTCTCGAAAGCATTTTGGACTCAGTTTTGCCTATGACGCACCTATGATTTGGAATGACCTTCCCGACGAGGTCCGCTCTGCAAACTCACTTGCCTCCTTCAGGTCAAAGCTGAAATCAAACCTCTTTGGAAAAGCATATCCACCCTAAATTTCCAATCTGCTCCTGCTTTCTCCGCGGTGCTGACTCCTGCAATGTCTCTGGTTTATGAATATTGAACAATGTTTTGTGTGGTGCGCCTTAGAGTCTGTCTTTTGACAGAGATTAAGCACTTAGTCTATAAAAGTGCCATTAGAATTAGAATCCAGTGCCCCAATTACAGACACTGAAGCTGGGTCCACCAGGAAGGGATTTAGCGAGTCCTTAGTGGGTGTTGAAGAAACTTCTAATTTCTTTGCCTCACGATTGCTGGGGGTGGACAGCTGGCTATGTTGTTCAGTAGTGAGAGAGTTACAGATCTTACAGTCAGTGGACTCAGGTTTCTCCATGCAGGGGTCCTTTCCTTTGCCCTTGTCCCTGCATTTCGCACAGAATGAGTGGTTATTGAAACCTGCCATTAAATGGTCACATCCACCACACTTCTGTCCAGATGAAGCCATAATGATCTATACACTCACTACTATTCGTATGCACACAAAATATATGAAAGTTAACAGTATTTGCACAAATATCCACAAAAATATGGAGCTGGCAAAAATCTGTCTGCACAGTACACACACCAAATGAAAAAGATGTCATTACATCACGCTGTCTAGACAGGAAGGTAGTACGATGCACCACCTGACAAATGTGCAGTACTGGACCGGCCTGGCCAGTGGAAACAAAGGACATCTTTATCTGACATTTGGCGGGCCGGTCTGCGCCAACCAGATAGGATGTATTAACACAATAAACACACATTTTCCATCTTAAATTTATAATGAGAATTGACAATGAAGACAAAAACTGATATCCTGTTTGTTTCTAAAAAATAAGTTATGGGAAGACATCCTACAATGAGTTGATTGTGGGTACTAGAATTCATGTGCAACAGTAAATGAATAGAACATTAATTTGTGTGTATGTAAATGTAATGAATGAAAAGACTCCTCTGGGTGTACATACACCATTAAATGATCACAAATAATTTTGTTTTGACAGAAGACTAATGTAACCACATGTTATCTGTGTTATATTTGTGAATTAGTTTGTGTAAATATTTAAGTGAATTGTATTTGCACTTGTATTTGATGTATTTGTATTTGTATCTGATGTTTGAAAACAAATGTATTTGATTGTCACTGGATGTATTTGTCCCAACCCTGTTGTATGGGACATAGAGGATGTCTTCATCAATTTGGCGCTGTATAAATACTTCATATTACGACAACGGAGAAGTAAACCAAAGGTCACATGCACTTTGATACCCGAAGTACTATCTGGAAATATGTTATGTTTTTCAACACAAAGACTTCTTACTTCATTGTAGACAAGAACCAGGCAATTTAATTTGACAGAGAAACTTGGTATTTCTTATGATCAGCTGATACATTTCTGGCTCATCTTAGGAATACTTTTTGCAAACATGAATACATAACAAGAAACCATGTCTTTGCTGTTTTGGTTAATATTAAAGGGACATACTGTAGTGTCAAGAGAATGGAGGGATGTTTAAGTACATTTCAAGGGCAAGATTATTCACACTTAAAAAGAATCTACAAAAGCGGAATCCATACTTCACATCTTACGAAATCTTTCCAAAAAGGGATAGCATATTGCACTATACACATAAATGCCTCAATTTACTTCCTTATACTATATATACCATCTTGCAAGAGGAAGAAAATAGCAATTTAAATTAAGTTTAAATTAATAATTTAAAACTGTAATATACTATAAAACTTGAGTTGTCCACATTTGAGTTGTACAATCTACATTGAACATGACAATTACATATTTACTGGGAAGTGTTGTGTGTTTGTCCATTATACTGATAATCTATGGACAAACCACCACAGTCTCACAGAGTGGCTGTAGCTACACATTCCTGGTGTCCAAACAGGACAACTCCTGTCCAGTGGGGTCAGTGGCATCTGGAGTACATGATGAGGAAGTGGAATACCTGAAGTCAGTGATAAAGAACCAGCAAAACCAGTTGTCTCTGTTGACACAGAATGTCCTGACAGTAATGGATAAACTAAAAGCCCTTGAAGAATCCAAACAAGCTAACAGCAGTGATGACAGTGATGTCAGAGTGGGGACAAACTATGTGAGATGGGGAAGGACAGTGTGTCCTCAGACTGCTCAGCTTCTTTATCAAGGTTTGACACATTAAATTTAAATAAAGTTAACCTTTTTGACAAAAAATGCACTGCAAGTCACATGACCTATAATACATGTTGGAAAACAAAGTATATCCTCCTGGCTACATTTTTCTCAACAGGATTTTTCAGTGCACAACTAAGTACTGTTAATGAGACATCAAGGTGACCTTAAACTGAAACATTTCCACAGACAAAGATTACATACAGTAGCTATATCTAGAACAGTTTGAGGCTTGTCAGGCTAACCATTTCCAAATTATACAATGAAATATGTAAAAAATGCAAAAAAGTCCCTAGATGTGGTCCTTAGTGGCCTGAAACATAGTTTTAACCTCAACCAGGTATTGAGTTTTGGCATATGTGCAAACAACATATTGTTTTGTTCTCATATAAAATTTTTTCTCAATGAGAAACCATAGTTTATGACTTAGAGTGCTTTGAGTGGCAAGAGCCTCATTTCTCATATTAAGGTGGTCTAGCTTCTTTATTAAAGAACATGGTGAAATTTAAACTTTGAAATAGGGATCTTGCTTGGACCAAGCTTAGCATGTGTAGTCATGTACCAAGTTTGAAAAGAAAATAGTAATGTGTTTTTGAGTTATTGTGTACACAAGGAAATTTCTATTGTGGCAGCACTGTGGAACTTAATCAGTATATCTCCAGACTTACGTGTTGGGGATATAATCAGGTAATACTGTAACAGTAACTGCTTATTTTATAAGATTCACTATAGAATGAGAACTGAGAGAGTTGGGGTGGGGGTGTGGGTTGGCAGAAAGTAATATAATAATTTCCAACATCTGTGGAAGAAGAAATTGTAATTTGTTAGTACTGTAACACAAAGCTACTAAACAGAACAGTAAAACTGAACTAATCTTATAGTGTTAACAAGAGTGTAACTTTATTATAATAATAAAAAAAAACAAATATATTAAAATCTTAAAGCATACAGGATATTTATGTAAGTTAAGTTGATAAATTAGACTGTACATGGTATTTCTGTGTGTGGTAAATTTGAAAATAGCATCAGAGATGCCCGTACCCCACAGCCTTGGGAAATAGTTGTTAACACCATGACATATAGAAGTAGTGAAACAGTACAAAGACCAGGACACTTTCACCACAGTATCACTTATGTAAAGGTCCAAATAATGTTTAAGTACATAAAATAACTTCTAAGAGAAAGAAAATGTATGTAAAGATAGAGTAATAAAACAAGACAATTCAATGGCAAGATGACAGCATTAATCAGTAAACTACACAATATGAAGCTTTAAAATTTATTACTTGTAGAACAGGTGTCAATGGAAATAGCACAATTATGTAAAAGTGCATATAATAATCAGTTGCAGCAATCCATATATCTTTGTCATAAGAGACAGATGTCTCAAATATGGCAGGTGAACACACTTTGGCAGAGCAAAAAGGTCACACCATATTGCACACCTGCATCTCCTAACCAATGTCCCTACCAAGTGAAAACCCTCTAGGCCTATTCAAGAAATAGCCCGGACAAGATTTTAAAACTCATGGTCACTACGACAAGGTCAAAGGTCAAATCACCTATAACCCCTAAGCAATGTCCCTACCAATTATCACCTTCCTATACTTTTTGGTTTCAGATACTGCCCGGACAAAAATTTAAAGGTCAAGGTCACTTCACTTAGATCAAAGGTAAAATCAGGGTGAAACCATAATGTTGCACATCTACAACCCTAAACCAATATCCCTACCAAGTTTCAACTTTCTACACCTTACGGTTGCAGAGATATAGCCCAGACAAGACATTATAGGTCAAGGTCACTATGGCAATGTCAAAGGTCAAATCAAGGTCACACCATGATGTTGCACATATACAACCCACAACCAATGTTCCTACCAAGTAACAACTTCCTACACCTTACAGTTTCTGAGATACAGCCCAAATAAGATTTTATAGGCCAAGCTCACTATGACAAGGTCAAAGGTCAAATAAAGGTTACACCATAATGCTGCACACCTACACCCACTAACCAATATCCCTACCAAGTATCAACCTCCTACACCTTACAGTTTCCAAGATATATATCCTGGACAAAATTTTAAAGGTCAAGGTCACTACGGCAAGGTCAAATCAAGGTCACACCATGATGTTGCACACCTACAACCCCCCAACCAACGCCCCTACCAAGTATCAACTTCCTACACTACACGGTTTCTGAGATACAACCTGGACAAACTTTTTCCCGCCACCCACCACCCATCCTGACACTATGGATGAAAACAATACCACGACAGCACTTAAGGCTTGTGGGGTAAAAACTACAACCCCTCCAACCAATGTCCCAACCAAGTATCAACTTCCTACCCCTTACAGTTTCAGAGAAATAGTCTGGACAAGATTTTATAGGTCAAGGTCACTACTGTAAGGTCATAGGTTAAATCAAGGTCACACCATGATGTTACACACCTACATCCCCCAACCAATGTCTCTACCAAGTATTAAATTTCTACACCTTGTGGTTGCAGATATAGTCTGGACAAGATTTTATACGTCAGGTCATTACAGCAAGGTTAAAGATTAAATCAAGGTCAGACTATGACGTTGCACACCTACAACCCAAAATCAATGTCCCTCGATTTCCGAGATATAGCCAGGACAAGTTTTTCAAACTCAAGGTCACTATGGCAAGGTCAAAGGTCAAACCAAGGTCACACATGACGTTACACACCTACACCTCCTAACCAATGTCCCTACCAAGTATCAACTTGTTACACCTAACAGCTTCTGTGACACAGCCTGGGCAAACGTTTTTCTGACCCACTCGGACGCCCGTCGTCCACCCATCTGGACACCATGGGCGAAAACAATACCCTGAAAGCCCTTAAGGGCTGTGGGCTAAAAAGTGAAAAAATAACAAAAAGTTCAACACCTGTTGAGGTTATATTTCCTAAAAAAGGGAACTTAACAAAATGTGTATCAAAATAGTTATTAAACATGAGCATTATAATGTAACATTTCATAAAGAGAAAGCAAAATACTGTTTGACATCAATGAAATTCTCTTTACTGTGTTCAGGTTATACAGCCAAATCCTTCTACAATCACAATGGTGGGGGAGTGAACTATCTATGTCTACACAACAACCCCCAGTGGCCAGATGTGACAACTAGTGGCTTTGAAAAAGGTGACAGGATCCATGGAGTGGAATACCAAACAATGACAGGACTTGACAGTTCTCTTTATCAGAATGATGCTCCGTGTGCAGTGTGTCATGTAGATGGGAGGGGCGAACATCTGATGATACCAGCACAAAGAACCTGTCCTCAGAACTGGACCAAGGAGTATGAAGGCCTCTTGGTAACTGACCATTATGACCACAAAAAGTCAACCTATGTGTGCTTAGATGGTGACCCAGAAGTTATTCCAGGAGGAGTTACAAACACTAATGGTGGCTTATTTTACATAGTCCAAGCAGCATGTGGAGCTCTACCTTGTCCTCCTTACGTCAGTGGGTATGAAATAGCATGTGTGGTCTGTACTTATTGAGTACACAACATGACAATGTGTTACCAGTGGGTGAATCATACACATTTGAAGTGATAATATCAACAACATTGGACAAATCCTAAAATATATTATCCAGAATGAGGTTTAGTGTCAAATCCAGACTATTATCACATTAAGGGTGTCAACCTAACATATCATCTTGTAATTTTTTATAATGTACATTATACAACAATAACGTGGCATTAGAAATATAACATTTTCATCAAACCCTGTACTATAGTCGGTCTGTACAAGTTAAGATTTGGTACAAGTTGCAACTCATACAACAAGCCTGTACCAGTTTCAAGTAGTTTTCAAGGGACGCTTATTTAACACTTAATTCACAGAATAACCTGGGAAATTTTTATAAGTAGCACTAAAATAATGGGAGAAACTTCTATCACACTTTCTACTAGGAGGGTCGGAGATTTTACTGGCAAAAACTCCGATCGGGGTTTCTCCTAGGATAATCGGAGCAAGTGACTGTTCAATAAATTTGAAAATTTTTAATTAAATGTAGCTTTTATAAGCTACAAGCTTACCATATGGAACTAAATGCTATGATCTCAGATGGCCACAGGCATCCTGGCCAACACCAAGAAAAATGGACGTAATACTGGTCTGATACCTTCAACACTGAGGTGACCTGCATAGTGAAATATCGCAAGACTTCCTTCTTCATGTTTGAAATTTCACCCATATTCCCCCTCCGCTGTAAATTTTTCTTGTGATTTAAATTAAATAAAATATATATGTATATATATATATATAAATATATATGTTAAAATTACCACCGAGTCCCAATTACAGTGCACCAGTCAACTGGGTACTGTAAGACGCCAAAAGACCTTAAAAATGTCAAATAAAACACAGGTCAAGTACTATCTGGATATCTGGATTAATGAAGGACGAAAGTGCAGCCTATGCTCACTTTAATTTGTTTTTAGACCCAAGGGCTTCACTCTGCATGAATACAAGCCCAAGGCTTGAAGAATCTCAATTTCTCAAATACTAATTGTTACTACTGATAAGAACTATAAAATATTTTTAAACTAGAAAAATGTTTCTGCTAACAAAAACAAAGCTTCCCCAAAGGTTAGATGCAAAGGTTAGTATAAAGTAGAAAAAGGCTTTTGAAAAGAAAAACACTCAGAGCTGAGAGAAGAAGTGAAAATTAAGCAGCAGGCCGGGGTGGGTAAATCTGATGGGCTGTGAAGACTCTCTGTATATTTTTTTCTATACCCTCTAAATACATTCTAAAGCTGTAAAAGCAATAATATAAAGGAGATATGAGGACCAGATCTTCTATTTTTATGACCCCAGTTTGACCCATGGGTGTTGGGCGGGGGGTCAGGGGGTAAATCTGACTGGCTAAATAAGACTATTCACATATGGTTTCCCAATTTACTTAAATATTAAATTTGAAATTTTATTGCGTAAAATACATCCTATCCAATAAACAACTGCTGAATAACTACCACTTGGTTTGTGGGTAAGTTACTAGGGACTTTTCTGAACTCAAAAACAAACAACAAATTTCCCAGGCCTGGGTTGACTTAAGAGTCAGGAAACCTGCAGGCCTATGGTTGTTTACCAGTACCCAGTTGCCAGGGATATACTGACATTGCCCCCTCTTTTTTTACAAACCTGCTCTTTTTCTACTTTTTTTTCTTAACAATTTACATTATGTACATATATGCAACAACATAAGCAGCCACTACTTGCCCCAAGTGAAAAAGCTCTGAATCAGCCCAAGCCACATGCTTCAAATAGAATTGTGTGAAGATGTTATGTGACTTTCAGTGACAGGCTGATAGGATTTGCTCTAAGGAGACTCCTGACTGGAAGGCCTTAGAAGCCGGAAAGACCCTGATGTAAGTTGAGGGCCTCCTGATACAACGGATCACTGTCTGCCTGATCCATGAGGAGATGGTGGCAGGTGAGATGTCCTTGTCAAAACCTTTCTTAAAGGAGACAAAGACTAACTCCTTGTTCTGCTTGAGGTTCTGTCCAAATAGTAGTGCAAAGCTCTGAGTGGACACAAGGACCTATCATAATCGTAAGTGAGTTATCCAGAGTTGGGGCCAGGGATGGTATAACCACTGGGGCCACACTGTCTGGACGTTCTTTGGCCAGCTGATTCTTGGAAAGAAAGCTGGGTGAGGGGTACAGAGACAATTTAGACCAGTCTGACTGGTGCCTGATGTTCTTATTTTAGGTCTGTCTCTGTGGAAACTATCCAAGAGACAAGTGAGATTTTCATCTTTGCTGACATTCTGGGTAAATTTCCCAGTTTGTCCACAATGGCTGATCTGTAGCGATCAATGGTACTTGGTTCTAACTTCCTGTCCTGGAAAAGGTACAGTAGGAAGTCGACTATTGACTTTACAGGGGATGCCCTGAAGTCCACCTGATTACTGAGGCACCACTTTCTGAAAATGGTCCACTTTGCTTCACAGACTGATCTGGTTGATCCTCATTGAGGAGCCTCAATTCATGCTACCACTGCCTCAGAGAAGCCATGCTCCTTGATTGCTGAGGCTCTAGGAGCCAAGCATGTAGGTTTAGGCTTGACAGATTCCTGTGTGGAGTCTGATTGAGTTGTTGAGTGAGAAGGTTGGGCAGGTAGGGCAAGCACAGAGGGATCTGACTGGACATGGTCACTAGATCCCAGAACCAAAGCATGTTGGGCCACCCTGGAGCAATCATAATGATTCTCCTGCATGTGTAGTCATGCAACTTCTCCACCACTTTGCCTAAGCTGGCTACCGGTGGGAAGGCATATGGGTCCAGATCCTCCCATGGCAGACTGAGTGCATCAGGCCAAGAGGTCCAGAACTGGTGACACAAACTGGGGCAGTTTGTTGTTGAACCTAGTAGCACAAATGTCTATCTGATGTTGGTGCCATCTGTTGCATACTGCATGGAAGACCTCTGTGCGGAGAGGCCACTCTGTTTGAATGCTCTGGCCTAGGCTGTATAGTATGTCTGCTACCACATTCAGCCGGCCTGGAATCTGTCGGACTTTGAGTGTAACCTGCTTTCTGGATTCTCCACAGAAGTTCAAAACTTCAAAACCCCCTTCTTTGTTTATGTAAGCAACCACTGTGGTGTTGTCTGTAGCTATAGGAACTATGTTGTTCCCGTAGAGGTCTTGGAACTCTTTTAGGGCCACATAGACCGCCTTTATTTCCAGATAATTTATGTGTAGCTAGCTTTCTGGAAGTGACCAGGTTCCCCTTACAGTGTGTTCGTTTAAGTGAGCGCCCCACCCTTCTTTTGATGCATCTGTAAAGATCTGCAGAGCATGTTTCAGTAGGTGTAATGGTTGACCTGGAAGAACATTGCTTTCCTCCAGCCACCACCTTAAGTGGGGGTGGAGCGGCCTGGGAAAGGGTATCACCTTTTCTAGTGATTCTGGTACTCTCCAGTTGTTCTTCAAGTGCCACTGTATGGGTCTCATATGCAGTCGACCTAAGTGGTCTTTGTGGGTTGACATAGGTGTTTATGACTGTTGGTGACCTGGTTAGATTGGGTCTGAACTGGAAGGGGAGGGTGTAACTCTCTCTCAGTATTGTGACTACCTTTGGACTCGAACCCAGAGCTTCCCATTTCTCCCAAAACTGATGTAACCTTGCCCATACAGGTGGATTTATGACAACAGTTGGGATATTTGTGGCAATATTTGCAGAACTCAAGTGACCTACACAGGAAACATCGTTCACATGCTTTATTTCTGTATGATTGTAACAATAATTGGGATTTACGCCTTTCTTTTGTGGCAACCCGGTGACAGAATGAACATTTGCAATGCAAGAGTTTACATGTAAAAATACAGCCTCGCTCCTGCTGGCCTCTGGTGAAGGGTTTAAATCTTTGTTGCCGGATACATGTACAGAGTCCTTCACTCTGGCTACATTTAAAACACAGTAATTGTCATTTACTTCTCTTTAAACCCTTGGCCGGCTTTTGGGTGAAGTTTGTGGCTTTACCACGACCTTTCTGTCCCATTTGCCGGTCTCTAATTTGCTTCCAGGCCGGTGTAGTGGGCTTCCGGTCCGGTTGTTGTGTTGATCTGCCACTTGAGGAAGCGTACGGGTAAAAACGTCCGGGCTTCCTGTGTGAACTGCCAGAAGAACGCCTCTCCTCACTACGTGAGATTTCATCTTCAGCCTTGACCATTAAATTGTCTGGAAACAGTGAGTGAAGATGGACCGGTGCTGTACGTAAGGCAGTTAAAGTATCTGGCTTTACTCCACCACGTATGAACTCCAGGTAGCTGTCTCTACGTGCCAGAGTGAGGTTGGCCATGCTGATATAAACTCCCTCTGAGAGATCCTGCATAGTACGTTGCATGGCTTGAGAGATTGACCGGTTGAAGGTCACCAAATACTCTAACTCCTCAACTGCCTGCTGTGTTCGTTCTGCTGCCTTGCCATTGGTTTTGTCCACACGTAGTGTCTTCAGATGTGTAACCATGGAGTCCTGTACTTTTGTCAAACATCTTGACAGACCAGCAGCCTGGTTACACATCACTGACTATTCATGGAACGCTCTCTCCCACCGCATTAAAGTGTCCAGGCTGAAAGTACGGGAGGCTGGGGCAGAAGGTAAACTACGCCTGGCCACTCTACTGAAGGTACTGTTTACTTTGGCCGGTTCTGGAGACCAGTCAAACACAGTTGTTGAAGCAGAGTCTTTCTTATCTGTGTCCATTGCATACCACTTTGATGACCTGGGTGGCTTTACAAACTGCTCGCGCAGCAGTCCACAAGTCTCAGTGTTCCTGGAAGGGTAGCCTTCAGCAACAGTTACATTCAGTCTCTCAAATTTTCTACACAGCCACTCATTCACCGGTAATTTGACAGACACTTTACCGGTTGGCTTGACTCGGGAACCGGCAAATGGATTATCATCCAGGGAGGAAGAGGCACTGTCGTAGTCAGGGATCTGATGCCAGCCCATGAAAGATCTGACCCCTCTGATAGTCTCTCTGTAGTTGGCATCTTCAGAGAGGTCTTGGTCAGTTGAATCTTCCGGTAGTTCACCCTGGACGTCGACACTAGCTGGTGAAGCCGGCGGCAAACTCATCAGGTTGTACACCAGGAAGTGACTGGTTCAACTGCATAGAATCAATACCAGTTGGCAGCACTTCAGGACCTGCACCGGAAGCCTGTGTAGGCTGGGTGGCTGTCCCTGCACCGGGAGCCTGTAAAGTCTGGGTGGCTATCTCTGCACCAGGAGCCTGTAAAGACTGAGTGGCTACATCAGAGGTACCAGGACCCTGAACAGGGCGGGTGGCACTCTTACTCACATCCTGCACAGCATTTGTACCGGGAACCCCCAGCGGAGATTGGGTAGCAGTCAATTGGGCAGCCTCACCGGTGGTCTGAACAAGACTGGAACCGGTACCCTCAGTGACCAAGCCAGTAGACATCACACTGGAAGATGCACCCGGATCAAAGAAGGGATGTTCTCTGGTCACAACAGTAGAGGGATTCACAGGTCTCACCGGCACAGCAAACGACTTGTTAAGAAGAAAAGCTTCAAGTCGTGAGAACCTCTCACTCCACTTCTCATCCAAACTCTTGAGGTCATCAGAAGTTGATTTACTGCTGTGCCTTCTCTTGCTCTATTTAGGGGAGCCATCAGAACGCTTCTTCTTGGGTGTAGACTCAACAGATGACGGCTCGTCAGTGTTAACCCGTCCCACCAGAGTGACCTCTGAAGGGTCCACGAGAGTGGGGGTCGCATCACTGGACAATTCAGATTTCTTCTGCTCTCCACGTTCTTTCCTGGACTTGTAGCTCAGGGTGGCCAGTTGTTGAACTTGGGCAGGCATAAACACCTTACATATCTGGCAATCAAGCTTCTTAACACAGGGATCGTCTCCCAACCCCCCGTCCTGACATCTGGCACATTTCTTATGACTGTCGAACAGAGCCAAAATGTGCCCGCAAGTTCCTCTTTTCAGTCCAGGGGAAGACATAATGATGATAGATCTAGTAGAAGTAAGTAAATATACTTAAAAGTTCATAAAATGGTGAAATTCTTTGATAAACCTCAAAAATAGCATCAGAGATGCCCGCACCCCACAGCCTAGGGAAATATTTTTAACACCATGAGATATGGAAGTACTGTATCAGTACAAAGTTCAGGATACTTTCAGAGGAGTCAGTAATATAAAGGTCCAAACAATGTTTAAATGGAGAAAATAATGTCTAAAACAAAGATAATGCATGTAAAGGTGAAGTATTAAAACAAGATAATTCAATAACAAGATGACAGCATTAATCAGTAAACTAAAATTACAACATTCTTTATCTACAGCTGAATTATGGTTTAGATGTTTTGAATATTACCATGCATACAGAAGTGGTAATACATTCAATGAATGCTTATGTGTGGTGTTGGAGCAAAATCTGTGGCTCACTTGATGAAATTCCATCTCTTACAATGGGAAGTTATAAAAAGTAAAATTCTTAATAAATTCTAATATGACTTTAACAGTGCTTAATCTGCGTCAAAAGACAGACCCAAAGGTGCAACAAGATTTTGAAGGTCAAGGTCACTACGATAAGGTCAAAGATCCAATTAAGGTCACACCATGATAATGCACACCTATAACCCCTAACCAATGTCCCTACCAAGTATCAACTTCCTACACCTTACAGTTTCCGAGATACAGCCCAGAAAAGATTTTATAGGTCAAGCTCACTACGGCAAGGTCAAATCAAGGTCAGACCATGACGTTGCACACCTACACCCCCTAACCAATGTCCCTACCAAATATCAACTTCCTACACCTTACGGTTTCCGAGATATAGCCCGGACAAGATTTTATAGGTCAAGGTCACTACAGCAAGGTCAAAGGTCAAATCAAGGTCAGACCATGACGTTGCACAACTACACCCCCTAACCAATGTCCCTACAAAGTATCAACTTCCTACACCTTACAGTTTCCGAGATATAGCCTGGACAAGATTTTCAAACTCAAGGTCACTACAGCAAGGTCAAAGGTCAAATCAAGGTCAGACCATGACGTTGCACACCTACACCCCCTAACCAATGTCCCTACCAAATATCAACTTCCTACACCTTACGGTTTCTGAGATACAGCCCGGACAAACTTTTTCCTGCCGCCCGCCCATCCGGACACCATGGGTGAAAACAATACCCCGACAGCCCTTAAGGGCTGTGGGGTAAAAACGTCTCTCTATAGAAAACACGTCTGCACACTCCACGCGCCAAACGAAAAAGATGCTATGACGTCACGCTGTCTAGACAGGAAGTACGATGCACCACCTAGCGAATGCACACTCTGTGACCCGTCCTGCCGGTATTACATACAGGACGTCTTTTTCTGGCGTTTGGCGGGACTGGTCACACCGACCGGTAAAGTAATTGTCCATAGGATAGGATGTATTAAGTTATTAACGCAATAAAATATCAATATTTCTTTTTACAAATACTTCTGTGTTAGTCTGACCCTCAGGTAAATATTATGTGCGTAAATCTCTTGATTTTGATGTAAATTTACGCACATCTGTACGTAAACAGAAACACTGCCACTGAATGGGTCTCATAAGGCGAGGCCAATGTGAACTTGCTTTCCGTGGCTGTTAACAGACCTATCAAAGACATGAACTGCCGGAACGGCCAGGCTGGTTGGGATAGTAGTTCAGTATTCTCTGTTAAGGAGTCTGCCCACGGTCAAGTGTGAGCCAGAACCTGCCACATCTGAGGTTGAACCGATAACTTACGAAGTCGAAGACCTGTTTGGGGACCAGTTCTGATTACTCAAAGTTCACTAGCTAACCTTAGGCGACAGGTTGGTGGGTACTTATACCCTTGTGTAAGACCATCAGACTTACTTCCTTGGTTAGTACTGTAACATCCAAGAGTGCTGTGGATAGACCAGTTGTTTGGTCTGGTACCAAGTAAGGCAAAAGGAAGAAATGATTAAATTTTAGGAGTGATCCGGATCACTATCTGGATCTTCAGGATCCAGGACATGTAATTTTTAAAGACAGATAACTCAAAAAGTTATGGATGGATTTTCATGAAATTTTCAGGAAATGTCCTAAATGGGACAAGGAACAAGTGATTATATTTCGGGAGTGATCTGGATCACTGTCTTGATCAACTCAAAAACTTATGGACGGATTTTGATGAAATTTTCAGGATATGTCTGAAAAGGTAAAAGGAAGAAATGATTAAATTTTGGGAGAGATCCCGATCACTATCTGGATCTTCTGGATCCATGAAATGTAACTTTTCAAGACAGATAACTCAAAAAGTTGGATGGATTTTGATGAAATTTTCAGGAAATGTTCTAAATGGGACAAGGAACAAGTGATTAGATTTTGGGAGTGATCTGGATCACTGTCTGGATCATCTGGATCCAGGCTTTTTTTTAAAGGAAGTTATAGCCAGATAATTTTAGGGTGGATTTTGATGATAGTCCAGGAATTGAGTTCCCTTGGCGGAGGTCTGCACTCTCCGAGTGCTCTTGTTTTTTTTGAAATTTTTGCAAAAAAATTTGAAAATTCAAAATGGCCGTCATTTTTGGCGAAACAAACTTTTTTTGAAATTTGGGATGGATACTATGCAGAGATACCCTTTGGGTCAAAACTTTCATTGAAATCGCTCATCTCGCACGGTTTTTGAGATATAAGCATTTTGTGTTTTGCAATTTTGACAAAAACTTAAAATAGCCGCCATTTTTGGCTAGACAAATACACTTGGAAAATATGTTAATCTGTGGGTGAAAAATTTTGTCAAAATCGCCATATTGCGCATGGTTTTCAAGATACAGGCATTTTTGTGTTTTCCTTATTTGGAAAATTCGTAATGATTAATTAATCATTAATTACTCAGCTATTTCTTAACAAATCAATGCAAAAATCTAATGATTTCCACATTTTAATAGAATGAATGTATTTGCCAAGTTTTAGGTGAATAGATAAAATCCTTTTCAAGTTATCATCCGGACAAGCTTACCCATCGAAAAGACATTTTTGGTCATGTGACCTCTCTAATTGGTCGAAATGTCACTGCAGCATATTCAAAAATATTCCCCCAGGGCTACTGCATACACCTGCCAAATTTGAAAAGAATCCATCCAACAGTCACAGAGTTATAAGGAAAACTAGAGATTGCGTCTCGACGCAGTGTATCCCCGGACGGGACATAGTTAAGGCGTGAATATGTCGGTCTTGAGCCTGTTTCCTGGAGCACCAGGTCAGGATTCTCCATAGTACCAGATTACTCCCAAAAGCTAATCACTAGTTCTTTCACTTATATCTGTCTTTAAAAATTACATTTCATGGATCCAGAAGATCCATATAGTGATCCGGATCACTTCCAAAATTCAATCATTTCATCCTTTTACCTTTTCAGACATATCCTGAAAATTTCATCAAAATCCATCCATAAGTTTTTGAGCTATATTGTACACAAACACATCTGGCAGCCTGGATCCGGATGATCCAGACAGTGATCCAGATCACTCCCAAAATCTAATCACTTGTTCCTTGTCCCATTAAGGACATTTCCTGAAAATTTCATCAAAATGCACCCATAAGTTTTTGAGTTATCGGTCTTTAAAAATTAAATTTCATGGATCCAGAAGATCCAGACAGTGATCCGGATCACTCCCAAAATTTAATCATATCTTCCTTTTACCATTTTGGACATATCCTAAAAATTTTATCAAAATCCATCTGTCAGTTTTTGAGTTATCTTGTTCACAAACAAACAAACAAATAGAGGGCCAAAAATGACCCTCGGTCAGGTACTTTGGCGGTCAGTGGATGACCTTTAATGAAGATCTGTAACCGGTAAGCCTGGATGCTGGTACTCCATCATGTACTCAACCTCCAAAGCCATTTTCAATAGTTTCCATGCAATGTAGTCAGCATTAAGTGTGAAAATATCTCCAAATTTGCCAAAAATGACCCTTGGTCAGGTACTTTGGCGGTCAGTGGATGACCTTAAATGAAGATCTGTAACCAGTAAGCCTGGATGGTAGAAGTCCATTATGTACTCAACCTCCAAAGCCATTTTCAATAGTTTCCATGCAATATAGTCAGCATTAAGTGTGAAAATATCTCCAAAAAGGCCAAAAATGACCCTCGGTTAGGTACTTTGGCGGTCAGTGGATGACCTTCAATGAAGAGCTTCAAGGTCAAATTTCTGCATGCTTACAGAGGACATATATATGTATTATATATACCAGCCATAGGATGATCTGACTTTCTGTATAGGAGAACTGGGCCAAAAAGTGAAAAAATGGCCAAAATCTGACCTTTAAGAGGCCACCAGTGACCTTGAGATTGAAGGTCAAGGTCACAAAACAATAGCGCTCGTGGCATTGCCCATATATACCCACATACCAAATTTGAAAGTTCTAACTAAAATATTTTTTAAGTTATCGCGTCCAAAAGAAAATCTCTGCAGCGGCGGCGTGACTGTACTGAATCCTAAGTATACCCGACTTTCGTCCGGGGATACAATACAATGGGGAGCTGCCAGAGCCCGATTTCCTCCCATATATAAACAAGCGTCAGTTGCGGGACGCTTAATAATTGAGGTAAATTTAGTTCCAGTACCATCAATGAACATGTTATTTTTCCTACCAATACAAAACCTGTATGAGTATTTAAGTTAGTAGCTATAACCATGATTCCTATTGAGTATATGTTATAGTTCAACAGGAGCCAGGGAGTTAGATTGACATAAGGTCTTCAGTAAAAACTCTTCATTTTCCCCTCAAATCAAAGGATTTTCTATGACACTCTTTCACAATATTTATTTCAGTTGACAGTCAAAAAGGGTCTCATTCTGAGTTTCGACTTCCTTTTTTTAATTTATGTATGACTGCTAACAGGGGTAATTCATATTTTTTTCTCATTTTATCTCTAAAAATACATGTACATTAAATTTTTGTTTTTTTTTTATCTCAACTTGTATAAAAAAAATTTTAAAAAAAAAATTTTTTTTGACGAAATTCAACTAAATTTTAGACTTTTATCGGTTTAAGGGGGTTTTTACAGTGAAGAAGTAGAGGTTAGAGGATACATACAGGATTACCTGCATCACTGTACGTGGGCAGTTCATTGCTGGAAGGGACGTTTGATGCTTGGACAGCAGCACCTTCTGAAATGGACACTTCCTGCACTACAGCCTGAAATGTGGAAATAAAAGATTAACTGAAGCCTGACTTTTCAGAATAATCAGATATCATATATATTTGCCCATGTTTATAAAGAACAACTTCAATACTTACTCAAGTCAATATGTACTGCTTCAATACTCTGCCAAGTTTATGTGCACAAATCGAGAACTTAAAAAATGTTAACATGGACGACTTAACAGGGGTACCTAACACTCAATCAATCAATCAATCAATCAGTTGTCCAAGTGCTTAATCTCCGTATCTACGGATTCTAAGGCACGCCATCCAGTTCGTAAGGCATAAATCATCAAGAAATTAGACATGTTCCAAGTCGTACCCAGGGAGGCGATCCGGTGTTCGGTAGTTAGAAGCTATGGTGGAAATGATTTCTGAAATAGGTAGGTTTTTAGTCGACTTTTGAAACAGACAATGTGTACATTATAAGAGCTATCCCAACAATATATCCTCTGTTACTCAATAAAGTCAACATGTACTGCTCTACTACAAAATATTGTGGTATTTCTACAGGACTTAAAAAGTTAATACATACAGCTCAAGTGTTAAGCAAAGTCAATACAAAGTGCTCCAATCCTCAGTCAAGTTAATGCATACTCCACTATAATGTGACAAAGTAACAATGACTTAATTTGCTTCTCCAGACCTTTAGACAGTTGATGTTTGCTAGTCTAGTACATATAGCAGTAAATATTAGGGCTGGGACGAGTGCTAAAAAACAGCTCCGAGTACTCGCTCTCTGAAAACCCGCCCGAATTCGAGTAACCGCGAGATTTAGTACCTACCATTAGCAGTCTTCTGTAAACAAGAAGTTGATTCTGGTAATGAAACTTTGGAAGAAAAAACGTCTCCTACTTAACCAGATATTATGGAATATGGAGTAAACTAGATTGGGCCAACTCGGCACCAACTTATCCCCAGACAGGTCATCACTCACGCCACAGGTTTTGATCGGGAATTTTTAAAAACATAATTACCCATTATTATATGAACTTCAGCACATCAATCTACTCTGTTTATATCTTCCCAAGGAAGATGGTGTATCCCCAGACGCCGAATACATAACTCAAATTATATTTTCAATCTTCCTGCAATGATAACTCTAAACCTATTTTCAAAGTATTTAAATGATTGATGATTGAATGTCCATTCTAGAATAATAATCCCAAAAGAGCATATCTGTTTCTATATTTGTTGACAAATAAAATATTATTTTTAACTCAACTCGTCATACTTTTCAATCTTCCTTCAAAGTATTTAAATGATTGATGATTCAATGTCCATTCTAAAATTCATAATCCCAAAAGCGCATATCTGTTTCTATATTTGTTCACAAATAAAATATTATTTAAAAAAATTTATTTATATTATTATTTTATTATATTATTTTTAGAATTTGCAAATTGTTTTCAGTTATTCATTTCCTCTATACCTATATATGTGGTCCATATATATGCAACCTAAATATGTGACACAATCTCAGTTCTGACTCCCCTTTGTGTTATATGTAATGAAGCCCACCACCTCCCACCCCCACCCCTCTCCCCTTCTCCACACCTCTCTCACTATTACACAAGATCTGCAATCCCATTGAGTTCTTTGTTTCTCATCTGATATCATTAAATACCTTTGTTTATTTAGTGTCACTCAATATAGCTGGAGGTCCCAGAGGTGGGTGGGGGGAATCCGGGTGGGGGATGTGGGTTGGGACTTAGTTTAGTTTATTAGTTTATTATAGTGACATGTATTATGTTGACAAGGATTATACAAAAACTATTGAAGTAATACCCAGCCCTATATGGGCTTATAAGTCACTTTAAATAGAGAGTTAATAACAAACAGAGCAAACATATTTTGAGGTAAGATACAGTAAATAAAGACAGCAATTCAATACATAAAAATTAACAATATAATTTACTTTTTCTTTCTTGCCACAAATCAAAAATAAAATTAATAACCATATTGACATTCATATGAGTTAATACCCTTGATAATTGATCTATTAATAATTCAGATTTATCTATATTTAAAATTTTGAAATATTTCATAAGAATCAGCTCTAAAGCTGGACAAACACAAACAAAATGTATCTCATCTTCAACATCTTTTTACACAGTTTACATGTTCTCTCAAAGAGATGGAGTGCTACAGCATAAATGGTAAACAAACAATCTATATAAAAGGGGTACTCAAATACAAAAAGAATTGAGAATTTTAAGTATGTGATTATCAACTGAAATGAGTTCATAACTGTAGGAGCTGTGTCAAAATTAACTGAGGCAAGTTGAATAAAACTGGGCTAGTTGAGGGTTAAAAATCCCCTAGTTTTACTACATACGGATATAATTTCATTAATATTGGGACTTAAAGGTCACTTAAAGTGTCCATTTTGTCTACTTGAATATGTTTAACCGGCGTTTAACCAGTTTCATTTTAAAAAGTTAAAACCTCAGCAAGCAGAGGTATAACACACAAAAATAAGTTCTTAAAAGACTAAGAGAGCCATAACATTATTAATATTCAAAATTTAAATAGACAGGCATTTCCTTTTAAAAATTCAAAGATTTCAGCTCTATAACCCACATAGTTTGACAGTTACTGGGCTTTAAAGTGGCATAATGTCCATAAATTGGGTTTCTGTGGGCATTTTACAATTGTTAAAGAGACCTTAGCAATTAAACTACAGATCTGAAACTTTTTGGGGGACATACATAACAAACAAAAATTATATATAATACAGTTTAAGACTTGTCACACTAAGCATTTCCAAATAACAGGGCAAAATACGGAAAAAATGTCCAAAAAGGCACTTGGGCGAGTGTCTATGGCCCTCATACACAGGTTAAATGTCTACTAAAAACCTTAATTTTCGGCATATGTAAAAAGGACATAATAATGCATTCCCAGATGGGATTTCAGCTCCATCAATCACATAGTTTAACAGTCACAGGGCTTAAAGGTGGCAAAAAGTCCAAATATTGGGTCTCTGTGGGCCTTTTAGAGATCTCGATGTGGCTTTCAAATTAAAGCTTCAGACTTAAAATTTGTTACATACTAAGATTACACATAGAATATGTATCTAATAAAGTTTGAAACTTCTCAGACTTACCATTTCCAAGTTACAGAGCAAAATATGTGAAAAATGTCTTAAAAGGGTCAGTCAGGTGGGTGTTTAAGGTCCTCATACACAGGTTAAATGTCTACTTGAAGCCTTGATTTTTGGCACATGTAAAAAGAACATAATAATGTATTCCCAGATGAGATTTCAGCTCTATCAGTCACATAGTTTAACAGTCACAGGCCTTAAAATTGGCAAAAAGTCCAAATATTGGGTCTTTATGGGCCTTCTAGAGACCTAAATGTGGCCTTCAAATTAAAGCTTCAGACTTAAAATTTGTCACATACTAAGATTACACATAGAATATGCATCTAATACAGTTTGAAACTTCTTAGACTTACCATTTCCAAGTTACAGGGAAAAATATGTGAAAAATGTCTAAAAATGGTCACTCGGATGGGGATTTATGGTCCTCATACACAGGTTAAATGTCTTCTTAAAGCCTTAATTTTTGGCACATATATAAATAACATACTAATATCTTCCCAGATAGGATTTGAGCTCTATCAGTCACATAGTTTGACAGTCACAGGGCTTAAAAGTAGCAAAAAGTCCAAATATTGGGTCTTTGGGAGCCTTTTAGAGACCTCAATTTGACCTTCAAAATTAAAGTTTCAGACTTAAAATCTGTTACATACTAAGATTACACACAGAATATATTATCTAATACAGTTTGAAACTTCTCAGACTTACCATTTCCAAGTTACAGGGAAAAAGATGTGAAAAATGTCTTATAAGAGTCACTCGGGTGGGTGTTTATGGTCCTGATACACAGGTTAACTGTCTATTAAAGGCCTAAATGTTGGGGCACATATAAGAAAACACATAGATATATTCCCAGATGATATTTAACTTAGATGAGAGACATAGTTTGAAAGCTACAGTGCTTGAAAGTGGCAAAAAGTGCATAAATTGGGTCTCTGTGGGCACTTTTGAGACCTTAAGTCGACCTCTTTGGGTAAACCTACAGCCCTAAAATTTTCTACAGACAAGGATTACATATCAAAGTTATACCTAGCGCACTTTGAGACTCATCAGAATTACCACTTCCAAATTATAGGGCAAAATATGTGAAAAGTATAGCAAAAAATCCCTAAGTGGGGGTATTTATGGGCCTCAAACACAATTTTCTCCTCAACTTAAAGTCGTGATTTTCGGCACATGTACTAAGAACATATTAATGTGTTGTCAGGTAAAATTTCAGCCAGCTGAGCATCATAGTTTGTGACCTACAGGGCTCTAAGTGGCCAAAAGTCCAATTTCTGACCTTAAGGTGGCCATAAGTTCTTTTTTACTGGAAGTTTAAGGTCACCTTAAAATAGGGATCTTCCTTTGGGCACCCTTAACATGTGTACCAAGTTTGAAAAAAAAATATTAATTTGTTTTTGAGTTATCGCGTCCACAAGGAAATTTCTACGGCGGCGGCGGCGCGACGGACCTGAATCCAATATATCCCCGACTTTCGTCTGGGGATATAATTATACGTTTTTAAGTGAAGACCTCAACTTTAATTGATGTGACGGAAATGCTGAAATGTAGCATATTTTACATAAACATTTCATTACGCGGGTGATAATACTATACCTTGCGAGTAACCGAGTAGTGAAAATGGACTCGAGTCCTTGCAAAGATTGACTAGTCTATCGAGGCTCGAGTAACCGTTCACAGCCCTAGTAAATATATGCTGTTACAGAGTCATGACTTGTCCACATTCCAGTGAACCCACCTTTCTGGCAGGGCGAGTGTTGTCCCTAGTTTCACGAGATTTCTGTATTGCCAGTAACACAGCCACAGTGTCCAGTTCCTTCTGTGAAGCTTTCTCACCATCCAGATGCACCTGAAACAGTAACCTCACTAAATAGTACCTGCCATCGACACATCTAGTATAGGCACTGAAATGCACTATCAATTCTAATATTAAACTCTAAATTGGTTTTACATATCGATTAATATTGAAAAATGCTATACAAAGCAAATTACTTGGAAGCTACTGATCCCTCAGTTACCAAAAAAAGTTTTGTTAACATAAAAGATACATAAAACTAACCATGTATTTAATACAAACTGGTTATAAAAGCAATTCAATTCTCTGAAAAAATTCTTCTGAGCAGGTACTGGAACTAGTCATGGTATCAAAACTACTAATTTACCAAGCATCAAATAAAACAAACTTTGAACAGGTTACTCAAATATAAACCTAACCATTAAAGATTGTACAAAAATAAATTCACCACAGAAGTATGATTATTTTTTGATTGCATGAAATATATACAGTGCTATTAACAATACAGGTAGTGAGCAATGTCAGTAAGCATTTATTCATAGCATTCAAATTTCCATGAATGACTCAAAAACAATGTGTAACATTCACATGCAAGGACAGTGGTAGAGCATAATAAATCAGACCAGTTTGATTGGAATTACAATGGAATAACAAAATCCATTAAAAGATGTAACACACAATAATGTAGTATGGTCTTTTCAATATAAACCCATGAAGTCATTATCATGACCTCTATTTCAACAATAATAATCACAGGGACTTTTTGTGAAATTTAAAATCCAGGTAATATATCTTATTTTCAAGGTGGCTACAACCAGATCATGATTCTTGAACAAAAGCCATCATCTTTGTGACTAATGCATCAAGTTAGCTTTTTACCTAGTTTGTTTTTATATTCTTATCACAGGTTATTTGTACACAAACTAGAATATTTACTTTAATCTTTTTGAATGGAATATGGTGAAACATAATTCTTGAATACTTAATTTTATGTAGAATCCATTACATTAATTTTGAAATAAGGACTTTAATAGATAAAACATATATATTATATTTCAGAATGTGAAATCATTTTCTGAAAATAAAAGGTGATGAATGGATGTATTTAATGGTGCTTTGCTTTAAAGTAGTGTTTGACAATTGGTAGAGACAGTCAAATGGAAAGGAAACTAGAGGATCGCTCGCAAAAAAAAAGATAATGTTTTTGCATAGCAAAAACAAAGCGTCCCGAAAAGGATATAAAGGTGAGTGCTAAAGTATTAATAAAATCCTTCGTTTCTAGCCTTATACTGTTGTGGCAACCAAAGTCAGCGCAGTCTGCTCTATCTAGCACGGTTTTCACGATATAAGCATTTTTGTGTTTTGCAAAAAATAAAAAAATTAAAAATGTCCGCTATATTTGGCGAGACAAAAATATTTTGAAAATTGGCATGGCTACTCTGCAGAGATACCCAGCAGGTCCAAAATTTTGTTGAGTTCGCTCCATATAGCACAGTTTTCAAGATATAAGCATTTTTGTGTTTTGCAAAAACTTTGAAAATTCAAAATAGCCACCATTTTTGGGGAGACAAAAAGTTTTGTAAAGACCACTGCCGTGGTGTGTATCTCCCGCCGAGCATTAAAGCAGAAGAAATAGCTTTTCCGAGATATTCACAATTTTTCATTTTCGTGTGTGAAAGGTCTTCCAAAAGTAGGTGAATGAGTTATTTGAGAAAAATTGGCTATCTGCAATACTATTAAGAGATAATTCACATTTACTCATTTTGAGTAGGGGAATAATTATCTATGGGTCTGAAACTTCACCAAGTGAAAGCCAAGTGAAAGCTCTCCCAAAAGTAGGTGAATGAGTTATTTGAGAAAAATTGGCTATCTGCAATACTTTTAGAGATAATTCGCATTTACTCATTTTGAGTAGGTGAGTAATTAGTTATGGGTCTGAAACTTCACCATGTGAAAGCTCTCCCACAAGTAGATGAATGAGTATTTGATAAAAATTGGGTATCCGCAATACTTTTACAGATAATTAGCATTTACTTATTTTGAGTAGGTGAATAAATAGCTATGGGTCTGAAACTTCACAGAGTGAAAGCTCTCCCAAAAGTAGGTGAATGAGTTGAGAAAAATTGGCTATCTGCAATACTTTTAGGGATAATTCACATTTACTCATTTTGAGTAGGTGAATAATTAGCTATGGGTCTGAAACTTCACCAAGTGAAAGCTCTGCCAAAAGTAGGTGAATGAGTTATTTGAGAAAAATTGGCTATCTGCAATACTTTTAGAGATAATTCGCATTTACTCATTTTGAGTAGGTGAGTAATTAGCTATGGGTGTGAAACTTCACCAAGTGAAAGCTCTCCCAAAAGTAGGTGAATGAGTTATTTGAGAAAAATTGGCTATCTGCAATACTTTTAGAGATAATTCGCATTTACTCATTTTGAGTAGACGAGTAATTAGTTATGGGTCTGAAACTTCACCAAGTGAAAGCTCTCCCAAAAGTAGGTGAATGATTAATTTGAGAAAAATTGGCTATCTGCAATACTTTTAGAGATAATTCGCATTTACTCATTTTGAGTAGGTGAGTAATTAGCTATGGGTCTGAAACTTCACGAAGTGAAAGCTCTCCCAAAAGTAGGTGAATGAGTTATTTGAGAAAAATTGGCTATCTGCAATACTTTTACAGATAATTCGCATTTACTCATTTTGAGTAGGTGAGTAATTAGCTATGGGTCTGAAACTTCACAGAGTGAAAGCTCTCCCAAAAGTAGGTGAATGAGTTATTTGAGAAAAATTGGCTATCTGCAATACTTTTAGAGATAATTCGCATTTACTCATTTTGAGTAGGTGAGTAATTAGCTATGGGTCTGAAACTTCACCAAGTGAAAGCTCTCCCAAAAGTAGGTGAATGATTAATTTGACAAAAATTGGCTATCTGCAATACTTTATGAGATAATTCGCATTTACTCATTTTGAGTAGGTGAGTAATTAGCTATGGGTCTGAAACTTCACCAAGTGAAAGCTCTCCCAAAAGTAGGTGAATGAGTTATTTGAGAAAAATTGGCTATCTGCAATACTTTTAGAGATAATTTGCATTTACTCATTTTGAGTAGGTGAGTAATTAGCTATGGGTCTGAAACTTCACCAAGTGAAAGCTCTCCCAAAAGTAGGTGAATGAGTTATTTGAGAAAAATTGGCTATCTGCAATACTTTTAGAGATAATTCGCATTTACTCATTTTGAGTAGGTGAGTAATTAGCTATGGGTCTGAAACTTCACCATGTGAAAGCTCTCCCACAAGTAGATGAATGAGTTATTTGATAAAAATTGGGTATTTGCAATACTTTTACAGATAATTAGCATTTACTCATTTTGAGTAGGTAAATAATTAGCTATGGGTCTGAAACTTCACCATGTGAAAGCTCTCCCAAAAGTAGGTGAATGAGTTATTTGAGAAAAATTGGCTATCTGCAATACTTTTAGAAATAATTCGCATTTACTCATTTTGAGTAGGTGAATAATTGGCTATGGGTCTGAAACTTCACCATGTGAAAGCTCTTCCAAAAGTAGGTGAATGAGTTATTTGAGAAAAATTGGCCATCTGCAATACTTTTAGAGGTACAGTAGAACCTCTATTATCCGCCCCTCTTGGGAGAGTAAAAATTAGGTCGGATAATAGAAAGGTCGGATAATAGGAATGCTAAAATAACAGGCTTAAATGGAGTTGGGAGAGTGGATCTAAGGTTGGATAATTGAAAATTCGGATAATAGAGGGTCGGATAATGGAGGTTCTACTGTAATTCGCATTTACTCTTTTTGAGTAGGTGAGCAATTAGCTATGGGTCTGAAACTTCACCAAGTGAAAGCTCTTTGGGATAGCTGCTCTGCAGAGATACCCTGAAGATAAAAATTTCGTCGAAATCGCTCTATGTAGCACGGTTTTCGAAATATAAGCATTTTTGTGTTTTGCAATTTTTGCGCAAAAATTCGAAAATTCAAAATGGCCGCCATTTTTTGCGAGAAATTTTTTGTTTGAAAATTGGCATGGCTACTCTGCAGAGATACCCTGCGGGTCAAAAATTTCGTCGAAATCGCTCTATCTAGCAGGGTTTTTGAGATATAAGCATTTTTATGTTTTGCAATTTTTGCAAAAAATTCGAAAATTCAAAATGGCCGCCATTTTTGGCGAGACAAAATTTTTTTGAAAATTGGCATGGCTACTCTGCAGATATACCCTGTGGGTCAAAAATTTCGTCAAAATCGCTCTATCTAGCAGGGTTTTCGAGATATAACCATTTTTATGTTTTGCAATTTTTGCGAAAAATTTTAAAATTCAAAATGGCCGCCATTTTTGGCAAGACAAAATTTTTTTGAAAATTGGCATGGCTACTCTGCAGATATACCCTGTGGGTCAAAAATTTCGTCGAAATCGCTCTATCTAGCACGGTTTTCGAGATATAAGCATTTTTGTGTTTTGCAATTTTGCGAAAAATTCGAAAATTCAAAATGGCCGCCATTTTTTGCGAGAAATTTTTTTTTGAAAATTGGCATGGCTACTCTGCAGAGATACCCTGCGGGTCAAAAATTTCGTCGAAATCGCTCTATCTAGCAGGGTTTTTGAGATATAAGCATTTTTATGTTTTGCAATTTTTGCGAAAAATTCGAAAATTCAAAATGGCCGCCATTTTTGGCGAGACAAATTTTTTTTGAAAATTGGCATGGCTACTCTGCAGATATACCCTGTGGGTCAAAAATTTCGTCAAAATCGCTCTATCTAGCAGGGTTTTCGAGATATAAGCATTTTTATGTTTTGCAATTTTTGCGAAAAATTCGAAAATTCAAAATGGCCGCCATTTTTGGCGAGACAAAAATTTTTTCAAAATTGGGATAACTACTCTGCAGAGATACCCTGAGGGTCAAAAATTTCGTCGAAATCGCTCTATCTAGCACGGTTTTCGAGATATAAGCATTTTTGTGTTTTGCAATTTTTGCGAAAATTTCGAAAATTCAAAATGGCCGCCATTTTGGGCGAGAGAAAAATTTTTTGAAAATTGGGAAAAGTACTCTGCAGAGATATCCTGCGGGTCAAAAAATTTGTCGAAATTGCTCTATCTAGCACGGTTTTTGAGATATAAGCATTTTTGTGTTTTGCAATTTTTGCGAAAATTTCGAAAATTCAAAATGGCTGCCATTTTGGGCGAGACAAAAATTTTTTGAAAATTGGGAAAACTACTCCGCAGAGATACCCTGCGGATCAAAAATTTCGTCGAAATCGCTCTATCTAGCACGGTTTACGAGATATAAGCATTTTTGTGTTTTCCTTATTTGGAAAATTCGTAATGATTAATTAATCATTAATTACTCGGCCATTTCTTGACCAATCAATGCCAAAATCTAATGATTTCCAGATTTTAATAGAATGAATGTATTTGCCAAGTTTCAGGTGAATTGATAAAATTCCTTTCAAGTTATCATCCGGACAAGCTTCCCCATCGAAAAAAGACATTTTTGGTCATGTGACCTCTCTGATTGGTTGAAATGTCACTGCAGCATATTCAAAAAAATTCCCCAGGGCTACTGCCTAAACCTGCCAAATTTGAAAAGAATCCGCCTAACGGTTACAGAGTTATAAGGAAAACAAAATGCGGAGCCGGCGGAGCCGGAAGCTCTCCCTACACAAACAAGCGTCCCGCAAGGGACGCTTAATGACCACGTACCGTACTTTTTCTTCAACATAGGTGTTATGCCATTCACTCTAAGATGGCACCAAATTTATTGGCTTAACAATAGAAAAGGGGATATTGAATGAGTGTGAATGTCCATAACATTGTAAAATTAATATAAATGTTAGGAAATCCTATATCTTACAGTTTTTAAGGGAATAGAGATCGGGTTGTGTCACCTTTTTAGAATGAAGTACCTTTTCAATATTTCAACTACATAGTAACACACTCTGTGATCTAAAACTATGTAAATCAAGGTTTTTTTCATTGTGAAGTTACAATTTAACACACAACTGTACAATATTTGTCACTTTTCTAATGTGTTTGCATCTACTATGTTCAAACATGTACACCCATGTTTACTTGTGAATGAACAGAAAACTCGAGAACACGCCTTAATATGCAGCAGAAAAGCCTCTTGCTCTTGTACTGATGTACAAGCGTTGTGGTGTTTAAACCCTTTTTAAAAATCAAACTCAGCTTCTGAGGTTTCAGAATCAAACAAAATGCACTACTTTGTATACTTGTCATTGAAATGGTGAAAATTGCAAATTTAATAAGTAAACTAGATTGGGCCAACTCGGCGCCAACATATCCCCAGACAGGTCATCACTCACGCCACAGGTTTTGATCGGAAATTTTTTAAAACATAATTACCCATTATTATATGAACTTCAGCACATCAATCTACTCTGTTTATATCTCCCCAAGGAAGATGGTGTATCCCCAGACGCCGAATACATAACTCAAATTATATTTTCAATCTTCCTGCAATGATAACTCTAAACCTATTTTCAAAGTATTTAAATGATTGATGATTGAATGTCCATTCTAAAATAATAATCCCAAAAGAGCATATCTGTTTCTATATTTGTTGACAAATAAAATATTATTTTTAACTCAACTCATCATATTTTTCAATCTTCCTTCAAAGTATTTAAATGATTGATGATTCAATGTCCATTCTAAAATTCATAATCCCAAAAGCGCATATCTGTTTCTATATTTGTTCACAAATAAAATATTATTTAAAAAAAAATTGTTTATATTATTATTTTATTATATTATTTTTAGAATTTGCAAATTGTTTTCAGTTATTCATTTCCTCTATACCTATATATGTGGTCCATATATATGCAACCTAAATATGTGACACAATCTCAGTTCTGATTCCCCTTTGTGTTATATGTAATGAAGCCCACCACCTCCCACCCCCACCCCTCTCCCCTTCTCCACACCTCTCTCACTATTACACAAGATCTGCAACCCCATTGAGTTCTTTGTTTCTCATCTGATATCATTAAATACCATTGTTTATTTAGTGTCACTCAATATAGCTGGAGGTCCCAGAGGTGGGTGGGGGGAATCCGGGTGGGGGATGTGGGTTGAGCATAAATGGTAAACAAACAATCTATATAAAAGGGGTACTCAAATACAAAAAGAATTGAGAATTTTAAGTATGTGATTATCAACTGAAATGAGTTCATAACTGTAGGAGCTGTGCCAAAATTAACTGAGGCAAGTTGAATAAAACTGGGCTAGTTGAGGGTTAAAAATCCCCTAGTTTTACTACATAAGGATATAATTTCATTAATATTGGGACTTAAAGCTCACTTAAAGTGTCCATTTTGTCTACTTGAATATGTTTAACCAGTTTCATTTTAAAAAGTGAAAAACTCAGCAAGCAGAGGTATAACACACAAAAATAAGTTCTTAAAAGACTAAGATAGCCATAACATTATTAATATTCAAAATTTAAATAGACAGGCATTTCCTTTTAAAAATTCAAAGATTTCAGCTCTATACCCCACATCGTTTGACAGTTACTGGGCTTTAAAGTGGCATAATATCCATAAATTGGGTTTCTGTGGGCATTTTACAATTGTTAAAGAGACCTTAGCAATTAAACTACAGATCTGAAACTTTTGGGGGGACATACATAACAAACAAAAATTATATATAATACAGTTTAAGACTTGTCACACTAAGCATTTCCAAATAACAGGGCAAAATACGGAAAAAATGTCAAAAAAGGCACTTGGGCGAGTGTCTATGGCCCTCATACACAGGTTAAATGTCTACTAAAAACCTTGATTTTCGGCATATGTAAAAAGGACATAATAATGCATTCCCAGATGGGATTTCAGCTCCATCAATCACATAGTTTAACAGTTACAGGGCTTAAAGGTGGTAAAAAGTCCAAATATTGGGTCATTGTGGGCCTTTTAGAGATCTCGATGTGGCTTTCAAATTAAAGCTTCAGACTTAAATTTGTTACATACTAAGATTACACATAGAATATGTATCTAATAAAGTTTGAAACTTCTCAGACTTACCATTTCCAAGTTACAGAGCAAAATATGTGAAAAATGTCTTAAAAGGGTCACTCAGGTGGGTGTTTAAGGTCCTCATACACAGGTTAAATGTCTACTTGAAGCCTTGATTTTTGGCACATGTAAAAAGAACATAATAATGTATTCCCAGATGAGATTTCAGCTCTATCAGTCACATAGTTTAACAGTCACAGGCCTTAAAATTGGCAAAAAGTCCAAATATTGGGTCTTTATGGGCCTTCTAGAGACCTAAATGTGGCCTTCAAATTAAAGCTTCAGACTTAAAATTTGTCACATACTAAGATTACACATAGAATATGCATCTAATACAGTTTGAAACTTGTTAGACTTACCATTTCCAAGTTACAGGGAAAAATATGTGAAAAATGTCTAAAAATGGTCACTCGGGTGGGGATTTATGGTCCTCATACACAGGTTAAATGTCTTCTTAAAGCCTTAATTTTTGGCACATATAAAAATAACATACTAATATCTTCTCAGATAGGATTTGAGCTCTATCAGTCACATAGTTTGACAGTCACAGGGCTTAAAAGTAGCAAAAAGTCCAAATATTGGGTCTTTGGGAGCCTTTTAGAGACCTCAATTTGACCTTCAAAATTAAAGCTTCAGACTTAAAATTTGTTACATACTAAGATTACACACAGAATATATATCTAATACAGTTTGAAACTTCTCAGACTTACCATTTCCAAGTTACAGGGAAAAAGATGTGAAAAATGTCTTATAAGGGTCACTCGGGTGGGTGTTTATGGTCCTGATACACAGGTTAACTGTCTATTAAAGGCCTAAATGTTGGGGCACATATAAGAAAACACATAGATATATTCCCAGATGATATTTAACTTAGATGAGAGACATAGTTTGAAAGCTACAGTGCTTGAAAGTGGCAAAAAGTGCATAAATTGGGTCTCTGTGGGCACTTTTGAGACCTTAAGTCGACCCCTTTGGGTAAACCTACAGCCCTAAAATTTTCTACAGACAAGGATTACATATCAAAGTTATACCTAGCGCAGTTTGAGACTCATCAGAATTATCACTTCCAAATTATAGGGCAAAATATGTGTAAAGTATAGCAAAAAATCCCTAAGTGGGGGTATTTATGGGCCTCAAACACAATTTTCTCCTCAACTTAAAGTCATGATTTTCGGCACATGTACTAAGAACATATTAATGTGTTGTCAGGTAAAATTTCAGCTAGCTGAGCATCATAGTTTGTGACCTACAGGGCTCTAAGTGGCCAAAAGTGCAATTTCTGACCTTAAGGTGGCCATAAGTTCTTTTTTACTGGGAGTTTAAGGTCACCTTAAAATAGGGATCTTCCTTTGGGCACCCTTAACATGTGTACCAAGTTTGAAAAAAAAATATTAATTTGTTTTTGAGTTATCGCGTCCACAAGGAAATTTCTACGGCGGCGGCGGCGGCGGACCTGAATCCAATATATCCCCGACTTTCGTCTGGGGATATAATTAAATTTTTATAAGTTAATACCAATGGACAAATGCTAATCCGGTCGGCGCAGACCGGACCGCCAAACGACAGAAAAAGCTGTCCTGTGTAGCCACCGGCCGGCCGGTCCCAGTACTGTTCACCCCCAGATGACGCCTCGTACTTCCTTCCTGTCTAGACAAGCTGAAGTCATAGCATCTTTTTCGTTGTCTAAACCTCTTAGACCCCTAGTAAGCTGATAGGGGGGTCGGTTGGGAGGGTCTTGTGTGTCCATTGGATAGGGTATTAACTTATAAAAATTTAATTTACTTATTAAATTTGCAATTTTATTGCGTTAATACATCCTATCCAATGGACAATTGCTGAATAACTACTGCTTTTTTTTTTTTTTTTTTTGTTCACATATCTATATGTACACTATTAGCATAATTATGTACAAGACTCCTCAGTAAGTGAGCTATTGGTGGATCTGCTGAGCAGCCACTACTGAGCCCAAATGGTAGAGCTCTGAGTCAGCCCACGCCACATCCTTCAAATAGAATTGGGTGAAGGTATTGTGAGACTTCCAGTGGCAGGCTGATAGGAGTTTTTCCAAGGAGACTTCTGATTGGAATGCAAAGCAGCAAAGGCCCTCACATCATGGACTTTAACCTGATGTAAAGTATGGGCCTCCTGATCAGAGAGCTCATAGCATAGAATCACAGTTTGCTTGATCCATGAGATAGTTGCGGGTGAGATGTCTTTGTACAAAGCCTTTCTTGAAGGAAACAAGACTAACTCCTTAATCTGCCTGAGATCTGAGGACCTGTCCAAATAGTAGCATAATGCTCTGACCGGACAGTGGGACCTGTCAGACCTAAGTGACTTATCCAGAGTAGGGGCCAGGTCTGGTATAACCACTGGGGCCACACTATCCAGACCTCCTTGGCCAGCTGGTTCTTGGAAAGAAAGCTGGGTGAGGAGTACAGGGAAACCCTAGACTAATCTGATTGATGTCATATTTTTGTTTTGCCAAGCATGGATCTCACTCCTGCATTTGCCCACCCAGAGCCCATAGGAAAACAGTTTTGAACATCAAATGCTTCAAAGAGGCCTCTTTAATGGGTTCAAAGAGAGCCTCAATTCTTGCTTCCACTGTCTCAGAGAAGCCCTGCTCCTTGATCACTGAGGCTCTAGGAGCCATGCGTGGAGATTTAGGCTTGTAAGATTTCTGAGGGATTTGATTGAAGGGCTGAGATAGCCGGTTTGGTAGATTGGGCAGACTCAGGGGGATCTGGTTTGACATGGTTACCAGATCCCAGAACCAAGGCATGTTCGGCCACCCCGGGGCTATCAGAATAATTCTGTGGCAAGGTTGGTCCTGCATCTTCTTCACCACTTGCCCAAGATGGCTACTGGTGGGAAGGCATAAGCATCCAGATCCTCCCATGGCAGGTTGAGTGTGTCCACTGTCCATGCCAGGGGGTCCGGTACCGGTAATACAAACCGACGCATATTGTTGTTGAACCTCGTTGCAAACAGGTCTATCTGAGGCCTGGGCCACTTACTGGATATTGATTGAAAAACCTCCAGAAGGAGAGACCACTCTGTCTGGATGGTCTGGCCTAGCCTTGATAGCTTGTCTGCTACCACAATCAGCCGGCCTGGGATGTGTTGGACTTTGAAGGTAACCTGTCTTGAGGTACACCAAGTCAGGATTCTCCACAAGAGGGCACACAGGTCGCCCGACCTGATGCCTCCTTCCTTGTTTATCTATGACACCACTGTGGTGTTGTCGGTTGCTACATTAGAACTATATTGTCTGAGCAGAGGTCCTGGAACTCTTCAGGGCCAAAAGGACCGCTTTCAGTTCTAGGTAATTTATAAGCAGCTTGCTTTCTGGAAGGGACCAAGTGCTTCTTGCAGTGTGCTCGTCTAAGTAAGTACCCCACCCTTCTTTTGATGCGTCTGTAAAGATTTGCAGAGCATGTTTTATTGGGTGAAATGGTTGACCTTGAAGCATATTGCTTTCATCCAGCCACCATTTCAGAAGTGTGCAAGGACTTGGGAATTGGAGTGACCTTTTCTAGTGATTCCGGAACCCTCCAGTTGTTTTGAGATGCCACTGTATGGGTCTCATATGTAGTTGGCTAAGGTGAACTTGCTTTTCTGTGGCTGTTAGCAACCCTATCAGAGACATGAACTACCAGGCTGCACAGGTTGGTCGGTAGTGAAGTTCCTGTATTTTTTGCTGCAGGGTCTGCCACCAGTCTAAGCGACAAAGTCGAAGACCTGCCTGGATTCCAGCTCTGATTTTTCAAAATTCACCAGCCAACCTAAATTCTGGCAAAACTTTACTAGTTCCTCTGTATGCTGGAGACAAGCTTGGTGGGACTTGGCTCTCACCAACCAGTCGTCTGGGTACTGGTGGATCCTTATACCCTTGTGTATGATAATCAGCTTTACCTCCTTTGCTATCACAGTAAACTCCATGGGAGCTGCGGACAGTCTGAATGGCAGTGCCTTGAACTGATATGACCTGCCCTGGATGCAAAATCTCATTGATTTCCTAGACTGTTCCTGTATTGGTATATGGAAGTAGGCATCCTTGAAATCTATTGAGGTGACCCACTCCGCTTGCTGGAGGGAGGTTCTGATGGTTTCCGGTGTCTCCAAATTTTTTTTTTTTTTTTTTTTTTTTTTTGTGCTGCATTTCTTCAAAAAGCATGTAATACCTTCATCAAGAAACCGATCCCTAACGGGATTTACATAATGCTTATGGTGGTCGGTCAGGTTGGGCCGGATCCAGAGGGGAGAGAGTGGCCCTCATGAGGTCCTTTATTTTAAGTCTGGCACCGAGGGACTGCCAAGTTTCCCAAAACTTGTGCAGTTCGCAGCCAGGTCTAGTGCCAAGTTGGGACATTTGTAACATGTTGACAAAAGCCAATTGATCGACAGAGGAACAGCCCTCACACATTTCAATCTTAACAATATGTGTAGGAGTTAGACCCAATAAGTCTAAAGGTCTGTTATTCTATTGTCTTTCTGGTGGAAGTCCCTGGTGATTGGCAAAATTACAGTCTCTTGTTCCTGGACAGCCTTCATGCGAAAAACTGGACTATTAACGCAATGTTATTGTCCCTTATAGGATGGAATGACCCTTGGCAGCTCATGATGAGCAGTGAGATGCCCTGCTTAGTGCTTCTCTGCAACCAGGGTATTCACTATTCAGAGGTCAAAGGGTCAGACTGACAGGTTACTTTATTGGTCTGTATAAGCCAATCCAAACCACCTGACAGCCATTTGCCAGTTAATTGTGTAGTTAGCCGTAGGTCCGTAGGGTCAGTAGCCGGTTGGAGCCACCTGTTACCAGGATTTCTTGTAATACTTGTATGAATATGTTTGAAATCTGACAGGCTTCCATGGCCTTGGCTACACAATGTGTAAAACTGATGCCGAAGTTTATCAATACTGAAGCTCTTCTGTAAGAACTCCTACACTGTAACCAGTAGTTGATGGTTCCAAGGTTCTGAAAACATCACTGGAGCTGGCAGAACTGGGTTCTTGTAGAAATTTCCTGTCTGCCTACCCCAGAAACAATACTGTTGAATGGACTAGGTAGGTAGACTCTGTAACCGGTTTGGGTGAAGAACTGTATAGTAAGGGCTGTGTAGCCGGCACCCGGTCGGTAGACTCCGTAACCAGTCAGCTAAAGCCATCTTCTTGTAGATACTTGTTGTCTGCCTGCCCCAGAATCAACACAGAGTTGAATGGACTAGGTAGGGAGACTCTGTAACCGGTTTAGGTGAAGCACTGTACAGTAAAGGCTGTGTAGCCGGTACCCGGTGGGTACACTCTGTAACCAGTCGGTTGAAGCCACATCTTGTAGATACTTGTTGGCTGCCTGTCCAAGTCAACACAGAGTTGACTTGACTAGGTTGGTAGAAACTCTGTAACCGGTTGAGTGGGGTAGATTGTACAGGGCTGTGTAGCCAGTCGGTATGCTCTGTAACCAGTTGTTCAAGCAATTTAACAACTATCTTTGAGTTGAATCCAGCTTACAGCAGGTTTTCTGTATTAATTAAGGATTTCTCGCAAGTGCATGTCTTGTTGTGAAGATTTGACAGTTACTGGGAAAGCCCTTGTGAGCAGCTGGTGAAGATGACGTCAGTAGTCACGTTTCTTTTGTGATAGAACAGGCAACTTTACAGTATTCTGACTGTCCACAAAAAAACCCACTACCGACAACAAGGCCGGGTCTATAAGAGTGGGACTGGTATCACAGCAGAGAAGTCTGGACCAGTGCGCTCTGAAGAAGTAGATCCTGCTAGGTTTTAGTGGGTGGACGATTAGACGAACGTTTGATCAATCGTCGGTGTCATGGTACAATTGCGTTCGGTCACTGACAACTTCTAGAAATCGATTAAATCTTACCCTTCTTTATGTGTCTCAATATCCACGTATTTTTTATATTTTAAGCAGTTTTATAAACTTTCCTTTGATAAATCAATAGATTTCTCACAAATTTTGTGTTTGTTTATGACTACCGCCATATTTACCGGAAGTGGGTGCTTTTGGAAGATGCTAAATGTCGGAAACACTGTTATTCTTACTGGAATGAAATATAGTTCATCCCGGAAAGTGTTCATGATATACTGGCCAACAGTGGAGTAAAAAAGTCGATTATGGGTCGATCATCGGTCGGAAAAATGAACGAATAATCGACCATGAAAATTGAGGCGATTCCACTCACTACTAGGTTTGCGTTTAACTGGTCGACTGATGCTTTACAGCAGAGAAGTCGTTCCAGGAAACTCTAGTATCTCAGTAGACGTGAATCCAAAGAATGCACTCACAGGGAATTCCTTCTGTTGTATTTGTACTAGTGTTCTCAAAATACCCTTTTTGATGGGACCGGGTAGGTATTGATTTCAACGGGCGGGTACCCGGGTACTCGCGCCGATGGGCGATAATAGGTGATAGTACAAAAACCTCCACATTTACAAACTCAAAACTTACACAAACAATGGGATCCAACCATTTGCTTTATTTCTTGTCGGCCACCTTTTTTGCATTCAAAATAGTACGACACAGAAGAAATTTTAACCAAGAAAAGATTCTCTACATTCAAAACACGGTTGTTTATTGCAGTGTCCATAAAAATGGAGTCACATGACCTATCAGTAAAGCATTCACTGTTGCTCGAATGTAGTTTCGGAATTGAAACTTTAATTTCAGGCAGGTAAGTGAACTTAATTGATGCTAAATTATGAATTACTGTTTGAAAATATTGTATTTTTATTTATGCAATGCATAAACAACCAAAACTAGAGGATCGCTCGCAAAAAAAAAAAGATAATGTTTTTGCATAGCAAAAACAAAGCGTCCCGAAAAGGCTATAAAGGTGAGTGCTAAAGTATTAAGAAAATGCTTCGTCTCTAGCCTTATACTGTTGTGGCAACCAAAGTCAGCGCAGTCTGCTCTATCTAGCACGGTTTTCAAGATATAAGCATTTTTGTGTTTTGCAAAAAATAAAAAAATTAAAAATGTCCGCTATATTTGGCGAGACAAAAATATTTTGAAAATTGGCATGGCTACTCTACTCTCAAGATATAAGCATTTTTGTGTTTTGCAAAAAATAAAAAAATTAAAAATGTCCGCTATATTTGGCGAGACAAAAATATTTTGAAAATTGGCATGGCTACTCTGCAGAGATACCCAGCAGAGTTCGCTCCATATAGCACGGTTTTCGAGATATAAGCATTTTTGTGTTTTGCAAAAACTTTGAAAATTCAAAATGGCCACCATTTTTGGGGAGACAAAAATTTTTGTCAAGACCACTGCCGCGGTGTGTATCTCCCGCCGAGCATTAAAGCAGAAGAAATAGCTTTTCCGAGATATTCACAATTTTTCATTTTCGTGTGTGAAAGCTCTTCCAAAAGTAGGTGAATGAGTTATTTGAGAAAAATTGGCTATCTGCAATACTATTAAGAGATAATTCACATTTACTCATTTTGAGTAGGTGAATAATTATCTATGGGTCTGAAACTTCACCAAGTGAAAGCTCTCCCAAAAGTAGGTGAATGAGTTATTTGAGAAAAATTGGCTATCTGCAATACTTTTAGAGATAATTCGCATTTACTCATTTTGAGTAGGTGAGTAATTAGCTATGGGTCTGAAACTTCACAGAGTGAAAGCTCTCCCAAAAGTAGGTGAATGAGTTATTTGAGAAAAATTGGCTATCTGCAATACTTTTAGAGATAATTCACATTTACTCATTTTGAGTAGGTGAATAATTAGCTATGGGTCTGAAACTTCACCAAGTGAAAGCTCTGCCAAAAGCAGGTGAATGAGTTATTTAAGAAAAATTGGCTATCTGCAATACTTTTAGAGATAATTCGCATTTACTCATTTTGAGTAGGTGAGTAATTAGCTATGGGTCTGAAACTTCACCAAGTGAAAGCTCTCCCAAAAGTAGGTGAATGAGTTATTTGAGAAAAATTGGCTGTCTGCAATACTTTTAGAGATAATTCGCATTTACTCATTTTGAGTAGGTGAGTAATTAGCTATGGGTCTGAAACTTCACCAAGTGAAAGCTCTCCCAAAAGTAGGTGAATGATTAATTTGAGAAAAATTGGCTATCTGCAATACTTTTAGAGATAATTCGCATTTACTCATTTTGAGTAGGTGAGTAATTAGCTATGGGTCTGAAACTTCACAGAGTGAAAGCTCTCCCAAAAGTAGGTGAATGAGTTATTTGAGAAAAATTGGCTATCTGCAATACTTTTAGAGATAATTCGCATTTACTCATTTTGAGTAGGTGAGTAATTAGCTATGGGTCTGAAACTTCACCAAGTGAGAGCTCTCCCAAAAGTAGGTGAATGATTAATTTGAGAAAAATTGGCTATCTGCAATACTTTTAGAGATAATTCGCATTTACTCATTTTGAGTAGGTGAGTAATTAGCTATGGGTCTGAAACTTCACAGAGTGAAAGCTCTCCCAAAAGTAGGTGAATGAGTTATTTGAGAAAAATTGGCTATCTGCAATACTTTTAGAGATAATTTGCATTTACTCATTTTGAGTAGGTGAGTAATTAGCTATGGGTCTCAGCGTGCTCACTCGGAAGTGGTAAAGTTAAGTCCCTGGGACTCAATAGACTTGAAAAAAATGAGTCCTATGTTTCATTTTTGGAGTCCCAATATTTTATTCAATTCCTTGAACGTAAATTACTTAAACCAATTTCACATAAATTACTTAAACCAATTGCAATGTTAAATGTCAATTTCAACACTTTGTAACTAGCTAAAACTGGCTAAAACAATGTAAGTTCACTGAATCCTGTCTTTCATTGCCCGAAAATTGTTCTTGGCTGCAGTGTAATCGTACTCTGCATAGTGTGGGCCATTTATTGTTATTTTCATTAGCCTGTCCACTTGTTCATCTCTCAACCTATTTCTGCTTTTGGACTTGATTCTGTTTTGGGCAGAGAACCCCCGCTCACAAGATGCAGAGTTCAGAGGCACTACCAAAGCTAGCTCTGCAAAAACAACAAAATCTGGGAAAACATCACTTTGATCTTTGATAAGTATCTCACAAAATTCAGGGAAAGATTTGTTTCTATGAAGACCAACAAAATGCTTATATGCCAAGAAATCTTGTCTGCATCTTGCTGCGTTCACAATATTTTGGTTCTCCTGCCCATACCTCTGTAACATATAATCAAGTTCATTTTGTCCAAACAAAGCAACTTCAGCATTGTTGTTTGTAAGTGCTTTTGGGTTTAAAATGATATTTAATGCCTTCAAAGTGACTTGGGCATCTTCAGGGAAACGTTGCTCCAAGTTGTCCAGTAGTGCTTGAATGAATCTCGCTGAAAATAAAATAAAGAAATCAGATGCCATCTGTGAATATTTCGGGATTCAGGGGGGCATACAGGCAAAGTTTTTACTATATTCTATACATTGATATTTGTTACACTCAGCTGTACACTCGTAGATAGGGCTTGAGCAACACCTGTGCATTAAGCCCTGTTAATGCTGGACTCAAACCATCAGTCACCTCAAATTTGGGATCAAACTTTTTACATCAGTCAAGTGTTCATTTGCTAAACTCCTATACCAAAAGGCCAGCAAAAACACAAAGTTGGAGTTTCCCATTCAACATTCAGGGTCATATTGGGATGACTTCCAGAAGTTCCAATATTCCCAAAAGTTGACATGAGCTACACTTGAACCCATGTCCACAGAGTTGAGAGCCAAGTGATTATATGCTGCAGACCACAAAGAAGTAGTAGGTATATTCTATAATTGCAACAGGGAACAGTAAGCTAACTATTGTATTTTGCAGAGATAGTGTCATAAGGACTGCTTAAATTTATACACAAATTGATTTTTGGTTAAATGTGCTACATGGTAAGTATTACAGTAAAACACACAGTATAGAATTACATACTTTTGGTTGTCCTGAGTGTAACTTTCCCTTGAGTAGCAAACTTCACTTCTGTGTCTCGAAAGCGTTTTTGGTTGTCATCCATTGTATCAAGTGCCTCATCTAACTGGAACAGGGAAGGCAATGCATGCTGAAGCTGATTATCATCCTGAAAAGGGACATTGCATCAAAGTGCTTTAGTTTTGAATTTGTTTAAAGTTTAAGTTTATTTTATTTAATTTATTTTGTCTCGTTATTACTATGATAAGTTACATTATTATTGTTACGTTTGTTCAATCTTTAGTTTACAAGTTGTATTAGTTCTGTTTTATGTTGTTACCAATCAGATAAGTTTCATTTGTTTACTCTTTGTTAAGTTTACTCTTTGTTCAGTTAAGTTTTATTTGTCCTGTTTTAAAATTTTTATTGAGATTAAGCTTAACATACTTTTATAAATACCGGTAATTATTCAGGAATATAGTCTGCATTCTAATTGTACCTGCATGGTCGTCAGAGTTGCTTTTACTGTGTCTAAGGCTGTGCTTGCCATGGCAAAGTCTAGAGATTCACGCTGGAAAACCTTTGACATCTTTGAAAAATTTGGAAGGATGTCGGCCAAAAGACAAGTGATCCCGATGAAGCTGTACTTCTCCACTTTATCTGCTAGTCCTCTGGCAACTGCAACACCATTGGCAGCTGCCTCACCCAGAGCAATTACTAATGCTGGCCAACAGTGATTAATTGCATATACAGCCTGATCTAAGGACAACCAGCGCACTGCGTGAGGTTGTTTCAGTGATACAAATTTATCATCCTCTAGAAGGTCATAAATTTCCCGTAAATGATTGTACCTTTGTGCTGAATTATGGAAGTAGAAATAGATCGAGTTCACTGTATCTTGATAGGACTTTATCTGATCTACTATGTTAGCTGCTTGTGAAACAGCCAGTGCCAGCCTGTGAGCATAGCAATGAACATGAATAGTAAGGCCACCTGTCAGCTCCTTAAGTCTAACACCTACTCCTGATCTAGACCCCATCATGACGGCAGCACCGTCTGAACCAAAACCAAGTACTTTCTGGATAGCTATCCTCTCACTGGCCAACCATTCAGTTATTGCATTAATTATTGTCTCTGCCTTTCCATCTGGGACTGTTACATTTGTAGCAAAGTACACCTGAGATTTACCATCTTTAACCACCTTGACATAGATCACTAGCTTCTTCAAAACTGCAATATCAATGGACTCATCAGTCATTAAGCCTACAAATCGTGAGCCACCTATAATTTCTCTCAAATTTCCATCCAATGCAGAAGCAATAGATTCAATCATATCTGATACTGCATCATACGATTTGTATGTTTGAGTCATGTTTGGAGCACCATTACTAACTTGTAGACCAATCAGTTCAGGAAAAATTGTCAGGGGCAAATGATTTTGTGCAATGAAATAAGCAGTTTTCAGCTGGCTTTCTAGTGCATCTGAGGTTTTAAGCACCTGACTAGCTTTGGCCTTTTGAAATTCCTCCCTTCCTTTAAGAATTTTAAGGCCATCTTGGTGGCTTGAGGAGGCTATATGACGAAGCAGTGCACTCCTTTGATAATCTTGGCAACCCTGGGTAAAAATGTTGCTTTTCCCTGCTTTTTGACATACAGAACAAAACATTTTTGGATCTGAACTACAAGCAGAAGCACTGGCCTCAGCTCCACCCTGTGATTGATTTCCAACAAATAACCAGGATTTAAAAGTTGAATCATTCAACCAAGATGGGTTATAATGTCTAATTTTTTTTTTCTTGAGAGCTGGTGATTCTGACATAATTACAGTATTGCAGCAGACTGCAGAGAAAAATGTATGTTTTACACTGGAAAATGTATGATTAACGAGATAAAATGTATGGTTCACGCGGAAAAATGTATGATTCACGTATATACTGTGTCAAACTAGCATAAAATCGCGGTAAAACAGAGAGGAATGAGGTCTCGCGATTGAACGAGATCTCGCGGTTAGTTCTCGCGAGCTTTTTACTCGCGATTAGCAGTGGGCGATATTAAAGGATCTTGCAAATTGGATGAAATCCGCAAGTTTTGTTATTTTAATTATATAAAAGTACAGGAATATTCGTCGTTTCGTCCCCGGGACGTAGTCGCCCTTGTTTTCTTTCGTCCGCAGCTACAATCACGCGTCCTTAACAACTCGGGGACGACGTAAACGAGTTCACTGGGGTCTGAAACTTCACAGAGTGAAAGCTCTCCCAAAAGTAGGTGAATGAGTTATTTGAGAAAAATTGGCTATCTGCAATACTTTTAGAGATAATTCGCATTTACTCATTTTGAGTAGGTGAGTAATTAGCTATGGGTCTGAAACTTCACCATGTGAAAGCTCTCCCACAAGTAGATGAATGAGTTATTTGATAAAAATTGGGTATCCGCAATACTTTTACAGATAATTAGCATTTACTCATTTTGAGTAGGTCAATAATTAGCTATGGGTCTGAAACTTCACCATGTGAAAGCTCTCCCAAAAGTAGGTGAATGAGTTATTTGAGAAAAATTGGCTATCTGCAATACTTTTAGAGATAATTCGCATTTACTCATTTTGAGTAAGTGAGTAATTAGCTATGGGTCTGAAACTTCACAGAGTGAAAGCTCTCCCAAAAGTAGGTGAATGAGTTATTTGAGAAAAATTGGCTATCTGCAATACTTTTAGAGATAATTCGCATTTACTCATTTTGAGTAGGTGAGTAATTAGCTATGGGTCTGAAACTTCACCAAGTGAGAGCTCTCCCAAAAGTAGGTGAATGAGTTATTTGAGAAAAATTGGCTATCTGCAATACTTTTAGAGATAATTCGCATTTACTCATTTTGAGTAGGTGAGTAATTAGCTATGGGTCTGAAACTTCACCATGTGAAAGCTCTCCCACAAGTAGATGAATGAGTTTTTTGATAAAAATTGGGTATCCGCAATACTTTTACAGATAATTAGCATTTACTCATTTTGAGTAGGTAAATAATTAGCTATGGGTCTGAAACTTCACCATGTGAAAGCTCTCCCAAAAGTAGGTGAATGAGTTATTTGAGAAAAATTGGCTATCTGCAATACTTTTAGAGATAATTCGCATTTACTCATTTTGAGTGGGTGAGTAATTACCTATGGGTCTGAAACTTCACCATGTGAAAGCTCTTCCAAAAGTAGGTGAATGAGTTATTTGAGAAAAATTGGCTATCTGCAATACTTTTAAGAGATAATTCGCATTTACTCATTTTGAGTAGGTGAGTAAAATGGCCGCCATTTTTGGCAAGACAAAATTTTTTTGAAAAATGGCATGGCTACTCTGCAGAGATACCCTGTGGGTCAAAAATTTCGTTGAAATCACTCTATCTAGCACGGTTTTCAGGATATAAGCATTTTTGTGTTTTGCAATTTTGCGAAAAATTCGAAAATTCAAAATGGCCGCCATTTTTTGCGAGAAATTTTTTGTTTGAAAATTGGCATGGCTACTCTGCAGAGATACCCTACGGGTCAAAAATTTCGTCGAAATCGCTCCATCTAGCAGGGTTTTCGAGATATAAGCATTTTTATGTTTTGCAATTTTTGCGAAAAATTCGAAAATTCAAAATGGCCGCCATTTTTGGCGAGACAAAATTTTTTTGAAAATTGGCATGGCTACTCTGCAGATATACCCTGTGGATCAAAAATTTCGTCGAAATCGCTCTATCTTGCAGGGTTTTCGAGATATAAGCATTTTTATGTTTTGCAATTTTTGCGAAAAATTCGAAAATTCAAAATGGCCGCCATTTTGGGCGAGACAAAATTTTTTTCAAAATTGGGATAACTACTCTGCAGAGATACCCTGTGGGTCAAAAATTTCGTCGAAATCGCTCTATCTAGCACGGTTTTCGAGATATAAGCATTTTTGTGTTTTGCAATTTTTACGAAAATTTCGAAAATTCAAAATGGCCGCCATTTTTGGCGAGATAAAATTTTTTTTGAAAATTGGGAAAAGTACTCCGCAGCGATACCCTGCGGGTCAAAAATTTTGTCGAAATTGCTCTATCTAGCACGGTTTTTGAGATATAAGCATTTTTGTGTTTTGCAATTTTTGCGAAAATTTCGAAAATTCAAAATGGCCGCCATTTTGGACGAGACAAAAATTTTTTGAAAATTGGGAAAACTACTCCGCAGAGATACCCTGCGGGTCAAAAATTTCGTCGAAATTGCTCTATCTATCACGGTTTTCGAGATATAAGCATTTTTGTGTTTTGCAATTTTTACGAAAATTTCGAAAATTCAAAATGGCCGCCATTTTTGGCGAGATAAAATTTTTTTTGAAAATTGGGAAAAGTACTCCGCAGCGATACCCTGTGGGTGAAAAATTTTGTCGAAATTGCTCTATCTAGCACGGTTTTTGAGATATAAGCATTTTTGTGTTTTGCAATTTTTACGAAAAATTCGAAAATTCAAAATGGCCGCCACTTTTGGCGAGACAAAAATTTTTTGAAAATTGGGATAACTACTCTGCAGAGATACCCTGTGGGTCAAAAATTTCGTCGAAATCACTCTATCTAGCACGGTTTTCGAGATATAAGCATTTTTGTGTTTTCCTTATTTGGAAAATTCATAATGATTAATTAATCATTAATTCCTCGGCCATTTCTTAACCAATCAATGCCAAAATCTAATGATTTCCAGATTTTAATAGAATGAATGTATTTGCCAAGTTTCAGGTGAATTGATAAAATTCCTTTCAAGTTATCATCCGGACAAGCTTCCCCATCGAAAAAAGACATTTTTGGTCATGTGACCCCTCTGATTGGTTGAAATGTCACTGCAGCATATTCAAAAAAATTCCCCAAGGCTACTGCCTTAACCTGCCAAATTTGAAAAGAATCCGCCTAACGGTTACAGAGTTATAAGGAAAACAAAATGCGGAGCCGCCGGAGCCTGAAGGTCTCCCATACACAAACAAGCGTCCCTTGTGGGACGCTTAATAACTGTGAGATATTTTCCAAAGTTTATACCTCTTTTATATATATAATGTACACAAAGAATCAGTCATTAGAAATTCTAAATTAATGATCTTGTTACAAACTGGTTAATTTTCTTTGCAATATATGTAATTTATACAACACAACGAATAACAGAATGCCAAACTACCATTCACATGACCAGTTACACCACCTATATTTCTGTTCAACATTCAAGTACAACAGGAAATCTGCTCAAAAAGAAGAATAGCCTTATACACACCAGAAAAGCATATTGGGTGCTCAGATTAGAAAAGCTTCTAGTTCCTGCACTGACTGACCTCTTTAGCCCTATCCCTGAAAACTTCCAGCACTCTGGTTCTGTAGTCCAGCTCACTGGTCACTGGGTTGTGTCGCAAATCCAGCGACTCCAGGCAGGGGAGACTAGACAAGTGACCTACTTCTACCAGCTGCAATAAAGACAGCCATAAACTTATATACTGGCCTTAGACACAAAGGAGAGTTGGTATATGACCCTCTTCACAAGATGACAGTCATTAATCTAGAACCATAAGGTCAACAAAACAGCAGACTTTATCTGATGGCAAAATTAATTCATAAAGTGGGCCATATCTGAAGTGTATAAACGTCAGCTACATTATGACCACTGGATGTTAGCCTGAGAATTAACCTAGTGGAGAAATGCCTGATTTTGACATTTGTCGATTAAAGCAACCCACTGTTGCCTGCTGTCATGTGGATATATCACAACTACACTGCATGATAAAGTGTGGATTACCTCCGCTAGCTAAACAGAAGATTTAAAAAAATAAAGAGGTGTTACATTTGCCACAAAAATTTCCCCATATTAACTTACTTGACTTTCTGATATAATTTGTGCATTTTATGTAAGACTCTTTATGTAGCACATAATTGTTGCGGAATTTATGTGGTGAATTTCACATGCTAATGCAAATTTCACACTTACTTAAACTGTTCTATTTGTAACTGTATACTGACAAAGGCTAAATTAAATTACAGGAAAGTCAGTGGACAAGTTCCGCAGTCAAAAAAAAAACAAAAAACCTTTTCACTGCAAAAACTGAGGAGTTTTGGTCGAAAACAATTGTAATTTGACTTTTTATGTTTAATGACTATTATCCATTTTTGAAGAAACTAACTTTGGATTTATGATATTTTCATATCAGACAAAAATATTGGACAAGAACTTCTGAAAAAAAAGGAAAGTAATTTAATGCATCTTTGTGTAATTACCTGTGATATTTCATTGCTGCTAACGTCCAGAATTTCAAGCGAGTATAACTTGGAGAAACCTGTAAACAGATGAAGTAATTCACAATATACAAACATCACAGAAATGTATACTCTATTAAGTTATTCTATGTAACTATTTGCTATAAACTCCCAAAATGTTCCAAAGTTGCAATTGCATAGTAAAAGAGAGGTTAAGCAATAGTAAAATCTGTTCCAGGAAGGGTTATGGAACTGAAACAGGCAAAAAGCCACATCACTAGATGTGAATAGTTCTGAAGAATATTTCAATAAAGTTTTACATGATTCCAGGCAATATTTTTGTAGATACATTTGAAAAATACCAATGTAGCTTTATGATAACAGTTTGACCTTGAGGGGAGGTTTGGGGACAATTTGCTGGGATTTTAGATTACCTCCCAATACATTCCAAAGCCAAAAATCCAAAAGCTCAAAAGTAAAAGCAATATTTGATATTTTAAATCTCTTCTGCATACCAAAGACACTTGATATGACTGGTTTTAAGGTAACCTTAGCATGAGGATGCACCTTTTGATTATATAAACCCAATTCTCACGCTTCAATTGATGTCAAATTTTTCTGTTACCTAGATTTTGATGTGAGGAAAGTGCAAAATTGGTTGATATACTTTCTGAGAAAATCTAATTTAACTACTGAGAGTGTGGAGAAATCTCAATATTAGTCTTCTCTTCCCGTTAGTTTAGGTTCCTCTTTTTCTCTTTCGATGCAAGTCCTTATTACTCAGCTCCTCACCTTGCAGACTCTGCACAGAGTTTCCTGCCAGTTGCAGACACTTGATGTTTCCTAGTTTGGTATGTAGAGCATTCAGACAGCGAAGATTGTTGTAGGAGAGGTTGACATGTGTGAGCTGCAGTAAATGCTGTAACTCTTGAATCTCGTGCAACTTGTTCTGACTTAAGTCCAACTCACACACCCGTGGCAGCAGCTTCTGCAATGTAAATGCAAGATTTAAGAAATGTAATAATAAGAAACCATTTTCCTCTTCTCAAGTCCATATTAGCTTACATTAGATTAGATATATAACTGACTCGAGCAGAGAGACGGTACTGGTTATTCATTGTTGAATAACCAAATTGAATCTGGGTATCCATGTTTTACTTTAAAACTGCATAAAATAATAGTAAAGTAAATGTGGAGGCAGGTCTATACTTGTATGATGTGCTTTATTGTAGTTTTGACAACTTGTTCTTACCACAGACTCGTCTATGTAGGAGATGTCATTACTTTTGAAGCTAGCACGGGTTACTTGATGCCAGGCAGGGGTGGTATCCTCAGACACACTGCCGGCCAGCCACTGACCAAACCCGATGTCTATCAGTAACACTTCCTGCAATGTAAGCAACATGAAACACTAGACAAGAAGTTAAAACACAGACTAAATGAATGTCCCTAAGTAATTCCATTGAAGGAATAACACAAGACTAGCATGAGGTTTTGCAGGGTTTTACAATGAATAGCGATATTAGTAACACCAAGGTGAAGCCTGAGTGTTTCTAATGAGCTATGAGTTATAAAACCCTGCATCACCCCACACTAGGAGTGTGTTATTCCTATTCTAACATGACATTTCATATTTTTCACATTTATTCCTTGTCTTGCTACTGCTTTGATGAATATTTGTAGTGCATATTCTTCCCAATCTGACTTTTAAAGAGCCCACCTATGTAAAACTTGGCCGTGAGGTTATGTTCAATTTTTACCATAGCTCTTGACCAATCAGAATCACCGACACAAGTGTGTCATGTTAGAATGGTATTTAATGTGACATATACATCATAAAACATAAACAACTGACCAAAAGACTGACAAATTATCAGTAACCAGTGATTAAAGTTTTCATTCCCGGACAAAAACCTTTTCACTAGGTGTTATCTGGGAGAATAAACAAACCCAACTGCCTGCATGTTATCTGTGTGACAGTGAAATCTACAAGTGCTTATATTTGGAGTAGTGGGACTAATTAGATATATGCATATTCACAGCAATGTTACAGCTTTCATATGTATATTTAATATGTTGCACTTGCCCTGTAATGTCGGAATGTTTACTTTAGCATTACATAAGACAGGAATGGGTGATTTTGAAAATGTTCTCTGACCTCTTGACGTTGGGCTTTAAGCAGACTACAAACCTAACTGTTTAACTTATTGTTATCCCATTGTGCTGCTTAGATTGCCTTGGGCACTAGCGGTGTCATTTACAATTTTAAGTCACCAATTACTTTAGTGAAGCCTTCCTATAAATAACAAAATATTTAGGCATTATAAATATTTTCTTTATTTCAAACCATTTCAATGCTATAAGCACAAAATTTGTTGTGAGATTTAAGGTATTAAGGGCATGAACCTCCTGGAAAGTGTTGTGTAGCTTAATGACTGACAAAGTAGCAATAGTGCATAAACAACCACTCAGTGCCCGTGAACAGGCTCTGTGTCAGCTGACTGTGTGTTTTGAGTTTCAGAGTAGAAGTGACAGAAGAAAAGGACACAAAAATCGTGCCCTGCAAATGGTATTCAGAAGTGAAGTAACAAGGTAACTCTTAAGGTGTAAAAAGCAGGTTAAAAACATATTTAAAGAAAATACTGCAAATGCAACAGTTTTTGAGTTACAACTGATTTACTCAACAGTGAGAATCTCAAAGTAGCTTTTGTTCAGCTATGCAATCAGTTAAAGGGCTGCAATTTTAATATGATATAGCTCACACAAAAATAGGTGAATAACATATTTAAACAAAATACTCTTAATGCAATAGTTTTCAAGTTACAACTGATTTACTCAATAGTGAGAACCTGAAAGTAGCTATTACTCAGATCTGCAAGGAGCTACAGGTCTGCAATTTTACTATTTTATAGCTGACCCAAAAGTAGGTTAACAAATTTAAACAAAATACTGTAAATGCAATAGTTTTTAAGTTACAACTGATAACATGAACAGTGAAAACCTAAAAGTAGGTATTGCTCAGCTGTGCAATGAGCTACAAGTCTAAAATTTCACTATGTTATAGCTGACACGTATGTCTGTGAACAACATATTTAAACAGAATACTCTAAATGCAATGGTTTTCAAGTTACAACTGATTTACTCAACAGTGAGAGCCTAAAAGTAGCAATTGTTCAGCTATGCCATGACATACAGGTCTCCAATTTCACTATGTTATAGCTGATCCAAAAGTAGGTGAACAATTACACAAAATACTCTAAATGCAATAGTTTTCAAGTTACAACTGATTTACTCAGCAGTGAGAACCTGAAAGTAGCTATTACTCAGCTATGCCATGACATACAAGTCTGCAATTTCACTATGTTATAGCTGACCCAAAAGTTGATCATATTTAAACAAAATACTCTAAATCCAATACATGTAGTTTTCAAGTACAAGCAATTTACTCAACAGTGATAACCTCAAAGTAGCTATTACTTGGCTATGCAATGAGCTACAGGTCTGTAATTTTACTGGGTTATAGCTGACCCAAAAGTAGCTGAATAACATATTTATACAAAAATCTCTAAATCCAATAGTTTTCAAGTTACAAGTGATTTTACTCATTACGGAAGGTACTGAAAAGTCAGAAAGTAGCTATTACTCAATTAGCTATTGGGATAGACTCCCAAGTTACTCACCATGTTGTAGCTATAGAAAATGTAGCTGAATAGCATATTTTAACGAATGCTCTAAATGCAATATTTTTCAAATTATGGGTAATTTAGTGCATGATTTCTTGAATTTAAATGCATTAAAAATTGTTTAAAAAATTCATAAAAAAAAATAATTAAAAAAGATCCAGGCCTGATAATCACAAAAGGGAATCTACCAGAGGTATTGTACATATAAGCAAGATAAGTGAAAAATCTCTGCAATAGTCAATGAGAAAGCAAGTGATTTAGTGCATGATTTCATGAATTTTAATGCATTAAAAATTACTTTAAAAATTCATAAAAAAATTAAGAAAGATCCAGGTCTAATACTCACACAAGGGAATCTACTTGTGACCTAGTACATATATGCAAGATATGACAGAAATAGTCAATGAGAAAATTGTGATAAAGTGTTGAAATTTTCACACTTTTGGTGGGGGTACCGCCCTTGTAATGGCTCTAGCAAACAGACAAATAGACAGATTTGCATGCCTTGAACACTTTTTCATCCTCGATAGACAAGGTATCTTTTTAAAAAACAGCATGTCTCTAGGCCTTGCAGTTTTGGAGGAGAAGTTTTGCACGCGTCCGTGTACGGGGACACCGCACAGTGATGCCTTAATGTCAGCTGACTGACAAGTCAGCTGACATAAAAAGCCATTTTAGGTTGATTGTTGATGCTCAAAACGGGAGACTTATCTACCTGAAAAAGTAGGGGCAACACTATGAGGTACAGATTTTTATCCATTCTCGTCCTATGTTAATGTCATACCTCTTTACCATAAGAAAAGCAAAACACTGACCTTTAGGGCTTTGATTGAGTTGTGCACTTTGAGAGACTTGAGGGATTTCTTCACATGCTCCACCCCAGTTATCTTACTGAGGTTGCAGGTCACCAGCTGCAAGTACCAATTAATGAAACATTATAAAGACTGGAAATGCGTACTGAATGCAAAACTTGTCGCTGCGCATTGTTGCTAGAGTACATTATCATGCGAGGGATCTGATTGTAAAAGTAGTTCCACAGACTGGTTACCGTTAAAGTGTGAAAGACATAATTTTATGGACACCAGTTTTTGGTGTTGTCTTTGGTTCCCGAAAAGTCTGCCAAATGGCTGTAATTTAGCAAAGATATACTTCCTAGAACAACTACATTTACTGGCTGAATTAATAGATGTTTTTGTGTTAAAATCATAGGGGTCTTTATAATAGCAATAAAGGACTATCAGGCTTTGTCCATTATTCTGCCCAGAAGTTTTTGATTTATTCGCCGATAGAATACTCAAACTTCATCCTTTATTGCCACAACAATATGAGCTAAGAATAGTGGGTAAATCGTTTGGCTGTATGGATATCGATATTGAATGTAAAAATATTTCAATATCAGGCGATATCGGGGGTGGGGGTGATATTGTCTACCAAATAGTACAAATTTGGGAAACTGAAAAGGTTTTATTTGAGTATATTCCAAATATTCCAAACCTCTGACAGGAAGCGAAATTTGTCAAACCAAAACATTGCAGTTTTCATAAAACTTCAAAAATATGAGATAAATGTGTACAATTTCTTCAGATTTAGGCTTTATTTCAAATATATGCAGGTAAGTTTACAGTTTTACTTAAAATGGTGATATTGAAATATGTGTTTAGATCTCGATATCGGGAGTCCAGTCCTAAGCAATAAATATCGGCAATGTCGATAAACGATATACCCACTGGCTTAAAAAGTGCAATTTGTCACACAATCAAAAGAAATCATGTGTAACTGGTTTACAACTGCTATATCACCAGCTGTCTATTGTCTGTTTAATTTTAACTCTAGATTTCTCTGCTATTTTTATATGGATTTTAATGTAATAAAGTGAGATAAATTCTCTGATAATCTCTTTTTTATTATGATATTATACAACATATTTGTTTGTTACATATTAGTAAAACATATTTGGCTAAAAATCTTTCATTTTTAATGTCATTTATACACTGTTAGTTGTCCAGTGTTTTTTATAACCAATATTATTTGATGTTATTTCTCTACAGCCAACAGTTGAATGTCCTGCCAGACAGATTCTTGGTAATGGAATTATTTATTTATCTTACACTGTAGACTTACCTTGAGTTTTTGTAGTGACTTAAAGTGCTGCAGGTGGAAGCTGAGTTGATTGTTGACAAGATTACTGGTACCTAGTGGCTCAGTGCTGCCCTCTATGTGCAGGAAATGTAAGCGTGTGAAGAAATCCAGGATGTGACCTATGTCCTGTGTCACATCACCAGTGTCTATAACAAATACACAAAAACAAAATTTGCACATCAGATGTCCCACTGCTTTCAAATTCATAAACAAGTAGGTTCAAGACAGAGACCAAGAAAGCTGAAGATTATCTGATACTTTTCAAATACCCACTGAGGATTTTAAATTACACTTAGTCCCTGTACCAACAAAATCTACAGTACATTCATATTTTATCACAGGAGGCATGAGATAACTAAAGCAGGGGTACAAAATGAACAGAAACAGGACCAACTTGACTTTTTATAAAAACGTAGCTAATCTTAAATAAATTATGAATCTGACTTACTTCAGAGGAAGGTCGAACCACAAGTTTTGTAACAGTACAACAATGAGAAAGCTATTGTAACGGTTTTAATAATCATATAAATACTGCACTATCAAATAAATACTGTTGAATTCTAGTTGAAAATGCATTCCCTGTGACAAAATAGTATGGCGTACTGCACAGTGAGAATTGAAATTACTTTCTTGGTTTTGAATGGGGTTAAAATTAATAGTGTAATCACTGGCCAAAACAAAAACAACCAAACTAAAAGGAAATTAAGTCTATTGTATAAACAACATTGCTTGACTTACCGCAGGTGGGGTGGGGCAGTTGTAGTCGAGCACACAGCGAGTACAGCTGTAGTGGCACAACATGAAACGTCTGCTTGTTCTGAAGTATTAGGTCACCTGATGAAACAACAAAGCAACCAAAAATTCTACAAGAAGGTCAATAGCAGATTACACAAAGGGGATAAAATTGCAACAGATTAACCTAAAAATATGAAAATTTTGTAATTCAATGTAACATGGGGCATTCTCTCGATGGCTAATTTTCATATTCTGTGGTGAAATTCATGTCCAACTCATACAAAAACTAGTTAGTGTTATGTGTGAGAGCCAGCTCCATGTATTATGCATGTGGCCTAGAGGTAAAGCCTGTGGTGACACAGTATAACTAGTGTATGTGCCAGAAAGTAGGGAAATGTAAAATTATAAATACAAAATCAAAAGTTGACAGTTAAACCTGATTTACTGCTAAATTAACAGTGCCAAAAGACTGTGTGGAGGTGAATACTGTCTGACTATACATACCACTATGAAAGAGCTGCTTGGCCAGTTCCTGTGTCACACCATGGATCTCCTAAAACCAATACAATGTAAACACAAACAATATTCAGTTAAGGCACTGATCCCATTCAAGGGTACCACTTTATCAAAGGCTTGACTGATATGCACAAAGCAAGCAGAAATGTATACATTTGCCAAGGCCAAATAAAAATAGAGGATCGCTCGCAAAAAAAAAAGATAATGTTTTTGCATAGCAAAAACAAAGCGTCCCGAAAAGGATATAAAGGTGAGTGCTAAAGTATTAAGAAAATGCTTCGTTTCTAGCCTTATACTGTTGTGGCAACCAAAGTCAGCGCAGTCTGCTCTATCTAGCACGGTTTTCAAGATATAAGCATTTTTGTGTTTTGCAAAAAATAAAAAAAATTTAAAATGTCCGCTATATTTGGCGAGACAAAAATATTTTGAAAATTGGCATGGCTACTCTGCAGAGATACCCAGCAGGTCCAAAATTTTGTTGAGTTCGCTCCATATAGCATAGTTTTCGAGATATAAGCATTTTTGTGTTTTGCAAAAACTTTGAAAATTCAAAATGGCCACCATTTTTGGGGAGACAAAAATTTTTGTCAAGACCACTGCCGCGGTGTGTATCTCCCGCCGAGCATTAAAGAAGAAGAAAAAGCTTTTCCGAGATATTCACAATTTTTCATTTTCGTGTGTGAAAGCTCTTCCAAAAGTAGGTGAATGAGTTATTTGAGAAAAATTGGCTATCTGCAATACTATTAAGAGATAATTCACATTTACTCATTTTGAGTAGGTGAATAATTATCTATGGGTCTGAAACTTCACCAAGTGAAAGCTCTCCCAAAAGTAGGTGAATGAGTTATTTGAGAAAAATTGGCTATCTGCAATACTTTTAGAGATAATTCGCATTTACTCATTTTGAGTAGGTGAGTAATTAGCTACGGGTCTGAAACTTTACCATGTGAAAGCTCTCCCACAAGTAGATGAATGAGTATTTGATAAAAATTGGGTATCCGCAATACTTTTACAGATAATTAGCATTTACTCATTTTGAGTAGGTGAATAAATAGCTATGGGTCTGAAACTTCACAGAGTGAAAGCTCTCCCAAAAGTAGGTGAATGAGTTATTTGAGAAAAATTGGCTATCTGCAATACTTTTAGAGATAATTCACATTTACTCATTTTGAGTAGGTGAATAATTAGCTATGGGTCTGAAACTTCACCAAGTGAAAGCTCTGCCAAAAGTAGGTGAATGAGTTATTTGATAAAAATTGGCTATCTGCAATACTTTTAGAGATAATTCGCATTTACTCATTTTGAGTAGGTGAGTAATTAGCTATGGGTCTGAAACTTTACCAAGTGAAAGCTCTCCCAAAAGTAGGTGAATGAGTTATTTGAGAAAAATTGGCTATCTGCAATACTTTTAGAGATAATTCGCATTTACTCATTTTGAGTAGGTGAGTAATTAGCTATGGGTCTGAAACTTCACCAAGTGAAAGCTCTCCCAAAAGTAGGTGAATGAGTTATTTGAGAAAAATTGGCTATCTGCAATATTTTTAGAGATAATTCGCATTTACTCATTTTGAGTAGATGAGTAATTATCTATGGGTCTGAAACTTCACAGAGTGAAAGCTCTCCCAAAAGTAGGTGAATGAGTTATTTGAGAAAAATTGGCTATCTGCAATACTTTTAGAGATAATTCGCATTTACTCATTTTGAGTAGGTGAGTAATTAGCTATGGGTCTGAAACTTCACCAAGTGAAAGCTCTCCCAAAAGTAGGTGAATGATTAATTTGACAAAAATTGGCTATCTGCAATACTTTTAGAGATAATTCGCATTTACTCATTTTGAGTAGGTGAGTAATTAGCCATGGGTCTGAAACTTTACCAAGTGAAAGCTCTCCCAAAAGTAGGTGAATGAGTTATTTGAGAAAAATTGGCTATCTGCAATACTTTTAGAGATAATTCGCATTTACTCATTTTGAGTAGGTGAGTAATTAGCTATGGGTCTGAAACTTCACCAAGTGAAAGCTCTCCCAAAAGTAGGTGAATGATTTATTTGAGAAAAATTGGCTATCTGCAATACTTTTAGAGATAATTCGCATTTACTCATTTTGAGTAGGTGAGTAATTAGCTATGGGTCTGAAACTTCACCATGTGAAAGCTCTCCCACAAGTAGATGAATGAGTTATTTGATAAAAATTGGCTATCTGCAATACTTTTACAGATAATTAGCATTTACTCATTTTGAGTAGGTAAATAATTAGCTATGGGTCTGAAACTTCACCATGTGAAAGCTCTCCCAAAAGTAGGTGAATGAGTTATTTGAGAAAAATTGGCTATCTGCAATACTTTGAGATAATTCACATTTACTCATTTTGAGTAGGTGAGTAATTAGCTATGGGTCTGAAACTTCACCATGTGAAAGCTCTTCCAAAAGTAGGTGAATGATTTATTTGAGAAAAATTGGCTATCTGCAATACTTTTAAGAGATAATTCGCATTTACTCATTTTGAGTAGGTGAGTAATCATCTACGGGTCTGAAACTTCACCATGTGAAAGCTCTCCCAAAAGTACATGAATGAGTTATTTGATAAAAATTGGGTATCCGCAATAGTTTTTGAGATAATTAGCATTTACTCATTTTGAGAAGGTGAGTAATTAGCTACGGGTCTGAAACTTCACCAAGTGAAAGCTCTTCCAAAAGTAGGTGAATGAGTTATTTGAGAAAAATTGGCCATCTGCAATACTTTTAGAGGTAATTCGCATTTACTCTTTTTGAGTAGGTGAGCAATTAGCTATGGGTCTGAAACTTCACCAAGTGAAAGCTCTTTGGGATAGCTGCTCTGCAGAGATACCCTGAAGATCAAAAATTTCGTCGAAATCGCTCTATGTAGCACGGTTTTCGAAATATTAGCATTTTTGTGTTTTGCAATTTTTGCGCAAAAATTCGAAAATTCAAAATGGCCGCCATTTTTTGCGAGAAATTTTTTGTTTGAAAATTGGCATGGCTACTCTGCAGAGATACCCTGTGGGTCAAAAATTTCGTCGAAATCGCTCTATCTAGCAGGGTTTTCGAGATATAAGCATTTTTATGTTTTGCAATTTTTGCGAAAAATTCGAAAATTCAAAATGGCCGCCATTTTTGGCGAGAGAAATTTTTTTTGAAAATTGGCATGGCTACTCTGCAGATATACCCTGTGGGTCAAAAATTTCGTCGAAATCGCTCTATCTTGCAGGGTTTTCGAGATATAAGCATTTTTATGTTTTGCAATTTTTGCGAAAAATTCGAAAATTGAAAATGGCCGCCATTTTTGGCGAGACAAAAATTTTTTCAAAATTGGGATAACTACTCTGCAGAGATACCCTGTGGGTCAAAAATTTCGTCGAAATCGCTCTATCTAGCACGGTTTTCAAGATATAATCATTTTTGTGTTTTGCAATTTTTGCGAAAATTTCGAAAATTCAAAATGGCCGCCATTTTGGGCGAGAGAAAAATTTTTTGAAAATTGGGAAAACTACTCCACACAGATACCCTGCGGGTCAAAGATTTCGTCAAAATCGCTCTATCTAGCACGGTTTTCGAGATATAAGCATTTTTGTGTTTTCCTTATTTGGAAAATTTCGTAATGATTAATTAATCATTAATTACTCGGCAATTTCTTGACCAATCAATGCCAAAAACTAATGATTTCCAAATTTTAATAGAATGAATGTATTTGCCAAGTTTCAGGTGAATTGATAAAATTCCTTTCAAGTTATCATTCGGACAAGCTTCCCCATCGAAAAAAGACATTTTTGGTCATGTGACCTCTCTGATTGGTTGAAATGTCACTGCAGTATATTCAAAAAAATTCCCCAAGGCTACTGCCTAAACCTGCCAAATTTGAAAAGAATCCGCCTAACGGTTACAGAGTTATAAGGAAAACAAAATGCGGAGCCGGCGGAGCCTAAAGCTCTCCCATACACAAACAAGCGTCCCTTGCGGGACGCCTAAATAGGGAACATCACATATAAAGAGGTAATAAGCTACTCATTGACTAACCAGTAATGAGCCATTTATGACTCATTTTATCTTAATATCAACTGGGACTGCGATTTTAATATGGTTAGTTCATACGCCAAATTTCGAAGGCCCATCTTAAACATATAGTTTCTGAGAAAATTGGTCACAAGGAAATGAAGGTATATAAAAGTTTTTTTGAGCCATGTGACCTTTTGAAAAGTCAAAGGTTAAATGATGGAATCTAGAAAAAATCTTGAACACCCCCAAAATACATGTTGAAAATTTGACATGATTGAACTTTATTAGTTATTTGCCGAGATGAGAAAAAAGCACTTACATATTCCCTGAAGTGCAGAAAAGCTGACAGACATGATGGCACATTGACAAAATTCCTTAGTAAAGTCTGTAGATAGATCTCCAACTGTTTCTGACGCTTCTTTATAAAGCTCTCTGACTGATTACCAAAATACTTCTTTGGAGGAAGCAGATTTCTGTCTAATTTATACTCAGATACAAGCTAAAAATAGAGATGTTACATGACATTCAATTTCTGCATACTTTCAGCTCTATGTATTTGGAATTTTGGATGTTACAAAAGTGCATTATATGCATATAACTGATACCAAAATAGCTTTATAATATCACCAGAACATCAATGACATGGCCATTAACTACTTATAGCTGAAAAATTAAATTGAATTGCTTTGACAATACTTTTCTTCATACAAAAGCTTTAATATTCAATGGTTTATAAAACAAGACTTATGACAACTCTAATGAAGCTTATCAGCACGCTAGTGTGGGCTTGAAATATTTACAATTCTTAAATATAACTTCTCCCATACCTTATCATGTAAGTCATGAAATTCACTGTAGCGGTGTGTTACAGTCCATTCAGTATGACCCAAGTGAATTCTTACTTCATACACCTGCACAAAAGATGTACACAAAATGCATTGCATTGAGTAAAACGGTATATTTGTGAAATATTACTTAGTTTGAATAAGCATACAATCATGACCAACAAGAGTAGATTCTTTACATAAAAAGATATTTTTATCACTGGTTGAAATTTCCAATACTATCAATGTTACTTGATAGTTTGAAGGGAATATTTCCAGATATACAATGACATCAAATTACTGCTTTTTAGCTTGTTACTTACCACACAGATAAAATGGGCACACACAGGACAAGAACAATAAATTCAAAGTTGTCCATCAATAGCACTAATGCAAAACCATATGTTGCTAAGTTGTATGGTGATTGGTCATATGCGGATTTCAAGAACAAAGTGCATTGATGCAAACTGTATCCACCAGAAAGACAACTCACCAAAGTCAATCAACCATCTCTAAACCTTAAGGAAAATCTGATCACATTGCAAACCTCTAGGACCCCCCCACCCCCACCCCCCAACAATACACACAATGGTTGTGTTTGCAGGATCTAGATCACTGCTAACGCACCCAAATTTCCATCACTTCTTCCTCAGCTCATTTCGGACATGTCGAAATGTAACAATTATCGAGTTATTCTGCCCACAAACAGAGCTGTTTCACAGTGCAAACTTATGCCAAGTCCAATAATTTTGATCCTGCAAGTAATCCTTGGCCCATTCCTGACTACTCAAAAAATTTCCTTAAAAGCTACTTACTTCACAATGCCTTGGGTATGGACCTGTTTAGTACACTGTAAAAGGTACTGATATTGAGTGCATAACCATTAAGTACATACTGCTTACTGCCTTGGGTACCAAGAAATTGGGTATATTGTAAAAAAACAAGACCACTGCCGCAGTGTGTATGTCCCGCCAAGCATTAAAGGGGAGGAAATACCTTTTCCGAGATATTCACAATTTTTCATTTTTCCGCTAAAATCCAAGATGACATTTTTCCCCTAGGCACAGAATACTGTTGTACTACCCTGTGGGTCAAAAATTCGCTCGAAATCGCTCTGTCTGTTACCATTTTGAAGATATTTTCAATGTTTATTTTCTGCTAAAATCCATGATAGCCGCCAAAAGTGGCGAAAATTGAAATTTTTCCCTTTTGCATAGTATACTCATGTACTACCCTGTGGGTCCAAATTCACTCGAAATCGCTCTATCTCTTACGGTTTTCGAGATATTAAGACTTTTTCATTTTCCGCAAAAATCAAAGTAGCTATTACTCAGTTAGCTACGGACCTACAGGTCTCAAAATTTGCCATTACACAATACATCAAAAAGTAGGTGAACAACATATTTGACAAAAATCCTTTAAATTCAACAGTTTTGCTGTGATAAGCGATTTACTCAATGGAAAACCATGAAAGTAGCTATTACTCAGTTAGCTATGGACCTACAGCTCTGAAACTTTGCCATGACACAGAACATTAAAAGGTACATGAACAACATATTTCACAAAAATCCTGTAAATTTAATAATTTTGATGTTATAAGTGATTTACTCAATGGAGAACCATCAAAGTAGCTATTACTCAGTTAGTTATGGACTTACAGGTCTCAAAATTTGCCATTACACAGTACATAAAAAAGTAGCTAAACAACATATCTGAGAAAAATCCTTTAAATTCAACAGTTTTGCTGTTATAAGTGATTTACTCAATGGAGAACCATTAAAGTAACTATTACTCGGTTAGCTATGGACCTACAGCTCTCAAAATTTGCCATTTCACAGTACATCAAAAAGTAGGTGAAGAACATATTTGACAAAAATCCTCTAAATTCAACCGTTTTGCTGTTAAAGGTGATTTACTCAACAGAAACCCTCAAAGTAGCTATTACTCAGGTAGCTATAGAGATACGGCTGTGAAAATTTCCCATGACACAGTACATCAAATAGTAAGTGAACAACATATTTGACAATAATTCTCTAAATTTAATAGTTTTGGAGTTATAAGTGATTTACTCATTGTTGAAATTCAAAGTAGCCATTACTCAGTTAGCTATGGAGATACAGCTCTGAAACTTTTCCACGACACAGAACATTAAAAAGTAACTGATTAACATGTATATGACAATAATTCCCTAAATTCAATAGTTTTGGAGGTATAAGTGATTTATTCAATGTTGAAATTAAGAAATTTCAAAGTAGCTATTACTCAGCTATGGACTTACAGCTCTGAAAATTCACCACGACACAGTACATCAAAAAGTAGATAAACAACATATTGGACAAAAATCCTCTATATTCCATAGTTTTTGAGTTATAAGTGACTTGCTGAATGGTCAAATGTTAAACTTAGTGTAGCTATTACTCAGCTAGCTATGGTGCTATACCTTGGAAACCTCACCATGATATAGTACATGAAAGAGTTGTTCAACAACAGATTTGAGACCAATATTGTAAGTAACAGTTACAAAGATAAAAGCAACTTACTCATTTTGGTCATTGTTAAAAACAGTAAATAGCTATTACTCACTTAGCTATCAAGATAGACCCCTAAAAATGGTACCATCTTGTAGGTATGGAGAAAGTAGCTGAACAACATATTTTACAGAAATGCTCTAAATGCAGTAAGCACTTTACTGAAAGTAGCCACCATTGCTATTACTCACTTAGCTATGGACCTAGGTTTGAAAAAAACAGCATCAAATGAAAAAACATAAGCAATAAGGTCATAAAACATTGAAAAGGCCAAGGAGAAACTGGTGAGGATACCTGCAACACTTTTCTTTGGACAGACCTTTAGGCCTTACATTCTGCTATTTGCAGAGATTTGGCAAGGCTCTGGCGGCCATGTTGTTTTTCAAAATAGGCCCAAAATCAATACCAAGCAGGCTATTTTTAGGCTGTATAAAAGTGCAACTACACACTTATGGCAGCCATCTAAATCAACGAAAAAAAAAACCCATGGCAGAACACCTGAAAAAAAACCATGGCAGCCATCTTGTTAACACCCGTGGTGGCCATCTTGTTTTTCCGAATCGGCCGAAAAAGATTCCCAGGCAAGTTTTTCCAATGATGAATTTATCCTGCAAATTTGGAAGCTCTAGCTATAATATTTTAAGAGATAGAAAGGCTTTTGTAAAAACGTGACGAACGGACGCACTCACGTACGGATGCACGGACAGAGGGCATTTTATCATCTCCCGTACCAGGCCTATCGGCCGGCGGGAGATAAAAATTGGGGGACAAGGGGAGATTGAGGCACTGCTCAGAAAACTGATGGAAGATCTCCCCCAATGTTTTAACGGTGTTTCGACTGAATGCGCCTCTCTCTTCACTTGTTCTAAAATTTGGAGTCCTTGGGTACACTAGCAGTGATAAAGATCTTGTGTACACAGCCGCTGGCTATGCTAGCAATGATGGTGGCTTTCTGACAGTGAATATCCGCCTACCAGTGAACGCCCGCCTTATGTTTCTTTGCTAGAGGTCAGGGACAAGTGCTTCTATATATCTATAAAATGGGTGTTCACTGGTATTTCAGGTTTGCGGTAAAAATGGTCGATAATAGAGATAAAACGTTATAATAGAAAACTTAGTAAGAAATATTGGACAGTATCCACCAAGTATTTATCTTAGTGCATGTCATTTGACAATCTGGTCATAGAAGAATAGAGTACAAAGCTGTTAATGTAATTTAAATTCATAATATTAATCACCACAGAATGCCACGGAATGCCACTATTAATCTTGGGTGCACAACCATTGGAAACATAGTGCCTACTGAGTACAGTTCACTGCCTTGGGTACAGGGAAGTTGGGTAGCTGTTGGGTATGCCAGCAGTGACTTAAATCGTAGTGTGATATCATTTGTGTGCACAGCCATTGGTAGCTGTGATATTTTCGTGTCATTAGAGTTTTTGTGGTATTGCGATTACTTCGGTATTTAACCTAGGATTTAATAGTATCACTGCCGAATGTTATATTTCTTATGAACAGTGTGTTTTCAACGTTATTTTAATCCATATTTGGGCATAAATTAAAGTAAAATGGATCTGCATTGGAAGTTGTCAGAAATTACAAGTACATAAAATGTTTACTACCACGAAAACATCAAGGCTCTGTATCCAGATGTTTCGACCTTCGAAATGTTTTGACCGTCTTCTTCAAAGACGGTTCGAGCCCCTATTTTCACCCAACAGGTAGATGTTTTGATCCTATTTGCAGATTTTATTCTTAATAATATTGCTAGGGAGCCTCTCGGAGGTCTGTCTCCTCATATAAACTAGAAAGAGGACGCCCTGTTGATAGTAGCTGCGACATATGAATAGAAACAGGATAGCATAGAAGAACACACATTATCATGTGTAATGTCCACCCCATGAACCTTTTGCAAAAATTGTACAGTAGTCTTACAAGACCCTGTTTCATTTGTAAATTATATCAATGATGCTTAAATATTTATTAGTATACATGTAAATTATTTCAGCCTCATGTCTTTTTGCATTGGTTGGGTCAAACATTTCAACAAAATCACTATATCTTGCACGGTTAAGCCCCTGTTCCACCAAAAGATTAAGCCCCGATCCTGTCGGCGACCCTTAATCGTGGACAGTCGGTGGGAAAATAACAAAAATGGGCGGGAATACTGGGTCGGTACTCAAGTCTGGGATTAAGAACAGATCGTCCCCAGGACGCCTCAGGACGCCTCAGGCGGCCGCAGACAGTCCCCGACTGGTCTGGGACTAAGAACCGACTAAGCCAGTTTTCAGGTCGGTTTCAACCACGATCCTGTCGTACACATACCGACTGGGTCCCAGGACGCCTCAGGCCTCCTGGGACTAAGAGCCGACTAACCCACGATTAACTACCGGCGTCCTCAGGCCTCCTCAGTCTTCCCCAGACCAGGATCCCCGATTCTTGTTTTCCAAAGTTGCTGGATTTTCTGGGTATATATATATAAAATTCGCGATCTAATCATCATTGCTTTTCTAGGAACACAGCAGGATGCCACCTTTTAATGGAAGACAGATTCAACAACAACTTAGGGCTTTTTTGGTTTTTATTCAGTTACAAATAATCATGTATTTCCATTTTTTACGTCGACCACAGCAACCACCACCAGCACCACCAGCACCCATACAGAGACCTAGAAGAAGGCACAACATGTGGGTCAGGCCATGGCTGCTACAGAGAGAGGAGAGGGGGGCCTACCACAACATTATGGCTGATCTTTATGCCACAGATATTCCAGGATTCACCAACTACATGAGGATGACCCCAGAATTTTTTGAAATTATTAAGACCAGACTGGAACCACACCTAGCCAGGCAGGCCACCAACTACAGAGCACCAATCAGTGTTGGTGAGAAGTTAGCCCTCACCATCAGATATCTGGCCACAGGAGAGTCCTACACATCATTGTCCTGTCAGTTCAGGGTTGGAAGATCCACCATCTCCAAGTTTATACCAGAGGTCTGCAGGGCCATCCAGGATGAGTTCACCAGGGAGCACCTGATGTGTCCTACAACCCCAGATGAGTGGAAAGAACTGGAGAGGGAGTTCAGGATCAGATGGAATGTTCCACATGCCCTGGGAGCTCTGGATGGGAAGCATGTGGCCCTGAAGAAGCCCAAGAACACTGGAGCCCTCTACCACAACTACAAGGGATTCTTTTCCATTGTGATGTTGGCCCTGGTAGATGGACAGTACAAGTTTAGATGGGTGGATGTGGGTACTGAAGGATCCTGCTCGGATGGCCAGATATTTAATGCCTCTCAGCTGAAGAGGAGGATTGAGGATGGCAGGATAGGCTTCCCTGACCCAGCTCCTATAACACAGGGTGGGAGAGATGTCCCCTACTTCATCCTGGCAGATGATGCTTTTGCCCTGAAGAGCTGGCTCATGAAACCCTATGGCAGAAGGATGTTAACCAGAGAGGAAAGGATTGCCAATTACAGAATTTCAAGGGGCAGAAGAGTGGTGGAGAACGCTTTTGGCATCCTTGTGTCAAGATTCAGGGTGATAAGGACAACCATTGAACTACCCCCATCAACAGTCAGGGAAGTGGTCTTGACCTGTGTTGTTCTACACAACATACTGAGAAGCCAGTATCAAGGTCAACCTGGTGGTCAGCAGCCTGGGGAGGACGATGATGATGATGTACCTGATGATTGTGGATTGATTGGGGGTGCTGCTGGTGGTGGCCAAGACAGAAACCCTGCTAGAGAAGCCAAAAGACAGAGGGAGTACCTGAAGGACTACTTCAACAATGAGGGAGCAGTGGCCTGGCAAGATGGCAGAATATAAGTCCTGCTGCAGTAACCAGTCCTTTTCAGGACTAACTACAACAGTCCTTTTCAGGACTACCAATTATTCCAAAAACAATTAATCAGCTATGTTTGCTACAGACGGACAAACCCCATGCCAAACTTAACTTGTTGAGACGGACAAACAGACAAACCCCATGCCAAACATAACTTGTTGAGACGGACAAACAGACAAACCCCATGCCAAACATAACTTGTTCAGACGGACAAACAGACAAACCCCATGCCAAACATAACTTGTTCAGACGGACAAACAGACAAACCCCATGCCAAACATAACTTATTCAGACAGACAAACAGACAGACACAACTTTCTCACCCAACAATCATACAAACCCACTGTTAAACAAAAGCCAAACACAAAGTCACACATTATATCCAAAATTAAATTATTTTTTTATATATTTTCAAATCCACATCATAATTTCACCAATTCTTTTTGTTCATGGCTTTGAAATTTATTTGTAGCAGAAAGGTTTTCATGGAAATCTTCAATTTTAAATCTTCACTTCTAATCACAAAAATTTGGAAATTATACCCATGGAACTAGTTTTGCTTTCAATAATGGGGGATTGTGTTTGCAAAATAGTTTGTCAGTTTGTTGGCATGGGTTCTATTTACTTTTGGGTTTGTGTGTTTGTTGCTTGGTGGTTACTGGGGTTGGGTTTATTTTTGGTAGTTGGGTGTTAGGTTTGGTACTGGGTTTGTTATTTGGGGGTTATGTTTGGTGTTGGGTTTGTCTGTTTGTGGGTTGGTAAGTATGTGATAATGCCTTTTAAATCTAGGGAAGGTGTAAGTGTTGGACTTTTGTATTAAAGATTTTAAACTATCCCATGGATTTTAATCTAAAAATGGGCTGATTAATGGCCATATTGGGAGTTACTTTTTATTTTTTTTTATGTGGCCTTTTTTGTTATGTGTGGTACCATGGGTTATTTGTTTCATGTTTGGGGTGGTGTAGGTGTTGGACTTGAACTTTTTTTTTCTTGTGATAAGTATTTGTACTGAACTTTTTTGTTTTGGGAGGGGAATTGGAAAAACACGTAGCTGAATAATTGTTTTTGGAAGATTTGGTGGCCCTGAAAAGGGCCTGGCAGGTCAAAGACCCGCCCTGACTGGATGGCTACTGAGGAGGCTGCTGCTGCTGTTGAGGCGGTGCTGAAGTGGTGATAGTAAAGAGCTGCTGCTGCGGTTGTTGCTGCTGCTGCTGCTGAGGCTGCTCGACGATCTGTGTTGATGTCAGATCTGGTAGCTGGCTTAAGATTCCACTCAGATTGTGTCTGCTCCCTTCGTCCTGTACAGTTAGGACAGATGTCGGGTTGCTGAAGCCAATGGGGCTTGGTGTATAGTACACAAAACTGCTGCTAGCTGCTGCTTGAGTGGAACTAGACGCCTGTGGAGTGGTTGTTGGCAGTAGGCCGACCCTCTGGGACTCCGTGGTAACAGTGGCTGATCTTCTGGGCAATGGCTGACGTCTGCGGTTACTCTTAATAGTTTCGATGTCTCTAAAAATCTTGCCCTTTAATTCTTCAAATTCTTCTTGAGTCATCTTCTCGGCCTCTGATGCCACGTAGTCAAAGAAGGGCTGCCTGTCTGACTTCTGATGCAGAAAACCAGAGATAAGTGTCCTCATCTGCTCAAAGTGTTCGAGAATCTTGGAGTCTGTAGTTGAAACGGGCGTTGATGTAATGATGGACTGACTCCTCTCCCTCAGGACACTGGACTTGAGGTGTTCTGTATCAGTAGTTGAGCCACGTGATTCGTCCTGCCTGCTGGTATTTGGACTGGCCTCAAAACCTGAACTTCTATTGGCCCCCTTTCTTCTGATGTGGGTTTTAAGAAAACCCATCTGTTGGTACACCCAGGACTGTCTCTTGGTCATCTCCCTCGGGGCTTGGCCAGATTGGAGCTTAGACAGCTTCCCATAACGGGTTCGCTGGGACTCGAACCATCTTCTCACATCAAAGGGCTGGAGCTTGAGTTCTGCAGATATTTCTGCCCAGAGAGCCTCTCTTCTGGTCCTGTCGTGGAAACGTGAATGTTCCTTGTCATACAGTTCAGAGTGCAGCTTTACAAATTCCACAATGGAAACTTCCTCACTGTCTGTAAAAGTGGCACACACCCTGGCTCTCTTGGCTGAAGAATGGCACTCCGGATCTTCCTCACACCTCTCTTCTTCTTCTGCCACAGCTTCCCCAATAGCTGGATCTTCCTGAATCTCCTCCTCCTCTCTCCTCTCACTTCCTTCTTCTGTAATAACTTCACTCCTCTCCTCTACTTGACTTTCCTTCTCCCTCTCATCCATCTTTTTCCTTCCTCTCTTCCCTCCTTTCTCTTTCCTCATAATCCAGTCGACAAAATAATAAAAAAATAGTAAAATGTGTCTCCTAACTGTGAAATTTGCCCTAAGCTCAAGTATATAAAATATAAAATAAAAACTGAAAACCCCTACAAATCAGTGACACACGTCTCTCAGTAGCCAGTCAGTAACAACGAGAATGTGTGCGCGGTCGCTTATATAGTCCCAGACCTGCTCATTGCCTCGTTTTAATTTCCAACGCGCGGAAAACAGTCGGTTCTTAATCGGTTGTTAGTCCCAGGCCACCTGGGGCGTCTTCAGGCCGCCGCAGACTGAAAATGCGTGGTCCCAGGCGTCCTGGGGAGGCCGGTTTGGATCGGTTAGGGTCGGTTACCCTTAGTCGGTTCTTAGTCCCAGACCTTGATTTTTGGGTCCCAGGACACCGCAGACGGTCTGAGGCTTCCGGGGACTAATGCAACCGACCCACTTTCAGACGCATGAAATTCATACGGATCATATTTGAGTCTGGGATTAACAACCGGCCTCCTGGGACTAAGCTAGGGAGGTCTGGGACTAAGGGTCGCAGGCGGCCTGGGACAACAACCGACTCTGTAAATTTGGGTCTGAGGAGGCCTGAGGACGCCTGGGACTGGACATTTTGTTGACGGCGGGAAATATGAATCGGTTGTAGTCGTGTGAAATATCAAACATGTTTGATTTCTCACACGGCCCCAACCGACCACAACCGACCCTTACAAGACGCCTGGGACTAAGCAAATATTTCAAACCGACCCCCCAAAACCCTTAATCGGGAGCCTTAGTCGTGTGGTGGAACACCCACATAATAAGGAGATAGAAGCAAATTTCTGTTTTTCAAATTTTGGCAAAAATTTGAAAATTCAAAATGGCCGCCATTTATGGGAAGAGGAAATTTTTTTGAAAATTGCCAAGAGTACATTGCTTGGATACCCAGTGGTTCGAAAATTTCGACGAAATCGCTCTACCTCGCACGGTTAAGGAGATAGAAACAAATTTGTTTTTTTCCCATTTTTGACAAAAATACGAAAATTCAAAATGGCCGCCATATGTGGGAAGAGGAAAATTTTTTGAAAATAGCCAAGAGTACATTACTCGGATACCCTTTGGGTCGAAAATTTCGACGAAATCGCTCTATCTCGCACGATTAAGGAGATAGAAGCAAATTTGTGTTTTGCCATTTTGGGCAAAAATTTGAAAATTCAAAATGGCCGCCATTTTTGGGGAGGGGAAAATTTTTTGAAAAGTGCCAAGAGTACATTGTTTAGATACCCTGTGGGTCGAACATTTCGACGAAATCGCTCTATCTCGCACTGTTTAGGAGATAGAAGGAAATTTGTGTTTGGCCATTTTTTTTTTCTACTACCCCCAACCGATGTCCTCACCAAGTATCAGCTTCCTGCACCTTACAGTTTCCGAAATATAGCCCAGACAAGATTTTATAGGTTAAGGTCACTACAGCAAGGGTCAAAGGTCAAATCAAGGTCACACTATGACGTTGCACATCTACACTCCCTAACCAATGTCCATACCAAGTATCAACTTCCTGCACCTTACAGTTGCTGAGATATAGCCCGGGCAAGATTTTATAGGTCAAGGTCACTACGGCAAGGTCAAAGGTCAAATCAAGGTCAGACCATGATGTTGCACACCTACAACTCCTAACCAATGTTCCTACCAAGTATCAACTTCCTACACCTTACGGTTTCCGAGATATAGCCCGGACAAGATCTTATAGGTCAAGGTCACTACAGCAAGGTCAAAGGTCAAATCAAGGTCAGACCATGACGTTGCACACCTACACCCCCTAACCAATGTCCCTGCCAAGTATGAACTTCCTACACCTTACGGCTTCTGAGATACAGCCCGGACAAACTATTTCCCGCCGCCCGCCCATCCGGACACCATGGGTGAAAACAATACCCCAACAGCCCTTAAGGGCTGTGGGGTAAAAAGGCATAGTAAAATGTGAGCCTTTAGAAAGGCAAGAAGTTTATGACACAATGCTTTGAACACATCTATCTGGTAAATCTGACCAGCTATCTAGACTCTTCACATAAGGTTTCCCAATACCTCTGAATACATTGTAAATCTCTAAAAGCAAGAATAAAATAGATATAAGGCAAAAACACAAAATCGGCTATTTGATGAATCCAGTTTGGTCCATAAAAGGGGTGGGGGGGCAGGGGGTAAATCTGACCAACTATCTAGACTCTTCACATAAGGTTTCCCAACACCTCTCAATACATTCTAAAACTCTAAAAGAGATAAAAGGCAAAAACACAAAATCGGCTATTTTATGACCCCAGTTTGACCCATAAGGGGGGGATCCGGGGGTAAATCTGACCAGCTATCTAGACTCTTCACATAAGGTTTCCCAATACCTCTTAATACATTCTAAAACTCTAAAAGCAAGAATAAAGGAGATAAGAGGCAAAAACACAAAATCGGCTATTTTATGACCCCAGTTTGACCCATAAGGGGGGTCCGGGGGTAAATCTGACCAGCTATCTAGACTCTTCACATATGGTTTCCCAATACCTCTTAATACATTCTAAAGCTCTAAAAGCAAGAATAAAGGAGATAAAAGGCAAAAACACATAATCGACTATTTTATGACCCCAGTTTGACCCATAAGGGGGGATGCGGGGGTAAATCTGACTGGCTATCTAGACTCATCACATAAGGTTTCCCAATACTTCTTAATACATTCTAAAACTGTAAAAGCAAGAATAAAGGAGATATAAGGCAAAAACACAAAATCGGCTATTTTATGACCCCAGTTTGACCCATAAGGGAGGGTCCGGGGTAAATCTGACCAGCTATCTAGACTCTTCACATATGGTTTCCCAATACCTCTTAATACATTCTAAAGCTCTAAAAGCAAGAATAAAGGCGATAAAAGGCAAAAACACAAAATCGGCTATTTTATGACCCCAGTTTGACCCATAAGGGAGGGTTTGGGGATAAATATGACTGGCTATCTAGACTCTTCACATATGGTTTCCCAATACCTCTTAATACATTCTCAAGCTCTAGAAGCAAGAATAAAGGAGATATAAGGGGAAAAGATGAAATTGGCTATTTTATGACCCCAGTTTGACCCCTACAGGGGGGTCGGGGGGAAAATTTGACTTGCTTTCTATACTCTCCACATATGGTTTCCTACTACCTCCCAATACATTTTATGGCTCTAAATGCAATACTTAAGAAGATAATAGGGGGGTTCACATGAATTTTAAGCTTTCTGATTGGTACCTGTGAGAAAATCACTCATAAATCGGTCAATTTTCATCGGATTGCTCCCAAAATCTAATCAGCTCATGTTTTTGATAGTTAAACATGTGTTTGAAGTTACAAGCCTCTGCGGTCAGTAGATTTTCCTGAACTGCGATGACGGGCGGGTGTACCCGAAAAAACTATTTTTTGGATCATGTGACCTTGATAATGATCAAAAGTCAAATGTAAGCATGTGGAAAAATTTTCCCACACCTAAGGTATATAACTGCCAAATATGGTTAAAAAGCTTGCAATAATAAGGGAGATATTCAAGGGAGACCATAATGCGGCGGCGAGGAAACTGACGCAAAACCAAATAAGCGCCCTTTCAGGGATGCTTAATTACAACTGTATAAAATAAAATATACAAATTTGAAAAAGTGAGGAGACAGAACTCTGTGTGACATCTGAAAAAAAAGAGGGTCGAAGGTCGAAATGTCAGGTACATGGGTGTCAATAATGTTAGACAAGTGGTCATTATATTGTATTATTTTATGTAATTTAATTAAATTATTAAGAAATACAATAACTGAACTCTGGTTTATATGTATCAGTGTATATGTATCGCATAAAATGGGTTTAGCTACCTGTTTTGTATCAATGTCTAACATTAATGAAGTCTAACATTAATATGATACTGCTTGGCACCATATAATGGCACAATCCTTAAATTGGCACAAAACGGAAGTTAAAATATTAAGTAACACTTGTATTTTATCGCCCACACTCGCGCATTTTCGCTTAACAAATGGTAGAGGATATTTACCCAATGGCTGTGTACGCTAGATCAGTTTCACTGCTAGCGTACCCAACGGTTGTGTACGCTAGATCTATTTCACTGCTAGCGTACCCAACGGTTGTGTATGCAAGATCTATTTCACTGTTAGCATACCCAACAGCTGTGTACATACACTAATGGCATCCCCAACTATCCTGCACTCAAATTAGTGAACTTATGTTCCCAATGGTGATGCACCCTAGATCAATATCACTGTTAGTGAACCCAGCAGTTGTGTAGGCAAGATGTATTTCACTGCTAGTGTACCCAACTGCTGTGTATGTATACTAACGGCATACCCAACTATCCTGTATCCAGTTAAAGCACTAAGTTCTATTTTCCCAATGGTTATGTACCCTAGATTTATATCATTGTTTTGTTTTTTTGTGTACCCATAAGCTGTGTAAGGTACTGGGCTACTGGCATACCCAAATACCCTGTACCCAAGGCTGTAAACTCTGTGTTCCCAATGATTGTGCACCCAAGATTAATATCATTGTTGACATACCCTGTGGCTGTGTACACAAGACCCATATCACTACTAGCGTACCCAGCGGTTGTGTACACTGGCAGTGATATTGGTCTACTGTACCCAGTGGTTGTGCACACAAGATCTATATCGCTGCTAGTGTTGCCAACAACTCCCAATTTTTTACAGCCTACCCTATTTCTCATTACCCAAGTCAGTATGCGCTCAATGGTTGTGCACTCAACATCAGTACCTTTTACAACACACTCAACAGGTCTGCATCCAAGGCACTGTGAAGCAATTAGTTTTTAAGGAATTTTTTGAGTAGTCACAAATGGGCCAAGGATAACTCTCTGTATTAAAATTATTCAGCTTAGCATGGGTTTGCACTGTGAAACATCAGAATAACTTGGTTATTGTTAATTTTGACAAGTTCAAAGGACATGCCAGAAATTGAGGTAAGGAAGAAGTGATTAAAATTTGGGTACACTGGCAGTGATCTTGTATACATAGCCGTTGGGTACGCTATCGATAATATAGATCTTGTATAAACAGCCGTTGGGTATGCTAGACCAATATCACAACTAGCGTACACAGCGGTTGTGTAAATAACCACTCCGTAACAAATAAGGAAGTGGAAGTGACAACAGAAATAATTTAAATATCATCGGCAATTTCCATATGCAAATTGTGCCAATTTGGGGCGCTGATTTCATGTAGAAATTATATTATCGCTCATTAGAAACGAGTGTAAAAGGTTTATTATTTTGATTTTATGTGAGTAAAATGCTTTTATAATTTGCGCTTATGTCAATACATATTTTAATAAAAAGAAATCCACAAAACTACACCCAAAACAATCAAAAATAAGCTTTTTGTGTCCAAGGTGTGCCAAGTTAAGGCGTGAAGCAGTACATGGAAGGACACAAAGATAAACGGACACAAAGATAAACAGTCATCAGAATTGTTCAAATAAAAGTAGTCTAAGCAACAAAATTGCATGAACTAAGTTACAGAATATGCTTAAATTAAGCTTATCAAGACATTTGTTATTTATTTTGTGAAATTTAATTATTTAATCCACTAAGATAAGCCAAACTCTCAAGACCATTTATCTTCGTGTCCCTTTATCTTTGTGTCCACCGGTGTACCCATGTAATCCATGGATCACCATACTGCAGTATCGTTGTGTCGTCCATTATCGATGGCTGCGCATTAATACATTGTAGTTCTGTACACGTGCTTTTATTGTCAGTAAAAAATGATATAAATAAATATAATGACCTTATTTTAAAATATATTACAAGATATTAAATTCAAATATTGTTTTGAATTTTATAAAATAAAGTTTCTATTACATGGTGCAGTAAAATCCCGATTTTGTTAGGTGAAATATTATATGAATGTTCAAAGCAAAATAAAATATGGTTGTCACTGGTAACACTCATAAATTTCCGTGAAATATGCAAATTTCATCCCGTTAAAATACTGTTATAACATATTTTGTAAAAGACAAATAGATTTATAAGATTTTATTTTTAAAAATAAAATGCCATATTTTTTAAATTATTAACCTTTATCTCAAATTTTTTTCACTGACAGCATGCTTTAGTTCAGAAGCAAATATAAGAAAAACGTGCAATAAAATATTTTGATTTTTGGATGCTATAATAAAACTAGATTGGGCCAACTCGGCGCCAACATATCCCCAGACAGGTCATCACTCACGCCACAGGTTTTGATCGGGAATTTTTTAAAACATAATTACCCATTATTATATGAACTTCAGCACATCAATCTACTCTGTTTATATCTTCCCAAGGAAGATGGTGTATCCCCAGACGCCGAATACATAACTCAAATTATATTTTCAATCTTCCTGCAATGATAACTCTAAACCTATTTTCAAAGTATTTAAATGATTGATGATTGAATGTCCATTCTAAAATAATAATCCCAAAAGAGCATATCTGTTTCTATATTTGTTGACAAAATATTATTTTTAACTCATCATACTTTTCAATCTTCCTTCAAAGTATTTAAATGATTGATGATTCAATGTCCATTCTAAAATTCATAATCCCAAAAGCGCATATCTGTTTCTATATTTGTTCACAAATAAAATATTATTTAAAAAAAAATTATTTATATTATTATTTTATTATATTATTTTTAGAATTTGCAAATTGTTTTCAGTTATTCATTTCCTCTATACCTATATATGTGGTCCATATATATGCAACCTAAATATGTGACACAATCTCAGTTCTGACTCCCCTTTGTGTTATATGTAATGAAGCCCACCACCTCCCACCCCCACCCCTCTCCCCTTCTCCACACCTCTCTCACTATTACACAAGATCTGCAACCCCATTGAGTTCTTTGTTTCTCATCTGATATCATTAAATACCTTTGTTTATTTAGTGTCACTCAGTATAGCTGGAGGTCCCAGAGGTGGGTGGGGGGAATCCGGGTGGGGGATGTGGGTTGGGACTACAAAGAGATGGAGTGCTACAGCATAAATGGTAAACAAACAATCTATATAAAAGGGGTACTCAAATAGAAAAACAATTGAGAATTTTAAGTATGTGATTATCAACTGAAATGAGTTCATAACTGTAGGAGCTGTGCCAAAATTAACTGAGGCAAGTTGAATAAAACTGGGCTAGTTGAGGGTTAAAAATCCCCTAGTTTTACTACATAAGGATATAATTTCATTATTATTGGGACTTAAAGCTCACTTAAAGTGTCCATTTTGTCTACTTGAATATGTTTAACCAGTTTCATTTTAAAAAGTTAAAAACTCAGCAAGCAGAGGTATAACACACAACAATAAGTTCTTAAAAGACTAAGATAGCCATAACATTATTAATATTCAAAATTTAAATAGACAGGCATTTCCTTTTAAAAATTCAAAGATTTCAGCTCTATAACCCACATAGTTTGACAGTTACTGGGCTTTAAAGTGGCATAATGTCCATAAATTGGGTTTCTGTGGGCATTTTACAATTGTTAAAGAGACCTTAGCAATTAAACTACAGATCTGAAACTTTTTGGGGGACATACATAACAAACAAAAATTATATATAATACAGTTTAAGACTTGTCACACTAAGCATTTCCAAATAACAGGGCAAAATACGGAAAATGTCCAAAAAGGCACTTGGGCGAGTGTCTATGGCCCTCATACACAGGTTAAATGTCTACTAAAAACCTTGATTTTCGGCATATGTAAAAAGGACATAATAATGCATTCCCAGATGGGATTTCAGCTCCATCAATCACATAGTTTAACAGTCACAGGTCTTAAAGGTGGTAAAAAGTCCAAATATTGGGTCTCTGTGGGCCTTTTAGAGATCTCGATGTGGCTTTCAAATTAAAGCTTCAGACTTAAAATTTGTTACATACTAAGATTACACATAGAATATGTATCTATAAAGTTTGAAACTTCTCAGACTTACCATTTCCAAGTTACAGAGCAAAATATGTGAAAAATGTCTTAAAAGGGTCACTCAGGTGGGTGTTTAAGATCCTCATACACAGGTTAAATGTCTACTTGAAGCCTTGATTTTTGGCACATGTAAAAAGAACATAATAATGTATTCCCAGATGAGATTTCAGCTCTATCAGTCACATAGTTTAACAGTCACAGGCCTTAAAATTGGCAAAAAGTCCAAATACTGGGTCTTTATGGGGCCTTCTAGAGACCTAAATGTGGCTTTCAAATTAAAGCTTCAGACTTAAAATTTGTCACATACTAAGATTACACATAGAATATGCATCTAATACAGTTTGAAACTTCTTAGACTTACCATTTCCAAGTTACAGGGAAAAATATGTGAAAAATGTCTAAAAATGGCCACTCGGGTGGGGATTTATGGTCCTCATACACAGGTTAAATGTCTTCTTAAAGCCTTAATTTTTGGCACATATAAAAATAACATACTAATATCTTCTCAGATAGGATTTGAGCTCTATCAGTCACATAGTTTGACAGTCACAGGGCTTAAAAGTAGCAAAAAGTCCAAATATTGGGTCTTTGGGAGCCTTTTAGAGACCTCAATTTGACCTTCAAAATTAAAGCTTCAGACTTAAAATCTGTTACATACTAAGATTACACACAGAATATATATCTAATACAGTTTGAAACTTCTCAGACTTACCATTTCCAAGTTACAGGGAAAAAGATGTGAAAAAAGTCTTATAAGGGTCACTCGGGTGGGTGTTTATGGTCCTGATACACAGGTTAACTGTGTATTAAAGGCCTAAATGTTGGGGCACATATAAGAAAACACATAGATATATTCCCAGATGATATTTAACTTAGATGAGAGACATAGTTTGAAAGCTACAGTGCTTGAAAGTGGCAAAAAGTGCATAAATTGGGTCTCTGTGGGCACTTTTGAGACCTTAAGTCGACCCCTTTGGGTAAACCTACAGCCCTAAAATTTTCTACAGACAAGGATTACATATCAAAGTTATACCTAGCGCAGTTTGAGACTCATCAGAATTATCACTTCCAAATTATAGGGCAAAATATGTGAAAAGTATAGCAAAAAATCCCTAAGTGGGGGTATTTATGGGCCTCAAACACAATTTTCTCCTCAACTTAAAGTCATGATTTTCGGCACATGTACTAAGAACATATTAATGTGTTGTCAGGTAAAATTTCAGCCAGCTGAGCATCATAGTTTGTGACCTACAGGGCTCTAAGTGGCCAAAAGTCCAATTTCTGACCTTAAGGTGGCCATAAGTTCTTTTTTACTGGGAGTTTAAGGTCACCTTAAAATAGGGATCTTCCTTTGGGCACCCTTAACATGTGTACCAAGTTTGAAAAAAAAATATTAATTTGTTTTTGAGTTATCGCGTCCACAAGGAAATTTCTACGGCTACGGCGGCGGCGGCGCGACGGACCTGAATCCAATATATCCCCGACTTTCGTCTGGGGATATAATAAACCATGCCCATGCTCATTAACATAAAATCACGTGCTTCGTCTTGACACAAAATGGAAGAAACAGTCTTCAAAACCAACTTTAAAATTTAATGATGTAATAGTCAACGAAAATAATTTTATGTCCACACATTCAAGAAAGAATGTTATTTGAATTTTTATGATATAATTGCAACAATTATTCCGTTTATTTGCTAAATTATCATTTTACAGAGGACAATATAAAAACTAAAAAGTTTAGAATATATTGTGAATACCATTAATATTGACTTTATTTTACCGTCGATAACGGACAACCTTTGTAAAATAAAAACACTACTGCTCAGCTACCCAAGTTCGTCGCCTACCCATGTTTGTCACCTGCCTTAAAAACTGAAAAGGACAAGCAATATTGATACTGAGACAAGCGGAACAGGTGCTTATAACATTGATGTATTACCCTACAAAGAAAGATAATTGCTAATAGGTTTAAATATTGTCAATAAACGCAGGTGACGAACTTGGGTAGGCGACAAACTTGGGTAGCTGAGCAGTATACACAGAGAAATTGAATCAAATAATAAAAAAAAAATTAATTAAAATATTTAACCCATTATATTTGTTCTCGCCACTTAAACAGCATATTTTTAAATTTTAAGTTTAAAATACCGAAGGGACTGATGAAAGAAACAAAAATGGATTAAAATGCGTAAGACCGTCGAAAACCGGCAACGCAAGGATACTGTACAGTATCCTCGCACGTCCAATTATCAACCACATAAGCAGGAAAGTTGCCGATAAATAATATGAAATAACATACCTTTGAAAATATCCAGTTGGTTATTGTCATATTATGTTATCTATGTATTGGCATGTATATATCCTGTTTTGATATGATATTTTGCACAGAAATGATTGTTTTTCTTAGGTATGTCACACTTGCTATACAGGAAGCCTCACTTCCAATTATCGATCACATGACTAAAGGTTGCATCTAAAGCCAGAAGTAGCAGATTTAAGGTTGTAAGGTTAACAAGAGGAGAGTGCCCGTGAACGGGCACTGTGTCAGCTGACTGAATGTTTTTGATTTGTGATGGTGATAATGAGAGGAAAGCATAATTATCAGGGAAAGGGCTGTACAGAAATACAGTACATGGTAACTGAACAGCATGTTCGAAAGATATTCCGAAGCTGACAGAAGAAAAGGACAAAAAAGTTGTGCCCTGCAAATGGTATTATGAAATAAAGTAATAAGGTAATTGTTTAAGTGTAAAAAGTAGGTTAAAAATATTTAAAGAAATACTATAAATGCAATATCCTCGTTCGACCATGAAGAAGGGGTCCAAAGGTCAAATCTGACCATACCAAAAGATTCCCAGCCAAAGAATTTAGGATGGTTTACCATCCCAAACCTCTCGGACCAATAATAAGTGAGTCATAGGCACTTTTTAAGTTTGGCTATCCTTGTTTGACCTTGAAGGAGGGGGTCCAAGGTCAAATCCGACCACACAAAAAAATTCCCAGCCCATGATTTCCTGTAGCTTGTTTACCATCCCAAATTTGTAGGACCAATAATAAGCGAGTTCTAAGCAATTGTAAGTTTGGCTATCCTCAATTGACCTTGAAGGAGGGGTCCCAGGTCAAATCTGACCACACCAAAAGAATCCCAGCCCATGATTTCCTATATGTTGGTTTACCATCCCAAACCTCCAAGACCAATAATACGCGAGTTATAAGCACTTTAAGTTTGGCTATCTTCGTTTGACCTGGAAGGAGGGGTCTAAGGCCAAATCCGACCACACCAAAAGATTCCCAGCCCATTATTTTCTATAGGTTGGTTTTCCATTCGAAACCTCTAGGACCAATAATAAGTGAGTTATAAGCACTTTTAAGTTTGGCTATCCTCATTTGACCTTGAAGGAGGGGTCCAAGGTGAAATCCAACCACACCAAAAAATTCCCAGCTCATGATTTTCTATAGGTTGGTTTTCATTCCAACCTCTAGGACCAATAATAAGCGAGTTATAAGCACTTTTATGTTTGGCTATCCTCATTTGACCTTGAAGGGGGGGTTCCAAGGTCAAATCGGACCATATTAACAGATTCCCAGCCCATGATTTCCTACAGGTTGGATACAATGATTTACTCAACAGTGAGAACCTGAAAGAAGCTATTGCTCAGCTATGCCATGACATAGAGGTCTGCAATTTCACTATGTTATAGCTGACCAAAACGTCTGTGAATAACATATTTAACAAAATACTCTAAATGTAATAATTTTCAAGTTACAACTGATTTACTCAAGAGTGAGAAGCTCAAAGTAACTATTTCTCAGCTATGCAATGAGCTACATGTCTGAATTTTTGCTCTGTTATAGCTGACCTAAAAGTAGGTGAAGAACATCTTTAAGCAAAATACTGTAAATGCAATAGTTTTCAAGTTACAACTGATTTACTCAATAGTGAGAACCTGAAAATAGGTATTGCTCCGCTATGCCATGAGCTATAGGTCTGTAATCTCACTATGTTATAGCTAATCCAAAAGTAGGTGAACAATATATTTTAACAAAATACTCCAAATGCGATATTTTTCAAGTTATAGCTGGTTTACTCAACAGTCAGTGCCTGAGAATAGCTATTGCTCAGTTGTGCCATGAGCTACAGGTCTGTAATTTCACTATGTTATAGCTGACCCAAAAGTAGCTGAATAACATATTTGCACAAATTTCTGTAAAGGCAATAGTTTTCCAATTACAACTGATTTACTCAACAGTGAGAACTTCAAAGTAGCTATTACTCAGCTATGCAATGAGCCACAGGTCTGGAACTTCACTATGTTATAGCTGACCCCAAAATAGGTGAATAACATATTGCAACAAAATACTCTAAATGCAATAGTTTTCAAGTTATAAGTGATTTACTCAACAGTGATAACCTAAAAGTAGCTATTACTCAGCTATACCATGAGCTACAGGTCTGAAATTTTACTATGTTATAGCTGACCCAAAAATAGCTGAATAACATATTTATACTAAATTCTCTAAATGCAATAGTTTTCAAATTACAAGTGATTTACTCAACATTGAGAACTTCAAAGTAGCTATTACTCAGCTATGCAATGAGTCACACAGGTCTGGAACTTCACTATGTTATAGCTGACCCCAAAATAGGTGAATAACATATTGAAACAAAATACTGTAAATGCAATAATTTCCAAGTTATAAGCGATTTACTCAATAGTGATGACCTAAAAGTAGCTATTACTCAGCTATGCCATGAGCTACAGGTCTGAAATTTTACTATGTTATAGCTGACCCAAAAGTAGCTGAATAACATATTTATACTAAATTCTCTAAATGCAATAGTTTTGCAATTGCAACTGATTTACTCAATAGTGAGAACTTCAAAGTAGTTATTACTCAGCTATGCAATGAGCTACAGGTCTGAAATTTTACTATGTTATAGCTGACCCAAAAGTAGGATAACAACATATTTAAGCAAAATACTGTAAATCCAATAGTTTTCAAGTTACAACTGATTTACTCAATAGTGATGACCTAAAAGTAGCTATTACTCAGCTATGCCATGAGCTACAGGTCTGAAATTTTACTATGTTATAGCTGACCCAAAAGTAGCTGAATAACATATTTATACGAAATTCTCTAAATGCAATAGTTTTCCAATTACAACTGATTTACTCAAGAGTGAGAACCTCAAAGTAACTATTACTCAGCTATGCAATGAGCTACATGTCTGAATTTTTGCTCTGTTATAGCTGACCTAAAAGTAGGTGAAGAACATCTTTAAGCAAAATACTGTAAATGCAATAGTTTTCAAGTTACAACTGATTTACTCAATAGTGAGAACCTGAAAATAGGTATTGCTCCGCTATGCCATGAGCTATAGGTCTGTAATCTCACTATGTTATAGCTAATCCAAAAGTAGGTGAACAATATATTTTAACAAAATACTCCAAATGCGATATTTTTCAAGTTATAGCTGGTTTACTCAACAGTCAGTGCCTGAGAATAGCTATTGCTCAGTTGTGCCATGAGCTACAGGTCTGTAATTTCACTATGTTATAGCTGACCCAAAAGTAGCTGAATAACATATTTGCACAAATTTCTGTAAAGGCAATAGTTTTCCAATTACAACTGATTTACTCAACAGTGAGAACTTCAAAGTAGCTATTACTCAGCTATGCAATGAGCCACAGGTCTGGAACTTCACTATGTTATAGCTGACCCCAAAATAGGTGAATAACATATTGCAACAAAATACTCTAAATGCAATAGTTTTCAAGTTATAAGTGATTTACTCAACAGTGATAACCTAAAAGTAGCTATTACTCAGCTATACCATGAGCTACAGGTCTGAAATTTTACTATGTTATAGCTGACCCAAAAATAGCTGAATAACATATTTATACTAAATTCTCTAAATGCAATAGTTTTCAAATTACAAGTGATTTACTCAACATTGAGAACTTCAAAGTAGCTATTACTCAGCTATGCAATGAGTCACACAGGTCTGGAACTTCACTATGTTATAGCTGACCCCAAAATAGGTGAATAACATATTGAAACAAAATACTCTAAATGCAATAATTTCCAAGTTATAAGCGATTTACTCAATAGTGATGACCTAAAAGTAGCTATTACTCAGCTATGCCATGAGCTACAGGTCTGAAATTTTACTATGTTATAGCTGACCCAAAAGTAGCTGAATAACATATTTATACTAAATTCTCTAAATGCAATAGTTTTGCAATTACAACTGATTTACTCAATAGTGAGAACTTCAAAGTAGTTATTACTCAGCTATGCAATGAGCTACAGGTCTGAAATTTTACTATGTTATAGCTGACCCAAAAGTAGGTGAACAACATATTTAAGCAAAATACTGTAAATCCAATAGTTTTCAAGTTACAACTGATTTACTCAATAGTGATGACCTAAAAGTAGCTATTACTCAGCTATGCCATGAGCTACAGGTCTGAAATTTTACTATGTTATAGCTGACCCAAAAGTAGCTGAATAACATATTTATACGAAATTCTGTAAATGCAATAGTTTTCCAATTACAACTGATTTACTCAATAGGGAGAACTTCAAAGTAGCTATTACTCAGCTATGCAATGAGCCACAGATCTGAAACTTCACTATGTTATAGCTGATCCCAAAATAGGTGAATAACATATGAAACAAAATACTCTAAATGCAATAGTTTCCAAGTTATAAGCGATTTACTCAACAGTGATAACCTAAAAGTAGCTATTACTCAGCTATGCCATGAGCTACAGGTCTGAAATTTTACTATGTTATAGCTGACCCAAAAGTAGCTGAATAACATATTTATACGAAATTCTCTAAATGCAATAGTTTTGAAGTTATAAGCGATTTACTCAACAGTGATAACCTAAAAGTAGCTATTACTCAGCTATGCCATGAGCTACAGGTCTAAAATTTTACTATGTTATAGCTGACCCAAAAGTAGCTGAATAACATACTGTATTTATACGAAATTCTCTAAATGCAATAGTTTTTAAGTTACAAGTGATTCTACTCATGATGGAAGTTACTGAAAAGCCCAAAAGTAGCTATTACTCACTTAGCTATTGAGACAGGCACCCAACTTACTCACCATATTGTAGCTATGAAAAAGGTAGCTGAATAACATATTTTAACAAAATGCTCTAGATGCAACAGTTTTCAAGTTATAAATGATTTTGTGCATGATTTCATGAATTTTAATGCATTAAAAATTATTAAAAAAAATTATTTAAAAAAAAGTAAGACAGATCCAGGTCTCATACTCACACAAGAGAATCTACCTCTGGCCTAGTACATATATGCAAGATATGAGAGAAATCCCTGCAATAGTCACTGACAAAATTGTGATAAAAAGTTGAAATTTTCACACTTTTGCTGGGGGTACCCCCCTTGTAATGTCTCTAGCAAACAGACGAACAGACAGATTTGCATGCCTTGAACAATTTTTCATCCTCGATAGATAAGGTATCTTTTAAAAAAAACAGCACGTCTCTAGGCCTTGTAGTTTTGGAGGAGAAGTTGTTCACGCGGACGTGGACGCGTGCGCCCACGCCGCAGAGTGACAACATAATGCCAGCTGACTGACAAGTCAGCTGACATAATAAAAAGTACTATTGATAACAGAAATTGATAAAAGTATGAAATTTATTGTATCAGCATACACAAAATTGTAATAATTAGGATCTGGAATATCTTATGTTTGCAGGGCTGATGCATCACTACTTTTTTATTCACAGTAAAGAGAAAAAGTCTCAAAAACTTGGCTGCACCTCTACTTGAGTAACCTTCCTCAAGCACAGCTTACAATGCAAAGATCAGATGATCGGCATCATAAAGGATACACTTTTTGACAACATGGTCAGGATTTTTCTGCAATAATATGCCACAAAACCTTCTTTTAAAATGAAGTAAAAGAAATATTTGAGAAACAATTTTTAACTTTTCTGGGAGAGGAACCATAAGGACCATATCACTCTCTCAGGCTTAGTACACATTATTCTGAACAATTTAGACCTATTTATTGGTTTGGATCAAAAATAAACAGAATTCTACAGTAGAGAAATGAACTTAGTGACAGAAACATTTATAAAATACTTTAAAATTAAAGATTCATAAATTGTGAAAAACAGACATTAGTGTCTTGAGCAATTATCACATACACTTTTTAATTTTAAAAATTTCATACCTGCTTTAACCTCATCTTTTTGCAAGTTTTGTGAGATATTATTTCAGAAGTTATTTACATTCAATTCTCCGATCGGCAAATTCGAAACGCAGTCATGTGACCTAAGAAAGGTGATATTTGTTCCCGGTCGATAATAGGAAGTGGTCGATAATGGGACGTGCGGCGATATGCCTGCAATGATTTTATGTATGTCAGTTGCACCAGTAATCATGCTACTTAATAAAAAATATCAATAAAGTATGTGATAAAACAAGTTTACACTAAGTTCTCCACAACTATAAAATACTTCAGGCATTATTTATGCTGAATTATGAAGAAAATATCCACTAAAATGCTGAAAAATATTTGTTGCATTCATTTAATTTTGAATGTCAAAGGTTATATGTCACAGGGTTACTAATCCAGTTTTCATGCTATCTGTTGGCCATTTCATAAACTTTAAAATTAAACAATTTTGCACAATATTATTCACAAACAAAGACATAACTGTTGAACGCTACACAATAAACTTTCCAATGGTGTTTTAATTGTAAAAATTGGTTATTTATTGGCAGATTCACAAGCAATTAAAGATTAACAAAATTTCACATTGCATTGATAAAAATTTATAATATTGGCAAACAAACTATTGCATGAACCCAAAATAAGGACTAAAAGAGTTTAACAAGTGATAACTAAGTACCTGATTCAACTACAGAAATGATACTGCTTCCCTGCATAAGTTGGCCGCGGGTCGTAAGTTGGCCGCCACTCATTTAAATGTATCAAACAGACGAATGTGTGTCTGCACAGGTTTTAAAAGTGGTAGTTATAATAAATCTTATTATAATAGACCATTCAAGAATGATACAGGCCTTTAGATTTATAGAAATTTCAAAATATGATGATGACGGGCAACTTACGACCCGCGGCCAACTTATGCAGGGAAGCAGTAAAAGTATCATTTTAAAGAAAAATACCAGTAGATTTTGTCAGTTTTTATTTGAAGAAATTTTGTTTTATATTGGCTGAGATATTGTTAAATATGCTGCAAACACACAAAAACTAGTGCTAGCACGAAAACTGGAATTACGTGCAAGTCGCCGACAAAACAACTCGCAGACAGCAACTCGCCGACAAGACTCGCCGACAATGGACGAGTGCATATGCTTCTATTTTATAAAGTATTGCAAATACCAGGGGAAATCCGTGACCTCACATCTTCTTATGAATATTAATAACTAGAGTGTACATGCCGTGAGTTCTGGAGTTTAAAGTATTTGATCTTCGTCTATGCTTCTATTTTATAAAGTATTGCAAGGAAATACCAGGAGAAATCCGTGACCTCATATCTTCTCATGAATATTAATGACTTGGGTGCTATGTCCGTGAGGAATTCCTCCATGAGTTTTATTGGTTTAAAATGTTAAAGTACGCATACCCTCTTATTCAAACGGATAAAATTGTCGGCGAGTTTTGTCGGCGAGTTGCTGTCTGCGAGTTGTTTTGTCGGCGACTTGCTCATATACCGAAAACTGGACCATCGACCATACGTAGACCCGTGGTCACGAGTTGCACGTAAATATCCACCGGAGCATACCGTGTAGTTTTCTCTAGTTTTGGTGTTGATTATGCTGACTACACGTGAGGCACTAAAGTCATCTGAATGTCTGTCATAATTTGCCATTGTAATCTGTGTTTACTTTTGGCATTTCTTCCTCGAGACTTCCCCTTCCCTCTCCCCTTCTGATCGGATACCAGGGGCGAGAACCAGTCTTTATCGGTACATTCTAAAGCTCGGACTTCTGCCCAACTTGTACAAAGAGGCGAGAGATGTGGGGGGAGGGGGCAGCGGCGACGGAGATGTGGGGGAGGGGGTGTCGCACGGATATTGCTACAGAGACCCCACCTACTAGATGACCAGAAGTTTCTATCTGGAATTTTTGCTACAATCTTGAAATTTTTGCTACAATTTTTTGCTACAATTCTTTGTCTTGGGATTTTTGCAGGACAATTCATTGAACTTTGACAAGATGCAGTAAATATAATTTATTTCAAACATATTTCATCGAACACGTGTTATTGAAATGGATACATATTCACAAAACATTTTTTTAAAATTTATATACATTAGAAAAATGTATCTTGGGTGGCAGTCTTTTGAAGTCTTTTTCCTGGTCCTAGATGTACTGATGGGCTAAAATAAAATGTAACACAGTTACTCAAATTCATAAAGATATAAAAAGTAATAGAAATTCCATTTCACATCATCATTCATTTAATTGATAAGGCGGTCGTTTGTTAATAAGTTGGATTTCTAATCTGCTGACAGGCATGTTTTGCTCCCAACAGAACAAAAAAAAACGGTCACAGGTTTATTATTTGTATTTGTACTGACTGACTCCGACAAAAAGAAAACATTAGAGAAAGAAATGTGAAATTCACCACGTATCTGAAATTCGCCACTTTTCTGTTAGACTTTCCTCAAGTGGTTTTGTCTTAGGTATTACATGAGGACTGAATGACTTTTTTACCGGAATGTAGGACTGACAAAAGTATTTCATACCTCAGTAATTTCCCCACCCATCAGGATGGGTTCATAATGATTGCATGTATGTCAGATTTGGTGGAATAAGAAAAACAAAGACTTGGAGCAAGTCTACTTTTCAGTGTATTATGTTAACAATTCTTATTGATGTAATCTGACAACCGCAAAGTAGAATTCATGCATCGCTCTATTTATAACTCACTTCAAGACTTATCTCTCAATATTTACTGGGTATTTGGACTGTTTTATAAACAGATAGGAAATTTAATTTTATACTGCTTTCTCATGTTTATGTCAGACAGAAGGAGGGAGAGGGAGGGGGAGGTGTAAAGAATTTATCCTTTTTGTTACAGTTAAAAGCAGTCTAGCTTAAGGCTCAAATATATATAAATTTGTATATAAGCTGCACACAAAAAATTGGTTTCAACCAAATAGATTTATTACTCTGGATTAATTTTCTGATAAAATAGGAACTATTTAAAATATTCCATTACAAGAAAATAATGAACCAGTTTAATATTCATGCATATTTTGTGGAAAATCAGATATAAAAATGCTGTTAAAAATGTATAAAAATTAATTAACTTATGCATTGCTAAATGAGATGTTTTCCAATTTTTTTTTTTTTTTTTGGCTTATCTGATCCTTTCTTTGTGGATATAGACTTGAGCCAAAGATCAGCTGAGCCATTTTGCTTGATCCTTATGACCTTAAGCTGATTTTTTGCTCATCATGATCTGTGTTAGTGAATACAGGCCCAAACAAATGGCCCGATCAATAAAATTATCTATGCTGTCTTATATGAGTACATAATGATAAGCTCTGAAACAAGATACTAAGATCTATCGATACTGCAAGTTTATTTTTTATCTGTAAAATTAAAAGGGCTTTTCCTTTCTAAAAAATAACTGCACTTATTTACAGCCAACATATATAAGACTGTATTTTTCTTTCAAGTATGGGAAAACTGACATCAAGGTTTAGAGGACAGGTTGTTTTTTGTATGTCTGCCCCCCTCCCTCCAATGACAGGTCTGAGTTGATACAAATTTAAGAAAGCAGTGATAAAATGTGGGGAAATCATTAGATGCTGCAAAGTGTACAGTCATAAAACAGTGTACCTGCAGTCAAACACAAAATTTTAAACTGTACAGTTTTAGAGCATGTCGTAGCCTTTCTTTCTTGAAGTTCATCATATTATTATAATCAGATGTAACTTTATGCAATGAACTACAGCTTTCCTTTATTCGAAATCTTGTTGAAGAATACATCTGAAAGGCTTGTTTATGTATCTACTTATCTGGCTGGAATAAGGGATGGAGTTCTGAATACATAAGCAAATGAGATAGCACAGCATCAACATTGTCTGCTTAATGTGCTCCAACTCAAACAATCAATAACAATTCCAAACACTGACAATAATTGATGTTTTCTCATGCAAATCTGATATAGGGGTGTCAGTACTTTAAATTTGGAGCAAAGAATGACCTATGTGTACAACTAACAGTCAAATTTAATCTTTTCACAGAAGTATACATTGAGCCAACAAACTTGTGTACTGTTTGCTGTTGTTACATGCCATTGTTACCTCATCCGCCATTTAAAATGACAATCCGCCATTTTAAATGGCTCAGCCAACTAGATAACAGGAAAACATCTTTCATATGATAGGTTACACTAATGCCATATGAACTAACTGACTTTGTGTGCCACCCAGCCACAATTTAAGAGAACAAGCATTCCACTGATAGATGTAATTGCAATTAATAGCCCTATTTTGTACATTACTTGTTTATACACATTTGTATTTGATTAAGGTTGTCCTTAGGAAAAAACTCACTGGTCAGGTGTTTGGAGAACACATATTCTGATGTTTGAAATTCATCCTTTTGTGAATTGACCTGTGATTTGTACATCAAAGTGGGCTAAATAATATAAACTGGTTGTCTTTTATCTGTGAACTAATCACCAAAAAAAGGTATGGCTTCCAAAAAAACTTAATCCATTATCATGTTAAATCCAGCCTAGACATATAAGACATCAGAGAGTAATCTTACATGGAAAGAATGGCTTTCCACTGACCAGTCTTTTCATAACAGTGTGAAAGTCATTCCTATTGTGTTGACTTGTTAACTAGTATTTAAGGGATCACTTAATTGGATTTGTCCCTATTGTTAAGGTACGACAAAATTAGCTTTGACTGAAAGAACTGACTTGGTAGTGTTAAAGCTGTTTGAATACTTGTTGAAAATTCATAATTACTACATATTAATATAATTATATTGCTATTTGATATTTCATTGTTACCCCACAGCCCTTAAGGGCTGTCGGGGTATTGTTTTCACCCATGGTGTCCAGATGTGTAGGTGGGCGGCAGGAAAAAGTTTGTCCGGGCTGTATCTTATTTATTTATTTGGGGTTTTACGTCGCTTTCAACACTGTACAGGTCATATCACGACGGGTAGTTGGAAGGGCAGAGGAAACCAGTACATATAGTTCATTAGGGTTCTGTACTGTAAACTGCCGACCAACGGCAAGCAACTACCAGCTTTCCCACTTGAGGCCGTGCTGGGGATCGAACCCCGGCCTCAGAGGTGGGAGGCGAGAGTGTTACCACTCTGCCACCGTGGTCCCTCCCGGGCTGTATCTCAGAAAAAATAAGGTGTAGGAAGTTGATACTTGATAAGGACATTGGTTAAGGAATGTAGGCCGGTGTGCAACATCATGGTGTAACTTTGATTTGACCTTTGACCTTACCATAGTGACCTTGACCTATAAAATCTTGTCCCGGGATATATCTCAGAAACTCTAAGGTGTAGGAAGTTGATATTTGGTAGGGACATTGGTTGGGGGTTGTAGGTGTGCATCGTCATGGTGTAGTCTTGATTTGACCTGTGACCTAGTCATAGTAACCATGAGTTTGAAAATCTCGTCCGGGCTATTTATTGGATTCAGTAAGATGTAGAAGGTTGACACTTGGTAGGGACATTGGTTAGGGGGTGTAGGTGTGCATCATGGTGTAACCTTTAACTTTGGCTCTGCCAAAGTGTGTTCACCAGCAAGATTTGAGACATGTTTCTCCTATAAAAAAAGATATATAAATTGCAGCAATTAACTGATTTGTTTATGTACTTTTGTATAATTGTGCTTTTCATTGACAGCTATACTCCAAAGAATTAAACATACAACTTTGTAATTTTTAGTTTACTGGTTAATGCTGTCATCATGCTATTGAAATGTCTTGATTTAATACATTATCTTAACATACATTTTCTTTCTTTTAGATGTTATTTTCTCTAATTAAACATTATTTGGATCTTTTTATAACTGACACTGCTCTGAAAGTATCCATATCTTTCTGCTGTTTCACTACTTCTGTATTTCATGGTGTTGAAAACTATTTCCCCAGGCTGTGGGCTATGGGCATCTCTGATGCTATTTTTTTTTTAATTTATAAGCTTAAATGACAAATAATGGAAGGAAATTAAATAATTTGTATGAAACATTATACATATATCCCACAGAAGACAAAAAACAATCCAATAGCTAACAGTTATAGCTAGTAAAAAAGTGAACATGGCTGGGAGCTGGAGTCCGCCATTTTAGAACCCTTATTTAAACCTAATAAATGTAAATGGCATTTGACCTCTTGGCCTTGGTAGTATTGTACTTTTTTTTCCTTCTGTCCGACTGACTCGCTTTGTTTATTTGGGGTTTTACGTCGCTTTCAACACTGTACATGTCATATCACGACGGGTAGTTGGAAGGGCAGAGGAAACCAGTACATATAGTTTGCTAGGGTTCTGTACTGTAAACTGCCGACCAACGGCAAGCAACTACCAGCTTTCCCACTTGAGGCCGTGCTGGGGATCGAACCCCGGCCTCAGAGGTGGGAGGCGAGAGTGTTACCACTCTGCCACCGTGGTCCCTCCCGGGCTGTATCTCAGAAAAAATAAGGTGTAGGAAGTTGATATATTTGGAAAGCTTTGGAAATTAACTTTGTTGTAGTGTTTACTTGGCTAAAATGGGTTGATAAATGCCAAAGTTATTCACTATTTTACAACCCCCTGTCAGAGTAACATGGTAAAGTAATGGATATACACTGGGTGAAAATAGGGGATTTTACTGAAATATAACCTAAATATAATAAGCCACAAAAGTGCATAGTTACCATAAATAAATGTATAGCAAACTTTTGATTAAAAATTCCTCAAATATATGAAGGGGGGAAATATTCAGAAATAATAAAATATTAGAATGTCAATGATTATTTCCTAAAATGTTTGTTTACTCCACCAGGAAGTAAAAGTGGAAAACAACAACTTCCACCACACAATCGTAGATTGAAACCATATACTCTTGTGTTAATGGAAATGATCTGCCAGGTAACTTCAAAGTGGTTATCATAATGTTGTAAGCTGTGAAATCGGGGATGTGTGACTGTCGCTTAACATTCGGAGAAGTGTAGCTCCACCATAAGTGATCCGTGAGCAATTCGGGAGAAGTCTGGTGTGTGCAGACCCTTGTGCTGGCCAGCACTTGTTGTCTTCGTTCCATACAGTAAACATTAAAGTAAGTCTTATATATCTTGTATTGTATCGTGTATTAATGTGTTGTAAAGTGATAGAAACATAAAATACTATAATAATGTGTTCAGTGTAATCTACTCATAATATAGTGGATGAATATAAAGTCATATAAATATTTTTAGGTTTTCTATTTTCGTTAGTCACATGATATTTTTTTCAATATGTGAGGTAAGTTAGTTCTAATAGTAGGGGCAAGGGTGAAGTATTGAAGTGTTTTGGTACTCACTTGTGAAGTTACCACAGGAAGGTGTTCACTGTTTGAAGTCAAGCCAGGTTCTGTTTACATTGTGTTGTTTTAAATCCCGCCGCCTCTTCAAGTCACATGACCTCTGGGGTCAAGGACGAGATCTCGCAGACGAACGTGATTTCCGCCAATCGGTAATTACTACATTCCCCCCTGTTTTGTTACTTTAAGATAATATTCAGTTATTGTTGAGACATTCTGGTTAGAGATAATAGCATAACCATGACTACCTGGTTAATGCTTTCATTTATTTTTAAAAGTCCGATGACATGTAACCAGAATGTAAATCAGTCCAGTTCTCTGTGGTCAAGAGAGACTGCACACAGACCCTGGGTTCAGTCAATCGAAATTGCCTGTTGGGGGGAATATTTTCTGACTGTTGTGAATGTACAGGATGTCGTCTCCACACAGCGGAGTTGTACCTTGGCTGAGATTGTGGATCCCTACATCTGGCAACATTGCTCAGGAGTACACCAAGTACTCGACAGCGCAACAACAAAGCAGTGCAACTGGGTGGACTGATACTTGGGTGGTGATTAAGTTCCTGGCCAGTTAACCAGAAGTTGAAGTTCTCGATGAGTTGCTGATCATCCTTATGAAGCTCAGGATTTCTAGATCTACATTTTGGGAACCACTTCTTTCTGATGACAAGCTTTAATAGTCCAGCAAGTGAAAGGCAGCCAGTATCCCTTGCAGCAGATAACAGAAGATCTTCATACCTTTGCATTTGTTCTTCTAAGGATAACTGTGCTTTTCTTGAAACAAAGCGAGGTAGATGTCTTCCAATAACATGTTTTTTATGTTGGAAGTTTCCATATGGCAACCATGGAAAAAGCATCTTTTCTTTGAATGCTTTGTTTTAACCGAAGTATGTTGCAGTTCATGGCTTTTGACATCTTGGACAGGTTCATTTGCTCTTGACTTTGGTCGCTCATAATTGCTGTTCCAGAAAACCCATGTTTTGACCAGAGGATACCTTTTTGGTTCAGAACAAGCAGGCAAGTAACCACTCTGTGTGTCACTATGTTCACCCATTTGATACTGTATACATGGCAATGATGTTGTGACCAGTTTATTGACACCTTCTCCAGTAGCTCTATCATGTACACTGATGGCTGAAACATCTGTAACTGCTGGACACAACACAATACTTGGCATCTGCTGTGAACACTGTGTTGTTCTCATGACAAGTATTTCAGTAGAGCAGAAACTCCCAACACTGATATTTTGTTCAATTACTGAATGACTCATCATGTCAAATCCAGTGGGTATACCCGTAAGCAAAGAACCGAGAAGCTGGACATCCAACAGTGGTGAAGAATGCTGAAAGATTACCTTTTCCTTGCAAGAAGATGTTTGGTAAGACAACCTTGACATAGTTTCTGCAAGACTTGATAATTTTGCAGCACAGCAGTTGAGATCTGTGTTGGTGTATCCACTATTTTGGCAACTGAAGAACCCTGGCTTACCGTATGGACCTTCACAGTCGAGACACAATTGCTGTCAATACTAGATGCTGATTCAGTGAATAACTACTGGCTTTCAACAAGAGGACAGTCACAAGTATCTATATTAACTTTGGGTCCAATATATCTCCTGATTTGTTTAAGGAGGCCCTGTCTTTGCATCTTATTTTCATGTGTCAAATTTTGACAGGAAATGCGCAGATGTTTTATTTCATTCTGTAACACCCTATTGTGTTTCCTTTCCTCCCTCTTTTCATAATCCAACTTCTTGTTCGCTATCTTCGGCTGGTAGTTTTCTATCAGAGCTGACATTCTTTCATCCCTGTATTTCACTGTTTCAGACCGTTGTTCTCCAAGTTCTGATAATATTCCAGGGAGAGATTCACATTCTTTTCTGAGACTAGTAGTGGTGTGGCGATTAGACGTATTGTCGATTAATCGTCAGTGACAGTGTAGAATCGTGGTTGGTCACTGACGTTTTCTAATGATCGATTATTAAGCTTATATCTTACCTTTCCTGATTTATATCAATATCCACGTATTTTAAAAATATTTTAGGTATTTTTACTTAATAAACTGACAGTTTTGTCTTGAATTTCAAGTTTGTTTATGTCTACCACCATATTTACAGGAAGTGGGTGCTTTTGGTAGATTCTAAATGTTGGAACACCGTTATTCTTACCAGATTGACCTAAACTTTGTCCTGGAAAGTGTTTCTTAAATAATAAACAATAATGGTGTAAAATAATCGATTATGGGTCGATCATTGCTCGGAAAAATGGACGAATAATCGACCATGAAAATTGGTGGCGATTCCCAGCACCAGAGACTAGACACTTTTTCTTTCAAGGATTTGACTTCAGCTACATGATATTTGTACGCCATTTCAAGAATGCCGATCTCACTGACTTTAGAGTGTAACTGACTTTGTTGCAACTCTAAGCTTTGCTGTAAGTCACTGTTCCTTTCCCTTTCTGTATCTAGCATGTACTTTAACTCTTTCACTTGTTTATGTTCACTTTGAAACATGTTATTCAACTTCTTGATTACATGCGTTGAGTGAACATCCAAAAGAATGAAAGATAAAGCAACTGCCGAAACACTTCATTTAACATGTTTTTTATAACGAAAGCACATGTATTCTGCATCTTTGTTGTCATTAGAGGTGAAGGTCAAAGTTTGGAAAGTCTCTGGAGGCACCCAACTCACGAGTGGTATATACCACCTGTGAGACCGTTCTTGACCAATTTACAGGCTGTGAAGTCCTGTTTACGGCTGTAAAGAACGCTGCATTACTACAGTATTTCTTATACAAAAAAATGAACTCAGTTATTTTTATGGATCTGCATAATATTACACGTATGATGTTTCTATGTAAATCCATTTTAGCATAAGAATGCAATCAATTAATGCACTGGATGAATGTTTTGTTTTTTTTTTGTTTTTTTTATGTGTGTAAGTATTTGTGCACTTTATCTGGTGTTACGAAGTTACACCAGTAAATATGTTTGATTTTAGTATTGTCAGCTCCGAGTTCACAGGCATCCTCACGCGGGATCTCATCCTCACGCGGGAATTGCTTTTCCTCGAAACAAACCCTCACAGAAACCGCGAGAGTAAACAAAGAACTACTTTTCAACCAGGAAGTGATTCCGTAGCATGAAAAATGCTCGAAAATAAATGTTTTCTGTCATAACAGTCGCCCTTCTTAATTTTCCTTAAAAATATACATATATATCTTCAACATAGTAATTTTTCTTCATGAAACTATCTTTTAAAATATAGTTTTCAGTCTTCTTAGGTGGGCGAAAATTGAGTTTCAAAACCAGTAGTAATTCTAAGATGTTTTGACATGGTGATCTGTGGATTTTGCTGGCTATTAAACCTGTGTGATTAAAAATTTTTACAACTAATTTTTCAAAGAAATATAATTTTATATTCTATATACCTGTACATGCATACATTTAACAAATGTTTTACATTGAAATAAACAATAAATCTCGGTGTGTATATATAAAAAATATTTGAAAATATGACTAGCAGAAGTTAAAAAAAATTTATGTAATAAATATCTGTTACTCTCACTATGTATTCTGAAAATGATCTTTTAGCATTTTTTTTTTTGTTTTTTGTAAAAATAACATTTGTTTAAGCATTTAAAAAATAGTATAGGTGATAAGCCCGACTTACCACAAGAACCCCAGATGCCAGAGTTTTTTTTTACATTTTTGTACTGGTTGGCTGAGATGCTCATTAACCAGCATACATTAGCTCTGGGTTATAAATTTTTAAAAAACTATTACCAATCAAAATGTAATTGGGATTGGAACCACAATGAAATTTTAAATTTGCAAATATATTTAAAACAAAAATATGTAACATGAAAATTAATGTATAAAGCAGCAATAAATTAACACAAAACATAGAATTAGCTTAGTTATTGAAAATTAAAAATATCTCGCATTCTCTTAAATAATAAAAAAATCTCATGCTTCTTCATTCAACTGGGATCTCTTGCCATTATAGATAGATACCAAGTGTTGTAAGCTTTAAAATGGTATATTAGTAAAATATATTTTTGAATGGAAATTGTATATGTTCAACCCAAAATTCATTAAAATTTACAAGAAAGCTGCAAATATTATTGACAATAAATGAGAATAATAAAATATAATGAAAAAATAAAATAAAATATATTTTATTAATAACAGTAATAATAATAATGGTTTATTTCAATTCGTACCTATACATGCAAAAAATTAACAAATTCTTTATAGAATTTAAAAAATTATTAATATTATTTTTATTATTTATTTATTTATTTATTTTTTTTTTTTTTGATTTTGCTTTGAAATTATATTATATGACAACCAAGTAATATATACAAAAAATGTCAACAAAAATAAATGAAATACACAACAAAGCTGTATGAAATTACACTAAAAAATTAAACATAAATAGCAAAAAGATGTCTCATACAAACTTTAACACTATACAAAACGCAATAATTAAGGTTTCTGAAAATTATAAAATAATTTGTCTGTAACATTTTAGCCAAACATCAATTTCCGATAATATTTTCCATATGCTTATAGTTGATTCTCTTAAGTTAGAATTAATTGTAGGATACAATATTGTTTGCAGACATCTAAAATATTTGTTTCCAGTATAAAATATGCATGTCCAGTTTAGAGGATATAAGATTTTGTTGAAGTTAGATAAGGAAAAATCTTTACATGACTAGGTACCTTGCGACCAAAAGTTCACGTTTTTCTCCATTTAAATGGCATGTGTAACCATCATATATAGATGCTACGTGTTATAAGCTTTAAAATGGTGTATTACTTGTCAAAATCGAGCCAAAAGTGACATTTTTATGAATTTTCAAACTATTTTATACTATTGCTGGATAGAAAAAAATCTTTTTTAAAAACTATTCTTGTTGGCGCATGAACACAGTAAAGTGGCGCGTAGATATACAACGGGCCATAGACACGACGGTTTCTGAGAGAGATCTTTTTTCGAGAGGAAAAAGTCTCGCGAGAGAATGGCGGGATCTTTTTTCGAGAGGAAAAAGTCTCGCGAGAGAATACACCAGTTTACGGTTCCGTTCCGACATTTTGAATATTTAATTAGGGAGAGTAAACAAAAAACGTCTGTGACAGAAGAACCAGGAAGTAGCGAAAATCAATTTCAATGGATACTGTACATCAACACATATATATTATTAAAATTATTACTGGAAATGGAGGAATAAATTATATAAATTCGTTCTGTATACACTATAGAATTTATGAAAATTATATGCTGCAGTTTTAATACAATATCTCCTATTTTCGCCCACTGCCAGTTGTCAAATTAGTACTATTAACAAGTGCCAATATTTCTTTGATATTTCTGAAACCTACAAATGTGTTGCATACATCAATAGAGAGGTATGTTTACAGAGCTTCTGTTCGTTTTTTACTGCATCAAATTCAAAAGAAATGGTTGAGAAATTGCAGTTTAAACATTAAGTTCAAGCCAAAGACCCTGAGGTCATATAAAGGTCAATTTCGCCAGAATTCCCTATTATCTGCTTATCTGTTATACTCTTATAAAGTCTTTTGGAAGGTAAGTTAGAAAATCATATGCAGATATGAATATTCATGAGCACTATTTTTTGTTGACTATATTTGTACATTTAATCCCACCTGAGGTCAGGCCATAGCAACCTTGACCTTTCAAATATTGTCTCTGTGTTACTAGAACTTACAGTTTGTGCACATTTGTTACATAGCTTGGAGAAATTAAGAACAGTTTTTAAGATATAAAAGTCAGTGGAAATTTTTATCCTTATTAAAAAAAATTAAGTGCAACCTCAGACTAAGAGACCTGGGTTTGATTCCCAGTGATGTGTAAATCAAGACATCATAGCTCAGTGATAGAGCACTCAGTCTGGGTGTTTGCAATTGCAAGCAAATTAAATATTAGTTAAATCTAGAATGTGAACCACCACTTAACAAATAAAAAACTCAAAAATTTGTTTAATGTTTTCATGCATATTAATATTTTTAGAGGTGATTAGATGTTTTGTTAAAAAATCGAAAATACTATGGCCCAGGGAACACATGTTTCCCTGAATTCTGATATTGAAGTCCAATATGATGCACAAAGAGCAACATGGTGTTGTGTGTTAAAAAGCACCAAGTTACATGTTGCACTTGACAAAAATCCATCATAACTTGATATTACAAAGGTTGCAAGATAAAATTTGGAGATAATATTTATTTGGTTCAAACCCATGGTCTTCACATATTACATGACCACTCACAAATCTGTAATTATTTTAAAGTAAGTTCTTTTTTATGGGAGGGGCGGGCAAATGTATTATTTATTACATTATTTATTTATTTATTACTTATATTACTTTATTATACTTATATTACTTTATTACTTACTTGTATTATTTATTACATACAAACAATATTTTTATTATAAATTGACAATACAAAAGTTGTCACCTATTAGTTAGGGAGTGCAGTTGTACAACATCTTGGTAGGACTTTGATTTGACCTTTCACCATCCTGCAGTGACCTTGACCTTTAAAATCTTTTATGTAGTTTTACTTAACTGTGCTATTTCTATTGACACTTACACTTGAATACATTGTACAGCTTCATGTATTGTCTTGTATTTATGTTATGTGCATACCGTATTTTTTCAAAATATGGCCCGGGTGTTAATTATTTTCAAATGGTATCAGACCAGGCGTTAAATTGAACCAGGCGTTCTTTTGAAATACAAAAAACAGTGTTATATATTGTAAACAGTGTGCTTGGTACCAGGCGTTAATTTGAACCAGGCGTTTATTTGAACCTGGGTGTTATTTTGGAAATTTACGGTAATCATGATGTAAAAATGTAAGAAAATACAGCTGTATAATTAATATGGCAAGGTCTAAAGTCAGTGTAGATTTAACTTAATATTTACACCCAGACTGAGTGCTCTATCACTAAGCTATGATGTCTTGATTTACACATCACTGGGAATCAAACCCAGGCCTCTCAGTCTGAGGTAACACTTAATTTTTTTATAAGAATAGATAAACAATTTCCAAAAAAAAATAGTTCAGGGGCGGATTTCACGAAAGGTCTTAGCCCGGTCTCAGGCTCAAATTTGAGACTTTTGTCTCAAATTATTGGAATATTTTACTTGAGCCATGGGCTCAGCCTTAATGGATTTCACAAAAGGTCTCAATCTCAGCTTTGGCTGAGCCACTGGCTCAAATATTGAGACTGGTTGAAAGTGGGCTTAAGTTTTGTAAACAAAGGCTCAAATATGGCCGCCATAATTCTTTCATCACTTCAAAATTTGAAATGGCTGAAAATAGGGTACACGTATATAAAACAAGCCCCTGAAGTAGTCTTTGGGTGTTTTAACATGTTTACAAGGTTTCCCATTGCAAAATGGTATTTAGCCAGAGATATTATGTGTCAAACAAGGAATATATATGTCATCAGTAGAATATTTTGACTACAAAAAATGGTCACATGACACAGAAAACCACTGTGGTTATTTGATAAGCTTGGTCTCAACTGAGACCCCTTCTGTGAAAACCATTTGAGACAAAGACTTAGCTGAGTCAGAAGGCTCAGATTTGAGCCAGTGGCTGGGCTAAGTCTGAGACCTTTCATGAAATCCGCCCCTGCATCTCAAAAAAATATTTAAAAAAATTGTTTTTCATGCATACCTGCAAAGGCATAATCGATTTACAGTAGTGGATGCATGTTTCCATCTTATGTTAAAGCAATTTATATATGTTAAAATCTGACATTTAAGCTTTTTAAAAAAAATTACTCAAAAATCAGTCGTTGAACTTATATCTGCTAACCTTTTATATTTGGAAAGCTTTGAAAATGCACTTTCTTGTGGTCTTTATTTGGCCAAAATTGATCGATAAATGCCAAAGTTATTCAGCATTTTATAACCCCTGCTACATAGACATATGTATTGCATATACACTGGGCGATAATAGATGATTTTACTTAAATATAAACTAAATATCATGACTTAAGCCACAAAAACATATAGTTACCACATATAAATTCAGAACAAACTTTTGATGAGAGCTTAATAAAAATATATATGGAAAACATTCAGAAATCATAAAATTCTGTAACGTGAATGTCTTTATCCTGAAACGTTTGTTTACTCTCCCAGGAAGAAAAGCGGAAGACAGGAACTACCATTGCACATGCGCAGATCGAAACCGTAAACTGGTGTATGGTTCACAGGGTGAGGTGGATTTTTATGTGAAATCTGCTTGGATAGTATAATATTTTAATATATATATTTTAATATAAAAAGTTGTATTATATATGAAGCTATTGTAATCCACATTGGATCGTTGATGACATGTTGCATATGAGAAGTTTTGAATATTTATAACCAATTATCGCCCAGTGTACATGGTACTGCTACTGGCGCCATAACTTGGCACACCTTGGACAGAAACTCCTTATTTTTGTTTGTTTTAAGTGAAGTTCCGTGGGTTTCTTTTTATTAAAAGATGTATTGACACAAGCGCAAGTTATAAAAATAATTTACTGACATAAAGTACACAAAATAAACTGTTTAGTGGTGGTGGACCAATTCACGCCCGGGTACCAATTCACGCCCACCCCTAAATTTATCCAAAACAATCACAGTTAAACAATAAATTACAAATGTAAATGATCCATTTGATGATTATCTATGATGTGGTAAACATCTTCTCCATGAAAAATTCTAAATCTCCAAGAAAATTGAGGGTGGGCCTGAATTGGTACCCGGGCGTGAATTGGTCCACCACCACTAGAATCGTTTTTAAGGGGCGATAATATAATTTATACATGAAATCAGTGCCCTAAATTGGCACAATTTGCATACATAAATTGAAATATAAAATATAAATAATAGTTTATTTCAAAGCCAATTACATATCACATTACGAAAGTTGATAACATTATCTAAGAACATGTAAATGTTACAATGTAATAGTTACAAATATTATGATTTTACAAAATTATTATACATGTATATTTTTATTTCAACAATTAGCTTTAGTATGAAAAGGAGGAGGCTGAAGCAAAAGCTTGTGTATTCGCCACCCCCCAACTTCCAGTTATTTAATAATTCTAAAATTTTATTTCCACCACTACATATTTTTTAATAAATTAGATTATATTATTATGATAAACATTTATTTTACAGTACAAACAAACAAGCTCACATTATGGAATTAAAAATATTAAAAATATTATAGGAAACAATATATGACATTGATCTTGGTTTATCAGATTGTAAATTTAAGTAGTTAACCATAATATTAGATAAAGAAGAAACTGCATGTAATTTAATAGTTGTTCACATATGTAAGTTTTAACATTTTTTTAAATTTAATCAATGAACCACTGGTTTTCATCTTCTCATCAAGTTTGTTCCATAATCTTACTCCAATACTTGACAAACAGTTGTACTTGATTTTTGATTTAGAGAAATTGACTTTAAAATTATACAATCGTCTGGTATTAATACATTGTCAGTTTTACTCTGAAATAGACATTGCAAGCTTTTAGGCAAATTAACATTCCAGGCTTTAAACATTAAAATTAGTATTTTAAACTCCACTAAGTCCATAAACTTGAGAATGTTGAGTTCTTTAAAAAAGGAACTTGTATGATCTCTACTTCCTAAATTACAAATTACTCTTACTGCATGTTTTTGAGCCTTTAAAATTGGCAAAAGATAAGTTTTACTACAATTACCCCATAATTCAACACAATAATACAGGTGTGACTGAAAAATACTACAATATAATTTAAGCAAGGCTTCTTTATGCAATAATGGTTTAACTTTTTTAAGAACTGCCAAATTTCTATATAATTTATTTTTTATATTTACTGTTTGTGGTTTCCAAGACAATTCTGAATCAATTAACACTCCTAAAAATTTTGTTACATATACTCTTTCTATTTTAAAATCATTAATGTATATATTACAATCAGTTTTCAAATGTTTCTTACCAAATACCATAAAGTTGGTTTTACTAATATTCAAAGACAATTTGTTGATTGCAAACCAAGTGTGAAACTTATTTAATTCAAGTGAAACTGTTTTACATAAATCTTTTATATTATCCGCAGTACAAAAAATATTGGTATCATCTGCAAATATAATCAGATCCATTACTTATTGCCGATGATGTTTAAATTATTTCTGGCGTCACTTCGACTTCCTTATTTGGTATGCGGAAATGCGCGAGTGCGGGCGATAAAGTACAAGTGTTATTAAATATGTTAACTTCCGTTTTGTGCTAAGTTAAGGTTTGTGCCATTATATGACGCCAGGCTGTACTCTGCATAAGTTGGCCACGGCTCATCTACAGTCTCCAAAGTGACAAATAGGTACGTTATTGTACACCAATAAAAACTGTTGCATATAATAAGTTTAACAATAATACAAGATTTCAGAGTGCCGTAGGCCACTCATGTTAAAGCCCTGTGAAGGTCTGTTGAGGGCGGCCAACTTATGGATGCGACCAACTTATGCAGGGTAGCAGTATAGTACTGTTTTTGTGACAGTACAGTAGGTTCTAAAATATAGGAATAATCCCCGACATAACCATGGTATACGCAGAATTTTACCAAGGTTTGAGGTTATAAACCCAGAAGGCGAAAATGTTTATATCTAGCTTTCCAACCATATAAGGTTAGTAGATGTGGGTCCAATGACTGATAAGCCTTATTGGAGTTCCGAGTGCGCATGTGCGGCAACCCTGTTTACAAACGAGAATGTGGAAAAACAATGACCATGTGCGAACAAGAATATTCACTAATAGAATGGAATGTAGCTAAGTGAACAAGAATTAATCTCTAAACTTCAAAAGAAAAACAATTGGATTGCTGAACTCATGATAATTAAAAAAGCAGTTGGTAAATACCTACAAAATAAAGATTTTTCAAATTGCAAATACATCCAAGATAGACTGCTTAATAGGTTGATCTTCACTACACGTTTAAAAACTTATAATATTTCTGAAGATAACTGCAATGCAAAATTCTTCTACACAATATTGCGAGATAAAAAATTTGAACGACCTTTTTCAGAAAAAATGTGGGAAAAGGAACTTAACCTTACTATACAGAACCATGAATGGACAAACATATACAAAAATATTACAAACTCTATCAAGTACAGAAAATACTCAGAATTTAAATTCAAAATCCTTCATAATATACTTCCCTGTGGGAAACTGATTTCTAAATGGAACAAAACAAAATCCAGATATTGTGATTACTGTAAAGAAACCGAAAATATACCACATTTGCTCTATGAATGCACTAGGATTAAGAACTTATGGCTTCAGCTGAGTGGAATATTACAGATAGATATCAAACTGAAGCATATCATTTTAGGTCTACAGAATATTTCCATTCAAAATGAAATAAAAAATATCGTCATTGTAATGGTCATGTATGCTATTTATTCCACCTGGGTAAAATGTAGTTTTGAAAATATATGTTACAGTACTATTAACCTAAATCACATCATTAAAGAGTACATTATACTGTATTGTAATACCTTCAGTCTCACATATGAAGATCTATGTAAAAAAACAATGTTAAGAATTTATAAAGAAAGAATTTGTAAATCTATGTAACCAAATATATGTAACAGGTGAACTATTAATATATTTAATATATAAATGATAAAGAAATTGTATTTCATACTGTGTATGAAACTGGCACTGGAAACAGGCCTTGATGGAAGGTTTGCTACCCTCGCCCTCCCAAGGTTCCTTGCACTACTGTCAAAAAAGGGTAAATAAACTTATGTTATTGGGGAAAAAAAAAAAAAAAAAAAAAAAAAATTCACTAATACCCGGTTAAAATATAAAATTATCACTTATTGTTTGATTTTTTAAAATGAATATATCCTCTTAAAGCTTGAAATGTAGAGAAATATAAGTTTTCTTATATAAATATAAAAAAAGTTAAATAAGATTTTTCTTAAACATGTCGAGGTTTAAGGAAATAAAAAAATTATATATGTAATTACTGTGTAGGTTTTGTGTCATCACATCATAAAACCAATTTACAGGAGATTATAAATTGCAGAAATAGTTCTCATCAAAATATAACTTGAAAATGGTTAATATATGTGCAAAGGTCCTGGAGGCATGAGGAAGCAATAAATACATCTTCTTTACTATAAGAGGACTATACTGTACATTTTATTATCTTCAGTGTTATAACAGTAATATTTCAAATGTAAAATAGTTTATAGTTATATTTTCACCACCACATCAGTTTTTTAAACAAAGGAAGATGAAGAAAAGCAAATGTTTATAATATTACAGCCTAATTTATAGAAAAAGTCACAGAAAATAGGAAACATGTAGACACAATAGTATAAAAATAAGCACAGGTGACACATATCTTTCTGTTATAAGGCATGCTTCGAGAATGCAGATGGATTCACAGTATAGTAAAAAAGAATAGTGCAGAATGTTTTTATCTAAAATGTACTTTAAAATAAAATTAATAGCACTGAATATAATAATGCATTAGTAAGATAATCCATTTAACAGGAGAATTATGAACATATTTTGTTGAGCTGATATGACATTGTGAATTCTATTTGCAAACACCCAATGGATCACAGTTACTGTTTTCACTGGGGGGATATCCTCTCCCATACATTCTTAATAGGTTATTTATTTTCAGTAATCACTTTCAAAATTAGACATGGTTATGTTGGTTATTGATGTATACAAGAAATATTAAGAAAAACATTAAAACGATATTTCATAATCAATATACCTGTAATTTGCGTGCCTAACTCATTAATGAGGAACTATTGGGTCACAGAATTCTGTGGAGGTTTACTTATAATATTCTGTGACCAATATACTTCAGATTTGCATGCTAACTCATTAATATTAATGAGAAAATTATGAGGTCATGGAATTCCATGGGGTTTTCAAAGATATAATAACATATTATTATTATATATAAATCAATCATTTTTTTTAACATTTTAAGTGATGTAAATGCCACAAAACGCAGGGATTATGTACGAGTTATGGGAACAAGTTAGTGGTAATGAGTTTTTATGGTCACAAGTTGCATGTAAATCGGTTATATTCTGGAATAAGGTCACAACATGCAGTTCACTCAATACACGAGTTACAGTTACATATAGGCCCCAGTGTGTATAGAAAGATCAACCCTATTAATTATACAGTGATTACAGTCCTTAAAATAGCCTGCGCCTTATACTGCTGACCGTTGGTACAGTAAGCCGTGCTCTATTTTACCGACGATTGTCGGCAACATGGCCACAGTGTTTTTGAAAAGCCAAAATGTCAGATTTTAATACATTTTTATTGTACTGTTTTCACCCATGGTGTCCGGATGGGCGGGCTAGCTGCGGGAAAAAGTTTGTCCGGGCTGTATCTCAGAAAGTGTAAGGAGTAGGAAGTTGATACGTGGTAGGGACATTGGTTAGGGGGTGTAGGTGTGCAACATCATGGTCTGACCTTGATTTGACCTTTGACCATGCCGTTGTGATCATGACCTATAAAATCTTGTCCAGGCTATATCTCGAAAACCGTGAGGTGTAGGAAGTTGATACTTGATAGGGACATTGGTTAGGGGGTGTAGGTGTAGGTGTGCAATATCATGGTGTGAAATTGATTTGACCTTTGACCTTGCTGTAGTGACCTTGAGTTTGAAAATCTTGTCCGGGCTATATCTCGGAAACCGTAAGGTGTAGGAAGTTCATACTTGGTAGGGACATTGGTTAGGGGGTGTAGGTCTGCAACATCATGGTGTGACCTTGATTTGACCTTTGACCTTGCCATAGTGATCTTGAGCAATAAATCTTGTCCGGGCCATATCTCGGAAACCGTAAGGTGTAGGAAGTTGATACTTACTAGGGACATTGGTTAGGGGGTGTAGGTGTGCAACGTCATGGTGTGACCTTGATTTGACCTTTGACCTTGCCGTAGTGATCATGACCTATAAAATCTTGTCCAGGCTATATCTCGAAAACCGTGAGGTGTAGGAAGTTGATATTTGGTAGGGACATTGGTTAGGGGGTGTAGGTGTGCAACATCATGGTGTGACCTTGATTTGACCTTGCCATAGTGATCTTGAGCTATAAAATCTTGTCCGGGCCATATCTCGGAAACCGTAAGGTGTAGGAAGTTGATACTTACTAGGGACATTGGTTAGGGGGTGTAGGTGTACAATGTCATGGTGCGACCTTGATTTGACCTTTGACCTTGCCGTATTGACCTTGAGTTTGAAAATCTTGTCCGGGCTATATCTCCGAAAACCGTAAGGTGTAGGAAGTTGAAGCTTCGTAGGGACATTGATTCGGGGGTGTAGGTGTGCAAGGTCATGGTGTGACCTTGATTTGACCTTTGACCTTGCCGTAGTGACCTTGAGTTTGAAAATCTTGTCCGGGCTATATCTCGGAAACCGTAAGGTGTAGGAAGATGATGCTTGGTAGGGACATTGGTTGGGGGTTGTAGGTGTGCAGCATCATGGTGTGACCTTGATTTGACATTTGACCTAGTCGTAGTGACCTTGACCTTTAAAATCTTGTTGCACCTTTGGGTCTGTCTTTTGATGCAGATTAAGCACTGTTAAAGTCATATTAGAATTCATTAAGAATTTTACTTTTACAACTTCCCATTGTAACAGATGGAATTTCATCAAGTGAACCACAGATTTTGCTCCAACACCACACATAAGCATTAATTGAATGTATTGCCACTTCTGTTTGCATGGTAATATTCAAAACATCCAAACCATAATTCGGCCATGCCAGATGTAGATAAAGGGTGTTGTAATGTTTAGTTTACTGATTAATGCTGTGATCTTGTTATTGAATTGTCTTGTTTTAACATCTTTATATGCCTTATTTTTCTCTTTGACATTATTTTCTCTATTTAAACATTGTTTGAACCTTTATATAACTGACAGTGCTCTGAAAGTACCCTGAACTTTGTACTGATACAGTACTTCTATATCTCATGGTGTTAAAAATATTTCCCTAGGCTATTTGGTACAGGCATCTCTGATGCTATTTTTAATACTGAAACCAGGGCAATTAAATCCTGAATTTTCCGACTGATATTTTTCAAATTAAGGCAACCTGAAAGTCAGAATCTTAGCTTTTCGCTGATTTAAGGCTTTTAATGTCAGCATTTTCCTGGTTATCAAAAATTTTGCAAATGTGCAAAAGTATATGATTGTAATGCTGTATTTATTATAAGGGTTTATAAATTGTCGCATAACACAGGTATTTCTCCTATGATTTTCTGAGATGAGTTTTTGTCAGTTATGGTTCTAACAAATTTTTTACATTTATAAATACATTTTTGTGTGATGTTAGTGCATTTTTATTAGAGTTATAAAGTCTTGACTAACACATGTATTGTGCATTTGATTTTGGTTGCAGGAGGTTTTGTCAGGTTTAGTTTTACTGTACTCATTCAGTAATCTTAAGGTTGCCATTAAAATTTCAAAAATGTTTGTCAGTGGACTCATAAGCAATACAGGTGACTAGTGGGTAGTGATGGGACGATTAGACCAACGTTCGATTAATCGTCGGCGTTATGGTACAATCGCGTTCGGTCACTGACAACTTCTAGAAATCGATTAAATCTTACCCTTCCTTATGTGTCTCATTATCCACGTGTTTTTTTATATTTTAAGCTATTTCCTTAACTTTCCTTTGATAAATACAGTAGATTTGGTATAAGTAGAACTGCCATAAGTAGAATATTGCCATAAGTAGAAGTAGTTTCTAAGTCCCAACAATTATTAGTGCAAAATATAAGGATAACTAGAAGTTCGACTTACAGAAAGTTGCCATAACTAGAACCTAATTTGATGCACAAAGTGTTACTTTTCAATGGGAATAACAAGGTATAAGTAGAACCTATAAATTTTGTGTATACAGAAATGTAAATATCCAAGAAAGAGGTGACAAAATAGTACCATTGTGACACTCTTTGCCTTTTTCCTCACTTTTGTGTTATTAAGTCTTGAACACCAAGCAAATAAATTTCACAGTAGAGTGATCACACAAGTGTTAATTATTGCAAGAGACTTAAATTACATAGTGTCTCTAGTACTTCATATATTTCTCAAAGTGGGTATAACTAGAAGTTGCCATAAGTAGAAGTAAATGGCTGACATTTTGCAACTTCGACTTAGACCAAATCCACTGTAATGAGATTTGTCACGAATTTGGGTTTGTTTATGTCTACCGCCATATTTACCGGAAGTGAGTGCTTTTGGTAGGTTCTAAATGTCGGAAACACCGTTATTCTTACGGATTGACAAATACTTCATCCCGGAAAGTGTTTCATGATATATTTTCTTACAGTGGAGTAAAAAAGTCGATTATGGGTCGATCATCGGTCGGAAAATTGGACGAATAATCGACCGCGAAAATTGAGGCGATTCCACTCACTACTAGTGGGTGGACGATTAGACCAATGTTCGATCAATCATCGGTGTCATGGTACAGTCGCGTTCGGTCACTGACAACTTCTAGAAATCGATTAAATCTTATCCTTCTTTATGTGTCTCAATATCCAAGTAATTTTTATATTTTAAGCAGTTTTCTAAACTTTCCTTTAATAAATCAATAGATTTCTGACGAATTTTGTGTTTGTTTATAGCTACCGCCATATTTACCGGAAGTGGGTGCTTTTGGTAGATTCTAAATGTCGGAAACACCGTTATTCTTACCGGAATGAAATATAATTTATCTTGGAAAGTGTTTATGATATATTAGCCAACAGTGGAGTAAAAAGTCGATTATGGGTCGATCATCGGTCGGAAAAATGGATGAATAATCGACCATGAAAATTGAGGCAATTCCACTCACTAGGAGACTCTGAACCTAGGCAGAGGTATGCACACATTAATAATTCTCTTCTGAAAAATAATGGCCCCACAGTTTCTGGGATAGAACATTAAATTTATCAGAGTCGATACTGTTCTGTATGGTTTTCTCTTTATATCAGACTGGGGTGCATTTTGTATTTTAGAAAAGAATCAAGCAATATGACCACTTAAAGCACAGGCATTATGGATATATACTTCAGTATAATCCATAAAGACAAGTAACAATATGGCTTCTCTGTCATCGCTGACTATGATAAGGACAAAGTCCCAGCTGGATCATGTGATCAGATCTGTAAGAGATGTTGTTTTGGTTCTTCGATTTGGGAAGGAAAATGATGTCACCTGTTTGCACCTGGATAATATAGTAAGCATAAATTTAAATAAATTTGATATTTATTGTTATGGCTGTAACATTTAACCATAGTAACCATAAACTTTCATATTTTTAAATGTAAAATGCATTTTTATGAATAAAAATGTATATACTTACCATATGAAAACACTTGGGTAGGCGTGGCTTGGCGTTCGGTGACCGCCACGTACACCGTACATAGAATTTAAATATATGAGGGGAGACCCTCTTTAAACCTATATACTTGCTACCTTTGACCCCTGGTGACCTAATTCACTCTGCCATGCGCAGTAATACAGAAATAGTTCATTCTTTTTGTGAATAAACATAAATGCTGGAAAAAGGTCTTTAAAAGCGGGGCAGGCGGGAGGGTGATTTGCTGTTTTCATATGGTAAGTATATACATTTTTATTCATAAAAATGCATTTTACATTTAAAAATATGAAATTTTATTTCATAAAAATGTAAATATACTATACCATATGAAAACACTTGGGTTGAATGCCCACATGGAAGGATGGTGGGAAAAAGACAGACTGAGGAAAACCACCCTAAGGTTAAATTGCTACAAAAGGATACTTCCTAGTGCAATGCAATTGAACCCAAAACCTCTGTGCTGAAGCAATAACTCGAGTGAGCTAAGTGAGTAGCATTAACCACTGCACTAACTTCAGCACTGCTGTCTACACCCTATTAGGTCAGCTCAAAGGAGAAGGCATAAGTATGCCCTGTGCTCAGAATAGGAACATGCCCAGAGGCACTAAGAAGCACGGTTCTGAAAATAGAGATGAAGAATAGATTCCCTAAAAGGGAAATGCCACCCCCCTTTTTCTGAAACTAAAAGTTTCAGATGGACTTAAATTGAGGAATTTAAGTAGAAGAGAGAGAAATGGCTGAGTGGAAAAGGATGTCCACTCCACTTAAGAAATCATAAGAGATTCTTAAGAACAACATCTCTGAAGGAAATACATTCCTAAAATAGAAGGATGTAAAAGTGGAATGGCTCTTCCACGTGCAGGATCTCATGTTGACTAGGAGTGGGATTCCACCCCTAAAGGACCAGGAAGACCCCTGTGCCCTGACATGATGAGCCCTGACACCATGAAGAGATGCATTCTCTGTGGAACAGAGATTGAGGGAATAAAGGATAAAGTGCTATCCAAAAAGATATTGTCTGAGCAGCAATATCACCCTCTTGGACTTCAGAAGAAAGACCAAGAAGAAATCCTTTTAAGTCAGAATAGCTAGATAGAAAGTATCTTAGGAATCTGACTGTAAAAAAGGAGAGGTCTTCTAAGTCATCCTGACCAAAGACAAAAAGTCAAAGCAGGAAGAGCCTTCTGAAGATAACTGGCTTAAGCCAGGAAAGTAAGATCTGACTTAAGGATGACTTAGGCCATCCCTAAAGAGTGAGAGAAAACCTTTAAATAAAGGAAACAAAATCACTCCTTCTCCTTCCCAAAGAAAGGGAGTAAGAAAGACTGTCTAAAATGTGAAAAACTTGGCTCAGCAAATGAAAAGGTTCAAGAGGAGCCTTGGTAAGAGCCTGCAGAACCAAGGATTAAGTACCAAACAGGTAGGTGACGACTACCCTAATTCTGGACTTAAAGAAGCTCTAAATGAGACTTCCTAGCTCCTATAAGAACCCAACTCCAAGTAGTACCTGGAGAGAGCTGACCTGTATCCCTATTGTCTGAAAAATAATTCCTTAAAAGGAACAAACAGCAATAAATGGGACAGTTGAAGCATAGCAGAGTGGCCATGTTTCTCACAAGTTTTTTGAAGCAGTTCCACATTGCTTCATAGACAGTTATGGAGGATAAAAATCCTCCAAGACCCCTCCTGTGAAAATTCTTGTTAAAGGAGACTTCAGCCAGAAAGCTTGAAGAAAGGAACTCCATAAAAATAAATAACAAAACTCTAGATGAGATTGTTATAAAAGAATAAGAGGAAGAGCCAATGGCTTTCTTAAAGGAGATCTTGAGGCCAAACCTGGCAATTACCAGGAAAGGCTACAAGAATAATGATACAGCTCTGAAAGTTGATTAACTTCATGGCCATAGAGGACAAGGAGCTGAAGGAGGGAAGGAGTAAAATAAGTACTCCGGACCAAAACACTCCAGGGCATCTGTTGCCAGAGCCTAAGGATCTAGCACAGGAGGCACATGTAAGAGCAGCTTGTGATTGAATCACATGGCAAAAGAGATCTAAATAAGATGAGAAGTCTGAGACTACCATCTGAAGATCCAAGAATTGAAGGGCCACCTTATATGAAAGGTGAGAAAAGACCTCCAGAGATGGTCTGCCAAAGATTCATGCCCCTGGAACATGAGGTGGAAGAACAGACTTGTTCTTGTAAAAATAATGGCAAAAGATGCCAAAATACACATGTCCCAAGAGTGGAAGCTGTCTTGATAAAAAGAAAGCCCAGACAACAGTGTTACCTGGACTATCTGAAGAATCCCTTACAAATGAGGAACAAATGTCTTGAGAACAAGACATCTGAGTTGTTTGAGGCTGAAAGGATGATCCTTTGATGAAAGGATAAAAGAGGAACAAATGTCTGAGCAAAAAGGACAGCTATGAGCTCTAGAACTGATGCACAGACTGGACTGCTACATCAAAAATAGACCTTAGGTGGTCCACAGAGCACAAAGAACTCCCAAACCCCGCAGTGAAACATCCATGAAAGTAGATGTAAAAACTAGGGAATTAAAGGGAGGTATGCAAAGACATAGTTCCCAGGATAGTACCATCTTGAATGAACCTTCATAGAAGGATCAAGGAATGGAAAATCCAGAGCACCTTTGAGAAGGAAAATCAAGTGTCCTGAGATGACACAGAAGAAATGTCATGTGTAGGGACCTTGAAGAAGCGGCTTCCAAGTGGAAGCCAAAAGAAATAAGGAGCCCAGTTAGAGAGGTAATTAAGAAACAGGTTAAGAACCTGACCCAGGAAGGAGACCTGTTAAAGAAACAGATGTAAATACTTCCTGCTAAGAACCACTCCAAGATGAAAGTCAACTCTAATAGAGTTGAAAAAAGAGCCTCTGACAACTATTGGCTCTAATGAGCCAATTTGTAGTCACATGTGCACTGAGATGCCCAACCTCAAAGCCAACTTTCCTTACTTCCTTGACTAAGGAAGTAAATCCTGAAAGGCTAGTGGCTAGACCATAAGGCATTGCCACAAAGTGGTACACCTTGCCCAAAAGCAAAACTATGAGCAAGAGTGAACCAAAGGAGCCAAAGGAGAGAAAGGAGGCAAATTGAGGAAGAGAAGTGGTCCACTGGCCAATTGAGAAAATGATCAACTGATAAGTTGCATCCTGATAGTCTGGAAAACCAGGAAAAGATATAAATCTAATTGTGGTTTCCAGTATATCTTTGTCAAGAATAATGCCCTGAAAAATCAGGAAAACAGGAGCTCAAGATACTTGAACTGCTCATGTGAACAGACAGTGTGAGACTGAATGACAAAGAACAGCATTCTTCTGTGGAGAAGAGCTGAAAGAATCAGGAAAGTGGAATCTGAGAGACCACTGGAATCAGTTGACCTCCCACTGGCAAGTGGAGGGATCTGGAAGTAAGAGTGAAAATTTGAGTAAAACAACACTCTTATCTCCTGAAGGGCACCATAATAGAGGTTGAGGCTGAGCCTCTACCTCTGGAAGGCATTCCACCATCAGAATGTTGGAACCTGGAAAGGAACCACATCCTAAAAGCACTAAGTTAGAGAGAAAACTCCCTGGATGGGAGGAAAAAAGGTCCTAATTGGTGTGCCTCAAGAGGCTAATGCAGATAGCTTAAAAGAGGCACCTTGAGTAAGGGCCACATGAAAGCCTTCTGCTTATACTGTTATATGTGAGAAGAAATGGTCTCCCAAGAGAGACATCACAAGAAACAGCATAAGACCAAAAAAGGACCAATTAACCCTACCAAGTGACTAAGCACAAGTGAGGGAAATGGATAAAGAAATCTCTCAAAATAAAGTGCAAAGATGGCTGAAAAAAGGCCATAGATCAACCAGCTAAAATGTAGCTAGAAGACCCATTGAAACAGATGTCCAAAGAATGGTGGATGAAAAAGACCACTGAGAAAGTATTGCCTTGTCAATCAACTTGAATAAGTGATCAACAAAACAGGACTGAAGGAAAAAATCCCACAGAAATAAGGACCCTAAGGTCCATCTCAGATCTCCCCTAATAGCAGAGGAACTCTACCTAGGGAAGAGAAGGTCTTAAGAACCCCTTCAGGCTAGATCCCAGGTCCGGAAACCTGAAGAAGTCAACCCAAAAAACCCTCTGAAGAGGATTTTGTACCTGGCAAAACTAAGTTTTAGAAGGAAAATTGGGTAATTACCCAACCTACAAAACTTAGAATAAGAAAATCCCAAAATGAATGAGTGACAGAAAGTAAGTATCTGGCCTCATGAAGGAACTTCTAAGCCTGGAAAAGTGGTTGACTTAGAGAAAAATAAGACTGATCAAAAGAAAAGAGCAGTCAAATTTATTCCCTAATTCTGTTAGACAGGAAGCTTGAAAATCTTCTGAGGAGAAGATTAAAGGATGAAGTCCTAAGCACCCATATAGTCCAACAGACTGGCACAAAAAAAATTGGAATAGGGTTCCTGAAGTCTGCCTAAAGGTTAACTGTAGACAGAGGAACCCCCAACATACCCAAAAGGGAGATGTGCCCATTGATCGTCAGATCTAAAAAATGGTGAAAACACAATAGAAAGCTGTTGAGTAACAGAAGATTTCCACCAAACCCCAAACAAAAATTTTCTAGATTTAGAAAATGAATGGAGTAGAGTTAAGGAAGTAGCAAAATCAGTTGGATTCAACTGATAAACTCTTCTAAGGGACCCTGAACATGAATGGTCTTGAGAAGGTAATCCCAGTCCAAAAAGCAGTCTGATTAGACTGAAGCCTAGGCACAAAAGAGGCCAAAGGACTAAAAATGGACTGAGAAACCAAATGACCAATTGACATAAAATTGGAATGTAGGAAACCAGCAACAGTGAAATGGATCTCCAAAAGGTGGAAGACAAAGTCCTCCCCAGAAGCCGTAAACCCCCAACCTCCAAAATTGAAGGTGGAGAAAGGCTAAAATGGAGACCCTAGGCTCAGAATTGAACCCCAAAACACTGAAACCAGGATCCGAATTCCAGAAATGTCAAATGAAAGGGCCTGAACAAGTAAAGAACCGTGAATGGTAGGCAGTAGATACCGTAATGTTACGCTATGAAAAATGCGTTAACAATTGAAAATATTACACATTATGCTCTGACATAATAATATTCAAAGAAATATGTAGAAGGAATGTATAAACAAACCTGGAAATGCTGTAATCACTATGAAAATGAATATTTTCTGACAACCGATCGGTTGACCTCCATTTTGGATGTGACGTCATCGTCACATGACCTGGTGAATGATTCGTAAAAAGCTCAAAAATATGGTCAAAATACGCGGTGAAACGAAGAATTTCGTAAAAAGAATGAAGGAAAACCGTAAAAGGTGAATTATAATGCCTGTATAAGTGCATAAATGAATTAATTCACCGCGGAAATGATTATTTCCAAAGGAAGTCCAACATTCTGACACCACGTGACCCGATGAGCGAAAATACCAAATAGGTAACTACGTGAAAAACAATGCACAGTCAATACGGTCAAAATACGTGGAGAAACGAAGAATTTCGTTGAAAGAATGAAGGAATACCGTAAATTAAAATAAAAATGCCTGTAGAAGTGCATAAAAAGAATTAATTTACAAAGGAAATGAATATCTCCAAAGGTAATCCGACATTCTAACACCACGTGACCAGATGAGCGATAATACGAATTATGAAGAAATACGTAAATAATGCCCAAAGTATACAATAAATTCACCAGAAATTGAAGTAAAAGGTAAATAAAATGGAGGAAAAGTGAATAAAACAGCAAAGAAGTACTCACAGAGCTTCAAAAACGTGTAAATGCAGGTCTTTTAAAAAGGTAGCAAAACGCCTGTTGATAGTTCAACCGCCACAAAAAGAATGAACTATTTCTGTATTACTGCGCATGGCAGAGTGAATTAGGTCACCAGGGGTCAAAGGTAGCAAGTATATAGGTTTAAAGAGGGTCTCCCCTCATATATTTAAATTCTATGTACGGTGTACGTGGCGGTCACCGAACGCCAAGCCACGCCTACCCAAGTGTTTTCATATGGTATAGTATATTTACATTTTTATGAAATAAAAACAAATTTTGTTTGACCAGTCTTATGTGTATTATATGGGATTTCACTCTACATGATTGTTAAGTGTCTCTTGAAAAGGGAATGCTTATTGGTTTTGGCCCCCATTTTCAGACATCCTTTCCTGCCGCTGCAGTATTTTTGGCAAGCCCTTTCCTCACATCACAATTAAGACACTAGTCTAATTTCAGATCAATTGGGCCTTAATTGACCGATTAAGAGCTGGTTGATTATTATTTAGTAAAAAATGTGCTAAAATTGACCCTTTTAGTCACTACTCACTATTGAAGAAGCTAAGGTTGCCTTAAAATCAGTCAAATCAGGTGTCCTGGGTATGCTGTATTCAGGTAGCAGAGATTTGTAAAATGTCAAATATCTGTGTTGTTTTTTTTTGGATTTGGAACTTTGGAATGTATTTGGTGGTAATAGGAAACCATGGCCTGGGATTCCAAAACTCCTATCATTTTGCAACAAGCCCCCGCAAAGTCAAACTGGGGTCATAAAGTTGAATTTCGAATATTTTAATTTCAATGTCTGTTGCCTTCAAATTGTTTTGTTGTATGAGTCATTGCATGAATGATAATTGTTGATTCAATGTGATTCTGTATTAATTTTTGAAATAAGGTTGTCTTCCAAAGTGCTGGGGATAACTGATATTTAATCCAATGAAAGGCTTTGTTACTTCGCTGATTTGAATGATTATATCCACAGATGAAAGTCAATACTATTACTGGATTCACTGATGTTGCGCTGCTGTATGTTTTTGACTTTTGTGTGCAATAAATCAAAAATGCTTTCCTTCATTTCATTCAAACTTGGCACATATATGTATTTGGGCCAGGAGAGGAACCCTATTGTAAGATGACCTTTAGTTACCAATAAAATAGAAGTTTAGCCACCTAAAGGTTAAAAATGGACTTTTGACGAATTTAAGCCCTCTAGGTCACAAACTGTGTGGCGCATGTAGCTAAAATTTTACTCAAGTACACATTTATGTGTTGTCACATCATCAAGTCACATGTCAAAAATCAAGATTTAAAGTTGAGGTTAAAAATTAACAATGTGTTTAAAACCCATAAAGGCCCCAACTGGAGTTTTTGTTTTTTACTTTTCTCAATATTTGAGATCTGTAGCTGTAATTTTAAGGTCACCTTAAGGTCTCTAAAAATGTCCACAAGGACCCATTTTATGAACTTTTAGCCACTTTTAGTCCCATAGCTCTCAAACTATGTGGCTGATCTAGCTAAAATCTCATCGGAGAATATATTGATAGACATGTCCCCAAAAATGAAGGCGTTAAGGGGGCTTTATTATGTCCACCCACTGGGGTGTGGACATATTATTTTTGTTTTTTCCGCCGTCCAGCGTCCGCTGTCCAGCGTCCGCCGTCAAACTTGGTTTCCAGACATTTTAGGCAACAGTTCTTATCCTATCTTTACCAAATTTGGCATGCAGGTTTATTGGGTTAATAACTTGTATGGGATTGCTTTTGGTGATGATAGCTCTATAGCTAACTGAGTAATAGCTACTTTGCTACTTTTGAGTATCTCTTTGGTTTCCAGACATTTTAAGGAATGCTATTGAGTCTATCTTTCTGAAATTTGGTATGGAGGTTCATTGGGTTAATAGCTTGTATGGGATTGCTTTTGGGGGGAATTGCTTCATAGATCAGTGAGTAATTAATTAAATAAATGAGTAATTGGCTATTTTGAGTACTGAAAAAGGCAAATGTGCTCATATCTCCTAAACCGTGCAAGATAGAGTGATTTCATCGAAATTTTCGACCCACAGGGTATCTAAGGAATGTAATCTTTGCAATTTTCAAAAAATTTTCCCCTCCTCAAAAATGGCGGCCATTTTGAATTTTCAAATTTTTGCCCAAAATGGCAAAATACAAATTTGCTTCTATCTCCTTAACCGTGCGAGATAGAGCGATTTCGTCGAAATTTTCAATCCACAGGGAATGTGCTCTTTGCAATTTTCAAAAAAATTTCCCCTCCCCAAAAATGGCAGCCATTTTGAATTTTCGAATTTTTCCCAAAAATGGCAAAACACAAATTTGCTTCTATCTCCTTAACCGTGCAAAATAGAGCGATTTCGTCGAAATTTTCGACCCACAGGGTATCTAAGAAATGTACTCTTGGCAATTTTCAAAAAATTTTCCCCTCCCCACATATGGCGGCCATATGCAAGATAGAGTGACTTTGTCAAAATTTTCGACCCAACCAATGCAAAAAGGCATGAAGCTGAAATAATTTACATGTACACTAATAAATATTTAAGCATCATTGATATATTTTACAAATGAAACAGGGTCTTGTAAGACTACTGTACAATTTTGGCAAAAGGTTCATGGGGTGGACATTACACATGATAATGGGTGTTCTTCTATGCTATCCTGTTTCTATTCATATGTCGCAGCTACTATCAACAGGGCGTCCTATTTCTAGTTCTACATTTTTCACATATCATGCCTTGTAACTTGGAAATGGTAAATGTGACTTACCTCAAACTACCCTAGATATAATTTCAGTATGTGATCTTTGTTGATAGTGCCCTTTTCCTTTCCTTGTATTTTCAAAAATAAAATAGCTGTACACTCCATATTTTCACCTGATTCTAGCTTGAGAAGACTGGTCCATTGCTTGCTAAGATGTGTGAGATTTACCTTGTTGATGTGGACTGTGTGTCTGAGTATGTCCAGTACTTTGACATCTCTCTCATTCCAGCTACTGTGTTTTTCTTTAATGCTCAGCACATCAAAGTGGACTGGGGGTAAGTTAATTGCAACGTGATGCTAAGGTAGCAAGTTGGATGATAGTGTACCATTTGGTTTATTAAGTTGCTTACTAATAGGAAAATACAAACCGTATTTTTGAGTAAGAAATCAAAACTTACATGGATTTTTTTACAAATACATCAACTTAGTTTGCACAAACATTAGAGTCATCAAGTATTTCTGTAATGTTTTATCGATATATTGCCTCAACATGACAACAACTTGATGTTTCCATTGATATATGTTTAAATATGGTTAATATGATTTTGTTTTATCTACACATCAGTCAGGTTATGTCTTGTAAAAAGACCCTTGTTTACACCCATAAAAAATTTTTTCTATTCAAATTTGAATTTCATAGAATTTTACTTTTGGGAAACCATATTGCGAGAAGATTTTTTTTTCAAAAAGGGTAACTGTATTAACTGATAGTGGAATTAAGAAATTACAATATATAGCAGATTTTTACCCCACAACCTCTCAGGGCTGTGCAAGTATTCTTTTCACCCATGGCGTCCGGATGGGGAGCAGGCATGGGGAAAAGCTTGTACGGGCTGTATCTCAGAAACCATAAGGTGTAAAAAGTTGAAACTTGGTAAGGACGTTGGTTGGTGAGTGTAGGTGTACATCGTAAAGGTGTGACCTTGATTTGACCTTTGCCGTACTGACCTTGAACTTAAAAATCTTGTTCTGGGCATATCTAGGAAACAGTTAGGTGTTGGAAGTTGATATATATGTAAGAGAAATTAGTTAAAGGGTGTAGGGGGACAATGGCCTTGTTGTAGTTACCTTGACCTTTAAAATCTTGTCTGAGCCATATCTCAGAAACTGTAAGAAAGTTGATTCTTGGATGGTTCGTTGGTTGGAGAGTGCCGGTATGCTAAGTCATGGTGTGATCTTTTACCTTGGCTTTGCCAAAGTGTGTTCACCTGCCATATTTGAGACATATTTCTCTTATGACAAAGATTTGTGGGTTGTATGTACTTTTGGAACTTTACATAACTGCCATAATTTGCTATGAAAGTCTCCTGATTGTTCTACTGTTTCACTTCTTCTGTATCCCAAGCTGTTGTAAACTATTTCCCCAGGCTGTGGGAAACGGGCATCTCCAATGCTATTTTCCACAATGCCATACTTTTCATGTAAAATCAGGTAACAGAATATTTTAATGTCAAACTCTTAAAAAAAATTAAGTATCTCACAAAAAGTGATTTTGTAGTTTCTATTTAGTTGTCTATTTTGTCTCTGTAGTATTTAGACATATCCCTAGGTCCCACATACATGACTACAGTGTGAAAAAAATATCAAGGAACAAAGACTAGGCCCCAAATAGCAATTCTTTATCAGTCACTGAACTGGGGTGGGAAGATGGGTTCATGTGGTCAGCCCTGAAGATCTGTCAGCTCTTTGTGTTCTTTTATATTTGTATTTATACCCAGTGCAATATCTCCATGTACTACAGGATCAAAGCACTATATGACCCATCCGACTGTACAAGTACAGTCCAACTCTCAAATTACTGACATTCCCCTAACTGAAAGAGAGAGGCTCAAGGATACCATTTATCAATATCCTTGGGGTTCTTTAACCTGCCACTGGGAAAGAGGACTGCCATTTTAAGTGGTCATCTGAGCCACTATGTATCTACCATAGTTGTCAGACTGTCGGCAACTGAGAAAAACTGTGACACAACAATGAATGACCTATGAAGATCAATCTGTGGTTATGTTGACTCACATAAAGACTTGTATACTAATGGTCAGTGGCAGGTGTCCCATAACAGATCTTCAGAAATTGTTCTATGAAGTATGACAACTGATACAGGTAACTAAACAGACAACATCACAAGTGTGCTACAGGCTTGGTGGGTTTACTATGGAAGGGGCAACAACAAATAACAGAAATTAGAGTGGCAACTGACCACAAAATTTTCAAACAATCAAAACAATGCCACCATAGGAAGATATATGACTTATAATGAAGATGAAAGTAGGATTCTTACTTTTTTCAATAGAAAGTCAGTAATGCCCCATTCACACTATAGGCAGTACGCCCCACAGTTAGAGGTTTTACTAGGTGGCAGAACTGCCTCCTGGGATGCCACATACCTTCTGAGATTTGGTGTATCATTCAGACTCCAGGTAGTAGAACCAGTGTTTATAGGCGTTTGGAGAAGCACCCCTGTCTTTCAACTACAGTCTGAGGTTCAAATGCGAAATTGTGACACTGTTGCAAAAGATCCATGTACCTCCACTCGCCTTATGTCGCTGTGCTACACCGAAAGACGACCCGAGTCACAACCTTGTATACACTGTGGACTACACCTTCAGTTACCATAGCAAGAAATTCATCTGAACATGCCCACGGTATGCAATTCAGAGGTGGAAATTTTAAATATTTTGAAACTTCCGTAGGACGCGCAAGGTAATGGAAGATCCGCCGCTATGTCACAAGGTCACATACGAACCTCAGACGATAGTTGAAGGACGGGCATTTTGCCCAAAGCGGGTTATACTGCCAGTAGTGTGAATGGGGTATTATATGTATTGAAGACCAGTTTGTCTGAAGAGTGTCATGTTTTTGTCTTTTTTGTTGTAACAGGACAGTTGACCATACAAAATACATTGGCAGTTTTAAAACAAAGCAGGACTTTATTGATGTTGTAGAGGTCATCTACAGAGGAGCAATGAGAGGTAATGTGCATACAACATCTTTCATATGGCAAATTTAGACATGTCTAATACAATTGTCCAGGGTAAAGTGTCCCCCTTCACTGGTTATTTGTGAAAATATCGACAGGTTTTGTCTTTGTTTTATACTCAGGTGTATGAGTCAAAGAGTCATAATAATAATAAACTGTTAGAATAATTTATGTTGTATAGTGCAGTGGTGAAATTCTAGGTCTGCAGCTGCGGTATTTATTACTATTTATGGAGTATTTGGTTACTTGAATCAGTATGTTACATGTGGTTGACAAGGCATAAATTTGCTCAGACAAATGCAACCTGTTTTAACTTTAACACGGTGGATGGTCACTGTTTTAATGTTTCATTTAAATCCAAGTAGTTGTTTCCATAATATATTTTATACCTGAATATAATTATATTGAGTGAAAAACTATTTATATTTTATCATGTGTGAGAAGTCTAAATATTATATGTTTGACTTCTTTGTTAATTTTTGAGTTTCATTTTAACTTATGTTTTCTTCTTCACAGGCAAAATGATTGTGACCAGTCCATTGGATCCCAAACATGTACCAAAGTACGAACTGATTTACAAGGACATTTAGGTCCCTAGCAGCATCGTATATCAGTCACACATCAATTAAAATATCATGCTGGAAATGAGGCTCATAGAAGATGGAAACAACACTGAGACACTTGTTTCTATAAATTTGAGTGTAAGTTCAGCCCAAATCAGTATTGTTATGGTTCCAGAGAGAAGAGTTATAGAAAAAAGCAGTGTCAACTATGGATTACGCATGGGTATGCCAATGCAGTGTATAGAGAGTGTACCATTATCCCTCTAGAGGGAAAGGTATTGTAGGTAGAGTTCTCAAATGTACAGGATATATTCATCATTACAAAATCTTGCCTTGGAATGTTTTTGACCTCATTTTTAAAAGCAAGATGGCCACCACAGGTGTTTTATTTTTAGTCATGAAAGAGTGTGTAGAGATTTTTCCGTTACCCCCTCTAGAGCAAAAGGCAGAGCTCTAAAAATTGGCAGGATATTTTCATCATTACGAAAGCTTGATTGAGAATGTTTTTGGTCTTATTTTGAAAAACAAGATGGTTACCAAAGGTGTTTCTTTGATGGTTATCCAGGAGTTTTTCACATTCTGAGGATGGGTGTTTTCACCCATGGTGTCCGGATGGGCGGGTGGGTGGCGGGAAAAAGTTTGTCCGGGCTGTATCTCAGAAACTGTAAGCTGTAGGAAGTTGATACTTGGTAGGGACATTGGTTAGGATGTGTAGGTGTGCAATATCATGGTCTGACCTTGATTTGACCGTTGACCTTGCCGTAGTGACCTTGAGTTTGAAAAATTGTCCGGGCTATATCTTGGAAACCGTAAAGTGTAGTAAGTTGATACTTGGTAGGGACATTGGTTAGGGGGTGTAGGTGTGCAACGTCATGGTATGACCTTGATTTGACCTTTGACCTTGCTGTAGTGACCTTGACCTATAAAATCTTGTCCAGGCTATATCGCGGAAACCGTAAGGTGTGGGAAGTTGATACTTGGTAGGGACATTGGTTAGGGGGTGTAGGTGTGCAACATCATGGTCTGACCTTGATTTGACCGTTGACCTTGCCGTAGTGACCTTGACTTTGAAAAACTTGTCCGGGCTATATCTCGGAAACCGTAGAGTGTAGGAAGTTGCTACTTGGTAGGGACATTGGTTAGGGGGTGTAGGTGTGCAACATCATGGTGTGACCTTGATTTGACCTTGCCGTAGTGACCTTGACCTATAAAATCTTGTCTGGGCTATATCTGGGAAACTGTAAGGTGTAGGAAGTTGATACTTGGTGGGGACATTGGTTAGGGGGTGTAGGTGTGCAACGTCATGGTGTGACCTTGATTTGACCTTTGACCTTGCCATAGTGACCTTGACCTATAAAATCTTGTACGGGCTCTATCTTGGAAACCGTAAGGTATAGGAAGTTGAGGCTTGGTAGGGACATTGGTTAGGGGTTGTAGGTGTGCAGCATCATGGTGTGACCTTGATTTGACCTTGTCGTAGTGACCTTGACCTTTAAAATCTTGTTGCACCTTTGGGTCTGTCTTTTGATGCAGATTAAACACTGTTAAAGTCATATTAGAATTCATTAAGAATTTTACAACTTCCCAGTGTAACAGATGGAATTTCATCAAGTGAGCCACAGATTTTGCTCCAACACCACAGATAAGCATTCATTTTATGTATTACCACTTCTGTATGCATGGTAATATTCAAAACATCCAAACCATAATTCGGCCATGCAAGATGTAGATAAAGAGTGTCATAATGTTTAGTTTACTGATTAATGCTGCCATCTAGTTATTGAATTGTCTTGTTTTAATACTTCATCTTTACATGCATTATCTTTCTCTTAGACATTATATTCTCTATTTAAACATTTTTTGGAACTTTATATAACTGACAGTGCTCTGAAAGTATCCTGAACTTTGTACTGATATAGTACTTCTATATCTCATGGTGTTAAAAATATTTCCCTAGGCTGTGGGGTACAGGCGTCTCTGATGCTATTTTTTATCTATGGAAAGTTAAATGTTTTCATAGTTGATATTTTTAATAAAAAATATATCCTCTAAGCCTACAGATATTTGACCTTGAAGCTTGCCTCATTTTCAAAAACAATATGGCTGCCACGGGTGTTTTTTTTTTGACAGTCAGCAATGACTTTTATATATTTAGAGGCCCTAGAGGAAAAGTTATTATTGGTAAAGTTCTCAGTTTTGCAGGATATGTTCATCATTATAAAAGCTTGCCTAGGAATATTTTTGGTCTCATTTTGAAAAACAAGATGGCCACCATGAGCTTTTTACCCCACAGCCCTTAAGGGCTGTTGGGGCATTGTTTTTACCCATGGTGTCCGGATGGGTGGGCAGCGGGAAAACATTTGTAAGGGCTGTATCTCAGAAACCATAAGGTGTAGGAAGTTGATACTTGGTAGGGACATTGGTTGAGGGGTGTAGGTGTGCAACGTCATGGTGTGACTTTGATTTGACCTTGCTATAGTGACCTTGACCTATAATATCTTGTCTGGGCTATATCTCGGAAACTGTAAGGTGTAGGAATTTGATACTTAATAGGTACATTGGTTGGGAGTTCTAGGTGTGCAACCTCATGGTGTGACCTTGGTTTGACCTTTGACCTTGCTATAGTGACCTTGACCTATAAAATCTTGTCCGGGCTATATCTCGGAAAGTGTAAGGTGTAGGAAGTTGATACTTGGTAGGGACATTGGTTTGGGGTTGTAGGTGTGCAGTGTCATGGTGTGACCTTGATTTGACCTTTGACCTTACTGTAGTGACCCTGACCTATAAAATCTTGTCCGGCTACGAGTGCGAGTGCTAGGCTGCAAATCTGATGTTTGTAAACGCTATACACGTCTTTTTAACAAAATGAAATGCTAGAAAGGAAGTGAATGTCATCCCTAGATGTATGTGATTGTGAAGCACCTCTAAAGCAGGAGTTCATGGGACTACTTGACCTCCAGAAAATGGAGTCCCAGTAATCTTTATCAGAATATTATGTTACAGATGGCAAAATTGTGGCATTTTAAGTACAATGTATGGTATTATTATCTAGGGTTGGCCATCTCGGGCCAACCCTAGATACTGTTATGGGATTTTTCGCGTCTTTCTTCCTGAATTTCGGGCGTTTCGAGTGGAAACTAATTGCCGTTTTGGGATCGTTTTGAATAATTTCTACTAGTAAACGTTCTGTAACTTTCACAGCTTTTGATCTTTTGTTTTTAAGATTTGTGGAGGTATTTTTGTTATTGACCTCAGCGACCTAATTAAATTGTGCTGATAAGATCTATCTGGACCGGTTTCTCTTGAAAACATATGACGTGAATCTTTTGTTTCTGAAAAACGTCTTTTGATTAGTCTGGTACCCTGTCCATTTTTCTTCTGAGACCCCCCGGGAAATTATAAGTTGTGTGAACAGAAAATATTTTCAGGAGACAATGATAACCTGATGACTGGGTTCTGGGGCTATATTCACAAAAGGAATCAAGCTCAGGTTGAGCCAAAAATCAGCTCAAACTTATTATAAACAGCTAGACACTTTTTGGCTCAACTTCAGCTTGATCCCTTTTGTGATTACAGCCCCTTATGTTGTGTTGATATTTATGTATTTATTTGTTAATATATCATATAAATATATTATAACACAATAAAATTGATATAGAGGTGGGGGGTAGTTAAATATGGACTTCTTTATTGTGTGGATTTAATTTTGTCAATGGTCAAAGCACTGTGGTCTAAGTTCTCTATGTGTGATATGAAAGCAACTGATTCCACCACAGAATTGTGACAAAGCTGAATAACTGTTCAGGTCAATCCAGAAGTGCCTTCTCATATTCCCCACTAAAGGTAGCACGAGTGATAAAGCCTGCCTTTCCTCTTAGTTAATCACACATATTTAGTGTTTGATGTCATTTTTATTGCATTAAATTCCATACACAAGTCACAGAGAAGAATATTATTTATTATTATTTGCTGTGCATAGTAATTTTTAAAACAAGTATCTTGGACAATATTGGACCAATTTTCCTCAAATCAAAAGGAACATAACCTCTAGAAATTTTCCTTTAAATTGGTATAGATATATTGCTAGCTTCAATAAAACAATCACAAAAATTATTTTAAATAGAGTTCCAGCAAGATTGTGGATCGCAACAGGTGTTCGTGCTCTTCAAATATTTAAAAACAGTCACACCAGTTATTGTTCTAAATATGATATAATTAATATACTATAACACAATAAAATGATATAGAGTTAGGGATATTTAAGTATGGACTTCTTTATTATATGGATTTAATTTTGTCAAAGGTTAAAGTTGTGATTTTATGTCTGATGCAACAGCAATAGCCAGGGTCATATTATGACAGGTACTCTGCATTGTCATTTGGGGGAGTCATACCTACAAAGAGGTAACAGCCTATCATTAGATGTCAAACCTGCTAACCCACAAGGCCTTTCTATTTTGTCAAGCATAAGAAATATCTGAAGCACTGTGGTCTAAGTTCTCTATGTGTAATATGAAAACAAGTGATTCCACCACAGAATTGTTGCAAAGCTGAATAACTGTTCAGGTCAATCCAGAAGTGCGCTCTGATATTCCTCACTAAAGGTAGCATGAGTGATAAGGCCTGCCTTTCCTCCCAGTTAATCACACATATTTAGTGTTTGATGTTATTTTTATTGCATTAAATTCCATACACAAGTCACAGAGAAGAATATTATTTATTATTATTTGCTGTGCATAGTAATTTTTAAAACAATTATCTTCGTCAATATTGGACCAATTTTCCTAGAATCAAAAGGAACATAACCTCTAGAAATTTGCCTTTAAATTGGTATAGATATTCTATTGCTAGCTTCAATAAAACAATCACAAAAATTATTTTAAACAGAATTCCAGCAAGATTGCGTATCTCAACAGGTGTTCGTGTTCTTCAAATATTTAAAAACAGTCACACCAGTTATTGTTCTAAATATGATATAATTAATATACTATAACACAATAAAATGATATAGAGTTAGGGATATTTAAATATGGACTTCTTTATTATGTGGATTTAATTTTGTCAAAGGTTAAAGTTGTGATTTTATGTCTGATGCAACAGCCAGTGTCATATTATGACAGGTACTCTGCATTGTCATTTGGGGGAGTCATACCTACAAAGAGGTGACAGCCTATCATTAGATGTCAAACCTGCTAACCCACAAGGCCTCTCTATTTTGTCAAGCATAAGAAATATCTGAAGCACTGTGGTCTAAGTTCTCTATGTGTGATATGAAAACAAGAGATTCCATCACAGAATTGTTGCAAAGCTGAATAACTGTTCAGGTCAATCCAGAAGTGCCTTCTCATATTCCCCACTAAAGGTAGCACGAGTGATAAGGCCTGTCTTTCCTCTCAGTTAATCACACATATTTAGTGTTTGATGTCATTTTTATTGCATTAAATTCCATACACAATTCACAGGAAAATTGTTTTAATTGAACATTATATTTTGCATTTACTGTTCATTGCTGTGCATACTAACTTTTAAAAGTAGTATCTTGGCCAATATATTGCCAAAGTTTTTCAAATCAAGGGAATATAACTTAGGGTACCAATTTAAAATGCTTGTCAAGATTTCAATTTTATTTTGATTTTTATGATCAGGTTGCACACCCACTTCTCGGGGAGTCGTTTTCGTTGAAAAATATTATTTAGGGTACCAGTCTGAAAAGCTTGTTTAAGCCCACGATCCACGCATGCGCAATCCTCTATTTGCGAGATCTGTCACTTCAAATATTGCCAGAAGACGTAAGAAAAGGGTTAAATATGAAAGAAAATAATAAAATAAATATAAAATATGTCTGTTATTGATATGTAAGAAGAAATATTTACGAAAAATGTCGAAATCTGCATATTTAGGTAAAATCTTCTATTATCGCCCACGGCTGAAGCGATGAACAAGAAATATGCTGGTAGTTTTCATCTTAAACCAGCCTTTCTATTTGTAAAATAATGTCGGGAAACCCCCTCAAAGAACTGCCGTGTCCGCGCATATTTGCTCATTAATATTAATGAGGCAGGTCCGTGTACAGGAAATATGCTGGTAGTTTTCATGTTAAACCAGCCTTTCTAGTGGCTTTCTACCAGTGAACGCCCGCCTACCAGTGAACGCCCGCCTTATATATCTTTGTTAGAGGTCAAGGACAATGCTTCTATAAGTCTACAAAATGGGCGTTCACTGGCATTTCCGGTTTGCGGTAAAAACGGCCGATAATAGAGTTAAATTATTAAAATATAAAGCTTCGAAACAAATGTAGCAACATGCACCTGAATTATTAATTGCTGTGTACATCATTTGACAATCTGGTGGAAGAGGAATAAAATCAAATCTGTTTATATAATTTAAATTCAATATATTTACTTCTGCATGGGCGTTTACTGGTAGAATGCCACTATTTGTAATAGTGGCTTTCTACCAGTGAACGCCCGCCTACCAGTGAATGCCCGCCTAGTATTTCTTTTTTGGAGATCAAGGACAAATGCTTCTAATTAACTACAAAATGGGCGTTCACTGGTATTTCCGTTTTGCGGTAGAAACAGCCGATAGTAGATCTAAATTGTAAAAATAGAAAGCTTTGAAAAAAATAAACGAAGTGGCTGGAGTACGGTAAAACACCGCAATCGAGAAGAAATTCTACAGTACGGTAGCATTCATTTGCTGTATTCCAGGGTTTCTATATTTTAAATACAGAAAATCTAGCCAACCAGTCTATTTTTCGTCTGCAAACGTGATTAATTTAATTAACCAATGAAAACAATTGCTGCTGATACCTCACTCGAGACAAAGTTCTAGAGTACAGCAATCCGTACCGCAGCATATTTTCTACGGAACGGTATTGCCATACCGCAGCCACGCCCAAAAATAAAACAACATGTGCCTCAGTTAAAAATTGCAGTTTATATTATTATCTAGGGTTGGCCATCTCGGGCCAACCCTAGATACTGTTATGGGATTTTGCGAGTCTTTTCTCGTGAATTTCGGGTGTTTCGAGTGGGAACTAATTGCCGTTTTCGGATCGTTTTGAATAATTTCAACTACTAAACGTTCTATAAATATCACAGTTCTTGATTTTTTGTTTTTAAGATTAGTGGAGGGATTTTTGTTATTGACATCAGCAGCCTAATTAAAAACAGGAAATGAACTGTGCTGATGAGATCTATCTGGACCGCGTTTCTCTTGAAAACATCTTTTCTTTAGTAAAATCTACTAAATCTCGGAAAAAACGTCTTTTAATTTGTCTGGTACCCTGTCCATTTCTCTTCTGGGACACCCGGGAAATTGTAAGTTGCGTGAACCGAAAATATTTTCAGGAGACAATGATAACCTGATGACTGGGTTCTGAGGCTATATTCACAAAAAGAATCAAGCCCAGGTTGAGCCAAAAATCAGCTCAAGCTTATTATAAACAACTAGACACTTTTTGGCTCAACTTCAGTTTGATCCCTTGTGTGACTACAGCCCCTTATCTTGTGTCAATATTTATGTATTTATTTGTTAATATATGATATAAATATATAATAACACAATAAAATTGATATAGAGGTAGGGGATAGTTAAATATGGAGTTCTTTATTATGTGGATTTAATTTTGTCGAAGGTCAAAGCACTGTGGTCTAAAAACATATTTTAGAGTTCGTGCAAGATTGTGGATCTCAATAGGTGTTCATGTTCTTCAGATATTTAAAAAAGTCAAACTTGTTATTGTAATAAATATGATATGATTAATATACTGTAACAATAAAATGATATAGAGTTAGAGATATTTAAATATGGACTTCTTTCTTATGTGGATTTAATTTTGTCAAAGTTGTGATTTTATGTCGCATCGCAACAGCAACAGCCAGGGTCATATTATGACAGGTACTCTGCATTGTCATTTGGGGGAGTCATACCTACACAGAGGTGACAGCCTATCATTGGATATCAAACCTGCTAACCTACTAGGTCATTCTATTTTATCAAGCATAAGAAATCATATCTGATGCACTGTGGTCTAAGTTCTCTATGTTTGATATGAAAACAAGTCATTCCACCACAGAATTGTGACAAAGCTGAAGAACTGTTCAGGTCAATCCAGAAGTGCCTTCTGATATTCCCCACTAAAGGTTACACGAGTGATAAAGCCTGCCTTTCCTCTCAGTTAATCACACATATATAGTGTTGTATGTCATTTTTATTGCATTAAATTCCATACACAACTCACAGAGAAGAATATTATTTATTATCATTTGCTGTGCATAGTAATTTTTAAAACAAGTATCTTGGACAATATTGGACCAATTTTCCTCAAATCAAAAGGAACATAACCTCTAGAAATTTGTCTTTAAATTTGTATAGATATTATATTGCTAGCTTCAATGAAACAATCTCCAAAATAATTTTATAAACAGAATTCCAACAAGATTGTGGATCTCAACAGGTGTTCATCTTCTTCAAATGTTTAAAAAAGCTAAACCAATTCTTGTTATAAATATAATTTAACTAATATACATTAACACAATTAAATAATATAGAGTTAGGGATAGTTAAATATGCAGATTTATTTATTTCATGTTCTCAAAGTTTAGATTTTATGTCTCGTGTAACAGCAACAGCCAGGGCATATTAAGACAGGTACTCTGCATTGTCATTTGGGGAGTCATACCTACATCGAGGTGACAGCCTATCATTAGATGCCAAACCTGCTAACCCACAAATCCATTCCATTTTATCAAGCATAAGAAATCATATCTGAAGCACTGTGGTCTAAGTTCTGTATGTGTGATATGAAAACAACTGATTCTGCCACAGATTTGTGACAAAGCTGAATAACTGTTCAGTTCAATCGAGAAGTGCCTTCTGATATTGCCCACTAAAGGTAGCATGAGTGATAAAGCCTGCCTTTCCTGTCAGTTTATCACACATATTAATTGTTTGATGTCATTTTTATTGCATTAAATTCCACACACAAGTCACAGAGACGAATATTATTTATTATTATTTGCTGTGCACAGTAATTTTTGAAACTAATATCTTGGATAATATTACACCAGTCTTCCTTAAATCAAAAGCAACATTACCTATTGATTTTGCTGTTAAATTGGTATAGATATTATATTGCTGGATTCAATAACACAATAAAAACATATTTTAGAGTTCGTGCAAGATTGTGGATCTCAACAGGTGTTCATGTTCTTCAGATATTTAAAAAAGTCAAACTTGTTATTGTAATAAATACGATATGATTAATATACTGTAACAATAAAATGATATAGAGTTAGAGATATTTAAATATGGACTTCTTTCTTATGTGGATTTAATTTTGTCAAAGGTCAAAGTTGTGATTTTATGTCTCATCGCAACAGCAACAGCCAGGGTCATATTATGACAGGTACTCTGCATTGTCATTTGGGGGAGTCATGCCTACACAGAGGTGACAGCCTATCATTGGATGTGAAACCTGCTAACCTACAAGGTCATTCTATTTTATCAAGCATAAGAAATCGTATCTGATGCACTGTGGTCTAAGTTCTCTATGTTTGATATTCCCCACTAAAGGTTACACGAGTGATAAAGCCTGCCTTTCCTCTCAGTTAATCACACATATATAGTGTTGTATGTCATTTTTATTGCATTAAATTCCATACACAACTCACAGAGAAGAATATTATTTATTATCATTTGCTGTGTATAGTAATTTTTAAAACAAGCATCTTGGACAATATTGGACCAATTTTCCTCAAATCAAAAGGAACATAACCTCTAGAAATTTGCCTTTAAATTTGTATAGATATTATATTGCTAGCTTCAATGAAACAATCTCAAAAATAATTTTATGAACACAATTCCAGCAAGATTGTGGATCTCAACAGGTGTTCATGTTCTTCAAATGTTTAAAAAAGCTAAACCAATTCTTGTTATAAATATAATTTAACTAATATACATTAACACAATTAAATAATATAGAGTTAGGGATAGTTAAATATGCAGATTTATTTATTTCATGTTCTCAAAGTTTAGATTTTATGTCTCATGTAACAGCAACAGCCAGGGCATATTAAGACAGGTACTCTGCATTGTCATTTGGGGAGTCATACCTACATCGAGGTGACAGCCTATCATTAGATGCCAAACCTGCTAACCCACAAATCCATTCCATTTTATCAAGCATAAGAAACCATATCTGAAGCACTGTGGTCTAAGTTCTGTATGTGTGATATGAAAACAACTGATTCTGCCACAGATTTGTGACAAAGCTGAAAAACTGTTCAGTTCAATCGAGAAGTGCCTTCTGATATTGCCCACTAAAGGTAGCATAAGTGATAAAGCCTGCCTTTCCTGTCAGTTAATCACACATATTAATTGTTTGATGTCATTTTTATTGCATTAAATTCCACACACAAGTCACAGAGACGAATATTATTTATTATTATTTGCTGTGCACAGTAATTTTTGAAACTAATATCTTGGATAATATTACACCAGTCTTAAATCAAAAGCAACATTACCTATTGATTTTGCTGTTAAATTGGTATAGATATTATATTGCTGGATTCAATAACACAATAAAAACATATTTTAGAGTTCGTGCAAGATTGTGGATCTCAACAGGTGTTCATGTTCTTCAGATATTTAAAAAAGTCAAACTTGTTATTGTAATAAATACGATATGATTAATATACTGTAACAATAAAATGATATAGAGTTAGAGATATTTAAATATGGACTTCTTTCTTATGTGGATTTAATTTTGTCAAAGGTCAAAGTTGTGATTTTATGTCTCATCGCAACAGCAACAGCCAGGGTCATATTATGACAGGTACTCTGCATTGTCATTTGGGGGAGTCATGCCTACACAGAGGTGACAGCCTATCATTGGATGTGAAACCTGCTAACCTACAAGGTCATTCTATTTTATCAAGCATAAGAAATCGTATCTGATGCACTGTGGTCTAAGTTCTCTATGTTTGATATTCCCCACTAAAGGTTACACGAGTGATAAAGCCTGCCTTTCCTCTCAGTTAATCACACATATATAGTGTTGTATGTCATTTTTATTGCATTAAATTCCATACACAACTCACAGAGAAGAATATTATTTATTATCATTTGCTGTGTATAGTAATTTTTAAAACAAGCATCTTGGACAATATTGGACCAATTTTCCTCAAATCAAAAGGAACATAACCTCTAGAAATTTGCCTTTAAATTTGTATAGATATTATATTGCTAGCTTCAATGAAACAATCTCAAAAATAATTTTATGAACACAATTCCAGCAAGATTGTGGATCTCAATAGGTGTTCATGTTCTTCAAATGTTTAAAAATGCTAAACCAATTCTTGTTATAAATATAATTTAACTAATATACATTAACACAATTAAATAATATAGAGTTAGGGATAGTTAAATATGCAGATTTATTTATTTCATGTTCTCAAAGTTTAGATTTTATGTCTCATGTAACAGCAACAGCCAGGGCATATTAAGACAGGTACTCTGCATAATTTGTCATTTGGGGAGTCATACCTACATCGAGGTGACAGCCTATCATTAGATGCCAAACCTGCTAACCCACAAATCCATTCCATTTTATCAAGCATAAGAAACCATATCTGAAGCACTGTGGTCTAAGTTCTGTATGTGTGATATGAAAACAACTGATTCTGCCACAGATTTGTGACAAAGCTGAATAACTGTTCAGTTCAATCGAGAAGTGCCTTCTGATATTGCCCACTAAAGGTAGCATGAGTGATAAAGCCTGCCTTTCCTGTCAGTTAATCACACATATTAATTGTTTGATGTCATTTTTATTGCATTAAATTCCACACACAAGTCACAGAGACGAATATTATTTATTATTATTTGCTGTGCACAGTAATTTTTGAAACTAATATCTTGGATAATATTACACCAGTCTTCCTTAAATCAAAAGCAACATTACCTATTGATTTTGCTGTTAAATTGGTATAGATATTATATTGCTGGATTCAATAACACAATAAAAACATATTTTAGAGTTCGTGCAAGATTGTGGATCTCAACAGGTGTTCATGTTCTTCAGATATTTAAAAAAAGTCAAACTTGTTATTGTAATAAATACGATATGATTAATATACTGTAACAATAAAATGATATAGAGTTAGAGATATTTAAATATGGACTTCTTTCTTATGTGGATTTAATTTTGTCAAAGGTCAAAGTTGTGATTTTATGTCTCATCGCAACAGCAACAGCCAGGGTCATATTATGACAGGTACTCTGCATTGTCATTTGGGGGAGTCATGCCTACACAGAGGTGACAGCCTATCATTGGATGTGAAACCTGCTAACCTACAAGGTCATTCTATTTTATCAAGCATAAGAAATCATATCTGAAGCACTGCTCTAAGTTCTCTATGTTTGATATGAAAACAAGTTATTCCACCACAGAATTGTGACAAAGCTGAAGAATTGTTCAGGTCAATCCAGAAGTGCTTTCTGATATTCCCCACTGAAGGTTACACGAGCGATAATGCCTGCCTTTCCTCTCAGTTAATCACACATATATAGTGTTGTATGTCATTTTTATTGCATTAAATTCCATACACAACTCACAGAGAAGAATATTATTTATTATCATTTGCTGTGCATAGTAATTTTTAAAACAAGTATCTTGGACAATATTGGACCAATTTTCCTCAAATCAAAAGGAACATAACCTCTAGAAATTTACCTTTAACTTTGTATAGATATTCTATTGCTAGCTTCAATGAAACTATCTCAAAAATAATTTTATAAACAGAATTCCAGTAAGATTATGGATCTCAACAGGTGTTCGTGTTCTTCAAATATTTAAAATGCTAAACCAATTCTTGTTATAAATATAATTTAACTAATATACATTAACACAATTAAATAATATAGAGTTAGGGATAGTTAAATATGCAGATTTATTTATTTCATGTTTTCAAAGTTTAGCTTTTATGTCTCATGTAACAGCAACAGCCAGGGCATATTAAGACAGGTACTCTGCATTGTCATTTGGGGAGTCATACCTACATTGAGGTGACAGCCTATCATTAGATGTCAAACCTGCTAACCCACAAATCCATTCCATTTTATCAAGCATAAGAAATCATATCTGAAGCACTGTGCTCTAAGTTCTGTATGTGTGATATGAAAACAACTGATTCTGCCACAGATTTGTGACAAAGCTGAATAACTGTTCAGTTCAATCGAGAAGTGCCTTCTGATATTGCCCACTAAAGGTAGCATGAGTGATAAAGCCTGCCTTTCCTGTCAGTTAATCACACATATTAATTGTTTGATGTCATTTTTATTGCATTAAATTCCATACACAACTCACAGAGAAGAATATTATTTATTATTATTTGCTGTGTACAGTAATTTTTGAAACTAATATCTTGGATAATATTACACCAGTCTTCCTCAAATCAAAAGCAACATAACCTATTGATTTTGCTGTTAAATTGGTATAGATATTCTATTGCTGGTTTCAATAAAACAATAAAAACATATTTTAGAGTTCGTGCAACATTGTGGATCTCAACAGGTGGTGGTCATGTTCTTCAGATATTTAAAAAACTCAAACTTGTTATTGTAATAAATATGATATGTTTAATATGCTGTAACAATAAAATGATATAGAGTTAGAGATATTAAAATATGGACTTCTTTCTTATGTGGATTTAATTTTGTCAAAGGTCAAACTTGTGATTTTATGTCTCATCGCAACAGCAACAGCCAGGGTCATATTATGACAGGTACTCTGCATTGTCATTTGGGGGAGTCATGCCTACACAGAGGCGACAGCCTATCATTGGATGTCAAACCTGCTAAACTACAAGGTCATTCTATTTTATCAAGCATAAGAAATCATATCTGATGCACTGTGGTCTAAGTTCTCTATGTATGATATGAAAACAAGTCATTCTACCACTGAATTGTGACAAAGCTGAAGAACTGTTCAGGTCAATCCAGAAGTGCCTTCTGATATTCCCCACTAAAGGTAACACGAGTGATAAAGCCTCCCTTTTTCTCCGTTAATCACTCATACATAGTGTCATATATCATTTTTTGTTCATAAAAATCCATACACAATACACAGAGGAAAATTGTTTTAATTGAATATATATTTTGCATTTCCTGTTCATTGCTGTGCATACTAACTTTTAAAAGTAGTTTCTTGGCCAATATATTGCCAAACTTTTTCAAGTAAAGAGATTATAACTTAGGGTACAAGTCTAAAATGCTTGTTAAAATTTCAATTTTATTTTGATTTTTATGACCAGGTTGCATACCCACTTCTCGGGGAATCATTTTCGTTGAAAACCAAATATTCAGGGTACCAGTCTGAAAAGCTTGTTGAAGCCCTCGATTCACGCATGCGCATTCCTCTATTTTCGAGATCTGTCACTTCAAAACTTCAAATATTGCCAGAAGACGTAAGAAAAGGGTTAAATATGAAAGAAAATAATAAATAAATATAAAATATGTCTGTTATTGATATGTAAGAAGAAATATTTACGAAAAATGTCGAAGTCTGCATATTTAGTTAAAATCTTCTATTATCGCCCACAGCTGAAGCGATGAACAAGAAATATGCTGGTAGTTTTCATCTTAAACCAGCCTTTCTATTTGTAAAAGATTGTCAGGAAACCCCCCAAAAGAACTGCCGTAACCGCACATATTTGCTCATTAATATTAATGAGGCAGGTCCATGAACAGGAAATATGCTACTGGTGGACCAGTAGTGGTGGTGGACCCGTTCACGCCCGTGTACCTATTCACGCCCACCCCTAAATATATCTAAAACAATCACAGTTAAACAATAAAGTACAAATGTATATGATCAATTTGATAATTATCTATGATGTGGTAAACATCTTCTCGATGAAAAATTATAAATCCTCAAGAAAATTGAGGGTGGGCCTGAATTGGTACCCGGGCGTGAATTGGTCCACCACCACTAGTAGTTTTCATCTTAAACCAGCCTTTTGGTTTTAAAATATTGTCAGGAAAGCCCCTCAAAGAACTGCCGTGACCTTATACCCAGATAGCATTCCGCCGCCGGTCCGACGTTGGCTGTTGGTCGCATATGGTCGGCATGTTTTGCCACATTGGCTTGCCAACCACTACTCAGGTTAGATTCTCTATATTTTGCCAACGTTGGGCCAACGGCGAATTTTTATTCAAAATGGTGGCGAGCAATAATAGGGGATTTGGGGAATCTTAGAAAAAAATTGTTTATTATGGTATGTATAAAAATCATATTTCAGTGAGCCCACAAATTTTATCTGACCATTTAACAATTTTACATATAAAATTAATATTCTCATTATGAACATTATCTGATTGGCTGATGCTATACATAGAACATAATTTTTACCGGTGGCTTGCCGACGTGGGGCCAACGTTGGCCCAACGGTCAAAAAGCTGTTGGCCCAACATCGGCAGCCAATGTCAGACCGACGGATGTGCCGACGTTGGGCCAACGTCAGTCCGACGACGGCATGCTATCTAGGTATTTGCTCATTAATATTAATTAGGCAGGTACTGGTAGTTTTCATCTTAAAACAGCATATTAATTTATAAAATATTATTAACCATGAATCTATGATATATTTACCGCGAGTTTTCTAAATATCTACTGTGAATCTTCCAATATTGACTGTGTATCTTCCTGACCGCGTATATTCCAGATACCCAATACCAGTATATTATAAATTTCAAAGAAAAACTGGTTTAAGATTAAATATCAGTGAACTTCCTGTCCACTGACTTGCCTCATTAATATTAATGATGAAATATGAGGTCCACAATTTCTCGAATAGATAGAAAAAAGGCTGGTTTATGATTAAATACCAGTGCACGGACCTGCCTCATTAATATTAATGAGGAAATATGGCCTAATCAAATTTTTTGGATGGGGGTTTACTACTGTGCTGTAAGTTCAAACCAAGAGTTTTGTTTATCATATTCCAGCAGTATTTCATAAATTTTAAAGAAAAGCTTTCTGTTATAAAATATTGTCAGGAAACCCCCTCAAATAACTGCCGTGACCTAAAATTTGCTCATTAATATTAATTAGGCAGGTACTGGTAGTTTTCATCTTAAAGCAGCATATCAATTTATAAAATATTATCTACCACAAATCTATAATATATTTACCGTGAGTCTTTCAAATATTTACTGCGAATCTTCCAATATTGACCACATATCTTCCTGACCGTGTATATTCCACATACCCAGTAGTAGTATATTATAAATTTCAAAGAAAAACTGGTTTAAGATTAAATACCAGTGAACTTCCTGTCCACGGACCTGCCTCATTAATATTAATGACAAAATATGAGGTCAAGAATTTCTTGGATAAATAGAAAAAAGGCTGGTTTATGATTAAATACCAATGAACTTCCTATCCACGGACCTGCCTCATTAATATTAATGAGGAAATATGACAATCAAATTTCTTGGATGAGGGTTTACTACTGTACTGTAAGTTCACACCAAAAGTTTTGTTTATCATAATCCAGCAGTATTTCATAGATTTTAAAGAAAAGCTGGTTTAAGATTAAATACCAGTGCACTTCCTGTCCACGGACCTGCCTCATTAATATTAATGAGGAAATATGACTTAGTAGAATTTCTTGGATGGGGGTTAACTACTGTACTGTAACTTCATGCCAAGAGTTTTGTTTATCGGTATCCATATGCTTTGACCTTCAAAACATTTTCAACATTGATCCACTGTCAGAAATACACTGGTTAAAATTCTTATTTATTTATAATAAAAATATTTTCTAAAATGTTTAAAAAGTGAGTTAAAAATTGTGGACTCACTGAAATCACTGAAGATATATAATGATGATTAAATTTTGACTAAGTTTCCCCAAATCCCTTATTACTGCTCACTGACATCTTGAACAAAAATCCACTGTTGGCCCAAGGATGGCCCTCTAGAGCCTGAAGATTGCTTGGAAAGCCACCGTTGGTCCAACCGTAGGAAACTGGTGAACATGCAACCAATAACCGCCAGTAATTGCTATATTATAGCTAACCCAAAAGTAGCTGAATAACATATTATACAACATTTTCTAAATGTAATAGTTTTCAAGTTACAAGTGAACCACAATGTCCTTGGGCCTTCAAAGCTATTGCATTTGGAAAATTTATTTAAATGTATTATTCGCTTACTTATGGGTCAGTTATAACATAATGAAATTGCAGACCTTATCTGCCACTGTGGCCTAGCGGGTAACACACTTGTCTAGGAACTCAGAGGGCGTGTGTTCAAAACCAGGTACAGGCAGATACATAGTGATTCGGATGACCACTTAAAATACCGGTCCTCTGCCATTGGATCCTATCCCCAGTGGCAGGCTAAAGAACCTCAAGGACGTTGATAAATGGTCATCCTTGAGCCTCTATCTTCCAGTTAGGGGAATGCCAGTTCCTTGTGAGTTGGGACTGTACCTGTGGAGTCGGATGGGTTAAATAGCGCTTTGAGTCCTGTAGTATATAGAGATATTGTGCTGAGTATAAATATAATTACAAACACAGACCTGTAGCTCATTCCATAGTTAAGGAAAACTACTTTCAGGTTTTCACTGTCCAGTAAATCAGTTGTAACTTGAAAACTATGGAATTCAGATTATTTTCTCTAAGTATGTTATTCCCCTACTTTGGGGTCAGCTATAACACAGAGAAATTGTACACCTGTAGCTCATTGCATAGCTGAGCAATAGCTACTTTCAGGTTGTTACTGTTGACTAAATCAGTTGTCACTTGAAAACGCTTGAAAAAATACCAAATCTGTAGTTATTTCATAGCTGAGCAATAGCTAATTTGAGGTTCTCATTGTTAAGTAAATCAGTTGTAACTTGAAATTTATTGGTTTACAGTATTTTGTTTATACATGTTGTGCACCTACTTTTGGGTCAACTATACCATAGCGAAGTTACAGACCTATAGCTCATGGCATAGCTCAGCAGTTGCTACTTTCAGGGCTGTTGGGGTATTGTTTTCACCCATGGTGTCCAGATGGGCGGGCGGGTGGTGGGAAAAAGTTTGTCCGGGCTGTATCTCAGAAACCGCAAGGTGTAGGAAGTTGATACTTGGTAGGGACATTGGATGTGTAGGTGTGCAACATCATGGCCTGACCTTGATTTGACCTTTGACCTTGCCGTAGTGGCCTTGAGTTTGGAAATCTTGTCTGGGCTATATCTTGGAAAGCGTACGGTGTAGCAAGTTGATACTTGGTAGGGACATTGGTTAGGGGGTGTAGGTGTGCAACGTCATGGTGTGATCTTAATTTGACCTTGCTGTAGTGACCTTGACCTATAAAATCTTGTCCGGACTGTATGTCAGAAAATGTAAGGTATAGGAAGTTCATACTTGGTAGGGGCATTGGTTAGGGGGTGTAGGTATGCAACGTCATGGTCTGACCTTGATTTGACCTTTGACCTTGCTGTAGTGACCTTTACCTATAAAATCTTGTCCAGGCTATATCTCAGAAACTGTAAGGTGTAGGAAGTTGATACTTGGTAGGGACATTGGTTCGGGGGTGTAGGTGTGCAACATCATGGTGTGACCTTGATTTAACCTTCGACCTTGCTGTAGTGATGTTGACCTATAAAATCTTGTCCAGGCTATATCTCGGAAACCGTAGCATGTAGGAAGTTGCTGCTTTGTAGGGATATGGGTTTTATGCACAACCGCTCTCTGTAAACCTTTCACACATGAAACACACATTAAGCCATTCCACTCTGCCAAACCCTAGATATGTGACCGATTCATTCGGTCACTGATTGCTTGTTCTATTTATGCTGTATTTTTGTATCACTGTATTATTTAATGCATCATCTGGAAATAAAAGTATGATTTTTATATCTCTCATATCTTTTTACTTAAATCTTGGTTGTTGCACCTTTGGGTGTCTTTTGATGCAGATTAAGCACTGTTAAAGTCATATTAGCACTGTTAACTTCATTAAGGGTTTTACTTTTGCAACTTCCAGGCATCCCAGGGGAACCTTTTAAAAAGGTTTTAGCCTTTTTTTTGCTGAAAAAACTTTTTTTTCTCATTTTCTCCAGAAAAACCTTTTTTTAAGCTGAAAAATGGCATGAAAACCTTTTTTAGCCATTTTTTCAAGCTAAAACCTTTTTTTTTCCCCAGCAGTCAAATTTGTCGAAAATTTAATGTTATTGTGTATACTTTTAATGTGTTGGACCTTCAGCCCAGTGTAGGAAATTTGTTGAAAATTACTGCAGGCCCACAGGGCCTGCTCCACCAAAGCGTTGCATGCCTGGCTTTAAAGTTGCAGGTTCTGCAGTAAATATCTGGTTATATAGTAATGTTTATGCATTTTCATATCACCAGAAATTAAAGAACCCCTATAATTATTTTTATTATAATTATTACACAATAATTATTGCTTAAACTGAAACACAGTGTTTCTCCTATTACCATTTGGTTACTTTAATCCAAGATGTTTGCCTTCTCACCTTGGAATACTCAATCCAAGCATGTGCAAGATTTTTCCTCTTTGCACTCAACATACCAGGCCAAACTCGCTCTTTGTCACCAGTCTTCTGCTTGCAGAGAATCACTGCTGTGCTGGATGGCGATGAAAATATAAGGTTCACGCATGTGTCAAGACGAGTCCTGTTTGCAAACAATGGACGCTTTGTTGGGTTTTTCGTCTCCATTTTTACTCAAATTTACAATAAAGATACCAAATTAAGTAAATTATTTGTTTGCCGGATACCAAAAAGATGCAGGCTCAGTGTTCACGACTCGTACAATTTTTTTTGCTGGCCAACGGGGCCAGTAACTTGAATAAGTTAATGGCCCAAGTGAAAAGTTGTTGGCCAAATTTTAAAACCTAAAAATGAAGAAATTTTTAAATGAGAATCAATTTATTTTTTATTCAACAAACTTTACAGCTTACAATATACCATCACTTGTAGGAAAAAATAGGTGTAAAATTACTGAAAAATCATCCATGTATATCCCTGAGTTAGAAGAACCATAACATAATCAGACTTATCATCTGACTTATAATCAGAGTAACAAGGGTCATTGCTAACTGCTGAATTTTTAACATCTTCATCAATGGAAAAAAGATAAAAAAAAAAGGAACAAAAAATATTCATCAGTGGCCAGTGGTCAATTACATTTTTCCTTTATTTTTATACATTAACCAACCAAATTCCTCTGTTACTTCACCAAAAGTTTAAACAAGAACTTTATTAAAAACGTATCAGACGGTGTTAAATTGTACTAATCACATAAAAAATTGAGTCAAAAAGCCTAAAACACACCACAATAGATAAAACGACATATTAAAAAGATGGGAATAAAAACACTGAATATTATTTCGATTTGGATGACTAAAATATTAACAGCGGAAACGTTTTGAATGGTTGTTGCGATGAGCGATAATGCAAGCTACGAATGTGAAGTGAAATATGGACAGAAATTGCAAGGTTTTGGCTATTTTCTTTAAAATTGAACAATTCTACATGGCCAAGAAGTCCCCAGAGATGTAGACCCGCCCCCACCAGGCCAGTGGCTGTTTCGAACTCCTTGTCCGAGTGGAGACTAATTTTTTCCCCAATCCAACCATATATTTGCCAGCCTTGGCCGGTGGTCTGGCGCAAATTTCCCACACTGCTTCAGCCACTTAAAGCCCTCTAGGTCACAAAATTTGTGGCTTGTATGGCCAAATTTTTTTTCTGAGAGCAAATTAATATATCCTCTTAAGTTAAAATTGTGTTTGAGGCCCATAAAGACTTAACTTATGTCAAATCTGACTGGACTCAAACTGTAGTAAATATAAGTTCTATATATGTGATCTTTGTGAAAAATATAAGGTCTGTAGTTTCTAAAGGTTTCTAAAAATGGCAGTGGGGACAAACTTTATGAGCTTTTACCCACTTTAGGCCCTATAGCTTTCAAACTATGCCCCTCACCCACCTAATATCTTATCTGAAAATATATTAATATGTTCTTTTTCATATGCCAAAATCACAGCTTTAAGTTGACATTGAACCTATGCATGATACTCCAAGACCATGTCCGGGGGACTTTTTTCTGGTTTTTTTTCACAAATTCTGCTTTATAATTTTGAAGTGTAAAGTCTGACCAGCCTCTAACGGTACTAATATAACTTGTATGTGTGACCTTTGAGGACATATCCACTAGGACCCATTTTATGCACTTTTTGCCACTTTAATGCAGCTTACCAAGCTAAAATCTCGCATGGGGACAATTTTTAAAGCCCGTAAAGATCCCACTTGTAACTTTTTTTTTTGCATTTTTCATATATTTTGATTGTTTGGAAGGTGATTATATGTCAATATAAAATTTTTCCTATTTTTGTGATGTCTTGCTCATAACTTCTTAACTAACACTATAAGCTGAATTTTTCCCAGTCAAGTTGTCCAACAACTTATTATGTAAAACATTTAAAAATCTTAGCTTTCTAGCTGTAATACTTATTGAGTATTGGGGGTATTTAAATTTAAACCAGAACTTGACCTGTGTACTGTGACAAGTATCAGCTTTTTCTGGCAGCCTTTTCCTTTCAATATCTCTTTTTATCCCTTGTATGAAATGAATGTCTGTGGTGTGAGAGATCGCCTGTCTTGACATTTGTTGGCGTGAAGTTGTCGCAATTAAGTTGTTATTGGTAGAAGCTAAGTCCACACTTTCTGTTTCAAAAGTTATACTTATGGCCTTACAACTTATAAAATGAATGTATCTTTTAGAAGTGTGTTTAAAACAACATGAGCGCAATACTAATAGGGGAAAAAAAACTTTTTTTTCAGAATTAAAACCTTTTTTTCTTCTAAAATAGCCTTTTAAAAAACTTGTTTTTCACTTAAAATTCACTAGGATGCCTGAACTTCCCATTGTAACAGATGGTATTTTATCAAGTGAGCCACAGGTTTTGCCCCAACACCACACCAACAACGCCACATCTGTATATATGGGTAATATTCAAAACATTCAAACCATAATTCGACCATACAAAATGAATATAAATATGGGGGAGGTCACTTTATGTCCAAAGCCTAATTCAACTGTGCACAATGTGCATATTTAACCATCTTACAGCTTCCAGGACAAAGAGCCTGGCAGCTGGCGGATCAGCGCAAATTTCATGCCGCAGTGACCTTGACCTTTAAAATCTTGTCCGGGCTATATCTTGGAAACCGTAAGGTGTAGGAAGTTGATGCTTGGCAGGGACATTGGTTAGGGGGTGCAGGTGTGCAATGTCATGGTGTGACCTTGATTTGACCTTTGACCTTGCCGTAGTGACTTTGACCTATAAAATTTTGTCCAGGCTATATCTCGGAAACCGTAAGGTGTACGAAGTTGATACTTGGTAGGGACATTGGTTAGGATGTGTAGGTGTGCAACATCATGGTCTGACCTTGACCGTGACCTTTAAAATATTGTCCAGGCTATATCTCTGAAACCGTAAGGTGTAAGAAGTTAATACTTGGTAGGGACATTGGTTGGGGGTTGTAGGTGTGCAACGTCATGGTGTGACCTTGATTTGACATTTGACGTTGCCGTAGTGACCTTGACCTTTAAAATTTTGTCCAGGCAATATCTCTGAAACTGTAAAGTGTAGGAAGTTGATAGTTGGTAGGGACATTGGTTAGGGGGTGTAGGTGTGCAACGTCATGGTGTGACCTTGATTTGACCTTGCCATAGTGACCTTGACCTTTAAAATCTTGTCCAGGCTATATCTCAGAATCCGTAAGGTGTAAGAAGTTAATACTTGGTAGGGACATTGGTTGGGGGTTGTAGGTGTGCAACGTCATGGTGTCACCTTGATTTGACCTTGCCGTAGTGACCTTGACCTTTAAAATTTTGTCCAGGCAATATCTTTGAAACTGTAAAGTGTAGGAAGTTGATAGTTGGTAGGGACATTGCTTAGGGGTTGTAGGTGTGCATCATCGTTTTTAGTTTACTGATTAATGCTGTCATCTTGCTATTGAATTGTCTTGTTTTAATACTTTATCTTTGCATACATTCTGTTTGTCTTAGATGTTATTTTCTCTACTTAAACATCATTTAGACCTTAATATAATGGACACTACTCTAAAAGTATGCCGATCTTTGTACTGTTTCACTACTTCTGTATCTCATGGTGTTGAAAACTATTTCCCCAGGCTGTGGGGTACGGGTATCTCTGATGCTATTTTCTTCAATGGTCAACAAGTTTTGCACATTCTGAGGCTTTTTCTCATCAATAGAAAGTTGAATCTCTTTATGATTGACATCTTTAATAGACGTTAGCTGTCTTCTATAGCCTACAGACATTTGACCTTGAAGCTTGTTCTACTACAACTCTCTAACAGGTTTTTAGGGGGGATGTGGGGTTTTTTGCTTTAATAATTTCAGTTAAGTTTTATATTCCTCAATATTTTTCTTGCTATTGCAGTTCTAGGACCATAGCTAAGTGAGTAATAGTGCTAGTAACTACTTTAATTAAATTGCTTATAACCCCAAAATGACTGCATTTACAGCATTTTACTAAAATATGTCGTTCAGCTACTTTCTCTGTACCTCCAGGATGGCATCTGTTTTGAGGTCTAACTCAGTAGCTAAATGAGTATTAGCTATTTTCTGTGTTTAAAAGTGAGGGAATGAATAAATGGCTTTTTCTTTGTAACGGTTATAGATAAAATACTTTGGTTAAATATGTTGAGCTACTTTTTGATGTTCTGACAAATTTTCAGAGCTGTATCTCTAGCTGAATTAGAGCTACTTTGATAGTTCAGCTTTGAGTAAATCACTTGTAACTACAGAACTATTGAGTGTAGACCATTTTTGTGAAATATGTTGTTCAGCTACTTTTTGATGATCTGTATCATGGCATATTTTCAGAGCTGTAGTTCAGTAGCTAACCGAGTAATAGCTAGTTTGATACTTCATCTTTGTGTAAATGACGTGTAACTACAGAACTATTGAATTTACTGTTTTTTGTGAATCTTGTTTTCCTGATGTTCTGTGTTGTTTTCAGAGCTTCACATTTAAGGGAGTAATAGCTATTTGGATATTTGCCAATGAGTAATTTATGGCATCACTCTGCAGTGTTTGTGTCTGCAGAGGTGTATGCATGCAAACCTTCTCCAAAAGTACAATGTCTAGTGACATACTGTTTCTTTTAAAAGATACCTTATCTATTGAGGATGAAAAATTGTTCCCCCACCCAAAGTGTTAAAATTTCAACACTTTATCACAATTTTCTGATTGACTATTGAAGGGATTTGTCTCTTGCATAAATATACTAGGCAGACAAGTAGTGAATATAAGGCCTGGATGTTTTTAAATTATTTTTTAATGAATTTTTAAACTAATTTTTAATGCATTAAATTCACAATATCATGCACTAAATCACTTATAACTTGAAAAATATTGCATTTAGAGCATTTTGTTAAAATTGTTATGCTACTTTTTAAGTAGCTGCAACATGGGGAGTATATTGGGAGCCTATCTAAATAGTTAACTGAGTATTAGCTTCTTTCATACTTTTCAGTACCTTACATAATGAGTAAAATCACTTGTAACTTGAAAACTTTTGCATTTACAGTATTTTTTCACCTACTTTCAGGTCAGCTGTAACATAGTAAAGTTGCAGACTTGTAGCTCATTGCATAGCTGAGCAATGGCTACATTGAGGTTCTCACTGTTGAGTAAATCACTTGTAATTTGAAAACTATTGCATTTACAGTGTTTTATTAAACTATGTTATTCTCCTACTCTTGGGTCAGCTATAACATAGTTAAATTGCAGACCGGTACCTCATGACATAGTTGAACAATTATAGCTATTTTCAGATATGTCCTTTCCTACTTGCACTTGTACTCTGAAGCTCAAAACACAAAGTTAGCTGACACAGAGCCCATTCATGGGCACTGCTTGCTTATTTACTGTTTTTGACTTCTCCACACACATTATATGAAGTATCTGGTATGTAAATATAATGTGTTTCTTCCAGAAGTTGCTGTCTTTTACAATAAAATACATAGCTTGACTGCTCAGCATTTTATTTTTCGAGAAACGTAGTTCAGCATATTTGGATAAATTAAAACACACAAACAAATGTGACTATTAGTGCTATTTAAATTATAAATTATTTTTAACAGTAAAAGACCCCCCCATTAAATATGAATCAACAAATGCAGTGATATTTTTGGTTTAGAGTCTCTTTGCATTAACTAGAAAAAGTCCATTTGTACTTTCACTGATAAAACCATTTTTTTTTCAAAGTTATACGTAACACCTTCTGTGAATACTCTAATATCCAGAGTTTTCATTCAATCAATGTGAATTTAACTACTTGTAAAGTACTCTTAGCTTCAATAAAGCAAGCCAAGGGGTCAATTGGTACAATAAGTAAGTTCAGGCAAATATGCTGTTTGCCATATGAAATAGTGAGACATTTTAACAGCTGAGTTGACAAATAGTATGTGGCCAACATCTAAACCAACTCCTGATGCAATCATGTCTATCACTCTTAAAGTTACCTGCACTCTTCTCACACCCCCATTGGTATAAAAATGGATAATTTAACAATTTTTTTTAAGTAATTTATCCAGTGAAATGTGAGAATAAACGAGAAATGTATGAACACCCAGTTCAACAACAAAACAAATATTAACTCTCCATTTATACTGTGTAGTGTTTTCTATCACTCAAAAATTGCTTATGTAAGAATTGTTTTAGATCTTTCAAAAACATAGCCATCTGATGGCCCCTCTAGTGTAGGGACAGTGTTTCGTGTATAAAATGAATCTTGGATCATTCTGGTTCTGGCATGTTTTGGCCGCTGTAATTTAAACTGCTCATCGAGCTTCCATCCATATTCCCAGGAGGACAAGATAGGAAATGAATATTTCTGCTCAGGTATCACATTTTTACGTTCTTTCAGATACTGGTAACGCCCCTTTTCCTCTTTTGTGAAGCCATCGTACAGTTTATCCTTTGTTTTGAAACTGGGGACATACATTTCTTCTTCTGTTTGCTCCTTCTGTGCTTTTGCCTTTATTTCCCTCATGTTTTGCTCATGTTCTTGCTTCATGTTTCTAGCAAATGAATTTGGGTTTATCTTTGGCAATCCATCAGGAACTGCAGCCCCCCTCACACGTTTGATTCCTAAAAGAGAAAGTGAAAGCAAGTTTACAAAATTATATTTCAACATAGAATCTATTCCCATTGATGAAGATGCTAAAAAATTTAACTGAAGATTCAGGATTGACCTACAAGGATTTAATTTTTTTTCTAAATTACATGAATTGAATTACTGATAAAGTTAAGTTAGTAAAGCCATTATTAATTTATGTCACTGGACATTTTTTGAATTTCATGATTTTCTGTTTATTTATGTAAATGTCAAAGAATTTAGTCCAATCTAAGCAGACTTTTACAGCACTTTATGTACAATCAGATTCTAAGGCCAAAATCAAAATCAATGTTCAAACATCCCATAGTCGATGAAAAATATGGGTCATTGACAACAATTCTATAGCTTAAGAATATTAACTGAAAATATAAAAGCAACACTTAGGAAAATCATATACCAGTTTTATCCGGTATGGTAGGTATGGTGTGGACTTACACAAGGTTTCAAGTAAGGTGTTAAATAATTTTGGACCTAGCATTTATAAATAAATTATAAATATAAGGGAAACATCAGGTATCAGATATCCATGTGCTTAATCTCCGAACTTGTGGATTCTAAGGCACACGTACCATCCAAATCGTAATACATAAATCAGAAGTAATACATAATAGGGTCGTCACCAAGGGGACAATTGGTGTTTGATAGTTAAAAAACTAGGGAGAGAAAACTTCTGAAACAGACAAGTTTTAAGTCGCCTTTTGAAAGTGTAGGAGCAGTTTGAATTTCCAGTGGCAAAATATTCCAGAGTTTTGGAGCATCATATGAGAAGCACTTGTTGAAATGAACTTTAGATTTATGAACTGAAGAGCTATATAAGTTTGAGATACATCTTTTCTGAATTACTACGTCTTGTTTTAACAGCAGATGTATATAAAGACAATAACGGGATAAAGTATTTCACATTTACAGCTTCAACAATGATCGAGAATATTTACATTTGGGTCTGACTATAAATTCATGGAAGGAACTAGACTGGCACCTATAGGAATTTCCATGCCAAACCAGTTTGGAACATTGGTACTTCTGGTTTTCAACATTTTTACCAATCTGTTTAAGATTTTATGGGTCATTCACACTTTTTCATGTAGTCATATCAACACGTCTAAGGATCTTGTGCTTATTGTTCTGTAAATAGACCTTGTAAGCAGGTAGTAGAAGTTTTAAAAATAGCATCAGAGATGTCTGTACCTCACAGCCTGGGGAAATAGTTTTCAACACCACGACATATAGAAGTAGTGAAACAGTACAAAGATCGGGATACTTTCAGAGCAGTGTCAGTTATATTAAGGTCTAAATGATGTTTAAGTAGAGAAAGAAAATGTATGTAAAGATAAAGTATTAAAACAAAACAATTCTATAGCAAGATGACAGCATTAATCAGTAAACTAAAAATTATGATGCACACCTACAACCCCTAACCAATGCCCCTACCAACTATCAATTTCCTACACTTTACGATTTCAGAGATATTGTCTGGACAAAATTTTAAAGGTCAAGGTCACTACGGCAAGGTCAAAGGTCAAATCAAGGTGACACCATGACGTTGCACACCTAAACCCCCTAACCAAACTAAAAATTATGAAGCTGTAAAATTTATTAATTGGGGAATAGCTGTCAATGGAAATAGCACAATTATGTAAAAGTGCTTGTAATAATCAGTTACAGCAATCCATATATCTTTGTCATAGGAGAAAGATGTCTCAAATATGGCCGGTGAACACACTTTGGCAGAGCCGAAGTTAAAGGTCACACCATGATGCACACCTACACCCCCAACCGATGTCCCTACCAAGCGTCAACCTTCTACACCTTATGGAATCCAAGAAATAGCCCAGACAAGATTTTAAACTCATGGTCACTATGACAAGGTCAAGGGGTTATATCAACGTCACACAATGACTTTCCACCCCTACAACCCCTAGCCAATGTCCCTGCCAAGTATCAACTTCCTACACTTTACGGTTTCCAAAATGTAGCCCAGACAAGATTTTATAGTTCAAGGTCACTACAGCAAGGTCAAATCAAGGTCACACCATGATGTTGCACACCTAAACCCGCTAACCAAAGTCCCTACCAAGTAACAACTTCCTAGACCTTTCAGTTTATGAGATATAGCCTGGACAAGATTTTAAAGGTCAAGGTCACTACGGCAAGGTCAAAGGTCAAATCAAGGTGACACCATGCCGTTGCCCTCCTTGAACCCCCAACCAATGTCCCTACCAAGTATTAACTTCCTACACCTTACAGTTTCCGAGATATAGCCCAGACAAGATTTTATAGGTCAAGGTCACTACAGCAAGGTCAAAGGCCAAATCAAGGTCATACCATGACGTTGCACACCTATAACCCCTAACCAATATCCCTACCAACTATCAACTTCCTACACCTTACGGTTGCCGAGATATAGCCTGGACAAGATTTCATAGGTCAAGGTCACTACAGCAAGGTCAAAGGTCAAATCAAGGTCACACCATGATGTTGCACACCTACACTCCCCTAACCAATGTCCCTACTAGTATCAACTTCCTACACCTTACGGTTGCCGAGATATAGCCTGGACAAGATTTCATAGGTCAAGGTCACTACAGCAAGGTCAAAGGTCAAATCAAGGTCACACCATGACGTTGCACACCTACACCCCCTAACTAATGTCCCTACCAAGTATCAACTTCTTACACCTTACAGTTCCCGAGATATAGCCCGGACAAGATTTTATAGGTCTAGGTCACTACGACAAGGTCAAAGGTCAAATCAAGGTCAGACCATGACGCTGCACACCTACACCCCTTAACCAATGTCCCTACCAAGTAGCAACTTCTTACACCTTATGGTTTTCCGAGATACAGCCCGGACAAACTTTTTCACGCCACCCGCCCACCCGACCCGGACACCATGGGTGAAAACAATACCCCGACAGCCCTTAAGGGCTGTGGGGTAAAAAGGACATGATAGGAAATGGGAAGCAAGTGGAGCTTTTCTATATATGGTGTGACATAACTAATTTTGTCCAGCCTGCAAACAATGTGGCAGAGAATGTTTAGCAAGTGGACCCTGTTTAGTAGGGAATTACAGTAAGCTTGTCAACTACTGATCAAAGCATTTGCCACCAGAACTCCAATAATGACACTTGGGAATTTACGAATGCATTGCCAGTCCCTTAGATGATAGTAACAGGCATGGTAAACCTTATAAAATTGTCAAATGAGTTTTCTCATTTGATGCTTAGATTGTTTACTTCCACTGCCAGTAGAAATAGAGCTTTGAGGGAATGACAGGAAATTTAGGTACGAGTGACTAGGGCTTGTTTGTCCATAGCAGTAATGAAGTTTTATATGGGTTCAGTTTCAGTTTGATACCATCAATCCACCCCTGAAGTGAAATTATTCACACAGTCAGCTCTGCAATACTAGAATCAAAGTTCCTAGAGTCTATCGCTGAATATATCTGGGTGTCATCACAGATACAGATGGTGTGGAACATTGAACCTTGAAATAACTTGACTGAGAGGACTATTGTAGAGAGTGAAATGGAGTGTCCTAGAATAGAGGCAGTGTCGTTGAACATAGCCTGAAAATTTGGTGAAAATACATGCACCAGTTAAAGCTGTGGAACACCTAAGCTTAAGACTGAAAATTCTTAAAAGCAATTCCATGGCAACAGCTTTTGCCAGATATCAGCTCTAGATCCTCTTGGGTGAAAATTATCCTGAAAATTTGGTTAAAATCCATGCATAGGTTTAGGCCTTTGGAACATTGGCAAAGTTTAAGACCCAAAAGTCTTAAAAGCATTGCTATGCCAGTACTCGCCAAAACTTCATTATTCTCTTAGTTAGACAAACCATAAAAATTTGGTAAAAATCAATCATGGATTTAGGCTATGGAACACCCACAATTTTATATGTACCGCAACCCGCATGGCGCAAAGGACAACATAACCCAAGTCTTCATGGCCTAGGTTTAATTGAGAACTGGGTTAAAATACACAGTAAATCAAAAGCTTTCAGAGATCATTTCATTTGTTTAATTAGTTACAGCACTTTGAAATTTAGGAGGACTTTACAGCATAATTGCCCTAAAAAAACTGAGTGAATTTACTCAAGTCAAATGGCCCATGTTTTTAATAAAAAGTTGATTTTCTGAAGGACATTGCATGACCCTTCACAACAGAATTCACTTCATAAAAGTTGTTATTATACCCCAAGTGTGTATCAACCAATCAGAACACATTGATGGCAAAAGTGTGATGTTGCCCATTTTAGATAAAAAATATCACTTGGATGTCTGCTTTATTTTAAAATCTTTAAATGCACATTTGTTGCAAATGTAAAAAAAATGCAGCAAACATAAAAACAATATGGAGGATGTTGAAACAGACATTTCAAATAATAATTTCTCTATTTTTGCTCCCTAAAAAGTATAGTATTAATGCATATGGAGAAAGCATGCTTTTTTGGTGGCATCAAATGATGAATTATATTATGGGCTTACATTTCTATATTTGCCTTATATTTCCTTACATTTGTGGTCTGAAAGTTGATATTCAGTGTGTAGATATAAATTTTCTTCTTTTAACTCTGCCAATGGGAATTTTTTTATTTTGTTTCTTTAACAGGCTGTAACTCTGTTTAGAAAAATAAATATGACAACACAAATGATGTACCTGAGTATATATTCTGTACATAAATGTTGGTCAGTGGTGGTGATATGGAGGTGGCATTATGGTTTGGTGGCGTTATGACTGGTTTCTTTTCGGGGAACTTTCATAAGGATTTTTAAATTGCAATTACTACTACATGGAAAACAAAATACTTTTGGTACAATAAACAGAATAAAACACCTGATTTGTGAAACCCGAAGGTCAAAAAACCGAGGGGCAATATCACTTGCTCTCAGATTTCATAAATCACAATACTTCCCTTAAAATTTTCAAGTTTATTGCGCTACAATAGCTTACCATGTGGGACTGGATGCTGAATCCAACCGCACAGTGGAGGGATTACAGCTGAGACTGGAAGATATGTCAATTTTTCTTAGATTTTGAAGTAATAGAAATGTTTAGAAATACCAGTCTGAGTCCTGTTTACAGTGCCCCAATCCCGAAGACTGGGCATGTGAAAAGCCAAAAACCTGAATAAAAAGAATGACAGTGCTAAAAACTGTCAAGATGTTTCGATTGTAGGAGAGAAGTGCAGCCGTGCTCACTTTAGAAGTGTAAGGATCCTTAGGGCCCATCCACGAGTGAAAAACCAGCCCTATGGTTGGAATTTTCATAATTTTTTATTTTTTTTTGCCACCTAATATGAGATTAATGACAACCTTGATAAGTCCTTAATACATCTCATAATTGAAAAACTACAAATAAACAAGCAATCAGTGCCGGTGAACGGGCTCTGTGTCAGCTGACTGTGTGTTTTGAGTTTCAGAGTAGAAGTGACAGAAGAAAAGGACACAAAAGTTGTAAAAGTAAGTAAAAAACATATTTAAAGAAAATATTGCAAATGCAATAGTAATAATTTAACTATGTTATAGCTGACCCCAAAATAGGTGAATAACATACTGACACTAGACCTATCACATCAGAGAACCGATGCAAATTGTATCCACCAGAAAGAAAACTCACCAAAGCCATTAAAACATCGCTTAACCTTGGAGAAGCCCAAGGTGAAATCTGACCATATCAAAAGATTCTTAGCCCATGATTCCTATAGGTTGGTGTGACATTGCAAACCTCTAGGAACATAAATAAGCGAGATATAAGCACTGTTAATTTTGCCTATCCTCATTTGACCTTGAAAGAGGGGCCAAAGGTCAAATCTGATCACATCAAAAAATTCCTAGCCCATGATTTCCTGTAGGTTGATTTGACACTGCAAACCTCTAGAACCAATAATAAGCGAGTTATAAGCACTTTTAAGTTTGGCCATCCTCATTTGACCTTGAAGGAGGGTTCCAAGGTCAAATCCAACAACACCAAAAGATTCCCAGCCCATGATTTCCTATAGGTTGGTTTTATGGTTTACCATCCCAAACCTCTAGGACCAATAATAAGCAAGTTAAAAGCACTTTTAAGTTTGGCTATCCTCGTTTGACCTTGAAGGAGGGGTCCAAGGTCAAATCTGACCACACCAAAAGATCCCCAGCCCATGATTTCCTATAGGTTGGTTCACCATCGCAAACCTCTAGGACCAATAATAAGCGAGTTATAAGCACTTTTAAGTTTGGCTATCCTCGTTTGACCTTGAAGGAGGGGTCCAAGGTCAAATCTGACCACACCAAAAGATTCCCAGCCCATGATTTCCTATAGGTTGGTTTACCATCCCAAACCTCTAGGACCAATAATAAGGGAGATAACATGACTGACAAAGAACACCCGTGGCAGCCATCTTGTTTTTCAAAATGAGTCCAAAAATATATTCCCAGTCAAGATTTTTTAATGACGAACATATCCTGCCAATTTGAGATCTATACCTATAATGCCCTTTGCTCTAGGGGGCCAACAAAAGTCCTTGCTTTAAGTCGAATAAACGTCCCTGGTGGCCATCTTGTTTTTCAAAATGAGGCCAAAAATATTCCCATTTTATGGTTATTAATATATCCTGCAAACTTGAGAAGGCTAGCTATAATATTTTTTTTGTTAGAGCGGTAATGGTGAAATCTCTCTACACACTGCGCCTATCCAGTTGATACAATGATTTACTCAACAGTGAGAACCTGAAAGTAGCTATTGCTCAGCTATGCAATGAGCCACAGGTCTGGAATTTTACTATGTTATAGCTGACCCAAAAGTAGCTGAATAACATATTTACACAAAATTCTCTAAAGGCAATAGTTTTCAAGTTACAAGTGATTTTACTCATGAAGGAAGTTACTGAAAAATCCAAAAGTAGCTATTACTCACTTAGCTATTGAGATAGACATCCAAGTTACTCACCATGTTGTAGCTAAGGAAAAAGTAGCTGAATAACATATTTTAACAAAATGTTCTAAATGCAATACTTTTCAAGTTATAATTGATTTAGTGCATGATTTCATTAATTTTAATGTATTTAAAATTATTTTAAAAATTCATAAAAAAATAATTAAGAAAGATCCAGGTCTGACACTCACACAGGGGAATCTACTTGTGGTCTAGTACATATATGCAAGATATGAGAGAAATCCCTGCAATAGTCACTGATAAAATTGTGATAAAGTGTTGAAATTTTCACACTTTTGGTGGGGGTACCTTCCTTGTAATGGCTCTAGCAAACAGAGGAACAGACAGATTTGCATTCCTTGGAGACATTTTCATCCTCGATAGATAAGGTATCTTTTCAAAAAAACAGCATGTCTCTAGGCCTTGTAGTTTTGGAGGAGAAGTTGTTCACGTATACGCCAAAGCCGCAGAGTGAAGACATAATGTCAGTCAGCTGACATAAAAATGACCTTACCCGTAACATCTTGAGAGGTAAACCTATACCTAGACCCTGGGATTAGACTCCTGAAGACTTGGTTGTAGCGGATGTGTCTCCCCCCCCCCCCCTTCTTTTCTTTCCGAGGATACCTGGTCTGAGGGGAAGGGTCTAGGGTCTAGTAACCTGTGAAGGTCTGAACTTTGTGCAATATGGTGCCCCGCTGGGCCCAAAGTGTCAACAATGGCCGTCCTGTAACCATCGATGGTCGAAGGGCGCCTGTTTAGATCTTGGTACAGGTACATGAAAATGTCTGAGACTTGTTTCACAAACGGAGTGGAGAAATCCACCGAATTTTCTCTGCACCATTTCTCAAATAGGGCCCACTTTGACTTGTAGATAGTCCTTGTTGATGACCTCTGAGGCCTGAGGGGCAGAAATTCTCTCTGCCACCTCCACAGAGAAGCCTTGTTGTTGGAGCTGTCCACTCCCAGACACCAGGCGTGGAGGTTGAGAAGTTGTGGATTGCTGTGGAACACATAATTGTGGGACTGTTTGAGAAGAGTATTTGACACCGGAAATTGTAGAGGGATCTGTGTTGAGAGCTGCACTAGGTCCCAAAACCAGGGCATCCCCGGCCAGCCTGGGGCTATTATGATGATCAGGCAGTGAGACCCGTCCAGTTTATGTTCAGAGCATCTATGTCCCAAGCCTTTGGGTCTCGGACAGGAGATACGTACAGTGGAAGTTTGTGGTTCAGATGAGTGGCAAATAGATCTACATGAGGGGTGAACCACTTTTGACAGATCTGTTTGAACACCTGCAGATGCAGTTACCATTCTGTTGACTGTACTTGGTTGGACCTGGACAGAAGGTCGGCCATCACATTCAGACACCCTGGAATGTGTCTGGCTTTTAATGTTATGTGATAGTGATGGCACCATGTCATGATCTACAGGAGAGTGCACATGTCTCTGCTGAGTGAGTTCCTCCTTGTTTGTTTATGTAGGCTACCACTGCTGAGTTGTCCGTTGCAACTAGCACTGTTTGGTTCTGTCACTGGTCCTTGAAGCTTCGAACACCCAGCGAGACCGCCTTCAACTCTAGAACGTTTATGTGTAGCCTTTTTTCCCGGTCTGACCACAGACCCTTTGTAGAACTTTGATCTAAGTGAGCACCCCAACCTTCGTTTGAGGCGTCTGTAAAGAGTTGGATACTGTGGTCTTTGGGATGAAGGTCTGCACCTTTCATCACATTTGAGGCATTTTGTCACCAGTCTAGGTGTGCTGAAATGGCTTCTGTCCAAGGAAGGAGGCTGTCCAGCAACTGAGGATATCTCCAGTGCTCCTTGAGGTGAAAATGAAAGGGCCTCATGTGAAGGTGTCCCTCCGAGACCATTTTCTCCGTTGAGGCAAGCAACCCAATTGGCGACATCAAACATCTTGCAGTCAAAACATGTTTTGACTTGAGTTGTAGGATCAAATCCTGAAGTTTGAGCCATCTCTCTTGAGTGGATTTTACAAGGACTGAATCTAGATGGTATTCGTAGCTCACGAACGAAAACACCTGAGCAGGTTTCAGTTCTGATTTTTCCTGATTTATTATCCAACCCAAGGACTGGGTTAGGTCTACCAGTGCCTGAGTGTTCACTTGGGTTTCCTCCTGAGACTGGGACCTGATCAGCTAGTCGTCCAGGTATTGGTGAAGTCTGATTCCTCTGGAAAGGGCCATTAGCTTCAACTCCTTTACAATCATTGTAAAGACCTGGGGGTTGTGGCTAGTTTGAAAGGGAGGGAGGTGAACTGGAACACCTGTGACCTGTGGCAAAACAATAGGTATTTCCTTGAGTTGGATGGATGGGGATATGAAGGTAAGCGTCTGACAGGTCTATCGACAATACCCATTCCCCTGGAATCAGGGAGGTCCTGATGGACTCTGGAGTTTCCATTTTGAACTTTTCTATGTGTAGAAAAGTGTTGAGCCTGCTTAGGTCTATGACTGGCCTCCACCTTTGGTGAGGCTTGGGTACTAGAAACAGGCGATTGTAAAAACCGAGAGATTTTACATTTTCCACCCTTTCGATTGCGCTCTTTGACAGAAGAGACTGGATACAAGTGGCCAGAGCTTGGTCTTTTTGACGGACCTTGTACTCTGACAGAATCAGAGGGAATCTGACCAGACTTGGTTTTGAAAGGAATGGCAGTACATAGCCATTGGTGATAATGTTTAACACATTGGATGAACATTTGTTTGTTTGCCAGTCTCTTCTGAAAGAACGGAGGCGACCTCCTACTGGTGGACTGAGGGAGGCTTTTAAGGAGTCACTGGGGAGAGGGGTTTCCATGCCCTCGCCCCCTGTTGTGGGGTCGAAAATGACCCCTGGAGCCTCTGAAGTTCGGCTTCCCCTTACCTGAGGAAAACAATTGGTTACTGCTTTGTGAGGAGTTGCCCCCATAGGGGCCTTTCCTGTAGGAACCTCTTTTCTTTTTGTGGGGACCACGAAAGGTCTTATTTTGATAGGATCCGAAACCCTGAGAGTCTTTAGAGGTGCCTTTTTTGAAGAGGAAGTCTTCTCCCTCCTTCACAAGTTGAGACTTGAACAAGGAGGAATGCCAGAAGGGCGAATACCTGAGTTCTTGGCGTCTTGTTTCTCCTAAATGTGGTTGTAAAAGGGTCATTTCGGCTTCGCGCCTTAGAAAGCCGGTGTTACCCATAGTATAGAGTGCCCTCTGGAGTATATGAGCTAAGGATTTGCTGAGGCAAGTGAAAGCTCTGTGTTGAATAAGAACAGTCTTATTCCATAAGTCTAAGTACTCACAGGCTTGCTCATATCCACGTTTTGCTGCTTTCTCAGGATTGGCACCTTTCTGAATCTGAGACTTGACCCACTTAAAGGTTGACTTCAGGCTATGTTGGCAATTCTCAAGAGTGGCATTGCAAGAAGAAGAAGAAAATTGAGCGTGGAAATGTTTTGCCTAGCTTGGTGTTCCAATTCCTTAAGAATTGGTAGGGGAACCTTGCCCATAGGAGCCCCAGGGGGTTTAGGAGTAATACAGATTTTGCAAAAACTCCTGTATTTTCTCCTCGTAACATGGCTGTCCCACCTTGTACCACTTTGTAGTGGAAGGAGGAGGTTTGATGTATTTGCCCTCAGGTAAATTAGTGTCCTGGAAATCATGTTCAAACTTATCAAAAGCATCTTTGATAACTGAGCTGAGTGGTAGCATAGAGGAAGGACCTCTAGGTCTGAGCTCTTGACGGCCTTTTTCATCATCCAGACCCATAACTGAAGATGAGGATCTAGGCATAGACTCTCTGGGGTCAGAGAGGGAAAGGATGCGCCTGAAGGTGTCCACCTCTTCAGCGTATTGGGAGGGAACGTCAGACAGAGCCACTTCCCTGCAATAAGGGGGGTCTGGATCATGTTGAGGTTGGTCTTGGATAGAGAGAGAACCAGAGGGCTGGGTCTCAGAAGGCTTTGAAGACCTGTGTCTGGCTACAGAGGACTGATCCTCCTCTGAGGAAGATGATACGTATCTGGACCTGACCTTATGTCTACTCTTATCAGCATGTTTTTGGGGTTTAGTAGATGAAGTCCAAGGTTCATCGGATTCATCATAGTATTGATCCGAGGCAGACCTCGGTTCAACCTCATGCCTTTTGTGAGAGTGAGAGTGTTTTTTAGGTCTATCCGAGACCTTCTTAGAAGGCTCCTCGGATACATTAGAATTCTGATCTGATGCATTCTGAAGATCAGATCCGAGACGTGGAGGAAGTGCTGGACCATAGTCCACATCCATTTCCTCGACATGAGAGGTAGTTCTAGGTCTCGGAGGGGGTAGGTCCAGGTTAACAGCACTAGTTGAGGTTCCAGGCTTAGAAGCTGAGGCCGAGGTCTGATCCAACTCTGCCTGTTTTTTAGTTGTTAATTCATCTCGGAGAGACTGGAAGGCTTCTAACATTGATGCCTGGAAAGAACCCATTTGCTGCTGTAAATGGATGTTAAGTGTGTTACCCAGGGATTTCTCTAAATTATATTCTATTTTCTTCTGTAAGACAGTACCTGGGGTGGCTGGAACAGTTTTGGCTGGTGTTTTGATACACAATGAACTGAAGGGTAGGGGCTGTGGACGCGGGGGTGAGGTAAACTAGAAATAGGATGCCCTGTTGATAGTAGCTGTGACATATGAATAGAAACAGGATAGCATAGAAGAACACACATTATCATGTGTAATGTCCACCCCATGAACCTTTTGCCAAAATTGTACAGTAGTCTTACAACTGTAAGACCCTGTTTCATTTGTAAAATATATCAATGATGCTTAAATATTTATTAGTGTACATGTAAATTATTTCAGCTTCATGCCTTTTTGCACTGGTTGGGTCGAAAATTTTGACGAAGTCACTCTATCTTGCACGGTTAAGAAGATAGAAGCAAATTTCTGTTTTTCTATTTTTGGCAAAAATTCGAAAATTCAAAATGGCCGCCATTTTTGGGAAGAGGAAAATTTTTTGAAAATTGCCAAGAGTACATTTCTTAGATACCGTATGGGTCGAAAATTTCAACGAAATAACTCTATTTTGCACGGTTAAGGAGATAGAAGTAAATTTGTGTTTTTCCATTTTGGGCAAAAATTCGAAAATTCAAAATGGCCGCCATTTTTGGGGAGGGGAAATTTTTTGGAAAATTGCTAAGAGTGCATTCCTTAGATACCCTGCGGGCTGAAAATTTTGACGAAATCGCTCTATCTGGCTCGGTTAAGGAGATAGAAGGAAATTCGTGTTTTGCCATTTTTGGCAAAAAATTCGAAAATTCAAAATGGCCGCCATTTTTGGGGAGGGGAAAATTTTTTGAAAATTGCAAAGAGTACATTCCTTAGATACCCCATGGGTTGAAAATTTCGACGAAATCGCTCTATCTCACACGGTTAAGGAGATAGAAGCAAATAATTCGAAAATTCAAAATGGCCGCCATTTTTGGGGAGGGGAAATTTTTTTGAAAATTGCAAAGAGTACATTGCTCAGATACCCTGTGGGTTGAAAATTTCTACGAAATCGCTCTATCTGGCACGGTTAAGGAGATAGAAGCAAATTTGTGTTTTTGCAATTTTTGGCAAAAATTCGAAAATTCAAAATGGCCGCCATTTTTGGGGAGGGGAAATTTTTTTTAAAATTGCAAAGAGTACAATGCTCAGATACCCTATGGGTTGAAACTTTCGACGAAATTGCTCTATCTCGCATGTTTAAGGAGATAGAAGCTAATTTGTGTTTTGCCATTTTTGGCAAAAATTCGAAAATTCAAAATGGCTGCCATTTTTGGGGAGGGGAAAATTTTTTGAAAATTGCAAAGATTGCATTCCTTAGATACCCTGTGGGTCGAAAATTTCGACAAAATCGCTCTATCTCGCACGGTTTAGGAGATATGAGCACATTTGCCTTTTTCAGTACTCAAAATAGCTAATTACTCATTTATTTAATTAATTACTCGCTGATCTATGAAGCAATTCCCCCCAAAAGCAATCCCATACAAGCTATTAACCCAATGAACCTCCATACCAAATTTCAGAAAGATAGGCTTAATAGCATTCCTTAAAATGTCTGGAAACCAAAGAGATACTCAAAAGTAGCAAAGTAGCTATTACTCAGTTAGCTATAGAGCTATCATCACCAAAAGCAATCCCATACAAGCTATTAACCCAATAAACCTGCATGCCAAATTTGGTAAAGATAGGATAAGAACTGTTGCCTAAAATGTCTGGAAACCAAGTGGGACGCCGGAAAAAGCAAAAATAATATGTCCACCCCCCAGTGGGGTGGACATAATAAGTTATCAGCAGCACTCTCAAGGTCTGCATTGGAACCAGTAAATGAATCCACGTCATCCCCTAGAAGATCTAGTTCATCGTCCTTTGAACTAGCAGTGTGGCTCTTCTGTTTCTTAATATAACGTTTTCTTTGTGAGATTTTCAACATTTGTTCTTCTGTAAAAGAAGCACACATTTGACACAGATTTTCAAAAGTGACACAGGGGTCATCACCCTTGCCAGATTCCCTACAGGTAGGGCAGTAATTATGTGTGTCAAATGGGAAGCAAAAGTGTCTACACTTGCTATATCTCGGTTTGTCTTTATTTGTTTGGTGGGTAGGCATTTTGAGATCCGAGATCAGCATTCAGCCCCACATGGTAAGCGATTGTAGCGCAATAAAATGACTTGTTTGATAGTTAGTTGAAAGGCTAATGTGAAATAGAATTTCTTGTACTTTTAGCTGTGCCACATTTTATTTCAGTCCACATAGGACCAGAAAGAAGACTTCATATTGGAATAGGTAACTTCACTGCCACCCATTTTCTGTTTGTAAAGATATATTTTTCAAACTTATACAAATAAAACAATGTTTTAGTAAATGTGTATCCATTTCAATAACCTGTGTTCAATAATATATTTTTTAAATAAACTTCATTTACTGCATCCAGCATCCAGTGAAAATTCAAAAACTCTCTGGCAAAAATATCAAGACAAATACTAGTAGTGAAAATTCCAAAATTGTGGTGAAATTTCCAGGATTGCAGCAAAAATTTCAGATAGCGACCACGAGATCTTACTACGGCAAACTCATACCCACATCTCATACACAAATCCCTGTATTTCCTCATATATCCTCTGAGTTAGGCATGCAAATTTCTAGTATATTGGTTCAGAAATATTGTTAGAATTTTAATGTTTCTGTTAACATTTCTTCGTATCTATCAATAACCGACATATTTTATATAAATTAATCCTTTTATTTGACATTTGAAGTGATATAAATGCCACAAAACACCGGGATTTGTGTATGAGTTATGGGCATGAGTTAGCGGTAACAAGCTCTTATGGTCACGAGTTGCAAGTAAAACAATATATCCATTGACCCAGGTTAGAAATATATCTGTCTACTCTTATCCGTGTATCATATATCAATACCCTAGGTATTGGTATAAAATAGCATATTATTTGCATAACTATGAAAAAGGGTTCATTTTATGATCCTTAATTCAGTAATTAGATTTTAACCTATGTATTTTTTGTCAATTTGCATATCTGCTATTGTCCATGTCTGTGATATCCGATATCCTACTGTATAGATCTTTCTCACATAAAATAATGTAATTACCGTACGTACCTCATGATGAGGAAGAAATAAAAATTAAAATTGTTTATAATGGACAGAAATTGTTTTATACCAAGAGATATGGGGTGTCACTGGGATCTATCATGAGAACAAGTAATATCAGATGAATGAAAAAACGATAGTGCTACTGCTAGCCAATCCAAGTTCCTTTTTAGGTGGATGTGGTTACCCAGGCTCTACATGCAAGTAGAGCCAAGGTAACTATGTCTAATTTTTAGGGTACTGGTACTGTTAAACCATACATGGGTTAGGATGAAGTGGGTCGATTTTTCAAGTGTTTTTAGTGCTATGTTAAAAGTTGATTGGCTAGAAACATTATGTTTGGCAGACGAACAGGAGAAACTGATAGCAGCAACTGAGCAATAATTGCAGTAAGGATTTTTCCTCCCATGAGAAGGGCAATAAAATGTATTTTTAATAATTAAAATTATTAAATTTAACAGACATCAAAACATCCAAATCTTATCTTTTGTAATTTAACTATGTACTGTAAAACTTTTCCAAAAATTTTATGATACAGGAATACAGCAAACTTTTATTTTGGTAGAATTTCTTGAAAAATCGACCCACTTCATGAATCGACCTAGACATGGTTACCTCGGCTCTACTTTACTTGCATGCAGAGCCGTGGCATATGACCCCACATAAAACTGGAAATTCACATAAAACACATATTCCATACAAATGTCTACACACAATTGTTCCCACAACTATTTTGTTACATTTCCTTCATCAGTCAACGTGCAAAGATAGTTAACTAAAAATAAATGACATTTCCCCATTTTCAATGTTTTTCGGGCCATTTCTGAAAAAATTTGAAAATGTTCTTTTATTATAAAAGTACACGGGTGTCATTAATGTTAGACATCATTAATGTTAGACAAGTTGTTATTATATTGTCTGGTTTTATGTTACTTCCTTAAATTATTAAGAAATTAAATAAGTAAACCCTGGTTTATATGTATCAATGTATATGTATCATATTAAATGTGTTTAGCTACCTTCTTTATATCATTGTCTAACATTAATGACGTCTAGTAGTCGTCTACCATTGATGATACCCGTGTAATGTAAAATAGCATATATCTTATACATATGCTATATTTACTGTGTCCTAGGCTTAATATCAATTGTTTTTAACTGCACCATACAATTTCCAGATATTTCATCAAGTTTTATTCAACAGATAGACCCCCCCCCCCCCCCCCCCCCCCCCCCTCTAATGATTTTATGCAAATCTCTTGTTCTATGTGGGGTCGTGCCACAGCTCTACACGCAAGTAAAGTAGAGCTGAGGTAACCTCGTCTAGAATCGACCTACTTCTAGACGTGGTTACCTCGGCTCTACTTTACTTGCGTGTAGAGCCGTGGCACGACCCCACATAGAACTGGAGATTTGCATAAAATCTTTTTCTGTTGAATGAAACTTGACAAAATGACTGAAAATGGTTTAATATAAGTAGAAACAGTTAACTGATATTAAGTCAACAAATACAATATGTGTACAAAATATATGCTATTTTACACAGTTTTTATAATAAAAAAACATATTCAACTTTTGGGGAAATGGTAAAAAAACCCTGGGAAATCAGGAAATGTCATTTATTTTTGTCAAACATGTTTGCATGTTAACGGATTGTTGAAGAAAATGAAACAAAATAGTTGTGGGAACAGTTTGTATACACATTTGTATGATATTTGTGTTTTATGCAAATCTCTAGTTCTATGTGGGGTCGTGCCACGGCTCTACACGCAAGTAAAGTAGAGCCGAGGTAAGCACGTCTAACTTACTTCATGCTAACCCATACTATGCCATAAGCCAAATCGAGGGCGTCACAGGTGCAGATATTTGCGGATGCATAGTCGAAAGCAGACAGGTGTATTTTGCAAGTAGAGCTGCACAAAAAACGTACATGAACATTTAGACCGGAAAGTGGAATGGACCGGATTCTGGTTCACGAAGGATAATACAAAAAAATCAGTATTTCAGCACCTGCAGAAGCAACTTTGCCTCTTTTATTATCCAAATACCAACTAAGCCGAGCAGCGGATTCTTTGTCATATTGTTCAGTATAAAAACTTTGCAGTTTTACATCTGCTGGATAACTCCTAGCCATTGTTATAAATCGTTGTTACTAAATGGTGTTCAATATATTCGTATTTACATATCCTCCATTTGTTGTTTTCGGTCACCACGGAAACTGCACTTCCTTTTCCGTGTTCAATTAAAAGGGTTATTACTAAATGTGTCAAAAGTTCTAAAAAAATTTTTTTTCTTTTCAAGATCGTCTACAGACTGAGTTTAAAGAGCACAGTGATAAACATGGTTTGATTTTACACATAGGTGCAGATTATGTTTGTAACAACATACTTGCCAAGTCCCATCTTCAAACTCCCACTAGAAAGCACATTAAAAACCAGTTAAATCTGACACTTAGAAAAACAGAGATCCCTCCCTGAAACTGTGCTATGTCACACAAGGGTATTTGCCACTTTGATCTGTGTATGTACAATACAAAATAATATAAAATGAACTGAAATTATTGTTTTTAATTGTCTTGGAAAGGGTTAGCTTCAGTCAAAAAAAATCCTACACTTAGTGCAGAGATTTTTCTGTCAAATGAATTTGAAATATGTTGTGGTCAAACACAAATAATGGCCTCATAATTAATAATTAGTACTACAATTTGACTGTAACTTGTTTTTGAAATAGGGAAGTGTGTCGTTTTTAATGTAACAATACAGCTTCTGATAAAGTGTCAGTTTTTAAATGTGCTGATAAGCAAGTTCTTCACTCTGTTCTTGTCCACATTTGTTATAAAAGTTCATGACACTCTTGACCATCCAAACTCTTTATTATCAGAACAGAAAAATAAGCCCAAGGTTTAACAGTCAATAGTACATTGTATTAGTTTTTTTTATGAACAGATTGAGGTAAACTTAAAAAAAGAAAACAAAATCTCTTCAAAATACAATTAAATCAGTTACATATTGAGCTACATCCAATTCTCCCCAATGCATTTATAACAAAAACCATGGCAAATGTACAGTTTTGTGCCTTTTGTTTTGTCACAACTCCTCCACACATATTTTTAGGGATGTTATTCTATATGCATCTTTGAGAGGCTTTGTCTCAGTGGGGGTGTTTTGATTGATGTGGGATTGTCTTAATCTCTGGTATATACACAAAGTTTTAAAGGATTTTTTATGCACTGTGGACTTTAAAGAGCAAAAGCAAATTTGATAAAAAGATGAATCCATCAGTTAAAGACATTCTTCGGAGTTGGGATATGTCAACAGAAAATTTATTTATTCCACTTGATACAAGAGAAGAATTTATATTGTGGTAGATCGATTGGACTGGAAGTAATTTTAAGCTTTGATAATTTAAGAATCAAATAAAACTTAAATACAAATATTCTGAGCTACTACACTATCAAGAGAATATTAAAATTTCTACAAAAAGATCATTGTTTGTTATAGCTTAGTAGCCCAAATATACCTTTTTATGCAAGTCCTTCCCAGTGGGCAAACTTACATCATTTAGACATCAAAATGACAACGGACCTGATGTCAATAAACTGTCTTTTTTTGATTTGGTTTGAAAGTTCTAATGACATCATTTTCACGACATCGAAATGACATCATTATCATGACATCAAACAGACATTATTTTCAAGATATCAAACTGACATCCTTTTTGGGAACTCTAAATGACATCATATATTATATCAAAATTAAATTTTTATGACATCCAAACCGGATATTATTTAAATTTTCAGATCCACCCAAAATTATATACGTCCTTTTGGGAACAGTTTCATTACAATAGGAAAACTTCCCCAATAACATATACAGAAAAAATATATCACAATGAAGAAAACAGTATTATATTGTTAATCTTCTTGAATGATATATTTTGATATGTCTGATGAGGGATGTTTTTTACTTTTATTATCCACTATTCTGTACGATTTATGGGTTCAATAGTATGAATATTTGATGAGAGAATGTGAAAAAGGATGTCAGAAAGCATCATGGGTACCAGTGAATAGAACAACTGCAATTTTAACTTGCAATATCTCAGTCATTTCTGCATGAATTTTTATGTAACAAACATGAGTAGAAGCACTGTAAGAAGACCTTTCTCATGATATATAACATATTTGTAGGTAACACAGTTTCTGAGATATTGGTGAAAAACAGGAAGTGATTGAGGCGCCGTTGTATACAAATGAAATATATCCCACTCCATATAACCCTCTATACTGGTCAAATACAATGTGCAGTGGATAATAAATTAAATTTTAAATTAATTAAATCTTGTTCAAATAACATAAAACTAAATTATTAAATAAGGAATTGTGTATAATAAAGAATTGGCATCAGTTTCCCAGTGGTACCTACAGAGAGTGATAAACAGGAATGTGAATAAAAATTTATTGGTACTTTTAGTACACTTCATACACAGCAATTACACAACAAAACATCAGTGCCACTACATCTGAAATGCACTTTATCATGCATGTAAGAAAAGTTAACAATCACAGGTAGATCAACCTAATACTTGAATGACTGTAAACAAGAAAATGACCCAACCTGTCTATTATCACCTGTAATTGCCACCAATCTAATCTCATAAGCTTCATTATGCATACAGTCTATGTTTGATCATTTTAGGGTCCCTTAATTGGTAATTTTCTACCCTAAGGCCTTCTTCCTTTTGAATGTTTGCATTTGACAAAGTTACATCAAGGGTTACCAGCAGACTGTCATATGGTAATGCTGGTATTAGTTACAGCTGTTACAAAAAGTCAGTAGTGTCATTGATCTAAGGGGGTGCTCCTGCCATATACTTTTTTATATTTACTTATTCAAAAAGTTGGGTGGTTTGTAGTACTGCAAATTTGTCTGCCACTGATGTCCTTTTTGTAAATTTTTGGTAGTAGGTAAAATGTGCTGTTAGTGAAATCTTGATTATGGAAGTGATCAAAATTCTTTTCAGTGATTAGTGATTAATCAATTGGGATTGACTGACAATTGGGATTGATATTACACATAAATATACAACTCAAACAGACTGTATGTTAAATATGAGAAATAAGTGTTAATAATGACATCAAAATGATGTGTCAAGAAATGTTAAAGTAAAAAAAAAACATCTATGAACTTCATATGATGTAACAGTGACATTATTGAGCCAAAGAGAAAAAATATAGGGGAAGTTTGAAGAAGTCAAAAAGAAGTCGCAAAAATTACCAACTTATGGGGTACATTAATCTATCCTCTGGTGGCACAATGACATCAATATGATGTGGAGAGAAAAATGTCAGATTTTGCGCAATTAAATGATGTCAAACTGATATCACATGTAATGACCAACAGGTCTGTTTCCATCAAATAATGTCTAGATATCATTATGCTATCAAAATGACATTAGGTCCCAGTTTAGACCAATCATTGATATCGAAATGACGACTTGTGCCTGGTGGGTTTGGTTAATTTCGAAAAAGGTAGCAAAAGTTTCTTTCACACTTTAATAATGTAAACCAATTTTGAAAAGAAATAAACTTTCTTTATAATATTTTATGGTTCCTCCATGTGGCAAGTTCAACTTTTATATCTTTAACATTTTGAAGGTCAAAACTAACAAATATAGTTTTATAAGTAGAGAGATAGAGAATAACATTGTCTAAACTACTGGTTGATAAAAATTCTAGTATAAACCAAATGAAGAAGAAGAGCAGCTGTTAGCATGCATACATTGGTCAAATGTTGGCATAATTGACGATGGCAGCCACTGTTTGCCCAATATCATTCTTGGTCGGTAGACATGAAGTCAGTCTGACATTGACAAGCCAACCGCAAGAATTGTACTCCCATTAGACCATCAAAAATAAAATAGTATAAGTTAAAATTGTGGGCCCAGTGCAATCTAATTATTACACATACTATGATAAATATTTTTTACCAAGTTTCACCAAATCCCCTATTATTGCCCACGACCATGTTGAATCAAAATCCACCACTGATACAACATTGACAAAATCCATAGATATGCAGTCTGAATGGTTGGCAAGTCACCCTTGGCCCAAAGCTACCAAATGCTGACAAAACCCACTGACCATGAAATCAATAGATAAGATCAGCTAAATGCTGGCCCAATCTAGGCAATATCTGCTGACAATACACATGCGACCAACAGCCAATGTTGCAAAGTCCTATGGAAGAAAGCCACCCGGATGACGACTGTCTCATGATTGGCCAAAATATGAACCAGTGGCCTCAAATAATGTTACATATAAGGACACTCTACCAGTGTCTTCTAACAAGGACAATGTTTGGCAATGTGTGGCAGCGCACTGAGTGCACAGTTGCTGCACAGTAAGGGCCAAGAATTACTTTGTAGATTTTCCCTGCAGTCTACAGACCGGATTAGTATATCTAGTGTTGACCTCACTTGTCCCAAAGTGGAATGATCTATTTATAGATGGTGGAAAACACCCTGTTTCTCCTAGAAATAGATGGTGTATTCTGTCTAGAGCCTTCTAGTCTGTACTGTTTACATGCTTTCTAGAACCTTCTATATCTCCAGTATGTAAAGGGTTGAAAACCTGGCCACAGTTGAGAGTTTCAGGGCCAAATGACAAATGATATAACCAAAGCAAAAAACCCTCAGAAATGTGTGATGTTTAAAATCTTCACTTGAAGTTTGAACAGCAAGAGTCTTCCTAATTTGAACATTTGACCCCAGATTTGTTTATGCTATGTCACTGTATGAACCCATCTCTGCACACACACTGCTGTACAGTACATGTGTTTATCTTAGATCTCAGTTTTGTTACTGTTTCTACTTTGTTTCTGGTATATTTCAATGCATTTATACCAAACTGAAACAAGTAATAAATAAAGAGTACTAGTATCTGAAATAACATTTAAACTGGTGGATTAGGTTTATTTTTATAAGCAGTAGAGTTCTTTTCTTTGGCTTTTTAAACACATAAATTGTTTATAAGCACTTATTTCTGTTCTTATTATTTCAGATGAAATGTCAAAAAGATTTGATTTTTACTCTTAAACATTTAGAAGTTCTTATTTAAATAAATTAGTGGCTTAGTTCTTGGATCCAAAGGATTTTTTAAAGAAACACTAAGCTCATTATTCAGACATAAGGAAAACCATTTGGCCTTTACTAAAGATTTACTAAATTTAGTATTCTTGAAAACCAGTTTAAAATAACCAGTATGTTTTTTAAATTTATTTTCATGTACAAAAAAAAAACAACAACAAAAACAATATACATGGGCACACAAAGAGAAAATACAAAAATACAGTAACATAAAGCCAGCTTTATATATTCATTGATTAATAAACTGCAAGTGTATAAAATACATAATTAATTTTCAATATAAAGACAAAGCACCTATTTACTTTCAGCTCCCTTTTATTTTCTCAAGTACTGACCAAGTGGTCAAGAAATGTTCTAACTGATTATTGTTTTTGGCTATATATTCTTGATCAATGTATACACTTCTTAGGAAGTTTTGAAAGCCAAATAGGTCAAGCAATTTTGAATTTCTAGAACATGTAAATATGTACCTTTTTGCAACAATAATAATAACATTTTTGGGGCAAAAATCAACTTCCTTTTCAAATAAAGCAAAGATAATAATCTTTGGATTAAGATCTAAGTACATGTTGAAGAACTGCTGAAACCACAATTTTAGATTATTCCAAAATTGCATAACCACTGGACAGGAAGTAAAAACGTGGCATATAGTCTTTGCAGATATTTCATAAAACATACAAGTAGAGTTGTTACTTATATGAATTTGATTAAGATAAGCCCTTGTACCTAAAATTCTGTGGATAATTCTGAATTAAAACCAAATGAAGTCATTTCGCTTCAAAGTTTTAAAACAGATCTTATAAATCATATCCCAATCTCTTTTACCGATGTCAGCATTGAGAATATCCATCCATTTACTCTTCAATTTTTGATTGTCATATTGTTCTCTTAAAATTTCATAAAAATGCCAACTTCCTTTATTATGATTAAGCAGTATTTTCAAATATGGAGGAAAAATTGGTCTGTCGATAGAAAAATTGTGAATGTCGCATTTAGCAAAAAAATGTTTCAAACATCTTTGAATCTGGAGATATTCTAAAAAGTTCCTTTTTATGTTATAATGCTGTTGAATTTCAGCTATCTCCATCATACTTATATTTTGCATTATGTCCACTGGGATACATATCCCTGGATTATACCAGTGTAGAAAGAATAGTGATTCAGTAGAAATCTGGGAGTTGTACCATATAGGACTCGATAAGGCTTCAGAGGGATCAAGTGTTTTTTTATCAAGGAATTTACCCAAAGCCATCAAAACTTCTTTCCAAAATGGGTTTGTCATGCTATTTGCCAAAAGTTTAGGCCAGAAAGAACCCATCAAATAGAATTTATCTGGGTTTGCTGTGGATAAAAATAGTTTAAGAATCGAGACCCATGCAAGCTTCTGAGCCATAATAAATTTGTCCAGATCTATCATTTTCAGTCCTCCATTGAAATAATCATTTGTAATTTGATCTCAACTAATCTTACTAGGTTTATTATCCCATAGAAAGGAATACATTAATTTATTTAAACTGCTAATTGTTTGTTTATCGGGAGAAGGAAGAGAGGCAAGTATATGATTCAAACTGCTTATAACAAATGTTTTAAGAACTGTAATTTTTCCAAGTGGTGTCAAATTCCTTTTTTCCACCTGATCAAAATTTTCTCTATTTTGTTAAGTATCAAACTATAATTCATTGCAGGTATTTTGTTCAAATCAACTAAAAATTGTAACGCCAGCAAGTTAAATTCAGTTGTACCCCAGTCTAGCTTCTGTTCAGTTTCATACATATCCTGGGAATGTTTTTTTCTCCAACCATATTATTTTGGTTTTATCCGTATTCACTTTGAGTCCAGATAGAGAGCCAAAAATTTCTTATGTGTTCAGTGCTGCCATTAGAGAGTGCCTACTTCCATCCAAAAATATTGTAGTATCATCAGTGTGATTTTATAGCTGTGTTCCTTTATTGAAATTCCTGCAATACTCTTGTTATTATCAACCATGAGAAGAAGAATTTGTGCACAAAGTAAGAACACATTAAGCAGTTATTGGGTCACCTTGTCTGCATCCCCTCTTTATGTTAAAAGGCCTTGACAGAAATCCTGATTGTAGCACGGATCCCTTTATATTTTTCTTGAAAATATTAATCCATTTACAAAAACTAGTCCCAAAATTGTAAAATTTGAGCACATTTGACAAAAAGTTCCATGAAACAGAATCGAATGCTTTTTGAAAAATCAACAAGCATGAGGAAACCTTATGAATTGTTTCTCTTTACATAATGCCTGATATCATAAACAAGTCTTGTATTCTCTCCGATGAACCTCCCACTTATAAAACCAGTTTGTGATTTAGATATTAAGATGTAGAGTACTTGTTTTAAACGGTTTACAATTGCTGAAGAGGGTAATTTGTATAAGACTGATAGTAAAGATATTAGCCTCCAATTCTTCAAAAATTCGTGGGGCTTATTTCCTTTAGGTAGACACCTATTGATGCAAGTTCTTAAAGAGACTGTCATTTCACCACTATTATAACCAGTATGTTTTGGTACTTTTGGATTTTTAGCTACTAACACTGAAAAGTTTCATAGCCACAAATTATTATTAAATGTCTGAGTTTTAAAGATGATTTTACATCAATAGTTTAATCTATTGCAGAATATATGTCAGTTTGTCACAAACTGGAATATATTTGAAAAGTTTCAAGACAAATATTAAATGTGTGAAAAAGATAATTCCAGGCATTTTAAATATAGAGTTGCATTTCAATAGAAAATATTATTGTGAAACCTGAATTATTTATGTCAACTTTACAGGAATTTCTATGCAACTATGAAAAGAAATCTCAAATCGAACGGGCTAAACATACACTAGTTAGTATAAATATATTTATTTTTTTTGCAACTATCCTGTTGGGACTTTTGTGAACAAAATTTAGTGACAGTTACACTATATATTAATTTTTCATCGATAGTCTGATAGAAATATATGATATTCTTGAAGCAAAAAAAGCAACTATTTAAACACAGGTTGTCTTTATAATGATATATATGGATGTAAATAGTTTGTACGACTAATAATACAGAGATGTAAAGCCTTCTGGTAGGATGAACTATTTGGAGAAATATGAATGTATGTTATTTTGTGTGGTAACAATTACCGGTTGCTTTTAATTTGCAACAGGAAAAGACAAAAAGTTTTACTTAACAAATTTATTTAACAATTAAAAATAATGATTACAGTCAACTGGTATGCTCTCCATAGTACATATAATGATACCATAATGAAACCAATCTAACCTGTCCACAGTGCTGGTTAAGTTTGTCCACTGTTTCCAGCAATCTGTCCAGTTATCTGTCCTGTGTTCTGTCCGTTTCCACTAACAGCCAAATATTTGTATCCTGTGATTCATTCAATGTCAGATAACACAAAATGTCCTTATCCTGTGATCCTTTTGATATCCAATCACGTAAAATGTCTGTATACAGATATTCAGAGAGTTTGCACAACTATACTGTGGTCAAATGTCCAGCGCTTATATACAGCATTGGAAATGTCTAGAAAGTTATAGAACTAACTTGAAGGTAACACCTGTCACCAGAAGCAGTGAGGAAGTTCTAGAAATCAGTTTAATTGGTTTCCCCAAATCTATTAATACAACAACTAAGGTTATTGAATTATAGAGGGATTTCCCCCAGTCTATAAATAGATCAATCTAGCACAGTACAATAAACATCAATACCACATAATACAAAAAAATCAATAACTCCATTATCTTAAATGGTAATACATACATACATGTAAAATGCTTAGATTAAACAATGCACTGGCACAGTGCCTATATATGTAACACCTCCCCCTTAAAAAAATATTTGGAAGCCAAGGGGTTACAAAATTTTACAAAATTTACTTTTAAATCTGTATATACACAAAAAAATAACATTTTACAAAACAGATTTATTTTAACACAAAAGTAATATTCGTACTATGTATAACCTTTATAAACTTACTAATTACAAGTATACAAATGATACTTCAAACACAGTTTCTGGACAAGGCATCCGCACAGTTGTTATCCTTCCATTTAACATGTTCTATTTGTAGATTATATTCTTGCAACATTAAACTCCAATTCAATAATCTTCTATTTTTGTTCTTCATTTTGTGCAAGAAGACTATAAAGGGTTGTGATCTGTGCATACAATAGTGGGTTTTGATGATGATGTCCATATCTTGGAGTGGACAGATTTCTTGTGCAGACACTGTGACATCTGGATATAGATATTTTGTGTTAGTGGACAATGAACATATCACAGGAAATGGACATTTTGTGTTATTGGATGCTGACCAGATCACAGGATACGGATATTTTGTGTTAGTGGATGCTGGACGGATCATGGGATACAGACATTGGGTTAGTGGATGCTGAATGGATCCCAAGACAGATTGTTGCATGGACATAGCGGACAAACCTGTTTAGCTGTAAGTTACATGGACAGGACTGTGGTTAGGTCAGATTAGTTTCATTATTGTATGAACTATTAAGAGTATCTCAGTTGACTGCAAGACCGTAGCAATATGCCCGGTAAGAATCTTGCCATGGGAAAATAATTTAAAATTTTCTAATCCATTCTTTTTATGGTAGTGAGTATAGTTGTATGCCAAATCTGACTTCAGTTAAGCATAAACTTTATTCACTCTGTAATTTAAAGTTGAACCAATATTTAATTCATGTAATATGCTAATAGTAAGTTTTTCCTCACAAAATAGTGCTGATTTATGACATAAGAGGTGACAACAAAGACTTCTTTTTTCAGTTGTATTGGGCGGTAAAAACCTCAAGCAATAAAATTCACCTAAACTAACAGAATTCAGAAAACATACATCATATTCATTTCTATAGTATATTATCAATTTACAGTTAGCAAAGTATAAACTCTATGGAATTATTATTTTGCGTGAGTCATCTTTTCATTATCTGATTATGTCATTAAAGGTTGACGCACCTATGTGTAATATAGTGAACATTTCACTATATATTTTTGTAATAAATACAGTCTATTCAATACATTATTGTTACTTCTATTTATATGGTCACACATGTACTGTGACTGGACCAGAACTGAATAACATGGACTTGGTGTATTAATATATATTTACAGATTCACATCCTAGAGTTGCTAAACTGTTTGGACATTCTTCTGGGACTACCAGAAGTACTGCTGGGCCAATGTTGACCCACTGGTGGCAATACCCCAGTTGTGATCCCACTGTAGCATTAGTCAATCAGGTTGCAGTATGCAGTCGTGGCAATGGAGTGACAATGTGAATGATTAACAGGTAGTAGAGAGATCATAGTTAATTCAATCACTGATCAGTCACATGACCCAGGATGTAATCAGTCATGCTACATGGTTATACAGGCAAATATTACCAAATATGGATTGGAGTCCTAAGATGATATATATTACATTGATAAATTTATATGTTCAATAACAACTTTTCTGTTTCGAATTTAAAATAAAACTATAATTTTCATGTCTAAAATTGTTAAATAGTCAGTTAAAAATTGTTAGCTCACTGAAGTCACATTATTAGATACACTATGTTTAATAAATTTTTACTATGTTTCCCCCAAATTTTGCTTTAATGTCTGTTTGTTGTAAATGAAAGCAAACCGGTTTGTAATCAACCAATTTCATACCATATTTACATTAGAAATTTGTTTTCTCTGAATGATAAATCATAAATTTTAGATGTATGTTAATTAATATATTTACCTGACTACAAATTACAGACGATGTGAACTAATTACAACTCTTATCACATATTTTTTAAAAATAAAATTGTGTTGTATTGATTAATATAATAATACTAAGTGGTCAAAGCCAAATATATAGGTACATTGTTTTATCCGAATCATTATGTTGAAAATATATGAAAATCATAATTTTATCATGATAAGTAGTGCAACACCTGTGAATCAATTAATGAGCCTAATTGCACTATGTGAACCTTGGTTGTGCTGTGTGAGTTTTTAATGGTAAAATCAAGAGGGTTTGATTCCTCAATGTGTAAACACTTGTTCAAGTGCCTTTATAAAGAAAACAAAGTATACAATCACATTTAATTCATGAATATTAAAAAATATAGCATTTGATACAAGTTATAAATCAAGTAGTTACAGTCACATAGACAACAATCACTTTCATACCAATGAAAATATTTAATAGTAATAATGTAACTTTTAAAAAAATATTGAATTCAAATAAAAATTATGCTGATCTTATATGAAGAAATGCATTCTAAAAAAATTCCTTTTAGTTCTGTAAATCACAATATACAAACAGTGACAAAAGAATCAGTGCTGCCATTCATACATGCCTTGTGATATTTATTGTCACACAACACACACCTTATTATATCCTCCTGAAAAATTTTGCATTTACAACTGCTGCAAACTCCATAACAGTCCAATTTTGGCCTGCATCACAACCTATTTCATTTTTTCTTTCTTTTGTTTTTCTTTTTGCAGACTTTTCTTAGCTATGGCTTCATTTTCTTCCCTTTCTTTCTTTTCTCGTTCCCTAATTTTTTTTCTTGTCTAATTTATTGGTTTCTTCTTGTTCCTTTTGCCTGAGTCCCTCCAACTCCGAGGCATGAGTTAAGCATCTTCCCTTGGAGCAATCTCTTGATGCATCTCTTTTTGGCGGGCCTGATTGTGACTTGTTAATGCCATCCTTGAGGAATACTGAGGCCATTTCTATGTCCACTATTCCAGCTGCTACTGCTGGATGCAAAGTAACCTCATTGTTGAAGCATTCTGAACAGGGAAGTGACTTAATAGGGTCTGTTTGTGTGAATTTGCTATTATTAACGTTAATATCAATGACACCTTCAATCTCATTATCATTTTCATCATAAACCTGAAGGGCTGAGCTTGGTCTGGCAACATTGTCAAAATCTGAGTATTGAGTATTGGAAATAGTACTTGTTTTAACATGCTTCGTTTGATCTCCCATCAAAAATCCTCTGTGATTGTTTGTCAGCTAAATGGATATATTTCAGTTTTTGAAAAAGCACTGATACTTACATTACGATCTAGGGCACCTATAGCAAACCGAGTTATTGCTGGTATCTTTTCTTTGCGGATGTGTTTCTGTTGAAGTAACATGGCCTCTTGTTTCTTTTGTACAATTTTCAATTTAAGTGGACCAAATATTTTATCAAGAGGCTGGATCAGATGCGATACTTTGGCTGTGAAATTATAAACATCGACGTTCCTATCCATCAGTGTTTCACCACATCATAGCTTTCATGTGGACCAACACTTCAAACTAATAAATCAGTTTCATAGATATATATGTGTGCGTGAACCAATATTATGACAAATATGTACATCCCACAGAGTACAATACTACATATTCTCAGGTTTCCATACATAGTGTTCATGTAAAGTATGAAAGTCCATTAAAACTCACACAGTGCAGCCAAGGTTCACATGGTGCAAAGTAGGCTCATTAATTGATTCACAGGTGTTGCACTACTTATCATGATAAAATTATGATTTTCATATATTTTCAACATAATTATTCGGATAAAAGTGTAGCATATAATAGCTAAGAGACATATGTATCTAATGAGCTATTAGATGTGAAATATGTTGAGTAAAAGTCAAGATATAGAGGTTTAAAGTTCAAAAAGTGTCAAAATATAGGATTCTTTCTTCTATGTCAAAAAAGACCATGTTGGTCACTGATTCACGTAGTGCTTATATCTTAAGCAGAAAAGACAAATGGGAATATGTGTACTTATAGATTTTGCTGTGGATGTAATTTTCAAAATGGATATCTTAAACTCTCTAATATATTCCACATACGTCTCACTATTCAATGTTATTTAGTTTTCTACAATGTAAAAATAGCTATAAAACCTAAAAATGCCAATATGTAAGAAATGATAAAGATTTTGAAGTAATTATTGGCATGACATTTTTTCCGATTCAGTAATAAGGGAGACAGAGTAAAGTTTTGCGATCATTTTTATCCTATATATAGCTTCCCAAAAATGGTGTACTCCTCTAAATTGTGGCATTTTGGAAGGTATCTTGGATTTTTGTAATTTTTCACAACAAGAGACAGATTTCGAGTAATTGTGAGATTATTTTGTGAGTTCTATGACCGCATATTATCAAACTTTGCATTTTATCAACAATTTTGCATTTTTATCATTTTATAACTGATGAAACTTAACAAATAGTGTGCTGTAACTGATTTCTAATATTTCAATAAAATAATTCTGTTTTCAATTATGTTATGTGTGATTGCTTTTTTCAGTTATGCTGCTTTTAGGTTGTGAGCTTGTGTGCACCACTTGTGAGGTTGTATGTACCAATAGGAAGATTTGACCATTCTTAAGTTATTCACGGCCTATGTGTTTTATATGTGGATGTAAACAAACACAAATGACAAAGTTGGAGAAATAAAAGCCATCACACTATGAGCGGTGACTATTTTAGTCTATGTGGGGGTGTGAGTGTTGTCTACCGCTCATCACAGGGGGTGTAAATATAATCCCAAATTATAAATAATGTTCTTTATTCAGATAATATAATCACATAAAAATAAAACTATAATTCACTGTTATCATAGATCTTCCATTGAATTTGTATTCTTGAATTATGAAGTCAAACTTGTGTAGTTGAAATATTAAGATATATAGAAGTTGCTGCTTTAAGTAGTTTGATTGTTCTATGTTAGGTTCATAGAACTGATGTAACACAGAAAACCATTCCACATATCAGCAGTTCAACCTGTCTTTAGCATCTTATTAGTTCAATCTCCTCATGTCAGGTTTTGTAAAGGTTTATATAGTTCAGTACAGGAAACAGTGACAGTCATCTCTGGATCCCACTTAGTGTATGAGCAATAATAATTAATGGGAAAGACTTCCTCATATTATATCCTGAACTGTATCAATAACATCAAAGCATCTATTTTCTTGTAACTGTGTGGTCATAGAGTACCATATGGGGTTGAAAGCTGTAGTTATGATTAAATTATTGTATTACTAACATACTTCCTGTTTTTCTTGTTCTTTAGTCTAGTGACTGTTTATGACAGTGAAATATTTCAGTTAGTGCAGTATAAACTTTTAGAAACAATTATAACATGTTTTGATGAATCCTGGTCTACAAATTACATAGATTAACTGTCAGTGTGTACAGGAAATCATAATGATTAATACAAATATATACATGTGTAGGCTAAGGGAGAAATCTTAGTTCAACATAAAATTATTTACTTTTTAAAATAAGCCCTAAATACACATAAAATACAGAATCTCACAACAATATTTCGCTCTCCTCATTGTAAATGCTGTATATTTCATGGATTTGTTATACATTGTCTGAGGTTATTTACAAAATCCAAACTATTAAAACACTATTATAACATGTTTTTAATAAAAGCACACCTCTACTGTATTTTTTTGTCATTAGAAGTGAAAGTCACAAACTGGAAAGCTTCTGGAGATACCCTACACACAAGTGGTAAAAATGGCCTGTGACACCATATATATACTTTGCTAATTTACAGGCTGCGATCTCATGTTTACGAAGTGCAAGAATGCTGCCTTAGTGTAGGATTCCATGTACACGGTTGCAATTTGCGGCTTGCAGGTGTGGCTTTCGGCCAAAAATTCAAATGGTATAGTTATAATGGAAGTGTTTCCATGAACACACCTTGTGGGTGCAGTATGCCGATATGAGTTAGTTTTCAGTCATTGACTTATAATCTATTACAGGTAATCTATTACTATTAATATTACATTTGAACATTTCACTATTACTTTGGCATTTATTACTTCTATTACTTTTTTTTACATTCTATTACAATTTAGCGTGAACTTGAGAGATACTTTTAACATACAAATTAAAAAATAACTGACAACTTAAAGAATACTCAAAATATCTCATAATTAAAACATAAATTTGCTAAATATGTTTAAATCAGTTCTTCAAATCTTGTTATGTTATTATGTTTTGACCTGTGTAAGCCAATATTAGGCAGGGTTTGCTGTATTCAATTTTATTGTACTATTGCCCAGATAGCAAGACTCTGTAGGGCCACCGCTGGCCCACTGGCGGCATAGCTGTCGGTCCGACATTGGCTGCAGGCGGTGGCCAGCCGTTGGCGTGACCGGCTGATAGGCAGTGGTCCACCGTTGGTAGCCGACAATACGGTTTTCTGATGGACCTTCAGTGGCCCACTGTCGGCAGCCAATGATAAGCTTTTCTATTGGCCCACCAGTGGCCCACCTTCAGTAGCCGACAAGGTTGACTGGTGGTCCACCAGTGGCCCACTGTTGGGTGCCATCAATGGTGGTTCTCTGGTGGCGTGACCAGCTGATAGACAGTGGCCCACTGTTGGCAGCCAACAATAAGGTTTACTGGTGGCCCATCAGTGGCCCACTGTTGAGTGCCAACAGTGGTGGTTCTCTGGTGGCGTGATCAGCTGATAGACAGTGGTCCACTGTTGGCAGCCAACAATAAGGTTTACTAGTGGCCCATCAGTGGCCCACTGGCTTTTTGGCCGTTGGATGTGTCGGTCTGACATTGGCAAGCCACTGGTAAAATTTTACTACCACTATAATATAGCATCAGCCAATCAGATTGCAGCATGAAGTTATGTGGCCATTGTTTAACAGAAAGCAAATAAATGACAGATTGTGGGTGGATTTTAGTTAAGGGAATCCCTGATAAGTCACATGACCAAACATAAACAATGGTGGAACAGTATCTTAGGATGATATGTTCCATAGTCAAATAATAAAATTATAATGTTCAGAAAAAACTTTTCTTACTGTGAATTTCTAATGAGAATGTTATTTTTATGTCTAAAATTGTTAAATAGTTAGTTAAAAATTGTGGGCCCACTGAAATATGATTTTTAGACATACCATAATAAATAATTTTTTACTAAGTGTCTCAATATCCCCTATTATTGCTCGCCGCCATCTTGAATAAAAAGCCACCATTGGCCCACCGTTGGCCCAACCTTGGCAGCCTGAGTTTTGGTTGGCAAGCCTTCATTGGGCCAGCGTTGGCAAGGGTAATTCGGCCACTGATTGGAATATATTTCAAGGGTAATTCAGCCACTAATTGGAATATGTTTCAACTGTAATTATTCCTTTCAACTTAAGAAACTTTATATTTTATCGGACACATACATATTGCAGCCAGTGGACCAAGGGTGGTCCAGTGGTGGCTACACCTCAACCCCAATTAATAGGGTTTTGATTGAATATCATATTTTTCTCCTGTACATGTTTTATGGTTTGTTTACAGGGGGAAACTTTCACTTCTGTTAACTTTTCTGTGTAATTATCAGATGATTTTATTGATTAGATCTAAAATCCGGGTGGAAATTAGAAAATTCCCATCAGTGGCCCATCGATCATAGCTTATATACCACTGATATAGTTGGTGGGCTGCCAGTGGTAAATCTTGGAAGAAATTTGTGGCCCAAGAATGGGAAGGAAAGAAATATATATTAAGGCAGAGATGTGACATCTGTTATTTAAAAATGTTGGTGTCTCGGTGATATACACACACATACATAAAGTATCCAATTACTTTGCCATCTGTGGGCCACCGGTGGGCCAACAGTATGTGTACCATGCAGGGAGAAGGTGGACCACTGATGGACCACCAGTGGCAAATCTTACAATTTTTTCATGTAATAAAATTCAGAACAGCTACTTTTGGAAAGTAATTCACTTGAAACAAATGAATTTAAGCCAAGACAGCCTCTCTTCAAGATCTGTCAAAACAAATGCCGTTCAGCAGAGCTTGAGGTGTAGCCACCAGAGGACCACCATTGGTCCACCAACTAAGTATAGCTCTTACAGATGATAGTTGCATGTGTCAGACAAAAACAAATTCTGCGATAGTTTTAGGTTTCATCAAAAAACAAATTAATATCAAAAGAAAAAAATGAAAATATCTTTCTTTAACCTTCACTAAAAATATATATATATATGTGCCACCAGTGGCCCACTGGCTGCCCATCATGGGTCATGTACTACTTATGTAGTGGGTGGACCATTGATGGACCACCTGTGGCAAATATATAAGCAAGTAATATATAAAGTAATAAAGTGGAGAAAAGACTGACTGAGCAAAATGAAGGAATACAGAATAACTTTGTTAAAAAATGACATTAACTTATGTTAAGTGAAAGAAAACACACATTTTATCTAATTTTTCCCAGGATTTTACACCAGTGGGTGTAGGCTGGTACCTGAGCTACAGCCACTGACTCTGGTAGTTGGTGGGCCAACTGTGGGCCACGCAATGTATTTATATTTTGAAATAACATGTTTTTAACATTGAATATTGTTAAATAATATGTCAGAAAACAGTATTTGAGGTTGCTTTTGAAGTTGTTTATAATGCTTTAAAATTTTGAAGAAAAAATGCAGTCAGTGGGCCACCAGTGGCTCAGTGGTGGCCCACAAGCTATATTTTGCCACCCATAGCCAACGGTGGCCCACTAGCGTCTTGCTATCTGGGTGTGTGTTTTACACTATTGTAAATCATTACATTGTATGTAAACAGGACACAATGATAAAATATCACAAACGTATCACTTGATATCAAAATATTTACAAATATACATGGATCCCATAAATTTATTCACTTTTGAATGAGTTATAAGATCTGAAGATCTCAGGAGAATTCTGTGAGAAACACTTAAGTATGTATGTGAAATATGTAATTCTCGATATAATTCTGTCATTTTCTATGAGAAGCTTTTAAGTACTAAAAATATGTTATTACCAGTAAATTTTTGGGCTGATTTTTTTCCTCTAATGAAAAAAGTTTCATATTTACACACTTTATATGATGAGCTGTCACATTTGAAGAACTCATATTATTCTTAGAAATGCTGGTAGTTGCTTGCTGTTGGTCGGCAGTTTACAGTACAGAACCCTAACGAACTGTATGTACTGGTTTCCTCTGCCCTTCCAACTACCCGTCGTGATATGACCTGTACAGTGTTGAAAGCAACGTAAAACCCTAAATAAATAAATAAATCTTAGAAATGCTTGATGAGCAGTGTTGACAAACAACTTTAGAAGAACCAGTTTCCTTGCAATTGTTTTCAGAATTCACAAAATGATTTAAAGGTGACCTGTAATACAATTGCATGTAAAACTTTAATATAACTGACACGTGTCACAATGCTACCCTTATTTATACACAATATGGAGCTGTGTAAGTGTTTTCATGTATCACAGTTCCTGCATGATTACTCAGGAGGAGTATAAAGTTAATCTCACCAAAATAATGTCAATTGAGTTCAGCTACCCTTTATAAGTCTTTAATAATCTCACATGAAAGACACAGTGGTTTTAGAACATATAATCAAAGGGAGACAATTAAAGGTCCCTTGATTGTTAGAAGTTATTTGTGTTAACTTGTTACTCTTTAATAAATGTCACTACATTACTTGCCAATTATCAGAAGTGTTTCTTCATAAAAGTTCAAAATGATGTTAAATTGTGAGTGTTACAAAATTAATTCATTTAAGTACTGAAGTCTATTGTTCATCGGAGAACCCCAAAGTTCCTTTCAAGATGGACCAAGAACATTTATGAAAGGAAGGATTATAAATAACTTACCCAGTTGTATTTAATAAAATCTTTAAAAACCTTTTGTTCTTGACATATAAACTAGATATATGCATTTCCTATAGATTAATTTATGTCTGAAATAAAGTACAATCTATCTATCTACACTGGCTAAGTGATCATTTTTCTTTGGCCTCCTTATGAAAGAAAACTAAAGCTAAATTGTAATAGAAAAGTAATAGAAAGGAATAGATGTAATAGATAGAATTATAATCTATTACTATAACTACTACATTTGAAAACTTTCAATCTATTACTATTACATCGGATTTGAATTCAATCTATTACTTTTCTGTTACTTCTATTACTTTGTTTACAAGTCTGTCAGTCAAAGACCAAATTTTGCTGTGACCTGCAAGCTGCTGCAAACAACGTAGGACATACATACTGGAGGTATATAAGGCTCTTTGGTATCAAAATTTACAATACTGGAGATTTTGCATGGAAGTTTTGTCACCAAAAAATATGGAGGTTTCATCCCAAAAATTTGGACGTTTTGTCCCAAATGATCTTTTAGAACAAGTCATTTATATTAATGTATGCATTTAAGTGTTAGGTCACAGAATTCACTGGGGTTTCGTAACAATATTTTAAATTTTATAAATAGAAAACCTGCTTGAAAATCAAGTATTTTGCGTGGACACATCCATTTTGTTGCATATTAGATTAAATTCTTCAAATTTGCACACTTGTACAATTAACATCGATGTATGCATTTAAAATAGACAGTCACAGAATTCCTCGGGGTATCCCAACAATATTAGATAAACAGAAATGCTGCTTCAACATAGAGTATTTTAGGTCAGTATTTAATGAGAAAGGTATGAAAGGTCCAAATAAATTGGAGGGGACAATACCTCCATGGTACAAATCCTCCGGATATCAAAATTTTCGTTTTAATAAAATAAATACAATGGTGAAAAAAAAATCGGTTGCAATTTAAAGAACTTATTAGCTAGATGTATTAATTTATTTATCTGCGAAAATATTCAAATAATAATCGCAAGCCGCACCCGCAACCCGCGAAAATAGTTTCGCACATTTACGACATCTTGTTTATGAACCTACTTACGATTATGTTATGCGCATGCGTACTATATCGCTTCCCACGAAAACATTTACAACTTTGTTGTAAATAAATTGCATCTGGATTGTAAAATTGATATTTGTGTCATGTATGATTATAACTCTGTGTTTATACAAAGAATATTGTTTTGAATCAAGAATATTAAGTTATTAATTGTTGGATAACCTCGTTAAACTGACGGTATATTGATACTCCATGGCCTTAAAGGAACTAACTCCCCATGATTGGAATACAGGAAGATGAAGTTAATGACAACATGATCAGGTCAAAACATCCAAAGTCACCAGAGAAACATGGGAGGGATACTAAACATTGGTCATCAAAAGTTCATGAAACAATAGTTTCATCAGGTCCGCAGGATATCCTTAACTTTTCTGTCAAGGGTGGATCAGAGTATGCATTGTTTTGTTACATTGGTGATATCAAGCATGATAAAGTGATCTATCACAGTGGTAGATTTCACCAAGATGATATTATCATTGAAATTCAAGGCCAGAAAGTCACTGGTTTCACTTTGTGGGACTTATATGATTATATGAAACATGTGGGCAGAAATGGAGCACCAGTGATTTTCAAGACTGTTAAATCAGGTAATATTTAGGAAACTGGTCAACTCGGACCCATCTTTACAAACTCGGCCCCATTCTTTTAGAAATTCAAGTTGACATAAAATCTTTATTTATGGATGGATTAATAATTTAGGTATCATTGTTCACAGTTTTTAATCGTGGATGTAATGGTGTGACATGACCTTGAATTAGGTTTACATAGTTGGAGTAATATGCACAGGAGTGTTTTATATCAAATACACTGGTAAAAGCTTTATAATGTAGCCATCATTTGTAAAATATGTAAAATATGTAAAAAGGGTCAACTTGGTGGGGATGAGTTTTAGAAGAGTCCGTGTTTGCATCTAAATGGGTCCAAGTTGGCAAAGGTCCGAGTTGTACATGATTCAATATCTATCCCCACTTAGGTTTCCGATGTGGTTATGATTCAGTTTCCTGTTATTTAAAGGTGTACTCCCCAATTTTGAAGGTGCTATTTTTATCATTCCATTTCACAGAGATAATCATAAAACCCCCATAAAATCAATCCAAGTGAAAAACTTTAGCTTATTAACAAAGAAACAGCACTTTAAACTTCAGCAGAGCGCCCCCCCCCCCCCGCCTGGTTTGTTATGATAACAAAGATAAGGTAATATACAGTGGGGAATTCTGGAAAAGCTGATCTCATCCACACATCAGATGAAGTCAGTGTTTTTATAAAGGGAACACAAGGTCCTTTTTTTTTGACAAGGATGGATAAAAAGATTAGGGAAAGTGTACACCTTAAACTTAAATCCATATAGATGAATGGATTGGGGAAAACTTAGACTGTATACGTTTAAATTTGACACTGATTACTTCATGGATTTAAGTAGAAGTTAGGTAACTGGATTTAATCTGCTTATTGTAAGATTTTGTTATTTTTCTGATTAACTAGAAGGAATATGCAAGATAAATAGGTTAACCATAACTTCCTTATTCAACACTGAAACCTATAAAGGCAAAGTCACATCAGAAAGGTGGAAACTGGTTATAAAACACTTTGGGTTACAGTAAATGGGGGAAATGTAGAAAAAAAAAATAAAAGTAGAATTAACAGAAGTGGATAATATATTTCTTTTCTAAGAAATGTATGGTCATAACTTTTTGTTGTTGTTTTGTGATATGGTTTGTTACCACAAAAATAAAATTTATTGCAAAGATTGCAAATAATTCAAAATTTAATTGACTGTTAAATTTTTACAAGGTACTTTAATGTTTCTGTTTGCAAGAAAAATCCTGACACTGATGGACATGACCTTGCAGTGAACTATCTGGATATACTTGAATATGCCCTTTTAAATTTTGACACTCTTAACTTTTTAAACTTCTTATCCTTATTTTGAATCTTTCAATAAAAATGTTTTTCAACCAAACGAGTATATGTATAAATTGTTATTGAAGTTGTTAAAAAGGGTTCTTTAAGTTATATACGCATTAAGATTAGACTTACAAATTTATATAAGGTGAGATGCATTTAACAGGATGAGCTGGAAACATGTGTTGGTATATAAGTAACTCAGTTGGATGTCACACACCTCATTGTCTTAGTGGGTACTTCCAAATCAGTGATCACCGACCGTTCATTTTTATCCCTATATCTGATTTTACTCTAAATGTTTCCGTGCACTCAGTCATGGTTAATGTTAATGGGTGATTGCTAACCTTATTCCTCTTTTCTCTTTGTATAGTGAAATTCAGCTATTAGAGTAGTAAACCTAAGCAATAGTTGTCATATCTACCTATACATATTTCACTATATATAGGCATGTTTGATGTATAGTACTGTGAAGAATGATGGAAGAATTACTAATATCTCAAAGATATTATGAAGAAAAAAAAACAAACTCAACCCCAGAAATCAATCCGAGAGCACTGATCTCCAATAGGGTGCATTTCTAAATATTCAGGAGTTTTGGGGGTCCAGAATATGACACTGATCTTTCCAAACCTTTGATGACTTCTTTTTTTGACAATGCCCTCCCACCCAAAAAATCATAAATATATTCATCACTTCTCTAGTAATTGACAGACATACAGACAAACAAGTGCACACCAAAAAATAACCTCGGTGGTTGAGGTAGTAAATAGCGAGTTACAAAAAATATGGTTTTATTTACATACCTTGTATATGGAATCACAGGGATCACCATCAGTTGACAGTGATCAGCATTAAGGAAACACAGCTTTATTCCAGCAATAAAAAAGAGCATAATGGTGAAAAACCACTGTGGTTGAAAGCCATGGAGTGCTCTACTCTGATTTGTCTGCTTAAAAGTTTCTGTGGTCATGTGACAGGTGGTTTCAAAACAAACCTTTGCATACAAACATATGCACATATACTTTATCTTAATTTATTTCCTAATTAAAGCAATGTATGGGTTCTTAAAATATATAGGTTTCATAAAAAATGTTATAAAGGACATATTTAGCGAATAAAAAGAAGTTGAAAAAAATTGGGGAGTACACCTTTAATGTTTTCTATATATTTCGGTCCCTCATAAATAATGATCATCGTCATCGGGTCCTAAAGATCAGATACTTCAAATGGAAACTGGTCAAGTATGTTGGTCCTCCGTCAACTCGTACCTCTCTAATCTCTATGCACACTTGGTCCCATTCTTTTAGAAACACAACTTCACATAAAGTCTTTATGCATGGATTTTAATAATCAAGGTATCATTGTTTACAGTTTTTTATTGTGGAAATATTCCGAAATACTGTATGATATAACATTGAATCATGCTTACATTTTAGAAGGGGCTGAGTTTGCATTGAAATGGGACCGAGTTGGTAGAGGTCCAAGTTGTCCATGATTTCTTCAAATTCGGTCAACTCGTGGAATTTGGTCAACTCGGACCTCTGTCAACTCAATTCAAGCAAATAAAAAAGAAAAAAAAAAGAAAATTCGGTCAACTCGTGGAATTTGGTCAACTTTGACCTCTGTCAACTGGGTTTGAGCAAATCACCAAAAAAAAACCCACTAACAGACATCAACTCGTCAACAACTTTTAGATTAATGACATGTTTTACCCATCTTTTGTCTTTCTTTAACTGAAAAGACATTGCAGTATTGAGTATTGACTATGTATGTCTTCACAGACTAAAGAAACTATTCTGGTCCAACGGATGGATTCATATTTCATTTTATTATGAATGGTCTGTTAAGTTGTACATACATATAAATTTGTAAAATTTTAAAACATTTTTGTCTCATATTTATATAAATATTTCAGATATTGCTTTTTGGGGTTTTGAATGTATTGGGAGGTCATAGGAAACCACATGCAGGGATTCTGGAAACACAGTCAGCTTTACCCCCTGGCCTCCCCTTACCGGCCAAACTGGGGTCATACAATCGCACATTTTGTGTTTTTGGCTTTTATCTCATTTATTATTAAGGGCCTTACCATATATTGGGAGGCTAAAGGAAACCACATATAGAGTCTAAAATTCACTCAGATTTGCTCCCTGGCCCTCCCTAGTGGGTCAAACTGGGATCATAAAATTGCAGATTGCTAGTTTTTGCCTTTTATCTCCTTTATTACTGGCATTTCTTTAGGGTTAAAATGGAAAATTCTTGATCAACTTTATTTTACATAAACCAACATAATAAAAAATTATTATGCACATATAAATTCACATAAACCAACATATAATGTACAATTAAATTCACCCAAAATAAATCACCTTATTATTTGGTAAACTGTTCATTCGCATAAAAAGGACTACACTTTAAAGCGCATATATACCCCAGTACACTTTAAAGACCTAAGCAGATAGCAGATTTAATATTATTGGTATGCATTTGTAATTATATGGGTTACAGTTAAATAGTGGACAGGAACTAGTTCCCTTTAATCAGTTAATAAAAGGGGGTGTTCTTTCAGATCAAAGGAAAGGCATGCAAGCAAAATTTGTGTAAGATTATGACAATTGCACTTGTAAAACTTAAAAAATTTTGTACCAAAATGTAGGAATATCTCCTTTATTATTGGAAGCTTTGTAACCATATTTGGCAGTTACCTTAGGCATAGGAAAATTTTTCCACATGCTTAAATTTGACCTTTGATCTTTATCAAGGTCACATGATCAAAAAATAGTTTTTTTGGGTACACCCACCCGTCATCGCCGCTCAGCAAAATCTGCTGATCACAGAGGTTTGTAATTTTACACACATGTTCATACTATCAAAAAAGCAAGCTGATTAGATTTTGGGAGTGATCCGATGAAAATTGACCGATTTTTTATGAGCGATTTTCTCACAGTTACCAATCAGAATGCTTAACATGCATGTGAACCCCCCTATTATCTTCTTAAGCATTGCATTTAGAGCCATAAAATATATTGGGAGGTAGTAGGAAACCATATATGGAGAGTCTAGAAAGCAAGTCAAATTTCAGTAGGGGTCAAACTGGGGTCATAAAATAGCCGATTTTAACATTTTGCCTTATTACTCCTTTATTGTTGCGTTTAGAGCTTTAGAATGTATTAAGAGGTGTTGTATTTGAAGAGTCTAGATAGCCGGTCAGATTTTGATTTTGTCTTTTTTGCCTTATATCTCTTTTATTCTTGCTTTTAGAGCTTTAGAATGTATTTAGAGGTATTGGGAAACCACATGTGAAGAGTCTAGATAGCCGGTCAGATTTACCCCCAGACCCCCCTATGGGTCAAACTGGGTCCCTTTATTCTTGCTTTTAGAGCTTTAGAAAGCATTAAGAGCTATTGAGACACCTTATGTGAAGACTCTAGATAGCGGGTCAGATTTACCCCCTGACCCCCCCCTTATGGGTCAAACTGGGGTCATAAAATAGCTGATTTTGTGTTTTTGCCTTATTGTATCCCCGACGCGAAGCGGGGATACTATGGATTCATCATCGTTGTCGTCCGCGTCCGCAGAGATTTCTTGTTAGCGACCTACAGTCCACATTTCTTTCCGGATTTCTTTCATATTTGGCAGGTTGCTTGATATGGTAGAGGACTCGCCACCCTATCTTTTTGGTAGGCTTTATGTCTAAATTAGGCCTGTGGTAGACAAAAATGTCTAAAATGTGGAATATTGCTTGTTAGCGACCTACAGTCCACATTTCTTTCCAGATTTCTTTCATATTTGGCAGGTGGCTTGGTATGCTAGAGGACTCGCCACCCTATCTTTTTGGTAGGCTTTATGTCTAAATTAGGCCTGTGGTAGACAAAAAAGTCTAAAAAGCATTAAAAGTCATGAAATCATGCACTAAATCACTTATCACTTCAAAAGTCTTGCATTTAGAGCATTTTGTTAAAATATGTTATTCAGCTACTTTTTTCATAGCTACAACATGGTGAGTAACTTGGGTGTCTGTCTCAATAGCTAAGTGAGTAATAGCTACTTTTGGGCTTTTCAGTAACTTCCATCATGAGTAAAATCACTTGTAACTTGAAAACTATTGCATTTACACAATTTTGTATAAATATGTTATTCAGCTACTTTTGGGTCAGCTATAACATAGTAAAATTTCAGACCTGTAGCTCATGGCATAGCTGAGTAATAGCTACTTTTAGGTTATCACTGTTGAGTAAATTACTTATAACTTCAAAAGTATTACATTTAGAGTATTTTGTTTCATATGTTATTCACCTATTTCGGAGACAACTATAACATAGTGAAGTTCCAGACCTGTGGCTCATTGCATAGCTGAGTAATAGCTACTTTGAAGTTCACACTGTTGAGTAAATCAGTTGTAATTGGAAAACTATTGCATTTACAGAAATTTGCGTAAATATGTTATTCAGCTACTTTTGGGTCAGCTATAACATAGTGAAATTACAGACCTGTAGCTCATGGCACAACTGAGCAATAGCTATTTTCAGGTACTGACTGTTGAGTAAATGACTTGTAACTTGAAAAATATTGCATTTGGAGTATTTTGTTAAAATATGTTGTTCACCTACTTTTGGGTCAGCTATAACATCGTGAAATTACAGACTTATAGCTCATGGCATAGCTGAGCAATAGCTATTTTCAGGTTCTCACTATTGAGTAAATCAGTTGTAACTTGAAAACTATTGCATTTACAGTATTTTGCTTAAATATGATGTTCACCTAATTTTGGGTCAGCTGTAACATAGAAAAAATTCAGACATGTAGCTCATTGCATAGCTGAGTAATAGCTACTTTGAGGTTATCACTGTTGAGTAAATCAGTTATAACGTGACAACTATTACATTTACAGTATTTTGTTTAAATATGTTATTCACATAATTTTTGGTCAGCTATAACAGAGTGAAATTGCAGACCTCTATGTCATGGCATAGCTTACCAATATCTACTTTCAGGTTCTCACTGTTGAGTAAATCATTGTATCCACTGGATAGCTGCAGTGTGTAGAGAGATTTCACCATTACCGCTCTAACGAAAAAAAATATTATAGCTAGCCTTCTCAAGTTTGCAAGGTATATTAGAGGGTAGTGCTGGTATTGTTTATCGATATTGAAATATTTATCGATTCACGGTAAGTTTGCCGATATCAATAATGTAGAGTGCCATATCAATATCGAAATATACTACTTAACAGGTACAAATATGGGGTTTTTCATTCAAATAAAGGACAATATTTGAAGAATACATTGGTTTTCACATTATTTTTGTCAACTTTCACTTACCGCTAAAGCGGAAACGCCATATTTGTTTACGTTTTGGGAAATACTAAACCTTGCGACAGAGTTTGGAAGGTCTCCCAAAGGAAAGCATCTCATGCCCCGATATTTCAATATTGATCGATACGGAAGGCAAAAATATGGTTTGATATCGATATGCATATTATTATTCGATACCAACACTATTAGAGGGTGCACCACAGTATTCTATTGGTAGGCTTTATGTCTAAATTAGGCCTCTGGCTAAATTACTTGCCTACTAAAAATGAGTAATTCTGCATTTTCTCTAAAAGTATTGCAGATAGTAAATTTTTCTTAAATAACTCATTCACCTACTTTTGGGAGAGCTTTCACATGCTGAAGTTCCAGACCTGTAGGTAATTACTCACCTACTCAAAATGAGTAAATGCGAATTATCTCTAAAAGTATTGCAGATAGCCAATTTCTTTCAAATAACTTATTCACCTACTTTTGGGAGAGCTTTCACTTGGTGAAGTTTCAGACCCGTAGGTAATTACTCACCTACTGAACATGAGTAAATGCAAATTATCTCTAAAAGTATTGCAGATAGCCAATTTTTGTCAAATAACTCCTTCACCTACTTTTGGGAGAGCTTTCACTTGGTGAAGTTTCAGACCCGTAGGTAATTACTCACCTACTGAAAATGAGTAAATACAAATTATCTCTAAAAGTATTGCAGATAGCCAATTTTTGTCAAATAACTCCTTCACCTACTTTTGGGAGACCTTTCACTTGGTCAAGTTTCAGACCTGTAGCTAATTATTCACCTACTCAAAATGAGTAAATGCTAATTATCTCTAAAAGTATTGCAGATATCCAATTCTTATCAAATAACTCATTCATCTACTTTTGGGAGAGCTTTCACATGGTGAAGTTCCAGAGCCGTAGGTAATTACTCACCTACTGAAAATGAGTAAATTCGAGTTATCTCTAGAATTATTCCAGATAGCCAGTATTTCTCAAATAACTCATTAATATGAAAACAACTTAGAGGAAGTCATGGGCTGCAAATCTTTTCATGTGGTCAGATTTCACCTTGGGCCCCTCCTGCTTATTATTGGTCCTAGAGGTTTGCAATGTGAAAACGACTTATTTGGAAATGATGGGCTGCGAATCTTTTGATGTGGTCAGACTTCACCTTGGGCCCCTCCTACACGGTCAAATAAGGGTAGCCAAACTTAAAAGTGCTTTCAGCTTGCTTATTAACAAAAAATGCTGTTTATCTTCTAAACTATGTTAGTTGGCCTTTGTCGGTGGATACATCCAGCATCTGGCCACAGATGCGTCCTTAGTCTAGTTTCTCCTTTATTCTTGCTGTTAGAGCTTTAGAATGTATTAAAAGGTCTTGGGAAACCTTATGTGAAGAGTCTAGATAGCCGGTCAGATTTACCCCCCCCCCCCCCCCCCATGTCTTTTTGCCTTTTATCTCCTTTATTACTGCTTTTACAGCTTTAGTCTGTCTGTCTTTTGACGGAGATTAAGCGCTATAAAAGTGCTATTAGAATTAGAATGTATTAAGAGGTATTGGAAAACCATATGTGGAGAATTTATATTGCCTGTCAGATTTACCCCCTGACCCCCCTTTATGAGTCAAACTGGGGTCATAAAATAGCAGATTTCCTCTGTTTGCCTTATATCTCCTTTATTATTCCTTTTTAAGGGCTGTGGGGGTATTGTTTTCACCCATGGTGTCCGGACGGGCGGGCGGCGGGAAATAGTTTGTCCGGGCTGTATCTCAGAAACCGTAATGTGTAGGAAGTTCATACTTGGCAGGGACATTGGTTGGGGGGGGGGGGGGGGGGGGGTGTAGGTGTGCAACATCATGGTCTGACCTTGATTTGACCTTTGACCTTGCCGTAGTGACCTTGAGTTTGAAAATCATTTCCGGGCTATATCTCGGCAACCATAAGGTGTAGGAAGTTGATACTTGGCAGGGACATTAGTTAGGGGTTGTAGGTGTGCAACGTCATGGTCTGACCTTGATTTGACCTTTGACCTTGCCGTAGTGACCTTGACCTTTAAAATCTTGTCCGGGCTATATCTCAGAAACCGTAAGGTGTAGGAAGTTGATACTTGGTAGGGACATTGGTTAGGGAGTGTAGGTGTGCAACATCATGGTCTGACTTTGATTTGACCTTTGACCTTGCTGTAGTGACCTTGACCTATAAAATCTTGTCCGGGCTATATCGCGGAAACTGTAAGGTGTAGGAAGTTGATACTTGGTAGGAACATTGGTTAGGAGTTATAGGTGTGCAACATCATGGTGTGACCTTGATTTGACCTTTAACCTTGCCGTAGTGAACTTGACCTATAAAACCTGGTCCGGGCTATATCTTGGAAACTGTAAGGTGTAGGAAGTTGATACTTGGTAGGGACATTGGTTAGGGGGTGTAGGTGTGCTACGTCATAGTGTGACCTTGATTTGACCTTTGACCTTGCTGTAGTGACCTTTAAAATCTTGTTGCACCTTTGGGTCTTTCTGTTGATGCAGATTAAGCACTGTTAAGGTCATATTAGAATTTATTAAGAATTACCTTTTGCAAGTTCCCATTGTAACAGGTGGAATTTCATCAAGTGAGCCACAGGCTTTTCTCCAACACCACACATAAGCATTCATTGAATGTATTGCCACTTCTGTATGCATGGGTAATATTCAAAACATCCAAACCATAATTCGGCTATTTTTGGTTTACTGTTAAGTGCTGTCATTTTATTATTGAATTGTTTTGTTTTAATACTGCATCTTTACATACATTTCTTTTCCTTAGATATTATTTTCTCTACTTAAGCATGATTTGGACCTTAATATAACTGACACTGCTCTGAAAGCATCTTGAACTTTGTACTGTTATACTACTTCTATATCTCATGGTGTTAAAAATATTTCCCCAGGCTGTGGGGTACGGGCATCTCTGATGCTATTTTACAGCTTTAGAATGCATTAACAGGTATTGGGAAACCATATTTGGAGAGTCTAATTAGCCAGTCAGATTTACCCCCTGACCGTCCCCTTAAGGGTCAAACTGGGGTCATAAAATAGCAGACTTGATCCTTTTGTCTTATATCTCCTCTATTATTGCTTTTACAGCTTTAGAATGGATTTCATATAAGGAGAGTCTAGATAGCTGGTCAGATTTACCCCTGACCTCCCCTTATGGGTCAAACTGGCGTCATAAAATGGCCGATTTTGTGTTTTTGCCTTATGTCTCCCTTATGAATGCCCTTACAGCTTTAGAATGTATTAAGAGGTATTGGGAAACGTTAAGTGGAGAGTCTAGATAGCCGGTCAGATTTACCCCTGACCCCCTGTATGGGTCAAACTGGGGTCATAAAAGAGCAGATTTTGTGTTTTTGCCTTATATCTCCCTTAAAACTACTCTTCTTACAAACTATAGCATTTATTAAATTAACTTTTCGCAATTTATGACCATAAAAACAAAATAAAGCTTAAATTTTTCTTTCATGTTAATGCATAAACCTCCACAGTGCTGCATGTTTTATTTTTCAAAACCCTTTTCTACTTGATTGCATTTAACCTTTGGTGACGCTTTGTTTTTGTAACCAAAACACTTTTCTAGTTTTAGAGTTAATTTGCAAACAATATTAACAGACAAACACCCCCATTCTTAGTAGTTTATTACATAACATCTTTACTGGTAATTACAGTCATTTAAGTAATTTCATGCCGATTTCCTACTACCTGTACCTGATTTTAATTATGTTTAAGTAGCTTAACAAGATCTACAAGGTAGGTGAACATACAGGATCACTGACAAAAAATAACGCTGAGATTGAAATGCAGAAACTAAATAAAAACTTTTAGTGGAGAGTATTTCTTTTATCCAATTGTCAAGTGACTAATGGGGAACACTCCTCTTGTACATTCAATACATATAACTAGCAACAGATAGAACTTAGCACCACAAACATGTAAAATGAATTGTCTAGAGAAGAGCAGTAAAAAGATTGAAACAATCATGATAATTACTGAGGCAGTGTCTTTTTATTGGAACGAAGGGACTGATAGAGCAGACTCAACTAAGGCTTTTAAATGATAAGCTAAAAGTTAGGATGCTATTGTCCTCTTCAACTGCCAGGGCCATATTGGGACCAGCACTCAGTATTGCCACTTGTGGGCTGGCATAACAAGAATTTGTGTTGAAGTAGTCCTTGGTACCCTGCACACCCAAAATTTGCCCAAAATCAATCTATCTGTTTTGGTTTTTGAGATAAAGGACATTTTCCATTTCCGCCAAAATTCAAGATGGCGGCCAAAATTTGGAAAAGTGTAAATTTTTCAGAGGTCCTACGGGAGTAGGCCTTTGGTACCCAGGGGGTCCAAAATTTGCCTGAAATCACTCTAGCTCTTGTGGAAAAAAATACAAAGGGGAAAGCAAATACACTACTAATCAACATGAAAATTGTACATACAGTATGCATCAAAGTTTATTCTCTATTAGGAATACATGAATTTAAATATTGTACTTAAGTCAGATAGTTCACTGTTAATGCGATAACTAAATGTATTGGTCTTCGTTGTTGTGCAAGCCAGCTCTTTAAGTGGTCGATCGTAAACCTCAAGGGGAGGTTCATTATACAGGCACTGAGGAATGTCTGGTAACTCATTGCAAATGGTTACATACTCACTTTCAGGGACAAGCCATGGCTGTCCCGACAACCAGTGATAAGTGGTTAACAAAATATGGAGAAGGACCATGCCTTGTAAAGGAATGACACTCATGGCCCTGGTTAAAGAATCGGGCTGGAAAATGGAATCGAAATGGAAAATACCTTTTATCTCGAAAACCATAAGAGATAAAGCGACTTCGGACAAATTTTGGAACCGCAGGTACTAAGGACTACTACTGTAGGACCTATGAAAAATTTGGACTTTTCTGAATGTTAGCCACCATTTTAAATTTTGGCAGAAATGGAAAATGATACAGGATAGTGGTTCATTAAGCAGCCCACAAGGGACGCTTGTTTGTATTTAGGTGAGAGGGGAGAGGGAATGGTTCCGCTGGCTCCTGCATTTTCTATTGTAACTCGGTAACCACTGGGCGGACTGTCTTCAAATTTAGCACATGTATGCAGAAGCCCTGGGAAAAACTTTTTGAATATGGTGTCATGACATTTCAACCAGAAAAGTTACATGACCAAAAACATGTTTTTCAAAGGGATGTGCTTGTCCAAATGATAACTTAAAAAAATGCTTCACCTATTCACATGAAATTTGGCAAGTAGGTTCGTTATATAGATATCTGGAAACCATTAACTTTTGGAAGTGATCCAATACAAAATGGCTGACTTATTAATGTTTAACTACATGCCACGATTTTTCTTAACGCTGAAAAGGAAAAATCTTTAATATCACAGAATCGGGGCGAGATAGAGCAATTTTGAATTTTTTTACCCTCAGGGTGTCTGCAGAGTGTACTGGCAACTTTTCCCAAAAAACCTTTTTCCACAATTTTTTGAGGCCATCTTAAATTTCTCCGTAAAATGCAATAACGCCTTTATCTTGGAAATGATACGAGATAGAGCGATTTCAACAAAATTTTTGATCCTCAGGATATCTGCAGTGACTACTGGTGACTTTTCCCAAGAATCATTTTCCTGCCATTTTTTGTGGCCATCTTGAATTTCTGCGTAAAACACAAAAACGCATTTGTCTCTAAAATGGTGTGCGATAGAGCAATTTCGATGAAATTTTTGCCCCCAGGGTATCTGCAGTCTACTGGCAAGTATCTCCAAAAATCGTTTTCCTGCCATTTTTGGCGGCCATCTGGAATTTCTGTGTAAAACGCAAAAACGCATTTATCTAGACAATGGTGTGAGATAGAGCGATTTTGATGAAATTTTTGACACCCAGGGTATCTGCAGAGTCTACTGGCGAGTTTTCAGAAAATGAATTTCTGTGTAAAATGCAAAAGCGCATTTATCTCGGAAACGGTGTGAGATAGAGCGATTTCGACAAAATTTTGACCCCCGGGTATCCGCAAAGTCTACTGGCGACTTTCCCGAAAAATCACTTTCCCGCCAGTTTTGGCAGCCATCTGGAATTTCTGTGTAATATGCAAAAGCTCAATTATCTCGGAAACGGGGTGAGATGGAGTGATATTGACTTGCATTGTAATATCCTCACGTGTATCGGTTCTATTAATACCTGGGCTTCCGGGGATTCCCCTTTGGCTCAGCTGGTTAAAGAGCTAGACTTGTGTTTATTTCTGTGTGTAATCCAGAGTCTGTGGGATCGAGACACAACAGAACCAATCAATAATTTCTCTCTTCCCACTACAGCATGGTATCTGCAGTCTCTCTACTGGCGATTTTTCCCACAAATCGTTTTCCCGCCATTTTCACAGTACTTTATAGTGCAGAATCTTTGCCAACTTGTGTGCACTGCTTCTCTCTTTTCCCAATCGTCAGTCATGTTCTGACTAGTGCTGGGATCGTCGGAGATTTTTGCAGATTGTGGATCATTTGTTAGAAACGAGTTGAACTCGAGTTGGACTGGAGTAAAGTAGTAACCCACATAGCAGACTTTAAAAGTGCCTATATCTCCCTTATTATTGGTCCTAGAGGTTTGCAATGTGAAACCAACCTATAGGAAATCATGTGCTGCGAATCTTTTGATGTAGTCAGATTTGACCTTGGGCCCCTCCTTCAAGGTCAAACGAGGATAGCCAAACTTAAACTGCTTATAACTCGCTTATTATTTGTCCTAGAGGTTTGGGATGGTAAACCAACCTATAGGAAATCATTGGCTGGGAATCTTTTGGTGTGGTCAAATTTGACTTTGGACCCCTCCTTCAAGGTCAAACGATGGTTCACTGGCTTTGGTGAGTTGTCTTTCCGGTGGATACAAATTTGCATCGGTTCTCTGATGCGTAGGTCTAGTTTATTTTGTGAAAACTCGAGTTTGCATTGCGTAAATCAATGTTATCCCCAAATATTACCCACCGAGTTATGACTCGAGTTATGGTCAACTTGTCCCAGCACTAGTTCTGACCTTAGCAGTTTGTTAAGAGAGATGGTAAACTAAATGTAAATCAAATGCAAGCATCTGAAGAGACAGAGATTTCCATCAATTGAATATTTTGTGCAGTGTTGTCCAGTACTAAGGATGCCAGTATTTCTTACTGTTATATAATAACAGTGCAGATAACAACCATTCATGTTTGTAAATTATATTATGCTGTAGGTCTTTTAACAAAGGATTTGCGGGAATTCCTCAACACAAGATTTGCAAAGAATTCTGTAGACCATGATTTGCAGCAAACCATACGAGATAATCTCTACAGGAGAACAGTACCTTGTAAGTATAGTCTAAGAGTGCATTGAGGTTTTAAAACACGGAGCTACATTGTCTGAATACTTGAAAACTAATCTAATAATGATTTGGTAACCTGCTCATATCACCACAATGTATTATTTTCTATCAAGAAGGGAAGGGAAGAAATACTAATTTTATCATGATTCTCATTCTCAATATTGAGAAGGGACGCTTGTTTGTGTATGGGAGACCTTCAGGCTCCGGCGGCTCCGCATTTTGTTTTCCTTATAACTCTGTAACCGTTAGGCGGATTCTTTTCAAATTTGGCAGGTTTAGGCAGTAGCCTTGGGGAATTTTTTTGAATATGCTGCAGTGACATTTCAACCAATCAGAGAGGTCACATGACCAAAAATGTCTTTTTTCGATGGGGAAGCTTGTCCGGATGATAACTTGAAAGGAATTTTATCAATTCACCTGAAACTTGGCAAATATATTCATTCTATTAAAATCTGGAAATCATTAGATTTTGGCATTGATTGGTTAAGAAATGGCCGAGTAATTAATGATTAATTAATCATTATGAATTTTCCTAATAAGGAAAACACAAAAATGCTTATATCTTGAAAACCGTGCTAGATAGAGCGATTTCGACGAAATTTTTGACCCACAGGGTATCTCTCCAGAGTAGTTATCCCAATTTTCAAAAAAATTTTGTCTCGCCAAAAATGGCGGCCATTTTGAATTTTCGAATTGTTCGCAAAAATTGCAAAACAATAAAAATGCTTATATCTCAAAAACCGTACTAGATAGAGCGATTTCGACGAAATTTTTGACCCCCAGGGTATCTCTGCAGAGTAGCCATGCCAATTTTCAAAAAAAATTTGTCTCGCCAAAAATGGCGGCCATTTTGAATTTTCAAATTTTTCGCAAAAATTGCAAAACATAAAAATGCTTATATCTCGAAAACCCTGCTAGATAGAGCGATTTCGACGAAATTTTTGACCTGCAGGGTATCTCTGCAGAGTAGCCATGCCAATTTTCCAAAAAAAATTTTCTCGCAAAAAATGGCGGACATTTTGAACTTTCGAATTTTTCGCAAAATTGCAAAACATAATAATGCTTATATCTCGAAAACCGTGCTAGATAGAGCGATTTCGACGAAATTTTTGACCCACAGGGTATTTCTGCAGAGCAGCCATGCCAATTTTCAAAAAAAATTTTATCTTGCCAAAAATGGCGGCCATTTTGAATTTTCGAATTTTTGCGCAAAAATTGCAAAACACAAAAATGCTAATATCTCGAAAACCGTGCTACATAGAACGATTTCGACGAAATTTTTGATCTTCAGGGTATCTCTGCAGAGCAGCTATCCCAAAGAGCTTTCACTCGGTGAAGTTTCAGACCCGTAGCTAATTATTCACCTACTCAAAATGAGTAAATGCTAATTATCTCTAAAACTATTGCGGATACCCAATTTTTATCAAATAACTCATTCATCTACTTTTGGGAGAGCTTTCACATGGTGAAGTTTCAGACCCGTAGATAATTACTCACCTACTCAAAATGAGTAAATGCGAATTATCTCTTAAAAGTATTGCAGATATCCAATTTTTCTCAAATAACTCATTCATCTACTTTTGGAAGAGCTTTCACATGGTGAAGTTTCAGACCCATAGCTAATTACTCACCTACTCAAAATGAGTAAATGCGAATTACCTCTAAAAGTATTGCAGATAGCCAATTTTTCTCAAATAACTCATTTACCTACTTTTGGGAGAGCTTTCACTCGGTGAAGTTTCAGACCCGCGGCTAATTATTCACCTACTCAAAATGAGTAAATGCTAATTATCTCAAAAACTATTGCGGATACCCAATTTTTATCAAATAACTCATTCATGTACTTTTGGGAGAGCTTTCACATGGTGAAGTTTCAGACCCGTAGATAATTACTCACCTACTCAAAATGAGTAAATGCGAATTATCTCTAAAAGTATTGCAGATAGCCAATTTTTCTCAAATAACTCATTCACCTACTTTTGGGAGAGCTTTCACTCCGTGAAGTTTCAGACCCATAGCTAATTATTCACCTACTCAAAATGAGTAAATGCTAATTATCTGTAAAAGTATTGCGTATACCCAATCTTTATCAAATAACTCATTCATCTACTTCTGGGAGAGCTTTCACATTGTGAAGTTTCAGACCCATAGCTAATTACTCACCTACTCAAAATGAGTAAATGCGAATTATCTCTAAAAGTATTGCAGATAGCCAATTTTTCTCAAATAAATCATTCACCTACTTTTGGGAGAGCTTTCACTTGGTGAAGTTTCAGACCCATAGCTAATTACTCACCTACTCAAAATGAGTAAATGCGAATTATCTCTAAAAGTATTGCAGATAGCCAATTTTTCTCAAATAACTCATTCACCTACTTTTGGGAGAGCTTTCACACACGAAAATGAAAAATTGTGAATATCTCGGAAAAGCTATTTCTTCTCCTTTAATGCTCGGCGGGAGATACACACCGTGGCAGTGGTCTTGTCAAAAAATTTTGCCTCCCCCAAAATGGTGGCCATTTTGAATTTTCAAAGTTTTTGCAAAACACAAAAATGCTTATATCTCGAAAACCGTGCTAGATGGAGCGAACTCAACAAAATTTTTGACCTGCTGGGTATCTCTGCAGAGTAGCCATGCCAATTTTCAAAATATTTTTGTCTCGCCAAATATAGCGGACATTTTAAATTTTTTAATTTTTTGCAAAACACAAAAATGCTTATATCTTGAAAACCATGCTAGATAGAGCAGACTGCGCTGACTTTGGTTGCCACAACAGTATAAGGCTAGAAACGAAGCATTTTCTTAATACTTTAGCACTCACCTTTATATCCTTTTCGGGACGCTTTGTTTTTGCTATGCAAAAACATTATCTTTTTTTTGCAAGCGATCCTCTAGTTGACCTTGATCCTTGATAAAATGATAGGAGGATTTGGATGAAAAGTTAAACATCTAACATTTTATACTTATTATGTTTGAATACAAATCCTAGCAATTTACATTCACGTTACATTCATCAATGTTTAGTCCTACACAGCTTATATACAGTAAATGACTAATTATGCTTTCTGTGACACAAAAGTTAGGTTATTCGTTTTTCATCTACAAAAGTAATATTTGGTGAGAAAATGTTTGATTTGATTGACCTTGTAAATTGTAATATATATTACATAAAGTTTATTACAGTTTCCAGTATTACTGCATTTTAAAATTATGATTCTATTACAATTTATTATAATCAATATTGTTGCTTTTGATGATGATTTCTGTTACAACTTGTTATTATTTGCTAATAGTTTTCAAGATATGTAAATCAGTAAGTTTGTGCTCATAATAAGGCAGTCTTGAGGTTTATTTTTAAAGTGAAGAGATATCATGTACAAGTACATTATACATACTGTCTTGTAGTAGGATATTGTGAAAATTGAAAAGACTTGTATGAGTGCATTTTAGGCATATCCTGGATGTTTGAAGTTCTAAAGTGAAATAGTTTCTTTCATAATAGGCACTAAGTACATCAGTAAAAGGTATGAATCGTCCTTTAACAAATGGCAGCATAACATACAAAGTCTGTCAAAAGTGGTACTTAATAACAGAATGGAAAATATTGAAATTATCCTAACTAACCCTTATTATCTCCCGCCAGGCTTTAGCCCGGGAGGGAGATTATAAAATGCATCCTGTGCGTGCGTGCGTGCGTGTGTGTGTTAGTGTGTCACACAGATTTCTCCAAAACTGCTACAGCTACAAATTTTTTGTAAATTAATTGTCCTAATGAATTTTCATGCCCTTGAATTTTTTTTGGTTTTGTGGACTTAGGCCTAAAGATAAGTGAGTAATACCAATTTTAGCTACTTTGAGTAAAGGACCTATAACTCAAAAAGTATTGCAGTTAGAGTTTTTCTTGAAATATGTTGTTCAGCTACTTTGTCCTTAGCTATAAGATGGTACATAGTTTGGGGTTCTATTGCATGCCATAAGTGAGTAATAGCTATTTTCTTATTTGTAGCAACATAATGAAAGAAGTAAATGTCAAATATCTTCAAAAGTATTAAAGTTGGGGAAATCTTTTCAAATATGTTATCCATCTACTTTTTGGTAAGCTATCACATAGTAAAGTTTCAGTTCTGTTGCACATTGGATAGCTGAGTAATAGCTACTTTGAAATTCTGACTGTTGAGTAAAGCCATTGTAACTCCAAAACTATTGCAGTTAGAGTATTTTCCTAAAATATGTTGTTCAGCTACTTTGTCCTTAACCATAAGATCACATATAGTTTGGAGTTTCATAGCATGCCATAAGTGAGTAATAGCTATTTTGTTATTTGTAGCCAAATAATGACAGAGGTAAATGTGAAACATTTTAAAAAGTATTAAAGTTAGGCTAATCTTTTCAAATATGTTGTTCATATGTCTGAAAAGGTAAAAGGAAGAAATGATTCAATTTTTGGAGTGTTCCGGTCCTTCTGGATCACTATCTGGATCTTCTGGATCAATGAAATGAAATGTAATTTTTAAAGACAGATAACTCAAACACTTATGGACTGGTTTCGATGACATTTTCAGGATATGTCTGAAAAGGAAGAAATGATTCAATTTTTGGAGTGATCCGGATCACTGTCTGGATCTTCTGGATCCATGAAATGTGATTTTTAAAGACAGATAACTCAAAAATGTATGGATGGATTTCGATGAAATTTTCAGGATATGTCTGTAAAGGTAAAAAGAAGAAATGTTTCAATTTTGGGAGTGATCTGGTAAGGCTGAAACGATTAGCAAATTTTGGTAGCCGGGTAGTCGCTTGCATTAACCGTCGACTAACCGATTAATTGTTTCTGACGTTTAGCATGTATGAGAAATACCGAAAACGTGTGTTCCGGATGTAAACAAACAAAATGGCGAATCGCGAGATGCTGAAAAGCAAAGAATTCACCAGATTATTGGGTAAATTGGCTAATAATGCAATATTTTGATATTTAAAAAATAAAATGCATATAAAATGCTTTAATTTGATACGTTTTAAGGTCTTATCTCGAGATACTCATAGTTCCAACGATCGCGTATAATCCGCTATGTGCTGATATACACCAGAAAACAATTAACCGATTTCATCATATTGGCGTCGACTAGTGCTTTGATAACCTACTAATTGATTAGTACGAATAATCGTTTCAGCTCTATGATCTGGATCACTATCTGGATCTTCTGGATCCATGAAATATAATTTTTAAAGACAGATAACTTAAAACCTTATGGACGGATTTTGAGGAAATTTTCAGGATATGCAAGATAGAGCAATTTCAGTGATAAGTAAGTCATTCACCTACTATTGGGTGATGTACCACATGGTGAAGCAGATCTATAGCTTTTTGAATAGCTGAGTCATAGCTACTAAAATGGATAAACATCTTTTATCTCTAAAGTGTTGCTGATACGTTATTTCTTCAAAATAAGTCATTCACCTACTATTGAGTGATCTACCACATAGTGAAGTTGCAGAACTGTAGCTCTTTGGATAGCTGAGTAATAGCTACTAAAATGAGCAAATTTCTTTTATCTCTAAAAGTATTACAGATAGGCAATTTCTTCAAAATAATACATTTTTCACCTACTTTTGGCTGATCGACCACATAGTGAATTTTCAGATCTATAGCTCTTTGCATAACTCCGTCAAAGCTACTAAAATGACTAAATGTCTTTTATCTGTAAAAGTATTGCAGATGGGCAATTTCTTCTAAATAAGTCATTCACCTACTTTTGGGTGATCTGCCACATAGTGAAGTTGCACGACTGTAGCTCTTTGCATAACTGAGTAATAGCTACTAAAATGAGTAAATTCCATTTATCTTTAAAAGTATTTTAGATAGGCAATTTCTTCTAAATAAGTCATTCACCTACTTTTGGGGTGATCTGCCACATAGTGAAGTTGCACAACTGTAGCTCTTCTGTATAGCTGAGTAACAGCTACTAACATGAGTAAATTCCTTTTATCTTTAAAAGTATTGCACATAGACAATTTCTTGTAAGTAAGTCCTTGACCTACTTTTGGGCAAGTTTTAGAACTGTAGCTCTTTGGATGGCAGAGTAAGAGCCACTAAAATGAGTAAATGTCTTTTATCTCTAAAAGTGTTACAGATAGGCAATTTCTTCTAAATATGTCCTTCACCTACTTTGGGTTGATCTACTACATAGTAAAGTTGCAGAACTGTAGCTCTTTGGATGGCAGAGTAATAGCTACTAAAATGAGCAAATGCCTTTTATCTTTAAAAGTATTGAAATCAAACATTAAAGTGCCTCTTGCTTGTTGTCACTTCTACATGTGCCTCCATCTCACAAGAAAATTTTTATTTCACTATCTTTAGTACATCTAATTAATACGGCGGGAGATAATTGCATGCGTCAGAATGCTTGTTTTTGATGTTTTGTGAAACAAACACAACAGATTCAGATATGGTCAGACCTGTTGAAGAACTCTGTTCATATGATTTCTTTTAAAGTAGATTTAACTTTACAGGGTTCAGTTCTGATGCCTTACTTATTAAGCGTCCCGCAAGGGACGCTTGTTTGTGTATGGGAGAGCTTCAGGCTCCGCCGGCTCCGCCGGCTCCGGCGGCTCCGCCGGCTCCGCCGGCTCCGCCGGCTCCGCATTTTGTTTTCCTTATAACTCTGTAACCGTTAGGCGGATTCTTTTCAAATTTGGCAGGTTTAGGCAGTAGCCTTGGGGAATTTTTTTGAATATGCTGCAGTGACATTTCAACCAATCAGAGAGGTCACATGACCAAAAATGTCTTTTTTCGATGGGGAAGCTTGTCCGGATGATAACTTGAAAGCAATTTTATCAATTCACCTGAAACTTGGCAAATACATTCATTCTATTAAAATCTGGAAATCATTAAATTTTGGCATTGATTGGTCAAGAAATGGCCGAGTAATTAATGATTAATTAATCATTACGAATTTTCCAAATAAGGAAAACACAAAAATGCTTATATCTCGAAAACCGTGCTAGATAGAGCGATTTCGACGAAATTTTTGACCCGCAGGGTATCTCTGCGGAGTAGTTTTCCCAATTTTCAAAAACTTTTTGTCTCGTCCAAAATGGCGGCCATTTTGAATTTTCGAAATTTTCGCAAAAATTGCAAAACACAAAAATGCTTATATCTCAAAAACCGTGCTAGATAGAGCAATTTCGACAAAATTTTTGACCCGCAGGGTATCTCTGCGGAGTACTTTTCCCAATTTTCAAAAAATTTTTGTCTCGCCAAAAATGGCGGCCATTTTGAATTTTCGAAATTTTCGTAAAAATTGCAAAACACAAAAATGCTTATATCTCAAAAAAACCGTGCTAGATAGAGCGATTTCGATGAAATTTTTGACCCACAGGGTGTCTCTGCGGAGTAGTTTTCCCAAGTTTCAAAAAATTTTTGTCTCGTCCAAAATGGCGGCCATTTTGAATTTTCGAAATTTTCGCAAAAATTGCAAAACACAAAAATGCTTATATCTCAAAAACCGTGCTAGATAGAGCAATTTCGACAAAATTTTTGACCCACAGGGTATCTCTGCAGAGTACTTTTCCCAATTTTCAAAAAATTTTTGTCTCGCCAAAAATGGCGGCCATTTTGAATTTTCGAAATTTTCGTAAAAATTGCAAAACACAAAAATGCTTATATCTCGAAAACCGTGCTAGATAGAGCGATTTCGACGAAATTTTTGACCCACAGGGTATCTCTGCAGAGTAGTTATCCCAATTTTGAAAAAAATTTTGTCTCGCCAAAAATGGCGGCCATTTTGAATTTTCGAATTTTTCGCAAAAATTGCAAAACATAAAAATGCTTATATCTCGAAAACCCTGCAAGATAGAGCGATTTCGACGAAATTTTTGATCCACAGGGTATATCTGCAGAGTAGCCATGCCAATTTTCAAAAAAATTTTGTCTTGCCAAAAATGGCGGCCATTTTACTCACCTACTCAAAATGAGTAAATGCGAATTATCTCTAAAAGTATTGCAGACAGCCAATTTTTCTCAAATAACTCATTCACCTACTTGTGGGAGAGCTTTCACATGGTGAAGTTTCAGACCCATAGCTAATTACTCACCTACTCAAAATGAGTAAATGCGAATTATCTCTAAAAATATTGCAGATAGCCAATTTTTCTCAAATAAATCATTCACCTACTTTTGGGAGAGCTTTCACTTGGTGAAGTTTCAGACCCATAGCTAATTACTCACCTACTCAAAATGAGTAAATGCGAATTATCTCTAAAAGTATTGTAGATAGCCAATTTTTCTCAAATTAATCATTCACCTACTTTTGGGAGAGCTTTCACTTGGTGAAGTTTCAGACCCATAGCTAATTACTCACCTACTCAAAATGAGTAAATGCGAATTACCTCTAAAAGTATTGCAGATAGCCAATTTTTCTCAAATAACTCATTCACCTACTTTTGGGAGAGCTTTCACTTGGTGAAGTTTCACACCCATAGCTAATTACTCACCTACTCAAAATGAGTAAATGCGAATTATCTCTAAAAGTATTGCAGATAGCCAATTTTTCTCAAATAACTCATTCACCTACTTTTGGGAGAGCTTTCACTAGGTGAAGTTTCACACCCATAGCTAATTACTCACCTACTCAAAATGAGTAAATGCGAATTATCTCTAAAAGTATTGCAGATAGCCAATTTTTCTCAAATAACTCATTCACCTACTTTTGGGAGAGCTTTCACTTGGTGAAGTTTCACACCCATAGCTAATTACTCACCTACTCAAAATGAGTAAATGCGAATTATCTCTAAAAGTATTGCAGATAGCCAATTTTTCTCAAATAACTCATTCACCTACTTTTGGGAGAGCTTTCACTTGGTGAAGTTTCACACCCATAGCTAATTACTCACCTACTCAAAATGAGTAAATCCGAATTATCTCTAAAAGTATTGCAGACAGCCAATTTTTCTCAAATAACTCATTCACCTACTTTTGGGAGAGCTTTCACTTGGTGAAGTTTCAGACCCATAGCTAATTACTCACCTACTCAAAATGAGTAAATGCGAATTATCTCTAAAAGTATTGCAGATAGCCAATTTTTGTCAAATTAATCATTCGCCTACTTTTGGGAGAGCTTTCACTTGGTGAAGTTTCAGACCCATAGCTAATTACTCACCTACTCAAAATGAGTAAATGCGAATTATCTCTAAAAGTATTGCAGATAGCCAATTTTTCTCAAATAACTCATTCACCTACTTTTGGGAGAGCTTTCACTCTGTGAAGTTTCAGACCCATAGCTAATTACTCACCTACTGAAAATGAGTAAATGCGAATTATCTCTAAAAGTATTGCAGATAGCCAATTTTTCTCAAATAACTCATTCACCTACTTTTGGGAGAGCTTTCACATGGTGAAGTTTCAGACCCATAGCTAATTATTTACCTACTCAAAATGAGTAAATGCTAATTATCTGTAAAAGTATTGCGGATACCCAATTTTTATCAAATAACTCATTCATCTACTTGTGGGAGAGCTTTCACATGGTGAAGTTTCAGACCCATAGCTAATTACTCACCTACTCAAAATGAGTAAATGCGAATTATCTCTAAAAATATTGCAGATAGCCAATTTTTCTCAAATAAATCATTCACCTACTTTTGGGAGAGCTTTCACTTGGTGAAGTTTCAGACCCATAGCTAATTACTCACCTACTCAAAATGAGTAAATGCGAATTATCTCTAAAAGTATTGTAGATAGCCAATTTTTCTCAAATTAATCATTCACCTACTTTTGGGAGAGCTTTCACTTGGTGAAGTTTCAGACCCATAGCTAATTACTCACCTACTCAAAATGAGTAAATGCGAATTATCTCTAAAAGTATTGCAGATAGCCAATTTTTCTCAAATAACTCATTCACCTACTTTTGGGAGAGCTTTCACTTGGTGAAGTTTCACACCCATAGCTAATTACTCACCTACTCAAAATGAGTAAATGCGAATTATCTCTAAAAGTATTGCAGATAGCCAATTTTTCTCAAATAACTCATTCACCTACTTTTGGGAGAGCTTTTACTTGGTGAAGTTTCACACCCATAGCTAATTACTCACCTACTCAAAATGAGTAAATGCGAATTATCTCTAAAAGTATTGCAGATAGCCAATTTTTCTCAAATAACTCATTCACCTACTTTTGGGAGAGCTTTCACTTGGTGAAGTTTCACACCCATAGCTAATTACTCACCTACTCAAAATGAGTAAATGCGAATTATCTCTAAAAGTATTGCAGATAGCCAATTTTTCTCAAATAACTCATTCACCTACTTTTGGGAGAGCTTTCACTTGGTGAAGTTTCACACCCATAGCTAATTACTCACCTACTCAAAATGAGTAAATGCGAATTATCTCTAAAAGTATTGCAGATAGCCAATTTTTCTCAAATAACTCATTCACCTACTTTTGGGAGAGCTTTCACTCGGTGAAGTTTCAGACCCATAGCTAATTACTCACCTACTCAAAATGAGTAAATGCAAATTATCTCTAAAAGTATTGCAGATAGCCAATTTTTCTCAAATAACTCATTCACCTACTTTTGGGAGAGCTTTCACTCTGTGAAGTTTCAGACCCATAGCTATTTATTCACCTACTCAAAATGAGTAAATGCTAATTATCTGTAAAAGTATTGTGGATACCCAATTTTTATCAAATACTCATTCATCTACTTGTGGGAGAGCTTTCACATGGTGAAGTTTCAGACCCATAGCTAATTACTCACCTACTCAAAATGAGTAAATGCGAATTATCTCTAAAAGTATTGCGGATAGCCAATTTTTCTCAAATAACTCATTCACCTACTTTTGGGAGAGCTTTCACTTGGTGAAGTTTCAGACCCATAGATAATTATTCACCTACTCAAAATGAGTAAATGTGAATTATCTCTTAATAGTATTGCAGATAGCCAATTTTTCTCAAATAACTCATTCACCTACTTTTGGAAGAGCTTTCACACACGAAAATGAAAAATTGTGAATATCTCGGAAAAGCTATTTCTTCTGCTTTAATGCTCGGCGGGAGATACACACCGCGGCAGTGGTCTTGACAAAAATTTTTGTCTCCCCAAAAATGGTGGCCATTTTGAATTTTCAAAGTTTTTGCAAAACACAAAAATGCTTATATCTCGAAAACCGTGCTATATGGAGCGAAATCAACAAAATTTTGGACCTGCTGGGTATCTCTGCAGAGTAGCCATGCCAATTTTCAAAATATTTTTGTCTCACCAAATATAGCGGACATTTTTAATTTTTTTATTTTTTGCAAAACACAAAAATGCTTATATCTTGAAAACCGTGCTAGATAGAGCAGACTGCGCTGACTTTGGTTGCCACAACAGTATAAGGCTAGAAACGAAGCATTTTCTTAATACTTTAGCACTCACCTTTATAGCCTTTTCGGGACGCTTTGTTTTTGCTATGCAAAAACATTATCTTTTTTTTTTGCGAGCGATCCTCTAGTTATATTTACAATAATTAACTTATAATATACAAAATGTCAATACAAATGGTATATAAGTAACTTGTTCACTCATGCATCAACCAAATGAGAAAAGGAGTGAAAATAAAATAAAAGTAGAAAGCACCTGTGTAGAGATACCCTCCACCAGCCCCCCAGAATGTGGTCTGGATCTTTTTCGAAATGGATTCACTCTTTCTTTTGGCTGGGCTATACTCCCATAAAAAATTTCATGAAGCTATGCTCATGACTTTTGGTTTAATGTCAACCTTAAAACCAAAGTCATTGAAAATACATTGAAAATGGGACTTTTGAAAATGCAGGAATTTTTTTTTTGTATATCGGATATGATCTGGATCTGTTCCAAAAATTAAATCACTTCTTCCTTTGGTCATGTCTGTTCCAACATAAAATATTTCAGAAGGATCTGGTCATTCCTTTTGCAGTTATCTGGAACACAGATACAATAACAGAGAAAGCCCAAAACACCATCTCCTGATGGAGGTAGCAAAATTTACAAAACAAACGGCAAGAAATTCCAAACAAGAGGCTAGGCACAGAACCAACCTACAAACTAAGGACCAACTGAAAATGGAGTTCATTTTTTTTGTTTTATTTTAAATGATTGGAAATGTCCCTTTAGTTCAGGTTTGACAAAATCAGGTATGCCACTATAAGTGTTCATTCTTATTAAAGTGATGTTTTGAATGGGTAGAATTTGAATAAAATAAATTATTTCTATATTTGGTTATTGGATGTCTTTCTTTTATTGAAGTTAGTGGTTTTCCCATCAAAGGGTAAGAATGTGAAAATATTATTATTAGAAAAAGTCAATCCAATGTTCAATAGGGACTATTATACACTGGAGAGCACATTACAATGTCATCATCCACCAAGGAAATGGATATAATAATGCATGTCCTGTAGTAATAGTTTTACTGAAAATGAACAACATTCCTCACAAAATCTTTCAACACACCTGTCTTTCTAAAGTCTGTAATATATTTTGATACAGGGGATTATATCTTCAAGGCAAATTCTTTTGGGTATCCTTGTTGTCTTGACAAATAGAACAACAAATTAAGTGGCTGTTAACGCAGTGACCTACCACCTTTCCTATTCCTGTCTTTTCCATGTCATTTACAAAAATACAGGTATTCTCTTGACTGGTAAGCTTCCCTTTACACAAATTTACATACAATTATTACAATAGCCATGCATGTGTGTAGAACCAAACTTTAGGAAAATAGCTTCAGAAATCCATTGGTTTGTAAATGTTGTGACATAAATGGCTTACTTGCTAAATCTTGCTCACTTAAGTTCAGTTGTATTTCTTTTCGATAGCCTTGCTTTTATCATCAAAATATACCTTTAAATTTACAAAAAAAAAAAAATAAAATAAAAAAAATAAAAATTACAGCTGGAAAAATAATTCTGCTTTGACAAGAATTACCAGTAACAGGGTAGTTATAGTTGAAAGACTTCTCAAAGAACCGAGATTTGTCTAGTTAAGAGAAACTAAAAAAAAACCACTAAAATTATGTGCCATCTATATATCCAGCATGACAGATAGTCACCGGAATCAGCCTGTCTTGAAGTTGAATTGATTGACTCATTTACTATTAAGTCTATTATACAGGAATAATCAAACCTGATTGTCTTCTGAATATATAGCGTACATAGGTTAGTAAGAATTTTGCTATAAAATAGTATAAATTATCGTATAATTGAAAGTAATGTTATCTAAGAATTGAGAAAACCAGATTTTTGCCAAAAATGATTTTTAACCAAATGGGTGTAATTACTCTGAAGTAACTTGATGAATTGGATCTGCCTTTTTCTTCTTTTGCTTTTAATTATGAAATGTAATCTTTTACCAATACTGTCATTCAAGGTACTAGACATGTATCATGGGTCACTACCTGGAGCCTCAGGCAAGACTACTAGTTTATACACAGATATGTACATTTGTTTAGATAATAGAAGCATTATTAACTCCTGAACAATTTTGTAAATGAACAAGTTAATAATCTACTTGGCAAAAAACGGTAGAGAGAAGAAAAATTATGATAGACTAAAAGGGCATGTACAGTGAAATATGCTGGACTTGAACAATAGCTACCATATCAACCTTAACATTTGGAAGTCTTATTTGCCCACGGCAAGAGTTTTAATTAAAACAATATTATTGTGTCTGCTTTACAGAAAAAAAAATAATTTCCAGATATTTGTACTTGCTCTAGATCTATTATGAAGAGATATAATTACTGTATTTGACAGTATAAACGGCCTGGGGCCATGCATATTTTTAAAGGGAAGGGGCTACTACATGCATTGCACATTAAAAAAAACATCTGGTGGTGACAAGACATTTTACAACCTGCAACTTAATTGCCATCACATATAATTAAGCATCCCTGAAAGGGCGCTTATTTGGTTTCACCTCAGTTTCCTCGCCGCCGCCACCGCCGCTGCATTATGGTCTCCCTTGAATATCTCCCTTATTATTGCAAGCTTTTTAGCCATATTTGGCAGTTATATACCTTAGGCGTGGGAAAATTTTTACACATGCTTAAATTTGACCTTTGATCTTTATCAAGGTCACATGATCAAAAAATAGTTTTTTCGGGTACACCCGCCCGTCATCGCAGTTCAGAGGCTTGTAACTTCATACACATGTTTATACTATCAAAAACGTGAGCTGATTAGATTTTGGGAGCAATCCGATGAAAATTGACCGATTTATGAGTGATTTTCTCACAGGTACCAATCAGAAAGCTTAAAATTCATGTGAACCCCCCTATTATCTTCTTAAGTATTGCATTTAGAGCCATAAAATGTATTGGGAGGTAGTAGGAAACCATATGTGGAGAGTCTAGAAAGCAAGTCAAATTTCCCCCCCGACCCCCCTGTAGGGGTCAAACTGAGGTCATAAAATAGCCAATTTCATCTTTCCCCTTATATCTCCTTTATTCTTGCTTCTAGAGCTTGAGAATGTATTAAGAGATATTGGGAAACCATATGTGAAGAGTCTAGATAGCTGGTCATATTTACCCCCAGACCCTCCCTTATGGGTCAAACTGGGGTAATAAAATAGCCGATTTTGTGTTTTTGCCTTTTATCTCCTTTATTCTTGCTTTTAGAGCTTTAGAATGTGTTAAGAGGTATTGGGAAACCATATGTGAAGAGTCTAGGTAGCCGGTCAGATTTACCCTGGCATCCCCCCTTATGGGTCAAACTGGGGTCATAAAATAATCGATTTTGTGTTTTGGCCTTTTATCTCCTTTATTCTTGCTTTTACAGCTTTAGAATGTATTAAGAGGTATTGGGAAACCATATGTGAAGAGTCTAGATAGTCGGTCATATTTACCCCCAGACCCTCCCTTATGGGTCAAACTGGGGTAATAAAATAGCCAATTTTGTGTTTTTGCCTTTTATCTCCTTTATTCTTGCTTTTAGAGCTTTAGAATGTATTAAGAGGTATTGGGAAACCATATGTGAAGAGTCTAGATAGCTGGTCAGATTTACCCCCGGACCCCCCCTTATGGGTCAAACTGGGGTCATAAAATAGCCAATTTTGTGTTTTTGCCTTATATCTCCTTTATTCTTGCTTTTAGAGTTTTAGAATGTATTAAGAGGTATTGGGAAACCTTATGTGATGAGTCTAGATAGCCGGTCAGATTTACTCCCACATCCCCCCTTATGGGTCAAACTGGGGTCATAAAATAGTCGATTTTGTGTTTTGGCCTTATATCTCCTTTATTCTTGCTTTTACAGCTTTAGAATGTATTAGGAGGTATTGGGAAACCGTATGTGAAGAGTCTAGATAGCTGGTCAGATTTACCCCCGGACCCCCCCTTATGGGTCAAACTGGGGGTCATAAAATAGCTGATTTTGTGTTTTTGCCTTATATCTCCTTTATTCTTGCTTTTAGAGTTTAGAATGTATTAAGAGGTATTGGGAAACCTTGTGTGAAGAGTCTAGGTAGCTGCTCAGGTTTACCCACGGATCCCCCTTATGGGTCAAACTGTGGTTATAAAATAGCCGATTATGTGTTTTTGCCTTTTATCTCCTTTATTCTTGCTTTTAGAGCTTTAGAATGTATTAAGAGGTATTGGGAAACCATATGTGAAGAGTCTAGATAGCTGGTCCGATTTACCCCCGGACCCCCCCTTATGGGTCAAACTGGGGTCATAAAATAGTCGATTTTGTGTTTTTGCCTCCCTTATCTCCTTTATTCTTGCTTTTAGAGTTTTAGAATGTATTAAGAGGTATTGGGAAACCTTATGTGAAGAGTCTAGATAGCTGGTCAGATTTACACCCCCCCCCCCCTTCCACCCCCACCCCTTTTATGGATCAAACTGGATTCATCAAATAGTCGATTTTGTGTTTTTGCCTTATATCTATTTTATTCTTGCTTTTAGAGATTTACAATGTATTCAGAGGTATTGGGAAACCTTATGTGAAGAGTCTAGATAGCTGGTCAGATTTACCAGATAGATGCGTTCAAAGCGTTGTGTCATAAACTTCTTGCCTTTCTGAAGGCTCACATTTTACTATGCCTTTTTCTAAAATGTAAGTAGATATATGTCATTTATAAAGCACTGTTACTCTTTAATTAAGTAGTTTTATGGTTAACTTTCGACCTATTATAAGTATTGATGCTTTATGCATTCTTAGCCAGAGCATTTATTCAATTAACTTTTCGTAATTTATGACCATAGAAAACAAAATAAAGCTTAAATTTTTCTTTTATGTTAATGCATGAACTTCCACACTGTCTGCTTAACTTTCACTTCTTCTCTCAGCACTGCATGTTTTTATTTTCAAAAACCTTTTTCTACTGTATATTATATTGCAGTGAACCTTTTTGGGACGCTTAGTTTTTGTTAGCAAAAACATTTTTCTAGTTGTGGGAGATCTTAAAATATTGGAAACACACCTTAAATCTGATGAAATTATTATGAATTCTTATGATCTGTTTTTGTAGATTTTAAGTCGTTCTTGTTGTGATTTTTTTTGATTCTGGTTAGCTCTCATTTTGATTGAGTATGTACTAAACTTCAATTTTTTTCCTGAATCCCAGAATACCAAATTAGAAGGGGGAGGGAGGGCATTTAATTTGGACAGGGAGTTTATACAGTGAAATATGCCACCTTAATTAAGTGTCCCACAAGGGACGCTTGTTTGTAAATAGGAGGATATCTGGCTCTGCCGGCTCCGTGGGCTCTGTGAGCTCCGTGAGCTCCGCCTTTTCTTTTCATAACTCTGTAACCGTTGGGTGGATTCTTTTCAAATTTGACAGGTGTATGTAGTAGCCCTGGAGATTTTTTTTTAATATGCTGCAGTGACGTTTCAACCAATCAGAGAGGTCACATGACCAAAAATGTCTTTTTCGATGGGTAAGCTTGTCTAGGAGGATATCTGGCTCTGCCAGCTCCGTGGGCTCAGTGAGCTCCGCCTTTTCTTTTCATAACTCTGTAACCGTTGGGTGGATTCTTTTCAAATTTGACAGGTGTATGTAGTAGCCCTGGAGATTTTTTTTGAATATGCTGCAGTGACGTTTCAACCAATCAGAGAGGTGACATGACCAAAATGTCTTTTTCGATGGGTAAGCTTGTCTAGGAGGATATCTGGCTCTGCCAGCTCCGTGGGCTCAGTGAGCTCCGTGAGCTCCGCCTTTTCTTTTCCTCATAACTCTGTAACCGTTGGGTGGATTCTTTTCAAATTTGACAGGTGTATGTAGTAGCCCTGGAGATTTTTTTTGAATATGCTGCAGTGACGTTTCAACCAATCAGAGAGGTGACATGACCAAAATGTCTTTTTCGATGGGTAAGCTTGTCTAGGAGGATATCTGGCTCTGCCAGCTCCGTGGGCTCAGTGAGCTCCGTGAGCTCCGCCTTTTCTTTTCCTCATAACTCTGTAACCGTTGGGTGGATTCTTTTCAAATTTGACAGGTGTATGCAGTAGCCCTGGAGATTTTTTTGGAATATGCTGCAGTGACTTTTTCGACCAATCAGAGAGGTCACATGACCAAAAATGTCTTTTTCGATGGGTAAGCTGGTCCAGATGATAACTTGAAAGGGACTTTATCAATTCACCTGAAACTTGGCAAATACATTCATTCTATTAAAATCTGGAAATCATTAGATTTTGGCATTGATTGGTTAAGAAATGGCCGAGTAATTACTGATTAATTAATCAATACGAATTTTCCAAATAAGGAAAACACAAAAATGCTTATATCTTGAAAACCGTGCGAGATACAGAGATTTCGATGAAATTTTTGACCCACAGGGTATTTCTACAGAGTAGCTATCCCAATTTTCAAAAAATTTTTGTCTCGCCAAAAATGGCAGCCATTTTGAATTTTCGAATTTTTCGCAATAATTGCAAAATGCAAAAATGCTTATATCTGAAAAACCGTGCTAGATAGAGGGATTTTGATGAAATTTTAGATCCACAGGGTATCTCTGCAGAGTAGTCATCCCAAATTTCAAAAAATTTTTGTCTTGCCAAAAATGATGGCCATTTTGAATTTTCGAATTTTTCGCAAAAATTGCAAAACACAAAAATGCTTGTATCTCGAAAACAGTGCGACATAGAGCAATTTCGCAAAAATTTTTGACCCAAAGACAGGATTAAGCTGACATTATTTCTCCTTTTCGGGACGCTTTGTTTTTGCATTGCTTTGCTTTGCAAGTGATCCTCTAGTTGGATTTGCTTTTAAATTTTCTACACAGTTTTAAAAATAAATTCCTAAACTTGTGTAGCCTTTAATTATATTCAGAAAACCTAAAACAAACCAACTTAAGGTAGTGTTTGAGTCCAGCTGAAAATAATGTATACCTTATAATATATTTGTATACACAAGTCTCACTGTAGCATTTGCCACTGTAATCTGCTATTGATTGTCCCCGGATTGATTAGTCTCCCAAAATAATCTGTACTAGTTTTCAGCAATACTCCTCTATATAAATGATTTGGACCTCATACTGGATTAACATGCGTCATCTTTAATCATACTGGCATATGAAAAAAAGGAATAATGTAGTGTTCAATTAAATGATAAAGTAAACCTATAATTTTGTGAGCAGGGGTTGGAAGAATTAGCCATGATTTTTCTGTATGGGAGAGTATAGCATTGATGTGTTTGTATGCTACCCTGAAAAAGTACCACAATGAAATACACAGGGAGAGATCCCTTGATATGATTTATTTTGATCTGGCTTTTGTGTTGTGTATTGTAACACACACACCAAAAGGAAGGTGCATATAAAATGATTTAAATGTTTATCAAGACAACAATCGGCTTCAGTGATATATACCAATTTATTCCATAAATTGTCAAAAGAAAAGATATTTTGACAACTTCCAAAATAGGACAGGTCCTCATAAAAAAGGGCCATATGTCTTGAGAGCATTTTGTGCTGTGGTGTAATTTACAACAATCTTTTTGATTATTCTACGGCCACCATTTAGCGGGTAGTGTGAGAACCACTGCATAAATGAATCAGAGAAAAGATATATATATTCTTATATTGTGTGTGTGCAATTTTTTTGGCTATATCTTGTAGTTTGGATTATGAATGAAGGATTGGCGCATGTTTGAGTTATTATCACTAAGAATGTTTAATGGATAACTGTTCAGAGCCAGGCCTACTTGCCAAGTTGTATAGGGGATCACCCATTTCTATTTGGATGGTTTGTTAAATAGGGGGACTTATTATTGGGACTTTTAACTGTGATCTATGAAAATGTACTAAGTAGCAGGTCTTTAGACCTGGTTAATCCCATGCAGTATGGAGAGAAACACACAATAGCCAATATCTGTTTGCTCGGTAAAGTTTGAAAGTAAATAGCAAAATGGCCAACCAGTAAGCTTACTTGTATAGCATTGGGACAAGGAGACACACTATAAAATATACTGTGGATATTGTGTACATAAACAATCAGAAAGAGTAATTAAGATTTGGATACATTTTGTTTGTTGTGTATTTTGTTGAGAATAAAAAAAAACTGTGTCAGAGTATCAATGGAATATGTTTGAATTTTTTGGATAAAATCTGCAATGAATATTCTGATCTTGGAAATCCTTGTAGAGATAATTTACAAGTATTTGGTATATTGAGTCTTGGATATTCCGATATTAATATTATTTATATGGTTAACTATTTTGTGGTACATCTTTGGATAAAATGGCAGTGGGACAGTTGTGTGTACCATCTTTTTTGATTCAGTTGGATAGCTTTATCACTTAACGAGGAAGTATGTATACAGTAGAATTATTGACTTATGTACACAATGACCAGTATGAGTAGAATTCCTGAGTTCAAGGAAGGTATGGGGTCAAGGTTACCAGCCCCAAAAGTGAGACGGCGGCTTCCGAGCACTCCAACAACCCTGGTAAATGGTATCCATGCAGATTCCATGGCTGAGGAAGATAAAAAACGACACAGCTTTGATGGCTCAAAATTACAAAATGGCCGAGTAACTGCCACACAGAATTCTATACCTCCTACTTGTCCACCAAGGCTGAAAAAAATGGGGTCACAGGCTAATACAGAAGCGGGTATCCCTAAAATACCAAGACCAAAAGAGTCATCTGGGATACCTGGATTCTCCTCCCCAAGTAGGACATCTCCGTCAAGCCATTCTGAAGTGCGCAAGCCACTGGGTCGCAGCGTGAGCGAGGAGAAAAGTGACACCAGCTCCAGTTCTCAGATCAGGCTTCAGCAGAGTTCCACAGAAGACATGAAAAGTGGAGAATACAACTCTGTCAGTAGCTCTGAGAGTTGTACAAAGGATGCACAGAAGCAACACAAGTCTGACGAGAGATATATACCACAAACCAGGAGTTCCCTAGTCGAAACGATCAGGTCAAGTTTGAACAAGTCATCAGATGAGTTGCATGAATCCAATGTGAAAAAATTGTCCACTTATACTGGTCTAACAAGAGCAGGGTTCAACACTAGGGGTAATGCCAGCAGTTTGTCGAAAAGTTCCATGGGTCTTAGTTCTTCAGTGCCGAGAGATGGTACCAAGTACTCATCAACAGAAGCTTCCAATGGAGATAATTCCAAGCCTTCAAAACTTCGGAGTCGAAGTTACTCAAAGGAGAGAGGGAAGTCACCAAGTGGCTCAAGAATTGCCAGAGTTAGTTCAGCAGAAAGAGGTAGGGTCAGTGTTAGAAGACAAGCAAGTAGAAATACTCACGTTGATAGTGACAGTTCTGAATGTGAACCCAGTGCACAACCCACTAGAGCACCAAGAAGTAGTTTACCCCTGTCTCAGTCTTCCTCCAGTAGAAAAAGTAGCTTACCCCGTCATGTGGCCTCCAGAAGATCTATGTTATCCAGCAGTTCATCCCAATCTGATAGTATACCTAAAAGAGATATAACTGCCCAGCAGAAACTGTCTCATTCAGATAAACATACCCAAGATGAATTCTTAGAGAAAGATGCTGTTTCAAAATGCCCAAAAAATCAGGATGATCAGTCTGAGACAAAAAAGCAGCTCTGGCATCAAAAACCTGGCTTCTGTGGTAGTTCTGATCAGATTGATAGTGGTATAAATTCGTCAAAGGATTCAGACATGCCATTGCCTGAGGCAAAAGTTAACCGGACAAGTGCTGGTCCAGTTGAAAGCTTTAGTGTTGTAAAATTAACAGATTCAATGTTATCTGTGTACGAGATACAGGAAACTGATGGTGCCCAGAATGACAAACAAAGCCAGAGTAAACTAACTTGTGCCACCACTGAATTGTGTTCAAATACAACTAATAAAACTAAAATTGTAGTAGAAGTTTCTGAGACTGATGATTCCAAATGTCAGACAAATGATGTTGAAATGGATCCTGGACAGACTTGGTCTCAAACTCAGAATACTAGACCAAGGACATATTCTGGAGGAAGTTTGTTACTACCCAGTGAAACCAAGGAAGAGCTGGAGGTTGAAGATGCGCTGAAGTCTCAGCAGAGACACTCTTGGGGTGATGAGCATGGTAGTTTTATGTCTAATATGCCACTGACACTTAATACTTGGCATGGACCTGACTCAGACTTATCCACAGTGTCAAATAGACATAATCTAGTCAGTGCTTTAGACTCTTCTGGGATGAGTTATGCCTCCTCTGGGGATTCAGAGTCTGATAGGCCAACCCATGACAGCACATCTCAAAAGGGAGGCCAGTTAAAGAGTTATTTGTCCACTCAGTTATCTCAGGCCAAAACTCAGTCCCCTACTCGTCGTCAAATAACTGTGCAGACTCAAGAAAGTAAAAATGACTCCAAACCTCCACTAAGGTTTACCTCAAGGATGAGACCAAACTCCCCAAGTACAAGGTCTCCACTATTACCGATCAAACCTCAAATGATCAGAAGAAACTCGTTCAAAGAAAGAGCCTTACAAGAAAGACCTACAGTGAAAAAGTCAGAAACCAGGCCTCGATCACCAGTGCTAGCCACTCAAGGTGATAGGAACTCCATTGCTTCAGATACTTCGGATAGCAAAATCACCAAAGAATCACCAAGAGCTGGCAAAATTCAATCACTAGCATCCCTCTTTCAAGGAGGCAAGTCCAGGGATGAAGAATTTGGCCTCAACTCACCAAGGAGAACTAGCTCCAGAGAAAGCTCACCAGCGCAGTTTTCAGATGATTCAGCACCACCAAAAATACCTCCCAAACTAACTTCTCCACGAAACAGGTCACCTGTGCTTGCCTTCCCCTTTGGGAGAAATAAATCACCTTCAGGGCGAACCTCAAAGCTTTCTTTGCCAGAAAGTGAAAGTGAGAGTGATATTGCACCAGCTTTACCTCCCAGAAGAACCAGTTCACCTAATACTGATTCAAAGGAGTCTAAGAAAGCAAGTTCTTTGCCTGTATCCTCCAGAGAAAATTCTCCAGGAAGGAAACTTTTCCTTGGAGCAAGCAAACAGAGTACAAAATCAAGAGACAATTCACCATTGTCCATGTTATTGTCAAATAATCGTAAAATTCAAGAAGCAAACTCCATGGTCTTTACACCAGTTCCAACTTCCAACACAAGTTCAGCCCCTTCAACACCAACACGTGAAACTGAGGAAAATGAAAGGGTTAAGTTTCTGGCAAAACAAATTGAAAGAAATCATCAGGACAATGAAGAAAGTGAGAAAGAATTGCAGCCTGAAGCTTCTGCTGGTCAGAATCAGAATAAATCTTTGAGTTCCAGAGGAAATTCACCAGTCAGAGCTTCCCATACTGCATCATTTATAGCCAAATACAGAGATGGTTCAAAATCATACATAAAGAGAAGCTCATTGAAGGATTCTCAAATTTGCAACCAAGTTTCATTAAAAGAAGAAAGTGATGCAGCAACTTTTGACAGACCAGCTCCTCTGTACAGTTCCAGACATCGTACAGTAGGAGGATCAAGGGGTAGTTCACCAGTTAGTGAACAATCGAAGATTGTTCCCCCGCGAAGGCCCAGGTCATCTCCACCAGTGATAGTGTATAAAACTCCAAGTGATGACGAGGAGGTTACTCAGAGGTCAAAACAAAGTAGTGGGAGCATTACCAACAAGCCAAAGTCAGGACTGATACCTCCCAGAGTCACGTCTCCAGCGAGAAGTGGGAGTGTGACACCTAAAATTGGTTCACCTGCCAGAGGACAGTCACCCAGTGGTGGCCAACCAGGGAGTATTACATCAGAATCAAAAACTGGCATTAAAGTCCTCACAAAATCCTCCAAACTCCCATTTTTCATGGCCCAGGACAAGAAGCCGCCTCTTGGAAGGAGTATTTCCAAGGAGAGCAAAGCCTCATCTGATGACTCCAAGGGAGACTCTTCATTCCTGCTTCAAGTAATCAACAGGCAGGACAGTGTTGGAGATTCAGATAGCAGCATTGGGCGGGAAAGCCAGAGTTCAAGAAAAAAGAGTGGCATCTTGAAGCAGGCTTCAGATGACAGCGATGGCAGTGACTATTCCTATGGAAAAGGTGGAAGAGATTCGCCATCAAAGAAGCGGGTAACTTTTGACAAGCACATCATGGAGAAAGAAGCCAAAAGGGAGCTACGGGAAAGAAGGCTTAAAGAAGAGCTAGCAAAGTTTGTGGTGGAACGGAAGAAGCAGTTGGCTGTTTCTAAATACAGTGTGGATGAATCTGGGCAAAATTATGACTTCAATGAAACTAGAGATTCGTGGGATAAATCTGTGGCTAGTGATTTTGAAGATTATTTTTCAGGAAGCCCAAATGAAGAGAAAATTAGAGAGCTGGAAAAGTACATCATGATGGCAAGGCAGCAGAGAGAAAACCAGATGTCTGAAGACAGTAGAAGTGTAGAATCTCCTCTCTATAGTGAGATAGATAAGAGTAAAAAGTCATGTAGATTGAATAACCAGAGTCAGCTAGACACAAGTGCTTCCGACCAGGAGTTGGTGTTTGATGAGATAGAAAATGAGGTGGAAGGTGATTATGTGAAACTCTCTGACCTTGAATGTGTAATGAGGTCAAACAGTAGGAACCAGAGTCCCTATCTGAGTGACTCTTCAGACAGAGTACAGATTGTGGGAGAAACTGATTTGGATCATATTGATTTAGACGTTGATGAAAGTGATCACCAAGGTAAAGTACCTGACTGAAAAGTTATTTGAACTTATTGTGGTTATACTAAAAATGTGTATTTTTTTATCGTAAGTTCAACCAGTTTGACCCATTGTTACAAATTGTAAAGCTTCTCTTACATCCCGCCGTACGTGTATAGACATGTAAGTGTGCTGCAAATACTGTTGAAAAATATGAACGTAGCGTGGTAGTGGGATAGTAAAGATTTGCACATGCAAACAAGGTGTGTCCTCCCAACAACATTGTCACAACTTGAAGATCAAAGAACAGATTGCAACTAGCTACAGGTCGTACAGTGGGTTTATATACATGCAAGGTACACATGAGTATATCTTACAGCATGTGTAAAGTGTAAACAATGTAACTTAATGGTGAGAACTTACAACACTTGCAAGGAGAATGCACATGCACAAGTCTCTCATAAGTTAACCTTGAGGTATGAATGCGTTTGTAGCCATACTGCGCGTAGAAAATAATGTGCATGTCAATTTTCATTGCAGAGTCTCTGCCACCTTGAAATTCTGTTATAAACTCGTAAGTGTACCTTGAGGGTCCCTTTCAAATCAGCCCATTTTCCCCTGTAACCAGGACGTACGTGCACATACGATGGGATGTAAGAGAGGCTTTACTATAGTATGTTAAACTACACTTTAAAAAGTTTTAACTGGAGATAAATTGATGTTTCAGACAGGGACTTTATAATGGAAATTTGTTATGATAAGTATAAAGTTTATGCTTGAAAGAAGTTTGAATTTTCCCTTATGTTTTCCTAACTTTGCATTTTTGAGATTGAAGTAAACGGTTAAGCAACATATTGATAAACTTTTTGAGGAAAGGTGTAGAAATACAAGTTTTGTGGATACAACTAGAACTGAAAATTAGGAAGATATTGTGATAATGGGAGATTTTATGGTTGGGGGTGTAAAAGAGTTCTTGTTGATATTCTTATTCATTTATTCAGCAATTTATTAATCAACAGTTATTAAACAATGCACATAATTATAATCCAATGTCACTGCTATAGTTCTCCTTAAATTCTCTATTTCAAATCTCTGCTCAGTATCAAGGATATGTATCAGTTCACTATTGAGGTGATAAAGGCTGTGTTGTTGTTGTGAATGTAGCTGGTTTCTGCCTAATATCCATTCACATACACATTGCAATTTTTTACACTTTATTCCCTTTAATATTTATATAAGTTCACAACAAGAATGTTAAACATATTCTTAATAATTAACATATTCCATGAAGTGTTTTTGTATCTTCATAATGTTCATAATAACAGTTTCTTGTTAAGTTAACCAGTATCATAGTTTCCAGTAACACTCATGATGATCTCCTTTCAATCTCTAAACACATGATGTTTTATATTCTTTTTCTGATACTACCAAGCCACATATATACTGACCCTTTTCAAAAAGAGAAACAGTCTAGGTAAGTCAGGTGACCATAATCCAATAAGGTAGTTGCATCCTATCAGCCAGTTACATGTAGAAGTTTGGGTAGGAACAGGAACTGACAACCACACAAGATAAATGCTGAGTGACATTAAGGGCAACAAGTTAGTCATTGTACCTAAGTTAGGGTTACTTAACAGAGAAGGTATAGGCTTTGATGTGGAATACATACAAGTAATTATCTGGTTATCCAGACAAGCTTTGATACAAGCTGCTATTGCTGTTTGGTTGTCATTAAGTGTGGCAGTTATATATTCTTTTATAACTTCCTGACCATATATATCTTTATAACCTGCTTCCCACATACAAGATCTGATGAGCTATTAACAGCATTGGTGTAACCAGTTCAGAGGAGAGTAATGAATAAGTCCCTTGTGCTTAAGCTTTTGAAGTGTTCATGGTAATTACAAAATTATCTAAGATATACTGACAAGCTACTATGTTATATGTAAAATCCACTAATGACAGCTGACTAAGTAAAATACATAAAGTTTACTCATTATAACAATATGCTTTAAACTGAAAATCTTGGGCAGGTCATCTGTACCATTTCAGCACTGCTTTTAGTGATCAGTTTAAACTTTAAGAATGATATAGCAATTACATTATGATAGAATACAAGTCTTAACTTATAGTTTTTAAGCGCGAGCCCTAGCAAGGTTCGAGCTTCTAGAGATGACTTTTTCTTTTTGCATTTTTGTATTTTTTTAAAAAAATTTTTGTCACTGGACTTTCATGAGAATTGGCGTAGTATGATGGCTACTGATCTCATCACTGAAGTTAAGCACCAATGGAATAAGTTAGTACTTGGATGGGTGTTCTAGCCAGATGTGGGATGGATCTGACTCCTAGTTTATTTTTGTCATGAGACTTTCATAAATTCTAGTATACTACTTGTGTCTTTGATATCTCTGCAGCTTGCCTATGTAGACTGATGCCCTTTTAGCCTCGTTAACAAAATTATCCGTGAGCAAAGAATACTCAGGTCAAAAATCTATTATGTAGTAGTATCTAGTATTATCTCAAACTTTACCATGCCAAAATTTTTTTTCTATTTTTATAAACATAATTTCAACAATATTAAATGAACTAAAGGGTTTTACGATAGTTTGACGATCCTACAAATTAAAACTACAATCAAGATTTTCCTTTAAAGTTGTTCATTATTCTTAACACGAAGCCATGTTAAGATAGAATCATTGAAGGTAATGTGTAAACCTGCAAATAAATCTGTTTTTGCTGATATTTCATGATGATGTCAAAGTTTCATTCCACAAATCTTTCAGAATGCTGTATCATTTGTACAATTTTACACACACAAAAACCTCTTGCTAGATAACCTCCAACAATGAGGTATATGTAACTGGCAGCATGTGTTTGTTGTGAAATAACTTGAAAGTTGGTGAAATTTTCAATGAAAGTTGACAATGGTACAAGGAACAGATGATTAAATCACTGGAGTCAGGAATTTTTTGAAGGATTTTTTACCATTGCACTCGTAAGCCATATTAGTGGTATTGGACTTTGAGGAGATCTGCTGTCTGTGAGTGCTTTTCCAGTTATGTCAGCTGATTATGTCGTCACTCTGCGGCGTGGGCGTACGCGCACGCGTCCGCGTACGCGTGAACAACTTCTCCTCCAAAACTACAAGGCCTAGAGACGTGCTGTTTTTCTATCGAGGATGAAAAATTGTTCAAGGCATGCAAATCTGTCTGTTCGTCTGTTTGCTAGAGACATTACAAGGGGGTACCCCCACCAAAAGTGTGAAAATTTCAACACTTAATCACAATTTTCTCAGTGGCTATTGCAGGGATTTCTATCATATCTTGCATATATGTACTAGGCCACAGGTAGATTCTCTTGTGTGAGTATGAGACCTGGATCTGTCTTACTTTTTTTTAAATAAATTTTTTTAATAATTTTTAATGCATTAAAATTCATGAAATCATGCACAAAATCATTTATAACTTGAAAACTGTTGCATCTAGAGCATTTTGTTAAAATATGTTATTCAGCTACTTTTTTCATAGCTACAATATGGTAAGTAAGTTGGGTGCCTGTCTCAATAGCTAAGTGAGTAATAGCTACTTTTGGGCTTTTCAGTAACTTCCATCATGAGTAGAATCACTTGTAACTTAAAAACTATTGCATTTAGAGAATTTCGTATAAATATGTTATTCAGCTACTTTTGGGTCAGCTATAACATAGTAAAATTTCAGACCTGTAGCTCATGGCATAGCTGAGTAATAGCTACTTTTAGGTTATCACTGTTGAGTAAATCGCTTATAACTTCAAAACTATTGCATTTAGAGAATTTCGTATAAATATGTTATTCAGCTACTTTTGGGTCAGCTATAACATAGTAAAATTTCAGACCTGTAGCTCATGGCATAGCTGAGTAATAGCTACTTTTAGGTTATCACTGTTGAGTAAATCGCTTATAACTTGGAAACTATTGCATTTAGAGTATTTTGTTTCAATATGTTATTCACCTATTTTGGGATCAGGTATAACATAGTGAAGTTTCAGATCTGTGGCTCATTGCATAGCTGAGTAATAGCTACTTTGAAGTTCTTACTATTGAGTAAATCAGTTGTAATTGGAAAACTATTGCATTTAGAGAATTTCGTATAAATATGTTATTCAGGTACTTTTGGGTCAGCTATAACATAGTAAAATTTCAGACCTGTAGCTCATGGCATAGCTGAGTAATAGCTACTTTTAGGTCATCACTATTGAGTAAATCAGTTGTAACTTGAAAACTATTGCATTTACAGTATTTTGCTTAAATATGTTGTTCACCTACTTTTGGGTCAGCTATAACATAGTGAAATTTCAGACCTGTAGCTCATTGCATAGCTGAGTAATAACTACTTTGAGGTTCTCACTATTGAGTAAATCAGTTGTAGTTGCAAAACTATTGCATTTAGAGAATTTAGTATAAATATGTTATTCAGCTACTTTTGGGTCAACTATAGCATAGTAAAATTTCAGACCTGTAGCTCATGGCATAGCTGAGTAATAGCTACTTTTAGGTCATCACTATTGAGTAAATCAGTTGTAACTGGAAAACTATTGCATTTAGAGTATTTTGCTTAAATATGTTGTTCACCTACTTTTGGGTCAGCTATAGCATAGTAAAATTTCAGACCTGTAGCTCATGGCATAGCTGAGTAATAGATACTTTTAGGTTATCACTGCTTATAACTTGGAAATTATTGCATTTAGAGTATTTTGTTTCAATATGTTATTCACCTATTTTGGGGTCAGCTATAACATAGTGAAGTTCCAGACCTGTGACTCATTGCATAGCTGAGTAATAGCTACTTTGAAGTTCTCAATGTTTAGTAAATCACTTGTAATTTGAAAACTATTGTATTTAGAGAATTTAGTATAAATATGTTATTCAGCTACTTGTGGGTCAGCTATAACATAGTAAAATTTCAGACCTGTAGCTCATGGCATAGCTGAGTAATAGCTACTTTTAGGTTATCACTGTTGAGTAAATCACTTATAACTTGAAAACTATTGCATTTAGAGTATTTTGTTGCAATATGTTATTCACCTATTTTGGGGTCAGGTATAACATAGTGAAGTTCCAGATCTGTGGCTCATTGCATAGCTGAGTAATAGCTACTTTGAAGTTCTCACTGTTGAGTAAATCAGTTGTAATTGGAAAACTATTGCCTTTACAGAAATTTGTGCAAATATGTTATTCAGCTACTTTTGGGTCAGCTATAACATAGTGAAATTACAGACCTGTAGCTCATGGCACAACTGAGCAATAGCTATTCTCAGGCACTGACTGTTGAGTAAATCAGCTATAACTTGAAAAATATTGCATTTGGAGTATTTTGTTAAAATATATTGTTCACCTACTTTTGGGTCAGCTATAACATAGTGAAATTACAGACCTATAGCTAATGGCATAGCGGAGCAATAGCTATTTTCTGGTTCTCACTATTGAGTAAATCAGTTGTAACTTGAAAACTATTGCATTTACAGTATTTTGCTTAAATATGTTGTTCAGCTACTTTTAGGTCAGCTATAACAGAGCAAAAATTGAGACATGTAGCTCATTGCATAGCTGAGTAATAGTTACTTGAGGTTCTCACTCTTGAGTAAATCAGTTGTAACTTGAAAATTATTACATTTAGAGTATTTTGTTAAATATGTTATTCACAGACGTTTTGGTCAGCTATAACATAGTGAAATTGCAGACCTCTATGTCATGGGATAGCTGAGCAATAGCTTCTTTCAGGTTCTCACTGTTGAGTAAATCATTGTATCCAACCTGTAGGAAATCATGAGCTGGGAATCTGTTAATATGGTCCGATTTGACCTTGGAACCCTCCTTCAAGGTCAAATGAGGATAGCCAAACATAAAAGTGCTTATAACTCGCTTATTATTGGTCCTAGAGGTTGGAATGAAAACCAACCTAGAGAAAATCATGAGCTGGGAATTTTTTGGTGTGGTCGGATTTCACCTTGGACCCCTCCTTCAAGGTCAAATGAGGATAGCCAAACTTAAAAGTGCTTATAACTCACTTATTATTGGTCCTAGAGGTTTCGAATGGAAAACCAACCTATAGAAAATCATGGGCTGGGAATCTTTTGGTGTGGTCGGATTTGACCTTAGACCCCTCCTTCCAGGTCAAACGAAGATAGCCAAACTTAAAGTGCTTATAACTCGCGTATTATTGGTCTTGGAGGTTTGGGATGGTAAACCAACATATAGGAAATCATGGGCTGGGATTCTTTTGATGTGGTCAGATTTGACCTGGGACCCCTCCTTCAAGGGCAATTGAGGATAGCCAAACTTACAATTGCTTAGAACTCGCTTATTATTGGTCCTACAAGTTTGGGATGGTAAACAAGCTACAGGAAATCATGGGCTGGGAATTTTTTTGTGTTGTCGGATTTGACCTTGGACCCCCTCCTTCAAGGTCAAACAAGGATAGCCAAACTTAAAAAGTGCCTATGACTCACTTATTATTGGTCCGAGAGGTTTGGGATGGTAAACCATCCTAAATTCTTTGGCTGGGAATCTTTTGGTATGGTCAGATTTGACCTTTGGACCCCTTCTTCATGGTCGAATGAGGATATTGCATTTATAGTATTTCTTTAAATATTTTTAACCTACTTTTTACCCTTAAACAATTACCTTGTTACTTTATTTCATAATACCATTTGCAGGGCACAACTTTTTTGTCCTTTTCTTCTGTCAGCTTCGGAATATCTTTCGAACATGCTGTTCAGTTACCATTTACTGTATTTCTGTACAGCCCTTTCCCTGATAATTACGCTTTCCTCTCATTATCACCATCACAAATCAAAAACATTCAGTCAGCTGACACAGTGCCCGTTCACGGGCACTCTCCTCTTGTTACATAATGTGGTAGTAGTATTCATAGAAAAATTATTTATGTGATGTCCCTGGGTATATAACATAATACCCAGGTTTATAATGGTGATCAATGTGACCCAGTGAGGTGCATTCTCTGGGTTCAGTCTTCATTTTTTTATCCTTGTAGGCAAAATGTGGCGACTGGATCCCAGTGAGTTTATGATGATATCTGTTTAATTTATGCTGTCCTTCCCCTTGGGTCTGTTATTTGCATTGAATAGTTTTACTTTATCTGTAGGCACAACACGACCACAGCGGCCCGGTGAGGTGAATGGCGTGGACTACACCTTTCTGAGTGAGGAGGAATTCGAGGCATTGGAAAAAAGTGGCAACTTGCTGGAGAGTGGAACCTATGATAGTAAGTTAATACAGGTTGCTTTAAATAATCTAAGCAAACTTTTATGGAACCTAATCTCTGTTCCAATAGAGTGTAATGTGTAAACAATAAGATTTAATCTTTGGTAGTCATATATTCATAAAGTCCTCAACATCATACTCTGGGTCAGACTGGGTGGCAAATTGGCAATGGCATTTCAGGTGAAAAAGTTTTGATTTGTCTCAAACAAATCTGTCAGGTAGTAGAGAGAACACAAGGGTGTGATAGGATGCCAGCAAACTCAAAAACAGGTGGACTCCGAGAAAACCGAGTAGAAAGGTAGAAACTAGTAAAACTGTGAAAAATTTTTTTGCCATAAATTACGAAAGCGAAATCTGATTTTAGTTAGATTTGTCTACGTAGCATTCAAAAAATGATGTTCTGTTGGTCATCATTTGAATCACAGTTATGACAAGTAAGGTACTTTGTATCCCATGAATATATCGATACAAATCAAACAGAGGGTGAGGGTTTATTTTCAGGCCAAACAAATTGAAAGAAATTATCAGGACAGTAAAGACAGTGAGAAAGACTCACAGTCTAGAGTTTCACTAAATCAAGCTCTTAAAATCTAAATATTTCAGTAAATGCCACAGTTGTGCATTCTGAACCTTTCCCGAAGAATTTTAAAAATCTACAAGTCTGATTTCAGGCTATGGACAATTTTTTTGTTGTGCCTCAAGTTTGATTGTACAAATTTATGTTGTTTCATGTGTAATAAATCAATATTTTCCTAATATTAGGTAGTTTTCACTTTGGTATATATGTGTATTTCACAGTAGGAGGAGTGGAATCCTATAGAAATGTACATAACCTTCGGGTGATCCAGTGCAATACCATTGTTAACACGCTTTAATTATTGGAAATATGTGCAGCCTTAATTAGGGTTACCACTGTTCCATTGATTCAAGTTGAGATTTTCTTCTCATTACACGTAGTATGAGAATCGACTAAGCTTGTCTGTGTATGTAAATGAAAATGGTTGAATTATATTACTGAATAATGTAAATGGGGAAATTATCCAAGTGAATGAGCATGTATCGTCATTGTTCTGTTGGTGCATTCTAAAACTATGGGTTATATATTCATTATTGGTGAAAATATTTCATCTGTATTTTTGGAAATAGGATCTTTTGAATTTTGTCTTGATATCCAAATAATGCCTTATTATATTAATTATTCCCCCTGCAGCAATTACCTAGTTCCGATCCAGGACAGTTATGATTTTAAAACTCGTATTGGGAGATTCTGTGTGCACTTTTCACATGTTGTTGCAAGCTGGGTACAAAGTTCAAATTTATGTTCACTGATAGGCCAAACAATCATTTGCTAAACTTGACAATCACTTAGGTCACTGGGTTTGATATACTTGCCTCCTTGTTCCAGAAGACTCAATTTTAGTTTTTTTCAGATACATCTATTATATGACTTGTGTCGTCTTAATACTTTTTCTTCTACAAACCTGTTGATAATAGTGACTGGACTGTATTTTATTTTGAATGTTGATTCTATTTAGTTAATGATATGTTTTCCAGTATGTTTCATCTTTACCTCTGAAAAGGAGGTTATGTCTTATGCATTTGTCTGTTTGCAATATAACTCGAAAAGTTAAGGATATATCTTTTGATGAAATTTCAGGAAATATAGACAATGAACCCCATCTGGTTCTAGGATTTTTAAGCGTCCCGCAAGGGACGCTAGTTTGTGTATGCGAGAGCTTCAGGCTCTCGAAAACCGTGCTAGATAGAGCGATTTCGACGAAATTTTTGACCCACAGGGTATCTCTGCGGAGTAGTTTTCCCAATTTTCAAAAAATTTTTCTCTCATCCAAAATGGCGGCCATTTTGAATTTTCGAAATTTTCGCAAAAATTGCAAAACACAAAAATGCTTATATCTCGAAAACCGTGCTAGATAGAACGATTTCGATGAAATTTTTGACCCGCAGGGTATCTCTGCAGAGTAGTTATCCCAATTTTGAAAAAATTTTTGTCTCGCCAAAAATGGCGGCCATTTTGAATTTTCGAATTTTTCGCAAAAATTGCAAAACATAAAAATGCTTATATCTCGAAAACCCTGCAAGATAGAGCGATTTCGACGAAATTTTTGACCCACAGGGTATATCTGCAGAGTAGCCATGCCAATTTTCAAACAAAAAATTTCTCGCAAAAAATGGCTGCCATTTTGAATTTTCGAATTTTTCGCAAAATTGCAAAACACAAAAATGCTTATATCTCGAAAACCGTGCTAGATAGAGCGATTTCGACGAAATTTTTGACCCACAGGGTATCTCTGCAAAGTGGCCATGCCAATTTTCAAAAAAATTTTGTCTTGCCAAAAATGGCGGCCATTTTGAATTTTCGAATTTTTGCGCAAAAATTGCAAAACACAAAAATGCTAATATTTCAAAAACCGTGCTACATAGAGTGATTTCGACGAAATTTTTTATCTTCAGGGTATCTCTGCAGAGCAGCTATCCCAAAGAGCTTTCACTTGGTGAAGTTTCAGACCCATAGCTAATTGCTCACCTACTCAAAAAGAGTAAATGCGAATTACCTCTAAAAGTATTTTTCCAATTTTTCTCAAATAACTCATTCACCTACTTTTGGAAGAGCTTTCACTTGGTGAAGTTTCAGACCCGTAGCTAATTACTCACCTACTCAAAATGAGTAAATGCTAATTATCTCAAAAACTATTGCGGATACCCAATTTTTATCAAATAACTCATTCATGTACTTTTGGAAGAGCTTTCACAAGGTGAAGTTTCAGAGCTAATTACTCACCTACTCAAAATGAGTAAATGCGAATTATCTCTAAAAGTATTGCAGATAGCCAACTTTTCTCAAATAACTCATTCACCTACTTTTGGCAGAGCTTTCACTTGGTGAAGTTTCAGACCCATAGCTAATTACTCACCTACTGAAAATGAGTAAATGCGAATTATCTCTAAAAGTATTGCAGATAGCCAATTTTTGTCAAATAACTCATTCACCTACTTTTGGGAGAGCTTTCACTTGGTGAAGTTTCAGACCCATAGCTAATTACTCACCTACTCAAAATGAGTAAATGCGAATTATCTCAAAGTATTGCAGATAGCCAATTTTTCTCAAATAACTCATTCACCTACTTTTGGGAGAGCTTTCACATGGTGAAGTTTCAGACCCATAGCTAATTACTCACCTACTCAAAATGAGTAAATGCGAATTATCTCTAAAAGTATTGCAGATAGCCAATTTTTCTCAAATAACTCATTCACCTACTTTTGGGAGAGCTTTCACTTGGTGAAGTTTCAGACCCATAGATAATTATTCACCTACTCAAAATGAGTAAATGTGAATTATCTCTTAATAGTATTGCAGATAGCCAATTTTTCTCAAATAACTCATTCACCTACTTTTGGAAGAGCTTTCACACACGAAAATGAAAAATTGTGAATATCTCGGAAAAGCTATTTCTTCTGCTTTAATGCTTGGCGGGAGATACACACCGCGGCAGTGGTCTTGACAAAAATTTTTGTCTCCCCAAAAATGGTGGCCATTTTGAATTTTCAAAGTTTTTGCAAAATACAAAAATGCTTATATCTCGAAAACCGTGCTATATGGAGCAAACTCAACAAAATTTTGGACCTGCTGGGTATCTCTGCAGAGTAGCCATGCCAATTTTCAAAATATTTTTGTCTCGCCAAATATAGCGGACATTTTAAATTTTTTTATTTTTTGCAAAACACAAAAATGCTTATATCTTGAAAACCGTGCTAGATAGAGCAGACTGCGCTGACTTTGGTTGCCACAACAGTATAAGGCTAGAAACGAAGCATTTTCTTAATACTTTAGCACTCACCTTTATATCCTTTTCGGGACGCTTTGTTTTTGCTATGCAAAAACATTAACTTTTTTTTTTGCGAGCGATCCTCTAGTTTAAGATTATTTTTATCTCCTGCCTGCAGCTGAAGACCGTGGTCGGGAGATTGTAAAATGCCTTCCGTACATTCCATCAGTTCGTCCGTCCGTTCGTCACGTTTTTACATAAACCTTAATATCTCAATCATTTATGAAGATATCTTCATCAAATTTGCAGGGAATGTTTATGGGTATGGAAACCTGTCTGTGCAAAATTTTAGCCTCATTTTGAAAAACAATGCTATATGGCTAGAAAAGCTAGCCTGATAGTAATTTTGGCCTGGTTCAAAAAACAAAATGGCCGCTATATCGCATGTTTTATGTCAAACGGGGTTATCCTATTAAAAAGGCTTTATATCTCCCCTAAAATTGCTCCTAGAGGTTCAGAATGTGAAAACAACTTGTAGGAAGTCATGGCCTGGGAATCTTTTCCAGGTGTTGCATTTGACCTTTGACCCCTGCTTCAAGGTTAAATCGGGTCATCGCACTAAAACGCCCTTATTTCTCCCTTTTTACCCCACAGCCCTTAAGGGCTGTCGGGGGGTATTGTTTTCACCCATGATGTCTGGATGAGTGGGCGGGCAGCACGAAAGAGTTTGTCCGGGCTGTATCTCAGAAACTGTAAGGTGTAGGAAGTTAATACTTGGTAGGGACATTGGTTAGGTGTGCAATGTCATGGTCTGACCTTGATTTGACCTTTGACCTTGTCGTAGTGACCTTGACCTATAAAATCTTGTCCGGGCTATATCTCGGAAACCGTAAGGTGTAGGAAGTTGATACTTGGTACGGACATTGGTTAGGGGTTGTAGGTGTGCAGCATCATGGTCTGACCTTGATTTGACCTTGTCGTAGTGACCTTGACCTATAAAATCTTGTTGCACCTTTGGGTCTGTCTTTTTGATACAGATTAAGCACTGTTAAAGTCATATTAGAATTCATTAAGAATTTTACTTTTACAACTTCCCATTGCAACTGATGGAATTTCATCAAGTGAGCCACAGATTTTGCTCCAACACCACACATAAGCATGCATTGAATATATTACCACTTCTGTATGCATGGTAATATTCAAAAGAGATGTAGATAAAGAGTACATGCATTATCTTTCTCTTGGATGTTATTTTCCCTATTTAAACATTGTTTGGACCTTTATATAACTGACAGTGCTCTAAAAATATCCAAAACTTTGTACTGATACAGTACTTCTATATATCATCACGTTAAAAATATTTCCTTAGGCTGTGGGGTACGGGCATCTCTGATGCTATTTTTATTGGTGCTATGGCTTTAGAATGTAAAGATAGACCATGAAAAGTCCTGGCCTGCAAATGTTTTGTCTGAGAAAAATTTTGGCCTTATTTGGAAAAACAAAATGGCCACTAGGGCAGGGTCGGTAACACTGGTAACACTGTGGTGATATTTTACAGCCGGTATTTCGAATGTCAGTATATAATATTGTGAGAAAACGTAAAATATTAGAAACAAACCTCAAATCTGAAGAAATTACAAACTTTTATCCAATATTTTTATATATTTTAGCACTTTTATAGTGATTTCTTTCAGAACTTCAATGTTTTCTTTTCGCGAAACTTACTTCCGGTGGGTGGGCCTATTCGATTGGGAATATGCTAGAACGCAATTTCTTCTTTTGGTATCCCTGGAATCGGTACGGTTTTACACTGGCAGGATACCAAGATGAAAATTCTGCTACCGACCCTGCCCTAATGGCCACCATAGCCAATTATTTCAAAATCATTAAGATGCTATAAAAATGGAAATATCGCAGCTAGGTTGATCAGATTTGCACAGAAGATATAAGGCTAGGGAAGTTAGCCTGATAGTAATTTGGCCTAGTTTCGAAAACAAAATGGCCGTCATATCAGATGTTTAATGTTAAATGGGATTATCCTATTAAAAAGGGCTTATATCTCCCTTATCATTGCTACTAGGGGCTCCAAATGTGAAAACAACTTAAAGGAAGTCATGGCCTGAGACTTTTCCAATTGCTGACTTTTACCTTTGACCCCTTTTTCCATGTCATGTGGGGTTATCTTACTACAAAGGTCTTATATTTCCTTTAGTTCTCCATTATTACTGATTCTATGGCGGGAGATAACTGCTGCGGCAGTGGCCGTGTTGTATCTTTGCACACCTAAGCTATATTCGAGGTGTTGGGCCTTGGTGGAGGTATGCACTCTCCCAGTGCTCTTGTTCTTAGAATTGATGAACTTCTTCATCTACATCTTCTCGGTTGAATAGTGTGTTTGTGTTTGATGTTTATGTCCTTCTGTGAATTGTATTTATCTGTTCTTTTGATGTAAACATTTTGCTACCTATTTGTCGGAGGTGGGGAATGGCATAGTGTTGATATTCTATTAGGCTATTAAGCCATTTTCTAAATGAAACCAGCCTTTCATAATTGAGAGCATAAAAAGGTGCCCATGTCTGACATGGGATAATACAGAGATATAGTCTCTTTATGAAGGAGATTATTAGGTCTTTGCCCTGGAATTGTTAGCATTATGTTCACATTATTAAGAAGGGAAAAACATTATTGTGACCCTGTGTTATTGTCAGTGTGATGTATCTTTATACTTGCCTAGAGAATTCTAAAAACTATTTTGAGAGTGCTAAATGAATGGACATTCATTTGGTTCAGGGTATGGTTTTGTTGAATTATTTTTTCAAGTTATAAAAATACTTGTACATTTGATGACTAATGGAAGACAAAGTATTATAGTGCTAACACATTCACTTTCCATCCCTGAGGTTTTGGGTTTAATTCTTAACCCTGGTCTTGAGTTGTTTGCCAGTGGCTAGCGGTTTTCAACCAATACACCTTCTACATGCAGAGTCTCCATTTGGATTTATCTGTCTGTGATGTCCATGGGTAAATCTCTCACTGATTGTAAATGTGTGAAGTGGCATGACACATCTGAAGACTGCTATCTCTGTGTACTTGTTGTACAAGGGCCAGTGAAGAGCTTATTTGTAACAGAATTTGTACACGTTTTATGATCATTTTAAGGGGGATAGAGTAAGAAATCTAAAATTCGCCACATATCTGAAATTCGCCACATGTGAAAATACTAATAAAATAAATGAATTGTGGTGAGATTTGTTGAATGTATAGTAAATTAAGGCTTTTTGAACTGAAAAATACCAATTTTTAGACAAAAACATCATTTTCTTCATAAAATTAACTAAGGTTTTAGAAGTGGCGAATTTTAGATTCCTGGCAAATTTCAGATTTCTTACTCTACATAGGTTCTGGCTTCTGGGTATTGTCTGCTGGCTGTATTCATTGCATATGGTCCTTGTTTCTGAGGAAGCTGGTATTGTCTTGTTTTTTATTAGTTTAATTTCTAAAATTCTGCCGGTTTATGAATCTGCTAAAAACACATAAACAAATAAAACAATGAAAAGGATACGTGATATCTATAATCAGGAACTATTCCAAGAAATAAGAACAAATTGATTCTTTGGCAAGGGTATTATGACTGCTCAAGTGGGTGTCTTACCAAGATTAAAACATGTGTCAAGTAGGTTGTCAAAAGATTTATGAAAATAATTCATATATCAGCACTATAACTTGAAACAAAGAACTATATGTTTACCACAAGAAGTTATTGGCTTACTGCAAAGTGCTATCAGTATAAACTCATAGCCTTTTTGTCGTTGAAAAGGTTAACCCTTGCATTTCAAATAATATATATGAGTGCATTGTAGATTAGTGGGATTTACTTTGTACATGTTTCATTGACCTTGGTGGACCCTTATAAGCATACTCATTGTAATGATGGTAACAGTATCCAGTATCCACTGAATTATGTACATAGAAACTTGTGTTGGAATTAAAATACTTATTCAACACCAATATTTAACTATGATTTTGTGTATCCAGTTGTATTAAAATGCCATCCACAATATGAAATGCATACAATGGCTGCTATTTATGCCTCAAAAAAAAAAAAAAAAAAAAATGGAAATGTTTCAAAGTTACTCTCCAGCTTTTCTATTTTAACATATTTTTCATGTTATTCTCTTTCTGTGCAATCTAGGACACAAGTATGGCACTCCCACTCCTCCTAAAGAGCCGCAGCAGCCTGTCAGACGCAGCAGTTCTATGGGTGCAGTCCTCAGTGGCCCACAACCAGAAACACGCAGGAAACGCAACCGGTAAGAAAGATTGTTAAATTGATTAATTTTCTGCTAGAAGATAAGTTAAATGGCCTCAGTCAGCAGGTTAGTACCTTGCGATGGGTTGGTATAAAACTTGTGTAGATTGGGAAGTGGTCAGTGCAAAACGTTTCTATTCTGGGACTGCACGTTTTAGTACACCTCAATCAAACATGGACGTTTCTTGTCAGTGAAATTGCAATAAAAGTCCCCAGCTGCACAAAAATATGGGATAAAAGTGTGCAATTTATTCAAATTTGTGATTTGTTTCCATTATTGTATCCACCTGAGGCATCCGGTGGATACTTTGGTTTAGTGGTTGCTACACCGCCACCGCTGCGCGGAAAGAGATTTTCGGCATTAACGCCAGCGTTCGAAATTCCCTCCAACCCGCCGGTCTGAAGCTGACAACTTTACTCGCGGACCTGTATCTCTGGCAAGTAGATGGTCCGTTTGTCCAGAAACATTCAAAATAAGATATATTCCCATATACTTCCCTCGTTTTTCAGCATATTTAGAGGATTTACGTCGGTAGCCATATTGAAAACAGTAGTCATTGCTTTTCATATCTCTCTTCTGATTCGTCGAGGCCGTTTACCATTGACCAATCAGAAACTAGCTTTCAAAATCTAACACTCAGACAAGAGCAGAATTGTAACTAAATATTTCTACAAGTGTTTGGTTATTATCGTTGGTAATAATGTTCTGTATGTGTGCATTATGCACTTAAACCCTGTGATACATTCAGACAGTATTAAACATTAATTTGGAAAAAAGCCCTGAAATAAATTTTTCTGAAACAATAAATCAAAGAAATGGGTATTTTGCTATCTGAACAAACAACTTATGAGCTTAAGATTATAAGAATAATGTGTGACTGTGTGTAGTGACTATCAGTTAACCTGTCTTATATTATCCAAAAATTTGTTTGGCAATATTTCTAAAAATATTTGATTTTTCTCATCAGAGGCTGAAAATTTCATCCCATTTTGCCAAGGTTCAAAATTCCTATCTGCCTGGAGCCGCTCAACTGAGCCTCTTTTGGGCGGATTGAGCCTCTTTTAGGAGGCTCAGGGGGATAAAATCAATAATTAAGGTTATAGACCCAAAAGTAGCCATTATTATAGTGAAATAATGTTCAAAATAAATAAAACACTCCTACACTCTACCTGTAGGCATCAATATGTTTATATGAGGTTATGCCCTCTCTTGGCACCCCCTACCCAGGAGCCCCCACCCCCTTTACTTATGAGCTTAAGATGAATTAATGATTTCTGCTTTATTTATTATAAATGTGCTGATCATGACATAGCTACAACTTTCTGTTTACATTTATTTATTTTTTTATTTATTGTTATTATTTTTTTTTTATTTTTATTTATTTTTTTTTTTGAGGCAGAAATTGTATGACAAGATTTTTTAGTTTTATGTATAACCAGTTATACCTGTTGGTATGTACCTAAACTCCTGTTATATTGTGGACAATGTGTAGTAATAAATAGGTATGGCATAAACATTATTGGAAAGCCTCCAATTTTAATGCTTATAGCCCTGAGTGAACGGAATTGATGGTATGGCAGAATTAAGGTCACCCGTGTACCAGATCTGTTATTAACAGTACTTATTTAATTTATTCTGTTTGGTTCTAAGGTTCAACGTCAGAAACGCCTCATTTTCCTGTCAATATTCTTGGAACTCTTCTTCAGCCTGCAGACATTGTCAAAAACCTAGCTATGTGGTTCGATGCTGACTTTTCATTCTCAGAACACATTCACAAGACTTGTAAAGCCTGCTTCCTCCAGATGCGTGACCTTGGCCGAATTAGATAATATCTTACTCAAGAAGTGACTGGCTTTGCTGCAAATGCCTATGTTAGTAGTAATCTGGACTATTGTATCTTTCTGTTTAGAAGTTAGTCAAGCTTCAATCAGCACAAGCTGCAGAGTATTCAGAATACTCTTGCATGTATTGTCACAATTCATAGAACATATGCTCATGTCACACCTATCCTACCTGTCTGTCATTTAATGCTGCATGTTCAAAATCACAACACAGGTTAATAAACTTTTACACAGTGGTTCTCCTTGCTATTTTGGATCAGCCTTGACTTTGAGCAGATGCTCCTACAGTACCAGGGATAGTCATCTTGATTGTCAATGCCTGACAGCTCCTCCTTTCCACTCCCCACTCTACAAGTCAGTCAAACACTTCAGCCATAGTTTTCCCTTTGATGCTCCTAAGTTTTGAAGTGATTTTTCTGATAATGTACACAGTTCAGTATTTAGTACCTCCTTCATGAAGAAGTTCCAATCTTACCTGTTCGCAAAAGTCTCTCCACCAGAGCCTTCCTGTCATGCCTATGTCTTCAATGATATTACCTGGCTATGTTATTAAGCGTCCCGCAAGGGACGCTTGTTTGTGTATGGGAGAGCTTCAGGCTCCGCCGGCTCCGCATTTTGTTTTCCTTATAACTCTGTAACCGTTAGGCGGATTCTTTTCAAATTTGGCAGGTTTAGGCAGTAGCCTTGGGGAATTTTTTTGAATATGCTGCAGTGACATTTCAACCAATCAGAGAGGTCACATGACCAAAAATGTCTTTTTTCGATGGGGAAGCTTGTCCGGATGATAACTTGAAAGGAATTTTATCAATTCACCTGAAACTTGGCAAATACATTCATTCTATTAAAATCTGGAAATCATTAGATTTTGGCATTGATTGGTCAAGAAATGGCCGAGTAATTAATGATTAATTAATCATTACGAATTTTCCAAATAAGGAAAACACAAAAATGCTTATATCTCGAAAACCGTGCTAGATAGAGCGATTTCGACGAAATTTTTGACCCACAGGGTATCTCTGCGGAGTAGTTTCCCCAAGTTTCAAAAAAATTTTGTCTCGCCCAAAATGGCGGCCATTTTGAATTTTCGAAATTTTCGCAAAAATGGCAAAACACAAAAATGCTTATATCTCAAAAACCGTGCTAGATAGAGCAATTTCGACAAAATTTTTGAATCGCAGGGTATCTCTGTGGAGTACTTTTCCCAATTTTCAAAAAATTTTTGTCTCGCCAAAAATGGCGGCCATTTTGAATTTTCGAAATTTTCGCAAAAATTGCAAAACACAAAAATGCTTATATCTCGAAAACCGTGCTAGATAGAGCGATTTCGACGAAATTTTTGACCCTCAGGGTATCTCTGCAGAGTAGTTATCCCAATTTTGAAAAAATTTTTGTCTCGCCAAAAATGGCGGCCATTTTGAATTTTCGAATTTTTCGCAAAAATTGCAAAACATAAAAATGCTTATATCTCGAAAACCCTGCTAGATAGAGCGATTTCGACGAAATTTTTGACCCACAGGGTATATCTGCAGAGTAGCCATGCCAATTTTCAAAAAAATTTTGTCTCGCCAAAAATGGCGGCCATTTTGAATTTTCGAATTTTTCGCAAAAATTGCAAAACTTAAAAATGCTTATATCTCAAAAACCGTGCTAGATAGAGCGATTTCGACGAAATTTTTGACCCACAGGGTATCTCTGCAGAGTAGCCATGCCAATTTTCAAAAAAATTTTCTCTTGCCAAAAATGGCGGCCATTTTGAATTTTCAAATTTTTGCGCAAAAATTGCAAAACACAAAAATGCTAATATTTCGAAAACCGTGCTACATAGAGCAATTTCGACGAAATTTTTTATCTTCAGGGTATCTCTGCAGAGCAGCTATCCCAAAGAGCTTTCACTTGGTGAAGTTTCAGACCCATAGCTAATTGCTCACCTACTCAAAAAGAGTAAATGCGAATTACCTCTAAAAGTATTGCAGATGGCCAATTTTTCTCAAATAACTCATTCACCTACTTTTGGAAGAGCTTTCACTTGGTGAAGTTTCAGACCCGTAGCTAATTACTCACCTACTCAAAATGAGTAAATGCTAATTATCTCAAAAACTATTGCGGATACCCAATTTTTATCAAATAACTCATTCATGTACTTTTGGGAGAGCTTTCACATGGTGAAGTTTCAGACGCGTAGATGATTACTCACCTACTCAAAATGAGTAAATGCGAATTATCTCTTAAAAGTATTGCAGATAGCCAATTTTTGTCAAATAACTCATTCACCTACTTTTGAAAGAGCTTTCACATGGTGAAGTTTCAGACCCATAGCCAATTACTCACCTACTCAAAATGAGTAAATGCGAATTATCTCTAAAAGTATTGCAGATAGCCAATTTTTCTCAAATAACTCATTCACCTACTTTTGGGAGAGCTTCACATGGTGAAGTTTCAGACCCATAGCTAATTATTTACCTACTCAAAATGAGTAAATGCTAATTATCTGTAAAAGTATTGCGGATACCCAATTTTTATCAAATAACTCATTCATCTACTTGTGGGAGAGCTTTCACATGGTGAAGTTTCAGACCCATAGCTAATTACTCACCTACTCAAAATGAGTAAATGCGAATTATCTCTAAAAGTATTGCAGATAGCCAATTTTTCTCAAATAGATCATTCACCTACTTTTGGGAGAGCTTTCACTTGGTGAAGTTTCAGACCCATAGCTAATTACTCACCTACTCAAAATGAGTAAATGCGAATTATCTCTAAAAGTATTGCAGATAGCCAATTTTTCTCAAATAACTCATTCACCTACTTTTGGGAGAGCTTTCACTTGGTGAAGTTTCAGACCCATAGCTAATTACTCACCTACTCAAAATGAGTAAATGCGAATTATCTCTAAAAGTATTGCAGATAGCCAATTTTTGTCAAATTAATCATTCACCTACTTTTGGGAGAGCTTTCACTTGGTGAAGTTTCAGACCCATAGCTAATTACTCACCTACTCAAAATGAGTAAATGCGAATTATCTCTAAAAGTATTGCAGATAGCCAATTTTTCTCAAATAACTCATTCACCTGCTTTTGGGAGAGCTTTCACTCTGTGAAGTTTCAGACCCATAGCTAATTACTCACCTACTCAAAATGAGTAAATGCGAATTATCTCTAAAAGTATTGCAGATAGCCAATTTTTCTCAAATAACTCATTCACCTACTTTTGGCAGAGCTTTCACTTGGTGAAGTTTCAGACCCATAGCTAATTACTCACCTACTGAAAATGAGTAAATGTGAATTATCTCTAAAAGTATTGCAGATAGCCAATTTTTCTCAAATAACTCATTCACCTACTTTTGGGAGAGCTTTCACTCTGTGAAGTTTCAGACCCATAGCTAATTACTCACCTACTCAAAATGAGTAAATGCGAATTATCTCTAAAAGTATTGCAGATAGCCAATTTTTCTCAAATAACTCATTCACCTACTTTTGGGAGAGCTTTCACTTGGTGAAGTTTCAGACCCATAGCTAATTACTCGTCTACTCAAAATGAGTAAATGCGAATTATCTCTAAAAGTATTGCAGATAGCCAATTTTTCTCAAATAACTCATTCACCTACTTTTGGGAGAGCTTTCACTTGGTGAAGTTTCAGACCCATAGCTAATTACTCACCTACTCAAAATGAGTAAATGCGAATTATCTCTAAAAGTATTGCAGATAGCCAATTTTTCTCAAATATCTCATTCACCTACTTTTGGCAGAGCTTTCACTTGGTGAAGTTTCAGACCCATAGCTAATTATTCACCTACTCAAAATGAGTAAATGTGAATTATGTCTAAAAGTATTGCAGATAGCTAATTTTTCTCAAATAACTCATTCACCAACTTTTGGGAGAGCTTTCACTCTGTGAAGTTTCAGACCCATAGCTATTTATTCACCTACTCAAAATGAGTAAATGCTAATTATCTGTAAAAGTATTGCGGATACCCAATTTTTATCAAATACTCATTCATCTACTTGTGGGAGAGCTTTCACATGGTGAAGTTTCAGACCCATAGCTAATTACTCACCTACTCAAAATGAGTAAATGCAAATTATCTCTAAAAGTATTGCAGATAGCCAATTTTTCTCAAATTAATCATTCACCTACTTTTGGGAGAGCTTTCACTTGGTGAAGTTTCAGACCCATAGCTAATTACTCACCTACTCAAAATGAGTAAATGCGAATTATCTGTAAAAGTATTGCAGATAGCCAATTTTTCTCAAATAACTCATTCACCTACTTTTGGGAGAGCTTTCACTTGTTGAAGTTTCAGACCCATAGCTAATTACTCACCTACTCAAAATGAGTAAATGCGAATTATCTCTAAAAGTATTGCAGATAGCCAATTTTTCTCAAATTAATCATTCACCTACTTTTGGGAGAGCTTTCACTTGGTGAAGTTTCAGACCCATAGCTAATTACTCACCTACTCAAAATGAGTAAATGTGAATTATCTCTAAAAGTATTGCAGATAGCCAATTTTTCTCAAATAACTCATTCACCTACTTTTGGCAGAGCTTTCACTTGGTGAAGTTTCAGACCCATAGCTAATTATTCACCTACTCAAAATGAGTAAATGTGAATTATGTCTAAAAGTATTGCAGATAGCCAATTTTTCTCAAATAACTCATTCACCTACTTTTGGGAGAGCTTTCACTCTGTGAAGTTTCAGACCCATAGCTATTTATTCACCTACTCAAAATGAGTAAATGCTAATTATCTGTAAAAGTATTGCGGATACCCAATTTTTATCAAATACTCATTCATCTACTTGTGGGAGAGCTTTCACATGGTGAAGTTTCAGACCCATAGCTAATTACTCACCTACTCAAAATGAGTAAATGCGAATTATCTCTAAAAGTATTGCAGATAGCCAATTTTTCTCAAATAACTCATTCACCTACTTTTGGGAGAGCTTTCACTTGGTGAAGTTTCAGACCCATAGATAATTATTCACCTACTCAAAATGAGTAAATGTGAATTATCTCTTAATAGTATTGCAGATAGCCAATTTTTCTCAAATAACTCATTCACCTACTTTTGGAAGACCTTTCACACACGAAAATGAAAAATTGTGAATATCTCGGAAAAGCTATTTCTTCTGCTTTAATGCTCGGCGGGAGATACACACCACGGCAGTGGTCTTGACAAAAATTTTTGTCTCCCCAAAAATGGTGGCCATTTTGAATTTTCAAAGTTTTTGCAAAACACAAAAATGCAAATATCTCGAAAACCGTGCTATATGGAGCGAACTCAACAAAATTTTGGACCTCCTGGGTATCTCTGCAGAGTAGCCATGCCAATTTTCAAAATATTTTTGTCTCGCCAAATATAGCGGATATTTTTAATTTTTTTATTTTTTGCAAAACACAAAAATGCTTATATCTTGAAAACCGTGCTAGATAGAGCAGACTGCGCTGACTTTGGTTGCCACAACAGTATAAGGCTAGAAACGAAGCATTTTCTTAATACTTTAGCACTCACCTTTATATCCTTTTCGGGACGCTTTGTTTTTGCTATGCAAAAACATTATCTTTTTTTTTTGCGAGCGATCCTCTAGTTGAACTTAAGATTATTTACCTTGGTTATGTTCAGTTGTGCTTGATGTAGATTAAGTGCTATAAAAGTCCACATTAGATTGGATTACTTTAAACATTACAAGTACAAAGCTATCATTTTGTCAGACCAGCAACTTTTCTCACTGACCAGTAACTTTTTGATGTTGCTGGTCCGGTGGACCAGGAACATTTTTCACTTAAGGTCGAACACTGGTTAACGCTCCAAGAGGAAAACTACACCAGGTATGTTCACCAAATTTGCAGGATATCTTCATTGGGGGGTAAACTTCTCTGGGACTGAAAATAGCCTCATTCTGAAAAACAAGATTGCCGCCGTGGGCATTTCTTTGAAAATAATCTACATTTTTCTACTGGCTGTTTCTCATAGGTAGAAGGTTGGATCTCTTCAGAGGTGATATGTATAACTAGGGGTGAGTCGGTAGTGGTGGTATACTGGTATCGAGACATGTTTACTGAAATACCGTGACCGCTTTTAACAACCGGAATCTCGAATGTCAGCTTATATAATTATTGAGAAACGTAAAATATTAAATTCTGAATCTGAAGAAATTATGAACTGTTGCCTCATATTTCATGAGATTTTGATGCATTTATAGTGATTTCTTTGAGAAAAACTGCCATATTTTGGATTACGGAAAATCACTTCCTGTTTGCAGGGCTGTTCAATTGGGGAAATGCTGAAACGCACACATTTTCGGTATCCCGGAATCGGGACGGTTTTGCATTGGCGGAATCCCGGTGTACCACGAAATCCTCCCCCCCCCGGAAATCCTCCCCCCCCGGGGGGGAGTATGTCCTAGGATATCCTCCCCCGGGGGGTAAATTTCCTAGGAAATCCTCCACCCCGGGGGGGAGGAACTCCTAGGAATATGACCCCCCCCCCACCAGGAAATAACCCACCCCGGGGGGGAGGATTTCGTAACAGATCTTCTAGGAAATCCTCCCCCCACCATACTGTAACTACACAAATTTTGTATTAAAAAACTGAAAATCAACAGTGTCAGCTAGATCTTGTGTATTCTGAATTTTGTCAATGTACTATTGCAGAAGTGGATAAATATATAAATTACAAATCTCAAGGAAAGATGTTACGTAAAAAATTTAAAAGTTATAAACCATTTTGGAATAGTGAATTAACTAACTTACAGAAAGATATGTGTCATAAGGAAAGGTCAGCTCGATGTTTAACAAGTAATTCACAACATAAAAAATCATTAAGAATGAAATTTTCAACTGCAAGAAAAACATTTGACAAAAGACTCCGATATTATGAGAGGCAATATAACAAAAATATTATTGCAAATATAGAAACTGTAAGTTCTTCAAATCCCAGGGAATTTTGGCAAAAAATAAAAACACACTGTCAGTGTAATAAAAAATTTATCTATCTATCTAATATTATGGAACCCCCATTTAAATGCATACTTTTGTCACTGGCATACTTTCTGTATTATTTTCTGAAGAAATCATTAGTGATTTTTACTGTTGTTGGTAACTCCCAAAGAACCCCGAAATGTATATTTTGCATATATATCATTGAGTATAATTTTAATAATGAGCAGTTAAATGGATTGGAAATAATCAAATCAATTTGAATACATTTATATAAGGGACAGCCCAAATAGTATTCATAAGGGATATAAACTGAACAAATTAGAATATTAATATGATTATATGTCTTAATTTTCAGTTACCTTTTTATGGCTAAGTTTTATGGCACGAAGTTCAAAAATGTAGTTACAACAAGCGTTGCAACCCAAATAATTTCAGCATTGGTGATGAAGTTCTACTTAGTACTGTACTGCCTAGTACTGTATGTACTGTACTGCTAATTCAGTTGTGATGCAATTTTGTGTCAATTTGTCATCTATGATTGTTTTGTGTGGTATATAAAATTGATCTTAAGTTGTATAAAGTATACTATTACTTTGTTAATACTGCCTAGTGCTATATGTACTGTACTACTAATTCTGTTGTGATGTAATTCTGGGTCATCTATGATGATGTAGTATAAAAATATATAATTAGTTTGTTGATGCAGGTGTGTGTTTTTAGAATTTTTGCTGTGTTCATTGAATTACATATTATATTAATCTATGCTTAATAAAGTTTATTAAGAATTTGATGATTTTTCAATATAAAATTTTTTTCAACAGGCGGGGGGGAGGATTTCCTGGTGGGGGGGATGATTTCCTAGGAAATTCTCCCCCCCCGGGGGGGAGGATTTTCAGGGCGGGAGGATTTCCTTTTACACCGGACTAGAAAATCTGGTACTGTCCTACCCCTATGTATAACAGATATATATGTCCTCTACAACCTTGCAAACATTTGACCTTGAAGCTCTTAATTCAAGGTCATTCACAGAGTGCCGAAGTAACCCACATAGCGGACTTTAAAAGTGCCTATATCTCCCTTATTATTGGTCCTAGAGGTTTGCAATGTGAAACCAACCTATGGGAAATCATGTGTTGCAAATCTTCTGATGTTGTCAGATTTGACGTTGGGCCCCTCCTTCAAGGTCAAATGAGGATAGCCAAAGTTAAAAGTGCTTATAACTCGCTTATTATCGGTCCTAGAGGTTTGGGATGGTAAACCAACATATGGGAAATCGTGGGCTGGAAATCTTCTGGTGTGGTCGGATTTGCACTTTGGCCCCTCCTTCAAGGCCAACCGAGGATAGCCAAACTTAAAACTGCTTATAACTCACTTATTATCGGTTCTAGAGGTTTGGGATGGTAAACCAACATATGGGAAATCGTGGGCTGGAAATCTTCTGGTGTGGTCGGATTTGACCTCCTTCAAGGTCAAACGAGGATAGCCTAACTTAAACTGCTTATAACTCACTGATTATCGGTTCTAGAGGTTTGGGATGGTAAACCAACATATGGGAAATCGTGGGCTGGAAATCTTCTGGTGTGGTCGGATTTGCACTTTGGCCACTCCTTCAAGGCCAACCGAGGATAGTCAAACTTAAAACTGCTTATAACTCACTTATTATCGGTTCTAGAGGTTTGGGATGGTAAACCAACATATGGGAAATCGTGGGCTGGAAATCTTCTGGTGTGGTCGGATTTGACCTCCTTCAAGGTCAAACGAGGATAGCCTAACTTAAAACTGCTTATAACTCACTTATTATCAGTTCTAGAGGTTTGGGATGGTAAACCAACATATGGGAAATCGTGGGCTGGAAATCTTCTGGTGTGGTCGGATTTGACCTCGGACCCCTCCTTCAAGGTCAAACGAGGATAGCCTAACTTGAAACTGCTTATAACTCGCTTATTATCGGTCCTAGAGGTTTGGGATGGTAAACCAACCCATAGGAAATCATGAGCTGGGAATCTTTTGGTGTGGTTGCATTTGACCTTGGGCCCCTCCTTCAAGGTCAAACGAGGATAGCCAAATATAAAAGTGCTTATAACTCACTTATTATTGATCCTAGAGGTTTCCAATGCGAAACCAACTCATACGAAATCTTGTGCTAGGAATCTCCTGATGTAAGATTTGACCTTTGGCCCCTCCTTCAAGGTCAAACAATGGTTCACTGACTTTGGTGAGTTGTCTTTCCGGTGGATACAAATTTGCATCGGTTCTCCGATGCGTAGGCCTAGTTTTATTTTGGGGTTTGTTGCCAATATTTTAATTATTCCTTCAGTTATATGCGAAAAACTTTTTCATGACTCACAATGTATCAGTAATATGCTTTCGATACCAAGACACCGGGCTTACTAACCCATCTCTAATACCAGGATATACCGCTCAAATAGCATGATATAAATGCAATGAATGTTCCATTAGATGAACATACTGAGAGACTGGGATGCCATGGGTTTATGGGTGGGGAGGATTATCCATCACATTACTTCTGATTTGGGTTCATGATTTTTCATCTGAGGAACTTCCTTGTTGTAATATGTCTTCAGCGAGCACAGGGTTGACTATTACACTATAGGTTGGGTTTTAGTGTGAAACTACCTGTGGCACTATCTCACTGTGTAACATGTATGCTGTGACCGATTGGTCGATATTCATGATTGGGGTTGATTTGGGAAGATCACAAGTGCTTTCTAGATAGCCATTAGTACATTATATTGTCGCCCACTTGGTCACGTTTTTTAATTTGACAAAACATGACAACACAGCAAAACATCAGAATCCTGTGTATATTCGGGAATTTTATGTAGTATTTCTCATTTTACATTGATATACATGTAATAAGTTTTGCATAGATTTAATGCAAAGACATCAGTTCAAGAAGCCATCATTTTTTTTCTGAAGAGAAAAAAACTGTGAATACTTAACCATGTGAATACCGAATTGCGAGATGAATTTGGTTAGCTCGACTCTCATGGTAGATTTTGACCACTTGTTGCAGCCTTAGTTACATGTCTATAGGAGAGTCAGTGATGAACAATTTTGATTCTTACACCATGGGTTAAGTTTCAGAATTTGCTATTGGTCCAGCCCTCTTCGTTACAGGTCTTTTGGGGAGTCTGTGATCAATAAGACCATTTATTATTACACCTTGGGTTGGATTTTAGAATTGTCTGTTCCACCACCTCACTGTTTTGCAGATCTACAGGGGAGTCTGTGTGATTAATAAGATTGTTTAGTGCACCTGTGGTTGTGTTTTAGAATTACCTGTTACACCATCTTTCAATGTTGTAGATCTATAGGGGAGTCTGTGATGAACAAGGGAGATTTGCCGGATGGAGCAGACAGCCAACGCAGTGATGCAAGTGTGTCCACCCCAGCGTCCCCCTCACTCGGACTTCTGCCTTCAAACTGGGAGATGGCCTACACTGAAGATGGGACACCCTACTTCATAGAGTAAGTACTGTAGAGGTCAAGTGTACAAAATTCATCTGTAGTGTCTCAGTGTATTTAAATAAATATACATAGGACACAGGACTCCTTTCTTCGTTGAGTAAGTTGGTCAGTGAAAAGTGTAACTATAGTATGTTAGTCAACTAGAGATACCCAATGTCTTGTACTTGGCTGGTCAGTATACTGCAACTATGCAAAGAGATATGGTAGAGACATGTAGAAAGGAAGGGACACAATAATCCTTCAGTAAGTCAATTTATATAAGTTACATTTGAGCATGAAAGTACCAAATGGAACTCTCTACTTCAATGAATATGTCCTGTAATAATTAAGCGTCCCGCAAGGGACGCTTGTTTGTGTATGGGAGAGCTTCTGGCTCCGCCGGCTCCGCATTTTGTTTTCCTTATAACTCTGTAACCGTTAGGCGGATTCTTTTCAAATTTGGCAGGTTTAGGCAGTAGCCCTGGGGAATTTTTTTGAATATGCTGCAGTGACATTTCAACCAATCAGAGAGGTCACATGACCAAAAATGTCTTTTTTCGATGGGGAAGCTTGTCCGGATGATAACTTGAAAGGAATTTTATCAATTCACCTGAAACTTGGCAAATACATTCATTCTATTAAAATCTGGAAATCATTAGATTTTGGCATTGATTGGTCAAGAAATGGCCGAGTAATTAATGATTAATTAATCATTACGAATTTTCCAAATAAGGAAAACACAAAAATGCTTATATCTCGAAAACCGTGCTAGATAGAGCGATTTCGACGAAATTTTTGACCCGCAGGGTATCTCTGCGGAGTAGTTTTCCCAATTTTCAAAAAATTTTTGTCTCGCCCAAAATGGCGGCCATTTTGAATTTTCGAAATTTTCGCAAAAATTGCAAAACACAAAAATGCTTATATCTCAAAAACCGTGCTAGATAGAGCAATTTCGACAAAATTTTTGACCCGCAGGATATCTCTGCGGAGTACTTTTCCCAATTTTCAAAAAATTTTTGTCTCGCCAAAAATGGCGGCCATTTTGAATTTTCGAAATTTTCGCAAAAATTGCAAAACACAAAAATGCTTATATCTCGAAAACCGTGCTAGATAGAGCGATTTCGACGAAATTTTTGACCCTCAGGGTATCTCTGCAGAGTAGTTATCCCAATTTTGAAAAAAAATTTTGTCTCGCCAAAAATGGCGGCCATTTTGAATTTTCGAATTTTTCGCAAAAATTGCAAAACATAAAAATGGTTATATCTCGAAAACCCTGCTAGATAGAGCGATTTCGACGAAATTTTTGACCCACAGGGTATATCTGCAGAGTAGCCATGCCAATTTTCAAAAAAATTTTGTCTCGCCAAAAATGGCGGCCATTTTGAATTTTTGAATTTTTCGCAAAAATTGCAAAACATAAAAATGCTTATATCTCAAAAACCCTGCTAGATAGAGCGATTTCGACGAAATTTTTGACCCGCATGGTATCTCACCTACTTTTGGGAGAGCTTTCACTTGGTGAAGTTTCAGACCCATAGCTAATTACTCACCTACTCAAAATGAGTAAATGCGAATTATCTCTAAAAGTATTGCAGATAGCCAATTTTTCTCAAATAACTCATTCACCTACTTTTGGGAGAGCTTTCACTCTGTGAAGTTTCAGACCCATAGCTAATTACTCACCTACTCAAAATGAGTAAATGCAAATTATCTCTAAAAGTATTGCAGATAGCCAATTTTTCTCAAATAACTCATTCACCTACTTTTGGGAGAGCTTTCACTTGGTGAAGTTTCAGACCCATAGCTAATTACTCACCTACTCAAAATGAGTAAATGCAAATTATCTCTAAAAGTATTGCAGATAGCCAATTTTTCTCAAATAACTCATTCACCTACTTTTGGGAGAGCTTTCACTCTGTGAAGTTTCAGACCCATAGCTAATTACTCACCTACTCAAAATGAGTAAATGCAAATTATCTCTAAAAGTATTGCAGATAGCCAATTTTTCTCAAATAACTCATTCACCTACTTTTGGGAGAGCTTTCACTTGGTGAAGTTTCAGACCCATAGCTAATTACTCACCTACTCAAAATGAGTAAATGCGAATTATCTCGAAAAGTATTGCAGATAGCCAATTTTTCTCAAATTAATCATTCACCTACTTTTGGGAGAGCTTTCACTTGGTGAAGTTTCAGACTCATAGCTAATTACTCGTCTACTCAAAATGAGTAAATGCAAATTATCTCTAAAAGTATTGCAGATAGCCAATTTTTCTCAAATAACTCATTCACCTACTTTTGGGAGAGCTTTCACTTGGTGAAGTTTCAGACCCATAGCTAATTACTCACCTACTCAAAATGAGTAAATGCGAATTATCTCGAAAAGTATTGCAGATAGCCAATTTTTCTCAAATTAATCATTCACCTACTTTTGGGAGAGCTTTCACTTGGTGAAGTTTCAGACTCATAGCTAATTACTCGTCTACTCAAAATGAGTAAATGCGAATTATCTCTAAAAGTATTGCAGATAGCCAATTTTTCTCAAATAACTCATTCACCTACTTTTGGGAGAGCTTTCACTTGGTGAAGTTTCAGACCCTTAGCTAATTACTCACCTACTCAAAATGAGTAAATGCGAATTATCTCTAAAAGTATTGCAGATAGCCAATTTTTCTCAAATAACTCATTCACCTACTTTTGGGAGAGCTTTCACTTCGTGAAGTTTCAGACCCATAGCTAATTACTCACCTACTCAAAATGAGTAAATGCGAATTATCTCTAAAAGTATTGCAGATAGCCAATTTTTCTCAAATAACTCATTCACCTACTTTCGGGAGAGCTTTCACTTGGTGAAGTTTCAGACCCATAGCTAATTACTCGTCTACTCAAAATGAGTAAATGCGAATTATCTCTAAAAGTATTGCAGATAGCCAATTTTTGTCAAATAACTCATTCACCTACTTTTGGGAGAGCTTTCACTCTGTGAAGTTTCAGACCCATAGCTAATTACTCACCTACTCAAAATGAGTAAATGGGAATTATCTCTAAAAGTATTGCAGATAGCCAATTTTTCTCAAATAACTCATTCACCTACTTTCGGGAGAGCTTTCACTTGGTGAAGTTTCAGACCCATAGCTAATTACTCGTCTACTCAAAATGAGTAAATGCGAATTATCTCTAAAAGTATTGCAGATAGCCAATTTTTGTCAAATAACTCATTCACCTACTTTTGGGAGAGCTTTCACTCTGTGAAGTTTCAGACCCATAGCTAATTACTGACCTACTCAAAATGAGTAAATGCGAATTATCTGTAAAAGTATTGCAGATAGCCAATTTTTCTCAAATAACTCATTCACCTACTTTTGGCACAGCTTTCACTTGGTGAAGTTTCAGACCCATAGCTATTTATTCACCTACTCAAAATGAGTAAATGCGAATTATCTCGAAAAGTATTGCAGATAGCCAATTTTTCTCAAATTAATCATTCACCTACTTTTGGGAGAGCTTTCACTTGGTGAAGTTTCAGACCCATACCTAATTACTCGTCTACTCAAAATGAGTAAATGCGAATTATCTCTAAAAGTATTGCAGATAGCCAATTTTTCTCAAATAACTCATTCACCTACTTTTGGGAGAGCTTTCACTTGGTGAAGTTTCAGACCCATAGCTAATTACTCACCTACTCAAAATGAGTAAATGCGAATTATCTCTAAAAGTATTGCAGATAGCCAATTTTTCTCAAATAACTCATTCACCTACTTTTGGCACAGCTTTCACTTGGTGAAGTTTCAGACCCATAGCTATTTATTCACCTACTCAAAATGAGTAAATGTGAATTATCTCTAAAAGTATTGCAGATAGCCAATTTTTCTCAAATAACTCATTCACCTACTTTTGGGAGAGCTTTCACTCTGTGAAGTTTCAGACCCATAGCTATTTATTCACCTACTCAAAATGAGTAAATGCTAATTGTCTGTAAAAGTATTGCGGATACCCAATTTTTATCAAATACTCATTCATCTACTTGTGGGAGAGCTTTCACATGGTGAAGTTTCAGACCCATAGCTAATTACTCACCTACTCAAAATGAGTAAATGCGAATTATCTCTAAAAGTATTGCAGATAGCCAATTTTTCTCAAATAACTCATTCACCTACTTTTGGGAGAGCTTTCACTTGGTGAAGTTTCAGACCCATAGATAATTATTCACCTACTCAAAATGAGTAAATGTGAATTATCTCTTAATAGTATTGCAGATAGCCAATTTTTCTCAAATAACTCATTCACCTACTTTTGGAAGACCTTTCACACACGAAAATGAAAAATTGTGAATATCTCGGAAAAGCTATTTCTTCTGCTTTAATGCTCGGCGGGAGATACACACCACGGCAGTGGTCTTGACAAAAATTTTTGTCTCCCCAAAAATGGTGGCCATTTTGAATTTTCAAAGTTTTTGCAAAACACAAAAATGCTTATATCTCGAAAACTGTGCTATATGGAGCGAACTCAACATAATTTGGGACCTGCTGGGTATCTCTGCAGAGTAGCCATGCCAATTTTCAAAATATTTTTGTCTCGCCAAATATAGCAGACATTTTTAATTTTTTTATTTTTTGCAAAACACAAAAATGCTTATATCGTGAAAACCGTGCTAGATAGAGCAGACTGCGCTGACTTTGGTTGCCACAACAGTATAAGGCTAGAAACGAAGCATTTTCTTAATACTTTAGCACTCACCTTTATATCCTTTTCGGGACGCTTTGTTTTTGCTATGCAAAAACATTATCTTTTTTTTTGCGAGCGATCCTCTAGTTCTCCTGGGGACAATACATGTGATTTGTAGCAAGGCTTATTGCATTAGTGTAACCGTCATGTATAATTCAATTGCTTATACAGAGATGACCTGCACTGAGCTGTCTGACATGAGAACAATTAAAAATTGGCTCTACTGCACCTTAGCCATTGGCTTAAACAGAAATTTAATAGTGTGCTTAATTTGAATACTTCACCAATGATCTGATGAAATAAATATCTCAAGGTGAGATAAAATTTGTTCAAAAACAGCTTGCTTAAATATGACAGCAGGATTTATTTAAATATAACTGATGACTGAAAGGATTAATCCACAAGAGATAACTGCTTTTTAGCCACCAAAATTATTGCAGAATGTTTTACCCCAATGCATTTTCCCCAAAACAAAAAAGTTCACATTTCATATAAAAATAAGAAAAATATAACTCTGTACATTAAGGAAAATTAGAGTACGTAGAAGATAAAGGATTTCACAAAAACTATATAAAACCCATTTCCATTTTATATTCCATTTTATAAATGGCAAAACCCCACACTGAAAATATATTGATACCATTCTGCAAATTGTATTTTTCATTCAAATAAATGATTAGGTTCTGTCATATTTCCTATTCATGTTGATTGGGTTTTGTTTGATGGGGTTATGTCCGAGTGGTGTTATGTCTACTGGGGAATTGTCCATTTACCGCATGAGCATGGTATGACTTTATTATATACACTTTTTCAAAATAGTGGTGGTATTTTCACAGGCAGATCATTATAAGAGGGCAGTATTTGTTCTTTATTATTATCTGAGCTGCACAATTGTTGGAGTGTTGGCAAACCTTCTAGCCAAATTAAACTCAAAACACAGTGGAAGTGTTTGGTAAATCATTCTGTATGTAGTTAAATTGGGGTCTTGACTTAAGTTAGGCTCTATATTGAATGCAGAAGTAGGTTTATAATGTCAATTTAGCTTTTGTGGTAAAGTGATTTTATCAGAAGTCAAACAGCCCCTTGAGAATAGTGTCAGCGTGATAGCACGCTGGCTTCTCCCTATGAAGTTATGGGTACAAGTAGTGTTCTGTCAGATTTCTTTAACTGATATTAGTTTTTCACATAATTTTCCTTATTTATACAGATATTTAACATTATTTTCATAACGTTTTTTTACATCATCCGCCATATTTGATTCTCTGAAACTTCCACTGGGTGACAACTAAAACACGGTTGCCCAAATTTGGATTGGTTCTTTCGAGGCGAATACCTGTTGTCGTTTTTCTAACGAAGTCACAGCCTTAGTATCTACCCATCGTTATATGAACAATTTGCTGAAAGGACATTTAATAAATTATATCAAAACTAGGTCCCAAGCATAGGCTGTGAATATGTTAAAGGCTTTAACAAAATAATGAAGATGGAGCCTTTTGAAAGGCTGTGTGTACAGCCAGCTCCCAGTGTCTATAGACATTTGCTATATAATAAGCACAGAGGACCTTCACTATCTACTTGTCTTTTTATTTTATTCTCCTTATTGGTCCACAAAGCAAACTTCTTTTGACTTGTGATAACATGGTCATAATTGTGACTGTGCCTTCAAAAACACACCCCAGGTTTTTCTCTCTGGTTTTTGTCCTTAGATCTCTCAGTATACATTATATAAGAAAACTATTGATGAATTAAACATTAACTCTATATATTGCCACACTAAAAGAAGCCATTGATCATAATATTACTTTTGGGCACTGTTTTATAACTGTTTCTCATGGAGTGTCATGTAGCATGTAGGTACTGTCATTTATCTGAAGATAGAAATGTTTTCTTACACACTCTTTATAACCAGGAAGAGAGATTAAAATCCAAACTCATTATTGTTTGAAGTGAAAGTGTGTTTAGGTTATAGATATAATGAAATGATAAAAAATAGTGTAGTTCTGTCTCAAAAAGGAGGATTATGACAAATGTTTTTATGCTCTTCCAGGCTAAAGTTTTTATTTATCGTTGAGTAAGTCCTGTAATATAATGGAGATGAAGGAATAACAGAAAAAAAACTGATCAAATGGTGAATTGAATAAGAAATTAAAAAGTCTCTATGATGACATGTTCAGATAAGCAACATCAAGCCAAATTCCTTGAAAGTCTATAATAAATTGGAAGGATGGCTAAAGGTAGTCATAGAAACTTACAAATCTACAAATTGGATGAGGATATCCCATAATTTAAACTGACTTACTTGGCGTGGCAAGCTTTATGTACCATTGCATATTTTTATATATGTTGCTCTCATAGCATTGATGTACCAGTCCAAGTCTGTTTATTCAGGATACACCTACACTTTAAAAAACCTCTGAGGCACATGTGGGCGGGATAATAGACAGATGATGTGATATCACTCTATTGATGGCCCACAAACTCTCATAATGTACTAACAATTTCCCTGGACTATATGTTATACTGCATATATCATTAATGATAAGTGAAGGAGAACCAAATAATTGCATTGTCAGCAGTATTTAAACCATTTTTAAAAAGAATGAATTTTGAAGTGACACAAATAAATGGTCTTCTAGTGATATAATTATTAATGACCAGTTATTCAATGCTCATATGATCCAACTAGCATCTATTTTAAAGTTTTGTCAATAAGGATGTTTTTATAAAAAAAAGTAGACTTCATTGATCTGTACATATTTACACATATGCACTTGCATCACAAAGCTGGACGTGAACATTTGGCTAGTTCATCAATGTGCTTTAGTATGAACCAGTTTTCTGACACAGTTCTCTGTTAGTCAACATGAAACTAGAAGCATTTGGAATATCAGCTTCAAATGAACAAACTCTATTTACAAAATTAGTTTAGTCAGTTTGATATGTTATAGAAAAAAAGTTAAAGGACCATGGTGACAACAAAATTAAGTAATTTGTGAATCATATGGGAGCCATGCTTCGTTCTGGGCAAAAGTGAATTGTCTGACATATAAAGTACTCTTGCTTGAGGATTCAAAACATAACCCAGACTTTGTATGATTTAGAAACAGTAGAATTCAGATGGAGGTACAAGTGGGCATGGTGTCAGATCAATAAGAAAATGTTTCTATTGTACAACTAGAAGTAAACTGGAGAAATTGAAAATTTGAGTGACCATTATAATTTTGTATTTGTTGGTTTCCTTATTAATTAAAGGATATTAAAGCCAATTTAAAGGTATTAAATCCATTTGAAATGTAGCAAACAATGTAAATCCAATATAAAATGATTATAAAGCCAACAAAGCCAATCTGAAGGTTGTAAATCCAATTTAAAGGTACTGAAGCCAGTTTAAATTTATTAAAGCCTGTGTTAAGAAAGGCATTAAATTCGGTTTAAATGAGCATGATCAGTGAATGTATATCTGCGGAATCTAAGTGTCCCAATCATGGATATGCCTTACTCGGAACAAATGTTAGTAAATGATGACACACCTTTGTTGGTGGGTACTGTGGAGCGTCGCCGATACACCTGTATCTACCTGTATACACAAGTGTATAAAAACTTCAACACCAGGTAATAGTGAGGATATTGAAATACAATTTTTAGCCATTTAAAAGGGATGTAGACACCCAATTTGACCTGAAATGTAATGCCATTATTAATGTTAGAGACTTAAACTAGGTGCTTTAAATCAAATAGACCTGAAATCTTGTTTCTGCCTCTAAAATACGAAATGGTTTGGTTTCTGTGCACAGAGACTAATCCACTTTAAGTTTTTACTAAAGCTTCTATGCCAGGTAAGTTGTATTAATTTATGGGCAATTAGGAAAAAAATACTGGTAAATATAAAAACAAATCTTTCTGTTCAGACTCTGGTGTACTCTTATTGTGGTATTTTCAGTATTTATGTGAAGATATTCAAGTAGTTGTAACAACATGTGCCAGTTGATTTATGCATCAACTTTGGTTGTATCACATTTATCAACATGAATCTGTGTGCTTTGTATAGCAGAAAAAAGGGTAAAATTGACCAGCTGGTAATACTCCATTGTTAACCAAAATTGAATAAGAAGCCAACTTTTTATGTCAGCTGACTTGTCAGTCAGCTGACATTATGTCATCACTCTGCGGCGTGGGCGTCCGCTTGAACAACTTCTTCTCCAAAACTACAAGGCCTAGAGACATGCTGTTTTTTTTAAAAGATACCTTATCTATCGAGGATGAAAAATTGTTCAAGGCATGCAAATCTGTCTGTTCGTCTGTTTGCTAGAGACATTACAAGGGGGGTACCCCCACCAAAAGTGTGAAAATTTCAACTTTTTATCACAATTTTCTCAGTGACTATTGCAGGGATTTCTCTCATATCTTGCATATATGTACTAGGCCAGAGGTAGATTCTCTTGTGTGAGTATGAGACCTGGATCTGTCTTAATTTTTTTTAATAAATTTTTTTAATAATTTTTAATGCATTAAAATTCATGAAATCATGCACTAAATCACTTATAACTTCAAAAGTGTTGCATTTACAGCATTTTGTGAAAATATGTTGTTCAGCTACTTTTTTCATAGCTACAATATGGTGAGTAAGTTGGGTGTCTGTCTCAATAGCTAAGTGAGTAATAGCTACTTTTGGGCTTTTCAGTAACTTCCATTATGAGTAAAATCACTTGTAACTTAAAAACTATTGCATTTAGAGAATTTCGTATAAATATGTTATTCAGCTACTTTTGGGCCAACTATAACATAGTGAAATTTCAGACCTGTAGCTCATGGCATAGCTGAGTAATAGCTACTTTTAGGTTATCACTGTTGAGTAAATCGCTTATAACTTGAAAACTATTGCATTTAGAGAATTTCGTATAAATATGTTATTCAGCTACTTGTGGGTCAGCTATAACATAGTAAAATTTCAGACCTGTAGCTCATGGCATAGCTGAGTAATAGCTACTTTTAGGTTATCACTGTTGAGTAAATCACTTATAACTTGAAAACTATTGCATTTAGAGTATTTTGTTTCAATATGTTATTCACCTATTTTGGGGTCAGCTATAACATAGTGAAGTTTCAGACCTGTGGCTCATTTCATAGCTGAGTAATAGCTACTTTGAAGTTCTTACTGTTGAGTAAATCAGTTATAATTGGAAAACTATTGCATTTACAGAAATTTGTGCAAATATGTTATTCAGCTACTTTTGGGTCAGCTATAACATAGTGAAATTATAGACCTATAGCTCATGGCACAACTGAGCAATAGCTATTCTCAGGTACTGACTGTTGAGTAAATCAGCTATAACTTGAAAAATATTGCATTTGGAGTATTTTGTTAAAATATATTGTTCACCTACTTTTGGGTCAGCTATAACATAGTGAAATTACAGACCTATAGCTCATGGCATAGCGGAGCAATAGCTATTTTCAGGTTCTCACTATTGAGTAAATCAGTTGTAGCTTGAAAACTATTGCATTTACAGTAGTTTGCTTAAATATGTTGTTCACCTACTTTTGGGTTAGCTATAACATAGTAAAATTTCAGACATGTAGCTCATTGCATAGCTGAGTAATAGTTCCTTTGAGGTTCTCACTGTTGAGTAAATCAGTTGTAACTTGAAAACTATTACATTTAGAGTAATTTGTTAAATATGTTATTCACAGAATTTTTGGTCAGCTATAACATAGTGAAATTGCAGACCTCTATGTCATGGCATAGCTGAGCAATAGCTACTTTCAGGTTCTCACTGTTGAGTAAATCATTATATCCCCAGACGAAAGTCGGGGATATATTGGATTCAGGTCCGTTGCGCCGCCGCCGCCGCCGCCGCCGCCGCCGCCGCCGTAGAAATTTCCTTGTGGACGCGATAACTCAAAAACAAATTAATATTTTTTTTTCAAACTTGGTACACATGTTAAGGGTGCCCAAAGGAAGATCCCTATTTTAAGGTGACCTTAAACTCCCAGTAAAAAAGAACTTATGGCCACCTTAAGGTCAGAAATTGCACTTTTGGCCACTTAGAGCCCTGTAGGTCACAAACTATGATGCTCAGCTGGCTGAAATTTTACCTGACAACACATTAATATGTTCTTAGTACATGTGCCGAAAATCATGACTTTAAGTTGAGGAGAAAATTGTGTTTGAGGCCCATAAATACCCCCACTTAGGGATTTTTTGCTATACTTTACACATATTTTGCCCTATAATTTGGAAGTGATAATTCTGATGAGTCTCAAACTGCGCTAGGTATAACTTTGATATGTAATCCTTGTCTGTAGAAAATTTTAGGGCTGTAGGTTTACCCAAAGGGGTCGACTTAAGGTCTCAAAAGTGCCCACAGAGACCCAATTTATGCACTTTTTGCCACTTTCAAGCACTGTAGCTTTCAAACTATGTCTCTCATCTAAGTTAAATATCATCTGGGAATATATGTATGTGTTTTCTTATATGTGCCCCAACATTTAGGCCTTTAATAGACAGTTAACCTGTGTATCAGGACCATAAACACCCACCCGAGTGACCCTTATAAGACATTTTTCACATCTTTTTCCCTGTAACTTGGAAATGGTAAGTCTGAGAAGTTTCAAACTGTATCAGATATATATTCTGTGTGTAATCTTAGTATGTAACAGATTTTAAGTCTGAAGCTTTAATTTTGAAGGTCAAATTGAGGTCTCTAAAAGGCTCCCAAAGACCCAATATTTGGACTTTTTGCTACTTTTAAGCCCTGTGACTGTCAAACTATGTGACTGATAGAGCTCAAATCCTATCTGAGAAGATATTAGTATGTTATTTTTATATGTGCCAAAAATTAAGGCTTTAAGAAGACATTTAACCTGTGTATGAGGACCATAAATCCCCACCCGAGTGACCATTTTTAGACATTTTTCACATATTTTTCCCTGTAACTTGGAAATGGTAAGTCTAAGAAGTTTCAAACTGTATTAGATGCATATTCTATGTGTAATCTTAGTATGTGACAAATTTTAAGTCTGAAGCTTTAATTTGAAGGCCACATTTAGGTCTCTAGAAGGCCCCATAAAGACCCAGTATTTGGACTTTTTGCCAATTTTAAGGCCTGTGACTGTTAAACTATGTGACTGATAGAGCTGAAATCTCATCTGGGAATACATTATTATGTTCTTTTTACATGTGCCAAAAATCAAGGCTTCAAGTAGACATTTAACCTGTGTATGAGGACCTTTAACACCCACCTGAGTGACCCTTTTAAGACATTTTTCACATATTTTGCTCTGTAACTTGGAAATGGTAAGTCTGAGAAGTTTCAAACTTTATTAGATACATATTCTATGTGTAATCTTAGTATGTAACAAATTTTAAGTCTGAAGCTTTAATTTGAAAGCCACATCGAGATCTCTAAAAGGCCCACAATGACCCAATATTTGAACTTTTTACCACCTTTAAGCCCTGTAACTGTTAAACTATGTGATTGATGGAGCTGAAATCCCATCTGGGAATGCATTATTATGTCCTTTTTACATATGCCGAAAATCAAGGTTTTTAGTAGACATTTAACCTGTGTATGAGGGCCATAGACACTCGCCCAAGTGCCTTTTTTGACATTTTTTCCGTATTTTGCCCTGTTATTTGGAAATGCTTAGTGTGACAAGTCTTAAACTGTATTATATATGATTTTTGTTTGTTATGTATGTCCCCCCAAAAAGTTTCAGATCTGTAGTTTAATTGCTAAGGTCTCTTTAACAATTGTAAAATGCCCACAGAAACCCAATTTATGGATATTATGCCACTTTAAAGCCCAGTAACTGTCAAACTATGTGGGTTATAGAGCTGAAATCTTTGAATTTTTAAAAGGAAATGCCTGTCTATTTAAATTTTGAATATTAATAATGTTATGGCTATCTTAGTCTTTTAAGAACTTATTTTTGTGTGTTATACCTCTGCTTGCTGAGTTCTTCACTTTTTAAAATGAAACTGGTGAAACATATTGAAGTAGACAAAATGGACACTTTAAGTGAGCTTTAAGTCCCAATATTAATGAAATTATATCCTTATGTAGTAAAACTAGGGGATTTTTAACCCTCAACTAGCCCAGTTTTATTCAACTTGCCTCAGTTAATTTTGGCACAGCTCCTACAGTTATGAACTCATTTCAGTTGATAATCACATACTTAAAATTCTCAATTCTTTTTGTATTTGAGTACCCCTTTTATATAGATTGTTTGTTTACCATTTATGCTCAACCCACATCCCCCACCCGGATTCCCCCCACCCACCTCTGGGACCTCCAGCTATATTGAGTGACACTAAATAAACAAAGGTATTTAATGATATCAGATGAGAAACAAAGAACTCAATGGGGTTGCAGATCTTGTGTAATAGTGAGAGAGGTGTGGAGAAGGGGAGAGGGGTGGGGGTGGGAGGTGGTGGGCTTCATTACATATAACACAAAGGGGAGTCAGAACTGAGATTGTGTCACATATTTAGGTTGCATATATATGGACCACATATATAGGTATAGAGGAAATGAATAACTGAAAACAATTTGCAAATTCTAAAAATAATATAATAAAATAATAATATAAATAATTTTTTTTTAAATAATATTTTGTGAACAAATATAGAAACAGATATGCGCTTTTGGGATTATGAATTTTAGAATGGACATTGAATCATCAATCATTTAAATACTTTGAAGGAAGATTGAAAAATATGATGAGTTGAGTTAACAATAATATTTTATTTGTCAACAAATATAGAAACAGATATGCTCTTTTGGGATTATTATTTTAGAATGGACATTCAATCATCAATCATTTAAATACTTTGAAAATAGGTTTAGAGTTATCATTGCAGGAAGATTGAAAATATAATTTGAGTTATGTATTCGGCGTCTGGGGATACACCATCTTCCTTGGGGAGATATAAACAGAGTAGATTGATGTGCTGAAGTTCATATAATAATGGGTAATTATGTTTTAAAAAATTCCCGATCAAAACCTGTGGCGTGAGTGATGACCTGTCTGGGGATATGTTGGCGCCGAGTTGGCCCAATCTAGTTGTATCCACTGGATAGCCGCAGTGTGTAGAGAGAGATTTCACCATTACTGCTCTGATGAAAAAAAATATTATAGCTAGCTTTCTTAAGTTTGCAGTATATATTAATAACCATAAAATGTTGTCTGGGAATATTTTTGGCCTCATTTTGAGAAACAAGATGGCCGCCACAGGTGTTTTTTGTCAGTCATGAAAAGTGCTTATATCTCCCTTATTATTGATCCTAGAGGTTTGGGATGATAAACCAACCTGTAGGAAATCATGGGGTGGGAATCTTTTGGTGTGGTCAGATTTGACCTTCAATGACCCCTCCTTCAAGGTCAAACAAGGATAGCCAAACTTAAAAGTGCTTATAACTCGCTTATTATTGGTCCCAGAGGTTTGGGATGGTAAACGGACAGGAAATCATGGGCTGTGAATCTGTTGATATGGTCCGATTTGACCTTGGAACCCTCCTTCAAGGTCAAATGAGGATAGCGAAAATTGAAAGTGCCTACAACTCGCTTATTATTGGTGACAGATTTGGGATGGTAAACCATCCCATAGGAAATCATTGGCTCGGAATCTTTTGGTATGGTCAGATTTGACCTTTGGACCCCTCCTTCAAGGTCAAATGAGGACAGCCAAGCTTAAAAGTGCTTATAACTCATTTATAATTGGTCCTAGAGGTTTGGAATGGTAAACCATAGGAAATCATGGGCTGGGAATGTATTTGTGTGGTTAGATTTGACCTTGGACCCCTTCTTCAAGGTCGAACGAGGATATTGCATTTGTAGTATTTCTTTAAATATGTTTTAACCTATTTTTTACACTTAAACAATTACCTTGTTATTTTCCTTCATAATACCATTTACAGGGCACAACTTTTTTATCCTTTTCTTCTGTCAGCTTCGGAATTTCTTTCGAACTTGCTGTTCAGTTACCATTTACTGTATTTCTGTACAGCCCTTTTCCTGATAATTATTCTGTCCTCTAATCACCTTCACAAATCAAAAACACTCAGTCAGCTGACACAGTGCCCGTTCACGGGCACTCTCCTCTTGTTTACAATTTTGAAATTGATTGGATAAATGGGATAAAAGTGACACACTTAAATGCACAATAAAGTGGTCTCCCCATCCCCAGTGGTAAATTACACCAGTACTGGTGAATATTGAAAATTACCAGTCACTAGTTAAACTTAAATACAGATAACCGAGTTTAAAATTTGTTCATTCTCTACCTGGCTGTTGTGTTGTACTCATATATTTCACGTCAGTGTTATGTTACTAACCTCCATTACAATTTTCCTCTTTGTGTGTGTCTTAATATATACTAATAACAGATGCATGTATTTATATGTTAAACCTCGCCAATTAACAATAATTACTGAGTGATAACTAATAATATTTGTGACTTCATGGAATGTGGAAGTGCTTCTTTTTATTGTGGTCTGGCTTCAGCCTGTAGGATTACAATATGAGAAATTCAAAAGTACAGTTACCTGGATACCTTTTTGTTCTTGGAGTATAAATATTGACACTTTTGACTATGTCTTACAATTTTGTTAATCCAGTAGCCCTAGGTTGCTACACACTTACAATATCTCTACTCAAGTTCATATTTGTATCAGTTTAGTGGAATATCAAATGCCGGATATCTCTATGTATATAAAAGGCACTATTTCTGTATTTCAAATTATTACTGATGTACGTATTTATACCAGATGATAAATTTAGAATATATTGATATACCTGGGTGTCTTGTAGTGGGGGGCATCGTTTACAGAAGTCAAAACTGGATACCGGGGCTTTGAAACGAAACGAAATCCGGTATTTCATATGCTTGTTCTGTGCATTGAAAAATATTCGCAGGCGTACATGAGCGATAACTTGCAAATGGAAGTGGGTTTTGCGAAATATTATTAAGTACGTAAAAATGATTTTTACTCAATATAAAGTAAAATTGTGACAAATTTTACAAAATATGTATATTTTTTGTCGTTTCTATGAAGTATCAGCCATTAGAAAGCCTAAAATAATAACTTTTACAATAACCGGTTCCCAAATATTCTTTGCGGATTTCGTTTTTTCTACTAAAACGAAACGATATTCCGCATACCGTAAATGTTCAACACTCAGTATTAATGGTTTAAAGATTCTGTTGCTTAAGAAGAACATAAAATATTTGCTGTCTATTCAATTAAAACTTGTATAAAAATAGTCTGCTCTCAATTCAGGCTTATGTGAATATTTTAATGAGAGGGAGTATTCATAGATGATCTAATAGTAAAGGTACAAGGTTCACTGTTTTACAGATATATTAAGAATATATATGTATATATACATAGATGATCTAATAGTAAAGGTACAAGGTTCACTGTTTTACAGATATATTAACTTTGCAATTAAATCCAAGGGTCCAAATTTGCTTTCTTTTCCGTCTATAATCTATATAACCAGGCTTCTTTTCTCAACGTAAAGATCTGGCTTCCATCTGAGCAAGTAAGATTCAAATGTTAATGTATGTGTATAAGTTAGACCGGTCTTAATGGCAGGAAAGTTGACAGACTCATACATTTACTATACTGAAATTTTTAACACCACCCATTTGCTTTTAATGTAGGAAAATGACATAAAATAGATACAAAACTAAATATTTCAGCATGAATTGTAATCAGGAAATTATTGTTTTTTTTTTGTTTTCTCTGATTGTTTAAAAAGGCAAATAGTAAAGTAACAGATATTTGTGTTCATGTAAATGTTTTAATTTATTTATGTTTATCTGTTGTGAGTGTGTGCTTTTCTCCCCTTTTAGCCATGTCACACAGAGAACCCAGTGGCAAGATCCGCGCTTCTGTCCTCGCTACAGAGCAGCTCTACCCAGACCACAACACCACCACTACTCCAAACCTTTCTACAATAGGTATAACCACACCTCATAACCACACATCACAATACCACTAATTCAAACACCTCCCCAGTAGGTATAGCAACTTGTAAGTATGTGTTAATAGACCATCATCCTAAATAACTCTACAATATAACCACCCCTCATAACCACACACCATGACACTACTAATGGAGACCATTCCTCAATAGCTATAGCCATATCTCATATCCACAAGTCACACCACCACTACAGGTATAAACACACCTGATAATACTATATCATAACACTATTACAGACATATCTACCTGTTCTTTTGCAGTAAGGATGACCACACTTCATATCCACATCTATGTGACCACACCTTATGTTGACATCTACACGCTGCTCAAATCCTTCCTCAGTAGATAAAGCTACACCTCATTATGACACATCACTACTCCAAATCCTTGCACAATAGGAATAACCACACTTCAGAACCATATCATTGCACCACTGCTTTGGATTTTTCTTTGAAAGGTATAACCACACCACATGGTTGTACATCTTGCTACTCCAAACACTTAAATAATAAATGTAACCATACCTCACAAGCACACAAAACTAAACCACCATACAGATTCAGGCTGCCATAACAGTGTGCAACTCATGAGTTTTATCAGATAAAACAACAGTGCATTGAATTAAACTACCCTACACTTCACTAATCAGATTTCAAGCATCTTTTGTAATAGAATAACAAACAAAATGAAAGTATTTTTAATTTCGATTATTTACACTCAACCAATTTATGTTATTATTTCAATCATTCAGAAATAGTCAAAGCATCCAGGTTTTACATTAATAAACACATTATGTATGACAGATGAAACATTAAATCATTAATAAATCATTATAATGCATTATATCTATTAATTCTGTTTATTTGTGCTGGCACTAGATAGTAGTTGATGTTGTGCTGTGTAGTTATGACACTTAGTGTTTTGCTTTCACTTGTAAATGTAGTTGATTGTTACTAATCTTATATTTAGCTGTATATTTTGTGCTGTTTTGTAGTTATTAAAGTAATTGTAGTTTTCTCATTACTTTCTGTTTAACATAATGCACCATAAATAACTACTTGTCATTTTGCCTTATAATGTTATCACTAACATAGTTAATATAAGATCTATTGTTATATGAAAGTTTGGTGTGTCCAGTAGTTTTTCTGAATGCTTTTCTGATATAATGTTTCAAAGTTTTATTTCACCTATATCATAATTTCTTATTTTATGAGAAATCTCAAATTTGCAGCATAATAATTGAGTCTTATTTTAATTCTTTATAAAAACAAAAAGAAAAAAAAAATTTACATTTGGACAAGCAGATTGCAAATTTGGGATTTCTAAGCATATTTAACTAACCCTTTAACCTAAATATTGTTGATGACTATTTGTTTTAAATTAAAGTTATGTATTTTCTACATTATTTTCAGTCACAGCACAGAAACTACTCACTGGTTGGACCCCAGACTGGCCAAGAATCAGAAAACCTCACCACTAGAATGCCACGACGGAGGTTTGTCATGCTTAATTCTTCCACACTTAAATCTCCATAAGTAGAATCCATTAATATTTGTTCTGTCAGAAATTCCTGCTTAAATTATGGCCCCTTTAGATTTATATTAACAGGCTTTAACTGTACATTCAGTTGTATGTAGTGTTTCCTAGAGGGTTTTGTTATCATGTCAAGTCTGTAGACAGATCATTATGAAAAACAATAAAGAGGACAAGGTTTCTCTCTCTTTTGTAAAGTCTTCAGAAGCTTTCAATGAAACTACTTACAGTACAGTTACTCTTTTATAGGGCTGTGAGCCTGTGAACGGTTACTCGAGCCTTGATAGATGAGTCGATCTTAGCAATTACTCGAGTTCATTTTAAGTACTCAGTTACTCATGAGGTATTGTATTAACGTGTAATGAAATGTTTGTGTAAAATATGCTACATTTCAGCATTTTCGTCACATAATATCCATTAGAGTTGTGTTTTTCACTTAAAAACATATAATATACCTCATATGGTATAATGTCTGGTTAAATAGAAGACATTTTTCTTCAAAAGTTTTGTTTCCAGAATCGGATATTTGTTTACAGAAGACTTTGAATGGTAAGTACTAAACCTCGTGGTTACTCGAATTCAAGCCGGTTGTAAGAGGGCGAGTACTTGGTGCCGTTTTTTAGCACCCGTCCCAGCCCTATTCTTTTATTCTTGTACATATAAATTAAAAAGACATTTATCGCAGCAAGAACTTGATAGAGTATCTGTAACTTAATCAGAAGCCTTAATGCTAGTCTGTGACATTTCTATTTGTATGAGCAGAAGTGTAAAAGTTTAATCATGTATACCACAGGACAGGTTTGTCATGACCAGGGGCTGGTTTCATGAACAGACCTTGAGTCAGACTCAAAGGTTGAGACTTTGTCTCAAATTTTGGAAATATTTTGCTGAGTCCGTGAACTCAGAGTCAATGCATTTCACAAACAAGCTCAACTTGAGACCTGGCTCAGTCACAGGCTCAAATTTGAGCCCATGAAGGAGGTGTTTCAAATTTGAGTCCAAGCTTTGATGCCAAAAAAACACATACATAAAGCAATACAATTTGTTCCAAAATGAAATTGATAAATCTTGAAATCTTCTATTTTCATTTTATTTTGTAATTACAGCCACATATTCAATATTTACTAATAACAAAAGTCAATAGAATTGACATGCTTTATAGGCTATTATCAAGTGACAGGCCTCAAGGGTGGACTCGAAGCCAGACTCAACCTCAGTTGAGTCTCAATCTTATGGATCACTTAGAATAATATATTATCATATAATTTCTTTGTATTATGAGTATTAAAGATATTTAAAATGATAATAATCATGAAATATAACTTTTTAAACTAAAAATACGCCCACTAAATATATGAAATGAGATTAAAAAGTTGAGACCATAACTTGAGACTGGTCTCAGCTGATCCACCCTTTGTGAAATCCATTTGAGCCAAAAACTCAGCTGAGACAAAAGTCTCAGATTTGAGACCCTGACTCAGCCTTGAGTCTGGCTCAGTTTGAGACTTTTCATGAAACCAGCCCCTGCTGTAAAAGCTCTCAACACCTACACAGTATTCAAGAGTAAAGCACAATACATCCAGCTGATACATCAGACACTGAAATGAGTACATTATGAAACCAGTTAAAAGTGGCCAAGACTAGTAATGCAAATGATAAATCAGTGATAAATAATAAATTCTTTAAATATTTGAGGCTTGTATTTTAGGATATTTACCTCATTGGCCATTCTGGGCTTTGTGGGTACTGTTTTCACCAATGGCATGGGGATGGGGGGGCAGTTCTTCCGCAGTATGGCTTTCAGGTTGAGGGTGTAGCTGTGACAAGTAGTTACATTTTAGCCATTTCTGTTTATGTCAGTAATACATAAAGTCTGAGTTAGAGTCTGCCTAGCAGAGATTAAGTGCTATAAAAGTACAGAATAGAATAGAATAGAATACAACTCACAGATGAAAAACTGGCTGTTGTACCATGATGATACTATACAAGATGATAATAAATGATGTTTATTTGAAGAATTCTCTTTTATTGAATCAGTAGGATCGTTAGCATGCAACAGTCACAGTTAAAAATTAATGTAATATTATTTGTAGATTCATGTTGAAATATGTTCACCATTTTCTTCAGCTTGAAGATAGCTTGTATCTGAGCTTTCAGTAGCAGATCATATCTTATCAGTGTGCACAGGCCTTTAGTGTGATGAGTGGGCAGTCCTACGCAACTTTCCCTTTTCACATACATAATCCTTATCTTTATTTTTCACAAATATTTGATAATTTATGCTTGATAAATTTTACATCAGCTGCCATATTTGCTTTACTGGTTGTTATGGAAAATATGAGTTCCAGGATTTGGACCAGGTTTTACATCTCCTTTTACATTCGGATCATCTGCTACAAATATTTTTGGCCGATCTCGCTCATTTTTAGATTCAAATTTACCTGGAATATGAGGTTTCAGGATGACTGTCATGAACTTTCAGAATATAGCAAAGTATTTACCACGTTTCTTTTTTAGAGCAGTCTGTGTGCAAGACTTTCAAGTGAAAATGTAAATTAGTTCATTTTATTGTTGGAGAATCCTTCACCTATGAAATTTTGATAGTTGAAGTGCTTTTACTGTGTGTTGTTGTTGTGTTGAAATTGTCACATATCTAAATGTGTGGAAAAGTGCTTATTGTTCAATATTAAATAAAAGTTTAAACATCATAGCAGGAGAAGCCCCTTATTTTCTGTCAAACTAGCAGAGATCAAAGGGCTAATGTAAAAAGGTGAAATATGGTGCAGCATGTAAAATTTACCAATAGGTATATAACCCCATCTTTTTCTTTGAATTACGGGAAATTCTTATTGAATTTGTGATTTTGTGATTGTTTTAGGCCATATTGTGCAAAAGATTTCCTTCAGTTGTGGCTTTTTAAAAACAATATTTAAAGGATTGCCCTTGGGGCAAATTTCATATATTGTGAGGAATTTTACAATTCTAAATACAGTCTGTGTTTATACCACACTTAACCTCTAGCCTGTGTCATGTGTTTTAGTCAGTTTATGATAAACATTTGATGTACACTTCACCCTGGTGTGGTGATTTGAATGTCAGATTAAAACCTACCAGAAGGAATTTGTCAGACAGAAAGTGAAGTTTGAGGATATGGAGAATACAGTAATATAATGGAAGAAAGTAAGGACTTGCTTAATTATGTTATGATGGTTACTCAGACTTCATGACGTGAACCTTGTAGATAGTAAGTGAAAAATGTGAAAGAACTGGTTACTCTATTCATATTGTTGAAATAGAAACTTATTCATGAGTTTTGTAAAAAGCTATTTGTGAAAGAGTTGTAAAGAAGTCAACAAATCTTATGTGTTTTTGTGGGTTGCTGTTCTTGGATTGACTGGTTAATATGTGATACCTGTGTCCTTTTATTTCGATAATTTCTCAAAAAATACTCAAAAGAAGTTTTATAAAAAGAAACACGTTATTTAAAGAAAGAAACAGACAAATCCTTTATAATGCTAGTGTGACTGTTTATTCTGTTGAGAAAATTTTGAAGAAATATAAATTTTTGTGACATGCCTCAAAAGTAAATGTAAAATGATCATATTCTGGCAGATTGACTAGCTAACATACATCTGAAAAGATACTGGGGCCACCCTGGCCAACTGATGCTCTAGTTTGGGAAGTGGTCACTGTAGCCTTATTAGTATGGTTGTGGGTTCAAATCTGGCTAATGTCAATCTGTGGGAAGTACTGATGGCCTACCTGGTACAGAATATCAGGCAAGATGTTGAAAAGGAAGCCAAAGAAGGCAGGAGATACAGTGACTGCACAAATGTGATTTTAACAAAGATTAATTTCCCAGCAAATGGATGTTTATGAAAAAATTACTTGAGAAACCAAGTGATGCAGGTATTTGATGGATTTTTGATCACATACAGTAAATCTGTAGAGATTGACCTGGTATATTTATAACTGGAATTTTAATACAGGAAATGGGCACAGAGCTATGATTTACAGTTAAGCTTGGTGGATAAAAAGAAAAAAAAAAGCAAAAAAAAGCATCAGCTAAGATTGATTATGGAAACATACCAGTCCATATTATATTTACTGTAATTATCATGCACTGTGGGTACACACTGTATACCATCTGATATTTTATCATAGGGTATTCTGTCATGATGCAAGTTACAGCAAGTATTGATAAAATGAAGGTAAAATTAAGTTCAAATTATTTTGAAATGTGGTATATCCGTAAATTGTATGAGCTGTAGTGCTGGTCACCATTTTTCAGAGATAAAGAACTTCTGCACAAGAAAATATTGCAAATTTACAATAAATGGGTGAAACATTGACAAGAAATTCATATATTTTCCCTGTGTAATTGGCCATTTCTGTCTGCAAATCACATGCACTTATGCTTAATACACTTTCAGCTCAGAAGGAGACCAAATACATGCTTTTCTTGGATTTCTTATGTGGAAACATGCACTTTGTTCTGGTAAAACAACCAAACCATCAGAAGGGGTTAAATATATATCTGTCCACAGAAATACTCACAGTGTGTATTGCACCATAAACTAGGGGAGTTGTTAAAATTTCTAATGCCAATACATCACATGGGTGGCAAATTAATGGACTGACAATCAAAAAGAATATAATGTCCGTAGTCACAATAAGCTGGAGCCTGGGGGAAAGGTAGAGAATGACCTGAAATGTTCCACTTAGCTGATAGAATTCAATTGTACACATGCATTTGGTTTTTCTGTATATAGAGAGATGAGAGAAGGTATGACCTTGAAACATATATAGTGGGTTTTGGCTGTGGTTTAGTGGGACATACCATGCACCACTTTTGATATTATACAGAAGGACATACATTTATGGTAGAACTATAAAAGTGTTTAAAAATATTTCAGGCCTATGTTTACCTTACAGAGTGAAACATTGAAATTTAAATCAGTCCCAGAAAAAAAGCTTATATAAATATGTGAAATCTTTGAATATTTTATACTTAAGTAAGTCAATAGGAAAAAAAAAATCAGAAAAAGTAGAAGTTATTTAACCACGGTTATTTAAAAAAAAAAAAAAGACGAAACTATATATATTTAGTACACAAAGTAAGTTTTAGTATCTAGTAAAAACAAGTTACAAGACTTTATCAAGATTTATACATGTTTCTATTTATAAACAAAATATTGTGTTTGGTTTTATCACCAAACAATGTTATCATACTTTGTTTTACATTGCCAGTGTTTTGCAACAAACTTGTGGATAAGGTCAACAACAAAATATTGAAACAGGAGGCTGGAAACAAAAGGGTTTGTGGCATATTCATTGGCAAATTTCAGTATGTTACTATTATTATTACTAATGCATTTCAATTTAAGCCATTCTATCACTTTTACCCCACCCTTTTCATTGGATCCCTTTGTCCATGATATTATGCAGAATTTCACATTATGCTATATAAGGTGCTCAGTTTAATGCAGTTGGTACAGAGATGCTTGTTTTTTTAAGTGGTATGAAAATGTCACTTTGGTGTTGCCAATGTGAAAACTACAACAATAACACTAATTCAAATAATTTCAAGAACATGGACAGGGCAAAATTGAGGCTATTAATAAAAAAAGTGAGAAAATCCTGCTTCCATAGCGTAAGCTATGAATTAAAGTTGTACCAATTCAGTGAAAGGGACTTACATATAAAATCTCAAAGTAGTGTACTCTAGTTCATCAGAAATCTGAACTGTAAATTTCCAGGCATCAGTAAACAGAAGACACCTTTCTTACTAATACCAAAGACTTGAACCTGGCAACCTCAGTGACCATGGAGGGACTTGTCATCACGAAGTCTTTGAGCCCCCCCCCCCCGTTATTCTGCCTAAAAGCTAATTTTGTACTGGAGTACTTTGATCAGTACTCACTTTGGTGTAATAGTAGCCAAAAATGTGCATGGTTTTTTATTTTACATGTAAAAATTACACCAAATCACTTATTGGATGTAAATTGGGTGAAAATAATTGTTTTCAACAAATATGGAACATGGATCACTCGGTGCTTTAGCACAAGTTAACTCCACAGCCCTAGTAATAAGGTAAACAACAAGCCAAGCAACATAACTTTCTGACAACTTGTAATGTAGTTATCAACAAAGGTGTCAAGTTGCAAGTTTCTATGGTATTCAATAAACAGCTTCTGATAAAACTGTTGGATCAGTTAAAGATAATTTGTATTAACAAGGAAAAACATTTAATAATCACAAGAAGAGCTGCTGGATTCAGAACAAGCCCAGTGAGTAATTGTACAACAGCATATACTAAACAGAGAGACTACATAGAATAAACAGCATTTACTAAACAGAGAGAAATCATCCTTAAAGTTACACAAGAGAAGCAACAGTGTTTTCTGTTGTTTTTAACAACAAACCACACCTTGCTGTTCATTGCACAATTAGTACCTGGATTTTGTAGAGTAAGCATACAAAATTTAGATATTAAGAGTTATGGAAGTGTTTGTATATTAGATTTAAATAATTTAAAATTAACAAGCCATGATTATTTTAACAAAACTTTCAAATAAGAATAATTGCTTAGGCTAAAAGTGAATAGCAAAATCTCTTTTCAAATATTTGATCACATATTATTACATAAATATCCAAATATTCATAATATAACTTGTGTGCTATCTAATATGATGTCTTATTTCTTTCCACTAATCCTATAAATCTGAAAATTCATCACAGAGTATAATATTTGAAAGAGATTTTAATATATCTACATGAATGAGATCCCAGTTTTACTTATTGCTGGAGTTGATAATTTTAGTCTAAAAGTTGAAAGTTGGGAGAGTCAGAACACAAAAAATACTCCTAGAGCACAAACCTTTGCCTAGGTAGCCCAGTATCCCCATAGTGTAATTCCAACCAAATGATACTTTTTTTATATTAACCCTCATAATTTGTTAGTATGACCACGAAAAGCATAGAAATTAGGATAGTTGAGAATTTGGGATCTTTTGTACATAGAGTATGATCCAAAATCTTTCACTACATTAATTGTATCCACCGGGATAGCTTTCTTTTTTATGTCAGCTGACTTGTCAGTCAGCTGACATTATGTCGTCACTCTGCGGCGTGGGCGCACGCGTCCGCGTGAACAACTTCTCCTCCAAAACTACAAGGCCTAGAGACGTGCTGTTTTTTTAAAAGATACCTTATCTATCGAGGATGAAAAATTGTTCAAGGCATGCAAATCTGTCTGTTCGTCTGTTTGCTAGAGACATTACAAGGGGGGTACCCCCACCAAAAGTGTGAAAATTTCAACACTTAATCACAATTTTCTCAGTGACTATTGCAGGGATTTCTCTCATATCTTGCATATATGTACTAGGCCAGAGGTAGATTCTCTTGTGTGAGTATGAGACCTGGATCTGTCTTACTTTTTTTAAATAAATTTTTTTAATAATTTTTAATGCATTAAAATTCATGAAATCATGCACAAAATCATTTATAACTTGAAAACTGTTGCATCTAGAGCATTTTGTTAAAATATGTTATTCAGCTACTTTTTTCATAGCTACAATATGGTGAGTAAGTTGGGTGCCTGTCTCAATAGCTAAGTGAGTAATAGCTACTTTTGGGCCTTTCAGTAACTTCCATCATGAGTAGAATCACTTGTAACTTATAAACTATTGCATTTAGAGAATTTCGTATAAATATGTTATTCAGCTACTTTTGGGCCAGCTATAACATAGTAAAATTTTAGAGCTGTAGCTCATGGCATAGCTGAGTAATAGCTACTTTTAGGTTATCACTGTTGAGTAAATCGCTTATAACTTCAAAACTATTGCATTTAGAGAATTTTGTATAAATATGTTATTCAGCTACTTTTGGGTCAGCTATAACATAGTAAAATTTCAGACCTGTAGCTCATGGCATAGCTGAGTAATAGCTACTTTTAGGTTATCACTGTTGAGTAAATCGCTTATAACTTGGAAACTATTGCATTTAGAGTATTTTGTTTCAATATTTTATTCACCTATTTTGGGATCAGCTATAACATAGTGAAGTTTCAGATCTGTGGCTCATTGCATAGCTGAGTAATAGCTACTTTGAAGTTCTCAATGTTGAGTAAATCACTTGTAATTTGAAAACTATTGCATTTAGAGAATTTCGTATAAATATGTTATTCAGCTACTTTTGGGTCAGCTATAACATAGTAAAATTTCAGACCTGTAGCTCATGGCATAGCTGAGTAATAGCTACTTTTAGGTTATCACTGTTGAGTAAATCACTTATAACTTGAAAACTATTGCATTTAGAGTATTTTGTTTCAATATGTTATTCACCTATTTTGGGGTCAGCTATAACATAGTGAAGTTCCAGACCTGTGGCTCATTGCATAGCTGAGTAATAGCTACTTTGAAGTTCTCACTGTTGAGTAAATCAGTTGTAATTGGAAAACTATTGCCTTTACAGAAATTTGTGCAAATATGTTATTCAGCTACTTTTGGGTCAGCTATAACATAGTGAAATTACAGACCTGTAGCTCATGGCACAACTGAGCAATAGCTATTCTCAGGCACTGACTGTTGAGTAAATCAGCTATAACTTGAAAAATATTGCATTTGGAGTATTTTGTTAAAATATATTGTTCACCTACTTTTGGGTCAGCTATAACATAGTGAAATTACAGACCTATAGCTCATGGCATAGCTGAGCAATAGCTATTTTCAGGTTCTCACTATTGAGTAAATCAGCTGTAACTTGAAAACTATTGCATTTACAGTATTTTGCTTAAATATGTTGTTCACCTACTTTTAGGTCAGCTATAACAGAGCAAAAATTCAGACGTGTAGCTCATTGCATAGCTGAGTAATAGTTACTTTGAGGTTCTCACTCTTGAATAAATCAGTTGTAACTTGAAAATTATTACATTTAGAGTATTTTGTTAAATATGTTATTCACAGACGTTTTGGTCAGCTATAACATAGTGAAATTGCAGACCTCTATGTCATGGCATAGCTGAGCAATAGCTTCTTTCAGGTTCTCACTGTTGAGTAAATCATTGTATCCAACCTGTAGGAAATCATGGGCTGGGAATCTGTTAATATGGTCCGATTTGACCTTGGAACCCTCCTTCAAGGTCCAATGAGGATAGCCAAACATAAAAGTGCTTATAACTCGCTTATTATTGGTCCTAGAGGTTGGAATGAAAACCAACCTATAGAAAATCATGAGCTGGGAATTTTTTGGTGTGGTCGGATTTCACCTTGGACCCCTCCTTCAAGGTCAAATGAGGATAGCCAAACTTAAAAGTGCTTATAACTCACTTATTATTGGTCCTAGAGGTTTCGAATGGAAAACCAACCTATAGAAAATCATGGGCTGGGAATCTTTTGGTGTGGTCGGATTTGACCTTAGACCCCTCCTTCCAGGTCAAACGAAGATAGCCAAACTTAAAGTGGTTATAACTCGCGTATTATTGGTCTTGGAGGTTTGGGATGGTAAACCAACATATAGGAAATCATGGGCTGGGATTCTTTTGGTGTGGTCAGATTTGACCTGGGACCCCTCCTTCAAGGTCAATTGAGGATAGCCAAACTTACAATTGCTTATAACTCGCTTATTATTGGTCCTACAAGTTTGGGATGGTAAACAAGCTACAGGAAATCATGGGCTGGGAATTTTTTTGTGTGGTTGGATTTGACCTTGGACCCCTCCTTCAAGGTCAAACAAGGAGAGCCAAACTTAAAAAGTGCCTATGACTCACTTATTATTGGTCTGAGAGGTTTGGGATGGTAAACCATCCTAAATTCTTTGGCTGGGAATCTTTTGGTATGGTCAGATTTGACCTTTGGACCCCTTCTTCATGGTCGAACGAGGATATTGCATTTATAGTATTTCTTTAAATATTTTTAACCTACTTTTTACACTTAAACAATTACCTTGTTACTTTATTTCATAATACCATTTGCAGGGCACAACTTTTTTGTCCTTTTCTTCTGTCAGCTTCGGAATATCTTTCGAACATGCTGTCCAGTTACCATTTACTGTATTTCTGTACAGCCCTTTCCCTGATAATTATGCTTTCCTCTCATTATCACCATCACAAATCAAAAACATTCAGTCAGCTGACACAGTGCCCGTTCACGGGCACTCTCCTCTTGTTTTAAGACCCTACCCACATGAAAAGAAATTAATAAAGAAGCTCTCATTAGTTTTGGAGGAATCGTGAGCAGATGTGAAAGCATCTAAAAACATATCCTTCTAGGTAAAGCTAATTATAATTCTTGACCAAACCTTCAATTTCATTAAGATTAAGTATACAAACACTCAGTGTTGATAAATACAAGAAAAAAGTATCTAGTGTTATTTAGGGCAAAAATATGTAAAAATGGTATTTATTGACGGGGAAAAAAATAATTGGCGCACTTTACATACCTTACAACATTTTAGTTTTAAGAAAATAGTAAGAGACAAGAGAAGGTGAACAATAAAAAAACTCCATCAGTTTTGGCAGTACTGGTACCGAGTGGGTGAGTGTAGTATGACTGTGTTGGGAAAAACATAGAGCATGTTTCCACGACTCTGATCACCGATGGACTATAGCAAATAACCAACACTGACCGTGTTACATGTTTTTTTTTTCTCTTCTTTATTTTAGATATTTATGTACACACTATGCCATCATGTTTTGAATATATATATATATATTTTTAAATAATATTAATTTAGAAAACTAAGTTAATCTTTGGGTGTCCATGGGGGTAGTATTTCTTTCATTATTTTGTGCCATTTTTTCTTAGAAAAGTAATCAAATGCACCCATTTTGTGTAAATATGTGAATAAAGTAAAAACTGCCAATATTCAAGTGGAACTGAGTATTGTTTTCTTTATTCAGGATTCTAAATGATCCAGGTCAAATGACTGTTACTCCCCTCTTCAGCAAAACTTTACTAAATCCTGGTGATCGAGGTTTTCTGTCAAACTATTGGCCAGAAAAATCTAGCGTATGGAAACACTGCAGATGGTGGCCAAGCATCAGTAATCGCCCATCGGCACTGGTTGTCTTTTATATGGAAACGTATACTTTGTGGAATACACATAGGTATGTCTGGATATAATTGATTGGATCAGGGCACTGACACACAAAGGGAGCTTCCACCCAAGCTTTTTCACCCAGCTGTGGAATGAAATCTTGTGTTTTTGCCAGGTTTATTAGCCCTGTGTAAGGCTCCAGTTGATTAATATTCAAAAAGAGGGTGGGCATTGGAACAAGAAATTCTTCAGTTAATCTACTTCATATTAAGAACACAACAAATGCACACATTAAGATGAAATAGAAACTGCCATTTTGTAATATATCAATAATGGAAAAAGGTTTAATATTATATTGTGTTAATATTAATTTAATATGCCTTCAACATTTTTACATTTTGAATCATATTCTGAAGCAGTGCACAAAATTTTTAGGTTGTAAGTTTTTTGTTTGGCTTTCATTTTAATAATAATAATAATTATAGACATATTTATATAGGACAAAATTGATGATCCTTTTACTCTCATTGTACAACACATATTGTTAGAAAGGTATGTTACAAAACTGTTTATTTTCATTATTTGTATAGACTTTATAAATTTATGAAATACAATGTTGAGTCTGGGAAAGATTATATGTATGTTCCTCATTTAATCTACAAAGCTCTCACTTTAGGATATACATTAGAATTCTTTCTTGCATACAAAGGAGTACTAATGGCATTTGGACTGGTGCTTAGTGGACTTTAATGTGGACAAAGCTGACATGCTCCTCACTATTTGATGGATGCCTGATTTTCTGTCATATTTTGACAAGCGTCTCTATCAGCTGGTTACCCAAGCATTACAGATAGCTGCATGAATTGCTAAAAACTGGGCTATGTTCTCTCACTCAGTTTGAGTGAGTACTATTTAAAAAAGAACATGTTTCTGTAACAGGTAGTTTCCTAATTGGAGTAGTTTACAAAAAGAGGCTTCACTAGTGGGTGTTGTTTATGCCGGTTGATTGGATATTCTCTGGATTATCTCTTCAGGTTTTTGTGCAGTTATAGGAGAATAACACTAATCATGGAGGCCAGTGATTACTGCCTCTAGCTCCGGAAATTGGCCATTTAGTACAATACCATGTCATGGTCTGATTACCTTCTTTCAATTGTATGTGTATGTAAAATGTACAACATGGGAGGGAAAAGTATGAACTTGGTGATACACAGCTGTTGTGATTGCAGAAGACTGCTGTTGGTGATTGTATTGCATTTGTTGACCGCAGACCTTTGACCCTGAATAGTAAACTGGGAAAGTACAAAACAGGCTGGCTGGTGTTGACACACTGTGTTGTAATAAACAAAGCTATGATTGGGAGATGAGGCTATATTTGCGATAATGTTGATATGCAAATTTGTTTCATTGTTATGTGTCATTATTGATAGCACCTATGATACATATCTACAGAAAACATACAACAGTGACTACAAAGAAGGTAAAAATTCATTGCCTGGAGAAATAAATGTTGGAGTTAAGATTGATACATAGAACTCAATAAAATTCCATGGATGACGAATTCTACCTAAACATGTCAACTAGAATGAGAAATAAAGCTCAGACACTCGACTACAAGCTCCCACTAATGCAGAATATGGAATTATATGTTAGCCGGGGTTTTTAAGTGGGAGTTTTGTACATGTTTGTATTGTGGGAAAATATAAAGAAGATGTGTTTTATTTCACAGAGGAATTACATTAACTCAGTAGAATCACCTGGCCACACTTCTCAGGTGACTAGCATTGGAACTGCTAAATTAGTCATGCCAAGTGCTGATGCTGATGCTGAGGTTTGTTAATGTAACAGTAAATTGGAAGTGAATCAGCAAGCAGGAGGAGAGCTGTTTTGCATGTGTTTACTTGGGAATGATTCTGTTTCTGTGTTTGTGAAGAAGATCCTTGCCTGCTAATTGATACAGTTCCTGGGTTACTTTATACTAATCACAACAAGTTATGGGTATAAATGTATACTGTTGGCCTTGCTGGAAGTTGCTAGCACAGCAGTGCTTCAGATTTGAATGTGCTTGTCTTTGTGTGTACTTGTTTTGTGTTGTTACACATGTTGATTTTGCGTCAGAACTTTGTAAAGTATTTAGATGCACTTAGTAGGGTAAATTTAGATACAATTAGTCCATGACTTTTTTGGAAGAATTAATTAACAAAAATACAGTTTGTTTTGTGAATGGGTACTCTTGTTATCACACAAAGACAACGTTATTGTGGAATACATTGGTTGTTTTATATCTAAACATGAAAAAGAAAATCATCTTTTGTGGCTTTCGAAACATAGCCAAGAATTAATGCCAGAGGTCATAAGAACACTAGTACATTGCATAAAAGTAATGGTTGATTCAACTCTGAATAGTTTCAGAGATGTAATATAAAAGAGACTGAATCAGCCTTGAAGGAATAAACTGGCGAGTTTCTTTATATATACAGACAATGGATTGCAAGTGATGCTGGAATGCAGTGAACTTTGAACATCTTGGTGCCAGGTTTTCAGAGTGCCAGAGAAAAGAGCCATTTTTCTGCAAGATTTTAACAGCACACATTAATTTTAAATGAAAACTCTTATAAGTTTTTGTAATTTTGTTAAGTGAAAAACACTAAAACTATGTTCACTGGTAAATCCAAGAGGAAATATGGATAGCATTTCTTGTAAGTGGTTTTGAAGTGAAAAAAGATGGCTGCTACATTCAGTTCTTTTCGTTTAATTCGTATTAAACAAGGAAACAGACCCTCAATCTAGGATTAAAAATCAATCAGAAATAACTGTCAGAGGTTTGTAGGATGAATCTGTTGCCCAATTTAGATAATCAAACAGAAATTGTTTCAGTTACAAAGATCAAAGTAAAGATATTTGTGTGGTTTAATTTTTCAATTTATTTTACCGGATAATGTGATCTAAAAAGCTACTGCCTAGTATAACCTACAGTCTGGATATAAATCTAGATATCATCTTGAAGAATTTACTGCACAAGTGATGCGTAAAATGGTGTTGACGCTTGGATCTAGTAAAGAGAGAAGTAAGGCAGCAGTGAACTGCATGAATGAAAGTAAAAATCCCAGGAAACAAGAAGTCATCTCATTGAGTGGTGAGAATAGTAAAAATCCAGACGAATTAATCAACAGGTCACATGACAGTCCTAGTCCGAGTGAGTCCCCACCACTTTCAGCAGAAATGCATGATTCTGGCCATAGTTCTGGAAATGATAGTGACGTGGTGAACGTAAAACCTGAGGATTTTGAGAAATTGCTGAGCTTAAAAGTCCGGCGGCAAAGTGCAGATGATTTGGACCGTAGTTACCAAGCAACGCGTGAACAAAAGAGGAAAATGCCAGATTGTAGTAAGCAAAGATTACAGATGGAGGAGGTGAATGGTGAAAAGAAGCTACAGTCAGAGAACAAAAATGGAGGAGGGGAAAAAGAGACGCCAGTCAAAAAGAAAGGTATTCTAAAGAAGCCCAAGTCAGCAGGAAAGGACAGGGTGACATTTGAAACCACGTGTCTGGACTGCGATAAAACCATACGCTTTATAGAAACGCCGGGTAAGTCTGGCTGATTCTCCTATCACTTTCATTTTTCACAGAAGGTTAGAGATGGTGGTGGTGGTGGTGGTGGTGGTGGTGGTGGGGGGGGGGGGGGGGGGGGGGGGGGGGGGGAGCGGGATACTCTTTTGTTTCTCTCTGAGGATGCCACTGACAATAGATCTCTGTCAGTCAACTTGTGAAGTACTTACAGTATTAGGTAAATCCGGTTAAATATGTGTAATTATGTGTATTTAAAATTATTACCAAAAGATGTTACAGGCCAAAAAATCACTTTATTAAAGTAATAAATATATAAACATGTTGACACTTGACAGAGTAATAGTAAGTCAAGAGAGTCGGAATGTACCAATAGTAATAGTACTTATCTAGCCTGATCTTTGGTTCATATGAAATAGAGAAACAAGTAAATGCCATATGAAATTTAGGAGAAAGGTATTATTTTGCAAGGCAGTTTTATCAAATTTGTTTGTTTTTGTAAGAAGAAATGGTGAGATTTACTTGTGGTGGTGAAATTCAGATTCTTTACTCTGTGAGAATCAGGAGTAACAGATTGTCAACAAAGAAAAGGTCTTCATAGCATTCTTTGATGAAACAATGTCCTTTTGTGCTATCAAACTATGTGGAATATTTTTTATTATCTTGCAAATCAAGCTTTGAGAGATTTGAAACTCCAGACTTTGTTAAATTCATTAATTGGTGCAAAATAAATTTGTTTTAGCTGTTTGTCTTTTGTGCCTTAGAATTCACTATTGCTGAGATTAATTGCCTTAAAAATCTGTTTAGTTTATTAAATGTTAGTGTATTTATTTGGAAAGCTGTAAGTTTAAAAAACCATTTGGGTTGCATAGAGGGAACATTATTTGGAGCCATTTTAGGACTAGATGCAGAAACCAAGAAACTAAAACAATAAACTATAGCATAATTTATGGAATGAAATATGGGATTTGGCCCAAATCATTTGGGGTCTGAATGAAATCTGAATAGAACTTTCAGCCAAGTTTATTTTTAACTATGTGTTGTATGGCGGTCAAATATGCAAACTGAAGAGAGAAAAGATGAAGTGTCCCATGAGAATTAATGTACATTAGATTGGCCAGCATAAATAGTATAAATTAAAAGTCACTGAGTACAACGCTTAAAGAATGTACACCCCTGGGAAAGTGATTTTAAATTAGATACAGTTGTGACACAAATAAGGTTGATTGGATGGTCTTGGGTGTGCAGAGATTGAGCTCTATATCTTATTGAATAGGAAGGCTTGAATACTATCAGGGTGAAATGACTTGAAGGTGTGCCAAATTTGATAACATTTTCAACCTCAGGGTAGTGTAAAGAAACAAACATTTAATGAAGGAAATTTTATTTTTACAATTTGAGTATCATTGGAAAGTGCTGTAAATTTATGAAGGGAGAGTTATTAGTTGTAAGTGGATACTGTACTCCAGTCAATTTTGTGTTGTACTGGAATCTGGATACTATTCTTTGGGGATGGCATATGAACAAAATCCTCTTGAAATTTCTGATTTGATGGCACAAGGATTCTTCTGATAACTAGCATGAAGCAATTTTTGTCTTAGTATTCTTGACAATAAAGATGTCCATTCCTGTTAAAGTTTTCCCTGTGCTAAGTTGATTATGTAAAATCTTACCATTCAGACTCGGGAATTCTGAAAAAGGGTTTGTTTTAGTGTATCCCCAATCAAATAGGTACTAACAGGAAGTAAAGCTCATGAAAACAAAACATAACAGTTCTGTTTTAGAAATCAGTACAAAAGATTTAAAATCTACAAGAAGAAGGGATGAAAGCAATTTCTTCAGATCTAGGGTTTGTTTCCAATATATTAAGTTTTCAATCGATATGCCAGTTGTAAAGTTTCATCATAATGCCAGAAATCCAGCTGTTTTTCATCTCAAATTGTGGTCCCTGGCCCTGGGTGTTTATCCAGTTACATACGGTAATCTGTCCAGTGAGTTTTTAGCCAGAGAAATGATGTTGCGTAGACTTATAATGCGTGAAGGTTGTGGAAGTAATGCATTAATTGTTGTGGAAAAAGAATAAATAAGTGGCAATGATTTCTTCTTGATTGACTCGACAACAGTCGCAAAGTGTCGTTGATTTCAGCGAGAAGATTAATTGAAAAAGAATCCTTGATTCAGTAAACCAGGCAGAAGGTGGCATTCAAGTTGCCATGTATTAGTATGGCATTGTTTACATATTTTTGTCGTTTTCTTATTTGTAATTTTTTTTCCAGTTCTCATTTAGTCTAAACATATTGCACAACTTATCACAAGATTTGGAAAGCAGCTGTTTAGGTTTCAAAGTTCAATTTTCTATTCAAAAAGACCACAATATGTGAAGTAGTTTCAACAGATGTTACTGCCTCTTGTATTGAGTAAGAATTGGAATTGAATTAATTTCTAACTAACGAAAACATGCCTACCCTTTTGTTTTATAAAAATGATCCCCTGTAAATTACATTGGTCTTTGAGGACTTATAGTATTTCATACCGTAAATTTGGGAAATATTTCTCAGCTTTAAATAAATACCAGATTTAACTCTTTTTCACCCTGTTACAGCCACAGAACAGCTTGATCACCATTTGAGCACTATTGCCAATCTCTGCTTCAAATAGGCATCAAGTTTGAATAAATGTCTGGCCTATGAGTGTTTAGGATAATTAACTACTGAGCCATATTTTGAAAAATATGGTAAAAGTGTGCTCTATAATTTTGACTTGATCTGACATTTGACCCTAGTGACACTCAAAAGTGTAAGAATTTTATGAAGCAGAGGCCCTTGATTTGAAAGCATTTTAAATAACTGATATCAGTTGTTGATAACTAAATCAGTTTTACGAGTCTTATAATTGTGACATTTTTACATGGTTTGTGTTGAATATTTTGAAATAATTTCTCAGCAATTTTTGAGATTAGAATTGTTCAGATGACATTATCCATACATTGACATTCAGTAAGCTATTAATATATATTATGCTGTTACCGAAAAGAAAACTGGCCTTTGATTTCAAACTGGATTAAACATCACTCGATAGGATTTTCAGTTAGTACATGGAAAAACTTGCACTAAAATCTGTTAATAGAAAGTACTGTAATTTTAGGAATTTTGAAATACAGTTTAATATACAACTTAAGTTTTATGTCGAGATCTCCCTTATTCAGTTGGAAATTTGCGGCATGGTGACAATATGAAATGTCAACACTGAAGCAGAAACATTTCCTCCCTCCACAAAACATTTCTATTATGGTTGGATTTTCATGCAAGTGGATATGTTTTAGTGAAAATGAGCTCATGTATATCAACAGCCTTTCATTTGTCTGCCTTGTAATTGAATATTACAGAGAGAGGCATATATATAAACTACGTAAAAATAACTGACAGTTTGTCTTGCGCATATAAAGACACATTCGTGTATATACACATGTGTGTGTAATAAGTGTTTTTCTGAGTGCTACGTAGTATATGTGTGTAGGGAATAGACCCATTTACCGTTATTATAAATGACTGTTTTATTTGCAGGGTTTGTGTTGATAAAGTACAAAAAGCAAAAAGAGGAGGGGATCATATATACCTGTAAGGTGGAAATAAAAAGGCTTATATTGTTATACCATACAAAGAATGTTGATATGTAGATTGTAACAGGGTGATTATTGTAATGGATTAGATTCCCCGATTATAACAATGCATAGAATTGAAAGTGTCTTCACTCATTCAATTGTGTGTGTACCAAGTATTCAGGAACCAGTTGTGTGCTGATACCTTTTCCGAATGATTTTTGCTGGAAATGGGTTTTCCCAAAATACCAAAGGAAGATGATGTATTTTTGTGACACAGGGGTAGCATGTCATTTGCCAATGGTTGCAACAGTATGACAGGAATTTATTATTTTGTGTCAGGGGAATACTATTACAATTAGTGTGGCACTGTTTGAGAATATATATGGATCATAAAACCTGATAGTGATTATTACAAAATGCAAGCTGTCAATAGTCGGCAAGCTAATAAAAATACACTCAAGCCCAGTGACAACAGTGTTGTGAAAACTGGCTACAAGTTTACTGAATGAAGTTTGAGTTTATGTCAGAGCCAAGTGACGATGCTATTAAAATACTTGTTACCAGCTTACGAAGTCCATGTTTTGTTAGAACCAAGTGATGTTATTGTGAAAACTGGTCTCGGATACCAGCCTAGTAAATGAAACCACTTATGGATCCCAGTTACAAGATTTATTATGAATAAACTGGATACCAGCTTACTGACTAGGGTTTAGGTGTTTGGTACTTTGTACAGAGGTTTTATACCCCCATGGTATGGTTGGGGCTGGCTGTTTGTGTAGAGCCGTAGACATGTGGGGATAAGAACGATGCCACGCGTGCACTGGGATGACAATTCCAATGAGGTACATCTGATCAGTGATGAAGGATATGGAACTGGTTCTCAAGACAGTTTCAAAAACCCATCAGTAAAACTATGTTTGGCTGCAGCTGGCAAACTAGGTTGGTTGAAAAGACTGGTATATCTATAGTGTGTTAGCAGTGTGTGAATTTACCTTATCTGTGAAATAACTGTTATGTACCACAGCTAAGGCCAGTCAGACCAAACCAACATGATCTGGCCAGATATGAGCCCCCTTGAAAATGAAGACACTGCTGAAAAAAATGTTTAAATGAGTTCAGAAATAAGATAGTTGAATTTATTTTAAATGAGGTTCTTAGCTGTTTGTGAAGTCTGAGATGGTGTTTCATGGCCCGTATTGAGACAGGAACTCAGCATTGGCAGTTGCGGTTGTTTGCTGACAATTCCTATTGAGATGATCAAAGTGGCAGAAATCTTTAAATTAAAAATAATTTCATTATTGTGTCATTGCATTGTGACAAAGTTTTTTTAATGGATTGAGATCTTTAATATAGATACAGTATTGAATCTTGAGAGAGTTCTAAGCATTACACCTATATTCCTTTTGTTGTCATTTCATTCTAGATGAATTTGTATACAAATCTGTGTAAGTTTATTTTTAGCCATGTGAGGGACTGCTGGTGAGTTTTAATTTGTACCCAAATATATCAGATGCCACTCTGTCAAAGAGGGACTTTTCTCTTTAACTATGACAAATGTGGAAACCTGGTGTGCTGTGGAGTCATGATAAATGAACAGGATGACATTGATAGACGGTGAATTGTTAATTGATACCTTTCTCTTTTCACAGAACTGCCATATGGGTGGGAAAAAGTGGAGGATCCTCATTATGGCACTTACTACATTGAGTAAGTATGTGAAACACAAAGGGAGAAAAATGTCACAAATCATTGAATCATTATTGACACCTTTCCCACAGAAGTTTAGTGTTATGTGTAATAAATTCATTCATTATCTTTTCAAAATGGTGTACAATATATTATGACCTTGAAAGGTGTTACTGAATTATCTGATTAGATGTAACATTTCTGTGTTAGAGTTTAAAGGACCTGAAAATGAGTACATGGATATACATGCAGTAATACTATGGAGTTTGTTCATCTTTGTGTCCTCAGTCTCAAGAACTGGTAAGTGGGATCTGTGACTGTTCATTGTAGCCAAGTGGTTGTCAGGTGGCAGGAGATCCCTTGACTTTCATCTCTGTGGTTGTGGGTTTGAATCCAGGTCATGACAACATGTGACAAATACTTATGACCAGTCCTAATAATACTGTAGCCGTTTTAATTGCCCCAATAACCAGACTCTTTTAACTTTGTGAAAATAGCGTCATATAGCTTGGTACGTATCATATTGAAATTTTGCTTAGACATCAAAGTATCTAAATTGTTGCTGTGTCATGTAGATCTATGTTATCCCAATAAATGATTTGTTGCATCAATTTGCATGTGCAGTGACCTAGATATTTGGTAGATTCGTCCTGTCCTCATAACTGCTTTTTAAAACCTTTTGAGGAAATAAATTTGTTCATCAACTTTAAACCATTGACTTAGGATAATAATATAAATGTTCATACTGACAAGTGTCAAAATTTAAATTTACTTGCGTGATTTCAGGTCCACTTTTAACAAATTGTATGTATAATAAGTAACACAGTGGACACTTTAGAAACATACCAACATGCAAACATACCAGAAAGGTAAAATATATTGAAACCCTGAAAATATTTATCACCCAATATATTGAGTTCATGTCTGTTCTTTTTTCAGCCATGTAAATCGAAAGACGCAATATGAGAATCCAGTCAGTCAGGCCAAACGGATTGCTCACGATGGTCAGTATATCAAAACTCTAAATTTTTCCTTTTTAATTTTTCTTTTGAAGTGTTGATTGTCTAGTAACTTGTGTTAGTATTGACATGCAGTATAATTTGAACTTTCAGATTGACTTGTTTTAAACTTTCATTTCATGCCATTGAAGCTATATCATGTGACGTCAAACTCATGTTTTCATTTTGAGAAGTTTAAAAGCAGGTGTTATATTTTACAAAAAGACACAGTCTTTTCAATCTAGTTACAAATTGATGATATCAAGAGGTGTCTAGTATTTTCAAAATGATACTTATTGATTTGTTGTAAAGGGCCCTGAATTTGATATACTCATGGCCGGTATAGAAAGAGCCTTTATCCATCAGTATTACAGTATTTATAAAATGATCCACACTCTTAGGGAGGGTAATATATGGTAAAATGTATAGTCTTCTTTGGTCAATATTGACACGTTTATTTACAAACTATTTGGGAGGTTAACTTCAAGCAAAAGCTGCAGTTGTTATAATTCACTATCAGAATCTAACAGCTGTCATACAAAAAGATAACCCGCAATATTAGAGGAGGCAATACTAATTGTCTCTCTTCACTTAGATCTGTTGTGTTGACGTGTCTGAAGTTGGTTTATTAGGCTTACAGCCCTGTCAAGTCATATCTATAGATACTAGTGGGTACATTGTTTTTCAATATTAATGATATTTATTGTTTTGGGACAGGGTTGCCAATATCGATCTCTAAACATATATGTTAATGTCGCTAGATTAAGTAAAGCTGTAAACTTTCACTGCAAATATTTGAAATAAAGCCTAAATCTGAAGAAATTGTACACTTTTATCTCTCGTTTTTGTAGTTTTCAATGTAGTGTTCCATTGTTTCGATAAATTTCACTTCCTGTTAGCGGTTGGGGAAATGCTAGAATAAAATGTTTATTCTATATCCTGCATTTGGACTTTTTGGTAGACAATCTCAGCCTCCAGATATCGGCCGATATTGAAATATTTTTACATTCAATATCGATATCCACACAGCCAAACAATTTACCCCCTAGTAGATACTCCTCCTTTACAGAGTTCTACTGAAACAGGTTTTAAATTGTATTTTGCTTTTTTGAAATACTCTCTCTTGTAGAAATGGGTCAGTAGCATGTTTTTTGTTTTTGTATCTCACCAATACAAAACCATTCCTATTTTGAGATTTGGACAAAAGATGTGTTATACATCCTCGTTTGAATAGGCCCACTAACAGGAAGCAAAGGTCATAAAAACAAAACAATACAGTTCAGTTCCTAGAAATAGAATATTAAAATCTGTCGAAGGAATGAAAGTTACTAATTTCTCCAGATAAAGGAGAAGTTTTCAATAGTTTAAGCTTTTCCTATAGTCAAACATACTGACCGTCGAAGATAATGAAAATGTTTTCATGGTATTCTCTAAAATGGTCGAGATACTGGTGACACTGACCGATCCCTCTCTCAAATATAATTTATTTAATTGTGTTTTAGTTTCACATATTCTGGTCACAGATACCCTGCTTTCAGTACACCAAACACCCTCCAATGACTATGTTTGAGGAAGCTGTTTGTTGTTTCACTAATATTCCTGTTTTTTAAGTCTCAGTGATTTGAATTGTTTGTGTGGTGGTGTGCTCTTCAGTAAAAAGTGATTGTTGCTTTTAGTTTCGCTTTATATAACATTGTGGGACAAAGTGAAAATGACAAGATAGTTTGAAAGGTTGAAGTAGTTGTGTAGTATCGTATATTTTAACGCAAATTATATATTTGGCCGGAAAAGATTTTTATTATATTTGTTCTGCTACATCAGTGAAATGTGACAAAACAGTTACGATGATTCTTGAAGGAAGATTTGGACGAAACAATTTCCAACTTAAAGAGGAAGTGTGACACTTACCACTAGGCCTACCCTATCAAACTGACTGGTGAAGAAAAATGCACTGAAATTCTGTAACAGATTATATTTATGCCTTAAAATTGTCACCAAAATCATCAAGTTTGATGAGGATGTTCCACCTTGCAAAAAATGAACTAAAAAAAAAACAACACTTTTGTGCATAGATCTTTTGATGCAGTTTTAAAATATCAATTTTCTTGTTGAAATTTCACTTCGTCACACAAGTTTGAGGTACGTGTGTGTTTCTGTTTTTCTCTGTCCATAACTAGACGTTGACAAGGATTCCGGTGGCGACAAGAAAAGTAACGATATCAATGGCAATACAAGCAGCCCTCCAGGTAGTGTCCAATACTGTAATATCTCATTAACCAACTACACAGATTAGCACACCGGTTCAAGATCACGTCATTTGTTTGAATTCCAGCCCTGATTTTAAACTTTAAAAGGTGAAAGTTGCCCTGACTTTAAGCAGGAAGGTTGGCCATTTCAAAGTGTTGCCTTTGTTACCAAGCTGGATAAAGTTGTACCCAGCTTCCAAAATGTAGGTCCCTTGCCTTGTGCTTTTTAAGATCTGGAGTTTGTTTATCGGCCTTGATCTCAAGTGAGAAACTTGAGAGTTGATCAGTGCTATCTTAGTACTGAAATGGGACAAACTAGCATCCCACAATTCCAATGTATTTCTAGGAAGACAAAGTAGTAGATTGGCTAGTTAGTGTCATTGGTTTAAATCTTGGCCATGATCTTGAGTAAGAGAAATGGAGGTAGCTTGCTGATGCTACCTTATTTTATAAAAAGTACCCAAGAGAGTCTTACAGCAGCCAGGTTCCAGATAATATCTGATTAAAATATAGAGCCAGTGTGAAAAACTGTCCATACCACTATTTTGGTATTTTTAAAGCTGGTTAAGATTTGCTTGGTCTGGAAATATTCAACACCCTGTTTATTTTTCATGCAAACTGCAATATATACCACAGCTTAGTGTTAAATTCTTAATTTACTCCATTAATTAGACTCAATGCATTGCAAAATGAGCAAAGTAACAGAAGCTATACAATTTTTGTCTCAGTAAAGTGGTAATAGATTTAGTGTAGTACATGCACTTTGCAGTAAACACATTAAATCCAGTCTCATAATACAGTGTAGTTTTGAATATTTATTGTATAAATTCAATAGAACCTAGGTGTGATGAATTTGTAAGAATGACATGCTTAAATTTATTGAAATCACCCTTTATTATAAAATTACTAATAGTACTATGATGATAAATTCATTGTGATCAACCTTTGTTATTCACTGTAAAATTATTAAAATAGACTATTTGTAATCAGTTTAATTCAACAATTCATGAAATAATTTCGTATGACATTTTGTTATAACCTCATTGATATGACCTTGACTTAAACAATTTTGCTCAATGAACTCAATGTTTGTATTTCAGGCCTCACTAGTCCCAGCCGTGCAGTATTCACAAAGGACGTTGATCAACTGAGGGGTCAGTTCATCAAGACTCAACTCATTAAGAGCTCTAAAGGATTTGGTTTCACTATTTTAGGTAAATTGTCTTCACTTTTATGACATAAAACAGGACTTAATAAATCCTGTTACTAGGGTCACCTCAGTCTGAGGTGATAACTGTTGTGTGCCAGTTTTTGGATATTTAAATGGTTTATAACTACAAAGCTTATGATTATATTGCATGTTTCTTTTTTCATATATTTAGGCCACAAGCAAGTTTGTGATGTCTCGTTTAATGCTCTGTGAATTTCTTGTTGGGACGCATCCAAAATCTTCAGCATTAATTAACCAGCCAATTTCTGATTGAGCCACCATTTATTATTATACTGGGCTATTAATGCCTGATGCTATTTGTGATTGGTTGAATTACAATTTTCATTGTATATTTCAGGAGGGAATGAACCTGATGAACAGTTCCTGCAGATCAAAAATGTTGTACAGGGCGGCACTGCTCACAAAGATGGGAAGCTGGCTGTAGGTGAGTCAAAGTTTTACTGTGTTTCTCAATAAGCCGGTGTTTCCATGGTTATGACCTATACTTTGAGTTTGTACAATTTTGAAGCAGTTGTTTCAGTTTATGCTCAGTGGAGTATGTTAATGCAGAGATTAAGAAGTATAAACTGCTATGAAAGTTTCAGATTGGGTTTGCAGACATCACTGAGTAAATGGGCCAGCATCTTCATTTTTCTTAAAAAGCGTGCTTTTATCTGCTCAACTCATTCAGTGCACAAAAATTATGAATGTGAAGAAGACTTTTAAAATGAACAAAATTAATCTGAAAGATTGAAATAAAAGGCTTAAAAATATCATATTAAATACCTTGCAATCTCTGTTTTTGTGTTTCAGTGTATTATTTACTTAAAAACATTTTGAAAATTTGACTAAAATAAAATAATTTTTTTCGAAGAAACTATATTTTATCTACCCTTTAAAGATTAACCTGGAGTTATCTCTCCTAAATTTTCAAGTGAAGCCACTATAAAACTATTGTCACCATAAGTGTATGAAATGATTTTCATCTCACTCTTTAGGGTTTCTCTCATCTAATGGAAACGTGTTATATAAATATAATGGATATCTTTTTTGTGGTTTTAATGGTTTGATCATTTGCCAACATGTGGCTGATATGTATGTCTATATTATAGTGTTACTAAATGTTCCCTGACCTATATAGAAGACAGTACTATACTGTCAAAAGCCTCATTGTATCTCATGCCAGTGAAGTGTTGACAGTCTATGGAACAATTTTAAACCTGACAGTTTTATACCTATTGGATAATTGGAAGCACCACCTCATAAACTTGGTGAAGTAAAGCTCTTCTTTCTGCTGACTACAAGATACCTTGTTTACCCAATTTCTGAGTTGTATTGATTGACACATGTGTACATGCAAATAAACATGGCTGCTTGTTGTATACAGGTATCTACCATATAGCCTTAAATGCACGATATCTCCTTATTTATGTACTTTTACCTTGCTGAGGTTAATTTGATCAGTAATTATTTAAGAAAAGTTTGAAATGTCAGTTTAATTATTTTCTTAGACCAACTGTAGAGGCATTACTTTGAAAAGCTCTGTAACTGATCAAATGAATGGGAATTTTGGCTTGGTTTTAATTCACTAAATGGGGGGAATGGTTTATGTGTGAACAGTTGTCTAAAGATTCTCTTCTCATTCTGGTGTGCATTATTTTATGTAAAACTTTCAGATTTTATCTTGTAGCAAAAGTTTAGTTTCAATGTTTTATGTAACAAAAAGTCAGTTCTCTTAAAAGCATTCAAAAAGATTATGTCCCTAGCTCCAGTAAATCTATTTTTTCCCCCCGCTTTATTCTCACTTTAAATATGTTTACCACACATAAATTCACCATGCTTTGTCGCCACAACTAAAGTTTCTGTACAATGTCATACAGACTAGTTTTGTATGTTTTGTATATTTAACCGTTTCACAATTTTTCAGGCTGTCTATATTTATCTTTGATGTGTCTATTTTACATGTGAATTCTGTCATTCCTTCATATCGCATGGTACAGGACAAAATCCCTATTATATCAAGCTCAATAGCCAGTGTTTACATTCTTGCAGAGATAATTGTATTTTGATAGAATTGTGATGGAGGTAATTTTCATGCAGACTACCTGTCCTTTAACTTTAGAGTAGGCAGTGTTGATGTGTATTATGCACGCCCTAAGACTGCATTTCAATGGCCTGTATTCACTCCAACGAACCTTTTTCACCTGTTCTGACCTTGTCACAAACATACCACAGATAATACATATCCACCTAATTGGCATTTAACTAGCTCTTTGAGGGTGTAATTTGGACATCTTTTGTTGAATGAAGACTAGGTCTCTTTTAAGTAAATTCTACTTTTTCACAGTTTGATGTTGATGAAGGTTACTGTAATCCATTAGACTGTATTTTGGATATTTACAGTTGACCCATGTTGAGTCGAAATCTCAGTGAGCAGAAAAATGTTTCTTCGTAACATGATTTCCAGATACTGTATTGAAATATTATCCATATTCCATAATTTCATTGAAAATAGACAGTCTGTTCTCCTGACATGTATGTTTACTTTAAAAGAGATTTCTGTTAAACCGAATTCTATCTAAAGGCATTCATCTGTATTTGAATAATAAAATAACTGGGGTCCAATGTAAGCAATAGGCTTGCAATAAAATAACTGGGGTCCAATGTAAGCAATAGGCTTGCAATGTCTGCTTCCACACATCAAATCATAGAGTATTTAAGGTACTTGGAGGCCTTAATCATGTAATGTTAAGAGATACTAACCAAAATCTTTCACCCTTTTCACCATCTATTATTATATCCCCAGACGAAAGTCGGGGATATATTGGATTCAGGTCCGTCGCGCCGCCGCCGTAGAAATTTCCTTGTGGACGCGATAACTCAAAAACAAATTAATATTTTTTTTTCAAACTTGGTACGCATGTTAAGGGTGCCCAAAGGAAGATCCCTATTTTAAGGTGACCTTAAACTCCCAGTAAAAAAGAACTTATGGCCACCTTAAGGTCAGAAATTGCACTTTTGGCCACTTAGAGCCCTGTAGGTCACAAACTATGATGCTCAGCTGGCTGAAATTTTACCTGACAACACATTAATATGTTCTTAGTACATGTGCCGAAAATCATGACTTTAAGTTGAGGAGAAAATTGTGTTTGAGGCCCATAAATACCCCCACTTAAGGGATTTTTTGCTATACTTTACACATATTTTGCCCTATAATTTGGAAGTGATAATTCTGATGAGTCTCAAACTGCGCTAGGTATAACTTTGATATGTAATCCTTGTCTGTAGAAAATTTTAGGGCTGTAGGTTTACCCAAAGGGGTCGACTTAAGGTCTCAAAAGTGCCCACAGAGACCCAATTTATGCACTTTTTGCCACTTTCAAGCACTGTAGCTTTCAAACTATGTCTCTCATCTAAGTTAAATATCATCTGGGAATATATCTATGTGTTTTCTTATATGTGCCCCAACATTTAGGCCTTTAATAGACAGTTAACCTGTGTATCAGGACCATAAACACCCACCCGAGTGACCCTTATAAGACATTTTTCACATCTTTTTCCCTGTAACTTGGAAATGGTAAGTCTGAGAAGTTTCAAACTGTATTAGATTTATATTCTGTGTGTAATCTTAGTATGTAACAGATTTTAAGTCTGAAGCTTTAATTTTGAAGGTCAAATTGAGGTCTCTAAAAGGCTCCCAAAGACCCAATATTTGGACTTTTTGCTACTTTTAAGCCCTGTGACTGTCAAAACTATGTGACTGATAGAGCTCAAATCCTATCTGAGAAGATATTAGTATGTTATTTTTATATGTGCCAAAAATTAAGGCTTTAAGAAGACATTTAACCTGTGTATGAGGACCATAAATCCCCACCCGAGTGACCATTTTTAGACATTTTTCACATATTTTTCCCTGTAACTTGGAAATGGTAAGTCTAAGAAGTTTCAAACTGTATTAGATGCATATTCTATGTGTAATCTTAGTATGTGACAAATTTTAAGTCTGAAGCTTTAATTTGAAGGCTACATTTAGGTCTCTAGAAGGCCCCATAAAGACCCAGTATTTGGACTTTTTGCCAATTTTAAGGCCTGTGACTGTTAAACTATGTGACTGATAGAGCTGAAATCTCATCTGGGAATACATTATTATGTTCTTTTTACATGTGCCAAAAATCAAGGCTTCAAGTAGACATTTAACCTGTGTACGAGGACCTTAAACACCCACCTGAGTGACCCTTTTAAGACATTTTTCACATATTTTTCTCTGTAACTTGGAAATGGTAAGTCTGAGAAGTTTCAAACTTTATTAGATACATATTCTATGTGTAATCTTAGTATGTAACAAATTTTAAGTCTGAAGCTTTAATTTGAAAGCCACATCGAGATCTCTAAAAGGCCCACAATGACCCAATATTTGGACTTTTTACCACCTTTAAGCCCTGTAACTGTTAAACTATGTGATTGATGGAGCTGAAATCCCATCTGGGAATGCATTATTATGTCCTTTTTTACATATGCCGAAAATCAAGGTTTTTAGTAGACATTTAACCTGTGTATGAGGGCCATAGACACTCGCCCAAGTGCCTTTTTTGACATTTTTTCCGTATTTTGCCCTGTTATTTGGAAATGCTTAGTGTGACAAGTCTTAAACTGTATTATATATCATTTTTGTTTGTTATGTATGTCCCCCAAAAAGTTTCAGATCTGTAGTTTAATTGCTAAGGTCTCTTTAACAATTGTAAAATGCCCACAGAAACCCAATTTATGGATATTATGCCACTTTAAAGCCCAGTAACTGTCAAACGATGTGGGTTATAGAGCTGAAATCTTTGAATTTTTAAAAAGAAATGCCTGTCTATTTAAATTTTGAATATTAATAATGTTATGGCTATCTTAGTCTTTTAAGAACTTATTTTTGTGTGTTATACCTCTGCTTGCTGAGTTTTTCACTTTTTAAAATGAAACTGGTTAAACATATTCAAGTAGACAAAATGGACACTTTAAGTGAGCTTTAAGTCCCAATATTAATGAAATTATATCCTTATGTAGTAAAACTAGGGGATTTTTAACCCTCAACTAGCCCAGTTTTATTCAACTTGCCTCAGTTAATTTTGGCACAGCTCCTACAGTTATGAACTCATTTCAGTTGATAATCACATACTTAAAATTCTCAATTCTTTTTGTATTTGAGTACCCCTTTTATATAGATTGTTTGTTTACCATTTATGCTCAACCCACATCCCCCACCCGGATTCCCCCCACCCACCTCTGGGACCTCCAGCTATATTGAGTGACACTAAATAAACAAAGGTATTTAATGATATCCGATGAGAAACAAAGAACTCAATGGGGTTGCAGATCTTGTGTAATAGTGAGAGAGGTGTGGAGAAGGGGAGAGGGGTGGGGGTGGGAGGTGGTGGGCTTCATTACATATAACACAAAGGGGAGTCAGAACTGAGATTGTGTCACATATTTAGGTTGCATATATATGGACCACATATATAGGTATAGAGGAAATGAATAACTGAAAACAATTTGCAAATTCTAAAAATAATATAATAAAATAATAATATAAATAATTAAGCGTCCCGCAAGGGACGCTTGTTTGTGTATGGGAGAGCTTCTGGCTCCGCCGGCTCCGGCGGCTCCGGCGGCTCCGCCGGCTCCGCCGGCTCCGCCGGCTCCGCATTTTGTTTTCCTTATAACTCTGTAACCGTTAGGCGGATTCTTTTCAAATTTGGCAGGTTTAGGCAGTAGCCTTGGGGAATTTTTTTGAATATGCTGCAGTGACATTTCAACCAATCAGAGAGGTCACATGACCAAAAATGTCTTTTTTCGATGGGGAAGCTTGTCCGGATGATAACTTGAAAGGAATTTTATCAATTCACCTGAAACTTGGCAAATACATTCATTCTATTAAAATCTGGAAATCATTAGATTTTGGCATTGATTGGTCAAGAAATGGCCGAGTAATTAATGATTAATTAATCATTACGAATTTTCCAAATAAGGAAAACACAAAAATGCTTATATCTCGAAAACCGTGCTAGATAGAGCGATTTCGACGAAATTTTTGACCCGCAGGGTATCTCTGCGGAGTAGTTTTCCCAATTTTCAAAAAATTTTTGTCTCGCCCAAAATGGCGGCCATTTTGAATTTTCGAAATTTTCGCAAAAATTGCAAAACACAAAAATGCTTATATCTCAAAAACCGTGCTAGATAGAGCAATTTCGACAAAATTTTTGACCCGCAGGATATCTCTGCAGAGTACTTTTCCCAATTTTCAAAAAATTTTTGTCTCGCCAAAAATGGCGGCCATTTTGAATTTTCGAAATTTTCGCAAAAATTGCAAAACATAAAAATGCTTATATCTCGAAAACCCTGCTAGATAGAGCGATTTCGACGAAATTTTTGACCCACAGGGTATCTCTGCAGAGTAGCCATGCCAATTTTCAAAAAAATTTTGTCTCGCCAAAAATGGTGGCCATTTTGAATTTTCGAATTTTTCGCAAAAATTGCAAAACATAAAAATGCTTATATCTCAAAAACCCTGCTAGATAGAGCGATTTCGAGGAAATTTTTGACCCGTAGGGTATCTCTGCAGAGTAGCCATGCCAATTTTCAAACAAAAAATTTCTCGCAAAAAATGGCGGCCATTTTGAATTTTCGAATTTTTCGCAAAATTGCAAAACACAAAAATGCTTATATCTCGAAAACCGTGCTAGATAGAGCGATTTCGACGAAATTTTTGACCCACTGGGTATCTCTGCAGAGTAGCCATGCCAATTTTCAAAAAAAAATTGTCTTGCCAAAAATGGCGGCCGTTTTGAATTTTCGAATTTTTGCGCAAAAATTGCAAAACACAAAAATGCTAATATTTCGAAAACCGTGCTACATAGAGCGATTTCGACGAAATTTTTGATCTTCAGGGTATCTCTGCAGAGCAGCTATCCCAAAGAGCTTTCACTTGGTGAAGTTTCAGACCCATAGCTAATTGCTCACCTACTCAAAAAGAGTAAATGCGAATTACCTCTAAAAGTATTGCAGATGGCCAATTTTTCTCAAATAACTCATTCACCTACTTTTGGAAGAGCTTTCACATGGTGAAGTTTCAGATCCATAGCCAATTACTCACCTACTCAAAATGAGTAAATGCGAATTATCTCTAAAAGTATTGCAGATAGCCAATTTTTCTCAAATAACTCATTCACCTACTTTTGGGAGAGCTTTCACATGGTGAAGTTTCAGACCCATAGCTAATTATTTACCTACTCAAAATGAGTAAATGCTAATTATCTGTAAAAGTATTGCGGATACCCAATTTTTATCAAATAACTCATTCATCTACTTATGGGAGAGCTTTCACATGGTGAAGTTTCAGACCCATAGCTAATTACTCACCTACTCAAAATGAGTAAATGCGAATTATCTCTAAAAGTATTGCAGATAGCCAATTTTTCTCAAATAACTCATTCACCTACTTTTGGGAGAGCTTTCACTTGGTGAAGTTTCAGACCCATAGCTAATTACTCACCTACTCAAAATGAGTAAATGCGAATTATCTCTAAAAGTATTGCAGATAGCCAATTTTTCTCAAATAACTCATTCACCTACTTTTGGGAGAGCTTTCACTTGGTGAAGTTTCAGACCCATAGCTAATTACTCACCTACTCAAAATGAGTAAATGCGAATTATCTCTAAAAGTATTGCAGATAGCCAATTTTTGTCAAATTAATCATTCACCTACTTTTGGGAGAGCTTTCACTTGGTGAAGTTTCAGACCCATAGCTAATTACTCACCTACTCAAAATGAGTAAATGCGAATTATCTCTAAAAGTATTGCAGATAGCCAATTTTTCTCAAATAACTCATTCACCTACTTTTGGGAGAGCTTTCACTTGGTGAAGTTTCAGACCCATAGCTAATTACTCACCTACTCAAAATGAGTAAATGCGAATTATCTCTAAAAGTATTGCAGATAGCCAATTTTTCTCAAATAACTCATTCACCTACTTTTGGGAGAGCTTTCACTTGGTGAAGTTTCAGACCCATAGCTAATTACTCACCTACTCAAAATGAGTAAATGCGAATTATCTCTAAAAGTATTGCAGATAGCCAATTTTTGTCAAATTAATCATTCACCTACTTTTGGGAGAGCTTTCACTTGGTGAAGTTTCAGACCCATAGCTAATTACTCACCTACTCAAAATGAGTAAATGCGAATTATCTCTAAAAGTATTGCAGATAGCCAATTTTTCTCAAATAACTCATTCACCTACTTTTGGGAGAGCTTTCACTTGGTGAAGTTTCAGACCCATAGCTAATTACTCACCTACTCAAAATGAGTAAATGCGAATTATCTCTAAAAGTATTGCAGATAGCCAATTTTTCTCAAATAACTCATTCACCTACTTTTGGCAGAGCTTTCACTTGGTGAAGTTTCAGACCCATAGCTAATTACTCACCTACTGAAAATGAGTAAATGTGAATTATCTCTAAAAGTATTGCAGATAGCCAATTTTTCTCAAATAACTCATTCATCTACTTTTGGGAGAGCTTTCACTTGGTGAAGTTTCAGACCCATAGCTAATTACTCACCTACTCAAAATGAGTAAATGCGATTTATCTCTAAAAGTATTGCAGATAGCCAATTTTTCTCAAATAACTCATTCACCTACTTTTGGGAGAGCTTTCACTTGGTGAAGTTTCAGACCCATAGCTAATTACTCACCTACTGAAAATGAGTAAATGCGAATTATCTCTAAAAGTATTGCAGATAGCCAATTTTTCTCAAATAACTCATTCACCTACTTTTGGGAGAGCTTTCACTCTGTGAAGTTTCAGACCCATAGCTAATTACTCACCTACTCAAAATGAGTAAATGCGAATTATCTCTAAAAGTATTGCAGATAGCCAATTTTTCTCAAATAACTCATTCACCTACTTTTGGCAGAGCTTTCACTTGGTGAAGTTTCAGACCCATAGCTAATTACTCACCTACTGAAAATGAGTAAATGTGAATTATCTCTAAAAGTATTGCAGATAGCCAATTTTTCTCAAATAACTCATTCACCTACTTTTGGGAGAGCTTTCACTTGGTGAAGTTTCAGGCCCATAGCTAATTACTCACCTACTCAAAATGAGTAAATGCGAATTATCTCTAAAAGTATTGCAGATAGCCAATTTTTCTCAAATAACTCATTCACCTACTTTTGGGAGAGCTTTCACTCTGTGAAGTTTCAGACCCATAGCTAATTTACTCACCTACTCAAAATGAGTAAATGCGAATTATCTCTAAAAGTATTGCAGATAGCCAGTTTTTCTCAAATTAATCATTCACCTACTTTTGGGAGAGCTTTCACTTGGTGAAGTTTCAGACCCATAGCTAATTACTCACCTACTCAAAATGAGTAAATGCGAATTATCTGTAAAGTATTGCAGATAGCCAATTTTTCTCAAATAACTCATTCACCTACTTTTGGGAGAGCTTTCACTTGGTGAAGTTTCAGACCCATAGCTAATTACTCACCTACTCAAAATGAGTGAATGCGAATTATCTCTAAAAGTATTGCAGATAGCCAATTTTTCTCAAATTAATCATTCACCTACTTTTGGGAGAGCTTTCACTTGGTGAAGTTTCAGACCCATAGCTAATTACTCGTCTACTCAAAATGAGTAAATGCGAATTATCTCTAAAAGTATTGCAGATAGCCAATTTTTCTCAAATAACTCATTCACCTACTTTTAGGAGAGCTTTCACTTGGTGAAGTTTCAGACCCATAGCAAATTACTCACCTACTCAAAATGAGTAAATGCGAATTATCTCTAAAAGTATTGCAGATAGCCAATTTTTCTCAAATAACTCATTCACCTACTTTTGGCAGAGCTTTCACTTGGTGAAGTTTCAGACCCATAGCTAATTATTCACCTACTCAAAATAAGTAAATGTGAATTATCTCTAAAAGTATTGCAGATAGCCAATTTTTCTCAAATAACTCATTCACCTACTTTTGGGAGAGCTTTCACTCTGTGAAGTTTCAGACCCATAGCTATTTATTCACCTACTCAAAATGAGTAAATGCTAATTATCTGTAAAAGTATTGCGGATACCCAATTTTTATCAAATACTCATTCATCTACTTGTGGGAGAGCTTTCACATGGTGAAGTTTCAGACCCATAGCTAATTACTCACCTACTCAAAATGAGTAAATGCGAATTATCTCTAAAAGTATTGCAGATAGCCAATTTTTCTCAAATAACTCATTCACCTACTTTTGGGAGAGCTTTCACTTGGTGAAGTTTCACACCCATAGATAATTATTCACCTACTCAAAATGAGTAAATGTGAATTATCTCTTAATAGTATTGCAGATAGCCAATTTTTCTCAAATAACTCATTCACCTACTTTTGGAAGACCTTTCACACACGAAAATGAAAAATTGTGAATATCTCGGAAAAGCTATTTCTTCTGCTTTAATGCTCGGCGGGAGATACACACCACGGCAGTGGTCTTGACAAAAATTTTTGTCTCCCCAAAAATGGTGGCCATTTTGAATTTTCAAAGTTTTTGCAAAACACAAAAATGCTTATATCTCGAAAACCGTGCTATATGGAGTGAACTCAACAAAATTTTGGACCTGCTGGGTATCTCTGCAGAGTAGCCATGCCAATTTTTAAAATATTTTTGTCTCGCCAAATATAGCGGACATTTTTAATTTTTTTATTTTTTGCAAAACACAAAAATGCTTATATCTTGAAAACCGTGCTAGATAGAGCAGACTGCGCTGACTTTGGTTGCCACAACAGTATAAGGCTAGAAACGAAGCATTTTCTTAATACTTTAGCACTCACCTTTATATCCTTTTTGGGACGCTTTGTTTTTGCTATGCAAAAACATTATCTTTTTTTTTTGCGAGCGATCCTCTAGTTTTTTTTTAAATAATATTTTATTTGTGAACAAATATAGAAACAGATATGCGCTTTTGTGATTATGAATTTTAGAATGGACATTGAATCATCAATCATTTAAATACTTTGAAGGAAGATTGAAAAATATGATGAGTTGAGTTAAAAATAATATTTTATTTGTCAACAAATATAGAAACAGATATGCTCTTTTGGGATTATTATTTTAGAATGGACATTCAATCATCAATCATTTAAATACTTTGAAAATAGGTTTAGAGTTATCATTGCAGGAAGATTGAAAATATAATTTCAGTTATGTATTCGGCGTCTGGGGATACACCATCTTCCTTGGGGAGATATAAACAGAGTAGATTGATGTGCTGAAGTTCATATAATAATGGGTAATTATGTTTTAAAAAATTTCCGATCAAAACCTGTGGCGTGAGTGATGACCTGTCTGGGGATATGTTGGCGCCGAGTTGGCCCAATCTAGTTTTACCTGTTTTAACGGTTGATGTTTTGGTGTATGTCTAAGGTCAGTGTATTTTGATTATTTTACCTGTTATTACAGTTGATGTTTTGGTGTATCTAAGGTCAGTGTATTTTGACTATTGTTTTACCTGTTTTACAGGTGATGTTTTGGTGTATGTTCGAGGTCAGTGCGTTTTGGGTTTCTCTCACAATGACGTAGTACGACTGTTCCAGTCCATCAGCATTGGTGAAAAGGTCACAATAGAAGTCTGCCGCGGTTACCCACTGCCTCATGATCATGACACTGAGATTGTTACCACGGTTGCAGTCACATCACCACAGGATACACGGATCAAAAACTCTCCTCCGGCTTATCCCACGGTTAGCAGGAAGTCTCAAAAAGTCCTAAATAATCCAGATCCAACCTCATTACTGCCAAGTGCCACCAGACCAGAGGTGCTACGAGTGAACATTGCCAAGGGAGCCATGGGCTTCGGGTTTACGATTGCTGACTCAACGTACGGGCAAAGGGTGCGACAAATTCTGGACAGTGACAGATGCAAGACACTAAAACAGGGTGATATACTGGTGGAGATAAACCACAAGAATGTGAAGGACATGCCACATGCAGAGGTGGTCAGGGTGTTAAAGGAGTGTCCACAGGGGGAGGAGATAGTGATATGTGTACAGAGAGGTGGCATGCTACTGCCTAGTAAAGGGAGGAAACCACCAGCCAAAAGTGTGAGTATCATACTCACATAATCACTATATTCTTCCCATAATACAATGTTCTTTTCAATGGACAAAATTTGTGGTGAAATTATACTAAGTAGTTCTACATCAGGTATTTTAAGGTCCTCTGAGGTATGTAGCTCTGCTATATATGCTTTTGTGTTAGAATCTCGTCTATGGCAACATGTAGGAAATAGTAATGGTCTGTATGACACAGGTTTGAACAAGATGCACTCAGAGAGAGCAAACCACTCGACTGGATGTGAACCAACTCGCGAGTGTTGTAAAGCATTCACGCCCATCTATTATTGTTTAAATTTTAACTGTATAGGAAGACAGTGACCGAAATGCTTTGGCACTAAATGTTTGTGAAAGCCATTTTCATTTGTGATCTCCTCTGAGCTATATTGCTGTATATGTAGGTCACATGGTTTCCGAAATTTTAATGAAGACAGTACTCAATACTACTCATACTATACATATCCTTTGACAAATATCCCCACAAAGAAATAATGAATGAAATGACCGAATTAGGTCATGTCGTACTACACATTGCTGACGTTACAAGAGAGTCCATTCTGATAGAACAAAAATTTGTGAGGATGAAATCCTGTCATGATATTGATTTTTCACGTTAGTGACAAAGAGAAGCAGATTTCACTGTATATACCCAATTAAAAATAAGAAAAACTCTCTGGCGACTAGGGGTGAGTCGGTAGTGGCGGTATACTGGTATCGAGACATATTTACTGAAATAACGACAACTTGTAACAACCAGAATCTCGAATGTCAGCTAATGTAATTGTTAGGAAACATAAAATATAAAATGCCAGACCTGAATCTGAAGAAATTATAAATTATTACCTTATATTTCACAAGATTTTTATGCTTTTATTGCGATTTCTTTGAGAAAAACTGCCATGTTTTGGATTACAGAAAATCACTTCCTGTTTGTAGGTGTATTCGTTTGGGGAAATGCTGAAACTCAAACTTTTTCGGTATCCTGGAATCGGAACGGTTTTGTATTGGCGGAATCCCGGACTAGAAAATCTGGTACCGTCACACCCCTACTGCTGACTTTAATCCAAACAAGGCCACTGCCGCAGCGGTTATCTCCCGCCTTAGATTCAGTAATAATGGAGAACCAAAGGAGTTAAACGAAGGGGTCAAAGGTAAAAGTCAGCAATTGGAAAAAGAGTCTCAGGCCTTGACTTCCTTTAAGTAGTTTTCACATTTGGAACCCCTATAGTAGCAATGATAAGGGAGATATAAGGGCTTTTTAATAGGATAATCCCATTTAACATGTGACATGATGACCATTTTGTTTTCAAAACTAGGCCAAATTACTATTAGACTAACTTTCCTAGCCATATATATTTTGCACAAATTTGATGAACCTAGCTACAATATTTCAAGTTTTAGAGCATCTTAATGATTTTTAAATAATTGGCTATGGCGGTCATTTTGTTTTTCAAAATAAGGCCAAAATTTTTCTCAGGCAAAATATTTGAAGGCCAGGACTTTTGATGGTCTGGCTTTATATTCTGAAGCCATAGCACCAATAATAAGGGAGAAATAAGGACATTTTAGTGTGATGACCCCATTTAACCTTGAAGCAGGGGTCAAAGGTGAAATTCAACACCTGGGAAAGATTCCCAGGCCATGACTTCCTACAAGTTGTTTTCACATTCCGTACCTCTAGGAGCAATATTAGGGGAGATATAAGGCCTTTTTAATAGGACAACCCCATTTGACATTAAACATGTGATATGGCGGCCATTTTGTTTTTTGAACTAGGCTAAAATTACTATCAGGCTAGCTTTTTCTAGCCATATAGCTTTTGTTCAAATTTGGCGAAGCTAGCTGGAATTTTTCAAGATTTAGAGCACCTTTTGGCCATTTTGTTTTTCAAAATGAGGCTAAAATTTTGCAGAGAAAGGTTTTCATAGGTATAAATATTCCCTGCAAATTTGTTGAGGATATCTTTATAAATGAATGAGATATTAAGGTTTATGCAAAAACGTGACGAACAGACGGGCGCATGCACGCACAGACGGACGCACGTACGGAGGGCATTTTATAATCTCCCGACCATGGCCTTCGGCCGCAAGCAGGAGATAATAACACCGTCTGTACCCCAGGAAATATCTGCCCACCAAATTCGAGCGTGATTGATGTTATAGTTTTTGAGTTATAAGGGCAAAAGGGTGTACATGTACATATAGAATGACAGAAAGATGGAGAAAACTGATCACAATCACCCTCTTGTGGAGTGTTAATGAGGCATCCACAGATAAAACCTTTCTAGTGCACTCCTCCCATTAACTAGGGGTCAGTACAAGATCCTCTGAACATCTCTTTTTCTAATGTACGTTTGGAGTTAATCTGGAAACTAATGTTTCAAATAAAAGCATTTTCTGGTCCCATGAGCTTTGGATCAAACTTAGTTCAGCTGTGTTTTAAAATATGAAATGGTGCCGGACTTTCTGCACCAGGCAGTAATTTTCATGCCATGTTTGCTGAGAGATAAATTAGCCCAATCAATGCATTTAGCATATGGCAAGTATGGTATTTGTCTGTTTGATACCCCACAAATGTAGGGTATCACTGCTCAATGCTCAGAATATTTTCTGTATAAACTTGTGCATTGGATGTGAATACATGTGCATCTCATACCCAGGTAAAAGTGAGTAGAGAATTAAATGTGTGATTAATTTTGGTGTAAATATATTATAAGATAATAATATTATATACAAACATTGCAGAGAAATATACTGCTGTTACCCTCCAAGATGATGAATATTTAGATAGGAAATATGGCTGGACATATTAATTGACACGGTATTGCACTGATGACACTTCATATCCCTCAGTTGCGGTTTTATTAAGTCTGGTTAACTGTACCACAGAACTGATAATAAAACAATAAAAAACTAAAAGTAGTAACTAATCATGACTACTGCCTGTAATAAAAACCAGACAAGTCCTGATGAAAGGTAAAGTTATATGACTAATTGAGGCATTGTTTATTTGATTCACAGCCCCAGCAGATAGATGATCAGGGTAAAGGGCGTTCATCAGACTCAGGTGTACCACGGTCTACTTTTTTCTCAACAGGTAACACATTAGACTTTGATACAGTTAAAAGACTGGGAAACCGGTAGCAGATTTTGTTCCCTGTTGAAATTCTTTGATTAATAATGAAAATTGAAATGGTGATATTACAATTAAGTGACCTAAACAAATCTAGTATTAAATGCAGAGTATTTTTACTATATTATACCCAGTCCCACTTCTAAACTCAGAAGGCTGCTAAACTGATAGTGCCAGAGAATGATTTGAAAATTGACAAATATGTAAGTTAAAATACAACTACTGCCATGTTTTATGCATTCACATAAAACCGGAAGTACCATATACATTTTATAGATAATGGCCCACTTCCTGTATGAGATAAATGCACCAGAAGTCACAGGAAATAGGAAAATGAGTGAATTTTTCAGATTATGGACATACATCTTCAATTTACTTCACATATTTATCATTTTTATTGCATTTTTGGAATCTGAAGCTTAAGATTTTTGGTAGTTTTATAAATTCAACGGTTATTTGGTGTCAATACATGTTGGTATTCAGGATACAAATATATGACTTGCCAAGGTTTTATACATTTTCCATATTTTCAACTTGCAGACACAACTGTTAACCAGCTAGTATCTGTTCATGCCCTCTTACTTGTTATTTTCTTTTCAAGAACAAAATTTTAATGTTTTTTTATATTGGGGCTTTGAATTAATGGAAAAAAGGGCTGGTTATGCATATTTTGAGAATCAACCCAGATCCAGGCACTCGAGTTTTAGTGTGAGCTGATTGGAAGTACCAGTGAAGCAGATGTATCTGTGTGAACTAATGAGTGCAAAATGAAATTTCATATATCAATAAAAATAAGAAAACTTACACATAAAACTATTATTTGGGAGACAATTCTAGGTGAATATTGACCTGCAGCAATTTTATATGTAGAAATAAACATTATTCTGTTTGATTTAGGAGTAGAGTAAGAAATCTAAAATTCGCCACATATCTGAAATTCGCCACATGTGAAAATACTAATAAAATAAATGAATTATGGTGAGATTTGTTGAATGTATAGTAAATTTAGGCTTTTTGAACTGAAAATACTAATTTTTAGACAAAAACATCATTGTCTTCATTAAATTAACTAAGGTTTTAGAGGTGGCGAATTTTAGATTCCTGGCGAATTTTAGATTTCTTACTCTACATGGTGGGCCAGGTTGTACAATGTTTCTCATTACAGTTAACATGTTTTTACATAAATGGGTGCCCATACACATGATTTTCACTTTAGTGTATCTCTTGGTTTTTATGGTTGTCAAAGATTATGTTAAAACCAATAGAGGACATGCATCTATTTCACATAAAGTAGAACCTCCAATATTCAAACAGTTTGAGAGAGTAAGATGGTTTGGATAGTAGAAGGTTCATAAATTGAAGAGGTATTTCAGCATAAAATATTAGGAAATTATAAACTTGGATAAGAGTTCATAAAATTGAATGTTTGGATAATAGAGGCTCCACTGCATTTGATTTACCATATTGTGTCGGTCATATCACAATGGTTAGCTCTAAGAGTGAGAGAAAGCAGTGTATATCAATTAGCAAAAATTCTGCACTGTAAATCACTAAGTTTCCAACTCAAAGCCAGAACTTAAATCTGAACCTGTAACTTCAGAGGTGGGAGGGGAGTGTGTTGCCACTGCACTGTGTAGCCACCACAGCAGAATAATATAATCCTATAGAAACACTGATGGGCTATAATGTCCTCATGCTTACCAAGTTTGCCAAATATCTAGTGTTGGTATTGTTTATCAAATTTCAGTGTCAATTAACAATGGTTCTGAGTTTTAATGTCCATATTGAAACCCTGATTTTCAATATCTTTTCCAAGAAATTAGAAAGTAATTCAACAAATTTTAGAAATAAGTAACTACTGAACATTAAAATTCTTCAGTTATAGCATACATGATTTATCATGACATATTCAGATATTTTTGCAGTGCTTCTGGAAATGTTACTCAGACCATATTCTGGTATATCAAGCATGAGTTAAGTTATAGATTTTACAAGAAGAAACCTTATTTTCATATTGATCAATATAGAATGACAAATTGAAGTTTAATCTTGATATTGAAGTTTACTTCAATACCAACACTACAAAATGACCACTTGGATCTTGTGTGATGTGGTTTTATGGGTTAGAACTAGGGGTGCGACCGAGCAGTCGACACTCGACGAGCGAGGGAAATTTCATGAAAATTCGATCCCAATTCTCAGGGTCGAGTGCTCGTGTATATATAACAACCTATAGAACCGGTTACGTTTTTTAATTAATAAAACATAAATAACACGCCTTACTTACATTAAATCGCATAATCCACCATTTTTAACATAATATCATTGATATTATATGTTGACAATAACTAATTCAAGCGATTCAAAGCTTTTATCTTTACATTTTTTTCGTTTACGGGAGCCGCCATATTGGATGTCGTTTCCTGTTGAGGTGGATACTAAACTTCTCGAGGGCTCGATGTCAAGTCGAGTTTTTATCTGCGAGCAATCGACCCGAATTATTTGTACTCGTCACACCCCTAGTTAGATCCCAGATCATAACAACATGCGGGAAATGCAAGAGGTCTGTCCCAATATGACTAGCTGGTAGTATGAGTGTAAACACAAACCATGACCTTTGACACGTACATACAAACTATGGTGTCGTACTACAGAAGAGATGGAGGGAGGAAGTTTAGATGAAGGGTTTAACAATCGAGATGGTTCAAGACTAAACGAGAGCCAAGACAGTGCCAATATCAGGCCCGAGGTGAACGAAAAGCCCCCAGGTACTGGCGGTCATGTGACCTGTATTTGTACTGTTTAACGCCCCACCCCTTTTAACACAGTTAACAGTTAGCCCTGTTACAACTGTGTGGTGTGTTAGCTTAATGTGCTGTTACCCACTGACATTTTCTTTAAATAATGAATTAATGCTTTTGGATTTATCAGGCTGTTACTTATACAATTGTCTTAGTACCTGCTTTGTGACCTACAACTAATATACTAGTGTTCTAGTCAGTAATCTGTACTAATATACATAATATACATTGTAGATATATTTTGTGGAGATTAGTTACTATAAAGAAGACAAAATTAACATATATATTTTGAATTGATACGGTTTGCAGATTTGTATTCTTAACTTAATACTTCAAATTTGCTTGCATTAAGATCAGTGAGGGAAAATTAATAAAAAAATTAAGCTTACAAGAATGTGAATAAATGCGGGGAGGTGGGTGAGGGGGGAATGTTTAAATAGAAAAATAAAAACTTCTGTATTTGACACTATTTATCTTTAAAAGTCATGTACAACCGGACCATAAAAGAAGTTGTTCTATTTTTTATATAACTGCACCCAATAAACCCCTGTATTATGACATTCCAAGCAGTTTTTTAAAGAAACACAGACAGGGAATAAACGGGTGAAGGTATTCAAAGGGGAGGAATACCATAGCTGTACTTAAGTAACTATTTAATGTGACCTGTATTGTGCTGTTTTTGCATTTTATGTTAACATTCCAAAGCCAATTGACCAGAAATACAAGATTCTAGTCTCAAATCTTGTCCAGCCAGAAATGCACTTTTATAGAAATGGAGGATTGATAGAGAAAATGTGACCATGTACTGGAATTCTTTAGGAAGATAAAATAACAGCCATTAATTGAGCTCTTCATTTTGAACTTTATAAGAGTTTTTCATTTGATCTTTCTTCAATAATGTGTAATTTTGGGATTAGGGAGTTATTTTGGTGTAAAATGTTAAATAATAACTTTAATATGTAGCATTACTTATTTTATAAGTAAGACAGATTATATGGTGTTTGTCCATTTAGGCTATTTTAAGTAAATTGATTAATATAATAAAAATAAATAATTTTTATTAGTGTTGTTAACGGTTTTCCGGTATGCGGTATTTCGTTTCGTTTTGGTGAAAAAAACGAAATCCGCAAAGAATATTTGGGAACCGGCTATTGAAGAAGTTATTAAGCGTCCCGCAAGGGACGCTTGTTTGTGTATGGGAGAGCTTCCGGCTCCGCCGGCTCCGCCGGCTCCTGCGGCTCCGCATTTTGTTTTCCTTATAACTCTGTAACCGTTAGGCGGATTCTTTTCAAATTTGGCAGGTTTAGGCAGTAGCCTTGGGGAATTTTTTTGAATATGCTGCAGTGACATTTCAACCAATCAGAGAGGTCACATGACCAAAAATGTCTTTTTTCGATGGGGAAGCTTGTCCGGATGATAACTTGAAAGGAATTTTATCAATTCACCTGAAACTTGGCAAATACATTCATTCTGTTAAAATCTGGAAATCATTAGATTTTGGCATTGATTGGTCAAGAAATGGCCGAGTAATTAATGATTAATTAATCATTACGAATTTTCCAAATAAGGAAAACACAAAAATGCTTATATCTCGAAAACCGTGCTAGATAGAGCGATTTCGACGAAATTTTTGACCCACAGGGTATCTCTGCGGAGTAGTTATCCCAATTTTCAAAAAATTTTTGTCTCGCGCAAAATGGCGGCCATTTTGAATTTTCGAAATTTTCACAAAAATTGCAAAACACAAAAATGCTTATATCTCAAAAACCGTGCTAGATAGAGCAATTTCGACAAAATTTTTGAGCCGCAGGATATCTCTACGGAGTACTTTTCCCAATTTTCAAAAAAATTTTGTCTCGCCAAAAATGGCGGCCATTTTGAATTTTCGAAATTTTCGCAAAAATTGCAAAACACAAAAATGCTTATATCTCGAAAACCGTGCTAGATAGAGCGATTTCGACGAAATTTTTGACCCACAGGGTATCTCTGCAGAGTAGTTATCCCAATTTTGAAAAAATTTTTCTCTCGCCAAAAATGGCGGCCATTTTGAATTTTCGAATTTTTCGCAAAAATTGCAAAACATAAAAATGCTTATATCTCGAAAACCGTGCTAGATAGAGCGATTTTGACGAAATTTTTGACCCATAGGGTATATCTGCAGAGTAGCCATGCCAATTTTCAAAAAAATTTTATCTCGCCAAAAATGGCGGCCATTTTGAATTTTCGAATTTTTCGCAAAAATTGCAAAACATAAAAATGCTTATATCTCAAAAACCCTGCTAGATAGAGCGATTTCGACAAAATTTTTGACCCACAGGGTATCTCTGCAGAGTAGCCATGCCAATTTTCAAACAAAAAATTTCTCGCCAAAAATGGCGGCCATTTTGAATTTTCGAATTTTTCGCAAAATTGCAAAACACAAAAATGCTTATATCTCGAAAACCGTGCTAGATAGAGCGATTTCGACGAAATTTTTGACCCACTGGGTATCTCTGCAGAGTAGCCATGCCAATTTTCAAAAAAAATTTGTCTTGCCAAAAATGGCGGCCATTTTGAATTTTCGAATTTTTGCGCAAAAATTGCAAAACACAAAAATGCTAATATTTCGAAAACCGTGCTACATAGAGCGATTTCGACGAAATTTTTTATCTTCAGGGTATCTCTGCAGAGCGGCTATCCCAAAGAGCTTTCACTTGGTGAAGTTTCAGACCCATAGCTAATTGCTCACCTACTCAAAAAGAGTAAATGCGAATTACCTCTAAAAGTATTGCAGATGGCCAATTTTTCTCAAATAACTCATTCACCTACTTTTGGAAGAGCTTTCACATGGTGAAGTTTCAGACCCATAGCCAATTACTCACCTACTCAAAATGAGTAAATGCGAATTATCTCTAAAAATATTGCAGATAGCCAATTTTTCTCAAATAACTCATTCACCTACTTTTGGGAGAGCTTTCACATGGTGAAGTTTCAGACCCATAGCTAATTATTTACCTACTCAAAATGAGTAAATGCTAATTATCTGTAAAAGTATTGCGGATACCCAATTTTTATCAAATAACTCATTCATCTACTTGTGGGAGAGCTTTCACATGGTGAAGTTTCAGACCCATAGCTAATTACTCACCTACTCAAAATGAGTAAATGCGAATTATCTCTAAAAGTATTGCAGATAGCCAATTTTTCTCAAATAACTCATTCACCTACTTTTGGGAGAGCTTTCACTTGGTGAAGTTTCAGACCCATAGCTAATTACTCACCTACTCAAAATGAATAAATGCGAATTATCTCTAAAAGTATTGCAGATAGCCAATTTTTTTCAAATAACTCATTCACCTACTTTTGGGAGAGCTTTCACTTGGTGAAGTTTTAGACCCATAGCTAATTACTCACCTACTCAAAATGAGTAAATGCGAATTATCTCTAAAAGTATTGCAGATAGCCAATTTTTCTCAAATAACTCATTCACCTACTTTTGGGAGAGCTTTCACTTGGTGAAGTTTCAGACCCATAGCTAATTACTCACCTACTCAAAATGAGTAAATGCGAATTATCTCTAAAAGTATTGCAGATAGCCAATTTTTCTCAAACAACTCATTCACCTACTTTTGGCAGAGCTTTCACTTGGTGAAGTTTCAGACCCATAGCTAATTACTCACCTACTGAAAATGAGTAAATGCGAATTATCTCTAAAAGTATTGCAGATAGCCAATTTTTCTCAAATAACTCATTCACCTACTTTTGGGAGAGCTTTCACTTGGTGAAGTTTCAGACCCATAGCTAATTACTCACCTACTCAAAATGAGTAAATGCGAATTATCTCTAAAAGTATTGCAGATAGCCAATTTTTCTCAAATAACTCATTCACCTACTTTTGGGAGAGCTTTCACTTGAAGTTTCAGACCCATAGCTAATTACTCACCTACTCAAAATGAGTAAATGCGAGTTATCTCTAAAAGTATTGCAGATAGCCAGTTTTTCTCAAATTAATCATTCACCTACTTTTGGGAGAGCTTTCACTTGGTGAAGTTTCAGACCCATAGCTAATTACTCACCTACTCAAAATGAGTAAATGCGAATTATCTGTAAAAGTATTGCAGATAGCCAATTTTTCTCAAATAACTCATTCACCTACTTTTGGGAGAGCTTTCACTTGGTGAAGTTTCAGACCCATAGCTAATTACTCACCTACTCGAAATGAGTAAATGCGAATTATCTCTAAAAGTATTGCAGATAGCCAATTTTTCTCAAATTAATCATTCACCTACTTTTGGGAGAGCTTTCACTTGGTGAAGTTTCAGACCCATAGCTAATTACTCACCTACTCAAAATGAGTAAATGCGAATTAGCTCTAAAAGTATTGCAGATAGCCAATTTTTCTCAAATTAATCATTCACCTACTTTTGGGAGAGCTTTCACTTGGTGAAGTTTCAGACCCATAGCTAATTACTCGTCTACTCAAAATGAGTAAATGCGAATTATCTCTAAAAGTATTGCAGATAGCCAATTTTTCTCAAATAACTCATTCACCTACTTTTGGGAGAGCTTTCACTTGGTGAAGTTTCAGACCCATAGCTAATTATTCACCTACTCAAAATGAGTAAATGTGAATTATCTCTAAAAGTATTGCAGATAGCCAATTTTTCTCAAATAACTCATTCACCTACTTTTGGGAGAGCTTTCGCTCTGTGAAGTTTCAGACCCATAGCTATTTATTCACCTACTCAAAATGAGTAAATGCTAATTATCTGTAAAAGTATTGCGGATACCCAATTTTTATCAAATACTCATTCATCTACTTGTGGGAGAGCTTTCACATGGTGAAGTTTCAGACCCATAGCTAATTACTCACCTACTCAAAATGAGTAAATGCGAATTATCTCTAAAAGTATTGCAGATAGCCAATTTTTCTCAAATAACTCATTCACCTACTTTTGGGAGAGCTTTCACTTGGTGAAGTTTCAGACCCATAGATAATTATTCACCTACTCAAAATGAGTAAATGTGAATTATCTCTTAATAGTATTGCAGATAGCCAATTTTTCTCAAATAACTCATTCACCTACTTTTGGAAGACCTTTCACACACGAAAATGAAAAATTGTGAATATCTCGGAAAAGCTATTTCTTCTGCTTTAATGCTCGGCGGGAGATACACACCACGGCAGTGGTCTTGACAAAAATTTTTGTCTCCCCACAAATGGTGGCCATTTTGAATTTTCAAAGTTTTTGCAAAACACAAAAATGCTTATATCTCGAAAACCGTGCTATATGGAGTGAACTCAACAAAATTTTTGACCTGCTGGGTATCTCTGCAGAGTAGCCATGCCAATTTTCAAAATATTTTTGTCTCGCCAAATATAGCGGACATTTTTAATTTTTTTATTTTTTGCAAAACACAAAAATGCTTATATCTTGAAAACCGTGCTAGATAGAGCAGACTGCGCTGACTTTGGTTGCCACAACAGTATAAGGCTAGAAACGAAGCATTTTCTTAATACTTTAGCACTCACCTTTATATCCTTTTCGGGACGCTTTGTTTTTGCTATGCAAAAACATTATCTTTTTTTTTTGCGAGCGATCCTCTAGTTATTTTAGGCTTTCTAATGGCTGATACTTCATCAAAACGACCAAAAATATACATATTTTGTTAAATATATCACAGTTTTACTTTATATTGAGCAAAAGTCATGTTTACATACGTTTTAATATCTCGCGAAAGCCATTTCCAGTTGCAAGTTCTGGTTCATGTACGCCCCGCGAGAAATAATCACTGCCAGTAACAAGCATACGAAATACCGGATTTCGTTCGTTTCAAAGCCCCGGTAACCGGTTTTGATTTCTGTAAACGATGCCACCACTAATTTTTATAAGACAGAGTCTCTGAGTGTTGTAGTGATACTGAGAAATATATTAAAATACTCCTGTACATGTCATAATTAAGCGTCCCTGAAAGGGCGCTTATTTGGTTTCACCTCAGTTTCCTTGCCGCCGCCACCGCATTATGGTCTCTCTTGAATATCTCCCTTATTATTGCAAGCTTTTAAACCATATTTGGCAGTTATATACCTTATGCATGGGAAAATTTTTCCACATGCTTAAATTTGACCTTTGATCTTTATCAAGGTCACATGATCAAAAAATAGTTTTTTATTGTGTTAATACATCCTATCCAATGGACAATAGCTTATCCGGTTGGCGCAGACCGGCCCGCCAAACATCAGAAAAAGACGTCCTGTGTCTCCACCGGCCAGGCCGGTCCAATGCTGTGCACTCGCCAGATGGCGTGTCGTACTTCCTTCCTGTCTAGACAGCATGACGTCATAGCATCTTTTTCGTTTGGCGCACATGCTGTGTACAAGGAGTTTTTTATCAGGAATCTTAATTTTAGTCTTTGGACTTTATTTCTTCAGAGTGTGTAAATTTATTATTATCATTGTGTTACGGGGTGTTTATAGACCTTTCTGGACAATCTTTAACCTTTTATCAGTTACTATGTCTTCTCCAAGCCAGAAACACGGGAGCTGTGGACATATCATGGCTAGTTTCGACAGCCATTGTTTCTGTGCCAGGTGCAGGGAAAAAGGTAAGGGCTCTGACCCTTGTATCTCCCATCTTGACTGTAACGCATGCAACTCACTTACTGAAGAACAACGCATTCAGTTGTCTACACCCTCTTATAGGATCAAAAAAGAGAATCGTGACTCTAAAAAGGTTTACGACACTCCAAAACAGGACTCCAGTTCCTCTCTCATAGACCCGTCTGTAGTTACGGTAGTGGGAGCAGTGGACGACCAGGGGATTGTAAAGTCTCCTGGTTCTAGTTCTGACAAGAAGAAAAAGCCAAGTACGGATAAACCAAAAGCTCAGACTTCTAAGGTTTCTAAAGCTGACAAGCCATCCAAGTCGCTCAAACCTTCTAAATCGTCTCAGGACTCCAGATTTGATCAGTTGGACCAGAAATGGTCCGAACACTTTAACAGACTTGAGGCCTTGTTATTAGCTAAATCTTTGGAACAACCAGCACCGGCTTTTACAACTGTGAAGGTTACGCCTACACACTCACCACCTAAAACAGTTGTCTCTTCCAAGCCCTTCATTAAACCTCAACCGACACCGACCACTGACCGACCTCCGGTACTGTCTACAGATTTGCCTGGTAGTTTTCAGACTGCTTTCAAGTCGACCAGCAAATCGACCACAGGAAAAGTGCTCACCGACCAACCTTCAGATCTGGCTGGTGCTGATTCACCTCTATCTCATCAAGTACCAAGCAGATCGTCGTCAGCCCCTACTAGGAGGCAGAGCACATCTTCCATGGACACAGACTCTGATACGGATATCTCCAACCGTCCCCCAGTAGACCTCTTTGTCGAGGAAGGGGAGTTGTCCGACCAAGACCTTGAGGCTTCTGCTGCTGACCCGGATTTAACCCTATCCGAAGAACAGAACTATAGGGAAACGATGAGCGGCATCAGGTCCTTTATGGGGTGGAGCCACATCCCAGAGATGGATACAACAGCATCCAGGTCGGAGGATAACCCCTTCGCGGGTCCTAAGACACAACCCACAGGGAAAATCTCAGTCTCCATGCCTACAGACGAGTGGCTCTGCAGCAAGATGGGTAAACTGAATCTCACTCTTACAGAGGGGTATCCGTCGTGTAGCTCAGAGGCCGGTGGACTGTTCACAGATCAATTTGTCCGCCCCCCAAGATCTCAGGCAAAGTGGTACAGCTTTGTCCCGAACCGACCCTCTGATGAACAGGATTCGAAGACTGTACACTCTTGGAATACGGACTCATCAAAGGTCAATAGTACTTACAGCCGTATAGCCAAGGCTGCCGGTATTGCATCAACAGCTCCACCTTCAAGGCAGATCTCTCAAGACAACTTGAGACGCTGGGAAAAGTCGGCACGCGAGGCTTCCATCACTTGCAATCAAGCCGCCGCCTTTAATAGGTGTATTTATAAAGTTCAAGAAAATATGCAGACCCAGCTGAAAGTAGTGAAGTCGGAGCTCAGTAAAGGAAAGTCTTCTGAGAGAGTTTCACAGGCCGCTAGTGAACTACAATTTCTACTCAACTTCAACTCCAGCATCACCCAGGCTACGGCCAAGACGCTTGAACATTTGACAGATTTCGTATTTGTCACAGTGGCCAACACTACTCTGATAAGGCGTGACGCTTACCTTTCACATCTTAAGATGGGCATCAAGCCAGATACCTTGTCCGCACTACGTACTGGACCCATGCATATTGCCACCTTATTTTCAGACACTGTTTTGAAACAGGCAGAACAGGACATTGCCAATTTTGAGAGTAAGGGGCAGGTCCACTCAGGAAAGAAGGGTCGTTACCACCCTTACGAGAGACAAGACAAGCGACCTGACTACAGGAAGTCCGACCGTCCCGCTTGGAAAAACATTGGCAACAGAGGACAGGGTAAGAGGGGCAGAGGCAAGGCCTCCTACTACTCCTTGCGACCAGCCAAGGGCCAGCAGTCCTTTAAATGACAATTACTTTGTAAACAGTTTACAGGAGGGACTGCTGGCCGGGAGCCAGACATTACCACAGAAAGAGACTTTAAACTTTGCAAATTTTCATGTTGTAAAAAGTGTACCTTCTGCGCCCGGGCACTCCCAAAAGAGAGAGTTAAGTCCCGGGGCAGCAGATTGTCAGACATCAAGAAATTACAAATTAAAATATGTGAACAGTGTTTCTTGTGTCACTCAGTTGTGTCCTGTCCAATCTGTGGTAAATGCCCCCAATGTTGCACAAAATCTACCTGTAGGGGCCAGACTTCAAAGCTTTTGGAAAACTTGGCTAAATCTAGGGGCCGGTCCGAAGGTAGTTCAAATCCTACGAGAGGGTTACCCCCTCCCCTTCCCGATCCGGCCCCAACTCACATGGTCCCCTACAGTCATAAGCCGTTATGTCAATCTCCACAGGAACAGCTACCTGCTGGAGGCATTACATCAGCTTATAGACAAAAAAGCAGTGGAAAGGGTTCAAAATCCCAAATCCCTAGGGTTTTTCAATCGACTATTTCTAGTCCCGAAACCCAACAACAAATGGAGGCCAATACTGGACCTAAGCAAACTAAACCCTTTCCTCAAAGTGGAAAAGTTCAAGATGGAGACACCGGAAACCATCAGAACATCCCTCCAGCAAGGGGAGTGGGTCACCTCAGTAGACTTCAAAGATGCCTACTTCCACATACCGATACAAGAACAATCCAGGAAATACCTACATTTTCATGTCCAGGGCCGGACTTACCAATTCAAGGCATTGCCTTTCGGCCTGTCCACAGCGCCCATGGAGTTCACTGTGTTAGCAAAGGAGGTGAAACTGATGGCCATACACAAGGGTATAAGAATCCACCAGTACCTAGACGACTGGTTGGTGAGAGCCAGATCCCAACACCTTTGTCTCCAACACACCCGAATCCTGGTCAAGATGTGCCAGGACCTTGGTTGGCTAGTGAATCTAGAGAAATCAGAACTAGAACCCAAACAAGTATTCGACTTTGTAGGTTACCAGTTCGACCTCAGGTCCGGCCGGGTCAGACCGACTCCGGACCGGTGGCAAAGCCTTCAAGACAAGATACAAGCACTTTTATCACTACCGACCTGTCCGGTCCGGCAGTTCATGTCCTTGATAGACCTTCTAACAGCCACAGAAAAGCAGGTTCACCTCGGCCGACTACACATGAGACCCATACAGTGGCATCTCAAAAACAATTGGAGGGTACCAGAATCTCTAGAGAAGGTTATCCTTCTACCAAGGTCCCTGCACCCTCACTTACAATGGTGGCTAGAAGAAGACAATGTACTTCAAGGCCAACCATTACACCCAGTAAGATATGCTCTGCAAATTTTTACAGACGCATCAAAAGAAGGGTGGGGCGCTCACTTAAACGAGCTCACTGCAAGAGGGTCCTGGTCGGTACCGGAAAGCAAACTACACATAAACTATCTGCAACTAAAAGCAGTGTTCCTAGCCTTAAAAGAGTTTCAAGATCTCTGTGTAGGCAAAATAGTTCTGGTAGCAACCGACAATACTACAGTAGTAGCTTACATAAACAAGGAAGGAGGAATGAGGTCGGGCCCACTGTGTGCCCTACTGTGGAGAATCTTGACCTGGTGTTCCCAGCGACAAGTGACTCTCAAAGCTCGACACATTCCAGGCCATTTAAACGTGATAGCAGACAAACTGTCCAGGCTGGGTCAGACCATCCAGACAGAGTGGTCCCTCCTTCCGGAAGTTTTTCAACAGATATGCAGCCAATGGCACCGGCCTCAAATAGACCTATTTGCCACGAGGTTCAACCACAAATTACCTCAGTTTGTCTCTCCAGTACCGGACTCCCTGGCTGTAGCAGTAGATGCACTTACTCTGCCATGGGAGGACCTGGATGCATACGCCTTCCCACCGACCGCCATATGGGGCAAAGTGGTGGAGAAGCTGCACCCCCCCACCCCCCCCACTCCCCGTGCAAGAGACTCATTCTGATTGCCCCGGGGTGGCCCAACATGCCTTGGTTTTGGGACTTGGTGAACATGTCCAGCCAGGTCCCTCTCAGCCTGCCCAATCTGCTAACACAGCTCTTCAATCAGATCCCTCACAGAAATCTGACCAACCTAAATCTCCATGCCTGGCTCCTAGAGCCACAAAGATCAAAGAGCAGGGCTTCTCTGAGGCAGTGGCAGCAAGAATTGAGGCTCCTCAAAGAAGATCAACCAGATCAGTCTATGAGGCAAAGTGGACCATTTTTAAAAAGTGGTATGTCACTAATCAAGTGGACTTAAGGTCACCACCTATAAATTCGGTGGCTGACTTCCTTATGTACCTCTTTGAGGACAAGAAGTTACAGCCCAGCACCATTGATGGATACAGGTCTGCCATTTCTGATAAACTAGGTGATACAACAGTTAATATCAGTAAAGATGATAATCTCACTCGCCTCTTGGAAAGTTTCCACAGAGATAGACCCAAAGGGCGGAGGGGAATACCCTCCTGGAACCTTTCCCTGGTACTACACCAGCTGACAAAGGCTCCTATTGAACCTCTTAAGGAAGCATCTCTGAAGCATCTGACCTTCAAAACTGTCTTCCTGTTAGCCCTGGGCTCGGGCAAAAGAAGGAGTGAGATCCATGCATGGCAGCATAAGAACATCAGACACCAGTCGGACTGGTCTAAGGTGTCTCTTTTTCCATCCCCCAGCTTTCTCTCCAAGAACCAGCTGGCCAAGGAGGGTCCAGGAAGTGTAGCCCCAGTGGTCATACCAGCCCTGGCTCCTACTCTGGATAGATCCCTAAAGTCTGATAGATCCCTTTGTCCAGTCAGAGCCTTGCGCTACTATTTGGACAGGACTTCAGACATTAGGCAGGACAAACAACTACTTTTTGTCTCCTTCAAAAAAGGCTTCGACAAAGACATTTCACCTGCCACTATCTCCTCATGGATCAAGCAGACTGTGATCCTATGCTATGAGCTCTCTGATCACCAGGCCCACACCCTACATCAAGTCAAAGCTCATGATGTCAGGGCCTTTGCTGCTTCTAAGGCCTTCCAGTCGGGAGTCTCCTTGGAGCAGATCTTATCAGCCTACCACTGGAAATCTCACAATACCTTCACCCAATTCTATCTGAAAGATGTGGCCTGGGCTGATTCAGAGCTCTACCATCTTGGTCCTGTTGTGGCTGCTCAGCAGATCCACCAACAGACTGATACTTAGAGGAGATCGGTACATACTTGTATATATTGCACATGTAGTTAAGAAGCAACAAAAAAAAAAAAAAAATCTCACGTACTTCCTCTGGGAGACTTACTTCTATGGGACTGAACTCGTCTATTCTGACGGTTCCATTCCGGATAACCGGATGATGATATTCGACCATAGCCTTAAGGGTTTTTTGACTTCAGGGTCTGCCCAGGCTTTAAGAGGAATTGCCATTATTCCTAACATGAGTTCAACTTTTAGTCCCTAGTAACTTACCCGCCAACCAAGTGGTAGTTATTCAGCTATTGTCCATTGGATAGGATGTATTAACGCAATAAAATTGCAAATTTAATAAATAAATTAAATTTTTATAAGTTAATACCCTATCCAATGGACACAAGACCCTCCCACCGACCCCGCTATCAGCTTACTAGGGGTCTAATGGTTTAGACAACGAAAAAGATGCTATGACGTCATGTTGTCTAGACAGGAAGGAAGTACGACACGCCATCTGGCGAGTGCACAGCATTGGACCGGATAAGCTATTGTCCATTGGATAGGGTATTAACTTATAAAAATTTAATTTATTTATTAAATTTGCAATTTTCGGGTACACCCGCCTGTCATCGCAGTTCAGGAAAATCTACTGACCGCAGAGGCTTGTAACTTCATACACATGTTTATACTATCAAAAACGTGAGCTGATTAGATTTTGGGAGCAATCCGATGAAAATTGACCGATTTATGAGTGATTTTCTCACAGGTACCAATCAGAAAGCTTAAAATTCATGTGAACCCCCCTATTGTCTTCTTAAGTATTGCATTTAGAGCCATAAAATGTATTGGGAGGTAGTAGGAAACCATATGTGGAGAGTCTAGAAAGCAAGTCAAATTTCCCCCCTGACCCTCCTGTAGGGGTCAAACTGGGGTCATAAAATAGCCAATTTCATCTTTTCCCCTTATATCTCCTTTATTCTTGCTTCTAGAGCTTGAGAATGTATTAAGAGGTATTGGGAAACCATATGTGAAGAGTCTAGATAGCTGGTCAGATTTACCCCCGGACCCCCCCCTTATGGGTCAAACTGGGGGTCATAAAATAGCTGATTTTGTGTTTTTGCCTTATATCTCCTTTATTCTTGCTTTTAGAGTTTAGAATGTATTAAGAGATATTGGGAAACCTTGTGTGAAGAGTCTAGGTAGCTGGTCAGATTTACCCCCGGATCCCCCCTTATGGGTCAAACTGGGGTTATAAAATAGCCGATTTTGTGTTTTTGCCTCTTATTTCCTTTATTCTTGCTTTTAGAGCTTTAGAATGTATTAAGAGGTATTGGAAAACCTTATGTGAAGAGTCTAGATAGCTGGTCAGATTTACCCCCGGATCCCCCCTTATGGGTCAAACTGGGGTCATAAAATAACCGATTTTGTGTTTTTGCCTTATATCTATTTTATTCTTGCTTTTAGAGATTTACAATGTATTCAGAGGTATTGGGAAACCTTATGTGAAGAGTCTAGATAGCTGGTCAGGTTTACCAGATAGATGTGTTCAAAGCATTGTGTCATAAACTTCTTGCCTTTCAAGGCTCACATTTTACTATGCCTTTTTCTAAAATGTAAATAGATATATGGCATTTATAAAGCACTGTTACTCTTTAATTAAGTAGTTTTATGGTGTAACTTTCGACCTATTATAAGTATTGATGCTTTATGCATTCTTAGCCAGAGCATTTATTCAATTAACTTTTGGCAATTTATGACCATAGAAAACAAAATAAAGCTTAAATTTTTCTTTCATGTTAATGCATGAACTTCCACACTGTCTGCTTAACTTTCACTTCTTCTCTCAGCACTGCATGTTTTTATTTTCAAAAACCTTTTTCTACTGTATATTCTATTGCAGTGAACCTTTTTGGGATGCTTAGTTTTTGTTAGCAAAAACATTTTTCTAGTTCCTCAAAGAGTCTGAAATTTAATGTTTTCAAAATAAGAGACTGAGTTAGCTCATAAAAAGTATGAACAAGTTTGGACGCAGTATACAGAAGAAGCAACAAATAGTCTCATTAATAACTATATGTTTTGTGTGTCTTTGTCTCTAATCCCTTTTCTATTTGCAAAAGCCTTATAACTTAACAAAGTGTCAAGAAACCACAAGTATTTGTTCCTCGTTTTTCCAAGCCCTTCATTAAACCTCAACCGACACCGACCACTGACCGACCTCCGGTACTGTCTACAGATTTGCCTGGTAGTTTTCAGACTGCTTTCAAGTCGACCAGCAAATCGACCACAGGAAAAGTGCTCACCGACCAACCTTCAGATCTGGCTGGTGCTGATTCACCTCTATCTCATCAAGTACCAAGCAGATCGTCGTCAGCCCCTACTAGGAGGCAGAGCACATCTTCCATGGACACAGACTCTGATACGGATATCTCCAACCGTCCCCCAGTAGACCTCTTTGTCGAGGAAGGGGAGTTGTCCGACCAAGACCTTGAGGCTTCTGCTGCTGACCCGGATTTAACCCTATCCGAAGAACAGAACTATAGGGAAACGATGAGCGGCATCAGGTCCTTTATGGGGTGGAGCCACATCCCAGAGATGGATACAACAGCATCCAGGTCGGAGGATAACCCCTTCGCGGGTCCTAAGACACAACCCACAGGGAAAATCTCAGTCTCCATGCCTACAGACGAGTGGCTCTGCAGCAAGATGGGTAAACTGATTCTCACTCTTACAGAGGGGTATCCGTCGTGTAGCTCAGAGGCCGGTGGACTGTTCACAGATCAATTTGTCCGCCCCCCAAGATCTCAGGCAAAGTGGTACAGCTTTGTCCCGAACCGACCCTCTGATGAACAGGATTCGAAGACTGTACACTCTTGGAATACGGACTCATCAAAGGTCAATAGTACTTACAGCCGTATAGCCAAGGCTGCCGGTATTGCATCAACAGCTCCACCTTCAAGGCAGATCTCTCAAGACAACTTGAGACGCTGGGAAAAGTCGGCACGCGAGGCTTCCATCACTTGCAATCAAGCCGCCGCCTTTAATAGGTGTATTTATAAAGTTCAAGAAAATATGCAGACCCAGCTGAAAGTAGTGAAGTCGGAGCTCAGTAAAGGAAAGTCTTCTGAGAGAGTTTCACAGGCCGCTAGTGAACTACAATTTCTACTCAACTTCAACTCCAGCATCACCCAGGCTACGGCCAAGACGCTTGAACATTTGACAGATTTCGTATTTGTCACAGTGGCCAACACTACTCTGATAAGGCGTGACGCTTACCTTTCACATCTTAAGATGGGCATCAAGCCAGATACCTTGTCCGCACTACGTACTGGACCCATGCATATTGCCACCTTATTTTCAGACACTGTTTTGAAACAGGCAGAACAGGACATTGCCAATTTTGAGAGTAAGGGGCAGGTCCACTCAGGAAAGAAGGGTCGTTACCACCCTTACGAGAGACAAGACAAGCGACCTGACTACAGGAAGTCCGACCGTCCCGCTTGGAAAAACATTGGCAACAGAGGACAGGGTAAGAGGGGCAGAGGCAAGGCCTCCTACTACTCCTTGCGACCAGCCAAGGGCCAGCAGTCCTTTAAATGACAATTACTTTGTAAACAGTTTCAGGAGGGACTGCTGGCCGGGAGCCAGACATTACCACAGAAAGAGACTTTAAACTTTGCAAATTTTCATGTTGTAAAAAGTGTACCTTCTGCGCCCGGGCACTCCCAAAAGAGAGAGTTAAGTCCCGGGGCAGCAGATTGTCAGACATCAAGAAATTACAAATTAAAATATGTGAACAGTGTTTCTTGTGTCACTCAGTTGTGTCCTGTCCAATCTGTGGTAAATGCCCCCAATGTTGCACAAAATCTACCTGTAGGGGCCAGACTTCAAAGCTTTTGGAAAACTTGGCTAAATCTAGGGGCCGGTCCGAAGGTAGTTCAAATCCTACGAGAGGGTTACCCCCTCCCCTTCCCGATCCGGCCCCAACTCACATGGTCCCCTACAGTCATAAGCCGTTATGTCAATCTCCACAGGAACAGCTACCTGCTGGAGGCATTACATCAGCTTATAGACAAAAAAGCAGTGGAAAGGGTTCAAAATCCCAAATCCCTAGGGTTTTTCAATCGACTATTTCTAGTCCCGAAACCCAACAACAAATGGAGGCCAATACTGGACCTAAGCAAACTAAACCCTTTCCTCAAAGTGGAAAAGTTCAAGATGGAGACACCGGAAACCATCAGAACATCCCTCCAGCAAGGGTAGTGGGTCACCTCAGTAGACTTCAAAGATGCCTACTTCCACATACCGATACAAGAACAATCCAGGAAATACCTACATTTTCATGTCCAGGGCCGGACTTACCAATTCAAGGCATTGCCTTTCGGCCTGTCCACAGCGCCCATGGAGTTCACTGTGTTAGCAAAGGAGGTGAAACTGATGGCCATACACAAGGGTATAAGAATCCACCAGTACCTAGACGACTGGTTGGTGAGAGCCAGATCCCAACACCTTTGTCTCCAACACACCCGAATCCTGGTCAAGATGTGCCAGGACCTTGGTTGGCTAGTGAATCTAGAGAAATCAGAACTAGAACCCAAACAAGTATTCGACTTTGTAGGTTACCAGTTCGACCTCAGGTCCGGCCGGGTCAGACCGACTCCGGACCGGTGGCAAAGCCTTCAAGACAAGATACAAGCACTTTTATCACTACCGACCTGTCCGGTCCGGCAGTTCATGTCCTTGATAGACCTTCTAACAGCCACAGAAAAGCAGGTTCACCTCGGCCGACTACACATGAGACCCATACAGTGGCATCTCAAAAACAATTGGAGGGTACCAGAATCTCTAGAGAAGGTTATCCTTCTACCAAGGTCCCTGCACCCTCACTTACAATGGTGGCTAGAAGAAGACAATGTACTTCAAGGCCAACCATTACACCCAGTAAGATATGCTCTGCAAATTTTTACAGACGCATCAAAAGAAGGGTGGGGCGCTCACTTAAACGAGCTCACTGCAAGAGGGTCCTGGTCGGTACCGGAAAGCAAACTACACATAAACTATCTGCAACTAAAAGCAGTGTTCCTAGCCTTAAAAGAGTTTCAAGATCTCTGTGTAGGCAAAATAGTTCTGGTAGCAACCGACAATACTACAGTAGTAGCTTACATAAACAAGGAAGGAGGAATGAGGTCGGGCCCACTGTGTGCCCTACTGTGGAGAATCTTGACCTGGTGTTCCCAGCGACAAGTGACTCTCAAAGCTCGACACATTCCAGGCCATTTAAACGTGATAGCAGACAAACTGTCCAGGCTGGGTCAGACCATCCAGACAGAGTGGTCCCTCCTTCCGGAAGTTTTTCAACAGATATGCAGCCAATGGCACCGGCCTCAAATAGACCTATTTGCCACGAGGTTCAACCACAAATTACCTCAGTTTGTCTCTCCAGTACCGGACTCCCTGGCTGTAGCAGTAGATGCACTTACTCTGCCATGGGAGGACCTGGATGCATACGCCTTCCCACCGACCGCCATATGGGGCAAAGTGGTGGAGAAGCTGCACCCCCCCACCCCCCCCCACTCCCCGTGCAAGAGACTCATTCTGATTGCCCCGGGGTGGCCCAACATGCCTTGGTTTTGGGACTTGGTGAACATGTCCAGCCAGGTCCCTCTCAGCCTGCCCAATCTGCTAACACAGCTCTTCAGTCAGATCCCTCACAGAAATCTGACCAACCTAAATCTCCATGCCTGGCTCCTAGAGCCACAAAGATCAAAGAGCAGGGCTTCTCTGAGGCAGTGGCAGCAAGAATTGAGGCTCCTCAAAGAAGATCAACCAGATCAGTCTATGAGGCAAAGTGGACCATTTTTAAAAAGTGGTATGTCACTAATCAAGTGGACTTAAGGTCACCACCTATAAATTCGGTGGCTGACTTCCTTATGTACCTCTTTGAGGACAAGAAGTTACAGCCCAGCACCATTGATGGATACAGGTCTGCCATTTCTGATAAACTAGGTGATACAACAGTTAATATCAGTAAAGATGATAATCTCACTCGCCTCTTGGAAAGTTTCCACAGAGATAGACCCAAAGGGCGGAGGGGAATACCCTCCTGGAACCTTTCCCTGGTACTACACCAGCTGACAAAGGCTCCTATTGAACCTCTTAAGGAAGCATCTCTGAAGCATCTGACCTTCAAAACTGTCTTCCTGTTAGCCCTGGGCTCGGGCAAAAGAAGGAGTGAGATCCATGCATGGCAGCATAAGAACATCAGACACCAGTCGGACTGGTCTAAGGTGTCTCTTTTTCCATCCCCCAGCTTTCTCTCCAAGAACCAGCTGGCCAAGGAGGGTCCAGGAAGTGTAGCCCCAGTGGTCATACCAGCCCTGGCTCCTACTCTGGATAGATCCCTAAAGTCTGATAGATCCCTTTGTCCAGTCAGAGCCTTGCGCTACTATTTGGACAGGACTTCAGACATTAGGCAGGACAAACAACTACTTTTTGTCTCCTTCAAAAAAGGCTTCGACAAAGACATTTCACCTGCCACTATCTCCTCATGGATCAAGCAGACTGTGATCCTATGCTATGAGCTCTCTGATCACCAGGCCCACACCCTACATCAAGTCAAAGCTCATGATGTCAGGGCCTTTGCTGCTTCTAAGGCCTTCCAGTCGGGAGTCTCCTTGGAGCAGATCTTATCAGCCTGCCACTGGAAATCTCACAATACCTTCACCCAATTCTATCTGAAAGATGTGGCCTGGGCTGATTCAGAGCTCTACCATCTTGGTCCTGTTGTGGCTGCTCAGCAGATCCACCAACAGACTGATACTTAGAGGAGATCGGTACATACTTGTATATATTGCACATGTAGTTAAGAAGCAACAAAAAAAAAAAAAAAATCTCACGTACTTCCTCTGGGAGACTTACTTCTATGGGACTGAACTCGTCTATTCTGACGGTTCCATTCCGGATAACCGGATGATGATATTCGACCATAGCCTTAAGGGTTTTTTGACTTCAGGGTCTGCCCAGGCTTTAAGAGGAATTGCCATTATTCCTAACATGAGTTCAACTTTTAGTCCCTAGTAACTTACCCGCCAACCAAGTGGTAGTTATTCAGCTATTGTCCATTGGATAGGATGTATTAACGCAATAAAATTGCAAATTTAATAAATAAATTAAATTTTTATAAGTTAATACCCTATCCAATGGACACAAGACCCTCCCACCGACCCCGCTATCAGCTTACTAGGGGTCTAATGGTTTAGACAACGAAAAAGATGCTATGACGTCATGTTGTCTAGACAGGAAGGAAGTACGACACGCCATCTGGCGAGTGCACAGCATTGGACCGGATAAGCTATTGTCCATTGGATAGGGTATTAACTTATAAAAATTTAATTTATTTATTAAATTTGCAATTTTCGGGTACACCCGCCTGTCATCGCAGTTCAGGAAAATCTACTGACCGCAGAGGCTTGTAACTTCATACACATGTTTATACTATCAAAAACGTGAGCTGATTAGATTTTGGGAGCAATCCGATGAAAATTGACCGATTTATGAGTGATTTTCTCACAGGTACCAATCAGAAAGCTTAAAATTCATGTGAACCCCCCTATTGTCTTCTTAAGTATTGCATTTAGAGCCATAAAATGTATTGGGAGGTAGTAGGAAACCATATGTGGAGAGTCTAGAAAGCAAGTCAAATTTCCCCCCTGACCCTCCTGTAGGGGTCAAACTGGGGTCATAAAATAGCCAATTTCATCTTTTCCCCTTATATCTCCTTTATTCTTGCTTCTAGAGCTTGAGAATGTATTAAGAGGTATTGGGAAACCATATGTGAAGAGTCTAGATAGCTGGTCAGATTTACCCCCGGACCCCCCCCTTATGGGTCAAACTGGGGGTCATAAAATAGCTGATTTTGTGTTTTTGCCTTATATCTCCTTTATTCTTGCTTTTAGAGTTTAGAATGTATTAAGAGATATTGGGAAACCTTGTGTGAAGAGTCTAGGTAGCTGGTCAGATTTACCCCCGGATCCCCCCTTATGGGTCAAACTGGGGTTATAAAATAGCCGATTTTGTGTTTTTGCCTCTTATTTCCTTTATTCTTGCTTTTAGAGCTTTAGAATGTATTAAGAGGTATTGGAAAACCTTATGTGAAGAGTCTAGATAGCTGGTCAGATTTACCCCCGGATCCCCCCTTATGGGTCAAACTGGGGTCATAAAATAACCGATTTTGTGTTTTTGCCTTATATCTATTTTATTCTTGCTTTTAGAGATTTACAATGTATTCAGAGGTATTGGGAAACCTTATGTGAAGAGTCTAGATAGCTGGTCAGGTTTACCAGATAGATGTGTTCAAAGCATTGTGTCATAAACTTCTTGCCTTTCAAGGCTCACATTTTACTATGCCTTTTTCTAAAATGTAAATAGATATATGGCATTTATAAAGCACTGTTACTCTTTAATTAAGTAGTTTTATGGTGTAACTTTCGACCTATTATAAGTATTGATGCTTTATGCATTCTTAGCCAGAGCATTTATTCAATTAACTTTTGGCAATTTATGACCATAGAAAACAAAATAAAGCTTAAATTTTTCTTTCATGTTAATGCATGAACTTCCACACTGTCTGCTTAACTTTCACTTCTTCTCTCAGCACTGCATGTTTTTATTTTCAAAAACCTTTTTCTACTGTATATTCTATTGCAGTGAACCTTTTTGGGATGCTTAGTTTTTGTTAGCAAAAACATTTTTCTAGTTCCTCAAAGAGTCTGAAATTTAATGTTTTCAAAATAAGAGACTGAGTTAGCTCATAAAAAGTATGAACAAGTTTGGACGCAGTATACAGAAGAAGCAACAAATAGTCACATTAATAACTATATGTTTTGTGTGTCTTTGTCTCTAATCCCTTTTCTATTTGCAAAAGCCTTATAACTTAACAAAGTGTCAAGAAACCACAAGTATTTGTTCCTCGTTTTGGGAGTGTCTGTTTATTGCATATTTTGAGTAGTTGGTCCACTTTTTTTAGTTGTTTTGTTAATCCAAGAGCATTGCCGGGTAGTTATCTTAGTTTTGCAGAAATTTGGTGCAGGATATGATTTGTTTTTTCACACAAAAAATATTCTACAGTAACTCTTGCTGGTTTAAAGGTGTATATTCACAATTTTTAAAAAAATGTCAAAGCTCAGTCTGAATGACAGTACTGTATATAGACGACAATATTTTTACTTACAAAAATTTACCAAATGTTCTAATAAAGACTTTTAAGTTTAATGAAATAATACCACAAATGTGTTTTGTTTTTGTTGTTGAATTATCCTCCTATCACATGACATTTACGACCTCCCACAGTCACATTAATACATTAAAAATCCACCAAGAAAGGTGATTACATACAAAGCTTGCCAATGAATTAAACCTGTCAGTCAAAATAAAGTAATAACTTCTGCTTCTAGTGTATTATTTTGATTAAAAAAATACAAACCAAAAAAAAAAAAAAAAAAAAACAGAAAACACCATAGATAAACAAGATCTGCATTTAATTCTTTGCCTGAATTTTGAGAAAAATTGAAATAAAACTGTTTTTTTGGCATTTTCATAGGCTTATTTTCCAAACTATTTACCCGTGTAGATTATATATAGAGTTAATGCAGGGAAAGTAAAGTTGGAGCTCTTTCTGAATATACAGGCAGTTGAAGAGGGTGTTAGTCATAGTGTCCTCGTATATAACATTTAAAACAACAAATTATAGGACACAAAAGCGATTTAATTACACAGTGCTGGAGGAAAGTTTAAATAATCATACAGGGTCATTCACTGCTAGCTGTAGGGCATTGCAGTGATAAATATAGATTCTCAGTGACTGTTGGTCATTAGGTCATAGAGAACTTAAGTACCAAGACTAATCTTAAATTAATGACAATATGGACTCCAAAGGCTTTTTTTACATTTTCATAGTGTTGAAAACTTTTATTTTTAAACAAATATATAGAGAGTATTCAAAGTAATATATGTGAAAAAAGTGCAAAACAAATTATCACCATGTAGTAAATGGAACCATAGTAACCATTTTAAATGTGAAAATAACAACACTGTAGGTGAATTCCTCAAATTGCCGAGTGTAAAGTGTTCTCACAAAAACTATTTGTTATATGGTAAACAATAATGCACTCATGTAGAGCTGAGATAGGCCTTCTCTCCACATAGAATGAGAGGACCATTATATGAAAACCTGAAAAATGGTGATTGTTTATTACAGCAGCTATCCATCCAACCAGTTTATTAGGTTTTGTTTTTTTTCTTTGGGGGCCACAATCCTTTTAGTTTTGTATACTTTTTAGTGGAAATTTTCACAGGGCAGTGAAATTTTATCTGTTTTAATTATTAACTTGGACAGTGATATTTCCGTCCTGGTGTTTGTGGTGAAATTAAAAATCTGTTGTCATCAAACATACATTTTACCTGTCATCCTTTTCCCCCAATTCAATAGCTTATTAACGCTCTTTTGTTTACAAATGTATGAAGTAGGAAATTGTTGAGTTTACACTGCTGTTATCTCAAGCATCTTTTGTCTTCATTGTCAGACACATCATACCACATTTTGCTAAAATATGCTGTGGGTCATAATTATGTTCGAACACCAGAACACATTGGACATTAATGTGGACCAGATTTCTGATGAAAATCTCAAAAGAAATTGTGAAAATAATTGTAAAAAGGTGTCCTGTATCAGGTGTATATTTTGACACAGGCATTAATTTCAATGCAGGCAAATTTTTTAAAATTTGGTCCATGATAGATCAGAGGACACAATAAACAATAGATTGGCAGGAGCTGAAGTGTTACAAACCAGTATTTGTGATACATTTCTCACATGTTCCTGAAGTACTGCTTTGCAGAAGTGTTAAAGTAGCTGTGCTGTTAATTGGATAAAGCTAGACTTAAGGTTCAATGCAGTGAGTACTGATAGTACAAGTTATATTATTCTGTTATTGCTTAACCATTTCTAATGATGGATTCTCTAACATGTTCTAGCATGAGAGTAGCTTATATTGTGTCAATAACATATTAACATTAGTAGACTAGTAACAACTTGATAATGCAGTATATTATGTTGAGTATTTATATTCATCATGAAATTATGTTTACACAAGTTTTTCGATTAGTTATTTCTTAAATTAAAATTGATTAAGTGAAGAACCACATGCTTTTCAATGGGGAGAAAAAAAAAGCTTTTATGTTTTTATTTATAGAGAGAAAAGTCAATGTTTTTATTTATAGATAGAAAAGTCTTGTAATTTATGCCTGTATTTTAATTCACTTTCATGACAGAAGATGAAGAAAAAAGTGAATTAAAATATTTATTAGAGGATTGTTTTGGAATAGCATTTATACAGACACGGAGAGATGTGCAGTTGATAGTATTATGTAAAATTCACAACTGCAGACAGCCCTTTAGATTGAGGAAAATGTATTTACAGATTTCATGGATATTTGGCATCAACAAAATATAAATGGCCCTAAATTAGGCGCAAAATGATAAATTGGACTAGAATTTTCCATAATTCAAAGAAACAGAATTTGGTTTTCCTCCATGGTGGATTTAACTGGCTGTTATGAATTTCACATTTGTCATTCTGAACATAAACTGTCCAATTCCTTCAGTCATTGTTTTGTTCTGAATATTTATGGATATTTTCTCTTAGCTAAGGTCTCAGTAGAAAAGTCCTCGTCACTTGAAGTTATTTATACTTGTCAAAATGACTCAAAGGAACATTTGTGGGGGGTTTATATATAAAATCATATCTGGCACATTGATGGGAAAGTTTAAAATTTATTAAGAAACCTGTAAACAGTGGCTGCTGATTTATTATTGTCAATGTTTTCTTCTTGTCATGATGCCATTCATGTATAGGAATAAATATATGACAGAATATGTATAAATGAAGTTATAATAGACATTGCTTGTAAAGTTTGATACATATGTGTGTGCATAGATTTATCTGTTGTCACATATTTTTGGTTTACACAAAAAGTATGTGGATCTTTTTGGACTGGAATTATTATTACCATTTTGGCCTGCATTAAAGTATGTGTTCAGTAATAAAGCGATTAAGTGATCGGAAGACACAATATTAGGACAGGAACTCTCCTTCTTTGATGTCAGCTGTTTTGCAAATTGACGTCGAGTATAATAGTCTGTAGTATCTAATAAAAAGTCAAGTATATTCTGGCACTTTTTAGACTAGGTTAGTACTCATGAAAGTGCAATGTTGAAATAGTACTTGAATTTAAAATTTTATTGCTTGTTTTGACTTTATCAAAACTTGTTTTTCCAGACTTGGTGCCATTCCGAAGTAAAACTCCCACTTCTGACCTTGGGAGAGGTCGTTCAAGGTCACCGGGCACTGGCTTAAGTTATGACCGGACTGGTCCCATTGGTGGATCTTCATCTCAGCAAAACGGATACGACAACTCTGGTAACAATAGCAATAACACCAATAACAAACCCGAACTCTCATCCCGAAGTTTTGGTCCAGCAGACCGACAAGGGGACAGTAACCTACCTACATCAACTCGGCATCGGAGTCGGACCCCAGGACCAGAGTTTATGAGGGGAGGGAGGGCGCCTGAGGAAGAGGAACAGTTTTCTCGGAGCTCACGTGACATGCAGCGGAGTAAGACACCAACATTTATGCACTCCAATTTGAGTGGCACCCCAGACTTTATCCCCGCCTCTCACTATCAGAGCAGTAACAGTGGTGGCAGCTCTGGAGCCGGGAGTAGTGTGGGGAGGGGGGGACAGAATGTGGAGGGGTTGGGGAGAGACTATCACACAGGTAGGGCGCCACCTCCTCTGCCACCCCAGCAACAAAGTCATGAGCAGGGATACAGTGGGAGTAGTAGTAATACAAACCCCTCTGAACAACCATTGTTTAACCAGTCAAAACAAGCAACAAAACCCTACGCAGCTGTTGTGCAACCGTTCAGTGCAATGGACCAACTGAAAGCCTCTGGAGGACGCAAGCAGAGCACATCCTTTGAGTATGTAGACCCACGACCCAGTAATCTGACACGCATCCCCAAGTTAGAGCGGACGTTGCTAGGGGTTGTTGGGGAGGGTCGGGTTGGACAGGAAGTGTTAAATAGGAGCCGTAGCCCATTTGATGATGGGGAGAGATTTGTGGAGCTGACGGTCCAGCTGAACAAACAAGAGAGTGGTTTTGGCTTCAGAATCATTGGTGGTACGGAAGAAGGTTCACAGGTAAGGGGAGCACTTTTTGTGTGTGTTTGGTATAATCTGTTGATTTAAAATATATTTATTTCATTGCATTATCAAGTCCAATGAACAGACGAGTTAACTTGTGTGCTTAAATTTCATTTCTGATTCAAATACAGATGCAGTACGTGTATTGTCCAAATGTAATAGGACTTTGAGGTTTTCTTTAGATAACAGAACGTTCCTAAAAGAATGGAGAAGAGGTATTTTAGTACAAAAAATAACTGAAAGTAATAAATTTGTGAGCATAGAACTCTGCATATAATAGAATATTTGGATAAATTAAAGTTAATGATAATAGAAGTATGAAGAACAGTTTTGATCCCTCAAATAGACTTTTTTTACCATAAAACGAGAAATATACCAAAACCATTAAAACTGGTCGGACAGGTTGGATGGTATAAACGAGTTGACCGAAACTCAGGCCGTAACTCAGTGGGTGATATTTGGAAATCACATTGCAATTTAAACTCAATTTTTTGAGAATAAATAATGATATACCAAGTTTGTTACAAACTGGCACTTATGCAATTTATCAATCCATAAAAACTTAAAAATCATTGAGTTATGGTCATTTTTGATTTACCATACTTGCATGGCTGTGGAAGAATTTTTCATGTGAAAAAAATCTCACGAGAGAATGCAGCAACAAAATATATTTCCTTGCAATAAAATGGCACTAAACACAATATTGGGACATTGTGTTATTTTAATTATATATATTTTTTCATTTACTTGAGTCCAACTCTTTTATAACGGGCAATCCTTGCTCTTCAGAAACCACCAATGATAACAGGACTAGTTAAAATGTACTGACATGTTAATACTAAGATTTGTATTTTTCTTCCAGGCTTTGAATGACAAAAAGATGGTTAGTTTTATGTTGTGTGGAGCATTTTTGTGTTGCTTGATTTTGCCCATCAGTTTCATATTTGTATTATTTTCACAAAAATAATCATTTCATTGAAATCAGTATTTTGAAAACATGTTTATCACAGGATTCAAAGCCCAATGTTTATTATTGTTTACTATGGATCTGCCATGAAAATTAAATATTTAATTATTAATTTATTCAATTGACACTAAAATATAGCTGGTTGACATGTTAAATTGTTGTATTCATCTTTTTGGAGACAATTGTCGAGATGCATATTCTACAGGAGTGCATTATTGTGTCAAAAAGACAAGGAAATCATAATGTACTCAGTTAAAAAAAATTCCATTTTATTTTCACAACCAAGATAAACCAATATTTGTTCCATTTCTCGAGACAATATTTGAGTCAAACTTTAGAGTTAAAGTAATGTGTGAGTGATCTCATTTTTCTCTGTGAAAGTTTTTCCTGACTTTCAGACCAGTTTGACGAGTCGTCCTGTTTTTGCTGTTGTTCTTTACTTTCATGTATTTAATAAAATTCAGTTTCTTCATTTTCTTCATAACTCATTGTACACTATTTCATTTTGTGAGATAGACAAAAGTTATGTCCTTGAGCCTAAGAGATGGAAGCTAGCCATAGATGACCATTGTCACTATTTTAAAAGCTACCCTTGTTTGAGAAGTCTTTATAGCTCACTGGGTTTATGCTTTTCTTAACTTTTTATCATGGTTGGAATACATATACATATACCTTAGCTGCTGTTAGCAAAATTGTGGTAACTAAATTGTTGTTTTTTGCAGTTTCAAGTGGCTATTAATTACTGTTATTGGGAACTGCACAATATTTATAACTTATGTGTGGTTTTTGCATCACTCATTTTACTAAATAAATAATTTCAGGACAAATTACCACCAGTGACATAGGTAGTTTTGGAATATTTAAAAAGGAAATGATCTTCGTAGATCTTTATCTAACAGGGCCGGTAGGTAATAGCCTGTTCCATCATGGAGATTGGCTTCTCCAATCGACTTAAGATCCCAAATATTTGCCGTTTGCCATGTCAACAAATCCATTGTCTACAGAAGTAACAGTATATCCTGATGTGTGCCCGAGAGGATGCATCCGTAAGTCCATCGGCATCAGGAACAGTTTACAAGAATACTAAACCATTTCAAATTATCGCAAACTGCTCCCGATCCTTAACAGATTTTTATCATCTTTTTTATCATCCTATTTTTTTGTTCCTAAAGTCATCTGTTTGATCTTTTAATGATCTTAATCCCATCTTTACCATCTTAAGTTGATTTTGAAGTTTCATAAACTAATGAGATAGATTGGGAAACTATCACAAACCTATCATGAGCCTATCGGAAGACTTTTTGAAGCAATCTTATACCTATCCTATAACTGTCTCAAACTTCTCCCATAGATTGTGAAATAGTTTACTTTTTCCTATCCGGAATTAGGTTTACAGTCAGACCACAGTTATGGAACAGCCCAATAATGAACTACTTGGAAGTATTTAATTTTCTATTCTTTATCCCAGAAATCTTGTAATTGCAAGTTTGAACAGAACTTACAGTTGATGAAACAGTGAAGACTATATCTCTGGAATGAGTCAATGAATTATCTTCAAATAAATAGCAAATAGCTACCGCATACATCGGTATACACTGATTACTTGGTTGGACGTGTAACCACTCTCTGTCATCCCAAGATAAGACATGGGTTCAGCCATGGCTTGATTGCTTCTGTAATTCTTGGGTCAGATTGGCAAAAGATACAAAATCGCCTTGAAGTGTATTTGTTTTTAAACTGCAACATAACCAATATATGTCTGGTAAAGAATAGTGGTATCAGTGTGTTCAAGTGCCTGATATGAGATGGATTTTGACACATTGTCCTCTCATGTACCATAATGTAGTGTATACAATATTATTAGTAATTTATTATGTCCACCCCCCTGGGGGGTGGATATATTATTTTTGCTTTTTTCGCCGTCCGATGTCCGATGTCCGATGTCCGTTGTCCGATGTCCGATGTCCGGCGTCCGGCGTCCGATGTCCGGCGTCACGCATGGTTTCCGCTCATTTAAAGGAAAAGTATTAGAGCTATTGTCACCAAATTTGGTATGCAGGCTTATTGGGTCAGTAGCTTGCTTGGGATTGCTTTTGGCTGTTGTACCTCTTTTGCTTACTGAGTAATACTTAAGTACAGCTATTTTCAGTACCCATTGGTTTCCGTGCATTTAAGCCAAAATAATTAAAGATATTTTACTACAATTTTGAATACAAGATTGTTATGTCCATAGCTCGCTTGGTATTGCATTTGGGACTGATAGCTTTGTCAGTACATGAGTAATAGCCATTTAGGTACTTCATTGTGTATTTTCAGTACTACTTTTGAGTAATTTGCTTCTATCTCCTTAACCGTGCGAGATAGAGCGATTTCGGCAAAATTTTCGACCCGCAGGGTATCTGAGGAGTGTACTCTTTGCAATTTTCAAAAAATTTTCCCCTCCCCAAAAATGGCGGCCATTTTGAATTTTCGAATTTTTGCCAAAAATGGCAAAACACAAATTTGCTTCTATCTCCTTAACCGTGCGAGATAGAGCGATTTCGTCGAAATTTTCGACCCACAGGGTATCTAAGGAATGTAATATTTGCAATTTTCCAAAAATTTTCCCCTCCCCAAAAATGGCGGCCATTTTGAATTTTCGAATTTTTGCCAAAAATGGCAAAACACAAATTTGCTTCTATCTCCTTAACCGTGCGAGATAGAGCGATTTCGTCGAAATTTTCGACCCACAGGGTATCTAAGGAATGTAATATTTGCAATTTTCAAAAAAATTTCCCCTCCCCAAAAATGGCGGCCATTTTGAATTTTCGAATTTTTGCCAAAAATGGCAAAACACAAATTTGCTTCTATCTCCTTAACCGTGCGAGATAGAGCGATTTCGGCAAAATTTTCGACCCACAGGGGATCTAAGGAATGCAATCTTTGCAATTTTCCAAAAATTTTCCCCTCCCCAAAAATGGCGGCCATTTTGAATTTTCGAATTTTTGCCAAAAATGGCAAAACACTAATTTGCTTCTATCTCCTTAACCGTGCGAGATAGAGCGATTTCGGCAAAATTTTCGACACACAGGGTATCTAAGCAATGCAATCTTTGCAATTTTCAAAATATTTTCCCCTCCCCAAAAATGGAGGCCATTTCGAATTTTTGCCAAAAATGGCAAAACACAAATTTGCTTCTATCTCCTTAACCGTGCGAGATAGAGCGATTTCGTCGAAATTTTCGACCCACAGGGTATCTAAGGAATGTAATATTTGCAATTTTCAAAAAATTTTCCCCTCCCCAAAAATGGCGGCCATTTTGAATTTTCGAATTTTTGCCAAAAATGGCAAAACACAAATTTGCTTCTATCTCCTTAACCGTGCGAGATAGAGCGATTTCGTCGAAATTTTCGACCCACAGGGTATCTAAGGAATGTAATATTTGCAATTTTCAAAAAAATTTCCCCTCCCCAAAAATGGCGGCCATTTTGAATTTTCGAATTTTTGCCAAAAATGGCAAAACACAAATTTGCTTCTATCTCCTTAACCGTGCGAGATAGAGCGATTTCGGCAAAATTTTCGACCCACAGGGGATCTAAGGAATGCAATCTTTGCAATTTTCCAAAAATTTTCCCCTCCCCAAAAATGGCGGCCATTTTGAATTTTCGAATTTTTGCCAAAAATGGCAAAACACTAATTTGCTTCTATCTCCTTAACCGTGCGAGATAGAGCGATTTCGGCAAAATTTTAGACGCACAGGGTATCTAAGCAATGCAATCTTTGCAATTTTCAAAATATTTTCCCCTCCCCAAAAATGGCGGCCATTTTGAATTTTCGAATTTTTGCCAAAAATGGCAAAACACAAATTTGCTTCTATCTCCTTAACCGTGCGAGATAGAGCGATTTCGTCGAAATTTTCGACCCACAGGGTATCTAAGGAATGCAATCTTTGCAATTTTCCAAATATTTTCCCCTCCCCAAAAATGGCGGCCATTTTGAATTTTCGAATTTTTGCCAAAAATGGCAAAACACAAATTTGCTTCTATCTCCTTAACCGTGCGAGATAGAGCGATTTCGTCGAAATTTTCGACCCACAGGGTATCTAAGGAATGTAATATTTGCAATTTTCAAAAAAATTTCCCCTCCCCAAAAATGGCGGCCATTTTGAATTTTCGAATTTTTGCCAAAAATGGCAAAACACAAATTTGCTTCTATCTCCTTAACCGTGCGAGATAGAGCGATTTCGGCAAAATTTTCGATCCACAGGGGATCTAAGGAATGCAATCTTTGCAATTTTCCAAAAATTTTCCCCTCCCCAAAAATGGCGGCCATTTTGAATTTTCGAATTTTTGCCAAAAATGGCAAAACACTAATTTGCTTCTATCTCCTTAACCGTGCGAGATAGAGCGATTTCGGCAAAATTTTCGACGCACAGGGTATCTAAGCAATGCAATCTTTGCAATTTTCAAAATATTTTCCCCTCCCCAAAAATGGCGGCCATTTTGAATTTTCGAATTTTTGCCAAAAATGGCAAAACACAAATTTGCTTCTATCTCCTTAACCGTGCGAGATAGAGCGATTTCGTCGAAATTTTCGACCCACAGGGTATCTAAGGAATGTAATCTTTGCAATTTTCAAAAAATTTTCCCCTCCCCAAAAATGGCGGCCATTTTGAATTTTCGAATTTTTGCCAAAAATTGCAAAACACAAATTTGCTTCTATCTCCTTAACCGTGCGAGATAGAGCGATTTCGTCGAAATTTTCGACCCACAGGGTATCTAAGGAATGCAATCTTTGCAATTTTCCAAAAATTTTCCCCTCCCCAAAAATGGCGGCCATTTTGAATTTTCGAATTTTTGCCAAAAATGGCAAAACACAAATTTGCTTCTATCTCCTTAACCGTGCGAGATAGAGCGATTTCATCGAAATTTTCGACCCACAGGGTATCTAAGGAATGTAATATTTGCAATTTTCAAAAAATTTTCCCCTCCCCAAAAATGGCGGCCATTTTGAATTTTCGAATTTTTGCCAAAAATGGCAAAACACAAATTTGCTTCTATCTCCTTAACCGTGCGAGATAGAGCGATTTCGTCGAAATTTTCGACCCACAGGGTATCTAAGGAATGCAATCTTTGCAATTTTCCAAAAATTTTCCCCTCCCCAAAAATGGCGGCCATTTTGAATTTTCGAATTTTTGCCAAAAATGGCAAAACACAAATTTGCTTCTATCTCCTTAACCGTGCCAGATAGAGTGATTTCGTCAAAATTTTCGACCCACAGGGTATCTGAGCCTTGTACTCTTGGTAATTTCTAAAAAATTTTCCCCTCCCCTAAAATGGCGGCCATTTTGAATTTTCAAATTTTTGCCAAAAATGGCAAAACACAAATTTGCTTCTATCTCCTTAACCATGCGAGATAGAGCGATTTCGTCGAAATTTTCAACCCACAGGGTATCTAAGGAATGTAATCTTTGCAATTTTCAAAAAATTTTCCCCTCCCCAAAAATGGCAGCCATTTTGAATTTTCGAATTTTTGCCCAAAATGGAAAAACACAAACTGGCCTTAACCGTGCAAAATAGAGTTATTTTGTTGAAATTTTCGACCCATAGGGTATCTAAGAAATGTACTCTTGGCAATTTTCAAAAAAATTTCCTTTTCCCAATAATGGCGGCCATTTTGAATTTTCAAATTTTTGCCAAAAATAGAAAAACAGGAATTGGCTTCTATCTTCTTAACCGTGCAAGATAGAGTGATTTCGTCAAAATTTTCAACCCAACCAATGCAAAAAGGCATGAAGCTGAAATAAATTACATCTACACTATCAAATATTTAAGCATCATTGATATATTTTACAAATGAAACAGGGTCTTGTAAGACTACTGTACAATTTGGGCAAAAGGTTCATGGGTGGACATTACACATGATAATGTGTGTTCTTCTATGCTATCCTGTTTCTATTCGCATCTACTATCAACAGGGCGGCCTATTTCTAGTTACGATATACAGTAATATATTTTCCCCAAAAAATCTGAAGTGCAAAAATTTTTACAGTTGGTAAATTTTGATGTCACTTTCATATTAAATGATAAAGTAGAAAATACATAATTAGAAATTAAAAAAAAAATTATGTTAGTGGTAAAGATGGCAAACTGGATAGTTGGTTTCTATTCAATTAATATAGACGTAAACGAAATCCAGTGACAGGTGTCCAAGAACCGCTTCTAGAAATGTCACATATTTCACATCAAAACTATAAAATATTACACAGAAACACTTATTAATGTGTACTTCTAAAAAAAAATTTTGTTAATATACAGTGAAATAATATCCTAAACTTCCAATTTTAATGACAAACTGCATTTTAGTTGCATTTATGTTTCATGTGCACGTAGAAAACGTTACTTTTTGGTGAATACTAATTCAAATGAATCCGATTTTCATCAAATTTTTGTTTTCGGGACCCGGTTTTCAAATATACTTTCGATCGTAACACTAATTAATGTATGAAAATACGACTATGGAAAAGAACTCTTCCAAAGCATTGTAACAAAGTCACCTATTCAATTGCAGGTGTCAGTGGGTCACATTGTGCAGGGCGGATCAGCAGACCAGGACGGAGGTTTGCGTGCAGGTGATGAGATTGTACAGGTGGACGGGCACATGGTGGTTGGTGCCTCACACCACAAAGTGGTGCAGCTGATGGGTCAGGCAGCATTGGCAGGAACCGTCACTCTCACAGTGCGGAGGAGGCTGGCGCAAACCACTGGTAAGTCAAAAGATGGAGGATTTACAATCAGAAGTTCTTCTACTGACAGTCATGCTTCAAAGTACAGGGGAGGCAGATCACTGCAAACCATAAGTAGCAAGTCACTTTGAGATTAGTTAGGATCCTGCTCAATGATTTAGAATTAAATGAGCTAACCTTTAAGTGAAGTTTGATTTTATCGAACCACACACAGAAACTTTTATGGTCTTGTCTGATGCACGGACCTGCTAACAACTTTCTGGTGAGCTGTGGGACAATATGGAGGTGCATTATATCAGATAATTAGCCTATCTTGCAGCTTTTTATTAAGTTTATTCATTTGAAATATTTCAGTTTTCAATGCTTTATTAAGTATTTTCCTGGCCCCCAGAAATGGGCTGGTCAACTTGAATGGCTGGGTCATTAGGACAGATTTATGATCATGTCTTCTTCCCCCCCCCCAGTATGGAAGTACCTGGTGCAATGTCTGGTAAATCTAGGTGACTAGAGGGTTAAATATGAACAATAAAGGTTCAGGTAAAGTAAAAACTTCTCATGTATTCAGAAATATCATTCACTCAACAAGTTATTCAGATTTTGGATTTAGTACACAATAACACAAACTGTTGACACAAGAAAGAAACTTATATTTATGTATATATGTTTTATGTTCATGTTTCAGTTTTGAAATAATGTAACTTTATGTCCATATTAGTACAACTTTAATATCTCTCATTTTTTCACGTTGAAAGTATATCATGTGCAAAGAATTATTTGAATAGTCCTGTTTGTACTTCATTCGGTGAGAGTGTGTATTTGAATAAAATTTTTTTTCAAACTAGACGTTCTATGGCTGTTTGTTTGTGTTCCTGTTTGAGATTATTTTCATTGAGAATAAAGTGGAAATAATCTACCTGTTTAAGTAGCAAGATATTTGTTTTTATGCTTTCTGACAGCTGCTCCAGCATGGTTTTTTTTTGTTTTTGTTTGTTTTAACAGAAAAAAAAATGTGTCACAGGGAATATTGTTACTTTATTGTTCTAGATATGGAAGTATATTTGTTGTAAGGTATTTTCAAGTAAAGACATTCAGTGAACCAGTGTGTAGGTGCATGATTGGCCCAAGACACTGTGCTTTTGAGAGAGATTGTTTTCTTGCCTAACGATACCCCGTGAGAAAATAAGTTGCATTTTATACAATATCACTGTCGCCCAAAAGAAAAATGAGAGTACTGAGATTAAAAACTATTGTAGGTTGTTTATTACAGTTAAAATATTGTATGTTTGGAGTTAAAACAAAAGTCTTCCTAGACTAAGAGTTTGTAAGTGGGAATTACAAGGAAGGCACATAAATGTGATGATATGTCTGAGAAAAATAGTTAAAATTATTAGCAATTATTTCAATAGCGAGGATATCTTCCGCATGAGCTGAAACCTATGTCAGAGGCAGATCATTAACACATAGTAGTTCTTAAAGTTACAATAGATCAAAGAAATGTGTGTTTATATAGCAAGTAAAGAAGTAACAGCACAACTAGTCTTTCTGCAGGCTGTAGTCACAAAGTCTGCCTGTTTTTAGACACGGGTATGAACTGATTGAAATCTGTTCCAGTGGTGAGACATAGAAGTGACTGTAAACAGAGTTTGAGGTAGTTTGAGGCATTTACTGTGTAATTACTCAATAATTGCATATCAAGATGAGACCTTTACAATGTGCTAAAAGTCACAAATATATTTAGAGGAGGAAGGATTTCATAGGTGTATATTATGAGTCTGTTATGACTTTATACAAGTGAAGATCACTATAAATTTAAATGTTGTCGTTTATGAGGACAGGATGTTTACAGGATGAGTATCCACTAATTTAAATCAGAAATACACTTATTCCTTACGAGTAGATTGGCTAAAATTTCTGCCAAAAGCAGAGTTTATCATAGCCTAAAAAATGTAATTGAAATAAATAGATGGAATTAGCAATTTAATTGCTAACTATAAACCAATACAGAGTTATACCTGTCCAAATTTGATTATGTTACACATGATGAAAATTTAGATTTGAGCATTGGGAAGTCATTGGAATTTACATAAAAAGCGGAATGATTATACAAATGGTGAAAGTGGTTGTTGAGAATTCAGTTGACTATGTTCACTTCATTAACCTTATTGGAATAACTTGTTCGTGTGTGAACTACATGTTTGTCAGACATTATTCTGAAACAGAAGGACATACTTTGTTCTGTGTGGGTTGTAACAACCCTTCAGATATTTTTCTAGTTTTGCATGTCATAACTTTTTAAAAACGAACTGTTTGAGTTTTTCTAAATATAACAGAGGGAGAAATAGTTATTTTTGAAAATTAAGAAAGCTATTGACCTTTATAAATACACATAGATAACAACATGCTCCAAATTCCATGCCATTGTAAATGGCTTTCAGAGTCTTTAGAGCATAATAGTAAATACCTGTCTTCTACTGCCACAGATTCCAAGACTGATAGAGCAGTGGGACACTTTGGACAGTAGTTGTAAAAATAATAGCAAGCCATCATCATAATAGCGATTATAGTGACTGTCTTTCAGAAAGAAACCATCGATTTTTTTACAGCAGTGTCAATAAAGCATTGATAATGATGGCATTGCCTGTCGTTTAAAGAAAATGAAACATCTTTATTCCTCCATTTCAGTGTCTTTGTGTCGTCAATGGATTAGATATTTTCTTCATCAAAGAATATTCAATTATTGGATGATAATTTATTACAGAAATAGTTGAAGATGCTCACCAATTGTCAATGAACAATTGAACATGAATTCTTGTTTTATGAAACAAAGCAAACCAATTATTTATAAGAAGAAGTTTAGCAAAAGATAAGAAACATATTAGAAGACAGTCTGCCTAATTTTGTCACATAGCACTTTTTTCTATAAGATTCAATATATGCCTAATTTAGTCAAGTATTACAATTTTTTTCACAAAATTTATCACAAAATTGAAACAAGGCAAGAGATATTCAAAGAAAAAGAGTTCATTACATGTTTAACATTTTATGCAGACTTGTAATAAATCAATGATATACATGTGTATTTAAACACATTTAATTCAGCTTTCAAAACATCCTCTTATTTTGTAATTTGAGAGTTATAGAAAATGAAAGAAACCTACGCAGGAAATACTTCAAAATGGAGAGACGCCTTAGTGACAAATATGTGTTGTGAATATTCTTCATGAATAAGTTAATAAGAGAGCGAGGTTTTGTGGATATATGTCAACATGCACCATGACCCGGCCTAGCTAGTTAAACATACGACACCACATATAGGTGATATAGAGCTGTGTACACTGACACAGTGAGGAAAAAAAGGACGAAAAAAATGGTAAAGCTTTGAGGAAAATTTGTAAAATATAGGAGAGGAAGTTGTATCAGAGAAGTGTGTGAATCTGTGCCACTTGGATTTTACATGTGAATTGAGATGATATTGACCTGTTTTCATATAAGTGTGCTTTCAGAGCGATATGGTTACAAATGTGTTTGATGGAAAAATTTTGAGGGAATTTCTACACAAGGATATGATATAACTAATATGTATACAAGAATGATGGTTACAGTTATATGAAAGTGAGAGAATTGTGTTTTTTGGTTTAAAATTGCTTGAACTCGGATAACTTGAATGTAAAATATAAAAGTTGCAAATCAATGAGTGAGGAAGGAAGTGAGGCGTGTGTGACAACCTACAAGATCAACATAGAATCGATGTGCCAACAACCTGATCAGTCAGTGAGTAACAGTGAAGGTTGGCTCTATCCCGGCCTCAGAAAGCCAGACATCATTGAGAGCACCATCCAGATTCACTTGGAGAAGCCAACTCGCAAGATGTGCAGGGCAGCCTACCACTACCTTGCAGCCTGCGGTCAAACCCAGTCAACAGTTGCTGGGCAACAGGTTTCAAAGGGCAATCAACAGTCGACAGCAGTTTCAAGGCAGGATGTGGCCAAATGCAGTGAACAGTCCCATGACCGAATGACAGTTCCCAGACAACAGTTTTCTGGCAGTAGTAAACAATCCCATTCCCTGACAACAGTTTCCAAGCAACAGGTGGGAAAGAGTAATAGACAGCTCAGTGGCCAGGTAATGTTTGCTAGGCACCAAGTTTCTAGGAGTGAGGAGGACAGGGGTCAAGTTTATTCTGATGCAGAGGTTAAGGAAAGTTCAAGGTCATGTGAGGTAATTCATTCAGGAACTGCAGCCAGGCAAAGTGTGGAACTAGAGTGTACTGAAAGTGTGGCTGAGAATGGAGACGCAAGTAATCAAGTGCAAGCTGAGAAGCTGGTAAACAATTCACAATACAAAGAAATGGAAGAACAGGGTAATGCAGTTCTTAAACAGACAGACTTTGGCGTGTCTGATGTGTTCTACAGACCCCCAACTGAAGTGGTCACTGGTGAGAGTCACGATACTCGTGATAAAAAAGGTATGGACTTGAATTTCATGTGGGCAAAAGATAGTCAAATTAAGTCCCAATCTGCAAAGAAAGCTGTCGGTATGTTGCAGGATATCTTTTATGTCCACAGACCTTTGCAAACAAATGGCAATACAGGAGGGGAAAGTAAGAACACCACAAATGGTAGGTTACAGCACAGTGCAGTAAGAGATAGAAGTATTGAAAAAGAGTTAACACCTAGGGGTATTGTAAGGCATATAGAGGATGTTAAAAACACACCTACTTTAGGAACCACAGCAGAACTAAAGGGAGGGAGCAGGTTGGAAAATCAGAGTGGTCAAGTACAAGAATCCACACAGGAAAGGATTAAAAGGTTGATGAATCAGGGCTCTTTATCACAGCACCGGCTGCAGTCAGATATTTCTGTAAAATGCAGGTCAGAAGCTAGCATTTCCAGACATAAACCTACAGTATTAAAGCAATCATGCGATAGTAGTGATGTTTGTGAACATCCTAAAGAAATGAATGTCACTTCTAGTCACACTAAACCGAGGAACTGTTATATGCAGCAAACAGCTGAGCTGCAAGAGCCTCAGAACCAATGTCAGCAAAAAACTGATGAGAAATCAGATTCAAAAGGATCTATGGTGCAGAAAGTAGACAGTAAGAACAAGTCAGAAAGATTGACAGTACCTGATGACAATCATAGTCTTCAAAGTTCAGTGATGCACAGAGCAAAGACATACAAGTCAGTGTTTGGCAGAACAGCTCGAAGGAGACTTGTATTGCACAACTCTCCACAGTATAAGCAGACAGGACTTGAATCTCCTCTTATGAATGGAAATGATATTGTTAATTCAAAAGAAAAAAAACCATTGTTTATCACTGAAAATACCAAGACAGTTTCACATTTAAATTCACTGAAGACACCTGAAAATACAATAAAATCTACAACACATAGTTTGAAAAAATTAATGCTTGAGAAACCAGAGCTTTCTAGTCAAACATTATATCCTCTCAGCGGAAAAACTGTAGGGAAGGATCATTACTCTAAGGAAAATTCACGTACATACAGACATAGGGAACAAGAAATAGCAGCAAGAGATAGTAAATTTGAAGACAAATCCAATGAAATCTGTGAGCTCATACAACAGACTCTTAATGAGAAACAGAGGACATGGAAGGAGCAAGACTCAGCAGAAGGGCTTGTGCATGCCAAGTTACAAAGTTACAGACCAAGACAGCAAGTGCCTGAAGTACAGACACCTGTGAAGGCTCAGCCCTTCAGACCCATGTCTGTTAACACCCTCACCAGGCGCCTCAAACAGTGCAAACAGTTGGTGGAAGATCCAGTTACCAGCAAAAGTCACTCTGTATTGAATAGTGTGACGGCAGATAAATCTGGAATGTCCCAGATACATAAGGAGTGTGATAGCACAGAGAGTTACTGGTCTATGAACGAGGGGAAATATGGCATGTGGAAACAGCGCACAAGTGGGAATTCTAGTCATGATGATGGAAATGAACGACTAAGTGGTGCAGGTTTAGAGCACACTTTAAACATTGTGCAGACGGAATACCAGGGAGTGAATTGCCCAAATTTGGAGATGGGGAAGACAGAGTACAATGACATAAAACATCCATATTTGGACAGAGTAAAACCTGAGTCAGAGTTGCCTGAGGTTGCTCATGTACAAGTCACATCGAAAAGTCCGAGAATCATGCACGGGGACAACTACAGGACTGAGAATGGGAACCTACCACAGAAAAATTCTCCATTCAAATTCTCACACGTCTCGAAACACACAGACTATAACATAGACCTGTATACTGCTTTCAGGCACCCTATAGGTGGATCAGATCTTCCCATCAACCTGTCTAGCAGTACTTTCAAAGGTCATTCAATTGCCACTGGGCAGGTCAACTTTAAGCCAGTGCTCATTTATGACCCACTAATATTCCAGCATCTGTGCAGACTCCAGCATGTTTATCAGTTACCTTTTGATAAAAAACAATGCCCTTCTTTCAATGGCTTTTTGTTACAACTTGTAGATCTGGGGGTAAGGGGAGACACAAGTTATCCATATGATGTGACAGTCACTCGGCGAGAGATGGAAGGCTTTGGATTTGTCATCATCTCATCTGTGACCAGAGCAGGATCAGTCATTGGTGAGTACTTGAAAATAAAAATGGTTAGTTGAGAAAATTGTATGAGTGAATGATGTAATGGTCTCTATTGCTACTTTAAACGAAACGTTTTCAAAGTGTATAAAATATTGGTCAAAACAATATGTCATATAATGACTTATTTTGAGTAAAGCTCATGTTTACGCATTGTTCAATTGAAATATCTCATGATATCATGTAGGTTATCTTCTTGTAAAGTAAGAATGATACACTGTGTGAGATGATCCAGTGAAACTTCTGTTGTCCAAGCTTCTTGGATACTTGAAATATTGCAAAGATCAAAATAACATTCATAACATTAAGGAATGAAAATCATGAGAAGAGTGTTCTCAGATTATTGTGTGACCTGATTATTATTGTGTTGTATTGAACAGCTAGAGCCCCGGCAATCCAAGTGTGTTCAAGGGGAAATGAATGTGTCCAGGAGACAGCATTTTCCTGAAAAGGAAGATTCTGGGAATAATCAGTCTCCTATGTAGAAAATTTGTTATTTCAGTGAAGAAGTTTCAGTGAAATTTGGAAAGTAGAAGTTTGGGTTGGGGGAGTTCAAGTGTTAAGGGAGGAGGCAGTATTTTGACTATTACTTCTTATTGAGGGGAATATGGTTTGATTGTAATGTTACTAAAACAAAGGCCTGTATGCACCCAGCTGATATTATGTGCTCACACAAGAGCTGTCATTTCACTGAACAAAATAATGAAAACTTTTTCAAGATTAGATCAGAAATAAGAAAGTTATCATCTTAACTTTATATCTACATTGTATTGAGTAGGGCTGGGACGAGTGCTTCAAAACAGCGCCGAGTACCCGCACTCTGGCTACCGACCCGAATTCAAGTAATCCCGAGATTTAGTAACTACCATTCGAAGTCTTCTGTAAACAAATGGTAGCGAAACTTTTGAAGAAAAATTTCTTTTATTTAACCATATATTATAGAATATGGAGTCATTTATACATTTTTAAGCCAAAATCACAACTTTAATTGATATTGTTTGGCAGAAATGCAGAGATGTAGTATATTTTACACAAACGTTCATTTCTCGGGCGATAATACAATACACTGTGAGTACTCGAGTAGTTAAAATGGACTCGAGTCCCAGTAAAGACTGACTCGTCTATCGAGGCTGGAGTAACCGTTCACAGCCTTAGTATTGAGAATACCTACTGATTCAATAAAAATTGAAGAATTTTTACCCCACAGCCCTTAAGGGCTGTCGGGGTATTGTTTTCACCCATGGTGTCCGGATGGGCGGGCGGGTGGGCGGGCGGCGGGAAATAGTTTGTCCGGGCTGTATCTCAGAAACCGTAAGGTGTAGGAAGTTGATACTTGGTAGGGACATTGGTTAGGGGGTGTAGGTGTGCAGTATCATGGTCTGACCTTGATTTGACCTTTGACCTTGCCGTAGTGGCCTTGACCTGTAAAATCTTGTCCGGGCTATATCTCAGAAACCGTAAGGTGTAGGAAGTTGATACTTGGTAGGGATATTGGTTAGGGGGTGTAGGTGTGCAATGTCATGGTCTGACCTTGATTTGACCTTTGACCTTGCCATAGTGACCTTGACCTATAAAATGTTGTCCGGGCTATATCTCGGAAACAGTAAGGTGTAGGAAGTTGGTACTTGGTAGGGACATTGGTTAGGGTGTGTAGGTGTGCAACGTCATGGTCTGACCAGGATTTGACCTTTGACCTTGCCATAGTGACCTTGAGTTTAAAAATCTTGTCTGGGCTATATCTCGGAAACCGTAAGGTGTAGGAAGTTGATACTTGGTAGGGACATTGGTTAGGGGATATAGTTGTGCAACGTCATGGTCTAACCTTGATTTGACCTTTGACCTTGGCGTAGTGACCTTGACCTATAAAATCTTGTCCGGGCTATATCTTGGAAACCGTAGGGTTGAGGAAGTTGATACTTGGTAGGGACATTGGTTAGGGGCTGTAGGTGTGTATTATCATGGTGTCACCTTAATTTGACCTTTGACCTTGTCCTAGTGACCTTGACCTATAAAATCTTGTTCCACCTTTGGGTCTCTCTTTTGATGCAGATTAAGCACTGTTAAAGTCATATTAGAATTTATTAAGAATTTTACTTTCATAACTTCCCATTGTAAGAGATAGAATTTCATCAAGTGAGCCACAGATTTTGCTCCAACACCACACATAAGCATTCATTAAATGTATTACCACTTCTATATGCATGGTAATATTCAAACCATCTAAACCATAATTTGGCCATGCAGATGTAGATAAAGAGGGTTGAATTTTAGTTTGCTGATTAATGCTGTCATCTTGTTATTGAATTATCTTGTTTTAATACTTCATCTTTATATGCATGATCTTTCTTTTAAACATTATTTGGACCTTTATATAACTGACAGTAGTGCTGGGACGAGTTGACGGTAACTCGAGTCGTAACTCGGTGGGCGATATTTGGGGATCACATCGAGTTACGCAATATAAACTCGAGTTTTCACAAAATAAATAATGATATACTTACCTTGTCTCAAAGGGATATTTTTGGAACTGATCAAACCATCAAAACTTAAAAACTCAATAAATAATGGCCATTTTAATATTAACCTTAGCTGCGTGGCTGTTCCATGACGTGCACATACATATCTGTACACTTTAAATGGCAAAAAAATATTTTTTCTTGCAAGAAAAAGGTACTTAACACAACTGGTAATAATATTTGGATTTTACTTATTTTATTTTTATGTATTTACTCGAGTCCAACTCGAGTTTAACTCGTTTCTAACAAATGATCCTCGATCTGGAAAAATCGCGGACGAAGCCAGCACTAACTGACAGTGCTCTGAAAGTATCCTAAAGTTTATACTGATACAGTACTTCTGTATCTCATGGTGTTGAAAATATTTCCCTAGGCTGTGGGGTACGGGCATCTCTGATGCTATTTTTCAGAATATAAATAATTTTGTATTGGCCCATAGATTTATTATTTATTATATCCCCAGACGAAAGTCGGGGATATATTGGATTCAGGTCCGTCGCGCCGCCGCCGCCGCCGCCGCCGTAGAAATTTCCTTGTGGACGCGATAACTCAAAAACAAATTAATATTTTTTTTTCAAACTTGGTACACATGTTAAGGGTGCCCAAAGGAAGATCCCTATTTTAAGGTGACCTTAAACTCCCAGTAAAAAAGAACTTATGGCCACCTTAAGGTCAGAAATTGCACTTTTGGCCACTTAGAGCCCTGTAGGTCACAAACTATGATGTTCAGCTGGCTGAAATTTTACCTGACAACACATTAATATGTTCTTAGTACATGTGCCGAAAATCATGACTTTAAGTTGAGGAGAAAATTGTGTTTGAGGTCCATAAATACCCCCACTTAGGGATTTTTTGCTATTCTTTTCACATATTTTGCCCTATAATTTGGAAGTGATAATTCTGATGAGTCTCAAACTGCGCTAGGTATAACTTTGATATGTAATCCTTGTCTGTAGAAAATTTTAGGGCTGTAGGTTTACCCAAAGGGGTCGACTTAAGGTCTCAAAAGTGCCCACAGAGACTCAATTTATGCACTTTTTGCCACTTTCAAGCACTGTAGCTTTCAAACTATGTCTCTCATCTAAGTTAAATATCATCTGGGAATATATCTATGTGTTTTCTTATATGTGCCCCAACATTTAGGCCTTTAATAGACAGTTAACCTGTGTATCAGGACCATAAACACCCACCCGAGTGACCCTTATAAGACATTTTTCACATCTTTTTCCCTGTAACTTGGAAATGGTAAGTCTGAGAAGTTTCAAACTGTATTAGATATATATTCTGTGTGTAATCTTAGTATGTAACAGATTTTAAGTCTGAAGCTTTAATTTTGAAGGTCAAATTGAGGTCTCTAAAAGGCTCCCAAAGACCCAATATTTGGACTTTTTGCTACTTTTAAGCCCTGTGACTGTCAAACTATGTGACTGATAGAGCTCAAATCCTATCTGAGAAGATATTAGTATGTTATTTTTATATGTGCCAAAAATTAAGGCTTTAAGAAGACATTTAACCTGTGTATGAGGACCATAAATCCCCACCCGAGTGACCATTTTTAGACATTTTCACATATTTTTCCCTGTAACTTGGAAATGGTAAGTCTAAGAAGTTTCAAACTGTATTAGATGCATATTCTATGTGTAATCTTAGTATGTGACAAATTTTAAGTCTGAAGCTTTAATTTGAAGGCCACATTTAGGTCTCTAGAAGGCCCCATAAAGACCCAGTATTTGGATTTTTTGCCAATTTTAAGGCCTGTGACTGTTAAACTATGTGACTGATAGAGCTGAAATCTCATCTGGGAATACATTATTATGTTCTTTTTACATGTGCCAAAAATCAAGGCTTCAAGTAGACATTTAACCTGTGTATGAGGACCTTAAACACCCACCTGAGTGACCCTTTTAAGACATTTTTCACATATTTTGCTCTGTAACTTGGAAATGGTAAGTCTGAGAAGTTTCAAACTTTATTAGATACATATTCTATGTGTAATCTTAGTATGTAACAAATTTTAAGTCTGAAGCTTTAATTTGAAAGCCACATCGAGATCTCTAAAAGGCCCACAATGACCCAGTATTTGGACTTTTTACCACCTTTAAGCCCTGTTACTGTTAAACTATGTGATTGATGGAGCTGAAATCCCATCTGGGAATGCATTATTATGTCCTTTTTACATATGCCGAAAATCAAGGTTTTTAGTAGACATTTAACCTGTGTATGAGGGCCATAGACACTCGCCCAAGTGCCTTTTTTGACATTTTTTCCGTATTTTGCACTGTTATTTGGAAATGCTTAGTGTGACAAGTCTTAAACTGTATTATATATAATTTTTGTTTGTTATGTATGTCCCCCAAAAAGTTTCAGATCTGTAGTTTAATTGCTAAGGTCTCTTTAACAATTGTAAAATGCCCACAGAAACCCAATTTATGGATATTATGCCACTTTAAAGCCCAGTAACTGTCAAACTATGTGGGTTATAGAGCTGAAATCTTTGAATTTTTAAAAGGAAATGCCTGTCTATTTAAATTTTGAATATTAATAATGTTATGGCTATCTTAGTCTTTTAAGAACTTATTTTTGTGTGTTATACCTCTGCTTGCTGAGTTTATCACTTTTTAAAATGAAACTGGTTAAACATATTCAAGTAGACAAAATGGACACTTTAAGTGAGCTTTAAGTCCCAATATTAATGAAATTATATCCTTATGTAGTAAAACTAGGGGATTTTTAACCCTCAACTAGCCCAGTTTTATTCAACTTGCCTCAGTTAATTTTGGCACAGCTCCTACAGTTATGAACTCATTTCAGTTGATAATCACATACTTAAAATTCTCAATTCTTTTTGTATTTGAGTACCCCTTTTATATAGATTGTTTGTTTACCATTTATGCTCAACCCACATCCCCCACCCGGATTCCCCCCACCCACCTCTGGGACCTCCAGCTATATTGAGTGACACTAAATAAACAAAGGTATTTAATGATATCAGATGAGAAACAAAGAACTCAATGGGGTTGCAGATCTTGTGTAATAGTGAGAGAGGTGTGGAGAAGGGGAGAGGGGTGGGGGTGGGAGGTGGTGGGCTTCATTACATATAACACAAAGGGGAGTCAGAACTGAGATTGTGTCACATATTTAGGTTGCATATATATGTATAGAGGAAATGAATAACTGAAAACAATTTGCAAATTCTAAAAATAATATAATAAAATAATAATATAAATAATTTTTTTTTAAATAATATTTTATTTGTGAACAAATATAGAAACAGATATGCGCTTTTGGGATTATGAATTTTAGAATGGACATTGAATCATCAATCATTTAAATACTTTGAAGGAAGATTGAAAAATATGATGAGTTGAGTTAAAAATAATATTTTATTTGTCAACAAATATAGAAACAGATATGCTCTTTTGGGATTATTATTTTAGAATGGACATTCAATCATCAATCATTTAAATACTTTGAAAATAGGTTTAGAGTTATCATTGCAGGAAGATTGAAAATATAATTTGAGTTATGTATTCGGCGTCTGGGGATACACCATCTTCCTTGGGGAGATATAAACAGAGTAGATTGATGTGCTGAAGTTCATATAATAATGGGTAATTATGTTTTAAAAAATTCCCGATCAAAACCTGTGGCGTGAGTGATGACCTGTCTGGGGATATGTTGGCGCCGAGTTGGCCCAATCTAGTTTTTTTGTGCATTTAGACAAGGTATGTTTTGACCCGGTCCATAGTTACTTTGGATTGGATCTTCATTGGTGCAAACAGGCCTTAAGACATGTAGAACTTCCCACAGCATGTAAAATTCACAGTTGAGGCTACCCCTGAAAATTAAGCAATTAATGTACTAAATTTAAAGAAATTCTGTACCAGATTCAATAAATTTCCTAAAATTGTGCCAAAAAAGCATAAATTTGATGAGAATAGTGCTTATTGTGAAACCTAAGTCAGGGTGTTGAGTCAGCAGTGAGTTTGATGTTGTCTTACTACTGACACATTGCAGAGCTACACAGTAGTAGGAGTCGGCGCGAGTGGGTGATGAACACCAGGAGACCACACCCACGTGTCGGTAATATATACTCACAGGCTTTCACATAAAATCCCCAATCTACATAGCATCGCCGTGTGTATAAAGCTTCACTCATCTATCCTTCTTCATGCATTTTAATTCCGATTTCTCTTGCACAGGGGGTTAACAGATTTGGCACTCGTTCGCTTGACTCGCATCTCTGTGACATGGGTTCCAGCTTATGGCAGATTATTTAGAATGCACTGAAACCATATCTTGATGTGACTTAAGGTGTTGAACAGTCCATATTTGATAGTTTGTCCATCTCAAGGTCAATAGATTCAAAACCATTGTGTTTATAAGGCTATTTGAATGTCTTTGCTAAGTGATTGACAGAAATAATTTTCAGTGTCTGAAAAATGATCTGGATGAATTCTGGACCGAAGTTCAACAGTGATAATCCTCAAGTTTCCCTTGTATTGAGTAAATATTCAATAAATATTGAGAAACAGTTGGGAAAGATTTAACAAAATTGAACCTAGCTATTTGTTGTTGTTGTTGTTTTTTTAATGGTCTGGATAAAGATAATGACAGAGTGAAGGGTAGATGTGCTGTATGCTTCAGTGACATAATTCTCCACCATTGTTCTTGTAACATATGCTTGTATGAGTTTGTATATCGTGTTGAAGTTTACAAATCCCCAGGTTTGTTTGATGCTTGGAGTGAAATTTCCTCAATTGTGACATCCTCTGTCCATTTGACATGGTTTAGACGGAGCAAATATTTTAACTGAACATGTATTTAGTTTAAATATGATGTTAGAATGGCAGTTAATGCCAGAGGTTTGAGTGGCTTAATGGAGAAGCGATCACTTGACTTTAACCTCTCAGGTTTTTGGTTCAAATAGCACTCTTGACTACATGTAGGAAGTTCTAATTGCCTGTTACACGATTACTCAAGCTGTAGAATAGTATAAAAACCAGACTGTGAAGTAGAAATGGGACCTGTACCATGTAATTTTGTATTCAGCCTGGGACCACAGCTCATAAGTATTCATATATTTTAAGTAACTGGGTCCATAAATTAATGTCTGAGCACTTTATAACATTTGCCAAATGGAACACAAGATGTCACACTGTTGAACATAGAGTTGCTTCATATTCCTCCCAGTCTTTTCCATGGAAAATGTATTGCAGTATACCTGGTGCAAATCACTACAAATAAGGGGTGTGTGATGTGGTAAAAATATGTCACCTACACCTCAATTTGCCCTTCATGTGATTCATTTCAAATTCAACATGTTATTTATATCTTTACACAAATCTTAAGAAAATCTTGTCAAAATTGGTTCAATATATATTATAATAACATGGTATTTACTATTTACAGGTGTGTATATTGTAATATGTTTTCCTATTGACTGATTTTAAAAGGGTTGAAAAAGTTCTGTATTACATTGCAGAAATCCCTGAACTGTGTGTATTTCTCATGTTTTCACCAGCTGCATGCAAGTTACGGATGTTCTTGCGAATGTGATGCATTGTGTATTGTATTTACAATACCTTACAGTGAATTTGCAGTTATCATGGCTGTTTATATATAAACTATTTGCCAAATGACAAAAGCTATCAGCTTACTATCTGGCACTCAGTTCTAATCTTGGGAGACTGCTCTCAACTCAGCCATCTCAAGAAAAAAGCATTTATAATGAGCCAGTTACCTGCTAGGTGTCTTTAGCAGGCTGAGGTGACCCAGATGGCAAGCTTGTAGCTTATAAAAACTTTATTCAACAACTTAAAATTTTTTAATTAGCTGGTCAATCAATGAAGCAATCAATAAATTATATAATGAACCTTAAATGCTTTGAGTATGTCCATGTCCCATTGTTATGTGTAGCTGTTCTATTTCATGTCACAAAAACCTGAGCTACTAAAATTTTGAAAACAAAGTCCACCTTCAGTGACACATATCACTGTAATCTTCCTGCACAAATCCAAAAATTGTACCCAAATTGAATAATAATTGATACCCCTCCAAATTGACACTGAGTTTCATGTTGTTAGAAATGAAAGCATTCCCAAGAACATATTCTTAAAGAGTATACTTTTCATTCTAGTGTTCTGCCCCTCATCCTGATGTAAGTTCATGACAAATAATGAAAAGCTTAGAACTTGTGCTATTCTTGTATATCTACCTTGTGTTACACTGTACCCTTTCAGAATATGGGTTTTAAAATGAACTTCACATGGGCACACGAGCTTTGCAAATTGCATTCACTGATTGCAGGTTGCCTACATGGGAATGAAGACTAACAGCCTAAACTGTGCTTTTCACTTAAGTCTTCTGTACAGCTTTCCATTTGGTGATATACGGGAGGATAAGTGAAAGAATCACTCATCAATATAAAATATTTATTGCTAGTCCACTTGCAATATTGATATATATTGTTGATATTGATATCAAGAGAAGGTTATGGGAAACTTTTTGCTCTTTCCAAATTTTCTACATTCAGTCTACCAAACGTGGCCACATCTTTCAAAAATGGTGGCCAAAGTAAGAAAAAAAGAAAATGGGAAGTTATTTTTAAACTGCATAAAGCAGTTATTTTGTTTTTATGGAAAGGTTAAATTTATATTGAATTATTCTGAATCTGTGTATCCTTTAATTGAAGTAACCTTTGTATTGATATGACCTTTCCCGCAAGTTTTAAAGCAATATGGATGCCGATAATTGTGTTTGCTTCCTACTGTCAAGATGATATATTAATGATTTGTTAAGATTATAATGAAACACATTACAAAGGTATAGTACTTCAGAAAAGAATAAGGGGGTTATATTAAGATATTAAGAATCTGCATGTACTACAGTAAAAACTATAGGATGCAAGTTAGAGACTTGTGCAAAACACTGCACTCTTGTCAGTGCCAAGTTGCCTATCAAATGCAGGAAACTCTGCTCTGGTAGAACCAGTATCAGGCAAATGTTGATTGTATAAATTTCATCAATTTGAGGTGATAGAATATATATATATGTATATTGTAACAATATATATATATGTATATTATAACAGGTATGAGTGGAAAATAGTACTTTAGTACTATTTAATACCATATTTTGTGTTTTCTAGTTATTCAGTGTTTCCTGTACTTCTGGTTTGTGATAATATGGCCAGCTGTGTATTCAAAATATTTGTGTTTATTGGTGTAAATTGTTCTTAGCTGCTGTTGCCTGTGCAAGATAAAGTAGTTGAGTATCTTTGTTATTTTATTGTATGACCTTTGAAGTTCAGAAAATCACTGGACAAATTACCAATGTATATCTTTACATCTGGGTAAGATGTGATATGACACAGTGGTGTTGTACAATTTCTATCTTATTCAAAACTGTTCAGCTGTGTAAAAATCTCTCTGTTTTGGAATAAATGATAATGAAATGTTATTTGCTGTATACATCCAGTTTCAGGATTATTGCATGAAGCTCTGAGTCAAAATTGTATTTCTAGATGTGCAAGGGGCCTTTACTACAAATGTGATAATGTGCCATTTTGTATTTTTTATAGTCTCATAAGAATTTGTTTAAATAGTCAGCATGAGAGAAAACTAGTAAGCGACACCTTTGAGGAGTGTGATTTTTAACATTAAAGCTTTTCAAAAGACACATGTTGATGAACTTCAGTTGCATTTGTTTTCAATCTATATTCCTTGTTTTACTAACTACATAGTTGGCGGACCAAATGTTTTATCTTTGCCAAGTTGTGTTATGTGTTATAACTGATTGGTACATAGTGGAAAGTCATATTGAAATACAAGTGATTTTCATAATTTTTTGGTTATTTGACTTATTTCAATGATCAATAAGTTAGTGCAGAAATGAATATGAGACATGCAGCTGATAGACCCATTTATGTTTATTTACCAGGACATACAACTGAAAATATTGCTGACATAGTGTTGTAGACTTTTGTTTTTATGTTTCTTTATTTCATTCTACAAGTGGCAATGCTATGGGTCTGTCCCAATGTGACCTTCACTGTTGAACTGGATGTAAAACTCTGACTTTGTTTCTTTCTTTATGGATCAGGTCATAGTTCTTTTTATTTGTTTACTTTGTTTATCTTTCTTACCAGGCCGTATTATCGAGGGCAGCCCTGCAGAACGGTGTGGACAGTTACATGTGGGCGACCGTATCCTGGCAGTCAATGGCTCCAACATCACACACTCACACCACGAAGACATTGTCACTCTCATCAAGGACTCGGGGTTCTCTGTGACACTCACAGTCGGACCACCTCAAGGTGAGTTCACTCAATGCAGATATGTACAGGTGTAAGTAGCTGTTGGTTCACTCAGTACAGCTATGTACAGGTGTAAGTAGCTGTTGGTTCACTCAGTACAGCTATGTACAGGTGTAAGTAGGTGTGGGTTTATTCAGTGCAGTTATGTACAGGTGTAAGTAGGTTTGCGTTTATTCAGTGTGGTTATGCACAAGTGTAAGTAGGTGTGGGCTTACTCAGTCCAGTAATGTACAGGTATAAGTAAGTGTGGATTTACTCAGTGCAGTTGGGTGTAGGTGTAAGTAGATGTGGGTTCAATGTGCAGCTGTGTACAGGTGTAAGTAGGTGTGGGTTTTTCAATGTGCAGCTGTGTACAGGTGTAAGTAGGTGTGGGTTTTTCAATGTGCAGCTGTGTACAGGTGTAAGTAGGTGTGGGTTCAATGTGCAGTTATGTACAGCTGTAAGTAGATGTGGGTTTTTCAATGTGCAGGTATGTACAGGTGTAAGTAGATGTGGGTTTATTCAGTGCAGTTATGTACAGGTGTAAGTAGATGTGGGTGTATCCTGTGCAGTTATGTAAAAGTGTAAGTAATTGTGGGTTTACTCAGTGCAGTTATGTGTAGCTGTAAGTAGGTGTGGGTTCACTTAGTGTAGTTATTGAGAAATTTTGGTATTTGCATGTACACTCAGTGCTAAGATGACACTGTGTGTAACTTGGCTGTGACAGTTGACAAATGCATTGTTCAAACCCCTGCTGAATTTCCATCTGGTAACCCATGTTTCTGTGATTTTCAGATGATGCCTCTAGTACCACCTCTCACAACTCACAGCGGGTAAGTTTAATGAAGCATGTACATACTTTTATACATTCAGTGAAGATTGTCTTGAACAAATCATTATTGCCATGTATATATTCAGAATCAGTAATGCAGTTTGAAAAAAAATGTTCCCTTGTATATGTTTAGTATTTAAAACTACACTTGAAAAAAGGTAAATTTTTTTCTTGACTGTTGACATATGACAAATACAGTGTCAAGTTTGAGGACTGTGGACCGTGAATTAATTTAGTTTGCCATTCTTTTTGTGGTATAATTTCATTCAAAGCATTAATGTACGACAATCGACAGATTTTTTTTTTCAGTTACCTCAGTAGGTTCTATAATTTCAGGGTGGAATTTTATAAGTTCAAAAATTCATATATATATATTTAGGATTCATGGTTTAACAATACTTACATCTGAGTTTCATGCTTGATGTACTGTGTGTGTATTTCACTTGTCAGGCTCTGATGTGTGTCTGTCCATATTTCAGAGTTCTGGTCAGGGTTCTTTGATCAACACAATGGGGTATCCCGCCCACTCGGAGTCGGACATCTCTCGGCGCTCTGACTACTCTCCTCACCACAATCCGGTACAGCAGCAGATCCTGGACAAACACCGGGAGCTGGCGAGACAGCGGGCGCAGTCCTCCTCACAGGTATGTGCAAAGACAAGGGATATATGTCAAAAACAATGTTATCAACTCATAGTGGGAGCCTGATAACATATCGGGAGTACAGTAGCTTCACGGGGAAGACAGAACAAAGGGTTCTGAAAATAATGCTAAAAACTCACAATGCCACCCTTATAGTTTACAGAGGGTACTAGTAGTGCTGTCGCGACACTCGCTACTTCCGATACTATTGTTTGCTAGGTCTATTATGAGCGATAATCGGATGCGTTTTTTCAAATCCGATTGCAAAGATATTGGTATATTTATATAATAAAGATAGAATATCTTTTAAAAGTGAAGGGTTATTCAGCATTTTAAAATATATTTTCGGTCTTTTGACAACATAGTACGTACAAATCTAGTCACATGACCTATCAGGAAAGTTAAACCATTGCTCGAATGTAGTTTCAGAATTGCATCTTTATTTTTTGTTCACGCTTATTAAGTCAATTTAATTGATGTAAAGCTTTCAAATAATCTTTAAAAACACTGTAGTTGTATTTATTTTAGGCGTACATGATATTATAATGTTATTATGCAGCACTTTATAAAGTCGGAATTAGATAATTATTTTAATATACTGACGGTTTTCAAAGTGTTCCTTCGTTTGACAATGCATAAACAACCGAAATAAAAGGACAAATATGACCCTAAAATGATGTATTCGGGTGAGAAACAATATATTATTTTACATTTTAATTAAATAGTTTTGTTTTGAGGTGAGTTTATAAAGTTGACATATGTCGATACTCGGTCGGCCAACGTGGGCGATATTCGATGTTAATTTGCACTAGCAAGTGACAGCACTAGGTACTAGTTATCTTAACAGGTAAGACAGAGGATTAATGTGAAAGTAATTTATAACACAGAGTGACACAGATCTGTATCTAGAGTTACAAGTCAAGATATTCTGTAGCTAAAGAAAATTGCTCATATATTTTTAATAGCTAAAATTGATAAAAGTTTTTAGTTCTGCCATATTGTAGACATAACAGTAAGTTTTATAAGCCACAATGTGATTGTCTAAGATCTAGCTAATTGTCCAATGAGAGGCAAGTACTCAAAATGTATGCCACAAACAGAAAATGCTTGAGGCAGAAAATACTGTATTGAAATAAATGTATTATAATGAATGTAATCTATAAAATTCTTGAGAGAAATGTTTCTGGGAGGAGGGCCACCACAACAGGTGGAAAATTACATTGAACCATTCATTCTTTGGCACTTGCCAGTTGGTCAGATTTGAAACTCGTTATTGATTTAATGTTCATTGAAATTCAGACTGGCAAATTTTGTTATGGATCTGTTAACGTTTCTGAGTTACAGGCCCAGTGGACATGGAAAGCTTTCCTGTAGACAGCAAACACTGAATTACATAGCAAATTACCATTTTGACAAGCATGACACCCCAGTTTGTGCAACTAGCATTCCCTTTACACTGCCTATACACAAACCTCTTTGAAAACAACTGTACCGTAGTTTTTGTAATAAACGCCCCCTCCCTATTAATCGCCCCCCCTCTTCTCTACCTTTGCAAAGTTCATATTTCGGGGTTTTACATCCCTCTCAACAGCCAACACTTTTGCGATTCCGGGATTCCGAAAAATGGTGCATTTTAGTACTTCCCAAGCGAATATCGCTTACGAGAAATAAAGAAAATAAAAACAAAACATGGTAGTTTTGGTCACAGACGCATTGAAATCTGCAATAATAGGAGATAAAACTACATAATTTCTTCAGATTTAAGGTTTGTTTTAAATATTTTAAGCTGTCTCGCCATTATACATGCCAGCAAGCGAGATCAAGGCAGCAAGTGTTCATTATCGCCCATTGCCACTGGACTCGAGATATGATTTTATTTATCTGTAATAGTCGCCCCCCCTTTGGAAAAATGCATCGCCCCGGGGCGTTTATTACAAAAACTACGGTATTTATGTATTTGAATTACAGAGATTATACTGCATATGTGGCTAAGCTAAGCGAATATGTCACCATGTCTCTCTTCTCCACTGATGAGGCCTTCATTGACTTTATTTGTGCACATAAATTGGAGGTTACACAGCATACATATCTCCCTAATAGATAGGATAGGATGTAAGTAACTTTTATCCCATTCCAGGCCCTGACATCTAGTGATATTTATTTGTATCTACAGGGAATTGTAATTATCAGAGCTCTGTTTCAGTGGGCTTGTCTGTAACCATGACTTTGTATTCGTTCTGTCTACAGGCCAGTACTTCTAGCGTATTGTATATGAGAACTCTGGAGATTAAATTGCATACATGTATTGAAGGGATTTGTAAATGGCCCTCCTTTTTTTCCTCAGGCCAGTCCTTCTAGCCAGCCTGAAGAAGACCGTTACTACCAGGTGGAACTGCACCGTGGTTCCCGTGGGTTTGGCTTCTCCATACGTGGTGGCCGTGAGTTCAACAACATGCCTCTCTTTGTACTCAAAGTCGCCCCAGGGGGAACAGCTGACCTTGATAAACGACTCAAGGTCAGTATGCAGGAATTTAACAAAAAAAGGGAATAAAATAAGTTAAAATACTGTATATATTGTTGACACTGTACAGCTAATATTCATAATACTAAAGATCCACAAGATTATTATTTGAAACAGGTTGGCTGACCCTCTAACTTTACATGTACCTATTTTTTTTTTCTAAAGTTCAATGCATAATTAAGCGGCCTGTCAGGGGCACTTATTTGTTTTCACGTAAGTTCGACTGATCGCCGCCGCCACCACCGAATGATTATGGTCTCCCTTATATAACTTCTTGGGCTTTCAAATTTTTCTTTCTTTCTTATCTTTCTTTAAAAGTATAGGGGCGGGAAACATTTTTGGGATACTTTGCGGAGACCTTATAAGTTAAGCTTTACTTAAGGTAACCTTAAGCATTTTTCAAACACACCCCGTCATCACGTTTCAGAAAAAATCACACACACCTGTGCTATAAAATTTATCAGGTACATTCTATACCTAAATCCACAGGTTGGAAAGGATTTTCTGATCAATCAGACCATAGATGCCTGAATCGGAGGCGTTTTATTTTCGTAAATTTTTTAAAAGTGGGTACTTGGTCTGTATCTCAAAAACGGTCAGGATTTCAGCGTTTTGTTGGACTAACCTATTCAGCTACGTTTTGATAATCTTTCACATGCTGAAGTTTTAGCCCTGTATCTGCAACCTTAAGGTCACCTTAATGTCCAAAAAGGGGGTTTTAGCCCTCCAGTTGACTTAGTTTTTTACTTTTTTTCAACCAAACATGGCATATATATTAAGATTTACCAAACGATTTTCCTGACTTTATGGTGACCTTAAACTTTTAATATAATTGGAGCTATGCCCCCCCCCCCCCCCCCCCAAAGTCATAAAATTGGCCTTTATTTTTTCATATTTAACATATATTGATATTGAAGGGACAATATCATTTTATGGTCACCTTAAAGTCGCAATATGAATAAAGTTATGGTTACCTTACAGTGAAAAATGAGGTTTTCAGTCTCCAGCTATCTTATTGTTCAACTGACCTCAGCTAAACTTTATGCACTTATAAAGGATGACAAAAGGGACATTCTTATTTTATGGTTACCTTAAAGTCCCAATATCAATGAAGTTATGGCCACCTTGCAGTGAAATTATGGAGTTTTTAATCTCCAGCTATTGTATTGTTCAGCTGACCTCAGTTAAATTTTGCACTTATTAAAGATGAAAATAGGGACATTCTTATTTTCTTTCAACCTTGGAGTTCCAATACAAGCACAGTCATGGCCATCTTGAAGTAAAAATGAGAGTTTTCAGCTCCCAGCTGACTTACTGTTCACTGACATCAGTTCAACTTGACACATTGATTAAGTTTAAGGAAGACTTCTAATGACCTTTTATTTCAAATTCCTGTATTTAAGAGACTTTGGCAAACTCAACATAATAAATATATAGTTTTTCCTCCCACCTTATTTATTTTAAGACTTTTTAAAACCACACCTGCCACCTGTATGCTTAAAACTAAATTTCTGTTATCTGGCAAAGCTAACCTCCTAGTGTTTTTGAAGTTATGGCATCTTCATAGGAAAAAATGAGGTATTTAGTATGCATTGATGTGGTTATTAATATATTGCAGCTGATCAGTGTTCATATAATATAAATTACCAATTTTAGGCACATTAAAAAAATCCCACATTCTTCTGATTCCATTCTTGTGGAATAGTGTGGGTATGACTTTTCCTTTTTGGGGAAAAAGGCTTTAATTAATTCAGCTTTTGTTTAGCAGCAGGAGTTGTTAATCTAGCTACTTATTCACATATACTATGTAAATTGGTCAAATGTATAGACTTGACTTCTTTCAGAAGATAAGTTGACTGGAAAAAAAACACTTTCTCATAAACAGTTGTTTTATCTTAGGCATATTTATCTTTTAAAAATATTAAATAGCAATGAATTTTCAAAGGCATAAAATGCCTCAAAGATATACAACATATGAATGTCCCTATCTATAGCCAATTATAGTTTACTATGGTGTGTCTTTATCATTATCTGTTTTTTCTCCTCCAACTCTGTATTTGCTTTTGTGTGATACCTATCTGGGGGCAGATTCACTCACTCATGCCCCACTGTGCTTTGTGTGTCAACATCTGTGTGTGTGTGTGTATGTCTGCACACTGAAAGTTAATAAGGGATATCAAGATGTATTCATTTCTTTTCATTAAGGGATATGCCTACAGTAAATCTTTTTGGGGGTAAACAATTCAAACCAGGACATTTATCTTTAGGTTCATGGAAGAAGAGCCTTGTGGAAAGAATGCCTTCTCTGTTTTCAGAGAATGGAAAAAGCCTTAATAATATGTAAAAACCTTGAGCTTTCATGATATTCAGATATACAGTCATGTGTGAATTTAAAATGTTAACAATAACATCTGACAACATGACTTTGTGTATTTTTTTTTTACAATGGAACAATAAAGGATTTCACAAATACAATTATCTTAAGCATATTCATCTTATAATAATATTATATAGCAATGAATTTTCAGGGGCATAAAGTGCCTCAAACATATACAATATTTGAGTGTCCCTATCTATAGCCAATTATAGTTTACTACAGTGTATCTTTATCACTATAAATCTAGGATTGAATATCTCCTGGAAAAAAATTACGATCCCAAATTTACAGCAAAAATGATATATTCTTTTCATAAAATATACCACTCTACGAAACACAATAAAGCTCACATTCTGCTTACAGTCTAATACTTCAACTGATGCAGTTTTTAGATAATCCACTTTTCCATCAGATACAAAACACAGTAAAGCTTACCTTCTCCTTACAGTCTCATACCACAACTACTACAGCTTTATTAACTCAAGTCTCCATCCGGGCCGCTCGTTTTTGTTAGCAAAAACCTTTTTCTAGTTATGCCTGTTTGCGTGAATGTACTCAAAACATGATGTTCTCTCTTATATGTCATTGCTTTGGATAGGTCTGTATATCAGGATTCATTTATTAACGTGACAGTTCTGCTTTGATGAAGTCTTAAGGCAGGTTCTGACCTTATCCTATTTCCTGTCTGTTTCAGTTCAGAGACCAAATCATACACACCAAGGACTGCAGTACACTTTTTAATGCATGGAGTTTAACCTGCTGATCTTATTCGCATTTCATGCCTGTTTCAGATTGAAGACCAAATGGTGCACATCAATAGCTGCAGTACATATAATACCAGACAATCTTCTTAAGGTGTTGATTTTAACTTGCTGACTTTATCTCGTGTCCTGCCTGTTTCAGGTCGGAGACCAGATTATGGAGATTAACAACTGTTCCACACAAAACATGACACATGCTGAGGCAATCGACCTCATTCAAAATGGAGGCTCCACAGTCAGAGTGTTAGTGAAACACACAGGGAAACTGCCACCACAGTTCGGTAAGTCTCCACTGACGTAAGATGGATTTTATAGGACACTTTACTGATATGCCAATAAGCCAGACACTAAAACCACAGTGTCATACGATAATGATTCCAGGCTACTCAAGTCCATGGTCATTCACTCTCAAAATGGCAACAGTGCAATCATTGAGTGGTCCAGGTTATTCATGGAAAAATAAAATGATTAATATGTCTGAGAAATGAATTGAAGTCTAAACATTACTGTCTAATGTATAACCAGCAGACAAGAGACTAGGGGTTACATTAGTCAGATGTAAACAGTCATGATTAAAGATTATATTAAATTAAATGGAAATCTTTAATTAAAACACATAGCTAAGGCATTGGATAGGTTTTACATACTCTGCAGAACAGTAACAGTTAAATATTCTGATTGTTGAAAAGATAAACTTCAACCTTTCATACTGGATTCTTGTACATCCATTTATATTAATAAAAGCAGAAAAATATACTTGAATCACAGCAGTTGTTTTAGTTTCTTTAAATTTTCCGTATCTCAGCCAGAGTATAGCGATGTTGTAGGTTTGCGTCAAGCTGTGTTGAGTTTCTTCTCATTGTGTTTTTATTTCTGTATTCTCTGTTTTTTTTGTGCCTCTCTCTTCAAGGACCTGTGATTCCTCTGTAAGACAAACCCCCTTTTGTCACCATGGCAACAGTGTGTCCAGGTAGTTTTCAGAATGTTTCACACATGATTGGTTGGAGCCTGTCTTGTTGTTGTTTAGCTTTGTATGCTATGTTATATTGTCTCCCATTCCCTCAACCCTAATCTATGTCAATCAACAAGCATTTCATTTCACACATATTACCACAGGTTTTCCCAAATATATTACCTTGGTTAAGCAATAAACATCCGGGTCAGATAAACTCCTGTTGCAGATTAAACCCTCATCACAATTTGTATTCTAATGTTTATGTAGTTAAAATTGATGCCTTATCTTAATGTTTTGTCTAAAATTATTTAAAAGTAATTAAAATCAGTGGAAGGATTTAAATACATCACTAACAAATCTGATTTGGTTTTGTGCATCATTTGATTTTAAAAGGTTGCTGTAACATGCACTACTTAGTGGACACTAATTAGTTACTTTCTGACAAGGTAAGGTTAATATGTTAATATACATATCAGGATATTTACAGCTATAATTAAAATAACATTGCTACAATAACAACAGACATTAAAATTTATAAAATTTCCTAGATTCTATCTACAAAATGATTATTAATATTGACCTGTTAATTATAATTTTTATTGCGTAAAATAGCCTTATTAATTTTAATGTTTGATTATTAAAATATTGAGTGCATTCAAATCTGAATTGGCTGAATTATACCCACTAGCCAGAACTTTTAGATAAATGGGTAAAACTCGTCAAAAAATGCCAGAAAGGTCTAACTATTTCAATTCCAAAGAAAATTCCACTCTTACATAGTTTCACTTCTTAAGAGGTTGATTAGAATATTACTCTCCTTACGATAAGTGATTTTTGTTAACCTAGCACACTGAGTTCCCCTCTGTGGGGAAGATATTGCACCTGCAAAGGAGTAGATTAGATTAGATATTAAGCTATAATCTCTTTAAAACACTGTTCAGTTTTTGAAAATATATTAAAATTGACACATTTGAAAACTTAAGATACAGGAAGCTATGTCAATCAGTACTGAAATATATTGATATGTCATTCCTTCACAGGTCATATTTTTGAAAAATATTGCATTCAATGTTTTTATGTCTCATGTCTTTTTTCTGTTGCCCATCTTGCCATTTTGTGTGTATCTAAGTCAGCTCTCATATTCTTTGTTTCCTTAATTTATATATTTCTGTGTATTTATGCATGATTTTTCGGTTTTCAGATATTATTAAGCGTCCCGCAAGGGACGCTTGTTTGTGTATGGGAGAGCTTCTGGCTCCGCCGGCTCCGCCGGCTCCGCATTTTGTTTTCCTTATAACTCTGTAACCGTTAGGCGGATTCTTTTCAAATTTGGCAGGTTTAGGCAGTAGCCTTGGGGAATTTTTTTGAATATGCTGCAGTGACATTTCAACCAATCAGAGAGGTCACATGACCAAAAATGTCTTTTTTCAATGGGGAAGCTTGTCCGGATGATAACTTGAAAGGAATTTTATCAATTCACCTGAAACTTGGCAAATACATTCATTCTATTAAAATCTGGAAATCATTAGATTTTGGCATTGATTGGTCAAGAAATGGCCGAGTAATTAATGATTAATTAATCATTACGAATTTTCCAAATAAGGAAAACACAAAAATGCTTATATCTCGAAAACCGTGCTAGATAGAGCGATTTCGACGAAATTTTTGACCCACAGGGTATCTCTGCGGAGTAGTTTTCCCAATTTTCAAAAAATTTTTGTCTCGCCCAAAATGGCGGCCATTTTGAATTTTCGAAATTTTCGCAAAAATTGCAAAACACAAAAATGCTTATATCTCAAAAACCGTGCTAGATAGAGCAATTTCGACAAAATGTTTGACCCGCAGAATATCTCTGCAGAGTACTTTTCCCAATTTTCAAAAAATTTTTGTCTCGCCAAAAATGGCCGCCATTTTGAATTTTCGAAATTTTCGCAAAAATTGCAAAACATAAAAATGCTTATATCTCAAAAACCCTGCTAGATAGAGCGATTTCGACGAAATTTTTGACCCACAGGGTATCTCTGCAGAGTAGCCATGCCAATTTTCAAAAAAATTTTGTCTCGCCAAAAATGGCGGCCATTTTGAATTTTCGAATTTTTCGCAAAAATTGCAAAACATAAAAATGCTTATATCTCAAAAACCCTGCTAGATAGAGCGATTTCGAGGAAATTTTTGACCCGTAGGGTATCTCTGCAGAGTAGCCATGCCAATTTTCAAACAAAAAATTTCTCGCAAAAAATGGCGGCCATTTTGAATTTTCGAATTTTTCGCAAAATTGCAAAACACAAAAATGCTTATATCTCGAAAACCGTGCTAGATAGAGCGATTTCGACGAAATTTTTGACCCACTGGGTATCTCTGCAGAGTAGCCATGCCAATTTTCAAAAAAAATTTGTCTTGCCAAAAATGGCGGCCATTTTGAATTTTCGAATTTTTGCGCAAAAATTGCAAAACACAAAAATGCTAATATTTCGAAAACCGTGCTACATAGAGCGATTTCGACGAAATTTTTTATCTTCAGGGTATCTCTGCAGAGCAGCTATCCCAAAGAGCTTTCACTTGGTGAAGTTTCAGACCCATAGCTAATTGCTCACCTACTCAAAAAGAGTAAATGCGAATTACCTCTAAAAGTATTGCAGATGGCCAATTTTTCTCAAATAACTCATTCACCTACTTTTGGAAGAGCTTTCACATGGTGAAGTTTCAGATCCATAGCCAATTACTCACCTACTCAAAATGAGTAAATGCGAATTATCTCTAAAAGTATTGCAGATAGCCAATTTTTCTCAAATAACTCATTCACCTACTTTTGGGAGAGCTTTGACATGGTGAAGTTTCAGACCCATAGCTAATTATTTACCTACTCAAAATGAGTAAATGCTAATTATCTGTAAAAGTATTGCGGATACCCAATTTTTATCAAATAACTCATTCATCTACTTATGGGAGAGCTTTCACATGGTGAAGTTTCAGACCCATAGCTAATTACTCACCTACTCAAAATGAGTAAATGCGAATTATCTCTAAAAGTATTGCAGATAGCCAATTTTTCTCAAATAACTCATTCACCTACTTTTGGGAGAGCTTTCACTTGGTGAAGTTTCAGACCCATAGCTAATTACTCACCTACTCAAAATGAGTAAATGCGAATTATCTCTAAAAGTATTGCAGATAGCCAATTTTTCTCAAATAACTCATTCACCTACTTTTGGGAGAGCTTTCACTTGGTGAAGTTTCAGACCCATAGCTAATTACTCACCTACTCAAAATGAGTAAATGCGAATTATCTCTAAAAGTATTGCAGATAGCCAATTTTTGTCAAATTAATCATTCACCTACTTTTGGGAGAGCTTTCACTTGGTGAAGTTTCAGACCCATAGCTAATTATTCACCTACTCAAAATGAGTAAATGCGAATTATCTCTAAAAGTATTGCAGATAGCCAATTTTTCTCAAATAACTCATTCACCTACTTTTGGGAGAGCTTTCACTCTGTGAAGTTTCAGACCCATAGCTAATTACTCACCTACTCAAAATGAGTAAATGCGAATTATCTCTAAAAGTATTGCAGATAGCCAATTTTTCTCAAATAACTCATTCACCTACTTTTGGCAGAGCTTTCACTTGGTGAAGTTTCAGACCCATAGCTAATTACTCACCTACTGAAAATGAGTAAATGTGAATTATCTCTAAAAGTATTGCAGATAGCCAATTTTTCTCAAATAACTCATTCACCTACTTTTGGGAGAGCTTTCACTTGGTGAAGTTTCAGACCCATAGCTAATTACTCACCTACTCAAAATGAGTAAATGCGATTTATCTCTAAAAGTATTGCAGATAGCCAATTTTTCTCAAATAACTCATTCACCTACTTTTGGGAGAGCTTTCACTTGGTGAAGTTTCAGACCCATAGCTAATTACTCACCTACTAAAAATGAGTAAATGTGAATTATCTCTAAAAGTATTGCAGATAGCCAATTTTTCTCAAATAACTCATTCACCTACTTTTGGGAGAGCTTTCACTCTGTGAAGTTTCAGACCCATAGCTAATTACTCACCTACTCAAAATGAGTAAATGCGAATTATCTCTAAAAGTATTGCAGATAGCCAATTTTTCTCAAATAACTCATTCACCTACTTTTGGCAGAGCTTTCACTTGGTGAAGTTTCAGACCCATAGCTAATTATATCCCCAGACGAAAGTCGGGGATATATTGGATTCAGGTCCGTCGCGCCGCCGCCGCCGCCGCCGCCGCCGCCGCCGCCGCCGCCGCCGCCGCCGTAGAAATTTCCTTGTGGACGCGATAACTCAAAAACAAATTAATATTTTTTTTTCAAACTTGGTACACATGTTAAGGGTGCCCAAAGGAAGATCCCTATTTTAAGGTGACCTTAAACTCCCAGTAAAAAAGAACTTATGGCCACCTTAAGGTCAGAAATTGCACTTTTGGCCACTTAGAGCCCTGTAGGTCACAAACTATGATGCTCAGCTGGCTGAAATTTTACCTGACAACACATTAATATGTTCTTAGTACATGTGCCGAAAATTACGACTTTAAGTTGAGGAGAAAATTGTGTTTGAGGCCCATAAATACCCCCACTTGGGGATTTTTTGCTATACTTTTCACATATTTTGCCCTATAATTTGGAAGTGGTAATTCTGATGAGTCTCAAACTGCGCTAGGTATAACTTTGATATGTAATCCTTGTCTGTAGAAAATTTTAGGGCTGTAGGTTTACCCAAAGGGGTCGACTTAAGGTCTCAAAAGTGCCCACAGAGACCCAATTTATGCACTTTTTGCCACTTTCAAGCACTGTAGCTTTCAAACTGTGTCTCTCATCTAAGTTAAATATCATCTGGGAATATATCTATGTGTTTTCTTATATGTGCCCCAACATTTAGGCCTTTAATAGACAGTTAACCTGTGTATCAGGACCATAAACACCCACCCGAGTGACCCTTATAAGACATTTTTCACATCTTTTTCCCTGTAACTTGGAAATGGTAAGTCTGAGAAGTTTCAAACTGTATTAGATATATATTCTGTGTGTAATCTTAGTATGTAACAGATTTTAAGTCTGAAGCTTTAATTTTGAAGGTCAAATTGAGGTCTCTAAAAGGCTCCCAAAGACCCAATATTTGGACTTTTTGCTACTTTTAAGCCCTGTGACTGTCAAACTATGTGACTGATAGAGCTCAAATCCTATCTGGGAAGATATTAGTATGTTATTTATATATGTGTCAAAAATTAAGGCTTTAAGAAGACATTTAACCTGTGTATGAGGACCATAAATCCCCACCCGAGTGACCATTTTTAGACATTTTTCACATATTTTTCCCTGTAACTTGGAAATGGTAAGTCTAAGAAGTTTCAAACTGTATTAGATGCATATTCTATGTGTAATCTTAGTATGTGACAAATTTTAAGTCTGAAGCTTTAATTTGAAGGCCACATTTAGGTCTCTAGAAGGCCCCATAAAGACCCAGTATTTGGACTTTTTGCCAATTTTAAGGCCTGTGACTGTTAAACTATGTGACTGATAGAGCTGAAATCTCATCTGGGAATACATTATTATGTTCTTTTTACATGTACCAAAAATCAAGGCTTCAAGTAGACATTTAACCTGTGTATGAGGACCTTAAACACCCACCTGAGTGACCCTTTTAAGACATTTTTCACATATTTTGCTCTGTAACTTGGAAATGGTAAGTCTGAGAAGTTTCAAACTTTATTAGATACATATTCTATGTGTAATCTTAGTATGTAACAAATTTTAAGTCTGAAGCTTTAATTTGAAAGCCACATCGAGATCTCTAAAAGGCCCACAGAGACCCAATATTTGGACTTTTTACCACCTTTAAGCCCTGTGACTGTTAAACTATGTGATTGATGGAGCTGAAATCCCATCTGGGAATGCATTATTATGTCCTTTTTACATATGCCGAAAATCAAGGTTTTTAGTAGACATTTAACCTGTGTATGAGGGCCATAGACACTCGCCCAAGTGCCTTTTTGGACATTTTTTCCGTATTTTGCCCTGTTATTTGGAAATGCTTAGTGTGACAAGTCTTAAACTGTATTATATATAATTTTTGTTTGTTATGTATGTCCCCCAAAACGTTTCAGATCTGTTGTTTAATTGCTAAGGTCTCTTTAACAATTGTAAAATGCCCACAGAAACCCAATTTATGGACATTATGCCACTTTAAAGCCCAGTAACTGTCAAACTATGTGGGTTATAGAGCTGAAATCTTTGAATTTTTAAAAGGAAATGCCTGTCTATTTAAATTTTGAATATTAATAATGTTATGGCTATCTTAGTCTTTTAAGAACTTATTTTTGTGTGTTATACCTCTGCTTGCTGAGTTTTTAACTTTTTAAAATGAAACTGGTTAAACATATTCAAGTAGACAAAATGGACACTTTAAGTGAGCTTTAAGTCCCAATATTAATGAAATTATATCCTTATGTAGTAAAACTAGGGGATTTTTAACCCTCAACTAGCCCAGTTTTATTCAACTTGCCTCAGTTAATTTTGACACAGCTCCTACAGTTATGAACTCATTTCAGTTGATAATCACATACTTAAAATTCTCAATTTTTTTTGTATTTGAGTACCCCTTTTATATAGATTGTTTGTTTACCATTTATGCATCCCCCACCCGGATTCCCCCCACCCACCTCTGGGACCTCCAGCTATATTGAGTGACACTAAATAAACAAAGGTATTTAATGATATCAGATGAGAAACAAAGAACTCAATGGGGTTGCAGATCTTGTGTAATAGTGAGAGAGGTGTGGAGAAGGGGAGAGGGGTGGGGGGGGGAGGTGGTGGGCTTCATTACATATAACACAAAGGGGAGTCAGAACTGAGATTGTGTCACATATTTAGGTTGCATATATATGGACCACATATATAGGTATAGAGGAAATGAATAACTGAAAACAATTTGCAAATTCTAAAAATAATATAATAAAATAATAATATACATAATTTTTTTTTAAATAATATTTTATTTGTGAACAAATATAGAAACAGATATGCGCTTTTGGGATTATGAATTTTAGAATGGACATTGAATCATCAATCATTTAAATACTTTGAAGGAAGATTGAAAAGTATGATGAGTTGAGTTTGAAGGAAGATTGAAAAGTATGATGAGTTGAGTTAAAAATAATATTTTATTTGTCAACAAATATAGAAACAGATATGCTCTTTTGGGATTATTATTTTAGAATGGACATTCAATCATCAATCATTTAAATACTTTGAAAATAGGTTTAGAGTTATCATTGCAGGAAGATTGAAAATATAATTTGAGTTATGTATTCGGCGTCTGGGGATACACCATCTTCCTTGGAAGATATAAACAGAGTAGATTGATGTGCTGAAGTTCATATAATAATGGGTAATTATGTTTTAAAAAATTCCCGATCAAAACCTGTGGCGTGAGTGATGACCTGTCTGGGGATATGTTGGCGCCGAGTTGGCCCAATCTAGTTACTCACCTACTGAAAATGAGTAAATGTGAATTATCTCTAAAAGTATTGCAGATAGCCAATTTTTCTCAAATAACTCATTCACCTACTTTTGGGAGAGCTTTCACTTGGTGAAGTTTCAGGCCCATAGCTAATTACTCACCTACTCAAAATGAGTAAATGCGAATTATCTGTAAAAGTATTGCAGATAGCCAATTTTTCTCAAATAACTCATTCACCTACTTTTGGGAGAGCTTTCACTTGGTGAAGTTTCAGACCCATAGCTAATTACTCACCTACTCAAAATGAGTAAATGCGAATTATCTCTAAAAGTATTGCAGATAGCCAGTTTTTTTCAAATTAATCATTCACCTACTTTTGGGAGAGCTTTCACTTGGTGAAGTTTCAGACCCATAGCTAATTACTCACCTACTCAAAATGAGTAAATGCGAATTATCTGTAAAGTATTGCAGATAGCCAATTTTTCTCAAATAACTCATTCACCTACTTTTAGGAGAGCTTTCACTTGGTGAAGTTTCAGACCCATAGCAAATTACTCACCTACTCAAAATGAGTAAATGCGAATTATCTCTAAAAGTATTGCAGATAGCCAATTTTTCTCAAATAACTCATTCACCTACTTTTGGCAGAGCTTTCACTTGGTGAAGTTTCAGACCCATAGCTAATTATTCACCTACTCAAAATAAGTAAATGTGAATTATCTCTAAAAGTATTGCAGATAGCCAATTTTTCTCAAATAACTCATTCACCTACTTTTGGGAGAGCTTTCACTCTGTGAAGTTTCAGACCCATAGCTATTTATTCACCTACTCAAAATGAGTAAATGCTAATTATCTGTAAAAGTATTGCGGATACCCAATTTTTATCAAATACTCATTCATCTACTTGTGGGAGAGCTTTCACATGGTGAAGTTTCAGACCCATAGCTAATTATTCACCTACTGAAAATGAGTAAATGCGAATTATCTCTAAAAGTATTGCAGATAGCCAATTTTTCTCAAATAACTCATTCACCTACTTTTGGGAGAGCTTTCACTTGGTGAAGTTTCACACCCATAGATAATTATTCACCTACTCAAAATGAGTAAATGTGAATTATCTCTTAATAGTATTGCAGATAGCCAATTTTTCTCAAATAACTCATTCACCTACTTTTGGAAGACCTTTCACACACGAAAATGAAAAATTGTGAATATCTCGGAAAAGCTATTTCTTCTGCTTTAATGCTCGGCGGGAGATACACACCACGGCAGTGGTCTTGACAAAAATTTTTGTCTCCCCAAAATTGGTGGCCATTTTGAATTTTCAAAGTTTTTGCAAAACACAAAAATGCTTATATCTCGAAAACCGTGCTATATGGAGTGAACTCAACAAAATTTTGGACCTGCTGGGTATCTCTGCAGAGTAGCCATGCCAATTTTCAAAATATTTTTGTCTCGCCAAATATAGCGGACATTTTTAATTTTTTTATTTTTTGCAAAACACAAAAATGCTTATATCTTGAAAACCGTGCTAGATAGAGCAGACTGCGCTGACTTTGGTTGCCACAACAGTATAAGGCTAGAAACGAAGCATTTTCTTAATACTTTAGCACTCACCTTTATATCCTTTTTGGGACGCTTTGTTTTTGCTATGCAAAAACATTATCTTTTTTTTTTGCGAGCGATCCTCTAGTTATTTTAGTTGCAAGAATATATTTTTTATTTTTGTTTCATGTATTATCAATTTTTTTCTCTTTAAATGTACTTTTTTATTTTCTGCCTTTTCTTGCGCAAATGTACATCTTTGATGGTGATGTATAAATGTTAGACAATGAATAGTGTAGATTATTTTGTAGAATTGCATTAACACTGAAATCTTTTGTGGTTTTGAGAAAAATGTTTAGTAAAGGGAGTGTTTATGTGAGCAAAGGCGGCATCTGAAGACACAAATAAAATATTAAAACATAGCTCACAATATTGCACATAATGTATTCATTTCAACAAAATTTAGACAAATTTACTGTACAGAGTATAACCTTTAAAAATGCTCTGTTTAATATAGCAGAATCTACTGGAGAGTACTAGTTTCAGTTAGAAAAGGAATTACTTGAAAAGTACTTCTTTAAAGGGTTTGGTCATGCATTTTTTGTATTTCGTGGTTAACAGTGGTTAGGGGTTGTACATGTGCAGCATCATGGTGTGACCTTGATTTGACCTTTGACCTTGTCGTAGTGACTTTGACCTTTAAAATATTGTTGCACCTTTGGGTCTGTCTTTTGATGCAGATTAAGCACTGTTAAAATCATATTAGAATTCATTAAGAATTTTACTTTTACAACTTCCCATTGTAACAGATGGAATTTCATCAAGTGAGCCATAGCTTTTGCTCCAACACCACAGATAAGCATTCATTGAATGTATTACCACTTCTGTATGCATTGTAATATTCAAAACATCTAAACCATAATTCGGCCATGCCAGATGTACATAAAGAGTACATCCATTATCTTTCTCTTAGACATTATTTTCTCTGTTTAAACATTGTTTGGACCTTTATATAACTGACAGTGCTCTGAAACTATCCTGAACTTTGTACTGATACAGTACTTCTATATCTCATGGTGCTAAAAATATTTCCTTACTATAATAGGCTGTGGGGTACGGACATCTCTGATGCTACTTTTAGTCAGTTCTCATTGGTCAAGAAACCTAGTCTCGTGGTTTTGTTGATACTTCTTGCATGGTAGTGTGATGTACCTTCTGTGGTATATGTTGAAATAAATTCAATTAATTTATCGCAAACCAGTGGAAGGATTCCTACTGGCTTGTTTTCACTAAAACTTCATCTTATAAACAATGGCTAGGTTATGGTCGGTCAACTTGAATAAGTAAATGTGTGAAGAAATGTATCTGCGTACATGAGTTCAAGTTTACATAGCGGAATAATTTTTTTAAAGGTATGAACTCATGAATATCACTTGGATAATTTGTTGAAAAATATTTCAACCCAAAGTACAACACATCCTATATTAGTCGGCCTTTTTAAACCTAAATATTCAATTATATTAAATCAAGTCTACTCTCTCTAAGTTAACTGCCCTGCTGTTTTATATTCAAATTTCCAGTTTTTGTTCTGAAAGGTTCAGATGCCAGAGGTTCTTCTGTACCATAAGTCTTATCGACTGTATTATTTCCCTAAACTTTCTTCTCAATATAAGCCAATTAAGTCATTCCTGCCATTGTCTCTGATTCAGTTGAGCTTGGTGCAAGCCAGTTGTATGAGTTGTCTTGCAAGCTAGTTAACTTAAGTATCAACTAATTTAGTTGAATAGTAGAGGCCATATCCAAGGTAGTTGAAAAAGAAAACCACTCACCCAGTTAAATCAATTATGCTATGAGCTTGTCAAATGTGCCGTCGTATAGCTAGATGAATAAGAAATCTATAAGCACTTCAGTGAGCTGGTGAAACAACAACCCTCCTATTTCCTTTGCATTGTAGGACACGTTAAACAGTTTTAACTCTCTTGTCTTTATATGTTTGTGGTAATTGCCCAGCAAGTTAGTTAATCCATCTCATAACCTATATAAATGGGTAATCGAATGACTAAGTCAAATAATGTGATGCCTCTGTATTGCAGGTTCAGCTGCTGCTCCCTCTTCCTCCAGTGGTAGCAGTGGTATCCCAGTGCGCACCACAACACCCACACTCACTCTACCCAATGGACCGATCACTACTGGCAACCCAGTGGGTCCCCTCAGTCAGAGCTCACCCAACCCAAACCGACGCCCGCCAGACCAGCCATACTTCCAGTCAAACTTTCCACGGTATTGAGAAGTAGTAAGGATTGCAGAGCTTGACTACAGTTCACGGGCACATGGTTGACCATAGTGTTGGTTTTATTATATCCCCAGACGAAAGTCGTGGATATATTGGATTCAGGTCCGTTGCGCCGCCGCCGCCGTAGAAATTTCCTTGTGGACGTGATAACTGAAAAACAAATTAATATTTTTTTTTCAAACTTGGTACACATGTTAAGGGTGCCCAAAGGAAGATCCCTATTTTAAGGTGACCTTAAACTCCCAGTAAAAAAGAACTTATGGCCACCTTAAGGTCAGAAATTGCACTTTTGGCCACTTAGAGCCCTGTAGGTCACAAACTATGATGCTCAGCTGGCTGAAATTTTCCCTGACAACACATTAATATGTTCTTAGTACATGTGCCGAAAATCATGACTTTAAGTTGAGGAGAAAATTGTGTTTGAGGCCCATAAATACCCCCACTTAGGGATTTTTTGCTATACTTTTCACATATTTTGCCCTATAATTTGGAAGTGATAATTCTGATGAGTCTCAAACTGCGCTAGGTATAACTTTGATATGTAATCCTTGTCTGTAGAAAATTTTAGGGCTGTAGGTTTACCCAAAGGGGTCGACTTAAGGTCTCAAAAGTGCCCACAGAGACCCAATTTATGCACTTTTTGCCACTTTCAAGCACTGTAGCTTTCAAACTATGTCTCTCATCTAAGTTAAATATCATCTGGGAATATATCTATGTGTTTTCTTATATGTGCCCCAACATTTAGGCCTTTAATAGACAGTTAACCTGTGTATCAGGACCATAAACACCCACCCGAGTGACCCTTATAAGACATTTTTCACATCTTTTTCCCTGTAACTTGGAAATGGTAAGTCTGAGAAGTTTCAAACTGTATTAGATATATATTCTGTGTGTAATCTTAGTATGTAACAGATTTTAAGTCTGAAGTTTTAATTTTGAAGGTCAAATTGAGGTCTCTAAAAGGCTCCCAAAGACCCAATATTTGGACTTTTTGCTACTTTTAAGCCCTGTGACTGTCAAACTATGTGACTGATAGAGCTCAAATCCTATCTGAGAAGATATTAGTATGTTATTTTTATATGTGCCAAAAATTAAGGCTTTAAGAAGACATTTAACCTGTGTATGAGGACCATAAATCCCCACCCGAGTGACCATTTTTAGACATTTTTCACATATTTTGCCCTGTAACTTGGAAATGGTAAGTCTAAGAAGTTTCAAACTGTATTAGATGCATATTCTATGTGTAATCTTAGTATGTGACAAATTTTAAGTCTGAAGCTTTAATTTGAAGGCCACATTTAGGTCTCTAGAAGGCCCCATAAAGACCCAGTATTTGGACTTTATGCCAATTTTAAGGCCTGTGACTGTTAAACTATGTGACTGATAGAGCTGAAATCTCATCTGGGAATACATTATTATGTTCTTTTTACATGTGCCAAAAATCAAGGCTTCAAGTAGACATTTAACCTGTGTATGAGGACCTTAAACACCCACCTGAGTGACCCTTTTAAGACATTTTTCACATATTTTGCTCTGTAACTTGGAAATGGTAAGTCTGAGAAGTTTCAAACTTTATTAGATACATATTCTATGTGTAATCTTAGTATGTAACAAATTTTAAGTCTGAAGCTTTAATTTGAAAGCCACATCGAGATCTCTAAAAGGCCCACAATGACCCAATATTTGGACTTTTTACCACCTTTAAGCCCTGTAACTGTTAAACTATGTGATTGATGGAGCTGAAATCCCATCTGGGAATGCATTATTATGTCCTTTTTACATATGCCGAAAATCAAGCTTTTTAGTAGACATTTAACCTGTGTATGAGGGCCATAGACACTCACCCAAGTGCCTTTTTTGACATTTTTTCCGTATTTTGCCCTGTTATTTGGAAATGCTTAGTGTGACAAGTCTTAAACTGTATTATATATAATTTTTGTTTGTTATGTATGTCCCCCAAAAAGTTTCAGATCTGTAGTTTAATTGCTAAGGTCTCTTTAACAATTGTAAAATGCCCACAGAAACCCAATTTATGGATATTATGCCACTTTAAAGCCCAGTAACTGTCAAACTATGTGGGTTATAGAGCTGAAATCTTTGAATTTTTAAAAGGAAATGCCTGTCTATTTAAATTTTGAATATTAATAATGTTATGGCTATCTTAGTCTTTTAAGAACTTATTTTTGTGTGTTATACCTCTGCTTGCTGAGTTTTTCACTTTTTAAAATGAAACTGGTTAAACATATTCAAGTAGACAAAATGGACACTTTAAGTGAGCTTTAAGTCCCAATATTAATGAAATTATATCCTTATGTAGTAAAACTAGGGGATTTTTAACCCTCAACTAGCCCAGTTTTATTCAACTTGCCTCAGTTAATTTTGGCACAGCTCCTACAGTTATGAACTCATTTCAGTTGATAATCACATACTTAAAATTCTCAATTCTTTTTGTATTTGAGTACCCCTTTTATATAGATTGTTTGTTTACCATTTATGCTCAACCCACATCCCCCACCCGGATTCCCCCCACCCACCTCTGGGACCTCCAGCTATATTGAGTGACACTAAATAAACAAAGGTATTTAATGATATCAGATGAGAAACAAAGAACTCAATGGGGTTGCAGATATTGTGTAATAGTGAGAGAGGTGTGGAGAAGGGGAGAGGGGTGGGGGTGGGAGGTGGTGGGCTTCATTACATATAACACAAAGGGGAGTCAGAACTGAGATTGTGTCACATATTTAGGTTGCATATATATGGACCACATATATAGGTATAGAGGAAATGAATAACTGAAAACAATTTGCAAATTCTAAAAATAATATAATAAAATAATAATATAAATAATTTTTTTTAAAATAATATTTTATTTGTGAACAAATATAGAAACAGATATGCGCTTTTGGGATTATGAATTTTAGAATGGACATTGAATCATCAATCATTTAAATACTTTGAAGGAAGGTTGAAAAATATGATGAGTTGAGTTAAAAATAATATTTTATTTGTCAACAAAATAGAAACAGATATGCTCTTTTGGGATTATTATTTTAGAATGGACATTCAATCATCAATCATTTAAATACTTTGAAAATAGGTTTAGAGTTATCATTGCAGGAAGATTGAAAATATAATTTGAGTTATGTATTCGGCGTCTGGGGATACACCATCTTCCTTGGGGAGATATAAACAGAGTAGATTGATGTGCTGAAGTTCATATAATAATGGGTAATTATGTTTTTAAAAATTCCCGATCAAAACCTGTGGCGTGAGTGATGACCTGTCTGGGGATATGTTGGCGCCGAGTTGGCCCAATCTAGTTTGTACTTGCAATCAAGTGTATCTGTAGTCTCAAGGAGCAGTTCAACCACATGCCAGAGTTGCTGAAATTCTAAACTTCCTGGAAGATGCAGGAATAGTTCTGGCAACAGTCATAACAGCAGCAGATTGCCAGAGGTCCAAATATCATTGTTGAGAAATGATATGTTTTTAAATCATTCTACGCAAACATATAGAAAGATAGAAAGCATGACTGTGGCCTCACAGGGTGTAGTTGAAATCTGTATTATCGAGCAAAGTGTAACATCCTTCGGTATATCAGTTCTGTTAATACCTGGGCTTCTAGGGATTCCCCTTTAGCTCAGCTGGTTAAAGAGCTAGACTTGTGTTTATATCTGTGTGTAATCTAAAGTCCGCCGGATCGATTCCAGGCAGAACCAATCAATAATCTCTCTTTCCAACACAAAAGGTTATTACTAGTTCTTGTGGGTATTTTGAGACAACATAGCAGACAGATTATTGTTGGTACAGAAGACATAAGATTTGGCAGGATGAGGCCATGACTGAACAGATGTACTGCCAGAGATATGCTTCAGATGGTACTGAACAGTCCTTTAGTTCTTGTAATCCAGTTACTCTCCACAATATTGAGGGGGTGTATTGTCAGTTCTAGCAAATAGGGACATTAAAAGAACCATGCTTTTGGTTCCAACTTTCCAGGATGTAAAGAGAGAATATCACTTCCAGCCAAAGCTTCAAAGTGATAAGGTGGAAAAATATGACTTTTTAACCTTAAAAGTAAGAAAGGTAAAATTTACCATAACTTGTGGAATTTATCACAAGAGCCAGCCATTAAAATTAACCAAGTCTACTGAACAAAAATCAATTAAAATAGCTTAAAAGGTCCTTGATTGTATACATGATAGTATTTGATCTTGTGTTCGATTTGTGCAATCAGGTATGGTTGATTTGGTAAGTTTCTCTCCAGGTGATATTTTCCATTATTTGGTTCACTGCTGTATTAATATCAATGCGTAGCTGAGAGTGAAATATTGGATTTGACTATAAATCCTAAAGAATGAGTGAAGTCAGTGCATTAGCCATCAGTTATACAAAGATAAAACAGTAATAAAGGAAACATAATCAACTGTATAAATGAAGGAAAAATCAGCAAAGTACAAGAGTTTCTGTGTGTTGAGCAAAAGATTTGGTGAAACATTTTTAGAGCAGTAGTAAGAATAGGTACAGACTCACAGATAGGACCAGTCCTACAGTCCTATTTTATCACTAAGGACATGTTTGTGGCCCTGTTTTTGTGGCTGTCTGCAATTTGTGATGCTGTGATAGATAAACTGGCCTATGCATTGTTTTTATGTGATGTCAGACACAGTCATGTGCTTTCTTTTTGTTAAAATCCTCTTTCAGAAAAATATACAAACATGCCTGATTTCTGTCACAAAGTAACTTTTGAAATTGTTCTTGGCTTGAGAAAACAATAAAAAGATACAAAATTATGTATAAAATGAATGAATGACATTTTAAAACTGATTACATGAATTAATTTAGGAATATTTGTAACAACAAAACAGGAGTCGTATTTGAAGCACTTGTGTCAGAAACTTGAGAGTGCGGGACAGATCATCTGCCCTGTGTATTCTATGTAAAATAAAGACATATCAGTCACCTGGTTAATACCTTGCATTGCCTGTGGATGAGTATCACTAAAAATACCATTAAATATCTTGTATACCATCAGGTACAGTAGTTTTTGTACCTTATTAAAGCTATGTTATTTTGTTTTAGTGTTTTCAGTGAACTAGTTCTAATATATACACAACATAGAGAAATTTGAAAACAAAAGAAAAAAAAAATACAAAAAATCAAGATTTGTGAGCTGTGTCTTGATTAGTCAATACTATGATTAATACAAAGTAATGGGAAATCAACCATTATGTTCAGATTGGACCAAATGGTCAAGCAAAGCAGTATATTCACAACATCAGCAAAACATAGCAAAATATCGCTGAACATCATTTGCTGATCTGTTTTCTGAGTTTAGACTCTTGGATGCTCACCAAGAAGAATGTGGTACATTTTAGAAGAAAAATCAAAAGGATTTTACAAAAGTGTAATATGTGTTTATTTTTTATGGTATTTTAGAATAAATATTGCCAAATTATGTGCGTGTGTGTAAATAGGTTCCTGTAAATACACTGTACATTATATGAACATATTAACCAAAATGAGAAGGTAGAGTGCAATAGTTTGTATAATGCAGCTTTAGTGTGTGTGTGTGTACATGTCAAATTGTGCTCATGGTGACTCCTGTACAAATATAGACTGAACAGTTGCCATGACAACAAATCTAATTATAATACTACACACTTCATTGCAATTGGTGCTCATTGGTTGTATTTCTGTGTTGTTATATCTGCCTTGTTTTAGTAAATTTGTCAGTTGGAACATTTAAAAAAAAATGTTTCATTACATTTAATACATATTTACTATAATTTTACTTTGTAAGAGTGTAAAGTTCAAGATAAAATTTTTGCCCGGTTGTTTGCCATTTTTGGCTTAAAATGGCAATACAAAATAAATTAATTAAAGTAATTAAACTGGGGAGACAGAGTAAGTTGTGTGTAACAAGAGCCTTGAAGGTTTTGGTTTAATTTATGGCTTATTTCTACAAAATACAAGATTCTCTAGTGTTGGGGGACATCAACTTATGTTCAACTTACACCAGTTCTTGTAGTACAGGGTCTACTGTATTAAAATTAGTTACATGGATTTATTAAATACCCTATGTGTTTAGTTATTTTTATGGGGCATTTTGCGGGTTTTTCCTTTAATTAAAAATGTTGAAGCACTAGCCTTGTTTAAGGTTACTTTAAGAAAGGAATTTTTGTTCAGTAACGTAGAAAAAATACTCAGAAAATATTTTTATTGAAAGTCCAAATCAAGCCATCTTTCTCTATAGTTTTAAAATAAAAGATTTTGAAATATATATCTTATATTTAAAACCTTGTTCCGGTGTCAAGGTTTCAAATATTAGTTATATAGTTACATTCAGGTTATTACAGTTCTTATTTAGTTATAATTGTAATTTTAAGCAACATAAAGCTTAATTTTGCAAAACTTAGATAAAACAGTCAAATTATGTCTTCACATCAGGGATGTGAGAAGGTTGCTGTGTGGCTGACCAACATGTAGACACTTGACTCACACCTGTGTGGTTTGGGTTTAAATTAGGGCTGCAACGATTCTTTGGTTACTCGGGAACGAAACGATTCAGTTTAATACTCGAGTCAGGAAAAGTGAACTGGGTCTTCAAAACAACTAAATGATATGTAAACACTACCACAAAATTTGATTTTTCTTTAAAATATATGAATATTGTTATATATTTTTCTAATATAAGGTGTTTCCGTTTTCAGGTTTTGTTTTCAAGCATTTGCAAATGTTAAATGTGTGTGATACAAGACTTTTATAAAACGGCATTTTAATAACTTATTTCCAAGATGCCTCAAATCACGCAATATAAAAATGGTTAAAGTTTCCTGTATTTTGCATTATAAATGTTTCTTGTTTCCAAAATACTATGAAATATCAACATTTTTTCTTGTTGTATGTGTTTTAATCATTTTATAAAGTGTAATATGTCAAAATATGATGACGTTTATTTCATGGGCGATAATCAAGAGATTAACCAAGTCCGAGTCGGTTCTTCCAAAACGAGGAATCGAGGCGCATTTTCTGGCTCGCTTGCAGCCTTATTTTAAATCCAGCTTATTCTTTGAGTCATTGAGAGCTTGTCCTCGTACAAAATTAGTCATTGACAGTTGTGAAAAACCCAACTTTGACCTTTGTTGCCGTTCCAACTTTAGCCCTCATAGGTTATTCAGAAAACTGGGATCGTATTTTGAGTAGTATGTAATAGTGCACTCTAAAATAAGTAAAGAAACTCTTACTTAAAGTTTGGAATAATATGAACTAGTTCCAGCCAAGCAAAATGCCCGAGTTATTTTTGTAGGCAGATGTAAAGAGTATGTAATGAGTAGGACAAAACCTTGCAGATATTAGTTTGTTTGGCTTGCAGAGGTCTCTCAGAGTCTACTTGAAAATACTCTTTTGGTTATGGAAGGTTTGACACAGTATTGTTATATCACTAGGTTCGTAGATGCAAAGATTTAAGTTATTTGTAGTGAGAGCCGTAGTCTAAAATAACACTTGTTCACACCTAGTATATTTATACACACGTGTATATCCACTGATTACCTCACTTCAATACTTAACACAGTGTCTGGGATCCTTTTACAAGGTACAACACTGAGAAATGTATTGTTAAAATATGTAAATACATTTTAATACAATCACACAAAATATTTTGCTTCATAATTACACCTATATAAATTCTTACCATTATGAAATGTATTTTTTTTTACTAAAATTAACTTGTGACATATTTTATAAATATTCTTATGATTGTGTATTCATATAACATTATGGTATTAAATAAATTCGCATATAGAATGGATTGGCAGATTCATGCTTCTAATGTACCCCAAATAATCCAATCTTTGTTTTAAATGTTGCAACTCGTGCAAGGATGAACGGATCTGCACAGCAGTAAAATGTGCCTAATGTACTAAATTTATGTGTCTAATTTACATGAAATAGTAATGAAGTTGTTCTCAGTTAATTAACTTGATCTTTTTTATACTAGAAATATTAAATCAGAGGGAAATATGCTGTGTAGAAACATAGTCCAAATCCTGCATACGTCTCCATTTCAGTTGTCATGATTATCACAAGTTCAATTATTTCACACATTCTGTTGGATTTGATTGACCTAAGGTGTCCTTGTAATGGCAGGTGATTATTAATGAGTTTATGGCCTGCATGTATTTATTTCTCACATGTAACTGGTGCAGATGTTATATATAAATATCTATATAAAAAGTGTAAATTATTAGTCATTTTTTTATAAAAAATAAACAAAGATGATTATTTATAAAAAAAGTGTTTTATTTTGATCTGATCTTTTAACTCCCCTATCACTAAAACTGCCCATTTTGATGCTACTTACTGAAGCAGATAGACTCCAAATATGTATCCAATATGCAGAAAAAACCTTTGTTATATCAATTCTTTTAATATCTATAGAATTCTATCAAGTTATTCTGACACTTTCTGGGTTTATCAAGACATATCTGATGTATAAACTTTATAATATCCAAGCAGTGAGATTTGCAACAGTATTTTGATCCAGTACACATTCTAATGTACCGTACAGTTTACAGGCAGTAATATGAAAAAAAAGTCGGGGAGTAGTCCGGTCCTTTTCCATTTATTTGGAACTTTTTCCATTATTTTGCAACTGGAACAATAGCAATTGTTAAGTGATATGATTTGGCAAAACAAATTTCATCACTGAAGAGCAGCAACGACCACTAGCTGGCTCTTGGATGGGTATCCATTGGAGAACTGTCGAGATAAAGCATTGTATCCCCGGGAACTGTTGAAGTACATACCTTTACACACTTTTCAGTGAAAGATACTTTGTTGCCATTGAGTACAAGCAAGACCAATCATTCATTTACACTTCAGATGCTTGTGTATCCATCTATGCAAATGGGAAGTTGGTACACCTCAGAGCCTGCATTTGCAATTAAGCATCCTTTGAAAAGGGATATAATATAAATATATGTAAAAAATTTTTGCCATCAGAAATGAAACTAGAAAAAGGTTTTTGCTGACAAAAACGAAGCGGCCCTGATGAAAAAGTGTAAAGTAAGCCGTAAAAGATATCAAGATATGCATCACAAGGAATAGAAAATGTAAAGTTTAGTGCATTGTGTATGTTACCATATTTAACAAATGAAAGAACGACCACAGCTTGACGGAAGAGAAATTGTAGGTGTGAAATTTACTTCTCAAAAGAACGTATGTCCGATGCGTAGGAAAAATGCCTCCTAGGAAATGTACCTCCTAGAAAGAATGCCTCCTGAATATTTTGTGACCAGGAAAAATACCTCCTAAGAAAAAAAGTTCTTTCAAGTATTATAACACTACAGGTTCAGATTACAACTTCAGAGGCATCTTCATTTTTCCACTTGAGTCTTATAGTCGCCATTGCCTGTCAAAAACTCACAGTCTTTTACCCATTTTGCTTAGCTGTACAAAGGTACGTAAGTTTCCCTTGTAAGGTTTTGCTGGTGCTTCTCACTGTTTTGGTTGGCTGGTCATCCCTGGCTTCCATTAACATGTTTTTGATATTATACATTATAGGTTCATATGTAACATGTTTACAGGTTGAAATAACTTTTTTTCCTCAGGAGGCATTTTTTCCTAGTCACAAAATATCCAGGAGGCATTCTTTCTAGGAGGCATTTTTTCCAGGAGGCATTTTTTCTGTGAGGCATTTTGTCCAGGAGGCATTTTTTTCCCAGATTCTGTATGTCCTACATTCTTTGGTAATGTTCTCGGAGAAGAGGTCTTGAGTGAATGGGTACATTGACCACAGACATTTCTGTTCAAAATGTCATTAGTATCAGACTTAAGTATAAAACACTAATTGAATGCAGTGAACTTGTGCTTCAACTAAAAACTTAACAAAACCACTAATAAAATCCAGTGAACCAAAGTGCCTTAGACTTTTTGTTCAAAAGTTAATGAATCGATTTTGCTTCAGAGTTATTGCTTACAAGAAAAATCAAGTTACAAACAAGTCAAGCTATAGCTCTAGAAAAATGTTACTGGATTTATTGGGAAAGAAAAGTATGAGTTTATATATTGCAATATTTATGAATGATTTCGCAAGTGAAATTAAAAATCTAGGCTTAGGAATAAGAGTAGGAGATCATGATCCATTCCACACTTCAATAATGCACAAAATTAAGACCAAACAAGTTACTGGTCTTGTTGTAGCTGTGGAAAAAGTAGCCTAATAACATGTTTTAACAAAATACTGTGAACGCAATACTTTTCAAGTTATAAGTGATTTAGTGCATGACTGCAGGAATTTGAATGCATTAAAGTTTCAAAAATTCATTTCCCACTTGAGCTAAAATTAATTAAATGTAGAAGTCTAAGTGAAATGGAAGAAAGAAAAGAATATACATTCAAAACAACAGCATAAATATTCCACTTTTTTTTTGTTCCACTTTTGCTTCACACACACATATATATCTCTATCTATCATCTCCCTCCATCAACACCCCCACCTCCCCCACTGAGGCCATTCTTTTTTTTCCACTTGCTTTTTATGTGCACTAAAGGGGAGTTGGGGGGGGGGGGGTTCTTTCTGCATAGAAATACTTTCAATGATATCACAGAAAAGAATTGGGGAGAAGAAGAAAGGGACAAGTCATTCATTTCAACTCAGCTGGAGATACATAAAATGCTGTACAAGTGAAACTGTTTATGAGAAAGTGTTTTTTTGTTTCAGGCATCTTATATTGTGAAAGAAGTCAGGTGTATACATTGGACCAATTTACATAGTCTATGTGAGCAAATAGGTAGATCATCAACTCCTTCTACAAAACAAAAGTTGAATCAATTGAAGCTTTTTTTTCCAAAAAGGAAAAGTTATATCCCCACAATTCCAAAAGAATGGAATCAGAAGAATGTGTTTTTTTTAATCTTCCTAAAATTGGGAATTTATATTATGTGAACACTGATCAGTTGCAATATGTTAATAACCACATCAGTGCATCATAACTTCGAAAATGTCATAACTTCATAAACTTCATAACTTCAGTGCTTCATAAATTCGAAAATGTCATAACTTCATAAACACTAAGAGATTAGGTTTGCCAGACAGCACAAATATTTTTAAGTATACATATGCCAGGTGTGGTTTTAAAAAGTGTTAAAATAAATGAGGAGGGAGCAAGAAGTATATATTTATCATGTTAACATGGCCAAAGCCTCTTAAGTACAGGAATTTTAAGTGAAATATTATACAAAATCTTACTTTACTATAATCAATGTCAAGTTAAGCAGATGTTACTGAACAGTAAATCAGTTAGGGGCTGAAAATCCTCATTTTCACGTCAAGATGGCCATGACTGTACTTGTATTGGAACTTCAAGGTGGAAAGAAAATAAGAATGTCCCTAATGTCATCTTTAAAAGTGTACAAAATTTAACTGAGCTCTGCTGAAGAATATGATAGCTGGAGATTAAAAACTCCATAATTTCACTGCAAGGTGACCATAACTTCATGCATATTGCGACTTTAAAGTGACCATAAAATGAGAATGTCCCTTTTGTCATCCTTTATAACTGCATAAAGTTTAGCTCAGGTCAGTTGAACAATAAGATAGCTGGAGGCTGAAACTTCATTTTTCACTGTAAGGTGACCATAACTTCATTCATATTGTGACTTTAAGGTGACCATAATATGATAATGTCCCTTCAATATCAATATATGTTAGATATGGAAAAAGAAAAGAGCCAGACAGCTTTATTCAAATGTTATGACTTTAGGGAGGCCAAAATGATATTAACAGTTTAAGGTCACCATAAAGTCAGGATAACCCTTTGGTTTGCTATCCTTTATAGATGTGCAATGGTTAACTGAGGTCAGCCGAACAATAAGATACTTGGAGGCTGAAAACCCCCTTATTTCACTTTAAGGTGGCTACAACTCCATTCATACTGAGAGTTTAAGGTGACCATAAGTATTATTTTTATCTACTTTAATACCAGTGATAATTTCAATATAAAAAAAATGAAAAAGAAAGGAGCCAGAGGATTTTATTCCAATTTGATGACTTTAAGCAGGCCATATGTCCATTAACATTTTCAGTTTAAGGTCACCATAAAGCCAGAATATTCCTTTGACGAATCTTGATATATGTGCCAAGTTTGGTTGAAAAAAGTGAAAAACTAAGTGAACTGGAGGGCTAAAACCCCCTTTTTGGACATTAAGGTGACCTTAAGATCGCAGACACAGGGCTAAAACTTTGGCATGTGAAAGATTATCAAAAAGTAGCTGAATAAGTTATTCCAACAAAACGCCGAAATCCTAACCGTTTTTGAGATACAGACCAAGTACCCATTTTTAAAAAATTTACGAAAATAAAACGCCTGCCATTCAAGCATCTATGGTCCGATTGATAAGAAAATCCTTTCCGACCTTGGAAATTTGGTCTAGAATGTACCTGATGAATTTTACAGCACAGGTGTGTGTGGTTTTTTCCGAAACGCGATGACGGGGTGTTTTGGACTTACGCTTAAGGTTACCTTAAGTAAAGCTTAAGGTCTGCGCAAAGTATCCCAAAAATTTTTCCCGCCCCTATAGTTTTAAAGAAAGATAAGAAGGAAAGAAAAATTTGAAAGGCTAAGAAGTTATTCAAGGGAGACCATAATCCTGCGGCGGCGGCGGTGATCAGTCGAACTTCAGTGAAAACAAATAAGCCTCCCTGACGGGCCGCTTAATTATATCATATTTTGTAGAGTTTTTATTTTATATTTAAAGGATGAAGTATCTTTTTTTTTTTTTTTTTTTTAGAAAAAAAATTTTTTTAATCAAAATTCTAAAAATATAAGTCAAACACAGTATTTGACAATATTTCATCTGACGTGAAATTGAATAACTTTGCACATGTTTACCCATGTTCCAAATATGAAGCCTGTAGGTCATAATTTTTTTGAGCTACTATGTCCAAAAGGAAATCTCTGAGGGGGCTGGGAGGAGCTCAAAGCCAATATAATACAAAGTTTCATCCGATTTTGTAACCACAACTGTTCTCTGAATTTGTGTGTGCATACCTTGAGTAATGAAATATTCACGAGTAACTTTTGATTGTGACCATAGTGTTTAAAGCAACTTCTTTTAACTAGAGGCAAAAATAAATATAGTGAGCATCTAAGTCCTTAAACGTGATAGTGCCATATCTTTACTTCTGAAATAGAATTCTTTTCCATTTTACCAAATAAAATGCCCAAAAAATTGATCAAGAATCATCTGACACAAAAGTGGGGTTTTCACCGCAATTGTTTTTTGAAATTGGCCTTTTTCCTTTGCACGACTTTTGTACAAGGTGTTTTTCTCTAGGAGGGTTTTCTCTCCTGAGAGGTTGTCATTTGTTCTTTGTAATATAATCGACCAAATGAAAAGGTAACAGGTTCACTGAAAAGTGTTAAGAGCTACAAGCTTTTGTTTTGTGAAGAGATAAACATAACGCATCAACTGGCATAAGCAACAATTCATATTACGACACGGGAATAGTACCAGTACTCACACCTTTGTGGTTTTATCAAAAGGCAAATAAAATTGAAAGACAATGAAAATAGCATTAAAGATATTCCTACCCCACAGCATGAGGAAATAGCATTGGACACCATGAGATATAGAAGTAAAACAGTACAAAGATAAAGAGACTTTCAGAACAGACTCTAAGTCATGTAAAAGTGCAGGAGAAAATTACAATTAAGGGAGAGAAAATGAATGTAAAGACAAAGCATCCAAATAAGACAATTCCAAAGCAAGATGACAGCATTAATTAGTAAACTAAAAGCAATGAAGCTGTAACATTTCTTAAAGTATAGTTGTTAATAGAGATAGTACAATTAGATAAAAGGACACATGACAATCAGTGGGAGCAATCAAAAATTTAAAAGTTGATGAATTGCATTGATATTTGGAAGATGGAAGAACTCTTATAATAGTGTAATTCTTCAAGATAAAATATAGCATGATTCACTGGAATAATCTTTTGTCAACACATAAGCAGACATTGTTTAAAACTATTGAGTTTTACTGAGCGACACTTGTTTTGTTTGACAAGTTTTACTCGGATATGTTTTTGTTGGGATTGCATACCCCCAGCAATCCATATATCTTTGTGACAGGAGAAATATGTGTCCACTGTCCAATATGGAAGTAGAAAACATGGCAGAGCAAAGGTGACACTCTACAATCAATGGCCCTACAACATTTCAACTTCCTACACCTTACAGTTTCCGAGACATTTTATAGGTCTAGGAAACTATGACCAGGGTCAAAGGTCAAATGAAGGTCACACTGTGACACTGCACACCTACACGCCCAACCAATGTCCCTATCCACTATCAACATGCTACACCTTAAAGTATCAGATATAAAGCTCGGAAAAAATTTTACAGGTCAAGTTCACTATGGTAAGATCAAAGGTCGTATCAAGGTCGTACCATGGTATTGCAATCTTCACATAAATATCAACTTCCTAAGCCTTATAGTTTCCTAGATACAAATCAGATAAGATTTTATTTTTCAAGGTCACTGGTAAGATCAAAGTCACACCATGACATTACACACCAGTCCTAGACATACACCTACAAATACATGGCTCCAAGGCTTGATGAGGAACTTACAGTTAGAATGATAGTTTCTCACAGATACAAAGCACAAGAAAGGCTAAAGTAATTCTAATGATCTGTCCAACAATCAATACACAGCACATGACATAAAATCAATGGAAATTGGTCTTTTTTTGCCATGAAACATTGCAACGGTAATTACAAACCATTCTAGGTCCGTGAGTAAAATATACTAAGAAACCTTAATAAAACACTTGTGTTGTAGTTATATACTGGACATAAATGTATGGACGATACTGTAAGTTTATTGTTACAGTTATTGCCTATTTGTAGATTTTGTTTATGTATCAAGAGAGTAGGTTGCAAAAATCTCCAGTGAAGGTTATGACTAACCACCATATGGAGGGAGTAGCATGGGACTATATATCCTTGGTACAGACTGCCATTTCTTCACTGTGACTGGGGAAGTTGTCTCTGCTCTAAGCCCGGATCTTGGAGCTAGGATTCACTTACCCACAGGTGAATTGGTTTTCCTCTAATGTGACTTATGTTACATGAGAGGTTGACCCAAACACACACAGTCACCCGAGTCTCTTTAGACTCACCATCAAACCATGAATAGAGAGGTACTACTGAACCCCACAAACACCCAGGCAAGATGTATTGGTTGAATATTGCATTTTAGGGACCAACATTACACGACATCTTTATGACACCCCAACATTCCCGCTATATGCACAATTGCTGAGAAAAGAATATTAACCCCAACCCCACCCTATCAGGTGAGAGAATATTCTTATGACGCCCGAGTGTTTCCGTTACTGCATTCACGCTGAAAAAAGAGGAATGACCCCCATCCCCACACAAACAGGTCTGATGTAAAGTTCTCCATGAATTTCTGACGGACTTCAAGACTGGTACCTTCACACAAAGTATGCAAAAAATAATACCACACACATGAATAAGTAAAGCTGATACTAAAATCCATGAGTATGAAATGTCAACTTCTGATTGACATGAACCCATGAAACTCTTGCCTGACCATTTAGTTTAAAGATAGAGTGCTTACCAACCCACATTCAAAATTGAACCGGAAGAACTGTATTACATGTGACACTTTTTTTTCATCAATTTTGACATACATTTCTGCCATCTGAATCCACTGCTGGTAACCTCACCCAATGCCTTATGAATTTCAATTTTTTTTTAATGAAAATTTGATGTTTGAATTTCCATTTAAAAATATGGGAATTCTAAAAAAATTGAATACATGAATGTAACTGTGACCAATACTGTCCAATAAAACGTATTTATTTTGATTCATCAAACACTTTCACTCTTAACAATCATAGACACTTGCAATTCACTATTTACATTCAAAGACAGTACAATCTCATACCTTTCATTGATTGTACACTTGCGGCTGTGGAAATATTTTGGATGTTAAAACAAAAAGAAAAAATGTTTGTTTGTTGTACATTTCTATTTGAGTGTATTGCACATTCAAGTCACATATCTCATATAAAAATATTGCAACCACAGAAAATATAAGGAATGCCATTAAATTAATAATTATGTTTATTGCTAAAGTTATAAAATATGCTTTCCTTAATTGTATTAATATTCAACTACACAGTTATATTTATCAACAGTTGAGCTACTTTTGATAACTTGCAAATCTTACGCATCCCAATTTTGTGATAAACTGGTTTCAGTCACTTATCAGGGCTGGTGGTTTACAGTATTTCTTCATCGAACTGTTTATTTATTTCGGGTTTTATGTCGCTTTCAACACTGTACAGGTCATATCACGACGGGTAGTTGGAAGGGCAGAGGAAACCAGTACATACAGTTGGTCAGGGTTCTGTACTGTAAACTGCCGACCAACGGCAAGCAACTACCAGCTTTCCCACTTGAGGCCGTGCCGGGAACCGAATCCCGGCCTCAGAGGTGGGAGGCGAGAGTGTTACCACTCTGCCACCGTGGCCCCCCGGACTGTTGAATGTTGTGTCACACCACATTTGAGTCATACTTCTTTCCTGGTACCAAAATCACTCTCTCAAAATATTGTCCAATGATGGTTTAATGAATGGTTCAAATGCACATCAAGAGCAGAACAACTTTTCACACTATTGTATCTGTATTGCATAGGATTGGCTATTATTTTACTGAGTGTGTTAATAAGTCTTAATTTTGTACATAAACTCTCAATGTAACCTTATAAGTGTCCCAGAGTATTTTCCTGTCACATGAGGTTCTTGAAAGAACTTGTCATTGTATTGTTAACTGGAAAAACACCATGTAACATTATTTCAGATTATAACAATCAGAAAAGTTTTTTTGTGATATTGATCACGAGGCAATATGTTCACAATATTGCTATTATACATAAGCTCTTCTCACTTAAATCTGTTAATTTTTCATAACGTTTTAGATATTTCGTGAAATCCCATAGCTCTTATTGCAATTATATGTTTCATAGAAGGTACAAATGGGAAATATTTTGGTGAAAGAAACATTAGGATCATTCAAATTATGCACTTCATGAAAAAATGTTTTAAATTTGAAACATTTAATAAAACTAAATAGTGATCAATATGAAAACATGTGTGCAACCTTCAACAACTGCATGATCAGACTTTAGTCTGACACTAAAGTACACAGAGATTATACTTTAGTCAAATAAAAAAAAAAATGAAGAAACTGTCCAATAGTCTCAACAAATATTGTAACCTCAATACAGCAATAAATTAAAAGGACAGTTATTTGGTGTTTGTAGATTTGTGTTATCTCAGCATCATATTTGTAACTTGTAAATTAAATGTGGTTTATAAAATAGATTTTGTATATATGTAAAAAATACTTTAGTGACAACATGCACATCCAAATTACAAACTGGACTTTGACATACCTATAATCCTACTCTCACTCATAAACATTATATTATCCAAACACATTGTAGGTATTGTGGTGTTTGAAAAGGGGCGGTTCTTGTGGTAAACCTTTCAAGTGATTAACAGGTACTAATAACAAACCGAGTAAATATCACTATTTCATGTGCCCTCTGAAAGTGCAGACATTAAGTAATGTAAAAGTGTCATTAGATTTAAATGCTACACACATCACAAGAGTCTTGGCTTTATCTCTACACTGTTTTAAACTTCACTTGTAAATCAAAATATTGTGTAAATATTCTAAGAATGATAGACTGTGAATCACTAGATGAAAAACACAGAAGATTTGCTTCTAGTTAAGCCAAACTTCAACTTAAACAAAATGACTGCATTTTTTTATTTAATCGTCTGAAACCTGATTCCATTTATTCCCACATTCCATTTAAAGTGGTTCAAGTTATACCCAGTTCACTGTCTATGTATCAGCAACAGATCAGAAACACAAAGCAATGACACAACAGAACAAAATTACTTTCACATTCTTCTCATTCAGTCATAGCCGATGACATCATGGGGTCTAAAAATAGAAAAAGAAAGTGTTTGGTGTACAAAAAGAGAGCTTTATGTATTTTGTAACATGGGCAACAGAGCAATTACATATTTTTAAATGTTGTGACAAGATCTTAAAAGATGGACTTATAATTTTAGAATTTTTCTCTTTTTCTTATTTCTAAATAAATGCACATCTGTGTCCTTTATAGATGGATGAACAAAAGCTCTAAAAGTACCTTACAATTGGTTAGATTTCTACTGTATGGGAAGTAAAACCCTAACTTTGACCATGGTCCAGATAAAAGTGTGAAAGATTTTCTGGTGACCTGATATTTACTGCCAATTAACAGGAAAATTCTACTGATCAGAGTTTGACTGCATGTGACCTGTCAACCATGCGACATACTAGTATTTTACTAATATACCCCAAAAATAATGAGCAGATTGCACTTTTTGGCTGATTCTATTTTTAAAACTATGTAACATATAAAACCTATAAAAATTTGAAGTAAAATTTTTCCATTTTTTATTCACTGGTGCCCCTTACTATGGATACGTATACATATAAAAACTGAAAAATAAAAATATTAACTTTTTGAAAGCTTATCACTTCAAAAGACAAAAAATAACCTCCTCATCCAGTGGAGTCAGATCTTACTTTTCTGTGTTTAAAGCTTTACACCAGTCAAGTATTTTTTCCTGTTCTAACTTACTCTCTTTGTTATACAGTGTGACGTGTCTGAGCATATCAGCACTAAATACTGACATGCTGTATGTATTTATCACCCGTACATGTAGCAGACTTGATATGGTTTTCTAAATTGTTTTCACTTCTATTACCCTTGTTCGTGAATTGAAAAAGACATTCTGAAAGACAATAAAAGTCTGATGACACAGACTAGAAGACTTACTCTCTGTGTCAGCCTGTGTGGAGTCTGGGTAGATAAGCACCACATGTTGAGCTGGTTCTTCACTGTACAACACCAGTGGTTCTGAATCTGTGGAAGTCACCGCCTCTGTCTGTACAAAAACACTCCACTACATAGGCATTTCATGCACACAGTTAACAAGGACTCGTCTGTGGTCAGATGCAAGATGTGGTGTTGAAAGAGCCCTCTAAGATCAGAGACTACCACGTCAAATGAAACCCATTAAAAAGATTCCTAGCCCAAAATTTCCTATACTTTCACTCACTTTTCACACCCCTGGGACCGCTGATAAGTGAGATATCGGGCATTTTTGATTATGACAACCCTGTTTCATCTTGAAACAAGAAAACTGGGGTGGTAGACCCCAAAAGGTGGGTTGTGCAATATCTATCAGGGATGGCAACACATACTAGTACTTGCCACGTCTACAGGATGGATGTATGCCAGATGTATGCAACATGATAGCTGTGATACTGGTCCTGGACATATCAAAATAGTGCTAGGTTCTGTCCTTCCACTTTGTCAAGTTTGAAATCAATCAGCAGAAGCATCTTCAAGATACAGTCTGCAAACAGAATTTCAAAATGGAGGCCATCTTGTTTTTCTAAATGGCACCAATTTCAAAAATTAATTAAGGTAGAAAGTTACACTGAGCTATGCAAAGCTCTGGTTTTTCTTCCATTGTCCAGTAAAGAAACATACTGACCCCTAAAATGACTGACTGGAAGGTAGGAAGTGGGAGAATAAAATGGTGGGCAATACCGGACTCTTCTTTGTCCAAAAAGAGGAGATAGGAACCAGTCAACCACTCCATGAAGTTTGAAATTGAATGGGGGAAGCATCTTCGAGTTAGAGTCCGGAAACATAATTTCAAGATGGCAGCCAGATTGGCCATCTTGTTTTACAAAATGGCACCAATTTCGAAAGAAACCTAGCTTAGGTGGTGCCCTACACCCTCTTAAGTTTCAAATTGATCAGTAGAAGCGACTTTGAGTTAGACTTCGGAAATAGAATTTCAAAATGGCCGGGCATGGCAGCCATTTTGTTTTTCCAAATGGCACCAACTTCGAAAGCAACCTAGCCTAGGTGGTGCCCTACCACCCTGTTAAGTTTCAAATTGATTGGCGTAAGTGTGTTCGAGTTAGAGTCCAGAAACCAAAATGTTGACAGATGGACAGATGTCGGGCACATCAATCTAATAGGCGGGTTGGTTACATGCAACCCGCCCAACAATGGTGAAAGGCCAAATTCAATCGTTCAAAAGATACACAATGCATAATTTTCAATATGTTGCTTTTATTTTAAAACCCTAGGAAAAAGAATGAGAGATATATAATGCCTTATTATTAAGACAAACTCATTTGATCTTGATGCAGGGATCAAATCTGGCCCTTCGAAAAGATTAGTACCACATTATTTTGTGTAAGTTCTTTAACATTCTGAGTCACTAGGACCAATATATTAAAGAAGGTAAAAGGTCTTTTTATTAAGATAATACTATATGACCTTGAAGCAGGGATCAAAGATCAAATCCAACCTTTTGAAAAGACTCTCAGCCTATAATTTTCCATAAGATGTTTTCACATCCCAAATCCCCGAAGATATAAGGACTCATTTTAATAAGGGAGAGCTAAGGCCTTTTTAGTATGACAGCTCCATGTGAGCTTGAAGCACTGGTCAAAGGTCAAATTGGAAAATTTAATGGTAAATCAAATTTTTATAAGTTAATACCTTACCTAGTGGACAGATGCATTTGTCCGGCGCCCTGCCTGTCTTGCCAAATGTTAGAGAAAAAAAAAACATCCCGAGCTGGGCTCTGGCCAGGACTGGTTGTGTCCTGTTCATTCACCAGGTGGCCCTGTAGACTCACTGCCAGTGTACTGCGCATTTGTGTGCATGCACACTCTATATGTTGTCTACCTTAGAACGTAGGGTGGGAGTTCCCCTGACCATTAGGTAAGGTATTAACTTATAAAAATTTAATTAAATTTACCATTTTATTGTGTTAATACATCTTACCTAGTAGAAAGATGCAGAAAAACTACCTAGTGGATGGAGGGTAGCTAAATAAGGGTGATTTCCAAGAACTGTTACTAGTAACAAGGCTGAATTAACCCCCCACCCCCCACCCCCATACACACCCCTTCTTTTTTCTTTGTACAAGCTCTTAGAGTTCCGACCCACCTAGTAGAGGAAGAAGAACAGGAACTGAAGTTACTACCCTACACCCCTGGGTCCACTTGGGATCATGGCAGCCCAAGAGCAAGGATAGTCGAAGGTTTTTTTTAAACTATATACATTCCTTTACATTGCTATGCTATTCATGGACCTGTTGAGCAGCTACCACAGGACCTAAATGGTAAAGTTCCAAATCTACCCAAGCCATGTCTTTCAGATAAAACTGAGTAAACATATTATGGGCCTTCCAATGGCAAGCTGAGAGAAGCTAGTCCAAGGAGACCCCCAGCAGAAGGCCTTGGAAGCAGCAAAGGCCCTAACATCATGGGCTCTCACTTGATGCAGGTTCTGGGCTTCCTCATCAGAGAGCTGATAGCATAAGAGCACAGTTTGCTTGATGCAGGAAGCGATGGTAGCAGGAACAATATCCTTAAGGAAACTCTTCTGGAAGGACACAAGGACCAGATCTTTACCCGGTCCTTGGTCCTGTCTAAGTAGTAACACAAAGCTCGTACCAGGCAAAGTTATTTGTCCTCCTTAAGAGCCTTGTCCTGAGGTGGGGTCAAAGCTGGTATGACTACCGGGGCCACACAGGAAGGACCCTCTCAAGCCAACTGATTCTTGGAAAGGAAAATGGGGGAAGGGTAGAGAGAAACCTTACTCCAAATTTCTTGATGCCGGATATTCTTACATAACAAGGCATGAATTTCACTACTGTTGCTCTGTTGCTCGAACCCAAGGCCAAAAGAAAAACAGTCTTGAAAGTCAAGTGCTTAAGAGAGGCCTTCCGCAAAGGTTCAAAGGAAGCCTTAATGTCCCAATGTAAGGTTCCAAGTTTCAACTCCCCGCCTGCCCTTAGGCTTATCTCTATGGAAGCTATCCAACAAACGAGTTAAGTTTTCATCTTTACTGATATTTAATTTGTCATTGCCTAACCATATAAGTGATGGCTGTCCTATAACCCTCAATGGTAGTAGGTTGAAGCTTTCTTATAAAAGGAATTCAGCAATCTGGGTCTCAGAGGGCGACCTGAAGTCCACCTTGTTTGATTTACACCATTTGACAAAAATTGCACACTTTGATCTATAGACAGCTCTGGTTGAGAGTCCCTGAGAAGCCTCAATTCTTGTTGCCACTTCGTCAGAGAACCCTTGTTCTTGAATGACTGAGGCTCTAGGAGCCAAGCATGTAGGTTCAGGTTCTTGAGGTCGCGGAAGGAGCCGTTGAAGGGCTGTGTCACTAGAACCCGCTGCAGTGGGAGCATGAACAGAATCTGCACTGACAGAATGACCAGGTACCAGAACCAAGGCATGTTGGACCACACTGGTGTAATCAGTACCATTCTGTGACAGCCCTGGTGCATCACTTTGGATACTACCTTGTTGAGAAGTGAGACTGGTGGAAACACGTAGACATCCAGATTCTCCCATGGGAGGTTCAAGGTGTCTACTGCCCAGGTTGTCTGATCCGGTGCTGGTGACACATACCTGGGAAATTTGTGGTTGAACCGGGTTGCAAAAAGGTCTAGCTGTGGACGGGACCACTCTATCTGGATCACTTGTTTGTGTCTGGACAATTTGTCTGCCATTACATTCAAGCGACCTGGGATGTGTCTTATTCCCCTCACTATTCCCCTGGGGTGGCATCAAGACCGAAGCCTCCAAAGGAGGACACAGAGAGCCGGATTTCATACCGCCCTACTTATTGTTGTATGATACCACATTTGTGTTGTCCGTTGCTACTAACACAATCTGGTCCCCTCAAAGATGCTCGAAGCTCTTGAGGGCCAGAAACACTACCTTTAACTCTAGAAAATTGATATGGACGCGAATTTCTGTGTCTGACCATATGCCTCTTGCAGTGGAGTCCCCTAAGTGCATGTCCCAGCCTTCGTGTGAGGCATCTGTAAACAGTTGTAGAGCATGGCCTAGGGGATGCAACAGTTGACCCCGACGTACATTTCTCTCGTCTAACCACCAATCTAGATGTGGGTGGAGAGATTTGGGTATCAGGATGATTTTTTCCAAAATCTCCGGGATGTGCCAGTGTCGCTTCTGGTGCCACTGTATGGGTCTCATGTGATGGCGACCTGACCAGACCTGTTTTTCTGTGGCTGTAAGTAATCCTATCAGGAACATGAATTACCAGACGGTGCAACTTTCCCTGCTCTTGACAAACTGCAGCTTTTGCTGGAGAGCTAGCCATCTCTCTTGAGTGGGCAAGACACGACCAGTCAACAGGTCAAACCGGTAACCAACGAAATTGAAATCCTGCTGAGGTGTCCTGATTTCTTCATGTTTACTACCCACCCCAGATCACGGCACAGGGCCAAGAGGGTCTGGGTATGTTGTTGGTAAGTTTCTTGGCACGGGCTCTGAGCAACCAGCCATCTAGGTACTGGTGGATTCTTATACCCTTTGCCTGTGCCATGAGTTTGACTTCCTTGACAACCTTCGTGAATTCCAATGGAGCTGTGGCCAAACCAAAAGGAAGAGCAGTGAACTGGTATGTCTGTCTGTTTAAAAAGAACCTCAGGTACTTTTGGATCTGTAATTGATGGGAATGTGGAAGTATGCATCGCTGAAATCCAGCGATGTTACCCATTCCCCTTTTTGAAGGGACAACCTGATGGTTTCCAGAGTTTCCATCTTGAAAGTGCTGGGGTCTAGATACAAGTTTAGCTGACTGAGATCCAATATAGGTGTCCATTTGTTGTTGGGTTTTGGAAATAGAAATAACCGGTTGTAAAAGGCTAGGGATGACCAGACAACCACTCTTTCAACTACCAACTTGTCTATCAGAGGTAGCAATGCCTCTTTGAGAAACTGGTTCTTTACTGGGTTTGCATAGCCGCTCCAGATCAGAGGTGACCTGGTGAGAGGGGGCCTCATTTTGAATGGTAGGAAATAACCCTCCTTCAGAATGGAACCACATGTGGATTCGCACCCAGATACTGCCATGATTGCCAGAACCTTTGTAACCTGCCCCCCACACTGAGATCAGTTACAACACTGGGGGCACTTGAACACTTGGGGCAGAAAGACACAGATCTACACAAGATACACCTTTGACATGTTTTATTTCTTTCTTAAGAGACTGGGTCTCACACCTTTCTTTTGTGGTAGCCTGTGCATATCGGCAAAAAGTACAGGACAAACAACATGAGAGAACACAGTTTGGTTTCTTGTCTGTTTTTGAATGCCTGAACTTTGAACATGAAATGTCTTGACTACCTGTGGAAGTAACTCCATGTTTTGTAATGGACATTTTACACTGAGACTTGTCTCTTGTTTTACTAAAAGGCCTGATTTGGGTTGGATCCACACAATAATTGTCGTTTGTAATTCTTGCCATGTTGGGATCTAGAGAAACGGGGGTCAGACCCTCTACCTAATTCTAATTCTACTTTTATAGCGCTTTATCTCCACTGAGTAGGATAGTCCAGGGACAGAAATAGGTCGGCCCCACTGAGAAGCCATAAGGGAAAATGAGCTAAGGAGGATAAGCCTTTGCGTAGAAATAGGTTTTGATCTTCTTTCTAAAAGAGGCAATAGTGGGTGATGCACGAATGTCTTCAGGAAGTGAATTCCAAACAGTGGGAGCATCAAAGGCAAAGCTGAAACTAAACTGCTTAGTTGACTTGTAAATTTTATGTTGAAATTTTGGTACATTAAGCAAATTGGCAACACTCTGACTACGTTTAGTATTTGTAAGTATTGTGGTATGTGGATAGATATGGAGGAAAATATTTCGAGAAGCCAGTATGAATAAACTTGTACACCAGGGTAGCCAGTTTGAACTCTGAGCGAAACTGAACAGGGAGCCAATGGAGTTTCCCGAGTACCGGAGTTATCCGAGTATATTTACTCGAATTTGTTACAATTCTAGCTGCACTATTTTGGATAGACTGTAATCTGTGAAGATTGAATTTGGAGAGACTCCTGAAAAGTGAGTTACAGTAGTCCAACCGACTACTAACAAAAGCATTGGCAACCGACACAGCTGCATCATGAGTCAAGAACGGCCTAATATTTCTAAAATCCCTCAGTTGAATAAAGCAGCTTTTACAAACATTCTGGACGTGTTTAGAGAAAGAAAAATCAGAGTCAAACCACACACCCAGGTTCCTGACTGACTTGGTGGGGTGAAGGGGGTTACCTAAGATGTCAATTGGGAAACATACATTTAACCTTTCTCTCTGTTTCTTGGAGCCAAAAAGTATAAACTCAGTTTTATGTGGATTGAGTTTAAGTTTGCTAGCCGACATCCATTCCTTAACATCTTGAAGGCATCTGTTCAACTTATCAAAAGCAGCTGAGGCATTCATGTGTGACAGATGGACATAAAGTTGTGAATTGTCGGCATAGAAATGAAATTTTACGCCTTTGTGTTTACCAATCAGAGTACTAAGGGGATATCTGTAAAGAGAGAATAGCAGAGGACCCAGAACAGAAAACTGAGGCTCACCGAACAGCAATTTTTGTAAATCAGACAAAGTAGAACCAATCTTGACAGATTGAAAGCGTTCCGTCAAATAGGAAGACAACCATTTGAGAGTGGAGCCACCAACACCGAACCAATCCAGGAGACAGCTGAGGAGAGTGGAATGATCAATAGTATCAAAGGCAGCCGAGAGATCCAGAAGTACCAAGGCAGTAGCTTCACCCCGAGATAGTGACAAATTAATATCATTTTTTGATGGAAAGCAGAGCCGTTTCCGTTGAGTGACCTGACTTATATGCTGACTGGTATGAGTTATCCAAGCCATGTCGATGAATATGGTCAACCAGTTGTTTAGCAACTACATGGTCCACCAGTTTGGAAATGAAGCTAAGTCCAGATACTGGGCGGTAGTTTTTCAAATCCTCAACAGGAAGCGAGGCCTTCTTTATGAGTGGAGTGACTACAGCTTTTTTAAACCCATCTGGAACCAGTCCCTCCCAGAGCAAACAATAACCAATTTGGCTATAGATGGTAGAAGGATGTCAATACATTCCTTAATAAGGAATGTGGGCAATGGGTCCAACAGGCATGATTTGGTGGGTGATTTGCTGATTATTTTACCAATTTCATCCTGAGTGACTTGAGTAAAGACTGTTAATTTAGGAGGGTCAAAGGGGGGATGTACAATGTTTCAGAACTCAGATGAGGAAAAACTCTCACAGATTTTCATGATTTTATTTGAGAAAAATGTAGCAAAACGATCAGCCAATGACTTTGAGGATTCACTAGTGGGCAAAGTAGTGCTGTGGGATCTATGTAGGACTTTGTATAATTCCCGCCATAGTTTCTTGGAATCATGGCTACCTGTGCCATGACCTCTAGAATGGCTGCGACCAAACTGCCTCCAAGCTTGTTGCTGCTGTTGTTGATCCACAGAACCGGTGGCGGGGCTATCTCTGCATTCATATATATCTGAATCTATTCCTAGATCTCCAGTTAGTGTGCTGCTGGGAACCCGGATTGGGTCCCGGAGCTACACCAGAAGCTTCATGTTTTGTAATATCCTGTTCAGCCATACAAAGTACATCATCAGGAAATAGGCCATAACCAAAGAGGGGTGCATTGCATAGATGAAACCATGTATCTTGCTTCACACCAGCCTTGACATGGTCCAGGTAAGCCTCTCTCCTGAGCAAGATCAAGGTAGCCAAATGTACAAAGGAACTGTCAGCAAGATGCTGGAGAGCTGTGCCCATGGCCACTGAAACACTCTGGTGGAAGGCCATAAAGTTCTTGAGATCACTTAGGGCAGTGGAGACTTCTTTGGGTGCCTTCCCTTTATTGATACGTGAATAGAGCATATTGATATTGTTCGTTATTCTTTCTTGAAGCTCGCTGGAGCACTTGTTAAACCCAGCTGCATGGTTTATGATATCACTGTTCTCCCGGGCACACTTCTCCCATCTTCTAAGGTATTCTTGGGAGATGGGTCTGGAGCATGGACCCGTGGGTGGATAGGCTGATGCTTTTGTAATCCTTGGAAACTGGGAATTGACTTTTGCGTTGTGCCACCCCAAAACAGACCTGCTCAGCCGGTGTGGACCATCAGACTTAATTAAGTGCATTTGATACCAACACGACTGTGATTTTGGTACCTTGACAAATTGGTTGTGTTTTAGACCAGCTGAGTCCTGGGCTCTGGATGGGTATCCCTCTGTGACAGTAGTATTTAGGGGTTCCAACTTCTGGCAGAGCCAGCCATCGGGAGACATGGCCACTGATATCATACTGGGACACTTAGGTTTTTTCTCCCTTCAAGGGATTGTTTGTGTTGTCCGGTTCTGAAAAGTCACTCTAAAAAGTGGGGATATGATCCCACCCCATAAAAGAATGCACAGACCTAACTGTCTCTCTGTAGTTCATCTCCTCTGTCTGTTCCTATCTATCCAAAGAATCAGATAACTGGTTATCCTCAGAGTCAGATAAACTGCCGGGTAAGTCATGCTCTGAACCATGTTCCTCACACAAAGGTATATCATCCAATTCCGGTGGACCAGTAAAGGCACTAGCATAGTCCTAATCCAAATCTTCTCCACCGGTCGGGTGAGTAGATGAAGGACTCACAACGGAAAAACCAGACTTATCCAAAGTTTGAGAATCAGAGGCCAAGTGTGCTTACTTGCGTTGAGGTTAAAACTGTGGACAAGACTCCGGGCCGGAGTTGTCTTGTACAGAAGCCGTTGGCTTAACAGATACCGGTGGCTTAGAAGATTTCTGTTTATCAATGGATCTAGCAGAGGATGGTGACTTGGTCCATTCCTGTCCCTTGTCATGTTTGATGTCCTAATCTTTCCCATCTTTACGGGATTTAAGAGATTTCTTCTTATGTTTATCAGTCTTTGTGTGCTTAGCTTCTACTTCTGCCGGGGACTCCACCAGACCGGTAGGCCGGGCATAAGGAGATATAAAAGGGGTATCAGAGACAACAGTATGAGACGGTAAAGGTTTCACTGTGGACTTAGGAGAGGAAAACACATTTCTGCAAGAAAGAAGAGCCTCGAACCTGGCAAACTATTCTGCCCATTTATCTAATATCTCCATTAACTGCTCAGAAGTGACAAAGGAAGTAGCAGTAGAAGGACCAGCCTGGGTGGGAGCATGTGCAGCTGGGTGAGGTGGAGACTGGAAAGCAGGTTCCCTATCCTCAACAGAAGCTATAGCAGTCACATCTGAAGGGGAAACCAAAACTCCTGTCTTTCTTTCTTTGTGGATGCGATAAGTAGGGGTCAACAGACTGTCCTTCTGCGCATCAGTAAAATTGTTACATATAGCATAGGGCATGTCTTGAACACAATTGTCTGACCCAATAAGCTTCTTTCTACAGTGGGCACATTTGTCATGCATGTCAAAAGCAGATTACATGTCCACAAGATGCCCTGCATTGACCTTTCTTATCGCCAGGTGAAGCCATGATATCTAAACTCTTTCCCTGGAAATAACATTTATAAAATAGCCACGTATATTACACAGAAAAATGAAAATTTGTCTGTTAAAATCACAAGCGTTTCAACTTGTTCGCGCCAAACAAAAAGAGGAAGTACACATATGCACACATGTGCAGTACACCAGCAGGGAGGCTACAGGGCCACCTGGTGAATGAAAAGGACACTACCGCCCCCAGCCAGAGCCCAGCTCAGAACGATTTTTTTTCTAACATTTGGCAAAACCAGCAGGGCGCCGGACAAATGCATCTAACCAGTAGGTAAGATGTATTAATACAATAAAACTGACCCTTCAAAAAGACTTGCAGCCCATTATTTCCTATTAATTGTTTTATGTTCCAAACCCCTAGGACTAATAATAAGGGATATATAAGGCCTTCAAGTATGACTTACAATTTGACCTTGCAGCAGTGGTCAAAGGTCAAATCGGATCCTCCAAAAAGACTCCCAGCCCATGATTTCACATGATATAACATTCCTAGGATTAAAAATAAGTGGAATATAAGACCTTTTTAAATAATTTAAGCAAAAGGTTTTTTGGCAATGAAAAAGCCATTTATCATCCATAACCTTCAAACATAATAGGAACAACTTTCTTTGAGAGCTGACAAGAGCTATAAGCAAGAAAATCCTTAAATGGGGAAAAATGGCTCAGTGGGGCTTTCAATTGTCAATGGATGACTTTGCATTTGATTAAATTTATTTAGGATTAACACATTGTAGAGGTTATATCATGACAGGTAGTTTTAAGGGCAGAGGAAACCAGTACACACTAGTTCATCAAGGTTATGCACTTTAAATTGCCTGGCAAATCAAGGTCACACCATGACGTTGCACACCTACACCCCCTAACCAATGTCCCTACCAAGTATCAACTTCCTACACCTTACAGTTTATGAGATACAGTCCGGACAAACTTTTCCCGTCATCCTTTAATGGCTGTGGAGTAAAAAAAAACAATTGGAGTCTGGTGGCAATGGGTGATAAACTGACACTTTACAAGCTTCATCTAGACCGGCAGCACATATAATTGTGGGAAAACTTAAAATATAAAAATATCAGTACCAAACTTTACACTGGAAGAAATAACTAGAAATAGGACGCCCTGTTGATAGTAGACGCGAATAGAAACAGGATAGCATAAAAGAACACACATTATCATGTGTAATGTCCACCCCATGAACCTTTTGCCAAAATTGTACAGTAGTCTTACAAGACCCTGTTTCATTTGTAAAATATATCAATGATGCTTAAATATTTATTAGTGTAGATGTAAATTATTTCAGCTTCATGCCTTTTTGCATTGGTTGGGTCGAAAATTTTGACGAAATCACTCTATCTTGCACGGTTAAGAAGATAGAAGCAAATTCCTGTTTTTCTATTTTTGGCAAAAATTCGAAAAATCAAAATGGCCGCCATTTTTGGGGAGGGGAAAATTTTTTGAAAATTGCAAAGAGTACATTCCTTAGATACCCCGTGGGTTTAAAATTTCGACGAAATCGCTCTATCTCGCACGGTTAAGGAGATAGAAGCAAATTTGTGTTTTGCCATTTTGGGCAAAAATTCGAAAATTCAAAATGGCCGCCATTTTTGGGGAGGGGAAAATTTTTTGAAAATTGCAAAGAGTACATTCTTTAGATACCCCGTGGGTTGAAAATTTCGACGAAATCGCTCTATCTCGCACGGTTAATGAGATAGAAGCAAATTTGTGTTTTGCCATTTTTGGCGAAAATTCAAAATGGCCGCCATTTTTGGGGAGGGGAAAATTTTTGGAAAATTGCAAAGATTAGATTCTTTAGATACCCTGTGGATCGAAAATTTCGACGAAATCGCTCTATCTTGCACGGTTAAGGAGATAGAAGGAAATTTGTGTTTTGCCATTTTGGGCAAAAATTCGAAAAATCAAAATGGCCGCCATTTTTGGGGAGGGGAAAATTTTTTGAAAATTGCAAAGAGTACATTCCTTAGATACCCTGTGGGTTGAAAATTTCAACGAAATCGCTCTATCTCGCACGGTTAAGGAGATAGAAGCAAATTTGTGTTTTGCCATTTTGGGCAAAAATTCGAAAATTCAAAATGGCCGCCATTTTTGGGGAGGGGAAAATTTTTTGAAAATTGCAAAGAGTACATTCCTTAGATACCCTGTGGGTCGAAAATTTCGACGAAATCGCTCTATCTCGCACGGTTAAGGAGATAGAAGCAAATTTGTGTTTTGCCATTTTTGGCAAAAATTCGAAAATTCAAAATGGCCGCCATTTTTGGGGAGGGGAAAATTTTTTGAAAATTGCAAAGAGTACATTCTTTAGATACCCTGTGGGTCGAAAATTTCGACGAAATCGCTCTATCTCGCACGGTTTAGGAGATATGAGCACATTTGCCTTTTTCAGTATTCAAAATAGCTAATTAATCATTTATTTAATTAATTACTCACTCATCTATGAAGCAATTCCCCCTATTAACCCAATGAACCTCCATACCAAATTTCAGAAAGCTAGGCTTAATAGCATTCCTTAAAATGTCTGGAAACCAAAGAGCTACTCAAAAGTAGCAAAGTAGCTATTACTCAGTTAGCTATAGAGCTATCATCACCAAAAGCAATCCCATACAAGCTATTAACCCAATAAACCTGCATGCCAAATTTGGTAAAGATAGGATAAGAACTGTTGCCTAAAATGTCTGGAAACCAAGTGGGACGCCGGACGCCGGACACCGGACGCCGGACGGCGGAAAAAGCAAAAATAATATGTCCACCCACCAGTGGGGTGGACATAATAAATTTTTATCTCATACTTTTGTAGGTTTTAAGGCGTGCTTGACCAGAACTGGCATGGTTTCTTTTTGATTTGACTTTTTTTATTCTATTGCGGATGTACTAAAACCGAAATGTTTTTCGGAATCCCAGAATCGCACAGTAGAGAGGAACTGGGGGGAGGAAATTTAATCGGGAGGGGCCATTTATACGGTGAAATATGGTAGATGTCACAGTCACGTTTTCTTGCTCTGACAATATGTTAATAGACAAATAAATTTGCAAATTTAATAAATAAATTTTTATAAGTTAATACCCTATCCAGTGGACAATTGCTAATCCGGTCAGCACAGACCAGCCCACCAAACGTCAGAAAATGATGTCCTGTGTTTCCACCAGCTAGCTGGTCCCAGTACTGTCTAGACAGGAAGGAAGTACAATGCACCACCTGGCGAGTGCACAGTACTGAGACTGGCTAGCCATTGGAAACACAGAACGTCTTTTTCTGACGTTTGGCGGGCTGGTCTGCGCCGACCAGATTAGCAATTGCCCATTGGATAGGATGTATTAATGCAATAAAACAAGATATTTCTAAGATGCTACAAATTCGGAGCAGTAAATAAGGTGGTCAAAGATACAGACACATCAAGAGCATGACAATATATCAGCAGCTTCTTTACAAGCCTGAATTCCAGCATTTACCTGAGCAAGTGTGTGAATGAGAGACTGTTTGTCTGGCTTGATGTCTGTGTCTTCAGCAGTACAGGCAGGGTGGGTGTGATGAGATATTACAGATTTGCTGTCAGGGGCTGGAAAACAGTGGAATTAATAATTAATGGAAAATATCAAACTTCTATTTCATTTAAATAGAATACTATGGATGTTAACTAGATTGGGCCAACTCGGCGCCAACATATCCCCAGACAGGTCATCACTCACGCCACAGGTTTTGATCGGGAATTTTTTAAAACATAATTACCCATTATTATATGAACTTCAGCACATCAATCTACTCTGTTTATATCTCCCCAAGGAAGATGGTGTATCCCCAGACGCCGAATACATAACTCAAATTATATTTTCAATCTTCCTGCAATGATAACTCTAAACCTATTTTCAAAGTATTTAAATGATTGATGATTGAATGTCCATTCTAAAATAATAATCCCAAAAGAGCATATCTGTTTCTATATTTGTTGACAAATAAAATATTATTTTTAACTCAACTCATCATATTTTTCAATCTTCCTTCAAAGTATTTAAATGATTGATGATTCAATGTCCATTCTAAAATTCATAATCCCAAAAGCGCATATCTGTTTCTATATTTGTTCACAAATAAAATATTATTTAAAAAAAAATTATTTATATTATTATTTTATTATATTATTTTTAGAATTTGCAAATTGTTTTCAGTTATTCATTTCCTCTATACCTATATATGTGGTCCATATATATGCAACCTAAATATGTGACACAATCTCAGTTCTGACTCCCCTTTGTGTTATATGTAATGAAGCCCACCACCTCCCACCCCCACCCCTCTCCCCTTCTCCACACCTCTCTCACTATTACACAAGATCTGCAACCCCATTGAGTTCTTTGTTTCTCATCTGATATCATTAAATACCTTTGTTTATTTAGTGTCACTCAATATAGCTGGAGGTCCCAGAGGTGGGTGGGGGGAATCCGGGTGGGGGATGTGGGTTGAGCATAAATGGTAAACAAAACAATCTATATAAAAGGGGTACTCAAATACAAAAAGAATTGAGAATTTTAAGTATGTGATTATCAACTGAAATGAGTTCATAACTGTAGGAGCTGTGCCAAAATTAACTGAGGCAAGTTGAATAAAACTGGGCTAGTTGAGGGTTAAAAATCCCCTAGTTTTACTACATAAGGATATAATTTCATTAATATTGGGACTTAAAGCTCACTTAAAGTGTCCATTTTGTCTACTTGAATATGTTTAACCAGTTTCATTTTAAAAAGTGAAAAACTCAGCAAGCAGAGGTATAACACACAAAAATAAGTTCTTAAAAGACTAAGATAGCCATAACATTATTAATATTCAAAATTTAAATAGACAGGCATTTCCTTTTAAAAATTCAAAGATTTCAGCTCTATAACCCACATAGTTTGACAGTTACTGGGCTTTAAAGTGGCATAATATCCATAAATTGGGTTTCTGTGGGCATTTTACAATTGTTAAAGAGACCTTAGCAATTAAACTACAGATCTGAAACTTTTTGGGGGGACATACATAACAAACAAAAATTATATATAATACAGTTTAAGACTTGTCACACTAAGCATTTCCAAATAACAGGGCAAAATACGGAAAAAATGTCCAAAAAGGCACTTGGGCGAGTGTCTATGGCCCTCATACACAGGTTAAATGTCTACTAAAAACCTTGATTTTCGGCATATGTAAAAAGGACATAATAATGCATTCCCAGATGGGATTTCAGCTCCATCAATCACATAGTTTAACAGTTACAGGGCTTAAAGGTGGTAAAAAGTCCAAATATTGGGTCATTGTGGGCCTTTTAGAGATCTCGATGTGGCTTTCAAATTAAAGCTTCAGACTTAAAATTTGCTACATACTAAGATTACACATAGAATATGTATCTAATAAAGTTTGAAACTTCTCAGACTTACCATTTCCAAGTTACAGAGCAAAATATGTGAAAAATGTCTTAAAAGGGTCACTCAGGTGGGTGTTTAAGGTCCTCATACACAGGTTAAATGTCTACTTGAAGCCTTGATTTTTGGCACATGTAAAAAGAACATAATAATGTATTCCCAGATGAGATTTCAGCTCTATCAGTCACATAGTTTAACAGTCACAGGCCTTAAAATTGGCAAAAAGTCCAAATATTGGGTCTTTATGGGGCCTTCTAGAGACCTAAATGTGGCCTTCAAATTAAAGCTTCAGACTTAAAATTTGTCACATACTAAGATTACACATAGAATATGCATCTAATACAGTTTGAAACTTCTTAGACTTACCATTTCCAAGTTACAGGGAAAAATATGTGAAAAATGTCTAAAAATGGTCACTCGGGTGGGGATTTATGGTCCTCATACACAGGTTAAATGTCTTCTTAAAGCCTTAATTTTTGGCACATATAAAAATAACATACTAATATCTTCTCAGATAAGATTTGAGCTCTATCAGTCACATAGTTTGACAGTCACAGGGCTTAAAAGTAGCAAAAAGTCCAAATATTGGGTCTTTGGGAGCCTTTTAGAGACCTCAATTTGACCTTCAAAATTAAAGCTTCAGACTTAAAATCTGTTACATACTAAGATTACACACAGAATATATATCTAATACAGTTTGAAACTTCTCAGACTTACCATTTCCAAGTTACAGGGAAAAAGATGTGAAAAATGTCTTATAAGGGTCACTCGGGTGGGTGTTTATGGTCCTGATACACAGGTTAACTGTCTATTAAAGGCCTAAATGTTGGGGCACATATAAGAAAACACATACATATATTCCCAGATGATATTTAACTTAGATGAGAGACATAGTTTGAAAGCTACAGTGCTTGAAAGTGGCAAAAAGTGCATAAATTGGGTCTCTGTGGGCACTTTTGAGACCTTAAGTCGACCCCTTTGGGTAAACCTACAGCCCTAAAATTTTCTACAGACAAGGATTACATATCAAAGTTATACCTAGCGCAGTTTGAGACTCATCAGAATTATCACTTCCAAATTATAGGGCAAAATATGTGAAAAGTATAGCAAAAAATCCCTAAGTGGGGGTATTTATGGGCCTCAAACACAATTTTCTCCTCAACTTAAAGTCATGATTTTTGCCACATGTACTAAGAACATATTAATGTGTTGTCAGGTAAAATTTCAGCCAGCTGAGCATCATAGTTTGTGACCTACAGGGCTCTAAGTGGCCAAAAGTGCAATTTCTGACCTTAAGGTGGCCATAAGTTCTTTTTTACTGGGAGTTTAAGGTCACCTTAAAATAGGGATCTTCCTTTGGGCACCCTTAACATGTGTACCAAGTTTGAAAAAAAAATATTAATTTGTTTTTGAGTTATCGCGTCCACAAGGAAATTTCTACGGCGGCGGCGGCGGCGGCGGCGGCGGACCTGAATCCAATATATCCCCGACTTTCGTCTGGGGATATAATTAGTACTCAGGTGTGTTATTAAGAATTAGAAGCTACTCTTAATTTATGTCTTTTTTTAAATATTCATATAAAAACTGGAGTAAAATGACAGTTTTCAAACAATACTGCCCCAGTATTTCCTGTTGCACAACTCATATAGATCAATAATATAGCATTTATGCTACAGTGTGGTACAGAGATGATACACTCCCAAGTTGGCAACATAACCTCCATTGTGCAAACTTTCATTGTCTAAATACTCCATGCTTGTCCAAAGGCTGCAGGAGTTCGGTACAATAATGGTGTGCTGTGTGCCTCAGAATCCATTATGACAGAGATTAAGTGCTAGAAAAGCCTCATCAGATTATATCAGTGAAGCTGTTAGGGATTTACCTTCTCAAACTGTGTCAGCTATCAGGCATACTGCTCTGTCTTACCTGATAATGCACATTTGGAGCTCTAGATCACACTGTTTGTGTTGTATCTGACAAAGCAGATAATTAGTGGAGCAGATATGTGACATTTTTTGCTTGAGTTGTACACTTTCGGATAAAAGTATGAAACTTTGTCTATAGGGGATTTTGAGTACACTGACTTCAAAAAGTGCGGGAACCACGATGTCATTTCAACGGTTCTCACTGAAACATGCAAAATTCAAAATGGCCACCACCGGCCCGTCATGAAACAGTTTTAGCTCCAGGTCACACTGTTTTGGTTTTACCCAAAAGCGATTCCTATGTTCCTGATCATACTGTTCGTGTTGTGTCTGATAAAGTAGTTCTTAAGTTCTTGGTCATACTGTTTGTTTTACTTGAATGCAGTTCACATGTTATGGGTCATACTGTTTGTTTTACCTGAATGCAGTTCATATGTTATGGGTCATACGGTTTGTTTTACCTGAATGCAGTTCATATGTTATGGGTCATACTGTTTGTTTTACCTGAATGCAGTTCTTATGTTCCTGGTCACACTGTTTTTGCTGTATCTGCTAACCCAATTACCAGTCACACAGTTATGCTTTCTTCCCTGAAAATCCAATATTTGCTTTAGCTCTTGCTCACATGGTCAGGGTTTTTACCTGAAAATTCACTACTTGAGTCCCCGGTCATACTGTTTGGATCGTAACATGAGGGCGTCGTGGCAACAGTCTGCGTGTGACTCACTGTGTGTGGCTTCTCAATCTTCACAGCAAATGGAAGGTCAGGGCGAGACACCGGAGGCCGAGACATCTCCTTCATGCTCACTTTCAGTTTGTCTAGAATTGCTGGAAGCATAGGATTACATTCAGTTGAAAATATACAAAAAAGACACAGGAGATACCCTGTGTTATTTGAAGATATGTTAGGAGAGTACAATAGGGAAACACAGTACTAGTACAGTGCTTTTCAGCCTTTCTAGTTTCGCTGCATGTCTACAAATACAACAGACTCAGTACAAATCAACCTTTACTATCCGTGTGATTTACAAGATACACCTGGATTATATTAATACCTTGCTCCTTGGTGTGTAAGAAAATAATAAAAATCTCGGGCATATTTTGGAAAAAAAATTTTTTTTACACTGGTTGGGCATTTCAGAATGCAGAAATTAAGACTGTAAAGATAACTGGGGTACTCATGAAAGAATACCACAGAGTTATTTGGAGTATATAATTAGAACATGAGTATTCTATGCATACCTAATATCAACAGTTTCACAAATATTCTCCACTCCAAAAAAACTAGAAAAAGGTTTTTGCTAACAAAAACAAGCGGCCCGAATGGAGAGCTGTACTAGTTGAGGTATGAGACTGTAAGCAGAATGTAAGCTTTACTGTGTTTTGTATCTGATCGAAAAGTGGATCATTTAAAAACTGTAGCAGTTACAGTATTAAACTGTAAGCAAAATGTGAGCTTTATTGTGTTTCGTAAAGTAGTATATTTCATGAATATTTTTGCTAGAGGTTGGCTGAAGAGAAACTGTAGCTGTAAATGTGGAATCGTAAATTGTTTCCAGGATATATTTAATTTAAGGCTTTTTCCATTCTCTCAAAACAGACAAGACGCCGCAGAGTGATACCATAATAAAGCATAACCATTTGAAAAAATAAATTAAAATTTGACATTTGAAAATTCAGGGGTTTTGTATGCAGAATGTGATCTGGATTTTTTCACAAAATTTCATTTCATTTCCATCAGTCAGGCCCTACGTACATAAAAAATTTCACAAAGATTTGTTCATGTCTTCTCGTGTATTAAGAAACAGAGATACAGACAAACACATCCAAAACATAACCTCGTTATGAGAACAGATATTCGTATAAGGTAATATTACTGAATGTGTCAAAATCTGAATTTAAAATACTCTTCAATGATCACATACAAATTGTGCATGTAATAAGGAATCTTTATGGATTTTCTTTGGTAATGCATTTATTTTGACTTTCCATAAAGTAAGACTGACCATAACAAGCTTTGTTTTTAACTTAAAGAAACCATTTTTCTGGGTAATTTGTCAAAATATTCAAGTACATGTATATTGCAATCCCTCTCCATTAAAAACCTGGGACAATGTGAAAATAGAATAGTGTTGTAAACTGGTTTTCTAATTGTAAATTAAATATTTTTAAAGTTAACATGCAACACAAAATAACTCAAAGTATTAAATATCATAGAATTTAAGTGATATTTGTGCCTGAATAATGTACACTAAGAGAAAAACAAAGAATGTTTGTGTGTGCACTGCAGTAAATCTGTATATGCAGGAATGAGTGTTTACCTAAGTTCAGGCACCTGAGGAGATGTTGAAAAGGTCTATCGTAAATCTTCCCCACCCCTCCCACCACCCCTCTCCACTTCAATTGAAACACTGAAGGGAGAAAAAACATATATAACACACACACATACACAGAGACAATTATTTTTTTCTGCAACACACATACAGGCAATTCTTTTCTCTGATGCAGATTATGCACACTTGCACAGATCAGAAAATGTGGCAAATGTATAGTTTTATATGCAGCTATTACATAATTTTGCAATCAGCTACAAGTCTGAAATTTTACTATGTTATAGCTGAAAGAAAAATAGGTGAAAAACATATTTAACAAAATGTTCTAAATGCAATACTTTTTAAGTTATAAGTGATTTACTGCATGAACTCATGAGTTTTAATGCCTGAAAAAAACTTCATTGATATTGGGACTTTAAGGTGACCATAAAATCAGAATATCCCTTCCAGCAACCTTTATAAATGTGCCAAATTTTATTCTAAAAATTTAAACATTAACCAAACTTAGGACTGAAAACCCCTACATTTTAAGTTTAAGATGGCCATAACATTATTAATATTTAAATTATAAGGTAGTTAGAGTCTTCTTTTGATCAACCTCAATATCAATATAAGACTAGATTGGGCCAACTCGGCGCCAACATATCCCCAGACAGGTCATCACTCACGCCACAGGTTTTGATCGGGAATTTTTTAAAGCATAATTACCCATTATTATATGAACTTCAGCACATCAATCTACTCTGTTTGTATCTTCCCAAGAAGATGGTGTATCCCCAGACGCCGAATACATAACTCAAATTATATTTTCAATCTTCCTGCAATGATAACTCTAAACCTATTTTCAAAGTATTTATTAATAAATGATTGATGATTGAATGTCCATTCTAAAATAATAATCCCAAAAGAGCATATCTCTTTCTATATTTGTTGACAAATAAAATATTATTTTTAACTCAACATCATACTTTTCAATCTTCCTGCAATGATAACTCTTAACCTAATTTCAAAGTATTTAAATGATTGATGATTGAATGTCCATTCTAAAATTCATAATCCCAAAAGCGCATATCTGTTTCTATATTTGTTCACAAATAAAATATTATTTAAAAAAAAATTATTTATATTATTATTTTATTATATTATTTATAGAATTTGTAAATTGTTTTCAGTTATTCATTTCCTCTATTCCTATATATGTGGTCCATATATATGCAACCTAAATATGTGACACAATCTCAGTTCTGACTCCCCTTTGTGTTATATGATGAAGCCCACCACCTCCTACCCCACCCCTCTCCCCTTCTCCACACCTCTCTCACTATTACACAAGATCTGCAACCCCATTGAGTTCTTTGTTTCTCATTTGATATCACTAAATACCTTTGTTTATTTAGTGTCACTCAATATAGCTGGAGGTCCCAGAGGTGGGTGGGGGATGTGGGTTGGGACTACAGCATAAATGGTAAACAAACAATCTGATATATATCAAAGGGGTAATCAAATACAAAAAGAATTGAGAATTTTAAGTATGTGATTATCAACTGAAATGAGTTCATAACTGTAGGAGCTGTGTCAAAATTAACTGAGGCAAGTTGAATAAAACTGGGCTAGTTGAGGGTTAAAAATCCCCTAGTTTTACTACATAAGGATATACTTTTATTAATATTGGGACTTAAAGCTCACCAGAAAATAACAGTGTCCATTTTGCCTACTTGAATATGTTTAACCAGTTTCATTTTAAAGAGTTAAAAACTCAGCAAGCAGAGGTACAACACACAAAAATAAGTTCTTAAAAGACTAAGATAGCCATAACATCATTAATATTCAAAATTTAAAGAGACAGGCACTTCCTTTTAAAAATTCAAAGATTTCAGCTCTATGACCCACATAGTTTGACAGTTACAGGGCTTTAAAGTGGCATAATGTCCATAAATTGGGTTTCTGTGGGCATTTTACAATTGTTAAAGAGACCTTAGCAATTAAACTACAGATCTGAAACTTTTTGGGGGACATACATAATAAACAAAAATTAGATATAATACAGTTTAAGACTTGTCACACTAAGCATTTCCAAATTACAGGGCAAAATACAGTAGAAAATGTCAAAAAAGGTCACTTGGATGAGTGTCTATGGTCGTCATACACAGGTTCAATGTCTACTACAGGCCTTGATGTTCGGTACATGGAAAAAGAAGACGCTTAATAATGTATTCCTAGTTGAGATTTCAGCCCTGTCAGTCACATAGTTTAACAGTCACAGGGCTGAAAAGTGGCAAAAAGTCCAAATATTGGGTCTCTGTGGGCCTTTTAGAGACCTCAATGTGACCTTCAAATTGAAGCTTCAGACTTAAAATCTTTCACAATCAGAGATTATACATAGAATGTATATCTAATATAGTTTGAAACTTCTCAGACTTACCATTCCAAGTTACAAGGCAAAATATGTAAAAAATGTCTAAAAAGGGTCACTCGGGTGAGTATCTATGGTCGTCATACACAGGTTAAATATCTACTAAAGGCCTTGATGTTCAGCACATGTAAAAAGAACATAATAATATATTCCCAGATGAGATTTCAGCTCTATCAGTCACATAGTTTAACAGTCACAGGGCTTAAAAGTGGCAAAAAGTCCAAATATTGGGTCTCTGTGGGCCTTTTAGAGACCTCAATGTGAACTTTAAATCAAAGCTTCAGATTTAAAATCTTTCACAATCAAAGGTTACACATAGAATGTATATCTAATACAGTTTGAAACTTCTCAAGACTTACCATTTCCAAGTTACAGGGGAAAATATGTGAAAAATGTCTAAAAAGGGTCACTCGGGTGGGTGTTATGGTCCTCACACACAGGTTAAATGTCTACTTAAAGCCTTTATTTCTGGCACATGTAAAAATGACATAATGATATATTCCCAGGTGAGATTTCAGCTCTATCAGTAACATAGTTTAACAGTCACAGGGCTTAAAAGTGGCAAAAAGGCAAAATATCGGGTCTCTGTGGGCCTTTTAGAGACCTCAATGTGACCTTCAAATCAAAGCTTCAGACTAAAAATCTTTCACATTCAAAGGTTACACATAGAATGTATATCTAATACAGTTTGAAACTTCTCAGACTTACCATTTCCAAGTTACAGGGAAAAATATGTGAAAAATGTCTTATAAGGGTCACTCGGGTGGGTGTTTATGGTCCTCACACAGAGGTTAAATGTCTATTAAAGGCCTAAATTTTGGGGCAGATATAAGAAAACACATAGATATATTCTCAGATGATATTTAACTTAGATGAGAGACATAGTTTGAAAGCTACAGTGCTCGAAAGTGGCAAAAAGTGCATAAATTGGGTCTCTGTGGGCACTTTTGAGACCTTAAGTCGACCCCTTTGGGTAAACCTACAGCCCTAAAATTTTCTACAGACAAGGATTACATATCAAAGTTATACCTAGTGCAGTTTGAGACTCATCAGAGTTACCACTTCCAAATTATAGGGCAAAATATGTGAAAAATATAGCAAAAAATCCCTAAGTGGGGGTCTTTATGGGCCTCAAACACAATTTTCTCCTCAACTTAAAGTCGTGATTTTCGGCACATGTACTAAGAACATATTAATGTGTTCTCAGGTGAAATTTCAGCCAGCTGAGCATCATAGTTTGTGACCTAGAGGGCTCTTAGTGGCCAAAAGTGCAATTTCTGACCTTAAGGTGGCCATAAGTTCTCTTTTATTGGGAGTTTAAGGTCACCTTAAAATAGGGATCTTCCTTTGGACACCCTTAACATGTGTACCAAGTTTGAAAAAAAAATATTAATTTGTTTTTGAGTTATCGCGTCCACAAGGAAATTTCTACGGCGGCGGCGGCGGCGGCGGCGGCGCGACGGACCTGAATCCAATATATCCCCGACTTTCATCTGGGGATATAATAAATTCTTTAAAAATAGAAAAAATAAAGAGGCCAGGCGGTTTTATTCCAATTTTATGACTTTAGGGGGACCATAGCTCTAATTATATTAACAGTTTAAGGTCACCATAAAGTCAGGATAATCCTTTGGTAAATCTTAATATACATGCCAAGTTTGGTTGAAAAAAGTGAAAAACTAAGTGAACTGGAAGGCTAAAACCCCCTTTTTTGACATTAAGGTGACCTTAAGATTACAGATACAGGGCTAAAATGCTTAAGGTTACCTTAAGTAGAGCTTAAGGTCTGCGCAAAGTATCCCAAAAAATTTTCCCGCCCCTATAGTTTTAAAGAAAGATAAGAAGGAAAGAAAAATTTGAAAGCCCAAGAAGTTATTCAAGGGAGACCATAATCCTGCTGCGGCGGCGATCACAAATAAGCACCCCTGACGGGCCGCTTAATAACATGAGAGATTATAAGTAACTTTCTACCAGAGAATCAATCAAAACCTGTTTGTGTGCTGAAAGCAATACTCAACAGAGTAATGGTAACCAAGTACTCTAGTATTACAAAAATTACTACCTGTTCCACTCTCAGCAAAAGCATGAAAAACTGGAAAATAGTGAACTGTTATACAAATTAGAAATACCTCCATGATCTAGAAGCATCTTTTTCAAAAGCTGGAAAAAACAATGGCTTGCTGAAAGAACACAATGTTTACCCATATTCGATTATAATTCACAGAGGTTCAGAGATCCTACCTTTAAAGCTCATGTTGTGGTTGTCAGGGATGACATGCCTTTTTAATGACCACCATTTCCCTCGCAGCCACTGTGGAGATCTTGCACTACAAACAACGCCAAACACCACACTGTGAAATACGTTCTTAAACTCTGGCCAAAAGATTTTTACCAGCTTTTATGGTCTTCATAATATTGACACTGAAAGAGTGACGGTCCACTCCCGACCTTTCCTAATGTGATCTTTACAACTCATAAAGACATAAAATCATAATTTTTGACTTACTCAGAGAACTTTCCAGGAAAAAGTAATGTTTTATTTCACAGATTTTGAATAAAAACAAGTGTTAGGACACACTGTAAAAAGCTTCACTAATGCTCTAATTTTATTAGTTGTGGAACTGTACTGTTCACTAACATTCTTATTCAGATAATTTTTCTGAGGAAACAATAACTTTAAAGGTTAAAAGTACAAAGAATAATAAAACTTCAAGGATGCACACGCTTTACCATTACAATGACAAATCTATATAGTAGTGAGGACTAACCTGGACCAGCCCTTAGCCAGTTGTTCCCAGTTTACATGCACTTCTTCACTCACATTTAGATTGCACACTCTGAAAACCACAGAGAAATAAAACTTGGGGTGTGCCACTACCAACTCACTGTACTATCAAATTATATGCAATCATGTAATATGCTAGTTAGTCCAAGTACAACCGTGTACCATCCGACAGTCATACACAAGCTAGAACCAAGTAAAACAATAGTGTAAAATCACAAGTGTCTTAAATAAAAAAGTGAAAACAACATGATGATAAATTAAGACTTTAATCCCACTTTATCACCAGTAAAAGCTATTATTAGCACCTATGTTACTGTATATTGTCAGACTACTATGTACTTTAAATGAATCTGACATAATCTAACTATGTCCATGTTACTGTATGTTACCAGACTACTATGTACTTCAAATGAATCTGACATAATCTAACTATGTCCATTTCTGACTGTTGTTAAGTGTGACTGAAACTGAGGATATTACAGTCTGTAGTTCATCAGTACAACACATGCTTATCAATCAGCAATAAGTTTTGTAAGACCTAAATATTAAAGCTATACTTGCTTATCAGTACAACACACACTTGTCAATGAGCAGGAAGTCATCAGCACGGCTCCACTCAGTGCCACCACGGTTCTTCCAGTTGAGGTAATTGAGCCACTTGGTACGACACTGCTTCTCCGTGCGACTGCCCACCTGCTCAGCAACTGCCGCCCACGACAGGCCCCCAGTTACATCCATGCCTGGGACAGAATGTTAGAAATCATTGAAACAAAAAGAAAACACAGGCTCCTGGTTTCATACATACCTAAAAGATATACAAGAATAGCCTGAAAAAGATGGACTCCAGTTAAATCCATGGTAATGTCAAAATACACTGAAAAAGTATGTTACATCAATACCTGAATCGGAATTTGAAAATACATTGAAAGGAGAAAAAGGCTGGCCACCAGAAACATCCATACCCAGACTGGAATGGAACGGAAAAATATACTGAAACAAAGACAAGAGACTGGTCATACCAAAACAGTTGAAAATATCATGAAAAGTACAAGAAAAACACTGAAAAGGAAGTTACAAGCCAGAATTAACATCCTTCCCTGAAAAAAAAGATACACAAAGACTAACAATAAAGATATAGAGAGCATATAGGTCTTGAAATCAATATTTATAATATATTACATGATCTTCTATATATTATTTTCTCCAAAGAACCCCAGAAGTTGGAAACTAGTGTTGTACCTCTTTTTAACAAAAAATTAACTAGTCCATTTACTACTAAAACCCATGTTTAAGATGCAATATATAACCATGAATATTAAGAAAATTCCCCCCAAAAAATCAAAATAAAATTTATTCATTTTAGCGTATCAATAATTTAAATATGTTTGGACTTTACACAGTTTGTATTTAGTAATGTAAATATATCAGTATAAAATAGAAAGATTAAATTAAACATTGCAGATCTCGAGTAAATATAAGTTTTAAAAATTGATAATTTGGATGTCAGAAGATCGGATAATTGAGGTTATACTGTATTAATAATTTAATAGTGGATTCTTGTTTTCCTTTCACCAGGTGAAAAGAGGGAACATTCAAATGGAAAGCCAAATTTACCAAACTATCAAATTATGGTTATTAAAGTTTGAATATTCTGGCATATGTCTTACAATATGAGATACTGTATATACTTAGACAGAAATACTTTTTTTACAATAACTCTTTCACCATAAAATACATTACTTCAGTTGTAAACACTAGAACAGAATCACTCTACCAATAGAAAATCATTATGCTGCAAAAATAAAGCAATACTATTGGATTTTAACGGGCTTTATGGGGCATTTACATAAGACTCCAAGTTTACGCATAAACACCATAATTCAGATATACTGCACTAGTACTTATGGCATACAAGCTCCTTCTTACATTCAACTGTCCTTATCTTGGGGTGAGAGCTTGTCTAATGAAGTCTAACTGAAGGCAAGACTGCTGACACCAACAGTTATACAATAACAACCTGCCGCTTCTTCATAGAGGTGGGCAGAATTTTTGGGGCATTAAAATACCCTTACAATTAAATAGAAAATGTCTAAAAAAATCACATCTGCCCCTTGAATATGCTAGTTGAAACAGAATGAATTTGTTCAGATAATATTTACAAAAATTACAGGCATTTCACTGTAAAAAGAAACCGCAAATGTGCCAGTGTAGCCCATGTTTATAAATGGAATATTCAGATAATACTGAAGAACTACTGTGGTAATGTACATGTGAATTCAACAAGAGGCTTTCTGCCTTTTCTTGTATTATTTGGTGCTATTATTCTGCTAAAAAATGTCCAATTTTAAAATGAATTGTTTTTCCAGAATCATTTTTAAGATAGTTACCTCTGCCAGGATGTTATGTTTCTAGGTGTGTTTGTCTGTTTATCTGTGTTTGCAATAAATCCAGAAGTAATAAACAGATCTGAGATTTTTTTTAATTTTTCATGTGGGTGGGGGCCCTTCAAAGGAAGAGGTGATTAATTTTAGGGAAAGATCTGGATCAGACTCTGGAAATAAAAATCCAGAGATTCCAAAAGGTCACATGATCAATGCACTTTGTAGTTGACATAACTTCAAAACTAATATGCAAATCTTCATGATGTTACATATATGGGCCACTCTGCCAGTTTGTCTTTTAACAAGAACAATGTTGTTGTGAGTGCAGAGGTTTTTTTGACATACAAGGTTATTACATTATTGATTTTATTACGCTGAAGGAAAGAATGAAGAATTGCATGAGCTGAGCAGACAATATGCGCAGTTGTCGCCTCACCGGTCAACGGACGGGCCAGCCCGTTCTAAAGTACCGGCTCCGGAGACCCCGTAGTCTCTGCATTAACCGGAAAAGTTTCACAACTTTACTCCCGTTGGTAGCTCTTCTGGTAATCAACGGAATAGCACTCTGTTTCAATAGGTAAGTATTGTAGCTTATAAAAGCTACATTTAAAATAAAATTTTCAATTTTCTCTGTATTCTACAGAATTGGTCTAGCTGTTAATGACATTACTTGCACTGTGCTAGAGTAATCTATTTATAGGTGGTGGGAAACACCCCCTAAGCGTATACAACCTTCTGTGTATTTGTTTTGCCTGGAAATGGATAGTGCATTCTTCTTTCTGGAATCTTCTATTTTGACTTTATTGTGTATATTTCTATCTAGAATATTCTAGAAACTAGAGCATTATATAAAGGGTTGAAAACCTGACTAGAGTTTAGGTTTTGTATAACTGTTGTGCTATACGGACTGAGGTCTGTGGATTAGTTTATTTGTGTGTCAATTGGATACACATGTTTCTTATATATATTTTGTCGTGAACTCTTATTGGAGTGAACTGGGTATAATGTGTTGAACTGGGTATAATTTACCAGAGAGTGGATTTGCTGTGTTTTGGATGTTGTTCACATTTTGGAGTGGACAGCATAAATGTGTGGACACTCTGAACATCTGGATATATACATATTTTGTGATAGTGGACGTGAATGGCTCACAGGATACAGATATTGTGTGTTCGTAGAGACCAGACAGATCGTAGGACAGATTACTAGATACAGGGAACAAACTTATCTGTTAAACCCCACGCACACTACATACGGTATAACCCGTGGTTATAGGCCTTGGGCGAAACGCCCGTCCTTCAACTACCATCTGAGGTTTGTATGTCACCTAGTGACTTCCATTACCTTGCATGTCGAATGGAAGTTTTTAATAGATTTTGAAATTTCCGCCTCTGAATTTGGTACTGTGAGCATGCACAGATGAATGTGAGCATAGGCAGGTGAATTTCATGCTACGGTAACTGAAGGTGTAGTCCACGGTGTATACAAGGTTGTGACTCGGGTCGTCTTTCGGTGTAACACAGGATCATAAGGTGAGTGGAGTTAAATGGACATTTTGCAACAAGGTCGCATATGAACCTCGGATGGTAGTTTGAAAGACAGGGATGTTTCGCTCAAAACCTATAACCTCGGGTTATACCGCCTGGTGTGTGAATGGAAAGAGTGATCACGTTTTAGGAAAGATCCGGATCAAAATCTGGATACAAATATAATCCTAAATGTTAGGAAATTCTCCCGGCAGAGGTCGGCCCTTTATAAAAGCTTTGGAGCTAATTGGGTGCCCTACTTTAGCATGAACTATGTGTGGTGATTCTGGTTGGGTACCATGTCCTCCACATTGCATTAGAACATCTTTTATCCAAAACATACATGAAGAGTGAGATCTTATTTTGGATAATAGAAGGTTAATAAAATGGGATTCGTTCGTCAAAAAAAAACAAACATAAAACATTAAATTCTACTGTATCTGTAAAAACCTATACTACAATGTCAACATATATTTCTGAACCTCCAAAAACACACATCATACCTAACTTTATAGATGTACTTAAAGTCCCTTTTCTCCCAATTCAGACAAGTGATTTGTGATCGTGTGTTCGATTTGATTAAATTAGTACTTCACTTGTCATCTAAGTCAATGTTTATTTCTATTATAAAACATAATTTAGCAGTGTGGTAACGATGCGGCTCTACTAGGTCATAGTCGTTTGTCAGTGTTGAAAATACGACGCGTCGGTTTGTACATTATAAAGATCAATTTTTCATTAAAACCTTTATAGTACACCAAAATATTGCTTACGTAATAAAATATTATGAATTAACAGGCATTTCACTGTAAAAAGAAACCGCAAATATGCAGCCCATGTTTATAAATGGAATATTCAGATAATACTGAAGAACTACTGTTGTAATGTACATGTGAATTCAACAAGAGGCTTTCTGCCTTTTCTTGTATTATTTGGTGCATATTATTTTGCTAAAAAATGTCCAATTTTAAAACTAGAAATAGGACGCCCTGTTGATAGTAGCTGCGACATATGAATAGGAACAGGATAGCATAGAAGAACACACATTATCATGTGTAATGTCCACCCCATGAACCTTTTGGCAGAATTGTACAGTAGTCTTACAAGACCCTGTTTCATTTGTGAAATATATCAATGATGGTTAACTATTTATTAGTGTACACGTAAATTATTTCAGCTTCATGCCTTTTTGCATTGGTAGGGTCAAAAATTTTGACGAAATCACTCATCTTGCATGGTTAAGAAGATAGAAGCAAATTTCTGTTTTTCTATGTTTGGCAAAAATTTGAAAATTCAAAATGGCCGCCATTTTTGGGAAGAGGAAAATTTTTTGAAAATTGCCAAGAGTACATTTCTTAGACACCCTGTGGGTCGAAAATTTCACCGAAATAACTCTATTTTGCACAGTTAAGGCAAATTTGTGTTTTTCCATTTTGGGCCAAAATTCGAAAATTCAAAATGGCCGCCATATGTGGGGAGGGGAAAATTTTTTGAAAATTGCCAAGAGTACATTTTTTAGATACCCTATGGGTCGAAAATTTCGACGAAATCGTTCTATCTCGCATGGTTAAGGAGACAGAAGCAAATTCGTGTTTTGCCATTTTTGGCAAAAATTTGAAAATTCAAAATGGCCACCATTTTTGGGGAGGGGAAATTTTTTTGAAAATTGCAAAAATTACATTCCTTAGATACCCTGTGGGTCGAAAATTTTGACGAAATCACTCTATCTCGCACGGTTAAGGAGAGAGAAGCAAATTCGTGTTTTGCCATTATTGGCAAAAATTCAAAATGGCCGCCATTTTTGGGGAGGGGAAAATTTTTTGAAAATTGCCAAGAGTACATTCCTTAGATACCCTATGGGTCGAAAATTTCGACGAAATCGCTCTATCTCGCACGGTTACGGAGATAGAAGCAAATTCGTGTTTTGCCATTTTTGGCAAAAAATTGAAAATTCAAAATGGCTGCCACTTTTGGGGAGGGGAAAATTTTTTGAAAACTGCAAAGATTACATTACTTAGATACCCTGTGGGCGAAAATTTGAACGAAATCGCTCTATCTCGCACGGTTAAGGAGATAGAAGCAAATTTGTGTTTTGCCATTTTTGGCAAAAATTCGAAAATTCAAAATGGCCGCCATTTTTGGGGAGGGGAAATTTTTTTTGAAAACTGCAAAGATTACATAGATACCCTGTGGGCGAAAATTTGATCGAAATCGCTCTATCTCGCACGGTTAAGGAGATAGAAGCAAATTTGTGTTTTGCCATTTTTGGCAAAAATTCGAAAATTCAAAATGGCCGCCATTTTTGGGGAGGGGAAATTTTTTTGAAAATTGCAAAGATTACATTCCTTAGATACCCTGTGGGTCGAAAATTTCGACGAAATCGCTCTATCTCGCACGGTTAAGGAGATAGAAGCAAATTTGTGTTTTGCCATTTTTGGCAAAAATTCGAAAATTCAAAATGGCCGCCATTTTTGGGGAGGGGAAAATTTTTTGAAAATTGCAAAAAGTACATTCCTTAGAACAAAATCAACCTTGAACTGTCACTTTGGTAAAAAATGGATAAGAAAATAGCTTCCAACCCATGTGGGAAGAGTGCTGTGTGGAAAGTATTTGGCTTTCATGAAATTGAGGAGAAAGTGGTCAAAGAAAAAGTGGTTTGCAGAATTTGTCATGCTGAGTACAAATATTTTGGTGAGGATTCATTTATATTTTCATATAGTCTGCAGTAAATTTTGAATTTAATTTTCCAAATTTTTAAACTTGGCAAAATTCCAAATTTAAAGATTTCTTATGTTTTTCACTATAGGCAATACTAGTACCATGGCCACTCCATCAAAATCCAAAGCCCAACCAACCATGGCTGAAAGTTTACTAACATGGCTCCATTGTCTTTGTCCAGGACAAGCAATCTTACTTAAGGGGCGATCAACGCAAGTACGTAAAATTTGTTTACGTAACGTCCGCCAGATGGTGCAGCAGACAGAGTCACTGTTGCTATGCACGGACTATTATTTACAAGAGGGATAGTTACGTCATTTTCTTTCAGCGGTTGAAAAAGAACTACGTTTTGTAAACATTGCTTTTGACCTCTTAATTATATATATATATGTATAGGACCCACTTGGAAAAATCAATAATGCTCTTGTAGATCTTGCCAGTTCACTACTGTTACTGTAGAATTCTAAATGAGTGTCAGTCTTTTCTGCACTGATAAAATGAACCCACATTTTTGAAACATGCACTGCGTGTATATAGCCTTTCTGCTTACTTACAGTGAAGCATTTCTTTTATACACACTGAATCTATATTTGTATCATCTTAATTGTTAATATAATAAATTTATCTAGTGTTAAACTATTCTGATGAAAATTTCTTAAGTGTAACAATAATTTACAAAGCTTTGTTTTCATTAGTCAAGGCACTTCTTACACTGAAAGAGTATCTGTCCATGTGAAATATAATTCTCACTGATAGAACATAAGATGTACATATATTCAATGAGAATGGAGTAGTTTACTTTTAAAAAATATAGACATAACATGTAAAGAAAATTTGTTTTTATTTAGAAATATATACAGTAAAATATAGGAAGCCAAATTAAAAATAGAATATTTTGTATAACTACGCCTTAGTTACAGGTAAGAGGCTATAAAAGTTGGCTGAGAGAGAAGGGAGAGGCTCATGTAGTGTGACACAATATATAAACCATGCTGTTATAAATAAAGATCGAATTACAAACACAAGCCTCCAAAAGCATACAGATTTATTTGAATGATTTACAATTTTAAATAGTGGTTTCTTGAAATTTTAAATGAGTGTAATGCGAAATAGTGATAAAAAAATGAAAACGTAAAATGTTATGTTTCTTTGTTTTTTATCTCTGCAAATAAATGCCCAAATTCAATAAAAATCTATTTCATTCAAAATTTGTTTGAGACATTTTTCTTTGGAATAGTGTGTAAAAAACTGTTGTTGCTTTTCTTTTTGTATGCTAATTGTGTCACAACAGGAAGGTATGCACTGTTTTAGGTGTCCAGAAATAGAACATATTTATTTCACATTTATCTTTGTTATTTGGTGTTTATATGTGTATATATAAAACTTTAAGACAACAAGGACATTTGTTGTATAATTTTATTTCCCTTATTCAACATATCACAGAACAAACAAGTATATTCTCCTCAATAATTTGTGACTTCAAGCCAAAGAAATGTACATCCCTGAAAAAATCATTCCCGTGTTTAAACCACTTTCGTCGGGCCGTAAAAATAATGCGTTACGTTGATAGCCCCTTAAGTAATTACAAAATTTATTGTAAAAGATCTCAGGCCTCTATCTATTGTTAGTGGGCAGGGTTTTAGAGATATGCTGAAGGCATTTGAGCCTAAATACACTGTCCCTTCAAGGCACACTATAACTGCTCAAATCCCTCAGATGTATGATGAAGTTTAAGGAAAGCTCAAGGGAGAAATTAGTGTTCTTGACAATGCTGCAATTACTCATGACATGTGGACAAGTTTGAACACTGAAAGTTACGGTACAATGACATGTCACTATATAACAGATACATGGATTTTGAAATCATATGCCTTAGAAACAAAACTCTTTACTGGGCAACATACTGTTGATAACATAGCTACTGCAATGGAGGAAACCAAAGTGCAATGGGGGTTACCTGGTAATAATAACATAGTAGCTGTCACAGATAATGCTGGAAATGAGGCTAAAGCTTTGGCAAACTTACGTTGGCTTAATATATCATGTCTTGGACAATAATACAGTCAAAGCAGCAACTGGGATCAGTGAGATGAACAAGATATTGGGAAAAACCAGAAAGCTGGTATCTTATTTTCACAGGAGTTCTACTGCTATGGGAATTCTCTTCAAGAAACAGGAATTGCTCCTTGCTGAGGAGCATAAGGGGCACAAATTGATCCAGGATGTCTCCACAAGAAGAAACACCTTACAAATGCTTGAACGAGTGACTGAACAAACGGCAGCCTTGCAGGCTGCTGTCACTGAGCCGGTTATTAAAAAAAGTTGATCAGAATCTTGTATTGACATTTGATGAGCAAGTAACTGTGGATGCTATCATATAGCTACCAAAACCATTTAAAGTGGCTACAACTATAGTATCATCAGAAACCCAACCCACCCTCCCATTTGTGCTCCATACTTTGGCCAGGCTTCAATTGGTTCTGGTTGTGAAAGATGATGATTCTAAGCCAATCAAACAAATGAAGAAGATCATGAATGACAATTTAGACAAGAGGTACCAGAAACAGGAGGTCATAGGTTTTTTGATAGTGTCATCTTTTCTTCACCCTTTATTTAAAAAGTCTCTCCTTCTTAGAAAGTCTCTCCTTCTCTGAAGAAATGGTGCCAAAGCTCTTCTCCATAGTTCTGCTACAAAAAGCTTGCCAAGGGAATCTAACCAAAACCAATCAAGCAAGAGGATGAGGGAGGAAACCTGCCTGAACTACCATCTTTGCCACTACCTGATGCATCCCCAAGTTTGCCTGAATAACCTGTTAAGCAGGAGCCTCGTATTCAAAGTGAAGAAGAATCCCAACCACCTTGTAAGAAGTCAAAAGAGGCCACTGAGATCTTTAGCTGGTTTGATGATGTCATAATTATGGAGGAACACTGTGCCCAACCTTCAGATGATGCCAAAATTATCGAAAAAGAGATTGAAATGTTTTACAGTGAGGGGCCCTCAAAGGAAGATCCATTGATTTGGTGGTCAAAAAGGAAACTATTGTAACCAGTACTTTCAAAAGTATCCAGGAAAGACCTAGCTCCTCCAACCAGCAGCGTTCCTAGTGAACGTATTTTCAGCATAGCTGGAACAATTGTATGCAAGAAAAGAGCCAGCTTGTCTAGTTCTAATGTTGACAAGTTAATATTCTTGAACAAAAACTCTGAAAAATTCTAAAATATCTTTGACAACATTGACAAATATTTTACAATTTTAGACTTTTAACTGAGGGTTGACTTTTTCCAATATATTTCTTTTCTTCACTATTGTCTTTATTCACAAGTACCTTCAGAAAAGACATTAAGCACTATAAAAATTACTATTAGATTAGATAAGTGTGAACTTGTAAACTGTGCATCAGACCCATTTTCTATTTTCCTACTTAATGGAAAGTTGGAAACCAGTTTTTTTTCTTCATATCTCCGGTTAATGGATTACAGGTGAGACATAAAGTCAGGTAATCAATGATGTCATTGTTGGAGCCCAACTTAGGAGTCAGCCCATCTTAAGATGGGCTATAGCCCAACTTAGGATCCTAAGTTGGGTAGCCTATCTTAAGATGGGCTAAGCCCATCTTAAGATGGGCTAGAGCATACTAGCCCAACTTAAGATAAGTAAACTCAGGAATGATTTTAAAACTAAAATTTAACATTAACCAGCTATTTAATATTGATTTATTATGTCACACTCCACTGGTGGTTTTAATCATGAAATTGAATATAAGTATGCTAGTTTATTTAAATACTTATATTTCAATTATACAGTATATATTTGTGAAATATTATTTAACATTTGTTGTGCTTATCTCATCTGAAGATTTGGTAACAAATATTAGCCCAACTTATAATTTGCACACAGAGTTTTTATTTTTGAAATTTAAATATTATTTACTTATTTTTCTACTTAAATGTTACTTCTTTCCTTTACCTCATTATGCATTGATAGCATTAATGTTAATTCCCTTATTGATTCAAGACACTGCCTCAACAATTGGAGGGTCATTAGGTCAAAAGTGTCTATTGTTCAACCATTGCTTTCAACTTGATTTGTTTCACTAGTGGGGAGTGATTAGGCAACTGGATTAGATTGTGATATATCTATTGTTTGAAGGGTTCTTTTGAGTTGATTTGTTTGACTATGTGTGTGAATTGGTAACTGGATTAGTCTTAGAATTACCCCCTTATAGGTTTGATAGAATTAAGCCTCAATATGTTTAGAGATTACTTTGATGTTGATTTGTTTCACTTTATGATTTGGGGTATTCCCTATTGTGTACTTCACCCACCCCAAGTGAAACAAATCAACATCAATAGAATGTTGAAACAATAGGCACAAATCCAATTAAGAAATCATTGCAATAAAAGACAATGAAATCAACATCAAAGGAATATTTTAATGCTTTCAGGGCTAAGGAAATGCAATTCATTTTAGTTTCTGCAATTAAAGACTTTTTTTTTGAGGTTAGATAAGCTGAACATATTTATATAAAATAAAAAGAAGTGCAAATTATTTCTGTACAAGGGTCAGTTAAGTTTATCAATGTTAATGTCATCTTTTTCATGAAAAAATAATTTCCTTGCAAATAGTTTATTTAATAGTTTTTTATTGAACATAAAAATCATTCTTGAATTTTATTATCTTAAGTTGGGCTGATATGCTCTAGCCCATCTTAAGATGGGCTAGCCCATCTTAAGATAGGCTACCCAACTTAGGATCCTAAGTTGGGCTATAGCCCATCTTAAGATGGGCTGACTCCTAAGTTGGGCTCCAACATCATCATTCATGGTGTATATTCAAGGGAACACAAACAAAATATATGAAAACTGCCATATTATGTTTTATCCATAAAAAGCTGAAACAAAATGGATTTTAATTGATGTGGGTTAAAGTTTAGATAGTACATACAAAGCACAACACAGGTGCGACAATCGTCGGTTCAACGTCGTCTATTAGTTCCAATGCGTCGACGCCAGTATTTATTGACAACTTACAGCACTATCATTTAGTCTTTTACTCAATATCTACAGTCTATTGTTTAAATTTTTTGTCGAGATTATATTATCGAGTTAAGCTTGGAGAATGTAAGTGGCTCATGATATTCGATAAGGCACATCTTGAAATGCGCTGAGACTTATTTTCATGGACTGTACACTCTTCGATTATACTGCCGATTCAAATATTTTTTACCTGGCATTGCCCCTGACAACCGGTACACAGCATCAGTCAGCAGTTTTTCTTCTTCAGGTAGCCACTTTCCTGAAAATATAAACACAGAATTGCAGCAACATCAAAAACTTGGGTCCACTTTAATGGCACTATTCAGCAAAGTAATACTTTGTTTCAGTAATTAATACCAGGCTTTCATTAAGATGGCACTATCTACCCAAGAAACATGATTTAATTTTGCACTAATAGACACCTGCCATTCAATAAGAAAGCATTTTATACCTGAGTAATAACATGTCTTTTATTAACTGGGACACTGTCTAGATGAGTAATATGGGTTTTTTCCACCAATAGACACCTGTTTTTCACTAAGAAGGCACAATCTACCTGAGCAAAACTTTAGTCTCTTTAATTGTCACATGTCTTTTATTTAGGAAAGCATCATCTACCAGAGCAACACTCATTTTTTGGCATTGTTGCACAACCACCTTTACAGTACATATCTACGTAATCCATTTCTTTCATTAAATGGCTAATGTCTTTCTCTGATATGCATTATTTACCTGAGTAACACCGTTCTTTCATCAAACGACACCTGTCTTTGACTGATGATGCACTTCTCCCTAACTCAGCTCCTATAGCTGCCCAGTCCGGACCAAGTTTCTCACGCAACCTATAACAGGTGAGTACAAGATAAAACATCTCTTTTAAATACGTCATTTAGATTACAATTTCTATATTCTAGTAGTGTTTCAATCAAACTCTCTTTGTGAAAATATTAACATCATTTAAAACTAAATTGGCCCAACTCGGCGCCAACATATCCCTAGACAGGTCATCACTCACGACACATGGTTTGACTGCGCATTTAGGACCCATCATTTGTACGACATAATTCTGAGCAAAAGATAACCACTTACGTAAGAACTTCAGCAGTTCAACCTTCAATACATTTATTTGCAAAGCAAAATTATCCCCAGACGACGTGCAAATCCAAGAATTTTGTCCAATGCAAAATTCTGCCCACAGGACCCTTGTCCACAAGGAACTCTACCCACAACAATCTTTTGAACGTAGGATTTCTGCCCACAATATAAATTTTGCTTACTACAAAGACATTATCCTTTTTTTAATTTCAGTTAATATTCCTTTTAGAGAACTATTCAGGACATTCAGTTTTGAAAGACATCAAACATTAATTGCACTTCCTAAGTTACACACAATATAAAGTACATAAGGTTGATTGCATTAGTAGTTAATTCAGTGTTGATAGATTTTCATAGTATTGCAAGATGGAAATAATGAAAGAATAAAATGGTGGCCAAAACATTGCAATGATGGACACATGTATACTAAACAGTTTCAAGTAAGTCCAACATTCATTGTGAAAACTGTTATTTTGTAGACATCATACTCTTATAATTCCTTTACATTGTAGATATTATTACTTCAATCAAATATTAAAAAGTTATTTTCTGAATATTATTATAAACTAGATTGGGCCAACTCGGCGCCAACATATCCCCAGACAGGTCATCACTCACGCCACAGGTTTTGATCGGGAATTTTTTAAAACATAATTACCCATTATTATATGAACTTCAGCACATCAATCTACTCTGTTTATATCTTCCAAGGAAGATGGTGTATCCCCAGACGCCGAATACATAACTCAAATTATATTTTCAATCTTCCTGCAATGATAACTCTAAACCTATTTTCAAAGTATTTAAATGATTGATGATTGAATGTCCATTCTAAAATAATAATCCCAAAAGAGCATATCTGTTTCTATATTTGTTGACAAATAAAATATTATTTTTAACTCAACTCATCATACTTTTCAATCTTCCTTCAAAGTATTTAAATGATTGATGATTCAATGTCCATTCTAAAATTCATAATCCCAAAAGCGCATATCTGTTTCTATATTTGTTCACAAATAAAATATTATTTAAAAAAAAATTATTTATATTATTATTTTATTATATTATTTTTAGAATTTGCAAATTGTTTTCAGTTATTCATTTCCTCTATACCTATATATGTGGTCCATATATATGCAACCTAAATATGTGACACAATCTCAGTTCTGACTCCCCTTTGTGTTATATGTAATGAAGCCCACCACCTCCCACCCCCACCCCTCTCCCCTTCTCCACACCTCTCTCACTATTACACAAGATCTGCAACCCCATTGAGTTCTTTGTTTCTCATCTGATATCATTAAATACCTTTGTTTATTTAGTGTCACTCAATATAGCTGGAGGTCCCAGAGGTGGGTGGGGGGAATCCGGGTGGGGGATGCATAAATGGTAAACAAACAATCTATATAAAAGGGGTACTCAAATACAAAAAGAATTGAGAATTTTAAGTATGTGATTATCAACTGAAATGAGTTCATAACTGTAGGAGCTGTGTCAAAATTAACTGAGGCAAGTTGAATAAACTGGGCTAGTTGAGGGTTAAAAATCCCCTACTTTTACTACATAAGGATATAATTTCATTAATATTGGGACTTAAAGCTCACTTAAAGTGTCCATTTTGTCTACTTGAATATGTTTAACCAGTTTCATTTTAAAAAGTTAAAAACTCAGCAAGCAGAGGTATAACACACAAAAATAAGTTCTTAAAAGACTAAGATAGCCATAACATCATTAATATTCAAAATTTAAATAGACAGGCATTTCCTTTTAAAAATTCAAAGATTTCAGCTCTATAACCCACATAGTTTGACAGTTACTGGGCTTTAAAGTGGCATAATGTCCATAAATTGGGTTTCTGTGGGCATTTTACAATTGTTAAAGAGACCTTAGCAATTAAACAACAGATCTGAAACTTTTTGGGGGACATACATAACAAACAAAAATTATATATAATACAGTTTAAGACTTGTCACACTAAGCATTTCCAAATAACAGGGCAAAATACGGAAAAAATGTCCAAAAAGGCACTTGGGCGAGTGTCTATGGCCCTCATACACAGGTTAAATGTCTACTAAAAACCTTGATTTTCGGCATATGTAAAAAGGACATAATAATGCATTCCCAGATGGGATTTTAGCTCCATCAATCACATAGTTTAACAGTCACAGGGCTTAAAGGTGGTTAAAAAGTCCAAATATTGGGTCTCTGTGGGCCTTTTAGAGATCTCGATGTGGCTTTCAAATTAAAGCTTCAGACTTAAAATTTGTTACATACTAAGATTACACATAGAATATGTATCTAATAAAGTTTGAAACTTCTCAGACTTACCATTTCCAAGTTACAGAGCAAAATATGTGAAAAATGTCTTAAAAGGGTCACTCAGGTGGGTGTTTAAGGTCCTCATACACAGGTTAAATGTCTACTTGAAGCCTTGATTTTTGGCACATGTAAAAAGAACATAATAATGTATTCCCAGATGAGATTTCAGCTCTATCAGTCACATAGTTTAACAGTCACAGGCCTTAAAATTGGCAAAAAGTCCAAATACTGGGTCTTTATGGGGCCTTCTAGAGACCTAAATGTGGCCTTCAAATTAAAGCCTCAGACTTAAAATTTGTCACATACTAAGATTACACATAGAATATGCATCTAATACAGTTTGAAACTTCTTAGACTTACCATTTCCAAGTTACAGGGAAAAATATGTGAAAAATGTCTAAAAATGGTCACTCGGGTGGGGATTTATGGTCCTCATACACAGGTTAAATGTCTTCTTAAAGCCTTAATTTTTGGCACATATATAAATAACATACTAATATCTTCCCAGATAGGATTTGAGCTCTATCAGTCACATAGTTTGACAGTCACAGGGCTTAAAAGTAGCAAAAAGTCCAAATATTGGGTCTTTGGGAGCCTTTTAGAGACCTCAATTTGACCTTCAAAATTAAAACTTCAGACTTAAAATCTGTTACATACTAAGATTACACACAGAATATATATCTAATACAGTTTGAAACTTCTCAGACTTACCATTTCCAAGTTACAGGGAAAAAGATGTGAAAAATGTCTTATAAGGGTCACTCGGGTGGGTGTTTATGGTCCTGATACACAGGTTAACTGTCTATTAAAGGCCTAAATGTTGGGGCACATATAAGAAAACACATAGATATATTCCCAGATGATATTTAACTTAGATGAGAGACATAGTTTGAAAGCTACAGTGCTTGAAAGTGGCAAAAAGTGCATAAATTGGGTCTCTGTGGGCACTTTTGAGACCTTAAGTCGACCCCTTTGGGTAAACCTACAGCCCTAAAATTTTCTACAGACAAGGATTACACATCAAAGTTATACCTAGCGCAGTTTGAGACTCATCAGAATTACCACTTCCAAATTATAGGGCAAAATATGTGAAAAGTATGGCAAAAAATCCCCAAGTGGGGGTATTTATGGGCCTCAAACACAATTTTCTCCTCAACTTAAAGTCGTGATTTTCGGCACATGTACTAAGAACATATTAATGTGTTGTCAGGTAAAATTTCAGCCAGCTGAGCATCATAGTTTGTGACCTACAGGGCTCTAAGTGGCCAAAAGTCCAATTTCTGACCTTAAGGTGGCCATAAGTTCTTTTTTACTGGGAGTTTAAGGTCACCTTAAAATAGGGATCTTCCTTTGGGCACCCTTAACATGTGTACCAAGTTTGAAAAAAAAATATTAATTTGTTTTTGAGTTATCGCGTCCACAAGGAAATTTCTACGGCGGCGGCGGCGGCGGCGCGACGGACCTGAATCCAATATATCCCCGACTTTCGTCTGGGGATATAATTATTATTGTTGGCAAAGTTCCTTCCATGAAAAATGTGGTAGGCAAAGTTTCTTGTGGGCAAAGGTCCTATGGGCAAAGGTCCGTACATCGATGGGGACATGACTATTTTGACTTTCCATTCTAAATTAGTAGTCCCAAATGAATTTAATTATTAGTGGACAGATGAAATATTATAAAACAAATGTGTGATTATATCTCAACAGATTAAGTAATACTATTACAATTTTTATTATTCTGTCTTCATAATTTGACATCTATCCTTGCAATCCTTTTACGAAGTAAATCAAAGTTGGTGTCATGGTTTCAACTTATGATGAGAAGAAAATGTAGGATCTGACAATATAACTTCTCAGTCCTTGCACTGACATGTAAACATAGCATTATATAATCAGCCACAGCTTATATAATTTACTCATACATGTTCTGGATTTTACACCACCATACTGCTTAAACAAAGAGTGTGAGCACTTTATCAATTCCATATATTTCTGTAAAGCAAAAAAAAAAAAAGAAATATGGTGTAAATTGGAAGTATGTTTTGTTCATATCTGAATGATAATATCACTCCTCCTCTCCACCCCCCCCACCCCCCTCCTTTGTCTTATTAGGTAATGAAGTCTGATACTGACACTATGTCAATAAACCACTGATTATGTAAATGGTATGACATAACAAACAACACTTCAACTCAGTGGGGTGGGAATGGGTGGACTTTTTTTTGTTTTTTTTTTGTAACAGCCTCTTCAGTATTAATAAATCAAATATATATAAAAGGGGCAATAAAATACTCACAAATCATCAATGGTCCTGTCTATCCATTTTACAAACTTACCCCCCAAATGTTCAGTTAATGTCATAAGTAATAAAAAAAATCAAACATATCAATAAGAAATGTCCATCGGGAAAATTATATTTCCAGATTAATGAATTATTAAATTATTTTTGATATGATGACCCTCCTATTTTGCATTAAAGATGTGATATGGCGGCCATTTTGTGTCCAAAACAAGGCAAGCTTTCCTATTCATTTACATTTTGTGCAAATCTGATGAAGCTAGCTGCAATATTTTAGGTTACAGAAAACAGTAAAGATTTTAGAACAAACTTTAAGACCCGAAAATTTTAAAAGTGTTGCCATTGCAACAGTTGCCGCTGGATACCCCCAAAACCTAATCAGCCCTAGATCCTCTTGGGGTAAACATATCCTGAAAATTTGGTGAAAACCGGTACAGGGGTTTAGTCTGTGGAACACCCACAAACTTTAAGACCCGAAAATCTAAATGTGTTGCCATGGCAACAGTTGTTACCAGCTATCCCCAAAAACCTAATCAGCTCCAGATCCTTTTGGGGTAAAAATACCCTGAAAATTTGGTGAAAATCCGTGCAGGGGTTTAGTCTGTGGAACACCCATAAACTTTAAAACCTGAAAATCTTAAAAAGTGTCGCCATGGAAACAGTTGTTACCGGATATCCCCCAAAACCTAATCAGCTCTAGATCCCCTTGGGGTACACATATCCTGAAAATTTGGTGAAAATCCATGCAGGGGTTTTTGCTGTGGAACAGCCACAAACTTTAAGACCCAAAACTCTTGGCAACAGCTGTTATTGGATACCCCCCAAAACCTAATCAGCTCTAGATCCTCTTGGGGTAAACATATCCTGAAAATTTGGTGAAAGTCTGTGGAGGGGTTTAGTCTGTGGAACACCCACAAACTTTAAGACTTAAAAATCTTAAAAGTATTGCCATGGCAACAGTTGTTACCAGATACCCCCCAAAACCTAATCAGCTCTAGATCCTTTGGGGTAAACATCCACTGAAAATTTGGTGAAAATCTGTGCAGGGGTTTAGGCTGTCGAACACCTAGAAGCTTTATGCCCGCCACTGCCGCCACCACCTGGACGGCGCAGGGGACAACTATAACCCCAGCCTTTATCGGCTGGGGTTAATAATGTTGACATACATTTCAATTTACAAACAGAATATATGAAAACTTAACAGAAAATCACCCTCAGAAGACATTTATGATCCTAATACACAAGTTAAAAGTGAACTTAAAGCCTTGATTTTTGACATATGTAAAAAGAACATATTAATAGATTCTCACATGAGATTTCAGGTAAATTTGCCATATAGTTTGACAGTTACAGGGCTTAAAATAGACAAAAACTTTATAAATTGTTTCCCTTTGAGTATTTTTTGGAGTTTCATCAAACATACATTTCTAGTTAGAAGGCAAAATATGTGGAAAAACTGTAGCAGAAAAGTCAACCTGTGGGCCTAAAACACAATTAAAGGTCACTCAGGTGGGCACTTACGGGCCTGTTGCACAGGCTAAATGTCTACTTAAAGCCTTGATTTTTGTGAAAGAACATATCAATATATTCCAAGATGAGATTTCAGCTCTAAGAGGCACATAATTCGACAGTAACATGGATTAACAAGACCACTGCAGTGGTATGATCTCCCGCCGGGGAGCAAAAATGTGCTGTTTAAAGTGAGTTTTACATCCCAAACCTCTGGAAGCAATAATAAGGCAGATATAGGCACTTTTAAGCTTGGCCATCCTCATTTGACCAATAGTAAGACCAATAATAAGTGAGATATAGGCACTTTTAAGTTTGGGCATCCTTGTTTGACCTTGAACGAGGGGCCCAAGGTCAAATCTGACCGCATCAAAAAATTCCTAGCACATGTCTTCCTATAGGTTGTTTTCACATCCCAAACCTCTAGGACCAATAATAAGCAAGATATGGGCACTTTTAAGTTTAGCCACAGCAGTTTGACCTTTGAGGGGTCCAAGGTCAAATCTGACCACAGCAAAAGATTCCCAGCACATGAATTCCTATAGGTTGGTTACACATTCCAAACCTCTAGGACCAATAATAAGCAAGATATGGGCACTTTTAAGTTTGGCCATCCTCATTTGACCTTGAACAAGGGGCTCAAGGTCAAATCTTACAACATCTAAAGATTCGCAGAACATGATTTCCTATAGGTTGGTTTCACATCCCAAACCTCTAGGACCAATAATAAGCGAGATATAGGCACTTTTAAGATTGGCCAAAATCAGCTAAGTAGGGTACTTTGGCAGTCTGTGGATGACCTTGAACGAAGAGCTTCAAGGTCAAATGTCTGCATGCTTATAGAGGGCATATATATGTGTTAAATATCTGCGTTTTATAATCTCCCGGGCAAAAGTTTTGCTGTTAAAAGTGATTTACTCAAACTGAAACAATCAAAGTAGCTATTACTCAGTTAGCTATGGGCTTACAGCTCTGAAACTTTGCCATGACACAGAACATTAAAAAGTACATGAACAACATATTTGACAAAAATCCTCTAATTTAATAGTTTTGCAGTTATAAGTGATTTACTCAATGGAGAACCATCAAAGTAGCTATTACTTAGTTAGTTATGGACTTACAGCTCTCAAAATTTGCCATTACACAGTACATAAAAAAGTAGCTAAACAACATTTTTGAGAAAAATCCTTTAAATTCAACAGTTTTGCTGTTATAAGTGATTTACTCAATGGAGAACCATTAAAGTAGCTATTACTCAGTTAGCTATGGACCTTCAGCTCTCAAAATTTGCCATTACACAGTACATCAAAAATAAGGTGAAGAACATATTTGACAAAAATCCTCTAACTTCAACAGTTTGGCTGTTAACAGTGATTTACTCAAAGGAAAACAATCAAAGTAGCTATTACCCAGTTAGCTATGGACTTACAGCTCTGAAACCTTGCCATGATACAGAACATAAAAAAGTAGGTGAACAACATATTTGACAAAAATCCTCTAAATTTAATAGTTTTGCAGTTACAAGTGATTTACTTAATGGAGAACTATAAAAGTAGTTATTACTCAGTTAGCTATGGACCTACAGCTCTCAAAATTTGCCATTACACAGTACATCAAAAAGTAGGTGAAGAACATATTTGACAAAAATCCTCTTAAATTCAACAGTTTGCTGTTAAAAGTGATTTACTCAAAGGAAAACAATCAAAGTAGCTATTACCCAGTTAGCTATGGACTTACAGCTCTGAAACTTTGCCACGATACAGAACATTAACAAGGGTGAAGTAGTTGGCCTTCTGCCAACCACACCGTCGAATCTTAGGACAGCATTGGGTGTTGAAATCTTTAAACTCGGTATTATCGCCCGCATTTGCAAACCGCTTCCGGAGTTGTTTTCAGATTTGTGTAGCGATATGGGTACTAGTATTTGTAGTGATGCCATATGAAAGGTTTACAAATATAAAGGGTCTGTAGATGCGAAGTTTTACAAGACTGGTTTAAGATAAGAGCTACCAGTGCACTTCCTGTTCACGGACTTGCCTCATTAATATTAATGAGCAAATATGCGCAGTCACGGCAGTTCTTTAGGGGGTTTCCTGGCAATATTCTACCGCAGATGCGCAGTTTGAAATTTGATTTTGAAATGAGAAGACGTATTTCAATTTTGAAGCGTGGATATATAGTACTGTATATGGATATTTTACAGAAGCAAATTGTAAGTTTTTAAATAAACTATTCGTGTGTTATTTCTACAATATTACGATAGCCATAATGAGCGATAATCGGATCAGACGTTATGCTGTATTTTACCGATGAAGTATTTTGACGGAAAAATGAAATCACGTGATAACTTCTAGGACATGCAAAAGCGCCTTCGAATGGTTGAATGTAGAACTACGGAGTTTGAATATTTTCATTGTCAATTCTGATTGGCTGAACGACAAAGGTGTAGTACTACCGTGACGTCACTTCATTCATTAATTTCTTTGCGGTTTATTTGTTTGACAAATGGGTAGATGCGCAGACAACAATTTTACATTAACAGTGACTGCGTGATAAACCAGCAGACAAATAAATTAATTGGGGTTTCCACGTCTAGAAACCACCAGACGAAACCGTTAAAAAAGACTCGTTCGAGTAGGCCATCACAATGGGGAAAACAATAGTTTCTAGGACATACGGGTTCTTTGAGAAAGCCAGACGAAGTGCTAGACAAGCTTTTTACTTTATAAAATATAACTGAATAAAAGCATTAAAAATCTTGAAAATGGCAGAGTGTATAATATACACCTTTATGTACAGATATGTGAAGAAAATATTATGCAGAATTGATATTTAAGGGTTTAAACGGCGAATTTAAAATCGTGACCGCAACTCAGTACATAACTCGAATCAAAGATTCGACTAAAAAGTAGGTGAACAACATATTTGACAAAAATCCTCTAAATTTAATAGTTTTGCAGTTACAAGTGATTTACTGAATGGAGAACCATAAAAGTAGCTATTACTCAGTTAGCTATGGACCTACAGCTCTCAAAATTTGCCATTACACAGTACATCAAAAAGTACGTGAACAACATATTTGACAAAAATCCTTTAAATTTCTGGCACATGTAAAAAGAACATAATAACATATTCCCAGATGAGATTTCAGCTCTATCAGTTCCACAGTTTAACAGCCATAGTAGGGCTTAGGGCTTTAAACTGGCAAAAAGTCCAAATATTGGGTCTCTGTGGGCATTTTAGAGGCCTCAATGTGACCTTAAAATTAAAGTTTCAGACCTCAAATTTGTCACACACAAATACTACACATAGAACTTATATATAATACAGTTTGAGCCTTTTCGGGCTTACTATTTCCAAGTTATAGGGCCAAATATATGGAAAATGTCGAAAAAGCGTCACTTGGGTGGGTGTCTATGGTCCTCATACACAGGCTAAATTTCTATTAAAGGCCTAAATTTGTGGAACATGTAAAAAGAACATATTAATACATTCCCAGATTATATTTCACCTATATGAGAGACATAGTTTGAAAGCTACAGTACTTGAAAGTGGCAAAAAGTCCATAAATTGGGTCTCTGAGGGCAACAGAGGTCAACCTTATAGTTAAAACTACAGCCCTTAAATTTTTCACAGATAAGGATTACATATAAAAGTTATACCTAGTGCAGTTTGAGACTCATCAGAATAACCACTTCTTAATTATAGGGCAAAATATGTGAAAAATGTAACAAAAAATCCCTAAGTGGGGTCTTCATGGGCCTCAAACACAATTTTATCCTCAACTTAGAGTCTTGATTTCGGCACATGTACTAAGATTATATTAATGTGTTCTCAGGTAAAAGTTTAGCCAGATGAGCCTCATAGTTTGTGACCTAGAGGGCTCTAAGTGGCCAAAAGTCAAATTTCTGACCTTAAGGTGGCCATAACTTCTTTATTACTGGGAGTTTAAGGTGATCTTAATATAGGGATCTTCCTTTGGGCACCCTTAACATGTGTACCAAGTTTGAAAAAAAATACTAATCAATTTTTGAGTTATCTCGTACACAAGGAAATTTCTACGGTGGCGCGACAGACCTGAATCCAATATATCCCTGACTTTCATCTAGGGATGTAATAAGTTAGCAAATGTCTTAATATAACAGTTGCTCTAGCCACTTATGTACACCTTCATTTTCATCTAATCATATTCTTTTGTAAATAGTTCTTCCTGTGAGAAGACTTATTATAATCTTTTTTGATTTTGCCTAATTGCTTCAATAAAATACTCTTTATGAATATAACAGAGCTAATCTTTTGAGCAAAAAGGGAAGTAAATGTGGGTGATTATGTACAAATGTATTTATGCATACAATTGTAACATTTGCACTAACAGAAATATTTTGAGAAGTAATATTCAATTTGAAACCCTTCAAGCTCCAAAATTACTGAATTTCTCAAATTTCATTGGCAGGTACTCAGCAATATTTTAACTCACTACAAGTACTATGTCACTTACTTTTTCAGTTTCTGAGTTTCTCTTTAAGTCCTTGAGTTACTCCATAAGGTGTTGACTTACTTTTTTTAAGCTGTTGACTTGTTGTAACATCCTGAATCACTGGTTGAATGTCTCATTCTCTGTAGGGGTGCACTTGGCACTTGTCATCAAGTCACTAGAAGTAGTGCATGGAGTAAAGTTCTCGACTTACCTTCCGGATCTACTTGCAGATAACTTACTATTTTACTACTGACTTCTTCCGCCTTTGCGAGTGTCTAATTGTTATTGACGGGTCTGCCTCACTAACTGTTTCACTTTTTGACTTCCCATTTTACTCATTCATTCAGTCTTACTACTTCCTCACTCATTTAATGATATGCTGTTAAACTTTCTGACTCCTGTTCCTTATTCATCCTTGAGGTCTTAATTTACCCTTTAGCATTCCAACTTACTGTTTGAAATTCACTTATTTTAACTTCCTCATTTACTATTTCAGGTTGCCCACCTCTCTGGGTAGGTGCTTGCAGTATATAGTCTTGTACTCTTTCAGTTTCTGACTTTTTGTTTGATTTTCTACCTTCATCTCATGTGATTAACTGTTGCAGTATTTTAACCTCTAGTGTGTTTGAAGTTTCTGAATTACTCTTTAAATTACTGACCCTTTACTTCTCATGCCTTACTGTTGAATTTTCATACTTTTCAAGTTATACTACTCACTGTTTGAGTTTCTCCACTTCTGTAGGGGTGTATTTCCCAAGGTGGTTTTTCTTGTCATACATTCGAATCACACGTCTGTACACTGAAAACAAGGGACGGTTCAAACCAGCTGCAATAATGCGGTAGAAGTTCTTACGCTCGTCCTTGGACATGTCAAAGATGATCTCACTTGGGTCACTGAAGTTGTGCCTCTGAAATACAAGGATTTGACACTGCATATACAAGTGACAGGTATTTATCTAATGGGCTAAAGAATATTCCACAAATCCCAGGTATTACTAGCACTAGGCCCATATTTAATAACATACTTTAAATTAGTCTTACTTTTTGAATTTTTCTTTGGAAACAACTATTTCCTGCAAAAATTTTTGGAATGAGAAAAATTCATAAGAAACAATTTATAGTCTCTGGCTGATTTAAAGTGTGCAGTATTTACCCCCAGTTCTTCTGACTGCCCCACTAAATGTTTTATCCTCATTTCACAGGGAACATAAGAACTACTTTATAAAGGCTTTTCTTTGTCAAAATGACTTGGACTAAACGACCACAATTTTAAAATCTTGATGAAATTGCCTTGGCCAATAATGAAAAACCCATTTTTTAAAAGACATGATTATCATATCCCAAGGATCTACATACCTGACAAAACTTGTCAATGTTGGATTTCAGCAGTTCAACCTCATCTTTGGACCACTGACCTTGTTTCCAGGTTGAACCTGCAACATAAAACAGTCTGCACTAGAGTGAGGAAGTGCAACTTGTGTAACCCACTTAACAAAAAGGAAACCAAACTTCACTGCAATGATACAAATTCAGTTTAAACAAAAGGAGGTTTCCTCAATTTCAAAATTTACACTTTCGCAACTATCATATTTAACACACTGTTATCATGTGATCTATAACTGTAATTGGCAGCGGCAATAACAACTGGTGAGAACTACATTCGAGCAATTCAAATGTAAATTATACTTGACAAAATGTTAAATATCATATTAAAATTAAGATTTGTGATGATACATTAATAATTGTTAAACTAAATGTTCATATTCTTATCACATTCTCTATTTATACACCTTTAGACTGTAGTTTAAGTATCCTCCAGTCACATTCTATATTTACACACTTTTATGCTGTAGTTTAAGTCTCATCTCAGCACTACCGGTGTTCACATTCCACTATACAGCAGGCAAACACTCATCTTACAATAGCTAAACTCAAGCTGCAGTTGAATTTTCCTCCTTTCACTTTATTAAATCCCCTCTTATCACAATCTGTGTTAACACACCTTTATGCTGTAGTTTCAGCCTGTTCTTGTCATCTCGTGTTGTGAACCAGTTCTGTGTAATATCAGTGCTTCCCTCAGATTGCGGCTTCTCTGAGTCATCATCTTCTACTGGTTCTTCCTCAATTACCTGTACATTCATAGAACAGTTTAAGGCTATGACACATCAGCCTTATGATGAAAAGGTTTGATACTAGAATTTCATGTGATAAATGGGATACAAAAACAATTTCTTGACTGATAGTGTGTCTGAGAATTTAACCAGTTGGTAGTAAATTCTTAAACACAGCTACAGTAACAAACTTGATGATATTGAATGGTTACCAATACCTGACAATTTTTTTTTTCTTCCTTGAGCGAATTTTATGAGTGTGTTAAGTGGTATTTACAAAAACTCACCTCAACCTGTACATTCGGATGTGCAGCATCAAAGCCCACCAGATTCTCCACCCCTTCCTCTGTAAATACACAATCACAAAGCCATACTCACAAGAAATCAGTGAAAAATCAGATCTTGGTGATAAACTTTAGTTCAAACTGTTTGGCTCATTATTCATTAACTCATTTTTTGAAATCAACCTCAGCAGATAAAAGATGTCTACAGTTCACAAAACACGTATTATAGTTTAGGGCTTGGTTGGTAGTTTAATCTTGAGCACAATTTTTATTTTTATAAATCATCTTTTACATTCTGAATATGTGAAATTTGAAAAATTGTCTTTTAGGAACATGGAACTGATAACTAACTACAACAGCACAAAGTTTCTGGCCTGAGATGAACTTCTACCAGTCCAACATAACAAAGGGAGATATACTATGTATCTATTACAGGATACCATTGTTTGTCAAATTAGACAATATGGTATTGTCGTAACATGTCTACCAATACTTTACCATCAGACATGATATCTAATATTACAATTAAGCTTTAAATTTGGTTCTTCAGTAAAATCAAAAATTTTATTCTGAGAAATAATTTTTGAAAATGAAATGGACAGATTTTTTCCATCTCGAGCTGCCTGATAGGTGCAAATCATGAAACGCGAGTACATTTCAACACACCGGCTTCGAAGTCAGAGTTTCACATTCCATTTGACAGCCTGTGTCATATTGGGACTGGCTCTCAACACTGCCACTTGTAGGAGCACTGGATTCACATAAAAATTCTATCAGTATTTGAAAATTATTTATAATAAATTTACACACTCATAATTGATAGCTAATGGTCACAATTGTAATGGACACTGCCTAACTTACCCATGAGAAGAGTGGTCACAAATCCTCTGAATACAGTGTGCACACGAGTGTGTGGGTGTGCATTCTGTGTACTTACCAGTGAGAGGACTAGTCAGTGTATCCTCTGTACGCAGTGTGCACACAAGTATGTGGGTGCGCATGCTGTGTACTTACCAGTGAGAGGACTAGTCAGTGTATCCTCTGTACGCAGACGTTTCTGGGGTGGGCCTTCCAAGCTACCCTGTATACTATTCCCTGCCGAATGAACCACCTGTATCTCTGTTGTTGCTGCGGTACCTGCTGCAACAAAGTACACATTCCTCTTCATCAAATACCCTAAAAACCCAAATTTATTGGCCACATTTGGAAGCCAGATTAAAAACAGCAAGAAACATCCTATTTTTTAATACAAATATTCTGTTATATATATATAAAGTAAAATGAGGCTAGAGTAAAAATAAAAGAATTACAAGGAGTGATATTTTAGGGTTTACCTGTGAAGAGAATGAAGTGCTGTCCACCTATAGTGACCAGATTTCCACCAATATCTGTGACTCCCACCAATGTACCCTGTTTTAAAACATATACTACATTTTTTCAGTTAGAATATACATACATTTATATATCTCAATATATCCAAATTTCTGAGAATGTTTAGAAATCTAAAGAATATAAAGACCAATTGGATACATTAGTTATATCCAAAGAAGATAGTGTTGGTGTTTTAGTTCTTGATTAGTATAAATGTTAGAGATGGACACCAATGCAAAACCATTCCAATTCCAGGTTTTCGCTTTTCATTACACTCCCAATCAAATAGGCCACTGCTGAAAGCAAAACTCATGAAACCAACACATGAAAGATGGCAGTTGCAAAAGTTCATCACAGTGTTGCCCTAAAATGCTCTTGATACCAAGATACCAGGGCTACCAACTCATCCCTAATAAATGTATTTTTAGTTGCAAATTGTATTGAAAATACACTCTAATAGAGCTAAATTCTATTTTTTCTATTTATCCTATTTTTTCTCTAAGGATTATTAGAATAGGAATATTCTGAGAATGTTAGTGAGGTCTACTTGAACAAGATGAACTTGGAGAGAGCAGAACGCTCGAGTGGATGTGAGCCGACTAGCGAATGTTTTAAGTATTCTTGCCCATCTTGCCCAATTGTAACTGTGTAGGAAGACCTTGACCAAAATACTTTGGCAATAAATGCTTGTGAAAGCCATGTTAATTTGCGATCTCTTCTGAGCAGTATTGTTAAACAGAACTCATGCTATACATATCCTTTTGACAAATATCCGTGCAAAGAAAAAATGCAAGAAGTGACGCAATTAGGACGTACTACATATTGCCTACGTCACAAGAGAGTCCAATTCTCATTGGACACAAATTCAAGAAGAAAGCCTGTCATGATACTGACTTATTTTTGCTTTATATGCCCAATGGAAAAAACTTTCTCCTGACTTTAATTTTCAATCAAATTACACCAAATTTTAAAAAAATCTGTCTGTACCCCATGAAATATATGCCCACCAAATTTGAGCTTGATTGATGTTATAGTTTTCGAGTTATAAGGGCCAAATGGTGCATAGACAGAATGACAGAAAGACAGACAAAACTAATCACAATAACCCTTCTACTCTCATCAAGCATTAAAAATATGCTAAATTCCAAGCTAAAATGTAGCTTTTTGCACACACATTTATTTGAACAGGAGATAATTTGGTCCCAGAGCATACTTCATAAAATTTACTGTACATGTAAACACTTAGATACTATTATATATTATCCACCAATGAGACACAGGGAATAACTAGACCTATGCATCAGAGAACTGATGCAAATCTGTATCCACCGGAAAGACAACTCACCAAAGCCAGTGAACCATCGTTTGACCTTGAAGGAGGGGCCAAAGGTCAAATCTGACATCAGAAGATTCCCGGCCCACAATATCCTGCAAGTTGGTTTCACATTGCAAACCTCTAGGATCAATAATAAATGAGTTATAAACCCTTTTAAGTTTGGCTGTCCTCGTTTGACCTTGAAGGAGGGGCTCAAGGTCATATCTGACCACACCACAAGATTCCCAGCCCATGATTTCCTATAAGTTGGTTCACCATCCCAAACCTCTAGGACCCATAATACGCGAGTTATAATCACTTTTAGGCTTGCCTATCCTCATTTGACCTTGAAGGAGGGGAACAAGGTCAAATCTGACAACACAAGAAGATTCCCAGCTTATGATTTCCTATACATTGGTTTACCATCCCAAACATCTTGGACCAATAATAAGCGAGTTATAAGCACTTTTAACTTTAGCAATCCTCGTTTGACCTTGAAGGAGGGGAACAAGGTCAAATCCAACCACACCAGAAGATTCCCAGTTCATGACTTCCTACAGGTTGGTTTACCATCCCAAGTGTCTTGGACCAATAATAAGTGAGTTATAAGCACTTTTAACTTTGGTTATCCTCGTTTGACCTTGAAGGAGGGGCCCAAGGTCAAATGTGACCACACCACAAGATTCCCAGTCCATGATTTTATATTGGTTGGTTTACCATCCCAAACCTCTTGGACCAATAATAAGCGAGTTATAAGCACTTTTAAGTTTGGCTATCCTCATTTGACCTTGAAGGAGGGGCCCAAGGTCAAATCCAACCACACCAGAAGATTCCCAGTCCACGATTTCCTATAGGTTGGTTTACCATCCCAAACTTCTTGGACCAATAATTATCTATCAATTTTTATCTACAAGCACGAACTGCAAAGTCATCAGTAGGGCACTAACATCAGAGCTTGGAAGCAATCAGAAACAAAGTCCAGTGACACAAAAAATTTATAAATAAACAAGATCGAAAGGGGTTTCCCCCTACTAACGCGAGCCGCAAAGCCATCAGACACGAGTAGTCCACGGAAGCGGTCACCCATCCCAGTACTAACGTAGCCCATTGCCGCTTAACTTCAGTGAACAGACAGATACTCATCATGCTACACTACGATTCTTGAAAGTCTGGAGACAAAAAAAAAGTGATCTCTAGAAGCGCAGGCCACACTAGAGCTCACACTTAAAAATTAATGAAGATCACAGTCTGCAAATATGTAATACTTTGGAAAATAGGACATATTTCCTTACATGCAGCAGCATACAATCATCTAAATAATTCTTCACTTTAATAGGCATTTCAGTCACAGTAAAACCAGGATTTCTTACTAGCGAGTCGGAAGGTTAAACACGCTTTGTCTTGGCATTAGAACTTTTCCTTTTGAAGACCACCTGGGAGGGTCTTCCCATGAAGCAGCCCTTCACAAATGTTACACTTGAGATTCATACTAGATTGGGCCAACTCGGCGCCAACATATCCCCAGACAGGTCATCACTCACGCCACAGGTTTTGATCGGGAATTTTTTAAAACATAATTACCCATTATTATATGAACTTCAGCACATCAATCTACTCTGTTTATATCTCCCCAAGGAAGATGGTGTATCCCCAGATGCCGAATATATAACTCAAATTATATTTTCAATCTTCCTGCAATGATAACTCTAAACCTATTTTCAAAGTATTTAAATGATTGATGATTGAATGTCCATTCTAAAATAATAATCCCAAAAGAGCATATCTGTTTCTATATTTGTTGACAAATAAAATATTATTTTTAACTCAACTCATCATATTTTTCAATCTTCCTTCAAAGTATTTAAATGATTGATGATTCAATGTCCATTCTAAAATTCATAATCCCAAAAGCGCATATCTGTTTCTATATTTGTTCACAAATAAAATATTATTTAAAAAAAAATTATTTATATTATTATTTTATTATATTATTTTTAGAATTTGCAAATTGTTTTCAGTTATTTATTTCCTCTATACCTATATATGTGGTCCATATATATGCAACCTAAATATGTGACACAATCTCAGTTCTGACTCCCCTTTGTGTTATATGTAATGAAGCCCACCACCTCCCACCCCCACCCCTCTCCCCTTCTCCACACCTCTCTCACTATTACACAAGATCTGCAACCCCATTGAGTTCTTTGTTTCTCATCTGATATCATTAAATACCTTTGTTTATTTAGTGTCACTCAATATAGCTGGAGGTCCCAGAGGTGGGTGGGGGGAATCCGGGTGGGGGATGTGGGTTGAGCATAAATGGTAAACAAACAATCTATATAAAAGGGGTACTCAAATACAAAAAGAATTGAGAATTTTAAGTATGTGATTATCAACTGAAATGAGTTCATAACTGTAGGAGCTGTGCCAAAATTAACTGAGGCAAGTTGAATAAAACTGGGCTAGTTGAGGGTTAAAAATCCCCTAGTTTTACTACATAAGGATATAATTTCATTAATATTGGGACTTAAAGCTCACTTAAAGTGTCCATTTTGTCTACTTCAATATGTTTAACCAGTTTCATTTTAAAAAGTGAAAAACTCAGCAAGCAGAGGTATAACACACAAAAATAAGTTCTTAAAAGACTAAGATAGCCATAACATTATTAATATTCAAAATTTAAATAGACAGGCATTTCCTTTTAAAAATTCAAAGATTTCAGCTCTATAACCCACATAGTTTGACAGTTACTGGGCTTTAAAGTGGCATAATATCCATAAATTGGGTTTCTGTGGGCATTTTACAATTGTTAAAGAGACCTTAGCAATTAAACTACAGATCTGAAACTTTTTGGGGGGACATACATAACAAACAAAAATCATATATAATACAGTTTAAGACTTGTCACACTAAGCATTTCCAAATAACAGGGCAAAATACGGAAAAAATGTCAAAAAAGGCACTTGGGCGAGTGTCTATGGCCCTCATACACAGGTTAAATGTCTACTAAAAACCTTGATTTTCGGCATATGTAAAAAGGACATAATAATGCATTCCCAGATGGGATTTCAGCTCCATCAATCACATAGTTTAACAGTTACAGGGCTTAAAGGTGGTAAAAAGTCCAAATATTGGGTCATTGTGGGCCTTTTAGAGATCTCGATGTGGCTTTCAAATTAAAGCTTCAGACTTAAAATTTGTTACATACTAAGATTACACATAGAATATGTATCTAATAAAGTTTGAAACTTCTCAGACTTACCATTTCCAAGTTACAGAGCAAAATATGTGAAAAATGTCTTAAAAGGGTCACTCAGGTGGGTGTTAAAGGTCCTCATACACAGGTTAAATGTCCACTTGAAGCCTTGATTTTTGGCACATGTAAAAAGAACATAATAATGTATTCCCAGATGAGATTTCAGCTCTATCAGTCACATAGTTTAACAGTCACAGGCCTTAAAATTGGCAAAAAGTCCAAATACTGGGTCTTTATGGGGCCTTCTAGAGACCTAAATGTGGCCTTCAAATTAAAGCTTCAGACTTAAAATTTGTCACATACTAAGATTACACATAGAATATGCATCTAATACAGTTTGAAACTTCTTAGACTTACCATTTCCAAGTTACAGGGAAAAATATGTGAAAAATGTCTAAAAATGGTCACTCGGGTGGGGATTTATGGTCCTCATACACAGGTTAAATGTCTTCTTAAAGCCTTAATTTTTGGCACATATAAAAATAACACACTAATATCTTCTCAGATAGGATTTGAGCTCTATCAGTCACATAGTTTGACAGTCACAGGGCTTAAAAGTAGCAAAAAGTCCAAATATTGGGTCTTTGGGAGCCTTTTAGAGACCTCAATTTGACCTTCAAAATTAAAGCTTCAGACTTAAAATCTGTTACATACTAAGATTACACACAGAATATATATCTAATACAGTTTGAAACTTCTCAGACTTACCATTTCCAAGTTACAGGGAAAAAGATGTGAAAAATGTCTTATAAGGGTCACTCGGGTGGGTGTTTATGGTCCTGATACACAGGTTAACTGTCTATTAAAGGCCTAAATGTTGGGGCACATATAAGAAAACACATAGATATATTCCCAGATGATATTTAACTTAGATGAGAGACATACTTTGAAAGCTACAGTGCTTGAAAGTGGCAAAAAGTGCATAAATTGGGTCTCTGTGGGCACTTTTGAGACCTTAAGTCGACCCCTTTGGGTAAACCTACAGCCCTAAAATTTTCTACAGACAAGGATTACATATCAAAGTTATACCTAGCGCAGTTTGAGACTCATCAGAATTATCACTTCCAAATTATAGGGCAAAATATGTGTAAAGTATAGCAAAAAATCCCTAAGTGGGGGTATTTATGGGCCTCAAACACAATTTTCTCCTCAACTTAAAGTCATGATTTTCGGCACATGTACTAAGAACATATTAATGTGTTGTCAGGTAAAATTTCAGCCAGCTGAGCATCATAGTTTGTGACCTACAGGGCTCTAAGTGGCCAAAAGTGCAATTTCTGACCTTAAGGTGGCCATAAGTTCTTTTTTACTGGGAGTTTAAGGTCACCTTAAAATAGGGATCTTCCTTTGGGCACCCTTAACATGTGTACCAAGTTTGAAAAAAAAATATTAATTTGTTTTTGAGTTATCGCGTCCACAAGGAAATTTCTACGGCGGCGGCGGCGGCGGCGGCGCGACGGACCTGAATCCAATATATCCCCGACTTTCGTCTGGGGATATAATTAATGGCTTCATACCACACTGACTGGCTGGCTCTGTGCCTGCACACTGTTTACACCATTCGTTTCTGCAGTGCTGGTAATCACATGACTTTTGATCTCGCCTGTCAAGGTCACATCCTCAGTATCCTCCCCAACAAACCTGTAACATCAAAGATACAGCAGTGTTTGGTTTTGATAGTAGGAGTTTAGTCAAATTTACTATAAAAGCTGAAACTTTCATTGTAAGAAATTAATTTTATATATTTACTTAAGGAACTTAGAATATAAACATTAATTGCTAATAAAGTTCCTGGGCCTACATTCGCAAAAGGGAATAGGGAAAGACGGGCAAAATTTCACCTTATATAATTCCACAAATCAGATTTGGAGGTTGGTATTTAAATTAAAGACTAACTGAGCTGATTTTGGGGTGAAGTTCTGGATTAACTTTGATTGACTTATAAAAATGGATAAAATTTTTGATTAAATATGGCTGAATCTTCTACACTTACTACAAAAATCCACTGAACATTATGAATACCAATTTCAGCAAAATATTAACTGAGCCATTGACTGTAAACTTTAGTCAGACTTTTGGCTCGCCTTAATCCTTTTTGGTGAATACAGACCCAGTGTCAATATCTCAAGGGAACAATTAGTATAAATTTATTTTAGAGCTAGAGAATTCTTTGAAATATCAAATTAAGTGTGTTTTTTTTAATACAGCTGCAATATCCATATGTACAGTATATTCAATCTAGTTGAGAACAAAAACCCTTGTTGGCCAAGTATGGCAATGATATCAATCTTGTGCAAAAAGTTATGGGCCAGAGGGAAGTGTGTTTGATTTCTAACAATGAGGCTGATACTCTCGTGTTGATGATTACTGTATATCTTGTGAACTTTACAGCCACATGATGACACTATGGGAGAAATACTAATACAGTGTGTGCATCAGAAGTTCCAAAGATGAATATGCTATGTGAGAGTTGGTTCCTTGCTCATATCACTGTGTGTAACTTGACAGTAAGACTGTCATATATTGTTGCATGGAGAGATTATTGATTGGTTCTGCTGGGAGTAGATCCTACACACTTTGGACTACTCACAGAATTAAACACAAGTCTAGCTCTTTAAACAACCGAGCTAAAGGGGAATCCGCAGAAGCCCAGGTATTAATAGAGCTGATATACATGACAATATTACAATATACATGGTTTATAGTCTATTTTGTCCAAAAAATATACTCTTTTACAATAAAATATAAAAATAGCATCAGAGATGCCCATACCCCACAGCCTAGGGAAATATTTTTAACACCACGAGATATAGAAGTACTGTATCAGTACAAAGTTCAGGATACTTTCAGAGCACTGTCAGTTATATAAAGATCCAAACAATGTTTAAATAGAGAAACTAATGTCTAAGAGGAAGATAAAACATGTACTCCTTATCTACATCTGGCATGGCGAAATTATGGTTTAGATGTTTTGAATATTACCATGCATACAGAAGTGGTAATACATTCAATGAATGCTTATGTGTGGTGTTGGAGCACAATCTGTGGCTCACTTGATGAAATTGAAAATGAAATGTCCCTACCAAGCATCCACTTCCTAGACATTACAGTTTCTCAGATATAGCCCGGACAAGATTTTATAGGTGAAGGTCACTACAGCAAGGTCAAAGGTCAAATCAAGGTCAGATCATGATGTTGCACACCTACACCCCCTAACCAATGTCCCTACCAAGTATCAACTTCCTACACCTTATGGTTTCAGAGATATAGCCCGGACAAGATTTTAAAGGTCAAGGTCACTACAGCAAGGTCAAATCAAGATCACACCATGATGTTGCACACCTACATCCCTTAACCAATGTCCCTACCAAGTATCAACTTCCTACAGCTTACAGTTTCTGAGATACAGCCAGGACAAACTTTTCCCGCCACCCGCCCATCCGGACACCATAGGTGAAAACAATACCCGCACACCCCTTCAAGGCTGTAGCGTAAAAACTGTTGTTTTTTTTTTAACTAGACATATATTTTCACTAGAGCTGTATCATGCTTACTTCAAAGTGAACACACCAAACACAATTCAGTTTGAAGACTAGTTTGAGACACATTGGTTGCTGATTCACATCCTCATTTTGAATATGGAACACACAATGATAAGGATGTAATATTTCCACTACAATGCTGTCCCTAAAAGATTATCTGAGTTCATAATTAAAATTACTTTTACAATTATCTCCCGCCGTATTAATTAGATGTACTAAAGATAGTGGAACATAAATTTTCTTGTGAGATGAAGGCACATGTAGAAGTGCCAACAAGCAAGAGGCACTTTAATGTTTGATTTCAATATTTTTAAAGATAAAAGACATTTCCACCGAAAAGTAAGTGAATAACTTACTTATCACTGAAATTGCTCTATCTTGCATATCCTGAAAATTTCCTCAAAATCCGCCCATAAGTTTTTAAGTTATCTGTCTTTAAAAATTACATTTCATGGATCCAGAAGATCCAGATAGTGATCCGGATCACTCCCAAAATTGAAACATTTCTTCCTTTTACCTTTTCAGACATATCCTGAAAATTTCATCGAAATCCATCCATACTTTTTTGAGTTATCTGTCTTTAAAAATTACATTTCATGGATCCAGAAGATCCAGACAGTGATCCGGATCACTCAAAAAATTAAATCATTTCTTCCTTTTACCTTTTCAGACATATCCTGAAAATTTCACCGAAACCTGTCCATGAGTTTTGAGTTATCTGTCTTTAAAAATTACATTTCTTGATCCAGAAGATCCAGATAGTGATCTGGATCACTCTCAGAATTGAATCATTTCTTCCTTTCACCTTTTCAGACATATCCTGAAAATTTCATCAGAATCCGTCCATAAGTTTTTGAGTTATGTCTTTAAAAATTACATTTCATGGATCCAGACGATCCAGATAGTGATCCGGATCACTCCCAAAATTGTATCATTTCTTCCTTTTACCATTTAATACATATCCTCAAAATTTCATCGAAATCCGTCCATAGGTTTTTGAGTTATCTGTCTTTAAAAATTACATTTTATAGATCCAGAAGATCCAGATAGTGATCCGGATCACTCCCAAAATTGAATCATTTCTTCCTTTCACTTTTTCAGACATATCCTGAAAATTTCATCGAAATTTGTCAATTAGTTTTTGAGTTATCTGTCTTTAAAATTACATTTCATGGATCCAGAAGATCCAGATAGTGATCCAGATCAATTCCAAAATTGTATCATTTCTTACTTTTACCTTTTCAGACATATCCTGAAAATTTCATTGAAATCCGTCCTTAAGTTTTGGAGTTATCTGTCTTTAAAAATTACATTTCATTGATCAAGAAAGTGATCCAGAACACTCCAAACATTGAATCATTTCTACCTTTTACCTTTTCAGACATATCCTGAAAATTTCATCGAAATTCATCCATAAGTTTTTGAGTTATCTGTCTTTAAAAATTACATTTCATGGATGCAGAAGATCCAGAGAGTGATCCGGATCACTCCAAAAATTTAATCATTTCTTCCTTTTACCTTTTCAGACATATGAACAACATACCTGAAAAGATTAGCCTAACTTTAATACTTCTTAAGATATTTCACATTTACCTCTGTCATTATTTTGCTACAAATAACAAAATAGCTATTACTCACTTATGGCATGCTATGGAACTCCAAACTATATGTCAACTTATAGTTAAGGACAAAGTAGCTGAACAACATATTTTAGGAAAATACTGTAACTGCAATAGTTTTGGAGTTACAATGGCTTTACTCAACAGTCAGAATTTCAAAGTAGCTATTACTCAGCTATCCAACATGCAATAGGTCTGAAACTTTACTGTTTGATAGCTTACCAAAAAGTAGATGGATAACATATTTGAAAAGATTTACCTATCTTTAATACTTTTGAAGATATTTGACATTTACTTCTTTCATTATTTTGCTACAAATAAGAAAATAGCTATTACTCACTTATGGCATGCAATAGAACCCAAAACTATGTTCCATCTTATAGCTAAGGACAAAGTAGCTGAACTACATATTTTAGGAAAATACTCTAACTGCAATAGTTTTGGAGTTACAATGGCTTTACTCAACAGTCAGAATTTCAAAGTAGCTATTACTCAGCTATCCAAGGTGCAACAGGTCTGAAACTTTACCATGTGATAGCTTACCAAAAAGTAGATGCACAACATATTTGAAAAGATTTCCCTAACTTTAATGCTTTTGATGATATTTGACATTTACTTCTTCTGTTATTTAGCTACAAATGAGAAAATAGCTATTACTCACTTATGGCATGCAATAGAACCCGAAACTATGTTCCATCTTATAGCTAAGGACAAAGTAGCTGAACAACATATTTCAAGAAAAAACTCTAACTGCAATACTTTTTGAGTTATGAGTCCTTTACTCAAAGTAGCTATTTTCACACTTTTGGTGGGGGTACCTCCCTTGTAACGTCTCTAGCAAACAGACGAACAGACAGATTTGCATGCCTTGAACAATTTTTCATCCTCGATAGATAAGGTATCTCTTAAAAAAAACAGCATGTCTCTAGGCCTTGTAGTTTTGGAGAAGAAGTTGTTCACGCGGACGCCCACGCTGCAGAGTGACGACATAATGTCAGCTGACTGACAAGTCAGCTGACATAAAAAATGTTCAAGGACATGAAAATTCATTAGGACAATTAATTTACAAAAAAATCTGTAGCCGTAGCAGTTTTGGAGAAATCTGCGTGACACACTAACGCACGCATGCACGCACCCACGCATGCACAGGATGCATTTTATAATCTCCCTCCTGGGCTAAAGCCCGGCGGGAGATAATAAACAAGAATTAACTGCACATCTTACTTGGGAATCAGAACCCCATTATTGTCTGTATAATTGAGATCCTCTATCACTGCAAGCTCACACTGTGAGTCCAATGTCACCTCATCACCTGGACAGGTTTGCTCCACCATGTCTCCAACCTCTGTCTCAAAGCCTGGAAAACACACACAAACTACTTAATAAGAACAAAGTTTGATTCAATGTTTCATGTTGTACCACCTGTCTATTGCTGTACTGGCTTAATTCATCATCTTCTTTCTCTGGTTTCTGTTGTGTTTTAAAGTGCAAGGCTCAAACTTACAGAAATCACTTTTTCATCCAGAATCAAAGTAACATGAGGAGCAGAACTCAAAACTATAATTAGTTCAACCTACTACTTTTAGATTAAATTTGTGGATAAATAGTAACTCTGTCCACCAGACTACTTAATGAAAATAATCAATGCCCAGCCCATAGTTTGTCACAATAAATAATGCCCAGGCCATATTTTCTGACAACAGTAATGCCCGGGCCACATTTTGAGACAATCATTGATGCCCACACCATATTTGGAGACATAGTTAATAATCTGGCCATATTTTGACACAATAATTAAGACACAGGCCATACTTTGAGACAACAAAGTAATGCTCAGACCATATTTTGAGACATTGTTAATGCCCAGGCAACATCTCATAAAACTACAGTATATTTACCTGTGATTCCAACAGCATCCTCTGTCACCAAAGTATCAGTGACATGTCCTAGTGATGATTGGCTCACTTCACTACCATTGGCAAGAGATATTAGCTCGCTATTGCTATGGGAACCACTCAGTGACACTATACTGTCTTCTACCTAGGAAGAAAATTACCAACTAGAAACATGTTTTTGCTAACAAAAACAAAGCGTCCCCAAAGGTTAATATGCATGATAGTATAAAGTAGAAAAAGGTTTGAGAAAAGAAGAACATGCAGTGCAGAGAGAAGAAGTGAAAGTTAAGCAGACAGTGTGGAGGTATATGCATTAACATGAAAGAACAATCACTGCCTGTGAACAGGCTCTGTGTCATGTGACTGTGTTCTGAGTTACAGAGTAGACGTGAAAGAAGAAAAGAACAAAAAAGGTGTGCACTGCAAATGGTAAATGCAATAGTTTTCAAGTTACAACTGAAAAACACAGCTAGGCATAATAAAGCTCAGTGAAAGTGAACCTTCCCATTTATTTTTCTTATGCAATATTTATTCCCCCCACTACTTCAACTAAAACACTGAAGGGAGACACATGTACCCCCCCCCCCCCCCCCCCCCCCCCCCCCCACTTCAAACACACAGAGGCAATCTTCTCTGCTGCAGTGTGGATGAAAAAGAGTGAGATGGGAGGGGATTCTTTCAGAATAAGTTAGCATTGTATAGTTTATGTGGATATTACTTTATTATGCAAAGTGCTACAAGTCTGAAATTTTACTATGTTAAAGCTGAAAGAAAAATAGGTGAGAAACATATTTAACAAAATGCATGAATTCATGAATTTGAATGCATTCAAAATTATTTTAAATATTCATAAGAAAAAAAGAAAGATCCAGACCTGATACTCACACATGGGAATCTACTTGTGGCCTAGTGCATATTAGGGCTGCAACGATTCTTCGGTTACTCGGAAACGAAACGATTCAGTTAAATACCCGAGTCAAGAAAAGTGAACCGGGTCTACGAAAACAACTAAAAAGAGACGTAAAATCTACTAGAAAATTTGATTTTTCTTTAAAATATATGAATATATTTATATATTTTTCTAATGTAAAGTGTTTCTGTTTTTAGTTTTTTATGCATTTGCAAACTTTAAATGTATGTGTAACAATGCTTTATACGACGGCATTTTAATATAACGTATTTCGAAGACGCCTGAAATCTCGCAAGATAAAAATGGTTGAAGTTCCATGTATTTGGCATTAGAAATGCTTCTTTTTTCCAACATTCCATGAATTATCAACATTCTTTCCTGTTGTGTGCATTTTAATCATTTTATAAGGTGTTATATGTCGAAATATGATTGAAGTTCATTTCTTGGGTGATAATCAAGCGATTAACCGAGTCCGAGTCGGTTCTTCCAAAACGAGGAATCGAGGCGCATTTTTGGGCTCGCTTGCAGCCCTAGTGCATATATGCAAGATAAAAGAGAAATCCCTTTAATAGTCAATGAGAAAATTGTGATAAAGTGTTGAAATTTTGGGTGGGGTTATCTCTCTTCTAACAGTTCTGGGGAACAGACAAAAAAAAAGCATGTCTCTGGGCCTTGTAGTTTGGGAGGAGAAGTCATTCACGCGTATGCCCAAGCTGAAGAGTGATGACATAAAAATGTAAGCTTTATTTTGTTTTATATAAGGCAAAAACACAAAATCAGCTAAGGGGGTCAGGGGGTAAATCTGACCGGCTATATAGACTCTTCACATATGGTTTCCCAATACCCCTTAATACATTCTAAAGCTGTAAAAGCATTAATAAAGGAGATATAAGGCAAAAAACACAAAATCAGCTATTATATTCTATGACACCACTTTGACCCATGAGGGGGGGGGGGGGGGGGGGGGTCAGAGGGTAAATCTGACCGGCTATCTACACTCTTCATATCAGGTTTTTTAATAACTCTTAATACATTCTAAAGCTCTAAAAGGAGTAATAAAGAAGATATAAGACAAAAACACAAAATGGGCTATTTTATGGCACTTACTTTATGGCAATACACTTTATGGCTCTAAATACAATACTTAAGAAGATAATAGGGGGGTTCACATTAATTTTAAGCTTTCTGGTTGGTACGTGTGAGAAAATTGCTCATAAATCAGTCAATTCTCATCGGATCCCTCCCAAAATCTAATCAGCTCGTGTTTTGGATAGTAAAAACATGTGTATGAAATCACAACCCACTTCAGTCAGTAGATTTTGCTGGGTGGCGATGACGGGTGGGTGTATCAAAAAACTATTTTTTGATCATATGACCTTGATAAAGATCAAAGGTCAAATTTAAGCATGTGGAAAAATTTTCCTACGCCTAAGGTATGTAACTGCCAAATATGGTTAAAAAGCTTCCAATAATAGATATTCAAGGGAGACCATAATGCAGTGGCAGTGGTGGCGAGGAAACTGACACAAAAACAAATAAGCACCCTTTTCAGGGATAACATAACATGACATACTTATAATTAAATAGCACAATTCTATTTAAGAAAAAACAATCATTGCGCTTTTTCTCTACAATATGCTGTTTTAAAATAATGAGTTTTTAGTTTCTTTTTGAAGATGTCCAATAGAAGTTGAATGTTCCTGATATCATCTGGCAGTTCATTCCAATACTTTGGTGCCACAACACTGAAGGCACGGTCACCCATAGAGAGGAGTTTTGATCTTTTCTCTTGTAGCATGTATGATTTTCTTGCCAATCTTGTAGTGTGTTGATGTTGCTTGTAGTTAAGCATTGATGTCAAATATGATGGTGCTTGTCCATTCAAACTCTTATATACTAGTAGATTTATTTTAAATTTGATCCGAAACCTAACTGGCAACCAGTGGAGCTGATGCAGGTGAACTGAATCATGTTTCTTGACATTCAAAACTATCCTGGCAGCCCAATTCTGTACTTTCTGCAACTTATGGATAAGATATTGTGGGAGTTCAGCTAGGAGAGAGTTACAATAGTCTAATCTGGAAGATATGCGTGTACTATTGTGTGTGCAGCAGACTTAGTCAGGTAAGGTCTTATTTGAATGATGGACCTTAGGTGACCATAACAGGATCTGCATATGACATTTACTTGTTCCTTAAGTGATAGGTCTTGGTCAATGATTACCCCAAGGTTTCTGACACTTGTGCTTGGCTTTATGTCAATACCAACTACATTTAATGAGTCAATAATGACTTTGGAGCGCTGTCTTCCAGTGCCAGCAATTAAGAACTCTGTCTTTTCTTCATTTAGCTTGAGCCGGTTATTAGACATCCAGTTGCTTATTTCAGATGCACACAAATGGAGTTGTTCTACAGTTTGTTTTTGGTTTTCAAAATTACTTAGGTCAATTGATTTGTAAAGCTGTGTGTCATCAGCATACATGTGGAAAAGTATGTGAAACATTCTGATGATAATACCAAAAGGTAATGTATATTTGCAGTAGAGATCAGGCCCAAGACCTGATCCCTGAGGCACACAGCATTCTAGAACCTTTTTATGAGATTCACAGTCACCAACAACTGCTGATTGAGTTCTTCCTGTTAAATAAGTTCTAAACCAGTCTAAAGCTTTGCCTTCAATTCGAAACATTTTCTCAAGTCAGTGCAGCAAAATACAATGATCAACAGTGTCAAATGCAGCTGATAAATCTAGAAAACCCATAAGTATCCCTTTTTGATTATCTGCTTCCAATAGAACATCGTTCATGATTTTGATCAGAGCAGTCTCAGTGCTGTGGTGGCATCTGTATGCTGATTGTAGATTTTCACAGAGATTATGACTGTTTGTGTGGTCAAGTAATTGGATTGAGACGGCTTTTTCAATCATCTTGGACAGAAAAGGCAAGTTAGATACTGGCCTAAAATTTTTGAAAGTAGCATCCGCATCTGTCTTTTTTGGCACAGGGGTAACAACTGCATGTTTGAACCCCTCTGGCATTTCACCTTGTATGAGTGACATGTTTATTACTTTGTTAATACTGGGTAACAGTATTTCAATACAGTCCTTCAGCAATGATGTTGGGATTGGATCAAGGCTACATGATTTTGGTGCAGCTGATAAAACTAGAGGAATGCTTTTGCTAACAAAAGCGAAGCATCCCTTAAAGTTTAAAATGCTTTGTGGTTTTAATAAGCATGCTGTAAAGCTAAGAATGCACAAAGCTGCACCGTATGCTTTCCCAATACCTCTTAATACATTCCGAAGCTATAAAAGCAACAATAAAGGAGATACAAGGCAAAAACCCCAAAGCAGCTATTTATGACCCCAATTTGGCCCATAAGGGAGGGTCGGGGGGTAAAACTGACCAGCTATTTAGACTCTCCACATATGCTTTCCCAATACATCTTAATACATTCTGAAGGTCTAAAAGCAACAATAAAGGAGATATAAGGCAAAACTCCAAAGCAACTATTTTATGACCCCAGTTTGACCCATAAAGGGGGGTCGGAGGATAAAACTGACCGGCTATTTAGATTCTCCACATATGCTTTCCCAATACCTCTTAATACATTCTCAAGCTATAAAAGCAACAATAAAGGAGATATAAGGCAAAAACTCCAAGGCAGCTATTTATTACCCCATTTTGGCCCATAAGGGGGGGTCGGGGGGTAAAACTGACCGGCTATTTAGACTCTCCACATATGCTTTCACAATACCTCTTAATATATTCTGAAGCTATAAAAGCAACAATAAAGGAGATAAAGGCAAAAACTCAAAATCGGCTATTGTATGACCCCACTTTGACCCATAAGGGGGGGTCGGGGGGTAAAACTGACCGGCTATTTGGACTCTCCATATATGCTTTCCCAATACCTCTTAATACATTCTGAAGCTATAATAGCAACAATAAAGGAGATAAAGGCAAAAAACTCAAAATCGGCTATTTTACGACCCCACTTTGACCCATAAGGGGGGGTCGGGGGGTAAAACAGACCGGCTATTTAGACTCTCCACATGTGCTTTCCCAATACCTCTTAATATATTCTGAAGCTATAAAAGCAACAATAAAGGAGATAAAGGCAAAAACTCAAAATCAGCTATTTTATGACCCCACTTTGACCCATAAGGGGGGTCGGGGGGTAAAACTGAACGGCTATTTAGACTCTCCATATATGCTTTCCCAATACCTCCTAATACATTCTGAAGCTATAAAAGCAACAATAAAGGAGATATAAGGCAAAAACTCAAAATCGGCTATTTTATGACCCCAGTTTGACCCATAAGGAAGGGTCGGGGGGTAAAACTGACCGGCTATTTAGACTCTCCACATATGCTTTCCCAATACAGTGGATTTGGTCTAAGTCGAAGTTGCAAAATGTCAGCCATTTACTTCTACTTATGGCAACTTCTAGTTATGCCCACTTTGAGAAATATCTGAAGTAGTAGAGACACTATGTAATTTAAATCTCATATAATAATTAACACTTGTGTGATCACTCTACTGTGAATTTATTTGCTTGGTGCTCAGACTTAATAACACAAAGTGAGGAATCAGGCAAAGAGTGTCACAATGGTACTATTTTGTCACCTCTTTCTTGGATATTTACATTTCTGTATACACAAAATTTATAGGTTCTACTTATACCTTGTTATTCCCATTGAAAAGTAACACTTTGTGCATCAAATTAGGTTCTAGTTATGGCAACTTTCTGTAAGTCGAACTTCTAGTTATCCTTATATTTTGCACTAATAATTGTTGGGACTTAGAAACTACTTCTACTTATGGCAATATTCTACTTATAGCAGTTCTACTTATACCAAATCTACTGTACCTCTTAATACATTCTGAAGCTATAAAAGCAACAATAAAGGAGATATAAGGCAAAAACTCAAAATCAGCTATTTTATGACCCCAGTTTGACCCATAAGGGGGTGCCGTGGGGTAAAACTGACCGGCTATTTAGACTCTCCACATATGGTTTCCTATTACCTCCCAGTACATTTTATAGCTCTAAATGCAATACTTAAGAAGATAATAGGGGTGTTGGCCTAAATTTAAGGCTTTCAGATTGGAAGGTGTCAGAAAATCACTCATAAATGAGACATTTTTCAAGGGATTGCTCCCAAAATCTAATCAGCTCGCGTTTTCGATAGTATGAACACGTGTGTCAAATTATAAGGCTCTGTAGCAAGTAGTTTTTCCTGAACTGTGATGACGGGGGGGGGGGGTGTGTACTTCAAAAAATAGTTTTTGATCATGTGACCTTCATAAAGGTCAAAGGTCAAATTTAAGCATGCAGAAAAATTTTCCCACGCCTAAGGTATATAACTGCCAAATATGGTTTGAAACCTTCTAATAATAAGGGAGATATTCAAGGGAGACCATAATGCGGCGGCGGCGAGGAAACTGCGGCGAAAACAAATAAGCGCCCTTTCAGGGACGCTTAATTAATTTTTTTATATCTTTATTGCTAAGAGGTTGGAAAGGTTGGATGCTTAATTACCATACTTCAAATCAAGACAGAACTATAACAGCAAAAAATTTTTTCACTAGACAGTTACTTTTCATACATATCATATTATTTTGCAGACGATTGGTAAAGGAATGTTTTTTCAACATCTTAAAGACATTTGTAACTTTGAGTATTTTCCTGCGAAACTGTCTGAATTTGGTTAATTTTATTGTAATTGGAATTTTTATAAATAAAAATACTTACATAATCCCAACAAATGCTTACATGACTTACCGTTCGGTCAAGGACACAGACAATGTGTCTCGCCATTTTTTTTTTCTACTGAAAGTACACACGTAAACCCCAGCGGGCACCTGCTGGAGGTTATAGATGCTCTGTAAGTTGCCATTCTTAAAATTTTGACCCTACCCCTCAAAAGATGGTAGAGGGGAGGAGGGTGGGACTCTCCCTGTTGGGATTATGTAGGTACTTTTATTTATAAAAATTCCAATTACAATAAAATTAACGAATTTTATTGCATAAAAACGTACTTACATAATCCCAACAAATGCTTGAATGCAGCCCTGAGGTCCATGGTGGGTAGACTTCTGAGGACTGTCAAGTGCTATAGGAGAGTTCTTGAGGTTATACAAAAACAAAAAATGCATAGACACAATATGTTATACTACAAACAACTGTAATATAGTACATATAGTTAAACTGTTATTATTATATTATTGTTATTACAAGTACTGATAAAGTGAAAAAGTAGTTGTAATAAAGTAACTGCAAAGTACTCACCCACTTATGAAAGCAGCATGCTGTACTATACATAATATGATATCTATGAATCCCATCACCCTGTCTGTACAGATGTGCAGGGGTCAAAGGTCAGTTGCGCCCAGTTGAATAAAACTCCAACAGTCAGAGTGCAGCTGTCCCTCAAGCCAAGCAGCCATAACATGAATTATTATCCATAGTCGTGTTCAAAAATCAAAGTCCTACTACATTCCAGTCCAATTCCATACATCCTGAAAAATAAAGGCTGATTAAATTATTAAGTCTCAATTGTTCACTATATGCTGTGCAGATACAATGGGACCTAACTTAAAAATATCATCATTTTCCCAGCAAATATCTTTCAAATAAAAGTCTGTGAAGGTATTGTGGGATCTCCAATAACATGAGCTCAAGACCTGCTCTAGGGAGATACCTCCCTTGAATGCAAGTGATGCAGCCATAGCTCTAACATCATGAGCTCTGACCTGAGTGACCTGTTGATCAGTCATATCTGAAGACTGATAGCAAGTGTGAATAGTGTGTTTGATCCACTGGGAAATGGTTATTCTTGTGATATCCTTGGAATAACCCTCCCTAAGTGATACAAAGAGAAGGGCTTTGCCCTGTCTCATTGATTTGGTCTTGTCTAAGTAGACTTTGAGGGCCCTAACTGGACAAAGTGACTTGTCCTCCACCAGTGAACTATCCAACATGGCAGTAAGAGCTGGAATCACTACTGGTTTAATGGAATCAGGGCCATCCAAAGCCAATTGGTTTTTGGCCAGGAATGCTGGAGAAGGAGAAACAGTGACCTCTGACCAATTTCTCCTTGAAGAGACAGAAGAGTGAGTCCAAGCATGTATCTCACTCCTTCTTTTACCTGAGGCTAAAGCCAGCAGGAAAACTGTCTTGTAAGTTAGCCACTTCAAAGGAGCCTCAGACAAAGGCTCAAAAGGAGGTTTTGTCAAACCTAAGAGGACCAAGGAGAGGTCCCATGTAGGAATGGACCTACTTGGTTTAGGTCTATCCCTGGTGAAGCTGGCAATAAGTCTATTTAGTTCTAGACTTTTTGAGATGAGTTCACCCTGTGAACCCAAAGCATCAGCAATTGCTGTTCTGTAACCAGTAATTGTGGCTGGTTTGAGATTTTTAACTGTGAACAGGTAGTTTAGAAACTCTGCTACCTGGGGAACAGTTGCTGAGGTGATGTCCACCTTATTCTGTGAGCACCATTGCCCAAAAATGGTCCACCTTGATTGATAGACTTTTCTTGAGGATTCCCTCTGAGGTGCCTTAATTCTTTCTGCCACCTCAGATGAGAATCTTCCAGAATTGGATTCCTGGAATCCAGAAGCCACACATGTAGATTCAGGTACTCCATGTTGTTGTGGAACCTGTTGGAGTGTGGCTGTTTCAGTAGTGTCTTCCAGTGAGGGAGCTGTAGGGGTACCCTGGTCGAGAGATCCACCAGATCCCAAAACCATGGCATCCCTGGCCACCCTGGAGCCAGTACTATCATCCTGCATGGGTATGTTATTATTTTTTGAATTACTTGTGGCAGGATGGCTACTGGACAGAAGACATAGCCTTCTAGGCCTTCCCAACAGATATTCAATGCATCTATTTTCCAAGCCTTTCTGTCTGGGACAGGAGATACATAAATTGGAAGTTTGTAATTTAGATGAGTTGCAAACAGGTCTACCATTGGTGTGTGCCAAACTCTGCAAATTTGGTTGAATATCTGTTGGTGAAGGGACCACTCTGTTTGTATGACCTTGCTCTTATCTGGATTCTTCTGGAATTGTGAATGCCAGAATTCTCCAGATAAGAGCACACATTTCTATGGAATGTGTGCCTCCTTCTTTGTTCAGATAAGATACTACTGTACTGTTGTCTGAACAGATGAGCACTCTTTGACCTTGCAAGTGCTCCTGAAACCCCTTTAGGGCTAGTAGAACAGCTTTTAGCTCCAATACATTGATGTGAAGCTGAGCTTCCTTGTTTGACCAGAGGCCACTGAGAACTATTTTGTTCAAGTGAGCTCCCCAGCCTTTTTGGGAGGCATCTGTGAATACCACAGCGTTGTGAATATGAGGATGTATAGGAGCACCTGCCATAAGATTCTGAAGATTCTCCCACTATTTAAGATGATTCAGAAAATGCCCTGTTACTGGGATCCTTTTGTCCAGTGACTGGGGAAATTTCCAGTTGGACCTTAGGTACCACTGAAAAGGCCTCATGTGTAACCTTCCCAGAAGTACTATTTTTCTAAGGAAGCTAATGTCCCTATGAGTGACATGAGCTTTCTTGGAGTCAAGACTAATGGTCTTCTGATGGAAACAGTCTGAATGTTTAACCGATCGAGTTTCTTTTGGGTTGAAAATACCAGACCCCTCTGAAGATCGAAGTGATAGCCCATAGAAATCTAGTTTTTGTGTGGGAACCAATTCCGACTTTTGAAAATTGATGAGCCAGCCTAGTTCTTGGACCAATTTCACTAAATTTTTTGAATCTTTGAGACATTGCTCTTCTGTTGGTGACCGAAGAAGCCAGTCGTCCAGATATTGATGGATTCTGAGGTTCCTGGATTGAGCTCTGAGTTTTACCTCTTTCACAATGCGAGTAAACTCTACGGGAGCTGTTGCTACTCCAAAAGGGAGTGCCCGAAATTGGAAAACCCCTTTTTTTGTTTGAAATCTCAGATATTTTTGAGATTGAGGATATATTGGAACATGAAAATAAGCGTCTGTGAGGTCTATCGAGGTGACCCACTCCCCCTTTCGAATCGACTTCCTGATAGATTTGGCTGTTGCCATCTTGGATGTCGGTACATGTAAATGGTTGTTTAACATACTTAAATCTATCACTGGTCTCCACCGTTTCATGGGTTTGGGTACCAGAAATAGTCTGCTGTAATATCCCAGAGTTGTGGGTTTTTTGACATGAGTTATCGCCTTCTTTAAAAGCATGGCCTGAACTGCCTCGTGGAGGGCGCCATCTTTGTTTTTGTTGTAATATTCGCTCAAAATGAGCGGAATTTTTGACAATTTTGGTAGAATTTTGAAGTCGAGACGATAACCATGTTGTAGTAAACTTACTACTCTGGGATGTGCATGATTTTTTGCCCATACCTGCCAAAAATCCTGCAATCTTGTCCCTGGAAAGTCACTTCCTCTTTCCGCCTCAGCCTCCTCGCGATGCGCGCGCAGAGAAGTGGTTGTAAGAGGTGTTTGGCTGCGTTCCTTTGTCACGAAACGACCTGTTACCTTCCTGAGAGGGTTTGGGATGTGAAGACCTCCCAAAATCGAAGTTCTTAACAGAATCTCTGTATGACTTGGAATCAGATTCCTTCATTACAGACAATCTTTTGATCATATTATCCTCAACCTGGGATAAAATATCTGAGTTGAAGACTTCCTGCTGGTCAAAATGGTCTGTACGCAAGTTTGCCAAGTCCTTAGGACCTAATTTTGAGCTGCAGTCCTTCAATAAGCTATCTATCCTTGCAAGGAGCATATTGCATGCCAGAGTCATGTTTTGTTTCAGAACCGTATCCAGAGCTATCTCTAAGGAGGAGGTAACTGAAGCATGTAGCTGTGAATATTTTATCATGAGATCTGCTGATTCCTTGACAGTATCCAGATCTTCTGACCCTCTAATTTCAGTAGCTCACTCCTGGATTCTGTTGCTGAGCTCCTCAATGGCCATTTTGAACCATACTACATGGCCTAAGATTTGAACATTTTCTCTGCAAACCGTCTCTTGAACAATATGTTGTTTAGAAGGCACAGAGATGGAAGCTGACAAAGATTTCACTCTAGCTATGTTGAAGTAGGAGTCAGGTAACTTAGGAGCTCTCAAAGGCGTAATTTGTGGAGAGGTAGTGTAATAAATCATATCAGGCCTCTCAAAGGCCAAAAACTGTCCCTGAGACAATGATTCAGAGCTGGACTTGTCTTTGACTGTGGTTCCAGACGCCTTCCTAAACCTGTAGTCCCACATGGACTGAATATCCTGAACAGGAGGTAAAGCCAGATTTTGTTTTCTCACCACCTGCTTGGAGGGCTTCTTAGAAAAGGCAGATGGGGCCACAAGGCACTCTACTTGTGGTACCTCTGGCTCCAGGTCAAGTAGACCTCTGATAGCATTGAGCATCTCTACATAGGAGGGATCTAACTCCTGTGAATGAGAGTCTGCATCCCCTTGAGGAGACTTAGATCTGTGTCGTTTTCTAGCAGGCAAAGTGGACTCTTCATCAGACAGCTCCCCTTCTGACGGCTGAGGTCTCGCCTGGGAGGCAGGGGCACACATACCCTGCTCCTGAGAGGGAGGAAGACTGTTATTAGAGGCTGAAGGTTTGTCACTGCGTTTGAACTCCTCAAACTGGGAAGCCAAGGACGCCAACTGATTATTCATAGTTTTAATCATGTCTTGTAGCGAGGAATCAGGATTGGAAGTAGAAGGCTGTGAAGATTTTGAAGGTGTTGGTTCATCCAAGAGAGAGTCATCAAACTTCTCAGAATTTTTGGACTTGGAAGCTTTTTTCCTGTGAGGAATTTTTAAGGCCCCAGCACAAATAGTGTATTCAGACTCCTTACTCACAAGACACTTGTCTTTCCCCTTCTTGTCGTTTCTACATTTTAAACAGGCTTGGTGATTATCCCATGGAAGCATATCACCCAAGCAAACTGAGCATTTCCTTTGTTTTTCAGACATCATGAAGCACTGAAAAGAATGTGTGTGCACTCCACGGCGGTCAAAATAAGAATGGCAACTTACAGAGCATCTATAACCTCCAGCAGGTGCCCGCTGGGGTTTACGTGTGTACTTTCAGTAGAAAAAAAAAGTGGCGAGACACAATGTCTGTGTCCTTGACCGAACGGTAGGTCACATAAGCATTTGTTGGGATTATGTAAGTACGTTTTTATGCAATAAAAATATTGATCATTCATTCCAAATCAATTCAAACTCAAAAATGAACATACAAAAACACTGATACAACAGCAATTTACTGCAATATCACAATTTTGAATTAATTAACAAAAAATAAAACTACATATTGCAACATCTCTTATCCTCAAACATACTTATGCTCCAAAAATACATCTTATAATTGAGCTCATTTCTCCTGCCAATCTTTGAGCCTGCTCATTTGACAAAGTTACTAACAATTGGATAATCTAATTAGCCAATCCAAGGACAGGTGTTCAACAGTAACTCACATAATGTTGTAATTGTCAAGTTGTGCAACAAAGTACCCCAAATTTCAGTATATTTAATATCCCTGGAAATTAAGACATTTCATGGGATCCTTCACTGAATAAATTAAAGGGATTTTGCAAAGAAAAAATAAAATTTTGTGAGATTTTGCAAATTCTCACATTTTATACTTTCCCTGTTTCATATATATTTATTGGAAGGTCCATGATCTTCAAACACTTTTCTCACAAAAATTTTCAACATGCAAAAGACTACTGGTGCAATTTACCTGAACATGGTCCATTTGTACTGAAGCTTCTACAGTGTCTGTTTCACATATTAAGTTGAATTGAGAATTGCCAGTCTCATTCAATATGTCTTCAATAATCTTATCAGAGGTATTATTCTGCAGATTAGTAGCCATAAGAGATTATTCAGCTCTGAAATAAAGTTTTACAAATATGAATAAAGTGGTAGTGGTGAAGTAAACGACCGGTTAGTTTGTCCATTCTTTTATCCAAGAGACAAGGAATTTCGTAACCATATATATATTTTATTTACTTAGATTTAACAATTTTTACAGAATCTCGGAGAATGCTGCAAACCCACCATCAGATTTTTATACAAGTGCCGCCACTCATGGTATGAATTTAAATATAGTAAGACCACTGCCAATGTGGTGATATCCCACCTTATGATATTAAGGCCTTTTTAGGGTGACGACTCAACTAGACCTTGAAGTAGAGGTCAAATTGCACTATTCATAAGCAATAATCAATGAACATAAGTTTTACTACTTAAGCTCAGTGTGAACTTATGATCATAGCAGTGTTAAGATGATTCCGCCTTGAAACAATTTGACCTGTTATACACTTCACCCCATGGAACAATGACAGTCAACAGGTAATAATTATTATAAGATAATATACAATATATATGTATTTTTTTTGCCAATGATAATTCTATTTATTTTGCTTTCAAAATTCATATTTTATTTCGCAAAACAAAATCATGATTTTACTTCACTATATATTAAAAAGTTTATTTGGTTATAAAACAATGTTTCAATTTAATGGCTTGCTATAGCCTTACGTCTTGGTGATTTACGAGTTTTAACATTTTATTTACGAGCTTATTTCATGTCTAAATATTTTACTTTGCAGCAATTTGGATGTGTTTCATAAAACTATAAATACCAAAGCACAATTTTATGTTATATCCTCGCACGTCCAATTATCAACCACGTAAGCAGGAAAATCGACAATAAATAATATGAAATAACATACATTTGCAAATATCCAGTTGGTTGTTGTCATATTATGTTATCCATCTATTGATATGTATATATCCCGGTTTGATATGATATTTTGCACAGAAATGATTGTGTTTCTTAGGTATGTCACACATGTTATACAGGAAGCATCACTTCCAATTATCGATCACATGACTAAAGGTTGCATCTAAAGCTAGAAGTAGCAGACTCAAGGTTGTGAGATAAATAAAAAATACTATTGATGACGGAAAATGATAAAAGTATAAAATTTATTGTATCAGCTTACGCCAAATTGTAATAATTAGGATCTGGAAGATCTTATGTTTCGAGGGCTGATGCATCACTACTTTTTTATTGACAGTAAAGAGCATATTTCAAAAACTTGGCTGCGTCTCTAATTGAGTGACCTTCATCAATCACAGCTTGCAATAATACAAAGGTCAGATAAGCTTCTTGGCATGGTCAGGATTTTTCTGCAATAAGATGCAACAAAACCTTCTTTTAAAATGAAGTAATACAAATATTTGAGAAGCAATTTTTAACTTTTCTGAGAGAGGACCTATAAGGACCATATCACTCCTTCAGGTTTATTACACATTATTCTGAACAGTTTAGATCTATTTATTGGTTTGGAATAAAAATAGACAGAATTCTGCAGGAGAGAAATGAAATTAGTGGCAGAAACATTTATAAAATACTACAAAATTGAAGAATTATTAATTGTGAAAAACAGACATTAGTGTATTGAGAAATTATCACATACACTTTTTAACTTTTTAAAATTTCATACCGGTTTGACCTCATCTTTTTGAAAGTTTTGTGTGATATTATATCAGAAGGTGTTTACATTCAATTCTCCAATCGACAAATTCAAAATGCAGTTATGTGACCTGAGTAAGGAAAAAATTGCTCCCGGTCGATAATAGGAAGTGGTTGATAATGGGACGTGCGGCGATAAAAAATGAAAATAGAAATCACACAGCAATGCCGGTCTGGCTTCTAACTGGCCATCGGGAAATATTTGACAACTCAGGATGTGCCTTCGTTGGCCAAATGTCTCTATTTAAAGAAGAGACTATTTCTGTGTAGTTTATTGTAAACATTCACTGAGTGGGTCACCTGAAAAGTTTTGAAAACCAGTTTCCGATAACTTCATTCAATTTACACGTGTGCTTGTTTACTTTATTGTTTTCGTCCGGGGTTTTAAAGAAGAACCAGGATGTTCTCCATAACCCGTGGTTCATTTACCGATTTTAAACACATTTAACCGAAACCACATTTGTGAGACATTTCGGGAGCATTTAAGCACAAAAAAACCATGGATTGTAAAAGTAACATATATATGTTGTGAGTATACCTCATGATGTTCTTGCCATACAGTACGTATAAGAAACCTTTGGGACACTTATCTCATTTTTGTTCATTTTGATGATGATTGTGTTGTTAGGGTTGGAAATTTATCATAACAGAAATGGTAATCTTCTGCGCTTCAACTGCTACCTTTTGAATGTCATGACAATACTGAAATTTTGTCAGTATCTAGGTAATATTCCTTCAATTAATAATATGTTAAACTGACTTCATGTTACACGGGTTACTTTATTTAATGCTGATTTCGCCAGCCTCTTCTATAAGAAGAAAAACCCATGGTGAAGTAGATTTAGCAAAATCTTGAAGAACTTTGGTGAAAATGAAATGCTTGTCATGACTGTGCATTTCACCTCCTTGATAAATGTGATTTCAACACTTCTGTCTGTAAGGCACATTATACTGTAACTGTACACTGACCACTGTATTTCAAGTGCAAGCTAGTGCATCTGGTAAGTGATCTATTTATCAATAATGAGCTATGATGTTGTCATTTCAGTGATGACAAGTGGAAACTTGCTGATGTGAAAATTTAAAAAGTAGTAGAAATATATGATATGAAGACATTGCCCATCATACTTTTACTGCAATGATAAGTAATCTATTTATCAGTAATCAGTACCTCCACTCCAATTCTTTTCCATATGTTTAACTGTAAAATAGAAGTACATAAAACTAATAAACAAGAAATCTGCTAGCACTTCATAAACTTTAAATTCAAAATCATTACAATACAGATATATTAATCAATAGCTAATAAATACTGAGAATCTAATTGACAGAATCAGATTTCCAAATGTGATCCCATCTCAAAATCCATTTTTTTATATCAGGAGTACACACAAGGAATTACTTCATTTTTAAAGAAAAATTATATTGGCCCCACTAATCTGAATATTGACTGGTGTCTAAATATATATACGGTTAAAACTGGGTAGATATGGTACAGTAAATTTTGTATCCAGCAAATTCGCAAAGTACCAAACATTGTTAGGGAATTTGGACAGTTCCTAACTGGACCAGGAAATTTACAAACTCCTTAAATGTCTAAGAAAGTTGCTAAATCCCTAAAACTTCAGTGGATTTTTATACTATAGAAGAGGACTGCAGATATTTAACTGCAGCCTCCTGAAGGGTGATAAATATGTTTATCTTCATCGCCTTATACAGGGAGAAAAACTAAAATATAGTAACCCCATACATAGCTTAAACTAATAAGACATAATTTCTGATGAAGATATAATGCTCGCTATAAATGACATAAATGTTCTGAAATTGCTACTATACTAAGAGTTTGGGGTGAAACTGCAAAATATGCTTCATATTGTAAAAGACAAGAGAATGAATGCAGAAATAGACAGAAAAGTGAAATTCAAGTTCTAGAAAATAGTGGTAGCACTTGCAATAGCATTTGAAACATTGGGCAATGAAAATCAAAATGTGAAGCACTTAAGTAAATGGCTTTAGCTGTTTGTGCAACAAAAGCAAAAACACAATGGATTAATGAATAAGAAAAACCTAAAAAATACATTGTTTATTGGTAAAATTGGTAAAATATAATTATATTGAGAAAAGAATCAAATGTATTCTGCCCAATAATGATGAATTTCAACAGATCCAAAGGTAAACTTATAATGAAAAAGCAAATTTCATGACCCCCCCCCCCCCCCCCCCCCCCCGAAAGACATTTAGCTAAGTTATTTCACAGGAAGAAAATACACAAACTAACACCTGCTAATTCCATAAAATTAAGGGTAGGCTGGAATTAGAAGAAATTAGTGGTGCTTTAAAAGAAAGGAAAAATAATAAATGTCCTAGTGTTGATTGGTGTCTGGCAGAATTTTTAAGCTCAAATGGAATAAACTGAAATATTTTGTCCTGCAAGGCTTAAATTTTGCTTTTGATACAGAATTGTCTTTATGGAATAGTTTCTGCAGCAAATCTCTATGGATTAAAGACTGTGCTTAGTAAATTAATAACTGACAGTCTGGATTCATAAGTGGGAGATTTACTGGGTGAAATATACATTACCTTAAAAGGAGCAAATAACTGGGCTTGCTAATATTGGTTCCTTTCCAAAAGACTTTTGCTCAGTAGACTAGACCCACTAGTCTCTTCGTTACTCATGCATAATTTTAAGCAAAGGATTTTTGCCACTTCATTAATGTTTTGAACAAAAAGATTTAAGTTTCAATTCTTTAATCTGGTAATTTATATCTCTAAAAATACTAAAAACAAACTTGGATGAAGATACTCAAACTCCAGATGCTCTTGGGTAAATTCTTTTCACATTTATTCAGTCTTGAAAAGTTCTGTTTACTGGATCAGCTTGGACCCGAATTGCTGCCAGTAATATATCAAATAAATTTTAGAGGCATTCAATGTCATGACTGTGTTCCAAATATTAATGTGGTTAATAAATGTGTCAAACTTGGTCGGCCTATCATTAAGAGTTTTAGAGAAAAAATTGTCACAAGCAAGTATGAATAAAACTGATCTTTTTGTCTTACTACCTTCAGAAAGGTCCAAGGTCAAGTTAATGCATGTGAACAAAGTTTCCCACACCTTAAGAATATATCTGTCAAAAAGAATTGTCATAGAAAAGGAAGACAGGACTGTTGAATGTGGAATCAACAGTGTGAAGAGTGAAAAAGTTATAATTGAATTTTATTGATAGTTTTAATAAGCATTGCTGGACCCTATTTCACAGAAGGAAGTATAATATTATGTGGAATCAACAGAATCAGACAGTGAGTGGAAACATGTAGTATTATGAAAGAATTCTTTGAAACTGTGACAGGTGAGCAGTAATACCAGACTTTACTGAATGTAAACAATGACGTGAAGTATCTTCAACCATAAAGTATGCAAAAAGAACAAACAGTGATTGAAAGATACACAATGGAGAAGAACTATTTTAACCCCCAAAATAAAACAGAACAGAGACAGATTTTCAGATACCTATATTATGTTTGGTATTAAACAAGTGGACAGTAATAGGGGATCATAGCAGATGTAAACAAAAGTGTAAATCATTTGTAGCTTACATAACTGAAATCCATTTTGTAACAGTAATAACTGAACTAGTTAGTAATAACCAGAAAGCACATTTGTCACCATACCTGTCACTACATATGATGCAATGGACACACTAGGCTCTAAAACACCAAGGAAAAATTATAGATCACACAGTGATGTTGAACCAGATACTCCATCACCCTCCATAACTAAACAACCAAAGTCAAGTAAAATATCAAATGATGAATATGACTACCTGGTTAGTAGAAAACAAGGGGAAACTGATCTCATGGAAATGATACAGCAGAAAGTGCAGATCAGCTTCAGATCAATTATAAGAGAGGAAATTGAAAAGGGAAATAGTGACCTTTTGGTTAAACTAAACATATTGACAGAAAAGCTAAATAATCAAGAGAAAGAGCTAGACAGTTGCAAAGAAAAATTGGTAAAAGAAAGGCAATATGTGAAAATATTAGAAGAGAAGATACTCAAGTTGGAAAGCTATACAAGGCGTGACAACCTACGTTTCCTTGGTATACCCGAAGAGAAAGGAGAAACAGCAATGGGTTGTGAAAGGAAAGTAATCCAAGCCATTAAAACCTCTGGGCTTGGAAATATCCATCCCAGAGCCATTGTTAGAGCACACAGAGTGGGCCCACCATCATATGGTACAGACTCAAAATCTAGACCAATTCTAGTGAGATTCAGTCACTACAAAGATAAAGAGTACACCCTTGGGAACCAAAATAAACTAAAACAAGTTGGCGTGAAAATTATGGAAGACTTTCCTGATGAAATTGACAAACAGCGGCAGATCTTGATACCGATATACTGGGCAATATTCAATTTCACAGAAGACGGGTACAATTTCCCTTACAGAAACAAGGTGAAATTAACAGCTGAACGTCTCATATGGAATGGGTTAGTAATAACAACTGCAAGCCTGGACAAGCTACCATCTCAATTCAGGCCAGAAGCCGTGGCTACACCTTCAAAACAAGCAGTGACAGCTTTTTTCACTGGAGCCAGCCCCTTATCCAATCACTACAAATGCTCCATAGAAATAGGAAAATGGAAATACAATTGTGTTGAACAGCGATACTTCCACCAAAAAGCTCTTACACTTGGTGATGAAGAAACTGCTCAGAAAATCTTGATGACAGAGAATCCTAAATATCAAAAAAAGCTTGGATACATGATTAAGGATCATGGCCAAAAGAAGAATGTGTGGGACAGTAGATGAAACGATGTTATGATGGAGGCACTAACTGCTAAATTTGACCAATCAGAACATTGTAGAAACTTTCTCAAAAGTACTAGGAAAACTAGACTGGCAGAAGCTAACCCTACAGACAAGTACTGGGGTGTAGGGTTACATTTAAGAGACAGAAATATCTGGAACTTCAAGAATTGGAAAGGACAAAATAAACTTGGTGAAATGTTAATGGAAATTCGTGACAAGATGTAACTATAAACATATACTGAATACAACTATTAAAATTAAAAGACATGGTTAAGTGAGTCATTAAATTTCGATATATCTTAAAAAGTGAAATAAATTTTGCATGAACTGCTAAATATTAACTCTTGTTACTGTATGATACAAGTAAAGTATGTATATGTAATGCAATAAATGTTAATGAAGTAGAACACTTGATAAAAAACAAATTCATATATTTTTAGATTACCTAACCAATATTTGGCAACGTTGCTAGGAGTGTATGTTTTGCGTAAGTAAGGAGGTTTGCTGAGCTATCTATGTTGAACCATGCTGCCAATGAAATTTTTTTTTAATATAATACTTGACAAGAGTCAAATGAGTGAATAGTAAATAATTAAGATTAATGTTGTAACATTATTTTTTCCAAAGACTTAATCATTGTTTGGAATTTCTATCAAATGTGTATGATTATTCTGCTGAAGCAGAACAGCAAAAACAATGCTTTGTCAAATTAATCAGGTGTTCATCCTTATTGTTTGTTGAAAACAATAGAACTAACTCATTGCACTTAAGGTATACTGTTTTAGTCTACATAAATTATTAATAACTGGTAACCCTTAAATGTGTACAATATCAAACAGAACATGAACGGATATGTTTAATCATAGTTATTACATGTGAAACTTTTTGTTTGCGAAATGTGATACTTGTCAAAATAGTAATGTTGTATAATTACCTAAAATGGATTATATGAATTTGTTGAAGGTTTTTTTTCTTTCAGTTTTTCAATATTAAAGAACCAACAGGTTCAGTTATAATCATTACATGACTGTGGTAAGTTTCATTTACTAAGTATGATACTTGCTAAAATCATACAGAATGTTGTGTGTGTAATATACATAAAATTTGATTAATTTTCTTTTCTATATATATAATTTTAAAAACAAACAAGTTCTATCATAGTTATCACATATGACAACTTTTGTTTACTAAGTATGATATATAATTAATTTGTGAAGGGAAACTTTGTATATAGGGCATGCAGAAAATGTCTTTGTCTAGATACTTAACATAGCTTAATAGAAGATTTAATGTTAAATAACCGTTTCTATTAATCCATCAGATGGATTCATGTTATACATGGATACAGTAGATGTATACTTTGAAAAATATTTCGGATTATTCTCAAATAGATATATATTTACCTCCACTACACAGTGTGAAACAATTGGAGGATTTGTATGACTATCTTAACTTTGACAGAGTTTAGTTTTGGAAAGGCACAGTCTTGTATAATTTTTATGAAATGGTTGTAAATGTGTATTATTTGCTCACAGTCACTTTATTGGTTCAGACTTAAGATAAAATGTTTCACCCTTTGAGATGTATATGTTTTGAATTTCATTATTGTTATTTGTTTCACTTTGTGTATTTGCTGAATATGTCAGTCTCAGCTGGTATCACTGGTACCTATTTTGAAAAGCTAAATATAAAACAACAGATATGTAAACAGAAATATTATTGTCATAGATCACCAGAATGAACAAAACAGAAAACATTACATTAAATTCCTTTAACTGCAGAGGATTACGTGACTGATAAAAGTGAATCAACATATTTACCTGGTTAAAAAAGCATCATAATGGCATCACACTGTTACAAGAAACTCATTCAGCATTGACTGATGAGACAGACTGGTCAAGAGAATGGGGTGGTGAAATAATATTTTCACATGGTTCTACTAATAGTAGAGGAGTGGCAATTTTAATACCAGAGCCCCTGAAATTAAACTTCAAAATCGCTTCGACATTTAAAGATACGTCAGGTCGTATCTTACTGCTAGAATGCAACATTGAAAAGAACAAATTTGTGATTATTAATGTGTATGCCCCAACAAAAAACAGATTAGACATGCAACTTGAATTTTCTCGAAATCTAAAAAACCTCTTAGATGAATACTGTGATAAGGCACTGATTATTGGAGGGGACTTTAACACATATTTAAATACATCGCTAGATAAAAAGGGTGGTAAACTGGAAAAAAAATCTGCTTTTAGTGAAAGCATTGACAGCTTGTGTGAAGAATTTTCATTAGTCGATATATGGAGGGTTCGGTACAATGACAAGCAAGTTTTCACCCGAAGGGAAATGACTAAAGCTGGGTTAATTCAATCACGGCTAGATTTTTGGCTCATTTCTGTCCAATTAGAATACATAATAAAAGATGTCAAGATAAAAGTTGGAAACAGTTCTGACCATAGTCTTATTTCATTAGGTCTACAGATTTTAGATAGTCAAAAAAGAGGGCAAGGCTTATGGAAATTCAATAATAACCTTTTATCAGATAAAAATTATGTAGCAATAATTAAAGACCTGATAAAGGAAATAAAAAGCAATACAGATATTGACAATAAAAACATACTTTGGGATTATGTAAAATGTGATATTAGAAGTCACACTATAAGTTATGCAAGTAAAAAAGCAAAGCAAGACAAAAAATATGAAACAGAATTGACCAAAAAACTAAATCATTTAGAACAAAACCTAAAATCTGATAATAAAGAGAGTTACACAACCTATTTGCAATGTAAAGAAGAATGGGAAAGTTTAATTAGAAAAAAGAATAATGGAATCATTTTTAGATCAAAGGCAAGATGGGTGGAAGATGGTGAAAAAAATACAAAATACTTTTTAAACCTAGAGAAACGAAATTATAATAATAAATGCATCAGAAAACTAATAACTAAGGAAGACAAAGAATTAACATCACTAGAAGATATTATTGAAGAAGAAGTATTATTTTATAAAACATTGTACACTACAACTGGAATGAACTCTGTTGGTAGTCAGGAAAAATTTCTAAAAAATAATATACCAAAATTAAATGAATCAGATAGATTAATATGTGATAAAATGCTATCACTAGAGGAATGTACAAAGGCCCTAAAACTTTTACCAAATAACAAGTCTCCAGGATCAGATGGCTTTACCACAAATTTTTATAAATTTTTTTTGGATTGACCTAAAGGAATTACTATTTGATAGCTTTCAATATTCTTTTCAAAATAATACCCTAAGTGAGGAACAAAAAAGAGGAGTGATTAATCTTATTCCCAAAAGCAACAAAGATGTACGCTTTTTATCAAACTGGAGACCTGTAACCCTATTACAAACAGATTATAAGATTTTAACGAAAGCCCTGGCCCTCAGACTACAAAAAGTTTTACCGAATATAATTAATACAGACCAGGTCGGCTATATACCAGGCAGATACATTGGAGAGAACATAAGAACAATAGCTGATTTGATGGTCTATACAGTCAAAAACAAAATTCCTGGATATATTACCTTATTAGATTTTCAAAAGGCATTTGATTCAATAGAATGGCCTTTCTTAATAAAAAGTTTAAAGCATTTCAATTTTGGCCCAGATTTTATAAGCTGGATTAAAATCATATATCATGATATTTCATCCTGTGTTGGTAATAATGGATACTACTCTAAATATTTTAAACTAACTCGTGGTATTAGGCAAGGCTGTCCTATATCAGCCCTGCTGTTTTTACTTGTTGCTGAAGTAATAGCAATATACATTAGATGCAACAAAGATATAAATGGTATTCGTATAAATGGGAAAGAATTCAAAATAAAAATGTTAGCTGATGATACCACACTTATTTCAGAATGCATGCAGGATATCAAACAGGCCATTTATGACTTTGATTGTTTCTCAAAAATATCAGGATTAAAGCTGAATCTGGAAAAGACAGAAATAATTCCAATTGGTACAAACAGTCTCAAAGAACCTAAAATAACATGTACATTAAAACAAATAAGAATGACAAAGGGACCTTTTAAAACATTGGGCATTTGGTTTTCCAATGATAAAAATGAAACTGTTGATCTAAATTTTAAGCTTAGGCTTGACAAGATGAAAACATTACTGAACATCTGGAATTCTAGAAATCTGTCACTAAAAGGGAGAATAACTATACTGAAGTCTCTGATATTACCACAAATCTTATTCTTATTCAATTTAATTTATGTACCAGTCTACATTCTTGACCAAATTAATGAGATGTTTTTTAAATTTTTATGGAGGAATAAAGCTCCAAAAATAAGGAAAGACACTATAGTTGCTCCAATTGAACTAGGAGGCTTGAAAATGGTTGATGTATATTCTATGCATACAGCAGCTAAAATTAGCTGGATTAAAAGACTTTGTACAAATGAAGATACAGACTGGAAACTGTTATTCTACAAAATGTTATCTTTAGAAAAAAATATGCTAAACAAAAAAGTTAGTTTATCTCAGATTGTTAAAAATGACATGTCGTCATTTCATGAACAAGTATTAGAAAGCTGGTACAATTTTTATGGGACTGATCCAAATAGTACTGAAGAAATATTAAATGAATATATCTTGTACAATAAAAATATAACCATAGCTAAAAAATCTATCTCTTTGAACCAGTTTCCAAATAAATTTGGTTACAATATCAAAGTTAGACATATTCTAGACCAAAATTGCAAAATTTTGAATAAAGATATTTTAAACTTATCACTAGATACAAAGTTGACTCAACTGTCATATAATTCAATCATCAGTGCAATTCCCAAAGAATGGAGACAAAAAATAAAAGAAATAGGCACTAGACCTGAAAACAGATCATCTGATGAAATTCATATTAAAGTTGATAACGAACTAGTCCCTATAAGTAATATTACATCAAAAAAAATTTATAATGAGCTGATAAGGTTTCGGTCAAAGCCACCAACATCCTTAATATCATGGATTGAACTCTACCCCTTCTTAGAAAAATATAACTGGAATGACACATTTGTGCTTCCTTATAAAGTAATAAAAGAAACGTATATGCAGAGTTTTCAATACAAAGTATTAAATAGAGTTATTAACTGTAATTTTAATCTATTTAAGTGGGGTATAAAAAATTCACCGAATTGTGCTTACTGTGAAAATATTGATACAGTGACACACCACTTCTTTGAATGTGCTGATTGTATCGAGTTCTGGAAGAAAGTTGAACAATGGCTGTTTGAAAAATTGAAAGTTAAGTTTAATTTAACAGTGTGTGAGGTAATTTTTGGGATACCTTTTTCAAATGACAGCTTGATGCAAATTATTAATTATGTTATTATTTTGGCAAAATATTTCATAAATAAACAGAGACATAATGGTAAAAAACTGACATTTCATAGCTTTATCTATACTTTGAAAGAAAATGTTAAAATATATATCAGTTTGGTAACAGTAAGACTTAACGGAGAATCAGAAACAACTTTACTGCAGTATTATGAATCACTAATGAGTGATTAATTTCCTCATTCAATAATCTTTAATAAAAATAAAATACCAGCGGAGACTGAAATATGTTTGTGTTTGTGAAATTGTCTTTTTAAATGTCCTGTGTATTATGTATATATTGTTATGTCTATTTTATGTCAAAATAAAAAGATATAAAAAAAAAAAAAATTGTCATAGAAAATGAAAGGAGGAATTTTTAAGTGGCAAACATAATGAAAACCATAGCAAGAGAGTCATTTTCAAGAGATGCTAAATTAATTAGAAATATGAAAAAAACAACTTACAATCACTAAATATCTTTATATTTTTCCTTGTGGTTATCCTTGAGGTCATTACACATTATGATCATAATTTGGGTTTTCTGAATTCTGAAGTCAATCAAAATGACATAAACAAATATATTGAAAAATTTAACTAGACACACAACATCAGAAAAATGATGCATATTTATATCCACTACAAAAACAAAGCCCTCTTGTTTGCATACACCTTAGGTAGCACCAATGGTAACAACCTAGTTTGATCTTAGGCATTGATGAAAAAGCGTTACAATCAAATGAGTACAGGTTGGTTTCACATCACAAATCTGTACAACCAACACTAACTAGATTGCGTTGAATCAACGCTAACATGTTGTAACAAATTACTATCAATCATTGTTAATTAATTAATTAATGCATTTTTTTAAGGTTTTAAAATAAGTAAAGGTGTTCTATGATCTTAAGCAAGCATAGCACTGGCACAGTGTAACAGTCTGTGAACCCTAGGTATGCAGAGATTTTGTGTTAGTGTGTGCTTTGTATGGGGATCCTGGGTTATCCCAAGGTGTGTGTTGTTATTTTTTAAAAAAAAAACCGTGAAATCTATTTATAAAACTGATGAAATGTGGATGTTGATATCATGGTTTTCCATTAAATTGTGTAAGGGTATTAATGTTGTAATTATTATCATGTTAAATGTTGTTAGGGCAAGTTGAGTAATTATAAATTGTAATGTCACCATACATGTATAATTATACATTTTATGTAAGTGATAAATTTTAATGTTTATAGTTAAGCTCCTACTAGGAGCCATTTCTGATTGGTTAAGGGGGTATTCCATGATGTAATCCAACAGACTAAAAAGTATATAAGGGGGTGACTAGGACCAGTCAGGCCAGTCTGAAATCTGGATGCAGACCGACAACCTCAAATATTGGAGGAGGAACTGGAAAACAAATCAAACTAACTATCACACTAGGAGCCATACTAGGAGCCACACTAGGAGCCATACTAGGAGCTACACTAGGAGCCCATACTATATTGGTGACACTAGGAGCCTCTTTAGGGACCACAATAAAAAGGTACCGATGAAGTTCTGGGAATCTTCTGTTTTTGGTATGGGGATCTTTCTGAGATACCCTTGTAGATAAGGGGAAACAGCACCAATGGGACACAAGGGGATGCAGCGTTGTATATAATTATGTAGTACCTGTTTTTTTATATATATAATTGGGTAAAAGAGGGTGGCTCCCACAAAATGGAACAGTTAAATTTGAGGCAAGAGTTTCTTGTTGTTTTAGTTCTTTAACTTCAACTACTGGGCAGGTATTTTAGATTTCTGGGTAAATGTCAAATAATGGTACTAGATTAGGTGTTTCTGGTGTATTTTGGTGGTGTACATACTTGTATTCATGCATTTCTTTATGACTAGATGACATGCAGTAATTTGGAGTGTTTTTACAGAAATGTGTAACTAGGCTACATCTTGTGTATCCTTCTTACAATTACAATAACTTTATTACTTTAATACGGTGGGGTTATCTTTGCTTCACTAGAGATTATTAGATATCAGTTGATTGAATTACCACATGTATTTTTTATTAATCCTCTTTTGTGTTGTGCTGACTATTTGCTGTGGTGCTGTGTTTCGTTTGTTTGCACGGTGTTGTGTTGCATGATTTGTAAGAATCAACATATGACAATAATAACTAGCCTTTCTCAGACTCTTTCTTTTTTTATATTCACTACCTGTCCATGTTACTTTTGACAAGCCAACATGAGTTGGATCTTCATTTGGAAAGGTTCTTATGATTGCATAATCTGTTGCTTAAGGTTAGGCTTAAATGGAGAATTTTGGAACATTTTAGTTCTGAAAAATGGACGTTGGCACCTAGGATAGGATGAGGAGCCTCACTATGGAAAACAGGACTTGGAGCCTCAGATGGAGATGGAGTTTATCACTGGAAAACTGGAACTGGATTTCTGCTACAACAGCAGACGGAGCACTGGACACAGGATTCGCTTGTATGATGTGAAGGAGAATCTTAATGGCCTGATCCCCCATAATCTTATTCAGATCACATCATGTGGACATGATCCAAGACCAAGTATATTTACAAATTCATCAAACTTATGACAACAGATTTTAGTTTACGAACCCCTGAACATTTCTCCTGACACATAAATTTTCTTTTTGTTTTCTGTTCATCATAACCAATAACTAGCAATGTATTGAGGACTATTTACTGAAAGTTAAACATATTCTCATTTGCAGACTAAGTATACCCAGCCCGCTACAATATTTTTGGTGTCAGAAGTGGGATCTTAGGGGCCATCGACAGCCCAGGAAACTATTGTAGGGACTGGATATGGCAGAACCTGTAGGGAGACTGTTAGAGGAAGATGAACAAGACCTGACAGTTTGGGATGAGGCTTCTACCAGTGAGGTCAAATCAGACCAGCAGGCAGACGAAGGTGCAGCCAAGACCCTACTTGGGATGACGGGAAGGTGTCATGAGACAGGAGTGGGTGGAAGAGCTGGAACTCCTGAGCCAGAGAGGGAAAAGGATCTCACCCAGACAATGAGGGATGGAGAACACAGTAAGTCAGTGGCCGGACCGACAGGGTACGGCATTCCTTGGTTCACCAAGGATTCGAGATGAGGCACCATTTGAAAGAGAACCTCAGTCCAGACAAAGATGTGAAGAACAGGAATATAGCCCATTCAGACAGGGTTATAGGCCAGATAGGGAGACTCTTCTGGAACAACGAGACTGGGATGACCGATAGAGGGATTCTAGGTCATCATGGATAAATAGCAGGAGGGAAAACCAGCACCCAAAGACAACTAGACATGACATTTTTATGCCCAGAAGGGAAAGAGAGACTGGAAGTTACAGATTTAAGCCAGGAGAAAGTCCAGACCGGGAGTATACTAGGAGTCACCCCAGTGTAGTGCCCAGGGGGAATACAAAGAGACAGAGAGTGATGCCTGACACTTTTGATGGTAAGGGTGACTGGATGGAGCACCTGACACACTTCAATGCAGTGGCTGAACTCAACGGGGGGACACTGAAGACAAGAAACAGTATTTAGCTGTGTGTCTCAGAGGTCAAGCTTGTAATATTTTGCTCTCCATACCGACAGAATATAAGAGAAACTATCATTGTTTTGTTGAAGCATTAACTAAGCGCTTTAACCCCAGTGACAAGACAGACCTTTTTAGGATCCAGCTGAGAAATATATTTCGACAGAATCAAGAATCACTGCCACAACTAGCACAGGTTATAAGAAACTTAGTTACAAAGGCCTATCCAGATGCCAAAGGTGCTCTACTAGAAATCCTGAGTAAGGACCATTTTTTGGATGCGTTGGACGATCCAGACATGAGATTTAAAGTTTTTCAGTCAAAACCATCTACACTAGATGAGGCTGTTGGTATAGCTGTGGAGCTGGCGGCATTTAAACAGGCAGAAAAGCACAGACCTGGAGGTGGCTGGAGAAAGAATGTCAGAGAGATGGAGATTGGTGAAAAGACCCAGTTTGGAGACAAGGAGTCAAAGGAAGGGTACTTGGAATCTGCCATTGAGAAATTGATTCAAGTCATGGATGAAATGAAAAGAGATATCGGAACCCTAAAGGGAGGCAGATCAAACTGGAGTGAACCAATGCGCTGCTGGAACTGTGGAGAGCTGGGGCACAGTCGGAAGGGTTGTAAAAGAGATACCATTGGTGATGGATTCACATACAGGCCAAAGGGGTAAACAAGGACAAATGGTCAAACTACAAGGGACTGACCATAGCGGCCGAAGGCCAGTCCCAGAAGAGAAGCGGCCAGTATTAGTATCTGCAACATCTGGGGAGACTGGAATGGTGGCTGAAGGTGAAGTTCGTGGGATCAGGATAAAGTTTTTAATTGACACTGGACCAGCTATCACCCTTATTTCTAGGGTTGTGTTTGAATCTATCAATGATTATAACATGGAGGAACTATACAAAGTACCATTTGAGGTTTGGCTGGCCAATGGGAATAAACTGCAAGTAATGGGTGGATCCAAAATGAAGATTACCTTGGGGAGTAAACAACTGATGCAGGATGTGGTAGTTGCTGATATCAAGGCTGAAGGGATTTTAGGAATGGACTTCCTAGGAAACCACCAATGCATTCTAAATGTTGCTAAATCAGAGATGAAGCTAGATGGTGACAACATCCCACTCACAGTGGAAGGCTTGCCAGTCTCCAGATGCTGTAGGATCACAACTATGGAAAATGAAGTGGTGCCACCAGAGCAAGAAATGTTGATTCGGGGAAAACTGGTTCCAAATGGGCCATCAGGCAATCTTTATATAACAGATATAAAAAAGAAGGAATCCTAGTGGCTAGAACACTAATAGACCCCAAAAATCGAAATGTTATAATGAGAATATTAAACCCAAGACCACAAGAGGTTACACTGAAAAAGAATACAACACTCGCTGTTGCAGAGCCAGTACATGACATAGAACAAAACCAAAACACTGGAGCCACATGGTCAGTAGCAGTTGTAACATTAGGGCAGGGAAGGCAAGAAAATCTACCAGAGCATCTCCAGGACCTCTTTGACCGAAGCTCTCATGATCTGGATGGAGAACAAAAACAGAAACTGAAAGATCTCCTGCTAGACTTTCAAGATGTATTTGCCGATGGAAATGGAAGAATTGGACGGACCAACCTGATTAACCACAGGATTGACACAGGAGATGCCAAACCAATCAAACAAAGGCCCCGGCCAGTTCCAATTCACCTCCGACAGGAACTGGATCAGGCAATGGAGGACCTGATAGAAAAGGACCTAATAGAACCATCAAACAGCCCATGGTGTGCTCCAATAGTCCTGGTAAGGAAGAAGGATGGGACCCTAAGGACATGCATAGATTACAGACGGCTCAATGACATTTCCAAGAAAGATTCTTATCCTACCCCCTCAGCCCAGTCAAGCCTTGACCACCTGTCAGGAGCAAGGTACTTTTCCACCCTGGATCTGGCCAGTGGGTATCACCAGATTGAGATGGAACCAAGAGACAGAGAAAAAACAGCTTTCTGCACGGGGAGACATGGACTATACCAATACAAAGTGATGCCTTTTGGACTGTCCAATGGGACGGCCACTTTTCAGAGACTGATGGAGAAAATCTTTGCAAGAGAGCAGTGGACAGAAGTATTGCTGTATGTTGATGACACAATATCATTTTCAAAGAACTTCCCACAAGGAATTGAGCGCTTAAGGGTAGTATTCCAGAAACTACAGGACGCAGGTCTTACCTTGAAAGCCAAAAAGTGTGTACTATTTCAGAAGCAAGTAGCATTCCTGGGACATATAGTATCAAAGGATGGGGTAGCAACAGACCCTGGAAAAGTATCAACTGTAAGGGACTGGCCAACACCCAGAAGCACAAATGAGGTGAGGAGTTTTGTTGGGCTTTGTGCATACTACCGATGCTTCATCAGAAACTTCAGTCAGGTTGCAAAACCCTTACACGGGTTGACTGAGAAAAATGTTAAATTTTCCTGGTCAGACAACTGCCAGTCAGCATTTGAAGAGCTTAAAGTAAGGCTAACATCAGCCCCAATCCTGACCTACCCAAATGAGAAGGATGTGTTTACGCTGGACACTGATGCATCAGATAAAGCCATGGGAGCAGTTCTTAGCCAAGTGCAAGAGGGGGCAGAGAAGGTGATAGCTTATGGAAGAAAGACATTTTCAAGGAGTGAGCGCAATTACTGTGTCACCAGGAAAGAACTTTTGGCTGTGGTCTACTTTACAAAGTACTTCAAACAGTACCTACTTGGGAAGCATTTTATCATCACGACTGATCATGGTTCCTTAAGATGGCTGATGAATTTCAAAGACCCACAAGGACAAACAGCACAATGGCTTGAAGTTCTCTCCACTTATGATTTCACAATCCAATATCGCCCAGGAAATACACATAGAAATGCTGACGCGCTCTCCCGTGTACCCTGTAAACAGTGTGGAAGAAGTGCGGATAATGTTTGTAGAATTGAGGTGGCAGGTATTAAGACAGGAAATCTTAAAGATCAACAGCAAAATTGGGTCTTGCCTTGGAGTAATGAAGAGCTGCAAGAAAAACAACAGCAGGATCCAGTCCTCTCAAAGTTTATCACCATGAAAGCACTGGGAGAAAGACCAAAATGGGAAGAAATATCACTGGAAAGTCAAGAGCTTAAACACTACTGGTGCATTTGGGATCACATAGAGATCAGACAGGCAATGCTATATATGTTGTGGGAGGATCCAATGGGACATGGACAAGAGTTGAAGTTGATCATCCCTCACAACCTGAGAGAAGAGGTCCTGAGGCACTCACATGATTCAGCAGGACATTTGGGGCAGCACAAAACATTGCAAAGAATAAGGGCAAGGTTCTACTGGTGTGGATACAGACAGTACGTGGAGAACTGGTGCAGGAAATGTGATACATGTGCATCAAGAAAAGGAATGAAGAAAGCCAGAAGGGCCCCCATGCAAAGGTTTCTGTCAGGCTGTCCACTTGAGCGTGAGTTTAGACATCATGGGACCATTGCCAAGAAGTAAAAGGGGAAATCAGTATGTCTTAGTCATTGTGGACCATTTCACCAAGTGGACAGAGGCAATGCCCATGCCAAATCAGGAAGCTATCACTGTAGCTCGCAAATTTTTCAGTGAATTCATATGTCGTTTTGGAGTGCCATATGAAATACTCACTGACCAAGGGACACAATTCCAGTCAACACTCTTTACTGAACTTGCGGGCCTCCTGGATATGGACAAAACAAGAACAAGTGCGTAGCATCCTATGGCAAATGGTCTGGTTGAGCGGTTCAACAGAACCCTTGAAATGATGCTCAGCATGTTTGTCTCAGACACACAGAGACTGGGATCAGTACATTCCAGCACTTATGTTAGCCTATCATTCAACCCAGCAGGAAACCACTGGAGTCTCACCTTATAAGATGATGTTTGGCAGGGAAGCAACTTTGCCCATTGACTTGATTATGGGTAGGCCCCCAAATCAGGAAGGCGTCACCCTTGACTCATCAGAATATGTATACCATCTCAGGGACCGGCTAGAAGATATCTTTGAAATGGCAAGGCATCATCTCAAAACTGGTGCCCAAAGGCAGAAGCGTCTGTATGACAGGAACACCTCTGGGAAGGCATATCAAGAAGGAGAACTAGTGTGGGTAGCAGTGACCAGGAAGAAAATTGGAATCTCTCCAAAACTGCAACGGAGGTGGCAGGGACCTTACAAAGTCACACGAAAATTGGGTGAGGTACTTTACCAGCTGAAGAAGCCTGGCAGCAAAAGATTAATTGTGCATTTCAACAGACTCAAACCATACCTGGGGACACAAAGATTGAGGGAAGAAGGCAATAACAACACAAACAATGGGAGCTGTTCTGAAAATGATGATTCTGACTCTGAGACTACGGACCACCATGGATGGGGTGCAGGGCACCCAGAGGTATTTTCATCTCAGGGAGATGAGGTACTTGAATGTAGGAACGTTCAACCTGATGGTGATGACTATCAGGAGGCCCAATATGCGGGTATGGTCAACCCCATAGGTGGGTCAGGTATGGAGGGGGTTAGAGGAGACATAGAACCTCCTCCACCGGAGGTAGGAGACCTCGCACCCAGGTCACAGAGAATGCGGAGACTTCCGGAGAGACTTTCTTATTTTTAGTTTATGGTAGGAGACGTTTCAGGAGCCAGATGGTAGATAATGGTGTTGGTCTACTAATCACCACTAGCAAGTTAGCAGCACACACAAATAAAATCCAAACCCCTTTAGTTAAGGCTGCCATTGATGAATGTATTTGGAGTGAATGTTATTTTGTTGTTTTTGTTGTCCCAGGTCGAAAGGATGCCAAGAGAACACCCATGTCATGACTGTGGAGATACATTCCTGAAGGCAAGCAACCTATCCAGGCACTACAGGGAGAAGCATGGTGATTCTCACTATGAATGTCCCATCTGCCAAAAGGCATCTTTCAAGCGGAGAGAGAACCTTCTTGAGAAGCACATCAGATATGCTCATGAAGAAGTTTATGAGAAAATGAAGGAAAACAAGCTTCGCTTGTTAAGGCCTCTGCAACCTAGAGCATCCCACTTACATACACGAGGTATCGAGAATGCCAAATCCCAGACCCACAAGAAAAGGTCCCGGAGTTCCTGCTCGCCACTGCCAGGGAAGAAGAGGATGGCAAAATCACCTTCATGGGCAACTAAGGAGAATGAGCACAAAGCTACCCAGCACAGGCAAAGGAATGAGGACTTGGCTCCACTTTCTCCAAGTACAGCCCATGTCTGTGACAACATTATTGTTGGTGCCGTCACCACAGCAAAGCAAGATCTTTTTCCTGGGAAAGCTGTCACCTATTCACCCCTAAACCTTGATGGCACGAGACCTGAATCAAATAGAGAGTACTATCCGACACCACTGATAACTGTCCCAAAGAGTACTAAAATAAGAAGACCAGTGGAAATTCCAACTAGCCCCGTAGCAGGATCTTCACTACAAGATCCAAGGAGTTTTAAGTCACAGGTTAAACCAATCACTGTGTGCCCAGGGAAAGAAACCTGTGAGCATGGGATCACCCTACCAGTGATGGAAGTGGAGCAGGAAGTTGTGCCAGGCGGGAAGAAGGAAATCTTAAGGATCAACTGTACAAAATGTCCAGTTCCTCACTATCTTCAGCATAAGCTGGTGCAGACAGCTGCAAAGGCATCAGAAGCAAAGGTGGAAACTAAGGAGAGGGGATGTGACCCAGCATACCCAGAAATCAGACACACAGGCTATGACCCAGTGTGTCCAATACTCCAAGAGACAGGCTGTGACCCCATATGCCTCTAACTCGTAGAGGTTGGATGTGACCCGAAGACACCAGAGGTCATGGATTGCGCCACTGCAGTGGAGGTCTATACCAAGGATGCATCAACGGCAATGGCTGCCGGAGACACCCCTGGAGAAATCTGGTTGAGGGAGCAACTCGATGCAGTAGGACTTCATATAAGTGAAGAGAGTTCATCAGAAGACAGTGATGAGAGTGACATAAATGACTTTGAAGGACAATAGAAATTTTTTTTGTTTGTTTGTCTCACTGAATGTGCGGGATGCTACATTTTGAAGTGGGGGAGTGTTGTAACAAATTACTGTCAATCATTGTTAATTAATTAATTAATGCATTTTTTTTAAGGATTTAAAATAAGTAAAGGTGTTCTATGATCTTAAGCAAGCATAGCACTGGCACAGTGTGACAGTCTGTGAACCCTAGGTATGCAGAGATTTTGTGTTAGTGTGTGCTTTGTATGGGGATCCTGGGTTATCCCAAGATAAGATGCTTTGTGTGTGTTGTTATTTTTTAAAAAAAAAGCTGTGAAATCTATTTATAAAACTGATGAAATGTGGATGTTGATGTCATGGTTTTAATGTTGTAATTATTATCATGTTAAATGTTGTTATAGCAAGTTGAGTAATTATAAATTGTAATGTCGCCATACATGTATAATTATACATTTTATGTAAGTGATAAATTTTAATGTTTATAGTTAAGCTCCTACTAGGAGCCATTTCTGATTGGTTAAGGAGGGGATTCCATGATGTAATCCAACAGACTAAAAAGTATATAAGGGGGTGACTAGGACCAGTCAGGCCAGTCTGAAATCTGGATGCAGACTGACAACCTCAAATATTGGAGGAGGAACTGAAAAACAAATCAAACTAATTATCACACTAGGAGCCATACTAGGAGCCACACTAGGAGCCATATTAGGAGCTACACTAGGAGTCCATACTATATTGGTGACACTAGGAGCCTCTTTAGGGACCACAATAAAAAGGTACCGATGAAGTTCTGGGAATCTTCTGTTTTTGGTATGGGGATCTTTCTGAGATACCCTTGTAGTTAAGGGGAAACGGCACCAATGGGACACAAGGGGATGCAGCGTTGTATATAATTATGTAGTACCTGGGTTTTTTTCATATATATAATTGGGTAAAAGAGGGTGGCTCCCACAAAATGGAACAGTTAAATTTGGGCAAGAGTTTCTTGTTATTTTAGTTCTTTAACTTCAACTACTGAGCAGGTATTTTAGATTTCTGGGTAAATGTCAAATAATGGTACTAGATTAGGTGTTTCTGGTGTATTTTGGTGGTGTACATACTTGTATTCATGCATTTCTTTATGACTAGATGACATGCAGTAATTTGGAGTGTTTTTACAGAAATGTGTAACTAGGCTACATCTTGTGTATCCTTCTTACAATTACAATAACTTTATTACTTTAATACGGTGGGGTTATCTTTGCTTCACTAGAGATTATTAGATATCAGTTGATTGAATTACCACATGTATTTTTTTATTAATCCTCTTTTGTGTTGTGCTGGCTATTTGCTGTGGTGCTGTGTTTCGTTTGTTTGCACGGTGTTGTGTTGCATGATTTGTAAGAATCAATATTTGACAATAATAACTAGCCTTTCTCAGACTCTTTCTTTTTTTTATATTCACTACCTGTCCATGTTTTTTTTTTTTTTTTTTTTTTTTTTTTTTTTTTTTTTTTTTGACTACCTGTCCATGTTACTTTTGACAAGCCAACATGAGTTGGATCTTCATTTGGAAAGGTTCTTATGATTGCATAATCTGTTGCTTAAGGTTAGGCTTAAATGGAGAATTTTGGAACATTTTAGTTCTGAAAAATGGACGTTGGCACCTAGGTTAGGATGAGGAGCCTCACTATGGAAAACAGGACTGGGAGCCTCAGATGGAGATGGAGTTTATCACTGGAAAACTGGAACTGGATTTCTGCTACAACAGCAGATGGAGCACTGGACACAGGATTCACTTGTATGATGTGAAGGAGAATCTTAATGGCCTGATCCCCCATAATCTTTAAATGGTTTTCAGTACTTTCTGAAATAGTAGCATAAAACTTTTGAAAGGCTTGCATATATACCTTCAACATATCAGTGGAGAGATAAAATCATAAAATACTATTATTAGATCTTAGCAGATTCACTTTTATCTGAAGAATTTTTGGTTCCTGTCTTATGTATAGAAATAAACAAGCAATCAGTGCCTGTGAATGGGCTCTGTGTCAGTTGACTGTGTGTTTTGAGTTTCAGGGTAGAAGAGAAAGAAGAAAAGGACACAAAAGTTGTGCTCTGCAAATGGTATTCAGAAGCAAAGTTCTAAGCTAACTGTTAAGGGGTAAAATGTAGTTGGAAAACATCTTCAAGCAAGATTTCAAGTTACAACTGATTTACTCAACAGTGAAAATCTCGAAGTAGCTATAGCTCAGCTATGAAATGAGCTAAAGGGCTGCAATTTTACTATGGTACAGCTGAAACAAAAGGAGGTGAATAACACATTTACAGAAAATACAGTAAATGCAATAGTTATCAAGTTACAACTGATTAACTCAACAGTGAGAAACTGAAAGTAGCCATAGCTTTGCTATGCAATGAGCTACAGGTCTGCAATTTCATTATGTTATAGGTGACTAAAAGGTAGGTGAATAACATATTCAAAGAAAATACTCTGAATGCAATAGCTTTGAAGTTACAACTGATTTACTCAACAGTGAGAACCTTAAAGAAGCTATTGCTCACACATGCCATAAGCTACAGGTCTGTAATTTCACCATGTTATAGCTGACAAAAAAGGAGGTGGATAACATATTTAAACAAAATTCTCTAAATGCAATAATTTTCAAGTTGCAACTAATATACTCAACAGTGAGAACATCAAAGTAGTTATTGCTCCACTTTGCTATGAGCCACAGGTCTGCAATATTATTATGTTATAGCTGACCCAAAAGTAGGTGAACAAATATTTAAACCAAATACCGTAAGTACAATAGTTTTCAAGTTACAACTGATTTACTTAACAGTGGGAACCTGAAAATAGCTTTTGTTCAACCATGCTATGCGCTACAGGTCTGTAATTTTACTATCTTATAGCTGACCAAAAAGTAGGTGAATAATATATTTGTACAAATACTGTAAATGCAATCATTTTGAAGTTACAACTGATTAACTCAACAGCGATACTCCTAAAGAAGCTATAGCTTAACTATGGAATGAGCTATAGGTCTGCAAATTTACCATGTTATAGCTGACAAAAAAGTAGGTGAAAAATATATTTAAACAAAATGCTGTATATGAAATATTTTTGAAGTTACAACTGATTTAACTCAATAGTGAGAACCTGAAAGTAGCTATTATTCAGCTATGCCATGAGCTACAAGTCTGTAATTTCACTCTGTTATAGATGACTCAAAAGTAGGTGAATAACATATTTAAACAAAATACTGTAAATACAATAGTTTTCAAGTTGCAACTGATTTACTCAACAGTAAGAACCTCAAAGTAGCTATTGTTCAGCTATGCCATGAGCTACAGGTTTGTAATTTCACTATGTTATAGCTGACCCAAAAGTAGGTGAATAACACATTTAAACAAAATATTGTTAATGCAATAATTTTTAAGTTGCAACTGATTTACTCAACAGATATACTCTGAAAGCAGACATAGCTCAGCTATGCAATTAGGTACAGATATGCAACTTTACTATGTTATAGCTGACAAAAAAGCAGGTGAATAACATATTTAAACAACAGATTTACTCAACAGTGAAAGTCTAAAATAGCTATTGCTCTGCTGTGCAATGAGCTATAGGTCTGCAATTTTATCATATTATAGCTGAGCCAAAAATAGGCGAAGAACATATTTAAGCAAAATACTGTAAATGCAATAGTTTTAAAATTACAACTGATTTACTCAACCGTGAGAACCTGAAAGTAGCTATTGCTCAGCTATGCCATGACATACAGGTCTATAATTGCACTGTGTTATAGGTGACCCAAAAGTGGGTGAATGACATATCTAAATAAAATACTGTAAATGCAATAGTTTTCAAGTTACAACTAATTTACTCAACAGTGAGAACCTGAATATAGCTATTGCTCAGCTATGTAATGAGTTACAGGTCTGCAATTTTACTATGTCATAACTGACCAAAAAGTAGGTGAATAATATATTTAAAGATAATACTTTAAATGTAACAGTTTTTAAGTTACAACTGATTTACTCAACAGTGAGAACCTGAAAATAACTATAGCTTAGCTATGCCCTGGGCTACATGTCTTTAATTTCACTATATTATAGCTGATTCATAAGTACATGAATAACATATTAAGCAAAATTCTCTAAATGCAATAGTTTTGAAGTTACAAGCAATTTACTCAACACTGAAAACCTCAAAGTAGCTATTACGCAGCTATGCAAAGAGCTGCAGATGTGTAATTTTACTATGTTATAGCTCACTCAAAAGTAGCTGAATAACACATTTATATAAAATTCTCTATATGCACTAGTTTTCAAAGTCAAAGTTAAAGTTGGGGTTTTACGTCCCGTTCAACAGCCAGGGTCATATTGGGACAGGTCCTCAGAATTGCCACTTGTGGGCACTAGTTTTCAAGTTACAAGTGATTTTACTCATTATGGAAGGTAATGAAAAGTCAGAAAGTAGCTATTACTCACTTAGCTATTGGGATAGATACCCAAATTACGCACCATGTTGTAGCTATGGAAAAAGTAGCTGAATAACATATTTCAACAAAATGCTCTAGATGCAATACTTTTCAAATTACAAGTGATTTTGTGCATGATTTAAAGCATGAAAAATTATTTTAAAAATTCATAAAAAATAATTAAGAAAGATCCAGTCCTGATACTTACACAAGGGAATCTACTAGTGGTCTAGTACACTCTAGAAAAGAAAAAAATCCCTGCAATAGTGAATGAGAAAATTGTGATAAAGTGTTGAAATTTTCACACTTTGGGTGGGGGTACCTCTCTTGTAATGGCTCTGGGAAACAGATGAAAGAACAGATCTAAATGCCTTGCACAATTTTTTATCCTCGATAGTTTAGGTATCTTTTAAAAAAAAAACAGCATGTCTGTGGGTCTTGTGATTTTGGAGAAGAGGTTGTTCATGTGGATGCATATGCAGATGCCGTAGAGTGATGAAATAATGTCAGCTGACTTATCAATCGGCTGATATAAAAATATAAACACACATATATAAACACTCACACAATCAGATTTATCATACACAAATGCCACACTTATCTAAAGTCCCTGCTGCTTAAGCAAACAGTAGGTTCACTCATTGTAATGTTTTGATCTAAAATGCCCTGTCATAATTCTCCACTAAAGTGCATTGTGTATTCCATATAAATATCTATCTGGAGAATCCAGGTTATGAGTCAGAGTGATGATGACGGGGTTCCCCAGCATGGTACATGAGAGTGTGACTGCATATATACATTGAATAAAAGTTGTTTAGTTAAATCTGTGTAGTTCTTAAATGAGAAGAGATAATCTTACATTGGCGACGAGGATAAAAGTCTGTAGATTTAATTGACTCTATCTAATTTAGTGTCAGACAAGGATTCTTGTAGTTTTTAATCTTTAAAATAAAAAGAGACAGCAACAGCAAAACAATAAAAAAAAATGTCAGAGGAGGAGGCAACTGTGCCAAGTACTAGCCATGCAGCAAGTACTAGCCATGCTGGAGGCGGAGGTGTTGCAGGTGGATTAGGGGGATCACAAGTAGTAACAGATGTTGGTGGACTTCCTTGCTTCAACCCCAAGGATGATCCAACAACTCTGGGCTCACGTTGGAAGAGATGGAAGCGTGCATTTCAACTGTATCTGACAGGTGTAACTGCTGACGGCCAGAAGTTGGCATTATTGTTACACACGGCTGGGATAGACTTCCAGGATGTATATTACACTCTTGTTAGTGAAGCAGAGGAGAAAACATTCCAGCAGAGCATTCAAATTTTGGACAATTATTTTACTCCGAAGGCCAATGTCAGTTTTGAAAGGCATGTGTTCCGACAGATGGAACAGGGACCATCAGAGACAGTGGACCAATTTGTGTGCCGTTTAAGGCAAAAAGCGACTTCGTGTGACTTCAGTGATGTAGATGAGGCCATACGGGATCAATTGATTGATCGATGTCGGAATTCCCAGCTGCGGCGAATATTCCAGTGTCATTAACAGATTTACAGGCTATTGCCCATGCTATGGAAGCACTGGACATGCAAGTCCAATCTATGGAAAAGGGAGCAGATGTTAATGCACTGCAAGGGCCTAAACCGATTCATACAGGGAGAGTACAGAATCAAGGGAGATCACGCAAATCTAATAATGCCACCCCTAGCCGCACCACTGTGGGTGATGGGAAGAGGTGTTATCGTTGTGATAGGGTAGGACACTTTGCTAAAGATAAGGTGTGTCCAGCACGAAACAGCACATGTAGAAAGTGTCCCAAAGTGGGACATTTTGCAAAATGTTGCATGACAAAACACAGCTCCAACCAGGCTAGCACTGCTGCAAAGAAGATTTATCAGATACAGGATGTAAATAGCCAGGATGACAGGAGAGATGCCTATGCCTTTTCAGTGGATGATGTGTGTAATAAACAAAACAGTGCACTAGTAGACTTGGTAATAGGGGGAGTTGAAGTCAAGTCAGTTCTCATTGATTCAGGTGCATCATGTAATGTGATGGATAAGTGTACTTGGGAGGCCTTGAAAGAAAAAGGGATTCAATGCAGCTCTAAGAGGTGTGAAAAAAACCTCTTTGCATATGGACAAACTAAAGCAATAGAAGTTATTGGAACATTTCAAGCTGAATTAACCTGTATGAATTGTGGAAAGGCTTGCACAGGAGAATTCACAGTTATCAATGGAAATGGCAGAGTATTACTGGGTAAGGAAACAGCTGAGAAGATGGGAATGTTAAGAGTTGGCCCAATTACAGGACATCATGTGTGTTCAGTAACAACTGAAGCATCTAATGGAGACATTATCGAGCAATATCCAGAAGTTTTTCAAGGAGTGGGGAAACTGAAAAATTATCAGGAGTCACTTTACATTGATGACAGTGTCAAACCTATTGCACAACCAGTACGGCGGTTGCCATTTGGATTACGGGAAAAGGTTGACAGTAAGTTGGATGAGCTCCTGAGAGAGGATATTATTGAGGAGGTGATATCAGTGCCTACGAAATGGGTGTCACCAGTTGTAGCTGTGCCAAAATCTAATCAGGACATTAGACTTTGTGTTGACATGAGAAAAGCTAACACGGCAATCATACGAGAAAGACACTATGTTCCTATAATTGAAGAAGTCAATTTTCAGCAAATGTGACCTCAAGTGGGGATTTCATCAAGTAGAATTGGATGAAAAATCAAGGGATATCACAACATTCATCACACATAGAGGCCTTTACCGGTATAAAAGACTTTTGTTTGGAATTACCTCAGCACCAGAGAAGTACCAGAAGATTATAAAGGATGTGCTACAAGAGTGCCCTGGTGTTGCTAACATAGCAGATGACCTAATCATACATGGGAAGAGATTAGAGGAGCATTTGTTTGGTGTTCTGAAGAGATTGAAGGAATGTGGTCTCACCTTGAATGCTGATAAGTGCCAATTCCGGCTCCCGAAACTCACTTTTTACGGACATGATTTGAGCCGGTCTGGAGTTTCGCCCAGTGAGGAAAAAGTGATGGCTATTAGAGATGCAAAGGCACCACAGAACTCATCTGAGATAAGGTCATTCCTTGGCTTGGTGCAATATTCAGCAAAGTTCATACCAGATTTTGCTACAGTCAGTGAACCACTGCGACAACTAACCAGGATAGTACGTGATGCAGGACCAACAGGACTGGGTGCTGTCCTTCTGCAACAACAGCATGGCATGTGGAGGGTTGTGTCATATGCATCCAGAAACTTAAGAGACGTAGAGACGTTATTCTCAAACAGAGAAGGAAGCCCTAGCTCTAGTATGGGCATGTGAAAGGTTCGATCTGTATGTGTTTCGCCATGAGTTCGAGTTAGAGACTGACCACAAACCACTAGAACACATTTATGGCGGCAAGCAAAAATTAGCAGCCAGCATTGAGAGATGGGTATTGAGGTTGCAAGGATACCAATACAATGTAGTTTATAGACCTGGGAAGGCGAATATTGCTGATTGTCTATCGCGTTTGAATCAGAAGTCTCCAAAGGATTTAGCAGGGGAAAAAGAAGATTTTGTGCATCTGATTGCACAGGAACACACTCCAGTAGCACTGAGTCCACAAGAAATTGAAGTAGAATCAGAAAAGGACCCTGAATTAAAAACAGTACGACAGTACGTTCAGTCAGGAGACTGGAGTGAATACAAGATGCCACATTTCCTGTGTGTAAAAAACAAGTTGTGTTGTGTTGGTAAACTGATATTAAGAGGATCTAGAATTATCATACCAAAGAGCCTTCGACCAGAGGTTCTTGCATTGGCCCATGAAGGACACCAAGGGATCGTCAAAGCAAAGAATCGTTTGAGATCAAAGGTATGGTGGCCGAAAATGGACAGTGATGCAGAAAAGTTATGCAGGTCGTGTCATCCATGTCAGATGGTAGCAGGGTATCAATCACCTGAACCAATGCAGAGGGTGGAACCACCTTCAGGCCCATGGCAAGATCTAGCTTTCGACTTCCTTGGTCCATTCCCTGGGGGAGAAAGCATACTGGTAGTAGTAGATTACTACAGTAGATTTTTTGAAGTGGTAGTGATGAAATCAACGAAAAGCCATGATGTCATAAGAGCTTTGAACCCTATATTTGCAAGGTATGGCTATCCATTTTCACTGAAATAGGACAATGGTCCACAGTTTGTGTCAGAGGAGTTTGAAGCATATCTCAGGGAGAATGGAATTCAACATGTGACCTCACCACCCCTATGGCCCCAGGCAAATGGAGAAGTGGAGGTTCAGAATAAATCAATTCTGAAAGCATTAAAAGTTGCACATGCAGAAGGGAAAAGATGGCAAGATGAACTCCACAAATTCCTTCTGGCCCATCGGTCAACACCACATACAAGCACAGGTGCTACTCCAGCTTATCTCATGTTTGGCAGGGAATTAAAAACTAAGATTCCAGAGTTAAGGAGAGAAAAATCACAGCTTAATGAGGCAATAAGGGACCTAGATTGGAAGAATAAACTTATGGGGAAAGCAAAGGCTGATGATCACCGAGGAGCGAAACCAAGTACAGTTGAAGTAGGTGGTCAGGTTTTGTTAAGAAACACAAAGGAGCAAGGGAAATTAGCGTCAAAGTATGAGTCATCTCCGTACACTGTTAGCGGAAAAGAAGGGACAGAATTGACATTAAAGTCACAGACCGGAGACGAGTACAGGCACAATTCCTCGTTTGTGAAGCCATACTATGAAAGGGATATGGTGGATGTAACTGAACAACAAGGTTTTAACCGGGATCAAACAGAAACTGAAGAACAAGGTTTAAACCGGGAACCAACAGGAAACCTACCAACAAGTAGTACCTTGGATATTCCAGGGTCACCATCTGCATCTACACCAGTGAACACTAGGCCATGCAGGGTTACAAAAAGACCTGCCAAGCTCAGTGACTTTGTGGTTAAGATAAAGTAGTTGTGCCAGTGAGCACCCTGTGGTGAGCCAAGCGCCCACAGGTAAAGGCTGTGAAAGCCTCAATAACTACCTAACAATGTAAAATAAAAGAGACAAAAAACTGACAAATAAATTAGTTATGTATCATTTGATAAAAGGGAGCTTTATGCATGTGAAATGTGTTCAAATGGCCTCTGAATGAAGATGATACAAGTAGACATTTAAGGAGATATATTGCATGTTAGTCCAGATAGTAGACTTTGAAGACTGTGTTTATTTTAAATATGGGTTTCACAACATAAAATTTGGGTTAATTTTGTGCAGGAGTGTTTCTTTTATAAGCCAGAATAATAGTTTCACTTATGTGGAGATAATTTTAATTTAGGGCACAAAGGTGTATTTGATAATAAGATAGTTTGTATTGGCAAATTCAAAATTGAAGAAGAAAAGGGAATGTAATGTTTTGATCTAAAATGCCCTGTTATAATTCTCCACTAAAATATAATAGTGCATTGTGTATTCCATATAAATATCTATCTGGAGAATCCAGGTTATGAGTCAGAGTGATGATGAGGGGGTTCCCCAGCATGGTATATGAGAGTGTGACTGCATATATACATTGAATAAAAGTTGTTTAGTTAAATCTGTGTAGTTCTTAAATGAGAAGAGATAATTTTACACTCATTGTTCCCACTATTGTGAAAATCCCCATCATAAAAATCCCAAATACCAATTTCAAATGTTATATGGTCTATTTATTTATTTGTGCCAATTGATGATACTCAATTAGTATTACAGCTAAAGAGCTTAGATTTGCACATGATTTACATTAAAAAGAAGAGGATAAATCGGCAATGTTAATTTAAAAGTAATAAGATAAAAATAGGAAAAAATATATAAACAGATAATTAATCACTTTATAAACAACCATTAATCACGTGATTGATCTTAACATTGACAGGGATGAGGTAGCAATTGAGTCATGTTACATTGTTTCCAAAAAAGTGGTCCTAAAGGTATAAACTGGGTCCCTGTTGTAATTTTAAAAACTTTGATGTGGCCTGAAAACTAAAACTACAGAGCTCAGAGTTTCCACATAGAAATATCACATATACAGGTTATATTTTTTGCAGTTTGAGTCTGGTCAGATTTGCCACTTCCAAGTTATAAGGCAAAAAATGTGAAAAATGCAAAAAAAAGACTTCCGTAGATTCTTCATGGATCTCATATAGAGGTTACACGTCTACTCAAAGCATTGATCTTTTTAACACGAAAAAAGAACATATTTTTATATTCCCAGATGAGATTTCAGCTCTACAAGTCACAGTTTGACAGCTATAGGGCTTAAAAGTGGCAAAAAGTCCATAAATTGGGTCTCTGTGGGCAATTAAGAGACTTTTATAGAAGAAGATTTTATAATTAAAGCTACAGACTTTCAATTTTCAACCCAAAAAGATTACATAGAGAAGTTATATCTAATACAGTTTGAAACTTGTCAGACTTACCATTTTTAAGTTACAGGGCAAAATATCTGGTCACTGGTGGGTGTTTATGGTCCTAATACACAGGTCAAATGTGTACTTAAAGCCTTGATTTTTGGTACAAGTAAAAAGAACATATCAATATATTTTCAGATCAGGTTTCAGCTCTATCGGTCACATTGTACAACAGATAATTTCTGAATAAAGTGGCCCAAAAGCTATACACTAGGAATAATAATTATGAGTGGCAAAAAGCTACGGACTTAAAATTTTCCACAAATATTACATACAGAAGTTATATCTAACACAGTTTGAGACTTGTCAGACTTACCATTTCCTAGTTACAGGGCAAAATATGTGAAAAATATTTTAAAATGTCTAATTAGGGCCTTTATGGGCCTCAAACACAACTTAAACGTCAAGATAAAGTCAATTTTTTTGTCATATTGATGATTATATTAATGTTTTCCCAGATAAAATTTAATTGACTCAGATTAGCCAGTTTTTGACCTAGTGGCTAAAGGTCAAATTAAAAATAAAATAGGGTTTCTCTCCCGACCCAGATACATTGTGTGTGCCATTGTTTGAAAATAGCCCTTTGACGAGACCTACATTCACTTGGTTAAAGGTAAAAATACACCAGGTTTATTACCTCAGGCATATATCTGATTGGACACAAACATTTAGTGCTAATTCTCATTAGTGTACAAACTTCGCAAATAGTTGGCAACCTTACTTTGATATAGTGATTACTAAAGGCACCAAAACCACGAGGATATGCAAGAACAATAGATAGCAACTAAAAAGAAATAATGGCCCTAGAAATACCACTCAAGGAGCACGGGGGGGGGGGGGGGGGGGCGAATGGAAAGAACTCCAAGTTACCCTCAACAGAAAATATAAAGCTGCAGTCTATATACAAAGCAAGAACAGATGTCAGAACAGATGTTCCCCAATGACAGAAGCACATACAACGCAAATTGTTAGTGCTTGCATAACATATCAGTCTGGCAGGGGTTAAAGTGTCAACTTCATTTTGTAATTGTTGTGCAAACATGCTGCCAATAATGTCTGACACTACATGAACTCCACCTTCCCGCCTTTTTCCTCACCCCAAGCTTCCCACCTTCTGGTCCCTTCATTCTTGTATTTGTTGTGGACGGCTTAAAAGCATTTTGCAGTATCATGTGGATTTTAATTATATTTTCGACTTTAGTGTTTTAAGGGAATATGGCTTCTCAGAACTTGGCTTACTGTTCAAAGTGTGGTAATAAACATTCTCGACCTGTTGGGAATAGATGTCAACCCATGCTTAACAGCAGTGCTCCAGTGGTGGCTGCTAGCCAGGAGAATTCTGAAAATGCAACACACCATTAATCACAACAAGTGGACAGAAGGGATGCAGGTTTGAACTCCGATCACCTGCTTGGGGGAGCTGGACACGCCAGCAAGGCAGACAACATAGATACCAAATTGGACTTGATTTTGAAAAAAATGCAGGATTTAAAAAAAATGAACAATTGGAAAGGACGATCAATCAGCAGGAGCCAATAGTGTCGTCATCAAGATTCTCGCATACTTCTCCAGTAAGGGAGAGTAAAAGCTCCAGAAAGGCTGGGCGTCAGGGCGTCAGGCGGGCAACGCGTCAGGCAGTTGGGGACTCATCTGACGAGGAGGATTCAAGGTTTGCATCACAACCATCAGAGTCGCAGTTATCCGACATATCCGACACAGAACTGTCAGATTCTCAGCCTTCCATGCACTTTTTGAAGCAGGATGAAGCCACACAAAGAAAATACAGAGGCAGTTGTTGAAACTTCAGGGCCAGGCAAGATCTGATCTTCCTAAAACAGGTAAAAAGCTAAAGTCGGGCTTGCACAGGGCTCATGACAATGCTGTAAAGTTGGAAATTCCTTGGCCCCACCATCATTGCTTTCCGAGTGCGGGGGGAAACCTTCCAGAATATAATTAGGACCTATCCCCCATCCAATTTGTCATAAGATTCATGGGTTGTATACAAGAGGAGCAAAGTAATACCGTTCACAACAATATGCTCGACTATGGTCGCCATCTGCTGCAGGACGCCATCGAAACTAATTGACTGACAGCTTGTCATGCACATATGGTCCTACAGGATATGGAGCGCGGGAAGGTCACTTGGAGGCGGCCAGATGCGGTAGAAAGAATTCGGATCCGGAACACAACTCGTGTTATACCTGCCAGGACAACCCCCCCCCCCCCCCCCAGTGGTAAGGACAACAAAGCTGCAGCAAAAGACAAGATCTGTGAGGACTTCAATAAAAATGATCGTAAATTCTCATCTGACCATGTGGTTGCTGGACAAATTTGGAAACACGTCTGTGCATATTGTTTTAAGGAAGTGGGGAGATATTTTTATCACAAGACTCAGGACTGTTTACGATGCCGGACAGCAGACCAAGGCAAGGACAAGGCAAAGTGAACTATAAGTACATTTAGAACATTAAATACCCACAGACTGATTAATTCCAACTGTTTTCAAGAAAATTTTAACTATAGTCATTTTGTACATAATGTATTGTCAAAGATCATGGTTAATTCAGACATTAAATGTGATAGTGTCAAAAACATGTCACAAACTAAGGGTAGTATTATGCTTGACGTGTCAGAGGTGTCAAATCATGACAAAGCGTGTTCAGAAACACAATTAATTAGAAATTGTGTAATTGTTTGTCAAAAGGTGTTGATTGGTGTTTTATACACAATACGGTCAAAGGTAACATGCAGTGGGACAATGGTTTAAATACACAGTTTGGGTTTATTGGCCAGTCTTATGTGCCAGTGCCATTGTTCCGTCCGTTTGCAGTGGGCATGTGACACTCATGCTCTTGTTGTAGCCACAGGTTGTCCCAATTACAAACTAGCTAGAGTTAAAGTACCCATGGATCTAAATAGGGCTATTATTGGTCCATGTGTGGATTTCCCTTTTCAGGTCCATTATTCACCAATTTTGTCTAGACCAAAAGTTGATGACACTAGACGGGTTATAGTTAATCTTAGTCACCCCTGGGGTCGGGCAGTTATTGATTATATTTCAAATGAAGTGTATGATGAGGTTGCATATACCTTGAAGTATCTATCAGTCGAGGATATAGTTGATACTATTGACCACTTGGGGGGTGATGTCTTGCTATCAAAATAGACGTCTCAAGGGTGTTCCGTAACTTACGGGTAGATCCCTCAGATTATGACCTTTTGGGCCTAAAATGGAAGGGCAACTTGTATCTCGATATCAGTATTCCCATGGGGATGTGCACCAGAAGTGCCCTCTGCCAGCGTACGACCAACGTCATTCAGTATATCATGGCGTCAAAAGGAATAATCGTCCGGAACTATATTGATGATATAATAGCGATTCATCCGCGGCAACGTGCAAAGGAAGATTTTGACACTTTGTACTCCTTATTTGAGTTTCTGAGGGTCCCCATAAACCCAAAGAAGGTTGTCTCCCCCACTAGGGTCCTAACATGTATGGGCATTTGTGTTGATGTTGACGCGCGTCAACTTACTATTCCACATGAAAAAATATTACAAATTGTGGACACTTGTAGATTGTTCCTCATGAGATCATACATCTCAAAAAGACAATTGCAGAGCTTGTTAGGAAAGCTCCTTTATGTTCACCGTTGTGTGCAGGCTGTAAGAATTTTTGTTAACAGGTTGCTAAACAATCTTAGAAGGGCCACTTGTCATATCAGACTTAATGCAGATATGAAGCAAGACCTCTCCTGGTTTGTCCAATTCCTTTCTAAGCCAAATGGAAAGATTATGTTTGATGACGCCAGAGTGAAACTTGACGTGTTTGTTGACCCATCTCTTTCTGGGATGGGATTGTATTGGGATGAAAATGTTTATGCTGTGTCCAGGCATTTTCTGGCCACCCAGGGCCTCAGCATTACCCAATTGGAATTATTAAATGTACTCATTGCTTTTAGAACTTTTGCCAGGTTTTGGACGGGCCAGTGGGTCAAGTTTCACATTGATAACAAGGCTGTAGTTTTTGCACTAAATAATGGTAGAATTAAAGACAATTACATGCAGCAAGTTGCCAGGTCCATTTGGCTGTTACTAGCCACTCATGACATAAAATTAGAATGTACACACATTCCAGGGAAAGACAATATTAAGGCAGACATTTTGTCCAGAGTATATGAAAGACGTTTAGTGAATCACCATCTGTTTGACCACTGCACATGGTGGCCCATTAAGGGCCAGCACTTTTATCCAAATGTGTTTATTTAATTTCAGGGCCAGCAAAGTCATTGGTGGAGGCAGCATACTCCAGGATTTCGTCTGGCCTTAGACCACGTACTTCCAAAGCATACATGGACAAATTTATCCTTCACAGCCTATTGCCAGATTCCCCTGCACGAGACTGATTCAATTCTGGCTTTCATGGAGTTTCTGGTTAGAAACGGCTCTAGGTCTCAGGCATTGAACTCATACGTCTCCGTACTGCGTCATTACTTCCGCCTTCTCGATGTCCCGTATTCTGCTCTTTCTCATGGAAAAATTCACCTTTTCATTAAATCCATTGCCATGAACTCTGCATATCTCCCCAAGTTCAAAGCAAAGTTTACTGTTCCCATCCTCCTACAACTTGTCAAAGCTTGTGATTCTTTCCTCTCTGGCTTCATTTATAAGTCCATTTTTCTTTTGGCGTACTTTGCTTTTCTGTGCCTTTCCAACTTGGCCCCTTCTTCTTCTTCCAAGTTTGACCCCACCCGTAATTTCACCAGAGGCGACGTTATTTTTGGCCCTCCTGGGGCCCATGTAATAATAAAATAGGCCAAGTCTATGCAATCCTCTTCTAAACATCAGGTTGTTCAAATTCCCACCCTCCCTTCCTCTCCTGTTTGCCCTGTCACGGCTCTCAAGGTTCTCCTCTCCTCCACCCCTGGTTCCTCCTCTTCCCCTCTCTCTGAGTCCCCCCCTTCTTTTCCCCCATTTCTGCTCCTATGATAAGTTCAACCCTTTCAAGAATTCTCACCTCATTAAATCTTCACTCTTCCCACTTTGGCTTTCATGCTTTCAGAAGGTCTGCTGTCTCCTGGGCAACAGACCATGATATTCTGTTACAGAACCTCAAGACCCATGGTGGTTGGTCCTCCAATGCAATTCATACACACCTTAGATTCACACCAAAAGCCTTCTCCATGGTGGCCACTACTTTCCAATAACATTTCACTACATATTGGGCCTGGGTCCTTTTAGTGTCCATTGTAAATTTTGTGGTTAATCTACTAACGTAGCAATTGTTATTAGTATGTGAAAGTGTAAAATAAAGGGCTCAGTTGTCCCAAAATATATGTATATATGTCTTCTCATTGTGTTATGTCACCTAACTCTATCTTACATCACTTCTTGGCCTGCTGACTGAGACCACAAAGCAGTAATTATCCAGACAGAAACAGGTTTCAACAAAAACCCAGAAGTTCAAGAAACAGTAATAAACTGAGCTCTAACCTAAAAAAAAAATCACTGATGAATTGTAGAAACTTTCAAAATAATTTGAAAAAAGAACCTTTTAACTTTTAGTGTCACTTTATCTTAGTATTATTTGTTACACCTACCTGTTTCTTCAATAAAATTGACACATTACTCTTTCTTTCAGCATAGACAAATCAACTCTTACCAATAAAGTAAAATGCAAAGCACAACACTGGAGAAACCAGAACAGAAACCAAACCCCAGACACATTCCTCGTGGCAGGAAAAAGCGAGTTACTAAAATTTGAAACAAAAACATTATTATAAAGAACACTGACAAAAGCTCAGCTATGGTAAATATGAACAAAAGAGACTACATCAGAGAGGGCTACAAACAACTGTCATAGAGCAAATTCTACACAAAACTAGATTATGACCCTACTAACAAAGTAGCAAGAAACTAAGACCAATTCTAAAAGAAATGCCAGATGAGAAAATAATTACAGAAACAAACTTACTTTGTCTATCAAGAAATCAGAGAAGGTAGATTTTACCTCTTACCAAAGATTCATTAGAAAGATAGATCCTGGTTGACCAATTTGTAGTGCTGTCAACCAGTATTAGTAAATATAAAGATGCCAAAGTTATTAGAACATTTTTATGGCCTGGTTTTGAAGAAAAAGCTCTGGCCAACTATCATCCCATTGACAGGAAAAAGTAGACAAATTTGTCAAATATCTCAACAGACAACACCAGTCCATCAAATTCTCTTGTGAATCTTATGCCCCTGTTTGGATCTGTCATGGTTGGTACAAAATCAAACATGTTTGATATTTTTCACTACTGTAACCGATCCACTTTTGCCCTTACCCACAAATTCCAAAATCTCAGGCCTCCTCAGACCCAAATTTACACAATCCTGTGTTGTCTGAAGCATCCTTTGACTCTTAGTCCCAGGAGGCCTGGACTTAGTCCTAGGTCTGAACAAAAATCGCCCATTGCTGTCTTAGGAAATCTGTTATTAGTCCCAGGAGGCCCGAGGAAGCCTCAGACCCAGTTGGTATATCCCTGACAGGATCGGGGTTGAAGCCAATCACAAACGTGGATTAATCGCCTCATAGTCAGGGAACAATCGTGACTTGTCTGAGTCTGAGTCATCAAGATTCCATTTTCCCGCCCATTTTTTAGATTTTTTTCACAGACTCTCAAGGATTAAGGGTCCCAGGACCAATCAGTGATAAATCCTTTGGTGGAACAGGGGTATTACACAAATTAAATTGCCTTTCTCCACACCCTTGTTCAGATTTATCCAGAAAGCCACAAACCTTACACCACCCTTTAAACTAAGCCCACTGATACACACAATTACCTGTATTACACATCAGCACATAATAAAAGTTTATGCATAAATGACCACTAAGCCAGTTTCTCAGACTAAGGTAAATCTGTGAAAAGAATGATGACTTTGCAGAGCAAATACTAATCCACCATTATCTAAAATGTGGCTACCCCCGGAAACCAATTATTAAACGACTTTAGGAAGGCTAATTATCTTTAAAAAGAAACCAGAATCACAGTAGATGAGTACAGAACAGTCCTTATCTCCCAGTTTGAACCACTGAATGTTAATCTAAGGAGTATTATCGACAAGCACTGGAACATCATAGAATTTGGTAAAGACTGTTCCACTAGTTTCCCCATATAAACCTATAATTGGTTTCAGACAACTCCTTAACCTTAAAGACACACTGGTTAATGCAAAATGTGTAAACCCACAACTAGAAAAACTGATTATATGCAATCCCAAGATAGGATACTGACTTGGAAAGACTGTAGGAAAATAAATATAGAGAATATACGAACAATAGTATATGGAATTTCACATAGAGTGGTGCAAAGATAAACCAAGCCAGTATAGAAAGGAAAGAGAATGTTTCTGGATAAAGAAAACACTTCAGAACTGGAATCAGTTAAATGCTTTAATCAACACCCCTTCCCCTCCTCTATGGGTGTCTTGGGGAAATACTTTTTCTTCTTGACTGAAAAAATTCTTGAGTTTTGCACATGTGTACAGTCTTTGAGGCAAACATCATAAATGCCATTAAAGGAGTGATTCAAGGATTCCTAGTCCATGGGATTCACATGCCAAATGTCTGGGGGAAAAACAAGATACATGCACTTTCAAGTTTGGACAAACCAATTTAACCATGCATGTGGAACCAAAGGTTAGATATTACATCAAAAGTCTAAGAGCCCATTATTTCTTAAAATTATTTCACATTGAAAACCTCTAGAACCAATAATGAAAAATAGTTACTTTAGTTTGAACACCACCACTGGAGTTTGAATGAGGTTCCAGGGTTAACTTTTACATCAAAACATTCCCAACCCATGATTTCATTCAGGTTTTGTTTTCCAAATCCCCAAATGACCAATAATTAGCAAGATACAGGGCCTTAATATTTAGTTTGGTCGAGTCTATTTGGCGTTGAATTAGTGTACAAATGTCAAATCACACTACATCAAATGATCCTAGTTTTGCCTCTAGGACTAAAAATAATTGAGGTAAAGAAATAATATTCCCAGCCCATGATTCACATGTTTTAACATCCTAAATCTGTAGAACCAGTAATAAGTGATACACAGACATTTTGAAGCTTGGCTGATCCTGTTTGAGCTCAAATTATCATTAATAATTAAGGGATTGGTGCATTTAAGTTTGCATCCATTTGATCTTGAATGAAGGTTCAAAGTCATATCTGATATCAAAATATCCCTTGCCCATAACCTCCCAATGGCTTGTTTCAGATTCCAATCTTCTAGGACAAATGATAAACCATAAACTGGCACTTTTACGTTTAGTTGACCTGGTTTCACCTGGATTCAGGGGACACTTATGAAATCTGACCACACAAGATTCCTAGCGCATGATTCCTCCAGGATAATTTGACCTGCCAAACTTAAATGACCAATAAACCAGATATAGGCACACTTAAATTTGGCTAAAAGTCGGCTTTGTGGGGTACTTTTGGACTCCATGGATGACCTTGAATTAAGAGCTTTCACGTGTCTGCATGCTTATTGAGGATGTATATGTTTGTTCTATTACTACTAATGGGCCTTTCTATTTTCAAAATGATTCCCGAAATATTCCCATAGAAGATTTTGTTAGATTGTGTAAATTTCACTAGCCCAGGTGTAGAACATCAGGTTCCTATAGAGCAGTAATGACAAAATATCTCTACTCACTGTAGCAGTGGCAAGATGACGGGTTAACCAATGTGTAGATACAATTCTTTTCAGATTAGCTTATCCTCTACCATAGCCTATCTCCCCTATCGGACGCTAATATTGTAACGGACCTTGTTTTGGAACTGGACTATCCCTTTTTGCACATCAGCGCCTTAGAGGATGTTTACATCAATTCGGTGCTTTATAAGTGTTTCTTACTTACTTACAATTATTCCAATCTTATCTTCCAAATATATGGACTTGATCTGTTTGAAGTAATAATTGCATCAATTTGGAGATCTCTGAGGGTTTAAATAGGCATGGTAGTGTAACGGCAACACACTTGCCTTCCATCCATTAGATTTTGGATTGGCATCTATAAAAATAGCCAGCCTCAGCAGGCAAGAACCCCAGCCTGCAGGTCCAACTAAATGGGCAACAACATTGAGATTTGGAAAATCTAAGAAAGAACTTCATTTGTAAGAAGTATACAGAACCCACAAGATATTTTCAGATGTAAAAACTTTCATGCAGTTGAAGAAGGGGGAAAACTTACATATTGTATTCATTCATTATGTGAGTTCCAAGCCAAAGAGCCAATATATAAGAGATATATGGCTGTTTTAGTATGAAGATCCCACTTGACCTTGGGGTCAAAGATCAAATTTGCCACTTGTACAAGATTCACAGGTCATGATTTCTTACAAGTTGTTTTCATATTTTGAAGCTCTAGGACTAATTATAAGGGAGATACAAGGGCTTCTTAGTATGATGACCCTACTTAACTTTGAAGCAGGGATCAAAGGTCAAATTTGACACTTGCAGAAGATTTGCAGACCATAATTTCCTACAAGTTGTTTCCAAATTTGGAAGCCCTAGACCTAATAAGGTAGATATAAGGCTTTTTAGTATGATGACCCAAACTGACCTTGAAGCAGAGGTCAAAGGCCAAATATGGCACTTGCTAAAGATTTGTAGGCCATGACTTCATGTACATTAGCTTCATATTTTCAAGCTGTAGGAGCAATAATAATAATGAGATATAAGGCCTTTTTTGTATGTATGATTTTGTGTGATATGGGCATTTCACAATCTCACAACCCCTCGGCCAGCGGGAGATAAAGGGGCAACTGTAGTGACATCAGTTTAATAGTACCCCTTCTTAATTGAGAAGTTTAATAAGATGGAACAGAATTTAAAGCATTGCTATGGCAACAACTGTTGCCAGATCCCCCAAAAGCCTAATCAACTCTAGGTCCTCTTGGGGTAAACATATTCTGGAAATTTGGAGAAAATCCATGCACGGGTTAATGCTGTGGAATACCCAAAACTTTAAACCTTAAAAGTGTTGAGCTGGCAACAGTTGATGCAAAATACCCCTTAAAACCTAATCAGCTTAGATCATCTTGGGGTAAAGACCTCTTCAAATTTGGTGAAAATCCATGCACTGGTTTAACCTGAGGAACACCCACAAACTTTAATACCCCAAAATCTTAAGTTGTGCCATGGCAATAGCCGTTTCCTGATATCTCCCAAACCCCTAGATCCTCTTGGGGTAAATCTATCCTGAAAGTTTCGTGAAAAACCATTAATGGGTTTTGGCTTTCAAACAATCACAAGCTTTATGACTGCCACCACCACCTGGATGGCCCAGGGGACTACAACCCCAGACTTTAGGTCTGGTGTAAAAAATGAGCAGCAGTTTGTTGATTTGTGATCCCAGTCTCCATAATTTTCTAATTTAGCCAGTCATGATGTGATCTATACCACATTATTAGTGATACTAAGCCCAAACAATTCAACAGAGAAGTGTTTATAATATTCCTGTCCTATGAGACAGTATTTTCAATTCTAGAAGTTTTCTGTTGTTTACAATCAAAAGAAACTAGAGCAAAGAAAACGACTGTTATTGCATGGCAAAACAAAGCGTCCCGAAAAGGAGAAATAATGGCAGCTTAAACATGTAAGAAAATTCTGCTTATAGCTCAACAAAGCCAGAATATAGTGATTCTTGGGCAAGGTTGAAATATTGGAAAGGCTGGTCTTCACAGATACCCTGCAGGTAAAAAAAATTGTCAAAATCGCCCTATCTCGCATGGTTTTTGAGATACAAGCACTTTTGTGTTTTGCAAAAAATTCGAAAATTCAAAATGGCTGCCATTTATGGTGGGACAAATATTTTTTTGAAAATTGGGGTCAGCTACTCAGCAAATCGCTCTATCTAGCACAGTTTTCGAGATACAAGCATTTTTGAAAAACAAGAGGAGAGTGCCCGTGAACGGGCACTGTGTCAGCTGACTGAGTGTTTTTGATTTGTGAAGGTGATTAGAGGACAGAATAATTATCAGGAAAAGGGCTGTACAGAAATACAGTAAATGGTAACTGAACAGCAAGTTCGAAAGAAATTCCGAAGCTGACAGAAGAAAAGGATAAAAAAGTTGTGCCCTGTAAATGGTATTATGAAGGAAAATAACAAGGTAATTGTTTAAGTGTAAAAAATAGGTTAAAACATATTTAAAGAAATACTACAAATGCAATATCCTCGTTCGACCTTGAAGAAGGGGTCCAAGGTCAAATCTAACCACACAAATACATTCCCAGCCCATGATTTCCTATGGTTTACCATTCCAAACCTCTAGGACCAATTATAAATGAGTTATAAGCACTTTTAAGCTTGGCTGTCCTCATTTGACCTTGAAGGAGGGGTCCAAAGGTCAAATCTGACCATACCAAAAGATTCCGAGCCAATGATTTCCTATGGGATGGTTTACCATCCCAAATCTCTGTCACCAATAATAAGCGAGTTGTAGGCACTTTCAATTTTCACTATCCTCATTTGACCTTGAAGGAGGGTTCCAAGGTCAAATCGGACCATATCAACAGATTCACAGCCCATGATTTCCTGTCTTTTTACCATCCCAAACCTCTGGGACCAATAATAAGCGAGTTATAAGCACTTTTAAGTTTGGCTATCCTTGTTTGACCTTGAAGGAGGGGTCATTGAAGGTCAAATCTGACCACACCAAAAGATTCCCACCCCATGATTTCCTACAGGTTGGTTTATCATCCCAAACCTCTAGGATCAATAATAAGGGAGATATAAGCACTTTTCATGACTGACAAAAAACACCTGTGGCGGCCATCTTGTTTCTCAAAATGAGGCCAAAAATATTCCCAGACAACATTTTATGGTTATTAATATATACTGCAAACTTAAGAAAGCTAGCTATAATATTTTTTTTTCATCAGAGCAGTAATGGTGAAATCTCTCTCTACACACTGCGGCTATCCAGTGGATACAATGATTTACTCAACAGTGAGAACCTGAAAGTAGCTATTGCTCAGCTATGCCATGACATAGAGGTCTGCAATTTCACTATGTTATAGCTGACCAAAAATTCTGTGAATAACATATTTAACAAATTACTCTAAATGTAATAGTTTTCAAGTTACAACTGATTTACTCAACAGTGAGAACCTCAAAGGAACTATTACTCAGCTATGCAATGAGCTACATGTCTGAAATTTTACTATGTTATAGCTAACCCAAAAGTAGGTGAACAACATATTTAAGCAAACTACTGTAAATTCAATAGTTTTCAAGCTACAACTGATTTACTCAATAGTGAGAACCTGAAAATAGCTATTGCTCCGCTATGCCATGAGCTATAGGTCTGTAATTTCACTATGTTATAGCTGACCCAAAAGTAGGTGAACAATATATTTTAACAAAATACTCCAAATGCAATATTTTTCAAGTTATAGCTGATTTACTCAACAGTCAGTACCTGAGAATAGCTATTGCTCAGTTGTGCCATGAGCTATAGGTCTATAATTTCACTATGTTATAGCTGACCCAGAAATAGCTGAATAACATATTTGCACAAATTTCTGTAAATGCAATAGTTTTCCAATTATAACTGATTTACTCAACAGTGAGAACTTCAAAGTAGCTATTACTCAGCTATGAAATGAGCCACAGGTCTGAAACTTCACTATGTTATAGCTGACCCCAAAATAGGTGAATAACATATTGAAACAAAATACTCTAAATGCAATAGTTTTCAAGTTATAAGTGATTTACTCAACAGTGATAACCTAAAAGTAGCTATTACTCAGCTATGCCATGAGCTACAGGTCTGAAATTTTACTATGTTATAGCTGGCCCAAAAGTAGCTGAATAACATATTTATACGAAATTCTCTAAATGCAATAGTTTTTAAGTTACAAGTGATTTTACTCATGATGGAAGTTACTGAAAAGCCCAAAAGTAGCTATTACTCACTTAGCTATTGAGACAGACACCCAACTTACTCACCATATTGTAGCTCTGAAAAAAGTAGCTGAATAACATATTTTAACAAAATGCTCTAAATGCAACACTTTTCAAGTTATAAGTGATTTACTCAACAGTGATAACCTAAAAGTAGCTATTACTCAGCTATGCCATGAGCTACAGGTCTGAAATTTTACCATGTTATAGCTGACCCAAAAGTAGCTGAATAACATATTTATACGAAATTCTCTAAATGCAATAGTTTTTAAGTTACAAGTGATTTTACTCATGATGGAAGTTACTGAAAAGCCCAAAAGTAGCTATTACTCACTTAGCTATTGAGACAGACACCCAACTTACTCACCATATTGTAGCTATGAAAAAAGTAGCTGAATAACATATTTTAACAAAATGCTCTAAATGCAACACTTTTCAAGTTATAAGTGATTTACTCAACAGTGATAACCTAAAAGTAGCTATTACTCAGCTATGCCATGAGCTACAGGTCTGAAATTTTACCATGTTATAGCTGACCCAAAAGTAGCTGAATAACATATTTATACAAAATTCTCTAAATGCAATAGTTTTCAAGTTATAAGCGATTTACTCAACAGTGATAACCTAAAAGTAGCTATTACTCAGCTATGCCATGAGCTACAGGTCTGAAATTTCACTATGTTATAGCTGGCCCAAAAGTAGCTGAATAACATATTTATACGAAATTCTCTAAATGCAATAGTTTTTAAGTTACAAGTGATTTTACTCATAATGGAAGTTACTGAAAAGCCCAAAAGTAGCTATTACTCACTTAGCTATTGAGACAGACACCCAACTTACTCACCATATTGTAGCTATGAAAAAAGTAGCTGAACAACATATTTTCACAAAATGCTGTAAATGCAACACTTTTGAAGTTATAAGTGATTTAGTGCATGATTTCATGAATTTTAATGCATTAAAAATTATTAAAAAAATTTATTAAAAAAAAAGTAAGACAGATCCAGGTCTCATACTCACACAAGAGAATCTACCTCTGGCCTAGTACATATATGCAAGATATGAGAGAAATCCCTGCAATAGTCACTGAGAAAATTGTGATAAAAAGTTGAAATTTTCACACTTTTGGTGGGGGTACCCCCCTTGTAATGTCTCTAGCAAATTTGCATGCCTTGAACAATTTTTCATCCTCGATAGATAAGGTATCTTTTAAAAAAAACAGCATGTCTCTAGGCCTTGTAGTTTTGGAGAAGAAGTTGTTCACGCGGATGCCCACGCCGCAGAGTGATGACATAAAAATTCAAAAATTCAAAATGGCCACCATTTTGGGCGAGTGATCTATTTGTTGAAACTTGGAAAGGCTAGTCTTCACAGATACCCTGTGGGTCAAAAATTTTGCCGAAATACCACTAGTAAATTTTTATTTTATGAAGATAAATGGTTTCAAAAAGTACTATATCACACGGTTAAGGAGATCAAGCAGTTTTGTGTTTTACTCGTTAAGAAAATTGTTAATGCTTAATCATTTCTTAACCTGTCCCTGCCAAAATTTAATGTCGCCCAGATCTTTATATGAGAAAGGTATTTGCAAATTTCACGTGGATATATAAAATGCTTCGTAAGTTATCATCCAGACAAGGATGCCCTTCCAAAAAAATTTTTGGCCATGTGACCCTCTGATTGGTGAAAATGTCATTGCAGCATATTCAGAAAACTTTCCAAGGGCTACTGCATACACCTGCCAAATATGAAAAGAATCCGCCTAATGGCTGCGAAGCTATTGCGAAAAGAAAATGCGGATCCGGTGGAGTCCCTCGTGGGACACTTAAATATCATATCAAGAAGCAAAAATAGAGATAGTTAAGGTATTGCTGTAGTGGTATCTTTATTTGTCTAAAATGATCAATACACAGGTCTTTAAATGATTCAATCATTTTGCAATTTTGAGGTATATTGTCATCTGAAACTAATTCTTTCAGTTCTCAAGCTAAAGTAAAATGGAGTTATTGTAAATCACTCAGGGTTATTGTCACCAAAAGTTATTTAATGACACAACTGAAAGACATCGAAGGGCCATTAAACATTTATGACGGTCTTTAAATTCTTAACTATGGTACATTTGTGTGAGCCACAAATGTTTATTTTTGATTTTTCACACTGCTTCACATTCTGTTTATTAGTAACTGTAATTTTAATTTATCTAATGCATACATGTAAAATATCAGCACCTGCAACTAAACAGTAACCCACCAGCAATAATAAAAATTTGAAAATTTTAATTACTTAAATGTAGCTTTTATAAGCTACAAGCTTACCATGTGGGACTTAATGCTGTTCTCGGGTTGCCACACCCTGGGCCAACGTCTTAGAAAAAAAGACAGTTCTTGTTAGCCACCAGATACACTGCTAGTTGTCGTCACGTGATAACCACTGACCTCTCGCCCTACTTTCTCGTTGAAATTTTCTAAAACCTACCCCTCAGCTGTAAACAGCGGGGAGGCAGGGTGGGACTCTTCTAAGTCCCACATGGTAAGCTTGTAGCTTATAAAAGCTACATTTAAGTAATTAAAATTTTCAATTTTATTACGCTACAATAGCTTACCATGTGGGACTTAATGCTGAATTCAACCGCCCGGTGGTGGGATTACAGCTGAGACTGGAAGATATGTCATTTTTTCTAAGATTTTTGAATTAATATGACTGTATAGAATAGTGCCAGAAATACCAGTCTGAGTCCCATTTACAGTGCCCCGATCCCGAGGACGGGCCTGTAACGAGCCAAAAACCTAAGTAAAATGAGAGACAGTGCCGAAACTGTCTAGATGTTTGATTGTAGGATGGAAGTGCAGCAGTGCTCACTTCGAGGTCTAAGGGTCCCTGAGGGCCCTTCACTAGTGACTGACCAACCCATGGTTGGACATCTCATAAATTTTTGCAACCTGAATATGAGATTAATGACAACTAAATAAGTCCTTAATAGAAATTACTTGATAACTGAAAAACAAAAATGACCTTACCCGTAACATCTTGAAGGTAAAGGAATACCTAGATCCTGGGAGAGACTCCTGAAGACTTGGTTGTAGCGGATGTGCCCCCCCCCCCCTTTTTCTTTCCGAGGACAACTGGTCTGAGGGGAAGGATCTAGGACTTGTTGTGCCGCCACTACGGGTCCCAGATACATATTGTTGTCGGTGTCCGACCAAGTAAGGTCTGTTAGGTAAAAATTTGTAAGTGTGTTGTGAGCTTTCCAGTGACAGGCTTGCATGATTTGGTCCACCGATACCCCACCGTAAAAGGCCTTAGAGGCCGCGAAGGCCCGGATGTCATGAGCCTTAACTTGGACCAAGTCCAAGGCTTGTTGGTCTGCTTGTTTGTAACAAAGTAGGATGGTTTGTTTCAACCAGGAAGAGAGAGTAGCGGGTCTGATGTCTGAGGTAGGTCCTTTCTTGAAGGAGATAAAAAGGAGGGAACGAGACCCTCTCAGGTCTTTGGTTCGGTCCAGATAATACCTCAGGGCCCGTACCGGACACAGGGTCCTGTCTTCATTAAATTGTCTACCTACAATGGTAGTCAAAGCAGGAATAGTCACCGGAGATACACTTTGAGAACCTTCTCTTGCTAGTTGGTTTTTGGCTATGAAATCAGAAGAAGGGAACAAGGCAACCTTTTCCCATTGGCCTAGATTAGATACTTTGTTTGCGACCCAGGCATGGATTTCGCTGCGGCGCTTGCCGGAGGCCAAAGCTAGCAAGAAAGCAGTTTTTAGAGTAAGATGTTTGAGGTCTGTGTCTTTCATGGGCTCAAATGGTGCTTTTGTGAGCTCGTTGAGGACAACAGAAAGGTTCCACTTGGGTAAATTTCTGGAACTTTTGGGACGATCCCTGTGAAAACTGGAGAGTAACCTATGAAGGTCTGCATTGTGTGCAACATGTTGGGCCGTTGGGCCCAAAGTGTCAACGATTGCAGTCCTGTAACCATCAAAGGTCGAGGGGCGCCTGTTTAGGTCTTGGTACAGGTACATGAAAAAATCTGAGATTGTTTCACAGATGGAGTGGAGAAAACCACCGAATTTTCTCTGCACCATTTTTCAAATAGGGCCCACTTTGACTTGTAGATGGTCCTTGTGGAAGACCGCTGAGGGGCAGCAACTCTGGGGGTTGTTGTGGAACACATACCTGTGGGACTGTTTGAGTAGGGTCATTGACACTGGGAGTTGTAGTGGGATCTCTGTTGAGAGCTGCACTAGGTCCCAAAACCAGGGCATCCCTGGCCAGCCTGGGGCTATTACGATGATCAGGCAATAACACTGCCTGATCGTTTGGATCACCTTGTGAAGGAGCCGTACGAGGGTACGCATAGGCCGTGAGGTTGGTCCAGTTATGTTTAGAGCATCTATGTCCCAGGCCCTTGGGTCTGGGATAGGAGACACGTACAGTGGGAGCTTGTGGTTCAGGTGAGTGGCAAATAAGTCTACATGAGGTGTAAACCACTTCTGGCAGATCTGTTTCAACACCTGTGGGTGCAGAGACCATTCTGTGGACTGCACTTGGTTGGACCTGGACAGTAGGTTGGCCATCACATTCAGGCACCCTAGAACGTGCCTGGCTTTCAATGTTATGAGGTAGTGATGGCACCAGGTCGTGATCTTCCACAGGAGAGTGCACATCTCTGCTGAGTGTGTTCCTCCATGTTTGTTGATGTAGGCTACCACTGTTGAGTTGTCTGTCGCAAGTAACACTGTTTGATTCTGGCACTGGTCCTTGAAGTCTCAAAGGGCCAGGGAGACCGCCTTCAATTCTAGGACATTTATGTGTAGCCTTTTTTCCCGATCTGACCACAGATCCTTTGTGGACTTTGGGATGAAGGTCTGCACCTTTCATCATGTTTGAGGGATTTTGCCACCAATCTAGGTGGGCTGCAATGGCTTCTGTCCGAGGAAGGAGGTTGTCCAGTGACTGAGGATATCTCCAGTGCTCCTTGAGATGAAACTGAAAGGGCCTCATGTGAAGGCGTCCCTCCGGGACCATTTTCTCCGTTGAGGCTAGCAACCCAATTAGAGACATCAAACATCTTGCAGTCAAAAACACGTTTGACTTGAGTTGAGTTGAAGTTTGAGCCATCTCTCTTGAGTGGGTTTTACAAGGGCTGAATCTAGGTGGTATTCGTAGCCCATGAACGAAAAACACCTGAGTAGGTTTCAGTTCTGATTTTTTCTGATTTATTATCCACCCCAAGGACTGAGTTAGGTCTACCACTGCCTGTGTGTTCACTTGGGCTTCCTCCTGAGACTGGGACCTGATCAGCCCGTCGTCCAGGTATTGGTGAATTCTGAGTCCTCTTGAGAGGGCCATTAGTTTCACTTCCTTTACGATCATTGTAAAGACCTGGGGGGCTGTGGCTAGTCTGAATGGGAGGGAGGTGAATTGGAACACCTGTGACTTGTAGCAAAACCTTAGGTGTTTGGATGGATGGGGATGTGTAAGTAAGTGTCCGACAGATCTATCAACGATACCCACTCCCCTGGAATCAGGGAGGTCCTGATGGATTCTGGAGTTTCCATTTTGAACTTTTCTACGTGTAGAAAAGTGTTGAGCCTGTTTAGGTCTATGACTGGCCTCCACCTTAGGTGAGGCTTGGTACTAGGAACAGGCGACTGTAAAACCCGAGAGATTTTACATTTTCCACTCTTTCTATTGCGTTCTTGACAGAAGAGACTGGATACAGAGGCCAGGACTTGGTCTTTGAAGGGCCTTGTATTCTGACCGGGTCAGGAGTCTGACTGGACTTGGATTGAAAAGAATGACAGGATTTGTTTGCCAGTCTTATCTGAAAGAACGGAGGCGAACTCCTACTGGTGGACTGAGTGAGGCTTGAGGAGTCATTAGGGGGAAGGGTTTTTATGCCCTCGTCCCCTGGAGTGGGTTGAAAAGACCTTGGAGTCTCGGCTACTCGATTTCCCCCTACCTGGGGAAAACGATGGATACTGCTAGGGATGGAATGACCCCCATTGGGGTGGTTCCTGTAGGAGCCTCTAGATGTGGGGAATTGGAAGGGGTTGATTAATAGGGCCTAAACCCTAAGTGTTATTACAGGTGCCTTGATGAGGGACTCCTGTCCCTCCTAAAGTAGTGTGAATGGAAACTTTAAGATCTAAAGATCCAGTATCTCACCTAAATTCGCCATACCCCTTCTGACTACTTATATGCACCATGAAATTGAGTTTGACCTGTATGGAGGTAGCCACTGTCTTAACATATATGCATAACCAGGTTGTATTGAGAAAAACCTAGTGGAGAGCAGCCTAAAGCTCAACTCTAGTTGACCAGAAGGGAGGAGGGGCTTACCCAAGGAGGCTAAGCTAGGGAGATACAGATTTGAAAACTTGTGTTCAAAACAAGGTTGTTCCAGTTTAAGGGAAAATAACAGCCCAACTTCCTGTTGGCCTAGTAAATCATTCAGAGTCCAGACTGAGGGGAATCAAGGCATAAACTCCCTGGGGGCAGGGAGGATAAAAAAAACTGCCTAAGTGTCAATGTCCTCCAAAAATGGATAGGGTGAAGTCAGGCAACCTACTTCCCTAAAATACAGAGTCAGGACTGAACTAGAAATAGGCCGCCCTGTTGATAGTAGATGCGAATAGAAACAGGATAGCATAGAAGAACACACATTATCATGTGTAATGTCCACCCATGAACCTTTTGCCCAAATTGTACAGTAGTCTTACAAGACCCTGTTTCATTTGTAAAATATATCAATGATGCTTAAATATTTGTTAGTGTAGATGTAAATTATTTCAGCTTCATGCCTTTTTGCATTGGTTGGGTTCAAAATCTATCTTGCACGGTTAAGAAGATAGAAGCAAATTCCTGTTTTTCTATTTTTGGCAAAAATTTGAAAATTCAAAATGGCCGCCATTTTTGGGAAAAGGAAATTTTTTTGAAAATTGCCAAGAAAATTTCAACGAAATAACTCTATTTTGCACGGTTAAGGCCAGTTTGTGTTTTTTTGAAAATTGCCAAGAGTACATTTCTTAGATACCCTATGGGTCGAAAATTTCAACGAAATCGCTCTATCTCGCACGGTTAAGGAGATAGAAGCAAATTTGTGTTTTGCCATTTTTGGCAAAAATTCGAAAATTCAAAATGGCCGCCATTTTTGGGGAGGGGAAAATTTTTGGAAAATTGCAAATATTACATTCCTTAGATACCCTGTGGGTTGAAAATTTCGACGAAATCGCTCTATCTCGCATGGTTAAGGAGATAGAAGCAAATTTGTGTTTTGCCATTGTTGGTAAAAATTCGAAAATTCAAAATGGCCGCCATTTTAGGGGAGGGGAAATTTTTTTTTAAATTGCCAAGAATACAATGCTCAAATACCTGTGGGTCGAAAATTTCGACGAAATCGCTCTATCTCGCACGGTTAAGGAGATAGAAGGAAATTTGTGTTTTGCCATTTTTGGCAAAACTTCGAAAATTCAAAATGGCCGCCATTTTTGGGGAGGGGAAAATTTTTAAAAATTACCAAGAGTACAATGCTCAGATACCCTGTGGGTCGAAAATTTCGACGAAATCGCTCTATCTCGCACGGTTAAGGAGATAGAAGCAAATTTGTGTTTTGCCATTTTTGGCAAAAATTCAAAATGGCCGCCATTTTTGGGGAGGGGAAAACTTTTTAAAAATTGGCAAGAGTAGAATTCTCAGATACCCTGCGGGACGAAAATTTTGCCGAAATCGCTCTATCTCGCACGGTTAAGGAGATAGAAGCAAATTAGTGTTTTGCCATTTTTGGCAAAAATTCGAAAATTCAAAATGGCCGCCATTTTTGGGGAGGGGAAAATTTTTGGAAAATTGCAAAGATTGCATTCCTTAGATACCCTGTGGGTCGAAAATTTCGACGAAATCGCTCTATCTCGCACGGTTAAGGAGATAGAAGCAAATTTGTGTTTTGCCATTTTTGGCAAAAATTCAAAAATTCAAAATGGCCGCCATTTTTGGGGAGGGGAAAACTTTTTAAAAATTGGCAAGAGTAGAATTCTCAGATACCCTGTGGGTCGAAAATTTTGCCGAAATCGCTCTATCTCGCACGGTTAAGGAGATAGAAGCAAATTAGTGTTTTGCCATTTTTGGCAAAAATTCAAAATGGCCGCCATTTTTGGGGAGGGGAAAATTTTTGGAAAATTGCATAGATTGTATTCCTTAGATACCCTGTGGGTCAAAAATTCTGTCGAAATCGCTCTATCTCTTACGGTTTCTGAGATATTAGCAAATTACTCAAAAGTAGTACTGAAAATACACAATGAAGTACCTAAATGGCTATTACTCATGTACTGACACAGCTATCAGTCCCAAATGCAATACCAAGCGAGCTATGGACATAACAATCTTGTATTCAAAATTGTAGTAAAATATCTTTAATTATTTTGGCTTAAATGCACGGAAACCAATGGGTACTGAAAATAGCTGTACTTAAGTATTACTCAGTAAGCAAAAGAGGTACAACAGCCAAAAGCAATCCCAAGCAAGCTACTGACCCAATAAGCCTGCATACCAAATTTGGTGACAATAGCTCCAATACTTTTCCTTTAAATGAGCAGAAACCATGCGTGACGCCGGACATCGGACGCCGGACATCGGACAACGCACATCGGACTGCGAAAAAAGCAAAAATAATATATCCACCCCCCAGGGGGGTGGACATAATGAAGGACCTTGTTTAGAAGCCCTCTTGGGCTTTTGGACTTGGACCTAAGCCTCCAATAAGTGATATTTACTGCCAGGCTGGTAAAATATTAGTCCAAGTGTGTGTTAGGATTGTTCAGAGTTCTGATCTGGAACCATCATCTGAACATCAGATTTAAGATCCGATCATCCGAGGATGAGATCTAGATACAATCATCCGAGCATCGGATTTAAGATTAGATCATCCGAGCATTGGCTAGGAGTAGCCTCGGATCTGATATCTGAGCATCAGGTCTAGATGCAAGGAAAATCCGAGTATCAAATCATATTCGGATGGATAGAAGTTGGAAATAATGCATCCGATTCTCGGGTGCATTAAAGAACCTCGGATGAACTAAGATGTTAACTGGATTCAGATTTAAGCAGGGATCTGATCCACCCTGGAGAAAGAAGTTGGATATTATAGTTTCTATGTAAGCTTTCCTTAAAGTAAGCTTCCATGTAAGCTTTGCCTTTCCTTCTTGAAGGAACTACACAACTGGATTTATGTAAGTAAATCAACAGTGACACAAGGTCACCTGCCCCACCCGCCTCACTGCAGGTAGGGCTAGTTGTGAGATAAGGAAAGCAGTAATTACACAGAATTTGATTAAATAACATAGAATCTAAAAGGCAAGCACAATATTTTTAATATTATGAAACTGGATGACTTAAAATATGATTAAAATAATGGCAAACCAAGGTACCTTAGTTTGAAGAAATACGTATAGTCTAGACGATTCTATTCCTGTTTATTTAAGTATTAACATTTTAAATGGACAAAAATACAGGAAAGAAGGGATAAAATATTTTATTTTATTTATTTATTAATTTTATTTGATTTTATTGAGAAACGCACTGTAAGAAACACGCGTCTCTCAGCACATGTAGTCTAGACGTGACGTCATCACAGGGGTTTCCCCGAGGATTCCCCCAAGTTAGTTTTGTGCTTTATATGGTATTTTAACCCTTAAAATGGAACAATAGAATAGAAGAACGGGGATAAACCCTTGCAAAATTTATTTTATTTGATTTCAACAGGCATATATTCCTGTAAATAAACTACCTACGCGAGACGTGCATTACAAGAAATTGCAGTCTCGACAATAAAAACGGAAGTTGTTTCACTCGACCAGGACTCGTTTGTGTTACATTTATATATATTTAAACCCTAAAAAAGGTCCAATAATGAAGCAGATAGGGGTTAAATATTTTATTTTGTTTTACTGGCAGGCTTATATATATATATCCTGTATTAGAAACCACATAAACGAGTCGCTGTTCTTTACAACGAGAATCCGAAAGTGGACTTCAGTTGTAAAATATAATAAAGATACTTATCTGAACTATGAAAAAACATCGAATTGTGATTCTATGCAATAAAATAAAGAAACTGATGTAGTTTCCAGATCCAACGACAAGTATATCCTTGTAAAAATGAAATAATATTCCTTGTAAAATAAAGCATTGTTAATTCGTGTGGCCAACGAGAAAGTAGGGCGAGAGGTCAGAGGTTATCACGTGACGACAACTAGCAGTGTATCCGGTGGCTAACAAGAACTGTCTTTTTTTCTAAGACGTTGGCCCCGGGTGTGGCAACCCGAGAACAGCATTAAGTCCCACATGGTAAGCTATTGTAGCGTAATAAAATGAACATTTAAAATAGTTTACAGTATCAACATGTAATACAGTTGATGGTTTAAACTAATACTTTTTATAAAACAAGACCACCGCAGGGGTGTGATCTCCTACCAGGGATTTAACAGTAAATAATACACAAATATAAAGGTAGAGGTTTGAAAATATGCAAGATATATCCACCAGTAAAGGAAGACCAATATGGTTTGAAGGTAAACAATATTTTTGATTTCCGCCAAAATTCAAGACAGCAGCTGAAATTTGAAAAATTCTTAATTTTTAACAGACCTTAAAGGACTAGTCTTTTTTTTTACTTTTCTTTTAAATACACCACATCAAGACACGACAGAACAGCATGATTCTTTCAGTTCTCAAGCTAAAGTAAAATGGAGTTATTGTAAATCACTCCGGGTTATTGTCACCAAAAGTTATTTAATGACACAACTGAAAGACCAATATGGTTTCAAGGTAAACAATATTTTTGATTTCCGCCAAAATTCAAGACAGCAGCTGAAATTTGAAAAATTCTTAATTTTTAACAGACCTTAAAGGACTAGTCTTTTTTTTTTTACTTTTCTTTTAAATACACCACATCAAGACACGACAGAACAGCACAAAACAACACAGCACAAAGACAACACAAGACAGATATTTTGTCATTACCTGTCCCTAATCATGGTCAAAGATGCACAAAACTTTATTTATGTATATATAGTTTACATTTACAATTTTATTTTACTTTTGGAATATTGCAGGGGTCCAGTCCTTAGTACCCAGGGGGTCAAACTTTTGCCTGAAATAACTTTATCTCTCATGGTTCTTGGAAAAAATGACAAATTCCATTTCCATCAAATTTCAAGATCGTGACCAACATTCGAAAAATTCTCAATTCTTCAGAGGCCACAAAGGAGTTCTCCTTAGAACCCAGGTCCGAATTTACCCGAATTCACTCTCTTATAGTTTTTGAGATAAATGATATTTTCCATTTCTGACAAATTTTAAGATGGGGGCTGAAATGTAGAAAAGTGTATAAAATATATATATATATATATGTATGATATTGGCATTTCATAATCACCCAACCCCTAGGCCAGCGGGCGATAAAAAGACAACTGTAGTAACATCAGTTTAATAGTACCCCTTCTTAATTGAGAAGTTTAATAAGATAGAAAAGTATTAAAGCAAAACATAATCAGTTCTAGATCCTCTTGGGGTAAACATTCCCTGAAAATTTGGTGAAAATCTGTGCATGGGTTTAGGCTGTGGACCACCCACAAACTTTAAGTCCCAAAAATCTTGAAGTTGAATGTGTTGCCATGGCAATAGTTGTTACCGGATACCAGCCAAAACCTAATGAGCTCTAGATCCTCTTGGGGTAAACATACCCTAAAAATTTGCCCAGAGGGCGCAGGGGACGACTATAACCCCAGCCCATAAAGGCTGGGGTTAATAAAGCTCTAAATTTAATACTGTTGAAGTTAATATTACCTATTACTCAGTTAGCTGTGGAGCTACAGCTCTGAAAATATGCCATGACATAGAACATCATAAAAAGGCTAAATAACATCTCAGACCAAACTACTGTAGATAACAGCTACAAAGAAAAAAGCTATTTACATCATTCGGCTCATTGTAAAAAGCAGAAAAGAGCTTTTACTCACTTAGCTATTCAGGCAGACCTAAAAAAACAGGTACCATCTTGTAAGTACAGAGAAAGTAGCTGAACAACATATTTTTGCGAAATGCTCTAAATGCAGTGGTTTTGAAGTTATCAGCATTTACTCAAAGTAACCACTAGTCCCATTATTCACTTATCTATTGACATAGATCTGCTGAAGCAGCAAAAAACAAGAGGAGAGTGCCCGTGAATGGGCACTGTGTCAGCTGACTGAGTGTTTTTGATTTGTGAAGGTGATTAGAGGACAGAATAATTATCAGGAAAAGGGCTGTACAGAAATACAGTAAATGGTAACTGAACAGCAAGTTCGAAAGAAATTCCGAAGCTGACAGAAGAAAAGGATAAAAAAGTTGTGCCCTGTAAATGGTATTATGAAGGAAAATAACAAGGTAATTGTTTAAGTGTAAAAAATAGGTTAAAACATATTTAAAGAAATACTACAAATGCAATATCCTCGTTCGACCTTGAAGAAGGGGTCCAAGGTCAAATCTAACCACACAAATACATTCCCAGCCCATGACTTCCTATGGTTTACCATTCCAAACCTCTAGGACCAATTATAAATGAGTTATAAGCACTTTTAAGCTTGGCTGTCCTCATTTGACCTTGAAGGAGGGGTCCAAAGGTCAAATCTGACCATACCAAAAGATTCCGAGCCAATGATTTCCTATGGGATGGTTTACCATCCCAAATCTCTGTCACCAATAATAAGCGAGTTGTAGGCACTTTCAATTTTCACTATCCTCATTTAACCTTGAAGGAGGGTTCCAAGGTCAAATCGGACCATATCAACAGATTCACAGCCCATGATTTCCTGTCTGTTTACCATCCCATACCTCTGGGACCAATAATAAGCGAGTTATAAGCACTTTTAAGTTTGGCTATCCTTGTTTGACCTTGAAGGAGGGGTCATTGAAGGTCAAATCTGACCACACCAAAAGATTCCCACCCCATGATTTCCTACAGGTTGGTTTATCATCCCAAACCTCTAGGATCAATAATAAGGGAGATATAAGCACTTTTCATGACTGACAAAAACACCTGTGGCGGCCATCTTGTTTCTCAAAATGAGGCCAAAAATATTCCCAGACAACATTTTATGGTTATTAATATATACTGCAAACTTAAGAAAGCTAGCTATAATATTTTTTTTCATCAGAGCAGTAATGGTGAAATCTCTCTGTACACACTGCGGCTATCCAGTGGATACAATGATTTACTTGCCATGACATAGAGGTCTGCAATTTCACTATGTTATAGCTGACCAAAAATTCTGTGAATAACATATTTAACAAATTACTCTAAATGTAATAGTTTTCAAGTTACAACTGATTTACTCAACAGTGAGAACCTCAAAGGAACTATTACTCAGCTATGCAATGAGCTACATGTCTGAAATTTTATTATGTTATAGCTAACCCAAAAGTAGGTGAACAACATATTTAAGCAAACTACTGTAAATGCAATAGTTTTCAAGCTACAACTGATTTACTCAATAGTGAGAACCTGAAAATTGCAAATTTAATAAGTAAATTAAATTTTTATAAGTTAATACCCTATCCAATGGACAATTGCTAAACCGGTCGGCGCAGACCGGCCCGCCAAACGCCAGAAAAAGACGTCCTGTGTTTCCACCGGCTGGCCGGTCCCAGTACTGTGCATTCGCAAGGTGGCGCATGGTATTTACTTCCTGTCTAGACAACATGACGTCATAGCATCTTTTTCGTTGTCTAAAACTATTAGACCCCTAGTAAGCTGATAGCGGGGTCGGTGGGAGGGTCTTGTGTGTCCATTGGATAGGGTATTAACTTATAAAAATTTAATTTACTTATTAAATTTGCAATTTTATTGCGTTAATACATCCTATCCAATGGACAATTGCTGAATAACTACCGCTTGGTCGGCGGGTAAGTTACTAGGGACTTATGTGAACTCACAAGTAATAGCAAATTTTAACCTACGGTCTAGGCTGACTTCGTCAGGAGACCTATAGGTCCAGGCCTGGGTTGACTTTAAGGTCAGGAAACCCTGCAAGGCCATGGTCGGTTGCCAGCAGCCGGTTACCCGGGGCTATACCGCCGTCGCCCCCCCCCCCCCCCTTTTGCAGACCTGCTCTGAGGTAGGGGAAGAGAGGGATGAGTTCAGTCCCAGAATGCAAATAAACCTCCCAAAGGAAGCACGCCACTCTTAATTCTTATGTACATGAAGAAACTGTTTATACATATATACAAATCTCCTCAATCTACGGGCCACTTGTGGATCTGCTGAGCAGCCACTAGCGAGCCCAATTGGTAAAGCTCTGAATCAGCCCAAGCCCCGCCCTTCATATAGAACTGTGTGAAGGTATTGTGACTTCAGTGGCAGGCTGACAAGATTGGATCTAAGGAGACTCCCGACTGGAAGGCCTTAGAAGCAGCAAAGGCCCTGACATCATGGGCTTTAACCTGATGTTAAATGTGGGCCTCCTGGTCAGAGAGCTCATAACATAGGATCACAGTCTGCTTGATCCAAGAGGAGATAGTGGCAGGTGAGATGTCTTTGTTGAAACCTTTCTTAAAGGAGACAAAAGCCACCTCCTTATTCTGCCCGATGTCTGAGGTCCTGTCCAAATAGTAGCATAATGCTCTGACCGGACAGAGGGACCTGTCAGACTTGAGGGATCTATCCAGAGTCGAGGCCAGGGCTGTTATAACCCCAGGGGCCACACTGGACACTCTATGGCCAGCTGATTCTAGGATAGAAAGCTGGGTGATGGATACAGGGACACCTTTGACCAATCGGATTGGTGTCCAATATATCAGTTTTGCCAGGCATGAATCTCACTTTGCACTTGCCCGACCCAAGGGCCAAGAGGAATACCGTCTTGAAGGTCAAATGCTTCAAGGGGGCCTCCTTGATTGGATCAAAAGGAGTCTCAGCTGGTGCACGGCCAGTGAGAAGTTCCAGGAGGGTATGCCACTCCTGCCTCTGGGTCTGTCTCTCAGGAAACTATCCAGGAGACGAGCGAGATTTTCGTCCTTACTGATGTTAAAGGGTGAATTTCCCGTTTATCAACAATGAGTGACCTATAACCATCAATGGTGTTGGGCTGTTTGCCAAGCATGTATCTCACTTCTACGCTTGCCCGAACCCAGGGCCAAGAGGAAAACTGACTTGAAGGTCAAATGCTTCAAGGAGGCCTTTAATTGGTTCAAAATGAACCTTGTCAGCTGGTGCAAAAACCAGGGAGAGGTTCCAGGAAGGGGTTACCCTCCGGCCTTTGGGTCTGTCTCAGTGGAAGCTATCCAGGAGACGAGTGAGATTTTCATCCTTACTAAAATTGATGGGCAAATTTCTAGACCATCAGCAATGGCTGACCTGTAACCATCAATGGTACTGGGCTGCAACTTCCTGTCCTGAAACAGGTACCTAAGGAAGTAAACAACTGACTTTACAGGTGGTGCCCGAAGTCCACCTGATGAATGATACATCACTTGGTAAAAATGACCCATTTGCCTCATAGACTGATCTGATTGACCCCCCTTTGAGGAGCCTCAATTCTTGCTGCCACTGCCTCAGACAAGTCCTGCTCCTCGATTGCTGAGGCTCTAGGAGCCCTGCATGGAGATTAAGATTTGTCAGATTTCTGTGAGGGATCTGATCGAATGGCTGTGAACAGGCTGGACAGATTGGGCAGGCTCAGCGGGATGTGGCTGGACATGGCCACTAGATCCCAAAACCAAGGCATGTTGGGCCACTCCGGAGCAATCAGAATGATTCTCTTACATGGGGAGTCTCGCAACTTCACCACTTTGCCCAATATGGCTGATGGTGAGGTGTATGCTTTTAGATCCTACCATGGCCGACTGAGTACATCCACTGCTGTGGCCAGGGGATCCGGTACCGGTGGCACAAAAACAGAGGCGACTTGTTGTTGAACCTCGTGGCAAATAAGTTTATTTGGGCCGGTGCCACCTACTGCATAGAGTGGAAGACCTCTGGAAGGAGAAACCACTGTTTGGATGGTCTGGCCTAGCCTGGACAGCCTGTCTGCTACCACATTAGGCCGGCTTGGAATGTGTCGTGCTTAGAGTCACTTGTTTCCTGGTACCCAGGTCAAGATTCTCCATAGTAGGGCACAAAGTGGGCCCGACCTCATTCCTCCTTCCTTTATGTATGACACTACTGTGGTGTTGTCAGTTGCTACAAGTACTATCTTGCTTAAGCAAAGGTCTTAGAACTCTTTAAAGTCAGAAAAACTGCTTAAAGTTCTAGATAGTTTATATATACAACTTGCTTCCCGGAGGGGACCAAGTTGCTCCTGCCAAGTGCTCATCTAAGTGAGCGCCCCACCCTTCTATTGATGCGTCTGTAAATATTTGCAGAGCATGTTTTATTGGGTGTAATGGTTGGCCTGTAAGTGCATTGTCTTCCTTCAGCCACCATTGTAAATGGGGGTGCAGGGACCTGGGGACTTGGATCACCTTTTCCAGTGATTCTGGTACCCTCCAGCTGTTTTTGAGATGCCCTGTATGGGTCTCATATGAAGTCTGCCTAGATTAACATGCTTTTCTGTAGATGTTAGTAACCTATCAAGGACATGAATTCCCGGACCGGGCAAGCCGGTAGGGATAGCAGTTTTAACAGTCTCTTGAAGGTTCTGTACCCAGTCCAGGGTCGGTCGGAACCGATCAGACCTGAAGTCGAAACTGGTAGCCTACAAAATCAAAGTCTTGATTGGGCTCCAGCTCTGATTTCTCTAAGTTCATTCGCCAACCCAGTTGGCCATCAATTTCACCTGCTTGGTATCACGGTGAACTCCACAGGTGCTGTGGACAACCCGAATGGCCGGGCCTTGAGTTGGTATGCCCGACCTTGGATGTGAAATCTCAGGCATTTCCTGGATTGTTCTTGTATAGGTATATGGACGTAGGTATCCCTCCTTCAACAGTTGTACTACCTAAAGTCCAGTCCCCAAGGCTTCCTAAGTTCCCAAAAAGAGGGCTTAGTCTGGACCTTATAGGCAGATTGTGTGCTACATTTGGGACATTTGGTATTCTGACAATATTTCCTGTCCCTCCGGACACTGGTCCGGTCTGGTGACAATGATCCAGGTTAACAGTCTCTCTGTTTTTATTGTAGTCTTATTTTCACATTAATAAACTCTTTGCTCCGGGCCAGCAGCCTGCAAGGTGCAGCATTTACAGAGCAATTGTAATATGTGAGATGTCAGTCCCCTGGCCGGACCTGATGACAAAATTGATTATTATCTCTGCAGTCAAGTCCAGCACCGATAACAGGTTGTTGAGAGGTGTGATAAGGGAAGGTTGCCTGGCAGTAGCTTGGGAGACTGTCCTATCATCAAGATCACTGACCAGTTTAAGAATTCTCTGTAACCCAATTAACCTTAGGCAACTCTGTCCGGTACCCGGACTCCATACCCGGTACTTTACTGTAACCAGTAATTCTTGTAACCGGCAAAAACTGGCAGGTTGGGGTCAACAAACTGATCTATATTTAGCCAGCTTTTTTTTTTTTTTTTTTTTTTTTTTTTTTTTTTTAAAACCAGTTGGGTTGAAGTACTACAGTAAGGACTGTGTAGCCAACACCCTGTTAGTAGACTTGTAACCCATAGAATGAAGCAAGTGTACAAGGCTGTGTAGCCAGTACCAGTCGGTACACTCTGTAGCTAGTGGCTGAAGTGTACAAGGCTGTGTAGCCAGTACCAGCCGGTACACTCTGTAACCAGTTGTTGAAGCCAGTGTACAAGGCTGTGTAGCCGGTACACTGTAACTAGTTGAGGCTACTGTATAAGGCTGTGAAGCCGGTAGCCGGTCGGTACATACTGTAACCAGTTATTGAAGTAACTGTACAAGGCTGTTTAGCCGGTAGTCAGTCGGTACACTCTGTAACCAGTTGTTGAAGTAAGTGTACAAGGCTATGTAGCCAGTAGGTACACCCTGTAACCAGTTGCTGAATGAAGTTTACAACTATCTTGTGTTGAATTCAGTTTCCTCCATTAATTCCTCTGTAACCGGTTGTTGAAGCAAGTGTACAAGGCTGTATAGCCGGTACACTCTGTAACCAGTTGTTGAAAACAAGTGTACAAGACTGTATAGTCGGTACTGGTCGATACACTCTGTAACCAGCTGTTGAAACAAAATTTCTCAACTATCTTTGAACGCACGTCTTATTTGTAGATTTTGACAGTTGCTGGGGAAGCCCTTGTGAGCTATATTTAGAAACAAATGTTGGTCGGTGTGTCACGTGACCAGCTTGCTGGTCGGAGGGACAACGTGATTGGCTGGTTGGAGATGACGATCAGCTTCGTGAACTGGTCGGAAAATCACGTGACCAACTTCGGGGACACGCCCTCACTAGAGGTGTTCTTTCCTTATATCACAGTAAACGTAAGCTTACTGGTCGACTGATGTCTGTAGCAGAGAAGTCTGTACCAGTACGTTGGAGGTGGATTACAGGAACTAAAAAACTGGAATCACAGTAGACGTGAGTGCAAAGAATGTACTTCCGACCTTCTTGTTCGGTGAATCACGTGATAAACTTCGTGACTGGTCGGTGAAAACACGTGACCAGCTTCGTGAAGACACGCGATTGGCTGACTGGGTATGACGTCAGAGGTCGCGTTCTTTTAGCTGGCCGGTCGGCTGATGCTTTAAAAGCAGAAAAGCCTGGACCAGTGCACTCTGTAGATGAAATTCCTGGCCGGTCTGAAGTCGGTTCTTCTTCTCAGCCGGCTGTACACTCAAACCAGTTTCCTGGCCATCCACTGCCCTTACTACCGACATACGTGCCGGGTCCATAAGGGTGGGACTGAGAGTGACAAAAGTTCCTTCTATGTAGAAAATACTTGAGAGGTCGGTTGAAGAAAACTGAAGAATTCATCTCATGCTTCTGATTAAAAAGCACCAAATACTCGAGCTGGGCTGGTGTGACTGATGCTTTACAGCAGAGAAGTCGGTACCAGTGCGCTCTGAAGAATGCATCTGTGATGGGGAATTCCTTCCATTCACAGATTTCAAAACTACGTAGACTGAAGATCTCGTGTAGAGACGTTTCTATGGTGATTGTAGCTGGAAGGTTATAGATGAAAAATTCAAACAAAAGACACGGATAAAAATACCTGTTAGAAGTATATCCATAATTCCTCAATATTGTTGATCTGCCCCTAACAACCCAAAGGTTGAATGGGAGGAAACTAGTAAAATGGCTGCCTTCATATATCTCGTCGATTACTGCCCTATCATCAATAATAAATTGAGCCAACTAGGGAGCGTTTCCAGCAGATTTCTAAATGTATATCCATGCTTGACCAGCTGGTAACACTTTACAAAGAAACTCTCCACATATAAGGTTTAAAATCCGTCATAAAGCACACTTTTCCTTTAAATTTCTGGAGATGTTGAAAACACGTCTGCACAGTACACGCGCCAAACGAAAAAGATGCTATGACGTCATGTTGTCTAGACAGGAAGTAAATACCATGCGCCACCTTGCGAATGCACAGTACTGGGACCGGCCAGCCGGTGGAAACACAGGACGTCTTTTTCTGGCGTTTGGCGGGCCGGTCTGCGCCGACCGGTTTAGCAATTGTCCATTGGATAGGATGTATTAACGCAATAAAATAGCTATTGCTCCGCTATGCCATGAGCTATAGGTCTGTAATTTCACTATGTTATAGCTGACCCAAAAGTAGGTGAACAATATATTTTAACAAAATACTCCAAATGCAATATTTTTCAAGTTATAGCTGATTTACTCAACAGTCAGTACCTGAGAATAGCTATTGCTCAGTTGTGCCATGAGCTATAGGTCTATAATTTCACTATGTTATAGCTGACCCAAAAGTAGCTGAATAACATATTTGCACAAATTTCTGTAAATGCAATAGTTTTCCAATTATAACTGATTTACTCAACAGTGAGAACTTCAAAGTAGCTATTACTCAGCTATGAAATGAGCCACAGGTCTGAAACTTCACTATGTTATAGCTGACCCCAAAATAGGTGAATAACATATTGAAACAAAATACTCTAAATGCAATAGTTTTCAAGTTATAAGTGATTTACTCAACAGTGATAACCTAAAAGTAGTTATTACTCAGCTATGCCATGAGCTACAGGTCTGAAATTTTACTATGTTATAGCTGACCCAAAAGTAGCTGAATAACATATTTATACGAAATTCTCTAAATGCAATAGTTTTTAAGTTACAAGTGATTTTACTCATGATGGAAGTTACTGAAAAGCCCAAAAGTAGCTATTACTCACTTAGCTATTGAGACAGACACCCAACTTACTCACCATATTGTAGCTATGAAAAAAGTAGCTGAATAACATATTTTAACAAAATGCTCTAAATGCAACACTTTTCAAGTTATAAGTAATTTACTCAACAGTGATAACCTAAAAGTAGCTATTACTCAGCTATGCCATGAGCTACAGGTCTGAAATTTTACTATGTTATAGCTGGCCCAAAAGTAGCTGAATAACATATTTATACGAAATTCTCTAAATGCAATAGTTTTTAAGTTACAAGTGATTTTACTCATAATGGAAGTTACTGAAAAGCCCAAAAGTAGCTATTACTCACTTAGCTATTGAGACAGACACCCAACTTACTCACCATATTGTAGCTATGAAAAAAGTAGCTGAACAACATATTTTCACAAAATGCTGTAAATGCAACACTTTTGAAGTTATAAGTGATTTAGTGCATGATTTCATGAATTTTAATGCATTAAAAATTATTAAAAAAATTTATTAAAAAAAAAGTAAGACAGATCCAGGTCTCATACTCACACAAGAGAATCTACCTCTGGCCTAGTACATATATGCAAGATATGAGAGAAATCCCTGCAATAGTCACTGAGAAAATTGTGATAAAAAGTTGAAATTTTCACACTTTTGGTGGGGGTACCCCCTTGTAATGTCTCTAGCAAACAGACGAACAGACAGATTTGCATGCCTTGAACAATTTTTCATCCTCGATAGATAAGGTATCTTTTAAAAAAAACAGCATGTCTCTAGGCCTTGTAGTTTTTGAGAAGAAGTTGTTCACGCGGACGCGGACGCCCACGCCGCAGAGTGATGACATAATGTCAGCTGACTGACAAGTCAGCTGACATAAAAAAAAAGGTGAACATAAGAAACTGAACTAAAATTATTTAAGCAAAAGACCCCACAGCCCTCCACTTTAGAGAAAACTGTGTGACAGATTGTCAGAGTTCTGACTGAGGACAGGTAAAAGTCAATCAAAAATGAGTTGCTATTATTTATTATGTATTCAACATGCATTAAACGTATATGCAACAATTTCCAGTTTATATAACCCACACAATACATGAACCATATATCATTATTTCATAATATGAACAAACACACCACTCTGACATACTGCACATCAAACACTTTCATACACTTCAGCACAACACATACAAAACGACAGTTTATATGTAATATACAAATTATGTAATATGTAATAAATTGTTCATAAAAAATAGTTATTTTATTTATTCAACAACAAACAAGTTCAACAGTAATGAAGTTCAAGTCTGCATTTCACATGTTATTAACAACAAATATATCTTGACCAGGATATCCATCAGGAAACAACAAACCCATATAACAGACTGCATCCCAACAAATGTCAACTTATCAGCACATGTCAAAACAAGCATGTCTAGTTCCAATCATAGGCAATGTCCATCATTCAACAATCAATAGCTTGTATCATCACACCACATCAGTACGTAACATCAAAGAGAAAATACAATTAACAAAAGTATACCATCACAAGAATTTTCCCAACTCTTATAAAGACCAGCTGAAATTAAGAAATGTTCATACAACCATATATTTCAAATGAAACACATTATTGTTAAGAAATAGTAATCTGCAACTGTGACAACTGGATGACAAATGTAAAACAGTTTATGTATATTCACTTTCATGTATGTAAACATAAATGATACATTTCTTATATTTATTTATTTGGGTTTTACGTCGCTTTCAACACTGTACAGGTCATATCACGACGGGTAGTTGGAAGGGCAGAGGAAACCAGTACATACAGTTCGTCAGGGTTCTGTACTGTAAACTGCCGACCAACGGCAAGCAACTACCAGCTTTCCCACTACATTTCTTATAAATCATGTTTAAAAGTAAGAGTGTAAAAGTACATAAGTGAAACTATATTTACATTTCTGCCTTAGCTGGAATTGACAAGTTCCACCACATGAAAATACAAGAGGTCCACTTCCACAGACCACTGTTACAACAATGAAAAATCTACCAAGATATTCCCCCAACCCATATGGAACTGTGTGCATTGAAGCACATCTTACTGAACAACACCTGGGGCCTGTAAATCGAAGCATTCGTAAAATATCAAACTAATCAATACTTTACGACAATATAATGACATAAAGACTTCAGTGGGTAAAAAGAAAGCACTCTTTGTGTTGTCGTTACATTTATGCTTTCATTGGGTAACTACAGAGTAAATGTCTGGCTGTGTTTGGTCACTTGTGTGTTTGTGTGTAAGAGTGCCCTGTTCCATATTACCTTATTTGGTAGGCACACAAGAGTGGGGTTAACATATGTTATTGATATGTTATTGATACAGATCTAAAATACTATTTACGTGCTGGTATACTGAGAGATTAAGGCTACCTTTATAAAAGATATAGTCAAACAAACTGTATATTAAGCAGACTGAGATGAATTTGGAATTAGAAATAGGACGCCCTGTGAAAAGTAGCTGCAACATATCAAAAGAAACAGGATAGCATAGAAGAACACACATTATCATGTGTAATGTCCACAACATGAATGTTTTACAACAATTGTACAGTAGTCTTACAAGATCCTGTTTTGTTGGTAAAATATATCAACGATGCTCAAATATTTATAAGTACACAGTCATGTAAATTATTTCAGCTTCATGCCTTTTTGCATTGGTTCAAAATTTGCTCAAAATCACTCTGTCTCTAAAGGTTTTTCTAGATAACCAACATTTTTGATTTCTGATAAAATTAAAGACAGTGGACGAAATTTGACATTTTTCAGAGGCAATATACCAAAGATCACTAATATCTAAATGGTCAAAAATTAGCTTGAAATTGCTCTATCCCTTACGGTTTTCGAGATAAACAACATTTTCAATTTCCGCAAAAATTCAAGATGGCGGACAAAATTCTGGAAATTCAACTTTTTTCATATATCTAAGGTCTCTAGTACCCAAAGGGTTCAAAGCGCTTTTTAAGTTATCAACTGGAGAAGCACACCCCTTTCAAAAACATGTTTTTGGTCATGTGACTTCTCTGATTGGTTGAAATGTCATGACACCATATTAAAAAAATGGCAAGAGTATATTTTATGGATACCCTGTGGGCTGAAAATTTCGGTGAAATCGCTCTATCTCACATGGTTAAGGAGATAGAAGCAAATAAGTGTTTTTGCACTTTTTGGCGAAAATTCAAAATGGCCGCCATTTTTGGGGAGAGGAATTTTTTTTGAAAATTGCCAAGAGTACATTGCTTGGATACCCTGTGGGTCGAAAATTTCAATGAAATCGCTCTATCTCGCACAGTTTAGGAGATAGACATATTTGTTTTTTGCTATGTAGCTATTACTCAGGAGGTTAAAGCAATTACCATCAATAACAATACCAAGCAAGCAACTGACCCTATAAACCTTCAAACCAAATTTTACAAAGATGAGTTAAATATGTTTCCTTTAAAAGAGTGAAAACAGAAATGCAATTCAGAGCAGGCTCAAAGTAGCAAAGCAGCTATTACTCAGATAGCTACAAAGCTATCATCGACCAAAAGCTATCCTGGCCAAACTATTGACCCAACTATCCTTCACATAAATTTTTGTGAAGATAGAAAACATTGTTTCATTAAAATGTCCAGAAAAAAAGTCAACTCAAAATAGCATAATAGATATATAGCACAGTAGCTATTACTCAGTTAGCTATAAAGGTATTATCACCAAAAGCAATCCCAAGCAAGCTACTGATCCAATAATCCCCCATCCCAAATTTTGTGAACATAGGTGAAATACTTTACCTTTAAAATGCTTAAAATAAAAAAGCTACTCAAAGTAGCTAAGTAGCTATTACTCAGTAGGTTATATAGCTATTATCACTAAAAGCTGTCCCAAGCAAGCTATTGACCTAACTATTGCTCATACAAAATTTGGTAAAGATATGTCAAATATTTTTCCTTAAAATGCCCGGAAACAAAAGAAGTACACAAAAGTAGCTAAGTAGCTATTACTCAGTAAGCTATAGAGCTATCTTCACCAAAAACAATCCTGTGCAAGCTATTAACCCAATAAACACTCATACCATATTTGGTAAAGATAGGATAAATACTTTTCCTTGAAATAATCGGAAACAAAGTGTGACAACGGATGGCAGACACTGGACAGCGGAAAAAGCAAAAATAATATGTCCACCCCGAGTGGACATAATAAACTAACATAGCAACATAGATTAGGTTAAGGTTGAAGGGCTGGAAAAGTGCCCTCCTTTTCTCAAATGATACACCATAAAATATTTTATAAGCATTTTAATAAGCATTTTATAGACATTGTATTCAGAGAATGTTAAGATATGATTGTTACAACATATTTATGATAATAGACAAGTAAACACATATAGGAAGTCAGCAGTAATTTCACTATCAACATGGTTATGATGATAACATAGATAAGAAGTATTTTTTAAATAAACATTGACAGAAGCACATTTATGTGACCAAAAATATCGTTAGAAAAGTCTAATGCAGTGTCCAACACCTCTCAGGAAAACTAGCAGATTTAGCTGTACCTTTAATCACAAAAGGTTTTGAGCAGCTACTGGAATTCACATAAAGCACACTTCAAACACTAGAACGTTTAACTTTAAACATGTAACAGTTATTTCGCAGTACATCATCTGAGAAAAGGAGGGCAGTTTGCCACCCCTTCAAAATTGAAGGAGGGCAGTCTTCTAGGAGGGCACTTTTCTAGGAGGGCACTTTTCATGGATTCGGCATAGCTTGGCCCAACTAGAAAAAGGTTTTTGCTAACAAAAACGAGCGGCCCGGATGGAGATGTGGGTTATTAAAGCTGTATTAGTTGCGGTATCAGACTGTAAGCAGAATGTAAGCTTTACTGTGTTTTGTATCTGATAGAAAAGCAGATTATTTAAAAACTGCCGCAGTTGGAGTATTCGACTGTAAGCTTTAATGTGTTTTGTAAAGTAGTATATTTTACGAAAAGAATAGATCATTTTTACTATAAGTTGACAGAAGACAAATTGTAGCTGTAAAATTTACCTGCTAGAAAAAAAATGCTTTTGCAGAAATTCCACCTAGAAAGTATTATCTTGCATATTTGTATTCTATAGACCTAAATTTTTGCCCCTTAAATGTGTCTTGAGAAATAACAAGTCAATCTAAAATGTAACTAGGTTTATTGGGAAAGAAAAGTATGAGTTTACATATTGGAATATTTATGAATGACTTAGCAACTGAAATTAAAAATGTAGGCTTAGGAATAACAGTAGAAGATCATGATCCATGTGGTTCAATAATGCACAAAAGCAAGACCAAATTAAGATTTCATAATGCTAATGAAACCATGATTTGTACAATATTTTATACATATTGTATATTGAACACTGTAATTAATGAACCCCTGTGGAATGTGACCTGCAACCACCTTTTTATCTCCCCACATCAAAGAAGCCCTGTGTAGAATGACATCCTAACTCAACTGACTAGGTCCCCTCCCCCCTCACTCACACAATAGTACAGGTAGAGTAATAGATTCAGCATACACAAACACAAGGCTCACACTTGAACATTAGCCAAGAACATTAACCCTTTATATCAATTGCTGGTTCAGCTAGCCTTGTCATCTGATGCAGACAGATAAAATTCATCTAAAACATCTGAAAGTATTTAGGAAGTTTTTAAGGGAAATCAGTCTTCCTTTCACATTTTGTGTAAATAATTTTCAAATGGTACAAGTAAATATTTATATGCTTAGTAGGAGATTATGATAGTTTGGGATGTTTGATGACTTCTGTGTTGCTAGAAGATTACCTTAAAAGGCAGACAAAGGTCCCACTATGATTAGACTTACTTGAAACAGGGGATTAAGTTTCTTTATAATGAAGACCATATGTAGGCTGTTCAATCCAAGCACTCTTATCATGAAAAGCTTTTGTGTTTTTATACCCCTTTCATTGGAAATTGTGTTGAAGGACATTGTTTTTTCTTGTTCGACTACAATCCTTCAAACAAAACTTACAAATGATACTCTTATGTCTTTTAGGGGCACTACACACAGTGGATTTAGAACAATTTAGTCACTAAATTTCAGACCTCTTTATAGCCACTGTTTCATATTGCTTTTTAAATAAAGTCATTTGTCTTTAAATTATTTACTGAGTGGGGATATTATACTTTTATTTTCTAGTTAACAATTTCTTTATTGGTTAAGAGGATTATTGGTGTGCAGATGAATAGACTGGAACAGTGTGGGGAAAATGGGGTACGGACATTTCGTACCCGTACATTTCGTACCGGGACATTTCGTACCAGGACAATTCGTACCCGGACATTTCGTACCCAGGCTAGGGCATTTCGTACTCAAAATTTAAAAATTCAAAATGTTTTATTTATTGGTAGATTTTATTGAAATTTTATAGCACTTTCTCAGTTGGCACAAAGTACAAGGTTTTTTGAGTTTCAAGGTTTCAGCTTTTGGGAAGAAAATATGTGTTGGATTTAAAGTTCATCAACAAATATTGTTTTAGAGTCTATAATTTAAAAATCACTTTAACTACAGCCACTTTACATATTTTCCAGTTTTAACAATCATAATAGAATAAATAATAGAACAAAACAAATAAATTGTGTAACGAATGTCAGAGAGCACAGAATCCCTCCTATTCTTTTATCAACAGCTCAATGGGTTTACCGGGTGACACTTGTTTTGTTTCATAGGATGACAAGCTTTATTCAGGGTTTGCACATGTTTTTGTCTTTCTGTTTTCATGTTTGCAAAAATAATCTGCTGGGGATTAACTATTAATAGAGTCAAGTGTCACAGAAAACAGGGTTCCTATTAGTGACCAAGTTTGTGGCTTCATAGAAAAAGAAAAAAAGGCTGAAAAGGTATGAGTAAAATCTTTATTGAATGAATAACATTAAATCAAATAATCAGTTAATGATATTGTCTCCCGCAGAATAGATACCTTAACAGTAAATACATGAACAGACCCAGACTATGAACTTCCAAACCCCACAAAGCACCACATAAAATTTAAAAATGATAAACAAAAGATGTTAGACAACACATTGATATAAATATATGGACAATTCCAGAGCTTCAGACCCCAAAACTTTAAACAACTAATTTTAAACATAAACTTTAAAAATACTTTTGCACAAGGTAAACATACATTAGAGCACAGTAAAAATTGTAACTTTAAATTTTGGGTACGAAATGTCCTAGGCTGGGTACGAAATGTCCGGGTACGAATTGTCCTGGTACAAAATATCCTGGTACGAAATGTCCGGGTACGAAATGTCCTACACCCAGGGAAAATGTATTGTCAGTTTGATTTTTGTAATCTTGTGAGGTGTTTGTTATTTTACAAGTAACTGGTACTATAATGTTTAAAACAAATCTCCCATTTCTCTACTGCTGGTGTGTATCTGTTTTAAACAGTGATATTTTTTGTGCGTTTGTATGAACAATACATTAAAGCTTGTTAAGTTTTGGTAAAGGCTTGTTTTTGGCTTAAGGATAAAGTATGCATTCTTCTGGTAAGTGAAATTTATGATTTGGTATTTTGTTATAATGTGGCCAATGTAGAGAATAATATGTTACTGATGCTTATAATTGTATGAATAGTAAAAATTTACAAAAATAAAACGCCTCCCATTCAGGCATCTATGGTCCGATTGATCAGAAAATCCTTTCCGACCTTCAAAATTTGGTCTAGAATGTACCTGATAAATTTTACAGCACAGGTGGGTGTGGTTTTTATCCGAAATGCGATGACGGGGTGTTTTTGAAAAATGCTTGAGGTTACCTTAAGTAAAGCTTAAGGTCTCCGCAAAGTAGCCCAAAAATTTTTCCGCCCCTATAGTTTTAAAGAAAGATAAGAAGGAAAGAAAAATTTGAAAGCCCAAGAAGTTATTCAAGGGAGACCATAATCCTGCGGCGGCGGTGGTGATCAGTCGAACTTACGTGAAAACAAATAACCGTCCCTGACGGGCCGCTTAATTAGTTAAGGCTTTGTAACTAGTGGAGAGGATGGCATTAATGTTGAAACTTAAAGTGAAGTTTATTTTGGAGGAATTTTACTTTAACAACATAGATTTTGGGCCAAGCTAAGGTTATGTATAATTTTAAGCTTTTACTTATGATAATAATAATTAAGATTTTGTGGTTGAATAGAGTGGGCTAAGGTGTACATACTGTGGAGAAAGATCCTCTAATAAGTACCCCCATTGCCATGTTGTTTAAAAAAGGGGCGGATTAAAAGTGATGAGTATTTAAAAATATGTATAAATGTAAATGAACTGGTAAAAGATGTAAGCATAAAAGATGAGTAAAACTGTAAGATCTGCAGTTAAACAAAAATACTCAAAACTTACAAAAACAATAAGATAATCATTAAAAAAGTTTTGGCATCTCAAACTTGTGAGATACTATCTGGAAAAGTCAACCAAATATCATAAGAAAATGTGATATTTCAATTCATAAATGTTCATTGAAATCTATTACTCACTAGACCAAATCCAATGTAAATTGCCATTTATATTCACATTACCTTTATGCACAATATTCAGTAACTTTATTTTATACAACAATGGTAACTTCATATTTATTTGGAAGTAAAGAACAAACATTTTATTGCAACTAACAGTTATCAACAGGGTCTGAGTTATCGTAAAATTTAAGGGGTTTTTACGAAAAAGTAACCAAAAGTAAACTAACTAAGGTTTTGACTTCCACAAGAGTTTGCTAACTTAGGGTTAATTTAGGGCTAACCAATTTGTTAGCAGAACAAAGGCTTTGATTTACTGGCCCCAGATTTGGAAACACCTTATAGAGTAGTAAGGCCACAAAGCACACATGTAGTGTTGTATTTTTACGAACAAGTCATACAGCCTTAATGTTACATAATAAACAAAAAAATTATTCTAATGGACCCCTTAATTATAATAACCTAAACAATCACTTTGTGACACATATGCATACGCGCACGCACGCTCTCACGCACAAGAGGCATTTTATGATCTCCCATCTGGCTGGCCTGTGGGAGATAATGAATCATTCTCTGAGAGGTACATAAATGCATGGAATAAAATGTCATGTATATATAGCTGGGCTGTCTGTTGGCAAGCTACACATTTGAGGACCAGACAAGGTGCACTTTCTTGCAACATAGATCTTGGATCTCAGACAGGGATCACTCAGACACTTGTCCTCATACTTTAAATTTTTATAAATATACGACAGCCTCAAGTCCTTGTGTTCTCCCTTCTGTTGCCTTCCATCACGATACTTATCACAGTTTTTAATAGCTTTAAAGTCCAGACTAGCTGATTTATTTATTGGTTTTGCAGTTAAACCACGGGATTCCAGAATTTCACCATCATCTGTGGATTCCATAACCATGAATGAAGGCCATTTCTTCACAGGAAACCCTTCCATGTTACATGTTAAATCAGTTGCATTGTTTGTAAGGTCATAGTCTTCCTCAGATGAATCACCTGATTCTGAAGAACTTTGGCTGTTGCACTTAACAAAAGTAGGAAATGGTTTTGTCAGGACTTGTCCAATTGAGTCCATAGAGTCACAAATGTCTTGTAAACTGCAATTCTTTGTTTCTGGAAGAATGTCACATACATCAGTTTCATCACAAAGTTCATTTACTCCATTTTCTATGAATTCTGCTGAACCTTGTAACTCTTTTGTGTCAAATTTTAAATCTATATCTCTTCTGGATTCTTCTGGACAGGGTTCAGCTTTCACTTTGAAGTTGACTGTGTTTTTAACGTTATCATGTAATTCTTTAGTTGGGGTTTTTCCTTGTTTTGTGTCAGGCGGTGTACCAAGAACTACCTTGCCAATTCTTTCATCAGACTTTGACTCTTGCAACATTTTCTGATAGTTTTCTGGCCTCTTTAGACCTGATGAAGGATTGCAAGGTGGATTGTTACTCTTAGCTGACGGGTTATCCACTGGTTTACTAGGTGCTGGTAACCTATGTGTATTCATTTGTTGGAATTTTCCAGAGTCCACAATTATATTATGATTTCCTGGATTCCTTTGATCGATCTGCCTACTTGGTCCTACTTGGTTCATTTCCATAGTTGGTCCATCAAATATCATCCCATTTGCAGGATGTGGTTCTTTGTTCATCTGACCTGGATGTCTGTGAGATGGTACCTCATGATTCACTTCCCCAGATAGCTGCAATGAACTAGGATGGTTTGATAGCATCTGTTGAGGAATCATCCTATGCATTTGACTGGCGGGTGATCCATACAGCATACTGCCGGTATAACTTGCATTCCCATAGTGGTGGTAAGTATCAGGCTGTTGAAATGTCCAAGAGGGATTGTAGTCTGGTGACCCAACAAAAGACCCATGCACACTCTGAGTGGGGTATCCTGTAAATGCAGCTGGGTGGGATACAGGAAAGCCACCAGGAAGAGGAGTCCACTGAGGTAAAGCAATGTGTCCACCCGGCACTGGATGCCTCATGCTAGCTCGTGGCATGCTACAAGGATAGTGAGGTCCTGATGAAGTGGTAGTAAATTGCACAGGTATTCTGGGGTCCACAAAGTATGGATATAATTGTGGGGAAGGGGCTGGAATAGGTGGTATTTGGGCAGGAAGGTGAGGGTTCATGTATGGCACGGACAGGTTCAGAGGGGAAAAAGTCTGGACATTGGGTGCAGTCATCTTGGGCACTTCACTGCCTTCATTGGATGTATTAAGCATATTCTGGTGTGGAGGATGATCTTGTGCCAATGGTACATCTGTATAAAATACACAAGATCAACATAAAAGACATGACATTTGTAAGCAATGTATCTTAATTCCAATTAAGAAGAAAAGAAATTTCACAAAGTTATATGGAAAGTAAGGATTCATAATATCATAAGAGCTAAGAAAACTAGAAATAGGACGCCCTGTTGATAGTAGCTGCGATATATGAATAGAAACAGGATAGCATAGAAGAACACACATTATCATGTGTAATGTCCACCCCATGAACCTTTTGCAAAAATTGTACAGTAGTCTTACAAGCCCCTGTTTCATTTGTAAAATATATCAATGATGCTTAAATATTTATTAGTATACATGTAAATTATTTCAGCTTCATGCCTTTTTGCATTGGTTGGGTTGAAAATTTCAACGAAATCGCTCTATCTCGCACGGTTAAGGAGATAGAAGCAAATTTGTGTTTTTCCATTTCAGGCAAAAATTCCAAAAATTAAAAATGGCTGCCATTTTGGGGAAGAGTAAAATTTTTTGAAAATAGTACATTTCTTAGATACCCTGTGGGTCAAAAATTCGACGAAATCGCTCTATCTCGCACGATTAAGGAGATAGAAGCAAATTTGTGTTTTTCCATTTTTGGCAAAAATTCGAAAATTCCAAATGGCTGCTATATGTGGGAAGAGGAAAATTTTTTGAAAATTGCCAAAGGTACACTGCTCACATACCCTGTGGGTCGAAAATTTCGACGAAATCGCTCTATCTCGCATGGTTAAGGAGATAGAAGCAAATTTGTGTTTTTCCATTTTTGGCAAAGTAGCTAAGTAGCTATTACTCAGTCAGTTATATAGCTATTATCACTAAAAGCAATCCCAAGCAAGCTATTGATCTAACTATTGCTCATACCAAATTTGTAACGGTATGTCAAATATATTTCCTTAAAATGCCCGGAAACAAAAGAAGTACACAAAAGTAGCTAAGTAGCTATTACTGAGTTAGCTATACAGCTATCTTCACCAAAAGCAATCCCATACAAGCTATTAACCCAATAAACACCCATACCAAATTTGGTAAAGATAGGATAAATACTTTTCCTTGAAATGACCGGAAACCAAGCAACAGACAACGGAAAAAGCAAAAATAACATGTCACCCCTTAGTGGGGTGGACATAAAAATTGCCAAATTAATCTGTAGATACCCTGGGGTAAAAAATGGCAGAAAATGGTTGAAATGTCACAACATCGTATTCAGAAAAAATTCCCAGGGCTATTGCATACATGTGCTAAATTTGAAGACAATCCACACACTGGTTGCCGAGATATAAGCAATAGAAAATGTGGGAGTCAGCGGAGCCAGTGGGCCCTCTCTCTCTCCCCCTCCACTGAACACAAACAAGCTTCTCTTGCAGGATGCTTAATAACTACTTTTTTCAGTGACACTTAATTGAATATAATTTGGTGACTTACCCGATTTCTTAGAAATGTTATTCAGCTGACTCATAACCTGTTGAAAGAGAAAAGTAGAAACTTAAGAGAGCAATATCAATTTTGTCATGAATGATACCACTTAAAAGTCTACAACAAATTAGATAGACATTTAAAAACACTGGCAAGTAACTTAAACATTTAACAGGTGGTAGAGTTTTACATGATACTTTGGGAAAATACAACATTTTTATACCCTATATGGTTATACAGAAGAACCCCGTTTATCGGAGACATTCACTCAGTTCGGATATGCGGGAGGTTTGGATATATGAAAAACAGTTGCTGGGAGGACTGTAATTGGGCGATAATACAATATTTTTGAGAAATATGCGTTTGCGGTAACAGTAACCCAGTTTCCTGTAAAGAATCAATAGAAGAACGTTTACTAACCTACACAAATTAGTTTTTGTAGTCTATAACTATTTAAGTTTTCAAATACAACCATTTTTATGCAACTTTGACAAGGAATATCGACGGGAGATGAGGGCGTTCTTTTTCGAGTTCAAGTTTCGTTCCAGTTTTGAGAGAGAGAGAGAAACCCCGAAAAAAACAGCACATTTTATTTTAAAAATATAAAACATATAAACTTACATTAAAAAACATACATATCATATTAAATGGCAAAGAAGTGTTCTATGGACTTCTGTTGAGAAGACTTGTTTTTGTGCTTTTGAGCTTTGTCTCTAAAATTTTTGGCTTGCACAATCTCAATTGGAGTGGTGTCATTCTTAGTCTGGAGCCATTCTAAAAATGTGGAGATGCAATCATATGCCCTCGAATCAGAAATTGAACATTTGGGCTGTTCAGGGGCTTTCTCTGGCTCCTCAGCATCATTCTGGGGGGACTCCTTGACATAATCTACTATAGCATCATCAGTCATCACTTCACTGGCATCAGTCCCCCTGTCACAGTCCAGCCACTCAGTGATGTCATCCAAGGGCACCAGGGGCAGTTGTCTCAGAGGCTCCAGCTAGTGTCTTATTTGGCATCAACTTCCAGTAGAGACCTGTCTCATCAGCATTATACTGTTGTTCTGGCCCAATCTCCTTTTCCACCATCCACTCAGCCAAGGCCTGCTTGAAGGGTTCAGTGTCATATCTAGTAATTGATAACAGCTCCCCCTGTATAGCAAGTTGTCTGATCCCATGTCTGTTTTTCCATCTGTTGAGCCAGCCCTCACTGGCTGTGAAGGAATGGTCCTCTGGATGCAGCTGTTTGTGGAACCATAGGGCCTTCTCCTTCAGGATAGGTCCAGATAAAGCTGTACCTCTGTTTCTTTCTTGGGAAAACCATGTGTACAGGGCTATATCCAAATTCTCATCAGCACAGGGTTTCAGTGTTTGTCTACCCACATTATCAGTGTCACTATTAGCCATGAATTCTCTTTATTTATTTTTGGCTGCTTTTATGTCAGAAACAGTGGATTTTCCAACTCCAAACTCAGAAGCTATGTCTACAGCTTTCTCACCATTTTCCAATCTATCTAAAATCCTTAATTTAGTAGGAATATCCAATACAATAAGTTTTCTTTTGATTCCTTTAGTAGCCATGATAGATGTACAGTGTAACAGTGTGTAACTCAAATGAATGAATGAATAAATGACCAAAATCACCCTCTATTTATAGTGAAAAACGATCTCTTGATTGCCATTAACTGCTTATGTTTTTAATCATCTGGGATTTTAACTGATTCAATGAAAAAGATCTATTGATTAATGTAAAAATCTGTGCATGTCTTTAATCACCAATTGATCCACTACTCCGGGCAATAAAGTGACGCCTTGTTAGGGTTCTAGAATTGCAATCTGCCAATCGAATAGGCCCTCTGAAGTGTTGATCAATAGAAGTGTGGTAAATGCCGCCATAATCCGTGTCCTTTCATTGTGTAAACAAGGAAAGATCAAAGGTGAGATAACCTTACGAGTTGTGCTGTGTTAATAGGGGTTTTGAATGCTGATTTATAAGAAATTTTATAAAATCCCTGAATATCGCCCACCGGATTCGTTGCGTAGTGTGTAAAATGTTGGGGGACATGCTTTGAAGTTGGATATGCAGGAGATTCGGTTACACGGAGGCCAGATAAGCGGGGTTCTTCTGTATGTTTATTTTTGTAGAGGTGATGAAGAAATTATACACGTGTTCAATAGTCAGGAGTCTGCAATGTAAATCAGTGTACAGAACGCAACTAACAACAGTTACTTCTCCACTTTAACCTGGCGCCAAAGTGGAACTCAGGACCTCAGAGTTGAGACTCAACTGTTTTACCCACTACACTACTCAGCCACCCTTAACAGGATTTTCCAGAATTAGATCCTGTTTCAGCCATTTAAATCTTAACTCACACACCTGAGTGACTTGTGGCCGTATTTTCTTGCTGCTGGCAGTGCACTGGCAGCCCAGAACTAGTAACTGGTCCCACTTCTCCATTGGCCAGGTCTTTCGAATGAATGGGTCGCACAACAATGAGTATTGCTCCTGTCTTACACTGTCACTTCTAGCAGATGTAATACTCGTACTGCCACAGTTGTCAATGTACTGCTTCTGTAGAACACAAGTTAATGTATACAGGAAAGCTACTAATTGTGTGTATGCATTTATATATTTGTGGAGAGATGTAATCACAGGATACTTTGATTATATCTTAGCAGATTCACTTACACCTCAAGAACTATGCATTTCACCCAGGCACACACAAAAGAATCAGAAATTCAGATTCATCATACACAATACCTCACTATCTGAAACCCTATTTGTTATGCTAACAGAAAGGCCCCTTATTGTGGACATATTCTGAAGGGTGGTGGTGGAAGGAGATATAGAAGGGAAAAGGCTTACAGAACGATGGTGAAGTCTGTCGCATTACACAAATCAAGTTCTGATTTAAATACCCCCATTACTCATTAAGTATTACAGCTAAATAGCTCAGATTTGCACATGATTTACATCAAAAGTAGGATAACTCAGTTTATGTTAATTTAGAAGTTATGAGTAAGATAAGATTAAAAATAGGAAAATTTTTATATAAAGAGATAATCAATTACTTTCCAAACAATCATTTTTCACCTGAATGATCTTTATATTGACTGGGATGAGGTAGAAATAGAGTTATGTTACATAGTTTCTGAAAATAAATGGTCTGAAAGGTATAAACTGGGTCCCTGTGGTAATTTTAGAAACTGTAATTTTATGACCTTCCAATAAAAACTACAGAGCTCAAATTTCCCACAAAGAAAGATCACATGTACAAGTTAAATCCACTAGAGTTTAAGTCTGGTGGGATTTGCCAATTCCAAGTTCTAAGACAAAATATGTGAACAAGTCCTCTGGGTAGATTGTTTGTGGGCCTCATATAGAGGTTAAATGTCTATTTAAAGCATTGATTTTTGGCACATGTAAAACAGAACATATATTCCCAGATTATATTTCAGCTCTATCAGTCACATAGTTTGATAGCTATGCACTGCTTAAAAGTGGCAAACAGCCAATAAATTGGATCTCTGTGGGCATTTTAGAGACCTTAAGGTAACTAAAAAATTAAAGCTACAGACTTCCAATTTTCCAAAGACAAAGATTACATGTAGAAGTTATACCTAATACATTTTGAGACTTGTCAGAATTACCATTTGCAAGGTACAGGGCTAAATTGTGACTACTGTTGAAAAAGGGTCATTTAGGTGAGTGTTTATGGTCCTCATACACTGGTTATATATCTATTTAAAGCCTTCAAGTTGATTTTTGGCACATGTAAAAAGAACATATTAATATATTCCCAGATGAGATTTCAGCTTTAGCAGTGACATATATTTACAGCTAAAAGCCTTAAAAGTGGCAAAAAGTTGAAAAATTGGGTCTCTGTGGGCATTTTAGAGACCATAATGTGACCTCAAATTTTCCACAGAAAAAGATTACATTTAGAAGTTATACCTAATAAAGTTTGAGATTTCACACACCATTTCCAAGTTAAAGGGCAAAATATGTGAAAAAAGTGGAAAAAATGTCTATGTAGGGTCTTTATGCCTCAAACACAGTTTCAACCTCACCACAAAGTCTTGATTTTTGGCCTATTTAAGAGGAATATATTAATATGTTCCCATGTAAAATTTGAGCCAGATGAGCCACACATTTTTGACCAAGTGGCCATAAAGTGGCCAAAGTTCAAATTTCTGAGTTTAAGGTGGCCATAACTTCTTTATTATTGGGAGTTTAAGGTCACCTTAAAATAGAGTTCCTCCCATGATGAATATACATGTGAGTGCTAGGTCTGAATTAAATCCATGAAAATAGCATCAGAGATGCCTGTACCCCATAGCCTAGGGAAATATTTTTAACACCATGAGATATAGAAGTACTGTATCAGTACAAAGTTCAGGATAGTTTCAGAGCACTGTCAGTTATATAAAGGTCCAAACAATGTTTAAATAGAGAAAATAATGTCTAAGAGAAAGATAATGCATGTACTCTTTATCTACATCTGGCATGGCCAAATTATGGTTTAGATGTTTTGAATATTACCATGCATACAGAAGTGGTAATACATTCAATGAATGCTTATGTGTGGTGTTGGAGCAAAATTTGTGGCTTACTTGATGAAATTCCATCTGTTACAATGGGAAGTTGTAAAAGTAAAATTCTTTAACAGTGCTTAATCTGCACCAAAAGACAGACCCAAAGGTGCAACAAGATTTTAAAGGTCAAGGTCACTACGACAAGGTCAAAGGTCAAATCAAGGTCACACCATGATGCTGCACACCTACAACCCCTAACCAATGTCCCTACCAAGCATCAACTTCCTACACCTTACGGTTTCCGAGGTATAGCCCGGACAAGATTTTATAGGTCAAGGTCACAACAGCAAGGTCAAAGGTCAAATCAAGGTCAGACCATGACGTTGCACATCTACACCCCCTAACCAATGTTTCTACCAAGTATCAACTTCCTACGCCTTACGGTTACTGAGATATAGCCCGGACAAGATTTTATAGGTCAAGATCACTACAGCAAGGTCAAAGGTCAAATCAAGGTCACATCATGATGTTGCAAACCTACACCCCCTAACCAATGTCCCTACCAAATATCAACTTCCTACACCTTACGGTTTCCGAGGTATAGCCCGGACAAGATTTTATAGGTCAAGGTCACAACAGCAAGGTCAAATCAAGGTCAGACCATGACGTTGCACATCTACACCCCCTAACCAATGTTTCTACCAAGTATCAACTTCCTACGCCTTACGGTTACTGAGATATAGCCCGGACAAGATTTTATAGGTCAAGATCACTACAGCAAGGTCAAAGGTCAAATCAAGGTTACACCATGTCGTTGCACACCTACACCCCATAACCAATGTCCTTACCAAGTATCAACTACCTACACTTTACAGTTTCCGAGATATAGCCCAGACAAGATTTTCAAACTCAAGGTCACTGCGGCAAGGTCAAATCAAGGTCACACCATGACGTTGCACACCTACACCCCCTAACGAATGTCCCTACCAAGTATCAACTTCCTACACCTTACAGTTCCTGAGATACAGGCCGGACAAACTTTTCCCTCCGCCCGCCCGCCTACCTGCCCATCCGGACACCATGGGTGAAAACAATACCCCGACAGCCCTTAAGGGCTATGGGGTAAAAACATTTTTGAGTTATTGCGCACATCCAATCAAAATGTAAGGCTGCAGCATGACAGAGGTGAAACCAGTATATCCCCAACTTTCATATGGGGATATAATTATACTAAAAGGGGTTTAACTTACCAAATATCTGCTACCTTCTCTCTTTTCATCAACTGGCTTTTCTCCAGTACAACACTCAAACATCACCTACAAGTGGAAAAAACACATTCTTTTATTATTCATACACAAGATTTCGGAAATCCCAGAACTAAATGGAGAAAAATCATAATGAAAGTGGGGATACCTGATCCTGAAGCACTGTGGCTAACAGATTAACATGTAAATTGAATGCCATGAACGATTTAAAGCTAGGTTAGTAAGCTAAAAGATTAAAGAATCCAACATGCCAAGATGCCAATCCAAAATTAATTTTTTTCACAAAAAGAGCAACGGTAAAGGTTGAAAAAACCTTTAGATTACCCTATCTCTCTGATTCCAGACATCACTAATTTTCATTAAAAATTTCACATGATCTAAGATGGCAGACAAAACTTAAACTTTTGCATACTGAATCCCAGAAGTATCAAAAGCGAATGTGGATGCTCACTCAAAAAAACCATAAAAACACACTGCCCTGATAAACCCTGATACTTACAACCCCAAAACTGTACATATCTGCCTCCATGGAGATTTCATTCTCTGGAGCCATGTATGCTTCAGAGAGGGTCCTTTGCTCTGGTGTTAATAGATGGTTTATTTGGGAACCAGTAGGTGTCTCGGTGCTTTCTTCTATTGCTTTGGCCAGACCAAAATCAGTCAAGCGGGCATTAAACTTGCCATCAACAAGGATGTTAGAACTGGATAAAAATGGAGGAATTATGGTAAGTATATGTGTACAGCAAAAAAATATGACACAGTAACTTGGTCCTTGGAAATCCACTTTATTTTGATTTGAATTTTATTATCCACCGTGCACCATATTTGACCCGTATAGGGGGATATATACGGAATGGGATACATTTTTTTTTGTAACTTACAAATATGTATAATATATCATCAAAAAGGTATTCTTATAGCACTTCTGCTCATGTCTGTTGCATAAAAATCCATGCAGACATGACTGAGATATTGCAAGTTAAAGATTGAAGTTTTTATATTCACTGTTGCTACTGCTTTTGATGGCCTTTTTCAGGTTCTCTCATTAAATATCCGTATTATTTAAACCATATATCGTACAAAATGGTGGATAATAAAAGTAAAACATCCCTCATTAGACACATACAGAATAAAATATATCACTCTTGAAGATTAACAATTCAATAATCGTGCTACGGACTCGTATAATAATGTTATCTTCATTCTTCATTTTTTCTATATATGTCATTTGGGAAGTTTTTCTATTACAGGACATTCCTATCTAATTTATCATTTTTATTGCATGTTTAGGCTATCTAACTAAACTCAGTCACAGAAGCTCTGTTATCAGAATGTACTGAGAGTCCCATTACATTTATATAATGTAAGGTTCACAGAACATAGGAGGTATTTTATTATAAAACAATAGAATAAGAGTGTTGATCACACATTTATATGAGAAAACTTTTGGTAATAAAGGTTTTTATTATACCTCCTCATAGCTCCGTGTATGACAGGACTGGGTGTTGCATTATGCAGGAAACTCAGGCCCTCTGCTGCACCACAAAGAATATGTAGCCGCTCACCTGGACCCACAATCTGGTGCTACACAGAAACACATACCAGCACAGTTGTTATCATATATCTCGGGTGGTATTTCCTGTGTGGTAAAAACTGTCATGTCATATTTCAAAAGGCGACTTAAAACTTAAAACATCTATTCCTCCCTACGTTTTCTTACTGCTGAACACCGAGAGTCCCCTGGTGATGACCTTATTATTTCTTATGATTTATGCATTATGATTTGGATGGTCTGCCTTAGAATCCACGAGTTAGGAGATTAAGCACTTGGATACCTGATGTCCAATACTCCAAAAGTGGTATGTACCAGGAAACACTCTATAAGGGTAGTCTTTAAAATACTGGGCAAATGTCAAATACAGTTAAACAAACAACATACAACATTTTGTGTGAATACAGGAACTTTAGTCATAAAATCATACATGTGTGAGAACAACCACACATACGAAGACAGAACATTTGACATTGTCCTTAAAAAATTATGCTATTTGAATGGTATCCTATAAAGTTTAATAATTTCTTTTGGCTGGAAATTTAAAGAATTATGCAATTTTATCAGAAATTCATACAGAACATCAAGGCTTTTATCTTTGTACCAAAAACAGGGCTTATCTACTTAGTTTTAATATAGTTTACCTTTCTGGCCAGTAGGACTTGTAGAGTGGCTTGCTCCAACAAATCAAAGACAATGTAGAAATTATTCCCATCTTCACTGTATCCAAGTATGGGAACCAGGTTAACATGACGTACACTGAACATAAAACAAAGGCAATGTCACAAATACACAGTAATGTACATATTTTGTATAAGGGAGATAAAAATGTTTGAATATTTGAAATTACTTTTTAAAATGCACTTTAATGGTTAACTGCAACTTTTACAACTTGTAACTTGGAAATCAAATATGGCTTTTAGAAAAAATAAAAGATTAAAACAAAATCACTGCCAAGGCAGTTAACTCCCCTGTGGTATATCTATGGAATAAATGCATGAATTATACATGAAATCCATCATATAGTTTTGGGACATGAGCCACTAGTGTGGTAACCTGAAGTCCCTGTAATAAACTTATCTTTGTGAGTCTTTGTGAGGTTACCATCAACTGGACATTTTTCTGAGGCCTATGATCACCCACATATAGACTATAAATGTTATCCATTATGAAATTCGTGCAATGTTAACCATTAGAGCAGTATCATTAAACTTGCTATGATTAAGTAGTCTTTAGGACTTTAGGTTAAATATTAAGTGAACATCTTCCAGGAGCCTTAGTTCACCCATGTATCAAATACAAATAAAAGTCATCATAGACCTTTTTTCTAATATCAACCATTTAAAGTGGTAACCTTAAAGTTGCTACAATTTTCTTAATCTTATCTTAAAGATATCTTTCTGGGCCATATATATTTCTATTTGTCACAGTGTAAATGTATCAATTATAATACCCAACTAGAGATTGCGTCTCGACGCAGTGTATCCCCGGACGGGACATAGTTAAGGCGTGAATATGTCGGTCTTGAGCCTGTTTCCTGGAGCACCAGGTCAGGATTCTCCATAGTACCAGATTACTCCCAAAAGCTAATCACTAGTTCTTTCACTTATATCTGTCTTTAAAAATTACATTTCATGGATCCAGAAGATCCATATAGTGATCCGGATCACTTCCAAAATTCAATCATTTCATCCTTTTACCTTTTCAGACATATTCTAAAAATTTCATCAAAATCCGTCCATGATTTATCTTGTACACAAATACATCTGGCAGCCTGGATCCAGATGATCCAGATCACTCCCAAAATCTAATCACTTGTTCCTTGTCCCATTTAGAACATTTCCTGAAAATTTCACCAAAATCCACCCATGACTTTTTGAGCTATTTGTCTTTAAAAATTATATTTCATGGATCCAGAAGATCCAGATAGTGGTCCATATCACTCGCAAAATTGAACCATTTTTTCCTTTTACCACTTCTTCCTTTTACCATTTCTAACATATCCTAAAAATATCATCAAAATTCATCCTAAAATTATGTTGCAGCCTGGATCCAGATGATCCATAAGCTTTTCAGCTACATTGTACACAAACACATCTGGCAGCCTGGATCCGGATGATCCAGACAGTGATCCAGATCACTCACAAAATCTAATCACTTGTTCCTCGTCCCATTAAGGACATTTCCTGAAAATTTCATCAAAATGCACCCATAAGTTTTTGAGTTATCTGTCTTTAAAAATTAAATTTCATGGATCCAGAAGATCCAGACAGTGATCCGGATCACTCCCAAAATGTAATCATATCTTCCTTTTACCATTTTGGACATATCCTGAAAATTTTATCAAAATCCATCTGTCAGTTTTTTGTCATCCATCTTGTTCACAAACAAACAAACAAATAGAGGGCCAAAAATGACCCTCGGTCAGGTACTTTGGCGGTCAGTGGATGACCTTAAATGAAGATCTGTAACCGGTAAGCCTGGATGCTGGTACTCCATCATGTACTCAACCTCCAAAGCCATTTTCAATAGTTTCCATGCAATGTAGTCAGCATTAAGTGTGAAAATATCTTCAAATTTGCCAAAAATGACCCTTGGTCAGGTACTTTGGCGGTCAGTGGATGACCTTAAATGAAGATCTGTAACCAGTAAGCCTGAATGGTAGAAGTCCATCATGTACTCAACCTCCAAAGCCATTTTCAATAGTTTCCTTCCAATATAGTCAGCATTAAGTGTGAAAATATCTCCAAAAAGGCCAAAAATGACCCTCGGTCAGGTACTTTGTCGGTCAGTGGATGACCTTCAATGAAGAGCTTCAAGGTCAAATTTCTGGATGCTTACAGAGGACATATATATGTATTATATATACCAGCCATAGGATGATCTGACTTTCTGTATAGGAGAACTGTCTGGATTTTCCCTTTTAACTCTGACAGCGCTTACAATAATATCAGTGATAAATTATGATTTATAATATCTTATCTGTGATACTTAATTTAACTTACTTGAGAAGACAGTTCACCTCAGAAGACAACATCTTCATGTCTAATTTTGCACTTCTATGGGATTTCTAAGAATAGGAAAATATAAAATAGTTACAAGCTACAAGATTAACCACACTATAAATGGGCAAGGTTTCTAAATTTATTATCCAGAATGCACTGTATTTGACTCAAACATTTGGAAATAAAGTTTGCGTGATAATTTTACTTTTTCCCCGGTGCTTCGTACCATCAATATATTTTCCTGACTTAGTGTAACCAGGAGTCAATTTTTAAAAACATTTCTGGGGCTATGTAAACAAAATCTTTTTACATAAAATTAATATATGCAATTGAGGACAATCTGAATCTAAATAGTTCCAAGAATTTCAGATAACACAGGCTCCAGTACAATTTAGCAGGACTGAAGTAATTTAACTATTACTCACATGTTCAATTCGTCTGACAGCCACTGTAGTTTTATTGAGAAATCCTCTGTATACAGTGCCAAAGGAGCCCTGCCCAACTTTTTGTTCTTCAGCAAACCCATAGGTGGCCTTTTTGATGTCATCAGGGTGACACTCATGACTGAAAGCTACTGGTTTATCTGAAGATTTTACTGAAAACACAAGTCCACAGACATGAATAACCAGGAAATTACCTTAGAAAAACACAAAATAAAGCTATGAACACAGTTAAATGTAGCAGTATGTAGGCTGACCAGCAAATATTCAGCATATTTTTCACATTCCATATCTAATGTATTTGTTTCATTTTATTTATGAAACAATATCAATTTTTCTGCTTATGGTTCTAAGTTTTACTTCTTAGCCTTCAGCCCATCAGTGGTTGCTCTAAAGGCACATTGACAGAAAAAGTGACAACAAAAGGTATATGCATGAGTTTAAATATCCTAGACATCAGTACTGGTAGAGGTATTAATATCTGAAACTAGAATTATGCCGTTCTCTTCACTGCAATCCGGCGGTGTGTCCCCGAACATAGCAAACCTGTAGAAGCAATCATAAAAGAGAATGAGATTCCTAGCCCATGATTTCTTATAGGTTGGTTTCACATTGCAAACCTTTAGGAACAATAATAAGCAAGTTACAAGTGCTTTTAACTTTGGCTATCCTCATTTGACCTTGAAGGAGGGGCCCAAACTCAAATCTAACCACATCAGAAGATTCCTAGCCCATGATTTCCTATAGGTTGGTTTCACATCCCAAAACTCTTGGACCAATAGTAAGCGAGTTATAATCACTTTTAAATTTGGCTATCCTCGCTTGACCTTGAAGGGAGGGGCCCCAAGGTCAAATCTGACCACATCAGAAGATTCCTAGCCCATGATTCCCTATAGATTGGAAACCTCTAGGACCAATAAATAGCGAGACATCAATCTGACAGAAACTGTGCCCTATAGCCTGAACACAAGCAATAGTCAAAATTTTTGACGTTTTTGACTCCCCAGAGCATAATTTTGACTCCTGGCCTACCAAAATAATATGGTGGCCAGATCTTTGCAATAGCAAGCCACTTGCGAAGTTTAAAAGAAATCCCAAAAGAAATGTGCTTTGTTGGTTGAACACAAAAAATCCCTGCGGACACGGACGATGACCGTGCATGATCCATAGTATCCCACTCACTAAAACTTGTGGAGAATTGCAGTAAACAAACTTGTCATGCATGGTTGACAGTCTATTCAATACACAAAAATACAAAGTTTGAAGTTGAGTAGAGTGCAAACTGTTAGAGTGCAGATATGTGGGAAGATATTCTATACAATACCTTACTGAAGACCTTTCCTGGAGTTACAAATTGCTTGCCGGGATAAACTGGCACTTGTCTTAAGTTGGCACAAGTATGTAAACATTAATTTCAACATTAGCCAATCAGGATCATTGATACAAACATCTTGCTTTCTAAGCTGTATGCTGACAGGTCAATTGCAAAATTTGGGGTGTAATATACATTTTTTACTTGAACTTCTGTCACTGAATGATTCTACAATAGAAATCTACTGTAATTTACACTTTCTAAGCAAATGTTAATTTTGTGAATTTTGTTTGCAAGCGTAATCAAAGGACTACGCTTAACATGGTGAACTCAATTCTCTCAGCCTTCATGTGGTTGGCTTCTGACCATACAGTTCAAGTACAAAGTTGAGAGGTCAACGAGCATTCATTATCTCTCATTCTTAAGATTCTTCAGTCGCATGCGAGTATTAAGTAAATATCCTGACCTATACATGGTAATTGCCACACGATTCATCTAGTTATTAAAGCTGTAATACTGCTGTGAACTATGTGAGAATAATAGAGAGGGTGAACACAAGGGTTAGTAGAAGATTTGACTGCAATACCTCCACAGTCAGATGGGCTTGTCTACTCTTGTAGATAACACCAATCTGTGCAAACATTCGAAAACCTTTTTGATCTGAAATGAAAAACTTAATTTCCCCTTTAAAGAATGAGGAATTGACTGGGTATATAAACTGTGGACCTTTGTCTTACTGCACAATAAACACAATTGCAAATACTCTGAAAGGTGAACAAAGTGCATTCCCAGACAGTCATTAGAGCTCAGATATGTACAGAAAAAGACTGATACTCACAATTTAGTACAAGGCTCTTTTCTTCCAAAGATTTTGGGCTCATTCTTGCTCCTTGCACAGTCTGACAAAACGTCTGTTGCTTCATCGGTGCAAACTCATTCTGAGACTCAGAAGACATGTCTTGTCCATTTTCGTGAGCATAACTCAAAACCTTTTTAGGAACAACAGGTGTGTGATTTTCATGGGGAGGTGTGGGAATGAACGGAAGATTGTGTCGGTTTTGCGAGCATAATTTATTCATTCCACTCAAATCTGGTACTTTTTGCACTGTAGTAATACTGCCATGTATCTGTGTACTCTTCAACCCCGAATCCACAGCTGCAGGGCATAGATGGTTTACCTGTAGAGTACATGTAGTTCCACATAAAGGAGTATTTTACATATAATTTACAACAGTCTGAATTAACCCAATGCCACTTTACAACTGTATATAACATGAGCCACTTGATGTTTGATTAAATCTACTTCAATTTCCTATGACTTTATGTATTTTCTCAAGCAGTCTGACCCAGTTTTTAAGAAAATAATCATATTTTCTTTGGTTTTCATTTGGTTTTTTGTTAATTCCAATTAAATATGGCATTAAAAAGTTTACGTACTTTATATACATATGGAGCCACAGTGGTGCAGTGGTAACACACTTGACTCCCACCTCTGAGGTTTGCAGATCAAACCCCAGACCCCATGTGGGGACGTTCGCACTTGCTTATGGATGCTTGGCAGTTTACAGTACAGAACTTTGACCAACTGTATGTACTGGTTTCCTCTGCCCATAAAACTACCCATCGTGACATGATCTATACAGTGTTGAAAGTGACATTTAACCCAAATAAATAGAGTACCTAGTCAAATAAACAATAATGTATTGAAAATTAACAAAATATATGATGAGTGGATTATATCTGTTACTGCGTCTAAAGATCCTAAGGGAATCCACCACCTTAAGAACACGGTAAGGGGACACTGGTCACACCAAACAGTCCCTCTAGATGAGCTACTCTAACCGTATCTTTTGAAAAACCAATAGCATTGAGGTGATTGAGTGTAAATCATTTTAATCCCTACAACAAGGGCCGTGATCAAACATACAATAATCAACTGTATTTAAGTTAAAATAATCAAAATAAATGATGCAGGTCTATATCGGAGAATAGGAGCCTAAAGAAAATTAACCTTTCATTGTTGATTATATTTACAAACACAGCCATAATAATAAAACATTCCCTGTAAATACATTTCTATCTTCTCTTAAAAATATATGCAATTACACACCTTTGTAGTAGGAAAAACAGGAACTGGTAACTCAGCAACTGTAAATAAATAAGAAACTAGAAAAATGTTTTTGCTAATAAAAACAAAGCGTCCCAAAAGGTCAGATGCTTTGTAGTATAAAGTAGAAAAAGCTTTTTGAAAAGAAAAACATGCAGCGCTGAGAAAAGAAGTGAATATTAAGTAGAGAGTGTGGAAGTTTATGCATTCACATGAAAGAAAAATGCAAGCTTTATTTTGTTTTCTATGGTCATAAATTGTGTAAAATTAATTTAATAAATGCTATAGTTTGTAAGAAGAGTAGTTTTAAAGTAGATATAAGGCAAAACAAGAAAATCTGCTATTTTATGACCCCAGTTTGACCCATAAGAAGGGGTCAGTGGTAGACCTGACTGGCTATATTGACTCTCCATATATGGGGTAGCATGACCACAAAACTGAGTTGAAAGCCCTAGAAGCAATAATGAGAGGGATAAAAGACCTTTTTCATATGATAAACTCAACTTTGAAGCAACTTTACTGAGCAGAAGATGTAAAATTGGCTAAAATCACTGTATGTTTTACAGTTAAATAAATGACATTTTCCATTTCCACAAAAATTCAAGACCCCTGTCAGAATATTGAAAATTCAAATTTATTTCCAGAAGAGTCCTTATTACTAGGGGTGCAAGGAATCATAAAATTGTGAACTGAATCAATTTGCAAATCAAGTTTTGCAAACCAGATCAATTCATGAATCGACTTGGTTTAAAAAAACTTTTTTAATCTTGATGCTAAATATTATGTCAGTATGAAACTCAAAGTCTTACTTATATATCAGGCATTTAAAGGAAAATTTGCTAAGGGGGAAGTTGCAACTTAATAAAAGCCTTTACATGAAACAGCTCGTCACTGTTAAATGCCATATATCTATGTTTTAGAAAAAGGCATAGTAAATTTGAGCCTTTAGAAAGGCAAGAAGTTTTTGACACAATGCTCTGAACACATCTATCAAAATGAGTAAATAAATGGTTAATGTTCCCATAAGCCTATTTACATCTTATGAATTATGCTCATTTCTATTTACATATAATTGCCAGTCTTTCATGAGTCCCCAGAGAATTAGTCCACTGGGTATATGCTGATAAGGGATAAAATCAATAGTTAATGTGCGTGTCTCCCCCAACACCCCCCTCCCCCTGTTTTAGTCTATGCATGAAGAAATGCTCATATAAGGAGTAAGATGTTATCTTTATCTATGCTCTGTTGAAAAAGTCAGTGATATGTAGATGTTATGTATAAATAAGGGACATAGCAAAGAATATGTTTGCATTGCTGAGTTATTAGTTTACTGCAGAAGAATGGAAGCAAGAAGAAGTGATAATGAGCTGAAAATGGGAATTTATAAATGTGTTATTATCAAACTGCTGCACTGAAATAAGTTTGTAAATATTTAGACCCAGTTTTTTACAATAAAACAAGCATAATTTGATGTATATCATAATTTTAGATGATGACAACAAAACAGGAATGTATTTTGCCTGCTTTAATAGTATGTATAAGTCTTGAGTGCAGTGCATTTAAAAAAGTTACATCGTTTGCACTAAGAAATGAAAATAACATTAAGATAATGACATCATTAATATTGAAATATTAAAGTAGAAATTGCAATCTATGACCCCACTGTGACCAGCTCTTAAGACTCTCCACATATGGTTTCCCACTACCTCTTAAAAATTGTAAAGCTGTAAAAGCAATAATAAACAAGATATGAGGCAAAAATAGAACAAGAGGGTCAAAGATGCTCCAAAAGGCCAGTTGTGCAGGCAGCAATAAGGTTAGCGACTGTTGTAATTACATTTAGAAACAAGGAAAGAAATGTTAGGTCACCCAGTTAAGGTGAATGTGTTAGACGTGCTAAGAAACGTAAAACTTGTAATCTAGGTTACATAATTGTATCTATGCTACAAACGGACAAACGAAAGGATGAAATTACACCAATTTCGAAGCAACTTAGCTATGATGGTGATGTATCTCCTTGTGAAGTTTGAATTCGATTGGACAAAGCGTTTTCGAGTTAGAGTCCGGAAACAGAAATGTTGACAAACAAACAAATGGACAAAAAACAGACAAACGAATGGACAGAATTACACCAATTTCGAAAGGAACCTAGCTATGATGGTGATCTATCTCCTTGTCAAGTTTGAATTTGACTGGACACACCGTTTTCGAGTTAGAGTCCGGAAACAGAAATTTTGATGGACAGACAAACAGACAAAAAAACGGACAAACAAACACATGGAATTACACCAATTTCGAAAGGAACCTAGCTATGATGGTGACCTGTCTCCCTGTCAAGTTTGAATTCGATTGGACAAACCGTTTTTGAGTTCGAGTCCGGAAATGGAAATTTTGACGGACAAACGGATGGCATTACACCAATTTCAAAAGGAACCTAGCTGTGATGGTGATCTGTCTCCCTGTCAAGCTTGAATTCGATTGGACACACCGTTTTTGAGTTAGAGTCCAGAAACGAAAATGTGGACGGACAGATGGATGGACAAAAAACGGACAACGGACCAAAAATGGACAAACGAACAGATGGAATTACACCAATTTCGACAGGAACCTAGCTATGATGGTTATCTATGTCCCTGTCAAGTTTGAATTCGATTGGACAAAGCGTTTTCGAGTTAGAGTCCGGAAACGAAAATGTTGATGAACAAACTAATGGACAGAATTACACCAATTTCGAAAAGAACCTAGCTATGATGGTGATCTATCTCTATGTCAAGTTTGAATTCGATTGGACAAACCGTTTTCGAGTTAGAGTCCAGAAACAAAAATTTTGATGGACAAACAGACAAAAAAACGGACAAACAAAAAGTTGGAATTACACCAATTTCGAAAGGAACCTAGCTAACAAACCGTTATCGAGTTAGAGTCCGGAAATGGAAATTTTGATGGACACACAAACAGACAAAAAAACGGACAAACAAACAGACGGAATTACACCAATTTTGAAAGGTACCTAGCTATGATGGTAATCTATCTCCCTGTCAAGTTTGAATTCGATTGGACAAACCGTTTTTGAGTTAGAGTCCGGAAACAAAAAATGTGGACGGACAGACTGACGCCGGACACATCAATCTAATAGGCGGGTTGGTTACACACAACCCGACTAAAAATTGATATTTTATTATCCCAGTTTGACTCATAACAGGGGCTCAGAGGGCTAATTTTACCAGCTACCTAGACTCTCCACGAATTCCAACTACCTGTTAATACATTCTAAAGCTGTAAAAGCAAAAATCCAAAGGACATATCAGGCAAAAACACAAAATCGGCTATTTTATGACCCCAGCTTAGACCCATAGGGAAGGTCAGGGGGTAAATGACCGGCTATCTAGACTCTTCACATAAGGTTTCCCAATACCCCTTAATATATTCTAAAGCTCTAAAAGCAAGAATAAAGTAGATATAAGGCAAAAACACAAAATCGGCTATTTTATGACCCCTGTTTGACCCATAAAGGAGGGTCAGGGGGTAAATCTGACCAGCTATATAGACTCTTCACATATGATTTCCCAATACCTTTTAATATATTTTAAAGCTCTAAAAGCAAGAATAAAGGAGATCTAAGGCAAAAACACAAAATCGGCTACTTTATGACGCCAGTTTAACCCATGGGGGGCGGGGGTAAATCTGAACGGCTATCTAGACTCTTCACATATGGTTTCCAAATACCTCTTAATACATTCTAAAGCTCTAAAACCAATAATAAAGAGATACAAGGCAAAATGTCAAAATTGGCTATTTTATGACCCCAGTTTGACCCCTACAGGGACGGTGGGGGGGGGGGGGGGGGGGGGGGGGGGGGGGGGAATTTGACTTGCTTTCTAGACTCTCCACATATGGTTTCCTATTACCTCCCAATACATTTTTGGCTCTCAATGCAATACTTAAGAAGATAATGGGGGGGGGGGGGGGGGTTCACATGAATTTTAAGATTTTTAGTTGGTAGGTGTGACAAAATCACTCATAAATCACTCATTTTTCATCGGATTGCTCCCAAAATCTAGTCAGCTTGTGTTTTTGATAGTATGAACATGTATGTATCATCACAAGCATCTGCGGTCAGTAGATTTTGCTGAGCGGCCATGACGGGCGGGTGTACCCAAACAAGAGGAGAGTGCCCATGAACGGGCACTGTGTCAGCTGACTGAGTGTTTTTGATTTGTGAAGGTGATAATGAGAGGAAAGCATAATTATCAGGGAAAGTGCTGTACAGAAATACAGTAAATGGTAATTGAACAGCATGTTCGAAGGAAATTCCGAAGCTGACAGAAGGAAAGGACAAAAAAGTTGTGCCCTGCAAATGGTATTATGAAGGAAAGTAACAAGGTAATTGTCTAAATGTAAAAAGTAGGCTAAAACATATTTAAAGAAATACTGCAAATGTAATATCCTCGCTCGACCTTGAAGAAGGGGTCCAAGGTCAAATCCAACCACACAAAAACATTCCCAGCCCATGATTAACTATAGGTTGGTTTACCATCCCAAACCTCTAGGACCAATAATAAGCGAGTTATAAGCACTTTTAAGTTTGGCTGTCCTTATTTGACCTTGAGGGAGGGGTCCAACAATCAAATCTGACCACACCAAAAAATTCAGAGCCCATGATTTCCTATAGGATGGTTTACCATCCCAAACCTCTAGGACCAATAATAAGCGAGTTATAGGCACTTTTAAGTTTCGCTATCCCTGTTTCACCTTGAAGGAGGGGTCCAAGGTCAAATCCGACAACACGAAAAGATTCCCAGCTCATGATTTCCTGTAGGTTGGTTACCATCCCAAACCTGTAGGACCAATAATAAGCGAGTTATAAGCAACTTTAAGTTTGGCCATCTTCGTTTGACCTTGAAGGAGGGGTCCAAGGTCAAATCACCAATAGATTCCCAGCCAATGATTTCCTATAGGTTGGTTTACCATCCCAAACTTCTAGGGCCAATAATAAGCGAGTTATAAGCACTTTTAAGTTTGGCTATCCTCATTTGACCTTGAAGGAGGGGTCCAAGGTCAAATCGGACCACATCAACAGATTCCCAGCCCATGATTTCCTATATGTCTGTTTACCATCGCAAACCTCTAGGACCAATAATAAGCGAGTTATAAGCACTTTCAAGTTTGGCTATCCTTGTTTGACCTTGAAGGAGCGGTCAAAGGTCAAATCTGACCACACCAAAAGATTCTCAGCCCATGATTTCCTACAGGTTGGTTTACCATCCCAAACCTCTAGGACCAATAATAAGGGAGATATAAGCACTTTTCATGACTGACAAAGAAACACCTGTGGTGGCCATCTTGTTTTTCAAAATGAGGCCAAAAATATTCCCAGTCAAGATTTTATAATGAGGAACATATCCTGCAAATTTGAGATCTCCACTCTAGGGGGCCAACAAAAGTCCTTGTTTAAAGTCGAATAACGTCCATGGCGGCCATCTTGTTTTTCAAAATTAGGCCAAAAATATTCCCAGGCAACATTTCATGGTTATTAATATATCCTGCAAACTTAAGAAGGCTAGCTATAATATTTTATTCGTCAGAGCAGTAATGGTGAAATCTCTTTACACACTGCGGCTATCCAGTGGATACAATGATTTACTCAACAGTGAGAACCTGAAAGTAGCTATTGCTCATCTATGCCATGACATAGAGGTCTGCAATTTCACTATGTTATAGCTGACCAAAAATTATGTGAATAACATACTTAAACAAAATACTCTAAATGTAATAGTTTTCAAGTTACAATTGATTTACTCAACAGTGATAACCTCAAAGTAGCTATTACTCAGCTATGCAATGAGCTACATGTCTGAATTTTTACTATGTTATAGCTGACCCAAAAGTAGATGAACAACATAGTTAAGCAAATTACTGTAAATGCAATAGTTTTCAAGTTACAACTGATTTACTCAATAGTGAGAACCTCAAAATAGCTATTGCTCAGCTATGCTATGAGCTATAGGTCTGTAATTTCACTATGTTATAGCTGACCCAAAAGTAGGTGAACAACATATTTTAGCAAAATACTCCAAATGCAATATTTTTCAAGTTACAGCTGATTTACTCAACAGTCAGCACCTGAAAATAGCTATTGCTCAGTTGTGCCATGAGCTACAGGTCTGTAATTTTACTATGTTATAGCTGACCCAAAAGTAGCTGAATAACATATTCACACAAATTTCTGTAAATGCAATAGTTTTCCAATTACAACTGATTTACTCAACAGTGAGAACTTCAAAGTAGCTATTACTCAGCTATGCAATGAGCCACAGGTCTGGAACTTCAGTATGTTATAGCTGACGCCAAAATAGGTGAATAACATATTGAAACAAAATACTCTAAATGCAATAGTTTGCAAGTTATAAGTGATTTACTCAACAGTGATATCCTAAAAGTAGCTATTACTCAGCTATGTCATGAGCTACAGGTCTGTAATTTTACTATGTTATAGCTGACCCAGCAATAGTTTTCCAATTACAACTGATTTACTCAACAGTGAGAACTTCAAAGTAGCTATTACTCAGCTATGCAAGGAGTCACAGGTCTGGAACTTCACTATGTTATAGCTGACCCCAAAATAGGTGAATAACATATTGAAACAAAATACTCTAAATGCAATAGTTTGCAAGTTATAAGTGATTTACTCAACAGTGATATCCTAAAAGTAGCTATTACTCAGCTATGCCATGAGCTACAGGTCTGTAATTTTACTATGTTATAGCTGACCCAAAAGTAGCTCAATAATATATTTATATGAAATTCTCTAAATGCAATAGTTTTCCAATTACAACTGATTTACTCAACAGTGAGAACTTCAAAGTAGCTATTACTCAGCTATGCAAGGAGTCACAGGTCTGGAACTTCACTATGTTATAGCTGACCCCAAAATAGGTGAATAACATATTGAAACAAATACTCTAAATGCAATAGTTTTCAAGTTATAAGTGATTTACTCAACAGTGATAACCTAAAAGTAGCTATTACTCAGCTATGCCATGAGCTACAGGTCTGAAATTTTACTATGTTATAGCTGACCCAAAAGTAGCTGAATAACATATTTATACAAAATTCTCTAAATGCAATAGTTTTTAAGTTATAAGTGATTTTACTCATGATGGAAGTTACTGAAAAGCCCAAAAGTAGCTATTACTCACTTAGCTATTGAGACACACACCCAAGTTACTCACCATGTTGTAGCTATGAAAAAGTAGCTGAATAATATAATTTAACAAAATGCTCTAAATGCTATACTTTTCAAGTTATAAGTGATTTAGTGCATGATTTCATGAATTTTAATGCATTAAAAATTATTAAAAAAATTTATTAAAAATAAACTAAGACAGATCCAGGTCTCATACTCACACAAGAGAATCTACCTCTGGCCTAGTACATATATGCAAGATATGAGAGAAATCCCTGCAATAGTCACTGAGAAAATTGTGATAAAGTGTTGAAATTTTCACACTTTTGGTGGGTACCCCCCTTGTAATGTCTCTAGCAAACAGACGAACAGACAGATTTGCACGCCTTGAACAATTTTTCATCCTCGATAGATAAGGTATCTTTTAAAAAAAAACAGCATGTCTCTAGGCCTTGTAGTTTTGGAGAAGTTGTTCACGCGGACGCCCACGCCGCAGAGTGACGACATAATGTCAGCTGACTGACAAGTCAGCTGATATAAACAAGAGGAGAGTGCCCGTGAACGGGCACTGTGTCAGCTGACTGAATGTTTTTGATTTGTGATGGTGATAATGAGAGGAAAGCATAATTATCAGGGAAAGGGCTGTACAGAAATACAGTAAATGGTAACTGAACAGCATGTTCGAAAGATATTCCGAAGCTGACAGAAAAAAAGGACAAAAAAGTTGTGCCCTGCAAATGGTATTATGAAATAAAGTAACAAGGTAATTGTTTAAGAGTAAAAAGTAGGTTAAAAATATTTAAAGAAATACTATAAATGCAATATCCTCGTTCGACCATGAAGAAGGGGTCCAAAGGTCAAATCTGACCATACCAAAAGATTCCCAGCGAAAGAATTTAGGATGGTTTACCATCCCAAACCTCTCGGACCAATAATAAGTGAGTCATAGGCACTTTTTAAGTTTGGCTATCCTTGTTTGACCTTGACGGAGGGGTCCAAGGTCAAATCCGACCACACAAAAAAATTCCCAGCCCATGATTTCCTGTAGCTTGTTTACTATCCCAAACCTGTAGGACCAATAATAAGCGAGTTCTAAGCAATTGTAAGTTTGGCTATCCTCAATTGACCTTGAAGGAGGGGTCCCAGGTCAAATCTGACCACACCAAAAGAATCCCAGCCCATGATTTCCTATATGTTGGTTTACCATCCCAAACCTCCAAGACCAATAATACGCGAGTTATAAGCACTTTAAGTTTGGCTATCTTCGTTTGACCTGGAAGGAGGGGTCTAAGGTGAAATCTGACCACACCAAAAGATTCCCAGCCCATGATTTTCTATAGGTTGGTTTTCCATTCCAAACCTCTAGGACCAATAATAAGCGAGTTATAAGCACTTTTAAGTTTGGCTATCCTCATTTGACCTTGAAGGAGGGGTCCAAGGTGAAATCCGACCACACCAAAAAATTCCCAGCTCATGATTTTCTATAGGTTGGTTTTCATTCCAAACCTCTAGGACCAATAATAAGCGAGTTATAAGCACTTTTATGTTTGGCTATCCTCATTTGACCTTGAAGGAGGGTTCCAAGGTCAAATCGGACCATATTAACAGATTCCCAGCCCATGATTTCCTACAGGTTGGATACAATGATTTACTCAACAGTGAGAACCTGAAAGAAGCTATTGCTCAGCTATGCCATGACATAGAGGTCTGCAATTTCACTATGTTATAGCTGACCAAAACGTCTGTGAATAACATATTTAACAAAATACTCTAAATGTAATAGTTTTCAAGTTACTACTGATTTACTCAAGGAGTGAGAACCTCAAAGTAACTATTACTCAGCTATGCAATGAGCTACATGTCTGAATTTTTGCTCTGTTATAGCTGACCTAAAAGTAGGTGAACAACATATTTAAGCAAAATACTGTAAATGCAATAGTTTTCAAGTTACAACTGATTTACTCAATAGTGAGAACCTGAAAATAGCTATTGCTCCGCTATGCCATGAGCTATAGGTCTGTAATTTCACTATGTTATAGCTAACCCAAAAGTAGGTGAACAATATATTTTAACAAAATACTCCAAATGCAATATTTTTCAAGTTATAGCCGATTTACTCAACAGTCAGTGCCTGAGAATAGCTATTGCTCAGTTGTGCCATGAGCTACAGGTCTGTAATTTCACTATGTTATAGCTGACCCAAAAGTAGCTAAATAACATATTTGCACAAATTTCTGTAAAGGCAATAGTTTTCCAATTACAACTGATTTACTCAACAGTGAGAACTTCAAAGTAGCTATTACTCAGCTATGCAATGAGCCACAGGTCTGGAACTTCACTATGTTATAGCTGACCCCAAAATAGGTGAATAACATATTGCAACAAAATACTCTAAATGCAATAGTTTCCAAGTTATAAGTGATTTACTCAACAGTGATAACCTAAAAGTAGCTATTACTCAGCTATGCCATGAGCTACAGGTCTGAAATTTTACTATGTTATAGCTGACCCAAAAGTAGCTGAACAACATATTTATACTAAATTCTCTAAATGCAATAGTTTTCAAATTATAAGTGATTTGCTCAACATTGAGAACTTCAAAGTAGCTATTACTCAGCTATGCAATGAGTCACAGGTCTGGAACTTCACTATGTTATAGCTGACCCCAAAATAGGTGAATAACATATTGAAACAAAATACTCTAAATGCAATAATTTCCAAGTTATAAGCGATTTACTCAACAGTGATAACCTCAAAGTAGCTATTACTCAGCTATGCCATGAGCTACAGGTCTGAAATTTTACTGTGTTATAGCTGACCCAAAAGTAGGTGAATAACATATTTAAGCAAAATACTGTACATGCAATAGCTTTCAAGTTACAACTGATTTACTCAATAGTGATGACCTAAAAGTAGCTATTACTCAGCTATGCCATGAGCTACAGGTCTGAAATTTTACTATGTTATAGCTGACCCAAAAGTAGCTGAATAACATATTTATACTAAATTCTCTAAATGCAATAGTTTTGCAATTACAACTGATTTACTCAATAGTGAGAACCTCAAAGTAGTTATTACTCAGCTATGCAATGAGCTACAGGTCTGAAATTTTACTATGTTATAGCTGACCCAAAAGTAGGTGAACAACATATTTAAGCAAAATACTGTAAATGCAATAGTTTTCAAGTTACAACTGATTTACTCAATAGTGATGACCTAAAAGTAGCTATTACTCAGCTATGCCATGAGCTACAGGTCTGAAATTTTACTATGTTATAGCTGACCCAAAAGTAGCTGAATAACATATTTATACGAAATTCTGTAAATGCAATAGTTTTCCAATTACAACTGATTTACTCAATAGTGAGAACTTCAAAGTAGCCATTACTCAGCTGTGCCATGACCTACAGATCTGAAATTTCACTATGTTATAGCTGGCCCAAAAGTAGCTGAATAACATATTTATACGAAATTCTCTAAATGCAATAGGTTTTAAGTTACAAGTGATTTACTCAATAGTGAGAACTTCAAAGTAGCTATTACTCAGCTATGCAATGAGCCACAGATCTGAAACTTCACTATGTTATAGCTGATCCCAAAATAGGTGAATAACATATTGAAACAAAATACTGTAAATGCAATAGTTTCCAAGTTATAAGCGATTTACTCAACAGTGATAACCTAAAAGTAGCTATTACTCAGCTATGCCATGAGCTACAGGTCTGAAATTTTACTATGTTATAGCTGACCCCAAAAGTAGCTGAATAACATATTTATACGAAATTCTCTAAATGCAATAGTTTTGAAGTTATAAGCGATTTACTCAACAGTGATAACCTAAAAGTAGCTATTACTCAGCTATGCCATGAGCTACAGGTCTAAAATTTTACTATGTTATAGCTGACCCAAAAGTAGCTGAATAACATATTTATACGAAATTCTCTAAATGCAATAGTTTTTAAGTTACAAGTGATTTTACTCATGATGGAAGTTACTGAAAAGCCCAAAAGTAGCTATTACTCACTTAGCTATTGAGACAGGCACCCAACTTACTCACCATATTGTAGCTATGAAAAAAGTAGCTGAATAACATATTTTAACAAAATGCTCTAAATGCAACACTTTTCAAGTTATAAATGATTTTGTGCATGATTTCATGAATTTTAATGCATTAAAAATTATTAAAAAAATTTATAAAAAAAAAGTAAGACAGATCCAGGTCTCATACTCACACAAGAGAATCTACCTGTGGCCTAGTACATATATGCAAGATATGAGAGAAATCCCTGCAATAGTCACTGAGAAAATTGTGATTAAGTGTTGAAATTTTCACACTTTTGGTGGGGGTACCCCCCTTGTAATGTCTCTAGCAAACAGACGAACAGACAGATTTGCATGCCTTGAACAATTTTTCATCCTCGATAGATAAGGTATCTTTTAAAAAAAACAGCACGTCTCTAGGCCTTGTAGTTTTGGAGAAGAAGTTGTTCACGCGGACGCGTACGCCCACGCCGCAGAGTGACGACATAATGTCAGCTGACTGACAAGTCAGCTGACATAAAAACTATTTTTTGATCAAGTGACCTTGATAAAGATCAAAGGTCGAATTTAAGCATGTGGAAAAATTTTCCCATGCCTAAGGTATATAACTGCCAACTATGGTTAATATGGTTAAAAAGCTTCCAGTAATAACGGAGATATTCAAGGAGGACCACAATGCGGCGGCGGCAGCGAGAAAACTGACGCAAAAACCAAACAAGCGCTCTTTTCAGGGACGCTTAATTAGTAATAAACTGTAACATAACTTCTGGTCATAAAACAGCATAATCATGGATATATTTCTCAAATTTGATTGATGCAATAAATTTATATTATAGTAACCTGGACTAGTCATCTGTCAGAAAAGACTGACAGTTATTCAGTCAGCTACCAAATTTTTTTTTTTTTTTTTTTTTTTGGGGGGGGGGGGGCTTTAAATATTTTCACAAACCTGTAGACCAGTGTTACACACATAGGCACTATGCCAAGGGGCTTCTTTAATTATATGAGACAAATACTGAAACCTTTTATGGTAATCCTATTAGATGAAACAAGCTTAACTGCAATTGTGACTCCGCAACCTTTTAACAAAAAAGCATTCTGCACAAATGCCCCCACCCCCCACCCCAATGAAAAGTACTAGCAGCTTTGAGATATGACAATGAGATGTTTTATGACAACACATCAAAAGTGCCAGAACCTGGAAAATGATTTTAATGAGTTACCACTCACTTAAGAGCAGCATTTTAGCTTTAAATAACAGATAATAATTCCTGACAAGACAGACTACTGACATATTATTAAGCAAAATTTTTGAAGAGAAATTTAAAACTGAGCTATTCAAGAAACATGAAGTTGAGAAGAAAGTTCTGATACCAAAGAGCAGTATGAGCAATTGTGTCTTTTGATGAACTTGAAGTCCAAGTATCTTGCAAATTTCATTGAAAGCATTTGGAATAAGAGAAAAAAGTTCTTTCTTGAAGCATCACTAGACAGTTAAATGTAAACATACACATTAAACTAGAAAAAGGTTTTTGCTAACAAAAACGAGCGGCCCGGATGGAGATGTAGGGTTAATAAAGCTGTAGTAGTTGCGGTAACAGACTGTAAGCAGAATGTAAGCTTTACTATGTTTTGTATCTGATAGAAAAACAGATCATTTAAAAATAGCATCAGAGATGCCCGTACCCCACAGCCTGGGGAAACAGTTTTCAACATCATGAGATATAGAAGTAGTGGAACAGTGTAAAGATCGGGATACTTTCAGAGCAGTGTCAGTTATATATATTAAGGTCAAAATGATGTTTAAGTAGAGAAAATAACATCTAAGAGAAGAAAAATGTATGTAAAGATAAAGTATTAAAACAAGACAATTCAATACCAAGATGACAGCATTAATCAGTAAACTAAAAATTATGATGCACACCTACAACCCCTAACCAATGCCACTACCAACTTCCTACACTTTACGGTTTCAGAGATATTGTCTGGACAAAATTTTAAAGGTCAAGCTCACTAAGGCAAGGTCAAAGGTCAAATCAAGGTCTCACCATAACGTTGCACACCTACCACCCCCAACCAATGTCCCTGCCAAGTGTCAACTTCCTACACCTTACGCTTTCCGAGATATAGCCCAAACAAGATTTTATAGGTAAAGGTCACTATGGCAAGGTCAAAGGTCAAATCAAGGTCACACCATGACGTTGCACACCTACACCCCCTAACCAATGTCCCTGCCAAGTATCAACTTCCTACACTTTACGGTTTCAGAGATATAGCCCAGACAGGATTTTAAAGGTCAGTACAGCAAGGTCAAAGGTCAAATCAAGGTCACACCATGACGTTGCACACCTACACCCCCTAACCACTGTCCCTGCCAAGTATCAACTTCCTAAACCTTACATTTTCCAAGATATAGCCCGGACAAGATTTTATAGGTCAAGGTCACTACAGCAAGGTCAAAGGTGAAATCAAAGTCACACCATGACGTTGCACACCTACACCCCCTATCCAATGTCCCTACCAAGTATCAACCGCCTACACTTTACAGTTTCCGAGATATAGCCCGGACAAGATTTTTCCCTCCGCCCGCCCATCCGGACACCATGGGTGAAAACAATACCCCGGCAGCCGTTAAGGGCTATGGGGTAAAAACTGCAGAAGTTGGAGTATTAGACTGTAAGCAGAATGTAAGCTTTACTGTGTTTTGTAAAGTAGTATATTTTACGAAAAGAATAGATCATTTTTACTATAAGTTACCAGAATTGTTTGTACAGCCACATGTCTTTCTCATACCACTCCACTAAGAAAAGCCCTTCATTGGCTAACCATAAGGCACCGTTGCATCTTCAAGACTGCCTTGCTGGTATACAAATACCTACATACCAACTGTCCAAAATATTTCAGCCCATTCCTCAAAGTTAGACAATGTGCCTATAATACTCGGTTGAGTCAATCTGATGGTATAATTCTACATGTTCCTCAATACCAACCATCTATTTACAAATCCACAAAGCAGTTTGGTCTAAGCTTTGCATATGATGCTCCCAAAATATGGAATGAACTCCCGGATGATGTACGATCTGCCACTTCTATTGCTTCCTTCAGAAAAAACTTAAGGCATACCTATTCTGCCAAGCTTATCCTCCTTAGTATTTTCCAACTCATATGGCGTTCTCCGTGATGTCGACCATTGCTATGGATAAGGACAATGATTTTTTGTGACTATGCTTATGATGTTGCGCCTTAGAGTCTGTCACTTTGGCAGAGATTAAGCGCTATAAAAGTTGAATTGGAATTGGAATTAGCTGTAAAATGTACCTGCTGGAAGAAAAATGCTTTTGCAGAAATTCCACCTAGTAAGTATGTAAATTGCATATTTGTATTCTATAGACCTAAATATATGCCCCTTAAATGTGTCTTAAGAAATAACAAGTCAGTCTAAAATGTTACTGGATTTATTGGGAAAGAAAAGTATGAGTTTACATATAGGAATATATAATATGAATGACTTAGCAACTGAAATTAAAAATGTAGGCTTAGGAATAACAGTAGAAGATCATGATCCATGCGGTTCAATAATGCACAAAAGCAAGAGTAAATTAAGATTCAATAATGCTAATTAAACTATGATTTGTACAATATTTTATACATATTGCATATTGAACCCTGTAATTACTGAACCCCTGTGGAATGTGACCTGCAACCATTTTTATTTATCTCCCCACATCAAAGAAGCCCTGTGTAGAATGACGTCCTAACTCAACTGACAAGGTCCCCTCCCCCCTCACTCACACAAGAGTACAGGTGGAGTAATAGATTCAGCATACACAACCACAAGGCTCACACTTGAACATTAGCCAAGAACATTAACCCTTTAAATAAATTGCTGATTCAGCTAGCCTTGTCATCTGATGCAGACAGATAAAATTCATCTAAAACATCTGAAAGTATTTTGGAAGTTTTAAGGGAAATCAGTCTTCCTTTCACATTTTGTGTAAATAATTTTCAAATGGTACAAGGAAATCTTTATACGTTTAGTGGGAGATTACGATAGTTTGGGATGTTTGATGACTTCTGTGTGACTATAAGATTACCTTAAAAGGCAGACAAAGGTCCCACTCTGATTAGACTTACTTGAAAGAGGAGATTAAGTTTCTTTACAATGAAGACCATATGTAGGCTGTTCAATCCAAGCACTCTTATCATGAAAAGCTTTTGTGTTTTTATACTCCTTTCATTGGAAATTGTGTTGAAGGACATTGTTTTTTCTTGTTTGACTACTATCATTCAAACAAAACTTACAAATGATACTCTTATGTCTTTTAGGGGCACTACACACAGTGGATTTAGAACAATTTAGTCACTAAATTTCAGACCTCTTTATAGCCACTGCTTCATATTGCTTTTTAAATAAAGTCATTTGGCTTTAAATTATTTACTGAGTGGGGATATTAAACTTTTATTTTCTAGTTAACTATTTCTTTATTGGTTAAGAGGATTATTGGTGTGCATATGAATAGACTGGAGCAGTGTGGGGAAAAAGTATTGTCAGTTTGATATTCATAATCTTGTGAGGTGTTTGTTCTTTTACAAGTAACTGATACTATAATGTTTAAAACAAATCGCCTAATCAATGTGTCAAGTTTAACTGATGTTAGTTGAACAGTAAGTCAGTTGAGGACTGAAAACCCATTTTTTACAGTAAGATGGCCATAGGTGGACTTCAAGGCGGATAGAAAATAAGAATGTCCCTAATAGCATCCTTTATAAGCATGCAAATTTAACCGACGTCAGTTGATCAATAAGATAGTTGGAGGCTGGAAACCCCCTTCTGTTACTGTCAGGTGGCCATAACTTCATTTATATTGGGGCATTAAGTTGACCATAAAATAACAGTGTCGCTCTTGCCATCCTTTATAGGTGTGCAAAGTTTTAACTGAGCCCAGTTGAACAACTAGATTGGGCCAACTCGGCGCCAACATATCCCCAGACAGGTCATCACTCACGCCACAGGTTTTGATCGGGAATTTTTTAAAACATAATTACCCATTATTATATGAACTTCAGCACATCAATCTACTCTGTTTATATCTTCCCAAGGAAGATGGTCTATCCCCAGACACCGAATACATAACTCAAATTATATTTTCAATCTTCCTGCAATGATAACTCTAAACCTATTTTCAAAGTATTTAAATGATTGATGATTGAATGTCCATTCTAAAATAATAATCCCAAAAGAGCATATCTGTTTCTATATTTGTTGACAAATAAAATATTATTTTTAACTCAACTCATCATACTTTTCAATCTTCCTTCAAAGTATTTAAATGATTGATGACTCAATGTCCATTCTAAAATTCATAATCCCAAAACGCATATCTGTTTCTATATTTGTTCACAAATAAAATATTATTTAAAAAAAAATTATTTATATTATTATTTTATTATATTATTTTTAGAATTTGCAAATTGTTTTCAGTTATTCATTTCCTCTATACCTATATATGTGGTCCATATATATGCAACCTAAATATGTGACACAATCTCAGTTCTGACTCCCCTTTGTGTTATATGTAATGAAGCCCACCACCTCCCACCCCCACCCCTCTCCCCTTCTCCACACCTCTCTCACTATTACACAAGATCTGCAACCCCATTGAGTTCTTTGTTTCTCATCTGATATCATTAAATACCTTTGTTTATTTAGTGTCACTCAATATAGCTGGAGGTCCCAGAGGTGGGTGGGGGGAATCCGGGTGTGGGATGTGGGTTGGGACTACAAAGAGATGGAGCATAAATGGTAAACAAACAATCTATATAAAAGGGGTACTCAAATACAAAAAGAATTGAGAATTTTAAGTATGTGATTATCAACTGAAATGAGTTCATAACTGTAGGAGCTGTGTCAAAATTAACTGAGGCAAGTTGAATAAAACTGGGCTAGTTGAGGGTTAAAAATCCCCTAGTTTTACTACATAAGGATATAATTTCATTAATATTGGGACTTAAAGCTCACTTAAAGTGTCCATTTTGTCTACTTGAATATGTTTAACCAGTTTCATTTTAAAAAGTTAAAAACTCAGCAAGAGAGGTATAACACACAAAAATAAGTTCTTAAAAGACTAAGATAGCCATAACATTATTAATATTCAAAATTTAAATAGACAGGCATTTCCTTTTAAAAATTCAAAGATTTCAGCTCTATAACCCACATAGTTTGACAGTTACTGGGCTTTAAAGTGGCATAATGTCCAAAAATTGGGTTTCTGTGGGCATTTTACAATTGTTAAAGAGACCTTAGCAATTAAACTACAGATCTGAAACTTTTTGGGGGACATACATAACAAACAAAAATTACATATAATACAGTTTAAGACTTGTCACACTAAGCATTTCCAAATAACAGGGCAAAATACGGAAAAAATGTCCAAAAAGGCACTTGGGCGAGTGTCTATGGCCCTCATACACAGGTTAAATGTCTACTAAAAACCTTGATTTTCGGCATATGTAAAAAGGACATAATAATGCATTCCCAGATGGGATTTCAGCTCCATCAACCACATAGTTTAACAGTCACAGGGCTTAAAGGTGGTAAAAAGTCCAAATATTGGGCCTCTGTGGGCCTTTTAGAGATCTCGATGTGGCTTTCAAATTAAAGCTTCAGACTTAAAATTTGTTACATACTAAGATTACACATAGAATATGTATCTAATAAAGTTTGAAACTTCTCAGACTTACCATTTCCAAGTTACAGAGCAAAATATGTGAAAAATGTCTTAAAAGGGTCACTCAGGTGGGTGTTTAAGGTCCTCATACACAGGTTAAATGTCTACTTGAAGCCTTGATTTTTGGCACATGTAAAAAGAACATAATAATGTATTCCCAGATGAGATTTCAGCTCTATCAGTCACATAGTTTAACAGTCACAGGCCTTAAAATTGGCAAAAAGTCCAAATACTGGGTCTTTATGGGGCCTTCTAGAGACCTAAATGTGGCCTTCAAATTAAAGCTTCAGACTTAAAATTTGTCACATACTAAGATTACACATAGAATATGCATCTAATACAGTTTGAAACTTCTTAGACTTACCATTTCCAAGTTACAGGGCAAAATATGTGAAAAATGTCTAAAAATGGTCACTCGGGTGGGGATTTATGGTCCTCATACACAGGTTAAATGTCTTCTTAAAGCCTTAATTTTTGGTACATATATAAATAATATACTAATATCTTCCCAGATAGGATTGGAGCTCTATCAGTCACATAGTTTGACAGTCACAGGGCTTAAAAGTAGCAAAAAGTCCAAATATTGGGTCTTTGGGAGCCTTTTAGAGACCTCAATTTGTCCTTCAAAATTAAAGCTTCAGACTTAAAATCTGTTACATACTAAGATTACACACAGAATATATATCTAATACAGTTTGAAACTTCTCACACTTACCATTTCCAAGTTACAGGGAAAAAGATGTGAAAAATGTCTTATAAGGGTCACTCGGGTGGGTGTTTATGGTCCTGATACACAGGTTAACTGTCTATTAAAGGCCTAAATGTTGGGGCACATATAAGAAAACACATAGATATATTCCCAGATGATATTTAACTTAGATGAGAGACATAGTTTGAAAGCTACAGTGCTTGAAAGTGGCAAAAAGTGCATAAATTGGGTCTCTGTGGGCACTTTTGAGACCTTAAGTCGACCCTTTTGGGTAAACCTACAGCCCTAAAATTTTCTACAGACAAGGATTACATATGAAAGTTATACCTAGCGCAGTTTGAGACTCATCAGAATTACCACTTCCAAATTATAGGGCAAAATATGTGAAAAGTATAGCAAAAAATCCCTAAGTGGGGGTATTTATGGGCCTCAAACACAATTTTCTCCTCAACTTAAAGTCGTGATTTTCGGCACATGTACTAAGAACATATTAATGTGTTGTCAGGTAAAATTTCAGCCAGCTGAGCATCATAGTTTGTGACCTACAGGGCTCTAAGTGGCCAAAAGTGCAATTTCTGACCTTAAGGTGGCCATAAGTTCTTTTTTACTGGGAGTTTAAGGTCACCTTAAAATAGGGATCTTCCTTTGGGCACCCTTAACATGTGTACCAAGTTTGAAAAAAAAATATTAATTTGTTTTTGAGTTATCGCGTCCACAAGGAAATTTCTACGGCGGCGGCGGCGGCGGCGGCGGCGCGACGGACCTGAATCCAATATATCCCCGACTTTCGTCTGGGGATATAATAAGATGGTTGGAGGCTGAAAATCTCCTTATTTCACTTTAAGGTGGCTACAACTCCATTCATATTGAAAGTTTAAGGTGACCATAAGTATTATTTTATCTATTTAACACCAGTGATAATTTAGAAATATACACAAATGAAAAAAAGAAAGGAGCCAGAGGATTTTATTCCAATTTGATGATTTTAAGCAGGCCATAGGTCAATTAACATTTTGAGTTTAAGGTCACCATACAGTCAGGATATTCCTTTGGCAAATCTTAATATATGTGCCAAGTTTGGTGGAAAAAAAGTGAAAAACTAAGTGAACTGGAGGGCTAAAAACCCCTTTTTTACATTAAGGTGACCTTAAGATTGCAGATACAGGGCTAAAACTTCGGCATGTGAAAGATTTTCAAAAAGTAGCTGAATAAGTTATTCCAACAAAACGCCGAAATCCTGACCGTTTTTTGAGATACAGACCAAGTACCCATTTTAAAAAAATTTATGAACATAAAACACCTCCCATTCAGGCATCTATGGTCCGATTGATCAGAAAATCCTTTCCGACCTTCAAAATTTGGTCTAGAATGAACCTGATTAATTTTATAGCACAGGTGTGTGTGGTTTTTTCAAAAAGGCGATGACAGGGTGTTTTTGAAAATGCTTACGGTTACCTTAAGTAAAGCTTAAGGTTTCCGCAAAAGTATCCGAAAAATTTTTCCCGCCCCTATAGTTTTAAAGAAAGATAAGAAGGAAAGAAAAAGAAAGCCCAAGAAGTTATTCAAGGGAGACCATAATCCTGCGGCGGCAGCGGTGATCAGTCGAACTGACGTGAAAACACACAAGTGTCCCTGACGGGCTACTTAATTAATGTGTATTTGAAGAGACTTATAAACCTACAGAGGGCTGGATATACAGATAATTGTTGTATTATGTGCTATTTTGTGAAAGTGAAATGTATACATGTCACTAAAATAAATAAATAAATAAACAAGCAATCATTGACCGATATGAATGCTACATGTCTGCAATTTCACTTTGTTATAGCTGACCCAAAAGTAGGTGAATAACATATTTAAAGAAAATACTCTAAATGCAATAATTTTTTAAGATACAACTGATTTACTTAACAGTGACAACCTAAAAGTAGCTATTGCTCAACTATGTTATGAGGTACAGGTGTGCAATTTTACTATCTGGAAAGTAGGTGAATAACCTATTTAACTAAAGTACATTTGTACTATAAATGCAACAGTTTTAAAGTTATAGCTGATTTACTCAACAGTGAAAACCTGAAAATAGCTATTGCTCATCTATGCCATGGGCTACAGCTCTGCAATTTTACTATGTTGTAGCTGACACAGTAGGTGAATAACATATTTAAAGAAAATACTGTAAATTTGAAAATTTTAATTACTTAAATGTAGCTTTTATAAGCTACAAGCTTACCATGTGGGACTGAATGCTAACTCGGGAGGCCGCCAGACTCCAGCCAACGACCAAGAAAAATGGATGTTTGGATTTGGCCGAGTCCGTGGTTTAGTATGTACCATAGCAGTGTCGTTTAGTGATTTGTCCTTCTTCTCTCATGGTAAATTTAGTCCATACCCCCTCAGCTGAAATATAGCAGGGAGGTAGGGTGGGACGTTCCACAGTCCCACATGGTAAGCTTATAGCTTATAAAAGCTACATTTAAGTAATTAAAATTTTCAATTTTATTGCGCTACAATAGCTTACCATGTGGGACTGAATGCTGAATTCAACCGCACGGTGAATCTGTCTGAACACCTGCGGATGCAGTGACCATTCTGTTGACTGAACTCGGTTAGACCTGGACAGTAAGTCGGCCATCACATTCAGACATCCTGGAATGTGTCTGGCTTTTAGTGTTATCTGGAAACGATGGCACCAGGTCATGATCTTCCACAGGAGAGCGCACATCTCCGCCGAGTGAGTTCCTCCTTGTTTGTTTATGTAGGTTACCACTGTTGAGTTGTCTGTGGCAACTAACACTGTTTGGTTTTGACACTGGTCCTTGAACCTTTGAAGGGCCAGAGAAACCGCCTAGAACTCTAGCTCTAGAACATTTATGTGTAGCCTTTTTTCCCTGTCTGACCAGACCTTTTGCAGAGGTGAGTGCCCCAGCCTTCGTTTGAGGTGTCTGTAAAGAGTTGGATACTGTGGTCTTTGGGATGAAGGTCTGAGCCTTTTATCACGTTTGCAGGATTTTGCCACAATTCTAGGTGTGATGAAATGGTTTCTGTCCAAGGAAGGAGGGTGTCCAACGACCGAGGAAATCTCCAGTGCTCCTGGAGGTGAAACTGAAAGGGCCTCATGTGAAGGCTCTTGTGTGGGTTTTACAAGGGCCGAATCTAGATGGTATTCTAGCCCAGGAAGGAAAACACCTGAGTTGGGTTTAGTACGGACGTCTACTGATTTATTATCCACCCTAAAGACTGAGTCAGATCTACCACTGTCTGAGTCTTCACTTTTGCTTCTTCTTGAGACTGGGCCCTGATCAGCCAGTCGTCCAGGTACTGGTGAAGTCTGATTTCCCTTGGCAGGGCCATCAGCTTCACCTCTTTTACAATCATTGTAAAAACCTGAGGGGCCGTGGCTAATCCAAAAGGGAGGGAAGTGAACTGGAACACCTGCGACCTGTGGTAAAACCTTAGGTACTTCCTTGAGTTGGGGTGGATGAGGATGTGAAGGTAGGTGTCTGCTAGGTCTATTGACGACACCCATTCCCCTGCAATCAGAGAAGCCCTGATTGATTCTGGTGTTTCCATTTTGAACCTTTCTACAAGTAGAAAGGTGTTGAGCCTGCTTAGATCTATTACTGGCCTCCACCTTTGGTGAGGCTTGGGTACAAGAAACAGGCGACTGTAAAACCCGAGATTTTACATTTTCCACCCTTTCTATTGTGTTCTTTGACAGAAGAGACTGGATACAAGCGGTCAGAGATAGTTCTTTTTGAAGGCCCTTGTACCCTGACTGAATCAATGTGCTCTGACTAAATTTGGTCGCGAGATGAATGGAAGAATGTAGCCATTGGTGATAATGTTCAACGCGTCTGAACATTTGTTAATGGCCCATCAGAGTGTGCCTCTGATGAGACAACTCACCTGAGTGTCGAAATACAGTTTTGTAGTAATAGACATAACAGTATAAGGCCCATAACACAAATTTTAAGTGTACTTAGTAGCAGTGACTGACACACATATTTACCTGTGTTTTGTATCTTCTACAATGAGTGTGATTTCTGTCAAACGACTCTGACTACTGCCGTGTCAAGTATGAACCTACAGTTAAGTGAACTAGACTTGAGAAATTCTCTGATGAAACTCTACATAGTATATTTAATCACATGCACAATATGTAATAACAAGCATTCTGACGCATGCATTTATCTCCCGCCGTATAAATTAGATGTCCTAAAGATAGTGGAATATAAATTTTCCTGCGAGATGGAGGCACATGTAGAAGTGACAAGTTTAATGTTTGATTGCAATACTTTTAAAGACAAAAGGCATTTACTCATTTTAGTAGCTATTACTTTGCCATCCAAAGAGCTACAGTTCTGCCACTTCATTATGCAGATCAACTCAAAGTAGGGAAGCACGTCTTTAGAAGAAATAGCCTATCTGTACTACTTTTAGAGATACAAGACATTTACTTATTTTAGTGGCTATTACTCTGCCATCTAAAGAGCTACAGTTCTGCAACTTCACTATGTGGTAGATCACCCAAAAGTAGGTGAATGACTTATTTAGAAGAAATTGCCCACCTGTAATACTTTTAGAGACTAGACCAAGGATGCATCTGTGGCCAGATGCAAAATGTATCCACCGGCAAAGGCAAAAGTAGCTATTACTCAGCTATGGCACGAGCTAGAGGTCTGAAATTTTAGTATGTTATAGCTGACCCAAAAGTAGGTGAATAACATATTTGCACAAAATTCTCTAAATGCAATAGTTTTCAAGTTACAAGTGATTTTACTCATGATGGAAGTTAGTGAAAAGCCCAAAAGTAGCTATTACTCACTTAGCTATTCAGATAGACACCCAAGTTACTCACCATGTTGTTGCTATGGAAAAAGTAGGTGAATGACATATTTTAACAAAATGCTCTAAATGTAATACCTTTCAAGTTATAAATGATTTAGTGTTGAGTAAGAACTTCAAAGTAGCTATTACTCCGCTATGCAATGAGCCACAGGTCTGGAATTTTACTATGTTATAGCTGCCTCAAAATAGGTGAATAACATACTGAAACTAAATAATGTAAATGCAAAAGTTTTCAAGTTATAAGTGATTTACCCAACAGTGATAACCTAAAAGTAGTTATTATTCAGCTATGCCATGAGCTACAGGTCTGAAATTTTACTATGTTATAGCTGACCCAAAAGTAGCTGCATAACATATTTGCACAAAGTGCTCTAAATGCAGTACTTTTCAAGTTATAATTGATTTAGTGCATGATTTAATTAATTTTAATGTATTAAAATTTATTTAAAAAATTCATAAAAAAACTTAAGCATGTGAAACTTCTCCAAAATGTAGGTGAATGAGTTATTCGAGAAATACTGGCTATCCGCAATACTTTTAGTGATAATAGGCATTTACTTATTTTGAGTAGGTGAGTAATTAGCTACAGGTCTGAAACTTTACTATGTGATAGCCTACCAAAAAGTAGATGGACAACATATTTGAAAAGATTTCCCTAACTTTAATACTTTTGAAGATATTTGACATTTACTTCTTTTGTTATTTAGCTACAAATGAGAAAATAGCTATTACTCACTTATGGCACGCAATAGAACCCCAAACTATGTACCATCTTGTAGCTAAGGACAAAGTAGCTGAACAACATATTTTAGGAAAACACTCTAACTGCAATAGTTTTGGAGTTACAATGGCTTTACTCAACAGTCGGAATTTGAAAGTAACTATGACTCAGCTATCAAAGGTTCAACAGGTCTGAAACTTTACTATGTAATAGCTTACCAAAAAGTAGATGGACAACATATTTGAAAAGATTTCCCTAACTTTAATACTTTTGAAGATATTTGACATTTACTTCTTTTGTTATTTAGCTACAAATGAGAAAATAGCTATTACTCACTTATGGCATGCAATAGAACCCCAAACTATGTACCATCTTATAGCTAAGGACAAAGTAGCTGAACAACATATTTTAGGAAAACACTGTAACTGCAATAGTTTTGGAGATACAATGGCTTTACTCAACAGTCGGAATTTGAAAGTAGCTATTACTCAGCTATCCATGGTGCAACAGGTCTGAAACTTAACTATGTGATAGCTTACCCAAAAGTAGATGAATAACATATTTGAAAAGATTTCTGTAACTGTAATACTTTTGAAGATACTTGGCATTTACTTCTTTTGTTATTTAGCTACAAATGAGAAAATAGCTATTACTCACTTATGGCATGCAATAGAACCCCAAACTATGTACCATCTTATAGCTAAGGACAAAGTAGCTGAACAACATATTTTAGGAAAACACTCTAACTGCAATGGTTTTGGAGTTACAATGGCTTTACTCAACAGTCAGAATTTCAAAGTAGCTATTACTCAGCTATCCAAGGTGCAACAGGTCTGAAACTTTACTATGTGATAGCTTACCAAAAAGTAGATGAACAACATATTTGAAAAGATTTCTGTAACTCTAATACTTTTGAAGATATTTGACATTTACTCCTTTTGTTATTTAGCTACAAATGAGAAAATAGCTATTACTCACTTATGGCATGCAATGGGACCCCAAACTATGTACCATCTTATAGCTAAGGACAAAGTAGCTGAACAACATATTTGAAGAAAAAGTTGTAACTGCAATAGTTTTTGAGTTATGAGCCCTTTACTCCAAGTACCTAAGATAGCTATTACTCAGTTATCTTTAGGCCTAAGTCCATAAAACCAAAAAAATTTTCGAGGGCGTGAAAATTCATTGGGACAATTAATTTACAAAAAATCTGTAGCTGTAGTAGTTTTGGAGGAATCTGCGTGACTAACTAACGCACGCACACACGCACACACGCACGCACACACGCACGCACGCACACACAGGCATCATTTCATAATCTCCCTCCCGGGCTAAAGCCCGGCGGGAGATAACTAGAAATAAGACGCCCTGTTGATAGTAGATGCGAATAGAAACAGGATAGCATAGAAGAACACACATTATCATGTGTAATGTCCACCCCATGAACCTTGCCCAAATTGTACAGTAGTCTTACATGACCCTGTTTCATTTGTAAAATATATCAATGATGCTTAAATATTTATTAGTGTAGATGTAAATTATTTCAGCTTCATGCCTTTTTGCATTGGCTGGGTTGAAAATTTTGACGAAATCACTCTATCTTGCACGGTTAAGAAGATAGAAGCAAATTCCTGTTTTTCTATTTTTGGCAAAAATTTGAAAATTCAAAATGGCCGCCATTTTTGGGAAAAGGAAATTTTTTTGAAAATTGCCAAGAGTACATTTCTTAGATACCGTATGGGTCGAAAATTTCAACGAAATAACTCTATTTTGCACGGTTAAGGCCAGTTTGTGTTTTTCCATTTTGGGCAAAAATTCGAAAATTTAAAATGGCCGCCATCTGTGGGGAGGGGAAAATTTTTTGAAAATTGCAAAGAGTACATTTCTTAGATACCCCTTGGGTCGAAAATTTCGACGAAATCGCTCTATCTCGCACGGTTAAGGAGATAGAAGCAAATTTGTGTTTTGCCATTGTTGGTAAAAATTCGAAAATTCAAAATGGCTGCCATTTTTGGGGAGGGGAAAATTTTTTGAAAATTGCAAAAATTACATTCCTTAGATACCCTGTGGGTCAAAAATTTCGACGAAATCGCTGTATCTCACATGGTTAAGGAGATAGAAGCAAATTTGTGTTTTGCCATTGTTGGCAAAAATTCGAAAATTCAAAATGGCCGCCATTTTGGGGGAGGGGAAAATTTTTTGAAAATTGCAAAGATTACATTCCTTAGATACCCTGTGGGTTGAAAATTTCGACGAAATCGCTCTATCTCGCATGGTTAAGGAGATAGAAGCAAATTTGTGTTTTGCCATTGTTGGTAAAAATTCGAAAATTCAAAATGGCCGCCATTTTAGGGGAGGGGAAATTTTTTTTTAAATTGCCAAGAATACAATGCTCAAACACCTGTGGGTCGAAAATTTTGACGAAATTGCTCTATCTCTTACGGTTTCTGAGATATTAGCAAATTACTCAAAAGTAGTACTGAAAATACACAATGAAGTACCTAAATGGCTATTACTCATGTACTGACACAGCTATCAGTCCCAAATGCAATACCAAGCGAGCTATGGACATAACAATCTTGTATTCAAAATTGTAGTAAAATATCTTTAATTATTTTGGCTTAAATGCACGGAAACCAATGGGTACTGAAAATAGCTGTACTTAAGTATTACTCAGTAAGCAAAAGAGGTACAACAGCCAAAAGCAATCCCAGGCAAGCTACTGACCCAATAAGCCTGCATACCAAATTTGGTGACAATAGCTCTAATACTTTTCCTTTAAATGAGGGGAAACCATGCGGGACACCGGACATCGGATGCCGGACATCAGACATCGGACAACGGACATCGGACATCGGACGGTGGAAAAAGCAAAAATAATATATCCACCCCCCAGGGGGGTGGACATAAATACTATGTAGGTGAAACAGGGCGTGGATTCAGACATTCTCTCAGTGAAAAAAACCAAAGGAAAGCAGATCAACCCCAGCGTCTAGACATTTCCTAGACAAGGGTCATTCAGTCAATGATCTGAGATTCTCAATTCTGGAATGGTGTTCTCTTTACAACAAACCCAATCTTGAACACAGAAAAAAGTGTGAAAAGTGGTGGATGTGGAATATTGGAGCAATACATCCGGTAGGCATTAACCAATTCATTTAACTGCATATCATTTCTAGCATTCATTCACACTCAGAATGCTATTTGTTCCTGTCATATTTAACATTTATAAATATTTTAAAGTCAAATAAAACTAGAGGAATGCTTTGCCTAAAAAAAGCGAAGAATCCCTGAAAGTTTAAAATGCTTTGTGATTTTAATAAGCATGCTGTAAGCTAAGAATGCACAAAGCTGCGCCGTATGCTTTCCCAATACCTCATAATACATTCTGAAGCTATAAAAGCAACGATAAGGAGATATAAGGCAAAAACTCCAAAGCGGGGTATTTATGACCCTAGTTTGGCCCATAAGGGGGGATCGGGGGGTAAAACTGACCGGCTATTTAGACTCTCCACATTTGCTTTCCCAATACTTCTTAATACATTCTGAAGGTATAAAAGCAACAATAAAGGAGCTATAAGGCAAAACTCCAAAGCAACTATTTTATGACCCCAGTTTGACCCATAAGAGGGGGTTGGGGGATCAAACTGACCAGCTTTTAGATTCTCCACATATGCTTTCCCAATACCTCTTAATACATTCTGAAGCTATAAAAGCAACAATAAAGGAGATATAAGGCAAAAACTCCAAAGCAGCTATTTATGACCCCAGTTTGGCCCATAAGGGGGGGTTCGGGGGGTAAAACTGACCGGCTATTTAGACTCTCCACATATGCTTTCCCAATACCTCTTAATATATTCTGAAGCTATAAAAGCAACAATAAAGGAGATATAAGGCAAAAACTCAAAATGGGCTATTTTATGACCCCAAACAACAATAAAGGATATAAGGCAAAAACTCAAAATCAGCAATTTTATGACCCCAGTTTGACCCATAAGGGGGGGCCGTAGGGTAAAACTGACTGGCTATTTAGACTCTCCACATATGGTTTCCTATTACTTCCCAGTACATTTTATAGCTCAAAATGCAATCCTTAAGAAGATAATAGGGGGGTTGGCCTAAATTTAAGGCTTTCAGATTGGAAGGTGTCAGAAAATCACTCATAAATGAGACATTTTTCAAGGGATTGCTCCCAAAATCTAATCAGCTCGCGTTTTCGATAGTATGAACTAGTGCTGGGACGATGTTCGCAAACTTCGGTATTATCGCTCGCTGGCTCATTGCCAATCAATGATCGGTAAAATTTAAGTACAACCGATATTCGCTAAATCCATTTCTTTGCAGCCTTTTGGTAACAATAAAATGCTAACCTTAATAATATTTTGTAAAAATCTGAAATATCCATCAGTTAAAATCACAAAACTAGCCGTGAATGCAATAAAAATAACGTAAATAGAAACACCTTGGGGTTTTCCAACTGTTGTCAAGGTAATCAAAATCAGCCAATCACAAGTGAGGATACATCAAGCATAGTCTGTTGGTGAGGGAGACGTCTGTGAATGGCTTTTAGATTATATTTTGGTCATATTTGTGGTAATTTGTGTGTATTTTACTTCATATAATTTAATATTAATATTTTATCTGTCTTTTTTACACTTCGACTCCATAATCGGAAATGTTCGAAGTTTGGTTACAAATGTCCGATACGAACATCGACACGGAAAATCCAAACGATCTCCCAGCACTAGTATGAACAGGTGTGTCAAATTATAAGGCTGTGTAGCAAGTAGTTTTTCCTGAACTGCGATGACGGGGGGTGTACTTCAAACAATTGTTTTTGATCATGTGACCTTCATAAAGGTCAAAGGTCAAATTTAAGCATGCAGAAAAATTTTCCCACGCCTAAGGTATATAACTGCCAAATATGGTTTGAAACCTTCTAATAATAAGAGAGATATTCAAGGGAGACCATAATGCGGTGGCGGCGTCGAGGAAACTGAGGCGAAAACAAATAAGCGCCCTTTCAGGGACGCTTAAAAATGCCAAGAAAACAGTTCTATGTCCCTTCCTGGGCTCCGTACATTTCTTAGATACCCTGTGGGTTGAAAATTTCGACAAAATGCTCTATCTCGCACAGTTAAGGAGATAGAAGCAAATTTGTGCAGTGTTCGCTCTCGTCAAAAATGAATGCGAGACAGACTGTCTCCCTTCACTTGAAAAGGCGAGACAACTGTGAAAAAATGTGAGACATGTTTTGCGTCAAGATATTTTGAAATATTTAGTTCCAATTTGGGATTGCATAGAATCTTCTTTATTTAAATAATAAATAATAGAAGCTAAACTAAAAGTTCAAATAAATAAACCATTTAATGCTGTTTGTATTGGTCTTTTTTTTTTTTTTTTTTATTTCACTTCTAAACCACATCTTAATGGCTTAATGGCTGGGTGCTACTGGTTTTATATTTATTTTTTATATTATTATTTTACTGTTATCTGGATTCATCAAATAAATAAATAATTGCATTTCTTCTCTTTTCTTTGAAGAAATATATATTTTGTCTCTTCCAATAAAAGACGAATTTCTTTGGTCAGTAATTGTTTCGACTGTTTCGCCTGTGACACAATATGCAGAAGACGAGTTAAAAATTAGACATAAAGCAAGGAAATCTCGTGAGAATACCTGAATTCTCGCGTTAATTACTGTTAGCTGGATGTATCAAATAAAATAAACTCACTTTCATGTCTTTCTCACCTATTTCTATGAGGAAATATGTACGTCGTCGCTTCCGATAATAGACGAATTTCTTTGGTCAGTAGTTGTTTCGACTGTTTCGCCTGTGACACTACAGAAGAAGACGAGTTTAAAAATCGACAAAAAGCACGGAAATCTCGCGAGAATACCCGAATTCTCACGTGAATTACTGTTAGCTGGATATATAAAATAAAATAAACTGCTTTTCATGCTTTTCTCACCCATTTCTATGAGGAAACATGTACGTCGTCGCTTCCGATAATAGACTAATTTCTTCAGTTAGTTTTGAGTGTTTCGCCTGGTAGCGACAGCACAGACGCGCTGGTGAGTTGGTTTTGCCACAACTCGCCCCAGAGTGTGTACAAACTCGCGAAATCGCACTCGAGAGCGAACACTGTTTGTGTTTTATCATTTTTGGGAAAAATTATTATCTCGCACAGTTTAGGAGATAGACATATTTATGTTTTTTGCTATGTCAATATTACTCAGGAGATTAAAGCAATTACCATCAACAACAATACCAAGCAAGCAATTAACACTATAAACTTTCACAACAAATTTTAAAAAGATATGTTAAATAAGTTGTTTCCTTTAAAAGAGTGAAAACAGAAATGCAATTCAGAGTAGACTCAAAATAGCAAAGCAGCTATTACTCAGCTACAAAGCTATCATTGACCAAAAGCTATCCTGGCCAAACTATTGACCCAATTATCCTTCATATAAATTTTTTTGTGAAGATAGAAAACATTGTTTCATTAAAATGTCCAGAAAAAAAAGTCAACTCAAAATAGCATAATAGCTATATAGCACAGTAGTTATTACTCAGTTAGCTATAAAGGTATTACCGGGTATCACCAAAAGCAATCCCAAGCAAGCTACTGATCCAATAATCCTCCATCCCAAATTTTGTGAACATAGGTGCAATACTTTTCTTTTAAAATGGTTAAAATAAAAAAGCGACTCCAAGCAGCTATTACTCAGTCAGTTATATAGCTATTATCACTAAATGCAATCCTCAGCAAGCTATTGACCTAACTATTGCTCATACCAAATTTGGTAAACATGTCAAATATTTTTCCTTAAAATGCCCGGAAACAAAAGAAGTATACACAAGTAGCTAAGTAGCTATTTCTCAGTAAGATATAGAGCTATCTTCACCAAAAGAAAACCGATGCAAGCTATTAACTCAACAAACACCCATACCAAATTTGGTAAAGATAGGATTTAATACTTTTCCTTGAAATGACTGGAAACCAAGTGTGACGGCGGACGATGGAAAAAGCAAAAATAATATGTCCACCCCCAGTGGGGTGGACATAATCAAGATCACACCATGATTCTGCACACTTACAACCCCTAAGCAATGTCCCTACAAAGTGTCAATTTCCTGCACTTTACAGTTTCAGAAATATTGCATGAACAAAACTCAGGTCAAGGTCACTCGGGCAAGATTAAAGGTCAAATCAAGGTCACGGCATGACGTTGCACACCTACAAACCCAATCAGTGTCCCTACCAAGTATCAATTTGCTAAACCTTATGGTTGCGGAGATATAGCCCAGACAAGATATTATAGGTCATGGTCACTATGGCAATGTCAAAGGTCTAATCAGGGTCACACCACGATCAACTTCCTACACCTTATGGTTTCCAAGATATACCCGGACAATATTTTTCAGGTCAAGGTCACTACAGCAAAGTCAAAGGTCAAATCAAGGTCACACCATGACGCTGAAAACCTGCAACCCCTAACTAATATCCCTACTAAGTATAAACTTCTTACTCCTTACGGTTTCCAAGACATAGAAAGGACAAGATTTTATAGGTCAAGGTCACTACGGCAAGGTCAAAGGTCAAATCAAGGTCACACCATCACGTTGCACACCTACACCCCCTAACTAATGTCCCTACCACGTTTCAACATTATACACCTTACGGTTTCCCTGATATAGCCAATACAAGATTTTATAGGTCAATGTCACTACAGCAAGGTCAAAGGTCAAATCAAGGTCAGACCATAACGTTGCACACCTACACCCCCTAACCAATATCCCTACCAAGTATCAACTTCCTACACTTTACAGTTTCTTAGATACAGCTCAGACAAACTTTTTCCCACCGCCTGTCTGCCCGCCCATCCAGACACCATGGGGGAAAACAATACCCCGACAGCCCCTCAAGGGCTGTGGGGTAATAAGCACTTTTAAATTTGGCTATCCCCGTTTGATCTTGAAGGTGGGGGCGAAGGTCAAATCTGACCACATCAGAAGATTCCTAACCCATGATTTCCTATAGGTTGATTTCACATTGCAAACCTCTAGGACCAATAATAAGCAAGTTATAAGCACTTTTGTAATAGTTTTCAAGTTACAACTGATTTACTCAACAGTGAGAACCTCAAAGCAGCTATAACTCAGCTATGCAATGAGCTACAGGTCTGTAATTTTACTATGTTATAGCTGACCTAAAAGTAGCTGAATAACATATTAAAACAAAATTCTCTAAATGCAATAGTTTTCAAGTTACAAGTCAAATTTTTTTATGTTTTTGACACCCCAGAGCATAATTTTGACTCCTGGGCTTAAAATAGATATTACTTGTTGATTTTGAACCCAGGCTTACAAAAAAGATAGGGTGGCGGGATATTGTACCCAACAATTCATACACTAAATATAAAATAAATCTGAAAGAATCTGTGCACTATATCTTGAACACAAGCTGTAGTCAAAATTTTTGATGTTTTTGACTCCCCAGAGCATAACTTTGCCTCCTGGGCTACCAAAAGAATAGGGTGGCCAAATCTCTGCCATAGCAAGCCACTTTCAAAACTTAAAAGAAATCCCAAAAGAAATGTGGCTTGTAGATTCAATACAAGAAAATCTCTGGGGACGCGTATACAGACGCGGACGATGACCGTGCATGATCCATAGTATCCCCGCTTTTCAGGGATACAATAATTAAGAAAGATCCAGGCCTGATACTGATACAAGGGCAAGTCAGTTGACATAAAATAAATCCCTATGAAACAGAAAGTGAGACAGAAATAAGTTAATTTTAGCCCAGAGGGTGTGTACAAATAGTAATTTTTGAAATTGGGGTCAGATAAAGCTTATGAAGTGCACATATATACCTGCTTCATGATCACTGTCTTCATCTGATTCTGATGCCACGGAAGTTGTGTCTTCATCACCCTGAACTACAAACATCAATTTAAATTTACTATTCAAAAAATTTATTATTAATTATTTTTTATACTTCTTTTTTTTAAATATTTAAATTAACAAAAATACTCAACACAAAAGAACAACTAGATACTGTGTCGAGACACAGTTGTATCCGGAGACGGGACATGGTTAAAATGTGACATACAGAGTATTGCCAAAATATAAGGTACGACCAATAATAAGGGAGATATAGGTCATTATAAGTATCAAGGACCACGTTCGACCTTAAAGGAGGGGTCGAAGGTCAAATCTGACCAACCCAAAAATTTGGGGCACATGATTTCCCATAAGTCGTCTTCATATCCAAAACCTCCAGAGTAATAGTAGGGGGAGATATAGGCCATTATAGGTATCAAGGACCACATTCGAACTTGAAGGAGGGGCCCAAAGTCAAATGTGACTCCACCATAAGATTCAGGGCAGATGATTTGCCATAAGTCCAAAAAGTTGTCTTTAGTGCCAAAACCTCTACGACCAATAATAAGGGAGATATAGGTCATTATAAGTATCAAGACCCACGTTCAACCTTGAAGGAGGGATCCAAGGTCAAATCTGACCCCACCAAAATATTCGGGGCACACAATTTCCTATAAGTTGTCTTCATATCCAAAATCTATACGACCAATAATAAGGGAGATATATATAGACCATTAGAGGTATCAAGGATGCCATTCAACCTTGAGGGAGGGACGTAAGGTCAAATCTGACCCCACCAAAAGATTTGGGGCACATGATTTCCTATAGGTTGTCTTCACATCCAAATCCTCTACGACCAATAACAAGGGAGATATATGCCATTATAGGTATGAAGAACCACATTTGGCATTGGAGGAGGGGTCCAAGGTCAAATCTGAAACCAGCAAAAGATTCGGGGCACATGATTTCCTATGAGTTGTCTTCACATCCAAAACTTCTACCACCAATAATAAGGGAGATATAGGGTCCTTTAAGTTTGGTCACCTCAGATTTTCAAATTTGTTGCCAAAACAACCAACCCAATTGAACAAACTGGACCAAAATGTTAGCGAGACAAGATTTCATAGCAGCGAATATATCCTGAAACCTTGGTAATGATAGGTGCAACAGATTTCTAGCTATAAGTGATTTACTCAATGGTGAACTGTGAAGGTAGCTATTTCTCAGTTAGCTATGGACCTACAGCTCTGAAAATTTGCCATGACACTGTGCATCAAAAAGTAGCTGAACAACATATTTGACAAAATTATTGTAACTTTAACAGTTATGAAGAAACATATCATTTATTAATCTCAGTCATGGTTAAAAATAGCCAGCCTTTGCAGGCAAGAACCCCCGCCCGCAGGTACAGATAAATGTGCAAAATGTGATTTGGGAAAATCTTACGAACAACTTCTATTGTAAGGAGTATAGAGAACCCATAAGATGTTCTACAAAAGATTCACAGGCCATGATTTCTTACAAGTAGTTTTCATATTTTGAAGCCAAAGAAACAAATATAAGGGAGATATAAGGCCTTTTTGATATGATCACCCTCCTATTTACCATTAAAAATATGATATGGTAGCCATTTTTTTTCCAAAACAAGGACACAATTATTCTAAGACCAGCTTTCCTATCTATTTGCATTTTGTGCAAATCTGATGAAGCAAGCTGCAATTTTTTAGGTGACAGAAAACATTAAAGATTTTAGAACAAACTTTAAAGCCTGAAAATTTTAAAAGTTTTGCCATGGCAGTGCCGCTGGATACCCCCCAAAACCTAATCAGCTCTAGATCCTCTTAGGGTAAACATATTCTGAAAATTTGGTGAAAATGCATGCAGGGGTTTAAACAGTGAAACACCCACAAACTTTAAGACCCGAAAATCTTAAAAGTGTTGTATGGCAAAAGTGGAAGCCTGATACCCCCCCCCCCCCCCCCAAAACCTAATCAGCTCTAGATCCTTTTAAGGTACACATACCTTGGTGAGAATCCGTGCAGGGGGTTTAGGCTGTGGAACACCCACAAACTTTAAAACTTGAAAATCTTCAAATTGTTGCCATGGCAACAGTTGTTACCGGATACCCCCCAAAACCTAATCAACTCTGGATCCTGTTGAGGTAAACATATCCTGAAAATTGGTGAAAATCCGTGCAGGGGTTTAGGCTGTTGGAACACCCACAAGCTTTATGCCTGCCGCCGCCCGGACGGCGCAGGGGGCGACTACAACCCCAGCCCATAAAGGCTGGGGTTAAAAACTGAATATAGCTATTACTCACGTAGCTATTGAGACAGACCTCTGAAAAAGTTACCACCTTGTGGGCATGGGGAAAGTAACTGAACAACTTATTTTACCAAAATGTTGTAAATGTAGTCATTTTTGAGTTATAAGCAATTTACTCAAGCTACCAGTGCTATTACTCACTTAGCTATATGGACCTATGCCATACATAATCTCCTGTCCAGCGGGCCACCTAGAGATAATCAACATGAGCCAGTAAGTTATACAACCAATAATAAAGGAGGTATATGGCCTCACAGTCTTATATAGGCACATATATATGCAGTAAAAGATACCATTTTGAGTCATTTTAGCAGGCCTAAGCTAACCTTGAAAACAATAGCCAAGGTCAACAAACCATTATGTACTAAACCTCCAAAGCCATTTTCAATAGTTTCCATGCAATATAGTCAGCATTAAGTGTACTTTGCTGTCTGTGGATGACCTTCAATGAAGAGCTTCAAGGTCAAATTTCTGCATGCTTACAGAGGACATATATATATTATATATACCACCCATAGGATGATCTAACTTTCTGTATATGAGAACTGGGCCAAAATGTGAAAAAATGGCCAAAATCTGACCTTTAAGAGGCTACCAGTGATCTGGGAATTGAAGGTCAAGGTCACAAAACAATAGCATTCGTGGCATTGTCCATATATACCCACATACCAAATTTGAAAGGTCTAACTAAAATATTTTTTAAGTTATCGCGTCCAAAAGCAAATCTCTGCAGCAGTGGTGGCGTGACCATACTGAATCCTAAGTATCTCCGACTTTCGTCCGGAGATACAATTATTTACTTGAACTACAACTCTTTGGAAAAGATGGAAAATTTCTAAAAGCTTTGTGTATGGCTTAAGAAGATTAAATTCCATTTTCAAAGTATTTATGTCCAAACCAGATGACTTCTAAATGGGCATGGGTTACATATTCTCACTGGTGTGGTGTCAGTAGCCTGTGGTTAGTCTGTTGGACTTTGGAGCAAAATGTCAGGGGATGAGACCTCATATGTACTCTTGTTGTGATACTTTATACTGTATTTTGCCGTATATTTGCACATGCCCATCTTCATCCAGGAAAATGAATGTGTACCCACACTGGTAATTCTGGGACACACTGGCATCTTGTAAAACAAAATACTTGATTCACTTCTTGCCAAACACGAGGGCTGAAAATGACTTGACTTGCACATTGTCACTACAATCTTTTACACACCTTCATATCGATTTATTCCCCATTTGCAAAGTAAGACAGATAAGTTCAGGTAAGACAGGAGGTTACTGATCTCACCATATTTCTGCCAAGGTTGGTATTCTGACTTTATCATACTACGCACTAGTCATGTAATGTTTGTTTAATTAACAAATATTTCAAACTGATTGGTTAGCGGGGTGCTGAACACTTCTTTTGATACAGTAACTAAAATCTGGCTATTTCAAAACCTTGCATACAACTGCAAACAAAATCTTTAGGGTGAACATAAATCACATAATCCAAATATATTCAGACCTGTTATAAAACACCCTTGTTAAAATAAATATACCCCCAAAGTAATGTGTTGATTGGTTCTAAAACTTGCAGAAGATTTTTAATTATGCAAACTTAAAGGTTTATATGTAAACTCTAGAAATTTGCATTTTTGCAATTCTATTAACTGAAAAGCTTCTACTTTTCACACACTACAGTAAATTTTGCATTTCTTATTCTAATTGCACAAAGACTTGTGGTCTATGAACTGAATTTAACTGACACTCGTATCTTATTTCAAACCGATATAGTAGAGTAAGAAATCTAAAATTCGCCACATATCTGAAATTCGCCACATGTGAAAATACTAATAAAATAAATGAATTGTGGTGAGATTTGTTGACTGTATAGTAAATTAAGGCTTTTTGAACTGAAAAATACCAATTTTTGGACAAAAACATCATTTTCTGCATAAAATTAATTAAGGTTTTAGAAGTGGCGAATTTTAGATTTCTTACTCTAAGCAATGTTAGTACAGAATTACCATGGTGCTTTAGAACAGCTGCTGCACGAAAAAATCTCAGTTTTCTTAGTTTCTTGTACAAGGTGTCGAGTGTTGGCTGAGAATGTGACCAGTCAAGCAGCAAGTCCTCTGTGGGACTGTTCATTCCCTGAAAGCGTATGTACGCTTTGCTGAAATTCTCAATTTCTATTAATGAATATCCCAATTCTCCAGCTGAAAAAAAAATTAAGATCAAGTCATCTTATGCATAATTAATTCTCATATTATAGGGTTATGTCATTTTCAGTTCAAACTGTCCACGGATTTATATTTGTGTTGATTAGAGAGCATCTTGTGACTAATTGTAGCATGTTAAATTAATATCAAACAATCCTGACACTGCTATGATGCTTAATAGACAAAAATAAACTTTTGTCCAACCATTACCATAGGAACTGGATTGCTACTGATAACTCACAGACAACTCACCAGCACATACATAAAACTAATGCATCCATACAGTTTACTGATATAAAACGGATGTGCCATGGACATTTTTTAAACATTCATACACATATATACATGTATATATTGTACTCCTCATATTATATTTCCCTTTTGTTTATAACAAGAAACAAAATTGTTTCCAAATTATAACTAGACCAAGGACGCATCTGTGGCCAGATGCAAGATGTATCCACCGGAAAAGGCCAACTAATATAGTTTCAAAGATAAAGAGCATTTTTCCATAATAAGGAAGTTGTAAGCACTTTTAAGTTTGGCTACCTTCATTTGACCTTGAAACAGGAGCCCAATGTCAAATGTGACTACATCAGAAGATTCGCAGACCATTATTTCCTAAAGGTTGGCTTCACATTAGAAACCACTAGGACCAAGTAATAGGCGAGTTACAAGCATTTTGAGTAGGTGAATAATTAGCTATGGGTCTGAAACTTCACCAAGTGAAAGTTCTCCCAAAAGTAGGTGAATGAGTTATTTGAGAAAAATTGGGTATCTGCAATACTTTTAGAGATAATTCGCATTTACTCACTTTGAGTAGATGAGTAATTAGCTATGGGTCTGAAACTTGACCATGTGAAAGCTCTTCCAAAAGTAGGTGAATGAGTTATTTGAGAAAAATTGGCTTTCTGCAATACTTTTAGAGATAATTAGCATTTACTCATTTTGAGTAGGTGAATAATTAGCTACGGGTCTGAAACTTCACCAAGTGAAAGTTCTCCCAAAAGTAGGTGAATGAGTTATTTGAGAAAAATTGGGTATCTGCAATACTTTTAGAGATAATTCGCATTTACTCATTTTGAGTAGATGAGTAATTAGCTATGGGTCTGAAAGTTGACCATGTGAAAGCTCTTCCAAAAGTAGAAGAATGAGTTATTTGAGAAAAATTGGCTATCTGCAATACTTTTAGAGATAATTTGCATTTACTCATTTTGAGTAGGTGAATAATTAGCTACGGGTCTGAAACTTCGCCAAGTGAAAGCTCTCAAAATAGTAGATGAATGAGTTATTTGAGAAAAATTGGCTATCTACAATACTTTTACAGATAATTCGCATTTACTCATTTTGAGTAGGTGAGTAATTAGCTATGGGTCTGAAACTTGATCATGTGAAATTGAAAACTTTCATGTTTCAACAGAATACTCTTCTACTACCCTGTGGGTCCAAAATTCACTCGAAATTGTTCTATCTCTTACGGTTTTCGAGACATTTGCACTTTTTGTATTTTGTAATAAAACAGTCAAAGAAACACCCACGGCGGCCATCTTGTTTTTGTCCAGATATCCAGAATAATTCCCAAGGAAGCTTTGACCATGATGAACATAGCCTGCAAATTTGGAAAGTGTACATTGCACGCCCTTTGATATACTGGGGCAGCAAAAGTCCCTAAAAATTTGAATGAAACAGCCATGGCGGCCATCTTGTTTTTGGAAACGAGGCCAAAAAACTCGGAGGCAAGCTTTTGTACCATTGAACCTATCCTGCAAATTTGAGGCCTCTACCGCTAATACTTTTGGCTGCAGAGGGGTAACGAGAAATCATCTACACACTGCGGCAGCGGCGGCGTACCCCGCGAAAACCATAGTATCCACCGGATGCATCCGGTGGATACAATTAATTACTACACTCACGTAAGATAAAAGAGTGATTTTTTGAAACATTAAACTAGAAATAGGACACCCTGTTGATAGTAGCTCCGACATATGAATAGAAACAGGATAGCATAGAAGAACACACATTATCATGTGTAATGTCCACCCCATGAACCTTTTGCCAAAATTGTACAGTACAGGGGGGGACAGAGATTCGCCCATAAAAACAGCAAAATGCTGTTTCTTGAGAACAACTAGATTGGGCCAACTCGGCGCCAACATATCCCCAGACAGGTCATCACTCACGCCACAGGTTTTGATCGGGAATTTTTTAAAACATAATTACCCATTATTATATGAACTTCAGCACATCAATCTACTCTGTTTATATCTCCCCAAGGAAGATGGTGTATCCCCAGACGCCGAATACATAACTCAAATTATATTTTCAATCTTCCTGCAATGATAACTCTAAACCTATTTTCAAAGTATTTAAATGATTGATGATTGAATGTCCATTCTAAAATAATAATCCCAAAAGAGCATATCTGTTTCTATATTTGTTGACAAATAAAATATTATTTTTAACTCAACTCATCATATTTTTCAATCTTCCTTCAAAGTATTTAAATGATTGATGATTCAATGTCCATTCTAAAATTCATAATCCCAAAAGCGCATATCTGTTTCTATATTTGTTCACAAATAAAATATTATTTAAAAAAAAATTATTTATATTATTATTTTATTATATTATTTTTAGAATTTGCAAATTGTTTTCAGTTATTCATTTCCTCTATACCTATATATGTGGTCCATATATATGCAACCTAAATATGTGACACAATCTCAGTTCTGACTCCCCTTTGTGTTATATGTAATGAAGCCCACCACCTCCCACCCCCACCCCTCTCCCCTTCTCCACACCTCTCTCACTATTACACAAGATCTGCAACCCCATTGAGTTCTTTGTTTCTCATCTGATATCATTAAATACCTTTGTTTATTTAGTGTCACTCAATATAGCTGGAGGTCCCAGAGGTGGGTGGGGGGAATCCGGGTGGGGGATGTGGGTTGAGCATAAATGGTAAACAAACAATCTATATAAAAGGGGTACTCAAATACAAAAAGAATTGAGAATTTTAAGTATGTGATTATCAACTGAAATGAGTTCATAACTGTAGGAGCTGTGCCAAAATTAACTGAGGCAAGTTGAATAAAACTGGGCTAGTTGAGGGTTAAAAATCCCCTAGTTTTACTACATAAGGATATAATTTCATTAATATTGGGACTTAAAGCTCACTTAAAGTGTCCATTTTGTCTACTTGAATATGTTTAACCAGTTTCATTTTAAAAAGTGAAAAACTCAGCAAGCAGAGGTATAACACACAAAAATAAGTTCTTAAAAGACTAAGATAGCCATAACATTATTAATATTCAAAATTTAAATAGACAGGCATTTCCTTTTAAAAATTCAAAGATTTCAGCTCTATAACCCACATAGTTTGACAGTTACTGGGCTTTAAAGTGGCATAATATCCATAAATTGGGTTTCTGTGGGCATTTTACAATTGTTAAAGAGACCTTAGCAATTAAACTACAGATCTGAAACTTTTTGGGGGACATACATAACAAACAAAAATTATATATAATACAGTTTAAGACTTGTCACACTAAGCATTTCCAAATAACAGGGCAAAATACGGAAAAAAATGTCAAAAAAGGCACTTGGGCGAGTGTCTATGGCCCTCATACACAGGTTAAATGTCTACTAAAAACCTTGATTTTCGGCATATGTAAAAAGGACATAATAATGCATTCCCAGATGGGATTTCAGCTCCATCAATCACATAGTTTAACAGTTACAGGGCTTAAAGGTGGTAAAAAGTCCAAATATTGGGTCATTGTGGGCCTTTTAGAGATCTCGATGTGGCTTTCAAATTAAAGCTTCAGACTTAAAATTTGTTACATACTAAGATTACACATAGAATATGTATCTAATAAAGTTTGAAACTTCTCAGACTTACCATTTCCAAGTTACAGAGCAAAATATGTGAAAAATGTCTTAAAAGGGTCACTCAGGTGGGTGTTTAAGGTCCTCATACACAGGTTAAATGTCTACTTGAAGCCTTGATTTTTGGCACATGTAAAAAGAACATAATAATGTATTCCCAGATGAGATTTCAGCTCTATCAGTCACATAGTTTAACAGTCACAGGCCTTAAAATTGGCAAAAAGTCCAAATACTGGGTCTTTATGGGGCCTTCTAGAGACCTAAATGTGGCCTTCAAATTAAAGCTTCAGACTTAAAATTTGTCACATACTAAGATTACACATAGAATATGCATCTAATACAGTTTGAAACTTCTTAGACTTACCATTTCCAAGTTACAGGGAAAAATATGTGAAAAATGTCTAAAAATGGTCACTCGGGTGGGGATTTATGGTCCTCATACACAGGTTAAATGTCTTCTTAAAGCCTTAATTTTTGGCACATATAAAAATAACATACTAATATCTTCTCAGATAGGATTTGAGCTCTATCAGTCACATAGTTCGACAGTCACAGGGCTTAAAAGTAGCAAAAAGTCCAAATATTGGGTCTTTGGGAGCCTTTTAGAGACCTCAATTTGACCTTCAAAATTAAAGCTTCAGACTTAAAATCTGTTACATACTAAGATTACACACAGAATATATATCTAATACAGTTTGAAACTTCTCAGACTTACCATTTCCAAGTTACAGGGAAAAAGATGTGAAAAATGTCTTATAAGGGTCACTCGGGTGGGTGTTTATGGTCCTGATACACAGGTTAACTGTCTATTAAAGGCCTAAATGTTGGGGCACATATAAGAAAACACATAGATATATTCCCAGATGATATTTAACTTAGATGAGAGACATAGTTTGAAAGCTACAGTGCTTGAAAGTGGCAAAAAGTGCATAAATTGGGTCTCTGTGGGCACTTTTGAGACCTTAAGTCGACCCCTTTGGGTAAACCTACAGCCCTAAAATTTTCTACAGACAAGGATTACATATCAAAGTTATACCTAGCGCAGTTTGAGACTCATCAGAATTATCACTTCCAAATTATAGGGCAAAATATGTGAAAAGTATAGCAAAAAATCCCTAAGTGGGGGTATTTATGGGCCTCAAACACAATTTTCTCCTCAACTTAAAGTCATGATTTTCGGCACATGTACTAAGAACATATTAATGTGTTGTCAGGTAAAATTTCAGCCAGCTGAGCATCATAGTTTGTGACCTACAGGGCTCTAAGTGGCCAAAAGTGCAATTTCTGACCTTAAGGTGGCCATAAGTTCTTTTTTACTGGGAGTTTAAGGTCACCTTAAAATAGGGATCTTCCTTTGGGCACCCTTAACATGTGTACCAAGTTTGAAAAAAAAATATTAATTTGTTTTTGAGTTATCGCGTCCACAAGGAAATTTCTACGGCGGCGGCGGCGGCGGCGGCGGCGCGACGGACCTGAATCCAATATATCCCCGACTTTCGTCTGGGGATATAATTATGCAGTGTGGTTTTATAAAAGGTATCAGAAAGAAAAGAGGTTCCTCAAACTGTAAAATGATAGTAGCATTATAAAATATATTTTGTGATAAGTACAACCATAGAACTTGTCCCATGGGAATAAGATTAGGGCTGTTGGAAAGTGGACAGCATTTCGCTGACTATTTTATACTGTTCCCCAACAGAGTTACAAAGACTGTTTAAACACTTTGCAAACAATAATTAAAGCTAAAGATCAATTCTTCTCATTGTATTCTAGCACTTAATGAAGTCATAAATAGTATTTATATTGACCCCAGACACAGTTTAAGACAACATACAGCTCTTTGCATCAGTCAGATGCAGTTTGTTAGCATATTTCTCACTGACATATAACCTTTTTTATTCATCTTTATAATCCTGCATGCTGTCAGTTCTAAAATCTTAGAAAAGTATCAAGACATGTTGCACACTTTTCTATACTATAAGGCTCCTTCAGTATCAACACAGATGTTAGTTTTAAATGAGGTACAATAGAAATTGGCGAATCGCTGCCCCCCCGCGAATCGCTGCCCCCCCCCCCTTACATCATTACATGAGGACTGAAACAACTGGAAAAAGCTTGAACCTTGTCAGTTATGTCTGTACATATGGAAACACTATAACCGGATGCCGGATCCACATGCCGGATCCGCATACCGGATGCCGGATCCGCACATATGGAAAAGGGGCTTTATAGACAGGTTGCGCACTATGTTTTTCACCTCCGGTAACGTTAAAATGCATGTTTGACGTCACAAATTGTTCTGTGAAACGTCATGTCTAGACAGAACTACGGTAAAATTTAACGTTTTATACGCAAGTGAGGCCTGAGTTACGTACATAGTCTCCCTTAATCTTTTTGGTGCATTTATAAATTTTCTATTTTGAAAATTGATGAATATACAGGGGGGGGCAGCGATTCGCCCATAAAAACAGCAAAATGAAGTTTCTTGAGAACAAATATGAAGTGTAGTTTTATAAAAGTTATCAGAATGAAAAGAAGTTCCTCAAACTGTAAAATGATAGTAGCATCATAAAATATATTTTGTGATAAGTACAAATACAACCATAGAACTTGTACCATGGCAATAAGATTAGAGCTGTTGGAAAGTGGACAGCATTTCGCCGATTATTTCATACTGTTCCCAAAAAAGTTACAAAGACTGTTAAACACTTTGCAAACAATAATTAAAGCTAAAGATCAATTCTTTTCATTGTATTCTAGCACTTAATGAAGTTATAAATAGTATTTATATTGACCCCAGACACAGTTTAGAGACCATACAACTCTTTGCATCAGTCAGATACAGTTTCTTAGGCATATTTCTCACTGACTTATAAACTTTTTTATTCATCTTTATAATCCTGCATGCTGTCAGTTTTAAAATGTTAGAAAAGTATCAAGACATGTTGCACACTTTTCTATGCTATAAGTCTCCTTCAGTATCAACACAGATATTAGTTTTAAATGAGGTACAATAGAAACTGGCGAATCGCTGTCCCCCGTGAATCGCTGTCCCCCCCTGTAGTCTTACAAGACCCTGTTTCATTTGTAAAATATATCAATGATGCTTAATATTTATTAGTATACATGTAAATTATTTCAGCTTCATGCCTTTTTGCATTGGTTGGGTCGAAAATGTTGATGAAATCACTCTATCTCGCACAGTTAAGGAGACAGAAGCAAATTTGTGGTTTTCCATTTTTGGCAAAACTTAAAAAATTCAAAATGGCTGCCATTTTTGGGGAGGGAAATTTTTTTTGAAAATTGCCAAGAGTACATTGCTTAGACACCCTGTGGGTCGAAAATTTTAACAAACTCACTCTATTTTGCACGGTTAAGGAGATGAGCAAATTTGTGCTTTTACATTTTTGGCAAAAATTCGAAAATTCAAAATGGCCGCCATTTTTGGGGAGGGGAAAATTTTTTGAAAATTGCCAAGAGTACATTTCTCAAGATACCCTGTGGGTCGCAAATTTCGACAAAATCGCTCTATCTCCCAGTTAAGGAGACAGAAACAAATTTGTGTTTTGCCATTTTTGGCAAAAATTCGAAAATTCAAAATGGCCGCATATTTGGGGAGGGGAAATTTTTTTTGAAAATTGCAAAGAGTACCTTGAATGAAAGAATCAGTTATTTTAAAATAAAAATTGAAGAAACATTGTGGTATATAAATTTAGATCCAAGTATGTTTCCCTACAATTTTTTTACAGTTATACCGTTGTTTATTATGGGAAGCCCAGTTGAAGTTTATTTTAGATTTCATGTGTTTTTATTCATGTCAGTAAACTGCTGTATGTGTCTGACAACTGAGCTTAGAAAAAGCCCCAATAGAAAACAAAACTGCAGAAAAAGTCACAGTAGAAAACTAGTGTATGAACAAATAATCCCAGAAGAAAATACCCAAACCTTTATTTGTTACATGGTGTACACTACCTGGCAATGCTTGTGTAAATGTGTTATGTACCATTTAGTTAGAGGGCTTTTATACTGAGGTATTTTCTACTGCAGGTTTTTACACAGGCTTTTTTTCTGCAAGAGGCTTTTTCAGTTTACTTCACCATCAGTATCATATATAAAGTGTTTTGATAAGACTGACAGTTTGCCCTCCCTGTCCCATAAAATGGCCAGCATTTTGTCCCCCTTAATTGCAATTTTGACTGGCGTTTTGACCGACATTTTGTCCGTGCACTGAGTGATATGTCCCGCTACAAAATGTCAAAGTATAAAATATCCATACCTGCAACAACCCACGCCCCCCCCCCCTTTCAGGAAACGGAGTGGTTATTTACCCAACGGCTGTGTACGCTAGTTGTGATATTGGTCTAGCGTACCCAACGGCTGTGTATACAAGATTTATATCATCGCTAGCGTACCCAACGGCTATGTACACAAGATCAGTGCTAGTGTACCCATATTTTAATCACTTATTCCTTAAATTAACTTTGTTAAAATAAGCTGAATAAGTTTAATTCAGAGAGTGGTCCTTGGCCCATTTCTGACTACTCAAAAAAATTCCTTCAAAACTAATTACTTCACAATGCCTTGGATACAGACCTGTTTAGTACGCTATGAAGGGTACTGATATCAAGTGCACAACCATTGAGTGCATACTACCTTGGGTAATGAGAAATTGGGCAGGCTGTAAAAAGTTTGGAGTTGTTGGGTACACTAGCAGCGATATAGATCTTGTGTGCACAACCACTGGGTACACTAGACCAATATCACAGCTGCTGGGAACACTAGCAGTGATATGGATCTTGTGTACACAGCCACTGGGTATGCCAGCAATGATACTGATCTTGGGTGCAAAACCATTGGGAACACAGAGTTTACTGCCTTGGGTACAGGGTAGTTGGGTATGCCAGTACCTTAAACAGCTTTTGGTTACACTAACAAAAGAAAATATCAATGACGTTAATCTAGGGTACATAACCATTGGGAAAACAGAACTTAGTGCTTTAACTGGATGTAGGAGAGTTGCATATGCCATTAGTGTACATACACAGCTGTTGGGTATGCTAGCAGTGATATAGATCTTGTGTACACAACTGTTGGGTAGGCTAGACCGTTATCACAGTTAGAGTACACAACCGTTGGGTACACTAGCAGTGAAATACATCTGGTGTACACAACAGTTGGGTACACTAACAATGCTATTGATGTAGGGTGCACAACCATTGGGAACAAAGGGTTCACTGCTTTGATTGCAGGATAGTTGGGTATGCCGTTAGTGTACATACACAGCTGTTGGGTATGCTAGCAGTGATATGGGTCTTCCATACACAGTCTTTGGGTAAGCTACACCCATATCACTGCTAACGTACACAACCGTTGGGTAGGCTAGCAGTGAAATAGATCTTGCATACACAACTGTTGGGTATGCTAAGAAAGCTATTGACCTAGGGTGCACAACCATTGGGAACATAGGGTTCACTGCCTCAAGTGCAGGGTAGTTGGGTATGCCAGTAGTGTATGTATACAGCCATTGGGTAGGCTAGCTGCGATATAAATCTTGCGTACACAACCGTTGGGTATGCTAGACCAATATCACTGCTAGCGTTCACAACCGTTGGGTACGCTAGCAGTGAAATAAATCTTACGTACACAACCATTGGGTACACTAGACTGAGACTGATATCCCTGCTAGCGTACAGAACCGTTGGGAACGCTAGCAGTGTAATACATCTTGCGTACCCAACCATTGGCTATGCTAGCAGTGAAACTGATCTAGTGTACACAGCCTTTGGGAACATAGGGTTCAGTGCCTTGGGTGCAGGGTAGTTGGGTATGCCAGTAGTGTATGTACACAGCCGTTGGGCACACTAGCACTGATATAAATCTTGGGTACACAGCCGTTGGGTACGCTAGACTGATATCTCTGTTAGCGTACCCAACCGTTGGGTACGCTAGCAGTGATATAAATCTTGCGTACCCAACCATTGGGTACGCTAGCAGTCAAATAGATCTTGCGTACACAACCGTTGGGTACGCTAGCAGTGAAACTGATCTAGCGTACACAGCCGTTGGGTAAATATCCTCTACCTTCAGGAAATCCTGTATCTGCCTCTGATATAGACACTTCGTTTAATAATATAAAACTCCAAATAATGAAATTAAATCAAAACATAAACACATTTTAAAAAAATAATACTAACCCAGATGTTTCCATGAGGCGTCGCTATCCAAAATCATACATAATTTGGTCCTTGGGGTTAAATCTAAATTGTCCAGAAAAGAAAACCATGTTTGCTTTCTCCGACGACCACTTTTACATTGCATGATTCACAGTTTTTTCTCAAACAACCAGTACTAGTAGTGAGGTACAAGGCAGTAAGATTCTATGTACATCAAGAGAAAGGTATAATTAAGTTTCAACAACATATTGTTGTACTGTACTAGTTGTTCATGAGACACCACATCTGTTTAACTGGTTTAACTGCCCCATCAAAGCTTCCCCCTTCATTTTTCTACCTTTTTCTATTTATAGTTTATTTCACTTCCTCGGGAAATCCCCATATAAGAATGCTGCACCGCGCATGCTCGTCATCACGTTTTCACTTTTAGTTCTTGATCCACAAAATCTTTTATTATTTAAATGCATTTTAGTACAGATAAATTATTTAATAAAATAAAGTTTTAGTTATTTTCCCACACGATTTGCACTCGAAAGACATTTTTGTTACGAATGATATGGTATTCTAACGTGAAGGCGATGTAAAAGAGTTTCTGATTGGCTAATCGCACAAAATATCATGCTCCGTATTACCACGAAGTTGTGACTGTTACTTCTAGTTATCGTTAGCCTCCTAAAAACGTAAAATACAAAACAAAAAAGTAATAAAAATATTTTATTATACATATATCATGTAAGAATAGGGATATACATTAAAAAAATCCATGCTAAGCCTGCGTGCTCTAACCCAAAATTCGTGCTCTGAATTTACGTAGATCATAGATATTAGGGTGCCAGATATTAGTCTGGTTCCTGTACTATTATCCTTTTTCTTGTGTTTCGATCACTGGTATGCTAAAGTACATTATATATTACAGTCAAACTGTGTTTTCACAATGCTTAAAGATTCAAGGTATTTCACGACCCTGATTTACTTGACATTTCAGGAAATGCCTAAAATTTCCAAGCATTTCATGAAACGCCTCATTGTGAGCTCCAGACCTTACATAAAATGCCTGAATCAGATGTTCCAAACAGTTTTAGTTTGTCTTCTGTCACTACAGGTGTTTAAGCAACTTATTATGAACGTGGGGTAGGTATATTGTGGTGAACCACAGCTGGCACTAAATGAAAGTATATGGTGACTGTGACTTCCCAGAAAAAAACCACATTTGTCAGTTGTGTATTTGAAGTCAAGCTAACAAGAACTGTTGATGGTTATTTGAAGGAATTAGTATTTTGTTCCTGTGAAGGACATTTAAAGCTAGGACCAAATTCACCACATTTGGTCTTCAATACTTTACAGGTGTATCCTTTTAAAGAAAGGTATAGTATATGTTACAGGTAATACCAAATTGCATTTACAACTGGTAGTGGTGTTGTGTGTGTGAAGAGAGGTCACACAAATGCAGTGATCAGGTAATAAATAGCCCACATATATTGGTTCAAACAATATTCAACATTATTGTTGTCCTTGTTGTGGGATTTATTTGGGCAAAGTGTGATTTTCAGAGTTCACCCTCTGATAACCCAGTGAAGCAATAATGCTTCAGTAAAACACTAAGTAAATAGGCAAGTGATATTTAACAGTTCCTTTGCCTAAGGAGTAAATAAATTAAAATGATACATGGGTGAGACAATGACCAAATCCCTTTTCCTTGTATATTTACAGAGTTATAAGTCTCAATTAATGGGTAATGTTTAATTGTAAAACCCTTTAGGATGACAGATAATGAAAAATTGTAAGACATTTTAAAAGTCTCGAATGTAAATTCCTATTGAAAGATTAACAGATATGTTGATAATAATTTTTATTGTCACATTATAATCAGCTTTAAAGAAACATGTGTATGTTTTGTGAAATTTCCTTGGTTTCAGAGATGGCAAAAATCTTTATATTTTCTGCCTTTATAGGTTTTCAGAGTTATAAAGTTTACTTTAACAATTTAAACATTGTTCCATATCCCATGTTCTGGAATTTTGTACTATAGTACTTCAGTACTGAATATCGTGTGACATGCACTGAAAAGAGATTGGCAAAAATTTTAAAACATGGAGATGCCTTTCCATTAGCCAGTTCTTTAGATTTGGTTTACAGGAAATACTTGGGATCTGAACTCCAGTTTTTAGAAAACATTAAAAGAGAAAAAAAAAATGATTGAATAGTTTGCCAATTGAACAGCCAAATGAAAACCAATTCTTGATGGGGCAAATATCCCTTGTCACTGACCAGTTAGTTAAAGCCAACGACTGATGAAAGAAATCATTGACAGAGCATATTTCTGTTGTTGATCATCGCTTTTTTAACGAAAGGAAAGCTAATCTTCTATTAAAAGAGCAATTAGTCAATGTGAATGGCAAACTGGACCACAAAAAGAAAGAGAACAAAGCACTGTATGAAGAGGTAAAATGTCTTTCAGTTGATTTTCACCGGCTAAAGGAAGAACATCATCATGAGCTACAAAATGCCCTAAACAGATTAAGCCATTATAAAGAAAGAATAAGGAACAATAATACTGTCCTTGAGGAATATGACAAGTATGAGTACAAAACAATAGCCATGTAAACTAAAATTGCTGACACGAGAGCACACTTTAGGTCAAACAGGAAGTGCAACACAAAACATTCCTGGAAAGCATGGAGCTAAAGGAACAACTTAAGAAGGAAATGGGCCAGAAACTGAATGAACAGAATCTTACTTGGAAACTAAAGTTCAGAATTTGTATATCAAGAGATTCATCTTTTGGCACAAGAACTTAATGAAGCCAGGGAACTGACAGAAGTGGAAAAGACCCAGTTACAAGAGACCATAGTGGACATGCCGTGCAGACTTAAAGCTCTGGAAGCTGAACAGTGTCAGATTTTAGGCTGCCAATCAGTTCCTGCAAGGTTTTTTGTAATAACCAACTGATGATGCAGCATGACCGTTTTAGTATGCTGGAGGTGCTTTCTTGGAAATCTCCCTACAGCAACAGTCGTTTTATATACATTCAGCACACTTTTATTGAAATTATTATCATATATGTTGCTTTTATGTAGTTTCTTTAGTTAGATTGTGTTTTTAGATCTATATTTACCCCCAGTTCACTGTTATACTTACTTCCTCAAATAAGTAAGTAAGTAAGAAACACTTATATAGCGCCGAATTTGATGTAAACATCCTCTAAGGCGCTGATGTGCAAAAAGGGATAGTCCAGTTCCAGAAAAATGTCCGTTTCCATATTAGAGTCCGGTAGGGGAGAAAGGCTATGGTGGAGGATAAGCCAATCTAAAAAGGTATGTTTTCAACTGTTTCCTGAAACCAGAAATGCTTTCTATGGTTCTGATGGCTTGAGGAAGCTTGTTCCACTCTGTGGGAGCCCCTGCTATGAAACTGCGTAGCCCTAAGCGTTTATTTGGTTTAGATGAGGAAATTGATAGGCAATTGCCCCGTGTGAGATCACTCCGCCTAATTAGAGTGGAGAGATATGGAGGTTGGCTCAAATGTATTGCTTTATAAATGAGGAGATTATATTTGAACAGTATACGGTAATGAATGGGGAGCCAGTGTAGTTTGTGCAGGAAGGGTGTAACATGACAGTATTTATTTAGCTTGCACACCGTCCGACATAAGGCATTTTGGACTCTGTAGTCTGCTAGTATATGCCTTTTTTGTGTTGTAAAGCAGTGAGTTACAGTAATCCAGACGACTGCTTACCAAGGCATTTTCCACCTTTACAGCTGTTTCATGATTTAAGTACCTGCGGACCCTTCGTAGTTCCCGGAGATGGTAGTAACTTATGCAACATAGATTAGCCACATGTCTTTGCATTGAATTTTCAGCATCCAGGATGACACCAAGGTTTTTTACCGATTCAGCTGGTTCCATGGTGTTGCCAAGCAAACTCACTGGGAAAGATGACTTCAGGGAACTTCTAATTCGATCATCACCAATCACTATGAATTCTGTCTTGTCAGGATTTAATTTAAGCTTATTATTTCCCATCCAAGCCTGGACCGCCTCAAGGCAATTTGTTAATTCAGTGATACTGGAATCGAAGTTCCTAGAGTCGAGTTCCAAGTAAATTTGTGTGTCATCTGCATATAAGTGGTGGGTGACATTGAATTTAGATATGACTGAACTGAGAGGGGTTGTGTATAGGGTAAAAAGGAGTGGCCCTAGAACTGAGACTGTTCATGGTGGTATAATCTGGAAGTACCATTTTTGGTGATCTATAGAGGACTTTCTTTATGGAATTCCACAAGGCCTTGGGGTTATCCTCATTTTCCCTAACCATATCACTGTAGTGTTTGGTTTTTGCACATTCCACGAGACGGTTGAAATGGTTCACAGCGGCTCTATACCTACTGCGGTTTATGGCAGAGTTGTCCTTTCGCCACTCCCTTTCGAGTTTGCGCTTACGTCTCTTTGCTGCCAAAATCTCACTGTTGATGAACCCTTTGTTGACATGTTGTGGGGTTTTACATTCATGTACAGGTGCATGCTTGTCAAGTATGTTCCTAAGGGTATGAAAGTACTGGTGTGAAAGTAAGCTAGCTGTTTTGTAAGGAGCCTGGATAAGCTCAGAATTTACAATGTCAGACATAAATTCAGTTTTATTTATCTTGCGAAGTTTCCTGATTTTCAACCGTTTTACTCTGCAGGAATTTTTGACAGGGAATGTTGTAGTGAAAAAGACAGCTAGGTGGTCTGATATGCCGTCCTTTACACGATGGTGAACTGAGGAAGTTAGGGATTTACTAGTGCAGAGTACATCAAGGATATGTCCTTGTATGTGTGTAGGTGTTGACACATGTTGAATAAAATCAAAATCCAATAGAACTGTGTTGAAATTTTCTGTCCAGCAATTTTGACTGTCAAGCTGGATATTGACATCTCCCAGGATAATATTTTCATGTGGTGACAAAGCAGCTGCTTCCATGAAACTGTTGAATTCCTCGATAAATCTGCTTTTGCTGGTACTTGGAGGTCGGTAAATTACATGCACCAGAAGCTGGCTTGACTGTCGATCTGACAGTTTGACGGTAATGTGTTCAAACGTTTCCCGCCGATCAATTTGACAACGCACGCTATCAATGTCATTCCTAACAAGGACAGCAACTCCACCTCCTTTCTTGTTCTCGCATGGGACCTGGTGAAGCTGGAAACCTGCAGGGGTTATCTCATCCATTAGGCCTTGTGTGTCCGACGGTCTTAGCCATGTCTCAGTGACACCAACAATGTCGAGATCATTTGACAAAACAAAATCACTAAATGCTGATGTTTTGTTACGCAATGAACGGACATTCAGATGACAGGCTTTGATATTTCTGGCTGATGGACCTGGGTTCAAACTAATGTCGCCAGAAAGAATCAGGATGATGGACCACCAAGGGTTGACATTTCTGAAACAGTGCGTCACTTGACGACAGTGGGCCTGCAGGGTGACAAAAGCAATGTTGCAACTGTCCAAAGAGGAGAGTAAACTTGGGTGAATGATTTTTGGTGATGGCAAACTATTTTCATTGGTGGGGGTTGTTGACCGAACAGTCAAGAGGATGGAAAAACAGAACCAAAAAGTGCAATGCATGACCAATGAAAGCCAAAAATTAAAATTTAGAAATAGGTGCACCTACCTTTCCTACGTACAAACCTTTCTAATTACAGCATCACAGTACCAAAATCAAAAGATGGTAGGTTAGGAAGGAGTAGATTAGTGCATATGTTTGATAGATGTGTGGGATTAAAATATAACAAACAGTGGACAGGGATAATTAATTGGTAAACAGTATTTTATTATATATATCTATTTTACATGTAATACACTTGATCTGCTTTGTGTGTGGAACAATGAAAGTGTTACCGCGGGAATTATCAAGTGGGCGATAATACCCGTTTAATGACAAAGAGCACTTTTAACTGATATCTGGGTGTGGTGACAGTCAGTAATCTATTTGTTTACAATTATTTGATAAAATACATATAGCTACAGTAAAATATATCCAATACCGACCAGTTCTATAGAGAAAGTAAAATATTTTAAACGAAAATATAAAAACCACGTCTCCCCTGGCGAACGCTAAAACCGTAAAATAGCTGGTATTGTCGCTCATCTGGCCGGATACTATCATTGTTATTTTCAGAAAATTACCGGTAACTGTTTTCAATCTTGGATCATGTCTATTGTCTATTCTTGCTAATTGTGGGTAATTTTTAATTTGGTTCATCACTCTCACAGATGTTTTTTCATTGCCTTGTTGCTGCATTTGTCAGTTTCTCTTGTATTCAGTATTAAAATGGTCTCTTAGTCTATGGTTGGGTTTGAGTTTCTTAAGGTTGGCTTTAGTGTGGGTTGCTAGGGGGGTGCCCGTGAGTTGCCCATGGAACGAAGATTCAAGGATTTGTCCTTAAGGCCATAAAGGTTAGGCGACCCATAGGTGATTTTGATCCTAGGGCATTTTTCATTCAACCAACCGAACCCAGATGTTTGCTATGCGCATTTTACTCTTTTGCACCATGTTGATGGTTGCCGCTCATCTCAGGAGTGTCCCACAAAATTTTACTGGAAGTGGATTACTCATTCCATCCATGTTGAGGATTGCAAAAAATCACTCCTGTAGCTCCTCCTACCATGTTTTTCCCTCTGCCGTAAAACAGAGTGGGCTTATGCTATTGATTCTGATGTGTAGTGATGTTGACATGAATCCTGGTCCGGCTAGGCTTGGTTTAGTAAATGCAAGGTCAATCCGGAATAAGGGCCCTCTGCTCGGTGACACAATAGCATCTCACACTTTTGATTTCCTCTGTCTCACAGAAACACATATTCGTACCACTGCTTCGGATACTTTCCTTCATTCTCTCACCCCGGATGGGTTCTCATTGATACATAGTGTTGGTTTTTTTCATTTGTGACCCATAAAAATATCGCATGGTTGATACCCCAAATTACAGTTCCTTTAAAAATATTGTCATATCAGTCTCACTTTCATGTTGAACTTTGCTCCTAGCTTTGATCTACCGCCCTCCTGAGCCATGTTGTACCATTTTTTAGATGAGTTTATGTCTTTTGTTTGTTTTCTGTCTTCGGTTGATTGCAATTATTTCATCTGCAGTGATTTTAATATACACATTGATGTACCTTTTACTGATAGTCACAAATTAGAATCCCTTTTAGAATCATGTGATCTGACACAGACAGTTAACAATATCACTCACTTGCACGGTCATATCCTTGATCTCATTCTTTCCCCCACTGATCAAGATGTGGACGTACATGTTGACATTTGTGAATTCATATCTGATCATGCAGTCATCAAATATGCTATTGACTTTCCTTCCTCTCTTGTTAACTGTCAAACAAGAATTTCCTATAGGAGGTACCATCGTATCAATATGTCCAATTTTCGGTCTGACCTTAAAGAAATGCCTTTTGTGAAAAGTCCAGCAAATTCTGTCTCACAGCTTTATGATCGTTCGGTGTTCGGTGTTCGGTAGGACCGTAACGGACGCGTAATTTTAACAACATTTAAAATTGATGGAAAATACCAAATAATCTGGGCTTTTAGTCGTACTTTTTCTATCATTAATGCTTTCCATGATATACCTTTAGTTATTTACCCTTTTTATATTGTTTTGAATGCTTTTAACTGCACAACAGTTGTCCTAGTTCATATTGCGGGTATTATCGCCCACTACCGGGAGTTACTCGGTGCTGTTTGGTTGTGTTTTATATTTTTTAATATTCTGCTAGTGGATATTACAGGCATTACTGTCCTTTACCGAGATCTACTCAGTCATTTTTGGTTGTGGTTTGTACTTTTTTGTCCTTAATGTTTTTGCTGTCAATTTTTGCATGTTTCCATTTCGTCTGTGGTTTGTAATTCCTTATGATGCAGACTGTTACAATCCTTCTTTGTATTGTTGGCCTCTTTGTACATTACCATAAGAGTCAAAACAGAATTCAGACTAGGTGCGATGTCGGCCTGCATGGACGTAAATCTGATGGACCCACTACCAAATCCATTTTGTTCATTTATGTCAGGACACATAGAGTCACTTTTTGTGAAAAGGCATCTTTCAGGCAACTTGCTCTGGTTCTATTGTCGGGTGATGTCGCTCTAAATCCTGGGCCATTGAAGTTTGGGTTTGCTAACAGCCGGTCCATTAGGAATAAAGGTCCAATTCTCTGTGATGAAATCCAAACTGGAAATTTTGATGTTTTTGGTCTCACCGAGACCCATATCAAAGCTCTAGACACACCCTCATTTTTAAATGAGTTAACGCCTGAAGATTTTTCCCTTGTTCACACCAATAGAGAAAACAAACGTGGTGGCGGTGTTGGCTTTTTTATTAAATCTGCTCTTGATTTTAAAACCATTCATTCCCCTGAGTTCTCCTCCTTTGAAAATCACACTGTCTGTCTCACTCTTGATGGGCGTCGCTTGTTTCTTGGGGTCATTTACCGGCCCCCTGCCTCATCTGTAGTAAAATTTTTTGAAGATTTTCTGTCATATGTGGGTTTTTTGTCTTCCTTATCCCCCTCCTTTGTCATTTGTGGTGATTTTAATCTTCATGTCGACATTATGTCTCCAACAGTCTCTGAATTTAAATCAGTCATGGATTCTTGCTGTCTGTCCCAATACATTTTTTTTCTGACTCACCTTCATGGTCATACCTTAGATTTGTTGATGGCTCCATCTGAGTTCTCTGCAATTTCTGATGTGAAAGGTTCAGGCTTCATTAGTGATCACAAAATTATCTCTTGTGTGGTTGACTTTCCATCTTTGGATACACCAATTCAGAAAGTTGTTACCTTCCGTCAGTACCATAAATTGAATATTGATAAATTCAGAAGTGACCTCCTGACTATTCCGTTTGTTAGCTCACCATCTGATGACATAGATTTATTGCATGAACAGTACATGTCTGGTTTGTCTGGCCTTCTAGATATTCATGCACCAGTGAAGACTAAACAGCTCATCAAACCAGCCCCAAGCTGGATAACTGATGAGTATAGAACTGCCAAGTGCATGAGAAGGCAGTTTGAAAAAGCCTGGAGAAGAGACAAATCCCCTGAAAATCGTTCCCGTCTTCGACGGCAGATAAACAGATGTAACCACATCCTAAATAGAAACAAGGGGTGTTTCTATCGTGATCTAGTCAGTGAAAATTGCGGTGATAGCAAGAGGTTATGGCATGCACTAAACAGAAGATTGAGTCGGTCAAATTCTACTGTCCTCCCATCCTTTGATGATGAAAAATCTTTAGCAAACAGATTTGGTTCGTTTTTCATTGATAAAATTAAAAAGATTCGAGACACCTTTAAATACACCCGATCTCAGGTTCTTCATCCAGACAAGGAGCCGCCGACTTTCTGTTCCTTTCAAGCTGTCACTGAGACTGAAGTCCTTAAGTTTATCAAGGAATCCCCTTCTAAAACTTGCTCCCTTGCCCCACTCACATTGTGAAACAATGTATTGACATTCTTCTCCCTTCATTGACTAAACTAGTTAACTTGTCCCTCAAAAACGGCATTTTCCCTAATCCTTTCAAACAGGCTATTGTCACTCCCCTCCTCAAAAAGTCCACCCTTTCAAAAGAGGATTTGAAGAGCTACCGACCAGTGTCCGGTCTTAGCTTCTTGTCAAAATTGGTCGAGCGAATTGTGGCTGCCCAAATTAGATCTCATATGGATTCTCATGATCTTGGTAATACTTTCCAGTCAGCCTACAAGGTGGGGCACTCGACAGAAACTGCCTTGTTGTGCATCAAAAATGAGATTCACTTATCTCTGTCCAAGGGCATGCCTACAGCACTAGTGCTACTCGACCTGTCTGCGGCATTTGATACTATCGATCATGACACACTCCTATCCTGTCTGTCGTCTAGATTTGGTTTTGCTGGATCGGCATTAAAATGGTTTAGATCCTATCTCCAGGATTGTTTTCAGTCAGTCAAGATTGGTTCTAGTCTTTCGAATTTGTTCAAATTGAAGTTTGGAGTCGCCCAAGGTTCTGTCTTAGGTCCCCTTCTGTTTTCCCTCTACACAACACCTCTTGGTCAAGTCATCAGAAAATATACCGGAGTCCGTTACCACTTCTATGCAGACGACACTCAGTTGTTCATTCACTTATCCCCTGATGATAGTCTCAAGTCTTTTGACCGTCTTAAATCATGTTTGAATGATATTCAGGTCTGGATGTCTGAAAACAAACTCAAGCTAAATCCTGATAAAACAGAATTCATAGTCTTCGGTGCCAAAGACAGACACAAATGGCTCAGTGACTCACTACCTGTCAATATCCTGGGTAATTGCCTCTCTCCCGCAGATGTTGTATGCAATCTGGGTGTTCTGTTTGATGCAAAGTTTTGTTTCACCAATCACGTAAATTCTGTTATCAAATCCTGCTTTATCAGCCTCAGGGACCTTCATCGTATCAGGAGGTTTCTTTCTGTGGATACATCAGTGGTGATTGCAAATGCTCTGGTCAGTAGTCGTTTGGATTATTGCAACTCTCTTTTTCGCAGTTTGTCATCCCGAAATGCTACAAGGCTCCAATATGTTCAAAATGCGCTTGCACGGTTTGTCACTGGTGCTTCAAAGTACACTCACATTACATCCACCCTTAGGACACTCCATTGGCTACCCGTTAGACAACGTATTATCTACAAAACCCTAGTTTTGGTCTATAAGTACCTCACCACTGGCCAGCCTAAGTATTTTGCACCATATCTCCCCTTGTACAAATCTGCCGTGAATACAAGACGTTCCAATCCCAAAAATTTGTTCCTTCTGGTTCCCTCTTACTGTCCTTCCATCCATAAATCAAAGGTCCATTTTAACAATAGTTTCTCATATGATGCCCCTAAGTTATGGAATGATCTTCCATATGATATACGCAGTGCTCCAAATCTCTCCAGTTTCAAAAGTCGACTCAAAACCTACCTATTTCAGAAATCATTCCCACCATAGCTTCTTACTACCGAACACCGGACCGCCTCCCTGGCAACGACTCGGAACATGTCTAATGTCTCATGATTTATGCCTTACGGATTGGATGGTTTGCCTTAGAATCCGTTGATATGGAGATTAAGCACCTGGACAACTGATTGATTGATTGATCAGTATGAACATGACTTGATTCGCATCCTTGACAGGCATGCTCCACTTGTGTCAAGTGTGAAGATGAAACAGCGGACTGACTGGTTGTCAGAGACCTATCGCCTTGCAAAGTCACTCATACATCAGTTTGAATGTGCTTGTCATAAAGATAAAAGTGAGTACAACAGGAGTTGTCTTTGATGTCAAATCGCCTGGTGTAATCGACTTGCGAACAGGGACAAGACTGTCTATTTTAGGAAAATTATCTCTGACAACAGCCATGATTCAAAGAAACTGTGGCCAGAGTTACATACAAAGTCCTGAATTGATCCCATGGCACTACTCTGCCCACTCATGAATCCTCAAAGTCAATGGCTGATCATTTTGCTACATTTTTTTCAAATAAAATCATGAAAATATGTGAGTTTCTCCTCATTTGATTGCTGTAACATTGTACATCCCCCTGTGACCCTCCAAAGTTAATAGTCTTCACTCAAGTCACTCAAGATGAAATTGGTAAAATAATCAGCAAATCACCCACCGAATCCTGCCTGTGTGACCCATTGCCCACATTCCTTATTAAGGAATGCATTGACATCCTTCTATCATCTATAACCAAATTGATAAATTGTCCACTCTGTGAGGGACTGGTTTCAGATGGTTTCAAAAAAGCTGTAGTCACTCCACTTAAAAAGGGCTCTCTTCCTGTTGAGGATTTGAAGAACTACCGCCCAGTATCTGGACTTAGTTCATTTCTAAACTGGTGGAATGTGTAGTTATCAAACAGCTAGTCGATCATATTCATGGACATGGCTTGGATAACTCATACCAGTCAGCATATAAGTCAGGTCACTCAACAGAGACGGCTCTGCGTTCAATCAAACATTATATTAATTTATGACTATTTCGGGGTGAAGCTACTGCCCTGGTACTTCTAGATCTCTCTGTTGCCTTTGATACTATTGATCATTTCACTCTTCTCAGCTGTCTTCAGGATTGGTTCGGTGTTGGTGGCTCTGCTCTCAAATAGTTCTCTTTTTATTTGGCAGAACGTTATTAGTCTGTGAAGATTGGTTCTACTTTACCAGATTTACAAAAACTGCTGTTTGGTGTTCCTTAGGGTCCTGTTTTGGGTCCTTTGCTTTTCTCTCTGTGCACATCTCCCCTTATTACACTGATTGGTAAACACAAAGGTGTAAACTTCCATTTCTGTGCCGATGATACCCAATTTATGTTCATCTGTCACACCTGAATGCCTCAGCTGCTTTGATAAGTTGAACAGATGCCTTCAAGATGTCAAAGAATGGATGTTGGCTAGCAAACTCAAACTCAATCCTAATAAAACTGAGTTCATACTTTTTGGTTCCAAGAAACAGAGAGAAAGGTAAATACATGTTTCCCAACTGACATCTTGGGCCATCTTCTTCATCCCACTGAGTCAGTCAGGAACCTTGGTGTGTGGTTTGACTCTGATTTTCCTTCACTAAACATGTCCAGAATGTTTTAAATGCTGAGGGATTTTAGAAAGAATAGGCAGTTCTTGACTCATGATGCATCTGTGTCGGTTGCCAATGCTTTTGTTAGTATTCAGTTGGACTACTGTAACTCACTTTTCAGGAGCTTCTCCAAATTTATTCTTCATAGATTACAGTCTATACAAAATAGTGCAGATAGAATTTTTACAAATTCTAGTAAATACACTCGGATAACTCCTGTACTCATGAAACTACATTGGCTCCCTATTCAGTTTTGCTCAGAGTTCAGTTTGGCTACCCTGGTGTACAAGTTTATTCATACTGGTTTCCCTAAATATTTTGCTCCACACCTATCCACATACTGCACTACTTACAATACTAGGTGCAGTCAGAGTGTTGCCAATTTCCTCAATGTTCAAAAATTTCAACATAAAATTCACAAGTCTACTAAGCAGTTTGGCTTCTGTTTTGCCTTTGATGTTCCCACTGTTTGGAATTCACTCCCTGAAGACATCCGTGCATCATCCACTATTGCCTATTTTAGAAAGAAGCTCAAAACCTATCTCTTCACAAAGGCTTGTCGGGAAGAGTCGGTGAAATATCAAACATGTTCGATATTTCTACGACTGTTTCCGACCCTTGTAACAGACCCAAAGTCCATCCACCTAGCAACAGGCCTGTTGGTTAACTTAAGGGCCTGTCAGCTACACTTCCGCCTTGTCAGTTAATACAACAGGCCTGTCTGTATCATGTATCTGGCTTGTTCAAAATATGGTTATCCAGAGTGTACGTGATGACAGACTGTGCAGGAAAAATATCCTTACAGACGGTAACTTCAGCCAGCCTGTAAATGTTCCTGACAGGCAGCAGGAGAAAGATTGAAGTACCTACAGATTCTCAACCACAGTTTGAACTAAAAAAGGTTTTTGCTGACAAAAACAAAGTGGCCATGATAAAAAAGTGCGAAGTAATCCGTAAAAGATGTCAAGATATGCATCATAAAAAAAAATAGAAAATGTGAACTTTATTGCATTGTGTATGTTACTATATTTAACAAATTAAAGAACGACCACAGCTTGGCAGAAGAGAAATTGTAGGTGTGAAATTTACTTCTCGAAAGAATGTATGTCCAGTACGCGGAAAAAATACCTCCTGGAAAAAATGTCTGCTAAAAAATATGCCTCCTAGAAAGAAGGCCTCCTAGAAAGAATGCCTCATGAATATTTTGTGACTATGAAAAATGCCTCCTAAGAAGAAAAAGTTATTTCAAGTATTATAACACAACAGGTTCATGTTACAACTTCAGAGGCATCTTCATTTTTCCACTTGAGTCTTATAGTCGCCTATGCCTGTGAAAAATTCACAGTCTTTTACCCATTTTGCTTATCTGTACAAAGGTACTTGGGTTTCTCCTGTAAGGTTTTGCTGGTTCTTCTCACTCTTTTGGCTGGCTGCTCATCCCTGGTTTCCATCATGACAGTTGTCGTGTTTTTCTTGTAATAAAATTTCTGCCCCTCCTAGTGCATCTAACTGCGATCAACTCCTTATAGAGGGGGTAACCTATGTTGTAAATTGATAAGAATGTATATTGTAAGCCATAAAGGTCACAACTACTCACAGCCATAAATCCTGCTTTTAAACTGGTCCAGAGTACAGCTGAAGGGATACCCTTTCAAGAAGATATTTGTAATTTGTACTTTGTGATATTGTACGTTCTGGTTTTGACTGTAAACATATTTGAAATTAACATGTTTTTGACATTATATGTTATAGTTTTCTTATGTAACATGTTTACAAGTTGAAATAACTTTTTTTCTCAGGAGGCATTTTTTCCTAGTCACCAAATATTCAGGAACCATTTTTAGGGGGCATTTTTTCCAGGAGGCATTTTTTCTGGGAGGCATTTTGTCCAGGAGGCATTTTTTTCCCCGGATTCTGTATGTGCTACAATCTTTGAGAATGGGAAAATTAGAAGGAGGACCCCTGAGTGCTGTAGGGTCCGGATTATAGCCAAACAGAGTCACACAAATTGGTTAATGCCAATAGGGTGTAGAGAGTGCAGTTTGAAGATCCAGCCCAACTCAATTCGCCTTCGTTTGGATGTGGAGGATGCTTCAAACTTAGGTGTGCACCACTCTAGCACAGAGAACTGCATATGTCTGTGGTTATGTCCTTCACTTTTGAAGTGTCTGGAAACTGGTGTGATTTGTCCATCTTTTTGTACTGAAGCTTTATGCTCATACATTCTTTTTCTAAGTGCTCTACATGTTTCACCAACATATTGTTTTTGGCACTTAGTGCAGGTAATCAGGTATATGACATTGGTAAGTTCACATGTGACTTGTTTTGGTAAGTCTAAGGTTTTGTGTGACTTTTTAGTGAAGTTACATTTAACAGTTGTGATTTTCTTCATGAATGGGCAATAGGTACATTTTCCCAATCGAGTGCATATGGGAATATGAGGGATAGTAGGTATGGCCTTTGTTGGGGGGTATGTGGTGGTAGCATTTGTTAGTATGTCCCTTAGGTTTGGGAGTCTCCTAAAGCCTACTATTGGTTTTTGTGGGAAATGTGGTCCACAATCAGGACTGTTGGAAATTATGTTCCAATTTTTGTGGATAATTTCCTTGATGTTGGGGTTTGAAGGGTTGTAATTGGTGACCATCACAGGTGTGGTGACTGGGGTTTTCTCTACCACATTAAGGAGTTCATCTTGGGAATATTTAAATGCTCTTTTGTAATGTTTTCTTAGACTTTTTTCAGGGTACCCTCTTTTGAGGTAATAGCTGACGAGTTTTTCAGCATTTTCATGGAAGTCATTGTCAAAAGTACATATCCTTCTGAGTCTAAGAAATTGACCATAAGGCCCTTTGGTTTTGCAGGGGGTATGGTGAGAAGAGGTATAATGTAGGTACAGATGTGTATCAGTGGGTTTCTCATACAGTGTGGTGTAGATATCCCTACTGTCATTAATTTTGACCGTTGTGTCTAGAAAATTAATTTGTGTTAAGCTAGATTCATGTGTGAATTTGATGGTTGGGTGGATACTGTTTAGGTAGGTGATAAATTCAGTTAAGTTATCATCTCCATGTGTCCATATCATAAAGATATCATCGATAAACCTTAGCCAGAGTAGTGGTTTTAGTGGCCAGTTATCCAAGGCTTTGGTTTCGAACCTATCCATGAATAGGTTTGCATAATTGGGGGCAGCTGCTGTTCCCATGGCTGTACTACCTACTTGTAGGTAGTGGTCGCCATTGAAATTAAAACTCATTGAGTGTAATACAAGTTCTAATAGTTTCAGTAAATGTGGACCTATTTTTTGTTTTTCAGGGTAATCTTTGAGAATGTTCTGGCAGAAGAGGTCTGAAGTGTAAGGGTACATTGACCACAGACATTTCTGTTCAAAATGTCATTAGTATCAGACTTAAGTATAAAACACTAATTAAATGCAGTGGACTAAGATGCTTAAGAACTGTTGTATAAAATTACTGATTGTGCTTTAACTAAAAACTTAACAAAAACAGTGATAAAATCCAGTGAACCAAAGTGCTTAAGACATTTTGTTCAAAAGTTAATTATTTTGCTTCAGAGTTATTGCTTACAAGAATAAAACAAGTTACAAATTAATTTGGTAGGTCATTATACTAAGCAAAAGTTGATGTAAATGTTTTAAATTAATGTAATGTAATAAAAAATGATTAGAGACCTTATCACATTGCACACATATTCTCCACTTTGTTTGAATGGGGGGGAAGTGAGACTTACAACACACACACATAATCTCACTTCCCCATCTCACTTCCCCCATCCCCCATACACAGAGGCATTTCTTCTTTCATATGCACTTTTATTTGAGTGAGGGGAGTGGGGAGGGGGCAGATTAGAGAAGCAAAAGACTGGCTCTTCGTCACTCCCCTCACTGAAATAAATATGCAGAGGTGAGAAAAAGATTATTTACTGCAGTAGAATGTTTAAATTTTACAGTAATTATTTAATTATGTAAGGGGCTACAGTTCTGAAATTTTACTATGTTATAACTGACACAAAACTACATCAAAAACACATTTAACAAAATGCTCTATATGTAATACTTTTCAAGTTATAAGTGATTTAGTGCATGAATACATGAATTCTACTCATCCCAGACAGTCACCAAGGATTACATGAGATAAGGAATGTTGATAACCCATGCAGGCCTGATACTCCAACAAGGGAATCTACTGGTGATGTAGTAGTACATATATGCAAGATATTTATATCAATTGCTGGTTCAGCTAGCCTTGTCATCTGATGCAGACAGATAAAATTCATCTAAAACATGTGAAAGTATTTGGAAAGTTTTTAAGGGAAATCAGTCTTCCTTTCACATTTTGTGTAAATAATTTTCAAATGGTACAAGTAAATATGTATATGTTTAGTAAGAGATTATGATAGTTTGGGATGTTTGATGATTTCTGTGTGACTATAAGATTACCTTAGAAGGCAGACAAAGGTCCCACTCTGATTAGACTTACTTGAAACAGGGGATTAAGTTTCTTTATAATGAAGACCATATGTAGGATGTTCAATCCAAGCATTCTTATCATGAAAAGCTTTTGTGTTTTTATACCCCTTTCATTGGAACTTGTGTTGAAGGACATTGTTCTTTTCTGTGTGACTACAATCCTTCAAACAAAACTTACAAATGATACTCTGTCTTTAGAACAATTTAGTCACTAAATTTCACACCTTTTTATTGCCACTGTTTCATTTTGCTTTTTAAATAAAGTCATTTGGCTTTAAATTATTTACTGAGTGGGGATATTATACTTTTATTTTCTAGTTAACAATTTATTGGTTAAGAGGATTACTGGTGTGCAGATGAATAGAGGGAACAGTGTGGGGGAAAAGTATTGTCATTTTGATTTTCATAATCTTTTGAGGTGCTTGTTAATTTACAAGTAACTGATACTATAATGTTTAATTAATTTATTTATTTGGGGTTTTACGTCGCTTTCAACACTGTACAGGTAGTTCGAAGGGCAGAGGAAACCAGTACATAGAGTTCATCAGGGTTCTGTACTGTAAACTGCTGACCAACGGCAAGCAACTACCAGCTTTCCCACTTGAGGCAGTGCCGGGAACCAAACCCTGGCCTCAGAGGTGGGAGGCAAGAGTGTTACCACTCTGCCACCGTGGCCCCTCTACTATAATCTTTAAAACAAATCTGCTGTTTCTCTACTGCTGGTGTGTATCTGTTTTAAACAGTGATGTTTTTGTGCTTTTGTATGAACAATACATTAAAGCTTGTGAAGTTTTAGTAAAGGCTTGTTTTTGGCTTAAGGATAAAGTGTGCATTCTTCTAGTAAGTGAAATTTATGTTTTGGTATTTTGTTATAATGTGGCCAATGTAGAGAATAATATGTTGCTGATGCTTATAATTGTATGAATGGTAAATTAATTCTAAAGAAACCATCCTGTGAGTAAGCCTAATCAATGTGCCAAGTTTAACTGATATTAGTTGAACAGTTGGTGAGTTGGGGGCTGAAAACCCATTTCTTACTGTAAGATGGCCATAAGTGGACTTCAAGGTGGACAGAAAAGAAGAATGTCCCTCTTGGCATCCGTTATAAGTGTGAAATTTACCCAACGTCAGTTGATCAATAAGATGGTTGGAGGCTGAAAACCCCCTTCTGTTACTGTCCGGTGACTATAACTTCATTCATATTGAGGCATTAAGTTCACCATAAAATAACAGTGTCCCTTTTGCCATCCTTTATAGGTGTGCAAAGTTTAACTGAGGTCGGTTGAACAATAAGATAGTTGGAGGCTGAAAGCCCCCTTATTTCACTTTAAGGTGGCTACAGCTCCATTCATATTGAGAGTTTAAGGTGACCATAAGTATTATTTTATCTATTTTAATACCAGTGATAATTTAGATTAAAAAATGGAAAAAGAAAGGAGCCAGAGGATTTTATTCCAATTTGATGGCTTTAAACAGGCCATAGGTCCATTAACATTTTGAATTTAAGGTCACCACAAAGACTGAATATTCCTTTGGCAAATCTTAACTAGAGGATCGCTCGCAAAAAGAAAAGATAATGTTTTTGCATAGCAAAAACAAAGCGTCCCGAAAAGGATATAAAGGTGAGTGCTAAAGTATTAAGAAAATGCTTCGTTTCTAGCCTTATACTGTTGTGGCAACCAAAGTCAGCGCAGTCTGCTCTATCTAGCACGGTTTTCAAGATATAAGCATTTTTGTGTTTTGCAAAAAATAAAAAAATTAAAAATGTCCGTTATATTTGGCGAGACAAAAATATTTTGAAAATTGGCATGGCTACTCTGCAGAGATACCCAGCAGGTCAAAAATTTTGTTGAGTTCGCTCCATATAGCACGGTTTTCGAGATATAAGCATTTTTGTGTTTTGCAAAAAATTCAAAATGGCCACCATTTTTGGGGAGACAAAATTTTTTGTCAAGACCACTGCCGCGGTGTGTATCTCGCGCCGAGCATTAAAGCAGAAGAAATAGCTTTTCCGAGATATTCACAATTTTTCATTTTCGTGTGTGAAAGCTCTTCCAAAAGTAGGTGAATGAGTTATTTGAGAAAAATTGGCTATCTGCAATACTATTAAGAGATAATTCACATTTACTCATTTTGAGTAGGTGAATAATTATCTATGGGTCTGAAACTTCACCAAGTGAAAGCTCTCCCAAAAGTAGGTGAATGAGTTATTTGAGAAAAATTGGCTATCTGCAATACTTTTAGAGATAATTCGCATTTACTCATTTTGAGTAGGTGAGTAATTAGCTATGGGTCTGAAACTTCACCATGTGAAAGCTCTCCCACAAGTAGATGAATGAGTATTTGATAAAAATTGGGTATCCGCAATACTTTTACAGATAATTAGCATTTACTCATTTTGAGTAGGTGAGTAATTAGCTACGGGTCTGAAACTTCACCAAGTGAAAGCTCTTCCAAAAGTAGGTGAATGAGTTATTTGAGAAAAATTGGCTATCTGCAATACTTTTAAAAGATAATTCACATTTACTCATTTTGAGTAGGTGAGTAATCATCTACGGGTCTGAAACTTCACCATGTGAAAGCTATCCCAAAAGTACATGAATGAGTTATTTGAGAAAAATTGGGTATCCGCAATAGTTTTTGAGATAATTAGGATTTACTCATTTTGAGTAGGTGAGTAATTAGCTACGGGTCTGAAACTTCACCAAGTGAAAGCTCTTTGGGATAGCTGCTCTGCAGAGATACCCTGAAGATAAAAAATTTTGTCGAAATCGTTCTATGTAGCACGGTTTTCGAAATATTAGCATTTTTGTGTTTTGCAATTTTTGTGCAAAAATTCGAAAATTCAAAATGGCCGCCATTTTTGGCAAGACAAAATTTTTTTGAAAATTGGCATGGCTACTCTGCAGAGATACCCTGTGGCTCAAAAATTTCGTCGAAATCGCTCTATCTAGCAGGGTTTTCGAGATATAAGCATTTTTGTATTTTGCAATTTTGCGAAAAATTCGAAAATTCAAAATGGCCGCCATTTTTTGTGAGAAATTTTTTGTTTGAAAATTGGCATGGCTACTCTGCAGATATATCCTGCGGGTCAAAAATTTCGTCGAAATCGCTCTATCTAGCAGGGTTTTCGAGATATAAGCATTTTTATGTTTTGCAATTTTTGCGAAAAATTCGAAAATTCAAAATGGCCGCCATTTTTGGCGAGACAAAATTTTTTTGAAAATTGGCATGGCTACTCTGCAGATATACCCTGTGGGTCAAAAATTTCGTCGAAATCGCTCTATCTTGCAGGGTTTTCGAGATATAAGCATTTTTATGTCAGCTGTCTGTTCGTCTGTTTGCTAGAGACATTACAAGGGGGGTACCCCCACCAAAAGTGTGAAAATTTCAACACTTAATCACAATTTTCTCAGTGACTATTGCAGGGATTTCTCTCATATCTTGCATATATGTACTAGGCCAGAGGTAGATTCTCTTGTGTGAGTATGAGACCTGGATCTGTCTTACTTTTTTTTAAATAAATTTTTTTAATAATTTTTAATGCATTAAAATTCATGAAATCATGCACAAAATCATTTATAACTTGAAAAGTGTTGCATTTAGAGCATTTTGTTAAAATATGTTATTCAGCTACTTTTTTCATAGCTACAATATGGTGAGTAAGTTGGGTGCCTGTCTCAATAGCTAAGTGAGTAATAGCTACTTTTGGGCTTTTCAGTAACTTCCATTATGAGTAAAATCACTTGTAACTTAAAAACTATTGCATTTAGAGAATTTCGTATAAATATGTTATTCAGCTACTTTTGGGTCAGCTATAACATAGTAAAATTTTAGACCTGTAGCTCATGGCATAGCTGAGTAATAGCTACTTTTAGGTTATCACTGTTGAGTAAATCGCTTATAACTTCAAAACTATTGCATTTAGAGAATTTCGTATAAATATGTTATTCAGCTACTTTTGGGTCAGCTATAACATAGTAAAATTTCAGACCTGTAGCTCATGGCATAGCTGAGTAATAGCTACTTTTAGGTTATCACTGTTGAGTAAATCGCTTATAACTTGGAAACTATTGCATTTACAGTATTGTGTTTCAATATGTTATTCACCTATTTTGGGATCAGCTATAACATAGTGAAGTTTCAGATCTGTGGCTCATTGCATAGCTGAGTAATAGCTACTTTGAAGTTCTCACTATTGAGTAAATCAGTTGTAATTGGAAAACTATTGCATTTAGAGAATTTCGTATAAATATGTTATTCAGCTACTTTTGGGTCAGCTATAACATAGTAAAATTTCAGACCTGTAGCTCATGGCATAGCTGAGTAATAGCTACTTTTAGGTCATCACTATTGAGTAAATCAGTTGTAACTTGAAAACTATTGCATTTACAGTATTTTGCTTAAATATGTTGTTCACCTACTTTTGGGTCAGCTATAACATAGTAAAATTTCAGACCTGTAGCTCATTGCATAGCTGAGTAATAACTACTTTGAGGTTCTCACTATTGAGTAAATCAGTTGTAATTGCAAAACTATTGCATTTAGAGAATTTCGTATAAATATGTTATTCAGCTACTTTTGGGCCAGCTATAACATAGTGAAATTTCAGATCTGTAGGTCATGGCATAGCTGACTAATAGCTACTTTGAAGTTCTCACTATTGAGTAAATCAGTTGTAATTGGAAAACTATTGCATTTAGAAAATGTCGTATAAATATGTTATTCAGCTACTTTTGGGTCAGCTATAACATAGTAAAATTTCAGACCTGTAGCTCATGGCATAGCTGAGTAATAGCTACTTTTAGGTCATCACTATTGAGTAAATCAGTTGTAACTTGAAAACTATTGCATTTACAGTATTTTGCTTAAATATGTTGTTCACCTACTTTTGGGTGAGCTATAACATAGCAAAATTTCAGACCTGTAGCTCATTGCATAGCTGAGTAATAACTACTTTGAGGTTCTCACTATTGAGTAAATCAGTTGTAATTGGAAAACTATTGCATTTAGAGAATTTAGTATAAATATGTTATTCAGCTACTTTTGGGTGAGCTATAACATAGTAAAATATATTAGCATTTTTGTGTTTTGCAATTTTTGAGCAAAAATTCGAAAATTCAAAATGGCCGCCATTTTTGGCAAGATAAAATTTTTTTGAAAATTGGCATGGCTACTCTTCAGAGATACCCTGTGGGTCAAAAATTTCGTCGAAATCGCTCTATCTAGCACGGTTTTCGAGATATAAGCATTTTTGTGTTTTGCAATTTTGCGAAAAATTCGAAAATTCAAAATGGCCGCCATTTTTTGCGAGAAATTTTTTGTTTGAAAATTGGCATGGCTACTCTGCAGAGATACCCTGCGGGTCAAAAATTTCGTCGAAATCGCTCTATCTAGCAGGGCTTTCGAGATATAAGCATTTTTATGTTTTGCAATTTTTGCGAAAAATTCGAAAATTCAAAATGGCCGCCATTTTTGGCGAGACAAAATTTTTTTGAAAATTGGCATGGCTACTCTGCAGATATACCCTGTGGGTCAAAAATTTCGTCGAAATCGCTCTATCTAGCAGGGTTTTCGAGATATAAGCATTTTTATGTTTTGCAATTTTTGCGAAAAATTCGAAAATTCAAAATGGCCGCCATTTTTGGTGAGACAAAAATTTTTTCAAAATTGGGATAATTACTCTGCAGAGATACCCTGTGCGTCAAAAATTTCGTCGAAATCGCTCTATCTAGCACGGTTTTCGAGATATAAGCATTTTTGTGTTTTGCAATTTTTGCGAAAATTTCGAAAATTCAAAATGGCCGCCATTTTGGGCGAGACAAAAATTTTTTGAAAATTGGAAAAACTAGTCCGCAGAGATACCCTGCGGGTCAAAAATTTCGTCGAAATCGCTCTATCTAGCACGGTTTTCGAGATATAAGCATTTTTGTGTTTTCCTTATTTGGAAAATTCGTAATGATTAATTAATCATTAATTACTCGGCCATTTCTTGACCACTCAATGCCAAAATCTAATGATTTCCAGATTTTAATAGAATGAATGTATTTGCCAAGTTTCAGGTGAATTGATAAAATTCTTTTCAAGTTATCATCCGGACAAGCTTCCCCATCGAAAAAAGACATTTTTGGTCATGTGACCTCTCTGATTGGTTGAAATGTCACTGCAGCATATTCAAAAAAATTCCCCAAGGCTACTGCCTAAACCTGCCAAATTTGAAAAGAATCCGCCTAATGGTTACAGAGTTATAAGGAAAACAAAATGCGGAGCCGGCGGAGCCGCCGGAGCCGGCGGAGCCGCCGGAGCCGGAAGCTCTCCCATACACAAACAAGCGTCCCTTGCGGGATGCTTAATAAATTTGCCAAGTTTGGTTGAAAAAAGTGAAAAAGTAAGTGAACTGGAGGGCTAAAACCCCCTTTTTGACATTAAGGTGACCTTAAGATTGCAGATACAGGGCTAAAACTTTGGCATGTGAAAGATTATCAAAAAGTAGCTGAATAAGTTATTCCAACAAAACGCCGAAATCCTGACTGTTTTTGAGATACAGACCAAGTACCCAATTTTAAAAAATTTATGAAAATAAAACGCCTCCCATTCAAGCATCTATGGTCCAATTGATGAGAAAATCCTGACCAAAAATTTGGTCTAGAATGTACCTGATAAATTTTATAGCACAGGTATGTGTGGTTTTTTCCGAAACGCAATGATGGGGTGTTTTTGAAAATGCTTAAGGTTACCTTAAGTAAAGCTTAAGGTCTGCGCAAAGTATCCCCCAAATTTTTCCAGCCCCTATATTTTTAAAGAAAGATAAAAAGGAAAGAAAAATTTGAAAACCTAAGAAGTTATTCAAGGGAGACCATAATCCTGTGACGGCGATCAGTCGAACTTCAGTGAAAACAAATAAGCATTCCTGACAGGCCTCTTAATTAGGAGATACTACTGAGGATATAGAGAAAGAAGAATGGCAAGAGAGAGGGACAGAGGGACTGTCACAGGGTCAGAATGAGATTCACTTGGTAAATGAAACCAATGTCTTATCTGATGTAAAATTATATTTATCTGTCTATAACCAACATATAATTATACAAAATAAAACTCCTGCATTCACATACAACTATACAATGCAAGCATACAAAACACAACATAATTATGCACCACAATCACAACCGGGTTCACACATACACATACATAAATATATACATTTATGTTATGCAATCACAACAATGTTTATTTTACACAAAATGTCAATGTTTATTCAATCAATAAGTCAGCAAAATCATCATGTTAGCAAAATCATCAAAACAGCAAAATTATCAAGACAGCAAAATCATCTCAGGACTGTCCAAGTGTTAACTCCAGCAAGTATAACACCACATAATAAAGTCAAGCATCCAACATCAAAACATGACTAAACTCCAGCAAGTGTGACGTCAAGAAATAACAACCATCCAATGTCAAAACATCAGTCACTAGCTCCACCAGCATGGAACTCCCCAAGCAAACACTGACACCAGCTACAAATAATTCAAAACACTATCCCAATACATCAACATCAAATACAACTGATTTTACAACACACAATAAAAGACTTGAGATAATATAACAATATTTGTATGCGTGATCAACTATTTACATTTATTCTATATAAATACATGATTTATATGTAGAAATTATGATAACTTATTATTCACTGTAATTATAAACTGTGATGAAAATAATCATATACCTGCAATGCTGGCATATAAAGCAACAAAGAATTTCCCTCCAGAAATTCTCTCCCAAAGGACAGATGTTGACAACTCAACTTCTTCTACACAACTAAATGTTTTCCCCCACAGAAAGACTTGCACAATGTGAACACTACCAATATTGAAATCACCTAAATCAACCCCTTGATTCAAAGCAACCCCCAGTGAAACATGTTTTCATACACAGAGGTGTGAAATAACACAAAGTGACAAAACCATATTAAACCCAGAATGTACACATGTGGAACCACAAAACTTGCATCAATTCTTCCAAATGATGAAATCACAATGACCCCAATAGAATATCTATAAAACTTATGAAATCACTTTGTGACAGGGACAGAGAGAGGTTGGAAAGAGACAGGACAGAAAGGACCGAGGATGTGGAAGAGATTGAGGAAAGGACAGAAAAGCGAATTTGAAGACACAGACGGTGAATCAACTCAATCCAGGCAGAAGGGGCAAATGAAGTTGATTTTCTTGAGTGATTCTGACAAAGAGGCCATTGTGGAGTTTGTCAAGCAGAACGCAGAACTCTACAAGACTCACACAGCTTCCAGGAATTTATTTGTCAACACTGTCAAGAAGTGGATCGAGACTAAAAGTACCAGATATGGCAAGCTCACTCACATGAAGTCAGGACAAGCTGCAGTGAATAGCACTGAAAGACAGACCTGGATGAGAGACAGTTTAGTTTTCTACGAGGCTACATCAGAAGGAAGGAAGTGTCTAAGTGTTCCACATTCAAGTCACCACAGACCTTCAGCAGCCATAGCTTCAGTTCCAGGCACTTCATGAGACACCGAATCTGAGATAGAAATCAGCATGACATCAGATGTTACTCATCAATGGTCGACCACAAGCCCTTCACACCGACCAGCTGCTGTCGCCACCACCAATGCTGAAGATCCAATTTTAGGTCAGATCCAGCAAATGAGGTTGATGATTTCCAGTTTCTAGGATGCATGTCAGGATTCTATATCCAAGACAGTCCTTCTGCAACTATCTCTACTCTGAGATTGAACACCTGGAGCAACGAGAATTTTTGACCTTCAGGAATGAAGACAGTGAAACTTTTTAGTGGAATACAGTACAAGGCCAATAAATGTAAGAGACAGGTCATAACAACTCAACAGGTCACAACATTTCAAATTCCAGAAGCAACAAAGGCCTCAGCAGATAACTTTTCACACCAGCTGTGCAGCCAACTAAATAGGACCACAGCCTCCTACAGTGATTGCGAAAGTTCAGCCACAGTCAGCAACAGCATCATCACAGCCTACATCTTTTCTTGTTGTGGATGACCAGCAGCCTGGGCCTTCCAGACAACTGATGTCTACTTTGAGTGCAACAAAGACATTAAACGTGTCATCTGTCGCCTCCGGACAACAGGGAGACAGTTAACACTTCTGAAAGTCTTTTCGGAAATATTCCATCCATACTACAGTACCAGCAGATCGACACACCACAATCATTTTCACACTCTCAACTTCAACCAGCACTATCACCAGTGCCAACTACCACTCAGTGAGAACAAGCAAGACCTCCCACCCAGTCCAGCCAGCAGTCAAACCAAATCAGAAAATTAGTCTGAATTAAATTGCACCAAAACGCCCTTCTCAGGGCCACCCAAATCTTTCAAAAGCAATTATTCATCAGCTTGTTCTTCCCAAAGCAAAAAAAAAATGACACAGTCCAACACTTACACTTCCCCCCAAAACATAACAAAAATTATGTGAATGAATGTTTGATATATTTAAAAAAAATTTTAAACACACACAAAAAAATTAAAAATCTTAACTTAGAATGAATGTGTGGATGGACTGACAGACAATATTACAAAGCAAGACATTATGACTGACAGACTAATTGATTTAATGTTTTCCAGTTGACCGACAATTCATTGAGAGTGTTTATCTTCAAAGATATTTTTATAAGCTACAGGTGTTGCAATGGGAAATAAAAAATATAAAATTTATGGTGAAATGATGTATTAATTTTTGGGTCAAATTGGTGCTCTAATTAAAAAAATGTTTTTTTCTAAAACGCAGAATAAATGTGTGTGTGGGGTTTGTACTTTTGACATTTGAGACCATGGGTTTAAATGCTAATATTTTATGATAATCTTTAAGTATGAAATTATTTAGAATATAGGTTTAAAAGGGGGTCAATTTGGTCAAAATTGTTTTTGGTTAACAATGGTTTGGGATTTGATTTAATTTTTGTGTAAACCATTAAAATAAATGTTCTTGAATATTTGGTTAGTCCTAAAAAGGACTGATAGGTGACAGTTTGTTCTCCCCTCAGTCTTCTTAAATCCTATCCTCCTGCCTAGCCAGTGCCCCTAGGTTACTGAAGTAGTCTTTCAGTAGGTCTTGTTGATGTTTGGCCTCCCTCGATGGATTTCTACAATTCTCATGTTGTCTCTGCTCCACCTGGTCAGCATGTAGTGGTTGTAGGTTATCTGCTGGAGTTGGTGGCCTGTCTGCTCCACCCTGATGACTTCTCAGCATGCTATGTAGTACCACACATGCTAACAATGTCCCTCCAGGCTTGGGGTCAAATACTTTTAAAAGTATTTAAATGCAAATGGAAATACTTTTTAATTTTTCAAATGCAAATACTTTTATTTTCTTCAAATGCTAATGCAAATACTTTTCAAAAGTATTTCAAATACTTTTTCAAATGCTTTTAAACACTTAAAATTTTATATATTAGCATACATTAATATATTAAATTGCAAATTTAATAAGTAAATTAAATTTTTATAAGTTAATACCGTATCCAATGGACAATATGCTAAACTGGTTGGCGCAGACCGGCCCGCCAAACGTCAGAAAAAGACGTCCTGTGTTTCCACCGGCTGGCCGGTCCTCACACTGCATTCGCCAGGTGGCGCATCGTACTTCCTTGCTGTCTAGACAACTTGACGTCATGGCATCTTTTTCGTTGTCTAAACCTAGTGGACCCCTAGAAAGCTGATAGTGGGGTTGGTGGGAGGGTCTTGTGTGTCCATTGGATAGGGTATTAACTTATAAAAATTTAATTTACTTATTAAATTTGCAATTTTATTGTGTTAATACATCCTATCCAATGGACAATATGCTAAACAACTACCACTTGGTCGGCGGGTAAGTTACTAGGGACTACATGAACTCAGAAGAAAACTAACAAAGATTCCTCTAGGCTCGGTCGACTCCAAGGTACGGAGGCCCATGAGGGTTGCAGTCAAACAACAGAGACCAGGAGACCGGTCCCAACCGACGCACCTCCCCCCCTTTTTTGAACAGACCTTCTCAGATGTAGGGAAGGAGAGGGATGAGTTCAGTCCCTGAGGAAATAAACCTCCCGAAGCAAGCACGTCAGAGTTTTTTTTATGCTTCTTAAATATATATACAATATATACAAAAACTGTACACTATATACATATATACAGATCTCCTCTAATCTCTGGGTTATTGATGGATCTGCTGAGCAGCCACCACCGGTCCCAGATGGAAGAGCTCTGAGTCAGCCCAAGCCACATCCTTCAGATAAAATTGTGTGAAGGTATTGTGTGATTTCCAGTGGCAAGCTGACAGTATTTGGTCTAAGGACATACCCGATTGGAAGGCCTTAGATGCAGCAAAAGCCCACACATCATGGGCTTTGACTTGGTGCAAGGTTAGGGTCTGCTGGTCAGAGAGCTCATAGCACAAGATCACAGTTTGTTTGATCCAGCAGGAGATAGTGGCAGGGGAGATATCCTTGTCAAAACCTTTCTTGAAGGAGACAAAGACCAGCTCCTTGTTCTGCCTGAGGTCTGGGGTCCTGTCCAGGTAGTAACGTAGGGCTCTGACTGGACAAAGGGACCTGTCAGACTTGAGGGATCTATCCAGAGTAGGGGCCAGGACTGGAATAACCACTGGGGCCACACTGTCTGGACCCTCTTTGGCCAGCTGATTTTTTGATAAAAAGCTGGGTGATGGGTACAGAAACACTTTGGACCAGTCGGACTGGTGTCTAATATTCTTGTGCTGCCAAGCGTGTATCTCACTCCTTCTCTTACCCGAGCCTAGGGCTAAGAGGAATGCTGTTTTGAAGGTCAAGTGTTTCAGTGACGCTTCTTTTAGGGGTTCAAAAGGAGCCTTTGTTAGCTGATGTAATACCAGGGAAAGGTTCCATGAAGGGACTCCCCTCCTACTCTTTGGTCTGTCTCTGTGGAAACTATCCAGGAGACGAGTGAGATTTTCGTCCTTGCTGATGTTAATGGATGAGCTTCCCAACTTATCAGCAATGGCAGATCTGTAACCATCAATGGTACTGGGTTGCAACTTCCTGTCCTGGAAAAGGTACAACAGGAAGTCTGCTACCGACTTTACAGGTGGTGACCTGAAGTCCACCTGATTAGTGAGGCACCATTTCTTAAAGATGGCCCACTTTGCCTCATAGACTGACCTGGTTGATCCTCTTTGAGGAGCCTCAATTCTTGCTGCCACCGCCTCAGAGAACCCTTGTGCCTTGATAATTATGGCTCTAGGAGCCATGCATGGAGATTTAGGTTTGACAGACTTCTGTGAGGGGTCTGATTGAAGGGCTGAGTCAGAAGGTTGGGTGGTTGAGGCAAGAGTAATGGAATCTGGCTGGACATCTCCACCAAGTCCCAGAACCATGTCATGTTGGGCCACCCCGGTGCAATAAGAATCAGTCTTTTGCAAGGGCAGTCTTGTAATTTCTCCATCACTTTGCCCAATATGGCTGTTGGTGGGAAGGCATAGGCATCCAGATCTCCCCATGGCAGGCTGAGTGCATCTATTGCAGTGGCCATGGGATCCAGAACCGGTGATACAAAGAGGGGAAGCTTGTTGTTGAATCTTGTGGCAAAGAGGTCTATCTGAGGTCGGTGCCACCTGTGGCACAACCTTTGAAAAACTTGTGGTCGAAGGGACCATTCTGTCTGCCCTAGTCTGGATAATTTGTCGGCCACCACATTTAAGCGACCTGGGATGTGTCGAGCCCTCAGGGTGACTTGTTTTCCGGAGCACCAGGTCAAGATTCTCCATAGTAGGGCACACAATGGGCCAGACCTCATACCCCCCTCTTTGTTGATGTAAGCTACCACTGTGGTATTGTCAGTTGCTATAAGAACCATCTTGCCCATGCATAGATCTTGAAACTCTCTTAAGGCCAGAAACACTGCCTTGAGTTCCAGATAATTTATGTGTAGCTTGCTTTCTGGTAGGGACCAAGTTCCCCTGGCAGTGAACTCGTTTAATTGAGAGCCCCACCCTTCTTTTGATGTGTCTGTAAAGACTTGCAGAGCATGTCATATTGGGTGTAATGGTTGGCTGGTGAGAACATTGCTTTCCTTTAGCCACCATTGTAGGTGGGGGTGTAAAGATCTGGGTAGAGGAATCCTCTTTTCTAAGGACTCCGGAATCCTCCAATTGCTTTTGAGATGCCATTGAATGGGCCTCATGTGTAACCTGCCTAGGTGAACCTGCTTTTCTGTGGCTGTTAACAGGCCTATCAAGGACATGAACTCCCTCATCGAACACGTCCGGAGGGCAAGGAGTTCCAGTATTTTCCCTTGTAAATTCTGCCACCAGTCCGGTGTCGGTCGGACCCGACCAGACTGGAGGTCGAACTGGTAACCAACAAAATTGAAAATTTGCTTTGGCTCCAGCTCCGACTTTTCTGTGTTCACCATTCAACCTAGAGACTTGCATATGTTGGAGACATTCCCGGTGGGATGTGGCTCTGACAGTGCTCTTACCTCCTTGGCTATGACAGTGAACTCCATGGGCGCTGTGGACAGGCCAAACGGTAGAGCTTTGAATTGGAAGGTCTGGCCCTGGACATGAAATCTCAAGTATTTCCTGGACTGTTCCTGTATCGGAATGTGGAAATAAGCGTCCTTGAAGTCTATGGAGGTTACCCACTCTCCCTGTTGGAGAGATATCTTGATGGTTTCCGGGGTCTCCATTTTTTGGTCTTGAGGAAAAAATTCAGATTGCTCAGGTCTAAGATTTGGGGACTAGAAATAGTCGGTTGAAAAACCCTAATGAGGTCTGTTTGTGGACCAATTCTATGGCATTTTTGTCCATAAGCTGATGTAATGCCTCTAACAGTTTGAGGTTTCTGTGAGGATTGCCATAACAGCTTATGACTGTGGGAATTCTTGACAAGTTTGGCCGGGTCCGAAAGGGGAGGGTGTAGCCCTCTTTCAGGATTTGAACTACTTTCGGCCCAGCACCCAGATCTAACCACTTTTTCCAAAACTTTTGCAGTCTGGCCCCTACAGGCAGATTTGTGACAACATTGGGAGCATTTGTTACAGTATCTACATGAGACAATGGAATGACACAAGAAACACCTTTCACAGACTTTAATGTACTTTGCCCTGGATAACAAACTGCTGCCCCGGGACTTATTTCGTTCTTTTGAGAATGCCCGGGAGCAGTATGAGCAGAATTTACAACATTTAGCTTTACATTTAAAGTGTTCATTGTCTCTTGTGCTGGGCTCCCGGTCAGCAGCAGGGGTCTCAACTGAACTATACATTGATTGTCATTTGTACTGCTGCTGACCCTTGGCCGGTCGCGAGGAATACTGCTGCTTTCCTTTATTCCTTCTGCGATGGGAACGTGCCAAGTTCTTCCAGGCTGGTTTATCTTGTTTCTTATCCGACCTCTGCTCTTGCCTTTCATAGGGATGATATCTGCGGCTCTTATACACTGAACTAGATCTGTTCCTGTCAAAGTCAGTTATATCATCCTCTGCCTTCTTAACACAACTGTCCGGAAACAGGGTATCTAAATGAAGTGGTGCTGTGCGTAGGGCGTTGAGAGTGTCCGCCTTAACCCCTGCCTTCAGATATGCCAAATATGAGTCCCGCCTCAGAAGGGTTACATTTGCCATGTTCACAAACACAAATTCTGTCAAGTGTTCCATTGCTTTCGCCATGGACTGGCACACACTAGCATTGAAGTCCAGTAAAAATTGCAGTTCATCCACAGCAGATGAAGATTTGGCCGGTGCTTTCCCTTTGGATTCCACCCGTATGGCTTTCAACTGTGTGTTCATGTTTTGCTGGATCTTCAGTAGACAGCGGTTAAAACCGGCAGCGTGATTACAAATCACTGTCGACTCGCGTGCAGACCTCTCCCACTTATGTAGATTTTCTTGGGAGATGGGATGTGACATGGGAGGAGCACTAGCAATTCCGGCCTGTCTAGCAATTCTGAGATATCCACTGCTGAGACGGGAGGATCCGGTGTGCCAAGTTGAAACAGCTTGATCAGAGTCCTTCTTGGGGTTGGCCTGGAACCCATACCATTTGCTCTGTGATTTGGGCGGCCAGACAAATTGGTCTCTTAAAAGGTCCCCTGCTTCAGATGCTCGTGTGGGATATCCCTGAGTTAGAGTAAGGTTGAGCTTTGACATTTTCTTGCAGAGCCATTCGTCGGTCGGTAAAGTTACAGAAACTTTCCCTGGAGTGTGCATCTTGGGGCCGGAGAAGGGGTTGTCCTCAGAGGTGGTAGCGCCAGAGTCAATGTCCGGGATGTGTGACCACTTCATGATCTAATCCCCATCATAGTTTCTCGGTAAGACTGTTTTTCCGAGAGGGATTGATCATGGTCGGACAAGTTGGCCTCTTGATCCTCCGACAACTCCCCTTCCTCCGGAAAGATATCAACAGGTGGTCGGTCCGAAGACAGACTGTCCGACTCATAGTCACTGGAGAGGGAAGTTTCCTTCTTAGACGTGTCAAAAGCACTAACTAAACGTCTTTGACTTGGCTGTGTCGGTGCAGGAGTGGTGGTCGGTTCTGGCTGAGTCGATGAAGATGCTTTGGTAGCAGACCCTTGCTGAGCTGGGTCGGTAGTCGGTAAGGCAAGAGCAGGGTCGGTTGGTTGAGAGAGCTGACTGCTAGGCTGTAGAAAGGGGTCCGGCCGGACCACATCTGCTGGAGGAGCATGTGAAGGGTGTAATGATGTTGTTCCATTCCCATATTTTGTGTATGCCATCTATTGTATAAAACTTACAGTTACTATGTATGTAACATAGAAATAAAGATGCTTTGAAAGAGTCAACATCGACTTTGGTAAAAGACCCACACAGAGAATATAAAACAAAGGGGTCACCTTAACAGTACCAAACACCGGCTCCTAAGGACGGTCCAATGTCCTAGCCATGAGCAGGGCTTCCAGCCTGTTGAACCGATCCGACCATTTTCTGTCAAGGTCTGAGATTCTTGATTCGGTAGAGGGGGCAGTGGACTTCCCCTGGTCGGTAGTTGAAGAGGCTGGTCGGCTGGAAGAAGACTTCACCGACTTATCCGGCTTCACCGACTTGGTAGATGTTGACGATTTCTTCTCAGATTTCTTCTTCTTCTCTTCCGGCCCACTCAAACCAGAGGCACCAGAGGTACCTTGGCCATCCACTACCCCCACTACCGACACAAGTGCCGGGTCCACAAGGGTGGGACTGAGAGTGTCTGAGTCTTTAGCACGGGTAGATGTCTTTGCCTCTCTCTTTCCCTTCTTGATTTTATACGAGGGGGTGGAGAGCTGAGCTTTCTGGTCCACAGTTAAGGCATCACAATGGCGGCAGGGAGCAGGAGGTGTCTCTATACAAGGGTCTGAGCCCTTCTTCTTATCGCGACAATGCGTGCAGACAGAGTGAAGATCAAAACCTGCCATCATGTGGCCGCACCCCCCTCGACGCTGACTAGCAGAGGACATAATGGTCTATAAGACGTAAGGAAGTAAATAGTAAAGTTGTAAAACCTCAAAACTTCCTTAACTCACAAAAATCACAAAATTCTTCAATCACAAAATAATCCATTCAAGCAGTGCATGCACCAAACGAAAAAGATGCCATGACGTCAGATTGTCTAGACAGCAAGGAAGTACGATGCGCCACCTGGCGAATGCAGTGCAAGGACCGGCCAGCCGGTGGAAACACAGGACGTCTTTTTCTGATGTTTGGCGGGCCGGTCTGCGCTGACCGGTTTAGCATATTGTCCATTGGATAGGATGTATTAAAGCAATAAAATGTTAAAATTGTGATGCAAATTAATACAGTGGGAATGAGCTACAAGTAAGTTGTCAGTACAGTAGATATCTTATTTCATGAACTTCTGACATATTTTCTAATTACATAACTTCTTCATGTAGGACTAAACTTTTACCTTTAAATAACATTATTTGAAAATGCTTAAAATTGTAACCTTCAAGTGAGGTATTAGTGATTGTAAATGCTTGAAATTGTAACCTTCAAGTGAGGGGATCAGTGGCTGCTTTTGTTGAGCCCAAGTTCACTAGAACAATTCCAAATCCACCTCACACAATACTTTCTTTTTTCCTCATGGACATTCATAACAGAAAAGTGTTGTCTAACATTAGGCTGAATCCTTCCTGATATATTGAATCTTCCAAATTATTTATTACTGAATGTTTGCTTTTCAGCTTATGTATTTTCAAACAAATCCACAATAATGGGACTGCCCAGGTAAGCTGCTTTTATATTAGCATTGCGATATCACTTTAAGAGATCAATCAGTCTTTCACAGAATGTTTCTTCATTAGCTAAATATCTTCAAAGAAGCATATCAGTATTAATAATATCTAGTAAGTCAATAAACTCAAATATTTTTAACCGATTACTTTTTTAAAATACTTATTAAAAGCCTAAATTAAAAGGAGCTCACCAATACATAACATTAATAGCAATAAAGGAATAACGTAACTTAATGTTTTGCAAAAAGAAAGAAAAAAAACTTTTCAAAATTCATTCACTTGCAGAATAAATTGTTTTTGCAAATTGTATTTGAAAGTATTTGAATTGTTTTCAAATGCAATTACTTATTTGAAAATCTCAAATGCAAATACTTTCAATAAGTATTAAAAATGTATTTAAATGCATGTCTGTGTCCCTCACAACTTTTGGCCTCTGCTCCTTGGTGGTCAGCAATACCCTGAACCTTCCCATTAATATTCCAAAAGCATTCTCAACCACCCTTCTGCCCTTGGATATCCTGTAGTTGGCTATTCTCTCCTCCCTGGTCAGTTGTCTTCTACTGTAGGGCTTGACCAGGCATCGTCCCTCAAAAGGAAGTAGTGTAGATTTCGCCTCCAAGTCCCAGTGGTTCTGGTGGTGGTAGCTGTTCTCAAGTGCTGTTCTCAATTTTTCTTCTTAGCTTGCTCTAGTTGAATACCTGTGCATCAGATGAAGAACCAAAATATTTTTAACCGATTACTTTTTTAAAATACTTATTAAAAGCCTAAATTAAAAGGAGCTCACCAATACATAACATTAATAGTAATAAAGGAATAACGTAACTTAATGTTTTGCAAAAAGAAAGAAAAAAAACTTTTCAAAATTCATTCACTTGCAGAATAAATTGTTTTTGCAAATTGTATTTGAAAGTATTTGAATTGTTTTCAAATGCAATTACTTATTTGAAAATCTCAAATGCAAATACTTTCAATAAGTATTAAAAATGTATTTAAATGCATGTCTGTGTCCCTCACAACTTTTGGCCTCTGCTCCTTGGTGGTCAGCAATACCCTGAACCTTCCCATTAATATTCCAAAAGCATTCTCAACCACCCTTCTGCCCTTGGATATCCTGTAGTTGGCTATTCTCTCCTCCCTGGTCAGTTGTCTTCTACTGTAGGGCTTGACCAGGCATCGTCCCTCAAAAGGAAGTAGTGTAGATTTCGCCTCCAAGTCCCAGTGGTTCTGGTGGTGGTAGCTGTTCTCAAGTGCTGTTCTCAATTTTTCTTCTTAGCTTGCTCTAGTTGAATACCTGTGCATCAGATGAAGAACCACTGGCCCCCACATTGACCCACAGGAACTTGTACTCTGCACTGACCAGGGGTAACAGTACCAGGGAGAAATAACCCTTGTACTCTAAATATTCACTGCCTGACTTCTTGGGCTTCTTCATAATAATATGTTTGCCATCTAGTGCACCAACAGCATGGGGGACATTCCATCTGTTTCTAAATTTCTCCTCAATCATTCTCCACTCTTCAGGATCTGTTGGTCAGATCAAATATTCCTGCTGAAATTCTTGAAGGATGGCTCAGCACACCTTGGGCACAAACTTACAAATGGTAGTTCTGCCAACCTCCAATGGTACTGAAATGAGGTGAAGCTTTCTCCTGTGGATATGTGCCGGAGTGTAACCAACTTTCAAATTGGGTTTCAAACCAACTTCCAGTGGCTTCCTAAAATTTGTGGGTGACTTTCTGAGACAGGGATAAATTCTTTCAATTAAATCAACAAACACAGTTGGCATCCTGATGAAATTCCAGTAACCTGGTATGTCAGTTGTTATTAGCTTGTCCAAGAGTGCTGTAGCATTCTCTCTCCTCTCTTTGCAGAATCCAGGGTATAGCCCATGGATTCTGTGGCATCTTCCTCCTATGTGGTAGGGGCTGTGGCTCTGGCTGGGCAGGTGCTCGGTTCTGTTGCCTTCTGTGTCTTGAAATCATGATGAAAAATAACATTCAACTTAATAAAAAACAAAGGGTCCTCAACTTGTGAATCAGTTCATCTTGATGTGTAGCTGTAAGATTTGTAGTGAGAAATGTGTGGCTTGTCACGTGATGGGAGTTTATACAGTGTGATATGTGTCCTGATTCTGGATCTCGACTATGGATACCAACCCCCAAAATCAATCAACAAAGTCTTGTTGTGTTGGGCTGTGGTCCTGGCTTGTCTGTCTTTTTAGTTTGTCTGTTTGCAATGCAGCTTGTCTATTAGGGGTTTAGGGCTTGCACTACTTCTACATCTGATCACCGACTCTTCGGCTTGTTGGTGTTGTCATCATGTCCTGTCGGGAGGTTACCATCTTGTCGGGGGGTTTCTTAACCAAATATGCATTTCCACACCTTTTTTCTACGTTTGTACGACTTTCACAACAGCATCGGCTCCAGTGGAACACCCACATAAGCCAAAGTATCCACCGTCTGGTGGATACACTTAAGAAAAATCAAGGCCTGATACTCACACAAGGGAATCTACTTGTGGCCAAGTACATATACATAAGATAAGAGGGAAATCCCTACAATTGTCATTGACAAAAAGTATTGAAAGTTTCACAATTTCTATGGGGGTATCTCCTTGGTAATGACTCTGGGGAACAGACGAGATCTGCATTCCTTGAGCAATTTTTCATCCATGATAGACAAGGCATCTTCTAAAAGAAACAGTGTGTTTCTGGGCCTCATTTTTTGGAGAAGTTGTTCAAGCTGATGTATGAGTATGTAGACACCACAGAGTAATGCCATAATGTCAGTGTGTGTATACATATGAACATTAAAGAAAGAAACTTGTTTAACACTTTATTAGTTGTCTGAAGAAATGCAATATCAAACACAATTCTTAAACTTTCTAACGTGCACACATATAAAATTGAAAATTTTAATTACGTAAATGTACCTTTTATAAGCTACAAGCTTACCATGTGGGACTTAATTCTGTTCTCGGATGGCCACAAGGCATTATGGCCAATGTCTACGAAAAATAGTTTATAGTTGGCTGTAGCCTCAAGTTGTCGTCAGGTGATAACCTCTGACCTTTCGTCCTACTTTCTTGTTGAAATTTTTTAAACCTACCAGTCAGCTGTAAACAGCGGGCAGGCAGGGTGGGACTCTTCTAAATCCCACATGGTAAGCTTGTAGCTTATAAAAACTACATTTACGTAGATAAAATGTTCAATTTTATTGCGCTACAATAGCTTACCACATGGGACTTAATGCTGAATGCAACCACCCGGTGGCAAGGTTACAGCTGAGACTGGAGATATGTTAATTTTTCTTAGATTTTGAAATAATAGATAAGAATGAATGTTTAGAAATACCAGTCTGAGTCCTGTTTACAGTGCCCCAATCCCGAAGACCAGGCCTGTAAAGAGCCAAAAACCTGAATAGAATGGGGGACAGTGCTAAAAACTGTCAAGATGTTTTGATTGTAGGACAGAAGTGCAGCAGTGCTCACTTAGAGGTCTAAGGGTCCATAGGGGCCCTCCACGAGCGACAAACCAGCCCAATGGTTGGGATTCCCATACATTTTTGCCACCAAATATGAGATTAATGACAACTTTAATAAGTCCTTAATATATATTATATTTGATAAATTAAAAATACAAAATGACCTTACCTGTAACATCTTGACAGGTAAACCTGTACCTATATCCTGGGATTAGACTCCTGAAGACTTGGTTGTAGTGGATCCCCCCCGCCGAGGACAACTGGTCTGAGGGGAAGGATCTAGGACTTGTTGTGCCGCCACCACTGGTCCCAGATACATATTGTTGTCGTTGTCTGACCAAGTAAGGTCTTTTAGGTAAAAATTTGTAAGTGTGTTGTGAGCTTTCCAGTGACAGGCTTGCATGATTTGGTCCACCGATACCCCACCGTAAAAGGCCTTAGAGGTCGCGAAAGCCCTAATGTCATGTGCTTTAACATGGACCAAGTCCAAGGCTTGTTGGTCTGCTTGTTTGTAATAAAGTATAATGGTTTGTTTCAACCAAGAAGAGAGAATAGCGGGTCTGATGTCTGAGGTGTGTCCTTTCTTGAAGGAGATAAAAAGGAGGGATCGAGACCCTCTCAGGTCTTTGGTTCGATCCAAATAGTACCTCAGAGTACCCGCAGCAGACACAGGGTCGAGACCCTCTCAGGTCTTTGGTTCTATCCAAATAGTGCCTCATAGTACCCGCACCGGACACAGGGTCCTGTCTTTGAATTGTCTATCTACAATGGTAGTCAAAGCAGGAATAGTCACCAGACACACTTTGAGAACCTTCTCTTGCTAGTTGCTTTTTGGCTATAAAGTCAGAAGGGAACAAGGCAACCTTTTCCCATTGGCCTAGATTAGATACTTTGTTTGCAACCCAGGCATGGATTTCGCTGTGGCGTTTGCAGGAGGCCAGAGCTAACAAGAAAGCAGTTTTGAGAGTAAGATGTTTGAGGTCTGTGTCTTTCATAGGCTCAAAGGGTGCTTTTGTGAGCTCATTAAGAACAGAAAGGTTCCACTTAGGAAGATTCCTGGAACTTTTGGGACGATCCCTATGAAAGCTGGAGAGTAACCTGTGAAGGTCCAAACTTTGTGCAATATGGTGGCCCTCTGGGCACAAAGTGTCAACAATGGCCGTCCTGTAACCATCAATGGTCGAGGGGCGCCTGTTTAGATCTTGGTACAGGTACATGAAAAAAATCTGAGATTTGTTTCACAGATGGAGTGGAGAAATCCACCGAATTTTCTCTGCGCCATTTCTCAAATAGGGCCCACTTTGACTTGTAGCTGGTCCTTGTTGATGACCTCTGAGGTGCAGCAATTCTCTCTGCCATATCCACAGAGAAGCCTTGTTCTTGGAGCTGTCCACTCCTAGACACCAGACGTGGAGGTTGAGATGTTGTGGATTGCTGTGAAACACATAATTGTGGGACTGTTTGAGAAGAGTTGTTGACACCGGGAGTTGCAGTGGGATCTCTGTTGAGAGCTGCATTAGGTCCCAAAACCAGGGCATCCCTGGCCAGTCTGGGACTATTACAGTGATCAGGCAATGGCATTGCCTGATTTTTTGGATCACCCTGTGAAGGAGAGCCGTGGGTAAGCATAAGCAGTGAGACCCGTCCAGTTTATGTTCAGAGCATCCATGTCCCACGCATTTGGGTCTAGGATTGAAGACACGTACAGTGGAAGCTTGTGGTTTCGGATGAGTGGCAAACAGATCTACATGAGGGGTGAACCACTTCTGACTTTTGAACACCTGAGGGTGCAGTGACCATTCTGTTGATTGAACTTGGTTCAACCTGGACAGAAGGTGAGCCATCACATTCAGACATCCTAGAATGTGTCTGGCTTTGAGTGTTATATGATAATGATGGCACCAGGTCATGATCTTCCACAGGAGCACGCACATCTCTGCTGAGTGAGTTCCTCCTTGTTTGTTTATGTAGACTACCACTGTTGAGTTGTTTGTTGCAACTAGCACAGTTTGGTTTTGACACTGGTCCTTGAAACTTCGAAGAGCCAGGGGGATCACCTTCAACTCTAGAACATTTATGTGTAGCTTTTTTCCCCGTCTGACCACAGACCCTTTGTTGAACATTGGTTTAAGTGAGCGCCCCAACCTTCGTTTGAGGCGTCTGTAAGAGTTGGATGCTGTGGTCTTTGGCATAAAGGTCGGCACCTATCATCACGTTTGTGGGGTTCTGCCACCAGTCTAGGTGTGAAGAAATCGTTTCTGTCCTGGGAAGGAGGCTGTCCAGCGACTGAGGATATTTCCAGTGCTCCTTGAGGTGAACCGGGACCATTTTCTCCGTTCAGGCAAGTAACCCATTTAGCGACATCAAACATCTTGCAGTCAAAACATGTTTTGAGTCGCAGGATCAAATCCTGGAGTTTGAGCCACCTCTCTTGTGTGGGTTTTACAAGGGCTGAATGTAGATGGTATTCGTAGCCCACGAACGAAAACGCCTGAGTAGGTTTCAGTTCTGATTTTTCTTGATTATCCACGACAAGGACTGAGTTAGGAGTGTTCACTTGGGCTTCCTCCTGAGACTGGGACCTGATCAGCCAGTCGACCAGGTATTGGTGAAGACTGAGTCCTCTGGTTTGTTTGGTTTGGTTTGTTTGTTGTTTTACGCCGCATTCAACAGCCTGGGTCATATTGCGACGGGTAGTTTACAGGTGGAGGAAACCAATGCATACTGCACTGTAAAGCACCAGGCATCGGCAAGTAACTACCAACTTTCCAACATGAAGCGCCCGGCCTGAGTCCTCTGGAGAGGGCCATTGGCTTCACTTCCTTTACAATCATCGTAAAGACCTGGGGGGCTCCGAAAGGAAGGGGGGTGAACTAAAACACCTGTGACAAAATCTTAGGTATTTCCTTGAGTTTGGGTGGATGGGGATGTGAAGGTAAGCGTCCGATAGGTCACCGGAATTAGGGAGATCCTGATGGACTCTGGAGTTTCCATTTTGAACTTTTCTACAGCCTGCTGAAGTCTATTACTGGCCTCCACCTTTGGTGAGGCGTGGGGACTAGAAACAGCCGACTGTAAAATCCGAGAGATTTTACATTTTCCACCCTTTCGATTGTGTTCTTTGACAGAAGAGACTGGATAAAATCGGCCAGAGCTTGGTCTTTTTGAAGGGCATTGTATTCTGATAGAATGAGAGGTAATCTGACCAAGTTTGGTTTTGAGAGGAATGGCAGTACATAGCCATTGGTGATAATGTTAAACACGTTTGATGACATTTGTTTGTTTGCCAGTCTTTTCTGAAAGAACGGAGGCGACCTCCTACTGGTGGACTGAGGGAGGCTTTGAAGGAGTCATTGGGGGGAGGGGTTTCCATGCCCTCGTCCCCTATTGTGGGGTCAAAAACGACCCTTGGAGCCTCTGAAGTTTGGTTTCCCCCTTCCTGAGGAAAACAATTGGTTACTGCTTTGTGAGGAATTGCCCCCATAGAGACAAAAGTGTCCACCTCTTCAGCATACTGGGAGGGATCAGCCAGGACTACTTCTCTATAATAAGGGAGGGGGGGTCTGGATCATGTTGAGATTGGGCTTAGAAGACCTGTGTTTGGCCACTGAGGGCTGATCTTCCTCTGAGGAAGATGATACATATCTGGATCTAGATTTATATTTACTCTTGTCAGCATGTTTTTTGGGTTTGGTAGATGACATCCGAGGTTGGTCGGATTCATCAGAGTATTGGTCCAAGGCAGATCATGGACATGGAGGCCTGGAACGAACCCATTAGCTGCTGCAAATGCAGGTTTAGTGTGTGTGATTTTTCTAAATTAGATTCAATTTTCTGCTGTAAAGCAGTACCTGGGGTGGGAGGGAGAGTCTTTGCTGGCGTTTTGAGAGACAATTAACTGAAGGGTAGGGGCTGTGGAAGTGGGGGTGAGGTGAATAAGTTGTCACTAGCACTCTCAAGGTCTGCATTAGTACCAGCAAAAGATTCAACGTTGTCCCCTAATAGATCTAGTTCATCTTCCTTAGAACTAACAGTGTTGCCTTTTTGCTTCCTGATGTACCATTTCCTTTGTGCAATTTTTTGCATCTGTTCTGCATCTGTAAAAGAAGCGCAAATTGGATATGGAGTCTCAAAAGTGATACAGGGGTCGTCACCCTTGCCAGATTCCCTACAGGTAGGGCAGTAATTATGTACATCAAATGGAAAGCAAAAGTGCCTGTATTTGTTAGATCTTGGTTCGTCTTTATTCGATTGCTGAGAAGACATTTTAAACACAATAAAAATTACATACCAAAAGCCTGAACCGAGGAAAACTCAAACATGCAATATTAAAAAGAAAATATTCTGTCAAAATTGCAAATTTTAATTAGTAAATTAAATTTTTATTAGTTAATACCTTACCTACCAGACGACAGCTATAGCCCGGCGCCAGCCGGTCCCGCCAAACGAAAGAAAAAGACGTCCCGGGTTTCACCCCCGGCAGGACCGGCACACTACAATCCACTCGCCAGGTGGCCTAGTTCCTGCCTCACTCGCCAGAGGGACGTGACGTCATAGCATCTTTTTCGTTTGGCGCGATATTTAAAGTTGTGGATTTTTATCTGTGAACCTTTTTGGTTTTATATTTGTGTTATTTTGTTTAATTTGTGTCGGAATAGTTGCCATTAGTTGACTTTTCTATCATGGCATCTCCAGGACAGAAAAAGGGTGTGGCCATATTATGGCTTCATTCGACAAACATAGCAGGTGTGCGCGTTGTCGCGAGAAAGGACATGGTGATGACCCTTGTGTTCAAAATCTGCAGTGTGACTTTTGCAGTGTCCTTACCCCGGAGCAAGTGCTCAAGTTAAGTACGCCTACCTATAAACTCAGAAAGGAAAAGGCTAAAGCAAAGGAGGTGTTAGTCGATCCGTCTACTGTGGTAGTACTTGATACCCAGCCAGAACAAGAACCTGATGTTTCTTTGTCTTCTGCTCCGGATTTGTCCCTTCCTGTGCCTCAGTTTAAGAAAGATCTTCAAGAACTGGACGAAAAGTGGGCCACTCGTATGGCCAGGCTTGAGGCACTTATTACTTTAGGACATCGCCCCTCACCTTCTGTGCAACAAAATCCGTCATTTTCTCCGGTCAAAGTACCGGTCTCTCATGCTGCTCCAGCAGGTGCTCTTTCCCAGACACCCTTTTTTGTCACTACTTCAGCTTCTTCCGGCCCAGCCGGCCCGGCTGTTGGCCCGGATGAGGCTAGAGATCAGGATGTTTCCTTTGCTGACAGACAATCTCCACTTCAAAACCTCTACCCGGAAGCAGAGCCTATGTTTAAACACCCTGCTCCGGTGGCTACTGTTTCGTCAGCTGCTATGTCTGCTTCCTCTCAATCTTCATTTCAACAACCTTCTTCCGGCTCCGGGCCGGTCACCTTCCGCGATGTCAATCCTCAGGAAACATTTGAAGAGGGTGAGTTATCTGACGCAGAGGAATCCCCAGACTTGGAAACCTCAGACCCGGACCGGGTCCTCAGTGAAGATCAAAATTACCGCGAGACTGTGAGAGGCGTCCGCGCGTTTATGGGATGGACACACATTCCTGACCTGGAGTTTTCTCCGCAATCCCGCACTGATAATCCTTGGGCAGGTCACCGTTCTCAGCCGGTGGGCAAGATTTCTGTGGATCTTCCACCGGAAGATTGGTTGTGCCGAAAACTAGAAACTCTAAACCTTGTACTGATAGAAGGATATCCTTCAAAATCTAGTGATCCAGGTGGCCTGCATGTGGACCAGTTCCTCAGACCCCCAAAATCCCAGAACAGATGGTATGGGATACACCCGGCGGAGCCTACAGATCCAACTAGGCCGGGTAAATCTGTAAATTCTTGGCCAAATGATGCGGCGAAGATCAACAGTTCATTCCCCAGGATTTCAACCATATCTTCTACATCTCCTCAGCCTCCATCCCGCCCACTATCACAAGACACTATGCGTAAGTGGGAGAAAGCAGCAAAAGAGTCTTCATATATTTGCAACCAGTCAGCGGGGTTTAATCGCTGTATCACCAAAATACAGGATGCCTTCCAAGAACAATTGCATATTTTACAAAGTGAACTTAAGAAAGGCAAGTCCTCTGTCAAAGCTCAAGGTGCACTGGATGAACTTTTATACTTATCCTCATTTAACCAGAATGTCAGTTTCGCCATGGGGAAATCTCTACAACACTTGGCAGACTTTACCTTTGTGCAGATGGCGAATTTGACCCTACTCCGTAGGGACTCATACTTGCAAGCTGTGAAACCGGGGATTAAACCAGATACTTTCAATTCCTTGAGAAATTGTCCCCTGAATGGATATGGGTTATTTCCAGATGCTGCTATTAGAAAAGCTGAGGATGAAATCAACCAGTTAGAAGCTTCCCGACGTACTTCCCGACGTACTTCCAGCTTCCCGACGTACTTCCCAAAATGGAAATTTTACAGAATAATCTATGTTATATAATAAAATAACCAAAAATAAACCTCCAACAATACATATATGCTGAGATATAAATAAAAATGTCTGTATAAATTACACAAAGCCACCAGTTCAACATGGCCAACGAGAAAGAAGGACGAAAGGTCAGCGGTTATCACGTGACAACAACTTGAGGCTATAGCCAACTATAAATGTCTATTTTTCTTAAGACGTTGGCCATGATGCTTTGTGGCCATCCGAGAACACCATGAAGTCCCACATGGTAAGCTATTGTAGCGCAATAAAAACTGCAAATTTCATAAGTAAATTACATTTCAAGTTAATACAATGCCTAATGGACAGCAGACCGGTCCCCCTAATGCCAGAGGTCCTGTTTTTCCACCTGCAGGATCAATCATGTAATGTGCATTTGCCCGGTGGCGCACCCTTTTTCCTTCCTGTGTACACAACATGACATTGTGGCATCTTTTTCTGTTGCCTTAACCTAGATAAGCCCCTAAAATAAGCACATAGCAGGGCTGGTTGGGAGGGCCTCTCCTGTCCAATAAGTAGGCTATTATAAAAATTTAATTTACTTATTCTATGGAAACGATCCAATTCTGAAGGAGACGAGTGTGATTTTCGTCCTTGCCGACAATGATGGGTGGTTTTTCACATCTTGTCTGTTGTGGCTGATCTGTTTCCATCACTAAGGCACCATTTTGTTCAAAATAGTCCACTTCACTTCTTAGGTTGAGGAGCCTCAATTTGTGCTGCCACTGACATAGAGAAGTCTTGTTCCTTGATTGCCGAGACCCTACAAGCCAGGCATGAATTTCGGCAGATTCTTCTGTGGAATCTGATTGAACTTGAGTCAGCAGATTGGGCAGGCACAGAGGGATCTGGCTTGACATGGCCACCAGATCCCAGAACCAAGGCAAGTTTTCCATCCTGGGGCAGTCAGGATGATTCTCCTGCACAACTAGTCCCTTAGTTTCACCACCACCTTGCCCAATATGGCTACTGTTGGTAAGGCATATGGGTCCTTGTTTATGTAGGCAACAATTTTGGTGCTGTCTCTTGCCAAGAGTACAATCTTGCCTTAACAGGTCTTGGAACTCTGGCCAAGAAGACCACCTTTAGATCCAAGTAGTTTATATATAATTCACTTTCTGGCAGGGACCAAGTCTCTCTTACCATTAGATCTCCTAAGTGAGTGCCCCAGCCTGAGATCTGAAGGCATGGCTGAGTGGGTGTAGTGGGTGACCTTGACGGACATTGCCTCTTAGAGCCACTATATTTAGTGTGGGTGGAGAGATCTTGGGATCAGGATCACCTTTTTAGTGATTCTGGGATTCTCCAATGATTTTTCAAGTGCCTGGAGTGGTCTCCTGTGGAGCCAGCCTAGGTGAACTTGTTGAGCTGCCTGAACTGACCCTAACTGCAAACATGACAAGGTTGGTATGACCTTGCCCCCTCTGAGGTTGTACTGGTAAATCAAAGGTCGGCTTGGGTTCCAGTTCTGTCTTCTCTATGTTTATTATCCAAATAAAAACCTGACACATAGCTACTAGAGTTTTAGTACGACGGAGACAAGTTTGCTTGGAATTGGCTCTGAACAACCAATCGTCTAGGTAATGGTGGATTCTTATACCCTTGTTTTGCACCATCAGTTTGATTTTCTTGACTGCGCAGGTATTTCCTAGACTGTGGGTTAATTGGGATATAGAAGTAAGCATCCCTGAAATCTATGGATGTTACCAATTTGCCTTTCTGCAAGTCCTTATGTTCTCTGGTGTCTCCATTTTGAATTTCTGTTTTCAGATATTTGTTCAGTGAGCTCAGATCTAAACTTGTTGGGTTTTGGAATCAAGCAGGCTGTTGAAGAAAGCCAGATATATCGGAGTTTTAACCTTTTCTACTGCATTCTTTGAATAAGTGATTGTAATGCCTCATCAAGTAGATGTTCCTGAGGTGATGTACATAGCCACTTTTTATTTTTTATTACTTTTTGTTGGTCAGTTTTGAAATGGGAGGATTCTTATAATTTTAGAGCTGGAGGCTCGGGTTTTCCAGTCTGGCCCCTACAGGCAGATTTTGAGCAACAGTGTGGACAATGGTGACAGGTTGGACAGAACACAACTAATCTACACAGGAAACACATATAACAAATTTTATTTGTTTTACAATGGGACTTATGCCTTTGTGGCTGCCCGGCAACAGGAAGTACATTATTCATAAAAAACAATTGACATTTAAATCCAACAATTGTCCAGAAAAGTCTCTGTCCTTTGGGCCATTTCCACAAACCTCTCTGGGGGTACACAGTAATTGTCATTTATAAGAACTTTGCCCCTTGGCCAGTCGCTGGGAGTAGTTAAGAGGCTTTGCCTCAACCTTGTTTGTTTTGTCAAGAGCTAAGTTTTTCCCAGGCTGGTGGTCCAAATTTCCAATTGGTTTCATGTGCTAGCTTGGCTGACTGAATTAAAGGATAGTACCTGCCAGACTTTTTTCACCAGAGTAGCACTTGTCGTCATGGTGCACAATTTCCACCTTTGCCTTAAAGATAAGACTGTCTTACAGAGAGATCATGTAAAGGATGAGCTTCTAACAGCTGCCAGTGTGTCAACCTCGATCCCTTGCCTAAAAAATCCAGGGAGCTGTCACGTCTGATCACAGTGACATTCGTCATGTTAATGCATACAAAGTCTGACAGATCCTGCATAGTCCTGGCCACAGCATGTGTGATATTCTGGTTGAAAGTCATTAAGTAGGCAAGCTCATCAGTTGCCTCCTGTGTTTTAGTGGCCGACTTCCCCTTTGCTTTCTAATCCTGAATGACCCTCAGCTGGATGAATATGCTCTCCTGAACCTTTGTTAAACAGCGATGGTACATCTGGTGATGGCACTATTGAATTTTGCTGGTTCACTATGCCAGTAAGTTACCTTAGACCAGGAAAAGTCTTTGCTTTCTGAGTACACTTCATACCACTTCTGAGCGTGAGGACACTGGTCCTTAGACAGTGCACTGGTATCAGTACTAAGAGTAGGATACCCTTCTGTGAGTGTGAGGTTAAGTTTCTCCAATTTCTAACAGAGCCAGTCATCTGATGACAGTTTTACAGATATCTTATCAGTTGAGTCGCATGTCACCAGTACCGGGAAACTGAGTGGCCCAAGGTATTTTTCTGTAACCAATTTATTCAGAGTAATTGGTGGGCTAACTGGCTACTTTACAACCTTTAATCTTTTGCCAGCCTGTTAGCCAGGCCAGTACCAGGTCGGTATCCAGTGTGGGTGAAGTATCTGTGTGGTCACATGACTGGCACCAGTCCGGTGAAACAGCTATCTACATTTGCTAGGCAGGGATGAAGAATTGTCCATAAATAAGTTTTCTTCTGTAACTCTTGTAAGGTAATCTGTGTAATCGAATGACCAACACCAGACCAGAGCTGTTAAAATCAAAGGGCTATTTACATTTGCTAGGCAGGGAAGCAAAATCACCAATAAAAATTCTTCCATTAAAATGGTCATCCAACCAAGTACCAACAGTGGTCAATGTTGCTAAACTTCTGTGATGAGGTCAGCATGATGTACATTTCCTCCATTAAATTATTGATTTCTTGTAAGTGATAGCTGTTTACAGTATTTGCTAGTAGGAGGATTACGACAGGAATTCTATTTATATCTCGCAAGCGACTTGCTGCTTACAGCATTTGCTGGAGATGATGACATCAGCTGAAGATGATGCATTTGTCTGTAAGTATGAAGGAAACTCTTGTGTGGGTCACACTATGCTGAAGTTGTAGGAAAACAATAGCTCTTAGTGGAAACCCACAAAAGGGAATGGTAGTACACAATATAAAAGGCACTGATGCCGTCTTTTAACAATACCTCATGGCCATGGGGGTCGTTTTTCTTTGTAAAATCGTAGAAATATCTTGAAAACTTGAGATTTCTTCAACACACGTCTTGTATGCACAAGTGCCAAATAAAAAAGATGCAATGACATCACATTGTCTGGACAGGGAGGAAGTAGGGTGCGCCACTTGGCTTATGTGACCGGTCCTACCAGTGCAAACACAGGAGGTCTTTTTCCGGCCTTTGGCGGAAGAGGTCTGCGCTGACCAGTATAGAATATTGACCATTAGGTAGGATGTATTAAAACAATAAAAAGAGCTCACTACATGATGACACAGTTTTAAGGCGGTTAAATACACAAAGAGAATATACAATATTGTCATATATCTATATATCTTTTAATTATCACAGGAAATAAACTTGCTGTTATAAAACAGAAAAAGCTGGCTATGTACATTTCTGAAATACCTATACTGTTAGCAATTACGATATGCAACAGATTGAAAGATATACATTAAATGGTAAATATGCCAAACCAGTAAAACACATTCACTGCAATTTTGAGTAAATATGCATTATCAATGCATTGGTCAGAAAGTACACACAATGCCAAAAAATTTTAGGAAATAAGACAATATATTTTATTTTGATTTCAAAACTAGATACTATCACAACTTTACAAGTGGAATATTTATTTTTTCATATCTCTCCCCATAGAAGAGACATATATTTGGTAATTCTTTTGAAACAATTTAAACGCAATACTTATTTAGAAGTTTATCAACTTACTGGAATCAAATAAATTAAATACCATTTTCTAACAAAGTTTTGGGAGGATTACAGATATTAACTGAAATTTCATGTAAACATGCATATTTACTGATTTCATATACTTCTTGCAACATATATGATTGTGTGCGGTTAATTCAATTTGATAAAGTAATATGATGAAAGTTTATCTTTTACTTGTTTGTATTTTACATAATTTCTTAACTGTAGATTGATACACACTTCAGATGTCAAATTAAGACTAGAGATTGCGTCTCGACGCAGTGTATCCCCGGACGGGACATAGTTAAGGCGTGAATGTGTCGGGCTTGAGCCTGTTTCCTGGAGCACCAGGTCAGGATTCTCCATAGTACCAGATTACTTCCAAAAGCTAATCACTAGTTGTTTCACTTATATCTGTCTTTAAAAATTACATTTCATGGATCCAGAAGATCCATATAGTGATCCGGATCGCTTCCAAAACTCAATCATTTCATCCTTTTACCTTTTCAGACATATTCTAAAACTTTCATCGAAATCCATCCATAAGTTTTTGAGTTATCTTGTACACAGACACATCTGGCAGCCTGGATCCACATGATCCAGACAGTGATCCAGATTACTCCCAAATCTAATCACTTGTTCTTTGTCCCATTTAAGACATTTCCTGAAAATTTCATAAAAATCCATTCATGACTTTCTGAGCTATTTGTCTTTAAAAATTACATTCACGGATCCAGAAGATCCAGATAGTGGTCCAGATCACTCGCAAAATTGAACCATTTCTTCCTTTTACCACTTCTTCCTTTTACCATTTGTAACATATCCTGAAAATAGTAAAATCCATTCCAAGATTATGTGCAAGCCTGGATCCAGATGATCCAGATCACTCCAAAAATGTAATCACTTGTTCCTTGTACCATTTAGGCCATTTGCTGAAACAATCCATCCATAACTTTTTGAAGTATCTGTCTTAAAAAATTACATTTCATGGATCAAGAAGATCCATATAGTGATCCGGATCACTTCCAAAATTCAATCATTTCATCCTTTTACCACTTCTTCCTTTTACTATTTGTAACATAGCCTAAAAATATCATCAAAATTCATCGTAAAATCATGTTGCAGGCTCGATCCAGATGATCCAGACGGTGATCCAGATCATTCCAAAAGTATAATCACTTGTTCCTTGTACCATTTAGGTCATTTGCTGAAAATGTCATCACAATCCATCCATAACTTTTTGAGGTATGTCTTATTACATTTCACGGATCCAGAAGATCCATACAGTGATCCGGATCACTTCCAAAATTCAGTTATTTCATCCTTTTACCTTTTCAGACGTATCCTGAAAATTTCATCAAAATCCGTCCATAAGTTTTTTTGCTACAATGTACACAAACACATCTGGCAACCTGGATCCAGATGATCCAGATCACTCCCCAAATCTAATCACTTGTTCCTCGCACCATTTAGGTCATTTGCTGAAAATGTCATCACAATCCATCCATAACTTTTTGAGGTATCTGTCTTATTACATTTCATGGATCCAGAAGATCCATAGAGTGATCCGGATCACTTCCAAAATTCAGCCATTTCATCCTTTTACCTTTTCAGACATATCCTGAAAATTTCATCAAAATCCGTTCATAAGTTTTTGAGCTATATTGTACACAAACACATCTGGCAGTCTGGATCCAGATGATCCAGACAGTGATCCGGATCACTCCCAAAATCTAATCACTTGTTCCTCGTCCCAATAAGGACATCTCCTGAAAATTTCATCAAAATGCACCCATAACTTTTTGAGTTATCTGTGTTTAAAAACTAAATTTCATGGATCCAGAAGATACAGACAGTGATCCGTATCACTCCCAAAATTTAATCACATCTTCCTTTTACCAATTTGGACATATCCTGAAAATTTCATCAAAATCCGTCTGTCAGTTTTTGAGTTATCTTGTTTACAAACAAACAAACAAATAGAGGGCCCAAAATGACCCTCGGTCAGGTACTTTGGCGGTCAGTGGATGACCTTCAACGAAGATCTGTAACCGGTCAGCCTGGATGCTGGTACTCCGTCATGTACTCAACCTCCAAAGCCATTTTCGATAGTTTCCACGCAATGTAGTCAGCATTAAGTGTGAAAATATCTCCAAATATGCCAAAAATGACCCTTGGTCAGGTACTTTGGCGGTCAGTGGATGACCTTAAATGAAGATCTGTAACCAGTAAACCTGGATGGCAGAAGTCCATCATGTACTCAACCTCCAAAGCCATTTTCAATAGTTTCCATGCAATATAGTCAGCGTTAAGTGTGAAAATATCTCCAAAAAGGCCAAAAATGCCCCTCGGTCAAGTACTTTGGCGGTCAGTGGATGACCTTCAATGAAGAGCTTCAAGGTCAAATTTCTGCATGCTTATAGAGGACATATATATGTATTACTATTATATATACCAGCCATAGGATGATCTAACTTTCTGTCTTGGAGAACTGGGCCAAAATGTGCAAAAATGGCCAAAATCTGACCTTTAAATGGCCACCAGTGACCTTGAGATTGAAGGTCAAGGTCACAAAACAATAGCGTTTGTGGCATTGCCCATATATACCCACATACCAAATTTGAAAGTTCTAACTAAAATATTTTTTAAGTTATCGCGTCCAAAAGGAAATCTCTGCGGCGGCGGCGGCGTGACCGTACTGAATCCTAAGTATCCCCGACTTTCGTCCGGGGATACAATTATTGTGACCAATTAATTAATATGCTATCATATAATAGTGTTCTACAAAATTTACTTCAGCAATATCCAACAGCAAAATAATGTAATATTAACCCAGCTGGATGCTCTAAAAAAGACAAAAAACAACAAAAAATTGTGCACACATTTTCAAAGTGCAATGTATTTAGTTTTTATGATGCTTTTGAAATCAAAGCAAGCTGCAAAACTGACTAACACCGTGCAAACTAATGAACTGGTTACTCCCAAAACTTTTGACATATTGTCTATTTCGATCAATTACATGAAAAAAACCTAATTCACAGTTACATTTGTATACCTTATCTGCTTTTAAACATAATTTTCCTTATTTTTTTCAGATATTTCATGTTTATTTATGATAAAATTGTTTATGTCAACAATCATTACTGGTACATCCAGTTGGTTAAAGCTAGAACACAAAAACCTGGATACAATACAGTTACAGAAGTGAGGGTACCTGTCTACTTGTCTGAACTACTTTGAACCAGGTAAAAAATTGTGGTTGGGAAATATTTTTGTCATATTCAGTATACAAAGAAAACGTACAAATCATTACTGTATTTCCGAAGACTAAGCCACATTTTCTTATATGCTGACTTTTATTAGTGCCCTACTTGTGAACCAATCCTGCTAAGGTGAAGGGCTAGTACACAAACTTGCACAAGTACACAAAAACATTTCGTCACATTTCCAGATACAAAGTTAAAGTTGTGTAATAAGTTTACTGAGAACTCCCTTCACTCTTCAGTCACGTTATATAAGTTCAAAACATACAACACAGAATAATTACTATGTACACTTACACAAAAATACAATTAGACCTAAGACTTTTTATATATTCCTAAAATTATCCGTCTTCTGAAGTACACTCAATCTTGAATAATAATTACACTGTGTTGGAAAAAAATACAAACGAGTAAATAGAGAATGAAAAGATGGCGGAATAATAAATAACAGACAGCACTTTTGAAAACTACGTTATGTACAAATAACAACACGAGGTCCATAACACATCAACATCCAACTTGAATAATATTTTTTAAACAGCAAACTATGAATTCATTCTGGACTCACATTCATTTGAACATAGGAAATGTGAATCATCTAGTAAAATAGCACAGCTTTGTCTTGCCAGCTCACTATGCATTAGAGTAAGAAATCTAAAATTCGCCACATATCTGAAATTCGCCACATGTGGAAATACTAATAAAATAAATGAATTGAGGTGAGATTTGTTGAATGTACAGTAAGTTAAGGCTTTTGGAACTGAAAAATGCCAATTTTCAGACAAAACATCATTTTCTTTATAAAATTAACTAAGGTTTTAGAGGTGGCGAATTTTAGATTCCTGGCGAATTTTAGATTTCTTACTCTACACTTACACAAAAACCATAGAATTTCCTTTGTACAACAAAGCTAACTTTGTTGAAATCTCATTTATTTCACAAGACTTGATAAACTTAAATGCCCTTTAATTTTTTTGTTCATATTTGCAATACTATGACCAAAAAGGTAACACAATCAGCTGAATTTCTAAAGCTAAATTATCACTTATTACACAACTAAAGTAAAGGTGCATACATATTTTTCATTGTCCTACAATCAATAAATAATACAAAAAGTCGTACCAGAGCACTCTGTTGAAATGTGTGTGCTTCTATCTACTTCTTCCCAAAATGCAACAAAATTACATTGGGAACGTGTGATATTCAATGATAATTCACAGAATTATATTCTTATTTTTTATTATAAATTTCGAACTAAAACTTTGTGCAAACCAAGTGTAAAAATATTTTCTATTTTGCAATTTTTTCATCATCTTTTCAAAGAACCATGTGGAATGTGTGCCAACAGGAAATAACAAAAAAAAAAAAAAAAAAAAAAAAAAAGAAACTAATATTTATACACAATATAACAGGGAGCAATACAATAGGAAAACGTCCCGAATGACATATACAGAAAAAATATATCACGAATGAAGATAACAATATTATACGAGTGCATAGCACGAGTATTATATTGTTAATCTTCATGAGTGATATATTTTTTCTGTATATGTCTGATGAGGGATGTTTTACTTTTATTATCCACCATTTTGTGCGATTTATGGGTCAAATAATATGAATATTTAATGAGAAAACGTGAAACAGACTGTCAAAAAGAATGAGCAACACTGAATATAAAACTTCAATCTTTACCTTGCAATATCTCAGTCATTTCTGCATGGATATTTATGCAACATACATGAGCAGAAGCGCTAGAATAACACCTTTCTAATGATATATTATACATATTTTTAAGTTACATACTTTCCGAGATATTGTTGAAAAACCGGAAGTTAATCACACTCAATATCCATAGTACCGGCGCGCCGGTGTATACAAAAAAAATACATCCCGGTCTGTATTTCCCCGTATTTAGGGCAAATACGTCGCGTGGTGGATAATAAAATTAAGAGTAAGAAAAGTGAAACCAACACGGCATATGACTTTGTCACTTTGACAGAAAAAAAAAACAACTCAAAACAATATCACTACTTGAATAGCTGTATTAAAGTATCTGTATTGTAGTATTAAATTCTTGCATTTTAAAGTTTTCCTCAAGAAAAACTTATTACCTTCCAGAGAAATTTCATCATAAGACATAATACACCACATATATTTGAGGTCAGTTTCACTTCTATATACAATTAATATTTTAGTCCAAGCATAACAAGTTGAGGATTTCGAACCCAAGAATATTTTTTCTGTACATAAAATTTCCATTTTAATGCTAAAGCTTTGAGAAAAATATGGAGAGAGAGAGTAAACAAGGTCAAGTCTTCTTCACACAATTTCTTGTTTCACAAATGTTTTATGAACCTCAGACACATGGCATTATCAAGTTATTAAAATTAAGCAAATATTTATGGTCAAATAATATTTGAATAGTATAGAACTTTCCCATTTTCCCAATAATTGTCATGAAAATACCAAATGTGGTGCGAATCTCTCCCAGCTAAACACAATCTGATGGTTTGTTTTTTTATGTGGGAAACTTCACACTCAGTGACAAATAACACACTTCTTCCCCAAGTAATCTACTCAAGAAACTGAGATTTGGTACATCCATATTGTTGATAAAGCTTCAGTTTGTATCCAAATAACTTCATCCATTAGACTTTAACTATCAGATATCACTTTCTGAGTTGTGAAAATTACAAATTCTACCTTACACATAAATGAAAACAACTTGCCTATCTGACTAAACGTGTCATCCAAATGAAAGTTGAAAAGGATTGATTGAAACATCCTAGTGGTACCAGTGCAGTAATGATTTGAGTGAACGCTTCTTAGTTCCACAGTTTGAGTTCCATTTTAACCAAAAGCACAGAAACTGCATCCTGGACAAAAAACTTTCACAGTGAAGAAAAAAATACATTATAACCAACATTACAATGCCAACCACAGCCTGCCACTGTGACTGTGTATAAATGGTACACATGTATTTAACGTGAAAGAATGCAGAAATAAGTTCCAGAAATAGTGATCAGATTAAATCTGTTCAAAAGATCTTAAATTCATTATATCTAATGAAGAAAATTAAGATCTTGATACAGAACATTTACAAATCTGTTTTAAGTGATTCCCAGTTAAAGAGAAATTAAGGTTTCTTGATATGGTCTCTAAATCTGTGGTAACTTTGTTCTTGTAGGAATCATTTGTATATTCAGTGCACCATTGTGGAACAATTTTGTTGCATTCACAGTGCCACTTAGGAGTAATTCTGTCTAGTTCATAGCACCACCTAGGAGTGGTTCTGTTCAATGTCCATTTTCTCCTCTTCATCATTTTCTCCGTTGAATTCAGCGGCTGTTGTACCAAGCTCCCTACGTCTGTACACTAGCACGTAACCTGCCTTGGTCTGAAGAATAAATCCAGTTTAGCACATGAAGCATTTGCATGGGTGTTATGATTAATAGTGCTGGGAATCGCCTCCAATTTTCATGGTCGATTATTCATCCATTTCTCGGAGCGATGATCGACCCATAATCGATTATTTTACTCCATTATTGTTTATTATTACTAGCTGAGCGTGCGTTACTAGGGGATTATAAATGCAGAATCAAGTCTTTGAAAACACAGTATCTAGCCGGTCCGTGGTCCAATAATGAGTATTATTGACTGGGCTCCAACGTCACCAAGTATTTGTTTACAAATGCAGTACTCTCACTTGAAATTTTCAACTTGCAATATCACACTTATTACTGCACGGATTTAAACCAAACAAAAACGAAAATAAGCAGTGTAATAATATCTTTCCAATGATATAAACAATTTGTCAGTAGGTTAACTGATTAATGTGAAAAAATGGCTCTTGTTTACGGGGAAAAAACATACAAAAACCACTTCAAAACAAAACGTCATGGTGACGTATTTTATCAGCCTCTACTTATATGATGTCACAACATTAATTTGACTAGTACAACGTCCAGTTATATGAAATTCAGCTAGTAATAATAGTAATAATGTAATTTTTATGTGCAATATGCTGTAGAAATGGACCTTCATCAATGATTATCAGCCTTTCACATCCATTAGTGGATGTGTCAGGCTGATAATCATTGATGGTGGTCCATTTCTACAGCATACTGCCCTATAAAATTACATTATTGTACTATTATTTAAGAAACACTTTCCGGGATAAAGTATAGGTCAATCTGGTAAGAATAACGGTGTCCCGACATTTAGAATCTACCGAAAGCACCCACTTCCTGTAAATATGGCGGTAGACATAAACAAACTTGAAATTCAAGACTAAATTGCAAATTTAATAAATAAATTAAATTTTTATAAGTTAATACCCTATCCAATGAACCATTGCTTATCCGGTCAGCGCGGACCGGTCCGCCAAACGTCAGAAAAAGACGTCCTGTGTTTCCACCGGCTAGGCCGGTCCAGTAATGTGCACTCGCCAGGTGGCGTGTCGTACTTCCTTCCTGTCTAGACAGAGTGACGTCATAGCATCTTTTTCGTTGTCTAAACAAATTAGACCCCTAGTAAACTGATAGCGGGGTCGGTGGGAGGGTCTTGTGTGTCCATTGGATAGGGTATTAACTTATAAAAATTTAATTTATTTATTAAATTTGCAATTTTATTGCGTTAATTCATCCTATCCAATGGACCATTGCTGAATAACTACCGCTTGGTCGGCGGGTAAGTTACTAGGGCCTTAGGTGAACTCATAATCAAGATAACAATTGATTTCTTTCAGGCCCGGGTAGACCTTGTGGTCAGATACCTTGAGGGCCATAGTCGGTTAGTAGGGACCGGTCCATTGGTCCCAACCGACTTGCCCCCCCCCCCCCCTCTTTTGTAACAGACCTGCTCTGAGGTAAGGGAAGAGAGGGGTGAGTTCAGTCCCAGAATAGTAGGGAATAAACCTCCCGAGGGAAGCACAACACAGTTTTTTTGTTTTTTTTTTCACTTAAATATATGTACAACTATTTACAGATCTCCTCTAGGTCCCAGGTTATTTGTGGATCTGCTGTGCAGCCACTACAGGACCTAAATGATAGAGCTCGGAGTCAGCCCAGGCCACATCCTTCAAGTAGAATTGTGTGAAGGTATTATGTGACTTCCAGTGGCAAGCTGAAAGAATCTGGTCTAAGGAAACTCCCGACTGGAAAGCCTTAGAGGCAGCAAAGGCCCTGACATCATGGGCTTTAACCTGATGCAGGGTGTGGGCTTGTTGATCAGACAGCTCATAACATAGGATCACAGTTTGCTTGATCCATGAGGAGATAGTGGCAGGGGAGATGTCTTTGTCGAAACCCTTCTTGAAGGAGACAAAGACTAGCTCCTTATTCTGCCTGATGTCTGAGGTCCTATCCAAATAGTAGCGTAAAGCTCTGACCGGACAGAGTGACCTATCAGACTTGAGGGATTTATCCAGGGTTGGTGCCAGTGCTGGTATAACCACTGGGGCAGCACTGTCTGGACCCTCCTTGGCCAGCTGATTTTTAGAGAGAAAGCTGGGTGATGGGTACAGAGACACCTTTGACCAGTCAGATTGGTGCCTAATATTCCTGTTTAGCCAGGCATGAATCTCACTTCTGCATTTGCCCGAGCCAAGGGCTAGTAGAAAGACTGTCTTGAAGGTCAAATGCTTCAAGGAGGCCTCCTTGATTAGTTCAAAAGAAGCCTTTGTTAGCTGGTGTAAAACCAGAGATAGGTTCCAAGAAGGGATACCCCGTCTGCCCTTGGGTCTGTCTCTATGGAAACTCTCCAGGAGATGAGTGAGATTTTCATCTTTGCTGACACTGAGGGTTGAACTTCCCAGTTTATCAGCAATGGCCGATCTGTAACCATCAATGGTGCTGGGCTGTAACTTCCTGTCCTGAAACAGGTACATAAGGAAGTCAGCAATGGACTTTAAAGGGGGTGCCCTGAAGTCCACCTGATTAGTGTTGCACCACTTTGTAAAAATGGTCCACTTTGCCTCATAGACTGATCTGGTTGATCCTCTTTGAGGAGCCTCAATCCTTGCTGCCACTGTCTCAGAGAAGCCCTGCTTCTTGATTGCTGTGGCTCTAGGAGCCATGCATGGAGATTCAGATTTGTCAGATTTCTGTGAGGGATCTGATTGAAAGGCTGGATCAGCAGATTGGGCAGGCTCAGTGGGATCTGACTGGACATGGTCACAAGATCCCAAAACCAAGGCATGTTGGGCCATCCTGGAGCAATCAGGATGATTCTCTTGCAATGGGAGTCCCGTAATTTCTCCACCACCTTGCCCAAGATGGCTGTCGGTGGGAAGGCATAAGCATCCATTCTCTCCCATTGAAGACTGAGTGCGTCCACTGCCACTGCAAGTGTGTCCGGTACTGGTGAAACGAATTGAGGTAACTTGTTGTTGAACCTCATGGCGAACAGGTCTATATCGGGCTGGTGCCACCTGTCGCATGTCGCCTGGAAAATCTCTTGGAGGAGAGACCATTCGGTTTGAATTATCTGGCCTAGGCGAGATAGCTTGTCTGCTACCACGTTCAGCCTGCCTGGTATATGTCGGGCTTTGAGAGTGACCTGATGTCTGGTGCACCAAGTTAACATTCTCCATAGTAGAGCACAAAGCGGGCCCGACCTCATTCCTCCCTCCTTGTTGATGTACGACACTACTGTAGTGTTGTCGGTTGCTACCAGTACTATCTGTCCGGAGCATAGATCCCGGAATTCCTTCAGTGCTAGGAGCACTGCTTTTAATTCCAGGTAGTTTATGTGTAGATGGCTTTCCGGTAGGGACCACAAACCTCTTGCAGTGCGTTCGTTTAAGTGAGTGCCCCACCCTTCTTTTGATGCGTCTGTAAAGATTTGCAGAGCATGTTTTATGGGGTGTAATGGTTGGCCTGTGAGAACGTTGTCTTCTTGAAGCCACCATCTTAAGTGAGGAATCACTTTTTGTAGAGATTCGGGCACGTGCCAGTTGTTTTTGAGGTGCCATTGTATGGGTCTCATATGCAGTCTGCCTAGGTGAACTTGTTTTTCTGTGGCTGTTAAGAGACCGATCAAGGACATGAACTGTCTGACCGGACAGGCCGGTGAAGACAGAATTTTGGTTATGGTGTCCTGGAGGATTTGCCACCGGTCCGGTGTCGGTCGGACTCGACCGACCGTGAGGTCGAACTAGTAGCCTACAAATTCGAAGATTTGTTTGGGTTGCAGTTCTGACTTTTCCAAGTTCACCATCCAACCTAGATCCTTGCACATTTGTACTAGGGTCTGAGTATGTTGGAGACAGGCCTGGTGGGATCTGGCTCTCATCAACCAGTCGTCTAGGTACTGGTGGATCCTTATACCCTTGTGTGTGGCCATTAGTTTCACTTCTTTGGCTATCACAGTGAATTCCAAAGGTGCTGTTGAGAGACCAAAGGGCAGAGCCTTGAACTGGTATGTTTGGTTTCGGAAATGAAACCTGAGATACTTCCTGGATTGTTCTTGTATGGGTATGTGGAAGTAAGCGTCCCTGAAATCTATGGAGGTGACCCATTCCCCCCGGTGGAGAGAGGTTCTGATGGTTTCTGGTGTTTCCATTTTGAATTTCTCCACCTTGAGAAAGACATTTAGTTTGCTTAGGTCCAAAATGGGTCTCCATTTGTTGTTGGGTTTTGGTACCAGGAAGAGTCGGTTGAAAAACCCCAGGGATTTTTGGTTTCGCACCAGTTCCACTGCGTTTTTGGCTATAAGTTGATGTAATGCCTCTAACAGGTAGCTGTCCCTGTGAGGATTGACATAACAACTTATGACCGTGGGGGACCTTGTAAGTTTCGGTCAGGTCCGGAAGGGGAGGGTGTAGCCCTCTTTCAGAATCTGGATAGCTTTCGGACTGGCTCCTAGATCCAGCCAAATTTGCCAAAAATGTTGTAGTCTGGCCCCTACAGGCAGATTTTGTGCAGCAAGTTGGGCATTTATTACAGGTTGGGCACAAGACAAGTGAGTGACACAAGAAACACGTTTCACATATTTTAATTTGTGTTTCTCTGATATTTGACAAGCTGCTGCCCCGGGACTTATTTCTATCTTTTGGGAATGCCCGGGCGCAGAACGTACAACTTTTACAACACCACAATTTACAGAGTTTAATGTCAGATCTTGTGGTAATGTCTTGCTCCCGGCCAGCAGTCCTTCCTTGTTTACAAAGTAATTGTCATTTATAGGACTGCCCCTTGGCTGGTCGCGATGAGTAGTAAGAGGCTTTGGGTTTTCCTTTCTTCTGTTGGCCCCTTGGCCCTTGGCTGGTCGCGATGAGTAGTAAGAGGCTTTGGGTTTTCCTTTCTTCTGTTGGCCCCTGTTGCCAATGTTCTTCCAAGCAGGGCGGTCCGGCTTTCTGAAGTCTGAGCATTTGTCTTGACGCTCATAAGGGTGAAAGCGACCTTTCTTCCCAGAATGGGTCTGTCCCTTGCTTTCGAAGTTGGCAATATCCTGCTCTGAGTCCGGGAACAGTGTAGGTATATGCAGGGGGCCCGTTCGCAAAGCGGCAAAGGTATCAGGCTTGACACCCAACTTGAGGTGAGACAGGTAAGAATCTCGTCTGGCCAGGGTGGTGTTGGCGACAGTGACAAAGACGAAGTCCGTCAAATGTTCTAATGTCTTAGCCATGGATTGAGTGATACTGGAGTTAAACTCCATCAAAAACTGCAGTTCATCCACCGCCTGAGATACCTTGGAGGAAGACTTTCCTTTGCTAAAGTCGGCTTTAAGCACTTTCAGTTGGGATTGCATAGAATCCTGCACCTTGTACAGACACCGGTTGAAGCCTGCCGCCTGGTTGCATATGATAGAGGCTTCGCGGGCAGACTTCTCCCACCTTCGTAAGTTGTCTTGACAGATTTGACGAGAAGCTGGTGGGGTGGATGCAATGCCTGCAGCCTTGGCAATGCGACTGTAGGTGCTGTTAATCTTAGAAGAGTCCGTGCACCATGAAGATACAGTCTTGCTAGGGTCCTTCCCTACATTTTCCTGGTTCGGTGTAAAGCTGTATCACTTAGCTTGTGATCTCGGGGGGGCGTACGAACTCCTTAAGTAGGCCACCAGCCTCTGAGCTGCGCGACGGGTAACCCTCTGTAAGTGTTAGATTTAGTTTACCCATCTTACTACAGAGCCACTCATCGGTGGGCATTGAAACTGAGATCTTGCCTGTAGGCTGGGCTTTCGGACCTGCGAATGGGTTGTCGTCCGCCGTTGATGCTGCCGTATCCGTATCAGGGATATGGGTCCACCCCATGAACGACCGGATCCCTCTCATAGTTTCTCTATAGTTTTGGTCCTCTGAGAGGGTCTGGTCGGGGTCGGCAGCGGTGGTGTCATGTTCCTGATCTGAGAGTTCTCCCTCTTCGACAAAAATGTCCACTGGGGGACGATCAGAAAGGTCGGTGTCGGTATTGGTGTCCATAGAGGAAGTACTAAGCCTTCTGGCCGGTGCCGATGACGACCTGCTGGGTACTTGTTGAGAAACTGGAGATTCAGTACCAGCCAGATCTGAGAGTCGGTCGGTAGAGGCTTTTCCCTTTAACGACTTGCTGGTCGACTTGGAGACAGTTTGAGTAAAACCATGCAAATCTGAGGTCTGTTGTCGCTTGTCCGGTCCAGTTGACTGGTCGGTAACCTGTTTCTGTGAGGTGAGGTCGGTGACCGATGAGTCTGATCCCTGAGAAGCATCAGAAGGTCTAATGAAGGGTTTGGAGGAGATGACCGAACTGGCAGGAGGCGAGTGTGCTGGAGCAATCTTTACCGAAGTAAAGGCTGGTTCAGGTTTCTCCAAAGACCTTGCTAACAGTAGAGCCTCAATTCTATTAAATCTGTCCGACCACTTAAGGTCTAAGTCGTCGATCCTGGAATCAACTGAAGAATTGTGAGGTTTGACAGACGATTTAGGGGGTTTCTCCACATTAGTTTTACTGTCCTTGGAAGCGACCTTGGGTTTGTCTGATGAAGTAGATTTCTTCTTCTTCCCTGCACTCGAACCAGGGGACTGCAAAATCCCCTGGCCGTCCACAGCTCCCAGTACCGTCACAGAGGACGGGTGTATGAGAGAGGAACTGGATGAGTCTTGCTTGGGGGTATCGGGGGATTTCTTAAGATCCCTTTTCTCTTTCTTAATCCTATAAGAAGGAGTGGACAACTGTAAGCGTTGTTCTTCAGTTAATAAATTGCAAGAGTTACAGTCATTTTTGGAAGTACACGGATCTGAGCCCTTACCCTTCTCTCTGCAGCGTGCGCAGAAGTTATGGCTGTCAAAGCTAGCCATGATATGTCCACAGCTTCCATGCTTTTGGCTAGGCGAAGACATGACGATCCGAAAATAAATCAAAGTCAAAATGATCTATAAACACTCTTGAACAATATAACATAAAAGTAGGAAGCACACTCTGAGAATTAAAGATGAAAATCCAGAAAACTTTTTCCAGTAACAAAATTCGTGTACACAACACATGCACCAAACGAAAAAGATGCTATGACGTCACTCTGTCTAGACAGGAAGGAAGTACGACACGCCACCTGGCGAGTGCACAATACTGGACCGGCCTAGCCGGTGGAAACACAGGACGTCTTTTTCTGACGTTTGGCGGACCGGTCTGCGCCGACCGGATAAGCAATGGTCCATTGGATAGGATGTATTAACGCAATAAAACTGTCAGTTTATTAAGTAAAAATACCTAAAATATTTTTAAAATACGTGGATATTGATATAAATCAGGAAAGGTAAGATATAAGCTTAATAATCGATCATTAGAAAACGTCAGTGACCGACCGCGATTCTACACTGTCACCGACGATTAATCGACAATACGTCTAATCGCCACACCACTAATGATTAATGTCATGTGGTTCTTTGCCTGCCCTCAATTTTTTAAGTAGGGGTAGCACTAGAGATAATCTGTTTAAACTTGCATACTACTCGTAAAACTTTTAACACTGACGAGAGTACTGAAGCAGATTAGCATTGAATGTTGTAAATAGAGTGAAGACTCAAAAATTGAAATTTGCAAAGATGTCAGACTTAACACAGAGTTTGGTCTGAAAAATGCCTGTATTTTACTGCAAGCCTACCGATTTTAAATGCACTAGAAATAAAGCCTGTTTTGATATGAAAGAGGCACTTGGGCATATACATCACATAAATATAGTGATGTATGTACAACACCAGGTTTTCCACTGCAAGGTGGAGCATTTAGTTCCAATATTCTCAGCCTTATATTTATTGCAAAGTGCTTCAAACATTTGACTGTGAATGCCTATATCTACAGGCATTAAGTTGGAAGCAGGCATAAAGCTGGAAGCAGGTACTTGTATCGAACCAAGCATTTGCGAGCCAAGGATTTATCAGAAACCATGCATATATCAACCCCACATATATCTCAAATTGGGAAGTATATTCAGAAAAATATAAAGGATACTTACCACAGGGGAGTCCCTGTTTGCTTCAGAAACACTGGAGTCATCAAAGTAATACCACTGGTTGTCCTCACAGTTCTTCCCATATGCAGTGTCTGTGAATAGAAACACGAGGTGCCATAAGAAAACTGGTACAGAAATGGTTACAGAGATGTGAGCTGTAACTTATATCAGATTAGCTACTAGAAGGGTACTGTTCATACAAATTCAGACAAGAGGGTCACAGATGCCCCAAAAGAAGGCGGGTTGCGCAGGCAGAAATAAGATTAGCAACTGCTGTAATTACATTTAGAAAAGAAGGAAAGAAACCCAGTTAAGGTGAATGTGTAAGACGTGCTAAGAAACGTAAAACTTGTAATCTAGGTTACATAATTGTATCTATGCTATAAACGGACAAATGAAAGGGCGGAATTACACCAACTTAGCAACTTAGCTATGATGGTGATACATCTCCCTGTCAAGTTTGAATTCGACTGGACAAAGAGTCGAGTTAGAGTCCAGAAACGAAAATGTGGACAGACAGACGGATGGACAGAAAAATGGATAAAAAACAGACAAACAGACAGGAAAACGGACAAACAAACAGACGGAATTACACCAATTTCGAAAGGAACCTAGCTATGATGGTGATCTATATCCCTGTCAAGTATGAATTCGATTGGACAAAGTGTTTTCGAGTTGGAGTCCGGAAACGAAAATGTGGACAAACAGATTGGTGGACAGACAAACGGACAAAAATGGACAAATGAACGAACGGAATTTCACCAATTTCGACAGGAACCTAGCTATGATGGTGATGTATGTCCCTGTGAAATTTGAATTTGATTGGACTAACCGTTTTCGAGTTCGAGTCCGGAAAAGAAAATGTGGACGGACAGATGGATGGACAGAAAAACGGAGCAAAAACGAACGGACAGAAAAACGAACAGACGGAGTTACACCAATTTCGAAAGGAACCTAGCTATGATGGTGATCTATGTCCCTGTCAATGTCCCTGTCAAGTATGAATTCGATTGGACAAACCGTTTTCGAGTTAGAGTCCGGAAACGAAAATGTGGATAAACAGACAGATGGACAGACAAACAGACAAGAAACAGACAAACGAACAGACGGAATTTCACCAATTTCGAAAGGAACCTAGCTATGATGATGATCTATCTCCCTGTCAAGTTTGAATTCGATTGGTCAAACCGTTTTCCAGTTAGAGTCCGGAAACAAAAATGTGGACAAACAGATGGATGGACAGGCAAACGGACGAAAAACAGACAAACGAACAGACGGAATTTCACCAATTTCGAAAGGAACCTAGCTATGATGGTGATCTATCTCCCTGTCAAGTTTGAATTCGATTGGTCAAACCGTTTTGGAGTTAGAGTCCGGAAACGAAAATGTGGACAAATAGACGGATGGACAGACAAACGGACGAAAAACGGACAAACGAACAGACGGAATTTCACCAATATCGAAAGGAACCTAGCTATGGTGTTGATCTATGTCCCTGTCAAGTTTGAATTCGATCGGACAAACCGTTTTTGAGTTCGAGTCCGGAAACGAAAAATGTGGACGCACGTCGGACACATCAATCTAATAGGCGGGTTGGTTACACGCAACCCGCCTAAAAACAGGAAGGGAGAAAATGGTTATAAAGTGTTAAATATTACCAAAAAATGTTAAGGGTACGTTATTTTGAAGCACTGTAGTAAACTGACTAATAAACCCATCCAAATGCCAGAAACAACTAGAGGATCGCTTGCAAAAAAAAAAGATAATGTTTTTGCACAGCAAAAACAAAGCGTCCCAAAAAGGATATAATGGTGAGTGCTTAAGTGAAAATGTTCTGCTTCTAGCCTTATACTGTTGTGGAAACCAAATTCTGCGTAGTCTGCTCTATCTAGCACAGTTTTCGAGATATAAGCATTTTTTGTGTTTTGCATTTTTTGCGAAAAATTAGAAAATTCAAAATGGCCGCCATTTTTGGTGAGAGAAAAATGTTTTGAAAATTGAGATGGCCACTCTGCAGAGATACCCTGTGGGTAAAAAAGTTTGTTGAAATTACTCTATCTAGCACAGTTTTGCGAGATATAAGCATTTCTGTGTTTTGCAATTTTGCGAAAAATTCGAAAATTCAAAATGGCCGCCATTTTTTGAAAATTGGAATTACTACTGTGCAGAGATACCCTGTGGGTCAAAATTTTCGTCGAAATTGCTCCATCGAGCACGATTTTCGAGATATAAGCATTTTTGTGTTTTGCATTTTTTGCAAAAAATTCGAAAATTCAAAAAAGACCACCATTTTGGGTGAGACAATTTTTTTTTTTTTTTAATTGGGATGGCTACTCTGCAGAAATACCCTGTGGGTCAAAAATTTCGTTGAAATCGCTCTATCTAGCACGGTTTTCGAGATAAAAGCATTTTTGTGTTTTGCAATTTTTGTGAAAAAATTCAAAATGGTGAGACAAAATTTTTTTGAAAATTGAGATGGCTACTCTGAAAAGATACCCTGCAGTTTGAAAATTTTGTCGAAATCGCTCTATCTAGCACAGTTTTCGAGATATAAGCATTTTTGTGTTTTGCAATTTTTGCGAAAAATTCAAAATGGCCGCCATTTTGGGTGAGACAAATTGTTTTTGAAAATTGGGATGGCTACTCTACTGAGTTACCCTGTGGATCAAAAATTTCGTCGAAATCGCTCTATCTAGCACGGTTTTCGAGATATAAGCATTTTTGTGTTTTGCGAAAAATTCGAAAATTCAAAATGGCGAGACAAAAACATTTTGAAAATTGAGATGGCTACTCTGCAGAGATAACCTGCGGTTTAAAAAATTTTGTCGAAATCGCTCTATCAAGCACAGTTTTGAGATATAAGCATTTTTGTGTTTTGCAATTTTTGCGAAAAATTCGAAAATTCAAAATGGCCGCCATTTTTGGTGAGACAAAAATTTTTGGAAAATAGGGATGGCTACTCTGCAGACATACCCTGTGGATCAAATATTTCGTTGAAATCGCTGTATCTAGCACGGTTTTCGAGATAGAAGCATTTTTGAGTTTTGCAATTTTTGCGAAAAATTCAAAATGGCGGCCATTTTGGGGGAGACAAAATTTTTTTGAAAATTGGGATGGCCACTCTGCAGAATTTCTCTATGGGTCAAAGATTTCGTCGAAATCACTCTATCTAGCACGGTTTTCGAGATATAAGCATTTTTGTGTATTGCAATTTTTGTGAAAAATTCAAAATGGCCGCCATTTTGGGCGAGACAAAATTTTTTTTTAAATTGGGATGGCTACTCTGAAGAGATACCCTGTGGATCAAAACTTTCGTTGAAATTGCTCTATCTAGCACGGTTTTCGAGATATAAGCATTTTTGTGTTTTGCAATTTTTGGGAAAAATTCGAAAATTCAAAATGGCGGCCATTTTGGGCGAGACAAAAAATTATGGTAAATTGCGATGGCCACTCTGCAGAGATACCCTGTGGGTCAAAAATTTCGTCGAAATCGCTCTATCTAGCACGGTTTTCGAGATAGAAGCATTTTTGTGTTTTCGTTATTTGGAAAATTCGTAATGATTAATTAATCATTAATTACTCGGCCATTTCTTAACCAATCAATGCCAAAATCTAAGGATTTCCAGATTTTAATAGAATAAATGTATTTGCCAAGTTTCAGGTGAATTGATAAAATCCCTTTCAAGTTATCATCTGGACAAGCTTACCCATCGAAAAAAAAAGACATTTTTGGTCATGTGACCTCTCTGATTGGTTGAAATGGCACTGCAGCATATTCAAAAAAAATTCCCCAAGGCTACTGCATACACCTGCCAAATTTGAAAAGAATCCGCCTAACGGTTACAGAGTTATACGGAAAACGAAATGCGGAGCCGGCGGAGCCTCATTTTCTCCTATTCACAAAAAAGCATCCCTTGCGGGACACTTAATTCTGGAGCCAGCTGAATAACTGATCAGATAAACACACAAGCATCTGACATAAAAAAATCCCCACCATTTGGAAAAGAATCTTTCACAAATAAAAGTGTAATTAACGAGTTTCCCTGAGAGTTAATGTAAAATACTATAGAAAATTGTATATTTTAGATGTGTTTAAATAAACACATCAGAAGAAAGCAGTAGTAAACATTATTTGGTCAAGATTCTATGGCTTCAACAATGCAGCATCTGCAAGCAATTAGTAACTATCCCAGTTACAAAGGCCAAGTATCAAACCGGTAAGGCTGAAAGGCAAATACCAGATATTCGTTCTTCGTTCGTTGTCAATATTTTTCAAATAGCATTTGTCAACAACGAATATTTTCTTATTTTTATTACATGTGATTGCATTAATATAAGGACCAAAAACACAAATGAAGTGCATAATACATAAATACCATGTCTTAAAAAACCTTTTTTTACTGATGTATTATTTTCATGGTTTTTTTTTTTTTCATGTGTTTACATATTGCCGGTTTCACTTCCTGTCTACCTGTCATTACCTTGCTATGTAGTTGCAAAAATATCATTCTGGGAAATTTTATTCGAAATTTCTACAGTGCAAAAGTGACAGAACCATTCATTTAGAAACTTAAATATTATTTTTCATCATCAAACCAATTTAACAGCTTCACTGTGAGGGGGGAGGGGGGGGGGCTGTTATCTGAAAAAACAGTAGAGTACAACACCATCGACAAGCATGCTTTGGGGCGATAATCTAGTAACCTGTTAAGATAACCACAACAGTTTAAGTTTTCATTTATTTCAAGCATTAAACTTTTTTTCAGCGCTAATATCCCTTAATTCCACCACTTTGGTTGAATGACACTGTGTGATACTGTTTTTATTACCCTGTCTTATTTTCTTGATTTTTTTACGTAAACACCACTTCAAACCAAAAAAAAAACATGCTTTTTCACCAACGAATGAAGCAGTTAAAAAGGTTCCTGAACACCAGGATTTATTTGTGTGTGTAAGCTTAGTACTGTAAATTATTTGTCAATAATTCTGTTAAATTTGTCTTAACCTGAAAAATATTACATGGAATATACTTTTCTTGAAGCTGATCTACATAATCTATTTATTTCATACAAACAGGTTACTTAGATGTAGTACAGTTCATAGAATGATAATGCACCATGCACAGTGCTTAACTTATTCCATAAAGTTGGCTAAAAATATCAATGGCAAGTTATAAAGTAAAATACAGTGGCATTGTAGGATGTCTTGTCTTTCCACTTGATTTATAACCAAGGTCGTTATTCCCCATTTATAGGGAGTCTATATGCATTGTTTATATACAATGAAAGTTAAGTTCAACTAGATGATGGTTTTTTTTTTCTGATTTCCCAAAAAAATGAGAAATGTTTACTTCAAGTAACTTTCTAGATAAGTTGATGTGCGAGTATTTTTTGTTGCAACTTTGCAATTTTATTAAACACAGATCAAAAGTAGAAAAAAAATACAGCCTTAGCTCGAAACACCATCTGTTAACAAAAATATGAGTTTAAGTTTTGATAAACATTTGTGGGCTTATATAATACAAATTTACTTACACTTCTGGAATCCTAAGATCTTCATACAGGTCTAATTACTCTTATGTAGAAAGTGGGGGATGCTTTTTCCTTACATTCGGTTTGGGTTACAATTTTTCCTCGCATATTTTTCAGACTATTTTATTGCAAGTGAATAGTGAGCTAGCTGTCAATCATCATGTATGTGTAAACAATTACGAAGTGTTAAAATCTTGTGTTTTGTGATGTATTATCACGTATTATGTGGTGAAAATGTAAACTTACATTAAATAAAACTGTCCTCGAGGAAAAAAACAGTGAAGTAGGTAGCTGTCATTAAATTTGCAAATATTCGTCGAATACCATGAACGAATATTCGAAAAGCGTTTTTTGCTATTCGCTTTCAGCCCTACAAACCAGAACTGTCAAATGACTTATTTTACAATCAGAAGCAATACTTCAATATCAACTGATATGACAGCACACAATAGTAATAGTTTTACTCATAATGTATGCATCGATATACTCACAATGTCCCCCGCCCATGCCGCCATAGTGGTTTGACACAGAGATAAGGTCATAGACTGTGCCACCAAAGTGTGCCGTGTTCAGGATGTAACGCTTCATGTCTAGACCACTAACAGAGAAGAAATAACATGCACGTTAAATACTTTCAGTATGATTTATTCAAGTGTGCCGTGCTCAACAGGTGAGAATTTCAATTCTAAGAAGTCAAAACTCTTCAAATCAGATAACAAGATGCTTTATTCAGAAGTTTTATAAGTAGACTGTAATATCAAAGAGAAATTGATTCATTTCCACATTCTTAATATTTGTTATATTTCTTAATAGTTTTCCAAAGAATACAGTATATATGTTTTCCTGTTTTAAATTTTGTAAATACTTTCCAAAAGCAGCACACTAGACAAGAGTATTAAGCAACATATATTTGAATTCAATAGAACAATAGATTAACATCAATGCTACTTCAGTGGCTCAACTTGGTTTTCCACAGGTGACATTTACAAGTAATAAAAATACACAAATCTCTAATATCCTGACACCAGTTCAGACTTACTTGACTGGGTATTCTACAAAAGTGTCCAGCTTGTCTCTCCAGAATCGGTTGTAGGAAAATCGCTTCAGGTGGATTACCAGCACTTGTGGCAGTTGCCATAGGTCAAACTTCTTAAAGGCTTGTCGGAACTGTTTACACTGGGGACAGTACCTACGATACACAACATGGCAACTATAATGTACAACATGACACTGGTAATATACAACACAATACCTGTAATATACAACACTACACCTGTAATACATAAGTGTTGCAAATGTGTTTTACAACAAAAAACCTGTGGTACACAAGATGACATATGAGTGTAATATACATGAGATGTACTGTTCAGCACTTGTAATACACATGGCACCCATGATATACAAAACGCCACACCTGTAGCATAAAACAGGTGACCTGTAACAGATGATGTAACTTGTTTTGTTTTGCCCCATTTGACTGTATATTAATATTATTTTACCACTTATTCCTGACTGGTGAAAAGAATGCAACATGTTTTCAGTGCTAGAATCATTTCCTTAGACCTGTATCAAGAAAATTTGGCTTACTTGAATCCCGATAGACATTGATTGCCCTTTACCACTAACAATTTAGACCTTGACAACATCTTACCAAGGATCCTGTTCGCCTAGCTGTTCCTGATTAGTGAAGAGGTCCAAGCAATCTGACAGCTGTATGGTGGTTTTCTTTGGCGCAGTCTGTTTCACAGAGTCATCCATCTCCAGGGCCTCTGCCTTCTTCTCATCGTAATATTTGTCCTTGGCTTTCGGGTGCCAGTCCATGGCTACATATGACCGACCTGCCAAGAAAAACAATGGCATTACATTCAACCTGAAATGGAACTGAAGAAGCATGGTTTAATTATTGTTTGAGCTAAATGTCACCAAACACACACACAAGTAGGTAAAGGGGACGAGTAGAGCAGTACATGATAGCCTCAAGAGTAGGATATGAGCACTGGGCATTGTCAAACCACTACCAATTTACAGATTTAGGGCTGAGGTCAAACTCACAAATGAAGAGACAATATGCAACCCATTTCAGCATTTACAAGCTGGTCTCTATTAACATTGGGTGTAGCATGCAGAACTTTCAAATGTCCACTGCTTTCTAAAAAAACTTGTAAAAACTATGGGTCAAACAGCTATTTTTTCAACATGTCAGAAGAACTTGTTCAGGTGAAAGGTTTGAAGGAGGAAATAAAGGAGAGGCAGGTCAAAATATACCACCTGGGTATTTTGGAAATTTGCACTATGAATACATTCCATCTAATATTTGGATATACAGAGTACCATTACACTAACCACCTTTCAAACATCTTGTTTCCATGACATTTACCTGAGAATTTGATGGGTTTGTCATCATTCCTGATAGACTCCACCTCTGTGCTGCCGTAGGAGTTGACCATGTGAAAAGTGAAGGGTTCCACCTCTGTGTCGGCCTTGTCTCCCATCTCCTCACCCGAATCTACAAAACCAGGAATGGTACAGAACAGCATTTGGATAACAGAATCCAAATACTACTTTATTACCTACCACATGCTGTATATACAGAGCCAGATATAATATTTAGCGTACAGTGGTGCCTCCTTAACATGGATAACTAGCATCAACGGGTGATGATTTTTAATTAATATCTTGGAAACTATGTAACCTACAAATATGTATTTTACATCATTAGAAAGATATTTTTTCAGTGCTTCTGCTAACTTTTGTTGTATGAAAATCTGTTCAGAAATGACTGTGATATAGCAAGTTAAAGACTGTGGTTTTTATATTCACTGGTACCCTTGCATATATACACAGATTATCACATTGTCTCTTTAAATATGGATTTATTTACCTGAAGAATCATACAAAATGGTGGATAATAAAAGGAAAACATCCCCCATTAGAAATATACAGACAAAATATGTCAGTCATGAATATTAACAATACTTGTTCTGTGCACTTGTATAATGTCGTCACCTTCATCTGTGATATTTTTTGTGAATGTGTTACAGTGAATTTGTGTAATCAGAAAATTCGCGAATTTTCCTGAACATTTTTAGGGAATTTCAGAAATCCCTAAATGGACCAGGGAATTTGGGAATTCCCTTAAATTTCTAGGGAATTTGCAAAATCCCTGGAATTTTAGCTACAGATTTCATGAAATCCCTGAATATTTATTGTACTAACATTTATTAAACACAAAATCATTTTAAAACTAAAATGATTTGTTGTAAAATCCCTTTAGTTTATACAAAACCATTTCTGAAATGCATAATAATTGACTAAAGCACAATAAATGTAATTTCACAAATTCCCTAAAAACATTCAGTGAATTTGTTAAAAAAATTTTAAAAGTTTTAGGGATTTCATAAATTCCCTAGAGATTTTAGGGAACGTTCAGGGAATTTGGGAATTCACTGATTACACAAATTCACTGTAACATATACACTGTGTATCATTTGGAAAGTTTCCCCATTATATTCTTGGATAACAGAGGAGGATATCACAGTTAAACTATTATTTACACAAAAAGGAGTTCTACCTCATAGAGTTTTCCCTGGAGGAGTTTCTCTGTGTTCAGTTGAGTTGACTCTTTTCCACTTTTGCTTAATTTCACAATTTTCCTGTTTTATGGGAAACTGTAGGAATTTTACTTTATAGGTTTTTACTAGGGATGGGTCGGTAGGCACAGTATCTCGGTAGAGAGAGCATTTTACTGAAATACTAGGTTTTACAACTGCCACTTTGTTTGTCTGCACATCAAATGGAGGGAAAACTTTAAAAATTTCAAAACGCGGGTCAAAAATTTTGTTGAAATCGCTCTAACATGGTTTTTGAGATATAACCATTTTTGTGCTTTGTTTTCTTTTTGCAAAAAATTCGAAAAATTCAAAATGGCCGCCATTTTTAGCGAGACAAATTTTTTTTGAAAATTGGGATGGCTAACTCTGAAGAGATACCCTGTGGGTCAAATATTTTGTTGAAATCACTCTATCTAAGCACAGTTTTCGAGATATAAGCATTTTTGTGTTTTGCAATTTTTGAGAAAAATTCGAAACTTCAAAATGGGCGCCATCTTTGGCGAGACAAATTTTTTTTGAAAATTAGGAGAATTACTCTGAAGAGATACCCTGCGGATCAAAAATTGTGTCGTTCTATCTAGCACGGTTTTCGAGATATAAGCATTTTTGTGTTTTGCAATTTTTGCGAAAAATTCGAAAACTCAAAATGTCTGCCATTTTTAGTGAGACAAATTTTTTTTGAAAATTGGGATGGCTACTCTGAAGAGATAGTCTGCGGGTCAAAAATTTTGTCGAAATTGCTCTATCTAGCACGGTTTTCGAGATATAAACATTTTGGTGTTTTGCAATTTTTGAGAAAAATTCGAGATATAAGCATTTTTTTCGCGCCCCTATAGTTTTAAAGAAAGTTAATAAGGAAAGAAAAATTTGAAAGCCCACAAAGTTATCCAAGTGAGACCATAATCAGGCGGCGGTGATCAGTCGAACTTATGTGAAAACAAATAATTACAAACACAGACAAGCAAATGAATGCACACGTAAGCATAACCTCCTCGGTAGAGGTTACTAAAGAATTCTTATTTACAGACTTGTGGTATTACAGGGTTCTGCTATATTTGTTTTACCACTCACCGCTACTCTCCATAGTGTCCTCCTCTGAATTCTGGGAGTCAGAGCGAGTTAGCCAATCATCTGTGTTCTTAGGAACGGTCACATAGCGGCTGGTGAAAAAATTAAAATAGCCATTATATATGTTACTAGTTACACAATCCAAGTCATTTGTTAAAGGATGTGTGTGCGGGGGTTTCTCTTTTACTTATAAAAGTGTATTTTGTATTTTTCATTTATACCTTGTCCCATAGCAACTTGCACCTGTTTTCATGTTTCATGATACAGAAGTTATACCCACTATGATTTCCATTTCCTCGTGTGAAATATTTATTTTTCAAACCACAACACACTACAAATTTTGGTAACCTTGCTGACTATTTTATAAAAGTGTGACATAAATTACACAATGTAAAATTCTGCATTTTACACATTTCATTTCACAATCTTGAACAGTTTTATGAGGTCCCACACTTTGCCACTTCAGTATATAAGCATACTACACATTTTGGCCTCAGCTTAGCCCTAATGTAGGCCGTTAGTAAATTTGCGTTACCGCATACTAACGTCCTATCGGCTTCCATTTGAAAATCTCAGGCATTTCAAACTTTGGCTTTATACTCTTTAAATAGAAAGAATATTCTTGGATACTCACTGGTTTTACGTTCAATGTCAATAGTATTAACAGTCTAAAACCAAACATCCACTATTTATAAGATACAACTGCAATATTCTGCTATTATATTCAGCACCTTTTCTAACCCTAATGTAGGCCTAATGTGGTAACTTCATTGAATGAAACATTAACAAAACACCTTCATATTGGTATTATTATGTGGATTATAACTGCTTTATTGTTTTAGACTGATAATACTACATACAAGACATATCAAAGCTACAAGTAACCAATATTTATCTGATACATGTAAGAGTATAAAGCCAAAGTTTGAATGCCTGAGATTTTCAAATGGAAGCCAATAGGACGTTATGTCAGCGGTTCACCGCTATTAGATATAACGGCCTATTTTAGGGCTAGCCTCAGCTTTGCTTATGATGCTCCAAAGATTTGGAATGATTTGCCTGATGATGTACGTTCGTCCTCTCCACTCATTCAGAAAGAAACTTAGAATCTATCCCTTTTTTTCTTTAGAGGGAGATAAAGCGTTACAAAAACACTAGTAAAATAGAATTTTATAGTTTCCTGCATGTGCAGTATTTATTGTGTCTTTGTGTAATATCCATTTGAGATTTGTATCAATTAAAACTTATTGTTTGCATATTTAAGCTGACTCATATCTTAACTTAAATTCAGCTGTAAATTTATCGTAAACTCTAACCTGTACCAACTATTAAGCATACATTTTGAACAGCTTCGTCCAACTTTTCTTCAGTGTCACATTTCAATTAGTATTTATTCACTCTATAGTACTATGGACCTTTCCACGGTGTCAATCAAAATACCGCAAATCGGCAAATATCCTGTTTACTACAATAGCAACAACCAATCATTTCCTCCGGTTTTCATCGGCGCCATTTTGAATTATAAAAACGTGGCCACTTTTAGGGACATATTTATAAATATTATTGTATTCTGATAATGGAACAAAATAAAACCAAAGTATAATTTAATAAAAAAATTATATCATCAATCCCACCTACTTTAAAATGTATGAAATGTATATATGTTACAGGCAATCTGTGTAACCAGGCATTACGCATAATGACTGAACATTTCAGTCATTTCGCGAAATGCCTAAACAGTTTAGCTATTTCGCGAAATGCCTAGGCATTTCACATAATGACTGAAATATAAGGTTCAGTGTTACACAGATTGCCTAAACAAGTATTTGAGATTTCAGGCAATCTGTGTAATCATCTTTTTAAAGTGTCTTTTTGATAGAAACTGATTCTTTCTTGCTATGAGCAATTCATGATGTAGTTTTAACTATATGAAAATTAATGAAGATATATTTTGATATATCTCGTACATTTTTGCATAAATTATTAAAGAAACAGTTTTACTATATATAATCATTCATAATGATACATTTCATACTTAGTCTTATTTAACTAATAAGAAGGGTACTACATTCAAATCATTTTTTAGTTCTTAGTATATCATCTAATGTTATTATGTGGTTTGTTTAACTATATCAAATACTTAAACTATGGTTTGAGTTTTCAAGCAGTCTGTGTGACTATCTTTTCAAAAATTTTATTGACAGGAAGTTTTATTTTTTGCCAATAGAAGCAATTCAAGTTGTAGTTTTAACTGTATGACATGTAATTAAGGTACATTTTGATATGTCTTGTACTTTTTTGTATAATTGAATAAATAATGAGCAGTTTTGCAATGTGATCAATAATAGTCATATATTCTATAACTTTTTAAATTTAGTTGTAAGAAGGGCAGATAGGTCCAGTTCATTTTTAAAAATTTTTTTTTTCAGGAGAGTTTGTTTTCTGATCTTGTTATGGGGGCGGGGGGGGGGGGGGGGGGGTGGCGCTTCATTAATTACATGAAACAAATGCAGAAAACTTTGATGTTAATCCTGTTTGATGAAACAAGCTTAACTGCAATTAGGACTCCACAGCCTATTTTAGCATTCAGTCACTCAGCCTGAGTTTGTTTGACAAAAGTGAGTATTCTGCACAAATTCCCCCAATAAAAGGTACTGGCAGCTTTGATGTATGACAAAATATTTTATGTGAAAACATCAAAGGTACAAGAACCTGAGTTAGGATTTAATGAGTTAAAACTCACTTGTGGGCAGTCTTTTAGTTTAAATAACTGATATATTTTTTGACAAGACAGGTTACTGATATAATGCTCAGTAAAACTTTTGAAGAGAAATTTAAACTCAGCTATTCAAGAAACATATCAAAATAACTATGAATAATCATCAACAATGATAAACAAGAGGAGAGTGCCCGTGAACGGGCACTGTGTCAGCTGACTGAGTGCTTTTGATTTGTGAAGGTAATAATGAGAGGAAAGCATAATTATCAGGGAAAGTGCTGTACAGATGTACAGTAAATGGTAATTGAACAGCATGTTCAAAGAAATTCTGAACCTGACAGAAGAAAAGGACCAAAAAGTTGTGCCCTGCAAATGGTTTTATGAAGGAAAGTAACAAGGTAACTGTTTAAGTGTAAAGAGTAGGTTAAAACATATTTAAAGAAATACTGCAAATGCAGTATCCTCGTACGACCTTGAAGGGGTCCAAGGTCAAATCTGACCAAACAAAAATATTCCCAGCCCATGATTTCCTATAGGTTGATTTACCATCCCAAACCTCTAGGACCAATAATAAGTGAGTTATAAGCACTTTTAAGTTTGGCTGTCCTTATTTGACCTTGAAGGAGGGATCCAAAGGTCAAATCTGACCACACCAAAAGATTCCCAGCCCATGATTTCCTATAGGATGGTTTACCATCCCAAACCTCTAGAACCAATAATAAGCGAGTTATAGGCACTTTTAAGTTTCGCTATATTTGTTTGACCTTGAAAAAGGGGCTCAAGGTCAAATCGGACAACATCAACAGATTCCCAGCCCATGATTTCCTATATGTCTGTTTACCATCCCAAACCTCTAGGACCAATAATAAGCGAGTTATAAGCACTTTTAAGTTTGGCTATCCTCGTTTGACCTTGAAGGAGGGGTCAAAGGTCAAATCTGACCACACCAAAAGATTCCCAGCCGATGATTTCCTACAGGTTGGTTTACCATCCCAAACCTCTAGGACCAATAATAAGGGAGATATAAGCTCTTTTCATGACTGACAAAGAAACACCAGTGGCGGCCATCTTGTTTTTCAAAATGAGCCCAAAAATATTCCCAGTCAAGATTTTATAATGAGGAACATATCCTGCGAATTTGAGATCTCTACTTATAATACCCTTTGCTCTAGAGGGTCAACAAAAGTCCTTTTTAAAGTCGAATAAACGTCCCTGGCGGCCATCTTGTTTTTCAAAATGAGGCCAAAAATATTCCCAGACAACATTTTATGGTTATTAATATATTCTGCAAACTTGAGAAGGCTAGCTATAATATTTTTTTCATTAGAGCGGCAATGGTTAAATCTCTCTACACACTGCGGCTATCCAGTGGATACAATGATTTACTCAATAGTGAGAACCTGAAAGTAGCAATTGCTCAGCTATGCCATGACATAGAGGTCTGCAATTTCACTATGATATAACTGACCAAAAATTATGTGAAAAACATATTTAAACAAAATACTCTAAATGTAATAGTTTTCAAGTTACAACTGATTTACTCAACAGTGATAACCTCAAAGTAGCTATTACTCAGCTATGCAATGAGCTACATGTCTGAATTTTTACTATATTATAGCTAACCCAAAAGTAAGGTGAACAACATATTTAAGCAAAATACTGTAAATGCAATAGTTTTCAAGTTACAACTGATTTACTCAATAGTGAGAACCTGAAAATAGCTATTGCTCAGCTATGCCATGAGCTATAAGTCTGTAATTTCACTATGTTATAGCTGAACCAAAAGTAGGTGAACCACATATTTTAACAAAATACTCCAAATGCAATATTTTTCAAGTTACAACTGATTTACTCAACAGTCAGTACCTGAAAATAGCTACTGCTCAGTTGTGCCATGAGCTACAGGTCTGTAATTTCACTATGTTATAGCTGACCCAAAAGTAGCTGAATAATGTATTTACACAAATTTCTGTTAATGCAATAGTTTTCAAGTTATAAATGATTTACTCAACAGTGATAACCTCAAACTAGCTATTACTCAGCTATGCCATGAGCTACAGGTCTGAAATTTTACTATGTTATAGCTGACTCCAAAATAGGTGAATAACATATTGAAACAAAATACTCTAAATGCAATAGTTTTCAAGTTATAAGTGATTTACTCAAGAGTGATAACCTAAAAGTAGCTATTACTCAGCTATGCCATGAGCTACAGGTCTGAAATTTTACTATGTTATAGCTGACCCCAAAATAGGTGAATAACATATGAAAAAAATACTCTAAATGCAATAGTTTTCAAGTTATAAGTGATTTACTCAACAGTGATAACCTAAAAGTAGCTATTACTCAGCTATGCCATGAGCTACATGTCTGAAATTTTACTATGTTATAGCTGACCCAAAATTAGGTGAACAACATATTTTAGCAAAATACTGTAAATGCAATAGTTTTCAAGTTACAACTGATTTACTCAATTGTAAGAACCTCAAAATAGCTATTGCTCAGCTATGCCATGAGCTATAGGTCTGTAATTTCACTATGTTATAGCTGAACCAAAAGTAGGTGAACAACATATTTTACCAAAATACTCCAAATGCAATATTTTTCAAGTTACAACTGATTTACTCAAAATACAGTACCTGAAAATAGCTATTGCTCAGTTGGGCCATGAGCTATAGGTCTGTAATTTCACTATGTTATAGCTGACCCAAAAGTAGCTGAATAACATATTTACACAAATTTCTGTAAATGCAATAGTTTTCAAGTTATAAGTGATTTACTCAACAGTGATAACCTAAAAGTAGCTATTACTCAGCTATGCCACGAGCTACAGGTCTGAAATTTTACTATGTTATAGCTGACCCAAAAGTAGCTGAATAACATATTTATACGAAATTCTCTAAATGCAATAGTTTTCAAGTTACAAGTGATTTTACTCAAGATGGTAGTTACTGAAAAGCCCAAAAGTAGCTATTACTCACTTAGCTATTGAAACAGACACCCAAGTTACTCACCATGTTGTAGCTATGAAAAAAGTAGCTGAATAACATATTTTAACAAAATGCTCTAAATGCAACACTTTTCAAGTTATAAGTGATTTAGTGCATGATTTCATGAATTTTAATGCATTAAAAATTATTTAAAAAATTTATTAAAAAAAAAGTAAGACAGATCCAGGTCTCATACTCACACAAGAGAATCTACCTCTGGCCTAGTACATATATGCAAGATATGAGAGAAATCCCTGCAATAGTCACTGAGAAAATTGTGATAAAGTGTTGAAATTTTCACACTTTTGGTGGGGGTACCTCCCTTGTAACGTCTCTAGCAAACAGACGAACAGACAGATTTTCATGCCTTGAACAATTTTTCATCCTCGATAGATAAGGTATCTTTTAAAAAAAACAGCATGTCTCTAGGCCTTGTAGTTTTGGAGAAGAAGTTGTTCACGCGGATGCGGACGCCCACGCTTCAGAGTGACGACATAATGTCAGCTGACTGACAAGTCAGCTGACATAAAAACTATGTTCAGGCATTACGTGTAATGCCTAGAGCTCATTTTCAGTCATTACATGAAATGCCTAGGCATTTCGCGTAATGGCTAAACTGTTTAGGCATTTTGCGAAATGACTGAAATGTTCAGTCATTACGCATAATGCCTGGTTCTACTCATCCCAAACAGTCACTACGGATTACATGAGATAAGGAATGTTGGTAACCCAGTCAGTTTTCTGGTTTGTTGTTGCCCAGTGCAGATGTGTGTTTTGTTTTTCTGCATGTGTGTATGTGTGTTAATTCTGAGGATAACAATTCAGTGGATATTCTGTTCATTGGAGTATTGCATTGGTGATATAATAGTGATATAATAATTATGTTCATTGTGGGATAATTGTGTTCATTGCAGGATCATTTTCAGTTTGCACTGCAAACTGTCACAGACTATTGTTCTGTTAATTTCAACTGTACTACAGTTGTGACATTGGTATTGCCATATTAAATACTTGTATTGTAAACTGATTACAGAGTATTAGTGTGCCTTCATAGCATGGTTACACAGATTGCCTGTAACATATATATGTCCCCAAGCTGCCATTGTTTACATTTTACTGCAATACACGAGGATTTGTTTTGATCAATAAATTGTTTATTTATTTATTTTCCAATTTTTGTCACAATAAAGCAAAAATACTTTATTACATAATTGCTTATTATATGCTACATCCAATCATTTATAGTACGTGTTATTTATTCTTATATCTTGAAATACTCAATGTTTATGTTTAATTTCCCACCATTTTCGCCATTTGTTTGTCAGACAAGGCCTGACATGGAGACAACTAAAATACCGTAAACCAGGAAGTGGGCGTGGCCTATAGAACGGTCCATTAAGTTAAATTTTAGACTAAATGTCGAGCGTAATGCAGAAGCTGCCTCACCTCATCCTGTCCAGCACACAGTTGTAGAGAGTCTTGTAGGTGCAGTTCTTTCTGGGTACAGGCACCAGTAGTGGGGTCCCAAACAAGTGGTGGGCGGAGTGCTGATAACTAGAGCCTTCATTGCTTAGTCTGGCAAATTAAACACCACAAGACTCTGTATCACGAGGGTTTTTTATTGCTGTTAACTGAAGGCCTTATAAATTAGTCTTTGAAATTAACCAGAAAACCCTTTAAAACTAACTGTATTCTTGATGATGAGAAAATCTTTCAAAAAGTTGTTTCAGTGTTTCTTTTAAGAGTTAAATTATCTTCAAAAACTACAAGGCAGGACAATACTTTGAGCTTAGTCCTTTTAAAACTTCACAAGAAAACCCCTCAAAACTCGGAGGATTTTGTGTAGAAAAAATTTTTTTTAAAAATTAATGAGACAATTACAAGATTTATGGGTGAAAAGTGTGGTTAGAGGGTATCCCACTTTCACCTATGCAAAGGAATTTTCTTCACGAATAAATACATGTCCCTTTTTTAATACCACCTACACTGGCAAAATCCATGTGTGGCTGTCTGATTATTTTCCATGTACTCTTAATAAAATTACAGATATCCCAAAAATACTTTACATCACAATATAAACATGTGAGAAAAAAAGGCATTCAAGCAAGCACTGCCTGTATTACTGCGTACATACTTCATCACCCGACTGTAGATTGGTAGTATCAAGGTGTCTGGGTCATCAGCCCCTTCCACAGGAACCTCATAGCTACAACACACAAAACTACATCACACACTGTACTTGTTACTTTACTTTCCCTTCTTTTAAAGGTCAAAATACAAGGTTCTGAAATATCATAATTCAAGATATAAATGTTGTTACATTTGTTTGACTCAGGCTTTCAATCTTTACATTTTTACTCCATTTATTACCACTTTCAATTTTAATCAAAATATCTTCCTCCAATTGTTACTATAAATCCCATTATTTCAATGTGCTGTGTGACCTACTCACATGAAGATGTCGTCTCTCTCCATGATGTGGCTGAGGTTGTCATCGTTTGAGAACACTTTGTGGAACTTGTGATTGTACACATCTGTCACAACCAGCTATAAACACAGACACAAATTTACACATTTAATTAAGGCTGCGATAGGTTACCCGGTTACCCGAAAACAGTTCGAATTTTTAAGAAACCGAGTACAAACTGGTGAAGTGGGTAACTGAAAAAATATTAAATATAGCGTAAATTAATGAAATACTTGGACAAACATTAGTATTCTGACAGATTTCTTTAACTTACATTAGTTTTCCACATAATATTCCTTATTTATACCAATATTTAACAGTATTTTTCATAATGGTTTGTTTACATCATCCGCCATGTTTGCGTCTATGCTACCTCCACTGGGTGACAACTAAAACACAGTTACCCGAATTCATATCGTTTCTTTCGAGGTGAATACCCAGTGTCATTTTTCTGACAAAGTCACAACCTTACATTTAATTGATAATATCAAATAACAGTTTTTTGTGGGGCTGAGATAGGCCTGATTAGTGTCAGGAAACAGGTAGAATTTAGCATGAACCCTAAATGTTACAACTTACTAGGGCTAGGGCAGGGTGCATGGATATTCTCGAGAGTCCTTTATATTGACAAATCAAGTGCAAAGTAGCAAACCAAAAACAAGCAAAACTATTAAAATATTGTAGCTTACTATGTATAACATGGATATTTTAACCCAATATTTATTTTTAGCATAAAAATCTTAATTTTCATAGATCTTTGACATTTTTTTGTCCTGATAAATTTGTTTATGTCATCTGCCCCTTTTTTACCTTACTGGTACCTCCATTTGGTTATAACTGTTAAAACCTGGATTGAAGTTGACTATTGTACTATGGGTAACTGGCAAGTTTTCAAAGTTAACACAGCAGAATTTAGTGTGACTATCACTAGATCCATGCCCAATTCATGTTTCCATGCCTGACTGACATGTTTCATGCCCGATTCACATGATTTCATGCTCAATGTCTGTTAATATATACCACATGGATTAAGGAAAATATAGCAAAATCCCCACTACGTCACAAATTACATATGACATAAATTTATTTATTTATTTGGGGTTTTACGTCGCTTTCAACACTGTACAGGTCATATCACGACGGGTAGTTGGAAGGGCAGAGGAAACCAGTACATACAGTTCGTCAGGGTTCTGTACTGTAAACTGCCGACCAACGGCAAGCAACTACCAGCTTTCCCACTTGAGGCCGTGCCGGGAATCGAACCCCGGCCTCAGAGGTGGGAGACAAGAGTGTTACCACTCTGCCACCGTGGCCCCCTACATACAACATAAAATAAAATGCAATTTTTGTGATGAGAGAAAATGGATGAACAGTGAACAAACTGAACAGCAGTAAATCAGAAAGTGACTTTGTTTGGACCCCCTTTTTCGTTAAATTCTGCAGAATTACTTTTTACACAAAAGTATGATACAATCCCGTTATTCGAGTGAAATTCTCTGCAATGATTGTAACTTGTCTACTATATAAGGCATTTTATGTTCTATTAAATTTCATGAAAGTTAGTTTTTTCCAGTTTTTCCCGGTTTTATCTGGAAAAAACGGGGTTTCATCCAGTTTTATTCGCTGTCCCGGAAAAAATAGGTTTTGTCAGGAAAAACCCAACCTTGCTGCAATCCTATTTAAGTGAGTGAAAATATATTTCTGATTCAATTTAAAGGGTCCTACTGTACTTAATTTAAACGTCTGAATGTCATCTAATTATCATCACTGAAAACCTAATTTGGACAAGAGAAGTACTGTCCCCCAAACAGGTGACTGCAACATGTATCTGGGAACAAAACAGCATACTCTCACATGGTATTACATGACATGACCTGACTTAATGTACCATTTCTATGTACTTTAATGAAATTTGTACATTAATTTACACATCTGAGACTCTTACAGTATCACAGAATGTAATTTTAAGATTTAGAATTTCTACATGTGGAAACTACTACACACGCAAATGTGTATCTGTGGTTAACCTTTTTTCAAGGAAACTATAAAGTCCATGGGATGTACTTTTGTGTGTACTATACTCACACGCTTGTAGTTGACGTCAGTTTTGCAAGCTAGTGATTTGCACAAGTCCTTCACATGGCCATGCTTGGGAACTGTGAGTTTGTACTGAAACAGATATATGCTCATCCATGAGTAAAACTCAAACTCACCTGGATCGTTATTAATACTCAAAGTTGCAAAATTCCACTCTTACTCTCTCACATTTTTACATTTTCCTATTCATTCGAAATACAATGTCTCCTCCATTTTAGATTGCCTGAAGTGTTCACATTATTCAGAATTCCGCATCAACTTCTGTTCTCATGCCTTGAGATTTGATGAAATAGGGTTTGACAGTGAACTGTACCGTAATCAGTTAATTTTATCAACATTAACACCAAAAGAGACACATATAGCATAACTGCATCAAATTATAACAAAGTTCTTGGTCTTTTTCTCTGCTTGTTATCTGGTTTAAGTAGAAGTATTGTTCTGATGATGTTAAGTTTCAACTTAAGGGGCTATCAACGTAACGCATTATTTTTACGGCCCGACGAAAGTGGTTTAAACACGGGAATGATTTTTTCAGGGATGTACATTTCTTTGGCTTAAAGTCACAAATTATTGAGGAGAATATATTTGTTTGTTCTGTGATATGTTGAATAAGGGAAATAAAGTTATACAACAAATGTCCTTGTTGTTTTAAAGTTTTATATATACACATATAAACACCAAATAACAAAGATAAATGTGAAATAAATATGTTCTATTTCTGGACACCTAAAACAGTGCATACCTTCCTGTTGTGACACAATTAGCACAGAAAAAGAAAAGCAACAACAGTTTTTTACACACTATTCCAAAGAAAAATGTCTCAAACAAATTTTGAATGAAATAGATTTTTATTTAATTTGGGCATTTATTTGCAGAGATAAAAAACAAAGAAACATAACATTTTACGTTTTCATTTTTTCATCACTATTTCACATTACACTCATTTAAAATTTCAAGAAACCACTATTTAAAATTGTAAATCATTCAAATTAATCTGTATGCGTTTGGAGGCTTGTGTATGTATTTAGATCTTTATTTAGAACAGCATGGTTTATATATTGTGTCACACTACATGAGCCTCTCCCTTCTCTCTCAGCCAACTTTTATAGCCTCTTACCAGTAACTAAGGCGTAGTTATACAAAATATTCTATTTTTAATTGGCTTCCTATATCTTACTGTATATATTTCCAAATAAAAACAAATTTTCCTTACATGTTATGTCTATATTTTTTATAAGTAAACTACTCCATTCTCATTGAATATATGTACATCTTATGTTCTATCAGTGATAATTATATTTCATATGGACAGATACTCTTTCAGTGTAAGAAGTGCCTTGACCAATGAAAACAAAGCTTTGTAAATTATTGTTACACTTAAGAAATTTTCATCAGAATAGTTTAACACTAGATAAATTTATTATATTAACAATTAAGATGATACAAATATAGATTCAGTGTGTATAAAAGAAATGCTTCACTGTAAGTAAGCAGAAAGGCTATACACATGCAGTGCATGTTTCAAAAATGTGGGTTAATTTTATCAGTGTAGAAAAGACTGGCACTCTGTAGAATTCTACAGTAACAGTAGTAAACTGGCAAGATCTACAAGAGCATTATTGATTTTTCCAAGTGGGTCCTATACATATGTATATAATTAAGAAGTCAAAAGCAATGTTTACAAAACGTAGTTCTTTTTCAACGGCTGAAAGAAAATGACGTAACTATCCCTCTCGTAAATAATAGTCCGTGCATAGCAACAGTGACTATCTGCTGCACCATCTGGCGGACGTTACGTAAACAAATTTTACGTACTTGCGTTGATAGCCCCTTAATACTCACATTTTTGGTCTTTTTCTCAGCTTTCAGGGGTACAAAGAACACCTCAATGTGTCTCTCTGTCTTCATGGGGAGGGGCAGGGAGAGGTAACAGAAGGGGTCAAAGGTCACAGAGACCTTATTACACTCAGGACACACTAGCGTGGATTTAAGTAGGCCGTGGAAGGTGTCCACAATAACGGAATCATTACGCTTCAGGTAATTCTCCCAGGCTTCCTTGGCTACTTCCTGTATAAAGTAAGAGACGAAGAGTTTATTTGATGTAAAACTTAACATTTAATTTGTTTTTTCAAAAGGTGAGACATGGTAAATTGTTCATTTAAAGTAGTTGTCTTAAAATTTCTCTCATTACAATTCACTAACATTTGCATAAACATAATTTTGTGTATTAAGAAACAACAAAGTAATGAAATTATGAAAAATGTACTTAACTGCCTTTCTTCACAATCCACAAAGTTTTGTTTTAATATTAGCTTCTGGTACAAAGAGAGTAGCAACCGTTTTTTTCAGTGGTTTAGAATCTGACATCTGAAACTAGTTTTCACTAGGGTTGCAATAATTCATTGGTTAATCGCTAACGCTGCAATTAATTTAAAACCTTCAAAGAAGGCGAACCAATTTTTCAAAAGCAAGTGAAACCAGATAGGAAACAACCGACATAATTTGATGTTTTGTTTATATATCACTGATTATACGACTATAGTTTTTAAATTGAATAGTTTCTGTTAGCATATTGTTGTACTCATTTTTGTAAATTTTTCTGAGAATATTAATATTGATACATATTTTTATGTAACGTATTTAGAAGACCCCTCAAATCACACAATATCATCATTTGGCCTATAATTTCCCATATTTACCACAGTAACAGTCTTAATCTCATAGCTGAATGAATCTTTAATATTCTTGAATGATTTATGCATTTCATACAATGTCATATGAGGCAGTTTATTTCATGGGTGATAAGTAAGCAAAGGGTTGAGGCTCAATTTCTGCCTTGCTAGCAGTTTTTGTATTTACTCTCTTTTTTTCACAAGTCTATACTTGAATATTATATCCTTGCTCTTTCTAAACCCCTGTTCATAAAGACCTCCTTTCATTATTAGTATCACACACATTAAAGCAATTGTTTTCAAATCTTAAAGTAGGCATGTAGAATTGTTTTCCCATCCTATCCACCTCTCCACACATTGACCTCATTTGATGTATAATCTATGCACAATACACCACTGAGCTCTTTTTTTTATAATACATTCTATGTTACAACTATAGTTTCACTTTCGTACCTGGTCTGGCCTTCCGTTTGCGTCCTTGACCTCCACATATGGCTTTTTGTGGATCCTGTTGAGGTCTTCATGCAGTCCATCAAGTAAGAATGCCATCAGTTCCTGAGAGTCCTGCTGCTGATACCCCGAAAACTGTGGTGCAAAGCGGCCCACAGCAACCTGCAAGTCAGCCAGTAAAAAAGTGCATACAGAGAAAAATAGCATCAGAGATGCCTGTACCCCACAGCCTGGGGAAATAATTTTCAACACCATGACATATAAAAGCAGTTAAACAATACAACGATCAGGATACTTTCAGAGCAGTGTCAGTTATATAAAGGTCCAACTAATATTTAAGTAGAGAAAATAATGTTTAAGAGAAAGAAAATGTATGTAAAGATGAAGTATTAAAACAAGACAATTCAATGGCAAGATAACAACATTAATCAGTAAACTAAAAATTATGACACTGTAAAATTTATTAACTGGAGAATAGATGTCAATGGAAAATAGCACAATTATGTAAAAGTACATATAATAATCAGTTGCAGCAATCCATACCCAGATAGCATTCCGCCGTCGGACCGACTTTGGCTGTTGGTCGCATGGTTGGCAGATTTTGCCAATGTTGGGCCAACGTTGGCTACTGGTCGCATCGTCAGCAGATTTTGCCAATGTTGGCCCAACGGTGGCTTGCCGACCACTACTCAGGTTAGATATCGCTATATTTTGCCGATGTTATGCCAACTGTGTATTTTTATTCAAGATGGCGACGAGCAATAATAGAGGACTTTGGGAAACTTAGTAAAAAATTATTTATTATGGTATGTCTAAAAATCACATTTCAGTGAGCTCACAAATTTTAAGTAACTATTTAACAATTTCAGACATAAAAATAATATTCTCATTATAAATTCACACTGAAAAAGTTGTTTGTGAACATTATAATTTTATCACTGGATTATAGACTATCACCTTATGACACTGTTCCACAAATGTTGATGTTTGGTCATGTGACTTATCAGGGATTCCCTCAACTAAGATCCTCCCACAATCTGTCTATCACTTGCCTTCTGTTTAACAATGGCCACATAACACCATGCTGCAATCTGATTGGCTGATGCTATATATTGAGTAAAATATTTTTACTGGTGACTTGCCGACGTTGAGCTAAGATCGCCTGTCGGCCAAAAAGCCGTTAGGCCAACGTTGGACCGACGGATGTGCCGACGTTGGCCCAACATTGGAATACTATCTGGGTATATCTTTGTCAAAAGAGAAACATGTCTTAAATATGACAGGTGAACACACTTCGGCAGACTCAAAGCTAAAGATCACACCATGATGTACACCTACACCCCCCAACAGAAACTAGAGGAATGCTTTGCCTAAAAAAAAGCGAAAAATCCCTGAAAGTTTAAAATGCTTTGTGGTTTTAATAAGCATGCTGTAAAGCTAAGAATGCACAAAGCTGAACTGTATGCTTTCCCAATACCTCTTAATATATTCTGAAGCTATAAAAGCAACAATAAAGGAGATATAAGGCAAAAACTCCAAAGCAGCTATTTATGACCCCAGTTTGGCCTATAAGAGAGGGTCGGGGGGTAAAACTGACCAGCTATTTAGACTCTCCACATATGCTTTCCCAATACCTGTTAATACATTCTGAAGGTCTAAAAGCAACAATAAAGGAGATATAAGGCAAAACTCCAAAGCAACTATTTTATGACCCCAGTTTGACCCATAAAGGGGGGTCGGGGGATAAAACTGACCGGCTATTTAGATTCTCCACATATGCTTTCCCAATACCTCTTAATACATTCTGAAGCTATAAAAGCAACAATAAAGGAGATATAAGGCAAAAACTCAAAATGAGCTATTTTATGACCCCAGTTTGACCCATAAGGGGGGGGGGGGGGGGGGGGGGGGTAAAACTGACCGGCTATTTAGACTCTCCACATATGCTTTCAAATACCTTTTAATACATTTTGAAGGTATAAAAGCAACAATAAAGGAGATATAAGGCAAAAACTCCAAAGCAGCTATTTATGACCCCAGTTTGGCCCATAAGGGGGGGGGGGGGGGGTCGGGGGGTAAAACTGACCGGCTATTTAGACTCTCCACATATGTTTTCCCAATACCTCTTAATATATTCTGAAGCTATAAAGGCAACAATAAAGGAGATAAAGGCAAAAACTCAAAATCGGCTATTTTATGACCCCAGTTTGACCCATAAGGGGGGGTCGGGGGGTAAAACTGACCGGCTATTTAGACTCTCCATATATGCTTTCCCAATACCCGTTAATACATTCTGAAGCTATAAAAGCAACAATAAAGGAGGTATAAGGCAAAAACTCAAAATTGAAAATTTTAATTACTTAAACGTAGCTTTTATAAGCTACAAGCTTACCATGTGGGACTTAATGCTGTTCTCGGGTTGCCACACCCGGGCCAACGTCTTAGAAAAAAAGACAGTTCTTGTTAGCCGCAGGATATAGTGGTAGTTGTCGTCACGTGATAACTTCTGACCAATCGCCCCACTTTCTCGTTGAAATTTTCTAAAACCTACCCCTCAGCTGTAAACAGCGGGGAGGCAGGGTGGGACTCTTCTAAGTCCCACATGGTAAGCTTGTAGCTTATAAAAGCTACACTTAAGTAATTAAAATTTTCAATTTTTTGCGCTACAATAGCTTACCATGTGGGACTTAATGCTGAATTCAACTGCCTGATGGCGGGATTACAGCTGAGACTGGAAGATATGTCATTTTTTCTAAGATTTGAATTAATATATATAGAAATAGTGTTAGAAATACCAGTCTGAGTCCCATTTACAGTGCCCCGATCCCGAAGACCGGGCCTGTAAAGAGCCAAAAACCTAAGTAGAATGAGGGACAGTGCTAAAAACTGTCTAGATGTTTGATTGTAGGACAGAAGTGCAGCAGTGCTCACTTCGAGGTCTAAGGGTCCCTAAGGGCCCTTCACGAGTGACAGACCAGCCCAATGGTTGGAAATCTCATAAATATTTTGCCACCTGAATATGAGATTAATGACAACTTAATAAGTCCTTAATAGAAATTACTTGATAAACTAAAAAACAACAAGAGGGTCAGAGGTGCCCCAAAAGGCGGGTTGCGCACGCAGGAAACAAGGTTAGCAACTGCTCTCATTAAATTTAGGAACAAGGAAAGAAATGTTAGGTTACCCACTTAAGGTAAATGTGTTCGAGTTAGAGTCCGGAAACGAAAATGTGGACAAACAGACGGATGGACAGACATACGGACGAAAAACGGACAAACGAACGGACAGAATTTCACCAATATCGAAAGGAACCTAGCTATCATGTTGATCTATGTCCCTGTCAAGTTTGAATTTGATTGGTCAAACCGTTTTCAAGTTAGAGTCCGGAAATGGAAAATGTGGACGGACAGACGGACGTCGGACACATCAATCTAATAGGCGGGTTGGTTACACGCAACCCGCCTAAAAACGAACAAATGGACAGAAAAACAAGACAAATGAACGGACGGATTTACACCAATTTCGAAAGGAACCTAGCTATGATGGTGATGTATGTCCCTGTGAAGTTTGAATTAGATTGGAGTAACCGTTTTCGAGTTAGAGTCCGGAAACAAAAATGTGGACGGACAGATGGATGGACAGAAAAACGGACAAAAACGAAGAAACGGACGGAAAAACGGACAAACAAACAGACGGAATTTCACCAATTTCGAAAGGAACCTAGCTATGATGGTGATCTATCTCCCTGTGAAGTTTGAATTTGATTGGTCAAACCGTTTTAAAGTTAGAGTCCGGAAACGAAAATGTGGACAAACAGATGGATGGACAAACGGACGAAAAACGGACAAACGAACACACGGAATTTCACCAATTTCGAAAGGAACCTAGCTATGATGGTGATCTATCTCCCTGTGAAGTTTGAATTTGATTGGTCTAACCGTTTTCAAGTTAGAGTCCAGAAACGAAAATGTGGACAAACAGATGGATGGACAGACAAACGGACGAAAAACGGACAAACGAACACACGGAATTTCACCAATTTCGAAAGGAACCTAGCTATGATGGTGATCTATCTCCCTGTGAAGTTTGAATTTGATTGGTCAAACCGTTTTAAAGTTAGAGTCCGGAAACGAAAATGTGGACAAACAGATGGATGGACAGACAAACGGACGAAAAACGGACAAACGAACACACGGAATTTCACCAATTTCGAAAGGAACCTAGCTATGATGGTGATCTATCTCCCTGTGAAGTTTGAATTTGATTGGTCAAACCGTTTTAAAGTTAGAGTCCGGAAACGAAAAATGTGGACCGACAGACGGACAGACAGACAGACGGACGTCGGACACATCAATCTAATAGGCGGGTTGGTTACACGCAACCCGCCTAAAAATGACCTTACCCGTAACATCTTGAAGGTAAAGGAATACTTAGATCCTGGGAGACTCCTGAAGACTTGGTTGTAGCGGATGTGCCCCCCCCCCCTTTTTTCTTTCTGAGGGCAACAGGTCTGAGGGGAAGGATCTAGGACTTGTTGTGCCGCCACTACGGGTCCCAGATACATATTGTTGTTGGTGTCTGACCAAGTAAGGTCTTTTAGGTAAAAATGTGTAAATGTGTTGTGATCTTTCCAGTGACAGGCTTGCATGATTTGGTCCACCGATACCCCACCATTAAAGGCCTTAGAGGCCGTGAAGGCCCAGATGTCATGCGCTTTGACTTGGACCAAGTCCAAGGCTTGTTGATCTGCTTGTTTGTAACAAAGTAGGATGGTTTGTTTCAACCAGGAAGAGAGAGTAGTGGGTCTGATGTCTGAGGTATGTCCTTTCTTAAAGGAGATGAAAAGGAGGGAACGAGACCCTCTCAGGTCTCTGGTTCGGTCCAGATAATACCTCAGGCCCCGCACTGGACACAGGGTCCTGTCTTCTTTAAATTGTCTATCTACAATGGTAGTCAAAGCAGGAATAGTCACCGGAGACACACTTTGAGAACCTTCTCTTGCTAGTTGGTTTTTGGCTATGAAATCAGAAGAAGGGAACAAGGCGACCTTTTCCCATTGGCCTAGATTAGATACTTTGTTTGCGACCCAGGCATGGATTTCGCTGCGGTGTTTGCTGGAGGCCAAAGCTAGCAAGAAAGCAGTTTTGAGAGTAAGATGTTTGAGGTCTGTGTCTTTCATGGGCTCAAAGGGTGCTTTTGTGAGCTCGTTGAGGACAACAGAAAGGTTCCACTTAGGTAAATTTCTGGAACTTTTGGGATGATCCCTGTGAAAACTGGAGAGTAACCTATGAAGGTCTGCATTATGTGCAATATGGAGGGCCGTTGGGCCCAAAGTGTCAACGATTGCAGTCCTGTAACCATCAATGGTCGAGGGGCGCCTGTTTAGGTCTTGGTACAGGTACATGAAAAAATCTGAGATTTGTTTCACAGATGGAGTGGAGAAATCCACCGAATTTTCTCTGCACCATTTTTCAAATAGGGCCCACTTTGACTAGTAGATGGTCCTTGTTGATGACCGCTGAGGAGCAGCAATTCTCTCTGCCACCTCCACAGAGAAGCCTTGTTCTTGGAGTTGTCTGCTCCTAGACACCAGGCGTGGAGGTTCAGCTGTTGTGGGTTGTTGTGGAACACATAGTTGTGGGACTGTTTGAGTAGGGTCGTTGACACTGGGAGTTGTAGTGGGATCTCTGTTGAGAGCTGCACTAGGTCCCAAAACCAGGGCGTCCCTGGCCAGCCTGGGGCTATTACAATGATCAGGCAATGGCATTGCTTGATCTTTTGGATCACTTTGTGAAGGAGAGCCATAGGAGGGTAAGCATAGGCCGTGAGGTTCGTCCAGTTTATGTTTAGAGCATCTATGTACCAAGCCTTTGGGTCTGGGACAGGAGATACGTACAGTAGAAGTTTGTGGTTCAGGTGAGTGGCAAATAAGTCTACATGAGGTGTGAACCACTTCTGGCAGATCTGTTTGAACAACTGTGGTGCAGAGACCATTCTGTTGACTGCACTTGATTGGACCTGGACAGTAGGTCGGCCATCACATTCAGGCACCCTGGGATGTGCCTGGCTTTCAATGTTTTGTGGTAGTGATGGCACCAGGTCATGATCTTCCACAGGAGAGCACACATTTCTGCTGAGTGAGTTCCTCCTTGTTTGTTGATGTAGGCTACCACTGTTCAGTTGTCCGTCGCAACTAGCACTGTTTGGTTCTGGCACTGGTCCTTGAAGTCTCGAAGGGCCAGGGAGACCGCCTTCAATTCTAGGACATTTATGTGTAGCCTTTTTTCCCGATCTGACCACAGACCCTTTGTAGGATTTTGATCTAAGTGAGCACCCCAACCTTCGTTTGAGGTGTTGGTAAAGAGTTGGATACTGTGGTCCTTGGGATGAAGGTCTGCACCTTTCATCATGTTTGAGGGATTTTGCCACCAATCTAGGTGGGCTGCAATGGATTCTGTCCAAGGAAGGAGGTTGTCCAGCAACTGAGGATATCTCCAGTGCTCCTTGAGATGAAACTGAAAGGGCCTCATGTGAAGGAGTTCCTCCGGGACCATTTTCTCCGTTGAGGCTAGCAACCCAATTAGTGACATCAAACATGTTGCAGTCAAAACACGTTTTGACTTGAGTCGTGGGATCAAATCCTGAAGTTTGAGCCATCTCTCTTGAGTGGGTTTTACAAGGGCTGAATCTAGATGGTATTCGTAGTCTCACGAACGAAAAACACCCGAGTAGGCTTCAGTTCTGATTTTTTCTGATTTATTATCCATCCCAAGGACTGGGTTAGGTCTACTACTGCCTGAGTGTTCACTTGGGCTTCCTCCTGAGACTGGGACCTGATCAGCCAGTCGTCCAGGTATTGGTGAAGACTGAGTCCTCCAGAGAGGGCCATTAGTTTCACTTCCTTTACAATCATTGTAAAGACCTGGCAGGGCTGTGGCTAGTCCGAATGGGAGGGAGGTGAACTGGAACACCCGAGACTTGTAGCAAAAACCTTAGGTATTTCCTTGAGTTTGGATGGGTGGGAATATGTAGGTAAGCGTCCGACAAATCTATCGACGATACCCATTCCCCTGGAAACAGGGACGTCCTGATGGACTCTGGGGTTTCCAGTTAGAACTTTTCTACATGTAGAAAAGTGTTGAGCCTGGTTAGGTCTATGACTGGCCTCCACCTTTGGTGAGGCTTGGTACTAGGAACAGGCGACGGTAAAACCTGAGAGATTTTATATTTTCCACCCTTTCTATTGCGTTCTTGACAGAAGAGACTGGATACAAGTGGCCAGAACATGGTCTTTGAAGGGTCTTGTATTCTGACTGGATCAGGAGTCTGGCTGGACTTGACAGGATTGGCAGGATTTGTTTGCCAGTCTTATCTGAAAGAACGGAAGCGACCTACTGTGGACTGAGGGAGACTGGAGGAGTCATATGGGGGGGGGGGGGGGGGGGGGGGGGGGGGGGGGGGAAGGGTTTTCATGCCCTCGTCCCCTGGAGTGGGTCGAAAAGACCTTGGAGCCTCGGCTACTCGATTTCCCCCTACCTGGGGAAAACGATGGATACTGCTTGGGATGGAATGACCCCCATTGGGGTGGTTCCTGTAGGAGCCTCTAGATGTGGGGAATTGGAAAGGGTTGATTAATAGGGCCTAAACCCTAAGTGTTATTACAGGTGCCTTGAGGGATCTCACCTGAATTCACCATACCCCTTCTGACTACTTATATGCACCATGAAATTGAGTTTGACCTGTCTGGTAGTAGCCTTGCTACTGTCTTTAACATATATCCATAACCAGGTTGTATTCAGAAGAACCTAGTGAAGAGCAGCCTGAAGCTCAACTCTTGCTGACCAGAAGGGGGAGGGGGCTTACCCAAGGAGGCCCCTAGGGAGATACAGATTTGAAAACTTGTAATTTGTGTTCAAAACAAGGTTGTTCATTTTAAGGGAAATTGATAGCCCAAGTTCCTGTTGGCCTAGTAAATCATTCAGAGTCCAGACTGTGGGGGATCTAGGCATAAATTCCCTGGGGGCAGGGAGGTTAAAAAACTGCCTAAGTTTCAATGTCCTCGAAAAATGGTTAGGGTGAAGTCAGGCAACCTACTTCCCTAAAAATACAGTCAGGACTGAATGAAGGACCTTGTTTAGAAGCCCTCTTGGGCTTGAGGACTTGGGCTTGGACCAAAGCCTCCAATAAGTGATATTTACTGCCCGGCTGGTGAACTCTTAGTCCAAGTTAGGATGTTAGGATTGTTCAGTGTTCTGATCTGGGATCATCATCCGAACATCAGATTAGATGATCCAATCATCCGAGGATCAGATCTATATACAATCAACCGAGCAGTGGATTTCAGATTAGATGATCCGAGAGATGCGATGAAAACCGAGTATCAAATCATACTTGGGTGAATAGCAGTTGGGAATACTGCATCCGATTCTCGGGTGCATTAAAAATTCGGATGAACTAAAATCGAATCTGGCTTCAGATTCAAGCAGGGGTCTGATCCACCCTGGCTATAAAGAAGTTGGAAACTAGAGGAATGCTTTTGCTAACAAAAGCGAAGCGTCCCTTAAAGTTTAAAATGCTTTGTGGTTTTAATGAACATGCTGTAAAGTTAAGAATGCACAAAGCTGCACTGTATGCTTTCCCAATACCTCTTAATACATTCTGAAGCTATAAAAGCAACAATAAAGGCGATATAAGGCAAAAACTCCAAAGCAGCTATTTATGACCCCAGTTTGGCCCATAAGGGAGGGTCGGGGGGGTAAAACTGACCGGCTATTTAGACTCTCCACATATGTTTTCCCAATACCTCTTAATATATTCTGAAGCTATAAAAGCAACAATAAAGGAGATATAAGGCAAAAACTCAAAATTGAAAATTTTAATTACTTAAATGTAGCTTTTATAAGCTACAAGCTTACCGGCTATTTATGACCCCAGTTTGGCCCATAAGAGAGGGTCAGGGGGTAAAACTGACCGGCTATTTAGACTCTCTACATATGCTTTCCCAATACCTCTTAATACATTCTGAAGGTATAAAAGCAACAATAAAGGAGATATAAGGCAAAACTCCAAAGCAACTATTTTATGACCCCAGTTTGACCCATAAAGGGGGGTCGGGGGATAAAACTGACCGGCTATATAGATTCTCCACATATGCTTTCCCAATACCTCTTAATACATTCTGAAGCTATAAAAGCAACGATAAAGGAGATATAAGGCAAAAACTCCAAAGCAGCTATTTATGACCCCAGTTTGGCCCATAAGGGGGGGGGGGGGGGGGGGCGTCGGGGGGTAAAACTGACCGGCTATTTAGACTCTCCACATATTCTTTCTCAATACCTCTTAATACATTCTAAAGCTATAAAAGCAACAATAAAGGAGATATAAGGCAAAAACTCAAAATCAGCTATTTTATAACCCCAGTTTGACCCATAAGGGGGGCGCCGGGGGGGTAAAATTCGAAAATTCAAAATGGCCGCCATATGTGGGAAGAGGAAAATTTTTGAAAATTGCCAAGAGTACATCGCTCAGATACCCTTTGGGTCGAAAATTTCGACGAAATCCCTCTATCTCACACGGTTAAGGAGATAGAAGCAAATTCGTGTTTTGCCATTTTTGGCAAAAATTCGAAAATTCAAAATGGTCACCATTTTTGGGGAAGGGAAATTTTTTTGAAAATTGCTAAGAGTGCATTTCTGAGATAACCTTTGGGTCGAAAATTTCGACGAAATCACTCTATCTCACACAGTTAAGGAGATAGAAGCAATTTTGTGTTTTGCCATTTTTGGCAAAAATTCGAAAATTTAAAATGGCCGCCATTTTTGAGGAGGGGAAAATTTTTTGAAATTGCCAAGAGTACATTGCTCGGATACCCTGTGGGCTGAAAGTTTCGACGAAATCGTTCTGTGTCACACAGTTAAGGAGATAGAAGCAAATTCGTGTTTTGCTATTTCTGGCAAAAATTCGAAAATTCAAAATGGCCGCCATTTTTGGGGAGGGAAATTTTTTTCAAAATTGCCAAGAGTACATTGCTCAAATACCCTGTGGGTCGAAAATTTTGACGAAATCACTCTATCTCGCATGGTTAAGGAGATAGAAGCAATTTTGTGTTTTGCCATTTTGGGGAAAAATTCGAAAATTCAAAATGGTCGCCATATGTGGGAAGAGGAAAATTTTTGAACATTGCCAGGAGTACATCGCTCAGATACCCTGTGGGTCAAAAATTTCGACGAAATCCCTCTATCTCACATGGTTAAGGAGATAGAAGCAAATTCGTGTTTTGCCATTTTTGGCAAAAATTCGAAAATTCAAAATGGTCGCCATTTATGCGGAGAACTTTTTTTCAAAATTGCTAAGAGTGCATTTCTGAGATAACCTGTGGGTCGAAAATTTCGACGAAATCGCTCTATCTCGCACGGTTAAGGAGATAGAAGCAATTTTGTGTTTTGCCATTTTTGGCAAAAATTCGAAAATTTAAAATGGCCGCCATTTTTGAGGAGGGGAAAATTTTTTGAAATTGCCAAGAGTACATTGCTCGGATACCCTGTGGGTTGAAAATTTTGACGAAATCACTCTGTGTCACACGGTTAAGGAGATAGAAGCAAATTCGTGTTTTGCTATTTTTGGCCAAAATTCAAAAAGGCCGCCATTTTTGGGGAGGGGAAAATTTTTTAAAAATTGCCAAGAGTACAATGCTCAAATACCCTGTGGGTCGAAAATTTTGATGAAATCGCTCTATCTCGCATGGTTAAGGAGATAAAAGCAAATTTGTGTTTTCCCATTTTTGGCAAAAATTCAAAATTCAAAATGGCCGCCATTTTTGGGGAGGGGAAAATTTTTTGAAAATTGCAAAGAGTACATTCCTTAGATACCCTGTGGGTTGAAAATTTCGACGAAATCGCTCTATCTCGCATGGTTAAGGAGACAGTAGCAAATTTGTGTTTTGCCATTTTTGGCAAAAATTCGAAAGTTCAAAATGGCCGCCATTTTTGAGAAGGGGAAATTTTTTTTTTAAATTGCAAAGAGTACATTCCTTAGATACCCTGTGGCTTGAAAATTTCGATGAAATCGCTCTATCTCGCACGGTTAAGGAGATAGAAGCAAATTTGTGTTTTGCCATTTTGGGCAAAAATTCGAAAATTCAAAATGGCCGCCATTTTTGGGGAGGGGAAAATATTTTCATAACTGCAAAGATTACATTCCTTAGATACCCTGGGGATTGAAAATTTTGACGAAATCGCTCTATCTCGCACAGTTTAGGAGATATGAGCACGTTTGCCTTTATCAGTATTCAAAATAGCCAATTACTCATTTATTTAATTAATTACTCACTCATCTATGAAGCAATTACCCCCAAAAGCAATCCCATACAACCTATTAACCCAATGAACCTCCATACCAAATTTCAGAAAGCTAGGCTTAATAGCATTCCTTAAAATGTCTGGAAACCAAAGAGATACTCAAAAGTAGCAAAGTAGCTATTACTCAGTTAGCTATAGAGCTATCATCACCAAAAGCAATCCCATACAACCTATTAACCCAATAAACTGCATGCCAAATTTGGTAAAGATAGGATAAGAACTGGTGCCTAAAATGTCTGGAAACCAAGTGGGACGCCGGACGCCGGAAAAAGCAAAAATAATATGTCCACAAAATTAAAATATAATGCCAAAATATTTATTTGGAGGAACAACTGATGAGGCAAAAACAGAAGGTGCTATAGAATTCACAACCTGATCCACTGATGCTAGATTATTACGAGAATCTTTCTACTCCTCTAAACAAGAGGAGAGTGCCCGTGAACGGGCACTGTGTCAGCTGACTGAGTGTTTTTGATTTGTGAAGGTGATTAGAGGACAGAATAATTATCAGGAAAAGGGCTGTACAGAAATACAGTAAATGGTAACTGAACAGCAAGTTCGAAAGAAATTCCGAAGCTGACAGAAGAAAAGGATAAAAAAGTTGTGCCCTGTAAATGGTATTATGAAGGAAAATAACAAGGTAATTGTTTAAGTGTAAAAAATAGGTTAAAACATATTTAAAGAAATACTACAAATGCAATATCCTCGTTCGACCTTGAAGAAGGGGTCCAAGGTCAAATCTAACCACACAAATACATTCCCAGCCCATGATTTCCTATGGTTTACCATTCCAAACCTCTAGGACCAATTATAAATGAGTTATAAGCACTTTTAAGCTTGGCTGTCCTCATTTGACCTTGAAGGAGGAGTCCAAAGGTCAAATCTGACCATACCAAAAGATTCCGAGCCAATGATTTCCTATGGGATGGTTTACCATCCCAAATCTCTGTCACCAATAATAAGCGAGTTGTAGGCACTTTCAATTTTCGCTATCCTCATTTGACCTTGAAGGAGGGTTCCAAGGTCAAATCGGACCATATCAACAGATTCACAGCCCATGATTTCCTGTCTGTTTATCATCCCAAACCTCTGGGACCAATAATAAGCAAGTTATAAGCACTTTTAAGTTTGGCTATCCTTGTTTGACCTTGAAGGAGGGGTCATTGAAGGTCAAATCTGACCACACCAAAAGACTCTCACCCCATGATTTCCTACAGGTTGGTTTATCATCCCAAACCTCTAGGATCAATAATAAGGGAGATATAAGCACTTTTCATGACTGACAAAAAACACCTGTGGCGGCCATCTTGTTTCTCAAAATGAGGCCAAAAATATTCCCAGACAACATTTTATGGTTATTAATATATACTGCAAACTTAAGAAAGCTAGCTATAATATTTTTTTTCATCAGAGCAGTAATGGTGAAATCTCTCTCTACACACTGCGGCTATCCAGTGGATACAATGATTTACTCAACAGTGAGAACCTGAAAGTAGCTATTGCTCAGCTATGCCATGACATAGAGGTCTGCAATTTCACTATGTTATAGCTGACCAAAAATTCTATGAATAACATATTTAACAAATTACTCTAAATGTAATAGTTTTCAAGTTACAACTGATTTACTCAACAGTGAGAACCTCAAAGGAACTATTACTCAGCTATGCAATGAGCTACATGTCTGAAATTTTACTATGTTATAGCTAACCCAAAAGTAGGTGAACAACATATTTGAGCAAACTACTGTAAATGCAATAGTTTTCAAGCTACAACTGATTTACTCAATAGTGAGAACCTGAAAATAGTTATTGCTCCGCTATGCCATGAGCTATAGGTCTGTAATTTCACTATGTTATAGCTGACCCAAAAGTAGGTGAACAATATATTTTAACAAAATACTCCAAATGCAATATTTTTCAAGTTATAGCTGATTTACTCAACAGTCAGTACCTGAGAATAGCTATTGCTCAGTTGTGCCATGAGCTATAGGTCTATAATTTCACTATGTTATAGCTGACCCAAAAGTAGCTGAATAACATATTTGCACAAATTTCTGTAAATGCAATAGTTTTCCAATTATAACTGATTTACTCAACAGTGAGAACTTCAAAGTAGCTACTACTCAGCTATGAAATGAGCCACAGGTCTGAAACTTCACTATGTTATAGCTGACCCCAAAATAGGTGAATAACATATTGAAACAAAATACTCTAAATGCAATAGTTTTCAAGTTATAAGTGATTTACTCAACAGTGATAACCTAAAAGTAGCTATTACTCAGCTATGCCATGAGCTACAGGTCTGAAATTTTACTATGTTATAGCTGGCCCAAAAGTAGCTGAATAACATATTTATACGAAATTCTCTAAATGCAATAGTTTTTAAGTTACAAGTGATTTTACTCATGATGGAAGTTACTGAAAAGCCCAAAAGTAGCTATTACTCACTTAGCTATTGAGACAGACACCCAACTTACTCACCATATTGTAGCTATGAAAAAAGTAGCTGAATAACATATTTTAACAAAATGCTCTAAATGCAACACTTTTCAAGTTATAAGTGATTTACTCAACAGTGATAACCTAAAAGTAGCTATTACTCAGCTATGCCATGAGCTACAGGTCTGAAATTTTACTATGTTATAGCTGACCCAAAAGTAGCTGAATAACATATTTATACGAAATTCTCTAAATGCAATAGTTTTCAAGTTACAAGTGATTTTACTCATAATGGAAGTTACTGAAAAGCCCAAAAGTAGCTATTACTCACTTAGCTATTGAGACAGACACCCAACTTACTCACCATATTGTAGCTATGAAAAAAGTAGCTGAATAACATATTTTCACAAAATGCTGTAAATGCAACACTTTTGAAGTTATAAGTGATTTAGTGCATGATTTCATGAATTTTAATGCATTAAAAATTATTAAAAAAATTTATTAAAAAAAACAGTAAGACAGATCCAGGTCTCATACTCACACAAGAGAATCTACCTCTGGCCTAGTACATATATGCAAGATATGAGAGAAATCCCTGCAATAGTCACTGAGAAAATTGTGATAAAAAGTTGAAATTTTCACACTTTTGGTGGGGGTACCCCCCTTGTAATGTCTCTAGCAAACAGACGAACAGACAGATTTGCATGCCTTGAACAATTTTTCATCCTCGATAGATAAGGTATCTTTTAAAAAAAACAGCATGTCTCTAGGCCTTGTAGTTTTGGAGAAGAAGTTGTTCACGCGGACGCGTACGCCCACGCCGCAGAGTGATGACATAATGTCAGCTGACTGACAAGTCAGCTGACATAAAAAGATGCCAGTCTATTGCAGGTTTATGCTCTCAACTAGCGTTGGTAACCATTTATAAAACCTAAACCCAAATCTTTAGCTCCAAAAAGGTTTGGGTTTACAACAGTTTGATAATATTTTTACTCACCACAAAACACAGGATTTTCAGCATTTCTAACTTAAATTCCTGGGCACTGTGCAGCTGTAATTTGTCTGACAAGCACAATCAGCAGATCTAACTGCTTTGTATTACAATTATTCACCTTGTTTATTCTAATTCTAATTGGACTGTTATAGCGCTTAATCTCCCCTATTCAAAGGGGACTCTAAGGCGTAACAAAACAAAAACAGTCAACCCATTTCAATATCCAGGGATAGAAAAGAGTCCGAGTACCACAGAGAACGTCAGGGGTAAGTAAGACTAAGGAGGGTATGCCTTGGTGTAAAGGTAGGTTTTGAGGCGTTTTCTGAAGGAGGCAAGAGAGGGGGACGCACAAATCTCCTCAGGAAGAGCATTCCAAACAGTGGGAGCATCAAAAGCAAAACTATAACCAAACTGTTTGACGGGTTTATGTACTGAGGGTAGAAACTTGGGAATGACAAGGAAATTACCACCACTCTGACTGCGCCTGGTACTGTAGGAACTGCTGTAGGAAGAGATGTATGGAGCAAAATACTTGGGAAAACCAGTGTGGAGAAACTTATAAACAAGGGTGGCTGTTTTAAAGACTGAGCGATGTTCAACAGGAAGCCAATGCAGTTTCTTAAGAACAGGAGTTATACTAGTGTATCTACTTGTATCTGATACGATTCTAGCTGCACTGTTTTGGAAGCACTGAAATTTACGATGATTGAACTTAGAGAGACTCCTGAAAAGTGAGTTACAATAATCCAGCCGACTACTAACAAGAGCATTGGCCACAAGTACAGAAGCATCATGAGTAAGAAACCGCCTGACATGTCTAAAGTCACGGAGTTGCAAAAAACAACTTTTGCAGACATTCTGAACATGTTTGGACAAGGAAAAATCAGAATCGAACCACACACCCAGATTCTTGACTGACTCAGCAGGGCAAAGAGGACTACCCAAGATGGTAGATGGAAAATATACTTTCAATTTGTCCCCAATTTGTCCCCCTGTCTTTTTGAACCAAATACAATAAACTCAGTTTTATCTAGATTAAGTTTGAGTTTATTGGCTGACATCCACTCCTTTATATCATCCAGGCACCTGTTCAACTTTTCGAAAGCAGGTGAATTTTTCTGGGATAGATGGATATAGACTTGAGTGTAATCTGCATAACAATGAAACTTTACTCCTTTGTACCAATAACCAAACTAGAGGATCGCTCGCAAAAAAAAAAGATAATGTTTTTGCTATGCAAAAACAAAGCGTCCCGAAAAGGATATAAAGGTGAGTGCTAAATTATTAAGAAAATGCTTCGTTTCTAGCCTTATACTGTTGTGGCAACCAAAGTCAGCGCAGTCTGCTCTATCTAGCACGGTTTTCAAGATATAAGCATTTTTGTGTTTTACCAAAAATTAAAAAATTAAAAATGTCCACTATATTTGGCGAGACAAAAATATTTGGAAAATTGGCATGGCTACTCTGCAGATACCCAGCAGGTCAAAAATTTTGTTGAGTTCGCTCCATATAGCACGGTTTTCGAGATATAAGCATTTTTGTGTTTTGCAAAAACTTTGAAAATTCAAAATGGCCACCATTTTTGGGGAGACAAAAATTTTTGTCAAGACCACTGCCGCGGTGTGTATCTCCCGCCGAGCATTAAAGGAGAAGAAATAGCTTTTCTGAGATATTCACAAATTTTCATTTTCGTGTGTGAAAGCTCTTCCAAAAGTAGGTGAATGAGTTATTTGAGAAAAATTGGCAATCTGCAATACTATTAAGAGATAATTCACATTTACTCATTTTGAGTAGGTGAATAATTAGCTATGGGTCTGAAACTTCACCAAGTGAAAGCTCTCCCAAAAGTAGGTGAATGAGTTATTTGAGAAAAATTGGCTATCTGCAATACTTTTAGAGATAATTCGCATTTACTCATTTTGAGTAGGCGAGTAATTAGCTATGGGTCTGAAACTTCACCATGTGAAAGCTCTCCCACAAGTCGATGAATGAGTATTTGATAAAAAGTGGGTATCCGCAATACTTTTACAGATAATTCGCATTTACTCATTTTGAGTAGGTGAATAAATAGCTATGGGTCTGAAACTTCACAGAGTGAAAGCTCTCCCAAAAGTAGGTGAATGAGTTATTTGAGAAAAATTGGCTATCTGCAATACTTTTAGAGATAATTCACATTTACTCATTTTGAGTAGGTGAGTAATTAGCTATGGGTCTGAAACTTCACCAAGTGAAAGCTCTCCCAAAAGTAGACGAATGATTTCTTTGAGAAAAATTGGCTATCTGCAATACTTTTAGAGATAATTCGCATTTACTCATTTTGAGTAGGTGAGTAATTAGCTATGGGTCTGAAACTTCACCATGTGAAAGCTCTCCCACAAGTAGATGAATGAGTTATTTGATAAAAATTGGGTATCCGCAATACTTTTACAGATAATTAGCATTTACTCATTTTGAGTAGGTAAATAATTAGCTATGGGTCTGAAACTTCACTGAGTGAAAGCTCTCCCAAAAGTAGGTGAATGAGTTATTTGAGAAAAATTGGCTATCTGCAATACTTTTAGAGATAATTCACATTTACTCATTTTGAGTAGGTGAGTAATTAGCTATGGGTCTGAAACTTCACCATGTGAAAGCTCTCCCAAAAGTACATGAATGAGTTATTTGATAAAAATTGGGTATCCGCAATAGTTTTTGAGATAATTAGCATTTACTCATTTTGAGTAGGTGAGTAATAAGCTACGGGTCTGAAACTTCACCAAGTGAAAGCTCTTCCAAAAGTAGGTGAATGAGTTATTTGAGAAAAATTGGCCATCTGCAATACTTTTAGAGGTAATTCGCATTTACTCATTTTGAGTAGGTGAGTAATTAGCTATGGGTCTGAAACTTCACCAAGTGAAAGCTCTTTGGGATAGCTGCTCTGCAGAGATACCCTGAAGATTAAAAATTTGGTCGAAATCGCTCTATGTAGCACGGTTTTCGAAATATTAGCATTTTTGTGTTTTGCAATTTTTGCGCAAAAATTCGAAAATTCAAAATGGCCGCCATTTTTGGCAAGAAAATTTTTTTTTTGAAATTGGGATAACTACTCTGCAGAGATACCCGATGGGTCAAAAATTTCGTCGAAATCGCTCTATCTAGCACGGTTTTCGAGATATAAGCATTTTTATGTTTTGTAATTTTGCGAAAAATTCGAAAATTCAAAATGGCTGCCATTTTTTGCGAGAATTTTTTTTTTTGAAAATTGGCATGGCTACTCTGCAGAGATACCCTATGGGTAAAAAATTTCGTCGAAATCGCTCTATCTAGCACGGTTTTCGAGATATAAGCATTTTTATGTTTTGTAATTTTGCGAAAAATTCGAAAATTCAAAATGGCTGCCATTTTTTGCGAGAAATTTTTTTTTTGAAAATTGGCATGGCTACTCTGCAGAGATATCCGATGGGTCAAAAATTTTGTCGAAATCGCTCTATCTAGCACGGTTTTCGAGATATAAGCATTTTTATGTTTTGCAATTTTTGCGAAAAATTCGAAAATTCAAAATGGCCGCCATTTTTGGCAAGATAAAATTTTTTTGAAAATAGGCATGGCTACTCTGCAGAGCTACCCTGTGGGTCAAAAATTTCGTCTAAATTGCTCTATCTAGTACGGTTTTCGAGATATAAGCATTTTTATGTTTTGCAATTTTTGCGAAAAATTCAAAATGGCCGCCATTTTTGGCGAGACAAAATTTTTTTCAAACCTGGGATAACTACTCCGCAGAGATACCCTGTGGGTCAAAAATTTCGTCGAAATCGCTCTATCTAGTACGGTTTTCGAGATATAAGCATTTTTATGTTTTGCAATTTTTGTGAAAAATTCGAAAATTCAAAATGGCCGCCATTTTTGGCGAGACAAAATTTTTTTCAAAAATGGGATAACTACTCCACAGAGATACCCTGTGGGTCAAAAATTTCGTCGAAATCGCTCTATCTAGCACGGTTTTCCAGATATAAGCATTTTTGTGTTTTCCTTATTTGGAAAATTCATAATGATTAATTAATCATTAATTATTCGGCCATTTCTTAACCAATCAATGCCAAAATCTAATGATTTTCAGATTTTAATAGAATGAATGTATTTGCCAGGTTTCAGGTGAATTGATAAAATTCCTTTCAAGTTATCATCCGGACAAGCTTCCCCATCGAAAAAAGACATTTTTGGTCATGTGACCTCTCTGATTGGTTGAAATGTCACTGCAGCATATTCAAAAAAATTCCCCAAGGCTACTGCCTAAACCTGACAAATTTGAAAAGAATCCGCCTAACGGTTACAGAGTTATAAGGAAAACAAAATGCGGAGCCTGAAGGTCTCCCATACACAAACAAACGTCCCGTAAGGGACGCTTAACTAAGGGGGGGTTGTATATTCACCTGCACCTGAGAGTTTGTTAATTGATGGAGATTAAGCGCTATAAAAGTCCACATTGATTTAAATTAGAGTGCAACAGTCTAAACACCTGTCCCGCTGTGAACTTGGTAATATTCACCAAATATTACACCAGTTGTGGTTTTCTAACCTTAAAATTTCGGGGCACAGTGTAGCTGTACTTTCCAGACCACATTGAGTGTATGAGGTCAGCATAGGAGCTGGCAATCTGTCCGTGCATTCCCAGTGGATTGTCCTTGTTGAGTTCACTCTGCCACTTGTCAGACAGGAAGTAACGGGTCAGTTGCGGCACATTGCTCATACACTGAAATGAAAGTGCAAACAGTTAAAAGACAAACCATATATAACTAGTATAACAAAACCTCTATTGTACAACCTTATGTTTACTGAATATTCTATTTTATGAACTGATTTCCACTCTTCCGAATTTGTATGTCCCTGTTGTTTTGTACTTAAACACCTCTTCTATTTTATGAACCTTCTATTTTCCAAACAAAATATTCTCCCAACCTGTCCACAAACTAGAGGTTCTACTGTACACTGCAGTTTAAGCATGAAGAGAGAAATCATGTACACAGCAGACCAGACGAGACTTCCCTAAATGGTATAACAAGAGAAACCCTACAGTTGAAAATACTGTCCATAAATGAGGGAAACTTGGTTGTACTGTGGGTTTAAAAATGTTCCAACAGGTAGGTTTAAAACACTTCACTGACCAACAGATATTGGTGATATTTATTGTTTTGAGACAGGACTGCTTATACAGTAGACTCTGTGTAAGTTGAATGTCAAAAATCCAGGGAATTAGGTTCGAGTTACACCAAATTCGAGTTATATCTTGGTGGTGGTGGTGGTGCTGGGGGGAGGGGGAGGAGGGGGGTACGGAGGTCTCTGTTGAAATAGCATTGAAGGAAAAAACTGTCGTAAAGTACCGGTATGTTTGTGAGCGATAATTTAGAACATTATTAAGGTGAACTTAACAGCTAAAGTTTTCATTTATTTCATTCATCAAACCTTTTTCAAGTGATTAAATCACATAATTACACCAGTTTTGTTCAGTGGCTTTGTACATTACTTCTTTTATAAAACATAATGGCCATGTTTTGATTGTTTTCTTTTTTTCTGGTTTCTTTCGTAAACATTACTTCAAACTAAAAACATCTCACTTTTACCTACCCAACTGTAGGCAGTGAAAAAGTTTCTCCATGTTTTATTTATGTGTAAAAAAATGTTTACTGTAAGGTATTTGTCTTTAATTCCATTTAATTTGTCTTATTCTGAAACAAATTTCATGAAATAATTTTTTCTTGAAGCTAATCTATATGTTCTATTTATTTTACGCAAACAGGTAATTTGAATGCATTACAATTCAGGGAGTGATAATGCCGAAAACATTAACTTTTACTTATTCCATAAAATGAGCTTAAAATATTCATGGCAAACTTTTAAAGTTTTACAAGCTGGTAGTTGCTTGCCGTTGGTCGGCAGTTTACAGTACACAACCCTAGCGAACTCTATGTACTGGTTTCCTCTGCCCTTCCAACTACCCGTCGTGATATGACCTGTACAGTGTTGAAAGCGACGTTAAACCCCAAATAAATAAATTAAAGTTTTACAGTACATGGGTGACTTCTATGACTTGATATCTGATCTCTCCCTGGATTGATAGCCAAGGTCTTTATTCCCCATTTACAGAGAGAGTGTATATTCTGTGTGTGAAAGAAAGGAAGTTAAGTTCAACTAGTTCTGGTATATTGTGCTAAAATAATCTTCTAAAAATGGAGAAAAACATTTAGTTCACCATATAAATTTATTAATTACTTCATTTATGAGCATTTTTCTTTTGCAAATTTTGTAATTCTCGTCTCACAGAAAGGAAAAAAAACACATAAACATGGGTGTTACAGACTTCCCTCAAAACTACATCTTCATATGAAGGTCTGAGTTATTGAGTTTAAGTTGTACTTAGCAATCTTGGTCTTTTTAAATTGAATTTTATTTCCACTTCTTAAATCTTAAAATAAATATTCTGGTTAAAAAGCTTCTTCGAAGAAAGTGAGATGTTTTTTTTTTCTCCCGTAGATCTATGATAGTCATATCAAACATGGCTGCGCCCATGCTGTGTGAAAGCATAAGTAGTTCCAGTTTAACATCCTACTTTAAACTAGTTCTAGTGTGGTACACACAACTAACAAGTACATGTTCAAAGTCAATGTGTTAACAGCTGGTGTCAGATTGGGTAGGGCAGGAGATGTATTCAAACCCACAACCATAGAGGTCAGAGTCAAGTGGTCATTTACACTGTATGTACAAGTAACTCACCTGTAGAGCAGAGTTCATGAAACAAGTGTTTCCCAAATTACTGAGACCACACAATCCAGACTTGACAGATTTGCTACCATAACTATTATCATAGTTACTGCTATAGTAACGGGAGTTGTTTCCATAGCTACCAGATGAAGAATTGGAGTTCCATCTGAAAACACAAGGTTGAGATTATATCATGTATCTAATAAGGCTGAAAACCAAAAGCTAACCACTACTTGAATGCTTGGTCAGGGTATTGCGCAAACATTCAAACATTTGGTGTCTGTATTCTTTTGAAAATTATGTATTGTCTACTGTATCTCACATACATGAGAAATTTTATCACTAAACATAAATTAAACTTTTTAAAGACATTTTAACAGCTACACCATAGACAGCTCAACTTCACCTCTAACTTCCACTGATATTTTAGTGTGAAACTAGTAGGATAAGTTAGTTACCAAGAAATATATAAACTTGAAGAAAGTCACTTTGGCTGCATGGATTTTTTTTGGTATTTAAAATTTACTAAATATTGGCTGTAGTCAAAGGATATTTAAACTGCTGATAAAGAAATAAGGAAATATCTGGTGTTTGCCTTACATCTTTCTGTTCAATGCTTGTATGATTTTATAATGCACTTTTAATTTATGCATCTTCAAGTCTGTTCACAAAAAGATCAAGCACTAAAAAAGTCTGCTTATATAATATTGGGCATGACCACAGGGCCAATTTAATCTGAATCATGCCACTTGAGATTTTGAGGGAGTTCTAGATATTTCATTATTAATCCAAGAACACTGCACAACTAGGTCAAAGGTAACTGATGTGAGCATAATCATACTTTCAAAGGATGTCAAATTTGGATAGGCCTCATGCTGACATGTACTGGATTCAAACCCACGACCACAGATTGAGAGTTGTGGTGACATCACAAGGAGTAATATCAGAGCAAAGTACATTCTCACCTAGGTTTACATTAAAACAGATTGTAAAAAAAAATGCAAAAACATATAATTGACTTCATTGCTTTCATATGAATTAACCTATTACTACAAGCTCAATGACAAGAAATTTTGCGTTTATTCCTAATTCTATGATTCAGTCAGATGTGTATTTTCCCTAAACAGGGAGAAATATAGACTGGAGAACATTACTATTTATTCTCTGGTGCTACTATCTAGTGCCGGGAAGATGTTTGCAATCTTCGGTATTATCGCTCGCTGGCTCAATGCCGATCAATGATCGGTCACATTTAAGTACAAGTGATATTTGCCAAACTCATATGTTTGTAGCCTTTTGATGATAATAAAGCACCAAACGGAATAATATTTTGCAAAAATCTGAAATATTCATAAGTTAAAATCACAAAAAAATTAAAGGTAACAGAAAACACCTGTGGGTTTTCCCACTGTTATCACAGTGGTTATAAAATCAATCAATCACAAGCGAGGACAGATAAAGCATGGCATGGAGTGAGGTAGACATTTGTAAAAAAACTTTTACGTTATATTTAGGTTATACTTGTGAAAATTTGTATCCATTTTCCTTGTTTTTATTTAATATTTGATATTTTTGGTCTGGTTCACACTTCTGACTCCATAATTGGCAATGTTTGATCTTTGTACACATTATTTTGATTCGAATATCGACAGGTAAAATCACAGCGATCTCCCAGCACTACCACTTACCATAGATAATTTGTCAACAAGTGCTGGTCATGTGTAAAAATTTTTTTTTAACTATGTTACCTGTAAGTATGAGGTGCATTACTTGAAAAGTTCTGTTACAGAGCTTCTGTTCTTTTTTTGTTGGACCAAAATCTGTGCAGATATGGCGGAGAAAACTCAAATTAAAGATTGTAGTTTTTATGTTCACTGGTACCTCTAACTATTAGTAGTTTCACAGCTAGGCTTTCTTGCATTCTTTTCTAATATGGCCTTATATTATTAACTATTGAAGCAGGCTGCTGGAAAAAAAGTGAAACAACCTAAATGGGTAATTTTATATTTTTAATTCCAAACAATTAATTTTTGATACCGTTACATTAGGGATATGAACGGTAAACTGGTATACCACATTTCATTTAGGTAGAAAAGGATGAAATGTACACGTGCAGTAAATTTTCACCATATCAGTGGCAAGCAAACAAAATCCTAGATTTTGATCAGTTTCAAAGCCCTAGAAAACAGTTTTGATTACAGAACTGGTCCAACCAATACCTAACCCACATGCCATGAAAACCATTGTTTTTGGACTTACTTTGTGCTCGCTGTTTTGTCTTCTGCCTCATCTTTAACAACTCCATTGCTTGTGCTCTGTGACTGGCTGGCTGTACTAGACACCGATGATCTATGGGGAAAAGACAGTCACAAATAAAGTCAAAACTTAACAGCGAAAATCTCTTCAGCAAAATTAATTTTATGTTGAAGCAAATATCAGGTCTTGATACCTGAAATTACTTGTGAACTAGAAAACCATTTCTGATTTTCCCAACAAGAACGAAGATCTACTATGATGCATTTGTGTAGACAGAGACAGTTAACTTAGGGAGTTGAAACATAACATAGCAAATGGGACATAACACAAACTTACTGAGTCGAAACCTCAAGCAGGAATCGGCGCATGAAAAATCATTTTGAGTAACACTTAAGGCTGTTACCCTACATCTGTCCCATTACTTGAATGTTTCTAGCCATTCCTGCGTAATTACCTGTAACTGCTCCTTTTACCAGTTATTTCTAGTTTAGGCATCTACTCTACATCAAACTCACTAACTGATTCTTTCTTGTCATGCTTTATGTACAATGTATTGATTCAGCCCATTAATTGCATACACACTAACATTTTGGCACTTATCCTATGTTATAAAGACCAGATATGTGCAGTGGACGAAAACTCACCAGTACGCATCATTGCTAGCATACATCATAGTGCGAGGGCTCTGATTGTAAAAGTAGTTCCACAGACTGTTTACTGTTAAAGTACGAAACACATAATTTTACGGAAACCAACAGTTATAGTTCCTACAACAACTACATTTATTGATTGAATTAAGACATTTTTGGGTTAAAATCATACCGGTCTTTATAATAGCAATAAAGGATTTGGTTTGAGTATTTGATCGGCGAATAAACCACAAACTTCTGGACGGAATAATAGATGAAACCTGATAGGGCCGAGTCCATTGTTCCGAAGTTTGTGCTTTATTCGCTGATACAATACTCAACCCTTGTTCTTTTTTTGGTCCATCCTGCATTAAATCCACCCTAACATCACAAATCTACCTCAACTTCACCCACTCAAGAGAGCTCCTACTCACACTTTAGGCAGCTGCCTAGGCCAGGTCCCATCCTCTGCCTTCTCCTCTATGACAATGACCTGACCCTGATAGAGGCCGGCATCTTGTATGGTGTTGTCTGGCTTGGTAAGAGGTTCATATGTGTTGCTCATGTACTTGTTCCACAGCCGTACCTCTGTGTCCTGACTGATGTGAAACTCTTCCCGCATCACTTTAGCTATGTCTTCTGTAAGTCAGGAAAAGTAAAATACAAGAGTTTCATTTTCTAAAAGAGGAAATAAGCTCACAAAAATTCTCAGTGTGATATAATGAACATATATGAATTCATAAATAACTTCTGGTACCAGGAATCCCAGGTATGTCAATCTCATTTGACCTTGAAAGAGAGGTCACAGGTCAAACCTGACATTTCCCAAACATTGACAACCCTATCGAGATGTTTCAGAATCGAAACAATTTGAATCAATAAAGAGATATAAGGCCTTTTCTCTGTTAAATCCAATTAATTTTACCTTGAAACAGGGGGAAAAGGTTAACTAGTCAACAGAGTCGAAGCCCACTGTTTTCAATGAGTGGTTTTGACATTTCATGGCCCTAGGACCAACAATAGTGGAGTGTTACGGTCCACAGATATATGGTAACAGAACTCTGCACTGCCAAACATTGTCCTTGTTAAAAGGCACACTGGTAAAGTACCCTTATATGTAACAGTGAGATAAGGCCTTCTTGGTATGAGGACACCATCTGTGTGAAGACCCTGCTTCTTACTCTTACCTGTATAAAACCTACATTCCAAATCTAATAGCTCTAGTTTTTTTTAATTACAGCATCTGAAAGCAGCAGGACGAACTCTAGACCAACATGTCACCAATTTTCATCTGTGGATATAAATATCACAATCAAATGCATTAAACATTTCTGCTCACTGAATTGTTAATGAAAGGTCAGAATCCATGAACGCCAGAATATCTGATATCTACCTGTGATTAGGGGTGTGATGAGTACAAATAATTCGGGTTGATTGCTCGTAGATAAAAACTCTACTCGACATCGTGCCCTTGCGAAGCTTAGTATTCACCTCAACAGAAAACAACATCCAATATTGCGGGCTCCGGTAAACGAAAAAAATATAAAGATAAAAGCTTTGAACCGCTTGAATTAGTTATTGTCAGCACATAATATCATCAATAATATTATGTTAAAAATAGCATCTAATACTTTTCAACACCATGACATATAGAAGTAGTGGAACAGTACAAAGACCAGAATACTTTCAGTGCAGTGTCACTTTTTTAAGGTCTAAATAATGTTTAAGTACAGAAAATAACATCTAAGAGAAAGAAAATGTATGAAAAGATAAAGTATTAAAACAAGAAAATTCAATAGCGAGATGACAGCATTAATCAGTAAACTAAACAAGAGGAGAGTGCCCGTGAACGGGCACTGTGTCAGCTGACTGAATGTTTTTGATTTGTGATGGTGATAATGAGAGGAAAGCATAATTATCAGGGAAAGGGCTGTACAGAAATACAGTAAATGGTAACTGAACAGCATGTTCGAAAGATATTCCGAAGCTGACAGAAGAAAAGGACAAAAAAGTTGTGCCCTGCAAATGGTATTATGAAATAAAGTAACAAGGTAATTGTTTAAGTGTAAAAAGTAGGTTAAAAATATTTAGAAAAATACTATAAATGCAATATCCTCGTTCGACCATGAAGAAGGGGTCCAAAGGTCAAATCTGACCATACCAAAAGATTCCCAGCCAAAGAATTTAGGATGGTTTACCATCCCAAACCTCTCGGACCAATAATAAGTGAGTTATAAGCAATTGTAAGTTTGGCTATCCTTGTTTGACCTTGAAGGAGGGGTCCAAGGTCAAATCCGATGACACAAAAAAATTCCCAGCCCATGATTTCCTGTAGCTTGTTTACCATCCCAAACCTGTAGGACCAATAATAAGCGAGTTCTAAGCAATTGTAAGTTTGGCTATCCTCAATTGACCTTGAAGGAGGGGTCCCAGGTCAAATCTGACCACACCAAAAGAATCCCAGCCCATGATTTCCTATATGTTGGTTTACCATCCCAAACCTCCAAGACCAATAATACGCGAGTTAGAAGCACTTTAAGTTTGGCTATCTTCGTTTGACTTGGAAGGAGGGGTCTAAGGTGAAATCTGACCACACCAAAACATTCCCAGCCCATGATTTTCTATAGGTTGGTTTTCCATTCCAAACCTCTAGGACCAATAATAAGCGAGTTATAAGCACTTTTAAGTTTGGCTATCCTCATTTGACCTTGAAGAAAGATGGGTCCAAGGTGAAATCCGACCACACCAAAAAATTCCCAGCTCATGATTTTCTATAGGTTGGTTTTCATTCCAAACCTCTAGGACCAATATTAAGCGAGTTATAAGCACTTTTATGTTTGGCTATCCTCATTTGACCTTGAAGGAGGGTTCCAAGGTCAAATCGGACCATATTAACAGATTCCCAGCCCATGATTTCCTACAGGTTGGATACAATGATTTACTCAACAGTGAGAACCTGAAAGAAGCTATTGCTCAGCTATGCCATGACATAGAGGTCTGCAATTTCACTATGTTATAGCTGACCAAAACGTCTGTGAATAACATATTTAACAAAATACTCTAAATGTAATAGTTTTCAAGTTACAACTGATTCACTCAAGAGTGAGAACCTCAAAGTAACTATTACTCAGCTATGCAATGAGCTACAAGTCTGAATTTTTGCTCTGTTATAGCTGACCTAAAAGTAGGTGAACAACATATTTAAGCAAAATACTGTAAATGCAATAGTTTTCAAGTTACAACTGATTTACTCAATAGTGAGAACCTGAAAATAGCTATTGCTCCGCTATGCCATGAGCTATAGGTCTGTAATTTCACTATGTTATAGCTAACCCAAAAGTAGGTGAACAATATATTTTAACAAAATACTCCAAATGCAATATTTTTCAAGTTATAGCCGATTTACTCAACAGTCAGTGCCTGAGAATAGCTATTGCTCAGTTGTGCCATGAGCTACAGGTCTGTAATTTCACTATGTTATAGCTGACCCAAAAGTAGCTGAATAACATATTTGCACAAATTTCTGTAAAGGCAATAGTTTTCCAATTACAACTGATTTACTCAACAGTGAGAACTTCAAAGTAGCTATTACTCAGCTATGCAATGAGCCACAGGTCTGGAACTTCACTATGTTATAGCTGACCCCAAAATAGGTGAATAACATATTGAAACAAAATACTCTAAATGCAATAGTTTCCAAGTTATAAGTGATTTACTCAACAGTGATAACCTAAAAGTAGCTATTACTCAGCTATGCCATGAGCTACAGGTCTGAAATTTTACTATGTTATAGCTGACCCAAAAGTAGCTGAATAACATATTTATACTAAATTCTCTAAATGCAATAGTTTTGCAATTACAACTGATTTACTCAATAGTGAGAACCTCAAAGTAGTTATTACTCAGCTACGCAATGAGCTACAGGTCTGAAATTTTACTATGTTATAGCTGACCCAAAAGTAGGTGAACAACATATTTAAGCAAAATACTGTAAATGCAATAGTTTTCAAGTTACAACTGATTTACTCAATAGTGATGACCTAAAAGTAGCTATTACTCAGCTATGCCATGAGCTACAGGTCTGAAATTTTACTATGTTATAGCTGACCCAAAAGTAGCTGAATAACATATTTATACGAAATTCTCTAAATGCAATAGTTTTCCAATTACAACTGATTTACTCAATAGTGAGAACTTCAAAGTAGCTATTACTCGGCCATGCCATGACCTACAGATCTGAAATTTCACTATGTTATAGCTGGCCCAAAAGTAGCTGAATAACATAATTATACAAAATTCTCTAAATGCAATAGTTTTGCAATTACAACTGATTTACTCAATAGTGACAACCTCAAAGTAGTTATTACTCACCTATGCAATGAGCTACAGGTCTGAAATTTTACTATGTTATAGCTGACCCAAAAGTAGGTGAACAACATATTTAAGCAAAATACTGTAAATGCAATAGTTTTCAAGTTACAACTGATTTACTCAATAGTGATGACCTAAAAGTAGCTATTACTCAGCTATGCCATGAGCTACAGGTCTGAAATTTTACTATGTTATAGCTGACCCAAAAGTAGCTGAATAACATATTTATACGAAATTCTCTAAATGCAATAGTTTTCCAATTACAACTGATTTACTCAATAGTGAGAACTTCAAAGTAGCTATTACTCGGCCATGCCATGACCTACAGATCTGAAATTTCACTATGTTATAGCTGGCCCAAAAGTAGCTGAATAACATAATTATACAAAATTCTCTAAATGCAATAGTTTTGCAATTACAACTGATTTACTCAATAGTGACAACCTCAAAGTAGTTATTACTCACCTATGCAATGAGCTACAGGTCTGAAATTTTACTATGTTATAGCTGACCCAAAAGTAGGTGAACAACATATTTAAGCAAAATACTGTAAATGCAATAGTTTTCAAGTTACAACTGATTTACTCAATAGTGATGACCTAAAAGTAGCTATTACTCAGCTATGCCATGAGCTACAGGTCTGAAATTTTACTATGTTATAGCTGACCCAAAAGTAGCTGAATAACATATGAAACGAAATACTGTAAATGCAATAGTTTCCAAGTTATAAGCGATTTACTCAACAGTGATAACCTAAAAGTAGCTATTACTCAGCTATGCCATGAGCTACAGGTCTGAAATTTTACTATGTTATAGCTGACCCAAAAGTAGCTGAATAACATATTTATACGAAATTCTCTAAATGCAATAGGTTTTAAGTTACAAGTGATTTACTCAATAGTGAGAACTTCAAAGTAGCTATTACTCAGCTATGCAATGAGCCACAGATCTGAAACTTCACTATGTTATAGCTGATCCCAAAATAGGTGAATAAGATATTGAAACAAAATACTGTAAATGCAATACTTTCCAAGTTATAAGCGATTTACTCAACAGTGATAACCTAAAAGTAGCTATTACTCAGCTATGACATGAGCAACAGTGCTGAAATTTTACTATGTTATAGCTGACCCAAAAGTAGCTGAATAACATATTTATACGAAATTCTCTAAATGCAATAGTTTTGAAGTTATAAGCGATTTACTCAACAGTGATAACCTAAAAGTAGCTATTACTCGGCTATGCCATGAGCTACAGGTCTAAAATTTTACTATGTTATAGCTGACCCAAAAGTAGCTGAATAACATATTTATACTAAATTCTCTAAATGCAATAGTTTTGCAATTACAACTGATTTACTCAATAGTGAGAACCTCAAAGTAGTTATTACTCAGCTACGCAATGAGCTACAGGTCTGAAATTTTACTATGTTATAGCTGACCCAAAAGTAGGTGAACAACATATTTAAGCAAAATACTGTAAATGCAATAGTTTTCAAGTTACAACTGATTTACTCAATAGTGATGACCTAAAAGTAGCTATTACTCAGCTATGCCATGAGCTACAGGTCTGAAATTTTACTATGTTATAGCTGACCCAAAAGTAGCTGAATAACATATTTATACGAAATTCTCTAAATGCAATAGTTTTCCAATTACAACTGATTTACTCAATAGTGAGAACTTCAAAGTAGCTATTACTCGGCCATGCCATGACCTACAGATCTGAAATTTCACTATGTTATAGCTGGCCCAAAAGTAGCTGAATAACATAATTATACAAAATTCTCTAAATGCAATAGTTTTGCAATTACAACTGATTTACTCAATAGTGACAACCTCAAAGTAGTTATTACTCACCTATGCAATGAGCTACAGGTCTGAAATTTTACTATGTTATAGCTGACCCAAAAGTAGGTGAACAACATATTTAAGCAAAATACTGTAAATGCAATAGTTTTCAAGTTACAACTGATTTACTCAATAGTGATGACCTAAAAGTAGCTATTACTCAGCTATGCCATGAGCTACAGGTCTGAAATTTTACTATGTTATAGCTGACCCAAAAGTAGCTAAATAACATATTTATACGAAATTCTCTAAATGCAATAGTTTTCCAATTACAACTGATTTACTCAATAGTGAGAACTTCAAAGTAGCTATTACTCGGCCATGCCATGACCTACAGATCTGAAATTTCACTATGTTATAGCTGGCCCAAAAGTAGCTGAATAACATAATTATACAAAATTCTCTAAATGCAATAGTTTTGCAATTACAACTGATTTACTCAATAGTGACAACCTCAAAGTAGTTATTACTCACCTATGCAATGAGCTACAGGTCTGAAATTTTACTATGTTATAGCTGACCCAAAAGTAGGTGAACAACATATTTAAGCAAAATACTGTAAATGCAATAGTTTTCAAGTTACAACTGATTTACTCAATAGTGATGACCTAAAAGTAGCTATTACTCAGCTATGCCATGAGCTACAGGTCTGAAATTTTACTATGTTATAGCTGACCCAAAAGTAGCTGAATAACATATGAAACGAAATACTGTAAATGCAATAGTTTCCAAGTTATAAGCGATTTACTCAACAGTGATAACCTAAAAGTAGCTATTACTCAGCTATGCCATGAGCTACAGGTCTGAAATTTTACTATGTTATAGCTGACCCAAAAGTAGCTGAATAACATATTTATACGAAATTCTCTAAATGCAATAGGTTTTAAGTTACAAGTGATTTACTCAATAGTGAGAACTTCAAAGTAGCTATTACTCAGCTATGCAATGAGCCACAGATCTGAAACTTCACTATGTTATAGCTGATCCCAAAATAGGTGAATAAGATATTGAAACAAAATACTGTAAATGCAATACTTTCCAAGTTATAAGCGATTTACTCAACAGTGATAACCTAAAAGTAGCTATTACTCAGCTATGACATGAGCAACAGTGCTGAAATTTTACTATGTTATAGCTGACCCAAAAGTAGCTGAATAACATATTTATACGAAATTCTCTAAATGCAATAGTTTTGAAGTTATAAGCGATTTACTCAACAGTGATAACCTAAAAGTAGCTATTACTCGGCTATGCCATGAGCTACAGGTCTAAAATTTTACTATGTTATAGCTGACCCAAAAGTAGCTGAATAACATATTTATACGAAATTCTCTAAATGCAATAGTTTTGCAATTACAACTGATTTACTCAATAGTGAGAACCTCAAAGTAGTTATTACTCAGCTACGCAATGAGCTACAGGTCTGAAATTTTACTATGTTATAGCTGACCCAAAAGTAGGTGAACAACATATTTAAGCAAAATACTGTAAATGCAATAGTTTTCAAGTTACAACTGATTTACTCAATAGTGATGACCTAAAAGTAGCTATTACTCAGCTATGCCATGAGCTACAGGTCTGAAATTTTACTATGTTATAGCTGACCCAAAAGTAGCTGAATAACATATTTATACGAAATTCTCTAAATGCAATAGTTTTCCAATTACAACTGATTTACTCAATAGTGAGAACTTCAAAGTAGCTATTACTCGGCCATGCCATGACCTACAGATCTGAAATTTCACTATGTTATAGCTGGCCCAAAAGTAGCTGAATAACATAATTATACAAAATTCTCTAAATGCAATAGTTTTGCAATTACAACTGATTTACTCAATAGTGACAACCTCAAAGTAGTTATTACTCACCTATGCAATGAGCTACAGGTCTGAAATTTTACTATGTTATAGCTGACCCAAAAGTAGGTGAACAACATATTTAAGCAAAATACTGTAAATGCAATAGTTTTCAAGTTACAACTGATTTACTCAATAGTGATGACCTAAAAGTAGCTATTACTCAGCTATGCCATGAGCTACAGGTCTGAAATTTTACTATGTTATAGCTGACCCAAAAGTAGCTGAATAACATATTTATACGAAATTCTCTAAATGCAATAGTTTTCCAATTACAACTGATTTACTCAATAGTGAGAACTTCAAAGTAGCTATTACTCGGCCATGCCATGACCTACAGATCTGAAATTTCACTATGTTATAGCTGGCCCAAAAGTAGCTGAATAACATAATTATACAAAATTCTCTAAATGCAATAGTTTTGCAATTACAACTGATTTACTCAATAGTGACAACCTCAAAGTAGTTATTACTCACCTATGCAATGAGCTACAGGTCTGAAATTTTACTATGTTATAGCTGACCCAAAAGTAGGTGAACAACATATTTAAGCAAAATACTGTAAATGCAATAGTTTTCAAGTTACAACTGATTTACTCAATAGTGATGACCTAAAAGTAGCTATTACTCAGCTATGCCATGAGCTACAGGTCTGAAATTTTACTATGTTATAGCTGACCCAAAAGTAGCTGAATAACATATGAAACGAAATACTGTAAATGCAATAGTTTCCAAGTTATAAGCGATTTACTCAACAGTGATAACCTAAAAGTAGCTATTACTCAGCTATGCCATGAGCTACAGGTCTGAAATTTTACTATGTTATAGCTGACCCAAAAGTAGCTGAATAACATATTTATACGAAATTCTCTAAATGCAATAGGTTTTAAGTTACAAGTGATTTACTCAATAGTGAGAACTTCAAAGTAGCTATTACTCAGCTATGCAATGAGCCACAGATCTGAAACTTCACTATGTTATAGCTGATCCCAAAATAGGTGAATAAGATATTGAAACAAAATACTGTAAATGCAATACTTTCCAAGTTATAAGCGATTTACTCAACAGTGATAACCTAAAAGTAGCTATTACTCAGCTATGACATGAGCAACAGTGCTGAAATTTTACTATGTTATAGCTGACCCAAAAGTAGCTGAATAACATATTTATACGAAATTCTCTAAATGCAATAGTTTTGAAGTTATAAGCGATTTACTCAACAGTGATAACCTAAAAGTAGCTATTACTCGGCTATGCCATGAGCTACAGGTCTAAAATTTTACTATGTTATAGCTGACCCAAAAGTAGCTGAATAACATATTTATACGAAATTCTCTAAATGCAATAGTTTTTAAGTTACAAGTGATTTTACTCATGATGGAAGTTACTGAAAAGCCCAAAAGTAGCTATTACTCACTTAGCTATTGAGACAGGCACCCAACTTACTCACCATATTGTAGCTATGAAAAAAGTAGCTGAATAACATATTTTAACAAAATGCTCTAAATGCAACACTTTTCAAGTTATAAATGATTTTGTGCATGATTTCCTGAATTTTAATGCATTAAAAATTATTAAAAAAATTTATTAAAAAAAAAGTAAGACAGATCCAGGTCTCATACTCACACAAGAGAATCTACCTGTGGCCTAGTACATATATGCAAGATATGAGAGAAATCCCTGCAATAGTCACTGAGAAAATTGTGATTAAGTGTTGAAATTTTCACACTTTTGGTGGGGGTACCCCCTTGTAATGTCTCTAGCAAACAGACGAACAGACAGATTTGCATGCCTTGAACAATTTTTCATCCTCGATAGATAAGGTATCTTTTAAAAAAAACAGCACGTCTCTAGGCCTTGTAGTTTTGGAGGAGAAGTTGTTCACGCGGACGCGGACGCCCACGTACGGCTAGTGTCGACTGCTTGGTCGCACCCTTACCTGTGATGGTGTTAATACACAGTTTTTCCATTTGGTGTACACAAAATATAAAACAGCAATGACTGAACGCCAAACTAATTTTACAAAAGTTTCATAATTTCATAACATAAGTATATTATAATACTGAGAAGAACATTATACATAAGTGATTGATTATATTCTAACACATCACCTAGAATTCCAGATGACACACCTTTAATGAAAACTGTTAACTACAAGAGCATGTCTATTGTTGCCTCATGTGTACTTGTAAATAAGACTACATTTGCAATTATAGTGATATATACAACTCTCAGCTTTATCAATTATTTTACAGTTGCAAACCAGTCGTTGATAAATTAGAATGATGACACCACCAACCTATTGTGTCAGCACGACTGAATTGCTTGGTGACAGTGTTTTCTAGCTGTGAGTTTCTGGTTAGTTTCAGGTCCATGAGGTAGACTTCTACCTTGCAGTGCTTCACAAACATGCCCTTCAACAGACAATGCAAAACTATGTCACTTCTATGTAACATATTTTATTATCTTGTATAATATATTTAACAGCTTTCACTGCTGGAGAAATGATGATGAAATGGACAGTTAATCATGTTTCTATTTGAAAACTATTTATTTTCTGAAAGACTTATGTAACAGTAACACCAAGATAATTTTACCATTTTAAGAAGTATAGCTCAACATTTTTATGGCAACTGTCCCTCTTAAATTTTCAGCAACATAGGTTTTATGACTAGTATTGACTACCTTGCTACTGTAAAGACTAGAGTAATAACAGACAAATAACTCAGATCAACAACTTTACATTTGCAGTAAAATTTATACAGTAAGGGTTTTCCAGTGACAGTTAAATTTGCAGAAATATTTATGTAATGAATTTGCTCACCATTACCCTCTGCAGAGCAATAACAACTCAATCATTTCCTTGCTGTTTAATTTGAAGAAAACCCATTCAATGACATTCGTTTCCAATATAGTTGGTTTTCTCTTTGCTGTTACGTTTATGACCATCCTTGCTTATGTCGTGCCACTAAGTAGACCACAATGAACTTTCTTCTGTTATATATAGTCCAACCTATAAGTGGGTTTATTGATAGTGCCAATATTGATTGTTTCGGGACAGGCTTGCCAACATCGATGTCTAAAGAAGCATATCAATATCGCCATTTTCAGGAAAACTGTAAACTTACACTGCAAATATTTGAAGTAAAGGCTAAATCCGAAGAAATTGTACACTTTCTCATATATTTGCAGTTTTCAATGTGTTTTTTTTAAATGAAAACTGCAATGGTTTTTTATTGATTTTGCTTCGTCTAAGCGGTTGGGGATAGGCTAGAATAAAGCATTTTGGGTATCTTGGATTTGGACTATTTGGTAGACAATATCAATCCCCGAAATTGGCCAATATTGAAATATTTTTACGTTCAATATCGACATCCACACAGCCAAATGATTTCCACAATACAACCTATTCAATGATTTTCCTTACCATTCGATTTATCGCACTCCCTGAACCTTACTTACTACCATAGTGTCTGCTTGCTGTAAAGTTTGAAATCTTTCAATGACCTATAAAGTTTCTACCTGTTCAATTACTTTCCTGGCTAGTGGCTGCTGGCCCTCTGCCAGTGAGTATGCTGTAGTGAGCAGATCCCAGGCCTCCTGAGGCACCAGGTAGTAGTCCAGTTCATCTATCAGGTTTTCTTTGAGATTACCAGTCCCATCTGCAAGGGTAAAGGTGAAGTCTAATTAATTCAACAATTGCCATCTAAACAAATTTCAGCATTTAAATATTTCTTGTTGAAAATGTCAGTCACAGACAAAATGTTCAGTTAAAGAAATCACAAATATTAATAGATAGCCTCCAAACTGTAACATTGCGACAAATTTGAGATGAAAAGTCTTTTCCATTTAAAGACCATTTAGAATACACAAAATAAATTTGTTACCATTTTTCTGCCCTTGGACTTTCGATTATTCCACTACCCCTTATGTTTTATTGCACCTTAGAATTTGATACCCATCAAAACTAGAAAAATGTTTTTGCTAACAAAAACAAAGTGTCTCAAAGGTTAAATGCAATATAATATTACATATTGCGTCTAGATGCAGTGTATCTCCGCACGGGACATGGTTGAAGAGTGACATACAGAGAATTATGTTAACACACAATTTCCTATAAGTTGTCTCCACAACCAAAAAAGCTACGACCTATTATAAGTGAGACACAGGCCATTATAGATATCAGGGACTAAATGTGACTCTCAAGAAGGAGTCAAAGCTCAAATCTGACCCCACCACAAGAACTGGGGCAGATGGTTTCCTGTAAGTTGTCTTAACATCCCAAACCCCTATGCCAAATTATACGGTGCGACCAATAATAAGGGAGATATAGGTCATTACAAGTATTAAGTACCACCTTCAACCTTAAAGGAGGGGTTGAAGGTCAAATCAAGGACCACATTCAACCTTGAAGGAGGGCCCAAGGACAAATGTGACCCCATCATAAGATTCAGGGCAGATGATTTCCCATAAGTCGTCTTTAGCGCCAAAACCACTACGACCAATAATAAGGGAGATATAGGCCATTATAACTAGTATCAAGGCCCACATTCAACCTTGAAGGAGGGATCTAACGTTAAATCTGACCCCACCAGAAGATTCGGGGCACATGATTTCATATAAGTTGTCCTCACATCCAAAACCTCTACGACCAATAATAGGGGAGATATAGTCCATTATAGGTATGAAGAACCACATTTGACCTTGAAGGAGGGGTCCAAGGTCAAATCTGACCCCACCAAAAGATTCGGGGCACATGATTTCCTATAAGTTGTCTTCACATCCAAAACCTCTACAACCAATAATAAGGCAGATATAGACCATTAGAGGTATCAAGGACCATATTCGACCTTGAAGAAGGAGGGATCTAAGGTCAAATCTGACCCCAACAAAAGATCCGGGGCATATGATTTCCTATAGGTTGTCTTCACATTCAAAACCTATATGACCAATAACAAGGAGATATAGGTCATTATAGGTATGAAGAACCACATTTGACCTTGAAGGAGGGGTCCAAAGTCAAATCTGAAACCAGCAAAATATTCGGGGCACATGATTTCCTATTAGTTGTCTTCACATCCAAAACCTCTACGACCAATAATAAGGGAGATTTAGGCTTCTTTAAGTTTGGTCACCTCAGATTTTTAAATTCATTGCCATAGCAACCAACCAAATTGAACAAACTGGACCAAATGTTAGCCATGCAAGATTTCATAGCAGGGAAGATATCTTGAAACTTTGGTAAGGATAGGTGCAAAAGATTTCCAGCTATAAGTGATTTATTCAATGGTGAACTGTCAAAGTAGCTATTACTCGGTTAGCTATGGACCTACAGCTCTGAAAATTTGCCATGACACTGTGCATCAAAAATAGCCAGCCTCGGCAGGCAAGAACCCCAGCCCGCAGGTACAGTTAAATGGCCAACAACATTGAGATTTGGGAAAATCTTAGGAACAACTTCTGTTGTAAGAAGTATAGAAAACCCACGAGATGTTCTACAAAAGATTCACAGGCCATGATTTCTTACAAGTAGTTTTCATATTTTGAAGCCAAAGAAACAATTATAAGGGGGATATAAGGCCTTTTTGATATGATGACCCTCCTATTTGGCATTAAAGATGTGATATGGTGGCCATTTTGTTTCCAAAACAAGGACACAACTAGAAAAAGGTTTTTGCTAACAAAAAAAAAAACGAGCGGCCGGATGGAGAGCTGCAGTATGAGACTGTAAGCAAAACGTAAGCTTTACTGTGTTTTGTATCTGATCGAAAAGTGGATGATTTAAAAATAGCATCAGAGATGCCCGTACCCCACTGCCTAGGGAAATAGTTTTCAACACCATGAGATATAGAAGTAGTGAAACAGTACAAAGATCGGGATACTTTCAGAGTAGTGTCAGTTATATTAAGGTCTAAATGATGTTTAAGTAGAGAAAACAACATCTAAGAACAAAATGTATGCAAAGATAAAGTATTAAAACAAGACATTTCAATAGCAAGATGACAGCATTAATCAGTAAACTAAAAAAAATAGCATCAGAGATGCCCGTACCCCACAGAATAGGGAAATATTTTCAACACCATGAGATATAGAAGTACTGTACCAGTACAAACTTCAGGATACTTTCAGTTACTTTCAGTTATATAAAGTTCCAAACAATGTTTAAATGGAGAAAATAATGTTTAAAAGAAAGATAATGCATGTAAAGATGAAGTATTAAAACAAGATAATTCAATAACAAGATGACAGCATTAATCAGTAAACTAAAATTCAACACTCTTTATCTACTTCTGCATGGCCGAATTATGGTTTAGATGTTTTGAATATTACCATGCATACAGAAGTGTAATACATTTAATGAATGCTTATGTGCGGTGTTGGAGCAAAATCTGTGGCTCACTTGATGAAATTCTATCTCTTACAATGGAAAGTTATGAAAGTAAAATTCTTAATAAATTCTAATATGAATTAACAGTGCTTAATCTGCATCAAAAGACAGACCCAAAGGTGCAACAAGATTTTAAAGGTCAAGGTCACTACGACAAGGTCAAATTAAAGTCACACCATGATAATACACACCTATAGCCGATAACCAATGTCCCTACCAAGTATCAACTTCCTACACCTTACGGTTTCTGAGATATAGACCAGACAATATTTTATAGGTCAAGGTCACTATGGCAAGGTCAAAGGTCAAATCACGGTCAGACCATGATGCTGCACACCTACACCCCCTAACCAATGTCCCTACCAAGTATCAATTTCCTACACCTTACGGTTTCTGAGATATAGCCCGGACAAGATTTTATAGGTCAAGGTCACTACGGCAAGGTCAAAGGTCAAATCAAGGTCACACCATGATGTTGCACACCTACACGCCTAACCAATGTACCTATCAAATATCAACTTCCTACACCTTATGGTTTCCAAGATATAGCCCGGACAAGATTTTATAGGTCAAGGTCACTACAGCAAGGTCAAAGGTCAAATCAAGGTCACACAATGACGTTGCACACCTACACCCCCTAACCAATATCCCTACCAAGTATCAACTTCCTACACCTTACGGTTTCTGAGATATAGCCCGGACAAGATTTTATAGGTCAAGGTCACTACGACAAGGTCAAAGGTCAAATCAAGGTCAGACCACGACGATGCACACCTACACCGCCTAACAAATGTCCCTACCAAATATCAACTTCCTACACCTTACAGTTTTCGAGATATAGCCCGGACAAGATTTTATAGGTCAAGGTCACTACGGCAAGGTCAAAGGTCAAATCAAGGTCACACCATGACGTTGCACACCTACACCCCCTAACCAATATCCCTACCAAGTATCAACTTCCTACACCTTACGGTTTCCGAGATATAGCCCGGACAAGATTTTCAAACTCAAGGTCACTATGGCAAGGTCAAATCAAGGTCACACCATGACGTTGCACATGTACACCCCCTAACCAATGTCCCTACCAAGTATCAACTTCCTACACCTTACAGTTTCTGAGATACTGGCCGGACAACCTTTTCCCGCCGCCCGCCCGCCTGGACACCATGGTGAAAACAATACCCCGACAGCCCTTAAGGGCTGTGGGGTAAAAACTGTAGCAGTTACAGTATTAAACTGTAAGAAAAATGTGAGCTTTATTGTGTTCGTAAAGTAATATTTTTTACGAATCATTTTTGCTAGAGGTTGGCTGAAGAGAAACTGTAGCTGTAAATGTGGAATCGTAAATTGTTTCCAGGATATATTTCAGGCTTTTTCCATTCTCTCAAAACAGACAAGACGCCGCAGAGTGATACCATAATAAAGCAAAACTATTTGAAAAAAATACATTAAAATTTGAAATTTGAAAATTCAGGGTTTTTGTATCCAGAATGTGATCTGGATTTTTTCACAAAATTTAATTTCATTTCCTTCAGTCGGGCCCTACGTACATAGAAAATTTCATAAAGATTTGTTCATGTCCTTTTGAGTATTAAGAAACACAGATACAGACAAACACATCCAAAACATAACTTCCTTATGGTAGTTATGAGAACAGATATTAGTATAGGCTAATATTTCTGAATATGTTAAAAACTGAATTTAAAATACTCTTCATTGATCATATACCAATTGTGCATGTAATAAGGAATCTTTATGGATTTTCTTTGCTAATGCATTTATTTTGACTTTCCATAAAGTAAGGCTGACCATAACAAGCTTTGTTTTTTACTTAAAGAAACATTTTTTCTCGGTAATTTGTCAAAATATTCAACTACATGCATATTGCAACCCCTCTCCATTAAATGTGAATTTAGAGCAGTGTTGTAAACTGGTTTTGTAATTGTAAATAAAATATTTTTAAAGTTAACATGTAACACAAAATAACTCAAGTAGAAGTTCAGTAGAACAATAAGATAGCTGAAGGCTGAAAACTTCCCTTTTTCACTGTAAGGTGACCATAACTTCATTGATATTGGGACTTTAAGGTGACCATAAAATCAGAATATCCCTTCTGGCAACCTTTATAAATGTTCCAAGTTTTATTCTAAAAATTTAAACATTAACCGAACTTAGGGCTGAAAAACCCTACATTTTAAGTTTAAGATGGCCATAACATTATTAATATTTAAATCATACGGTAGTTAATGTCTTCTTTTGATCAACCTCAATATCAATATAAGATGGATTCTTTAAAAATAGAAAAAATAAAGGGGCCAGACGGTTTTATTCCAATTTTATGACTTTAGGGGGACCATAGCTCCAATTATATTAACAGTTTAAGGTCACCATAAAGTCAGGATAATCCTTTGGTAAATCTTAATATATATGCCAAGTTTGGTTGAAAAAAGTGAAAAACTAAGTGAATTGGAGGGCTAAAACCCCCTTTTTTGACATTAAGGTGACCTTAAGATTGCAGATACAGGGCTAAAAACTTCGGCATGTGAAAGATTATCAAAAAGTAGCTTAATAAGTTATTCTAACAAAACGCCGAAATCCTGAGATGCAGACAAATTACCCATTTTTAAAAATTTACGAAAATGAAACGCCTCCCATCTAGGCATCTATGGTCCGATTGATCAGAAAATCCTTTCTGACCTATGAAATTTGGTCTACAATGTACCTGGTAAATTTTATAGTACTGGTATGTGTGTGTTTTTTTTCCGAAACGCGATGACGGGTGTTTTTGAAAAATGCTTAAGGTTACCTTAAGTAGAGCTTAAGGTGTGCACAAAGTATGCCAAAAATTTTTCCCGCCCCTATAGTTTTAAAGACAGATAAGAAGGAAAGAAAAATTTGAAAGCCCAAGAAGTTATTCAAGGGAGACCATAATCCTGCGGCGGCAGTGATCAGTCGAAAAAAAAATTGGGAAATTTAAAATGGTTTAGGAGATACAAGCAATTTTAAGTTTTTTGGCAAACATTTGAAAATTTCAAATGGCTGACATTTTTGAAAAGAGGAAAAATTTTTGAAAATTGGGCAGAGTATCTTGCTTAGATACCCTGTGGATCGAAACTTTTGCTGAAATCATTTTATACCGCATGATTTAGGAGATACAAGCAATTTGAAGTTTTTCCATTTTTGTCAAAAATTCGAAAGTTGAAAATGGCTGCCATTTTTGGAAAGAGGAAAAATTTTTGAAAATTGAGCAGAGTATCTTGCATATATACCCTATGGGTATGGGCCAAAAATTTCGCCAAAATCGCTCTATCTCGCACGGTTTAGGAGATACAAGCAATTTTAAGTTTTACCATTTTTGTCAAAAATTCAAAATGGCCACCATTTTTGGAAGTAGGAAAAATTTTTGAAAATTGAACAGAGTATTTTGAATATATACCCTACGGGCCAAAAATTTCGCTGAAATCGCTCTATCTCGCACGGTTTAGGAGATACAAGCAATTTTACGGTTTACCATGTTTGTCAAAAATTCGAAAATTCAAAATGGCCGCCATTTTTGGAAAGAGGAAAAATTTTTGAGAATTGAGCAGGGTATCTTGCATATATACCCTGTGGGCCAAAAATTTCGCCGAAATCGCTCTATCACGCACAGTTTAGGAGATACAAGCAATTTTAAGTTTTACCATTTTTGTCAAAAATTCGAAAATTCAAAATGGCCGCCATTTTTGGAAGGAGGAAAATTTTTTGAAAATTGAGCAGGTTATCTTGCATATATACCCTACGGGCCAAAAATTTCGCCAAAATCGCTCTATCTCGCACGGTTTAGGAGATACAAGCAATTTTAAGTTTTACCATTTTTGTCAAAAATTACAAAATTCAAAATAGCCGCCATTTTTGGAGAGAGGAAATTTTTTTGGAATTGAGCAGAGTACTTAGCAGAGATACCCAGTGGGCCAAAAATTTCGTCGAAATCACTCTATCTCGCAAGGTTTAGAAGTTATTAAGGGATTTGTATTTCCTTGTTAGGAAATTAATTAATTAGCCATTTTTTAATGGTCGTCTACCAAAATCTAATCATTTGCAGAGCGGGACGCTGAATTCGATGCATATCATAATTTTAGATGATGAGAACAAAATAGGAATGTATTTTGCCTGTTTTAATAGTATAAGTCGTGAGTGCAATTTCAAAAAGTTACATCCTTTGCACTAAGATATGAAAATAACATTAAGATAATGAGATCATAAATATTGAAATATTAAAGTAGAAATTGCAATCTATGACCCCACTGTGACCAGCTATTAAGACTCTCCACATGTGGTTTCCCACTAACTCTTAAACAAGAGGAGAGTGCCCGTGAACGGGCACTGTATCAGCTGACTGAGTGTTTTTGATTTGTGAAAGTGATAATGAGAGGAAAGCATAATTATCAGGGAAAGTGCTGTACAGAAGTACAGTAAATGGTAATTGAACAGCATGTTTGAAAGAAATTCCGAAGCTGACAGAAGAAAAGGACAAAAAAGTTGTGCCCTGCAAATGGTATTATGAAGGAAAGTAACAAGGTAACTGTTTAAGTGTAAAAAGTAGATTAAAACATATTTAAAGAAATACTGGAAATGCAATATCCTCGTTCCACCTTGAAGAAGGGGTCCAAGGTCAAATCCAACCACACAAAAACATTCCCAGCCCATGATTTCCTATAGGTTGGTTTACCATCCCAAACCTCTAGGACCAATAATAAGCGAGTTATAAGCACTTTTAAGTTTGGCTGTCCTCATTTGACCTAGAAGGAGGGGTCCAAAGGTCAAATCTGACCACACCAACAAAATCCCAGCCCATGATTTCCTATATGTTGGTTTACCATCCCAAACTTCTAGGACCATTAATAAGCGAGTTATAAGCACTTTTAAGTTTGGCTATCCTCGTTTGACCTTGAAGGCAGGGTCCAAGGTCAAATCTGACCACACCAAAAGATTCCCAGCCCATGATTTCCTATAGGATGGTTTACCATCCCAAACCTCTAGGATCAATAATAAGCGAGTTATAGGCACTTTTAAGTTTCGCTATCCTTGTTTGACCTTGAAGGAGGGGTCCAAGGTCAAATCCGACCACACCAAAAGATTCCCAGTCCATGATTTCCTGTAGGTTGGTTTACCATCCCAAACCTGTAGGACCAATAATAAGTGAGTTATAAGCACTTTTAAGTTTGGCTATCCTCAATTGACCTTGAAGGAGGAGTCCAAGGTCAAATCTGACCACACCAAAAGAATCCCAGCCCATGATTTCCTATATGTTGGTTTGCCATCCCAAACTTCTAGGACCATTAATAAGTGAGTTATAGGCACTTTTAAGTTTGGCTATCCTCGTTTGACCTTGAAGGCAGGATCCAAGGTCAAATCCGACCACACCAAAAGATTCCCGGCCCATGATTTTCTATAGGTAGGTTTTCCATTCCAAACCTCTAGGACCAATAATAGGTGAGTTATAAGCACTTTTTAGTTGGGGTATCCTCGTTTGACCTTGAAGGAGGGGTCCAAGGTCAAATCGGACCACATCAACAGATTCCCAGCCCATGATTTCCTATATGTTGGTTTACCATCCCAAACCTCTAGGACCAATAATAAGCGAGTTATAAGCACTTTCAAGTTTGGCTATCCTTGTTTGACCTTGAAGAAGGGGTCAAAGATCAAATCTGACCACACCAAAAGATTCACATCCCATGATTTCCTACAGGTTGGTTTACCATCCCAAACCTCTAGGACCAATAATAAGAGATAGAAGCACTTTTCATGACTGACAAAGAAACACCTGTGGCGGCCATCTTGTTTTTCAAAATGAGGCCAAAAATATTCCCAGGCAACATTTTATGGTTATTAATATATCCTGCAAGTTGAGAAGGCTAGCTATAATATTTTTTTTTCGTTAGAGCAGTAATGGTGAAATCTCTCTACACACTGCGGCTATCCAGTGGATACAATGATTTACTCAACAGTGAGAACCTGAAAGTAGCTATTGCTCAGCTATGCCATGACATACAGGTCTGCAATTTCACTATGTTATAGCTGACCAAAAATTACGTGAATAACATATTTAAACAAAATACTCTAAATGCAATAGTTTTCAAGTTACAACTGATTTACTCAACAGTGATAACCTCAAAGTAGCTATTACTCAGCTATGCAATGAGATATATATCTGAATTTTTACTATGTTATAGCTGACCCAAAAGTATGTGAACAACATATTTTAACAAAATACTCCAAATGCAATATTTTTCAAGCTACAACTGATTTACTCAATAGTGAGAACCTCAAAGTAGCTATTGCTCAGCTATGCCATGAGCTACAGGTCTGTAATTTCACTATGTTATAGCTGACCCAAAAGTAGGTGAACAACATATTTTAACAAAATACTCCAAATGCAATATTTTTCAAGTTACAACTGATTTACTCAACAGGCAGTACCTGAAAATAGCTATTGCTCAGTTGTGCCATGAGCTACAGGTCTGTAATTTCACTATGTTATAGCTGATCCAAAAGTAGCTGAATAACATATTTATACGAAATTCTCTAAATGCAATAGTTTTTAAGTTACAAGTGATTCTACTCATGATGGAAGTTACTGAAAAGCCCAAAAGTAGCTATTACTCACTTAGCTATTGAGACAGACATCCAAGTTACTCACCATCTTGTAGCTCTGAAAAAAGTAGCTGAATAACATATTTTAACAAAATGCTCTAAATGCAACACTTTTCAAGTTATAAGTGATTTAGTGCATGATTTCATGAATTTTAATGCATTAAAAATTATTAAAAAAATTTATTAAAAAAATAATAAGACAGATCCAGGTCTCACACTCACACAAGAGAATCTACCTCTGGCCTAGTACATATATGCAAGATATGAGAGAAATCCCTGCAATAGTCACTGAGAAAATTGTGATAAAGTGTTGAAATTTTCACACTTTTGGTAGGGGTACCTCCCTTATAATGTCTCTAGCAAACAGACGAACAGACAGATTTGCATGCCTTGAACAATTTTTCATCCTCGATAGATAAGGTATCTTTTAAAAAAAACAGCATGTCTCTAGGCCTTGTAGTTTTGGAGGAGAAGATGTTCATGCGTATGCGGACGCGTGCGGACGCGTACGCCCACGCCACAGAGTGACGACATAAAAATTGTAAAGCTGTAAAACCAATAATAAAGAAGATATGGGGCAAAAATAGCATCAGAGATGCCCGTACCCCACAGCCTGGGAGAATAGTTTTCAACACCATGAGATATAGAAGCAGTGAAACAGTACACAGATTGGGATACTTTCAGAGCAGTGTCAGTGTCTAAATAATGTTTAAGTAGAGAAAATAACATCTAAGAGAAAGAAATAGCATGTAAAGAATAAGTATTAAAACAACACAATTCAGTAAACTAAAAATTATGAAGCTTTAAGACTTCTCCCATTTTGATTTTCATTTGTATGGTCGAATTATGGTTTGGATGTTTTGAATATTACCCATACACACAGATGTAGCAATACATGTTTTTATGTGGAATTGGGGCAAAACCTGTGGCTCACTTGATGCAATACCATCTGTTACAATGGGAAGTTGCAAAAGTAAAACAGTTAATGACTTCTAATATGACTTTAACAGTGCTTAATCTACACCAAAAGACACCCAAAGGTGCAACAACCAAGATTCAAGTAAAAAGATATAAGAGAGATATAAGAGAGATAAATAGTATCAGATATCCTCGTAGAGACATAAAATAGTATCAGATATGCAAGATCAAAGGTCAAATCCAGGCCACACCATGACGTTACACATATATAACCCTTGACCAATGTCCCTACCAAATATCAACTTCATACACCTTATGGTTTCCAAACTATAAACCCAGACAAGGCATTATAGGTCAAGGTCACTACGGCAAGGTCAAAGGTCAAATCAAGGTCACACCATGACGTTTTACATCTACACACCCTAGCCAATGTCCCTACCAAGTATCAACTTCCTACACCTTACAGTATCCGAGATATAGCCCGGACAAGATTTTATAGGTCAAGGTCACTACGGCAAGGTCAAAGGTCAAATCAAGGTCAGACCATGACGTTGCACACCTACACCCCCTTAACCAATATCACTACCAAGCATCAACTTCCTACACCTTACGGTTTCCGAGATATAGCCCGGACAAGATTTTATTGGTAAAGGTCACTACGGCAAGGTCAAATCAAGGTCAGACCATGACGTTGCACACCTACACCCCCTTAACCAATATCCCTACCAAGTATCACCTTCCTACACCTTACTGTTTCCAAGATATAGCCCGGACAAGATTTTCAAACTCAAGGTCACTACGGCAAGGTCAAAGGTCAAATCAAGGTCACACCATGACGTTGCACACATACACCTCCGAACCAATGTCCCTACGGTTTCTGAGATACAGCCTGGACAAACTTTTCCCGCAGAAAAACAGAAAAATTGATATTTTATTACCCCCGTTTGACTCATAACAGGAGGTCAGAGGGCTAATTTGACCAGTTACCTAGACTCTCCACAGATTCCAACTACCTGTTAATCCATTTTAATGCTGTAAAACCAAAAATCCAAAGGACATATGAGGCAAAAACACAAAATTGGCTATTTTATTACCCCAGTTTAACTCATAGGGGGGGTCAGGGGGTATATTTGATTGGCTATCTAGACTCTCCGAATATAGTTTCCCAAAACCTCTTAATACATTCTAAAGCTCTAAAAGCAATAATAAAGGAGATATAAGGGAAAATGTCAAAATCAGCTATTTTATGACCCCAGTTTGACCCCTACAGGGGGGTGAGGAAATTGACTTGCTTTCTAGACTCTCCACATATGGTTTCCTACTACCTCCCAATGCATTTTACGGCTCTAACTGCAATACTTAAGAAGATAATTGGGGGTTCACATGAATTTTAAGCTTTCTGGTTGGTAAGTATGAGAAAATCGCTCATAATCAGTCAATTTTCATTGGATTGCCGATGATAGTATGAACATGGGTGTAAAATTACAAGCCTCTGCGGTCAGCAGATTTTGCTGAGCGGCGATGACAGGGGGGTAGGGGTGTACTCAAAACATTATTTTTTGATCATGTGACCTTGATAAAGATCAAATTTAAGCATGTGGAGAAATTTCCCCACGCCTAAGGTATATAACTGCCAAATATGGTTAAAAAGCTTGCAATAATAAGGGAGATATTCAAGGGAGACCATAATGCGGCAACGACGGTGAGGAAAGTGAAGCGAAAACAAATAAGCGCCCTTTTCAGGGACGCTTAATTAACTGCTTAGAAGTTTGTTAATAATAAGCAATGGACAAGCAATTATTACAAATTGGTAATCCCTATACAGTAGACTCTGTGTAACTCGATTCACAATTATTCGAACAATTTCTCATGTACCAACATTTTACTGTTGAAATTCACGGAATTACTCGAATGTACGTTTTCGGTATTATTCGAACTTAAATTGGGGTCACAAAAACATATTTTATGTATCACTATGATTTTAAAGGGATTACTCGAACCAACCCTCAGTGAAACACATTGATGCAAATATTTGAAAGGGGATTAAGTGCACACTGTAATTCAATGGGGATACATAATGATACCAATGGATAACAATAGGCGTGTCACAAATACATTTTTACAATACAGCCACTCACCAGACACACTTTCACAACATCAAAGTACATAATATTCTCAAATTTTAATTGTTAATCCAGTGGTTTTATGATTACATGGGTGCCGCCATGTTTGATCTCTCTGGCGAGATTAATAAACCCCATTCCTTATTCTCTCCCTAATTCGACTGATTGCAATTAAGGTATGCAACAATCTCTTTTCATCTGTATATCAAAGACACAACAGTTTTCTGTGATCTGTCATATTACAGAAAGCTGTGTTAATCTCTGGGATTTATTCAAAATTTATTAAATGCAATCAGAAGTTGGCCAGGGTCTATATAAGTTGAGTCAAAATATGTCAGATTCATTGAGTTTTCAAACTTCTATACATACGCATAAACTGGATTAAAATATGGCAACAAAGAGGAAAGTAACTTCTAAACCACTACATGAGAAGTACCAGGCACTGTTAGAAGTAGAAGGAGGTGGGGAAAAAAGGATACTACTGAAAAATATGGTGTTCGTTTGAATACAATAAGTACTTGGATTAAAAATTCTTCAAAAATTAAACAGACATTTCAAAGTGGAGACCAAAATTTAGCTAGGAAAAGAGTCAAATTAGGGAAATATGAGGATGTCAGTGCAGCTCTGTTGAAATGGTTCACCAATAAGATGGATCAACGAGCTGCCATAAGTGAACCTTTGATGATAGAGAAGGCCCAAAAATTTGCTGAAGACATGAGCTATGAAGATTTCAAGTGTTCACAGGGCTAGCTTACAAGCTTCAAGGAGAGATACAACAATAAGCTGCATTCCATTCAGGGTGAAGAGAGGGCTGTAAATTAATCAGATGTGGATGCCTGGCATCAGACCGTCTGGACTGAGATTCTTCAGGAAAATGAAGCCAAGAACATTTACAACTGTGACGAGTCAGGGCTGTGCTACAGGGTTCTTCCTAACAGAACCCTAGCATTCAAAGACCAGAAGTGTTCTGGGGGCAAGATGTCAAAAGAGAGGATCTCTGTCCTCTTCTGTGCCAACATGGATGGATCTGACCGGGTGCCACTCTTGTGCATTCAAGGTCACTCAGAGGTCACCTCACTCTGCCTACTGAGTATAGAGCTAACTCCAAGGCCTGGATGACTAGAGATATTTTCACTGAGTGGATACAAAAATTTGACAGCAGAATGTCCCTTCAGAATAGGAAGATTGCCCTCCTGTTAAACAACTGCTCTGTCCACCCTAAATCCATCAGTGGGCTGAAGTCAGTGAAGATGTTTTTCCTGCCCCCCAACTACACCAGTATTCTCCAACCCATGGATCAGGGAATAATCAGATGCTTCAAACACCATTATTGGTCCACAATCAACAAGAGAAACACTGAGGCACTGGACAGTGGGATTGAGTTTAAACTGACCATGTTAGATGCCCTGAGAGAAGCCCAGAATGCTTGGGACAAAGTGACCCCTGAGACAATCTCTAACTGCTGGCTGCACATGAAGTCATCCCACCATGAAGTCATCCCACCAGTCAGTGACCAACCAGGCCTTCCATGTGAGGAATTCAGCCTGTACACTGAAGTAGATGATGAGCTCATCACCTCTGAAATGCCTTTATTGTCCATTCGGGCCGATTCACGGAGCCGAAAATAGTAAAAATATTACTCAAACTTGGTACAATTCAAACTATTTTGACAGGATTTTCATGGTTCAAAATATGCAGAGTCTACTGTACCTGCTTTCCTTGTACATTATCTTCGCTTTTCTTCAAAGTGTATCCTGATTAGGGAAAAAAACAGTATTTTCTGTTTACTTGTGTATATGGTATAAGTTACTATAAACTGTGAGAACTAGTGATAATGATGTAAAACCTACCTTGTAATAACAAACTGTTATCAATTGGACCTGGGTGAGCTGTCTTATCCCCAACATACCCAGTGTCCCAGCTATCATAGCCCACATACTTCTTCCATTGCTTAAACCAGTGACTTTCAACCAGATACCTGGTGAAAGAACAATGATGTAGACACATAAATTCTGGAAACAGTGAGCACTTGTAATGAAATATTCAAAGCATTTTTCATGAATTGGTTTTAAGTATGAAACTGTTGAAAGATCGATCCAAAGAACATATTTTGAGGATGATACACTTTAAGACCAAAGAATCTTGGAAAATTATTGATATTTACCTCAACGCTACTTCTAGCTAGGAATGGGTCCGTAATTGGGCAGGGTTGTTAACACCTGTATTTCAGTATCGAGACCAATTCATTTTAACACCGTGGCAACACTTTACAGCCGGTATTTTAAATGTCAGTGTATAATATTGTGAGAAAATGTAAAGTATTAGAAACAAACCTCAAATCGTAAGAAATTTTAAACTTTTATCCCATATTTTTGTATATTTTGCACTTTTATAGTGATTTCTTTCAGAACTGTTTTGTTTTCTTTTTGCGAATCCTACTTCCGGTTTGGGGGGCCTATTCGATTGGGGATATGCTAGAACACAATTTCTTCTTTCGGTATCCCAGAATCAGTACGGTTTTACACTGGCGGGATACCGAAATGAAAAATATGCTACCGACTAGTGCTGGGATGAATTGACTGAAACTCGAGTTGTAACTCGATGAGCGACAATTGGGGGTGACATTGATCTGTGCAAGTGAAACTCAGGTTTTTGAAAACGTCAATATTTTCACCATCTTAGGCTTCACCAAAAAATAGATAGATCTGAATTTTTAAAATATATTGCATTTTTACTTTATTCTGGCTTAAATCAATGAAGATTTAACTTAAATATTATATTGTAAAGCCATTTCCAGGTCAAAGTTTTGGCTCACTTATGGTTATGTAAAACATTTTCCATATTAATGGCTAACAAACGAAAAACTTTATCCCGAAAATTACTCGAGTTTAACTCGAGTTCAACTCGCTTCTAACAAGTGATGCTCAATCTGCCATTTAAGCTGGCAATCCCACCACTACTACCGACCCTGCCCTAGTCCGTAACAAAATATGTAATCAGGAGGCCACAATGCAAAATCATTCCGATTCCGGCCCCAGAGCATCAATTCATACTTCAAAAATATACTGAACCTGTGTAAAGCCTGTAAAGTGAGTAGTTATACACACAATGCTGCCATAAGGGTCAACTTCAGAATATTTATTTTTTACTAAACTATAATCTACTATCTCTCAATTGGTCACTTATGGCAGATTGATCTGCCTATACTTTGATGTGAGGATAGCGCTTTCCAAATTTTGTCGATGTGTATATTGCACTTTCTCCAAAACTCTGGCGAAAAGGGTGAACAAGAAAACTTATTTTGAATCATGTGACCTTGACAAAATTCATTTATGTCATTTTTTCCTACATCTATAAATGATAACTGGCAAAACTCATTTGACAGGCCTCATATTAAGACAGGTATTCAACTTAGAAAACAATACGGCAGTGTAGGCTGTCTGAAAATGGGCGGGCAGGGGAGGGGAGGAACCCCATAATTTTGTGCAACTGTAGACTTTCATAGTGATTTCGTTGAGCAGGACTGCCATGTTTTATTAAATAAGTAACGACACTTTACAACCTTCATCTCACTTGTCAAAACATATAATGGAAAGAAACATTCAAATATTGAAATCAGCAGAAACTGCTGACTTTTATTCTATATCTTATATACAGAGAGATTTTTAATGTGATTAAGTTCAGAGGAAAGTGCCGTACTTTGATTTCATGAACTTCACTTCCTGTCAGTGGCCTGTTTCATTGGGATAGAAATAAAATGCAGAATACCAGAATCAGAACTAATCTAATCTACACATTTTTATATTGACCTAGACGGGGTTACCTAGACCTACTTTACTTGTGTGTAGATTCATAGTACAACCCCACATAAAACTGGAGATTTTACTTGAAAACAAATATCCTATGAATGTGTACAACCAAGTATTCCCACAACTACTTTGTCATATCTTTCTCAACATGCAAACAAAATTGAGTAAAAGTAAAAGAAGTTTCCCCAGTTTCAATGATTTCTCAGAAGATTTAAAAAGTAATAATGAATAAAATAAATAATAATAAAATACAGCGGAGGTAACCAAATCTAATATTGACCCATCCCTAATAAATGTACATATACTGCTTTACTACCAATTAGTGCTGGGACGATGTTCGCAAACTTCGGTATTATCGCTCGCTGGCTCATTGCCAATCAATGATCGGCAAAATTTAAGTAAAACCAATATTTGCTAAATCCATTTCTTTGCAGCCTTTTGGTCACAATAAAATACTAACCTTAATAATATTTTGTAAAAATCTGAAATATCCATCAGTTAAAATCACAAAACTAGCCATGAATGCAATAAAAATAACGTAATTAGAAACACCTTGGGGTTTTCCAACTGTTGTCAAGGTAATCAAAATCAGCCAATCACAAGTGAGGATACATCAAGCATGGTCTGTTAGTGAGGGAGACGTCTGTGAATGGCTTTTAGATTATATTTTGGTCATATTTGTGGCAATTTGTGTGTATTTTACTTGATATAATTTAATATTAATATTTTATCTGTCTTTTTTACACTTCAACTCCATAATCGGAAATGTTCGAAGTTTGGTTACAAATGTCCGATACGAACATCGACAGGAAAAATCCAAGCGATCTCCCAGCACTACTACCAATTATCGCCGGTACCAATTATCGCCGCCAATAAATTAAACATTTATATTTCAGTAATGGCTACATATTTTGAATGCTTTTTCCTTTGTGTTTGTTCTATTCCCTTTGGAAATTGTTTCACCTTATTTGCTACAGGTCAAGTTACGTCTATTTGAATCCTGTCTGGCGATAATTGGTACTAGGGCTGCAAGCGAGCCCGGAAATGCGCCTCGATTCCTCGTTTTAGAAGAATCGACTCGGACTTGGTTAATCGCTTCATTATCGCCCATGAAATAAACTGCTTCATATTTTGACATATCACGCCTTATAAAATGGTTACAAACCATACAACAGGAAAGAATTTTGATAATTTATTGAATTTTGGAAAAAAAGATGCATTTATAATGCAAAATATAAAAAACTTTAACCATCTTTACCGAGATTTGAGGCTTCTTCGAAATACGTTATAATAAAATGTCGTCTTATAAAACATTGTTACACAAAGAATTAAAGTTTGCAAATACATGTACTTAAAATATAAAATATTGGAAGCAGAAACACCTTATATTAGTAAAATATATAAATATACTCATACATTTAAAGAAAAAAAAAATTTGTAGTAGATTTTACGTCTATGTTTTCGAAGACCCGGTTCACTTTTCTTGCCTCGAGTATTTAACTGAATCGTTTAGTTTCCGAGTAACCGAAGAATCATTGCAGCCCTAATTGGTACCCAACAATAATTGGTAGCAAGTAGTGCTGGGACGAGTTGACGGAAACTCGAGTTGTAACTTGATGGGCGATAATTGGGGTGACATCGATCTGCGCAAGTGAAACTCGAGTTTTCGAAAAACGTCAATATTTTAACAATCGATGGCTGACACTTCACCAAAACAATAGAAATATCCGAAATTTTCAAAAATATATTGCATTTTTACTTTATTCTGGTTAGTGAGTGGAGTCGCCTCAATTTTCATGGTCGATTATTCGTCCATTTTTCCGACCAATGATCGACTCATAATCGATTTTTTTTACTCCACTGTTGGCCATTATATCATGAACACTTTCCGGGATGAATCATATTTCATTCCGGTAAGAATAACGGTGTTTCCGACATTTAGTACCCACAAAAACAGTGATTCTGCTACATGAAAAGTCCGGCCGGACATTCTGTCCTAAGACTAGGAAAACGTTTAGGACATTTTCGGAGAATTTAGGACAGAATTCTTGTCAATCAAATTTTCATTCTACAGGTTGCTAAAATTAAGTCATTAAAGTCAATGACCCTATATGAATGGGATATAAAGTAAAATTTACTGAATCATAATAAAAATCTCATTTTAGTTAAAATGTCAAAAAGTTTTTATGATGTTCAATGATCATGTATCACTAAAACGAGAACTCACGGCCACAGAACCTAAGTATGGTGAATCAGTGATCCATGAGATTTTCATGCTATTAAAATGTCCACTGGCAGTAAACATTACAGCTAGCAAATAAATTTTCAATCTGATTTTTTTTCAGTGCAATTATTAACTAGGGTGAAGTGATTGGCTTTCTGCCAACCACAGAGTCGAATCTTAGGACAGCAGTGGGTGTTGAAATCTGTAAACTTGGTATTATCGCCCGAACGACAGAGTGAGGTGCGGTGACAGTAAAATATTGCTGGATTATATATTTGTAAAATATTGTTAGAAACACCATTGTAGCCTCACGTTTTCATCACTCTGTGGGTGTACAACTACCAGCATTTGATATTTTATTTGTTTTAAATATTGCGAGAAGACAGAGTGAGGTGCGGTGACAGTAAAATATTGCTGGATTATATACTTGTAAAATGTTGTTAGAAACCCCATTGTAGCCTCACGTTTTCATCACTCTGTGGGTGTACAACTACCAGCATTTGATATTTTATTTGTTTTAAATATTGCGAGAAGACAGAGTGAGGTGCGGTAACAGTAAAATATTGCTGGATTATATACTTGTAAAATGTTGTTAGAAACCCCATTGTAGCCTCACGTTTTCATCACTCTGTGGGTGTACAACTACCAGCATTTGATATTTTATTTGTTTTAAATATTGCGAGAAGACAGAGTGAGGTGAGGTGACAGTAAAATATTGCTGGATTATATATATTTGTAAAATATTGTTAGAAACCCCATCGTAGACACGTTTTCATCACTCTGGGTGTACAACTACCAGCATTTGATATTTTATTTGTTTTAAATATTGCGAGAAGACAGAGTGAGGTGCGGTGACAGTAAAATATTGCTGGATTATATATATTTGTAAAATATTGTTAGAAACCCCATTGTAGCCTCACGTTTTCATCACTCTGTGGGTGTACAACTACCAGCATTTGATATTTTATTTGTTTTATATATTGCGAGAAGACAGAGTGAGGTGCGGTGACAGTAAAATATTGCTGGATTATATATATTTGTAAAATGTTGTTAGAAACCCCATTATAGCCTCACGTTTTCATCACTCTGTGGGTGTACAACTACCAGCATTTGATATTTTATTTGTTTTAAATATTGCGAGAAGACAGAGTGAGGTGCGGTGACAGTAAAATATTGCTGGATTATATACTTGTAAAATGTTGTTAGAAACCCCATTGTAGCCTCACGTTTTCATCACTCTGTGGGTGTACAACTACCAGCATTTGATATTTTATTTGTTTTAAATATTGCGAGAAGACAGAGTGAGGTGCGGTGACAGTAAAATATTGCTGGATTATATACTTGTAAAATGTTATTAGAAACCCCATCGTGATAACTTCTAGGACATACAAAAGCGCCTTCTAGTGGTTGAATGTAGAACTACGGAGTTTGAATATTTTCATTGTCTCTGCCAGAGGTGTTCTCGATTCTGATTGGCTGAATGACAAATGTGTAGTACTACCGTGACGTCACTTCATTCATTAATTTCTTTGCGGTTTATTTGTTTCACAAATAATTGAGTACATGTAGATGCGCAGACAGCAATTTTACATTAACAGTGACTGCGTGATAGACCCTGCAGACAAATAAATTAATTGGGGATTCACGTCTACAAACCAGCAGACGAAACGGTTAAAAAAGACTCCTTCGAGTAGGCCATTACAATAGCAAACACAATAGTTTCTAGGACATACGGGTTCTTAGAGAAAGCCAGACGGAGTGCTAGACAAGCTTTTTACTTTATAAAATATAACTGAATAAAAGCATTAAAAATCTTCAAAATGGCAGAGTGTATAATATACACCTGAATGTACCGATATGTGAACAAATATTATTCAGAATTTGATATTTAAGGGTTTAAACGGCCAATTTAAAATCGTGGCCGCAACTCAGTACATAACTCGAATCAAAGATTCGACTAATAAAAAGAAATATTAATCAAAGTAAAAATTCAGAATATTACAGTAAAATTTATGTGGAACCCTACAGAAAACAAAATCTACAATTACACGAAAATACCAGATGACCATAATTAATATTCATGAGAAGATATGAGGACACAGATTTCCCCTGGGATTTCCTTGCAATATTTTATAAAATGGAAGCATAGGCGAAGATCAAATACTTTAAACTCGAGAACTCACGGCCACAGCACCCAAGTCATTAATATTTATGAGAAGATATGAGGACACGGATTTCCCCTGGGATTTCCTTGCAGATCACGTGGCTTGTCACGAGATTTCACAAAAGACGTCTAGACCTTGCTACAATAAAAAAATTTAAAATCACGTAGATCTCGCGAGATTTTAGGGTTGTAACGGGACTTCATATTTTGTAAATAAAAAGACGTCTAGATCTTCTATTATCGCCCACGGATACGACTCGGACAATATGTCCTAATATTCTATTTAAAATTCGGGGGTTTTGTAGCAAAATTCGGTCAATGACCGATGGCCGACGTGAATCTGAAACCCTGAAAAAGCACTCATTTCCGGTAAATATGGCGGTAGTTATAAACAAACACAAAATTCAAGACAAATCTCTTGATTTATTGAAAAAAAGTTTAGGAAACTACCTAAAATATAAAAAATACGTGGATATTGAGACACATAAAGAAGGGTAAGATTTAATCGATTTCCAGAAGTTATCAGTGACCGAACACGATTGTATCATGACACCGACAATTAATCGAACGTTCCGTCTAATCGTCCAAACACTAATTCTGGTTTAAATCAATGAATATTTAACTTAAATTATATCACGAAAGCCATTTCCAGGTAAAAGTTTTGTCTCATGTATGGTTATGTAAAATATTTTCTACATTAAAAGCTAACTAACGAAATATTTTATCCCGAAAATTACTCGAGTTTAACTCGAGTTCAACTCGCTTCTATCAAGTGATACTCGATCTGGCATTTAAGCTGGTGATCCCACCACTAGTAGCAAGGCAGTATTACTATTGTAATGCACACTGAGAAGGTACTGCTTTCACCTATATCCAAGAAGAATTTGTGGTCAAGTTGTTTTCAGGAGCAATTAGTCTTCACCTTTGCTCAAGCTGTGTGCAAAAGAACTAACCGCGTAGTCACATATTGCCATCCCAATACACAATGAAAGAGAGACAGAAATTACACAAGAGCTTTCAAAATTACAATACAGACTCCTTGGGAATTAAAGGAGAGACTGAAAATCCTTATTCTACTGCCTTGCTACCAATTATCGCCACCAGAAAATAAAACATTCATATTTCAGTACAGGGGTGGTCACAAAGATAAACGGTCATAAACGGTCTTAAAATCTTTCAAATTTAAATAGGGTAGTGGTGGTGGACCAATTCACGCCCGGGTACCAATTCACGCCCACCCCTAAATTTATCCAAAACAATCACAGTTAAACAATAAATCACAAATGTATATGATCAATTTGATGATTATCTATGATGTGGTAAACACCATGTCTATGAAAAATTATAAATCTTCAAGAAAATGGAGGGTGGGCGTGAATTGGTACCCGGGCGTGAATTGGTCCACCACCACTAACTAACAAAATCGCACAAACTAAATAACAACATATATTTAAACAATGCCTACAATAACATCTGGTTTATGTTATATTGTTAAGTCCTTTCACTGTTTTTGTGTCATAATTTCTGAAGACTGTTTATATTAGTGACCACCCGTGTAATTGTCACATATTTTGAAAGCTTTTTGCATTAGTTCCATTCACTTTGGAAATAGTTTTACCTTATACGCGAGACTTGGGATGGGATGATACTTTTGGTGAAGTTGTACCTATTTGAATTTTGTCTGGCAATAATTGGTACCCGGCGATAATTGGTAGCAAGGCAGTAGTTCGGCTGTCACTGTTAGCATTAATCTAAATTATCGCCCACTACAGTCCACAAAAACTTAGTCATTCTCTTTCCATGCCACAAAAACACATATGTAGTTTTTAAATAAAACAATTGATATGGAACATACCAAGTATCCCCCCCTTTGAGTTGTTTGTTTATCAAACCTTTGATTTTATCTTTTTGAGTTGCACAGTCGTTGGTTCCTGCCTCAGCCATTTTAACACGGAAGTAGTAACCAGATTAAGGTTACACGCTATTAAAATATAAAGCTGAGGTCAGCTTTCTTCTACAGAGCCCCATTTAGAAAATTGTGATTTTTATTTTACCATGCACTAAGTCGCTATTACAAAAACATCTCTTGAGAATGACTTACTATGTGGTGATCACCAGAAGATTTTGTGAGCATGAGAAGATCTTGTCTTCAAGCCTGAATGTTTAAGGAGTATGTAATCACTCACGACTTATTTAAGTGTATGCACAATATGATGATCAGTACATAATTTAGTGTTCACTAAATGATGTGATGAGCACCAGATTATCTGGTGATCAGACTATACTAAGTAATGATCATCAGATGTAATGCTCAGCACCTATTTTATCATGAACACCAGATGATGAGGTGCCCACCACATCATCTGGTGTGCACAAGATTATCTGGTGACCCACATAATGAGTATAGTTTTTCACAAAATTAAATCTGTTCACTGTGTTTTACCCACACAACAAGCCCATAGCTCCCCACTTTGAAACACATTGATCCTCTACCGCTAAATCACTTACAAAGTTGACAATACCCATGACATCTATTATACAGAAACCATTCAATCTCACTTCTCTCCTTAGGTACACACTGTGTCATAAAAGCTCTTGGTCACTGTGTAGTTAAGTATAGAAGTGAGGCTGTACAGGTTTTACCATGGCAATCACTGTGTAAGTAATGATTAAGCAGGGGTCCATTGTATTTTAAAATAATGTGTCCACTCTGAAGAGAGGAAGTGAGGCTGAGCTATATTTTAAGACAAATTTTAAGACAATTAAAGGTCAAACTCGACTTATGGAAGGTTTAATCCCAACACGGATTTCATTGCAATGACCAGTTGATAAACATTTACTGCAGATTTAGTGCTATATTTCTTCAAGGTTTTCCTTTTAAAATAATTTTATGAAAACCTCCGTCACCAGAAATTCTGCTCAAAACAATTTAATCCATAAAGCACTAGTGTTCATATTTTTTGAAGATTGTTTGACATTATATGAACCAAGTGTTTGAAAAAAAGATTTTGTACTTAAAGAATAGCTTTGAAGATGGATTTTGACTGCCTAAGTGTTATTCTTTTTAGTTTACAATTGTGGATATATGAGAAAATATACTTTGTTTAACATTGTTTAATATTCAAAATAAAACACATTCATCTAGATCACAGTAGTTGATTCCTTTTATCAATCAAATGCCCTCTCCAATGAAAATAAGGCACATGTAAGGAATCATAGACAAATCAGCCCTTTGCCAAATCGGCCCTCGGCAAATTGGCCCCCTAAAAAGTCGGCCCTGGACATATCGGCCCCCTAAAAGTTCAGCCCTGGACAAATCGGACCCCAGTTGAAAACTTTTGTAGTTAAAACTTATTTATAGACCTGCAGAGAGCATTCAACTGGGTTGATAAAGATATTTCTTCAGGATTATTAAAACAGAAAAATAAGGGGTCCTTTTCAACAGAAACAACATGCCTTAACTGAAATAGTAATGCATTAAAATCTTTATAATTATGTATAAGGTGAGAACTTTGGCTAGGTGTCATTGATACACATCAAAGATAATTGGATCATGTAATTAATCCCTTTTAACCTATATCCATTACAAACTTGTTTATGTAAGAATTATTAAAAGTGCAATTATACTACATGCATAGCCTCTGCAGATGGGATCATAACTTTTGTGATCTTTTTAGAGAAAATAAGAAGCCTTTTATAAAGAAATGCATCATTTAATTGTAATCAGGCTGGATAGGTGGATAAATATTTATTGACAGCAGAGAAAATTAGGATAATGCAATCAATCCCTTGTAACCTAAGAATTATTAACAGTGCAGTTACATTGCCTGCACAGCCTCTGTTGATGGGATTATAACTTTAGTGATCTTTGGTATTTGATTAATATAGGGATTACTAGCTAAACAAACAAACAGTATTAGACATTAAAAGCTGATTGTTCCTTTTGATGTCCATGCAGAGGATAATTATCTCCCCTTGTGGGCATCAAAGAGAACAATAGGCATTAAGTTCATATCTGCAAAATTCAATACAAGTAATTAATATTATTACTATTGTTATTATTAATTTTATAATTTATCTCACAGGTAACCCAATGTATATGGGTTGTTATGAAAAAACATAAATCATATGTACACTTATCTATATCTAGGGGGGCCGATTTGACCATATATTATTTTATAAGGGGCCGATTTGAGCATAAATTATTTTATAGGGGGCCGATTTGATCAGGTAATTTTATTTTGGGGGCCGATTTGCCGAGGGCCGATTTGGCAAAGGGCCGATTTGTCCAGCTCCCATTGTAAGCACAGTAAAGGAAACTTCCCATCATTGAATCAGATCCTAATTATAGATCATATTTCTACTAATACTGCTAATACTATTAGCTTTTTACAGGGCTTAATCTCCATCCAAAGACAGGCTCTAGGTGCTTAATACAGAAAAGCAACAATCCATTATCATATAACCAGAGACATAGCAGGGGTCAGTACCACAGAGAAAGACAGCAACAAAACCAGAATAAGGTGGGTATGTTTTTGCAAATTGATAGGTTTTTCAACTTTTCCCTGAATAAATAACAAAAGGTGACTGAACATACATCATCAGGCAAATCATTTAATATCTTTAGAGCATCATATGCAAAACTGAGGCCCAAAATGCTTAATTGACTTATATAGTGATAAGGCAAAGTGTGAAACCTTGAGCAACACACTCTCAGCTTGACTTCTATGTGTATTCTACACACTATGTTTAGGTTTAAGAAAAAGGCTCAAAATATTTGGAAAAACCACTTTATAGGTTCTTATACAACAGTAAGGCAGTTTTAAATACAGGCCAATGTTCAATAGGCATTAAGTGGAGTGTCTTCCATTACAGAACATGAGTGATGTGTTGATATTTTGCAGTGTTGGTCATGCTTCTAGCAAGGCTATTTTGGACACATTGCTTCGTATGAAGATCAAGAGCAGAGAGACTCCTAAACAAGGAATTATAGTAGTCATGTCGACTACCAACCAAGGCATTTGCAGCCATAAGAGCTGCATCATGTATGAGATAGCCTCTGACGTGCTTAACATCCAGGATTTGAACAAAACATGTCTTACAGGTGTCCCTGAATATGCCTTGAGAAAGACAAATCAGTGTCAAACCATACACCAAGGTTCCTGATCGCCTCAGTATACTGATCTAAGATCTAATCACAGTATTTTCTCTACTAATATATTAAAGGTATACAATCCCTACAAAACTTTTGTGCTACTATTTTAGAATGTACAGTACACCATTTAAATATACTTTGACAAAGGATCAATCTTATCATTACAGGAAGATTGGCTAACAAGGCCAAAAGGGGTTTCGATCTATTAGCACGAGTGCAAAGCCATCAGAGACACGAGTAGTGGATCGAAGCGGTCACCCATCCCAGTACTAACATAGCCAATCACCACTTAACTTCAGTGAACAGACAGATACTTATCACTCTAGGCCATAACTCATGACAGTCTGGGGACAAAAAAGTGATTCCTAGAAGCACGAGCCTCACTACAGCTCATGCTTAAAAATTAAATGATTTATAATAATTGTGAATCACACAAAGTGGCACTACAAAATATACCCAATGAATGCCTCTAATGTGAAAGAGAGCCTGTCTAGAGATATCTTAACATTGATTCGGCACAATATATTTTTTATCCAGTATAACTGGTGATCAGAAATTGCAAGAGAAGTGATATGGTGACCATCAAAATTACAAGCTGCACAGTCTTATATGTTACAAAATAATCACTCAAGAGCTTACAAGCATTCTGAGTGAAACAATTGTAATTCAGCTTTTGAACAAATTGTAGGTGGAAGTTTGGAACACAGGAAAGTGACTACTACAGCAAGAACACAGATTTTTACTTCTCAAGTTTATAAATGATTATATATTAATTGATCTGATCTGAAGCCTCTGCCTCTATATGGATGATTATTTTCATATTACTTCATATGATTGCTTTTGTATTGGTATTTCTTAATCACCCTAAACCACCGCCACTACAAGCACAGGCTATGCAGCTAGTATAGTCATAGCAATCTTCAGAATTGAATGCCAAACCAGCAATTCAGTAATAAAGAAGATTTAAGGCTTTTTCAATGTAATAGCCATTTAGCAATGTAGTAGGGGCCAAAGAGAAAACAGCCATTCACCCACTTAACTCATTTGTGAAACAAATGAGCTTTTACCCACTTAGCTATTGAGAAAGACTTCTTAAACAGGTGCCACATTGTAGGTACAAAAAAGTATTTGATCAATATATTTTAGTGAAACACTGAATGCGGTCATTTTGGAACTATAAGCAAAAACAGTGACTCAAATTACTCAAACTAGCCACTGTGGGTATTACTCACTTAGCTATGGAGGTAGACCTACAAAATCAGCAAAATGTATATGGAAGACATAAGAAACTTAGCAAAATGTTTTTATTTTTAATTAAATAGTTCCATATATACAATTTTACAGCTATAAGTGATTTACTAAATTGTCAACTATCACTGTATGCAGCCAACTATTGAGTCCCCAATCTGATAATTGGCTTCAACACAAATTTTATATTTCACAAAAATGCTCTAAATTCAATAGTTTTGCACTTACAAGTGATTTTTTTCAGTTGCAAAATATCAAAGTATATATGTAGCTAGTACTCACTTAGCTATTGAGCTACAGCTGTAACAATAGCTATGACACAGAACAGAATAACATATTTAACAAAAATGCTCTAACTTCAATCGTTCTGTCATTACACATTACAAGTGATTTTCACAAAGATGAACTGACAAAATAACTATTACTTAGTTACTTATGGGGCTATAGCTTCATTCAATAAAAATCCTCTAAATTCAATGGTGTTGAAGTTACAATTTTGGTGATTTACGCATTGGTAAAATGACAAAGTAGCTCTTCAGTTAGGTTTTGAAATGGTCAAGCCATTTCGAAACCAAGTAAGGTTTTGAAATGACAAAATTAAGAATAAGGCCGTTTTGAAATGGCAAATGGCCATTTCGAAACATCCGAGGTTGTGAAACAGCCAGGAACATGGACAATAAAAGATTGGAGTAAAGTTTCTTTAATTAGGAGAGGTTATAATATACAGGGATAATAGAATTTTCACTTAATTAAAGCCCCACTGACCTAAAATGAATTGTGTATAGATTCCAATGTGGTTTATAAACATCTGTAATATTGTAGAGTTATCTTAAACAGTGTCTCACAAAAATAGATCAAATGCAATTAAGTGAAAAATGCTTTTCTGTCTTCTGACTTTAGGTGGCCAATACCTAGTTAATATCATACCTAGGGTCTGAAACTTCTTAGCACACAAACAAAAATAGTTGAACAATTTATTTTAACCTTAGTGCAGATGCACCTGTCTATTTATATAGATCTGCAAGAAATTTTTACAGGTGGAATGTCTTACTCATTTTGAAAATGGGCGTAAGTCCTGGAAAATGTACCTACTACTCAGTAAGTACTGCATACTCAGTATAGAGGTCTGAAATTTTGGCAGGAGAAAGAAACAGAAAAAGTCACTGAATAACTGAAAAATGTCCAGCATTTTTCAGTAATGGGAAATTGTTCCACTTTGTAAACATAGAAACCTAGAGACCATTTTCAGCCATTTCGAAAGGAAACCTTTTACATTTATTTCAACTAAAATGATCCTAAAAACCCAAAAGTACCCACCAGAAATATAGGATTGAAAAGTAATGATGTTAAACAACATCTTTTAAATAACAAATTAAGGGAGGGCTGTAATTTAAATAGGTTAATAGCCTTGTAAGTGTCCAGTATTTAAAAATAATGGGCTGTTGATTCGGTCCCTTTGGGACATCGTAACAGCCCATTATTTTCAAATATTGGACACTTATTTGGCCATTAACCTATAATTACAACACCTTTTAGCTTATAAAGAAAAGCCAGAATTCAATTTGTTCACCTTTCTGGACTCCTTGTATATACATATATACGGCTACTTATTACCTCCAAATGCATTCAAAAACCTCTAAAAACGATAACTAAGATAAAAGCTAAAAACACAAAATCTGAAATTTTATTTACCCAGTTTGACCCATAAAGGATAAATCTGACTGGCTTCTAGCAGGGTAGGGGTCAAATGCGAATCCGGGAAAAAGGCCTTGTGGAAAAAAGGCCTTGTGGGAAAAAAGGCCTTGTGGAAGAAAGGCCTTTAGGATTCCGAAGCCAGTTCATCTTTGAGCCTATTCATCAGTTAGAAGGTAGATATTAATAATAAGGTGACTAATTGCAATAACTATAGAAGCCAACCTTTTTGAACAACTCCTTCAAACAATTAGTTGGTCACAGTCATCCTTCTGTATGGTGGCTCATTAGTCACCTAAAGGAGGATGAAAGCTTAATGACTAGCCTCATAATGCAGGAAAACAGGGACTAGCCACCCACAAAACGTGTGAGGGAAAACCACAAAAGATTTACAGCGAAGACTACAGTACCTTTGTGAGGCCAGGAGAAGTAGAAACTAATCAATTGAGGATTTCTTACAAGGCATAGGACATTGCATTAGACTCATTTAATATGTACAGTAGTGCTCCTACTTGACTGGAATCAAGTGCTACCAGAGATGTCCAGTACCTACTACATTTTATTCCTTTTTTATGAGACTGGTGCATCTTAATCTTGTTTACTGTGATGTATAGTCTTTTAAGTCATGTTTTAGATGCATTTTAAATAAAAATGTATTTAGATGCCCTTTTTGAAATAAACTACTATACTACTGCATGACAATCTTGTTTACTGTCATGCTGAATTAAAACATAACCCCCAAAACATTTTTTCACAAGGCCTTTTTTCCATTATCTAATAAATGACTAGGTCTTTTTTCCACAAGGCCTTCTTTCCACAAGGCCATCTTTCACCTTCAAATCCTTTGAGGATTTGTATTTTAAGGGTTTAAATCCTATTTTCAAAGGATTTGAAAGGATTTAAAATTTTGCCAAAAAAAGATTTTAGATTTGGAATCCTTCTGCTTTTTAAAATCCTTTAAATTTTAATTGCATAATGTGTGTCTATGTTTAATATATAATGTATTAATGTTTATTTGCCCTTTTTCATAAAACTGAAAACAAATTCTAGTAATCTTATGCAGGGTAGAAGTAACCAAATAAAATACAATTGTTGCTTTAGATGTAATTTAATATTTGTAGGTTACAGTCAGTAGGAAAGGGAGTACAGTTGAAAGAAGCCTCAGCACTTTGATGAAATAGCACTTAGCTTTCATAAACTTAATAAACATAAATAAACTTCATAAACAGGATAGAAATCCACAGTGAGCAGCAATGGGAGCTCACTTAAAAGAAGCCTTAGTGCTTGTGAAATGCAATTAACTTATCTGTTGTGTATAAAAGATGCCTCATTTCTTTCCACTTATTCACTCATTTCTATACATTATTCAAGCTTAAGCAGTGACTGGGGTCTTATGTTATGGATTGGAAGCCACCCAAGGAGTTCAAAGAATTTGAGATCTGCCAGGGTGTTGATGGAAATTTCAATGCCAAATGCAAACATTGCACAGCTATTATTTCTGCTTCGACAAAAGCCTCTTCAAATATGCAAATACATCTAATGGCATGTGTATTCAGCTTTTGTCCAAAGAAAGTGAAAGATTACAGAGTTATATATGTAACTCTAGTTCTGCTTGTTTTCTGTAATAAATCTATTAATATACATGCTTGTGGTCAGTAATATGCCTTTTGATATGCCTGTTTGTTTGGATTTTGAACAAATATAAACATAAAGTGACATAAAAATTTATTTAGATTAACATTTCATTTAATTTCAAATTATTTACAGTTTTTGTTACCAAAACATGTTAAAGTACAGTATATAGTAGATATTATAGTTCATATCCTTCATAATTAATTCAAACATGTTTTTCTAAAGGATTTTAATTCCTTTTTCAAAAAAAGATTAAAAAGATTAAAATTCTTTTGAAAAAGAAATGATTTGGATTTAAAAAATTTCAAAGGATTGGATTTAAACCTTTTTTCAAGGATTTGACCCCAACGCTGCTTTCTAGATTCCCTGCATATGGTTTCCTAAGGTCCCCCAATACACTCAAAACCTCTAAAAGCAATCAGAAAGGAGACAAAAGCCAAAAAAACAAAATTGAAAATTTTAACTACTTAAATGTAACTTTTATAAGCTACAGGCTTACCATGTGGAACTGAATAGTATCTCGGGAGGCCGCAGTGATCTGGCCAACGTCCAAGAAAAATAGATGTTTAGTACTGGCCGGAGCCTCAACAGGAAGATGAACCCCATAGTAAAATATGCTTAATTCACCTTCTTCAAGGTGTAATTTTGCTCATACCCCTCAGTTGTCAGCAGTGGGGGAGGCAGGGTGAGACTCTTTTCTGTTCCACATGGTAAGCTTGTAGCTTATAAAAGCTTCATTTAAGTAATTAAAATTTTCAGTTTTATTGTGCTACAATAGCTTACCATGTGGAACTGAATGCTGAATCCAACCACTAGGCGGAGGAATTACAGCTGAGACTGGAGATATTTATCAATTTTTCTTGGATTTTAAATCAATTAGATTAGAATAAAAGTTTTAAAAAAATTCCTGTTTGAGTACCACTTACAGTGCCCCGGTTCAGGGAAATGGGCCAGTAAGAAGACAAAAACCAGAATGTTTGAATGAATGACAGTACTGATACTGTCTGGATGTCTGGATTTTGAAGGAGTAAGTGCAGCCATGCTCACTTATACGGTATACAGCCCCAATCTCTGGGCTTGAAAATGTCATTTATTTTCCCTTTGTGATGAAATTATGGGATCACCTAAGTACCTACCACATTATACATGTTAAATATTATTAAATCAAAGATAAAAGACCTTACCAAACATCCTGAGGAGGCAGTCATACACCTAGACCCTGGGATTTAGACTCCTGATGACATGTCTGTAGCAGATGTGCCTTTTCTTTTCGAAGTAGACTAGTCTGAGGGGAAGGGTCTAGGACAACTGGATCCAGATACATATTGTTGTGGCTATCTGACCAAGGAAGGTTTTGTAGGTAAAAATTGGTAAATGTGTTGTGAGCTTTCATGTGACAAGCTTGCATGATTTGGTCCAACCAAACCACACTGTAAAAGGTCTGAGAGGCCACAAAGTCCCTAATGTTATGCTCTTTAACTTGAACCAAATCCAAGGATTGTTGATCTGCTTCTTTGTAACAAAGTAGGATAGTTTGTTTCAAACAAGAAGAGAGAGTAGCAGGTCTGATGTCCGAGGTATGTCCCCTGGAGGAAATAAGTAAGGATTGAGACCCTCTCAGGTCTTTGGTTCGATCCAAATAGTACGTCAGGGCACGTACCTGGCACAGGATCCTGTCTTCTTTGAATTGTCTATCCACAATGGTAGTCAAAGCAGGGATAGTCACCTAAGACACACTTTGAGAGCCCTCTCTTGCTGGTTGGTTTTTGGATATGAAATCTGAAGAGGGGAACAAAGCTTCATTTTCCTATTGGCCTAAATTAGATACGTTGTTTGCAACCCAGGCATGAATTTCACTGTGACACTTGCTGGAGGTCAAAACTAGCAAAAAAGCAGTTTTGAGGGTAAGATGTTTGAGGTCTGTGTCTTTTATAGGGTGCTTTTGCATGTGAGCTCATTCAGTACAACAGAAAGGTTCCACTTTGGAAGATTCCTGGAACTTTTGGGTCTATCCCTGTGAAAGCTAGAATGGAACCTGTTATGGTCAGAGCTTTGAGAAATATGGAGCCCCTCGGGGCCCAAGGTGACAACAATGGCTGCCCTGTAACAATCAATGGTCACGGACACCTGTTTAGGTCTTGGTACAGGTACATGAAAAAGTCCTAGACTTGTTTCACAGAATGAGTGGAGAAATCCACCGAATTTTCTTTTCACTATTTTTCAAATAGGGCCCACTTTGACTTGTTTATGACTTTTGAGAGGCAGCAATTCTCTTGGCCACTTCCACAGAGAAGTCTTATTCTTGCGGATGTCCAGTCCGAGATACCAGGCATGGAGGTTGAGATGTTGTTATGAAACACATGGATGTGGAACTGTTTTAGAATTGTTTTTTACACGGGTAACGGGAGTTGGATCTCTGTTGTGAACTGCACTAGCTCCCCAAACCAGGTCATCCCCGGCCAGCCTGGGGCTATTAGAATGATGAGGCAATTGCTTTGCCAGATTTTTTCGATCACCCTGTGAGGGAGAGCCATGTAAGGGTAAGCATAAGCAGTGAGACACAAACAGTTTACATTCAGGGCATCTATGTCCCAAGCATGTTGGTCTGGGACTGGAGATACGTACAATGGAACTTTGTGGTTCAGATGAGTGGCAAATAGGTCTACATGAGGAGTGAACCACTTTTGACAGATCTGTTTGAACACCTGCAGATGCAGTGAATATTCTGTTGATTGGACTTGGTTCGACCTGGCACCAGGTCATGATTTTCCACAGAAAACCACACATCTCTGCTGAGTGGGTTCCTCCCTGTTTGTTTATGTAGGCTACTACTGTTGAATTGTCCATAGCAACCAACCCTGTTTAATTTTGACACTGGTTATTGAATTTTTTCAGGGCCAGAAATACCACCTTCAACTCTAGAACATTTATATGTAGCCTTTTCTCCAACAACAGACCGTTTGTAGAGACTTGCTCTAAGTGAGCGTCCCAACCTTTGTTTGAGGCTTCTGTAAAGATTTGGACACTGTGGTCTTTGGAGTAAAGGTCCCCACCCTTCATCAGGTTTCCACGGTTTTGCCATCACTCTTGGTGAGCTGTAATCGTGTCTGACCAAGGAAGGAGGCTGTCCAACAACTGAGGATATCTCCAGTGCGACATGAGATGAAACTGACGGATCATCTTCTCTGTTGAGGAGAGCAACCCAATTAGCGACATCCAACATCTTGCAGTCAAAACATGTTTTGACTTTAAGCATAGGATCAAATCCTGAAGTTTGAGCCATCTCTCTTGAGTTGGTTTTTTACAAGCGCCGAATTTGGTGGTATTCGTTGCTCATGAACGAAAAAACCTGCTTGGGTTTGAGTTTGGACATCTTTTGATTGATTATCCACTCAGAGGAATGAGTCAGGTCTACAACAGTCTGAATGTTCATTTTTGCCTCCTCCTGAGACGGGGCCCAGATCAGCCAGTCGTCCAGGTACTGGTGAAGTCTAACTCCCCTTATGAGGGCCATCAGCTTAACTTTCTTTACTGTAAAGACTTGTGGGGCCATGGCTAGGCTGAAAGGGAGGGAGGTGAATTGAACACCTGGTAATCATGGCAAAACCTTAGGTACTTCCTTGAATTAGGGTGGATGGGGATATGAAGGTAGGTGTCTGATAGGTCTATGGACGGCCCCCATTCCCCTGGAATCAGAGAGGCCCTGATTGACTCTGGTGTTTCCATTTTGAACCTTTCTACTAGTAGGAAGGTGTTGAGCCTGCTTAGATCTATTACTGGCCTCCACCTTTGGTGAGGCTTGGGGACTAGAAACAGGCGACTGTAAAACCAGAGGGATTTTACATTTTCCACTCTTTCTATTGCATTCTTTGACAGAAGAGACTGGATATAAGTGGCCAGAGCTAGATATTTTTGAAGAGCCTTGTATCCTGAGTGAATCAGGGGAACTCTGGCTAATTTTGGCTTTGTGATGATTGGTAGAACATAACCCTTAGAAATAATATTTAACATGTTGTTTCAATATTTTTCTGTTTGCCAGTCTCTTCCGAAAGAACGGAGACGACCTCCTACTGGTGGACTGGGGACGGCTTTTACGGAGTCATGAGAAGAGGGGTTTGCATGCCCTCATCCCCTTGGGTGAGGTTGAAAATGACCTCTAGAGCCTCTGTTACTCAATTTACCCCTGCCTGAAGAAAACAAATGGTTACTGCTTGGAGTTGATTGCCCCCCATAAGGACGTTTATTGTAGGAGATTCTTTTCTTATTGTGGTGGGGACCACGGAAGGGCTGATTTTGATAGGGCCCAAAACCCTAATTGTTTTTATGGTTTTTTAAGGAGGCACTCTTCTCTGTCCTTAAGCAATTGAGACCGGAATAAAGAAGTGGGCCAAAAAGGGAAGTTCCTTACATTTAGAATCCCTAAATGAGGTTGAATAGGTCATTTCAGCCTCAAGTCTGAAAAGGATTGAATGACCCATGGTGTACAACTCCCTCTGCAGAATGTGGGCTAAGGCCCTACTTTAACCGACTAAGGCTCTCTGCTGAATGATAATCCTCTTATTAAGAATATCTAGATAGTCACAGGTCTTTTCATAACCATGTCTTGCTGCTTTTAAAGATTGACACCCTTTTGAATTTGGCTTTTAATTCTTTTAACAGTAAACTTGATGTGCTGGCATTTTTCCATGGTCGTATTCCACTCAGAGACAGTCTTAGTGAAGGCAGCCAAATAATTAAGGGTACAGAGATTTAGCCTTGCCTGATACTCAAACTCTTCGACTACCAGGAAGGGGACCTTGCCCATAGGTGCCCCAGAGGGTTTAGGGGAGATACAGATTTTGGCCAAATCTGTGTTCAATTCTTGTAATTTGTCCTCAAAACAAGGTTGTCTCAATTTGTACCACTTAAAAGTGGAAGCAGGGGTTTTTACATATTTACCCTCAGGTAAACAAGTGGCTTGAAAATCCTGCTCAAATTTTTCCAAAGCATCTTTCAGATGAGGACTGAGTGGGAGCATAGCTAAAAGGGCCCTTTGGCCTCAGCTCCTGTTGGCCTTTTGCATCATACAGAGCCCAGATCTGCCTAAAAGTCTCTATGTCCTCTGTGTATTGTGAGGGCAAGTCAGACATATCTACCCCCCTATAAAATACAGGATCTGGCTCTGATTTTTGACTGTCTTTCAGAAGAAGCCCCTTTAAGCTTGGAAGACTTTTTGACTTACACAGAGGGCTCAGATTCCTCTAAGGAAGAAGATGAAATCACATATTTAGCCCGAACCTTATGTTTCCTTTTATCCAAGTGCTTCTTCAGTTTTGTCACAGTAAAACATTCTGATTGTTTGGAGTCCAGATCTGATCCGACATCGGACTCAAAATTCTGGACAAACTGAGGTGGTAAGGGAGGGCCAGCAAACTCTGTTATGTCCATGGATTCGTCCAAAGCTTTGGATGTTTATTTGATTTGGGAATTATGCAAATCAGGTTGTTTGCTCAGATCAGGCTTCGGATCCAAAGCAGAGATCTGATCCAGCCCTGCTTCGGAATTTGGTATTTTGACATATTTTAACTGTCTCTCAGAGAGTCTAAAGATTCCATTATTGAAGCCTCGAACACCCCCATTTGTTGCTGAAGTTGGATGTTCATCTGTGAACCCAGACTTTTTTCAATTTTGTCAATTCTATGTTGGAGGGCTGTGCCTGGAGTGGGAGGGACATTTTGAGGCATTTTAATTAATAATTCTTCTGGGGTAGGGAGGTGGGGAGGAGATGAGTATAACTGCTGAGCAGTGTTTTCTAAGCCCTCATGAGACCTTCTCCACATCTGGGTCCCCCAGCAAATCCAGGTCATCTTTGGACGAATCTGGTTTTTGTTTCAGAGCATATCGTCTTCGGTTTCTTATTTTCAACTTCTGTTCCTCAGTAAAAGAACTGCATAACTGACATTGATTTTGATAATGACACCACAATTGTCTCCCTTCCCTGTCTCTCTGCAGGTGGGGCAATAACTATGCAGATCAAAAGAAAAACAGAAATGACAGCATTTCAATGCTCTAGGTTTGTTAATGTTAAGTTGGTAGGATGGCATGTTTGATGTCCGAAGAAAGCCAAACCAAAACTTTGATCAGTAAAACATAAGAAAAATATTTATCCTGTCACAATATTAAAAGTACAGAATAATCTAGCTGGCTAATAATAAACATACAACAATACATATATCCAGAGAAATTCAACAAAATATCAGTTAGCAAAAGTAGATGCCTCCTAGTCACGCAGCTAATGAGAAGAAGGGGGATTAAGCGGTATTTCACATTCAGTTCCACATAGTAAGCTAAATTGTAGCCCAATAAAATCTGATATTTTATTACGCTACAATAGTCCTACCTATTGTAACCATATGCTTTACTGGTGGTTGACCACAGGAAGCTTCCAACCGGAGTAAAGTTGAAAACAATTATCCGTGAAATTCAGATAGACGGGTAAACACGCACCTGCTGGCTTGGCCACGTGACCTAGGGAACCTATCAGATTGCTCCCACGAGCACTTCCTTCTTTTTGTTGGAAGCCATCTTGTCAAGTTGGCTTGCTAGTGACTCTCACTTTTAGTGAATTGTTACAGCTATATAACTGTGGGTAGACAGTTAAACTGTGATTAAATTGTTTCATAACAGTTTATAGATCATTTTGGTAACGTGGTTAGGACACCTCTTTACCAGAAAAGGGGCAAGTGTGGACATTTTATGCCCCAGTTTGATACTCATGGCTCCTGCTTTGGCTGTAGAGCCAAGTGCAAGGGACTGGACCCCTGTGCACAAGTAGCTGACACCATGCAGTGATCAGCATGTGCTTCACTGACAGAAGAGCAGTGGTCCCATTTTGCCAAGAGGTCTGCTTACAGGCATAAAACTGGCTCACAGGGTGACTCATTTGAGGAGCCGGAGAGAGAAGAACCGGCGCTGACCGGTGAAGATTTCTCACGGGTGGATGACACTCTCTTGGATCTTGAACCGGAAGACTCCAGTACCAGTGCATCTCTCACCGGCATCAGCCCTCTTACTAGCCTACCGGCTGCACAGAATGTCGCGACGACTTCTTTTACTATGGGTCCGGTACAACAGTCTACGACTGATTCTTCAGCCCTTTTCAGGGCGCCGCACCCTCTGTCTCAGACAGTCACACAGGACATTCAGCCTTCAGGATACTTACCACACACAACTCCTGGCAGGCAATCAGTTGTGGAAAGAATGGCTGCTTTGTCATTCCCACAACCACAGAGGGCTGTCTCAACAGATTCCTAGGACTCAACTCATTAGGAGCCAGCTGGAACAGCAGAATTTTGAGATGATGAACTCTCTGCAACAGAAAAACCAGCAACAAATCAAGGATCTCTCTTCTCAGTTGCGAACAGGACTACAGGCATTCCTTCAACAGTCCATAGAGCAGATGTTTAACTGTTTGGCCCCGGCGCAAACTCAACCTTCAGCAGCTACATCTACAACACCGCCACCTCATATTGTGTCAATCACACCGGTGTCTGCTATACCGCCTGCCAAAGCAGAGGAACCAATGGACTCGGCTCCATCTCAACCTGCCCCTCCTGAAGTAAAAAAGGGTCTCTCAAAGGTTAAGGGCTCCTCCGCTATTGCTCAACAGTCCATTCAAGCAGTGGTCTCTCAAGTGAAAGTACCCACTACCACCCCCTCTACACAGCCATCCTCTTTGCAGACGACTGCTTCCGGTCCAAGGCTCGCATCTCCTCTTCAAGCCTTGGAACAAGAGGAATACGGGACTGATGCTTCAGCTTCCTCCTTCTCTTCCTCTTCAAACCCAGAAGACCCTACGGAAGTTGGAGAACAGGTGGCACCCCCTTACCTCCCTTTCAGGGAACTGGTCCAAAAGGTTAGAGAGTTCTTGTCCATTCCTGACCCAGCAGCAGAAGAGGACTACAAGCTGGGCTCAGCACAGGGACGTGATCCCCTTCTCCTGCAACAAGAAAAGTTGGATAGACCCCATCTATCATGCTCCCAATGGTTGCCGACCTATCTCACCTTCAGGCTGCCCAGGATGACTCAGTCAAACTGAGCATGTCAAATACTCTGGAGATAGGGAAATTTCCAGGCATTCCACCACACAAGGTAAGCTGGTATAGTGTAGTGGACAATAAATTTGCACAGACACCACAGGTGGTTCCCCAGGCCCTTTCGAACATTGCAAAGCCTGGCTACAGGAGTGGACCCCCAGCTTCAGTCCAACAGAAGGATCTAGTCAAGCTGGAATACATGACTCGAGAGAACATCAGCATTGCTAATTTCCTCTCCACCTTCTGGATGGCCAGCGAGTCGTGTCTCAACAATCTTCCAAAGAGAGAGATTGTTTGACCAGTTCCATGCAACCACGGACGGGGCCCACCAGAGAGCAGATCATGTTGCAGTTGTTCACCATGACCCAACAGGAATCTGCCCAGATGCAGTTTATGCTGGATATAAGTAGGAGTATGTCCAAGGCCTACGCAGACTTGGTATCCAACTTCTTATCCACTCTCACGAACCTGGTGCTTCTCAGGCGTGATGCCTATCTACGCCATGCTCACCCCAGCCTGGATGCTTTAGGGTACGCAATCTTCACGCCGCCCCAGTCTCAGGTGGAGACCTGTTTGAGAGGAGTCTCATGCAGGAGTATGAGCAACACTTGATAGGACTAGGAGTGAAGCCTGGATCCAAGAAGGACCAGCGTTTCCGCCCATATAAGAATAGGTAGAGGTGGACGTCAACAAGCTCCACAAGGGGTTTACTACCAACCCATGCCGGCTCCACAATATATGGTGCAGCAACCCTTCTTTCAGTCTCCACCCCAAGGTGGTCGCAGAAGAGGATGTGGTGGTCGCAGAGGTCGCGGCCGCGGAGGCAGCACAGTTGGTAACAAGCAGCAGCAACCTCCTCAATACCAAGTGCTACCTTTACAAAACCCTGGATTAGAACTGACAATGCTTTCAGGAGATCCCTGTTTTCCCTGTAACCCCTCCAGAGGGGGAGAAGACTCTGAGTGTGTTATGCCTACTGGAGAGGGAAAAGACTCCGTGTGTACAGTCCCCGAGGGGGGAGGGAAAGACTCTGTGTGTACAGCCCCCACCAGAGGGGGGAAAGACTCCATGTGTACAGTCCCCACCAGAGGGGGAGAAAACTCTGCTTGTACAGTCTCAGGATACATCCAATCTAGTTCAGTTCAAAAGTGTATTTATTCAAGAAAAAGATCTGCCAGTGGGGGGCAGACTAAGGCAGTTCCTTCCAGAGTGGGAAAAACATGGGTCCCACCGGTTGATCACAGGGCTCATAAGAGACGGATACAAGTTGCCCTTCAGGGAACACCCAAAGCTATCCAGGGTACCCTGCATAATCAGCAGTTATGCAGGCTTCGACAAAGAAAATGGCTTATGGACCTCTATTCAAGACCTGCTGCAGAAAGGCGCAGTCGAAGTCGTTCATACCCCAGAAAGTTTGGGATTTTACAGCCGTCTCTTCCTGGTTCCAAAACCAGGCAACCGCTGGAGGCCAGTCAGACTTGAGTTCACTAAACAAATTCCTGGCCATCCCAAAGTTCAAGATGGAGACCCCAGAGTCCATGCGTGCCTCCCTCAGGAAAGGGGAATGGGTCACATCTATAGATCTCACAGACGCTTACTTACATGTGCCAATTCACACCCAGTCTCAAAAATACCTCAGGTTTCATTTCAAAGGCATCACTTACCAGTTCACCAGGCTCCCCTTCGGGCTATCAACAGCCCCCCTCATTTTCACCAGTATAGTCAAAGAGGTAAAACTGATAGCTTTGCAATCAGGAATCAGACTCCACCAATACCTGGACGACTGGTTGATCCATGCCCCCTCAGAACAACAATGCACAGTTCAAACACAAAAACTACTAAAGCTGGTGAAGGATTTGGGCTTTATAGTAAACCTCAAGAAGTCAGAACTCAAACCATCTCAGAGGTTCGACTTCCTGGGTTACCACTTTTTACTAGATTTGGCTCTTGTGAAGCCCACGCAAGACAGGTGGACCAAACTTCAGATGTTCCATCGCCTCTCCTTGAAGTCTGTTATCAGTGCAAGGACTCTTATGTCCACCGCCATGCTGACCAAAGTTGTACAAAAATTTCAATCACAAACATGCAGGATAATTCTGATAGCCCCAGGCTGGCCAACAAAACCGTGGTTTTGGGACCTGGTGGAAATGTCTCTGGACATTCCAAGACAACTACCACCTACACGCACTCTGTTAAAACAACCACTGAACAACCAATACCATGCCAACCCAACATCCATGAACCTCCACACCTGGTATCTAGGAGTTCAGCACTCCAAGAACATGGTTTCACTGCAGAAGTGGCAGAAAAAAATTGCTGCTCCTCAGAAACTCTCTCAACAAGATCCATCTACACATCCAAGTGGACCATTTTCCAACGTTGGTGCACAGAAAAACAGGTGGACTTCAGGAGTCCCTCTATAGGAGACATCTGCAACTTCTTCTGGTATCTGTTCAATAACTTAAATAGATGCCCTTCCGCCATTGAAGGCTACAGAACAGCCATAGCAGATACCCTTGGGAATACTAAACAAAACATTAGTACTAACCCCGAGATTGCCAGACTGATAGCCAGTTTTCACAGGGATAAACCCATGAGTTCCAGGTCCATTCATAAGTGGAATCTAGCCCTTGTTTTACAGAGACTCACCCAGCCTCCTTTTGAACCGCAAGAGGAAGCAGCTCTAAAATTCCTAACATGGAAGACAGTTTTCTTACTAGCCTTAGCCTCCGGGAAAAGGCGGAGTGAGATTCATGCCTGGACACTAGATGGACTTTTATGCCTGGACGACTGGGATCAGATCCAGCTGTCCCCCTCTCCCTCCTTCATTGCCAAGAATCAATTAGCAAAGGAAGGACCGCAATCTATCTCACCAGTGGTCATTCCAGCCTTGAAGTGTAGTCAAGACTCTCCCGACACAGATGTCATACTCTGCCTTCTCAGGGGCCTTCAGTGTTATCTGGACCGAACTAAGGATTCCATAGGGGGTAGACAGTTATTGTTTATCTCCTATAAATTGGGCCATTCTAAGGATATTCAGTGTTCCACTATATCGTCTTTGATTAAAAACACTATAAAATTTTGCTACACCAAGGTAGCTTTTGCGGCTTCCAAGGCCTTTTATGGGGGAATTTCCATGGATCAAATTATGCAAGCCTGACACTGGAAATCACACAACACATTCACCAGATTCTACCTCAGAGATCTTGCCGGACAAGACCAATCAGAGGGCTCCTTCCACTTAGGCGCCTTCATTGCAGCACAGCAGGAGATGCCTCCTTCCGACCAAGTTCCAGGAAAGAAAAAAGAGGGGGGCACGATGCCGGGAACCACCTAGACGGGGAGTGTCAGAACCCTCTGACGCCATAGAGCGGGGTCTTCACCCCTTTTAAGGTAACTTGAATTTTGATTTTTACTCTTATTCACTGATTTACCTGCTGTTTTCACAGAAATACCTGCGTCTCATGTAGTTACCAGGAGTTTTTTCTTTCCAATTTTCTTGAGAATGTAATTTAAGTTTAACTTTTTCTGTTTACTTAACCTTGCTTTCTTAAGAATTTTCTTATGTCGTATCAAATGTTCCTTGACATCACATTTCATCGTACTTTGTGTACTTTGTTTTTTAGATATTTTTTCTGCTTGGAGTGCCTGCGCTGGCGGTGAGAACCAAGACGGTGCCTCTCTTCCCCTTGGTGACACACCTCAACCTCAGAAGAGCTGGAGAATTCCCCTCAGTTCCTGATGTGTACTTCCTGATGACCACATTGGGGGCTTCCTCCTTCACCCTGGTCTCCGGATGCTCTCCTGTGATGGTTGCTGCCTTTGCCAGATATAATTGTTTAGCCAGTGTATAGTCTTCCAAGCCATCCAAAATGCTGGGATTCAGCATATGGTTACAATAGGTAGGACTATTGTAGCGTAATAAAATTGGAAATTTTATTTTAAATGTAGCTTTTATAAGCTACAATACCTACCTATTGTAACCATAGTACAGGCCCTCCCTGGTCCTCCCAGCTTGTTCCAGACTACACTGGGCAAGGGATTTGGTTCCAACAAAAAGGAGGAAGTGCTCATGGGAGCAATCTGATAGGTTCCCCAGGTCACGTGGCGAAGCCAGCAGGTGCCTGTTTACCCGCACCGGTACTATATCACCGGCATTCCCCGTGACCAGTACTCCGGATAGCCCCGTCTATCTGAATTTCACGGGTAATAGTTTTCAACTTTACTCCGGTTGGAAGCTTTCCGTGGTCAACCACCGGTAAAGCATATGGTTACAATAGGTAGGTATTGTAGCTTATAAAAGCTACATTTAAAATAAAATTTCCAATTTTATGATCCTACATTGGCCCATAAGGGGGGGACCAGGGGATAAAGCTGTCCAGCTCTCTAGACTCCCTGTATATGGTTTCATATGACCTCCTAATATATTCAAAAGCTCTAAAAGCAATAATATGAGACAATAGCCAAAACCCCAAATCTGTGATTTTATGTCCCCAGTTTGACCCATAGGGTGCGGGCCAGGGGATCAATCTGAGTGTTTTTGGACTCTCTGCATATGGTTTGCTATCACCTCCCAATACATTTTATTGTTTTAAATGCAACAGATAAGGAGATAATAGGGGGTTGTGATGAATTTAAGCCTTCTGATTACTATTTGGTATAAAAACGCTCATAAATCACTCAGTTGAGGTCCAATCGCTCCCAAACTATAAATAGCTCGAGAGTTTGATAGTATTGACATTTATTCAAAATAACATCCTCCTAGGGTAAGTAGTTTTGGCTGAACGGTGTTGACAGGCGGTGTACCCGAAGAAAATTTATGTTTGATCATGTGACCTTGATAAAAGTCAAAGGTCAAAATAAGCATGTGTAAATATTTTCCCACGCCTAAGGTATAACTGCAAAAAAGGGTTAGAATCCCCCCACCAATTAAGAGAGATGTTCAAGGGAGACAATAATGCGGCGGCAGTGGGGAAACTCAACATAAAAACAAATAAGTCCCCTTTCAATTCTAAATCTATTTGGATTTTTATAGTACTTAATCTCCCCTTTACAAAGAAGACTCTAAGGTGCAACAGAACCAAAAACAGTAACCAATTTCAGTGTCCAGGGACAGAAAAGAGGTCAAGCACCACAGAGCGCCAGGGGATGAATACCATAGCTTAACAGATGACAATAAAACAAAATCATTGATAAAGGTAATAGTTTATTGATACTTTGTGCAGTTTACTCTTTAAAAGAGTACTGATAAAATTATTACCCATAATCTTATTATTTATTTCATTTCTAGGTACCTAGGGTACAGATAATAAGGTAAATCTGGAAACATGACAAATAGTAAATGAAACATTTTAAAGCTCTTCAGTTATACTGCTTGACTTTTTTGCATGTGTGGAATGAGCATGGATAACTAAAACTATGAATCAATTATGGAAAGATATTCAATAAAAAGAGATTTCTATGTTGTGCACCCAACTCATTTAACAGTGTCCACTGTAAAGTGTTTTATATGATATTTTAGACATGTCATATGTATTCTCTATATTTTTATTTTTTTTATGTTTCAAATAAACAGGCCATATTTAACTGTTGTCAATGCTTGAATATATTTTGCCATTTTTCTTTTGGGCAGCCATGGTGCATCATCTCTAGTTTCTGTGGTGAAATGAAAATATTACAAAAAGTATTATTATAGACATTTGAATCCAATTAGCAGGCTAGAAATGTCACAAAGGAAACAGTGTCAGACTTATACGGTCATAAAATTTAGTTTAAAATTTTGATACTGACATAAAACTTTTTACAGTTCAAACAGAGTCTATTTGCTAATATGTTACATTATCCAATGTCTGGGCCTATGTTCAACAACATTCTTTTCATTACCTTTTCACATATAGTTAGAATTTTAGAAAAATTAAAAAATAAACAATTCTAATGATAATTCCTCAATTCCTTGGAGCTTTCAAAAGTCTGTAAGAACAATTTGTAGAGAAAATACAACTCCAGGGAACTTTGGACAATCCTAATTCTTTGGATTATTATTTCTTAAACTATTTCTTAGAATATGCCTATTTTCTAGCAAAAGAAAATTTTTGGTTTAATATGGATCTAGAAATAATTGTTAAAACATTTAAAACAGATCTTTTGTACCATGTTAAAATGTATGCAGTCTTATCATCACACATGAAAATATCATTCGTTCTTTAGTTACATGCACTGAACATGCACAATTGTCAATTATATAATGAAAATTAAACAAACCTTCACTATGTCTTGAAGAAAGCATCAATGGCTTTACCAAGGAAACCACCAACAAACTTGAAAAGTCCACCTAAAAGGCAAAAAACCACTTCACTCAATATTAAATAGAACAAGATTTATGAATACTTGATTCACTCACGTTGATGATTCACCAGTCATGTGATAAGCTGTTCTTCAGACTCAAAATAGTGGATTTTTAAGACCCTTCCACAGCTAGAGTCATATCAGGATAGAACTTACCTCTGTGACTCTCAGAGTTTTACTTGAAGCCATGAAAATAGTGGTAAGAGTAAATTAATTAAATTTAAAACTTGTTGATCACTTGGGCACTGAGGCTTCTGTGACAGGCTGTAATTATATCCAGATTCAGAAACATGTCTCATGCAGAACATCTGTTTGTAAGTTTTGGGTTCAAACACCTGCTTTAAAGGATGACTTCAGTGTTTTTTTTCACTTCTGAGTTAAATGCAGGATATGATACTCTTGCCTATTTGAAACATATATCTGGTACTTTTAGTACCCAAAGTAGTCTGTTTACTTCATAAAACAAGCTTTTATAACAGGCGATAAATTTCAAATTTACAACTGCCTGCTTCGGCTCTTAATTTTCACCAGTCACCTGGTGTGTTTGCATCATATGTGTTGATGGGCTGTGTAAGCAGGGATAAAAACAGTGCTATGTGTACAGTATATCTGTACTCACTTTTTTGTCTCCTCAATTTATTTTTGCATTTGTCAGTTTAAAATGGTAAAGTGTACATGATTATTGGTGGGTAAAATTAAGAATTATATTAGTAGCAAAAGGAAACTAGAAAAGAATTTTTTCTGAATTTTCAAAATGATCAAAACATAACCTATATACTATTCTCTTCTTTTCGATTTATCCACAATTATCTCAGACACAAAGGTCATCTGTACATAATTTGAGCCAAATTTGAATATCTAGACATTGAAGCTAGTACATTTAGATAACGATGCTGTTCAAAAATAGTAAACCAAGTTTACAACCTTGGTCAAGGCAAATCAATAGCTCAAGTTAATATTTTCATGAGATTTTGAATACTCAAATTAAAACTTCTGCACTTTAAGTAACAACTAAATTGTAACCAACTATATACATACTATTGTGACAGATCATTGTCTTTGTTCTGGTCACACAGTTTCACAGAAGCTATATGTTGGATCATTTATTGAATCCTCTAGACACACTTGTTTTGGATTGAACTGGTGGACAGTACTTGTGTTGCAAAAAACTTTATTTAAGTGCACATAATTAATATATTACTGTGAATTAGTATTTCTCAGATATAGATAGAAAATTGCAAGGGTGGAGGGGAATAGAACATATTAATAGTCAGTCAATAGTCTGTAGTTGAATTACTTAATTATTATAGGTATACCTCTGATGTCAGCTGTTCAAACCCAGTACCCTATGTGGGAAAGTTGGCAGTTTCTTACTAATGGTCGGCAGTTTACAGGACAGAACCGTGACCAACTGGATGTACTGGTTTCCTCCTCCCATAAACTACCTGTCATGATATGACGTATACAGTGTTGAAAGCAACATTAACCCCCCCCCCCCCCCAAAAAAAAAAAAAAAAAAATCCTTAAACCTGTAGTGTATCATTCAGCAATTAAAAAATACACTCCTGTTCAAGGTCTGAGATTATATCTGTAAATACTAGCAAATAATATAATAGTTATTTGCCTTTTCAACTATTTCTTTATATGTTATTTGAATAGTTAAATAATGTGCTAAAATTAAATAGTCACATAAAGGTAATAAATTCTAGATTTCCAAGGTTAGTCATTGTACACTTCATACAGCAAAACAAGCTTTCCTGAACTGATACCTTACTACACACAAAAAGGCTAGCTGGCCCAGATAATTACTTTCACAGTGAAACATTTACCAGAAACTCATCTCATTTCACATGGAATAGTTGATAAAAGAAGGAAGTGTTATAAACATACACAGTTCAGAGAAAAGAATGTAAACGTCCTTGTTCTCAGTATTAGTTTAGGCAATGCACCACCATAATGGATTGTGTTATGCCCTTGTTCCACCAAAGAACTAAGCCCCGACCCTGTCCCCGACCCTTAATCGTGGACAGTCTGTGACAAAAAAGGTAAAATGGGCGGGACTACTGAAAGTCTGGGATTAAGTTCAGATCAGCCTGACGAGGCCCCAGGCAGCCCCAGACAGTAACAGACTGGTCTGGGACTAAAAACCGATTAAACCATTTTTCTAGTCGTAGACAAACCGACTGGGTCCCAGGACGCCTCAGGCCTCCTGGGACTAAGCCTCGACTAACCCACGATTAAGTCCCGACCCTCCAAGGTGTCCTGAGGCCTCCTCAGTCTTCCCCGGACCAATGTGGCCGATTCTTGTTTTGCAATGGGACTAAGGGTCGCAGGAGGCCTGGGACTAAGGCACTAAGGGTCTGGGACTAAGGGTCGGGGACTAAGGGTCGCAGGCGGCCTGGGACAACATAGGACTGTGTAAATTTGGTTTGAGGAGGCCTGAGGAAGCCTGCGACTTGACATTTTGTTTATGGCGGGAAAAAATAATCGGTTGGGGTCGGGAGAAATATCAAACATGTTTGATTTTTCACACGGCCTCAACCGACCACAACCGACCCTTACAGGACGCCTGGGACTAAGCAAATTTTTGCAACCAACCCCCCAAAACCCTTAATCGGGAGCCTTAGTCCTGTGGTGGAACACCCACATAACATTTATCTTTTGTGCTAAACTCACACATTTTGTAAGTTTTATTGGCTCAAACTAATAGGTTTATACAGTTAGAACATTGTTACTTTTACTATGTCCTTCAAATGCTCCATCTAACAACAGATAATGTAATGTAAACAGCAGTGTATATCAGAACAGTTGTAAGCTAAAACCAAGGCAAGTCAACACATATGACGTCACCCACACATGTTTATTTACTTCATGTGCACTCGGCAATTTTCGGGAGGGAACATGTGACTAACCAAATAAGGCAGTGCTTCTGTACTTTTAAATGCAAATTACAGCAGATATAGGCAACTTTGACACATAAAAGTTTGTCAGTACATTTATAATATATAAAGCTTGAATTTACACTAAAATAATGGGTATGTAAAAAACACTGATCCTTTAAATTAACATCTTGCTTACAATTATTTCAAAATAATTAATGTCTGAGATATATTTTAAAAGAATATAATCATGAGTAATTTGTTAATAGCAAACTTGTGATGCATTATCCATGTTAGCAATTTTGAAGGATGATATACTGAAGACTATCGCTTTGAAATACATATAACTATATGATAACACATATTGAAATTATAATTTGACAAGGAATAACTCATTTGTCATTGTTTTGTTAATCAGATGACATATATCTTGAAACACAATATTAACAAACCTTTTTCCCATGGAAAGTTCCCATGACAACATAATAATTTTCATAAAATCATGAAAAATGATATATCACCTTGATTGTCTTCCTTTTGTTGGCCAATAGTGTCAAGCTGCATCCTGAGTGCTCTCATTTGGTCTTCATTCATTTTACTCTGATCCTTCATAGCTGACATTATCTCCTGGACAGTGATAACAATTGGCAATAAAACATGGTAAATTTAACTATTTTAAATAAGCAAGAATTGTGCACACATGGTGTGACAATATTTTTTCTGTAAAATGAATATCTGTAAGCAAATAAATAAATAAATAAATGTTTGCTCTTTTGAAATTCAGATTCTTTCAAACCTATAACATTGATATGTTTACATTTGACCCTGTTACTGGCACTGAGGTGTCTCTATTTTTCAGTCTTACCCTGTTACTGTCACTGATTACCTTGGTCTGTTACCATTCTTGCCCTGTAATTGGCACTGGGTGCCCCTCTTGTTCACAATCTTATCTGGTTACTGACACTGATTGCGTCAATTCAGTCTTACTCTTTTTCCACATTCTTACACTGTAACTGTCACTGACTCCCCCTATCTTTTTGCAATCTTACCCAGTTACTGACACTAATTGTCTGACTGTTCATTCTTGCCCTCTAATTGGCACTGAGTGCATCTGATGGTCACATTCTTACCCTGTTACTGGCACTAAGTGACCCCATCTGTTCACAATCGTACATATTCAAATTCTTACCCTGTAACTGGCACTGAGTGCGTCTGTTATTCATATTTTTGCCCTGTAACTGACACAGATTCCCTCCCTTTCTTCATATTCTTAAGCTGTAACTGGCACTGAGTGCTTCTATTATTCACATTCTTACTCTGTTACAGACACTGACTGCCTCCCTTTCTTCACATTCTTACCCTGTAACTGGCACTTAGTGCTTCTATTATTCACATTCTTACCTTGTTACTGGCACTTAGTGCTTCTATTATTCACATCCTTACCTTGTTACTGGCACTGAGTGCCTCCATCTGTTCACTCTGCAGCTGGTAGTCTTTCTCCATTCTCTTACGATCCTCCTTCAGTTCCCCTATGATGTCTTTGTACTGCTCAGCCTGTTTGGTTAGACCTTCACTCATCATCCTCTGGTACTCCTTTTCTTTCTCTGACAAGTCTTTTTTGTGATCCTAAAATGACCCAGATATGACATTATAATCAGTTTGGCACAATTAATCTGGGTTCATGATTAAATTACACAGTGTTAACTGCAACATATGTATGGTATAAATACATGCTGAAAATGTTTTTTTTTAAATACCTAACACAAATGTTATTTTGAATGTAGCAATAACATTAGTATGTTACAAAATGCCCCAAGATTATGTCTTTATTCACTCAAGTATAAAATGATTATGGTTGTGTTATATACGGTACTGTATTATGAATCTTTATGGTGAACAGTATTTCTGTGAATGTTCAAGTCTACCATATTTTCGGAATTGATATATTTTTAACACTGTTCTACTTTTCCTACTTATTGTAAACCCTTGCCAATTTTAAACTCAGAGGCTGCTTTGACTGATCCTTTTCAAAAGGGTGTAAAAAACTGGATCATATAATAAAACCATATGAATTGTACTTGGTGAAAAGATTGATGTGAGACTGAAATACGAGTCTCATGACTTGTCCAAACTGAAAAGAATGATTGGCGAGATGACTTGTATTGCCCCATGTCTTTGGAGCCCACTACAAGAATTCAAGGACAGTGATTATAACATCTTAATTTATTTATTTATTTATTTGGGGTTTTACGTTGCTTTCAACACTACATGTCATATCACGATGGGTAGTTGGGAGGGCAGAGGAAACCAGTACATACAGTTGGTCAAGGTTCTGTACTGTAAACTGCTGACCAATGGCAAGCAACTACCAGCTTTCCCACTTGAGGTCGGGCCCCACAACTAATAAGATCACAATATGACAACTCATATGACTCATATTCATTAAACTCTGAAGGAAGGAAGGAAATAAACAATCCCAGGTCTCACCTCCAATAGTTTCTGTTGCTGAGCTGTGAAGTCTGCCTGTACTTTGTGTAGCATCTCCTGATGAGCCTCCTGTTGTGCCAACATCTCTTGCATCACACGTTTCTGTTCTGCAGCTGCAGCTTTGGCTCGCTCCTCACCCATTTTACGCATCTCAGTTTCATATACTAGTTCTTTTTCTTTTTCTGATAGTGCCTGAACAAATGCATGAATAGATTAATATCAGGAAAAAGTAGCAATCAGGACTTTATTTGCATGGATTTCTTACACATGTCTGAAACAACTTCAAAACATAAAACTGGCAAAATTCAAAGAGCAATTCTGAAAGTGCAAAGAGCTATTGAAATACACTGTTGATACAATTTAACAAGACCATGACAACATGTCAGAAACAACACCAGCTGCCATAAAAATGTAATGAAAAATAGGAATTTAAGAATTAAGTTCATTCGGTGGAGATACTTCCTGTGTATTGATGCACAAATCAAGTTTCATAAATTACACCTTGGTCAATATATCTTAAACATCATATAACTAGATAACTAAAATAACTAAATTAATCTTTCTTCACCCAAGAGAATGACCTGTTACACATGTAAAGCGTTTGCTTATTTTTTCAAAGAACTCAGATGCAACTGTCAATAAATTGATACTGCGTGTTACTTGATCTTAGGACACAAACCTTATCAGCTGTGATGATAGCATGTTCCTGGGCTTGTCGTGCTTGCAGAAACTCATTTAACACATTTTCCTTCATTGGGCCTAGATCTTCAGCAGCTGAGTAAGCTGCCTCTGCAACATCCCTGTCACTCTTATACTTGGCATAACCTCCACTCCCCATGTAGTGCCCATGTTGGATGTTCAGTTCAATGTCCTTGAACAAGCTTGTCAGGAGTGCCTGGCTCTTGTCTACTGAGGCTGAGTTGTTTGCCTGAACATGGGACTGGAATATCATGTCCAGTGTCTCCTGTAAAGAGGTGCAAATAAGAGTTTATAACTAGAAAAATGTTTTTGCTAACAAAAACAAAGCATCCCAAAAAGTCAGATGCTTTATAGTATAAAATAGAAAAAGGTTTTTGAAAAGAAAAACATGCAGCACTGAGAGAAGAAGCTCAAGTTAAGCATGCAGTGTGGAAGTTTATGCATTAACATAAAAGAAAAATGTAAGCTTTATTTTGTTTTCTATGGTCATAAATTGTGTAAAGTTAATTTAATAAATGCTATAGTTTGTAAGAAGAGTAGTTTTAAAGTAGATATAAGGCAAAACAAGAAAATCTGCTATTTTATGACCCCAGTTTGACCCGTAAGAAGGGTTCAGTGGGTAAACCTGACTGGCTATATAGACTCTCCATATATGGGGTAACGTGACCACAAAACTGGGTTGAAAGCCCAAGAAGCAATAATGAGAGGGATAAAAGAACTTTTCCGCATGATAAACTCAACTTTGAAGCAAGTTTACTAAGCAGCAGATGTAAACTTTGCTAAAATCACTGTTTTACAGTTAAATAAATGACATTTTCCATTTCCACAAAAATTCAAGGCCCCTGTCAGAATATTGAAAACTCAAATTTATTTCCAGAAGAGTCCTTACTACTATGAGGCAAAACACAAAATTGGCTATTTTATGACCCCAGTTTGACCCATAAGAGGGGGGGGAGTCAGGGGGTAAATGTGGCTGGCTATCTAGACTCTTCACAAAAGGTTTCCCAATACCTCTTAATACATTGTAAAGCTCTAACAGCAAGAATAAACTAGATACAAGACAAAAACACAAAATCAGCTATTTTATAACCCCAGTTTGACCCATAAGGGAGGGTCAGGGGGTAAATCTTACTGGCTATCTCAACTCTTCACATACCTCTTAATACATTCTAAAGCTCTAAAAGCAAGAATAAAAGAGATATAAGGCAAAACACAAAATCGGCTATTTTATGACCCCAGTTTGGCCCCATGGGGGGAGGGGGGGTCAGGGGGTAAATCTGAGCGGCTATATAGACTCTTTACATATGGTTTCCCAATACCTCTTAATATATTCTAAAGTTCTAAAAGCAAGAATAAAGGAGATATAAGGCAAAAACACAAAATCGGCTATTGTATGACCCCAGTTTGACCCCTACAGGGGTAGTCGGGAGGGGGGGGGGGGGAATTTAACTTACTTTCTAGACTCTCCACATATGGTTTCCTGCTACCTCCCAATACATTTTATGGCTCTAAATGCAATACCTAGATAATAAATAGATAATAATAGGGGGGTTCACATGAATTTTAAGCTTTCTGGTTGGTAGATGTGTGAAAATCACTCATAAATCAGTCATTTTTCATCGGATCACTCCTAAAATCTAATCAGCTTGCGTTTTTGATAGTATGAACATATGTGTATAATTACAAGCCTCTGCGGGTAGTAGATTTTGCTGAGCGGTGATGACGGGCGGTTCTACACAAAAAAAACTATTTTTTGATCATGTGACCTTGATAAAGATGAAAGGTCAAATTTAAGCATGTGGAAAAATTTTCCCATGCCTAAGGTATATAACTGCCAAGTATGGTTAAAAAGCTTCCAACAATAAGGGAGATATTCAAGGGAGACCATAATGTGGCGGTGGCGGTGGCAGCGACAAGGAACCTGATGCGAAAACAAATAAGCGCCCTTTTCAGGGACGCTTAATTAGTGTTGCAGAACCATCAACTGCAAGGGAACAGAAAATAGATATTAACTCCTGGCATTCAAAATATAAAAGGAAGTGTTTGAATATGGGACTAGAATGACATGTTGAATGTCTTTCATAAAGCAATACACCCTGATTTAATGGATTAACTTTTGTTAAAACATATCCACTACATCTCAATGTCTCTTGAGATATTACTGCCTTGTGAATACAGGCATAGTGTCCCTTATATAAATTTTATTAAATCCACTTACACTGAGTTTGCTAACATATGTTTGTGCACTGTCAAACAATGCACCTTTGCGGTAAACCTCCAGTGCCCGAGCGTGTGCAACTTTCTGCACACGTGTTAACTCCTCCACTTGTACTGGCAGTCTGCCCTGCAGCTCCTCAGACATGGTGGCATCAAACATCGAAGCAGCCTCTTCCATGGCCCTCCTACACTCATTGTTCTTCAGCAGTTCAACTGCAGATGCAATGCATGGTATTGCTCCATTGTTGATTGCCTCAACATAGGTCATGGCTAGCTGGACATACCCTGAGTGAATAACACAATCATCAGTTTTCATATAATTTTCAGTGATTTCAGGGATCAAATTGAAACAGGGGAAGATGGAAAAATGTTGCAGTCGGCATAAGCAAGGGAAGAGTAGAGCACACATTTCAGGAAAGTATGCTTTAATTGATTTATTTATAACTGAAACAGGTTGTCATGAGATCATGTATATGTCATAGTATGAGCTGTCAGTGATTAAGCTTGGGGAATGATTACTTGGCTTTCACTTGTATGGTTATTGGTTTGATTTTAGCTCACAATAACAGGAACAGTATGATCATTGATGTTGTTGAGACATATAAACAACTACCAGAATGGAGATTGAAGCTAAGTATAATATGCATCTAGGACAGAATCTCTACACTGTTCTATATTTACAGATAAGACTTCCAAATTTTATTAATTTCATTGAATAAAAAATCATTTTTATATTTATCCAAAAAACAAATGGGGTCTTTGTTGATGAGAAAACAAATGAGGCAGAGTCATTTACTTGTTTTTTTTTCATTAGACACTTGGAATTTTTTTTATCTCAGGTAAACTTAAAATAAAAATCATACTTGTTAAGGGCAGACTCAATGAAAAACCACATTAACAGAGTGAAAAATAACTAGACTAAGGACGCATCTGTGGCCAGATGCTGGATGTATCCACCGACAAAGGCCAAGTAACATAGTTTAGAAGATAAAAAGCATTTTTCGTTAATAAGCAACCTGAAAGCACTTTTAAGTTTGGCTACCCTTATTTGACCCTGTAGCAGGGGCCCAAGGTGAAGTCTGACCACATCAAAAGATTCGCAGCCCATGATTTCCTAGAAGTCGTTTTCACATTGCAAACCTCTAGGACCAATAATAAGCAGGAGGGGCCCAAGGTCAAATCTGACCACATGAAAAGATTTGTAGGCCATGACTTCCTATAAGTTGTTTTCATATTAATGAGTTATTTGAGAAATACTGGCTATCTGCAATACTTCTAGAGATAATTCGCATTTACTCATTTTGAGTAGGTGAATAATTAGCTACGGGTCTGAAACTTCACCAAGTGAAAGCTCTCCCAAAAGTAGATGAATGAGTTATTTGATAAAAATTGGATATCTGCAATACTTTTAGAGATAATTTGCATTTACTCATTTTCAGTAGGTAAGTAATTAGCTACAGGTCTGAAACTTCACCAAGTGAAAGCTCTCCCAAAAGTAGGTGAAGGAGTTATTTGACAAAAATTGGCTATCTGGAATACTTTTAGAGATAATTTGCATTTACTCATTTTCAGTAGGTGAGTAATTACCTACGGGTCTGAAACTTCACCAAGTGAAAGCTCTCCCAAAAGTAGGTGAAGGAGTTATTTGATAAAAATTGGATATCTGCAATACTTTTAGAGATAATTCGCATTTACTCATTTTGAGTAGGTGAATAATTAGCTACGGGTCTGAAACTTCACCAAGTGAAAGCTCTCCCAAAAGTAGATGAATGATCGAGTTATTTGATAAAAATTGGATATCTGCAATACTTTTAGAGATAATTTGCATTTACTCATTTTCAGTAGGTGAGTAATTACCTACGGGTCTGAAACCTCACCAAGTGAAAGCTCTCCCAAAAGTAGGTGAATGAGTTATTTGACAAAAATTGGCTATGTGCAATACTTTTAGAGATAATTTGCATTTACTCATTTTGAGTAGGTGAGTAATTACCTACAGGTCTGGAACTTCAGCATGTGAAAGCTCTCCCAAAAGTAGGTAAATGAGTTATTTAAGAAAAATTTGCTATCTGCAATACTTTTAGAGAAAATGCAGAATTACTCATTTTTAGTAGGCAAGTAATTTAGCCACAGGCCTAATTTAGACATAAAGCCTACCAATAGAATATTGTGGTGCACCCTGTAATATACCTTGTAAACTTGAGAAGGCTAGCTATAATATTTTTTTCGTTAGAGCGGTAATGGTGAAATCTCTCTACACACTACGGCTATCCAGTGGATACAATGATTTACTCAACAGTGAGAACCTGAAAGTAGATATTGGTAAGCTATGCCATGACATAGAGGTCTGCAATTTCATTCTGTTATAGCTGACCAAAAATTATGTGAATAAGATATTTAAACAAAATACTGTAAATGTAAAAGTTTTCACGTTATAACTGATTTACTCAACAGTGATAACCTCAAAGTAGCTATTACTCAGCTATGCAATGAGCTACATGTCTGAATTTTTTCTATATTATAGCTGACCCAAAATTAGGTGAACAACATATTTAAGCAAAATACTTTAAATGCAATAGTTTTCAAGTTACAACTGATTTACTCAATAGTGAGAACCTGAAAATAGCTATTGCTCAGCTATGCCATGAGCTATAAGTCTGTAATTTCACGACGTTATAGCTGACCCAAAAGTAGGTGAACAACTTATTTTAACAAAATACTCCAAATGCACTATTTTTCAAGTTACAAGTCATTTACTCAACAGTCAGTACCTGAAAATAGCTATTACTCAGTTGTGCCATGAGCTACAGGTCTGTAATTTCACTATGTTATAGCTGACCCAAAAGTAGCTCAATAACATATTTACACAAATTTCTGTAAATGCTATAGTTTTCCAATTACAACTGATTTACTCAACAGTGTGAACTTTAAAGTAGCTATTACTCAGCTATGCAATGAGCCACAGGTCTGGAACTTCACTATGTTATAGCTGACTCTGAAATAGGTGAATAACATATTGAAACAAAATACTCTAAATGTAATACTTTTGAAGTTATAAGTAATTTACTCAACAGTGATAACCTAAAAGTAGCTATTACTCAGCTATGCCATGAGCTACAGGTCTGAAATTTTACTGTGTTATAGCTGACATAAAAGTAGCTGAATAACATATTTATACAAAATTGTGTAAATGCAATAGTTTTCAAGTTACAAGTGATTTTACTCATGATGGAAGTTACTGAAAAGCCCAAAAGTAGCTATTACTCACTTAGCTATTGAGACAGACACCCAAGTTACTCACCATGTTGTAGCTATGAAAAAAATATGTGAATAACATATTTTAACAAAATGCTCTAAATGCAACACTTTTCAAGTTATAAGTGATTTAGTGCATGATTTCATGAATTTTAATGCATTTTAGACATTTTTGTCTACCACAGGCCTAATTTAGACATAAAGCCTACCAAAAAGATAGGGTGGCGAGTCCTCTAGCATATCAAGCCACCTGCCAAATATGAAAGAAATCTGGAAAGAAATGTGGACTGTAGGTCGCTAACAAGCAATATTCCACATTTTAGACATTTTTGTCTAACACAGGCCTAATTTAGACATAAAGCCTACCAAAAAGATAGGGTGGCGAGTCCTCTACCATATCAAGCCACCTGCCAAATATGAAAGAAATCCAGAAAGAAATGTGGACTGTAGGTCGCTAACAAGAAATCTCTGCGGACGCGGACGACAATGATGATGAATCCATAGTATCCCCGCTTCGCGTCAGGGATACAATTAAAGACAAAGAACAATGGGAAAAATACAGTCTTTACAAAGTCAAATCTCAAAGAATGAGAAAAGTATTTCTATTTCACCAAAAATTATCATCAAAATTTCCAAAATGATTGCACAAGAAAAGTGGGGTCAGATCTAAGAATATGCTCCAAAATGTTCCCAGACGTCTTGATTGTGGAATCTAGGAATTATGAAAAAGGACACATTCTGGAAACCTGAATATACTTGGGTATTGCATTGAAAAGTGCCACTTACCTTACTGGATAAGTATTTGGTGTGTTTTGATATGGGGCATTAAATGTAAATGGTTTGATGTTGGTATAGGGAGGTTTGTGGTTAGTGCTGATCTTTTGACATTATTTTTATACATGACATACATAAGTGATGTTTCATTTTTGGCTTTTTCCTTCTATTATTTTCTACAAATAACAATATATTATAATTTTCTCAAATGTGTTTTAATATATACTTGCATGCAATATGATACACAATAAAGTAAATAAATATCATTTATCATCAATGAATGATTAGGATCGACCTAGGAATGATTTATGAACATTCTGTATGAGTTACGAAATGTGCAAGCTCCAGTAACTATAAATGCTTTGAAATAGACTTTTAAACATCATTTTATGTATTTTAATGGACACTTGGCTCAAATAAATCCTGGTGTACTGATGACTGAAAGCAAAGACCAATCAGACAATATTTTGGAAACTAATTTCCCAATGTGTATATCAGCACTATACTTGTACTTCAAGTTTTAGAGATCATACTTAAGCTAAGCCTATTATATCAGTAGAATTTGAGTTTTTATTGTATGAACTATCAGAAGGACCAAACATCATACCTAGGATGTGGTATAACAACTCATGGCACACTGATTTTGTTAAGAAGATGAAAGAACATACGTGAGCCATTGATCTTGTGACCTTCTAGTTCAAAAGGTCGCCCATCAGACAGGATTTTCTGTGTTGCATGTGTAGCAGCATCCAGGAACTTAGGCTTGATCTCACTGTCATGAACCTGATCCAGACAAGTCAATTTGTCATCATCATCCACAGGCTTACACAACACAAAACAATGGCGCCTCGGGAAAAATGCTCGGATACACTCCCTCGGCAAGTTGTATTCACGCACCTTCTTCCCCTGGCCAGGACGCAGTTTGAGGGCATGCTCCTTTAGAAATAACAATTAAATATAATTTATTTATGAAAATGTATTTAAAACAAGAAAAATTTTTTTTTGCTAATGAAAAAATGACCATCAAACAACAAAGAAAGAAAATAATGGTAAAAATGGTAATGCTTATAGAATACATGAATAGGGCTGTCAGTAGTAATACATAACACAATTACATGTTGTATTAAAATGTATATAAAATTGTGGCAATCTACACATTATCACCAGAAAATCAATATCTTGTTCATCTAAAAAAGTAATAACAGTAATGTTCATTTATATTTTCAATTTATAACATCTAGCCCCTTTTCAATACAAAAACGGCATAATATTTACTCAAGCAAACCAGATCTATCCACCTATCCACCCATAATATTTACTCAAGCAAACCAGATCTATCCACCTATCCACCCATAATATTTACTTAAGCAAACCAGATCTATCCACCTATCCACCCATAATATTTACTTAAGCAAGCCAGACCTATCCACCTATCCACCCATAAGATTTACTTAAGCAAGCCAGACCTATCCACCTATCCACCCATAATATTTACTTAAGCAAGCCAGACCTATCCACCCATAATATTTACTTAAGCAAGCCAGATCTATCCACCTATCCACCCATAATATTTACTCAAGCAAGCCAGATCTATCCACCTATCATATAACAAGTGACAGCATTTTGTGGAAGGCACTCAATTAATTAATGCATTTCACTCCATAATAAAAAAAAAGATAAGAGTATGTTTATCTTGAGGATACCCTCCAGTAATCCCCCTGACAATTCATCAAGCGATATGTTTAAAGGAAGATGCATAAGACAATCATATTGGTGACAACAATGATATGGTGAACCTGGAAATTCTTTTACTTGATGTTTATTATTTTAAATTAAAAGCACTGTTTAAAGGGAAGTTAGTAAGGGTTTTTTCTTTGAACAATAATTTGTCCATTGCATAAATGTACATGATAATCAAATCTACATACCAAGTTAAGTAGATGTATGTCTTGATATTACTATGATGATGTAAAGCTACTGATCACTCCTGACCCATTTAGGGTCATAGAATTGACCTTGCAAAGGCAAGAAGGGGACAAAAAAGCATACCAAAGACACCTGATTTGGCTGATTTTAAGGTAATCTTAACAAGATGATGTAAATTTGAAGCTGTAAACCCAATTTTGATGATTCAATAATGTTTTGAACCTGTAAGGTCCTCAATGTGAGTAGATATGCACAATATGTACCCAAAAGGGTTAATTTCACAATGTTTTTACTAAACTATATTCAATCGGTTCTCAATCAGTTAATTATGGCCTGGCTGATCTAACGTTCCGCTCGGGCCTAGCTTTTGATGTGAGGAAATCATTTGCCAAATTCTGTTGATTTATATGTTGTACTTTTACTGAGTATATCTGATAAAAAGGAAGACAATTAGTACAAAAAAAATTTTGAGGTTAGAGGTCAAATTTATATCTGTCAAAAATTTTCAACACCTATAGATGATAACTGCCAAGTATAATTTCAATAGCCTTATATTAAGGAAGACATTCAACTTAGAAAATATTGTGATGGGGTAGGCTGTCTGAAAAATGGGCAAAACCAGTGAGTGTCTCCTTTTCAAGGGAGTCTTAAAATATGGATGCATGAAACATAACCTATAGTGTACCAAGACAGCATGTAGAGTAGTAAATAGTCATTACATACTTTGCGGTAATGTATTACTTTCGACCAGAGGTTCACCATGTAAATGTGTCTAACAGTTTACATCAATGTAATGGTGTTAAATTTGTACATGTACAGATTTCAAGACACAATGGTACAACTACATACAAATGTGACCTCATATCTTAATGGGAAGAGAGCTGAACTGCTGATCAAAAAGTCATAGCTTCAGCATCCTGGAGATAAAATTCAAAGGCAAGATGTGAAAATCAGACTCATTAAGATTATTTTATTTAAGAAATGAAAATACTCCAGAGTAAAATGGCAAGCTATAATTAATTTCTCTACCTAACCACTAGAAGGGACTATGTTAATGTGTGCATGGCCTTAAGAAGCTTTGCATTGTAGGTCTAAGGAGGAGCACAAGGCTGAGTGACATACTTCTGATGAACCTTGACCTATGTGTTGGCAGTCTCCACACATGATTTGTCATTCTGCTATTTTCATTCAAATTCACAACTTGAAGAAAATAGAATGTTTCCCCCTCTCTTTAACATGCTCAGTATTCCAAAAGAAATTCAGAAATAACATCAGAGATGCCCAGACATGCAGAAGAAGTGAAACAGTACAAAGATCAGTGAACAATGTCAGTTATGTAAAGGTCAAAATAATATTAGACAAAGTAGATAAAATAATGTTTAAATCAGATACTGAGAAAAAAATTCTGTAAATCATGAAGCTGCAAAATTTATTAATTGAAGTATAACTACCAATAGAAATAGCACAATTAAGAAAAACTACATTTAACAATCAGTTACAGAAATCCATATATATTTGTCATAAGAGAAATATGTCTCAATTATAGCAGGTGAACACACTTTGACAGCCAAGGTTAAAGATCACACCAACACTTAGCATACCTGCACCCTCAACCATTGATCCATACAAGAATTTTCTACACCTCCCTACAAATTTCTCTTTTCACAGTTTCTGAGATATGGCCCAGACAAGATTTTAAAGGTGAAAGTAACTGCAATAAGATTAAATCAAGATCATTGTTGTTCACCTACACCTTCTAAATAATGTCCCCAACAAATATAAACTTCCTACACCTTACAGTTTCCAAAATAAAGCTGGGACAAGATTTTTAAGTTCAAGGTCACTACGGCAAAGGTCAAATCAAAGACAAACCATGACACTGCATACCCTAACCCCTAACTAATATCCATGCCAAATATCAACCTTTTACACCTTAAAGATTCCAAGATATATTCCAGACAAGATTTTAATGGTCAAGGTCACTACGGCAAGGTCAAATGTTAAATCAGGGTCCATGACATTGAACACCTACACCCCCAACCAATGTCCCTACCTAGTTTCAACTTCCTGCACCTTGTGGTTTCTGAGATACAGCGTGGACAAACTATTTCCCGCCACCCGCCTGCCCATCAGGAATCCACTGGTGAAAACAATACCTACACAGCCCTTAAAGGCTGTGGGGTAAAAATTGGTGCCTACTGTGACTAATAATCTAATGATATGTCAAAATGCTAATGATACATCTTCCGTTATGCTTGAGTGAATATTTTTAATGGTGTGAAGTTGTTGTAGTGACCATGGTTGGCTTGTATGAAAATAACTGCATTTTACACCAGTTTATTGTTTCTGTGTTTACATAAATATAGTAATGTTTACTATCTGCCACTGTGGCCTAGCGGGTAACACACTTGTCAAGGAACTCAGAGGATGACCACTTAAAATGACCACTTAAAATGGCGGTCCTCTGTCATTGGGTCCTATCCCCAGTGGAAGGCTAAAGAACCTCAAGGACGTTCATAATTGGTCATCCTTGAGCCTCTATCTTTCAGTTAGGGGAATGTCAGTTACTTGTGAGTTGGGACTGTACCTGTGATGTCGGATTGGTTAAATAGCGCTTTGAGTCCTGTAATATATAGAGACATTGTGCTGAGTATAAAATTAAATACACAAATACACAGTAATGACTATTGTTCACACTTGTTTGATTGTAGTCATGGAAACAGTGGCATGAAGCGGGGACTATTTAATTGTGTATTAGTGTATTGCAAATCTACTGGAGCTGTATGCATACACAATAAAGCCATGGATTAGTTTTTACTGTTACAATTTCAAAATCCACACTTACTTAATGAAATATATAGTCACCAATTTGTTATCTAAAAGTCAAGGTTATCCATTTATCTGGAGAAGTCAAGAGAGTAATACTGTACAGTACAGTAAAATGTGTGTTACATGCACCTATAATATATGTGCTCAATTGTTAACACTAGTACAACACCCAATACTAAGTGAGTATGCAGTACATATGCTAATGTAACTTAGTTTTAGTTAAGATGTAGCCCTTAAACCATGTTTTTAGGTTCTTAGTCTAAAACATGTTTTTCCCTGTGTTGATCAGCTTCTACTTGACCTGAAACAACAATGGGACAGAAAGCTTGGATTTAAATATTGGCCTTTCATTCTTCAAGATCTCACCAAGCTGGAAGTGAGGGTCACACAGAGATTGATATCCCAGCAAGGATGTTACGATTGTTGTCTGATGCTGATTGGATAAACAGTTAAAAACTATTAATCTGATGATCAGTATATTCTCTTTCTGGTTATGATTCATCTCATTATTTATTGATTAGCTGAGGATTTACCAGCCTGAGGATACACATTTCACTATTAGAATAGTCACCGTATTTCCACTTTTAAACAGCAGGGCCTTTTTCTGTTTATAGTCGACTTTGTCATATATAAATCTCTCATTAATGGACTTTGCATAGTTTTCTTGGATAAATTCCATAGAATACATATTTTCACAACAGTACATTTAAAGAAGTCTCCATAGATTCATCAGATGAGCATAGTCTGCTATTTGGAAATCATTCCATTCTGAAGAAATTGTTATCTAGATCTAACTTTTCAGTTGAGGATATTATGTCAAGTACTCTATTCTATTCCTTAAAGTAACACATTATATGGCTCTGAATATCACCTAGAGATAAATATGAATTAAGGATAGAACTTTTCAGGATATAATCATCACAAACGACAGTGACCCATGCTTGTGTGATTCAGTGAAATTGGCTTGTAAATCATTGAATAAAAAGTGGATAATAAAAGTACGATAGGCACACTTTTTGTATTGTCATCTTCCTGTTTCCTGTTGTACACTTTTGGGAGAGCATATTTATTTTATTAAAGGTATAGTTTTGTACTAGAATAGTTAAGTTACATCCACCATATACACCGAAGAGCATGATATTTTCTCTGAGGTTGAGTTATTACACTTATTTAATGAAATATACAGTCAACATTTTGTTATCTGAAGGTCAAGGTTATCCAATTTATCTGGAGAAGTCAAGAGAGGAATACCGTATTTATATTCAATTCGCTTTTACTGTATTTGTCCCAACTCTGGGGCTGTATTCACAAAAGGGATCAAGTTCAGTATAAACAGCTGTAAACTTGAGCCCATTTTTTAGCTCAACTTGAGCTTAATCCCTTTTGTGAATACCAACCCTGGAGAGTCATAATGGCCTTTCATCTATAGGGTACAATTTTCAATTAATTCATTCAGTTTACCATATAGTCATCAGGAGAGCAAGGTCTTCCATCTATCTCCAGTTTGAGAAAGAAGTCTCTGAGCACCAGGAAGAATGTGGGGAAGTACCTGTTGAACTGGTTACCATCCTCCTCCTCGTGTTGCTTAGTGCGGATGTGCTCTGTCAGCTCACTCACCAATCTGTATGCTCACAGTTAAAGACTCATCAGCCCTCTGATATGTTGATTCCCATAACATGGGGAGACAAAGACAAACTTTAACTTAATGTCCAAACTTTTTGGATTACAAGGAAAAATCTTGTAATGCAGTTGTGAGAAGACTGTTAATTTATTTCTATTTAAAATTTAAATATACGATAAGTATTTCTAAACACTGATAAATGAGTCAACTATATAAAGTACTTCTATAAGATGAACCTGTGAAATAAATATATGCATGACTTGGTTCTACTTGCGGCTGATTTAAATTTTCTGAATTTTTGTACAACTGCCATGAAGGGTTAAAAGTCAAATCAAACCCCTAAGTTATACATATATGAATGAAATATGCAAGTACAAAGCTATTTAACAAAGAAAATACTAGGACCGGCTCATAGATTCACATGTGAGGGAAATTTCCGAAAATACTTAATGACTCATAGATTAACCAAAATAAAGCTGAATCTAAGGATGAAAACACTGATACACTGCAGAAAGATTTCTTCTTTTGTTTTGAATTTTTATTAAAGAAAATTCTTAATGTAATACTTAGTTAGTTTTAAATGTGGACATTTTATGTATGTATGTGATGCTTTTCAACATGAGAAGTATTCCAGAGAATTTCCATGAGACATTTGTATCCTACACAGCACTATTACATGTATTTGGAAGTTATTTGAATTACTTATTTCAGTTTCTCTTTAAACTACTTTCATTCAAACTTTCATTTTTGTGTGAACAGAATCATTCATTTACATTTTATATTGGTGCACATAAAATAGATACAAATTTTAATTTTATATTTGTTAAACCAAAATTAAAATTATAAAATACTGTCTTAGGTCTGCTACTGATGAAACTTATACTAATATATAGTCAGTTTTTCACAGCTGGTAGGTGAACTCAGGACTTAAAGCTTATTAATTTGTACCCTACAGCAGAACTGTTAATACCAAGATCAATATTGCACATGAAAAGACAATGTAGCATTTTAGGAGGGAAAATTAGGTATATAGTTTTGGTTATACCTGTAGGACTGCATAACATTCATTCAATCTTCTCTGACATTTTGTACTGTAATAGACTCGGTGTAACAAGAACCACCAATATCCACAGTATTTGATTCTAGTTATGACTAACTTGCAAAAACACTGGTAAACATTCCACAGAAAGGATACTGTAGCTGTCTGATGATAATGTCATCCAGTGTCCCAGTGGCGTTGTACACCAGGCAGCTGCTCAGTAACAAGGCAAGAGAAAACAACTTCATGTCATGTGTTTCATCCCCTTTCTCTGCATCATGTAAACCCTCTGTGTCTAGGAGTACCAGGGTCTGGCTTGGATCCTTAGGATGAGGCCGGATCCAGATCCATATGCCCTTTGTAAAGGCCTGGACCGTGGGACCCAGAGCAAAGCCAGCATTAGTATCTAAAAATCTGTTCATCAGGTAGGACTTGCCAGTTCTGTATTTTCCTGTATGTATAAATATAAAAGGTGGTGTATACATAAAGAACAAATGACATATGAGGCAGATACCTGATTTCTAAACAACAGAATCTTAATGGATAAGCTCTTCGTGCTTTTAAAGTATTGAGCAATATGTAAAAATTAGTTTTTACAAGATACTTATTATACTTCAGTTCTACTTAGGTGACCTGAGGTAAAACCTAACTGATTTATATGCAATGGAGCCCTTCTACCACTGCATGGTCCTGCCATAAAGGTTGAAAAATGTGAGCTACCATTTAAACTCATATTGCATTAAAACCAAACAATTTAAGTCATATTGCATTAAAACCAAACAAAGTCATACTGCATTAAAACCAAACAAAGTCATATTGCATTAAAACCAAACAATTAAAGTCATATTACATTAAAACTAAACAAAGGCAAGTCATACAAACAAACAAAAATATGTCTAAGACATCCTGCTAACTATCATGATTCAAGAAGATAACTTGTAACCTCAAGTTAATTGGGACTTGCATGACTTATCTTCTTATTGCACAAGATTATATGGCTCCAATTAAACAGGAATATTAGCTGTCTTATGAAAAAGAGGACAAGATAAGCCATGTACCCAAAAAGATATGCTGTATCAGCTAGAGATAGGTGGTAATACAGTTAATATTTACACGACCAATATTGGGATAGAAAGGCTTATTTACAAAGTTTTTTAAACACGTTTGAAATGTTACGGTTGCACAACAAACAAAATTACTCTTTTCCAACTTTTTCATTGTGTTAGACATCTGGGATATCTATGCAGTATTTGGTCCTTATCATTCACACTGGGTTTCCTCCACAATACCTTACAATGTGGGAATTAAAACGATTTTTCTGATCCTCTACAGCAGAGCTCAGAATGTTCAACTTAATTGATCTAGTGTATTCTCTGGAATCATCTTTAACAGGGTTAGTATTTTCTGATCAATTGAAGTTCAACTTGAGATTAATTGTATTTATATCCCTGAGGCTCACCTACAATGGAGATGACAGTGACTGGGTTATTGATCTGACGGAGCAATGTCACAACGTCCTCATTGATGCTCAGCTTCCCACTGCCTTGTGTTTCTATGAACACTGCAGGCTTGTCCATCGCCACACAATCAGCGGAATACTGTAACATTTAAACATATAGGAATAGAGTTGATTATGTACAGGTAAATCCATTTCTTCAGTTTAATATCCTTGTGTATATTATTTCTACTTAAACCTGGGCTTCTATGGTTTACCCATCCTCTCACCTTCCTAAAGAGCCAGACTTGTGTTTATTTTAGTGTGTACAGAAAGCAGGAGAACTGGGATGAAATCTCAGCAAAGGCAAAAAAAGCAATTGCCACATAGTCAAATGAAAACTAACATTTTTAATCACCCACAGAGTTATAACTTTAAACTCTGTACAAAAGGAATCTGTGTTTAGTATCTACTAGAATTAGAATTGAGATGCCAAAAAAGTGGTTGGTAGTTTTGTGCAAGTGGAAGTGATCTTACTGAAAAACAATTAATTGGATATTGTTGGCTCTAGTGATACAGCAGCTATACTCTGCTACCATAGAGTCCTGAGGAAAGTTCAAACAAAATTGTCCACACAGTACCACAAAAGTAAACCCTGTGTCCAGAGAATTTAAGTATTCTAACAAAATTAGAGGGAAGTTTTAATGTTGATAAAATTTTTTTTTTTGGGGGGGGGGGGGGGGGGGGGGGGGTGTTTACTTGCCTTGGGATCTGTTAGTTTTGAGATTAAGCACTATCACTCTGTTCAAGTCTGATTTGATTAGATTAACATTCAATCATCCTATCGTTGATAAATTGTGAGTTGATAATATCTGATTAGACATGAATCAAATCAAACTTAATTTTTACAGGAAACATAAGGTTTAAAGTCACTCTGTGATTTGGGATGTGTAACACCTTAACTAAGATTGCTAAAGGCCTTCACCTCTCATGTATAGGGAAGATAAAAAAAGCATCGGAGATACCCGTACCCCACAGCCTGGGGAAATAGCATTGGACACCATGTGATATGGAATAGGTAAAAAGTACAAATATAAGGAGCCTTTAGCACAGTGTAAGCTACATAAAGGTGCAGGTGAAATAGCAGTATAATTAGGTGAAATACATATGATCAGTTGCAGATTTTTAGGGTCACTATGACATGATTGAATGTCCAAAAAAACAAGGTCACACTAAGATGTTGCCCACCTACATCTCCCAACCAATATCCCTGCCAAGTATCAACTTCTTACACCTAAAAGTTTTCAAGATATAGCCCTGACAAGGCTGTAAAGGTCAGGGTCAATTCAGCAAAGTCAAAGGTGAAATCAAGGTCATCCCATGACATTGCTATCTGCACCTCCACAAACAATGTCTCTGCAAGTATAAACTTCCTACCCTTGCTTACTACAGCAAGGGAAAAGGTCAATCCAAGGACTCATCATAACATTGTACACCTACACCTCCAACCATAGTCACAAAGAAGTATGAACCTCCTTACCCTACGGTTTCAAAGATATAGCTCAGAAAATATTTTAAAATTCAGGGTCAGTTCTTATATTAATAAGATCATGTAAAGTCATAACAAAATTAACAAAGCCTGTTATGACACTTCAAATCGCTGATACAATTCCTTGTTGTGAAACAATTTGGAAGAAAAAAACTTTATATAAGGCATGCTCTGAGTTACACTCTGACAATAGTGTCAAATGGTTCCAATAGAAAATTATCAGTGAACCCCCACAGCCCCCATCCCCATCCCAGGGAAGTCAGAAACAAAAGCAGCTGCAATAAATTTTATTTATTAATAATACATTTTTCTAACACTTACTTCTAGTACTGATCTAATTATGGTTCAGATCTTGACATATATACTATCAACAGACTGCACAAACAAAGCAAAATGTTCTTTTTTCTTCTGTAAATGATGTTATCAAACATGCATACTATTAACAGAATACACAGGTAAAACATCATATCTTTCTATACATACACATGTACTATTATCAAACTATAAATATCCTATCGCTTACCCAGGATTCCATAACATGCCAAGGAGACAAATACTGGGTATACCAGTAAAATGAAAAAAGGTTACCTACACAGGGTGAACAGTCATGCTAAGGTCACAGAGATTTAAGGTCATCTCAACTCATTACTACTCAAGTTAAGAACACCTTAAGTTCAGCTTAGGAATCTGGGATAGGCTTATGAACGTCATGATATAATAGTGAAAACAAATTTTAACTTTATGTTTATGCTTACCAAACTACCATAAACTCAACATTAGAGCAGGAGCAATAGTAAGCGCTTTCCAAAGTAGAGGCAAATGCCTTGGTTATGTTTTCTCCCTAAGTTTCCTGACCTCGCAATCAGTCATAACCTACAATCCCCAGGAGGATTCATACTGAAATAGAGGGTCACTTTTCCCAGGTGAATATACGCTAAAATTTTTCCATGTGTAAAGTCAAAATATGCAACTTATCTCCATTCTGAGTTGTTTTTGTTCATTTTAAGATAATTTTCATAAAATTCCTCTGGAAAATACCCCCCTGGCAATGTGTCTAAGTGTCATCAATGTGGTATGAATATGTGGAGAAATACTGGATAAATGTGAGAATCCAACCAAAACATTGTCTTAAACATGGGACCCATATTCAGTGTCACAGGTATGTATAAGCAACTTAAGGGTATTGATATCCATTATATGATGTTTTACAATAGCAAGAAGCCAAATGATATGCAGACTTGATAAAATATTTTATCTTTGGACTTTCATACATTCTATTATTCAAGTCATATAACACAAATTCGGTTCTGATAGCAGAAACATGTGCAAAATCATGTGAATTGTGAACAGATACCTTTTGATTCACCATAAGTTCCAGAAAAGCAACAACAGAATTCTCATTTACATAAGGCACTTTCACATATATGCAAGATGCAATGAATGTCCTAAAGAGGAAAGTATAACACTGTTAGGTTTTTGGCCTGAAGACTGCTCAAGGGTGGGCACTGGCATCCCTTCACAGATGGGTCATCACCTTGCCAACTACAACAAAGCATGGCATCAGCACAAACCATATCTCTAAGCTGTTATTATCATCTAGTACCAACAGTTCCAGGCTCACTGGAACCCATATGGGGTCTTTGACATGATGGGCCAATTTCCTGATATTTTTCAGAGCTACTGTCCCACTTGGAGATATCAACCTCTTGGTTATTTTTCCCCAAGACATGAGTGTATGCTAGCCCAATATTACTCTTAGCAGTCTAATACCATACATTCCTGTTACATGCTGCCAGGAAGGGATCACGAGTCTTTCCTGCTGAGAGCATATAAATGATGGAGTCATTGTCACATTTGTTCAAAATATACTTGTACAAATATTCAAACTGCTTGGAGGATATTTACCTTTTCCAGATGTACTATAGTGAGGCCCCCGTAAACCTTAGGTATGGGAAGGTGGTAAACAAATCTGTCTCATCGATCCCCTCAAGTCTACCAAACATGTGGTTGACAGGGTTATGATTGTATATATATAGAAACTCTATTAAACAAACCTAGAAACTACTTGAACCATCTAAAATCTCTGTAAAAATCCAGGGTCAGGTAAATATGTTTGGCATCACAATTCTGATGCAGAAGGTCCAACATTCTGTTCAGAAAGAGATGTTTGGGCCTAACTCACCTATATACTTGGAAGTTGTCCTAGAAGGGAGTGAAAGTCTCTGCTTGAGCATGACTTTTGACCTGACCAGTGATGCAACATGTAATATATTTAGTGCAACTTTTTCAATTTACCATTTTTTTAGCACTAATGGCTAGTCCTATATCTTGCAAAAGCACCTTGTGTAAAAACATTGAAAGGCCCTATTGGCATTGGACAAGGGATGATAAAACCCAACAAAATCATATTGTAATTTGTGAAATTCAAAACCGAGTGACCATTTGAACACAAAATATGCACAGGGCCAATTAGACATTGAAAATTTAAGTCCCATGCTGACTCTCAAATGGAAAAGCAGGTGTCGGTGTAGGTGCCCTGCCAGGTGAGACCTACAAGATCATAATCAAGAGGTCCGTGCTTACATGTCATACTGCTAGAGTTAACAAGAACATTTAAAACACTGGAACGACCCATTTTTTGGGAATAACTTTTGCTAAAAACATTTGTGATAGGTACAGAATTACAAGAATTACGCTGAACAAGTAAATTATGTACAATTCACCTGTCCCCATCAACTCTCAATCCTGAGCAGCTGCTACCTCATTCTTTCATCACTTTATGAGGTGGTAAGAATCCTTCTCAGGATGATTTTCTTGTCTTCCCTGGCTGAGACAGTGTGCACAAATGTGTCTATAAATATTCCCACAATTCATGATCCCTAGCCTGCTGGGAATTGCCAGTTTAATACAAGTTACAATAACATGGCTTCTTGAATTTTTATGTCTACCCCAGTTTTTGTTCAGTATTTGATCCATGATTTTGTGCATAATCCCTCCTAATGTGGTCTATTCTCTGGGCGTCATCCCAAATCAAAATCCCTTCTTCAGTTTGAATAACAGGACTGCATGTATGGCCTTCACATTAAACCAAAACAAATCTGTATCCTCCATCAACATTTTGTCTCTATGATTTAGGTTCTGGCTCATTCATGATGTTTCTGGTAAATCCCTGGACAAATTGTGTTATGGATAATTGGTCATATGATATTCTTTGTCTGCTAATACCTGCCAATATTGACTTATGGGGCCAGAAAACTTTTTCTCAACCAGGGCATCTACATTTCCCCCTCGACGATTACATCTAATTTTAGCATTTTCGTTTCAGACAGCCTATGATTAACTTTGTGTTGAAATTTTCTGGACCTTAACAAAGACAAATCTAGGATTCCTATTCATCAGATGATGAATCATACACACTGGAACAAAATTTGTCTTACTTCATTTTGACTTTCTGAATTACTTAACTTCTGCCCTTTGATGGTGCATGGTGGCTCTTCTGTTGCCCACCACTGCTGGACTTTAGGATATGGCACTGGACATCTGCCGATGCTTGGACCTCATCTGATAAGCTTCCTGTGCCCTGGTTGTCACTCAGCTCAGCAGAAAATGACCTCATGGATGACACCTGGGGCCGATTTCACAAAGGCACTTAAGCCCAGATTTAGACTTAAATTTGAGACTTTGGTCTTAAATTCTGTCAACAGAATGCTAAGTCTGTGGTCTTAGACTTAGTGGATTTCACAAAGCAGGTAAGTATCACCAGAAGGTGGGGGCATCTGTAGCAAGTTGTCACTGGAAGACATGTTGATTGTTACACAGAAATGAATAGTGTAAGATATAGTTGTGAGTCCATTTTATTCTTAAAGATAAAGAAGAATACACAGCACACATATATATAATCTAGTTTCCTTCTGGTGATATAAGTCCATGAAACTGCTAAGTCAGTGGACTTAACTTTAAGTCTGGTAGGTAGTGGGCTTAAATTTTGTGAAGAGGATTTAAATATGCCTGCCATAACTTTTCTTCACTTCAAAATTTGAAAGGGCTGTAAATAAAGTATAATCATACAGAATGTCTCACTAAAGTAGTCTTTGGGAAGTTTATATGTGGTAAAAAGGTTTTTCATTTTAAAACAGCACTTATCCTTTGATAAAATGCATTAAATGAAGGATATATATCGCCAATATTATATTTTGAACAAAAATAAAAGGTCACATGACACAGAAAACCACTGTGGTTATATGATAAGCTTGGACTTAGCTTAAGTCACCCTTTGTGAAATCCATTTAAGTCCCAGACCTAGCTAAGACCAAAGTCTTAGATTTCATTCCCTGACTTAGCCAAAAACTTGACTAAATCTAAGACCTTTTGTGAAACCAGCCACTGAGCTGAATTCTTAGATTTAACAAATGTTGCAGTCTCATTGGTACTGTTTGGACCATCAATGCTCACAGCTAAACTAGGTTTACATTTGATCTGGATACAATAATATCAAAGATCTGCATTTTCCCATTTACTTTTTTGAGACATTTTTCAAACATCATACATGCCTTGGCAGAGGCATGCACTCTCTGAGTGCTCTTCTTTCTTACTGATTTTACATAAATGTTTAGATGCAAGCTTCCTTATCAGGACCAACTATTGTTTGTCATGTTTACACGTTTGATAAATGTACCAACAAATTGTAATAACATTCCTTCTTATCAAGTTGAACTAGTAATTAACTTAAAGTAACAGATATAAATCCTTACCCTGGCAGCCATAGATATCAAGTGGTTTAAAACTGCAAAGCAAATCTCTTATAAAGCTGAATTGTATCCACGTTTCAGAATTATAAACAGCTATTCAGAACACCGAGTGAAATATAATAAAACTATTTTTTTTTCCTTTACAAGAGACCATATCTTTGTACATGTCTCAGTATTTGTCATAAACTTCATACATGAGGAAATTCCCAGTGTATACACACTTTCTGTTTCTATGTTTAAGGCTATTAGCCTAGGTTTACAATAGGGCTATATTTTGGATAGCAGTATTTCCCCAAAATGACATAAATTGCTTACATCGTCATTTCCTAAAAGTCTACTGTTTTCTGCAGTGAATAATAGCTAGTGCATGTAATGCACAGCAAATATGCCTCAATTATAAATTTGCACCAGTGACTAATGAAAATTATCTCTGATATTTTTAACATTTGTGAAAGTTTATAGTGTCAACATACAGCTAAATCCTGTTAAATAGAATCTATAAGAATCAAAAATGTGCTTCTGCTTAAGCAGTAATTCCAGATAGCAGGGTAAATGTCAACAGAAAAAAAGTTGCTGCTCTTATATTTACTTCTATTAAAAAGTGATTCTACATTTTAGAGTGTCACTTAAATTAATTACACAATGCCAATATAAATGAAAACCCTGATAAAATTAACCATATGATGTAGACCACTTTCACTAAACCTAATATTTTATGGTTATAGAAAATGCATTTTCTTGGATTGTGGGTATAATAAAGGCATATATTGACATTAGGAGTTGTTTGTTGGTGCCTGATGGTTTTCAGTGCACAATCTTGACCAGCTAGTATCCATTTCTTACCTCCATCCTGAAATGGCCTACCACCTCCAAGTTAGCGGGTATGAAACTTGGTCCTGGGGCCGGATTCACAAAAGGTCTCAAGTCTTAGCCAAATCTCAGATGAGATTTTGCTCAAATCTGAGATTTTAGTCTCAGCTGAGATTCTGCTCAAGTTGACATTCACGAAAGGGATCTTAGATGAGACCAAAATCTCAGACATGTTTTGAGTCTGGACCAATCAAAATTGATGTAACATTCTGTTCAGATCAGTGTAAAGCATACACATTTATATTTACAGCCGTACCACATGTACTCACATTTTATAATATATTCTATCAAGTAAAATGTTTTCTTTTTTCTGTAATTTGTACTGGCATACAAAATAACTGATTAAAACAGCAAAACAAACCATTCATGTAACTGTTGTTTTCATACAAACTCTTAGTATATATTCATGCTTTTGTGTTAAAAGTTATAAATACTATGTCATACTTGGCAATTTTCATTTTGTTTTGAGACTGTAACCACATATACTCTATTTTATGAAAACCTAAGTCACCCCCTAAGCAGTCTTAGATTTGAGAACAAATCTGAGCCAAATCTAAGCCTGAGATCTTTTGTGAATCCCAGCTGAGCAAAAGGTCTCAAATCTGAGAAAAATTTAAGATAAATCTTAGATTTGAGACAAAAATCTCAGATTTGAGACTTAAGACCTATCATGAATCCGGGCCCTGAAATTCATTGACAAAGTTGAAAGTCAGTCTGCGGTGCTTTACAGAGCACAATCTTGACAGACTAGTATGTACTGCAGCTTTCCTTCACCCTACTAATTATCCATCATTTTATAACCTGCGCCTGGGGCCGTATTCATAAAGAGATCTTAAGTCTGAGACAAAAAATAGTCTCAGCTTTGAGATTTGATCTCAGCTCAGACCAAGTCTCAACTTTGTATTCACAAATAGGTTCTCAGCTGAGACCAAGCTGAGACCAGTATCAAGTCTTCCCAATGTAAACAAATCATTAACTTGCAAATATATCCAGTATTTTTCAAGATCAATAGTTGTTGTGTATTTTAATTCTTAACAAAAATTATACTGTCTATTAAAATAAAAAATAAATAGAAAATTGCGTCAATTGTTTTTTATTTTGCATGTCACATGATCCACTTCTTTGTTGCTATGCAGTCAGAAAACTCTGTTGAAAATTGTCTCAAAGTAAGGCACTTTTGAAGCAAAAATTTGTGCTATCAGTTGTTACAAAAATTTAGGCCAAGTAGTATATATGTTGTAAATTATTTCTACTTTACATTTAGCCATAAAAATAAAAATATGAATCTCCGTTAAGATGAAAGAATGCTTGAGACTTTGAACAAAATATTTAAGACAACTATGTACCAGTCTTAAGTTTGAGACCAAATCTGAGACTAAATTTGGTCTCAACTGTTTTGTGAATAGCTAACAAGTCTGAGACCAAAAATGGTCACAGACTTGAGACCAAAACTTAAGACTTGAGACAAAATTTGGTCTCAGCAAGTTTTATGAACACCGGCCCAGATGTTCAAAGTGATATTAACCCACAAATCAATACTTTTGTCACATACAAATCAAGTATTGAGTCTTTCTCATTTCATGTGCCAGAATCCACCATTCACATTTATCCAATCTTTATTTCATATTGCACTATGGAATGTGAAGTACTTTCGTATATGGTATATTGGGCATTATTTGACTATGTTACTACGTATACTTAATATATGCAGTTTTTGTCTGTGCTTTATGTTGGCAAACACTGGTGTATTTGTAATAGTTTTTCTTTCAGTTGACTATACCTAAGCATTACAAATCTCCCACTTGAGCCCCACATTCTAGAAGGATCCCATGATATGTTTTGTGACTCAGACACCCATAACTCTTTGTGTCTCACCACGCCATTATTTAAATGGGGGACAAATTACCTAACAAACCTCATTAGTTAAAAAAAACCTCATTGTTCAAACATGAACAAGGGTCATTTTGTTCAGTTTTCCCACATCATGAGAATAATCAAACACAAAAAAAATCCATTTTTTTTGCAAGCCCCACATCATGATATACACGCGACTTCTATTACAATATATACATATCAGTATGTTAAAAACTACAAAATATTATTAAATGGTATATTAGTGGTATATATTTTGTTTTCCGATCTGTCAGTGACTGTTCTGAAGCCACAGCGAAAAAGAAATGCAATATACCGGGTACACATACCCCCCACCCCCACCCCTTGAAAATAATGTAAAGGGGTTCATCAACCCAAAGTACAAAATTATTTCTTGAGAGTGGTGTTGAATTTACAGGAAATGCACTATATTTTTACCAAAAATTATTTTTTTTCTCGGGGGGTGGGGGGCACACACCCCCGACCCCCCCCCCTAGTTATGGTATATGTCAGGGGCGGATTTCATGAAAGGTCTCAGACTTAGCCCAGTCTCAGGCTGAGCCACTGGCTCAAATCTGAGCCTTTTGGCTCAGCTAAGTAATTGTCTCAAATGGTTTTCACAGAAGGGGTCTCAGTTGAGACCAAGCTTATCAAATAACCACAGTGGTTTTTTGTGTCATGTGACCATTTTTTGTGGTCAAAATATTCTACTGATGACATATATGTTCCTTGTTTGACACGTAATATCTCTGGTCAAATACCATTTTGCAATGGGAAACCTTGTAAACATGTAAAAACACCCAAAGACTACTTCAGGGGGTTGTTTTATATACTTGTACAGTATTTTCAGCCTTTTCAAATTTTGAAGTGAAGAAAGAATTATGGCGGCCATATTTGAGCCTTTGTTTACAAAGCTTAAGCCCACTTTCTACCAGTCTCAACATTTGAGCCAGTGGCTCAGCCAAAGCTAAGACTGAGACCTTTTGTGAAATCCATTAAGGCTGAGCCCATGGGCTCAAGTAAAATATTCCAATAATTTGAGACAAAAGTCTCAAGTTTGAGTCTGAGACCGGGCTAAGACCTTTCGTGAAATCCGCCCCAGATGTGAACCCCCCACTTTACTTAAAAGCTGGATCCGCCCCTGCAGGTATATACTCTCATTTATTCGTTTTAAACTTCAGTTTTTTTAGCTAAGTATATGTAATGTACAAGTTGAAATTTGTACAAGTTGCAACTTGTACAAGTCAACCTGTACAGTATTATGGGGAAAATAATTGACTTGTGCCTGTTAAGTAAACACCCTGAACTCTTTACTACAAGTGACTTACAGTTTGGGTTTGAAAAGGATCATTCTTCTTTTCAATGCACATTTGCTGTGAAAGAAGTTATCCAATACTATAATAATAAGAGAAGTAATGTATATGTTATGCTGTTAGATGCATCTCAAGCATTTGATCGTGTGAGCTATAGTGTACTGTTCAAGTTACTTTTAAAGAAAGGATTGTATCCAGTCACAATAAAATTCCTTCTACATTTATTGTATCAGCAGATGAGTGTAAGATGGATGTCTTTTGAGTCACTCCAGTTTTCTGTACAAAATGGAGTGAGACATGGTGGTGTTCTTTCCCCAATGTTATTTGCCATCTACGTTGACAAACTGTTTCAACTGTATATGAGACAAAGGATAGGCTGCTATGTTGGACATACTTTCACTGGTGCCTTTGGCTATGCTGATGACATTTTATTGTTAGCTCCTGCTAGGAGCTTACTGGACAGAATGCTATGTATCACAAATGAGTTTGCTACTCAAAGAGCTATTAAATTTAATCCAACCAAGTGTAAATATATGATATTTTCATGGGCAAAAGAAGAATCTAATAGTATTATATTCAATGAAACTACAATTAAAAGTACTAAACAAGAAAAAACATTTAGGAATTCTCTTAGACTCTAGTTATAGTGACAGAATAATTACTGAAGCTGTTCATATGCTATATTTCAGGTTTAATTCCTTGTTATTTAAATTCAGGCATGCATCAACTGATGTGAAGTACTACTGATGTGAAGCAGTCATTGAGGAAGGTGTTGCATCGCACCTCTGAGACAGTCCTGCCTGCTCATAGCTCAGATAAAAGCCTCGCGGACATGTTTGCTTCTTTTTTCTCCAATAAAATAAGCAAAATCAGGGACACCTTTTCTACTTCTGGCTCTTTCAATGATGCACCGGATTCGGTGCCTCCTGCTTTCAATGCCTTTATGCCTGTCACTGAAGATGAGGTCTATAAGTGTATTAGTGAATCCCCGACTAAATCTTGCTCACTAGACCCTATACCAACATTCCTCCTTAAGGATTGTCTTGATATCCTCCTCTCTTCTATTACCAAGTTGGTAAATCATTCTCTCATTGAAGGATCTTTCCCAAATTCTTTCAAAAATGCGGTTGTCACCCCCCTCATAAAAAAAAAAGGCTTCCCTTCCCAGAGACGACCTTAAGAATTATCGCCCAGTGTCTGGTCTTTGTTTCCTGTCAAAGTCGGTTGAGCGAGTCGTTGCTAGGCAGCTAATGTCACACATTAATAACAACAAACTGGACAATCTTCATCAGTCAGTATATAAGCCAGGACATTCCACGGAAACTGCTTTATTGTCTATAAAAAATGAGGTTCATCTCTCTCTGGCACGCGGTGAACCCACAGCTCTAGTACTTCTTGACTTATCAGCCGCATTTGACAATATAGACCATAATATTCTCCTTGGTTACCTTAAATCCTGGTTTGGTCTTGGTGGAACAGTTCTAAGGTGGTTTGCTTTCTACTTAAGAAATCGTTGCCAGGCCATTAAGATAGGCTCCACACTATCTGAATTAAGTAATCTCATCTATGGAGTTCCGCAAGGTTCTGTTCTGGGTCTGTTACTGTTTTCGCTCTATACAACACCACTTAGTAAAATTATTTGCCTTCACCCACATATTAAATTCCATTTTTATACGGATGATACTCAGTTATACATCCATCTCTCCCACAAGAATGCTTCTTCGGCTCTCGCCAAGCTAAATGAGTGCCTTCATGATGTCCAAGAGTGGATGTCTCTCAGTAAATTGAAGCTCAACCCTGAAAAAACTGAGTTTATTGTCTTTGGTTCCAAGGCTCAACGTCAGAAGATTTCCTCTCACTTTCCTGTTAGCATTCTTGGTAGCCTTCTTCATCTGTTAGAAATCTAGGTGTGTTGTTTGATGCAGATTTTTCATTCTCTGAGCATATCAAGAGGACTTGCAAAGCGTGCTTCCTTCAGATGCGTGACCTCCGTAGAATTAGAAAGTATCTCACTCCTGAAGTGGCAGTCCTTGCTGCAAATGCCTTGGTTAGTAGTCCTCTGGACTATTGTAACTCTCTGTTCAGAGGTTTGTCCGGTTTCAATCAGTACAAATTGCAAAGTATTCAGAATACCCTTGCTCGTATTGTTACAAATCATAGAAAGTATGCTCGTGTTACACCCATTCTACAGAACCTCCACTGGTTGCCTGTTAGGTACCGTTGCATTTTCAAAACTGCAACACTTGTGTATAAATTTTTGCATAGTGGTTCTCCTTCTTATTTCGAACCGTTCTTGTCTTTTAGTAGTTGTCCCTATAGTACTAGGCATAGTCACCCAAATCGTCAATACCTTACAGTTCCTCCTTTCCATTCATCAGTCTTCAAGTCAGCCAAACATTTTGGCCATAGTTTTGCCTTTGATGCTCCTAAGATCTGGAATGACCTCCCTCAAGATGTTCGCGGTGCAACATCAGTTGCCTCCTTCAGAAAGAAGCTTAAAACATACCTGTTTGCAAAAGCCTACCCACCATAGCCTCCCCCGTCACATCTGTGTCTCCTTGGTACGACCTGGCTATGTCCCTTGATTAACACTAACTGCCTTGCTTTATGTTTAGATGCGCCTTAGAGTCCATCAGTGATGGAGATTAAGTGCTATAAAAGTCCACATTAGATTAGATTAGATACTTATTCAAAATTTATTGCACTTCACTTTATGGGTGTCAACTCTGGAACCTGGAGTCAATTAGCATAAATAGATATTATGTAGCATGGAGAAAATGTACCACATAGAGCTCATAATGATCTTTTACACCTGATTTGTAATGGTTCTGATATTGATAACCAGTTACACAGAAGACAGGTAGCTTTTATTGTAAAATGTCTTGAGAGTTCAAATAGTGTTGTAAAACTGTGTGAATCTTTATTAATAGGTGGAAGTACTTCTGATGTCTCTTGTAGCATAAATTACATTTGTTCCAAGTATAAACTGAATAAATATCATTTATGGGACTTTAGAACACATTGTATTAAGCATGACAGTCATTCTAATAGTTTAACTGCTGGAATAATTAGAGATTTCATTAAGTTAAAAGAGAACATTTCAACAAGTGTAACTGATAAAAAATATATTTCATTTATAATAGACTATCTCTGTACAAATTAATTTCTTTCTCTTTCCCTGTTTAATACTTTAATGTAATTGTGTTTTCTATTAGCTTTTGCTGTCGCTCTCTCTTTAATATATTTATGTAATTGTCTTTTTATCACTTTTATGGTGCAAAAATGACAAATAAAGGCTTATTATTATTATTATGAATGAAGGTTATATATCAGTTGCAATTATATATATTTTTTCATTATCTGTCCTTTGGTGTTTTCTCTTGACCACTTTTCTCCTTGAGGTAATTCACAAAATATATCTTGTAATTAGTAATTTGTAAAAGATCCATATTTTATCAACTGAGCAATGTTTATTTTTGATGTCACAATTTATAATAAAATCAACATGAATGATGTTCATAACTGACACTTCCATAACATTTATACTCCTCATATGAAAACTTTATTGTTTAGTTTCAAAATTTTATTTTTAATTTTTCAAATGTGTACATGTTTAAAATTTTACAAGTTAGGATTTACACTTACCTAGCTAAAATCCTATTTATATCATGGTTTAAGGCTATACTGGTGTAATCTTCAGAAAGAATATAGTTATCTATTCTATGCTTTACATTAAGTCACTTATGATCCTAGTTTACTGCATTGAGGTAAAGTATCTCTGATATTATACATACAAGGTACACGTGAGTGTATGATACCACACATGCAAACAATGTAAGTACATGTAAATAGTGAAAACCTACACCACTAGCAAGGAGAATCCATGTGCCCAAATCTCTGGTAAATTACACTTGAGACATGGATGTGTTTTTAGCCATACTGCATGCATGTAGAGAATAATGTGTGTCCCTTCCCAATTAGTTGATTTTTCTCTGTAACCAAGATATATATGCACATACAGTGGTATGCAAGAGAGGCTTTATGTGCTTAAAATAAAATTTAGTTTCAATAAAATGTTAATTTAGCTAAAAAAATTTCAGTACAACTTATACAACAGTGTTGGTGACAAGTTGAGTATATCTGATGATAAAATTCTGTACAAGTTAAAACTTGAATAATTAATCTTGTACAAGTTGCAACTTGTACAAGTGTTTTTCCATGAGTTTGAACCTTACAAAATCTTGTACATGACATATATGTAGATATAGACATTAGATGACCTGAAATCTGACACACACATTAGCTCTCAGTTTTAGCTTTGAAGTGCACCAGTTAATGTGTAGAAATTATGACCAATTATTATGTATTGTTTTTTTCCATTTCCTCAAAAACATGTAAATAACCTACAGCTTTAACTTCCGCATGAGTTTGTCAAACTATTCAGACAGAGCAGACTTAAAAACATTTACTTGAAGTACAAAATATATTTTGTAAAAGACCTTATCTTCAGTAAAGTTAAGACATTAAATATAATCTTCTAGAGTATAAAATAGCCCATTGATAACGTCTTTAATGATTCATTTCGGGAATTACTTAAAATAGACAAGATATATTTTCACTGCTATAATTTTAACCAGAAGTGTTGTCAATGTTTTCACTGGTGTTTTTCCACTGTATTTTAATCAAGGAAGAAGCACAGTATGTGACAATAGCACTTGGCAGAACTAGCTCTTATATCCAACCTTATGTGTTGTGAATACAAGCTATTTTTACTCTCACATGTTGCTATTTGCCACTTTGTTTATAGGAAATTCCCTCTTTTATTGTACAGGCCTATTATCTGAACAAAAACTCAGTCTCCCAAAATGTTTGCATGATGAAGGTTCCACTGCATGTACAGCTCGTTTGTGTTCTGACATGAAATGTCTTTGACAGATGTTGCAAGCACAATATGATGTGCAGAAATCACACGACCTTAATGAAATATTTCTCCATCCCAGGCTGGTGTTTCAAAAAGGATCATCAAAACATTAGTCAGAGTATAAAGCTGTTTGTGTTTGGTTATGGATGATTTTTGGCTTTATCTTTTACATTTTTATGGTGAATATGGACAAAAAGTCTAACATGTGATGTTCATATAAAATCATAAATTCTTCAGTTTGCTGTATTTCCTTTAATGCCTTTATCTGATAAGTTAAACTCATAAGACTTAAATCACTGGGGAAATTATATAAAAAGAGGAAAAAAGACTTGACAATAAAATTTATTAGATATCTGTGACCACAATTTTCATTTTACCACATCCATCAAAAGTTGAAATCAAAACAACCATCGGTTATATATATCTGCATTGACTTACTTCTGGGTTGTTTTTGCACATTTCATATATTTATATGTGGATATATATACATTAATAGAATGCGTAATGTCAAGCCAAAAATTCCACAGCATGAGATGAAATAGTTTTACTTTATTGAGAATTCCAGATAACAGACAATATTTACAGAAAAGCTTAAAGAACCCAATATCTACTACTTAACAGGGTTCACATTGAAAGGGTTAGACTTTTTATATATTTTTGTTGAATCAAGATGATGCTAACTTTTACTAGCAGCTGTGGAAATGTTAATGTTAAACTGAACTTGCAGATAACTGAGCAAACTACCACACCTTCAAGGCCAGAGAAGTGTTTCTATCTTTTAGCAATTTACAAGAATTTATAACAACCTATTCAATGCATTGTGAGCTAGTTTAGCAATAACTAGACCATATAATACCTTCCTAGCAACTATGACCATGGGATAAATTTCTACACCTTTCTCTCACACAAATTTTAGTTTGACAAACAGTTCCACTCCATTTGATCTTGAAACAGGAGTCAAATGTTAAATCTGAAAATACCAAAAGATTCCCAGCTCATGATATGCTAAAATTGTTGTCATATTTCAATCCCTTTGGACTAATGATAAGGGAGATGAAAGAACATTTTGATGTGTTGACTCCATTTGACCTGTTTGACCTTAAAATGAAGTCAAAGGTCAAATTTAATCCCTCAAAAAATTCACAGTTCATGATTTCATGTTAGCTACTGTGTACTCAAAACTCATATCACATTAATGAGGGAGATATAAGGCATTCTTTGGGAAGTAAAACCCATTGACCTTGAAGCAGGGGTCAAAGGTCAAATCTGGCCTCATCAAAAGATTGACCCAGGATTTCCATAAATGGTCTAAATATTCCAGATGGCCATGATAAGGGAGTTACAAGGTGTTATTGGTGTAAAGACCCTTAAAGCAAGAGTCAAAGGGAAAATATACAAAGGATACTCAATGTCAAGGCACTGGATATTAAATACTTTTTGGTTTTCTCAGATTTTGTTCAAAATGTGAGTGTTTGCAAAAGCATAAGCTAAACCATGCAAAAAATTTCTTAAAATGATCTCTGTTGGGGAGTTTTGGATCCTTTGGTGATCTTAAATGAAAAGGTTTATGGTAAATTTTTGTAGCTTTATTCAGTAGATAAATTTTATTTTGCACATTAACCAAAACATAATTGAAGCAACGGTAAATGAGAACTAGGTGAAATTGTGGAATAAATAAATGACCAAAAGGTTCTCAAGGCCATTATTTGCCTTGTAATTAATGGTCAAGTCACCAAGAAATAAGGTTCATGCCCGTACTCATATATACCTACATACCACTTATCAAAATTCTAGGTGAAATTATTTCTATTTAATTATAGCATCTAAAGGAAAATACATGTATCTGCAAAATATCAAACCCAATACATGTATATGCTGTGGCTGCAATACAATATCACTTTATAAGAAACATTGGGCTTTTGCAGTAAACTGATTAGGTGATATCTGAAGATAATTGGTGTACTGACCATAATTGCTTGGAAAGCATTACTATTTACAGACATTAACTTCTTTTATATTTTATCATTGTTAAAACCAGGAGCTGAAGCAACTGGGGAAAACTTAAATGTCCAATCTTTCCCAAGTGTAGAAACCTTCTGATATAACTTGGAATTATAGGACATTTGAGAACATTTGTGAACAAAAATTTCATCGATATTTCATCGAACCTGCTGCAGAAATGCAGTGAAATCTGTTTTATGTTCCTTAATTTTAATCTGTGATTCTACTGGTAAATTTCATTTGTTATTCATTACAGTGGTACCTTGGTATTATCATGGCTCAGCTAAAAACTGAAACTGATAAAATTGTGTCAGGTGAAATCACTCGTGTCAAAAATTCAGAGAAATAAAGGTTCACCATAAACTACATTTGCAGTGTTATAAATCAATACCTTTACAATTCACAGCAACATAATATCTTTCTGAAAACATTCACATTAAATAAAAGTAACATGTTATGCATTTTGTATTTTCTTATTCATGTACAGGGTCAAATGATATTTACAAAAACTTAATATTGCCTTCTTTAAAAAACATTTGCCTATGGTGGTTGACAGTATATGTCAAATTTCACTGTTCAAAGAAATAACCATAAGCACTTTTAAAAAATAGCCTCATATCACCCCTTTATAACAAAGATTTGAAAGACAATATTTCACCACAGAACTGTAATCTCAGATCTTTATAGATAGTTAATGTATTGTAGTGGCTCATACATAGAAATATATAATGAGTCACAAAATTTTAAAAGTATCCCATCTCTACTTTGACTACCAAGTGACTGTGCTGTGATTTTCACAACTACATATTAACCTGAAATATATTCATAGCAAACAAGTGTCATCAACCAATAAGACATCCTTTCTTCTTTTCTAACATGTTCATAATACTTTGCCAGTTTTTCTAATGCTTTTTATTGGGTCATTGGGAAGACTAAGAGTGAAAAGCTGAAATATCAAATGACTGTCTCAAATGTCAGTATCATATTAAGTTTTATTTCATAATGTCCATATGTCAGGGTCGCCATTGATTTTCTCCATGCTTCACATTTTTGGACTACAGTATAGCTCACATTACAACACATCTTCCTGAAAACACAAAGACACATCAGAGTTCAAAACTGTTCAGATTGTCATTTCGAATGGACAGCATTCTGGTGCATAAAAGATATAACAGAAAGCAGAGATTTAGATTTAAAAACAAGCCATCAGTGTCCATGAACGGGCTCTGTGTCAGCTGACTGTGTGTTTTGAGTTTTAGAGTAGAAGTGACAAAAGAAAAGGACTCAAAAGTTGTGCCCTGCAAATGGTATTCAGAAATAACAAGGTAACTGTTTAGGTGTAAAAAGTAGGTTAAAACATATTTAAAGAAAATACTGTACATGCAATAGTTTTCTAGTTACAACTGAGTTACTCAACAGTGACAATCTCATAATAGCTTTTGCTCAGCTATGCAATCAGTTAAAGGGCTGCATTTTAATATGGTATAGCTCACAAAAAAGTAAGTGATTAAAGAAATACTGTAAATGCAAACGTTTTCAAGTTATAACTGATTTACTGAACAGTGAAAACCTAAAAGTAGGTATTTCTCAGCTATGCAATTAGCTACAGGTCTACAATTTCACTATGTTACAGCTGACCCAAAAGTAGGTGAATAACATAAACAAAATATTCGAAATGATATAGTTTTCAAGTTACAACTGATTTACTCAACAGTGAGAACCTGAACGTAGCTTTTACTCAGCTATGCAAGGAGCTACAGGTCTGCAATTTTACTATTTTATAGCTGACCTAAAAGTAAGTAAATAACATATTTAAACCAAATACTGTAAATGCCAGAGTTTTCATGGTACAACTGATTTACTCAACAGTGAAAACCTGAAAGTAGCTATTGCTCAGCTATGCCATGAGTTACATGTCTGCAATTTTACTATGTTATAGCTAATTCAACAGTGATAACCTGAGATTAACAATTTTACAATGTTATAGCTCACCCAAAAGTAGCAGAATAACATATTTATACAAAATTCTCTAAATGCAATAGTTTTCACATTACAAGTGATTTTACTCATTATGGAAGATACTGAAATGTCAGAAAGTAGCCATTACTCACTTAACTAATGGGATAGACACCCAAGTTACTCCCCAAGATGTAGCTATGAAAAAGTAGCTGAATAACATATTTTAACAAAATGCTCTAAATGCAATACTTTTCAAGTTATTGGTGATTTATTACCTGATTTCCTGAATTTTATTACATTAAAAATTATTTAAAAAATTCATAAAACAATAATTAAAAAAGATCCAGACCGAATACTCACACAAGATAATCTACTAGTGGCCCAGGACATATATGCAAGATAAGAGAGAAATCACTGCAATAGTCAATGAAAAAATAAGTGACTTCATGCATGATTTCATGAATTTTAATGCATTTAATGCATTAAAAATTATTTAAAAAATTCAAAAAAAAACCAAAAAAAACAATTAAGACAGATCCAGGTCTGATACTCACAAAAGGGAATCTCCTTGTAGCCTGGTACATATATGCAAGATATATGCAAGATAGAATTCCCTGCAATAGTCAATGAGATATGTGTGATAAAATGTTGAAATTTTCACACTTTTGGTGGGGGTACCTCCCTTGTAATGGCTCTAGCAAACAGACGAACAGACAGATTTGTATGCCTTGAACAGTTTTTCATCCTTGATAGATAAGGATCTTTAAAAAAAACCCAGCACGTCTCTGGGTCTTGTAGTTTTGGAGGAGAAGTTGTTCACGAGGACACCGCAGACTGATACCATAACGTCAGCTATAACAATTAGTAACTGTGCTTATATCTCTCCATCTTCAACAAACCTATTGTAATTTTTCCAATCATTCACAATGCACTTATCTACATTTCCCCCTCTCCCCAGCTAATGACTTATCACACTTGGTTTAAAATAAAATGATTATGGGAATACCTTAGTTTAATGTGAAAGGTCACAAAAGACACCAAAGAAAAAGACTATTCATTTTAAATGCGTACAGGTTTGTCTGTATTCCACAGTAGAGCCTCTGTTCCAGGAACTGTGTTCATGGCAGGTCTTTACCAAGTCTAAGGTTTAACTCTGTATACAAACATAGCCAGTTAGCCTAAGATTTGGCTAAGACCTTTCACGAATAAGGCTCCAGGACAATATCAGTTTGTCCTGGGAATCATTGGAATTAAGCTGTTTCTACAGTTAGAATCTGTTTTTGCCTCAAGTTTTTCCAAGGACAGTCCTAGGACAGTCAGAAATTGTATTTGTACCAACAACTTACTGTAATGAAAAAGCTTAGTTCCTGTTAAATAAGAATTACGAACAAAGTGAAATAATACAGGAAACATTTTATATCAACAGATAATCAATCACTTGACGATCAGTTAGTTAAGACCTGATCTATCTGAAAATCAACTGGAGCTCAAATATTAATGTGCTAAATATATATACATGTGCTGAATTTGGTAATCTTAAATAGTTGCCAAGCAAAAATGGACAAAAACAAAGTCGTGATATGACCGTGATATTCTGTGCTGAAAGTGGACTATATGAACATAAATAACTCAATTTTACTGATCTAACCTTGCAGAAGAGAAATGCAACTTTTGGTAAGAGTACATTGGATGAGGAATGTAAAATTGACCAGTTTCTTAAAACTGAAAAAAGCATGAAAAATTTACTAAATCTTTGCACTGGAGAAGATAAGTTGGTTTAAAATAGTCAGAACATTTGTAAATTTTCTAACATTGATCAAAAGTTAAGGAAAAGTCATGTTTTTTCTTCACACTTACAAGTTTTTTGACATTTCTTTCAGCCAATACACACCAATGACTATACAGGACAAGATGATACGATCCAAAAATAAAGTTGTAATTTGTATAATGTACCAGATAATATACTATATAATATACACTGTTGTCAGCTAACAAGAAAGCTGGTATCTGAGCATATATCAGATTGGATCTACTAAGCTTAGTGTGTCAGCCCTTAACTTCGGCTGTGATTGAGGTGTGCTTACTTCCTCCTCCAGAAGACTGTGACTGCAGAGACCTGATCTGATCCTGCATTGCAGACAACTGCCTGGAACTGGCTTCTCGCTGGGTCTTCATCTCCATCATTAACTCTGAATGCTGTTTTTTATACTCCTGCAACACATTGTAACCTAAACTGGTAGTGACAGCACTTAGTCACTTAAAATTTTACACTTATAATTGATATGTCATGGTGCAATTTTATTATACCAGGGTTAATGTTCACTATTTTTTAAATCTTTTTAGAGAGTACCAATTTTCCATTCAAGTTCTAAAGGTCACCAACATGGTTTATCTGTCGGCCATGCGTTCATCCTCCAGTGTATTGCTATATTCTGTTTTGTCAATATAAGTAGTAGTGCTAGTTATACTACATGCATTGACCTCAATCCAGTTCATAAGGTGCTAGATGAGTAATTTTATTGATCATTTTTATTGCATGAACCACATTAACCTCATTTCTCATCAGTCAGGCATAGTTGACATGTGATGTATATGTTGTATCAGAAAGTCCAATCCATCAGAATTTGAAATTCTGACATCACAAAGTCCAATTGGACTTTCTGATGGATTGTTTTTTCACAATTTGAAATTCTGACAAAATAATTTGTCAGAAAGTTCAATTGGAAGCTCTGATGTCAAAAAGTCCTCAGAGCAATCTCATAATAAAGATAGAACAGAATTGGACGTTCTAATGGATCAGACTTTCTGATACAGGGGAATCAGACAGTACAATCCATCAGAATTCAAATATCAAATCTTGATAACAGAACTTTCGTACCTCAGAGCAATATCATAATAAAGATAGAACAGAATTGAACTTTCCAATGGATTAGACTTTCTGAGACAGGGGAATCAGAAAGCCCCATCCATCAGAATTGAAATTCTGATGTAAGAACTTCCAATTCATAGCCTAGAGTAATTTCTTATTCAATAGCAGGATTGGAATTTCTGACATCAGAAAGTCCACATTGCACTTTCTGATGACAGGATTTGAAATTCTGATGGATTGGACTTTCTGAAACAACATATATATTATTGATCATTGTAATGATATTCACGTCAATCTGGCTGAGTTGATTCTTATGTTGTTCCTCCAGCCTCCGGCGGTCCTCCCTCATGTCATCCATAAGGGTCTTGTACTGCTCTGCCTGCTTGTTCAAACCCTCCGACATCAGCCGGTTGTACTCGGCTTCCTTTGCCTTCATGTCCCGGTTGTAGTCCTACAAATAGAGCAGGCTCTGTAGACATGGAATGAAGGTTTTGAAATGAAGGATAACAAATATAAGGAAACAGATTTGATGTCCAAAATACACAAACACATTTACTACATCTAGTTAGGTAACATCCAGGGAGACATACATACTCATTTGTATTACTCACTGGGACATACCTTAGGTCCACAAAAACACACATATATACTCAGTTGGGAACACACAAGGGGACATCCATAGCGACAGATACTCCTGGGTTTACTTATGGGGACACACTTGGGTTGACACATGGGGATATACATATCTACTTGGGTCCACCCATGGGGATATACAAATACACTTGGGAATCACCACAGGACATACATACTCACTGGTAACATCCATACACATGCCAGTACACATCTAAGAAACACACATACATAAATACATAAAAATTTGGTTATCACACGCAACCTCACACACCAACACACACACCCCTTCTCACCTCCATGAGTTTTGTCTGTTTTGACTGGAACTCGCTTTGCATGTTTGTGATCATTTTCTGGTGTTCATTCTGCTGGCGGAGGAAGTCTTGCATCAGCTGTCTCTGTTCTTCCTCTGCCACCCGTGCCCGTTCTTCTTGCCGCTGTCGTTCCTCATTCTGTTTAGCCAGCTCTTTCTCTTTACTGGACAGGGCCTGGCAATATAAGAACAAAGGTGGTGTTTCAACATCCCTTTCATCAGGTTTCTGTTACTGATCAGTACCTGGGAACAGACACTGCCAAGGATGGTGTATCATTAGGGGGCATGGCCTGGGAATTGAGGACTCGAGAGAACAAAGTTGTTATCGGAAGTTGAGGCTATATGTCATTTTTAATGGCAGTGGTCATATCACAGCATGATTTTTGTGAATGACACAACAAAAAATCAATGTGCTGTTATACCTTAGAGTTCTCTTAGTCAAAGAGGGATTAATGACTACTAAAATTAAACTAGAATAAGAATATGATGATATCTCAAGTTTAACCATTGGGTCAAGAGGCCCCTGAGAGTGCTGAGAAAGAAAGATTTTCAGAGATATAAATTCAAACTTACAAAAGTTTACTCTTCAGAAATCATGTAAGAAAAAACTTTTTTTGAAATTGAGTACAAAGGAACCACCTCTATTATCAGACCAGGTTTGTGGAGTAAGATTTTGATCAAGTAATAAACTTTCATACTATGAACATGCACTTTAGTATGAGAAAATAAATGGAAATACAACTATTGGAGATTGGAAATTGAATATATGGACTGTAGACAGCTTTGTAACAGAAGGTCTACTGGACCTATATATTGTTAGAATGTGGATGTTTGTGTTGGGATTTTGGTGCTTTAATGACAATATAATGTCAGCATCATCTGGTTATATATGACGTTTAATGGTAGTCTGATTATGCACTGCTCTGAGAGTGTAAAATTAAAGTGTGAACATAGGGGGGATCTCAGGATTGACTTCATGGGATATCACAAATTGAACACTGAATGGAACTTAACATTCAACAAAAAGTTAAGATGTCACAGTCATTCTACTGTATCTATGGTATGGTATAAATTCTTTATTACTTTATCAGCATTGATGATTGCCTCCTCCTCACTTGACCTTGACTCCAAGTGCTGGTTCAGCATGTTTTCTGCCATGGGCCCCTTGTTTGGTATTTGGTTGTACTTTCTGACTGCTGCTTCCTTGTCATTTTTATATGCCTCATAACCCCCTTTCCCCATGTACTTGCCCTCTTTGATGTTGCCATTGAGAGGTCTGAAGGCTTCAGACAGTGCACGTTCACAGGAAGCAATAGATGCATCATTATTTTGTGCCAGGAATTCCTTGTATCTTTTCTCCAGTTCAGCCTGATGTCAAAAAAAAAAACATTAGTAGGCAATTTGTAGGCATGATTATTTTTCAGACTGCTTTGTCTTTTCTTGCCTTCATCAAAGAGTTATTACTCACGTCAGAAATACCTAAGTCTAATATTGGAAATGTGAGTACCATTTATGTCAATTTTGGCTTTTGCGCAAGAGTGACAGGGGACCAACATTTCCCACATGTTGTGATGAGTTGGATTCAAAGCCATAACTTCAAAGAACAGAACCATGTCATCATCTACCAGAACTGACAACTCATCTACCACTTTGACCCTATGAGTTGCATTAAATGTGGTGTTTATTGTGGTGGTTATTGTACTGAATATAGCGAGCTGAATGAAAAATTGTGGCCTTCCTTACAATTGGTGGACCGTATGGTAAGATAACTTATACATATAGAGGAAGGGTTGTAAGCTAGAACATATGAGTTGAATCACATTATATATTGCATAAATCTACTTTTTTCACTGAACTGTGAGTGCCAACACAAACACAGTGACCTAAGATGCAGGAAATGGGGCCTCAGTGCAGCAGCAACACATACAGTAAACCATATCCAAACATGCTGGGAGGCGTATAACTTTATTCAGACTACAAACAGCTTTTAGAATATTAGAGGTGCATCATTCTATAATATTATTGAGATGCAAATTTGAGAGTGGACACAAGTTCATAAAACTGAATATTGAAATATCAGATAAGAGTCTATACTGCACATACTACATGGAAAAATAAAAGTGGGACTATAAGTTCACATAAAACCAGTGTGCAACTCACCGCAAGTTTCTTCGTGTATTCCTGACCTTCGTCAAACAATGCTCCCTTTTTGTACTCATCCAGGGCAGCCTGATGTGCAGCACCTTGAATTTCTGCAATGATTTTGTGCTCCACCGGAATTCTGCCCTTCAAATACTCATTCATCATATGATCAAACACAGCCACAGCTGCCTCCAGGGCTCTCTGGCACTCATTGTGTTTCAGCAGGTCCACTGCATTAGATATACAGGGTACGGCACCGTCATTAATACACCTCACATACATGTGTGCCAACTCCATGAAACCTGTAAGCACATCAGAAAAAAAAAAAAAGTTGATGTGTGGCCAAGTCCCCTTGTCTCTAACATTAATACAATAAGCTAAACTGAAATCTCTTAAAAGTAAAAGCCATTATCTTGTCTGATACATGTATATAAAATAATAATTCATGTATTTTGTCCTGTGATTACGTTTGTTGAACCTAAATTTAAAAAGTTATGTCTTACACAACACATTTCATAAAGTTTTTTAGTTGAAGATTTAGATAATTTGTATTTTAGTTAATTAAATGCTCTCATCTACTGAATCTACTGAATCTTACGTGATCCATTAATTAGGTTTCCATCCACTGTCATTGGTTTTGCCTCTGCTAGTATAGCATCAGTGGCCTCTTTGGCCTGTGCCAAGAACTCGGGCCTGATTTGCCGCTCATCCACAGTATCCAGATTCCGGAGCTTTGCATCCTCATCCACAGGCTTACAAAGGGTAAAACATTTCCTTTGGGGAAAGTAGGATCGGATACACTCTCTGGGCTCATTATAGTCACTGATCTTCCTTCCCCGTCCTGGTTTAAGCTTCAGTGCATTCTCCAGATACTGATCTGGAGTGCAGGTTTGTCCATCTAGGCTAAGGTCCAAGAAGAAGTCCCTTAGCAGCAGGAAGAAGAAAGGGAAATACTTGTTGAAGTGGTTGCCATCTTCCTCTTTGTTATCCTTGGTCTTGATGTGCTCTGTTAACTCTTGCACCAGGCTAAAGAGGTCTGATTAAGGGTTGTATGTAAATTGTTACACAAAAAGTTTTCATCATGCAGCAGAAAATTGTTGTTTACCTTTCAACAATAAATCAATTTTCAACAAAAGTTAAAGATGTGTACTTGTTACATGCAAATTCTTTGACATTTGGTGAGGTTTGTTGAATGAAGACTGGCCTGAATCAATATTTTATCTGTATTTTTATAGCACTTTTACATTAGGCTATTTGGAAATTGTGACAGAAAATATGAAATATTTAACTTTGAATCATAACTTTTAAATTATTATAAAAATATTTCACACTTTTCTTTGCTTTAGAGGTTATCATACATGGCTTTTAGTGTTTTTTTTTTGGACACTCCTTTGTTGCTTATTTTTCAAATTTTTGTGGTCCACAGTAATGTGAAGTCCCTTTTCCAGTCAAAGTAGATATGACACATTCCAATATGTATGAATTTTATCGAATTTGTATTTTTATTTTATTCATCATTTTTCATCATCCTTGAAATACATGTATAATATAAGATATTTATATTACCGGTATATACTAAACATTTAAATCACTAGTTTAAACTTAGTTTAAGATATAGTTTGACATTATAAAAGCTTTATTCCAGTATGTAAAGAAAGTTATGATGCAATAGCGACCATAAATATATTGTACTAAATGACACAGCATATTGGTAGATTAACCATGAGTTCAGATTCAAAGTGAAACTTTTATGGTAGAAAATGATATATGAATATGAAGAGAGAAATGATATTGATATTTCATAAAACATGAGTGGCTAAAGTGGTGGAAAGGTGAGTCTGAATAAATACGTCTTGAATTTGCTCTTAAAACTCAGAATGCCTTTAAGATCTAATCTTAGCTGGAAACTTATTCCACTCAGGAGCAACTTGGTATCTAGTTCTGCCTGTCAACATAAGGATGACACAGAAAGGTACTTTCCAGCATAGGATTACTAAAGTAGATGCATTTGCATCAGTTATTGATCAACTTTATAAACAAATTAAATTAAGCCATGCTTCTTTGGTTTAATCTTGCTTACGTATGTTTTTTTAAATTTATTGTTCTTTTTACATAGTTACATTATACTTATAAGACAAATACAAAGACGAAGAACACAACAAAACAAGGGCAAAATATACATAAAAAAGTTTTCTATTTAGTTAAGACATGGCTATACTATTTTACATGTTATAACTGTAATAGTTTTTTATTGCATTTCAGTTTAATCTTTACAGTAATTATCAAAAGGTATATTATTCTGCATTTCTAAATGTTCACATTTACAGCTACAAAATATCTTGAAACATTGTTATGAATGATTATTTTCACAAGAATATTTAACCTATTTGATAGCAAGCAATTTTTAAAGATCCTCAAAAACATTACACCACACTGACCAACTACTTTTAAACCTTTCATTTGTATTACTAACCTCTGAGAGCATCTCATGTTCATAGTATTTGCGTTTAATTATATTTTGAAGACAATATATATTTGGATCTTGATTTTGAGAAGCACAAGTAAAAATACTAGAAATAGGACGCCCTGTTGCTTGTAGCTGCGACATATGAATAGAAACAGGATAGCATAGAAGAACACACATTATCATGTGTAATGTCCACCCTATCAACCTTTTGCAAAAATTGTACAGTAATCTTACAAGGCCCTGTTTCATCTGTAAAATATATCAATGATGCTTAAATATTTATTAGTATACATGTAAATCATTTCAGCTTCATGCCTTTTTACATTGGTTGGGTAGAAAATTTTGACGAAATCGCTCTATCTTGCATGGTTAAGGAGATAGAAACGAATATCCGTTTTTCAATTTTTGGCAAAAATTCAAAATGGCTGCCATATGTGGGAAGAGGAATATTTTTTGAAAACTGCCTGAAATCGCTCTATCTTGCACGGTTAAGGAGACAGAAGCAAACTTGCGTTTTTTCATTTTAGGCAAAAACTGAAAAATTCAAAATGGCCGCCATTTTTGGGGAGAGTAAAATATTTTGAAAATTGCCAATAGTACATTGATTAGATACCCTGTGGGTTGAAAATTTCTACGAAACAAGATGACTGCCAAAAGTGGCGAAGATTGAAATGTTTCAAATTCACATAGAATATTCCTCTACTACCATATGCGTTAAAAATTCAGTCGAAATCGCTCTATCTCTTACGGTTTCCGAGATATTAACATTTTTGGGTTTTCCGCAAAAATCCAAGATGGCCGCCAAAAGTGGCGAAAAAATTGAAATTTTTCAATTTTGTATAGGATACTTTGCTATCACCCTACGGGTCAAAAATTCTGTTAAAATCACTCTATCTCTTGCGGTTTCCGAGATATTAACATTTTCAGTTTTCCGCAAAAATCCAAGATGGCCACCAAAAGTGGCGAAATTGAAATTTTTCAATTTCACATAGAATACTCTCTCCATACCCTGTGGGTCAAAAATTCTGTCGAAATCGCTCTATCTCTTACGGTTTCCGAGATATTAACATTTTTTTGTTTTTCTGCAAAAATTCAAGATGGCCGCAAAAGTGGCGAAAATTGAAATTTTTCAATTGCACATAGAATACTCTACCACTACCATGCAAGTTAAAATTTCTGTGGGAATGGCTCTATCTCTTACGGTTTCCGAGATATTAACATTTTTTGTTTTTCTGCAAAAATTCAAGATGGCCGCCAAAAGTGGTGAAAATTCAAATTTTTCAATTTTGTATAGAATACTTTCCTACTACCCTACAGGTCAAAAATTCTGTCCAAATCGCTCTATCTCTTACGGTTTCTGAGATGTTAAGATTTTTAGTTTTTCGCAAAAATTCAAGATGGCCGCCAAAAGTGGCGAAAAATTGAAATTTTTCAATTGCACATAGAATACTCTGCTACAACCCTACGGGTCAAAAATTCTGTCGAAATCGCTCTGTCTCTTACGGTTTCCGAGATATTAACATTTTTTGTTTTTCCGCAAAAATTCAAGATGGCCGCCAAAAGTGGCGAAAATTGAAATTTTTCAATTGCACATAGAATACTCTACCACTACCATGCGAGTCAAAATTTCTGTCAAAATGGCTCTATCTCTTACGGTTTCCGAGATATTACCATTTTTTTTGTTTTTCCGCAAAAATTTAAGATGGCCGCCAAAAGTGGCGAAAATTGAAATTTTTCAATTTTGTATAAAATACTTTCCTACTACCCTACGGGTCAAAAATTCTGTCCAAATCGCTCTATCTCTTACGGTTTCTGAGATATTAAGATTTTTCGCTTTTCGCAAAAATTCAAGATGGCCGCCAAAAGTGGCGAAAATTGAAACTTTTCAATTTTGTATAGAATACTTTCCTACTACCCCACGGGTCAAAAATTCTGTCCAAATCGCTCTATCTCTTACGGTTTCTGAGATATTCAGATTTTTTTTCGTTTTTCGCAAAAATTCAAGATGGCTGCCAAAAGTGGCGAAAATTGAAATTTTTTAATTTTGTACAGAATACTTTTCTACTACCCTGTGAGTCAAAAATTCTGTCCAAATCGCTCTATCTCTTACGGTTTGTGAGATATTAAGATTTTTTCGTTTTTCGCAAAAATGGCTGCCAAAAGTGGCAAAAATTGAATTTTTTCAATTTCACATAGAATACTCTGCTACAACCCTATGGGTCAAAAATTCTGTCGAAATCGCTCTGTCTCTTACGGTTTCTGAGATATTAACATTTTTTGTTTTTCTGCAAAAATTCAAGATGGCCGCCAAAAGTGGCGAAAATTGAAATTTTTCAATTGCACATAGAAGACTCTACCACTACCATGCGAGTCAAAATTTCTGTCAAAATGGCTCTATCTCTTACGGTTTCCGAGATATTAACATTTTTTTGTTTTTCTGCAAAAATTCAAGATGGCCGCCAAAAGTGGCGAAAATTGAAACTTTTCAATTTTGTATAGAATACTTTCCTACTACCCTACAGGTCAAAAATTCTGTCCAAATCGCTCTATCTCTTACGGTTTCTGAGATATTAAGATTTTTTTCGTTTTTCGCAAAAATTCAAGATGGCCGCCAAAAGTGGCGAAAATTGAAATTTTTAAAAATTTTGTATAGAATACTTTTCTACTACCCTGTGGGTCAAAAATTCTGTCGAAATCGCTCTATCTCTTACGGTTTCTGAGATATTAGCAAATTACTCAAAAGTAGTACTGAAAATACACAATGAAGTACCTAAATCGCTATTACTCATGTACTGACAAAGCTATCAGTCCCAAATGCAATACCAAGCGAGGTATGGACATAACAATCTTGTATTCAAAATTGTAGTAAAATATCTTTAATTATTTTGGCTTAAATGCACGGAAACCAATGGGTACTAAAAATAGCTGTACTTAAGTATTACTCAGTAAGCAAAAGAGGTACAACAGCCAAAAGCAATCCCAAGCAAGCTACTGACCCAATAAGCCTGCATACCAAATTTGGTGACAATAGCCCTAATACTTTTCCTTTAAATGAGCGGAAACCATGCGTGACGCCGGACATCGGACGCCGGACATCAGACGGCAGAAAAAGCAAAAATAATATATCCACCCCCAGGGGGGTAGACATAATAATATCTAGTAATGGTTAGAAAAAAATTCAGTGGCCAGAAAAGGGTGTCTTGTTGGAGATATCCTATGGTTTTAGATACCCTGTCTAGATGGAGCTTTATTGAAATACGACTTTCAATCCAGCATATGACATTATTCCACAGTGTATTTGAGATAGTACACTCAGAAAATAAGTGGATTATTGATTCAGCACTTTGATCACATAACCTGCACCGGTTACATTCAGATATTTTCATTTTAACTAATAGTTCCTTTACACCCAAAATCCGGTGTAAAACACGATACTGAAACCAAATACAGTGGATTTGGTCCAAGTCAAAGTTTCAAAATGTCAGCCATTTACTTCTACTTATGGCAACTTCTAGTTATACCCACTTTGAGAAATATATGAGGTACTAAAAATACTATGTAATTTAAGTCTCTTGCAATAATTAACACTTGTGTGATCACTCTACTTTGAAATTAATTTGTTTGCTGGTCAGACTTACTAACACAAAAGTGAGGAATCAGGTACAGAGTGTCACAATGATACTATTTTGTCACAGCTTTTGTGGAGATTGACACTTCTGTACACACAACATTTATAGGTTCTACTTACCTTGTTATTCCCATTGAAAAGTAACACTTTGTGCATCAAATTAGGTTCTAGTTATGGCCACTTTCTGCAAGTCGAACTTCTACTTATCCTTATATTTTGCATTAATAATTGTTGGGACTTAGACACTACTTCTAATTATGGCAATATTCTACTTATGGCAGTTGTACTTATACCAAATCTACTGTATAATCATTATCAAGTATAGCATACACTGATTTCCACAGATCTTTTCTTTCTTCTATATGCAGTTCTAGACACCATTTTATTTCACTCTTTGATATCTTATTCAATGTTTGTTGTAATTGGGAATACACTAATTTATGACCATACTCTTTGGTTATCAAGGTTTTTATATGGAAAGGAATGTATGGATTTTCAAAATTCAATATATTATTTTGTTGATAAGTATCTAGAAATTTCTGGACTAACTTTTTAATTGTGAAGTAGTTAAGAAAGTTAACTGGAAAGTTATGTTGATTACCTATGTTACCTAATTGTGAAGGAAATTATAAAGGATACTGTAGTTGCTGTATGATGACATCATCAAGTGTTCCCACGGCATTGTACACCAAACAGTTGCTCAGCAATAAGGCCAAAGAAAACAGCTTCATGTCATGTGTTTCATCCCCTTTCTCCACATCATGTAAGCCTTCTGTATCCAGGAGAACCAGGGTTCGCTTAGCGTCTTGGGGGTGGGGTCTGGCCCAGATCCAGATGCCCTTGGTGGTAGACTGGATGGTGGGGCCCAGGTTGAAGCCAGCATTGGTATTGAAAAAACGATTCATGATGTAGGATTTCCCAGTTCTGTACTTCCCTAGTGTAGATAGTGTAGAAGTATATTAAAATGTATAAACATCATTGGAACAGTTTATGTTGTGTGTAATTCAAGTTTTACAACTGTCTTTACTTTATATTCTTAATCTATGTGGTAGAATATAAGGTATATAAAACTAAACTGCTTTTCAAAAATACATATAACTAGTGTACAAGCAAAGATCTATGTTTTGATCTATGATCTTTGCAAATATTTTAGGCAAGATATCTGATGCAAAATTTCACTAAACTCTGCTTGTTTCTTCTTAATTCCAAGAGATATTCTCAGTGTTGAAAGGATCATGTAATTTATTGTGGGTATTGAATACGGCAGAGCTTGTTGAAGGAGTGTGATTTTGCTTGGATGGAAAAATATTCATAAAAAGAAAGAGGTATAGGTCCATATAAACTATAGTAAGGTAACTGTGATCTGGTTTTTAGAAGGGGGGTCTACAAACTGAATATTTTGATTGAAAAAATTTGGGTAATGGTTGTTTTCCTGTGTTAATTTCAGCGATCACCAATTTCAGTCTCTTGGGTAAAGCTGAGCAACTTACCAACGATGGAAATAACTCCAATAGGTTCCGTGGCTTGAGACAAGACATAGGCCACGTCTTCATTAACCCTCATCTTTCCCTCGCAGTCTGTCTGGATGAAAGGAAGTGGGGCCTCCATATTTGGTATATCAGACCCCTATGTGTGCCAGAAATAGATTAAAACCACAGCATTAAATACAGTCCTGTGCACATCATGACAACTTGAAATCAACATCCACTTTTATAAATATGTACTTAAAATGAACATTAAAGTTTCATTTCTCATATATTTACTGAAAACTGAACTAAACTAGCAAAATACAAGTAAAAAAAGTAAATACAGTGACTATTTACATTTTCTATAGTTACATTCGCAAACATATTGTTTATAGTGTCACATTACATTTCATATTACAGTCTTTTAAAACAAACTATAACGTACGCTTTACGATACAAAATATAATATAAAGATAAATTATACACATACCTGAGCAGCCATGTACTGTAATGTTATTACACTGCAAAATAAAATACTTGTTGCAGGATGTCTTCTGTCTGGCGTTACATTCCGTCATTGATTTTCCAAAGATTTCAGTACACGATTGACAACACTGTATTTCGCAAAATGCTAAAATTCCCCCTTACTTTCGTTTTATGATGGAATTGCAATTATAAACACATACTGTGGGGGTTTTCAAACCTGCTTTGCGGAGTATTCTTTGTTCTATTTAAGGCCAAAATGTAATTTCCACAAAATTTTAACCGATCAATAGATGATTGCACTCATACATTTGTAATACAATAGTCCCTACATTGATCCTCAAATAAGCTCTTTCGATAAATGGGTGAAATTTAATGGGAAATTCCCCACTTTTCGGTTTCACTTTACGCACCGAGTGTGGTTATATCAACATCCGGCCGGTAGCTCATGTATCAAATATGATGCATTCCAATTTTCCGGAATAATGTCAGATTAATACAATTTATTCTATAAAATATTTAAAAAGGTTTGCATCATTAAAATAGAAGAGTCGTTCAGGTTTGTATGGCAGACATAAATATATTATATGCTGTAATATCCCACATCAAGGAGGTTATGTGATCGTTGGATTCTACTGCAGCCGTTTGTAAGATTACGAAGAACACTGCTCGGATGTACGTTAAATTTAATTACACATTATAGGTGCATGATCTTCGTCTGACATAGAACTGATTTAAGTTTAAGTGTTTCTATAGAGGGTACCTTTTTATCATTTTACCCATGTGCATAGTTTGGACGGTACTTCGAAGTAGGCTAACAGTAACGATCGAGGTGTTAAAGCGGGTGTTCCACTGGAGTCGACAGGCGGGTAACTATGCATTTTTGGAGAGTCAGGACCAATGTTTACATGGTCGGTTAGGGTCGGTTGTAAGTTCCCGGCCTGTCGGGGAGAGTCGGTAAAATGTCAAACATGTTTTATATTTCTACGACCGTTACCGACTCTTGTATCATGCAGATCCTAATTTCAGCCCCCTAGCAACTGGCCTGTTGGTTAACTTAACGACCTGTCGGTTAGACTTCTCGGCTTGTCGGTTAATGAAACAGGCCTGTCTGTAACAAGTATCCGGCTTGTCCCAAATATGGACTTCCAGACTGTACGTGATCACTCACCGGTGTAACATCATATTTTGCATCCCCATCAAATTCTGCATCCCCCCTTTGATCTTTTAGGGGAGGCATCATATGTTGCACCCCTAACAATAGGGGGATTAAGGGAATGCATTTTTTGATTGTCAAATATTGCATCCCCACCAAAAACTGTATCCCTCTGAAGGGGGCTTTGAGTAAAGTGAGATAAGAGATATATATATATATATTATTTATTATAGTCTCATGCAAATACAAATATACAATAACAGTAATTGAAAATATCAATGTTTGCCCAGCCCCAGAGGGCTTACAAGTGATTTTTAGAATATAAGTACTAGGTACAAATGTATGTGTTTTTCACTCAGATATCTATGTACAAAGAGAAACATAAAAATAACAACAATTAAAGCACAAGCTGATCTGGTTGCAATTAAATAATTATGTTAAACAGATTGATAAATATATAATTTTACTGCAAGGTAATACTATTTGCTGATTACATTCTGTCTTATATTCCAACTGTTATGCAGATAGCATATTAGTGATTTTTCAAAATGTAACAAAATGACTGTAAATTTTTCTACATCAGAAAGATTATCAAAATTTGGTATTTCTGATTCAAAAATGTTATACAACACCTCTCTTGGCTCACTGTAAGCAATGCAGTTGTATCGTGGAAAATTATTTTGAAGATAGCTTTCAGGCCCAAAGTTACATTTAAATGTCTTGTATCTGGTTATTATCCTAAGATGGGCTAGCCTATCTTAAGATGGGCTAGAACATATCAATCCAATTAAGATAATAAAATTTAAGAATGATTTTTATATTGAATATAATATAAACTATTTACAAACGTGTAAATAAAAGGAAATTATATGACAGTTCTATTAAAAAAAGATGACATTAATAGTGATCAACTTAAATGACCCTTGTAAAGAAGTTTTACTTTGTCTGCATATTCTTTATTATTTTATGTAAATATGTGAAATTTACCTAGCCTCAGCAAACAGTGTTTAATTTTCAGAAACTAACATGAATTGTGTTTCCTGAGCCCAGAGAAGCATTAAAATATTTATTTGGTGTTGATTTATTTGTCTTTTATTGATTTCTTAATTGGATTTGTGCCTATTGTTTTGACATTCTATTGATGTTGATTTGTTTCACATGGGGTGGGTGCAGTACATAATAGGGAATACCCCAAATCATAAAGTGAAACAAATCAACATCAAAGTAATCTCTGACTGTCAACTAACAAATTAACCTTAAAGAGCATTGAAACAATAGATTAATCCAATAGATTGCCTGATCACTCCCCAGAAGTGAAACAATCAAGTTGAAAGCAGTATTTAAACAATAGACACCTTATGACCCTTCCATTGTCAAAGTGAGACAGAGTCTTGGAACAATAAAGGAATTAAGGCTAATCCTATCAATGCGTACTGGGGTAAAGAAAGGAGATAAACCATCTATTTACAAATCCACAAAGCAGTTTGGTCTAAGCTTTGCATATGATGCTCCCAAAATATGGAATGAACTCCCGGATGATGTACGATCTGCCACTTCTATTGCTTCCTTCAGAAAAAAACTTAAGGCATACCTATTCTGCCAAGCTTATCCTCCTTAGTATTTTCCACCTCATATGGCGTTCTCCATGATGTCGACCATTGCTATGGATAAGGACAATGATTTTTTTGTGACTATGCTTATGATGTTGCGCCTTAGAGTCTGTCACTTTGGCAGAGATTAAGCGCTATAAAAGTTGAATTGAAATGAAATGAGATAAAAGTACAAGTAGAACAATAAGTAAATAATATCATTTCAATTTCAAAAATAAAAACTATAAATTATAATTTGGGCCAGTATCTGTTAGCAAATCTTTAAACAGGATAAGCACATTAAGTCTTAAATAATATTTCACTAAGATGTAGTATATGTAGTTGAATTTCCAGTATATAAATAAACTATCAGGGTAATATTCATTTTTATGATTAAAACCACCTATCAACTGTTATAATAAATTGATATTTGACTAACTTGTCACTGTTAAAGTTTAGCTTTAAAATTGATCTTGAGTTTACATATCCTAAGTTGGGTAACAGGTTCTAGCCCATCTTAAGATTAGGGGGAGTTATGAATCAACATCAAATGATATTCTAATAGCTCAGCGAAAAACCACACTCAAATATAACATGGTTAGCTGAATTTAACCAAACTAGATTTAATTATCAATATAATATATCATTTAACTATAAAAAAGAAAAATGCACCCACACACATATGTATATCTGTAGTAAAAGCATTACCTTAGGGGGTGCAAAATATGACAAGGGGGATACAGAATTTGACAGCTCCCCCTGTCATATTTTGCATCCCCACACACGTTTTGAGGGATGCAAAATCTGATGCTACACCGGCCGCACGGGAAGTGTTACAGTACAGTCAGTAACTTTAGCCGGCCTGTCTGTAAGTGTTCCCGACAGGCCTGTAAAGTTTCAAGGCCGGTCAGTAACTTTAACTGACTGGGTCCTAGAGTCGAGAAAATTTGTAACCGACGGGCCTGAAACTGTAACAGACAAGCCGTAAACAACAACCGACAGGCCTGTAACACTAACAGACAAGCCGAGAACTGTAACTGACAGACCTGCAATATTTTTGCCTCTTACGGCCTGTCGGCTTCAATATCTGAGGGTATAAAAAGGCGAGTCAGTAGACAATCTGCGTATATTTGGGCTTTGACTTGTTGAGAGATAACTGGTCTTCAGCTTTTCTTTTAGGTTTTTATTTTCTTGTAAAATTAGCTCAAGTTTTGAGCTAGGCTGGACTGGTTGGGATTGAAATCTGTTCTGTGAGGTTTCACTTTTATTTTTAAGTTTTGTTTTTTTCAAACAAGCTGTACAATTGATTGATTGATCAGCATGCCAAGGGGCAGAAGGAGAAAGATTGAAGTACCAACTGAAAGTTTACCACAGTTTCAGTTAGGAGATACAGCTGAGGATATAGAGAGGAGGAGGAGGGAGAGAGAGGAGAGGGAGGAGAGAGAGAGGAGAGAACAGGAAGAGAGGGACAGAGAGAGGATGGAGAGAGAGAGGAGGGAAGAGTGTCAGGAAAGGGGAGAGAAGAGAGCACGAATTGGCACGGATACTGATGTAGAATCAACTCAATCCAGACAGAAGAAGGGCCAGATGAAGTGTATTTTCCTGAGTGATTCAGACGAAGAAGCCATCGTGGAGTTCGTTAAACAGCATGAGGAACTTTATGACAAGACTAATGACAGTTTCAAAGACAAGCAGAAGAAAGAACGACTTTGGGAGCAGCTAGCAGCTACCAGAAACTTGCCTATCAATACTGTGCAGAAGTGGTTCGAGACTCAAAGTACCAGATATGGCAAGCTCACTCAGACGAAGTCAGGACAAGCAGCTGAGAAGAGCACAGAATGACAGACCTGGCTGAAGGACAGTTTCAGTTTTCTACGAGGTCACATCAGAAGGAAGGGAGTTTTCAAGTCTTCTGCATTCAAGTCACCCCAGAGGCCTTCTGCAGCCGCAGCCTCAGTTCCAGATACATCCAGGGACACAGAATCTGAGATGCAAATCAGCATTGCATCAGATGTTACTCATCAGCCTTCGAGCACCAGTCCCAAGCGACGACAGCCTCCAGTCGCGACTACCACCACTTCTGCAGATCCAGTTTGGGAGGGATTTGTATTTGTGATAGGGAATACTTGGGTTGAAATTGAATTTACATAAAATAGTTAGAAAATTGGGGTTATTTTTGAGGCAACACTTTGCTAAATAAAAGTTCTTGGATTATTTGGGTAGTCCTGAAAAGGACAGATAGATGACAGCATGTTCTCCTCTCAGTCTTCTTCCCTCAGTCTTCTTAAACTGTGTCCTCCTGCCCAGCCAGCTCCCCCACGTGATTGAATTAGTCTTTCAGTAGGTCTTGTTGATGTTTGGCCTCCCTCGATGGGTTTCTTAAGTTCTCATGATGTCTTTGTTCCCCCTGGTCCCCCTGTGGTGGTTGTATGTTGTCAGCTGGAGTGGGTGGTCTGTCTGCTTCCCCCTGATGGCTTCTCAGGATGTTATGTAGTACCACACATGTTAACACAATGTCTCTCACAACTTTTGGCCTCTGCTCCATGGTGGTCAACAGCACCCTGAATCGCTTGACAAGTATACCAAATGAGTTCTTGACCATGCTCCTCCCCCTGGATATCCTGTAGTTGGCTATTCTCTCTTCTCTGGTCAGTTGGCGTCTACTGTAAGGCTTGACCAGCCAAGGCTTCAGGGCAAAGGCATCGTCCCCCAGCAGGAAGTAGTGTAGATCTGGCCCCCCCAGGTCCAAGTGGTTCAGGTGTGGCAGTCCCAAGGTTCCGTTCTCAATTCTTCTTTTCAGTTTGCTGCGGTTGAAAATCTATGCATCAGATGATGACCCACTGGCCCGCACGTTGACCCACAGGAACTTGTAATCTGCATCGACTAAGGCCAAAAGTACCAGGAGAATTAGCCCTTGTAGTTGAAATATTCACTGCCTGACTTCTTGGGCTTCTTGATAGCAATGTGTTTTCCATCTAATGCACTGACTGCATGGGGGACATTCCATCTGTTTCTAAATCTTTCTTCAATTTTCTTCCATTCTTCAGGATCAGTGGGGCAGACAAGATACTCTTGTTGAAATTCTTTCAAAATGGCTTTGCAGACCTGGGGGACAAATTTGCGGATGGTCGTTCTTCCAACCCTCCAATGGTATTGCAGTGAGGTGTAGCTTTCCCCTGTGGATAAGTGTCTCAAAGTAACTGCCAGTTTCAACCCGACCTTCAGTGGCTTCCTGAAGTTGGTAATTGACTTGTGATGGTGATGCTGGCTGGCCAGGTGCTGGGTTCTGCTGTCTTCTATGTGTTGAAATCACAACATATAAAAATAAATTCAACTCAATAAAAAACAAAAGGACCCTCAAATGATCTATCAGTTGCTCTTGATGTGTTCCTGTCATCTTTGAAGTGTGAAATGAATGGCACATCACTGGAAGGGGGAGTTTATATAGTGTGATATGGATCCCGATTCTGGATCCCGACTATAGATACCTACCCACAAAAACAATCAGTCCTGTCGAGAAGGGTCAGGAACATGCTCCCGGCTTGTCTGTTTGTCTTTACGGCTTGTCTGTTTGTGATCCGGCTTGTCTGTTAGGGGTTTAGGGCTTGTCCTAGTACTTCTGCGACTGGCCGAGCAAAAAATGTCTTGTTGGGAAGGTCATTACGGCTTGTCTGTAACTATACCATCCTGTCGTGGATTTCATAACCGACTCAGCATTTTCGCGCGCTTTTTCCCACGACCCTACGACTTTTGCAACCGACCCTAGAGCCGTAGGGTCGGTTACAGGGTCGGCTTCAGTGGAACACCGGCATAACGTTTGTCCCGTGGTGATGGTATGCACTCCCGGAGTGCTCTTGTATAATATGGTTAAGTCATAATTCATACATATTGGCTGATTGCTTTCGAATTTATTTAAATGTGACGAAAACTAATGATACAAATCCAAGTTTGACAGTGGTTTTGTGATTTTTGACTTTTTAAAATGAAGCCTCCCTGTAACCTATGTCAGTGTCCTTATTGTTTGGGGTGGAGTTTCATTGCCTTATTGGTGGGTGCTTTCTAGCAATTTTTGAAACTTATGTACCTTATATATAGGTATAGAAGAATTCTTCCATGTGCTTATATTTGCCATTTGACCTTCATCAAGGTTATTGCTATTATATATATATATCTTATAATGCCATCAAAATCTCAAGCTCATTAGATTTTGGGAGCAATTGGCCCATACTTAATTGGGCAATTTGTGAGTATTTTTATACTAGGTAGCATTCAGGAAGCTTGAACTGATCTAAACTCCTTAAGTATATATTATGTCCTTATCTTTTGTATTTAGAAACTTAAGATGTATTTTGTGGTAACATGAAACCAAATTCAGAGAGTTTAGCAAACTTGTCAGATTTACCCTTGGACCTTAGTATGGGTGAAACTGTGAGCCATAAAATAAAGATTGTGTCTTTTTGGCTTATATCTTATTCATTATTATTTTACAGCTTTGGAATGTATTGGGAGGTAATAGGACACCATATGAAGGGAGTCTAGAATGCCTGTCAGTTTTACCCCCTGCTTAACTGACTTATGGGTCAAGCTCTGGTCATAATATCATAGTATTGTGTTTAGTGCTTGTATCTTTTTTGATGTTATACCTTTAGAATGTATTGGGTGTTTAAAGTAAACTGTATGGAGGGAGTTTAGGAGCTGGATACATTTATACACCCCTCTTCTGTGTGTCAGACTGGGTTCATTATATCTGTATGAGGAAATTTTCATCAGTATACTATTACCTTTCTTCCCTTCCTTTAAACTTTAACAGTTTCTATTTTTTTTAAATTTATTGGTACACGTTGCTCTTGTCTACAAAATATGTTTTCTAGCTTAAACTTGAATGAACCAGCAAAAAAAAAATGTTGCTTTATTTCTACATCAGGACTGGCAGACCCACATGCAGCATGCAAATTCGGTAGAAACTTGCTTTACTTAATGCAAAAAAAAAAAATTAAATTTACTATCAAGAATCAACTGTATTAGTCGATATTTAAAGACAAATTATATTAAATACTGAAACTGCAGTCATTACGAGTTAACAATTGTCTGCAACTAAATGAAACTTTTCAACTATGTGCTGAAGTATATGAAGAACTTCTTGTTTTGGTTATTGCGGTTTGTTCTTTAAAAGAATGCATATCTATTTAAGATTAAATACACTAAATCCTGCTGTAGTTTTCACAAAGACTTTTACTTTGTATGATAATTTTAGGTGATAATGGATACGCCCCAGCCTTTTATAGAGATAACAGGTGAGGGTGAAATAAAACTACAGCCCAAACCCATGCAGTTTTTACATGGAATTGACAAACCAGTCACTGTCATCTCTTTGATTGGTAAGTAAAGACTTTCTAAGGTGTTTAGAATGTTATATTTAGGTTTCAGGGGTTTTTAATGGCCAGAGTTATAATGGGACAGTCAACTGGTGGTCTTTTCATATCTTGTCATGCACTGGTTTGAACCCAAGACCACAGAGGTGAGAGCCGAGTGATAAAATGTCTAATTTGATTTAATTTGATTTGAGGAAATGATTAAGTACCTAAGGGTAATTTAAAAGGGAACTTTAAGGGGAAAGAGTTCAATCTTTTATTTATATATCTTCTTGAAAGGGATTTGGTGAGGGATTAAAATATACTCATACCATAATTATACCTAGTAAAACAAATGAGTTGAGATGTTTTGCTTTTGATAAATAATACTAAAACTGAAACATATTTATGTATTTGAGGTTTGACTGCCTTTAATATCATATCCAGTTCTTTTCATACTGTGGGAATGTTTTGTTGTCATTCTGTCAGCTTTGAGGTAATGGATGTTCACTTAAAAATGACTTATTATGAAGGTATATTACAAGGGAAATTAATCATACAAGTTTAAAAATAATATCTTTATGTTACCACTATAACTTTGGTTGCCACATTAGTTATTTTCTGGGTATTTATTGTAAATGACTAAGATAAGATAGATACCTTCCTCTTCTAATAATGACATATTTAAGCGTCCCTGGAAAGGGCACTTATTTGCTTTTGCTTCAATTTCCTCGCCGCTGCTGCCACCACTGCTTTATGGTCTCCCTTGATTATCTCCCTTATTTATAGGTATAGGAACTGGGGGGGGGGGGGGGGGGGGGGGGGCAGCGGGAGGCAGCCCCCCCCCCCCCCCCAACCATAAAGTTGGGGGTGGCTGGGATATCTTTTCGCCCCACCCAACTTTTTGCAACAGAAATAAACTCCAGTTTTGAAGTTATGTAAATTTTTACAGGTAACTCCATAATATGTGGTCAAATTACACTTTTACCCTATTCACTGCTCATATGTAACATTGTGTATGTAAGCTACCATTTGAACTATAAAATATTTATTTTTATGATTTATAAAAGGAACATTTTCAGTTCACCTGTCATGGGATTTGCAAAATTCTGTGAAATACTTCGCTTATGCAGACCAAAATCATGCATATAGTAATCTTCTACATTTAATTTAACATATTGCTAATTATTAAGCATCCCTGAAAGGGCGCTTATTTGTTTTCGCCTCAGTTTCCTCGCCGCCGCATTATGGTCTCCCTTGAATATCTCCCTTATTATTAGAAGGTTTCAAACCATATTTGTCAGTTATATACCTTAGGCGTGGGAAAATTTTCTGCATGCTTAAATTTGACCTTTATGAAGGTCACATGATCAAAAACAATTTTTTTGAAGTACACCCCCCCGTCATCGCAGTTCAGGAAAAACTACTTGCTACACAGCCTTATAATTTGACACGCCTGTTCATACTATCGAAAACGCGAGCTGATTAGATTTTGGGAGCAATCCCTTGAAAAATGGCTCATTTATGAGTGATTTTCTGACACCTTCCAATCTGAAAGCCTTAAATTTAGGTCAACCCCCCTATTATCTTGTTAAGTATTGCATTTACAGCCATAAAATGTACTGGGAGGTAATAGGAAACCATATGTGGAGAGTCTAAATAGCCAGTCAGTTTTACCCCACGCCCCCCCCCCCCCTTATGGGTCAAACTGGGGTCATAAAATAGCTGATTTTGAGTTTTTGCCTTATATCTCCTTTATTGTTGCTTTTATAGCTTCAGAATGAATTAAGAGGTATTGGGAAAGCATATGTGGAGAGTCTAAATAGCCAGTCAGTTTTACCATCCGACCCCCCTTTTGGGTCAAACTGGGGTCATACAGAGGTATTGGGAAACCATATGTGGAGAGAGCCGGTCAGATTAACCCCTTGCCCCCCACCTTATGGGTCAAACTGGGCTTATAAAATAGCAGATTTTTTCTTTTCACCTTATATCGCCTTTATTATTGCTTTTAGACGTTTAGAATGGATTCCATATATGAAGAGTCTATATAGCCAGTCAGGTTTACCCCCTGACCCCCTCTTTATGGGTCAAACTGGGATCATAAAATAGCATATTTTCTTTTTTGTCTTATATCTCCCTTAAAACTACTCTTCTTGCAAACTATAGTATTTATTAAATTAACTTTTCACCATTTTTGACCGTAAAAAATGAAATAAAGCTTACATTTTTCCTTTGTGTTAATGCATAAACCTCGACACTGTCTACTTAACTTTCACTTCTTCTCTCAGTGCTTCATGTTTTTCCTTTTAAAAAGCTTTTTCTACTTTTTACTATATTGCATCTAACCTTTGGGGATGCTTTGTTTTTGTTAGCAAAAACATTTTTCTAGTTTTCCTTTGTAATTATGCGATAAAGGTGAAATAGTTACAATAAATGGATAAATTGAAAGATTCACACTTTTGAGATATCAGGAAGATTGAGGTTTCCAACACATGATAAAATTCAGCAGTTTAGAACATAGAAATAATGATTACCTACTCTGCACTTATTTCTTCCTCTATGTTTCAAAACGAATGTGAAAGGATATTATCCTTCTGGCATTTATTTTGTATTTTTTCATTGTTATAGTATTACTGTTAGTGTTTGTTGGACCAAAAAATTGGTCCATATAAAAGTGCATTAATTATATGTTGGAATAAATTTCAGTTATATAAAACACATCTTGTGGTGTGAGGTTTATGTATGTTTTTGAAGGAAACACCAACATATTTGAAAATTTAAACAAAATTTATTCCATAGTTTTCAACATTCAAACAAATACTTTTTTGAAACCACAATTCTACATAAGAACACTTTCTTATGCTCCCCTGGGCAAAGGTATTACAACAAATGTTACTCTCTAAATTTGTCCCCTCTTTCCAGGAAAATATCGTACAGGAAAGTCATTCCTGCTGAATCGTTTCTTTGGAGAAAACTATGGGTTTCCTGTAGGCAGTTCTGTGCAGACAATGACTCGTGGTATCTGGATTTGGGCACGTCAACACCCACTAGACCCATCCAGTTTCCTGATTCTCTTGGATACAGAGGGACTCCATGATGCAGAGCGTAACAATGCTATGCAGGATATGCAGATCTTTTCACTGGCTCTACTGCTATCCAGCTGCTGTATTTATAATGCAGTGGGAACTATTGATGAAGTCCTCATTCAGCAGCTTAAGTAAGTTTCAGTGCGGGTGTTAGTTTGGGTCATTTCAAAGGCCTTCCGATTTAACTCCTTTCCAATTGTTTCATTAATTAGTGAGAGTATTAGGTAGGAATGTTATGTAGTGTCTTTAACAAAATGGCGGTTCTACTGTTGTTTGAATAATGCTGTGTGAATCATAGACAGTATGCTGATTCAGCAGCTCAAGTAATTGTATCCCCGACGTGAAGCGGGGATACTATGGATTCATCATCGTTGTCGTCCGCGTCCGCAGAGATTTCTTGTTAGCGACCTACAGTCCACATTTCTTTCCAGATTTCTTTCATATTTGGCAGGTGGCTTGATATGGTAGAGGACTCGCCACCCTATCTTTTTGGTAGGCTTTATGTCTAAATTAGGCCTGTGGTAGACAAAAATGTCTAAAATGCATTAAAATTCATGAAATCATGCACTAAATCACTTATAACTTGAAAAGTGTTGCATTTAGAGCATTTTGTTAAAATATGTTATTCAGATACTTTTTTCATAGCTACAACATGGTGAGTAACTTGGGTGTCTGTCTCAATAGCTAAGCGAGTAATACCTACTTTTGGGCTTTTCAGTAACTTCCATCATGAGTAAAATCACTTGTAACTTGAAAACTATTGCATTTACAGAATTTTGTATAAATATGTTATTCAGCTACTTTTGGGTCAGCTATAACATAGTAAAATTTCAGACCTGTAGCTCATGGCATAGCTGAGTAATAGCTACTTTTAGGTTATCACTGTTGAGTAAATTACTTATAACTTCAAAAGTATTGCATTTATAGTATTTTGTTTCAATATGTTATTCACCTATTTCGGAGTCAGCTATAACATAGTGAAGTTCCAGACCTGTGGTTCATTGCATAGCTGAGTAATAGCTACTTTGAAGTTCACACTGTTGAGTAAATCAGTTATAATTGGAAAACTATTGCATTTACAGAAATTTGTGTAAATATGTTATTCAGCTACTTTTGGGTCAGCTATAACATAGTGAAATTACGGACCTGTAGCTCATGGCACAACTGAGCAATAGCTATTTTCAGGTACTGACTGTTGAGTAAATGACTTGTAACTTGAAAAATATTGCATTTGGAGTATTTTGTTAAAATATGTTGTTCACCTACTTTTGGGTCACCTATAACATCGTGAAATTGCAGACCTATAGCTCATGGCATAGCTGAGCAATAGCTATTTTCAGGTTCTCACTATTGAGTAAATCAGTTGTAACTTGAAAACTATTGCATTTACAGTATTTTGCTTAAATATATTGTTCACCTAATTTTGGGTCAGCTATAACATAGAAAAAATTCAGACATGTAGCTCATTGCATACTTAGCTGAGTAATACTAATAGCTACTTTGAGGTTATCACTGTTGAGTAAATCAGTTATAACGTGAAAACTACTACATTTATAGTATTGTGTTTAAATATGTTATTCACATACTTTTTGGTCATTATAACAGAGTGAAATTGCAGACCTCTATGTCATGGCATAGCTTACCAATATCTACTTTCAGGTTCTCACTGTTCAGTAAATCATTGTATCCACTGGATAGCCGCAGTGTGTAGAGAGATTTCACCATTACCACTCTAACGAAAAAAATATTATAGCTAGCCTTCTCAAGTTTGCAAGGTATATTAGAGGGTGCACCACAGTATTCTATTGGTAGGCTTTATGTCTAAATTAGGCCTGTGGCTAAATTACTTGCCTACTAAAAATGAGTAATTTTGCATTTTCTCTAAAAGTATTGCAGATAGCAAATTTTTCTTAAATAACTCATTCACCTACTTTTTGGAGAGCTTTCACATGCTGGAGTTCCAGACCTGTAGGTAATTACTCACCTACTCAAAATGAGTAAATGCGAATTATCTCTAAAAGTATTGCAGATAGCCAATTTTTCTCAAATAACTCATTCACCTACTTTTGGGAGAGCTTTCACTATGGTGAAGTTTCAGACCCGTAGGTAATTACTCACCTACTCGAAATGAGTAAATGCAAATTATCTCTAAAAGTATTGCAGATAGCCAATTTTTGTCAAATAACTCCTTCACCTACTTTTGGGAGAGCTTTCACTTGGTGAAGTTTCAGACCCGTAGGTAATTACTCACCTACTAAAAATGAGTAAATGCAAATTATCTCTAAAAGTATTCCAGATAGCCAATTTTTGTCAAATAACTCCTTCACCTACTTTTGGAAGACCTTTCACTTGGTGAAGTTTCAGACCTGTAGCTAATTATTCACCTACTCAAAATGAGTAAATGCTAATTATCTCTAAAAGTATTACAGATATCCAATTTTTATCAAATAACTCATTCATCTACTTTTGGGAGAGCTTTCACTTGGTGAAGTTCCAGACCCGTAGGTAATTACTCACCTACTGAAAATGAGTAAATTCGAATTATCTCTAAAAGTATTGTAGATAGCCAATTTTTGTCAAATAATTCATTCACCTACTTTTGAGAGAGCTTTCACTTGGTGAAGTTTCAGACCCGTAGCTAATTATTCACCTGCTCAAAATGAGTAAATGCGAATTATCTCTAGAAGTATTACAGATAGCCAGTATTTCTCAAATAACTCATTAATATGAAAACAACTTATAGGAAGTCATGGGCTGCAAATCTTTTCATGTGGTCAGATTTGACCTTGGGCCCCTCCTGCTTATTATTGGTCCTAGAGGTTTGCAATGTGAAAACGACTTCTAGGAAATCATGGGCTGCGAATCTTTTGATGTGGTCAGACTTCACCTTGGGCCCCTGCTACAGGGTCAAATAAGGGTAGCCAAACTTAAAAGTGCTTTCAGCTTGCTTATTAACGAAAAATGCTGTTTATCTTCTAAACTATGTTAGTTGGCCTTTGTCGGTGGATACATCCTGCATCTGGCCACAGATGCGTCCTTGGTCTAGTTTTTAAAGTGTTTTTTTTTTAAGTCATCTAATCAGACTTTTTTAGTGCTTGATGTTTGTACTAGTAGATACTCGGGCATAAAAAGCCATATCATTTTCAACCATATGTTTTAAAGCCATTGAACAATCGGTAGCCATTGGGCACAGAAAGGTCTCACTAGCTGTCTTACGCAACTGTTATATATATTATTTGCGGCTACAATAGACAATGCGCTGAATCAGCAACCAAAGTAAATGTAGGTTTGAGTTTTTTGAAGTTTCCCCACCCAAACTGCTCTCTAATTGTTGCATCATTAAATTAATGAGGGTGTTCGTTTACCTTGAAGATCATTTGTGATTAAAGTTAAAAAGTAAATAAACCAGTTAAAAAAGGTTACTTCCGTATACTTGTTATTAAGTTGCCATTTCATGACTTCTAGCCTGGTTGTTGATCTGACTGAGCACATACATGTCAGACCTGAAGAAGAGGAGGATGGGAACCAGTTTAGCAAGTATTTTCCCTCACTGGTTGTCATGCTGAGAGACTTCTTTCTGGACCTGAAAATTGATGAGGAATCCTGCACACCCGATGAATATCTGGAAAATGCTCTGAAGTTGAAGAAAGGGCCTGACAGCAAAAACCGTAAACTGAAGAACTACAACATGCCCAGAGAATGTATCCGGACCTTCTTCCCTAAAAGAAGATGCTTTGCACTGTGTAGGCCTGTGAATGACACAAGTAAGCTGGTAAAGGTAGACCAGCTTCCTCCCAGTGAGCTGAATCCTGACTTCCTTGAATCCTGCTATGCAGCAGTGAATGCTATATTAGAGCAGACAAGGAGTTATGAGGTTGGCGGATTTGTAATGACTGGACCAAGTAAGTACAATAGTGCAGCAAAACCTTCATCATACCAACATAGTGTAAAATAATTGTTCAGTCTAAAACATTGTGAAAGTGTACTAATGTAAGAGAGAATTCCTGAGCTTATAAAGAAAGGAAAATTTCACAAACAGTAAAATACATCACAAATGGAGATGGCAATATTGCAATATAGTGTGTATAATGAATATTACAATAGGAAAACTTCCTGAATGACAGATACAGATAAAATATATCACAAATGAAGATAGCAGTATTATGCAAGTGTGTAGCATGAGTATTATATTGTTATTCCTCATAAGTTATATATTTTTCTGTATATGTCTTATGAGGGATGTTTTAGTTTTATTACCCAGCATTTTGTCTAATTTGTAAGTTAAATACCATATTTATTGTAATAAACGCCCCCTCCCTAATAATCGCCCCCCCCCTCTTCTCTACCTTTGCAAAGTTCATATTTCGGGGTTTTACATCCCTCTCAACAGCCAACACCTTTGCGATTCCGGGATTCCGAAAAATGGTGCATTTTAGTACTTCCCAAGCGAATATCGCTTACGAGAAATAAAGAAAATAAAAACAAAACATGGCAGTTTTGGTCACAGACGCATTGAAATCTGCAAAAATAGGAGGTAAAACTACATAATTTCTTCAGATTTAATGTTTGTTTTAAATATTTTAAGCTGTCTTGCCATTATACATGCCAGCAAGCGAGATCAAGGCAGCAAGTGTCCATTATCACCCATTGCCACTGGACTCGAGATATGATTTTATTTATCTGTAATAGTCGCCCCCCTTTTGAAAAATGCATTGCCCCGGGGCGTTTATTACAATAAATACGGTAAATCCATTATTAAAGAGAGAAGGTGAAAATGGCTGACATATTTACAGGGACACCAGTGAATACAAAAACCTTGATATTTAACTTGTGATTTCTCAGCCATTTCTGTGTGGAATTTTATGCAATACAAACAAGTGTTTAAAGATCTTTCTAGTGGTATATAATACATATTTGTAGGCTAAAATAGTTACCGAGATATTGGTGAAAAACCGTAACTTATTCACACAAATTATCCATGGTAGGGAGGCGCCAGTGTATACAAACAAATTATATCCCGCTGTGTATATCCCCAAATACGGGTTAAATATGGAATGTTGTGGATAATAAATTATTGATTTTCATGAGTGATCTACATTTTTGATTATGTCTAAGACATTATAAAAGTGTTCGTGTAAGAGAGAATTCCTGAGCTTATTATATGGCAAGATTTCTGGAACAAGAAGTATATCGCAAATGAAGATGAGAAAATTACAATATAGTGGGTAGCACACAATTACAATATAGTGAGTATTATAATGTTAATCTTCATGAGTCATATACATTTTTGGTTATGTCTAATGAGGAATATTTGTCTTTTAATGTCCACCATATTTTTATGAACAATGAGTTCTTATTTAAAAAGCTATAAGTTAGAGCACATACTTCCTTGATGACAATTATTGCAGCTTCCTTGTTACTGTCTTTTGGGGCATCTATTCCATTCAGTTTGGAAACAGTTATATACATTATTAACTAGATTTGGAAGGTGCTTCTTGCCACTGGGAGATGGAGATACTATTTTTGCTTTTCCACTGTCTTCTATTGTCATTTCCCTTAAATTGAATAACAATATCTTCCTCAGCTAATTTTGTGTAGTCTTACTGGGGCTGATAGATTGTATGGGATTGTGATAGGCACGTGCAAATATTTTTTGGCATTAGCCAAATTATTTAACACTTTCTTTAAAGTCATTTAAACAATGTTTTACATGTCGCAACTAAAAATTTACTATGGAATCTTGGATTTACCAGTTGTACTTTTCCAATGTACCAGTTGCCATGGTAAAATCTTCAACTATAACTCAGCATTTTGTTTGCACTCATTTTAAGGGAAGCGTATTTTATTTATCTCAGCCAAATTTCCCATGGAGCCTTGGATTTACCAGGTATATAGTTTTACAGCATTCATAGGGTGGACATTACACTGTCATGATTATTAAGCATCCCATCTTTTTGGGTTGAGTTTCCCCACTGCCACAGCATTATAGTCCCCTTTGAATATCTCCCTTATTAGAGGGTGCTTCCTAACCATTATTGGCACTTACATATGTTGGGCATGAAAAAATTATTCGACATACTTTTATTTGACCTTTGACCTTTATCAGGGTCACATGGTCAAACATAAAGTTTTCGGGTACACCTGCTCCTTCTCACTGCTCAGCCAAAACTATTTACTATAGGAAGTTGTTTTACATATATGTCATTACACATGTACTATCAAAATATCAAGCTGGCAAGATTTCTGGAGTGATCGTACAGAAGTTGAGTGATTCATGAGCATTTTTAAAGCAGGTACTAATCAGAAATCTTAAAATCATCAGGACCCCACCCTCCTCCACATTATCTCCTTATGTGTTGTATTTAGAGTCATAAAATGTATTGGGAGGTAATAGGAAACCATGTGCAGAGAGTCTGAAAATCTGCTCAGATTTATCCCTGCCCTCCCCTCCCCCCGCATCTCTTTTATTTTTGCTTTTAGAGGTTTTGAATATATTGGGAGGTAATAGGAAACTATATGCCGGGAGTCTAGAAAGGCAGTCAGACTTACCCCCTGTTCCCCTGATGGGGGTCAAATATTTTGTGCTGTTGTCTTTGTCTCCTTTTAGATCCTTAAAATGTATTAGGAGGTAATAGGAAGGCATATGGGAAGAGTCTAAAAACCATTCAGATTTACCCCCAGGCTCCCCCTTACAGGTCAAACTGGGGTCAGAAAACATAGATATGTACTTTTTGGCTTATGTCTCTTTCCTTATAGCTTTTAGAGGTTTTAAATGTATTGTGAGGTAATAGCAAAGCATTTGTTGGGGTCAGGAATGCCTGTCAGGTTTAACCCCTAACCCTACCATATGGGTAAAAGTGGGATCATAAAATCACAGATATTGTGTTTTTTGGCTTTTATCTCTTGTATTAATGTTTTTAGAGCTTTTGAATGTATTAAAATAGTAATAATATCTATATAATATATAATATTTTTAATTTTCTCTATGCAAACTGTTGTTCAAACTATTTTCTATTTTCTGGCGAATGTCAGCTGACACAGCAACTATACAAGGCACTCCGTTTCTAATAAGCAACATTAAAAATTGTGTAAAAGGAAAAAGTGATGTTTTAGTCAGCTGTAACACAGTCCATGTCCACTAATTTATCTGAAGTATCTTATGCTGTAGTTTATTTACTCATCTTATTATTATTAACAGGATATGCACAACTAGTACAGACGTATGTAGACAGCATGAACAATAAAGAAGTACCATGTATTACCAATGCTGTGAAGCAGTTACAACAAAGTCAGTGTCAGATTGCTCTCGAAGAGGCTGTGGGAATCTTTGATGATCACATGACCATGCTTCTAAAGGATGTTATGCCAGTATCGTTGGATGAGTTGGCAACTGCAAATAAAGCTGCACAAACCCCAGCCATAGAACATTTCAAAAGGAAAGCCTTGTTCGACAAAGGAGGCCAATTTTTTAGAAAGCTTAGTGTTAGTATATCTCTTTTTCCTTGCTGATATATCAAAATTCAGATAGTTATTAAATTTCTTAAACCATAAACACAGGTATTGATAATTAAGCATCCTGGAAAGGGGGCTTATTAAGAGGCCGATCAGGGACGCTTATTTGTTTTCATGTAGGTTTGACTGATCACCGCTGCCTCTACCAGATTATGGTCTCCCTTGAATAACTTCTTTGGTTTTAGAATTTTTTTCCCTCTGGCCCCCCTGTTTCTTTCCTTTTTTTGAAATCTAACTTATCACTGATATTGAAGTAGATCAAAAGAAGATTCTGACTACCTTTTGACTGACTACCTTATGATTGAAATGTTAACAATATTATGGTTAAATTTTTAATATAAAACGTGGCAAATTTATAAAGGGACATTATTATTTTATGGTCACCTTAAAGTCCCATTATGAATGAAGTTGTGGCCACATTACAGTGAATAAAAGGGTTTTTAGCTATCTTATTGTTCAACAGTTACTGACCTCAGTTAAACCTTGATTACTTTTAAAGGATGACAAAATGGACATTCTTATTCTATGCTCACCTTAAAGTCCTAACATGAATTAAGTTAAGGCCACCTTACAGTGAAACAAAGGGGGTTTTCACCCTCCTGCTATCTTATTGCACAACTGACTTCAGTTAAACATTGCTCACTTATTAAGGATGACAAAAGGGACCTTCTTATTTTCTGGCCACTTGAAAGTTCCAATATGAGTGAAGTTATGGCTATCTTACAGTACAAATAGAGGTTTTCAGCACCAAACTGACTTACTGTCCAACAACATCAGTTTAACTTGACACATTGATTAAGCTTACCCAAAGGAACATTTTTATGATCTTTTCACTTAGAGTTCTTGTATTTAAGAGGCTTTGGGCATCTTAGCATAACAAATAAATTATATGTACTTAATACAAAGTTTCTGTTTTCTGGCAAACTTAAACTCCTAGTGTTTATGAAGTTATGGCATCTTCAAAGAAAGACTGAGATATTTAGCACCAGATGTGGTAGATGTAGTTATTAACATATTTCAGTTGATGAGTGTACATGTAAATGAATCCGACAGAAAAGCTCTATGGAGAAAAACCCTATAGGAGAAAAGCCCTTTACTTTTTGACGCCCATGGAGAAAAGCCCTACACCATTTGACAAACTGTGGAGAAAAACCCACTAACTTCTCAGACTGTGGAAAAAAGCCATACAACCCTAAAATTCAGTATCATAGGAAAAAGGTAAAATAGCTATTGAAAAGCCCTACACTAGTCTCTGAGACTGTGGAGAAAAGCCATACACTAATCTCTGTAAAAGCCCTACAACCTAGAAAATGGTAAAAACAACTGTGCTTAGCTTAGTATCAAAGTAACAAATCTTTGTCAAGTGAAAGACTGAATTGAAACTGTTTTGGTGGTACTCTTATTTATATTTAAAGCTAAGGTGCTGATTTCAATTTTTCCCCTTTAATAAAGAATTATCAAAGACATAAGACATAAGCCCTACACTATTAACTGAATAAATCCACAAATTTTAGTACATTAAAAATTGCACAGTCTTCTAATTCCATTCTTGTGGAATTATGGGGATATACCTTTTCTTTTTTGAAAAAAACCCATCTATTTAAGGTTAAATTTACAAGAGTTATGAGATTATTGGCAGTTTATTGGCCTATTTATTAACATGTTAATATATTCCTTGTTTTGTTACTTATGACTTCTAAAGTAACATTAATTCAGCTTTTGTTTTGCAGCATGAATTGATGATGTACTTATTTGTATAGACTATGTAAATTGATCAAATGTCACTCATCAACTGAAATATGTTAATAACCACATCAGTGGTGGTAAATATCTCAGCCTTTCTTTGAAGATCCCATAACTTCATAAACACTAGGAGGTTAAGTTTGCCAGAAAACAGGAATTTTGTATCAAGTACATATAATTTATTTGTTATGCTAAGATGCCTAAAGCCTCTTAAATACAGGAACTCTTAGTAAAAAGATCATAAAAATGTTCCTTTGGGTAAGCTTAATCAATGTGTCATGTTAAACTGTTGTTGAACAGTAAGTCAGTTTGGTGCTGAAAATGCCCTGCTGTATTTTGTAAATTACCATATAGTTTGCTAGCACACTCTGAGTGTTGGTTTCTTTTAATTAAGGAATATGCTTACAGTAAATCTTTTTGGAGGTAAACAAAGTAAGCAAGAATATTAACCTTTTAGGTTAAATGAAGTAGAGCCTTGTGAAACTAATGTCTTGTGGAAAGAATACCTTGTCTGTTTTGAGAGCATGGAAAAAGCCTTATGTAAAAACTTTGATATTTATGATATTCACTTTCTATGATTCTGAGTCACTATTTAATTTATTTCTTTTATTTCTTTTATTTATGAGTTTTATCAGCATAATGTAGTTATAGAGAATAAAACAGGTGGTTAGAGATATGTACAAAAGTAATTAATTGCAAATGGTAAGGGTAGAATTCTTCAAAGGATTATCAAAAAGGTACATTACAGTATTAAATATAATGACTTGGATCCAGCAAACAAAAAAACCTTTCAGAACTTAAATGTTTTGCCCTAAATAGAAATTATGACCACAAAACTGTCTGATGGTAATTAATTGCAGTGAATACATGTTATAAACAGTCTGTAAATCCAATCAACAGTAAACTTCTGAAGCAGTATCATTTTTGAGCCTTCTATGAACAACTAATCAGTTAAATAGAGCTATTTTTAGTGTGAAACTGAAAAATGTGAACAAAAATATGCGAGAATATTACTTTGTATTCCTTTTACAATGGAGTAGTAAAGGATTTCAAAGTGAGGGTTATCTTAAGCATGTTTATAAGATTATTGCTATGTAAAATAGCAATGAACATTCAAAGGCATAAGAAGCCTGAAAGATATGCAATGTATGGTCATATTTATCATTAAAAATCTAGGATTAAATATCTCCTGAAATAAGTCCTCCTATAAAATTTTCTACCAGGACAATAGGCCTCTCCAAACAACCCCTTCTGAATATTCTGCAATTTGCAAAACTACTTAAACAGAAAAAAAAATCACTTATGTTTAAACTCATCTTTTCTTTTTGCCACAAATACAATAACATTTTGTAGATTGTTTTTGTAAATTTATGCTTTTAGCGACACCTCATTTTTTCAAAGCAAAACATTCTTCTAGTTTCATCAGAAATGATTCAGTATGTTTCAGAATTAAATCTGGACGAACAAAGAATCAGATACAAACTTGAACAGTGACAAAGGGAAAACACCAGCCCTTGAGAGGGGATCAAAAACAGATATTGGAGAATAATCTGTAAAAAACAATCTAGAGTCGTCATTCAGATAATATTTCTTGAGTTAAATGTTATTTCATTCAATATAAAAGTTGTATAAAATACCCTATAAAAGTTCTGTAGCCTTGATGCAGATCTGGAAAATCTTTAACAGGACTGAGCTATGGGTACACCCCTCTTTGCCTGAAACTAAGGCCCCAATTGGATGTCTATTTTTTTATTTATGTACCAGACACATATACAAATGCTATTATCATTTCTCACCACTGAAAAGGTAAATTTTATCCACTGTTTTTGTTTTAGGAAGCCATAAATAGCAATTTTAGGAATCATGTTAACAAGAACACCACTCAATCCCAATACAATTGCCGTGAAGCTCTCACTAAATGTTTTGCAAGCATAGAAAGCAACATAAGAACAGAAAGGTATCACACAAAGGGTGGGTACAGCATGTATCTGCAAGACAAAGAACGTGCTATTGCAGAATATGAAGCAACCCCGAAGAAAGGACCTTTAGCAAATGAAGAGTTGCAGAATTACCTGGAAAAAAAGCACTCCACTGAAGATGCCTTGCTGTGTTATGATAAGGTACTTAAAACACACACAATTGACAACATGGTAATTATAAACAAACAGGTATCTTAATTTTTATAATATTGTTGATGTGTGGAAAAGATGCAATTTCTTCTGATGTTCAAATTCAACTTTTATTATTATAGTGAAAAATCAGGTAAAAAAAAACCCTCAAGATATCAGTTTAGAAACTGCAAGCTTAATATGTACATCCTTACATATATATATGTGTGTATCCATTACCTCATATACCGTAAATTTCCAAAATAACGCCCAGGTTCAAATAAACGCCTGGTTCAAATTAACGCCTGGTACCAAGCACACTGTTTACAATTTATTACACTGTTTATTATATTTCAAAAGAACGCCTGGTTCAATTTAACGCCTGGTCTGATGCCATTTGAAAATAATTAACGCCCGGGCCATATTTTGAAAAAATACGGTAATATTACTTTTTGGCCCAAATCATTGATATTTGCCTAGTGTGAGTCCAATATTTATATAATATCTGCTCTTATTAAAAATTTACTATTGTCTTGCTAAATCAAATTAATCAAGTTGATATATATTATCAGTCAAATGGCAATCATCAAGGTATGAAAGATGTTACTGAATATTTGAATGGTGTACTTATACTTTTGACAAACATAATTCTGTAGTTGGAACTCTAGGTTTCACATAAAATGATTATATTCCAGTGTCTGCATAAATGCCTCATGCTAACAGTTTGAACCCACGGTCACTCAGTATCGTTGACAAATTATTTTTTTTGGCCTATTAGATTTCTCCGTACATTTCCCTGCAAATTTCTCCCCAGGCAATAAAGTCAAAAGAAAAAGAGATAGAACAGGAAAAACAAGAAAGACAACGCCAAGAAGGCAAAGAGAGGAGACAATGTGAGGCTAATGAAAGAATGGCCAAAGAAATCCTGTTTCAACAGGAAGCAAACCAAGAAATCCTGAAGAAACTGCAAGATGCTTATGAACAACAGCAGAGAAAGTGCATTGAGGTATTTCACTTGATCTTGTTTTCACTTCTAAAATTTAATGAGTTGCTGATTACTTGTTAAGTTGATGTCAACCTTCACCAACAGTGTGAGGTTATGATTTACCTTGGATTTTGTCTGTCTTTCTAACTCAAAATCGACAAAGTGATCTTTATAGAATTTTAGGAGACACAAGGCATGCTTACAAAAGCAGATTTAAGTATAGTGAAACTGTGGAAACATTTAAATAATAGCTTTGTGGTAAATAATAATGATGTTTTAAACTCAAACTACACCAGCTGTTAATGAAAGATTGTGATATACATTGCACTTCTTATTGTATGTTCATATATTTTAATGATAAGCATACATATATGTCAGGTTGATGATATTATTTTGCCATGCATATTTCAAAGCTACATGATCATGAAATTTAGGATCATGCAAGAGACATTGATGAAAAGAATGAGGAGCTGAAGTACTTCAGGGATCATGGACTGGAGAGGCAGACCCAAGAGTATGAAGAAATCATCAAGAAAATGGAGGAAGATAAAGAAACAATGGAAACAGATTATAAAGAGGAAAAAGAGAAGGTCAGATTAAAAATAAATACATGTGAGAAAGATATGAACATGTTTATTGGTATAATACAATTTAAACTCACAAGTTAAATATTTACAATGTTGAATACTAGTGTTAACAGAAAATATATGTGTGTGCAATGAAATCAATGTTATAATTTCATGCTAATTCCCCAAGTCAATGAAACAGAGATGGTTTCCACCACCCATAAAACTACCCTTCATCCTATGGCCCAGTATTTGCATTAAACCCAAACAACTTCAATCAAATTGGTCCCTCTTAGTGTTTAACAACAAGTTGGTGTCTATTATTTGCATCTTATGAACACTTACTTGGATTTTTACCTTTACTTGTTTTGCATTTGCTGAGAAATATTCCAGGGAATCTAAATGAACTTTGCAGATTGGAAAGCTTTCAGAGGAACATGCTATGGTTCTGTCACAACTGAGAGAAATGCGAGAATTCGACCAGAAGGAACTTGAAAAATTCCAGAAGAGCATGAATGCCAGATGGGAAGCATCAAGTAGTGGTGGTAAGTGTGATATCAATGGGTGAAAGATGGTCTCAGTCACTTTTAGCTAGTGGTACCCAATAATGGTAATATATACCAGAAAATTCCAAACCGGGTATTGTTACAAATCTTCTAAATGCTATGACTGTGAAAATGTGCCTGTGTAATAATGGTTTTAATGAGCACATACTTCATACATAGCATTTATATATTTAGAAAGGATAATTAAGGAAGATTAATTTTAATGCTGCTTAGTTTGTGTAACTGGACTGACTGCATACCTAAAAGTCAAACATCAAGAATTCTCAAGATTTTGTTTTAGTTATGAATAACTTTCATGTTTACCTATAAAAGTAAACATATTATATAACGATAAAACTTCAAAAACTGATTCTACTTAAGAGCCCGTTACGCTTGTTGGATCTTGCATCACAACAGACTCATTTAAAATGATAAGTTCTGTCATGGGATATTTCCATTTGTTTTAGACAAAGACGCACACATTCATCTACTTTTCTGACAAATTTTTGTGTTCCCCATTCAAATGGAGATTGTTTGAATTCATTTGCTCAGTCATGTGTGAAAGCCTCCTCATACCTAAAGTAAAGGTAGACCGATTGTAGTTAGAGTCCACTGTACAAAGATTTGTGTTATGTGGTACAGGTGGTGGGATCACTGAGTGGATCAGCAGTGTGATCAGCGGTACCGTGGACTGGCTTTGTGGTACAGATAAAACCGCAGATACTGCCAGCTCTCAGCCATCTGCAACAGCTACAATAAATGGAAAAGGTGAAGCCATGGACACATCAGAAAGTCTGGTGGCTCCTGATGTTGACTAATAATATACAAAGTCCACAGGATGATTTAATGCAGTATTTATTGATGATAAGTTTTCAGTCGCACAGAAAACTTTTTTAAGTGTTTGGTGTTTACTGCTTCTTGAAAAAGTATTACCATGCAGTAATTCATGATGAAATCTTTTTAAGAATCTAAAGTATATGGGTGTTTTATGAATTTATAGCAAAATAATTTTCATTTAAACAATACAGCAGACAAATACAGTTGGTGATAACGATATATGACCTTTTGGCCAATTCATATAAAGATTTTTTTGTTCAAATTTATATCCTGCAGTCATTTTTTGTCAAAGTCAGATCTTGAAACAAAATATGGCATTCAATTTGATCACATGAGATACAACCAAATGATTAGTACTGTCTGTTCCATAAAACGTTCACTAAACATCAAACATGTCTCAACTTATCAAAGTTTAATACCTAGGCATTGTCTTGAAAAGCTTGGTAACATCAAAAGCCGAGATGTGTACAACTACTACATAACACGTTTGTATCAAATCGACAAAATTCAAAATAAATGGATAGAGTATTATCCAATATTAGAAAAAGCTTACTGAAAATCCATATATAGCCTGACCTATAACCTTACTAGAGACTCTTATTTGATTTCTCTCCAATACAAAATACTCCATCGAATCTTTAATTGCAACTACAAACTATTTCCATGGGGTATCAAAGACTCTCCAGATTGTGCAAGGTGTAGGGATATTGATAATCTAGAACATTTTTTTTTCTATTGTCAAGACGTTCATACTTTCTGGAAAGAAATAAAGGTTTGGCTATCAAGTAAACTTCACATTAAAAATCGACTTTACAGTCCTAGGGGTCCTTTTGGGTTTCATAAACACGAGTAAGCCCCATTTTTATTTGGTAAACTTTATTACAGTTGTGGGTAAATATTATATTAAGCAGTCAAGAGATGGTTTGAAAGAACTGTCATTAACTCATTTTCAGTATTGCTTAAAAGACAAACTTAAAATCGAAGAATGTATTGCAGCAGGTAAAGGTAATCACTTACTTTTCCAAGAGAGGTATGGATTTCTACTGGCAAAGCTATAGATAATTAAGCGTCCCTGAAAGGGCGCTTATTTGGTTTCGCGTCAGTTTCCTCGACGCCACCGCCGCATTATAGTCTCCCTTGAATATCTCCCTTATTATTGCAAGCTTTTAAACCATATTTGGCAGTTATATACCTTAGGCGTGGGAAAATTTTTCCACATGCTTAAATTTGACCTTTGATCTTTATCAAGGTCACATGATCAAAAAAATTTTTTTTCGGGTACATCCGCCCGTCATCGCAGTTCAGGAAAATCTACTGACCGCAGAGGCTTGTAACTTCATACACATGTTTATACTATCAAAAACGTGAGCTGATTAGATTTTGGGAGCAATCCGATGAAAATTGACCGATTTATGAGTGATTTTCTCACAGGTACCAATCAGATAGCTTAAAATTCATGTGAACCCCCCCTATTATCTTCTTAAGTATTGCATTTAGAGCCATAAAATGTATTGAGAGGTAGTAGGAAACCATATGTGGAGAGTCTAGAAAGCAAGTCAAATTTCCCCCCCGACCCCCCTGTAGGGGTCAAACTGGGGTCATAAAATAGCCAATTTCATCGTTTCCCCTTATATCTCCTTTATTCTTGCTTCTGGAGCTTGAGAATGTATTAAGAGGTATTGGGAAACCATATGTGAAGAGTCTAGATAGCCGGTCATATTTACCCCCAGACCCTCCCTTATGGGTCAAACTGGGGTCATAAAATAGCCGATTTTGTGTTTTTGCCTCTTATCTCCTTTATTCTTGCTTTTAGAGTTTTAGAATGTATTAAGAGGTATTGGGAAACCTTATGTGAAGAGTCTAGATAGCTGGTCAGATTTACCCCTGGATCCCCCCTTATGGGTCAAACTGGGGTAATAAAATAGCCGATTTTGTGTTTTTGCCTTTTATCTCTTTTATTCTTTTAGAGTTTTAGAATGTATTGAGAGGTATTGGGAAACCTTATGTGAAGAGTCTAGATAGCTGGTCAGATTTAACCCTGCTCCCCCCCCCCCCCCTTTTATGGATCAAACTGGATTCATCAAATAGCCGATTTTGTGTTTTTGCCTTATATCTATTTTATTCTTGCTTTTAGACATTTACAATGTATTCAGAGGTATTGGGAAACCTTATGTGAAGAGTCTAGATAGCTGGTCAGATATACCAGATAGATGTGTTCAAAGCATTGTGTCATAAACTTCTTGCCTTTCTAAAGGCTCACATTTTACTATGCCTTTTTCTAAAATGTAAATAGATATATGGCATTTATAAAGCACTGTTACTCTTTAATTAAGTAGTTTTATGGTGTAACTTTTGACCTATTATAAGTATTGATGCTTTATGCATTCTTAGCCAGAGCATTTATTCAATTAACTTTCGGCAATTTATGACCATAGAAAACAAAATAAAGCTTAAATTTTTATTTCATGTTAATGCATGAACTTCCACACTGTCTGCTTAACTTTCACTTCTTCTCTCAGCACTGCATGTTTTTATTTTCAAAAACCTTTTTCTACTGTATATTATATTGCAGTGAACCTTTTTGGGACGCTTAGTTTTTGTTAGCGAAAACAATTTTTCTAGTTTTTAATACTTCTTGATAGAATGTTTCAATAGTTTTGCTGTTATGAAATAACTATGTAACAGTATATTTTAAGTCTGGTAAAGTTTTTCATGTAGAAATTTTTTAATAATGTTTCAGTAGTATTGTTATTATGAAATGCTTATGTAACTGTTTTATTAAGCATCCCGCGAGGGACGCTTGTTTGCATATGGGAGGAATTCTCACGGAAGGGTCTGCCGGCTCCGCGGTATCCGCCGGCTCCGCAACTTTGCCTGCCTATAGCATCTTTACTAGTGGATGGAATTTCTTCAAACTTGGCACATATATTTAGTAGCCCTGGGAAAATTTTCTGAATTTGGTGCCATGACATTTCAACCTATCAGAGAAGTCACATGACCAAAAACAGGATTTTGCTTGTCCGGATGATAACTTAAGAAGCGTTTAAAATATTCACCCGAAATTTGATATATGGATACACGGTATAAAGATCTGGAAATGAATAGATTTTGGTAGACTTCCATTAAAAAATGGCTAATTAATTAAGCATTAAAATTTTTATTAACGAGGAAAATACAAATCCCTTAATAACTTCTAAACCGTGCGAGATAGAGCGATTTCGACGAAATTTTTGACCCACAGGGTATCTTTGGTAAATACTCTGCTCAATTCCAAAAAAATTTCCTCTCCCCAAAAATGGCGGCCATTTTGAATTTTGTAATTTTTGACAAAAATGGCAAAAATTTAAAGGTCTGCACTCTGATTTGTGGGAACACAATGCACTCATGTAGTGTTCATCACAAATAATTCACAAATAATTCAGAATTGTCCGATTAATGGGAACACAAATCATTCATGTAGTGTTCATCACAAATAATTATATCCCCAGACGAAAGTCGGGGATATATTGGATTCAGGTCCGTCGCGCCGCCGCCGCCGCCGCCGTAGAAATTTCCTTGTGGACGCGATAACTCAAAAACAAATTAATATTTTTTTTTCAAACTTGGTACACATGTTAAGGGTGCCCAAAGGAAGATCCCTATTTTAAGGTGACCTTAAACTCCCAGTAAAAAAGAACTTATGGCCACCTTAAGGTCAGAAATTGGACTTTTGGCCACTTAGAGCCCTGTAGGTCACAAACTATGATGCTCAGCTGGCTGAAATTTTACCTGACAACACATTAATATGTTCTTAGTACATGTGCCGAAAATCACGACTTTAAGTTGAGGAGAAAATTGTCCTTGAGGCCCATAAATACCCCCACTTAGGGATTTTTTGCTATACTTTTCACATATTTTGCCCTATAATTTGGAAGTGGTAATTCTGATGAGTCTCAAACTGTGCTAGGTATAACTTTGATATGTAATCCTTGTCTGTAGAAAATTTTAGGGCTGTAGGTTTACCCAAAGGGGTCGACTTAAGGTCTCAAAAGTGCCCACAGAGACCCAATTTATGCACTTTTTGCCACTTTCAAGCACTGTAGCTTTCAAACTATGTCTCTCATCTAAGTTAAATATCATCTGGGAATATATCTATGTGTTTTCTTATATGTGCCCCAACATTTAGTCCTTTAATGGACAGTTAACCTGTGTATCAGGACCATAAACACCCACCCGAGTGACCCTTACAAGACATTTTTCACATCTTTTTCCCTGTAACTTGGAAATGGTAAGTCTGAGAAGTTTCAAACTGTATTAGATATATATTCTGTGTGTAATCTTAGTATGTAACAGATTTTAAGTCTGAAGCTTTAATTTTGAAGGTCAAATTGAGGTCTCTAAAAGGCTCCCAAAGACCCAATATTTGGACTTTTTGCTACTTTTAAGCCCTGTGACTGTCAAACTATGTGACTGATAGAGCTCAAATCCTATCTGGGAAGATATTAGTATGTTATTTATATATGTGCCAAAAATTAAGGCTTTAAGAAGACATTTAACCTGTGTATGAGGACCATAAATCCCCACCCGAGTGACCATTTTTAGACATTTTTCACATATTTTGCCCTGTAACTTGGAAATGGTAAGTCTAAGAAGTTTCAAACTGTATTAGATGCATATTCTATGTGTAATCTTAGTATGTGACAAATTTTAAGTCTGAAGCTTTAATTTGAAGGCCACATTTAGGTCTCTAGAAGGCCCCATAAAGACCCAGTATTTGGACTTTTTGCCAATTTTAAGGCCTGTGACTGTTAAACTATGTGACTGATAGAGCTGAAATCTCATCTGGGAATACATTATTATGTTCTTTTTACATGTGCCAAAAATCAAGGCTTCAAGTAGACATTTAACCTGTGTATGAGGACCTTCAACACCCACCTGAGTGACCCTTTTAAGACATTTTTCACATATTTTGCTCTGTAACTTGGAAATGGTAAGTCTGAGAAGTTTCAAACTTTATTAGATACATATTCTATGTGTAATCTTAGTATGTAACAAATTTTAAGTCTGAAGCTTTAATTTGAAAGCCACATCGAGATCTCTAAAAGGCCCACAGAGACCCAATATTTGGACTTTTTGCCACCTTTAAGCCCTGTGACTGTTAAACTATGTGATTGATGGAGCTGAAATCCCATCTGGGAATGCATTATTATGTCCTTTTTACATATGGCGAAAATCAAGGTTTTTAGTAGACATTTAACCTGTGTATGAGGGCCATAGACACTCGCCCAAGTGCCTTTTTGGACATTTTTTCCGTATTTTGCCCTGTTATTTGGAAATGCTTAGTGTGACAAGTCTTAAACTGTATTATATATAATTTTTGTTTGTTATGTATGTCCCCCAAAAAGTTTCAGATCTGTAGTTTAATTGCTAAGGTCTCTTTAACAATTGTAAAATGCCCACAGAAACCCAATTTATGGACATTATGCCACTTTAAAGCCCAGTAACTGTCAAACTATGTGGGTTATAGAGCTGAAATCTTTGAATTTTTAAAAGGAAATGCCTGTCTATTTAAATTTTGAATATTAATAATGTTATGGCTATCTTAGTCTTTTAAGAACTTATTTTTGTGTGTTATACCTCTGCTTGCTGAGTTTTTAACTTTTTAAAATGAAACTGGTTAAACGCCGGTTAAACATATTCAAGTAGACAAAATGGACACTTTAAGTGAGCTTTAAGTCCCAATATTAATGAAATTATATCCGTATGTAGTAAAACTAGGGGATTTTTAACCCTCAACTAGCCCAGTTTTATTCAACTTGCCTCAGTTAATTTTGACACAGCTCCTACAGTTATGAACTCATTTCAGTTGATAATCACATACTTAAAATTCTCAATTCTTTTTGTATTTGAGTACCCCTTTTATATAGATTGTTTGTTTACCATTTATGCTGTAGCACTCCATCTCTTTGAGAGAACATGTAAACTGTGTAAAAAAGATGTAGAAGATGAGATACATTTTGTTTGTGTTTGTCCAGCTTTAGAGCTGATTCGTATGAAATATTTCAAAATTTTAAATATAGATAAATCTGAATTATTAATAGATCAATTATCAAGGGTATTAACTCATATGAATGTCAATATGGTTATTAATTTTATTTTTGATTTGTGGCAAGAAAGAAAAAGTAAATTATATTGTTAATTTTTATGTATTGAATTGCTGTCTTTATTTACTGTATCTTACCTCAAAATATGTTTGCTCTGTTTGTTATTAACTCTCTATTTAAAGTGACTTATAAGCCCATATAGGGCTGGGTATTACTTCAATAGTTTTTGTATAATCCTTGTCAACATAATACATGTCACTATAATAAACTAATAAACTAAACTAAGTCCCAACCCACATCCCCCACCCAGATTCCCCCCACCCACCTCTGGGACCTCCAGCTATATTGAGTGACACTAAATAAACAAAGGTATTTAATGATATCAGATGAGAAACAAAGACCTCAATGGGGTTGCAGATCTTGTGTAATAGTGAGAGAGGTGTGGAGAAGGGGAGAGGGGTGGGGGTGGGAGGTGGTGGTCTTCATTACATATAACACAAAGGGGAGTCAGAACTGAGATTGTGTCACATATTTAGGTTGCATATATATGGACCACATATATAGGTATAGAGGAAATGAATAACTGAAAACAATTTGCAAATTCTAAAAATAATATAATAAAATAATAATATAAATAATTTTTTTTTAAATAATATTTTATTTGTGAACAAATATAGAAACAGATATGCGCTTTTGGGATTATGAATTTTAGAATGGACATTGAATCATCAATCATTTAAATACTTTGAAGGAAGATTGAAAAGTATGATGAGTTGAGTTAAAAATAATATTTTATTTGTCAACAAATATAGAAACAGATATGCTCTTTTGGGATTATTATTTTAGAATGGACATTCAATCATCAATCATTTAAATACTTTGAAAATAGGTTTAGAGTTATCATTGCAGGAAGATTGAAAATATAATTTGAGTTATGTATTCGGCGTCTGGGGATACACCATCTTCCTTGGAAGATATAAACAGAGTAGATTGATGTGCTGAAGTTCATATAATAATGGGTAATTATGTTTTTAAAAATTCCCGATCAAAACCTGTGGCGTGAGTGATGACCTGTCTGGGGATATGTTGGCGCCGAGTTGGCCCAATCTAGTTCAAATATTAATTAATTCATAATGTGCCTGTATATTTGTTACAGGTAAGCATTATAAAATTGCACAACACAAAATTGCTTGTATCTCCTAAACCATGCGAGATAGAGCGATTTCGGCGAAATTTTTGGCCCACAGGGTATATATGCAAGATATTCTGCTCAATTCTCAAAACTTTTTCCCCTTTCCAAAAATGGTGGCCATTTTGAATTTTCGAATTTTTGACAAAAATGGTAAAACTTTAAATTGCTTGTATCTCCTAAACCGTGCGAGATAGAGCGATTTCGGCGAAATTTTTGGCCCGCAGGATATATGTGCAAGATACTCTGCTCAATTCTCAAAAATTTTTTCTCTTTCCAAAAATGGCAGCCATTATGAATTTTCGCATTTTGGACAAAAATTGTAAAACTTAAAATTGCTTGTATCTCTTAAACCGTGCGAGATAGAGCGATTTTGGTGAAATTTTTGGCCCACAGGGTATATATGCAAGATAGTCTGCTCAATTCTCAAAAACTTTTCCTCTTTCCAAAAATGGCGGCCATTTTGAATTTTTGACAAAAATGGTAAAACTTTAAATTGCTTGTATCTCCTAAACCGTGCGAGATAGAGCAATTTCGGTGAAATTTTTTGCCCCACAGGGTATATATGCAAGATACTCTGCTCAATTTTCAAAAAAATTTTCTCTTTCCAAAAATGGCGGCCATTTTGAATTTTTGAATTTTTGACAAAAATGGTAAAACTTAAAATTGCTTGTATCTCTTAAACCGTGCGAGATGGAGTGATTTTGGCGAAATTTTTGACCCACAGGGTGTATATGCAAGATACTCTGCTCGATTTTCAAAAATTTTTCCTCTTTCCAAATATGGCGGCCATTTTGAATTTTCGAATTTTTGACAAAAATGGTAAAACTTAAAATTGCTTGTATCTCCTAAACCGTGCAAGATAGAGCGATTTCGGCAAATTTTTTGGCCCACAGGGTATATAAGCAAGATACTCTGCCCATTTTTCAAAAAAAATTTTCCTCTTTCCAAAAATGGCAGCCATTTTGAATTTTCGAATTTTTGACAAAAATGGTAAAACTTAAAATTGCTTGTATCCAATTTTTCCAATTTTTTTTTCGATATAATTTCAGATCGACAGGGTATCTAGGCAAGATCTTCTTTCTATTATAAGCAGCCATCACCATCTTTCTTTTGGGACGCTTTGTTTTTGCCATGCAAAAACAATCGCTTTGCTTCGCTAGTAATCTTCTAGTTTTACTTCCTGTTACACGATCATTGTGTGTTATATAAAAATAAATAAATAAAAAAAAAAAATGCCCTGCAGTCAAAGATATTTTCAAGATGTACTAGTTAATAGAAATAATCTGTAATTTTCACGAATGTATTATTTGATATATTTTTTTGACCATTGAGCATGAAAAGTAAAAAAAAAAGTATTGGTTAAAAGAATATTAACTTCATAAATTTTCTGTTTAGTTATTCAAAAGGAAGCCCTTTAATGATTCCAATTATTACAGAGGTATTACAATTATAGTATAAGTTGTAATAATAATTTATTTAACTCTCCGTCATAGAAACACATTTAAATATATTGTAATTCAAATACCTTTTGTTCTGATTTTCAAAGGAAACAATGTACATGTGTACTTTTGTCCTGGAAGAGCTTACTTGTGAAAATTCTAGTGTCTGTCTTGATGATCAGCATGATGCCAGCATTGTATTACCCAGAGATTTACCACCCTGCTAGTTGATATTTAGTGTTACATAATGTTATGTATGGCACATACTAGTATATTACCTAAATTCATATACAGTGGTATTATTATCTGTATTAAACAGGAAATATTTGTCGTGTGACCATTAGTTTCAGCATTTGTTTCTGCATTGCAAATGTTTCTCTGCAAATATTTAATGTTATTCATCGTGTGCAAATTTTGGCTGTAGTAGTATTAAGCTTGCTTGTAACTTGGCATTAAACAGTATTTCTAATGCATGTGAAAATGTGAAATCAACCGTCTTTGAATTTATTTATAGTTGAGAATTTTACATTTATGTTTCAAAACATAAATAAATGATTGAATCTATCATATGCATGAAATAAGAGTAGCCCCCCACCCCCTCCTACACACACACACACAATAGACACAATAGCTTGGTTGTGATCAACCTTGTTTTATAGATATTGATAGGTTATGTAGGTTATAATACAGCAACACTCATCAGATAGTGTTATGCTGTAAAACTGATGTATCTTTAAGTATAAAATATTGTCAGATATTAACCTATTGTAAGTATGGATATTTTAGCCTCTGTCTAAATAAAGTGATTTTTAAAGGACAGATTGTTTGTTGTAAAACATCTGTTTTAGTAAACTCATGAACTTGCTGGAACTCAGAACCTGTACATGTAGTTCTATGTATTTAGATCAATTCACTGATAACATGCATTTACTGAAAATTTCAAATAAACTTTTAACCCTTCTCATGCTACAAGTAACCTTCTTGCAAAGATGTAGCACTTTGCCGCAGTGGACTTGTCAACTGATATGATCACCTGAACATCCATTCAAACCTGCTTATCTCTGCTGCCACAAATAATTAGGCCACTTTCAGGTTTGGGGAAGATGAGTCTCAACTGACACCACAGTGAAGTGAACAATCATAACATACATCAGATTAATTAGTCATATGGCACAAAAGATCAGATAGGCTGAAGTAAGATGGCTCATGACAGATTATGAATACTCAGGGCAGGCTTCTGACCAGGATTTCTTTCCCACGACTGATTAGCAGGCTTACCCAGGAATATAAATATGAGTTTACTAACTGTTAGAAATGCTTGACCCCCACCTGCAATTTTCTGAAGTCACATGACATTCATCAATCATCGTGTCACCTAAAAGTTGGGGTATCCAAAGTCAGGGTCCCCTACTTTTTTGTCAGTAAAGCTTCCTCTTTTCATAAAGAAAGGTGGATCTCATCTTCATAGACAGCAGTGCTGCTTATAGGTGCAACTGTATAGACAGATTGATTCTTTATATTATCCATCCCACACTCCGAACCTGTAGGATATAATGAATGAGTTATAAGCACTTTAGCTGTGCTCTTTTCAATTGAAGGAGGTGTCCAAGGTCAAATCTGACCACATAATAAGAATTCCAGAATACAAATTCCTTTAGGTTAGTTCACATCCCAATCTTCTAGGACTACTAAGTTACAAACACTAAGTTTGGCCATCTTTGTTCAGCATTGAAGGATAGGGTCAATGGAAATCTGACCACATAAAAAGAATCTTGGCATATACTTTTTCAATGGTTGATAACACCCCAAACCTTGAGACCAATAATAAGCAAGCTACAGGCACTTTAAAGTTGATTCCTTTGTGTATCAGGCCTGGGTCTTTCTCAATTGTATCCAATCCATACCATCCGGTGGATATTATGGATTACGCATGAATACGCTGCCGCCACCGCAGTATGTAGAGATCTTCTTGTTACCTCCTGTAGAGGCCAGGGTATTATAGGTAGACTTCTCAAATTTGCAGGATATATTGATAGCCATAAAATCTTGCCTGGGAATATTTTTGGCCTCATTTTGAAAAAACAAGATGGCCGCCACAGGTGTTTTTCGACTTTCGGCAAGGAATTTTGTTGGCACTCTAGAGCAAAGGGTATTATAGGTAGAGATCTCAAATTTGCAGGATATGTTCACCATTAAAAATCTTGACTGGGAATATTTTTGGCCTTATTTTGAAAACAAGATGACCGCAACAGGTGTTTCTTTTCAGTCACGAAAAGTGCTTATATCTTCCTTATTATTGGTCCTACAGGCTTGCAATGTGAAACCAAACTTAAAAGCGCTTATAATATACTTATTATTGGTCCTAGACGTTTGCAGTGTGAAACCAACCTATAGGAAATCATGGGCTACGAATCTTCTGATGTGGTCAGATTTGACCTTGGGCCCCTCATACAAGGTCAAACGAGGATAGTCAAACTTAAAAGTGCTTATAATTTGCTTATTATTGGTCCTAGAGGTTTGCAATGTGAAGCCAACCTATAGGAAGTCATGGGCTACAAATCTTCTGATGTGGTCAGATTTGACCTTGGGCCCCTCCTTCAAGGTCAAACGAGGATAGTCAAACTTAGAGGTGCTTGTAATTTGCTTATTATTGGTCCTAGAGGTTTGCAATTTGAAACCAACCTATAGGAAATCATGGGTTGTGAATCTTCTGATGTGGTCAGATTTGACCTTGGGCCCCCTCTTCAAGGTCAAATGAAGATAGCCAAACTTAAAAGCGCTCATAACTTGCCTATTATTGGTCCTAGAGATTCGCAGTGTGTAGTTTTATCCTCGTCACCAATTATAATCTCAGTATTTGTATTAATTAAAACAAATTAGTGCTTGGTCCACTCTCTGGTCACCATGCACTGGTAGAGTTGAGGGCTTGTAGAGAAGAAGTTTGAACAGTAGAACACGTAGAACCGGTAACCATGGTGTCAGTTTTCCTGCAGGAACAAAGGTTGTGGTTGTGGTCGTGTGGGTTCCAATGCCCCATTTTTCACCAAGCAGGCCAAGGGAAGTAAGCAGAGTAAATGACAATTACCATGTACTAGACCCCATAGACAATCAGTTTTGTTCATTTCAGGGTCTAGAATTTTTAAACCAGACTGTAAATTGCAATGTTGTCAGTCATTTTGTAACAGACACCGGGCTGTCCCAAAAGAGAGACTTAAGTCCCAACTTGAAAGAAAGATCAATAAAGTTTGTGAAAGGCATTTGTTTTGCAAATTATTGTCTTTCTGCTTCTCCTATCTTAAATGGCCGTCTGCAGAAATTTTGGCAGGTATGGCTCTCACTGGGTTCAAATTGAAGGGTAGTGTCCATCCTGCAGGAAGGGTACAACCTACCCTTCAAGATGAGACCACTTCTGACAAGGTCACCCCTAGTGGTCAGTGGATATGCAAACCCTTGCAAGAATAATTGCCTGAAGGAGGCATTCCAGTCCCTGTTACAGAAAAAGGTAGTGGAAAAGGTCGTGGTTCAATCCTCACTAGCCTTTTACAACTGGTTATTCCTAGTCCCAAACCCCAAAACCGGTGGAGGCCTATCTTAGACCTAAGTACCTTAAACTTGTTCCTGAAAGTAGACACGTTCAAAATGGAAACACCAGAGACCAGCAGGCTCTCCTTGCAGCTGGGAGAGTGGGTCACATCCCTGGACTTCAGTGATGTGTATTTTCACATTCAGGTCAAGGAAGTTTCTCAGGTTTCACCTAAACGGTCATACCTTGCAGTTCACAACTCTACCTTTTGGTCTAGCGACAGCTCCATTGGAGTTCACAAAGGTTGTAAAGAAAATGAAGCTTATGGCCAAGGCAAGGGGTATAGGGATCCACTAGTACCTAGATGGCTGGTTAGTCAGAGCCCCTGTGCCAAGATCTGGTTTGGGTTGTGAATCTGGCCAAGTCGGGATTGATTCTGCAACAAGTTTTCAACTTTGTAGGCTATCATTTTGACCTCTCTCTTGGCCTAGTAAAACCCAGGCAGGAGAGGTGGACTTCCTTGAGGCAGAAAATTCAGAGCCTGAAAGGGAGCAGTACTTTCTTAGTCAGGCAACTCATGTCCCTGATAGGGCTCCTGACAGCCACGGAGAAACAGTTTGAGTCAGGCCGTCTTCACACGAGACCTCTCCAGTGGTTGGACGAGCACAATGTGTTACAAGGCCAGCCTCTACACCCTCTTCATCACACTCTGCAACTGTTTACAGATGCATCAAACGAAGGTTAGGGCACACACTTAGGGGACTGCACTGCGAAAGGCATCTGGTTGCATCCGGAAAGCAAGTTGCACATAACAAGAATTGAGGTTCTGCAGAGACGCTCAACCAGAGGGGTCTATGACTAGAAGTGGTCCATGTTGTGTGAGTCAAACCAAGTGGACTTCAGGTCACCCTCTATAAAGCAGATTGCATACTTCCTCCTCCTATTCCTGTTTCAGGAGAGGCATCTTCAACCTAGCACAATTGATGGCTTTATAACAGCTATAGCAGATATAATTGGCAATGATAAGGTCAATATCAGCAAAGATGAGAATATGACTCGGTTATTGAACAGTTTTCATTGAAATAAAACTAAGGGAAGGAGGAGTGTGCCTACTTGGAATCTTTCCTTGGTATTACACCAGTTGACCAAGCCTCCCTTTCAACCTCTTAGGAAGGCTTTTCTGAAGCATTTGACCTGGAAAACTGTTTTCCTTCTGGCTTTAGGTTCAGGCAAGAGAATGAGTGAAATTCATGCTTGGTTACATAAGAATATTCAACATCAAGAGGATTGGTCGAATGTCTCCTTATTCTCCTCCCCAGGCTTCTTGTCCAAGAATCAGCTGGCTCGGGAGGGACCTTCTTGTGTTGCGCCAGTGATTATCCCAGCTCTGGCTCCTACACTTGATAAGTCGCTCAAGGAGGATAGGACTCTGCCCAATACGGGCATTGCGTTATTATTTGGACAAAACCAAGTACATCCGACAGGGTAAGGAGTTGGTTTTTGTCTCCTTTAGGAATAACTTCAATAAGGACATTGTTCCTGCCACTATTTCTTCCTGGATCAAACAGAGCGTACTTTTTTGTTATCAACTTTCGGATGACAATGCTCAATGGCTGCAACAAGTAAAGGCTCATGATGTTTATGCCTTTTCTGTGTCCAAGGCCTTCCAAGGAGGTGTACCTTTGGACCAGATCCTTTCAGCCTACCATTGAAAGTCACACAATACCTTCACTCTATTCTATTTGAAGGACATGGCTTGAGCTGATTCAGAATTGTACCACATAGGTCTGGTCGTGGCGGCTCAACAAATCCGTGGGTGACCAGACCTTACAGTTGGTTTTTATTGTGTAGGTGGTTGACACAAGAAGGGAGCCTTTGTTTTAGCCTCTTCCACTTGTTTTTACATAGCAGGCTGTCTTACGCAGAAAGGTCAGCTGCAAGATCTCAATTCCTGTTCTGCTTCCTCGGGAATCCTTAGGGACTGAACTCTTGTCCACACTCTCCTGCAGGTACCCGGTTCAGGGTGAAAAAAGGGGAGAGCACTTATTAGGAGGGGACACTGGACACCAGTAGCCCCTTAGTATCCTTAGGGCCTGGTTGGCCTGGACTGGAGTTCTTCGATGTCCCTGTTTTTCAACTACTGTCCATCCAATGGGTAGTTATTCTGCATTTGTCCACTAGGTAAGGTGTATTAATGCAATAAAATGCAAAATTTAATAAGTAAATTAAATCTAAAGCTCCACACAATTTAAAGCTTTACCTGGGGACATCATAGGTAGCTAACAAAAAGAGGAAGTGCGCACGCACGCAGTTGCACAGCAGACGAGCTGGGGATGACACACCACCTGGCAAATGAACAGGACACTACCAGTCCCAGCCAGAACTCAGCTCAGGACGCTTTTTTCTAATGTGTGGCATGACCAGCGATGCACCAGACTAATGCATTTGTCCACTAGGTAAGGTATTAACTGATAAAAATTTAATTTACTTATTAAATTTTCCAATTTCTTCTAGTTTTAATATATACCTTAACTATCAAGGATAACAAATTGTTCAAGACATGCAGATCTGCTCATTTGTCTGTTCCCCAGAGCCATTACAAGTGAGCTACACCCCACTCAAAGTGTGAAAATTACAACACTTTATCACAGTTTTCTTATTCACTACCCATACAGGAGAGCTAATTTTCGGATAATTCTAATGGAAAGTAAATTTTGGGATTTGGAAATATCACGCATGCGCAATCAGAGTTGTTTGTGTGAGCGATAATACCATTTTTAAACTCCCAAATGCGGATGTTGTTGTTTGTGCTATCTGTTCATCAAATATAAAATGGATAGTCAAGATATTCAAGTTGACGATTTGAAGAAACTGTTTGAAATAGCGTTAAGAACAACATATAAAGTTAAAGATAGTGATACAAAGGTGGTTTATAGTGTTTCTTGTTGCTCTTCTTAATGAACGCCCACTGATCTTGCCTACTGTACAGTACAGTACACGGGTGGTCACTAAGATAAACGGTCACGGAGATAAACGGTCCTCAGAAATGCTCACATAAAAACAGTTAAAAGGTTTAAACAACAATATAACACAACCCAAAATCATGAAAAGCATTGTTTAAGTCTATTTTGTTGTTTAGTTTCTGCGATTTTGCTATTTACACTATTTAAATTTGAAAACTTTGAAGACCGTTTATCTTCGTGACCGTTTATCTTCGTGACCACCCGTGTACAGTAGTATGGCCAATGTACGGGTTTTCGATATATTCACGTTTTCGATCACTTAAACTATAAGCTCACAGTCTCCGTTTTGGATGAGGTTTTTATAATATTTTAGAATGAATATGAAATCGCACTGAGTCTGACACTTCGTGGATTTAATTTTGTTGTTATATTTCTGATCATTTTGGTTGTGTAAGTTTGGATACTCATCATTCTCCATTTACGTTGTCATATCGAAAACCTGTCCATCGAGGATACTCGAGTCCATTTTAAGTACTCGGTTACTTGCGAGGTATTGTATTATCGCCCATGTAATGAAACGTTTGTGTGAAATATGCTACATTTCAGCACTTACGTCACATAATATCAATTAAAGTTATTGTTTTTGTCTGAAAACGTATAATTTACTCCATATTCTATAATATCTACTGTTACCCTACATAAGTTGGCCACAGTCATAAGTTGGCCGTGGCTCATCTACAGGCCCCAGAAAGACAAATAGGTTATTGTACACCAGTGAAAACTGTTGCATATAATAAGTTTAACAATAATACATGATTTCAGAGTGTAGTAGGCCACTCATGTTAAAGCCCTGAGGCGTGAGGGGGGGCCAACTTATGCAGGGAAGCAGTAGAAGACGTTTTTCTTCAAAAGTTTCGTTTCTGGGATCGACTATTTGTTTACAGAAGACTTCTAATGATAGGTATTAAACTTTGCAGTTACTCAAATTCCAGCTGGTTGTCAGAGGGCAAGTACTTGGTGCCATGTTTTAGCACCCTTCCCACCCCTACACAAAAGTGATAAAAACTTCTTAAAAATAATCACACCACTATATTTGTGATAACCCTACCAAAATAATATATTTTTTTGAATAATTTTTACCATATTTTTTTTGAGTTGACAGTGTGATATTTTTAAGATGTCAGCCAGTGCAGATATACAGTGACATTGCTGAAAACAATGTCCCTTAGGTACAGCGTATATATCCTTGTTAATTTGTTTGATGTTTTGTTTAATATAAAAGAGCTCATGTAAAAAACATCAATAAACATAGGATAAAATAAAAATTACTTACAGCTTTGATTTAAGGAAATAGCATATCTTTTAAAAGTGTCCCGAGTTAAAAATAGAATGAAAATCCCAGGAATACATATTTGTTGTTGTTTAGTCGAAAAGGAGGCATTTTATACAGGATAATTTTCTGTGACTGCTAGGCTCTAACTGCTCTTCTCATATGATAAGGATTAGCAGATATTCTATAATTCTTTCTTGTGTGTTTACACTATTTTGTTCAAAAAGTTTCTCGAGTTTGCAACACGGGTGCTGTGTGGCAGACATGTTGTGAAATGCAAATGGATTTGCATTTAAATGTATTTTTTATACTTTTCGAAAGTATATGGTCGCTCCAGTACCCTGTATGATATTTGTTCACTTTGTTACCATATAACTCGCAGACAGCATCTCTACCACACAATTCGCCAAAAAATATTAACAAGCGATGAGTGGTATTTGGAGCAAACTGTCAGTCTTATGCTACCTTCTCATATACAGTATGTCAGTTGCACCAGTAATCATGCTACTTAATAAAAAATATCAATAAAGTATGTGATAAAACAAGTTTACATTAGGTTCTCCACAACCATAAAATAATTCAGGCATTATTTATGCTAAATTATGAAGAAAATATCCACCAAAATGCTAAAAAATATTTGTTGCATTAATTTAATTTTAAATGTCAAAGGTTATATGTCACAGGATTACTGATCCAGTTTCCATGCTATCTGTTGGTTATTCAGAAACTTTAAAATTAAATCATTTTTGCACAATACTATACAAAGACAAAGACATGTTGAATTCTATGCAATAAACTTTCCAATGGTGTTTTAATTGTAAAAATTGGTGATGTATTGTTACGGTCACGGTCAAGCGCGGTAGCAATTACCAGTTGCCTTTAAGTTGCAAAAGGAAAAGACAAAAAGTTTAACTTAACAACTTTATTTAACAATTAAAAATAAAGATTACAGTCAACTGGTATGCTCTCAACAGTACATACAATGATACAATAATGAAACCAATCTGACATGGCCACTGTAACTGACAGTAAAGTTTGTGCACTGTATCCAGTAATCTATCCTGTGATCTGTCCTGTGATCCGTCTGATGTCCACTAACACAGATAACCGTATCCTGCGATCCGTTCAGTATCCGATAACATCCTGTGATGATTTCGATATCCAATCACACCAAATGTCTGTATAGAAATATTTCGAGAGTCTGCACAGCTGTACTATCCGCTTCAAGATATGGACAATGTCCAAAAGGCAATAATCCACTGTCTGGTAGAACCACACACTGTGTGCAGACGAAAAAATATCCAAAGTACAGCAAATCTATCCAGACACTGTATCCAGTTCGCTCCAGTAACAGTTCAATCACAAAGTATAAAGTACACAAAAAGTATATATCCAGTTGATAGTAGCTCTAAGACACAGCCTTCTGTATAGCCAGCGAATACTATGTTCATCTGTGGCCAGGTGTACAGTACTTATATACAAGCATGGAAACTTCCAGACAGTTATAGAACTAACTTGAATTTGACAGCTGTTTCCAGATTCACCAAGGAAGTTCTAGAGACTACTGGGCAGGGATTCACAAAAGGTCTTAAGTCCTAGGCAATTTTTTTTCTTAGACCAGTCTTAAAGTTATGACTTTTGTCTTAGCTAAGATTTCTCTTAAATTGGGATTCACAAAAAGTGCTTAGCAAAATCTTAGCTGAGACAAAATTTGTGCAAAAAGTCTTAACTACTTTTAATTCAAATTAACAAATTTTAGTAAAACAAAAACATTTTTCATCGATAAATACACCAAACATGCTCTTCAAAATTATAAAACAGATTTGTTACTTTCTTTTTGTAAAATTATGTAAAAAGAGTAGTCTTTATGTTTTATTGTGAGTCAGCCATTTTGATGACAATATTGTTACCACAAGAAGGTAAAATGTGGAAATTTATATGTAATTAAATGATGTAAATTTCTATTACTATCCACAGAAATTACTTTTACAGGAAGTATAGATCCCCATAGTATATATGTTGTTTTCACAACAAAGGCTAAAATGTAAATACATGCAATGGAATATTTTAAACATGACTTAAGTCTGCCCTGCATTGGTCTTAAAGTTATGACAAAATCTAAGACAAATTTTTGTCTAAGACCTTTTGTGAATCCCATTTTGTCTAAGCAAAAAAAGTCTTAACTTTATGACAAAATTCTTGCACAGTTAAGACTTTTCTCTTAAAGTTATGACAATTTTTTGCTTAAGACCTTTTGTGAATCCCGGCCCTGGTAATTGGGTTTCCCCAAATCTACTAATATAATCACTGAGGTTATTAGAAGGATTTCCCAAGTCTATAAATAGATCAGTAGTGCATAACACATAAAAAGAATCTATAACTCAATTACCTTATATGGTAATATATAAACATAAGGCTTAGATTAAACAATGCACTGGCACAGTGCCCATATATGTAACATGTATTGACAGATTTTCAAGCAATTAAAGATTATCAAAATTTCACATTGCATGGATAAGAATTTATTGGCAAACAAACTATTGCATGAACCCAAAATAAGGACTGAAAGAGTTTAACAAGTGATATCCAAGTACCTGATTCAACTACAGAAATCATAATATATCATTTTAAAGAAAAATAACAGTAGATTTTGTTGGTTTTTATTTGAAGAAATTTTGTTTTATATTGGCTGAGATATTGTTAACTGTGCTGCAAACACGCGAAAACTAGTGCTAACAAGAAAACAGGACCATCAACCATACACATTTTCAGTAGGCTGCACAAGATGGTTTTAAAACCGTCTCCAACTTTCCTAACACTTTCTTTTAATCTTATACTTCTGTCTTCTATCTTTGCTACCTACGTTTTATTTGTCTTTACCACGGAAATTTTGGTTATGTTCAAAACTTCCGTCTAGTTATTGAAAATCGCTTCTGACCACCTGACACCGAGGTAAAGCTGGACTTTGTTGTATGTTTCCGAGATTAAGGTCATCTCTTTTCATGATTTCAACTGCCAGTCACGGCCTTACACTACCGCCGAGATGAGACGGGGTTTTAGGTAATTTAGAAACAAGATTTTGTAGCATTAAATATTCATAAGGTTACTTACTAGGATCAAGTGAAGAAAGAGGCACATTCAGTCGAAACAGGATTAAAACATAGGTTGAGGAGATAGATCTTTGTTGGTGAAGTGTTGGTCATTCCTGGAGTATTTACAGTCACCAGTGTACAATATCCTAACTGCTGTTGTGTTTTGAACTGCATTTTTATATTTGAAAGAAACAAAAATGACTGTATCTCTGGAACTAGTCAATGAATTTTCCCCAAATAAAAAGCAAAAACTGTAAAAAAAAGATCAAGATGGTATAAGTACAGAAATGTCTATTTTACCGAAAAATGTTGATACAATAGGGGACCACTTATTCTACCTATAATAATTTGTAAAAATAAAAACATTTATTGGTAAAATAGAAAAATGCTTGTTTTACTGATAGTTATGTATAAAGATAAATAGAGATGCTGTATATTATATAATTTCCACAAATAACACACTTGTGCTACTTGATTTCTCTGGACAAGTTAGCACACATGGCCAGTAAAATCTCAATTGTAATACTTGCCTGTCACTCAATTGCTTACACAAGTTTCCTTCAAGACAGGTTGAATAATTAGATACAGTGTGTCACAACTCCTGTTGATTGGTAAGTGCAAGTTAAGCCTTACTTTTGCCTGTAAAATCCCCAGGGATTTACCCACTTCATCGTTCACTTACTGGATACAAACAGTTGCAGTGCTTAATTTATGAGGAGAGTAAAGCACAAGGAGTAAAGAGGTATTTAGAGTTGGTGCTTTATGTGCTGCTAAAACAAGTCCAGAAGCTGCTATTCAAAGGGTATCAGACTGTGAATTATCTTAATTATAATTAGTTAATTTATGGAAGTAAAATTTTAGGTTCAAAGCAGCTGAGACAAAGAGAAATGCAACAAAATTAGCAGCTATTAAGTCTGAGCCCTGTGTCACTACTGCAGTGTTCATAGCGGTAGAAAACACCAAGCTTTCTACAGGAGATAGGCCAAATCAAAAGACACATAAGATTGGTTGCCCTTTAGATTGGAGTTTTGATCTGCCAAGGATGGTCAACGTTTGTGCTCTTTGACATGATGGTCAAGCGTAATTGCTAGATTGACCAAAAAGGATTTCATCTGTACTCTAGCCAGTGATGACTGCCTAAAGAAAATAGAGAGGAAGTGGTATAGATATGCAAGCTGCGTACCATCAGAAAGCTGATTTGTGGGAACCTCGCTGATAAGTCTAGGAAAAGAAAAGGCATAAAGGAAATCCACAATATTGCTGTCCACTCTAAAATCCATGAAAAAAGCTGCATCACCTACTTTGGGGTCAGCTGTAACCAGGCCTGGGGTAATGGTAATGCGTAATGCCCTGTAATGCATTACATTTTCCAAAGTAATGTAATGTTTAATGCACAATAAAAAGGGCAAAGTAATGTGTAATGTAATGCATTACTTTTGAAAAGTAATGTGAATTAACATTACTTTAAACATTACATTGTCATTACGTCTTTCATGAATATTTGAACTTGTTTGAAGTATATTCTTTTGTATGTAGCCAGAGTTGACATTTACTGTCACTTACAGTTTCTATTTGTTCTACTACATGGGAAAAAACTTAAGAGAAAGTAATTTTTAGATTATTCAGTAATATTTAAATAATATCATTTGTTGTCATTAGTGCATAATTAATCAAATCTATTAATAATAAGTTAATCTTACACAATCTGTACTGGTGGGCCATTGGGTTGCAGGGGTCAATTGCACTTAGGATTTTAAGTGTTCAAGAAACTATGATCAATAGACTAAAAGAACAATAGAGCTACTCCTCCTGATGCAAAGTACTAACAAGTTAATAATCACCCTGAGTAGACATATCTACTCAGGCTGCCTTTTCATATAATCTTACTCAGGAACTTTGACTACAAATGAAAGGCCATCAATCTGGTATGAAGACTGCATTCAGATGTCACTTGCCATTCTAATATTCTCAGTTCTGAGTAATATTAGGTATCACTTGTCAGTCTTTTGAAATGGCAAATTTAAAACAAAGTGTATTCGATCATTTTCACTTGCAAGCAGAAACTGATGGTTAATTTAAGGCTCAGTGCAAGCACTCACTCTGCTGTTCATTTTCTTTCTGTTTCAAAGAGAATAAATTCAAACTTTCTCTCACACTTAAATTTAAGACATACTATTTTATTAACATTTCTGGTGAGTCTCTGAAGATTGTAAAATTTATGGATGTAAAAACGCAGGTATTGTGTACATATAGGGAATAATTAGTAAAAAATCTTCACATCTTTGTTCAAGATTCTTGAATCCTTTTAGTAGATTTTAAATAATGTTAAAAAATCATATTGGACTTCTTGTACACATAGGAATTTTTGTACTCACAACGATTAAAAAACATGAAATTAAAAACAAGGAATTTAAACTATTTTCCTTATAGGATAATGTCTGCTTTATTATGTGCTCTAATAAATGTACCAATATAGACTCATTTTGATGTTCAAAATTCGTGAAAAGTAATGTGTAATGTAATGCATTACATTTAAAAAGTAATGTAATGCATTACTTTCTAAAATATAAAGTAATGGTAATGTAATGTAATGCATGCAAAGTCAGATGTAATGTAATGGTAATGCATTGCATTTGAATGTAATTGACCCCAGGCCTGGCTGTAACATAGTAGAATTGGAGACCTGTAGCTTCTTGCAAAGCAGAGCTATAGCTACTTTGAGGTTATCACTGCTGAGTAAATTAGTTGTAACTTGAAAGTGTTAAAAATGCTTTATTTCTGCATATTTGTCACATAATATCAATTAGAGTTGTGGTTTTTGCTTAAAAATGTACAATTTACTCCATATTCTATAATATATGGTTAAATAGAAGATATTTTTCTTCAAACATTTGCTACCGGAAATCAATTATTTGTTTTCCGAAGACTTCTAATAGTAGGTGCTAAATCTCTCGGTTACTCAAATTTGGGCCAGTTTTCAGAGGGCGAGTACTCGGGGCTGTTTTTTAACACCCGTCCCAGCCCTAATTTTCAGGTTCTCACTGGTGAGTAAATCGGTTGCAACTTGAAAACTGTTGCATTTATAGTGTTTTGTTTAAATATGTTGTTCACCTACTTTTGGGTCATATATACCATAGTAGATTGCAGCCCTTTAGCTCATTGCATAGCTGTGCAAAAGCTACATTGAGATTCTCACTGTTGTGTAAATCAGTTGTAACTTGGAAACTTTTGCATTTACATTTTTTATGTTTTCCACCTAAATTTTTCACCTTAACAGTTAACTTTGTGCTTCACTTCTGAATACCATTTGCAGGATACAACATTTGTGCCCTCTTCTTCTTTCCCTTCTGTTCTGAAACTCAAAAAAAAAACCGCACAGTCAGCTGACACAGAGCCTGTTCATGGGCACTGATTGCTTGTTTTTAAAGTGAGAGTTATGGTCACCTTGTTTGTATGGAAGTTTAATAACTACCCCTAGATCTTCCTTCTTGAGATAGATGTTATTTTCAGTTGCAGATCTTACTGTGTTTTCCAGGATGGTTATGCTCTTCTGTGGTTGGACTTGATCAGGTGGTACTTTGTCCTTAATCTTGGACACAAAGGCTTTCATATAGAAACCTGGGATAACAACATTTCTTGTGTGGGAGTCCTACTCTAGAATGTCTAGGACTCTAATACTGATAATTTACAATGTTTCTTTATTTAAATCCACTTCCAGCTGTGAAACTTTGGACTTTATGGCAATCAGTTCATTGGATTTGAAACTATGGCTTTCATCATTATACATACTTTCAAGGCATGGTAAGGCTTCTTTAATGTACCCAAGTCATCTTCAGTATTTTCAGCATTTGACTGTAGTAGTCTTTTCATTGCACTACTGGGCAATTCTTTACTAGAAGGTCTTGACTGAATGGGAAGGAAAAATCTTGTCTGGGCTGTATATAAGGTAAGGTGTAGGAAGTTGGAATTACCAGGAAGTTGATAGATGGATGTTACATTGGCTGGGGGTAGAGGTATGCAGTGTCACAGTGTGCCCTTGACTTACCTTTTATTTTGCCAAAGCGACCAGTGGCAGATCTACGGGGGGTAGGGTGGGGGGGTGGGGGGGCTGGAAAGCACACGCCCCCCTTTCAGAGTTAGAAACCTTTGTCATGGGGCTTTTATATATTTATATTTATTATATCCCCAGACGAAAGTCGGGGATATATTGGATTCAGGTCCGTCGCGCCGCCGCCGCCGCCGCCGCCGTAGAAATTTCCTTGTGGACGCGATAACTCAAAAACAAATTAATATTTTTTTTTCAAACTTGGTACACATGTTAAGGGTGCCCAAAGGAAGATCCCTATTTTAAGGTGACCTTAAACTCCCAGTAAAAAAGAACTTATGGCCACCTTAAGGTCAGAAATTGCACTTTTGGCCACTTAGAGCCCTGTAGGTCACAAACTATGATGCTCAGCTGGCTGAAATTTTACCTGACAACACATTAATATGTTCTTAGTACATGTGCCGAAAATCACGACTTTAAGTTGAGGAGAAAATTGTGTTTGAGGCCCATAAATACCCCCACTTGGGGATTTTTTGCTATACTTTTCACATATTTTGCCCTATAATTTGGAAGTGGTAATTCTGATGAGTCTCAAACTGCGCTAGGTATAACTTTGATATGTAATCCTTGTCTGTAGAAAATTTTGGGGCTGTAGGTTTACCCAAAGGGGTCGACTTAAGGTCTCAAAAGTGCCCACAGAGACCCAATTTATGCACTTTTTGCCACTTTCAAGCACTGTAGCTTTCAAACTATGTCTCTCATCTAAGTTAAATATCATCTGGGAATATATCTATGTGTTTTCTTATATGTGCCCCAACATTTAGGCCTTTAATAGACAGTTAACCTGTGTATCAGGACCATAAACACCCACCCGAGTGACCCTTATAAGACATTTTTCACATCTTTTTCCCTGTAACTTGGAAATGGTAAGTCTGAGAAGTTTCAAACTGTATTAGATATATATTCTGTGTGTAATCTTAGTATGTAACAGATTTTAAGTCAAGCTTTAATTTTGAAGGTCAAATTGAGGTCTCTAAAAGGCTCCCAAAGACCCAATATTTGGACTTTTTGCTACTTTTAAGCCCTGTGACTGTCAAACTATGTGACTGATAGAGCTCAAATCCTATCTGGGAAGATATTAGTATGTTATTTATATATGTGCCAAAAATTAAGGCTTTAAGAAGACATTTAACCTGTGTATGAGGACCATAAATCCCCACCCGAGTGACCATTTTTAGACATTTTTCACATATTTTTCCCTGTAACTTGGAAATGGTAAGTCTAAGAAGTTTCAAACTGTATTAGATGCATATTCTATGTGTAATCTTAGTATGTGACAAATTTTAAGTCTGAGGCTTTAATTTGAAGGCCACATTTAGGTCTCTAGAAGGCCCCATAAAGACCCAGTATTTGGACTTTTTGCCAATTTTAAGGCCTGTGACTGTTAAACTATGTGACTGATAGAGCTGAAATCTCATCTGGGAATACATTATTATGTTCTTTTTACATGTGCCAAAAATCAAGGCTTCAAGTAGACATTTAACCTGTGTATGAGGACCTTAAACACCCACCTGAGTGACCCTTTTAAGACATTTTTCACATATTTTGCTCTGTAACTTGGAAATGGTAAGTCTGAGAAGTTTCAAACTTTATTAGATACATATTCTATGTGTAATCTTAGTATGTAACAAATTTTAAGTCTGAAGCTTTAATTTGAAAGCCACATCGAGATCTCTAAAAGGCCCACAGAGACCCAATATTTGGACTTTTTAACCACCTTTAAGCCCTGTGACTGTTAAACTATGTGATTGATGGAGCTGAAATCCCATCTGGGAATGCATTATTATGTCCTTTTTACATATGCCGAAAATCAAGGTTTTTAGTAGACATTTAACCTGTGTATGAGGGCCATAGACACTCGCCCAAGTGCCTTTTTGGACATTTTTTCCGTATTTTGCCCTGTTATTTGGAAATGCTTAGTGTGACAAGTCTTAAACTGTATTATATATAATTTTTGTTTGTTATGTATGTCCCCCAAAAAGTTTCAGATCTGTAGTTTAATTGCTAAGGTCTCTTTAACAATTGTAAAATGCCCACAGAAACCCAATTTATGGACATTATGCCACTTTAAAGCCCAGTAACTGTCAAACTATGTGGGTTATAGAGCTGAAATCTTTGAATTTTTGAAAGGAAATGCCTGTCTATTTAAATTTTGAATATTAATAATGTTATGGCTATCTTAGTCTTTTAAGAACTTATTTTTGTGTGTTATACCTCTGCTTGCTGAGTTTTTAACTTTTTAAAATGAAACTGGTTAAACATATTCAAGTAGACAAAATGGACACTTTAAGTGAGCTTTAAGTCCCAATATTAATGAAATTATATCCTTATGTAGTAAAAGTAGGGGATTTTTAACCCTCAACTAGCCCAGTTTTATTCAACTTGCCTCAGTTAATTTTGACACAGCTCCTACAGTTATGAACTCATTTCAGTTGATAATCACATACTTAAAATTCTCAATTCTTTTTGTATTTGAGTACCCCTTTTATATAGATTGTTTGTTTACCATTTATGCATCCCCCACCCGGATTCCCCCACCCACCTCTGGGACCTCCAGCTATATTGAGTGACACTAAATAAACAAAGGTATTTAATGATATCAGATGAGAAACAAAGAACTCAATGGGGTTGCAGATCTTGTGTAATAGTGAGAGAGGTGTGGAGAAGGGGAGAGGGGTGGGGGTGGGAGGTGGTGGGCTTCATTACATATAACACAAAGGGGAGTCAGAACTGAGATTGTGTCACATATTTAGGTTGCATATATATGGACCACATATATAGGTATAGAGGAAATGAATAACTGAAAACAATTTGCAAATTCTAAAAATAATATAATAAAATAATAATATAAATAATTTTTTTTTAAATAATATTTTATTTGTGAACAAATATAGAAACAGATATGCGCTTTTGGGATTATGAATTTTAGAATGGACATTGAATCATCAATCATTTAAATACTTTGAAGGAAGATTGAAAAGTATGATGAGTTGAGTTAAAAATAATATTTTATTTGTCAACAAATATAGAAACAGATATGCTCTTTTGGGATTATTATTTTAGAATGGACATTCAATCATCAATCATTTAAATACTTTGAAAATAGGTTTAGAGTTATCATTGCAGGAAGATTGAAAATATAATTTGAGTTATGTATTCGGCGTCTGGGGATACACCATCTTCCTTGGAAGATATAAACAGAGTAGATTGATGTGCTGAAGTTCATATAATAATGGGTAATTATGTTTTAAAAAATTCCCGATCAAAACCTGTGGCGTGAGTGATGACCTGTCTGGGGATATGTTGGCGCCGAGTTGGCCCAATCTAGTTTATTGCTCGTATATATTGATATACACAGTTTACAAACATACAAACAAACAAACAAACAAGGAACTATTTAGATAATTATATACATTTCAACACAGCAAATAAGCAGACAACTGCTACATGATACAGAAGTATTCTAACATAATATCGATATCTTGTTTTGTGAACATGGTTGTTTTTTCTAAATTTTCTATGTCATCCCTTAAAGCTAATAGTGACCTTATATTTTCTATGTTTATGATGTCATTATCGCATAATTCAGGAAGATTGGTTAATCTCTTATAAATAAAGTCTTTGCCACATATTTCATTCTCAGAAATACCATATTTTGACATGAGGAAAATTATACTTTTAGATACTGCAGACTGACTTCCTTTCATACTTAATTTACCACAAAGGCTGACTACTTCATTCTCACTTCTGACTATTCCCCTAACAAATTTTATGTACCGTTTATGAATCTGATTCTCAATAGGTATATCGTTACATATTACTGGTAGGTACTGTGAATGAGTTCTATAGTGGATCCCAATCAGTTTACGTATACATTTTCTCCAAGTAACATAGAGTCTATCAATGTCTTTATTTGTTAAATCTAATAACATTCCACCATACAATGCCATACAGTAAAGCTTCACCAACTTATATTTCACAAGATAATTACAACTGGAGAAATTACTCAAAAGAAAGTTAATTCTCAAAACAATGTCACTGCAAATTTTGTCAAGGCTTTTTGTTCTAGAGTTGGCGCCAATTATATGGCCAAGATGATCTGCAAAATCTGTTTGAGATATTGAGTACCCATCGAAATTTATGTTAATACGGCAGTTACAAACTTTACCAAACACAAGGAGTTTGCTTTTATCCGGGTTTACCTTGACACAATATTCTTGTCCAAAGTCTTTAATGATATTTAACATGCATTTTAAGTTGGAGACAGTGGGGGCCATTAAGGAAATATCATCAGCATAACTGACTGCAGGAACAGAAACATTTCCAATATGACAACCTAGTCCAGAACACTTCAACCTCAGTAATAATTCATCAAGGTAAACACAAAACAATATAGGTGATAAAACACCCCCTTGTTTTACACCATTGCTAACATGAAAATTGAAGGAGTCACAATTGCCCCATCTGACATTCAGTTTTTGAGACGTGTATAAGTTGATTAAAAATCCTAGTAGAAAAAAATTTAGCAAATGTGTTAATGTGTTATATACCATTTAGGTAGAGGGCTTTTATACTGAGGTATTTTCTACTGCAGGTTTTTACAGAATCTTTTTTTCTTCTGGAGGCTTTTTCAGTTTACTTGTTCCAGTGATCATTTTATTGTTTAAAGTCATTGTTGTGGTGGTTTTAACTCTGGCTTTTGTGTGATTGTAATTATGGGTTCCTCTGCTTCCATGGTTTGCTAACTCTTGGCTTTTTTTATGTGTTCTTGGCCATGTTAGTTGTGAAAGTCATCCTAGTGGTATGTTTCCTGTGTGTTGGTTTTTTGTGTAACTGGCTGAATGCCGACAGGAGTCAGAATTGTGAAAAGATTGACAGGAGTATCCCTTCTATTTTTCGACTTTCTGTCGTGGTCCGTAAATATTGTTACACTAGCGACACAAAACAGGTTCCTCCACAACTGAAATTTAAAAACCTACTACTACTCCTTTTGTTGTGTGGCGATGTTGCTTCAAACCCTGGCCCCACCAATTTTGGATTCGTCAATTGTAGATCCATTCGCAATAAAGGCCCTCTCCTGCATGATCTGATAAAATGCGGTGACCTAGATATCCTGGGTCTAGTTGAGACTCATATTAGACCACATGATACTGATGGCCTCCTGAGTTCTCTTACACCGGCTGATTACAATTTCATCCAAAAAACAAGGTGTACTGGTTGGGGAGGTGGTGTTGGTTTTCTGTGTAGAAAAACCTTTTCTCCCAGTATTGTCTCTTCACCAGTCTTCAGGTCATTTGAAATTATCATACTTTCATTCAAGTCTGACTACAATAGCTTTGTTGCTGCTTGTGTGTACCGTCCTCCTGGTTCATGTACTACTCAGTTTCTGGAAGATTTTTTGGCTCTTTCTGGCTTTCTGTCTTCGACTGGCTCCCGTTTCATCATTTGTGGCGATATAAATGTCCATCTGGATGTTGAGTGTGGTGATAGGTCCAGGTTTAACGACATCCTACAGTGTTGTGGTTTGGTTCAAAGTGTCTGTGGTCCGACTCATTTATTGGGTCACACTCTGGATGTTCTGATATCTCCCTGCGACTCAGATTTTGTCCGCAATGTCAGTGTTGGAAATTTAATTTCTGACCATGCTGCCATAAGATGCCAACTGGATTTCTCTCACCCATCTACCAGCATCGACAAATGGGTCTCTTATCGTCGGTACCACAGGATTGATATCGACCAGTTCAGAAATGACCTTAAAAATATACCGTTTGTACGGTCCCCTGAAGGTACTGCTGCAGAACTTTATGATCAGTACATAACTGGTGTTACACAGGTACTTGACAAGCATGCTCCTATCATTTCACGCAAGGCTAAACAGCAGTCTGATGAGTGGTTGTCTGATTCATATCACATGGCTCGATCTCTTAGGCGGCAATTTGAACGAAGGTGGCGAAAACATAAGTCAGAGTTGAATAGATCAATCTATCTAATCTAATCTAATGTGGACTTTTATAGCGCTTAATCTCCATCTCAGATGGACTCTAAGGCGCAACAGAACATAAAGCAAAGGCAATTAACATTAATCCGGGGATATAGCAAGGTTGTACCAAGGAGACACAGGGTGACAAGGGAGGCTATGGCGGATAGGCTTTTGCATACAAATAAGTCTTAAGCTTCTTTCTGAAGGAGGCAACTGATGCTGCACTGCGCACATCATGAGGGAGTTCATTCCAGATTCTAGGAGCATCAAAGGCAAAGCTGTGATCAAAATGTTTGACAGACTTAAAGACTGATGGGCGGAAAGGAGGAACAGTAAGATATTGACAATCTGGGTGACTACGCCTGGTACTATAGGAACTACTACTGTGAGACAAGTAAGGTTTAAAGTAGGAAGGGGAGCCACTATGTAGAAATTTATATACTAGAGTTGCAGTTTTGAACATACATCTATACTTCACGGGCAACCAGTGGAGTTGTTTCAGAATGGGCGTAACATGAGCATATCTTCTATGGTTTGTAACAATACGAGCAAGGGTTTTCTGAATACTTTGCAATTTGTGAAGATTGAAACATGACAAACTCCTAAAAAGAGAGTTACAGTAGTCCAGACGACTACTAACCAAGGCATTTGCAGCTAGGACTGCCACTTCCATAGTGAGATACTGTCTTATTCTACGAAGGTCACGCATCTGGAGAAAACACGCTTTACAAGTCCTCTTGACATGTTCAGAGAATGAAAATTCTGCATCGAACCATACACCTAGATTTCTAACAGAATCAACCGGATGAATAAGGCTGCCAAAGATACTAACAGGAAAGTAGGAAATCTTCTGACGCTGAGACTTAGAGCCAAAGACAATGAACTCCGTTTTTCCTGGGTTAAGCTTCAGTTTACTGAGAGACATCCATCGTTGCACATCAAGAAGGCAGGCATTAAGCCTGGCGAGAGCCGCCGAGGCATTTTTATGAGAGAGATGGATGTAAGACTCCGCATGCAAATTGCCTGGTGTAATCGACTGGCCAATAAAGACAAGGGTTCATACTATACAAATCTCATAACTGCAAATAGTCGTGACCCCAAGAAGCTATGGCAGTCATTGATGAAGGTCTTGCATCGGACTTCTGAGATTGTCCTCACACATTAATAACAACAAACTGGACAATCCTCATCAGTCAGCATATAAGCCAGGACATTCCACGGAAACTACTTTATTGTCTATAAAAAATGAGGTTCAGCTCTCTCTGGCACGCGGTGAATCCACAGCTCTAGTACTTCTTGACTTATCAGCCGCATTTGACACTATAGACCATAATATTCTCCTTGGTTACCTTAAATCCTGGTTTGGTCTTGGTGGAACAGTTCTAAGGTGGTTTGCTTCCTACTTAAGAAATCGTTGCCAGGCCATTAAGATAGGCTCCACACTATCTGAATTAAGCAATCTCATCTATGGAGTTCCGCAAGGTTCTGTTCTGGGTCCGTTACTGTTTTCACTCTATACAACACCACTTAGTAAAATTATTCGCCTCCACCCGCATATTAAATTCCATTTTTATGCGGATGATACTCCGTTATACATCCATCTCTCCCACAAGAATGCTTCTTCGGCTCTCGCCAAGCTAAATGCCTGCCTTCATGATGTCCAGGAGTGGATGTCTCTCAATAAATTGAAGCTCAACCCTGAAAAAACTGAGTTTATTGTCTTTGGTTCCAAGGCTCAACGTCATTTCCTCTCACTTTCCTGTTAGCATTCTTGGTAGCCTTCTTCATCCGGTTGATTCTGTTAGAAATCTAGGTGTGTGGTTTGATGCAGAGTTTTCATTCTCTGAGCATATCAAGAGGACTTGCAAAGCGTGCTTCCTTCAGATGCGTGACCTCCGTAGAATTAGAAAGTATCTCACTCCTGAAGTGGCAGTCCTTGCTGCAAATGCCTTGGTTAGTAGTCGTCTGGACTATTGTAACTCTCTGTTCAGAGGTTTGTCCGGTTTCAATCAGTACAAATTGCAAAGTATTCAGAACACCCTGGCTCGTATTGTTACAAATCATGGAAAGTATGCTCATGTTACACCCATTCTACAGAAACTCCACTGGTTGCCTGTTAGGTACCGTCGCATTTTCAAAACTGCAACACTTGTGTATAAATTTTTGCATAGTGGTTCTCCTTCTTATTTCGAACCGTTCTTGTCTTTTAGTAGTTGTCCCTATAGTACTAGACATAGTCACCCAGATCGTCAATACCTTACAGTTCCTCCTTTCCATTAATCAGTCTTCAAGTCAGCCAAACATGTTGGCCATAGTTTTGCCTTTGATGCTCCTAAGATCTGGAATGACCTCCCTCAAGATGTTCGCGGTGCAACATCAGTTGCCTCCTTCAGAAAGAAGCTTAAAACATACCTGTTTGCAAAAGCCTACCCACCATAGCCTCCCCCGTCACATCTGTGTCTCCTTGGTACGACCTGGCTATGCCCCTTGATTAACGCTAACTGCCTTGCTTTATGTTTAGATGCGCCTTAGAGTCCATCAGTGATGGAGATTAAGTGCTATAAAAGTCCACATTAGATTAGATTAGATTAGATCAGTACAATATATTAAGTGTTTTGATAATATTGGCATTTTTCCTTCCTGTCCTATAAAATGGCCAGTATTTTGTCCTTCCTTGCAATTTTAACTGGTGTTTTGTCCACTGGCATTTTGTCTGTCGGCATTTCATTCACGCACTGCATGATATGTCCCACTGCGACCTATCCACATATGAAATATCATACCCGCGACAACCCACGCCCCCCTTTTGGAAAATCCTATATCTGCCTCTGGTGACCTTGACCTTTCAAATCTTTTCCGGGCTATATCTCACAAAATGGTATAGGAATGGTATAGGAAGGTGACCCTTGACAGGGTCTTAGGTTAGCCGGTGACAGGTGTAGGTGTGCAACATCATGATGTGACCCCCTTAATTTGACATTTGGCCATGTTGTGGTGACCTTAACCTTTGAAATCTTGTCTGGGCTATAGCTCAGAAACCGTAGGGTGTGTATTAACATCATGGTTTGATACTTAATAGATATATTGGTTTGGGGATGTGACTTTAGTGACATTGAACTTTAAATTGTACATGTCATGGTGTGACCTTGATTTGACTTTTCATCTTGGCCCTTCCAGAATGTTTTGTACTACCATATTTGAAACATATTTCTCATATCACTATGTAGATTGCTGCAACTGATGATTATATGTAGATGTACTTTCACCTAATTGTGCTCCATTGACAGCTGTACTCTAATTAATAAATTTCACAGCTTCATGGCTTTTAGTTTACTGTTTAATTATATCCCCAGACGAAAGTCGGGGATATACTGGTTTCATCTCCGTCACGCTGCCGCTGTACATTTTGACTTGTGTGCGCAATAACTAAAAAACACTTTCATGGATGTTATTCAGACTTGGGTCACACATGTTTTTGGGCCAGGAGAGGAACCCTATTTTATGGTGAGCTTAAAAACTTCCAATAATAAAGAAGTTATGACTACGTTAAGGTTAGAAATTTGACCTTTGGCCACTTAATGCTGTCTTGGTCAAAGACTGTGTGGCTCATCTGGCCCAAATTTTACCTGATAATACATTAATATAACTTGTTGAAATTAGTGTTAAAATGGGGTTAAAATTGTGTTTGATTCCCATAAAGACACTTCTTAGACATTTTTCTCTACATTTTTCACATATATTCCCTGTGGCTTGGAAATGGTAAGTCTGACAAGTCTCAAATTGTTTTACAAGTAACTTCTATATTATATGTAATCCTTGTCTGTGAAAAATGTAAAGTCTGTAGCTTTAATTTTAAGGTCACCTCAAGGTCTTTAATATCCCCAACAGGGACCCAATTTATGGTGTTTTTGCCATTTTATAGCCCTATAGTTGTCCGACTATGTGACTGATAGACCCAAGATTTCATCTGGGACTAGATTCATATGTTCTTTTTACATGTACCAAAACTTTAAGGCTTTAAGTAGACCTTTTACTTGTGTTCGAGGCCCATAAATTCCCATCTCAAGATTGGGCTGCTCAAACTTAAGATGTTTACCTGGGGCTGTGATTTGCTAATTAATTGAAGTCTACTAATAACTGATTGGCTAATGTTAGTGACTAGGCAATTATGTGTATGGTCACTCAGTCAGGCAATTTTTAACATTTAAAATTGCAGTTATTGTGGTATTATGATGAGTCCTTTGTTGTTTCTACAAAGAATCAGACAGATATAAGTATCCACGTTTACGTGAAATGTGATTTGTTAATATTATTTCTGTGAATCTAAGTTTTAGACATAGCTCAGAAAAATGTAAGGAAGAACTAAAAAATCATCAATTTTAACCATTAAACATTTATAGTTATGATTTTATTTCAACAAATAGTTTTTTTTTTGTTTTTGAATTGCTACCTTAAAATATCAAGGGTAAATATCATTCATATTTGAAGAACCTGTCAATAGGAGGATTCAGTGCTGTAAAAGTGCAATTGGTAATGTAATAAAAGGAAACAACTGTGCAATTAAAAATCTGAGAAAAGGTTCAGGCAACACTTTACAAAACAAATTCCTTTGATTAGATAATTAAAGAGTTTTAGATCTAATACAATTGTAATCCTTTGCCAGATTATATTTGGAAGTGACACTTGTAGGCTTCCTCTAAATACAGCCATGTTTAGAGCTAATGACAACTCATGTCATCTTAAGTTTGGGCAGCACCAACTCAAGATTTCTACACAATCGTTAGGTGTTTGCCTCAACTCAAGATCTCAAGTTTGTGCAAGGACAATCTCGAGGTGTTCCAGATCATGAGTTGGGGCCCAACATTACCACTGTGATCCCTCTCTTTAGCTGTAATACTTAATGTGTATCATAAATAAAAGACAATGTAACATTTGTTAATGGTATCATATTGGGGATTTTTTTGTTATATATTTTCTACACCCCACCTTTTTTCTATGGGTTTGCGAATATCTGGAGATTTTCATATAGAATCCCTATTACCATTTAACCTGAACTTGAACTGTGTACTGTGACAAATATCAGCATCTTTCTGTCAGCCTTTTCCTTCAATATCTCCTTGCCCCCTACCCTCCATTTTAGCATGAATAAGGTCCCATGTATATTCCCTTTGGGATATATCTCGCAATGGTGGGAACAATGAGTGGACTTTCTGTTTGCTTAAGTGGCATGGGCTTTATATAAGTGTGGCATTTTCCATTTGTATATGATAAAGTCTGAATGTGTGTGTGTGTTTATGGGAGGGGGGGGTGCCTGGGTGTGTGTGTTTTGTTTCTATACATAATAAGAAAGCAATCCAAAATTCGTGCGATATGAGTAAATCAGGTAAGATCTAATCACAGTATTTTTATGATTTTATCTCTCCACTAATATATTAAAGGCACAGTCGGCGGAATGTAGTTTATCTAGCTATTGAATTTTTTTTTTTTTTTATGCTTTACCTTTACATCCATTTGCACTGTCTTAAGTCTTATTTCTCCTACACCTTTACATCCTATCTTGTACTGTTTCACCTCTTCTGTAATTCATGGTGTCCATTGTCTGACAATTTTTAACAAGGCTATAGGGTACAGGCATATCTCATGCTATTTTCATTTAAATTATACATAAATGATAAAATGATCGGTTAGTTTTTACTTTACCGGTACAAGATTTGGGCAATAATATAACTCCATATTTTTAGCAAAACCATCCTTTTATTTTAATTTTAATATAAACAAGAATACTATTTATTGGGGTTGGGGCTTGCCCCCATTTATCACTCCGTTAATTTAATTTTAAATTTCCTTGACAATTTCCTGTAATTATCAAATATGGTGGATCCCATACCGGTAAAGTAAAATTGCCCCAAATGATCAATTAAATAAAACAAAGCTCAAAGTTAAAAATGTCAAACCTCTCCCTTTTTACCGCAAAACTTTTATCATCAATCCTCTAAATTACCAGTGAACCAACCAAAATGGTGAAACCTCCTGACAAAGTGGGACAATTGTTGACTGCTAAGTCAGTGAAGTTTGTCAGTTGCATTTTATCACAATATTACAACTTCTTTATCATGAGACATATGTAGATAATGCTTACAGGTCCCTTTTTCAAGAGTTTTTAAAATAGGTAACAAACTTCAAAATGTATATGTTAGAGAACTTTGAGAAACTACATTGCATTTGGGACAGTACGATTTAGGTCCACCTGATGCATCTGATAACCTTAAAAGTGCTTGTAGCTTACTAAGTATATGTCCTAGAGATTTGGGTTGCATATAAAAACTATAGGAAATCACCGACTGGGATTCTTTTGATGTGGTCACATTTGACTTTGACTGTTCCTTCAAGATCAAATGAGGGTAGCACAGCTTACAAAAAACTTACAACTCACTCCTCACTGGTCCTAGAGATTTGGAATATGAAAATAACCCCCAGGAAATCATAGATGGGGATTCTTTTAATTTGGTAAAAATTAACTTTGGACCCGTCCTTCAAGGTTAAACAGTGTTAGACTAGTGGCTGCAATTACATCCATTTATAACTTGCCCACTATCGATCCTATTGGTTTGGACTATTCAAGCAACCTACAGAAAATCTCGTGTTTTGAGATTTATTTGATATGGTCTCATGTTACCTTTAGCCCCTCTTTTAAGGTTAAAATCTGATAAACAAGTTTAGAAGTGCCTATACCTTGCTTAATGTTGGTCACAGAGTTTTAGCATGTGAAAAGTATCTATAGGAAATCATGGGCTGGGAGTATTTTGTTGCCATATTTGACCTTTGGCTCCTTCTTATAGACCGAGGAGGGCGGGGGGGAGTGGCCAAACTTAAAATGGGTGTATAGCACTTGTTAATTATCCTAGCATAGAGTGCTAGATAAAGTGCTTGGGATACAGGCTGCTTTATCTTGCTGATTGATACAAATATTTCTTAGTTCTCTGTTGTACTTGATCAGGTTGTGTATCATTCATCTGCAATTGTATTTCTCAACAGACGGAGAGGTTTATGTTCAACTGTTTGAAACTGTTTGGAAAGGACTACCAGTTTTCAGTGGTAAGCAATGCCAGTGGAGAGCTCTGTGCGCAGTACCCATCCAAACTGGTGATCCTAGAGTATGAGAATAGCAACACCCCAGAGAGAAAGCAGAAAGAGTAAGTTGGTGTTCCTTCTTGTGGTGGAGAGATGTATGATTCAGATTCTCAGAAATTTTGTTTTATCAGAGAATTTTATCTTGTTAGTGTCTTTGTTTATATATTTACCAAAACACTGCCAAAGAGGTCAAGAGTTAGGGACTGATTTTGACAACGGTGCAAGAAACAGATGATATAATTTTGGTGATGATCAGGTTCACAGTCTGGATCCATGAATGTTTTGAAGAATTTTTTATCATTGCACTTATGAGCAATATATATAAACAATTTTTTCTGTCGTTTGGAGTTTGGATAAGTTTCATTAAAAATTAAGAGTAATTGGAAAAAATTTTCAAATTTTTATTGTAGGTTTGTATGAGATATGATTCTATAAGTATTGAGAATATTTGTATGATGTCAAATTTGTACCAGGTGGCAGAGGTTTGTAGTCTAACGTGTACATTTGTTTTACTGTATTTCCAGCATTGAGCCATTATATGATATCACAAAATTGAAGGAATTATTTCACAAGGCTAGATTTGCCAGATGTAGAGCCCGCTTTGCAGTCCCAGTGTTACTGTTTGAAGGAAAGGTATTGTGAATGTTGAAATATAGAATGTTGAAATATAGAAGACAAAGCCAAACAAAGCCAAAGTTTGGTGTTAGATCCTCTTTAACAGCTAATGCCTTATTAAGCGTCCCTTGCGGGACGCTTGTTTGTGTATGGGAGAGCTTCCGGCTCCGGCGGCTCCGCCGGCTCCGCATTTTGTTTTCCTTATAACTCTGTAACCGTTAGGCGGATTCTTTTCAAATTTGGCAGGTTTAGGCAGTAGTCTTGGGGAATTTTTTTGAATATGCTGCAGTGACATTTCAACCAATCAGAGAGGTCACATGACCAAAAATGTCTTTTTTCGATGGGGAAGCTTGTCCGGATGATAACTTGAAAGGAATTTTATCAATTCACCTGAAACTTGGCAAATACATTCATTCTATTAAAATCTGGAAATCATTAGATTTTGGCATTGATTGGTCAAGAAATGGCCGAGTAATTAATGATTAATTAATCATTACGAATTTTCCAAATAAGGAAAACACAAAAATGCTTATATCTCGAAAACCGTGCTAGATAGAGCGATTTCGACGAAATTTTTGACCCGCAGGGTATCTCTGCGGAGTAGTTTTCCCAATTTTCAAAAAATTTTTGTCTCGCCCAAAATGGCGGCCATTTTAAATTTTCGCAAAAATTGCAAAACACAAAAATGCTTATATCTCAAAAACCGTGCTAGATAGAGCAATTTCGACAAAATTTTTGACCCGCAGGATATCTCTGCAGAGTACTTATCCCAATTTTGAAAAAAATTTTGTCTCGCCAAAAATGGTGGCCATTTTGAATTTTCGAATTTTTCGCAAAAATTGCAAAACATAAAAATGCTTATATCTCGAAAAACCCTGCTAGATAGAGCGATTTTGATGAAATTTTTGACCCACAGGGTATATCTGCAGAGTAGCCATGCCAATTTTCAAAAAAATTTTCTCTCGCCAAAAATGGCGGCCATTTTGAATTTTCGAATTTTTCGCAAAAATTGCAAAACATAAAAATGCTTATATCTCAAAAACCCTGCTAGATAGAGCGATTTCGACGAAATTTTTGACCCGCAGGGTATCTCTGCAGAGTAGCCATGCCAATTTTCAAACAAAAAATTTCTTGCAAAAAATGGCGGCCATTTTGAATTTTCGAATTTTTCGCAAAATTGCAAAACACAAAAATGCTTATATCTCGAAAACCGTGCTAGATAGAGCGATTTCGACGAAATTTTTGACCCACTGGGTATCTCTGCAGAGTAGCCATGCCAATTTTCAAAAAAATTTTGTCTTGCCAAAAATGGCGGCCATTTTGAATTTTCGAATTTTTGCGCAAAAATTGCAAAACACAAAAATGCTAGTATTTCGAAAACCGTGCTACATAGAGCGATTTCGACGAAATTTTTTATCTTCAGGGTATCTCTGCAGAGCAGCTATCCCAAAGAGCTTTCACTTGGTGAAGTTTCAGACCCATAGCTAATTGCTCACCTACTCAAAAAGAGTAAATGCGAATTATCTCTAAAAGTATTGCAGATGGCCAATTTTTCTCAAATAACTCATTCACCTACTTTTGGAAGAGCTTTCACATGGTGAAGTTTCAGACCCATAGCCAATTACTCACCTACTCAAAATGAGTAAATGCGAATTATCTCTAAAAGTATTGCAGATAGCCAATTTTTCTCAAATAACTCATTCACCTACTTTTGGGAGAGCTTTCACATGGTGAAGTTTCAGACCCATAGCTAATTATTTACCTACTCAAAATGAGTAAATGCTAATTATCTGTAAAAGTATTGCGGATACCCAATTTTTATCAAATAACTCATTCATCTACTTGTGGGAGAGCTTTCACATGGTGAAGTTTCAGACCCATAGCTAATTACTCACCTACTCAAAATGAGTAAATGCGAATTATCTCTAAAAGTATTGCAGATAGCCAATTTTTATCAAATAACTCATTCACCTACTTTTGGGAGAGCTTTCACTCTGTGAAGTTTCAGACCCATAGCTAATTACTCACCTACTCAAAATGAGTAAATGCGAATTATCTCTAAAAGTATTGCAGATAGCCAATTTTTCTCAAATAACTCATTCACCTACTTTTGGCAGAGCTTTCACTTGATGAAGTTTCAGACCCATAGCTAATTACTCACCTACTGCAAATGAGTAAGTGTGAATTATCTCTAAAAATATTGCGGATAGCCAATTTTTCTAAAATAACTCATTCACCTACTTTTGGGAGAGCTTTCACTTGGTGAAGTTTCAGACCCATAGCTAATTACTCACCTACTCAAAATGAGTAAATGCGAATTATCTCTAAAAGTATTGCAGATAGCCAATTTTTCTCAAATAACTCATTCACCTACTTTTGGGAGAGCTTTCACTTGGTGAAGTTTCAGACCCATAGCTAATTACTCACCTACTCAAAATGAGTAAATGCGAATTATCTCTAAAAGTATTGCAGATAGCCAGTTTTTCTCAAATTAATCATTCACCTACTTTTGGGAGAGCTTTCACTTGGTGAAGTTTCAGACCCATAGCTAATTACTCACCTACTCAAAATGAGTAAATGCGAATTATCTGTAAAAGTATTGCAGATAGCCAATTTTTCTCAAATAACTCATTCACCTACTTTTGGGAGAGCTTTCACTTGGTGAAGTTTCAGACCCATAGCTAATTACTCACCTACTCAAAATGAGTAAATGCGAATTATCTCTAAAAGTATTGCGGATAGCCAATTTTTCTCAAATTAATCATTCACCTACTTTTGGGAGAGCTTTCACTTGGTGAAGTATCAGACCCATAGCTAATTATTTACCTACTCAAAATGAGTAAATGCTAATTATCTGTAAAAGTATTGCGGATACCCAATTTTTATCAAATAACTCATTCATCTACTTGTGGGAGAGCTTTCACATGGTGAAGTTTCAGACCCATAGCTAATTACTCACCTACTCAAAATGAGTAAATGCGAATTATCTCTAAAAGTATTGCAGATAGCCAATTTTTGTCAAATTAATCATTCACCTACTTTTGGGAGAGCTTTCACTTGGTGAAGTTTCAGACCCATAGCTAATTACTCACCTACTCAAAATGAGTAAATGAGAATTATCTCTAAAAGTATTGCAGATAGCCAATTTTTTCTCAAATAACTCATTCACCTACTTTTGGGAGAGCTTTCACTCTGAGAAGTTTCAGACCCATAGCTAATTACTCACCTACTCAAAATGAGTAAATGTGAATTATCTCTAAAAGTATTGCAGATAGCCAATTTTTCTCAAATAACTCATTCACCTACTTTTGGCAGAGCTTTCACTTGATGAAGTTTCAGACCCATAGCTAATTACTCACCTACTGCAAATGAGTAAATGTGAATTATCTCTAAAAGTATTGCGGATAGCCAATTTTTCTCAAATAACTCATTCACCTACTTTTGGGAGAGCTTTCACTTGGTGAAGTTTCAGACCCATAGCTAATTACTCACCTACTCAAAATGAGTAAATGCGAATTATCTCTAAAAGTATTGCAGATAGCCAATTTTTCTCAAATAACTCATTCACCTACTTTTGGGAGAGCTTTCACTTGGTGAAGTTTCAGACCCATAGCTAATTACTCACCTACTCAAAATGAGTAAATGCTAATTATCTCTAAAAGTATTGCAGATAGCCAGTTTTTCTCAAATTAATCATTCACCTACTTTTGGGAGAGCTTTCACTTGGTGAAGTTTCAGACCCATAGCTAATTACTCACCTACTCAAAATGAGTAAATGCGAATTATCTGTAAAAGTATTGCAGATAGCCAATTTTTCTCAAATAACTCATTCACCTACTTTTGGGAGAGCTTTCACTTGGTGAAGTTTCAGACCCATAGCTAATTACTCACCTACTCAAAATGAGTAAATGCGAATTATCTCTAAAAGTATTGCAGATAGCCAATTTTTCTCAAATTAATCATTCACCTACTTTTGGGAGAGCTTTCACTTGGTGAAGTTTCAGACCCATAGCTAATTATTTACCTACTCAAAATGAGTAAATGCGAATTATCTGTAAAAGTATTGCAGATAGCCAATTTTTCTCAAATAACTCATTCACCTACTTTTGGGAGAGCTTTCACTCTGTGAAGTTTCAGACCCATAGCAAATTACTCACCTACTCAAAATGAGTAAATGCGAATTATCTCTAAAAGTATTGCAGATAGCCAATTTTTCTCAAATAACTCATTTACCTACTTTTGGGAGAGCTTTCACTTGGTGAAGTTTCAGACCCATAGCTAATTATTCACCTACTCAAAATGAGTAAATGTGAATTATCTCTAAAAGTATTGCAGATAGCCAATTTTTCTCAAATAACTCATTCACCTACTTTTGGGAGAGCTTTCACTCTGTGAAGTTTCAGACCCATAGCTATTTATTCACCTACTCAAAATGAGTAAATGCTAATTATCTGTAAAAGTATTGCGGATACCCAATTTTTATCAAATACTCATTCATCTACTTGTGGGAGAGCTTTCACATGGTGAAGTTTCAGACCCATAGCTAATTACTCACCTACTCAAAATGAGTAAATGCGAATTATCTCTAAAAGTATTGCAGATAGCCAATTTTTCTCAAATAACTCATTCACCTACTTTTGGGAGAGCTTTCACTTGGTGAAGTTTCAGACCCATAGATAATTATTCACCTACTCAAAATGAGTAAATGTGAATTATCTCTTAATAGTATTGCAGATAGCCAATTTTTCTCAAATAACTCATTCACCTACTTTTGGAAGACCTTTCACACACGAAAATGAAAAATTGTGAATATCTCGGAAAAGCTATTTCTTCTGCTTTAATGCTCAGCGGGAGATACACACCATGGCAGTGGTCTTGACAAAAATTTTTGTCTCCCCAAAAATGGTGACCATTTTGATTTTTTAAAGTTTTTGCAAAACACAAAAATGCTTATATCTCGAAAACCGTGCTATATGGAGTGAACTCAACAAAATTTTGGACCTGCTGGGTATCTCTGCAGAGTAGCCATGCCAATTTTCAAAATATTTTTGTCTCGCCAAATATAGCGGACATTTTTAAATTTTTTTATTTTTTGCAAAACACAAAAATGCTTATATCTTGAAAACCGTGCTAGATAGAGCAGACTGCGCTGACTTTGGTTGCCACAACAGTATAAGGCTAGAAACGAAGCATTTTCTTAATACTTTAGCACTCATCTTTATATCCTTTTCGGGACGCTTTGTTTTTGCTATGCAAAAACATTATCTTTTTTTTTTTGCGAGCGATCCTCTAGTTGGGATATGCAATCAGCATTTTCTGCCCATTGCTATATTCTGGATTCAGACCCATGCTCACAGAGATGAGACATAAGTGATCATTTGTCCAACTTGACACTGAGGTCAGTATAAATGTGGATAAAGAAATAAGGTTGTTGAGAAAATGAATGAAAATTGCTGGCTCATGTTCTTGTAGTGTCTCTTGTCCAAAATTTCAGTTGTGTAACTTGCCAGGAGTGAATGTAAAAGCTTGGCATGGCCAGGCAAGATTGAAAAGTCTATTATTACATTTATGACCTTTGTTCTTCCACAACATATACAATAACTGTTACATAAAGTTCCTTATCCTCTGGCCTGTTGTCCCAATTTTTGGTTTCATCAATGATATGGGTAACTATCGGGACCAAGGCCCCCAGCCTGTTGTTGGGACAACATAGAAATAGTTAAGATCATGTTAAAATAGGAGAACCAATGTAGCAACCTGCTGAATCAGCTCCTGTGCAAATAAGTTGAAATGGCCCAAAAAATAAATGTAAATTATCAATATTGGAGTTTGTGATGACCTCACTTACTTACTGGTATAGTTCCTGTTTTTCAGCACATATGTCGAGGAGCCACCATTTCCGGTGGGGCTGAGATCTACGGGCGGTCAGGCTTTGATTTCTTTGTGACGGGAGGCGAGAGTATTCCTGCAGAAGTGGTGGGCCAAGTCAGAAGGTAGACTTATCTCACACATTTCAGTTCAATGGTGGTTTCAACCCATTGTACAGGTCTTACTAGAACAGGTGGCTATAGAAAGATGTGTATACCAGTTTGTCAAGGTTCTGCACTGTGAACTGTGAGGCATCAACAAGCTAACACCATCTTGTTGTATTAAATTGGCTTTCAACCAATAACCACACAAATGGCAGGGACAAGCATAGTAATGCTACAACACTGAATTATATAATCTTCAGTATTTTAATAGTATTTCATTGACATCTTTTAAAGAAATTTGAATAGTAATTTGATAATTGCAAAGTATCAACATAGTAGGTATTATTAGGAACATGCATTAGTTTGAAATATCATAAGAAATTGACCCATTACAAGTTGTCAGGATTTTTGACATCACGCATTTGAAGCAAGGGCTGAAACATGATTACATGTCACAAGGGTCCTGTGCAGAAAATTTTATCCTTACTATTCCTTAGCATTGATTTCCTTCCACTGAGTTATCCAAACTCATTTGTTATGACAGCATAACTTGAATCATATTCTTTCATGGTATGAAAGTATTCCATTTCAGGAAAAGATTGAATGTATTTTACTGTGAATTTAACTGTGGAAGTGACTTTGGTATTCATAAGTGTAACAACTTTAAGTCTGTAGGTTGATGCGGATGTTACTAGACAAGTACCATAGTGTTGTAGAGATTGAACTACTAAAGCATGTGAGATCAGTGCTAGATGTTGTTTGATTGTTATTTTAACAAGTTTTAGTGTGTATTGTAACCTATGCATAACTGGATTGATACATCTATCCATTTGTAAATTTCCATACTTTTGTCAGTGAGTGGCAGCTGTTTGACCGTATCCGTGGACACGACATCTTGTTGCTGAAGCAGCTCTCAGTGGGGTACATTGCTGACCTGATGGTGGAGAAAAAGAAGGTGAAATTTGGCATGAAGTGAGTATCTCAGTTATATCATATTGCTTTATTCTGTTTTATATTTAGTTATATATCATCTGTTTTGAGGATGTTATTACTTTATGTATATGGTACATAGCAAAAACTTTCAAATCATTTAAAAATGTTATAGATAATGATATCATCCATTTTCACAGTTTGGCATTAGAATATTTGTTTTATTATCTGCAGGGTGACATCATAAGGGTATGTATTTTGTTATCAATAGTGTCAAGTAATCAGAGTATTTATTTTATTCTGTAAAGTTAAATTATATGAATATTTATTAAGCGTCCCGCAAGGGACGCTTGTTTGTGTATGGGAGAGCTTCAGGCTCCGCCGGCTCCGCCGGCTCCGGCGGCTCCGCCGGCTCCGCCGGCTCCGCCGGCTCCGCATTTTGTTTTCCTTATAACTCTGTAACCGTTAGGCGGATTCTTTTCAAATTTGGCAGGTTTAGGCAGTAGCCTTGGGGAATTTTTTTGAATATACTGCAGTGACATTTCAACCAATCAGAGAGGTCACATGACCAAAAATGTCTTTTTTCGATGGGGAAGCTTGTCCGGATGATAACTTGAAAGGAATTTTATCAATTCACCTGAAACTTGGCAAATACATTCATTCTATTAAAATCTGGAAATCATTAGATTTTGGCATTGATTGGTCAAGAAATGGCCGAGTAATTAATGATTAATTAATCATTACGAATTTTCCAAATAAGGAAAACACAAAAATGCTTATATCTCGAAAACCGTGCTAGATAGAGCGATTTCGACGAAATTTTTGACCCACAGGGTATCTCTGCAGAGTAGTTTTCCCAATTTTCAAAAAATTTTTCTCTCGCCCAAAATGGCGGCCATTTTGAATTTTCGAAATTTTCGCAAAAATTGCAAAACACAAAAATGCTTATATCTCGAAAACCGTGCTAGATAGAGCGATTTCGACGAAATTTTTGACCCGCAGGGTATCTCTGCAGAGTAGTTATCCCAATTTTGAAAAAATTTTTGTCTCGCCAAAAATGGCGGCCATTTTGAATTTTCGAAATTTTTGCAAAAATTGCAAAACACAAAAATGCTTGTATCTCGAAAACCGTGCTAGATAGAGCGATTTCGACGAAATTTTTGACCCGCAGGGTATCTCTGCAGAGTAGTTATCCCAATTTTGAAAAAAAATTTGTCTCGCCAAAAATGGCGGCCATTTTGAATTTTCGAATTTTTCGCAAAAATGAGTAAATGCGAATTATCTCTAAAAGTATTGCAGATAGCCAATTTTTGTCAAATTAATCATTCACCTACTTTTGGGAGAGCTTTCACTTGGTGAAGTTTCAGACCCATAGCTAATTACTCACCTACTCAAAATGAGGAAATGCGAATTATCTCTAAAAGTATTGCAGATAGCCAATTTTTCTCAAATAACTCATTCACCTACTTTTGGGAGAGCTTTCACTTGGTGAAGTTTCAGACCCATAGCTAATTACTCACCTACTCAAAATGAGTAAATGCGAATTATCTCTAAAAGTATTGCAGATAGCCAATTTTTGTCAAATTAATCATTCACCTACTTTTGGGAGAGCTTTCACTTGGTGAAGTTTCAGACCCATAGCTAATTACTCACCTACTCAAAATGAGGAAATGAGAATTATCTCTAAAAGTATTGCAGATAGCCAATTTTTCTCAAATAACTCATTCACCTACTTTTGGGAGAGCTTTCACTCTGTGAAGTTTCAGACCCATAGCTAATTACTCACCTACTCAAAATGAGTAAATGCGAATTATCTCTAAAAGTATTGCAGATAGCCAATTTTTCTCAAATAACTCATTCACCTACTTTTGGCAGAGCTTTCACTTGGTGAAGTTTCAGACCCATAGCTAATTACTCACCTACTGAAAATGAGTAAATGCGAATTATCTCTAAAAGTATTGCAGATAGCCAATTTTTCTCAAATAACTCATTCACCTACTTTTGGGAGAGCTTTCACTTGGTGAAGTTTCAGACCCATAGCTAATTACTCACCTACTCAAAATGAGTAAATGCGAATTATCTCTAAAAGTATTGCAGATAGCCAATTTTTCTCAAATAACTCATTCACCTACTTTTGGCAGAGCTTTCACTTGGTGAAGTTTCAGACCCATAGCTAATTACTCACCTACTCAAAATGAGTAAATGCCAAATATCTCTAAAAGTATTGCAGATAGCCAATTTTTCTCAAATAACTCATTCACCTACTTTTGGGAGAGCTTTCACTTGGTGAAGTTTCAGACCCATAGCTAATTACTCACCTACTCAAAATGAGTAAATGCGAATTATCTCTAAAAGTATTGCAGATAGCCAATTTTTGTCAAATTAATCATTCACCTACTTTTGGGAGAGCTTTCACTTGGTGAAGTTTCAGACCCATAGCTAATTACTCACCTACTCAAAATGAGTAAATGCGAATTATCTCTAAAAGTATTGCAGATAGCCAATTTTTCTCAAATAACTCATTCACCTACTTTTGGGAGAGCTTTCACTCTGTGAAGTTTCAGACCCATAGCTAATTACTCACCTACTCAAAATGAGTAAATGCGAATTATCTCTAAAAGTATTGCAGATAGCCAATTTTTCTCAAATTAATCATTCACCTACTTTTGGGAGAGCTTTCACTTGGTGAAGTTTCAGACCCATAGCTAATTACTCACCTACTCAAAATGAGTAAATGCGAATTATCTCTAAAAGTATTGCAGATAGCCAATTTTTCTCAAATAACTCATTCACCTACTTTTGGGAGAGCTTTCACTTGGTGAAGTTTCAGACCCATAGCTAATTACTCACCTACTCAAAATGAGTAAATGCGAATTATCTCTAAAAGTATTGCAGATAGCCAATTTTTCTCAAATAACTCATTCACCTACTTTTGGCAGAGCTTTCACTTGGTGAAGTTTCAGACCCATAGCTAATTATTCACCTACTCAAAATGAGTAAATGCGAATTATCTCTAAAAGTATTGCAGATAGCCAATTTTTCTCAAATAACTCATTCACCTACTTTTGGGAGAGCTTTCACTATGTGAAGTTTCAGACCCATAGCTATTTATTCACCTACTCAAAATGAGTAAATGCTAATTATCTGTAAAAGTATTGCGGATACCCAATTTTTATCAAATACTCATTCATCTACTTGTGGGAGAGCTTTCACATGGTGAAGTTTCAGACCCATAGCTAATTACTCACCTACTCAAAATGAGTAAATGCGAATTATCTCTAAAAGTATTGCAGATAGCCAATTTTTCTCAAATAACTCATTCACCTACTTTTGGGAGAGCTTTCACTTGGTGAAGTTTCAGACCCATAGATAATTATTCACCTACTCAAAATGAGTAAATGTGAATTATCTCTTAATAGTATTGCAGATAGCCAATTTTTCTCAAATAACTCATTCACCTACTTTTGGAAGAGCTTTCACACACGAAAATGAAAAATTGTGAATATCTCGGAAAAGCTATTTCTTCTGCTTTAATGCTCGGCGGGAGATACACACCGCGGCAGTGGTCTTGACAAAAATTTTTGTCTCCCCAAAAATGGTGGCCATTTTGAATTTTCAAAGTTTTTGCAAAACACAAAAATGCTTATATCTCGAAAACCGTGCTATATGGAGCGAACTCAACAAAAATTTGGACCTGCTGGGTATCTCCAATTTTCAAAATATTTTTGTCTCGCCAAATATAGTGGACATTTTAAATTTTTTTATTTTTTGCAAAACACAAAAATGCTTATATCTTGAAAACCGTGCTAGATAGAGCAGACTGCGCTGACTTTGGTTGCCACAACAGTATAAGGCTAGAAACGAAGCATTTTCTTAATACTTTAGCACTCACCTTTATATCCTTTTCGGGACGCTTTGTTTTTGCTATGCAAAAACATTATCTTTTTTTTTTGCGAGCGATCCTCTAGTTTATTTATTTTTTTGATACTGACACAGACAAAACAGTTCAATTATTTTGATATGAGTGTATATATTCTAATCTGATCTAATGTAATATAAATTGGACTTTTATAAACATATTAGTTAAGTGTTTATTTTCTTTGGTGTAATATCAGTAAAGTATTATCTGTCGTATGACATTGTCAGACCATTTTTAATCCCAAAAAGGCTGGGGTTATAGTTATCCCCTGCGCTGGCGGTGTGGCGGTGCCTAAACCCATGCACAGATTTTCACCAAATTTTCAGGATATGTTTACCTCAAAAGGTTCTAGAGCTGATTAGGTTTTTGGGGGTATCTGGCAACAACTTTAAAATTTTGGGTCTTGAAGTTTGTAGGTGATCCACAGCCTAATCCAGTGCATGGATTTTCACCAAATTTTCAGTATATGTTAACTGAAAGAGGATCTAGAGCTGATCAGGCTGTGGGTGGTATCTGGAAACAACTATTGCCATGGCAACGCTTTGAATATTTTTGGGTTTTAACATTTGTGGGTCTTCCACTGCCTAAACAATGCATGGATTTTCACCAAATTTTCAGGATATGTTAACCGAAACAGGATCTATAGCTGAGTAGATTTTATTACGCTACAATAGCTTACCATGTGGGACTTAATGCTGTTCTCGGGTTGCCACACCCGGGGCCAACGTTTTAGAAAAAAAGATCGTTCTTGTTAGCCACCGGATATACTGGTAGTTGTTGTCACGTGATAACTTCTGACCAATCGCCCTACTTTCTCGTTGGCCATGATTGACTGGTAGCAGTTTGTAAATATACAGACATTTTCATTTATTTCTCAGACTTTACTTATTGTTGGAGGCTAATATTTGCATATTTCTTGTAATATATATCATAGATCATTCTGTAAAATTTTAATTTTCACAGGATAAGTATTTTTCTTGCTTTCGCGTGTTTTGAGCTTTCCTCGGTTCTCCCAATTTCATAACGTCTTTTTATTGCGTATAAAATGTCTCTTCATCAAGCAAATAAAGACAAACCGAGAGCCCTCAAATGCCGCCACTTTTGCTTCAGCTTTGACTTACACAACTACTGCCCTACCTGTAGGGAGGCTGGCAAGGGAGATGACCCCTGTGTCACCTTTGAAACTCCCTGTCAAGTGTGTACGTCTTTTTCTGATGAACAATTAAAGAAAATTCAAAATAGGAAACGTTACCTAAAAAAGCAAAAAACGGAAACTAGCTCTAAAGATGATGAACTAGATCTTTTGGGTGAAGGCGACGGGGACTCCTTCACTGGTTCTAATGCAGACCTCGAGAGTGCTGCTGATAACCTTTTTACCTCACCCCCCCGTCCTCAACCTCTCGCCTTCAGTTCATTGTCTTTAAATACCCCAGCCAAGTCTGTTCCACCCACCCCAGGTACAGCTTTGCAAAATAAAATCCAGAAAAACCATGAGAAATCCCTGGGTGATTCCTTAAATATACACTTACAGCAGCAAATGGGTACCTTCCAGGCATCCATGTTGGAAGCGTTTCAGTCGCTCCGAGAGGAGTTGGCTACACAAAAGAAAGTCGAGGTAGAATCCTCACTTCCTGCTTCCAAACCTGGCTCGTCCAGTAACAATGTTGCCCCTCTGGATTTGCCCCCTCCGAGATCTAGTACCAACATTCAGAGTGAGGCTATGGATGTGGACTACGGTCCAGCACTCCCTCCTTGCCTAGTACTCAACCAAGATACCTCGGATCAGTACGTTGCCCCCTCTGAGGGTCATCCCGAAGAGGTCTCGTACTCTCATAAAAAGCAAAGCCATAGGCAGCCAGTTGATCCGAGCTCTGCCTCGGACCAACCACATGAGGATCCCGATCAACCTCGGATCCCTTCTTCTAGACCTAAGAAACACTCTGACAAGAGCAAGCATAAATCAAGGTCTAGATATGTGTCCTTTTCTTCAGAGGAAGATCAGTCCCCTGTAGCTAGACACAGGTCTTCTAAGCCCTCTAGGGCTCAGCCCTCAGGAGCAGCTTCTGGTCAAGACCTCCCACAACATGATCCAGACCCACCTTATTATAGGGAAGTAGCTCTGTCTGACATTCCCTCACAATACTCTGAAGAAGTAGACACCTTCAGGCGTATTCTCTCCCTCCCTGACCCCAGGGAATCTATGCCTAGGTCTTCTACCTCAGTATTGGGTCTAGATGATGAAAAAGGCTGTCAAGAGCTCAGACCTAGAGGTCCTTCCTCTATTCTACCCCTTAGCTCAGTTATCAAGGACGCCTTTGACAAATTTCAACATGACTTTAAGGCTGCCAATTTATCTGAGGGCAAATATGTCAAGCCTCCTCCTTCCACTTCTAAGTGGTACAAGGTGGGACAGCCCACATTTCAGGAGTTGAATACAGACTTTGCTAAGATCTGTATTACTCCTAGACCTCCTGGGGCCCCAGTAGCCAAAGTTCCCCTGCCAGTCCTCAAGGAGCTGGAACACCAGGCTAGACAAAATATCTCAACCCTCAATTTCACCGCTGCATTTGCCAAAACCTCCTCTTCTTGCAATGCTTCCTTGGAAAAATGCCAACATAGCATTAAATCAACTGTCAAGAAGATTAAATCTCAGATTCAGAAAGGTGCCAATCCTGAGAAAGCAGCAAAGCGCGGATATGAGGAAGTAGCTGAGTACATGGATTTTTGGAACAAGACAGTTCTTGTTCAACACAGGGCCCTCACATGTCTCAGCAAGTCTCTAGCCCATATTCTCCAGAGGGAGCTATACTCTATGGCTAATACCGGCTTACTTGGGCGCGAAGTCGAGATGACTCTATTACATCCAAAGTTCAGAGAAAGGAGACGTCAAGAACTTAGGAACTCGTCCTTTTGGGACACGTCCTTGTTCGAGTCTCAACTCGTGAAGGAAGGTGAGGACTTCCTTCTCAAAAAGGCACCTCAAAAGATTCTCAGGGTTTCGCACCCTACCAGAATAAGCCCTTTCGTGGTCCCCACAAGAAAAGAGGCTCCTACAGGAAACGCCCTTATGGGGGCAATACCTCTCAAAGCAGTAACCAATCCTTTCCCTCGGGAAGAGGAAAACCCAACTTCAGAGGCTCCAGGGGTCGTTTTCGACCCCACAATAGGGGAAGGGGGCGTGGAAACCCCCCTTCCCAATGACTCCTCCAAAGCCTCACTCAGTCCACCAGTAGGAGGTCGCCTCCGTTCTTGCAGTAGAGACTGGCTAACAAACAAATGTTCTCAAAACGTGTTAAACATTATCACCAATGGCTACGTTCTGCCATTCCGTTCAAAGCCAAACTTGATCAGATTTCCTCTGATTCTGTCAGAGTACAAGGCCCAACAAAAAGACCAAGCTTTGGCCACTTGTATCCAGTCTCTCCTGTCAAAGAACGCTATCGAAAGGGTGGAAAATGTAAAATCTCTCGGGTTTTACAGTCGCCTGTTTCTAGTACCCAAACCTCACCAAAAGTGGAGGCCAGTCATAGATTTAAGCAGGCTCAACACTTTTCTACATGTAGAAAAGTTCAAAATGGAAACTCCAGAGTCCATCCGGACTTCCCTGATTCCAGGGGAATGGGTATCGTCGATAGATCTGTCAGACGCTTACCTAGACATCCCCATCCACCCAAACTCAAGGAAATATCTAAGGTTTTGCTACAAGGCTCAGGTGTTCCAGTTCACCTCCCTCCCGTTCGGGCTGGCCACACCCCCCCAGGTCTTTACAATGATTGTAAAGGAAGTGAAACTAATGGCCCTCTCAAGAGGACTCAGAATTCACCAATACCTGGACGACTGGCTGATCAGGTCCCAGTCTCAGGAGGAAGCCCAAGTGAACACACAGGCAGTGGTAGACCTAACTCAGTCCTTGGGGTGGAAAATAAATCAGGAAAAATCAGAACTGAAACCTACTCAGGTGTTTTCGTTAGTGGGCTACGAATACCACCTAGATTCAGCCCTTGTAAAACCCACTCAAGAGAGATGGCTCAAACTCCAGGATTTGATCCTACGACTCAAGTCAAAACGTGTTTTGACTGCAAGACAGGCCTGGGGTCAAGTACATGGAGCCAAGTACAAGTACAAGTACAATTACTTTGCCAAGTTGCAAGTACAAGTACAAGTACTGATCTCAAGAGTCAAGTACAAGTACTTTGAAAAATTGCAAGTACAAGTACAAATACAAGTACTTTTATAGCGTACGACCCCAAAACTATAATAACTAGATAATCACTATTTATTTAAAATTAATTATTTATTGAGACATACAATTTAAAGCAATCATTCAATAAACACTGATGAGCTAAAATCTGCTCCATTACTTTTCTGGTTACACTTAATAAATACAGGTCTTTCAAAAATTTTGTCTGTGAGACTCACAGTGTGAGTAAACACCTGAATGCATGGAAATCCTGTCTTGCAATGCTAAAAAATCTGATTTCAAAAGATCCACTTGGACATCAGTATGCTTGTGTTGATAGATAATGAATTATTTACTTGGGACACATAAAACATTTTTAAAGGGTTTGTACCAGTCCTTTGTGTAAAACTGATATTACATATGGTTGGTGGTTGGAATACATTTATTAAATAAATGAATGAACAAGTGAAATAAAACTTTATATTTAAGGGCAGTTGTATAGTGTAAAAAGCCAAAGCAGATATACTAAACATTGATATTTGTTTATAAAGGGGTGTATTGAAATGAATGAGTCAACAGTTTATTTGTGTAAGGGATTAGCTTGTTTGTCTTATGTAAGACAAGTAATTGGCCCTCCTGTCCACTAAGCTTGGCATCAACGCTAAGGCTGAGTGGGTCTTTTGTGTGAAAATGAATAAGGGTAGGTATATGACAAAAGCAAAGCTATGCTGTGACTGAGTGGATCTTTTGTGTAAAAGTGAAAAAGGATAGATTAAATGCAGCACCTTTATGATTAAAACACAGCTATATTCTGAATGAGTGGGTAGTTTGTTTAAAATGTAAAAAGGTGTTGATTAAATGCAGCCTTGTTATAATTAAAGAAAACCGAAGTTCTGGCTAACTAAACAGCCCTTTGTACTTTGACAAAACAACACAAACTATAATCTATCTACACTCTGCTGAAAGAAACAGTAAAAATTTACACCTAATAAGTCACTTAATTAAAGTTATAAAACTACAAAATCAATGTACTTGGAATGTACTTGAAAGTAATTGAAAAGTACTTGGATATTTTAGCCAAGTACAAGTACAAGTACTTTTAATTTTCAACTGTCAAGTACAAGTACTTGAAAAAGAGTAATTAAGTACAAGTACCAAGTACAAGTACTTGTACTCGCCCCAGGCCTGCTGCAAGATGTTTGATGTCTCTAATTGGGTTGCTAGCCTCAACGGAGAAAATGGTCCCGGAGGGACGCCTTCACATGAGGCCCTTTCAGTTTCATCTCAAGGAGCACTGGAGATATCCTTAGTCGCTGGACAACCTCCTTCCTTGGACAGAAGCCATTCAGTCGAAGGGGAACACATTAAGTAAGATAAGCCAGTTCAAGGAACAATTTGGAGTTTTATTAAAACTGTTAACAAAATTAACTTGTTAAAACATTAACAATGTTACCCTTTTTTAGTACTATACAAGCTGCACATTCATCATAATTCAACCTGTCATAATCTGGTGTCTTTGAATCACAATCAATGAATATTAGTATTATTAATGACATCCAGAACTAAAGTACTTTTTGGTACCACTACAACTATCTGTAAGCCCTCTTTACGACATAAGTCTGGTAACCAAAAGTACTATAACTACTATATTACATTTTACAACAGTGAAAGCTTGTAATAAAGCGTCAGGACACTGCTAACTGTACTCAATATGTACTTTGGAAAAATCTGTACAATCTTTAAAAAGACAAGCCTGATGAGCTTATGAAGTACTTATGTTGGTAGTTAAAGAAAGTATCACAGTATTCACTACCACTACAGTTATCTGAAAGCTATACAACCTCTAGACATCAGTCTAGTAAAGATGTAACTATGAAACTTGTATTAACCATATATAAGCATTCTAGATGACAGTAACGCTTGTGACAACTGTTATTAAAACAGAAGGGTAGAAAATTGTAATGTTAAATAACTAAAAAATAGTAAAATACCTAACCCTGTGACCCTGAGGTCACATAACCTGAATATAAGGGATGGGTATTGGGTGGGTGAATCTCATGTGCGACTAGCAGCATGAAACCCACAACTAAAGAATTCAACCGCGTGGTGCCCTATTTAAAAGCAATTTGGCGGGAGTTTATGCAGACAGTGTAGTTTCTCATGGACTCCAAATATAACTTGCCCTTGACCACGGTGTACGTGACTGTCGAAGAACTAGTACCAGGACATACTGTAAACTGCGTTCTTTCGTGACACACAAGAAATCTGCCCCTCAACTGAAGTGGTGTGCTACATACTTCGCATCACCTACCACAGTCGAAGGGGAACACATTAAGTAAGATAAGCCAGTTCAAGGAACAATTTGGAGTTTTATTAAAACTGTTAATAAAATTAACTTGTTAAAACATTAACAATGTTGCCCTTTTTTAGTACTATACAAGCTGCACATTCATCATAATTCAACCTGTCATAATCTGGTGTCTTTGAATCACAATCAATGAATATTAGTATTATTAATGACATCCAGAACTAAAGTACTTTTTGGTACCACTACAACTATCTGTAAGCCCTCTTTACAACATAAGTCTGGTAACCAAAAGTACTATAACTACTATATTACATTTTACAACAGTGAAAGCTTGTAATAAAGCGTCAGGACACTGCTAACTGTACTCAATATGTACTTTGGAAAAATCTGTACAATCTTTAAAAAGACAAGCCTGATAAGCTTATGAAGTACTTATGTTGGTAGTTAAAGAAAGTATCACAGTACAGTTATCTGAAAGCTATACAACCTCTAGACATCAGTCTAGTAAAAATGTAACTATGAAACTTGTATTAACCATATATAAGCATTCTAGATGACAGTAACGCTTGTGACAACTGTTATTAAAGCAGAAGGGTAGAAAATTGTAATGTTACATAACTAAAAAATAGTAAAATACCCAAACCCAATCAGGTAGGGTTGTTAAGAAGTTGTTGAAAAGTTGTGGGAACAGTGCTAGCAGCTTTAGGTGTACACTTAAGGTAGTGCCAGATTGCCTCACTTTGCCAGTTGCCATGTTGTTTGATATTCTCAAACTGAATGTTATTATCAAATGCCATGGAAGCTCCACTCCTACGAAACATGTGAAAAGTATATTGAGATGGGTTCAAGCCCATATTGATCACGACTAGCTTCAAGAAAGATCTAACTTTAAAAGCCACAGTTGTTTCAATTGCGGTTTTATTCTGAATCAGAAATAGTGGAGTATCTTTAGTGTAACTGAACTGAGAAATCATGGCTTTCAAGACAGTAACTGGACAAATGTGATAATTATCTAATTTAGGCAACTGCACTACTTGATAATCACCAGACGTTTGCATATTCTTTGCACAATTAAGAATCAAATGAACGCCAGGGGAACCCCAAATAATGTCCCCAAATACTGGATATCTAGTCTTATCAAATTTCTTGACGGAATTTGGTACTAGTGAAGCCAATCTGAAAAACCCAAAGTAGGCCACCAAAAATAGGGCCTTATATGTAATACCATTTGTAAATTGAGTTAGCTTTTTTGACAGTTTCTCCAATAGTGAAATAGATAATGTACTTTTTACTGTTATCCTAAGTTTGGCGTTCATTTGAACTGATTTAATCAGTAACATGATTTTTCTACTTGTCAAGGCAACAATGGGCCAATTAAATAAGCCAAAATAATGCTTCAGGACTGACAAATGATTTCTCATAGAGCAGGCACGTATATTGTTCTGAGCCAAATATTCAAAATAAATCACCACAGTTTGTAAACTGGCTGGCTGGTTCAAGCCCATGTAGACCATCACAGACAGGAATAACTTGAAGGAAGCCGCATAGGAAGCCAAAGTCTTTGGTCGAAGGCCACCAGCAACACGTTGATCAGCCAACTGAAGCATATGGTTGGTAGTAGACGTCCCTACAAATCAAACAAGACAAAGCAGCACCTTGACACAGTAAATACAGGGGGCTACAAGTCCCAGCAGCCAGGTCAAAGTTTTTTTGTTTTTTTTTATATAGAGAAATCTGGTAGTAGAGAATTTGGTTCCACAGTCTCCCAGTTACATTTCTTTAATATTCTAACTGGAGAAAGTTCTGATGCCTCATATGTATGCCATCTTGATAATATATCAGCATATGTATTTTGAACACCTTTGATATGTTGCACTTGTAAATCAATATTAAATGCTGCTGTATATAACCATACTGTCCTAGCTGCCGCCATTAACCAAACATCTTTGATTCGATTCGACTGGAAGGCATTGACCACTGCCCAATTATCACACCAAATTACAATACTTCGGTTGGCCCAACACTGGTGCCAAGTTCTGATGGCTAACACAATATTAATGGCCTCAAAATGAACTATTGAACATAAGTTCTGAATTAAACTAGGTATTTCACAAGTATATACTCTAGTACCATATATACCTCCTACCCTTTGCAAGGAAGCATCCACATACACCTGGAGTTGCAGTTTTAGGAAAAATCTCTACTGAACCATTAAAATACCTAAGAAATTTCTGAAACCACATAATGTCTTTAAAGAAAGATTGAGGTAGTTGAATCGTGCCTCTACGAGGGGTGTTACGAAGTACTCCAAGTACACGATTTACAAAGAGACGAGCTGGACGAACGCAGCGATGTATATATAGTAATTTGCCTGTAAGTTTTTGTAGTTGACGTCTAGATGCATGAGTGCGATCTATCCATTTAGCACACATTTCCTTAACTTCTAAGATTTTATTTTCTGGGATTTTTAAAATACCAGTTCGGGCATTGATTTCAATGCCTAGACAGGTGACCTGTTCTCCTGGTTTCTCTATTTTCTTCTCATTTATGGGTAAACCAACTGCTTGCAATATATTAGTTAACGTTTGAAAGGCATTGGATGCGTTCGCTGGGGACGTCACTCCTATGTAATCATCCAAATAGTTTATAGTCCATACGTTACGCAAACGCAGATGATGGGTAATGACGTCAGTGCACATCTGGCACGCCGCGGCCCCTGTACGAAATCCGAACGGAAGTCCTACGTCAACGTAACGTTTACCTTGCCATTGTAAACCTAATAATGGATAATCAAAAGGATCAATTCGTAGATTGCGAAAAGCTCTTTCTAGATCAATTTTAAACAATAAAGCACAAGGACCAAGAGTTCTGATCTGGTGGACTACATTGTCTACAGTGGGATATTTTAAAGTAAATGGTATTCCATCATATACATCAGTAGGAACGCAACTATTAACACTTTGCCCCAGGGGCCAGGACAGATCTACGATTACTCTTACACCTCCATCTGGCTTGTCACGAGCCATAAGTGGGGATACATGAAGTTTTTCGAATGGTATTTCCTCTATAGGTCCCACCATTGCTTGTTTTCCAACTTCGACATTAAAGTATTTATTAACACCCTCTGATCTCTGAAGAGCAGAGGCATGGTTTTCAACTTCCTCATTGAATTGAAAAACATCATAATCCACATTGAGTGGAAATCCAAACTGAAGATATTCCCCCAAGATCTTAAGGTCGTAGTTTTTAAGTAAATAACGCCATTCTGGTATATTCAAACCTGACGGGACCTGTATTCTGGCCCCTTTGTAATTGGGTACCGAGAACGCAGCCACTTTGCTGTATATGTTATGCAGCCATTTACTAGAATTTTCAAACGTACAAGTTATCACTTGATTCTTAATTTTGATACGTGGAATACTATATGGGATAAAGCCAAAAGTTCTACCTTTATAAACTTCAATGTCTGACCTGCTGACATTATGCTGGGGAGTTACCTCCTCCGTGATATTGTCTTCAAGGTTACTCTTTGTTATTTCTAACACACTGGTTTCTATTAATTCTTCTGAATTATTACACCATTTTTCAGAAGATGCGTTCTTTAACGTAGCATTTGCAGTTATATTGTCATACTGGGTTATGTTACTCATCTCCTCCTTAATTATACGACAATTATGCATTTGCTCATTAAACTGTAGGAAACCCATACTATCTAATATGTTTTCGATACAATTTACCATCTGAAGACTTTTATCATATATTATGTCATCTTCAAGGTCATGACATATTCTAATTTGGTTATTGAACTGGCTATTATCAATTTGTGAGTCCGTACCCACTTCATTTGGTGAATTAACCTGTGAGCTACGACTTGATTCAAGAGTGTTGAAACTCTGTTGAATTTCACTACAATAATTGTGAATATTATTTTTAAGATTCTCTTCCATAAACATTTTATATGAATAATGGTGTTGAAACCACTGATTACTTGATATATTTTGATGAATACTACTATTAGATAACCATTGACTAATAGTTACTTTATCTGACGTAGCAGGCCCATGCATAGGACTGCCAACGTATTTTAACATAGTAGAACTGCGACTGGCTACATTCTCTGGCCAAGTCGCAGGATTTGGATTGTCGTCTATCTTGACATGAAACACCTTATCTAGACTAACGGCCACCTGGCAACTATTGTTAATATAATTACTGGGGTAAAAACTTTCAGCAAATGGATTAAGCTTATAATGGAGTTTACTATTATGATCATTGATGAATGTATCATTATTTTGTATTTCAACAATCTGTACCTTTTCAAGATTATATAAGCAACTGTAATTACCGTTTTCCCTTTGGTTACAGGTATGTGAGTTGCATACATTTCAAACTTTCTGTTCTTTGTTTTTCACCTGATCATTTTTAATATTTCCCCCACCATTTTTCATTCTCAAACACTTTTGCATTGTATGTTCAAACTTCCTACCCGTTTCTCGAAAACAGTATGAACAGACATGTTGATAAATGGTATTGTTCAACACATGATCACTTTCAAACTTACAGTTGCCTTTATTGAAATGAATGCAAGCTTGAGTTCTGTCTTGGATATTGGTACTACTTCTATGACCTTGGACTAGTCTTTGAGTATTTCTACCTTTAATCTTTTCCACTAAGTCTAGTTCTTCCCAACTAAATTTACCCCTCTCCATATCTTGGAGTACTGCAGCGTGTGCCTTCCGAGCTGTATTCATAGACAATTCTATCGCGTCTTGCATCAAATATGTCAAATATTGTAACATATTTTCCCTAATTTTTGAATTCCCTTCTTCCAAGATACAGAAAAGAAAACCCTGCATCCATTGTTCATTAGTCAATTCATCGTATGTTGGTTGCTTATTGCCTGAGGCAACAGAATAAAAATCTTGTGGCCAATTTATATGTTTATGAATTTTTGCAACCCCTGCCCTATATCTCCCAGATTTTAAACTTTGAACTGGCTTACCTGCTGTTTCTGTTCTCGAGGTTTGCTGGTAGTCTTGCAGACGACATTCTACCTCGGCTTGTATGCGCGAGTCAGATTTGAGATCTTCAAAAGAAGGCAACTTTGTAGGTCGTGACACCTCGCCTGGAAGTTTGGGAGTTTTCATCTTGGATTGCTTGTCCGACTTCGGTGAACTCTGAGCTGAGGGTGCGACTACAGAAAGTTCATTTAAGCTCACTCTTTCCTCTTGTTTATGTAAACGTAAATCTTGCTGTTGTAACTGTTCATTCATAGTCTGTACAGAGTTTAATAATAAGTCCAATTTCTGAGCTATCACCCCATCAGCTTGAGGACTAGTCGACTCATCCATCGTAACTCCGACTTCCTCTGTAGGCGAAACTTCTGACTCCGCTGGCCCTTTACTTGCCTTGGACTTGTCTGGTTTATTATCTCCCGCCGGGCTTTAGCCCGGGAGGGAGATTATGAAATGATGTCTGTGTGTGCGTGCGTGCGTGTGTGCGTGCGTTAGTTAGTCACGCAGATTTCTCCAAAACTGCTACTGCTACAGATTTTTTGTAAATTAATTGTCCCAATGAATTTTCATGCCCTTGAAAATTTTTTTGGTTTTATTGACTTAGGCCTAAAGATAAGTGAGTAATAGCAATCTTAGCTACTTTGAGTAAAGGGCTCATAACTCAAAAACTATTGCAGTAACAACTTTTTCTTCAAATATGTTGTTCAGCTACTTTGTCCTTAGCTATAAGATGGTACATAGTTTGGGGTCCCATTGCATGCCATAAGTGAGTAATAGCTATTTTCTCATTTGTAGCTAAATAACACAAGAAGTAAATGTCAAATATCTTCAAAAGTATTGAAGTTAGGGAAATCTTTTCAAATATGTTGTCCATCTTCTTTTTGGTAAGCTATCACATACTAAAGTTTCAGACCTGTTGCACCTTGGATAGCTGAGTAATAGCTACTTTGAAATTCTGACTGGTGAGTAAAGCGATTGTAACTTCAAAACTATTGCAGTTAGAGTATTTTCCTAAAATATGTTGTTCAGCTACTTTGTCCTTAGCTATAAGATGGTACATAGTTTGGGGTTCTATTGCATGCCATAAGTGAGTAATAGCTATTTTCTCATTTGCAGCTAAATAACAGAAGAAGTAAATGTCAAATATCTTCAAAAGTATTAAAGTTAGGGAAATCTTTTCAAATATGTTGTCCATCTACTTTTTGGTAAGCTATAACATAGTAAAGTTTCAGACCTGTTGCACCTTGGATAGCTGAGTAATAGCTACTTTGAAATTCTGACTGTTGAGTAAAGCTATTGTAACTAAAAAAGTATTGCAGTTAGAGTGTTTTCCTAAAATATGTTGTTCAGCTACTTTGTTCTTAGCCATAAGATGGTACATAGTTTGGGGTTCTATTGCTTGCCATAAGTGAGTAATAGCTATTTCCTCATTTGTAGCTAAATAACAGAAGAAGTAAATGTCAAATATCTCCAAAAGTATTAAAGTTAGGGAAATCTTTTCAAATATGTTGTCCATCTACTTTTTGGTAAGCTATGACATAGTAAAGTTTCAGACCTGTTGCACCTTGGATAGCTGAGTAATAGCTACTTTGAAATTCTGACTGTTGAGTAAAGCCATTTTAACTCCAAAACTATTGCAGTTGGAGTATTTTCCTAAAATATGTTGTTCAGCTACTTTGTTCTTAGCTATAAGATGGTACATAGTTTGGGGTTCTATTGCTTGCCATAAGTGAGTAATAGCTATTTTCTCATTTGTAGCTAAATAACAGAAGAAGTAAATGTCAAATATCTTCAAAAGTATTGAAGTTAGGGAAATCTTTTCAAATATGTTGTCCATCTACTTTTTGGTAAGCTATAACATAGTAAAGTTTCAGACCTGTTGCACCTTGGATAGCTGAGTAATAGCTACTTTGAAATTCTGACTGTTGAGTAAAGCCATTGTAACTCCAAAACTATTGCACTTAGAGTATTTTCCTAAAATATGTTGTTCAGCTACTTTGTCCTTAGCTATAAGATGGTACATAGTTTGGGGTTCTATTGCATGCCATAAGTGAGTAATAGCTATTTTGTTATTTGTAGCAAAATCATGACATAAGAAGATGTCAAATATCTTCAAAAGTATTAAAGTTAGGGAATTCTTTTCAAATATGTTATCCATCTACTTTTTCATAAGCTATCACATAGTAAAGTTTCGGATCTGTTGCACATTGGATAGCTGAGTAATAGCTACTTTGAAATTCTACAGTTGAGTAAATCCATTGTAACTCCAAAACTATTGCAGTTAAAATATTTTCGTAAAATATGTTGTTCAGCTACTTTGTCCTTAGCTATAAGCTGGCATGTAGTTTGGGGTTCTATTGCATGCCATAAGTGAGTAATAGCTATTTTCTTATTAGTAGCAAAATAATGACATAAGTAATTGTCAAATATCTTCAGAAGTATTAAAGTTACGGAATTCTTTTCAAATATGTCATTTATCTACTTTTTTGTAAGCTATCAGATAGTAAAGTTTCAGACCTGTTGCACATTGCATAGCTAAGTAATAGCTACTTTGAAATTGTGACTGTTGAGTAAATCCATTGTAACTCCAAAACTATTGCAGTTACAGTTTTTTCTTCAAATATGTTGTTCAGCTACTTTGTCCTTAGCTATAAGATGATATGTATTTTGGGGTTGTATTGCATGCCATAAGTGAGTAATAGCTATTTTCTTATTTGTAGCAAAATAACAACATAAGTAAATGTTAAATATCTTCAAAAGTATTAAAGTTAGGGAAATCTTTTTAAATATGTTATTCATCTAGTTTTTGACAACCTATCGCATAGTAAAGTTTCAGACCTGTTGCACATTGGATAGCCGAGTAATACCTACTTTGAAATTGTGACTGCAGGGTAAATGCATATAGTTTGCGGTTCTATTGCATGCCATAAGTGAGTAATAGCTATTTTCTTATTAGTGGCAAAATAATGACATAATTTTTCTCAAATAACTGCTTCATCTACTTTTGGGAGAGCTTTCACATGGTGAAGTTTCAGACCCGTAGCTAATTATTCACCTACTCAAAATGAGTAAATGATAATTATCTCTAAAAGTATTGCGGATATCCAATTTTTATCAAATAACTCATTCATCTACTTTTGGGAGAGCTTTCACATGGTGAAGTTCCAGACCCGTAGCTAATTACTCACCTACTCAAAATGAGTAAATGTGAATTATCCCTAAAAGTATTGGGGATATCCAATTTTTCTTAAATAACTCATTCACCTACTTTTGGAAGAGCTTTCACTTGGTGAAGTTTCAGACCCGTAGCTAATTATTCACCTACTCAAAATGAGTAAATGCTAATTATCTCTAAAAGTATTGTGGATATCCAATTTTTATCAAATTACTCGTTCATCTACTTTTGGGAGAGCTTTCACATGGTGAAGTTCCAGACCCGTAGCTAATTACTCACCTACTCAAAATGAGTAAATGTGAATTATCTGTAAAAGTATTGCAGATATCCAATTTTTCTCAAATAACTCATTCACCTACTTTTGGGAGAGCTTTTACTTGGTGAGGTTTCAGACCCGTAGCTAATTATTCACCTACTCAAAATGAGTAAATGTGAATTATCTCTAAAAGTATTGCGGATATCCAATTTTTATCAAATAACTCATTCATCTACTTTTGGGAGAGCTTTCACATGGTGAAGTTCCAGACCCGTAGCTAATTACTCACCTACTCAAAATGAGTAAATGTGAATTATCCCTAAAAGTATTGGGGATATCCAATTTTTCTTAAATAACTCATTCACCTACTTTTGGAAGAGCTTTCACTTGGTGAAGTTTCAGACCCGTAGCTAATTATTCACCTACTCAAAATGAGTAAATGCTAATTATCTCTAAAAGTATTGTGGATATCCAATTTTTATCAAATTACTCGTTCATCTACTTTTGGGAGAGCTTTCACATGGTGAAGTTCCAGACCCGTAGCTAATTACTCACCTACTCAAAATGAGTAAATGTGAATTATCCCTAAAAGTATTGGGGATATCCAATTTTTCTTAAATAACTCATTCACCTACTTTTGGAAGAGCTTTCACTTGGTGAAGTTTCAGACCCGTAGCTAATTATTCACCTACTCAAAATGAGTAAATGCTAATTATCTCTAAAAGTATTGTGGATATCCAATTTTTATCAAATTACTCGTTCATCTACTTTTGGGAGAGCTTTCACATGGTGAAGTTCCAGACCCGTAGCTAATTACTCACCTACTCAAAATGAGTAAATGTGAATTATCTGTAAAAGTATTGCAGATATCCAATTTTTCTCAAATAACTCATTCACCTACTTTTGGGAGAGCTTTTACTTGGTGAGGTTTCAGACCCGTAGCTAATTATTCACCTACTCAAAATGAGTAAATGTGAATTATCTCTAAAAGTATTGCGGATATCCAATTTTTATCAAATAACTCATTCATCTACTTTTGGGAGAGCTTTCACATGGTGAAGTTCCAGACCCGTAGCTAATTACTCACCTACTCAAAATGAGTAAATGTGAATTATCTGTAAAAGTATTGCAGATATCCAATTTTTCTCAAATAACTCATTCACCTACTTTTGGGAGAGCTTTTACTTGGTGAGGTTTCAGACCCGTAGCTAATTATTCACCTACTCAAAATGAGTAAATGTGAATTATCTCTAAAAGTATTGCGGATATCCAATTTTTATCAAATAACTCATTCATCTACTTTTGGGAGAGCTTTCACATGGTGAAGTTCCAGACCCGTAGCTAATTACTCACCTACTCAAAATGAGTAAATGTGAATTATCCCTAAAAGTATTGGGGATATCCAATTTTTCTTAAATAACTCATTCACCTACTTTTGGAAGAGCTTTCACTTGGTGAAGTTTCAGACCCGTAGCTAATTATTCACCTACTCAAAATGAGTAAATGCTAATTATCTCTAAAAGTATAGTGGATATCCAATTTTTATCAAATAACTCATTCATCTACTTTTGGGAGAGCTTTCACATGGTGAAGTTCCAGACCCGTAGCTAATTACTCACCTACTCAAAATGAGTAAATGTGAATTATCCCTAAAAGTATTGGGGATATCCAATTTTTCTTAAATAACTCATTCACCTACTTTTGGAAGAGCTTTCACTTGGTGAAGTTTCAGACCCGTAGCTAATTATTCACCTACTCAAAATGAGTAAATGCTAATTATCTCTAAAAGTATTGCGGATATCCAATTTTTATCAAATTACTCGTTCATCTACTTTTGGGAGAGCTTTCACATGGTGAAGTTCCAGACCCGTAGCTAATTACTCACCTACTCAAAATGAGTAAATGTGAATTATCCCTAAAGTATTGGGGATATCCAATTTTTCTTAAATAACTCATTCACCTACTTTTGGAAGAGCTTTCACTTGGTGAAGTTTCAGACCCGTAGCTAATTATTCACCTACTCAAAATGAGTAAATGCTAATTATCTCTAAAAGTATTGTGGATATCCAATTTTTATCAAATTACTCGTTCATCTACTTTTGGGAGAGCTTTCACATGGTGAAGTTCCAGACCCGTAGCTAATTACTCACCTACTCAAAATGAGTAAATGTGAATTATCTGTAAAAGTATTGCAGATATCCAATTTTTCTCAAATAACTCATTCACCTACTTTTGGGAGAGCTTTTACTTGGTGAGGTTTCAGACCCGTAGCTAATTATTCACCTACTCAAAATGAGTAAATGTGAATTATCTCTAAAAGTATTGCGGATATCCAATTTTTATCAAATAACTCATTCATCTACTTTTGGGAGAGCTTTCACATGGTGAAGTTCCAGACCCGTAGCTAATTACTCACCTACTCAAAATGAGTAAATGTGAATTATCCCTAAAAGTATTGGGGATATCCAATTTTTCTTAAATAACTCATTCACCTACTTTTGGAAGAGCTTTCACTTGGTGAAGTTTCAGACCCGTAGCTAATTATTCACCTACTCAAAATGAGTAAATGCTAATTATCTCTAAAAGTATAGTGGATATCCAATTTTTATCAAATAACTCATTCATCTACTTTTGGGAGAGCTTTCACATGGTGAAGTTCCAGACCCGTAGCTAATTACTCACCTACTCAAAATGAGTAAATGTGAATTATCCCTAAAAGTATTGGGGATATCCAATTTTTCTTAAATAACTCATTCACCTACTTTTGGAAGAGCTTTCACTTGGTGAAGTTTCAGACCCGTAGCTAATTATTCACCTACTCAAAATGAGTAAATGCTAATTATCTCTAAAAGTATTGTGGATATCCAATTTTTATCAAATTACTCGTTCATCTACTTTTGGGAGAGCTTTCACATGGTGAAGTTCCAGACCCGTAGCTAATTACTCACCTACTCAAAATGAGTAAATGTGAATTATCTGTAAAAGTATTGCAGATATCCAATTTTTCTCAAATAAATCATTCACCTACTTTTGGGAGAGCTTTTACTTGGTGAGGTTTCAGACCCATAGCTAATTATTCACCTACTCAAAATGAGTAAATGTGAATTATCTCTAAAAGTATTGCGGATATCCAATTTCTATCAAATAACTCATTCATCTACTTTTGGGAGAGCTTTCACATGGTGAAGTTCCAGACCCGTAGCTAATTACTCACCTACTCAAAATGAGTAAATGTGAATTATCCCTAAAAGTATTGGGGATATCCAATTTTTCTTAAATAACTCATTCACCTACTTTTGGAAGAGCTTTCACTTGGTGAAGTTTCAGACCCATAGCTAATTATTCACCTACTCAAAATGAGTAAATGCTAATTATCTCTAAAAGTATTGTGGATATCCAATTTTTATCAAATAACTCATTCATCTACTTTTGGGAGAGCTTTCACATGGTGAAGTTCCAGACCCGTAGCTAATTACTCACCTACTCAAAATGAGTAAATGTGAATTATCCCTAAAAGTATTGGGGATATCCAATTTTTCTTAAATAACTCATTCACCTACTTTTGGAAGAGCTTTCACTTGGTGAAGTTTCAGACCCGTAGCTAATTATTCACCTACTCAAAATGAGTAAATGCTAATTATCTCTAAAAGTATTGTGGATATCCAATTTTTATCAAATTACTCGTTCATCTACTTTTGGGAGAGCTTTCACATGGTGAAGTTTCAGACCCGTAGCTAATTATTCACCTACTCAAAATGAGTAAATGTGAATTATCTCTAAAAGTATTGCGGATATCCAATTTTTATCAAATAACTCATTCATCTACTTTTGGGAGAGCTTTCACATGGTGAAGTTTCAGACCCGTAGCTAATTATTCACCTACTCAAATGAGTAAATGCGAATTATCTCTAAAAGTATTGTGGATATCCAATTTTTATCAAATAACTCATTCATCTACTTTTGGGAGAGCTTTCACGTGGTGAAGTTCCAGACCCGTAGCTAATTACTCACCTACTGAAAATGAGTAAATGTGAATTATCTCTAAAAGTATTGCGGATAGCCAATTTTTCTCAAATAATTCATTCACCTACTTTTGGGAGAGCTTTCACTTGGTGAAGTTTCAGAGCTGTAGCTAATTATTCACCTCCTCAAAATGAGTAAATGCTAATTATCTCTAAAAGTATTGCGGGTATCCAGTTTTTATCAAATTACTCGTTCATCTACTTTTGGGAGAGCTTTCACATGGTGAAGTTCCAGACCCGTAGCTAATTACTCACCTAATCAAAATGAGTAAATGTGAATTATCTGTAAAAGTATTGCAGATAACCAATTTTTCTCAAATAACTCATTCACCTACTTTTGGGAGAGCTTTCACTTGGTGAAGTTTCACACCCGTACTTAATTATTCACCTACTCAAAATGAGTAAATGCGAATTATCTCTACAAGTATTGCAGATAGCCAGTATTTCTGAAATAACTCATTCACATACATTTTGGAGAGCTTTCAATTAGTGAATTTTCAGATCCGTAGCTAGTTACTCACCTACTCAAAATGAGTAACTGCCTATTATCACTAAAAGTATTGCAGATAGCCAATATTTCTCAAATAACTCATTCACCTACATTTTGGAGAGCTTTCACATGCTAAATTTTTTTAATGAATTTTTAAAATAAGTTTTAATGCATTAAAATTCATGAAATCCTGCACTAAATCAATTATAACTTGAAAAGTATTACATTTAGAGCACCTTGTTAAAATATGTTATCTTTAGTACATCTAATTTATATGGCGGGAGATAAATGCATGCATCAGAATGCTTGTTTTTGTGTACACCGTGTTTTGTCATTCTGAAAAATTTGCAAAATAGATGAGAGGTTGGCCACAGTACGAGAAATCACCGAAACTAGCTCCAAATCGATAGTATAATTTCAAAGCAAAAGTCAAGATTTCTCGTAATGTAGTAAACACTCCCTGCTGAATCTCATGTGCGACTAGCAGCATGAAACCCACAACTAAAGAATTCAACCGCGTGGTGCCCTATTTAAAAGCAATTTGGCGGGAGTTTATGCAGACAGTGTAGTTTCTCATGGACTCCAAATATAACTTGCCCTTGACCACGGTGTACGTGACTGTCGAAGAACTAGTACTAGGACATACTGTAAACTGCGTTCTTTCATGACACACAAGAAATCTGCCCCTCAACTGAAGTGGTGTGCTACATACTTCGCATCACCTACCAGCAGCCCACCTAGATTGGTGGCAAAATCCCTCAAACGTGATGAAAGGTGCAGACCTTCATCCCAAAGACCACAGTATCCAACTCTTTACCGACGCCTCAAACGAAGGTTGGGGCGCTCACTTAGACCAAAACTCTACAAAGGGTCTGTGGTCAGATCGGGAAAAAAGGCTACACATAAATGTCCTAGAATTGAAGGCGGTCTCCCTGGCCCTTCGAGACTTCAAGGACCAGTGCCAGAATCAAACAGTGTTAGTTGCGACGGACAACTCAGCAGTGGTAGCCTACATCAACAAACAAGGAGGAACACACTCAGCAGAGATGTGCGCTCTCCTGTGGAAGATCATGACCTGGTGCCATCACTACGACATAACATTGAAAGCCAGGCACATTCCAGGGTGCCTGAATGTGATGGCCGACCTACTGTCCAGGTCCAACCAAGTGCAGTCAACAGAATGGTCTCTGCACCCACAGGTGTTCAAACAGATCTGCCAGAAGTGGTTCACACCTCATGTAGACTTATTTGCCACTCACCTGAACCACAAGCTCCCACTGTACGTGTCTCCTATCCCAGACCCAAGGGCCTGGGACATAGATGCTCTAAACATAAACTGGACCAACCTCACAGCCTATGCGTACCCTCCTACGGCTCTCCTTCACAAGGTGATCCAAAAGATCAGGCAATGCCATTGCCTGATCATCGTAATAGCCCCAGGCTGGCCAGGGATTCCCTGGTTTTGGGACCTAGTGCAGCTCTCAACAGAGATCCCACTACAACTCCCAGTGTCAACGACCCTACTCAAACAGTCCCACAAGTATGTGTTCCACAACAACCCCCAGCACCTGAACCTCCACGCATGGTGTCTAGGAGCGGACAACTCCAAGAACAAGGCTTCTCTGTGGAGGTGGCAGAGAGAATTGCTGCCCCTCAGCGGTCATCAACAAGGACCATCTATAAGTCAAAGTGGGCCCTTTTTGAAAAATGGTGCAGAGAAAATTCGGTGGATTTCTCCACTCCATCTGTGAAACAAATCTCAGATTTTTTCATGTACCTGTACCAAGACAAAAACATATTGCACACAATGCAGACCTTCATAGGTTACTCTCCAGTTTTCACAGGGATCGTCCCAAAAGTTCCAGAAACTTACCCAAGTGGAACCTTTCTGTTGTCCTCAACGAGCTCACAAAAGCACCATTTGAGCCCATGAAAGACACAGACCTCAAACATCTCACTCTCAAAACTGCTTTCTTGCTAGCTTTGGCCTCCGGCGCCTCAGACCAGTTGTCCTCGGAAAGAAAAAAAGGGGGGGGGGGGGGGGGGGGGGCACATCCGCTACAACCAAGTCTTCAGGAGTCTCTCCCAGGATCTAGGTATTCCTTTACCTTCAAGGTATTATGGGTAAGGTCATTTTGTTTTTTAATTATCAAGTATTTTGTATTAAGGACTTACTTAGTTGTCATTAATCTCATATTTAGGTGATAAAAATTTATGAGATGTCCAACCATTGGGTTGGTCAGTCATTCGTGAAGGTCCCTCAGGGACCCTAGACCTCAAGTGAGCACTGCTGCACTTCCGTCCTACAGTCAAAACATCTAGACAGTTTCAACACTGTCTCTTTTTTACTTAGGTTTTTGGCTTTACAGGCCCGGTCTTCGGGATCGGGGCACTGTAAATGGGACTCAGACTGGTATTTCTGGCACTAATTCTATATATATCTTAACTCAAAATTCTTAGAAAAAATGACATATCTTCCAGTCTCAGCTGTAATCCCGCCACCGGGCGGTTGAATTCAGCATTAAGTCCCACATGGTAAGCTATTGTAGCGTAATAAAATTGAAAATTTTAATTACTTAAATGTAGCTTTTATAAGCTACAAGCTTACCATGTGGGACTTAGGAGAGTCCCACCCTGCCTCCCCGCTGTGTACAGCTGAGGGGTAGGTTTTAGAAAATTTCAACGAGAAAGTAGGGCGATTGGTCAGAAGTTATCACATGACGACAACTACCAGTATATCCGGTGGCTAACAAGAACAATCTTTTTTTCTAAGACGTTGGCCCCGGGTGTGGCCACCCGAGAACAGCATTAAGTCCCACATGGTAAGCTTGTAGCTTATAAAAGCTACATTTAAGTAATTAAAATTTTCAATTTTGGAGGGTATCTGGCAACACCTGATGCCATGCCAACTCTTTAAGTACTTTTCAGTCATAAACTTTTTAACCGAGAAAGGGGCGCTATAAAGCCGATTTTACTATAGTTGCATTTTTTTCTCCTGCCTGCCAAGGCCGGGGTTGGGAGATTATGAAATGCCTTCCGTGCGTGCTTGTGTGTGTGTCTGTTTGTGTATTCGTTTGTCATATTTTTGGATAAACCTTTATATCTCATTCATTTATGAAGATATCTTCACCAAATTTGCAGAGAATGTTTATGGCTGTGAAAACATGTCTGTAAAAAATTTTGTACTCATGTTAAAAAACAACAGCTGATTGTTTGAAAATGATTGATATGTTCTAAAATTTAAAATATTGCAACTAGCTTTGTCAGATTTGCACAAAATGTAAATGGCTAGGAAAGCTTTCCTGAGTGTAATTTTGGCCTTGTTTTGAAAACAAAATGGCTGCCATATCACATCTTTAATATTAAATTGGTGGAGCGGATATCAAAAAGCCCTAATATCTCTCTTATCATTAGTCCTAGGGGGTTGGAATGAGAAAACAACTCATTGGAGATCATGGTTTGCAAGTCTTTTGCAGTGGTAAATTTTACCTTTGACCCCTGCTTCAAGGTCATATAGGGCCGTCATGCTAAAAGAGCCTTATATCTCCCTTATAATTGCTTCTAGGCCTTCAAAATATACAACTTGGAAAAATCATGGCCTGTGAATCTTACATCTGACAACATCTTGTGGATTCTGTATACCGCTTACAACTGAAGTTGTTCCTAAGATTTTCCCAGACCTCAATATTGTTGCCCACTAAATTGTACCTGCGGGCTGGGGTTCTTGCCTGCCGAGGCTGGCTATTTTCTATAATGTGACATAATCTGCGTCTATTCTATACAGTGTAACATCATCAGAGAAGGTAGACAAAGAGAACCGTTACTGTGAGTTTACCATCCTGTGTGCCCCATACCCTGGATGTGAGTTTTTCAAGGAGTGGAGGGAAAATGGGTTCATGGCAGAAGGCATGAAGTTTAACTGGTCTCAGGTAATGTGAGGAGGTATTGTACAGAATGTCACAGATAATGTGAAAAAAGTTCAGAGTTTCTATAAAATTGTTGATTGTGCATTTATTATGCATAATGTTGGATTCTTAGAACACACAAAGTAAGTTTGACATTTCACAGCTAGAATGTGTACATCAGACAAATGTACCACTATCATTGAAGTACATCAGATACTACATGGGTAAACATGTTGTCTTTTGTTTTGCAGATTCCCCTGTACACAATTGTATATACATGTACTTGTAATTTTGGTTTCAGTCCTATGTTGATGCAAAACTGGAGTTACCAGGACAACCCAGTCCACCACGCTTCATTGATTGGTCCAAGTATAAGGTACGATTTCATTGGCTTTTGGCAGTTTTTAAAAATATTCACATAGAAGGTGGCATGCAATGGTCAATTAGTAGAGTCATAAATTATTATTCCAGTTGACAATATCCAGTCCTGACTTCCCTGTTGTATAGAGTATCCCTTTTGCCATGCTATCTCTTTTGGTTACAGAACATTTCTTGTTGATTCAATAAAATTAATGAACATTTATCATGCAATCAAACAGATTGTATGTGTCTTTTCCACTTTACTAAAGGGGTCACAGTGACAGGTGGGTAGCACACTGGCCTCCTGTCTCTCAGGGGTCTTGAAATGCATAATTACAGGGGGAGATGTTTCACTTAAACAGAGTTCAGACAAAGCATTTCTGGCTTTCAGATATATAAAGACAAGCCATCAAAAAATAATGCATGAAAAATAACAAAAATGTATAAATGTAAATTCTTGCAACTTTTTGGGATTTCCCCATGTCACTTGTAATTATGTTTTACTTTGAGAAATTACTGAAAATAAACTTCTATTTTATTGTTTTGACAGCTTGAACTGTGATATAGACCAAATGTATGGCATTTTACTGAGCAGTTATGGTTTACTGATAAAAATCACAGTACAACAAGTACTTAATGTTACTGTCATGTACAATTTATAAAACTGTGGTGTTTTCTCCTGTTGCCTTAGGGATAATGCAAAAGTATAGCCTCATTTTTGTAGATAGTGCCAGTGGATATGTTATTCTAAATTGTTAAAACTGACAACAAATTGGGACCTCTTACTGCAGTGCCCTTGTGTTGTAGGAGTGGGACTTGGTTCAACTCACTCAGAACTACCTGCAACTATTTCTGCATTATATAGTTCATGGTAAGTACTTTATCAATCCTCCCTCAACTGGAATGAATGTTAGAATTGGCTGGCTACTTTGAAGTTGCAGCTCCTGTTAAATAGATGAGCCACCTCAGCTATTGGGATCATGGGATGCACTGTCACTGGTTTAAGTGGTTCAAGTTCACAGTGGACTTTTACCCCATGTAGGTTTTACCCTGAACAGATGCCTTCTCTCTACTGACCTTTTCCTTGCATTGGACCTTTCATTTGCATATCTGTGATTCACTCTCAGAAATTAATACGTTACAAATGCTTCAGTTGTATATATTATCCATATTTGGCATTTGCAACCAACAAAGAAAAGCCTTCCAAATGCCCTCTTTTGGGCGGGCAAACCCTCAAAATTCCTTTGAAAATTCCAGACACCCCTCAAGTTCTTTAAATTATCCTACACCTGTAAAATACAGTCCATAATTATGGTAAAAATCTATTTCAAAGACAAATAATGTAACAGTTTAGTTTATATGTTCATGTTTAACTAAATTAATTGGATTTATGAAGAAAGTTACATCAGGGTAGAACTAAAGATACACCTTTAATTTGATGTATATTGAGATTATTGTATTGAAATGGAGAATAAAAAATAAATAAATATTAAAAAAAATCTGTTACTTTATAGTTTTATAGTCTTTTCAGCAGACAGTGGTCTGTTATTTCACTGTTTACAGGGGAGTCTGGGCTGTTAATTCACTGTATCTCTGGCTGGGACAGGACCCCTCTGTTTATCTCATTGCTGCGCCTCTCTCTGTGGGCGGACATGGCAGTACACCAGTCCCTGGGACCCCTGGATATCCTCTACCTCACTGTGGCCTATGATTGGTTCCTATTTGGGTGAGTGTATCACCATATAACCCCACCAAGTAGACCTTTGTAAAAAGCATTCCATTTCAAGTAGTGGAAAATATCAAGTTTGTAGAAGACATTTTGGACTGAAACTTAAGCTAATATCTGGAAATTTTAGTAGTAGTTTTATATTCCTTTGCGATATGACTTTACAAATGTTCAACTGTAGTATAACTAAAGATGTGACTTCATCATCAAAACCAAACCAGGTATCCATTTAAAAAGAATGGATTCTAATTTGGGTAACTGTGTTTTAGTTGTAAACAAGTCAAAGTGACAGTGAAGAAACATGGCTGAGAAAGTAAACAAATGTTAAGAATAGAAAATGTTAGGCATCTGTAAAAATGAGTAAAGTTACATGAAAAATTAATACACATATGACTAAAATGGTGAGGTTTACCCAAGTTGTTTATTGATTTAAATTAAATTTTAATTTTTTTTGCCACTTCACTACTTTATACTTGCTTTCTTAATACATTTTAAACATTTTTAGGTAACTGGATAACCTATCACAGCTTAATTTTAACAAAATATCTTGTTGTTAAACCTTGAATTTCTACGCACAAGCAATATAGAGTGATTGACAACGTAGGAAAGCCTTTATTAAGTTTTTAGTTAAATTTTCCATATTATTCTTTTAAAGTTTGATTCTTTGTTAAAATTACAATAAACCTTAAAGAGAAATTATTTTATTTTTATGTTTCAGCCATAATTTTCCAGACAGATTATCAAAGGGAGAAGAGGTAAGTGTAGCACTCGTACTACTTTATCTTCATGCGTCTTCTCATTTCATTTTCCTTTGAAAAACTCTTATAATAAACTCTTTAAATGAGAGTCTTATTTAAAGTGAGACTGAATCTCTGTTCTGACACAGAGGTCATATCCTGGACAAGCAACCTAGTATTTCTAGTTGTGCTGGATTGAATGGCTACCAGCTTATGAAGGGAGATATTTCACTTTGAATAGGTACAGTCCAAACCTTTCAGGAGGTGACTGAGAGGTTGGATTTATTTGGTGTCCAACTTTTCCATTAAAATTTGCCTGTTTAAAGACTGCTGTGTTGTGACAGGCACAAATTCTGAAGTTTTACTAATACCATGTCTCTATAGGTTGCCAGTGAAACAGAAAATTGAGTTGAAAAAATTGTACGTATTACTTTTAAAATACTCCATGGAGCATCTACTTTTCTTGATCTGATATTAGTGAAAGGCCAGTCAGATAGATCACTTAGACATAATACAGACCTTTTGCCTGAAGAAGTACAAGACCAGGACAAATTTTCTGTTTTGCCTCTCCAGGCTGTGGGGCCAACTGCCAGATGACATAAGAATTTAAACTGTTGCATGTTTAAAAAAAATCATTAAAGCATATATTCAACATAACTTTTCATATATGGTCATATTATAAACTATTAAACAGTCCAGCAGATTACATAAACTGTAAATCCTGATGAACAAGAGATATTTTCTGACTGTTGTTATACACTGCTGTAGACCACAGGAAAATACACACAAAGGCTGCAAGGACAGCCAGTGACATTCCTGTTTTGTTCACTTGTTATGGTGATATACCTTTCCAGGATGGTAGTTGTTTAGAATATACTAACAATGATACAAATATCGTTTTTTAAATCTTACGTACCAGATAAAATGTTTTTAATGATCTATAAGAATTCAAAATGCAAGATGCTTAGACATCCTAGTCCAAAACTGTAAGTTTACTTTAGTCCTTTTTGCAGTTTTCATCCCTCGCGCCCACCTTTCTGTACTGAAGTCGTTGTTCACTGAGGTCACTAACTATAACTGAATGGGCTCGTCTACCTTTGATTGTGGTTTGACCAGTTTCAATCTGCCTTCTATCTTGGCGGGATGCATTCAGTGTGAATCACATTTGGCTAGGATATCTTTGTCATGATTCAACACAGTTCAGGATGCATTTTGCATGTGAGATGGCTTTTTTAAAATGTTTTAAAAACCTGCAGAAACCTCCCACAAGCTGTTTTAAGATATTCTTTGCTGGAGGGGTGAGAAGAGAGGGGATTGATATACAGGGCAGCTTGTTCTTTAACATACTAGCTTGATACAAGGTTGTAGCTGACAACTCTGATTCTCTGGGCATAAATTAACAACTAATTGTTCTTGTTTTTTTTCAGATATTTTTCTTTTGTTTTAACTTTTTAAAACACATCACTTCAGAAGAGTTCAGTATTTCAAGGTAAGCAATTATTTTTGTGTATCTATGTAGGATTAATTTTTTAATATCTGATATCATGCACATGTGTATCATCACTGTGATAGCAAGGATTGTTTTGCTGTTGCGCCATTTTTATCTTGAGTTGCTACACTTGCACTCTCAAACTGCACACTGTAGACTCAACTTCAGTCTCTATAGTGTAGAATTTTGGTAATTTACAGTGCTCATTAATAGGCATCTTCAAATGAACTATTTAAATATGTGAAAGTAACCAACCTTGTGCACCTTTCATATTCTTCTTTTTATTCTGAAAACAGTGTCTTGACAAATTATTTAAAATGTTATAATAAATGGCTTCATGGATCACTTAACGAATCGTCACTGTCTGCCATTACTAGATATAGCACTTATCACACATATCTGTTTAATATGGTTAGATTTTTTATATGAATGGGTATTTTATGAACTTTAAAGGTAATATGCGGTAGATATATATATATATTTTTTTTGCATATTTTCTATCTTAAAGTGACTTTGTATTGATTTTCCATGTCTTGTGTTCTTGTTTTATTGGGCACTGGTTTCCTTTGTATTGTCAAAGTTTGTTGGTTTTCAGGGTGCGTCGTTGCAGAAATCACAGGACTGTGAGTAGAACAGAATCTGAAGCCGCCATAGAGGGTCTTCTACTGGGTAAGTGGGTATGTTGGTTCACAGAGGTCACTTATATTAACTCTTTTACCACAGGGGTACCTATCGTTACCTGTTGAGGTGACCTTGTTATGGATTAATTGTATCCCCAGACGAAAGTCGGGGATACTTAGGATTTAGTACGGTCACATCGCCGCCGCAGAAATTTCCTTTTGGATGCGATAACTTAAAAAATATTTTAGTTAGACCTTTCAAATTTGGTATGTGGGTATATATGGGCAATACTACAAACGCTATTGTTTTGTGACCTTGACCTTCAATTTCAAGGTCACTGGTGGCCTCTTAAAGGTCAGATTTTAGCCATTTTTTCACATTTTGGCCCAGTTCTCATATACAGAAAGTTAGATCATCCTATGGCTGGTATATATAATACATACATATGTCCTCTGTAAGCATGCAGAAATTTGACCTTGAGGCTCTTAATTGAAGGTCATTCACAGACCCCCATAAAGGCTGGGGTTATAGTCCCCTGCGCTGTCCGGGTGGCGGCGGGCATAAAGCTTGTGGGTGATCCACAGCCTAAACACCTGCACGGATTTTCACCAAATTTTTAGGGGATGTTTACCCCAAGAGGATCTAGAGCTGCTTAGGTTTTGGGGGGTATCTGGTAACAACTGTTGCCATGGTAACACTTTTAAGATTTTCGGGTCTTAAACATTGTGGGTGTTCCACAGACTAAACCCCTGCATGGATTTTCACCAAATTTTCAGGGTATGTTTACCCCAAGAGAACCGAGAGCTGCTTAGGTTTTGGGGGGTATCTGGTAACAACTGTTGCCATGGCAACACTTTTAAGATTTTCGGGTCTTAAAATTGTGGATGTTCCAAAGATTAAACCCCTGCATGGATTTCACCAAATTTTCAGGGTATGTTTACCCCAAGAGGACCGAGAGCTGTTTAGGTTTTGGGGGGTATCCGGTAACAACTGTTGCCATGGCAACACTTTTAAGATTTTCGGGTCTTAAACTTTGTGGGTGTTCCACAGACTAAACACCTGCACGGATTTTCACCAAATTTTTAGGGGATGTTTACCCCAAGAGGATCTAGAGCTGCTTAGGTTTTGGGGGGTATCCGGTAACAACTGTTGCCATGGCAACACTTTTAAGATTTTCGGGTCTTAAACTTTGTGGGTGTTCCACAGACTAAACACCTGCACGGATTTTCACCAAATTTTTAGGGGATGTTTACCCCAAGAGGATCTAGAGCTGCTTAGGTTTTGGGGGGTATCGGGTAACAACTGTTGCCATGGCAACACTTTTAAGATTTTCGGGTCTTAAACTTTGTGGGTGTTCCACAGACTAAACCCCTGCATGGATTTCATCAAATTTTCAGGATATGTTTACCCCAAGTAGATCTAGAGCTGATTAGGTTTTGGAGGGTATCCAGTAATATCTGTTGCCATGGCAACACTTTTGAGATATTCAGGTCTTAAACTTTGTAGGTGTTTGACAGCCTAAACCCACATATGGATTTTCACCAAATTTTTAGGATATGTTTACCCCAAGTGGTTCTAGAGCTGATTAGGTTTTGGAGGGTATCCAGTGATATCTGTTGCCATGGCAACATTTTTAAGATTTTCAGGTCTTAAACTTTATAGGTGTTCCACAGACTAAACCCATGCATGGATTTCACCAAATTTTCAGGGTAGGTTTACCCCAAGAAGATCTACAGCTGATCAGGTTTTGGGGGGTATCCAGTGGCAACTGTTGCCATGGCAACACTTTTAAAATTTTCGGGTCTTAAAGTTTGTTCTAAAATCTTTAATGTTTTCTGTAACCTAAAATATTGAGCTAGCTTCATGAGATTTGCACAAAATGCAAATGGATAGGAAAGCTTGCCTGGGAGTAATTGTGTCCTTGTTTTTGAAACAAAATTGCCGCCATATCAATCTTTAATGGCAAATAGGAGGGTCATCATATCAAAAAGGCCTTATATCTCCTTTATAATTGTTTTTTTGGCTTCAAAATATGAAAAGTACTTGTAAGAAATCATGGTCTGTGAATCTTTTGTAGAACATCTTGTGGGTTCTCTATACTTCTTACAACAGAAGTTGTTCCAAAGATTTTCCCAAATCTCAATGTTGTTGGCCATTTAGCTGTACCAGCGGGCTTGGGTTCTTGCCTGCCGAGGCTGGCTATTTTTTTGTCAGTCATGAAAAGTGCTTATATCTCCCTTATTATTGGTCCTATAGGTTTGGGATGGAAAACCAACCTATAGGAAATCATGGGCTTCGAATCTTTTGGTGTGGTCAAATTTGACCTTGGGCTCCTCCTTCAAGGTCAAACAAGGATAGCCAAACCTTAAAGTGCTCATAACTCGCTTATTATTGGTCCTAGAGGTATGCAATGTGAAACCAACTTATAGGAAATCATGGGCCAAGAATCTTTTGATATTGTCAGATTTGACCTTGACCCCTCCTTCAAGGTCAAACAAGGATAGCCAAACTTAAAAGTGCTTAAAACTCACTTATTATTGGTCCTAGAGGTTTGGGATGGTAAACCAACTTATAGGAAATCATGGGCTGGAAATCTTTTGTGTGGTCAGATTTGACCTTGGACCCCTCCTTCAAGGTCAAATGAGGATAGCCAAGCTTGAAAGTGCTCATAACTCGCTTATTATTGGTCGTACAGGGTTGGGATGGCAAACCAACTTACAGGAAATCATGGGCCAGGAATCTTTTTATGTGGTCAGATTTGACCTTGGACCCCTCCTTCAAGGTCAAACAAGGAAAGCCAAACTTAAAAGTGCTTATATCTCGCTTATTATTGGTCCTAGAGGTTTGCAATGTGAAACCAACCTATAGGAAATCATGGGCTGGGAATCTTTTGATGTGGTCAGATTTTACCTTGGGCCTTTACTTCGAAGTCAAACGAGGAAAGCAAAATCTAAAGTGCTTATAAATCGCTTCTTCTTGGTCCTAGAGGTTTGTAATGTGAAAGCATTCGATAGGAAATCATGCGCTAGGAATATTTTGATGTGATCAGATTTGAGCTTTGGCCCCTCTTTCAAGGTCAAATGAGGATAGCCAAAATTAAAAGTGCTTATAACTCACGTATTTGTGGTCCTAGAGGTTTGCAATGTCACACCAACCTATTGGAAATCAAGGGCTAAGAATCTTTTGATGTGGTCAGATTTTACCTTGGGCTGCTCCTTCAAGGTTAAGTGATGGTTGATTGGCGAGTTTTCTTTCTGGTGGATACAATTTGCATCCGTTCTCCAATGCGCTACGTCTAGTTACATTTGTATCTTTCATTAAGCAAGCATTTTTTTTACTCAGTTTCAGTACAAGTTCCTCCCATAAACACTTAGGCCCCCTGTCCACAGGGATATATTTGTGTCAACCATAATACTCTGTATGTCAGGCTTCAACCATGTCCCATCAGGGTATACACTGCACCGAGACGCAATCTCTAGTTTTACATGTTACTTTTCTGCTTGAATGGCTTTCTGTACAGTATATTGTTGAGACCTAGTGGCCTCGTAGATATCACTTCACTCTCACTTGTATAGGTTCCAAGGCTAGAGCTTCTAAGAATCACTTTTTTTCATTTTGTTTTTTGGTCTCCAGACTTTAATGAATTGTGGCGCAGTGTGATGAATACCTGTCTGTTCACTGAAGTTAAGCGGCAATTGCCTATGTTAGTACTGGGATGGTTGACTGCTTCAGCGCAATACTTGTTTGTCTGATGGCTTTGCGGCTTGCAATAGGAACCAGAAACCCCATTTGGCTTTGTTTTAGCTAAATCCCACATGTAACAACATGGTCTGAATACTGATGACCAGAAATAGCTTGATCTTCACTTAACTTTCAGTTTTCCCATAACAGCACTACACATCCACTATTGTACTTGTAACTGTATCACACTGTTATGGGTGTACCTGTTTCTTCAGCACTTAATTACCTATGATATAATATATCACGTTACTCTATCAGTTTACATAGTCTGTTTCCTGTTACCCTATTACTTTAATACATTTTATTAATTATTTATTACACACCACCCATCCCTGTAGGTTCTGACCCAGAGTTACACCAGCCTGGTTACCGTGGAAGCAACACTAGTATCAGCAGTACGAGTAGTTTGAACAGCACAAAGAGTAGCATTGACAACCCACCTGTGTACTTCAGTGTGGGCTCGCCGGAGGAAGAGGCTTACATCTTGTCCAATGGGTGAGGCAGTGATAAATTATATAAAGAAATTAAAAATAACAATAAAAAGTATACAATAGACATACATTGACAATATGCCAGTGTTAACTCACCAGTAGATTACAGTAGTAGGCTTACATACTGGTGAATTACTGCAAATGTATATGTCTAAGTTTATACACATACTAAAGTCTGAACTGTTAAGCAAAAACATAAATACAAATCTCAAACCAGGTGAACTAGTATGATAATCTGGGCCAGTATTCACTAACATTCCTAATCTTTGATAATTTTGCTACTTTCCTTTCATTGCTCTTGTGAACTGTGTATTAATGGTGCACTTCTTCCATTTAATTGCTCTGTCACCTAGAAATATGTCTTTTACCATGACAATGCTCTGTTGTTTTTGTCAGTGCCCCTCCTGGTGTGACTTCTGCTAATGGTACCCTGTCTCAAGGTATTTCTAATGGTTCTGCCGCCAAGAACTCACCCACATCTGCCAGCCGCAGTCAGTCGCAGCAGGCAAACCTCCGCACTCACCTGATGTACCAGTCCACCAGCCCCATGGCTGTACCCACGGGTAGAAGGATGGCAGAGATCAAGACATCATCCTCAGTCAGTGGAAGGTAGGCTGTGAAACTTATATTGTGTGCTTCGGTGAGGTAATTGCTACAAGTTGATACACATTTACCCACTAGTCCAGTAGCTGTATCCCTTGGGAGGAGAGAAAAAAATTAAGTGTTTTGGGTATACAATAATCCGCTTGTCAATTGAAAGGTGTCCAGTTGGGAGGAAGATAACAAAATTCATGACTGTTTTGCAAGTAAGTGAAAGTTTCTGAAACCATCACATGCCTTACCATAACTTTTATTAAACGTGTTTGTCCACTGGACGAGTATCCATTCCCTTGGAACAGAGAATAGCATAGAAAAAAAAACATTTTTATTGTTAGTGAAAGGTAGGGCATTTAGTGAGTGTGTAATAAAGTAAATTAGCTTCCTGTTTCTATTGCAGGTCAGACTATAATATTATTAAATAACACAGACATGTAACAAATATATGTATTAAAAACCAGCACAAATAGTAGGATCAATTTTATCAGTAAACATTTGTGCATTTGCCGTAAATTGGATCACTTTCAAAAGTGTGCCAATGTAATTAAATCAGTTTGTTGTAGTTGCCAGATCATCTCATGTTGTTTTATGCGCCATAGAATTCCCTAGTACAGTCCCATATTATCCAGACATGAAGTGTACAGTCTGATGAAATCCAGGTAAATTACTTTATGCTGGTATTCCAGGTTGCAGACCAATCCCTCAGCTGTCAATCAAATTGAGTCCATGAACTTCTTCTATTTCAGTTGGCAGATTATCTCTGGTACGGGCAGTGTGCGGGGGAGTGCCAGTCCTTACGATTCTCCGCAATGTATGAGCAGTGGCAGCAGCCAATCAGATCATTCCAACTCTGGTAAAGAGTCTTCAACCTCTGACTGGTGAGTCACAATGTTCATTGTATTGACAGTGTGATGTGAGGGACAGTGACTATTTTTCAGATAACAGAGTTACAATTTCTAAGAGGTATTTTACAGTATGCAAGTGCACCGCTGAACTTGCAAAGAAGAACATGCAAGTGGCAATTTGCTTTGAATGGCAGTATACAAGCCCTCACATAAGTAGCAGATACTATATTCTACTGAATAATCTCATACAGAGTCGACTGTACCTACCATATATCCATTCAAGGCCATATGTTTTATAAATAACGGCACATTATGACCAGACCATGCATTCCCAGTGCAACTTACTATGGCAAGTTGGCATTACATTTAGAATGACCTTCCTGACAATATACACAATGCAACATTTCTTACTGTGTTCAGGTAAAAGTGCAAAACTATCTGCCCTCTGTGTTTGACCTGCCTATGTCAGTAGACCTATAACTATTCAATAAGTATAGTTAAGCGTCCCGCAAGGGACGCTTGTTTGTGTATGGGAGACCTTCAGGCTCCGCCGGCTCCGCATTTTGTTTTCCTTATAACTCTGTAACCGTTAGGCGGATTCTTTTCAAATTTGGCAGGTTTAGGCAGTAGCCTTGGGGAATTTTTTTGAATATACTGCAGTGACATTTCAACCAATCAGAGAGGTCAGTCACATGACCAAAAATGTCTTTTTTCGATGGGGAAGCTTGTCCGGATGATAACTTGAAAGGAATTTTATCAGTTCACCTGAAACTTGGCAAATACATTCATTCTATTAAAATCTGGAAATCTTTAGATTTTGGCATTGATTGGTTAAGAAATGGCCGAGTAATTAATGATTAATTAATCATTATGAATTTTCCAAATAAGGAAAACACAAAAAATTGCTTATATCTCCAAAACCGTGCTAGATAGAGCGATTTCGACGAAATTTTTGACCCACAGGGTATCTCTGCGGAGTAGTTATCCCAGTTTTCAAAAAAATTTTGTCTCGCCAAAAATGGTAGCCATTTTGAATTTTCGAATTTTTCGCAAAAATTGCAAAACACAAAAATGCTTATATCTCGAAAACCCTGCTAGATAGAGCAATTTCGACGAAATTTTTGACCCACAGGGTATCTCTGCAGAGTAGCCATGCCTATTTTCAAAAAAAATTTGTCTCGGCAAAAATGGCGGCCATTTTGAATTTTCGAATTTTTCGCAAAAATTGCAAAACACAAAAATGCTTATATCTCGAAAAGCCTGCTAGATGGAGCAATTTCGACAAAATTTTTGACCCACAGGGTATCTCTGCAGAGTAGCCATGCCAATTTTCAAAAAAAAATTTCTCGCAAAAAATGGCGGCCATTTTGAATTTTCGAATTTTTCGCAAAATTGCAAAACATAAAAATGCTTATATCTCGAAAACCGTGCTAGATAGAACGATTTCGACGAAATTTTTGACCCACAGGGTATCTCTGCAGAGTAGCCATGCCAATTTACAAAAAAATTTTCTCTTGCCAAAAATGGCGGCCATTTTGAATTTTAGAATTTTTCGCAAAATTGCAAAACACAAAAATGCTAATATTTCGAAAACCGTGCTACATAGAGCGATTTCGACGAAATTTTTGACCCACAGGGTATCTCTGCGGAGTAGTTATCCCAGTTTTCAAAAAAATTTTGTCTCGCCAAAAATGGTAGCCATTTTGAATTTTTGAATTTTTCGCAAAAATTGCAAAACACAAAAATGCTTATATCTCGAAAACCCTGCTAGATAGAGCAATTTCGACGAAATTTTTGACCCACGGGGTATCTCTGCAGAGTAGCCATGCCTATTTTCAAAAAAAATTTGTCTCGGCAAAAATGGCGGCCATTTTGAATTTTCGAATTTTTCGCAAAAATTGCAAAACACAAAAATGCTTATATCTCGAAAAGCCTGCTAGATGGAGCGATTTCGACGAAATTTTTGACCCACAGGGTATCTCTGCAGAGTAGCCATGCCAATTTTCAAAAAAAAATTTCTCGCAAAAAATGGCGGCCATTTTGAATTTTCGAATTTTTCGCAAAATTGCAAAACATAAAAATGCTTATATCTCGAAAACCGTGCTAGATAGAACGATTTCGACGAAATTTTTGACCCACAGGGTATCTCTGCAGAGTAGCCATGCCAATTTACAAAAAAATTTTCTCTTGCCAAAAATGGCGGCCATTTTGAATTTTAGAATTTTTCGCAAAATTGCAAAACACAAAAATGCTAATATTTCGAAAACCGTGCTACATAGAGCGATTTCGACGAAATTTTTGATCTTCAGGGTATCTCTGCAGCGCAGCTATCCCAAAGAGCTTTCACCTGGTGAAGTTTCAGACCCATAGCTAATTGCTCACCTACTAAAAATGAGTAAATGCTAATTATCTCAAAAACTATTGCGGATACCCAATTTTTAACAAATAACTCATTCACCTACTTTTGGGAGACCTTTCACTTGGTGAAGTTTCAGACCCGTAACTAATTACTCACCTACTCAAAATGAGTAAATGCGAATTATCTCTTAAAAGTATTGCAGATAGCCAATTTTTCTCAAATAACTCATTCACCTACTTTTGGGAGAGCTTTCACTCCGTGAAGTTTCAGACCCATAGCTAATTATTTACCTACTCAAAATGAGTAAATGCTAATTATCTGTAAAAGTTTTGCGGATACCCAATTTTTATCAAATAACTCATTCATCTACTTGTGGGAGAGCTTTCACATGGTGAAGTTTCAGACCCATAGCTAATTACTCACCTACTCAAAATGAGTAAATGCGAATTATCTCTAAAAGTATTGCAGATAGCCAATTTTTCTCAAATAACTCATTCACCTACTTTTGGGAGAGCTTTCACTTGGTGAAGTTTCAGACCCATAGCTAATTATTCACCTACTCAAAATGAGTAAATGTGAATTATCTCTTAAAAGTATTGCAGATAGCCAATTTTTCTCAAATAACTCATTCACCTACTTTTGGAAGAGCTTTCACACACGAAAATGAAAAATTGTGAATATCTCGGAAAAGCTATTTCTTCTCCTTTAATGCTCGGCGGGAGATACACACCGTGGCAGTGGTCTTGACAAAAATTTTTGTCTCCCCAAAAATGGTGGCCATTTTGAATTTTCAAAGTTTTTACAAAACACAAAAATGCTTATATCTCGAAAACCGTGCTATATGGAGCGAACTCAACAAAATTTTTGACCTGCTGGGTATCTCTGCAGAGTAGCCATGCCAATTTTCAAAATATTTTTGTCTCGCCAAATATAGCGGACATTTTTAATTTTTTAATTTTTTACAAAACACAAAAATGCTTATATCTTGAAAACCGTGCTAGATAGAGCAGACTGCGCTGACTTTGGTTGCCACAACAGTATAAGGCTAGAAACGAAGCATTTTCTTAATACTTTAGCACTCACCTTTATATCCTTTTCGGTACGCTTTGTTTTTGCTATGCAAAAACATTATCTTTTTTTTTTGCGAGCGATCCTCTAGTTTATGTACAGTTTATTGAATGTTTAAAAAGTTTATTGTACGTTTATGTAAAGTTGCACGGTAAAGTCTATTAAATGAATGAGATTAAGCACTTTAAAAGTCTATATTAGATTAGATTAGATTACAAAGTTCTCAAAAAGTGTTGATATAATAACATATGTAATAGGGAAGCTACCAGAGTAGTGCATTTCATCAAATGTTATTATTTGAGAAGACAAAATATTTGTAATCCTATTCAGTGTGAGTTTTGTATTTTCACCCAGTACCTGTGGAGGGCACCACGATGTTGACTGTGATACTACGGACTCCCCCCGCAAGCAGCGCCTGGATGCGGTGCGGCGGATGTTCCTAGACCTCTACACGAGCCGGATGGATGGCAAGATCCACAGTGAGCATGCTAGTGGCATCTCAGGACTGGTCGGCAACTTTGCCGAGAAGCTTGGCATCAAGACAGCAAAAAGTGGTGGAGTGGAAGGAGAGTTGTTTAATAGAGTGTAGCGTTAGTTTTATGGTTTGTGTGTTTGTGACTTGAGAAATATTGTTGAAAGTATTTTTCCTTTGTATGAGCTTGGCATAGATTGCCATAAATTTTTTTTTTCAAAATTCCTGGTTGATCTCTTTGACTTGTAGTTTAGTACAATTGTGCTAGTATCACAGTCTTGAGACCACATTACTAAAGTGAAGTATTATAACTGGCACCTCAAGTTTGAGAAAACCGAATGTAAAATTGTGGAAAATCTTAAAAATATACAAGCCGTACAACATCAGTATTTTTGAATATTTTGATATTTCATAGGGATTTCAATGAATAGTTAAGCGGCCTGTCAGGGGCGCTTGTTTGTTTTCACGTAAGTTTGACTGATCACCGCCGCAGGATTATGGTCTCTCTTGAATAACTTTTTGGGCTACCCATTGTTTGACGTGTTGAACTGTATTATCATGTATGTAAAACATTACATAAATGGTAGAAGAAACCAAAATAAAAGTTTCTTGTTCATTGAACTCCTTGGTTTAATAAAAGATAAAGTCAAAATATTAGTCCAAATTGAGGAAAATGATAACCCTGTTATAACAGATAGGGGCAAGATCAAAGTGGCCTTTTATAAATTGCTTTTGGTTTGAAACAGTTTTGCTTATTATTTTTCTGCCCATGACTAGATGAAAAGAAGACTCTTACTACCTTATGATTTAAATATTAATGATGTTATGGCCATCTTAAACTTAAAATGTAGGATTTTGAGCCCTAAGCTCAGTTAATGTTTAGATTTTATTGCGTTAATACATCTTACCTAGTGGACAGATGCATTTGTCCGGCGCCTTGCCGGTCACGCCAAACGTTAGAAAAAAACGTCCTGAGCTGGGCTCTGGCCGGGACCGGTAGTGTCCTGTTCACTCGCCAGGTGGCTGTACAGCCTACCTGTCGGTGTAGTGCGCATGCTTGCGCATGCGCTCTTCCTCTTTTTGTTTGGCGCCATATTAAAAAGTTGTCAAAAGATTTATAAAGAGACGTTTTTCATTTTTAGAGTTGGATAGACATTTTAAAGTTACATCAATTTCATATCAAATTATTACTGAATACTCATGGCATCCCCTGGAGATTTTAAGGGGCAGCGCAGAGGCGCTTGCGGACATATAATGGCCGCGTTTGATCTTCACGAACGTTGTGCAAGATGTAGAGAGAAGAAGTTGGGGGAGGACCCGTGTGTCAAGGACAAACCTTGCTCATTATGTGATCAATTTTCGGATACACAAAAGGAAACTTTGTCTACTCCATCTTATAGAATAAGAAAGGAAAGAAAAGCAGGATTGCTAGTGTCCCCCAAAGAGATGACAGTTATTTCTCCGGTGGAAGACTTGTCGTCTGCTAACGCTCCGACAGATAATTCTTCTGCGCATCCAGTGCCGGAATCTCAGCCCTCTGCGCAGCCTGCCACGCAGGCACCTGCCGCGTCTTCTGCTTCTACTTCAGACGCCTCTTATGTCACTTCTGATCAGTTAGTTGCATTATCTGACAAGATGTCTGAGCAGTTTGCAAGATTTGAGGCTCTTCTCTCACGAGGTAACATTTTTACTGCTCCCTCTATGCCTGTTAAACCCGTTTCTGCTCAAAAGGTACTATCAGATACTCCATTCCTTGACCCTTCTTCTGCCCGACCCACCGGTCCGGTGTGGCTTCCGGCAGAAGCTGTAGATGATAACGGGTCTGATGTTAAACCGGACAAGAAAAAACCTCACAAACACAAGAAGTCTGATAAGAAGACTCACCGACACTCCGGTAAACATTCTGATAAACCCACCGACAGGCAAAAGCATACATCTGAACTAAATCCGGTCGGTGCAAAACAACTACCCACAAGTTCATCACAGGCACCCACCGAAGACATGACCGACACCGGCTCTCAAGCTCTTCCGGCCAAAGCACCTGTCTCTCAGCCGGCTGGCCAGTCAACCGGTCCAGCGACAAAGGAACTGTCAGCTACCGGTCCGACTCCCAGTTACTCTCAGGCCAGTGCCAATTACAGAACCACCGGTCCGGAGGATTACTCACAGGCTAGTGTATTTTCTGATATACCATATGAACCGGAAGACAGTGAGCGTTATTCAGCTTCTGAACCTGATGAAGGGGAACTGTCGGATACTGGTGAAAAACAAGAAGTTACAGAGGATATGAACTACCGTGAGACAGTCCGGTCTGTCAGATCCTTTATGGGATGGAATCATATCCCGGTTTTTGAGGCTGATTTTAGTGAGCCCGACAAGATTAACAACCCTTGGAAAGGGAAGGTTCCCAGGAAACCAGCTCGTGTGTCTGTAGCTATGCCACCAGACGACTGGTTATGTCAAAAACTTGAGCGTCTAAATACCACGGTGGCTGAGGGTTATCCCTCTAGGAGTCAAGACTCAAGTGGTCTGAAGAAGGACCAGTTTATTAAGATGCCAAAATCGCAAGCGCGTAGGTACCAGATGCACACCCTCAAACCTGACACTACTCCTCGCCCTGGCAAGTCTGTGTTTAGTTGGAGGAATACCGAGGCAAAAGTGAATTCACAGTTTCCACGTATTACCAAGGCCTCTTCCTATCCGCCTTCTGGTCCTGTTTCACGCCCTATTTCCCAAGAATACCTACGTCGATGGGAACGGAATGCCAAAGAAGGCAGCTACATTGTCAACCAGGCTGCAGGCTTTAACAGATGTGCTAGTGAACTGCAGGACCGTATGAACCAGAGCTTAGTGTGCCTTCAGTCGAACTTCAATAAAGGAAAGGCCCCCAAAGAAGTCTCAGAGGCTCTTCACGACCTGAAAGACTACCTAGCCTTCCATCAAAATGTCTCCATTGCCATGGGAACTTCATTGCAGCACCTAGCTGACAGCCTTTTCGTCAACATGGCAAATCTTGTACTTCTTAGACGTGACTCTTATTTAGACCATGTCAAGCCTGGAGTAAAGTCTGACACCTGGAATCGGCTCAGGAATGCCCCATTGTTCAATTACGGTCTCTTCCCTGATGACCTGATATGCATTGCAGAACAGGATATTACTAAGTCTGAAACCACCAGTGCTGCTCCAAGGCCCGGTCCGGGTGCTATGCAGCGCACTGGTTGGCGAAACCAGAATAGGTTCCAACCCTATGATCGCCGGGATTCTAGAAATGCAGCTCCAGCTGAACCGACCCAACCATGGCGACAGTTTGCTCGGGGCAGGGGCAGATCAAGAGGAAGGGGTCATAGTACTAACCCCCGTTTCTCTCGCTCCTGTGGATTTAAACAACAAAAATGACAATTACCAATACAACCCAACCTCTGTAGTCAAGACATTAAATCGGTTGGGCAGAAAACGGACTCTAAACTTAGTCAAGAAAGTTTGTCTCAAACCAGTTCTTTGTTCAAAGTTAATTCAAGTTCCACCGGAAATGACCGGTTCCAGTGTTCAAGAGACAGTAAAAGACATGTTAACAAAAAGTTCGGGTCAATTACTGGCTTCAGTTCAGACAGGTTCACGACCCCACACATCTCAGAATCCAGACTTTCCCATGAGGCAAGTAGATCATGTAAATCAGGATGTGTTCTTTCATGTTGCAACTCATGCTCCTTCTGTAGCTACCACCGGGCTTCCGCAAAAGAAAGGTCTAAGTCCCGTACCAGTGTTGAGAAAAATAAAGCATGTGAACAGTGTTTCTTGTGTCGATCCATGTCTTTTTGTCCAAAATGTTCAAGGTGTCCCCAATGTTGTGCACGATGGTCCTGTAGGAGGCCGTCTTCAAAAGTTTTGGCAAGTTTGGCAAAGGTTAGGCACAAACCCTCGAGCAGTGTCCATTTTAAAGGAGGGTTACAGCCTGCCCTTCAGATTAAGACCTCCTCTCACCAGGGTTCCAATCATTCAGAGCAGTTATGCCAATCCGGTCAAAAGCCGTTTCCTCAAAGAGGCACTGATCTCTCTCCAGGGAAAGTTGGTAGTGGAGCCAGTCCTGGTCCGGTCTTCTCTCGCCTTCTACAACCGGCTGTTTTTAGTACCCAAACCGGAAAACAAGTGGAGGCCTATTTTAGATCTGAGTCGGTTGAACAAGTTCCTCAAAACCGGCACATTCAAGATGGAAACTCCGGAAACCATCCGGACCTCGCTACAGAAAGGGGAGTGGGTGACCTCGCTGGATTTCAGCGACGCATACTTTCACATCCCTATTCACCCCCGGTCGAGGAAGTACATGAGATTCTTCCTCAACAAAAGAGCATACCAGTTCACTGCCCTTCCCTTCGGGTTGGCCACGGCTCCTCTAGAGTTCACCAAGATAGTCAAGGAGGTGAAACTTATGGCTCAGAACAGGGGTATAAGAATCCACCAGTACCTAGACGACTGGTTACTGAGAGCCCCTTCGAAGGAAATTGGTCTCCATCACACCCAGGTTCTGTTGTCTCTTTGCCACGAACTGGGCTGGCTGGTCAACATCAAAAAGTCGGAGTTGGATCCTCAACAGGTCTTTACCTTCGTCGGTTACCGGTTCGACCTGTTGACGGGTCGGGTTTTGCCAACTCAAGAAAGATGGGCAAGCTTGCGTCGGAAACTATTGTTTTTAAGGGCTCAGGACAGTTGCACGGTCAGGCAGTTCATGTCCTTGATAGGACTCCTGACTGCCACCGAGAAGCAGGTTTGGTCAGGTCGTCTCCACATGCGTCCCATTCAGTGGCATCTAAAGAGACACTGGCAGGTACCCGAGGTCTTAGAGAAAGTCATTCCTCTACCTCCCTCTCTTCAACCTCACCTAGATTGGTGGTTAGACGAGGGAAATGTGTTAAGGGGTCAACCCTTACATCCATTAAGTCACGCCCTTCAACTGTTTACCGACGCATCAAACGAAGGTTGGGGTGCTCACTTAGGGGACGCTACGGCAAGAGGAGTTTGGTCGGAAGTAGAAAGTCAACTTCATATAAACTTCTTGGAACTAAAGGCAGTCTTTCTGGCCCTCAGGAGTTTCGAGCCTCTCTGTCTAAACCAGATTGTATTGATTGCGACAGACAACACAACTGTGGTAGCCTATATCAACAAACAGGGAGGTATGAGATCAGGCTCTCTTTGTGCCCTCCTCTGGAGACTCCTATCCTGGTGCCACCCCCGAGGAATAGTTCTGAGAGCCCGGCACATTCCGGATCGGTTAAATGTGATAGCAGACAAGCTGTCTCGTCACAATCAGGTAATCCAGACAGAGTGGTCTCTCGATCAGAAGGTGTTCAATCTCTTGTGCTTGAGATGGGCCCAACCACAAGTGGATCTGTTTGCCACCCGGTACAATTACAAACTCCCCAAGTTTGTCACACCGGTTCCGGATCCGACTGCCTGGGCGGTGGACGCTCTGAGTCTATCCTGGCAGGATCTGGATACATATGCCTTCCCTCCCGTCGCCCTCCTCAGCCAAGTGGTCTCCAAGATAGTGGAGCAGGGGTGTCGACGGATGATTCTCATTGCCCCAGGGTGGCCCAACATGCCGTGGTTTTGGGACCTGGTCAGTATGTCAGTGCAGATTCCATTCAGTCTCCCTCGGCAAAGGGATCTGGTGACTCAACCATTCAGCGGGATCCCTCACCGAGATCTGTCAAATCTGAATCTGCATGCATGGCTCCTAGAACCTCCCTCATTCAAGGCAAAGGATTCTCTGGCGAAGTGGCAGCTCGAATTGAGGCACCTCAGAGACTTTCAACCAGAGCCGTCTACAAATCAAAGTGGGCCATTTTTGTCAGATGGTGTCAGGAAAATGAGGTGGACGTCAGGTCGGCCACTCTAAGTAACATTGCCGATTTCCTGTTGTATTTGTTTAAGGAAAGAAATTTACAACCCAGCACCATTGACGGTTACAGAACTGCTATCGCCGACATGATCGGAAATGAGCAGTTAAATATCAGTAAAGATGAAAACTTGACTCGGTTGTTAGACAGTTTTCATAGAGATAAACCTAAAGGGAGAAGGGGCATTCCTTCTTGGAATCTTTCTCTGGTTCTCCATCAGTTGACTAAAGCTCCTTTTGAACCCATGAGACAGGCTTCTCTGAAACACCTCACTTTTAAGACTGTTTTTCTCCTAGCCTTGGGTTCGGGCAACGACGGAGCGAGATCCATGCATGGCTTTACAAGAACATCAGACATCAGGAAAACTGGAGTCAGGTTTCCCTTTACCCTTCTCCCAGTTTCCTGTCGAAAAACCAGCTGGCTCGGGATGGTCCGTCTGCCGTAGCTCCAGTGGTTATCCCGGCATTGGCTCCCTCTTTAGACAGGTCCTTAAAGGAGGATAAGTCACTTTGCCCGGTACGCGCTTTGCGTTATTATCTGGACAGAACCAAAGATCTTCGTAAGGGTAAAGATCTGGTCTTCGTTTCCTTTAGGAAAAGTTTCCAGAAAGACATAGTTCCAGCAACTATCTCATCTGGGATTAAACAGACGGTCATGTTATGTTACCAGCTGTCAGATGAGGAATCTCACTCCTTGCATCAGGTTAGAGCTCATGATGTCAGGGCTTTTGCAGCATCCAAGGCTTTTCAAGGCGGAGTCTCCTTAGACCAAATCCTTGCAGCCTGTCATTGGAAAGCCCATAATACTTTTACACAGTTCTACCTGAAGGACCTTGCATGGGCCGACTCTGAACTATACCACTTAGGACCTGTTGTAGCTGCTCAACAGGTCCACTATGACAAGTAGTAGCATTATTTAATTTGTACATAGTGCACATATTGTATATAAAAAAAAAAAAAAAAAAAATTCCAAATATCCAGGATTGCCCCTTGGATAGGGTTTTTATCATTCCTGTTCCTTTTCTTCCTCACTGGAACGCTTACTCCTCCCTAGGTCTTCCGGGATCCCCTTCGGGCTGTTCTAAGACCTATATGTCGAAGAGAAACAAGGGGGGGGAGTTATCGGGTGGTTTACCTAGACTGGTTATTTAGTATACCGGTTCCACCCTTATGATATTATAGAGTTCTTGGCAATCCCCTTTTTGGCTACCCTCCATCCACTGGGTAGTGATTCTGCATCTGTCCACTAGGTAAGATGTATTAACGCAATAAAATAGAAAATTTAATAGTAAATTAAATTTTTATAAGTTAATACCTTACCTAGTGGACAGGGGGATTCCCACCCTACCTTCCCCGCTAGTTTATCCAATAAGGGGATTTATTAAGGTAGGCAACAAAAAGAGGAAGAGCGCATGCGCAAGCATGCACACTACACCGACAGGTAGGCTGTACAGCCACCTGGCGAGTGAACAGGACACTACTGGTCCCGGCCAGAGCCCAGCTCAGGACGTTTTTTTCTAACGTTTGGCGTGACCGGCAAGGCGCCGGACAAATGCATCTGTCCACTAGGTAAGGTATTAACTTATAAAAATTTAATTTACTATTAAATTTTCTATTTTAAAACTAAAACTTGGCACATTAATAAAGGTTGACAGAAAGGGACATTCTCATTTTATGGTCACCTTAAAGTCCCAATATGAATGAAGTTATGGCCACCCTGCTGTGAAATTATGGAATAATTACTCTCCAGCTACCATATTGTTCAGCTGACCTCAGTTAAATTTTGCAAACTTATTAAAGATGAAAATAGGGACAATCTTATTTTCTTTCCACCTTGGAGTTCCAATACAAGTACAGTCATGGCCACCTCAAAGTAAAAATGAGGGTTTTTAGCTCCCAACCAACTTACTGTTCAATAACATCAGTTCAACTTGACACATTGCATAAGTTTAAGGAAGACTTTTAATGACCTTTTCCCTTAATATTCCTGTTTTCATCACTCTGCGCCATCCGCGTACGCATCCATGTCCGTGTGAACAACTTCTTCAAAACTACAAGACCCAGAGACATGCTGTTTTTTAAAAGATACCTTATCTATCGAGGATGATAAATCGTAACATCCATGCAGATCTGTCTGTTCATTTGTTCCCCAGTGCCATTAGAAGAGAGGCACCCCCACCCAAAGTCTGAAAATTTCAACACTTTATCACAATTTTCTCCTTGATTATTGCAGGGATTTCTCTCATATCTTGCATATATGTACTAGGCCATCAGTAGATTCCCTTTTGGGAGTATCACTCCTGGATCTTTCCTTATTATTTTTTTAAGAATTTTTGATAAATTAAAATTCATCTATTTATGCCCTAAATCACTTATAACTTGAAAAGTATTACATTTAGAGCATTTTGTTAAATGTATTTTTGATGTAGTTTTGTGTGAGTTATAACATGGTAACATTTGAGTACTGTAGCTCCTTACATAATTAAATAATTGCTGTTAAACCTAAACATTCTACTGCAGCAAATAATCTTTTTCTCACCTGCATTTTATTTCAGTGAGGGGAGCGAGGAAGCGGCGGTCTTTTTCTGCACAGATCTGCCCCCTCCCAACTCCCTCACTCAAATAAAAATGCATGTTAAAAAAGAATTGCCTCTGTGTATGGGGGATGGGGGGGGGGGGGAAGTGAGATGGGGAAATGAGATTGTGCGTGCGTGCGAACAAAGAGGAGAATATTTGTGCAATGTGTGTCCATTTCAGAAACTGAAAGAAAATGGAAAGGTTCGCTCTCACTGAGCTTTGTCAAGCCTGGCTGTGCATGCATGCTGTTATTCTGCTTACAGTTTAATACTGCAACTGATAGAGTTTTTAGATGATTGACTTTCCCATCAGATACAAAACACAGTAAAGCTTACCTTCTCCTTACAGTCTCATACCACAACTACTAGAGCTTTATTAACTCAAGATTCCATCCGGGCCGCTCGTTTTTGTTAGCAAACACCTTTTTCTAGTTTGTATTTTCATTGATTCCATTTCCTTTACAGTGTATTCAGGTGGAGACAACACCAGCATGTAGGTTGATGTCAATGAATTGATATAAAAAACATGCTACCATCCAATCTCTGATTATTTGCTGGATGTCAATTTGAAAAACCAAAATAATGCTAAAAACTTGAATGATTTAGTCTTTAAGTTTATAGTTTTCTGACAATCCATTTGTGTAACCCAAGATTCTAATTTTTCCCCCATTGAAGTACGAACTTGGAAGTTTTTCCTGCATGCCATTTTTCAAGCAATTTGTAAATGATCATATTTTAATATTAATTTGATGATATGGGAGTCAAAGATAGAATGACAAATTTTGAAGTGGCTAATCTTGTTTAGATCAATCTAATGTTGTAACAGCTACATCCAAGAACTTGAAAATGTCCAGTATATAAAAATATAATTTTGTGAATTATGGCTTGGGGATTTACTATTTTCAAACTCCAGTATAGCAGATATTTATAAAGATGTCTCTTTGATGTGTAAAGATACTGTTGAAAATGGACAGTCAAAGAGTTCTGTCCCAGAAGGTTTTAACAGCCAGGTGTAAAAGTGAACCTGTCACCTATGATGGAACAGTAACACCTCTGTTTTCCTAACTTCTGTTATCCGTATATTCACTTCTGTGAACTCATTCTTCCACACCTGTATTTTCTTTTTGTTTTACTCCAAACATTCCCTTCTATTTTGTGAATCTTCTGTCATCAGATTACAAATTTACACCTTCGTTATGGTTGGATAATGGATTTTGTACTGTGCTATTGTGTTTTAAAATGCTAACATTCTTGTTACAGAAAGCAACTAACTTAACCAGGTTAATTGTTAATACAGTGGTAAGTTTTTTTGTTTTTATTTGCTGTGAATCTTGTGGTTTGGAAGCTGCATTTTATTACCAGTATGTTTGACTGGGTTTTTTTCTCACTTCAGTATAATTCATAGCTGGGTCATATGTTAGTAACAAAAGTCCTGTGTGACAGCAGTGTGAGTGCCTCGGTTGATTTTGTGTGTAGTATTTATTTGTATATTTGTTATGGTTCTCTGTTGGCAGAGAATTTTAGTGTATTCTATTTTCTGTCAATTCCACATTGCATGAAAAACACTGTGCAGTCCTTGTTATCCTAATGTCTGGAAGTTACAAAATGTCCAGATTGGAATTTAGAATATAGTAACTAGTCAAGTGTACTGTCACTTTTAATGAGTGGAAATTCTATTAAATATCTAATTAACATTTAAACTACTTTGATTCATCACTATATGTTGTCTGAATTTCTTTATTATTCCTTAGAAATGCAATAAAGAAAAACAGTGCAACTTATAGTAAAAGATTTAGCATCTCTCTTTGTTATAGATGTGGTAACTAACAAGGTGATTTCATAAATGTTCAGTAGATGCTGACAAACATTTGGTACAGATAATCTCACGTGGGAGTTAAGCTTGTTCCTTATGTGACAAAACTACTACTGTAACTTACGTAATTGAAGAAATTTCAGTTAAATTCCACAGTTCATTTAAATTACTGTAGTGATAGTGCACAATTAAAATGTTTCATAAAAGCTGTGTTACATTAAATCCAGTGGAACCTATCTTATCTAAACTTATATCTAAAATTTTTGTTTTACAAAACACCGTCTCGAATATTATAGAAAAAATTTCCCAAATGATATATACAAAAGAATATATCACATATGAAGATGACAAGATTTATATCAGTGTGTATAGCATAAGTATTATGTTGTTAATCTCTATAAGTGATATATTTCTTGTGTATTTCGAATGAGGATGTTTTACTTTATTATCCGCTATCTTGTATGAAAAATAAGTAAAATTAGTCCACATTCTAAGAAAGAATGTCAAAAGGGCTGTCCTGTTTATATATAGGAGTAACAGTGAATATACTTTTAACCTCCATTTCTGCAAGGAGTTTAATGTAATAAAAATGAGCAGAAGTTCCGAGAAAATACCTTTCTAATGATGTATAAATCTGTAGGTTACATGTTTACCAAAGTATTGACAAAACATTGTCAAGTGTTGATGAATTTGTAGAGCTCATTATCCATAGTAAATAGCACCAGGGTATGCAAAAATATATGATTAATGAGTACACTTGTATGCGGCTTACAACACCCAACAGCCGATTTGTAAAAGTGAATTATTCCCTCCTTGTCATTTGTATTTGGTTGTTTACATGCATACATGTGTACATACACTTAGTCTGTATGTTCCCCTATTCTGGACAAATAAGGCATGAGGTGGATAATAAATTAGATGGGTTTTTTTTCATACCTCTTTCATTTCATGAACCTTCTGTTTTCTTAACAAAATGTCACTCTCCCAGGTAGTTCATATAATAGAGTTTCTGCTGTGCTGTCAGTATCTGGCCATGGTGTGTATGGTAGAGCTTGCAGGGTCAGACTCAAACAATATTGAAAAAGTCTTTTAAGTTTCTGATCTTTACTCACCCACAATGTGTGCAGTCAGGGTCTTTTAAATAAAGTCCTGATGTCACTGGCTTGATGTCCAATCTGTAGCTGCTATCAGTTATCAGAGTAAGCTACCAGACTCCATGTCCCTAAACTGTAGTTGGGGCAACATCTATATGGAGGTAGTTAAACTAGAAGGATCTTGTGGCGACCTCTGTGACAAATTAGAACTTGTTTACTCAATAAAGGTGAACTGCTTTGTCAGATCTAAGTTAGGAAAGTTTAATGAGTAATTCAGGGTTACCTTTTTTTAGGTTGTTAAGTAATGTAATACTCAACAGTACAGAACAGGCAGTAATGTAAAAGTGAGAGTTTAGATGCTTGTTAGTGTTATGTGTACATAACAGGGGATTTTAGCGTTTTAGTATGAAACAATAGAAAGTGGTAAATTTAGGAAACTGGTGATCAAAAAGTGAGAACCAGAAATTTCACAATTTTTTACAATTTAACATAATTGTCTGCAATAACTGTTCAGTGGTCAGTTTCTGTTTGAAACATTTATCTGGACTTACATTTCACCAGGACTTAATTTTCACTTTCACAATCATTGAATAACTTAGTATGTGATAAGTTGAAAGTTTAGATGGAAAAAAATATCGCTTATTTTTCAACCCTCAGCTATTTGTCAGAATTAGTTTTCTAACAAGATTGATAGTCACAGAACTATCCCAGGTGAAACAGCTCAAATAAATTAACAGCTCCGCCTTCGTGATCCTAATATCGCTAATCGTTGTAAAATCGCCTATAACCCCTCGCTCGTCGTTGTCTATTTCTATATTTTCTGTGGTGATTTTAATTACAAGACAAGTCATTTGATTTGTGAATCAAGTAAGACTGTGCAGTGCATATTATATATTTAATGATCTCACAAGTTACGGTTGATATATTTACTTCAGTGAAAGTGCGTAAGTACATGTAAATTGTTTGCCAGTTGCTTCAATTATTTCACTTTGGTCTGAAAAACACAACACACAAAACCCAACCCTTTAATGTTTTTTAATGAGAATTAAGCGTCCCGCAAGGGACGCTTGTTTGTGTATGGGAGACCTTCAGGCTCCGGCGGCTCCGGCGGCTCCGCCGGCTCCGCATTTTGTTTTCCTTATAACTCTGTAACCATTAGGCGGATTCTTTTCAAATTTGGCAGGTTTAGGCAGTAGCCTTGGGGAATTTTTTTGAATATGCTGCAGTGACATTTCAACCAATCAGAGAGGTCACATGACCAAAAACGTCTTTTTTCGATGGGGAAGCTTGTCCGGATGATAACTTGAAAGGAATTTTATCAATTCACCCGAAACTTGGCAAATACATTCATTCTATTAAAATCTGGAAATCATTAGATTTTGGCATTGATTGGTCAAGAAATGGCCGAGTAATTAATGATTAATTAATCATTACGAATTTTCCAAATAAGGAAAACACAAAAATACTTATATCTCGAAAACCGTGCTAGATAGAGCGATTTCGACAAAATTTTGGACCCGCAGGGTATCTCTGCGGAGTAGTTTTCCCAATTTTCAAAAAAATTTTCTCTCGCCAAAAATGGCGGCCATTTTGAATTTTCGAAATTTTCGCAAAAATTGCAAAACACAAAAATGCTTATATCTCGAAAACCGTGCTAGATAGAGCGATTTCGACGAAATTTTTGACCCACAGGATATCTCTGAAGAGTAGTTATCCCAATTTTGAAAAATTTTTTGTCTCGCCAAAAATGGCGACCATTTTGAATTTTCGAATTTTTCGCAAAAATTGCAAAACATAAAAATGTTTATATCTCGAAAACCCTGCTAGATAGAGCGATTTCGACGAAATTTTTGACCCACAGGGTATATCTGCAGAGTAGCCATGACAATTTTCAAAAAAATTTTGTCTTGCCAAAAATGGCGGCCATTTTGAATTTTCGAATTTTTCGCAAAAATTGCAAAACATAAAAATGCTTATATCTCGAAAACCCTGCTAGATAGAGCGATTTCGACAAAATTTTTGATCCGCAGGGTATCTCTGCAGAGTAGCCATGCCAATTTTCAAAAAAAAAATTTCTCGCAAAAAATGGCGGCCATTTTGAATTTTCGAATTTTTCGCAAAATTGCAAAACATAAAAATGCTTATATCTCGAAAACCGTGCTAGATAGAGCGATTTCGACAAAATTTTTGACCCACAGGGTATCTCTGCAGAGTAGCCATGCCAATTTTCAAAAAAATTTTGTCTTGCCAAAAATGGCGGCCATTTTGAATTTTCAAATTTTTGCGCAAAAATTGCAAAACACAAAAATGCTAATATTTCGAAAACTGTGCTACATAGAGCGATTTCGACGAAATTTTGGATCTTCAGGGTATCTCTGCAGAGCAGCTATCCCAAAGAGCTTTCACTTGGTGAAGTTTCAGACCCATAGCTAATTGCTCACCTACTCAAAATGAGTAAATGCGAATTACCTCTAAAAGTATTGCAGATGGCCAATTTTTCTCAAATAACTCATTCACCTACTTTTGGAAGAGCTTTCACTTGGTGAAGTTTCAGACCCGTAGCTAATTACTCACCTACTCAAAATGAGTAAATGTGAATTATCTCAAAAACTATTGCGGATACCCAATTTTTATCAAATAACTCATTCATGTACTTTTGGGAGAGCTTTCACATGGTGAAGTTTCAGACCCGTAGATGATTACTCACCTACTCAAAATGAGTAAATGCGAATTATCTCTTAAAAGTATTGCAGATAGCCAATTTTTCCCAAATAACTCATTCACCTACTTTTGCAAGAGCTTTCACATGGTGAAGTTTCAGACCCATAGCTAATTACTCACCTACTCAAAATGAGTAAATGCGAATTATCTGTAAAAGTATTGCAGATAGCCAATTTTTCTCAAATAACTCATTCACCTACTTTTGGGAGAGCTTTCACATGGTGAAGTTTCACACCCATAGCTAATTATTTACCTACTCAAAATGAGTAAATGCGAATTATCTCTAAAAGTATTGCAGATAGCCAATTTTTCTCAAATAAATCATTCACCTACTTTTGGGAGAGCTTTCACTTGGTGAAGTTTCAGACCCATAGCTAATTATTCACCTACTCAAAATGAGTAAATGCGAATTATCTCTAAAAGTATTGCAGATAGCCAATTTTTCTCAAATAAATCATTCACCTACTTTTGGGAGAGCTTTCACTTGGTGAAGTTTCAGACCCATAGCTAATTACTCACCTACTCAAAATGAGTAAATGCGAATTATCTCTAAAAGTATTGCAGATAGCCAATTTTTCTCAAAGAACTCATTCACCTACTTTTGGGAGAGCTTTCACTCTGTGAAGTTTCAGACCCATAGCTAATTACTCACCTACTCAAAATGAGTAAATGCGAATTATCTCTAAAAGTATTGCAGATAGCCAATTTTTCTCAAATAAATCATTCACCTACTTTTGGGAAAGCTTTCACTTGGTGAAGTTTCAGACCCATAGGTAATTACTCACCTACTCAAAATGAGTGAATGCGAATTATCTCTAAAAGTATTGCAGATAGCCAATTTTTCTCAAAGAACTCATTCACCTACTTTTGGGAGAGCTTTCACTCTGTGAAGTTTCAGACCCATAGCTAATTACTCACCTACTCAAAATGAGTAAATGCGAATTATCTCTAAAAGTATTGCAGATAGCCAATTTTTCTCAAATAACTCATTCACCTACTTTTGGGAGAGCTTTCACTTGGTGAAGTTTCAGACCCATAGCTAATTATTCACCTACTCAAAATGAGTAAATGTGAATTATCTCTAAAAGTATTGCAGATAGCCAATTTTTCTCAAATAACTCATTCACCTACTTTTGGAAGAGCTTTCACACACGAAAATGAAAAATTGTGAATATCTCGGAAAAGCTATTTCTTCTGCTTTAATGCTCGGCGGGAGATACACACCGCGGCAGTGGTCTTGACAAAACCGTGCTATATGGAGCGAACTCAACAAAATTTTTGACCTGCTGGGTATCTCTGCAGAGTAGCCATGCCAATTTTCAAAATATTTTTGTCTCGCCAAATATAGCGGACATTTTTAATTTTTAATCACTGTATCAGTGTCAGATTTGATGTTTGATCTCTCTGTCAAGGTGAAACCAGAGTGTTCATACTTTAGGTTTTTGTGTCTCCCTTATTATGGGTGCTGGAGGTTTGGCATGTGAAAACAATTTAACAGAAATCATGGGACTACACTAGAGACAGGTTTGACATTTGAATTGTTGTGAAAACTCAACCCTCCTATACTTTATATTATAGTCCTTGAGGTTTGCTGGTGTGAATACAGCTTCTAGTGAAGTTTTTAGGCATGAGCTCTAGTGAGGCTCGCGCGTCTAGAGATAACTTTTTTCCATTTTTTTTTGTTACCAGAGATTCATGAATTGTGGCATAGCGTGTTGAGTACCCATCAGACTTTCATAAATTCTATTGCACAACTCATGTCTGTGATGGCTTGGCAGCTCACGCATGTAAACATAAACATTTTTTGGCCTTGTTTTCTGATATGGACTCTTTAACATTTTTTACAAGGTCACTGTTATGATCGATAATACTGACTTAAAGATAATTGCCACAAAATTTGCTCACAGGTTGGTCTAAGAGGTTTGAAGTGTGAAACAACTAATAAGTAATTAAAGACATGTTTGATGTGTTAAAACAGTGGGTATATGAAAATGTCTATTGTAGATGATTTTGAAGGTCATTTAACCAAAAATTACTGACTTATGAACTTATTTAATGTGAGACTTCCTATAATAAAAAGTAAAATTCTATCATGTAAAAAGTTGAGTGATTTTGACCTGCAATGTTGTCAACTACAGGGACAGAGACTTAATCTCATACATTTCCCACTTTGGCAGGCATCTTGGATTTCTTAGGTCAAACTAAAATTGTAACATCATTGAAACCATAGAAGATTGAAAGATTTGAGCAACATTTTTGTCCGCTAGTTTAATTGACACATTCTGCAGAATCAGATCAATTATGGTAAGTGTGATAACTATCATCAGTTTGACTTGAAATCAACAGTATTTAAAAAACTTCATCATCTGTAATCCTTTCCAAAGGATGTGTCCTTTTCTTTAGGTTCGATGAAATATTCCATTTGGGACAATACACTTTTGCTGTGCTAAAACTCTTTCCTAGCTTTAAGGGTTTCATTCTAGTCTGAATAATGCATTTTTTCTTATAATAGTTTCTTTACTACAGGCATATTTCTCAAGCTGGTTAGGCCTTTCCAAAAACTGTATCAAAAGAGGTCAACTAAATTTACTCACTTCTGAAGATTTAGTTATATAACATGTACTAGGGTCTATTTTGAACAAGTCTTATACTTTGAATAAGAATGATTAGAGAATGTTGGCATTTCCTCATGCATTATAAATTCATGGGAATTTCTAAAGGTTATAGTGACCAGCTGGATAAAGTACTTGTTATAAAACATGTAGCATTAATATTATAGCTGTTGATCAATACAAAGGTGTTATTTTTTGCAGGTAAAGTGTGTTGCAAATACATTTTTTGTCGAAATTATGAAAAAAATATTATTCTTTATGTTTTTCTTCTTTTAAGTATTTTTATAAGAAAATGTCTATACACTAAGAAAATTGTTTTATAGGAAAAAGAATGCTATTTGTCAGAGAAGGCAATGATAAAATACTATATACATGTACTACTATTTTGTCTTTGTCAAGTACAAATTTGGAATAATGTGTATAATGTGGAGTTAGATCCTTTGTCCTGTGGCATGCAAAGCCAGTGATTATTACATAGTTTTATTCGAAAATTAGCAGAAGCCCCAATTAGTGAGGAAAAACCTGCCTGATAATTTTTGCAGCCATTCGAGTGATTACTGTGCCCCAGACAGTTTTTAAATGCAAGGGTTTAGCTCAGTAGAATATGTTGAAAGATTCATTGAGAGCTTAATACAATGTAGACTTGTATATCACGAGATAACTTGCATCTTTTCCCCATTACTATGTGCATTTTGTTAATATTGAGAGCTTAGATGAATCATGCCAATTGATTAAGAATTATGCTAACAAATTGTTTGTTAATCATTGTATTTATCCGTATGTAGTATTCATGCATTGTTTTAATATGTACAAGAATATTAATAAACTGAATTGCAGATTTATGATTTTATTTTTATAAATACTTTTGATGACGCTCAGTAGAGAATTCAGGTAGTAAAAAAGCTTTTACTGAAGTTTTAGATTTGTATATTTATGCTTTAAGATATTATTTTCAAATAACATAATTAGGGAATACGTTAAATTTTTTTACTACAAAATATGTAATTAACTATGCCCTGAATCTATGATTAGAGGAATGTAAAAATAAAAGAAGTATAAAAATCGGCAATAACAGTCTTAAATTTAACATCCAAGAGACATAAAATAATAATTGTCAGCCATTCAGCTTCCCGTGACTATCAAATGTATGTTAATCAATATCAAATAAATTTTACATGTCTTTTAAGTCAAAGTAAGAAACCTCATTCAAAATTAAAAGGTAAGCCATAACTCACCAGCAATCCCCATCAACAAAATCTGTCCGTATAGAGATTAAACCTAAAGAAGTTTGATTAGATTAGCTCTACATTTGATTCCATTGTAAGCTTACGTTGGCACACAAATGACTTGAGAGAGTAAGTTTTGAGATGTTTGCCTTGCTGTTCCTTCATTTTAAGATGTGTCTTATCCTTCTGCCATATGATTCATAGGATACAGTTGGCTTTCAGATCTACATTAAGCACTGCCCCAATTCCAAAATGTTCATAACTGTAGGATCGCTCTAAAAGTAACTGGATGTTAGGGTGGATCAGACAAAAAAGAAAAGACCTGATTTATGAATGTAGGAGGAAATAAGGGACTCCATACAAATGTAGAAAATATATATAAATGATGGCCCACTTTTTTAAAGTCCAAAAATATTTTAAGCAGCAATTGAAAGATGATGTATATTTTGAAAAGCAATCATGGTAAATCCTTTAAAAATATATATTTTATTACGCTACAATAGCTTACCATGTGGGACTCAATGCTGTACTCGGATGGCCACAGGGCGGACACTAATACAAAAGATGATGAACTTGATCTCTTGGGCGAAGGCGACGGGGATTCTTTCACTGGTTCAAATGCAGATCTTGAGAGTGCTGCTGACAATCTTTTTACCTCACCCCCCCGTCCTCAGCCCCTACCCTTCAGTTCTTTATCACTTAAAACACCAGCCAAATCTGTCCCACCCACCCCAGGTACTGCCTTGTAACAAAAAATTGAAACAAATCTAGAAAAATCCCTGGGAAATTCTTTAAATATTCATTCACAGCAACAAATGGGTTCCTTCCAGGCGTCCATGTTGGAAGCTTTTCAGTCGCTCCGAGAGGAGTTGACTGCTAAAAAGCAAACAGAGGTGGATCAGACCTCGTTTCCTGCTTCCAAACCTGGTACATCCAGTACTAGTACTGCAACGATAGTTCGGTGGTTCGGTATATTCGGTCATTTTCGGTGAAACAGAGATCCGCGAACCACTTGGTGGCAAACGAAAGTTCGCGAATCTCATCCCGAGTCGCGGTAACGCATATATATTGCATTATCGCCCGCGTTTTCGCTGTAAATATTGGGAAAATTAGACGAATTTTGTTTTAAAATCAAATAAAAGGACACATATATTGTCTTTTTAACCCAATTCCTCCATGTTTCCTTGCTTCTAAATGCCTTAATTTGATTGGTCGAGCAGAAACGGCACTGTCCAATCATACTTCGTTTAACAAAAATTCGGTATTTATCAATAGAAAACACGTTTATAGTAAGTGATGTAAACTCACCAGTGGATGTAAACCTGCCACTTTTTTCATAGTTTTGTTAAATATATATAGAAATAAATATCTATTGCACAACAAGATTTTATTATCCAGTTTTTAATATTTTCACTTTTTAAGGTATATTTTTGCATAATGCACTCTTACAAGTGACTTCAAAGACAATTGTTAACAAGTAATAGCAAACATGAACACTGCTCATTTGCGCTTATGTTTGCAAATGACCACTGCACAGGCAAGTTAAATTATGTCAAATTGATTCGTGAATCGATTTGGTTTGCAATGATTGATTCGCGGATCGATTCGGTTCGTAATATTTTGATTCGTTGCACCCCTATCCAGTACTGCTGTCAATCTGGACCTACCCCCTCCAAGACATAAAACTAACATACAAACCGAGGATATGGATGTGGACTACGGTCCAGCACTCCCTCCTCGTCTCGTACTTGATCCTCATGATACATCGGATCAGTATGTTGCTCCATCTGAATTACCTCCGAAGAAGGTCTCGGATAAACCCAAAAAGCATAGCCACTCTCGCAGTAGGCATGAAATGGAATCCAGGTCTGCCTCGGATCAATCTAATGAGGAATCCGATGAACCTCGGATCCCATCTACTAAACCTACAAAGCACTCTGATAAGAGTAAACACAAATCAAGGTCCAGATATGTGTCATCTTCCTCAGGTGAGGATCAGTCCCCTGTAGCCAGACACAGGTCTTCTAAGCCCTCTGGGGCTCAGCCCTCAGGGGCTGTTTCTGATCAAGACCTCACTCAACATGATCCAGACCCCCCTTATTATAGGGAAGTAGCTCTGTCTGACATTCCCTCACAGTACGCTGAAGAGGTCGACACTTTTAGGCGCATTCTTTCCCTCCCTCACCCCAGGGAGTTTATGCCTAGGTCCTCAACTTCAGTCATGGGTCTGGACGATGAGAAAGGCTGTCAAGAGCTCAGACCTAGAGGTCCTTCCTCTATTCTTCCACTTAGCTCAGTTATCAAGGACACCTTTGATAAATTTCAACATGACTTTAAGGCTGCTAATTTACCCGAGGGTAAATATGTCAAGCCTCCATCCACTTCTAAGTGGTACAGGGTGGGACAGCCCTGTTGTCAGGACAAATATTAGGAGTTGAATACAGATTTGGCCAAAATCTGTATTACTCCTAAACCCTCTGGGGCCCCTATGGGCAAGGTCCCCCTACCAATTCTTAAAGAATTGGAGCATCAGGCTAGGCAAAATATCTCAACCCTCAATTTCACCGCTGCCTTTGCTAAAACTTCTTCTTCTTGCAATGCTTCCCTTGAGAAGTGTCAACATAGCATTAAGTCAACTGTCAAGAAGATTAAGTCACAGATCCAAAAAGGTGCCAATCCTGAAAAAGCAGCAAAGCGTGGATATGAGGAAGTCTGTGAGTACATGGATTTTTGGAATAAGACAGTTCTTATTCAACACAGGGCCCTTACATGCCTCAGCAAATCCCTAGCCCATATACTCCAGAGGGAATTATATTCTATGGCTAATACCGGCTTGCTTAGGCGCGAAGCCGAAATGACCCTCTTACAACCACAATTGGGGGAAACGAGACGCCAAGAACTCAGGAACTCGTCCTTTTGGGACCCTTCCTTGTTCCAGTCTCAACTTGTGAAGGAAGGTGAAGACTTCCTCCTCAAAAAAGGCACCTCTAAAGACTCTCAGGGTTTCGCACCCTATCAAAATAAGCCCTTTCGTTGTCCCCACAACAAGAGAAGAGGCTCCTACAGGAAACGCCCCTATGGGGGCAACTCCTAACAAAACAGTAACCAATCGTTTTCCTCAGGAAGGGGGAAACCGAACTTCAGAGGCTCCAGGGGTCGTTTTTGACCCCATAATAGGGGAAGAGGGCGTGGAAACCCCTCTTCCCAATGACTCCTCCAAAGCCTCACTCAGTCCACCAGTAGGAGGTCGCCTCCGTTCTTTCAGAAGAGACTGGCAAACAAACAAATGTTCTCCAAACGTGTTAAACATTATCACCAATGGCTACATACTGCCATTCCTTTCAAAGCCAAATTTGGTCAGATTCCCTCTGATCCTGTCAGAGTACAAGGCCCATCAAAAAGACCAAGCCCTGGCCACTTGTATCCAGTCTCTTCTGTCAAAGAACGCAATCGTAAGGGTGGAAAATGTAAAATCTCTCGGGTTTTACAGTCGCCTGTTCCTAGTACCCAAGCCTCACCAAAGGTGGAGGCCAGTCATAGACCTAAGCAGGCTCAACACTTTTCTACACGTAGAAAAGTTCAAAATGGAAACTCCAGAGTCCATCAGGATCTCCCTGATTCCAGGGGAGTGGGTATCATCGATAGATCTGTCGTACACTTACCTACACATCCCCATCCATCCAAACTCAAGGAAATACCTAAGGTTTTGCTACAAGTCACAGGTGTTCCAGTTCACCTCCCTCCCATTCGGACTAGCCACAGCCCCCCAGGTCTTTACAATGATTGTAAAGGAAGTGAAACTAATGGCCCTCTCCAGAGGACTCAGAGTTCATCAATACCTGGGCGACTGGCTGATCAGGTCCCAGTCTCAGGAGGAAGCCCAAGCGAACACTCAGGTGGTGGTACACCTAACTCAGTCCTTGGGTTGGATAATAAATCAGGAAAAATCAGAACTGAAACCTACTCAGGTGTTTTCGTTTGTGGGCTACGAATACCATCTAGATTCAGTTTTAGCACTGTCTTCCATTCTATATAGGTTTTTGGCTCCTTACAGGCCCAGTCTTCGGGATTGGGGCACTGTAAATGGGACTCAGACTGGTATTTCTAACACTATTCTAATATATATTACTTCAAATCTAAGAAAAATTGACATTCCTTCCAGTCTCAGCTGTAATCCCGCCACCGGGCGGTTGGATTCAGCATTGAGTCCCACATGGTAAGCTATTGTAGCGTAATAAAATTGAAAATTTTAATTACTTAAATGTAGTTTTTATAAGCTACAAGCTTACCATGTGGGACTCAGAAGAGTCCCACCCTGCCTCCCCGCTGTTTACAGCTGAGGGGTAGGTTTTAGAAAATTTCAACGAGAAAGTAGGGCGATTGGTCAGAAGTTATCACGTGACGACAACGAGAGGCTACGGCCAACTATAAATGTCTATTTTTCTTAGACGTTGGCCATGATGCCCTATGGCCATCCGAGTGCAGCATTGAGTCCCACATGGTAAGCTTGTAGCTTATAAAAGCTACATTTAAGTAATTAAAATTTTCAATTTTATAGTTATAACTGCCTGCATGTTATCTTGTCAGACCTGTTCATAAACTGACCCCAAATTGAGCACAAATCATCAGTTATAAGTTTTTGGCAAGATCAAATCCATTTACAGTCCCTTCCAAAATATGTTATATTGTTGAACTTCAGTCCACTTGGTTCTACTGTGACCAGTACCTGAATTGTTAGCTGTTTTTTGCTTTGTATAGATTAATAAGATGGACCTGAGCAGTTGGTTGATGACATAAGCCAAAAAGATTAGGGTATTCCCGGATGTGGGGGTAAGGGTGTGTGTGTTATGTCAGCTGACTTATCAGTCAGCTGTCTTGGCATCACTTGCAGTGTACTTCTCAGAAAGTACAAGGCGCAGAGACATGTGGTTTCTTTTAAAAGATACCTCAATCAAGGATGAAAAATTGTTCAAATCTTGCAGATCTGTTTGTTTGTCGGTTCCCCAGAGCCATTACAAGTGAGGTACCCCCACCCAAAGTGTGAACATTCCAACACTTTATCACAATTTTCTCATTTACTATTGCATGGATTCTCTCTTATATTGTGTATATGTACTAGGTCACAGGTAGATTCCCTTGTGTGAATATCAGACCTGGACCTTTCTTAATTATTTTTTTATTAATTTTTAAAATAATGTTTCATGTATTAAAATTCGTGAAATCATGCACTAATCACTAATAACTTGAAAAGTATTGCATTTAGAGCATTTTGTTAAAATATGTTATTCAGCTACTTTTTCTGTAGCTACAACATGGTGAGTAACTTGGGAGTCTATCCAAATAGCTAAGTGAGTAATAGCTTTCTGATTTTTCAGTACCTTCCACATAATGAGTAAAACTACTTGAAATTTGAAAACAATTACATTTAGAGAATTTTGTATAAATAGGTTATTCAGCTACTTTTGAGTCAGCTAAAACATGGTAAAATTTCAGACCTGTAGCTCATTGCATAGCTGAGCAATAGCTACTTTCAGGTTCTCACTGTTGAGTGAATGAGTTGTAACTTGAAAACTGTTGCATTTAGAGAATTATGTTTAAATATGTTATTCACCTGCTTTTCAGTCGGCTATAACATACTGAAATTTCATACCTGTAGCTTATGGCATAGCTGAGCAATAGCTACTTTGAGGTTCTCACTGTTGGGCAAATGAGTTGTGATTTGAGAACTATTGCATTTAGAGTGTTTTCTTTAAATATATTAATCACATACTTTTGGGTCAGCTATAACACAGTGATATTGAAGACTTGTAGCTCCCAATTTTCAGTCAGCTATAACATACTGAAATTGCAGACCTGTAGCTCACAGTATAGCTTAGCAATTGCTACTTTCGGGTTATCACTGTTGAGTAAATAATTTATACTATAAAACTATTGCATTTACAGTATTTTCTTTAAATATTTTATTCACCTACTTTTGGGTCAGCTATTACATGGTGAAATTGCAGACCTGTAGCTCATTGCATAGCTGAGCAATAGTTACTTTCAGGTTCTCCTTGTTGAGTACATCACTTTTAACTTTAAAAACTATTGCATTTAGAATGATTTCTTTAAATGTGCTATTCATCTCGTTTTTTTTAGATCAGCTATAACACACTAAATTTGCAGATATGTAGCTCATTGCATTGCTGAGCAAAAGCTATTTTATTGTGCTACAATAGCTTACCATGTGGGACTGAATGCTTTACTGGTTGCCGTGAGGAACTACGACCAACGTCTAAGAAAAAAAGACATTTATTCTTGGCCGTAGCCTCAGGTTGTCGTCACATGATCTGCCCCTTTGTAAGCACTTTTCTCGTTGGTCGCCGCCATTTTACAGTCTTTGGGAAGTATTTACTGCCGTTTTCTAGCCATATCTCAGTGCAGTTTTATTGTTATATGTCCCTTTTTATGTATTTCATTTATGATTGTATAAAGCACATTCTGGCCAATTTTCAGCACTTCCGCTTTTGTAATTATCTCCCGCCGGGGTTTAGCCCGGGAGGGAGATTATGAAATGATGCCTGTGTGTGCGTGCGTTAGTTAGTCACGCAGATTTCTCCAAAACTACTACAGCTACAGATTTTTTGTAAATGAATTGTCCCAATGAATTTTCACGCCCTCGAAAATTTTTTTGGTTTTATGGACTTAGGCCTAAAGATAAGTGAGTAATAGCAATCGTAGGTACTTGGAGTAAAGGGCTCATAACTCAAAAACTATTGCAGTTACAACTTTTTCTTCAAATATGTTGTTCAGCTACTTTGTCCTTAGCTATAAGATGGTACATAGTTTGGGGTCCCATTGCATGCCATAAGTGAGTAATAGCTATTTTCTTATTTGTAGCAAAATAATGACATAAGTAAATGTCAAATATCTTCAAAAGTATTAAAGTTAGGGAATTCTTTTCAAATATGTTGTTCATCTACTTTTTGATAAGCTATCACATAGTAAAGTTTCAGATCTGTTGCACATTGGATAGCTGAGTAATAGCTACTTTGAAATTGTGACTGTTGAGTAAATCCATTGTAACTCAAAAACTACTGCAGTTACAGGATTTTCCTAAAATAATTTGTTCAGCTACTTTTTCCTTAACTATAAGATGGCATATCATTTGGGGTTCCATTGCATGTCATAAGTGAGCAATAGCTATTTTCTTATTTGTAGCAAAATTATGATGGAAATAAATGTCAAATACCTTCACAAGTACCAAAGTTAGGCAAATCTTTTCATTTGTTATTCATCTAGTTTTTCAAAAGCTTACTTTCCTGTGTCCTTTATATTTTTGTTGCTTTTGCAGATGTAGGTCAATAGCTAAGTGAGTAGATAGCTGAGCAAGAGCTACTAAAATGAGTAAATGTCTTTTATCTCTAAAAATATTACACATAGGCAATTTCTTCTAAATAAGTCATTCACCTACTTTTGTGTGATCTACCACATAGTGAAGTTGCAGAACTGTAGCTCTTTGTATAGCTGAGTAATAGCTACTGAAATGAGTAAATGTCTTTTATCTCTAAAAGTATTACAGGTAGGCAATTTCTTCTAAATAAATCATTCACCTACTTTTGGGTGATCTACCACATAGTGAAGTTGCAGAACTGTAGCTCTTTGGATAACTGAGTAATAGCTACTAAAATGAGCAAATGTCTTTTATCTCTAAAAGTATTACAGGTAGGCAATTTCTTCTAAATAAGTCATTCACGTACTTTTGGGTGATCTACCACATAGTGAGGTTGCAGAACTGTAGCTCTTTGGATAGCTGAGTAATAGCTACTAAAATGAGTAAATGTCTTTTATCTCTAAAAGTATTACAGGTAGGCAATTTCTTCTAAATAAGTCATTCACATACTTTTGGGTGATCTACCACATAGTGAAGTTGCAGAACTGTAGCTCTTTGGATAGCTGAGTAATAGCTACCAAAATGAGTAATTGTCTTTTATCTCTAAAAATATTACACATAGGCAATTTCTTCTAAATAAGTCATTCACCTACTTTTGTGTGATCTACCACATAGTGAAGTTGCAGAACTGTAGCTCTTTGGATAGCTGAATAATAGCTACTAAAATGAGTAAATGTCTTTTATCTCTAAAAGTATTACAGGTAGGCAATTTCTTCTAAATAAATCATTCACCTACTTTTGGGTGATCTACCACATAGTGAAGTTGCAGAACTGTATCTCTTTGGATAGCTGAGTAATAGCTACTGAAATGAGTAAATGTCTTTTATCTCTAAAAGTATTACAGGTAGGCAATTTCTTCTAAATAAGTCATTCACGTACTTTTGGGTGATCTACCACATAGTGAAGTTGCAGAACTGTAGCTCTTTGGATAGCTGAGTAATAGCTATTAAAATGAGTAAATGTCTTTTATCTCTAAAAGTATTACAGGTAGGCATATTCTTCTAAATAAGTCATTCACCTACTTTTGTGTGATCTACCACATAGTGAAGTTGCAGAACTGTAGCTCTTTGGATAACTGAGTAATAGCTACTAAAATGAGTAAATGTCTTTTATCTCTAAAGTATTACAGGTAGGCAATTTCTTCTAAATAAGTCATTCACCTACTTTTGGGTGATCTACCACATAGTGAAGTTGCAGAACTGTAGCTCTTTGGATAACTGAGTAATAGCTACTAAAATGAGCAAATGTCTTTTATCTCTAAAAGTATTACAGGTAGGCAATTTCTTCTAAATAAGTCATTCACCTACTTTTGGGTGATCTACGACATATTGAAGTTGCAGAACTGTAGCTCTTTGGATAACTGAGTAATAGCTACTAAAATGAGCAAATGTCTTTTATCTCTAAAGTATTACAGGTAGGCAATTTCTTCTAAATAAGTCATTCACCTACTTTTGGGTGATCTACCACATAGTGAAGTTGCAGAACTGTAGCTCTTTGGATAACTGAGTAATAGCTACTAAAATGAGCAAATGTCTTTTATCTCTAAAAGTATTACAGGTAGGCAATTTCTTCTAAATAAGTCATTCACCTACTTTTGGGTGATCTACGACATATTGAAGTTGCAGAACTGTAGCTCTTTGGATAACTGAGTAATAGCTACTAAAATGAGTAAATGTCTTTTATCTCTAAAAGTATTACAGGTAGGCAATTTCTTCTAAATAAGTCATTCACCTACTTTTGGGTGATCTACCACATAGTGAAGTTGCAGAACTGTAGCTCTTTGGATAGCTGAGTAATAGCTACTAAAATGGGTAAATGTATTTTATCTCTAAAAGTATTACAGGTAGGCAATTTCTTCTAAATAAGTCATTTTATTGCGTTAATACATCCTATCCAATGGACAATTGCTTTACCGGTTGGCACGACCGGTCCCGCCAAACGTCAGAAAAAGACGTCCTGTATATAATACCAGCAGGACCGGCCAGTAGTGTGCATTCGCTAGGTGGTGCATCAATACTTGCTTCCTGTCCAGACAGAGTGACGTCAGTTCATCTTTTTCGTTTGGCGCGTGTAGTGTGCAGACGCGTTTTGAATTTATCTCCAAATTTGAAGGAAATGCGGTTTATTCTACGAATTTAAAGCTTATTTTCATCTGAAAAATAAATATTGTGTTACATACATATCATGGCCTCTCCAGGATTTAAACGAGGCATTATCCAGCACTTTATAACCAGTTTTGAAGAATTTCTGTGTACTTGTCGTCGAGACGAAGTCGTGGGTGAGAGCTCATGTGTCGTCCCTGCAGCATTCTTCTTCTGATCAGAAGTCTTTATGTCCACGATTCACCCTCCATTTACGTCTTACTTAGTTGAGTAACACTGCGTGTATGTCGACGAGAAGATATTAGAAGAAAAGAAGAATGCATCGTCTGACGTCATCACTTCCAGCTTATGCTTATCACGTGACAGGGACCTGGTCACGTGATACGCATTCAACAATGGAGGAATCGTGTTTTCAACAGAAGTTTTAGAAGAAAAGACGAGTTTTTACTACTCAACACCCACTTCTTTAACTGTCAAGAAGAAATCCAGCAACTCGTCTGTTGGCCTGAAGAAGTTAGATGACAAATGGTCATTGAACTCTGCGATTTTTTGCCGGTGCCGGTCATGTGACTTCACAGATCTCAACACAACTACCGGCAAGCAAATCCCCAGGCGTGACTGGTTCAGCTGACAAGAAGTGATGAGTTTTTACCGGTACCAGTTCTGCTCAGACTACCGGTGGGGAGCACTAGTGATGAGTTTTACCAGTTCCAGTCTGTACAGACTACCGGTGGGTGCTGTTCCTGTGAAGAAACCCCTTCAGTGGTTGCCAGTGATCAGCCCTGTTTGATCCTGGAACCTCCACCAGAGGCCTTTCTACTGGTGGGACTGTTGGGGTACCGGTTCCAGTCATGTTCCTGTGAAGCTGTCAAGAAACCCCCCTTCAGTGGTTCCAGTGATCAGCCCTGTGTTGATACTGGAACCTTCACCAGAGGCCTTTCCACTGGTGGGACTGTTGGGGGTACCGGTTCCGGTCTGTACAGACTACCGGTGGGTGCTGTTCCTGTGAAGAAACCCCTTCAGTGGTTGCCGGTGATCACCCCTTTTTGATCCTGGAACCTCCACCAGAGGCCTCTCCACTGGTGGGACTGTTGAGGTACCGGTTCCAGTCATGTTCCTGTGAAGCTGTCAAGGAACCCCCCTTCAGTGGTTACCAGTGATCAGCCCTGTTTTGATACTGGAACCTCCACCAGAGGCCTTTCCACTGGTGTGACTGTTGGGGGTACCGGTTCCAGTCTTGTTCAGACCACCGGTGCGGCTGCTCAGAGGGTTCACCTACCAGAAGTCGCGGTGACCATTGAGACCCTTATCTTCCCTGTGCAGAATTTTGGACCGGTACCGGTCCTGTTCAGGCTACCGGTAGGGTCACTAGCCAGCCAGTGATGAGGGATACCGGCACCAGTTCTGTTCAGACTGCCGGTTGTGGTCACAGAAATCCAGCAAGGGCTACCGGTTAAACAGGATTACCGGTTACACAGATTTGCTGGTGACATACAGCAGGGCTACTGGTTCAGAGAATTACCGGCTCCTGAGTGTTGCCGGTTCCGGAGTGTTGCCGGTTACAGAGGAATCTGTACCCATCCTTAAAGGCAAGAAACCAGCTTCAAATCCAGTGCTGACAACAGGTTTGCTGGTTACAGAGAATTGCCGGTTCCGGAGTGTTGCTGGTTCCGGAACCGTAGTGCTGCTGGTTACAAGAAATCTGCTGTTCCCATCCTTAATGGCAAGGAACCAGCTTCAAATTTAGTGCTGACAACAGGTTCAACAATTAGCCTTCTCTCAGAGCCTACCGGTTTGACCGGTTACAGAGCTTGTTGATTGCAGAGAAAAGCTGCTGAACCACCACTGTGGACAGGAAGAAGGGAACTTCATATGAGCCTATCCTTGCTAAGAAGTAGTTCACCCAGTTCTGCCAACTCCGGTGAGTTTATGCAGAACTGTGGAGCCACCAGGAACCGGTTACAGAGCATTGCCTCCCGTATAACCATTTAAGGCCTGGTACTGGGCAGGTCTCCAGGACTGACTGACAGACCGGCAGAAGTTCCTTAAAGGCCCAAACAGCTGTTTAGGCCAACCAGTGGCAGCCTAAGGAACTGAGGAATTCTTTGACCAGTCACTGGTCCCGGTGAAATGCCTGTCAAGCTACCTGACCAGTTAGCCAGCCTACCCTTTCGGGACCCAGCTGGTCAGACAGTGGCTAGAGATAAGAGGGAGACTGTCAAGCAGGAATTGTCCACTACCAGTCAACCTCCCCTTATCAGACCTCACACCTTGTAGACTGGCCATCCAGTTTGTCTTTTACCCAACCTGTGACCAGTGTCAGCTGCCTCAAGGGGTCCTGAGTTTGTAAGCTCCGCCTTCCCCTCAAGATTATAACCCGTTTTGCCAGTTTTCAAAACTCCAGCAGTGGGTAAAATATCTGTTAATCTGACCAGGGGTCACCGATGTTATAAATGGCTATGGGGATGAGTGAGGTCTAGTCTGTCACCAGTGTTGACACTATTTTTGGCTAACTATGCCTCCTCAAAACTTGGGCCGTCCTAGGGGCTAGCCCAAGTTCGAAAGAAATCTCCCAGGAAGGCTACACCCTCACCTTCCGGAGATGACCAGCTTGACCAGATCTCCAGGCTGGAGAAGTGGCCCAGTACCCTGTGTAATTCAGTTTGGGAAACTTTGAGAACTATATTAACCTCTCTTCAGCAGGGGAGTGGATAACTTCCAAGGTTCCCTACTCCCTCACTGCTTTCCACCAACAAGGAAGTACCGGAATTTTTCTTGCCCAGGGTCTTCCCCACCAGTTCAGTCACTCCCCTTGGTCTGTTCACAGTACAATGGGAGTCTTCTCTCGGTGGTAGCGAAGGAGGTCTAACTATGGCCTTACAGAGTACCACAATCCACCAGTACGACTGGTTGGTCAAGCCAGTTTTTCCACCAAGCCTGTCTCCGGGATACACATTCTCTAGGATATCAGTGCCAGGAGTAAGCTTGAATGGTAAACATGAAAAATTAGAACTGGACCTCGAGCAAGTCTTCGACTTAGTAGGCTTCCAGTTAGCTCAGAAGAGCGTAAGGTCAGACCCACCCTAGAGCGTTGATAGACCTTGAATGCTTATCCAGAAGCTTCTCCTCGGACCTTCATGCCTGGTCTGGCACCTAATGTCCCTGATAGGATTACTGGCAGTCATAGAGAAGCAAGTGCACCTAGCCCACCTCCACGTGAGGCTGATATAAGTGGCACTAGAAGTACAGCTGGGGGGGGGGGGGGGGGGGGGGGGTTCCAGAATTACTAGAAAAGGTGACCCCAGTTTCCTCCACCCTCATCTTATTGGTGGCTGCAGGAAGACCAGGTGCTTCAGGGTCAACCATTACACCCGCTATATATGCTCTTCAATCCTTACAGATGCATCAAGAAAGGTGGGGTTCTCACTTAGGAGAACACAGTGCAAGGGGAACCATGGTCCCTTCCAGAAGCAAGTTACACATTAACTTTCTGGAACTAAGGTGGTCATTTGGCCCCTTAAGTATTCCAAGACCTCTGGTTGAACAATATTGCTGTTATAGCTACAGACAACACAGCAGTGGTTGCCTGTATGAAGGGAGAAGGGGGATGAAGTCAGGCCCTCTTTGTGCCCTTCTGTGGAGAATCCTGACCTGGTTTTCCAGGAAACAGGTGACTAGCCCGACACATTCCAGGTGGCTGAATGTCATAGCACACAAGCTATTCAGTGTCACGCAACTGAACAGAGCAGACAAAATGGTCCCTCCTGTCAGTTTTTCCAAACAATATGCTTCTGGTGGCACCAAGGCTAAGTGGGCCTTTTTGTTGCCACCTGGCTCAACAACTGTATCAACTTTCATCACTGGTGATAGATCCCCCAATATGGACAATGATACAATCGGTCTGCCATGGGAGGATATGGACCCATATGCCTTCCCATTGGTAGCTATCTTGGGCAAGGGGTGGAGAAGTTGCAGGACTGCCCATGCAGGGAAATCATTCTGATTTCTCCAAGTGGCCCAACATGCCTGGTTCCGGGATCCCTTGTTCATGTCAAGTCCGATTCCTTGGTACCTGTCCAACCTGCTCCCTCAACCATTTAATCAGACTCCTCACAGGAATCTGTCAAAATTAGATCTGCATGCATTGCTCCTAGAGCCTCTGCAATCAAGGAGCAGGGTTTCCTCTAAGGCAGTGGCAGTAGGAATTGAGGCACCTCAAAGAGGATCAACCAGATCAGTCATTGCTGACAACTGGGTAATTCACCAATCAACTCATCACAATGAGAATCTTGCTCGTCTTTTGGACAGTTTACAGAGACAGACCTACGGGTTGGAGGGGCATCCCCTCCTGGAACCTCCCCCTGGTGTTGCACCATTTGGCAAGGCTCCATTAAAGAGGCCTCTTTGAAGCATTGAGCTTCAAGATTGTTTTTCCTCTTGACCCTGGATTCTGCCAAAACAGGAGTGAGATTCATGCTTAGTAAAGAAACACATCAGACACCAGTCAGACTGTTCAAGGGGTCTTTGTACCCAGCCTTTTTTTCCAAGAACCAGCTGGCCAAGGAGAGTCTGGACAGTTTGGCCCCAGTGGTTAACCAACCCTGGCCCTAACTCTGGATTACTCCCACAAGCCTGAGAGGTCCTGTGTCTGTTCAGAGTACTGTGCTACTTTTTGGGACAGGATCTCAAACAGAACAATGAGTTCTCCCTTTAGAAAGGTTTTGACAAGACATCTCACCTGCCTCCATCTCCTCATGGATCAAGCAACTGTGATCCTACGTTATGAGCTCTCTGATCGGGAGGCCCTGACCCTACATCAGGTTAAAGCCCATGTTGTCAGGGTCTCTTGCTGCTTCTAGGGCATTCCAGTTGGGAGTCTCCTTAGAACAATTTTTCAGCCGGCCACTGAAGTAACAACACCTTCACACAGTTCTATTTGAAGGATGTGGCTTGGGCTGTTTCAGAGACCCTTCATTTGGGCCTAGTTGTGGCTGCTCAGCAGATCCACAATTAGCCCTTATTTTGAGATTTGTATATATGTAGTGTTGATAGTTCTTGGAGCTAACTACACTCCTTCCTTTGGGAGGTTATTGCCTTCTGGGACTGGACTCATCCCTCTCTTCCCCTACCTCAGAGCAGGTCTGTTAAAAGGGGGGGGGCAACGTCGGTATACCCCCCGGCAACCGGGCACTGGTATCCGACCAAAGGCCTACAGGTTCCTGACTGAAAGTTAACCTAGGCCAGAGGGAATTTTCTTATCATTTATGAGTTCACCTAAGTCCCTAGTAACTTACCCTCCGACCAAGCGGTAGTTATTCAGCAATTGTCCATTGGATAGGATGTATTAACGCAATAAAATTGCAAATTTAATAAGTAAATTAAATTTTTATAAGTTAATACCCTATCCAATGGACAGGCAAGGCCCTCCCAACCAACCCCGCTACCAGCTTACTAGGGGTCTAAATCTGTTTAGACAACGAAAAAGATGAACTGACGTCACTCTGTGTGGACAGGAAGCAAGTATTGATGCGCCACCTAGCGAATGCACACTACTGGCCGGTCCTGCTGGTATTATATACAGGACGTCTTTTTCTGGCGTTTGATGGGACCGGTCGCGCCGACTGGTAAAGCAATTGTCCATTGGATAGGGTATTAACTTATAAAAATTTAATTTACTTATTAAATTTGCAATTCACCTACTTTTGGGTGATCTACCACATAGTGAAGTTGCAGAACTGTAGCTCTTTGGATGGCAGAGTAATAGCCACTAAAATAAGTAAATATCTTTTATCTCTAAAAGTGTTACAGATAGGCAATTTCTTCTAAATACGTCCTTACCTACTTTGGGTTGATCTACTGCATAATAAAGTTGCAGAACTGTAGCTCTTTGGATGGCAGAGTAATAGCTACTAAAGTGAGTAAATGCCTTTTGTCTTTAAAAGTATTGCAATCTAACATTAAACTTGTTGTCACTTCTACATGTGCATCCATCTCACAAGAAAATTCCACTATCTTCAGTACATCTAATTTATACGGCGGGAGATAAATGCATGCGTCAGAATGCTTGTTTGTCCTTATTTTGAGTTTTGTGAGCTCGCCTCAACTGGCTTTCTTCTGCGAGTATTTTAGTCGAGGATTTACTCGCGTTCTTTTTATTGCACTAAAACATGTCTTCTCACCAGTCTAACAAAGACAAACCTCGTGCAGCAAAATGTAACCATTTCTGCCACCCATTTGATCATCACAACTACTGCCCTACCTGCAGAGAGACAGGTAAAGGCGACGATCTGTGTGTCACTTTATTGTCTCCCTGTACCATTTGCTCGTCCTTCACTGAAGAACAACTAGCAAAAATCACCCACAGGAAACGCTACTCTAAAAAATCTGATAAAAATAAAGCAGAAGACATAGATTCTGAACTATTGGGTGACAATTCTTCGGAATCTTATGGAGGCTCGCAAGCACAGTTAGAACAAATCGTCTCTTCACATCCCCGCCTTGTCCTGAACCTCTTTCATTCGAGGCATTATCACTACAAACTCCAGCTCGTACTATTACGCCTACACCAGGTACGACTTTACAACAAAAAGTACAAGCTAATCTCGAGAAATCTTTGTCTTCTCGCTTTGACATACAAATGGATCAGAAAATGGGGGCTTTTCAGGCCAGTATGTTGGAGGCGTTTAATAATCTTCATGAAGATTTTCAGAAATCTTTACAAAAGCAAGGAGAGGTGGATCAGACCTCTTCTTCTGCTTCTAAAATGAACGCACCCTCCAAAGATCTAGCCAAACCCTCGCAGTCCAGTAGTGCTCTCGAGTCTATGGAGGTCGAATATGGACCAGAGCTTCCGCCTCACCACGACTCGTATTCCAGTCGCCTCGAAGATGACTCGGGTCAAGTCCGTAGTTCTGGCGAGGAACCCTTGAAGGTTGCCTCGACCAAACCTAAAAAATCTACACACTCTTCTAGGTATCATGTTGTGGATCCGAGCTCTGCCTCAGACCACTACTCTGACTATTCTGTTGACCCTCAGCCAGCCCCTAGTAGGCCCAAAAAGCACTCTGACAAATCAAAACACAAGTCGAGGGCCAGATTTTACCCTCATCTTCAGAGGAGGATCAGTCCCCTGAACATAGGCATAGGTCCCCTAAGCCCTCTGGGAAGTCTTACTCTGATCAGGACCACCCCCAACATGACCCTGACCCTCCTTATTACAGGGAAGTAGCTTTGTCTGACATCCTATCCCAATATGCCGAGGAGGTGGATACGTTCCGACGCATTCTAAAACTTCCAGATCCTAGGGAATCCTTACCTAGATCTTCAACAGCGGTCATGGGCCTTGATGATGAAAAAGGCTGGCAAGGCCAAGAGGTCCTTCCTCCATGTTGCCTCTCAATTCAGTCATCAAGGATGCCTTTAATAAATTTGATCAGGACTTCCAGGCAGCAAAATTACCTGAGGGTAAGTACATCAAACCACCTCCCTCCACTGCCAAGTGGTACAAGGTAGGCCAGCCTTGTTTTGTGGACAAAATACAAGAGCTGAATACATACTTTTCCAAGATTTGTATTTCTCCTAAACCATCTGGGGCTCCTATAGGCAAGGTCCCTATGCCAATTCTAAAAGAATTGGAACATCAGGCAAGACAGAATATTTCTACTCTCAATTTCGCTACTACTTTTGCCAAGACTTCTTCCTCCTGTAATGCCACCCTGGAGAGGTGTCAGCATAGCTTGAAAGCGACCTCCAAAAAGGTCAAGTCTCAGATCAGGAAAGGTGCCGACCCTGAAAAAGCAGCGAAACGTGGACATGAGGAAGCCTGTGAATATTTGGAATTGTGGAACAAGAGACCGTCCTAATACAACACAGGGCCTTAACTTGCCTTAGTAAATCCCTGGCCCATATTCTCCAGAGAGAATTGTACTCAATGGGCAATCTTGTCTTGCTTAGGCGCGAAGCCGAAATGACTCGGTTACAACCCCATTTAGGAGAAACCAGGCGCCAAGAACTCAGGAATGCGTCCTTCTGGCCGCCTTCCTTGCTTAAATCACAGTTGCTAAAGGAAGGCGAGGACTTCCTTCTTAAAAAAGGCACCTCAAAAGATTCTCAGGGTTTCGGACCCTACCAGAATAAGCCCTTTCGTGGTCCCCACAAGAAAAGAGGCTCCTACAGGAAACGCCCCTATGGGGGCAATTCCTCACAAAGCAGTAACCAATCGTTTTCTTCCAACAGGGGAAAACAAAACTTCAAGGCTCCAGGGGTCGTTTTCGACCCCACAATAGGGGAAGAGGGCGTGGAAACCCCCCTTCCCAATGACTCCTTCAAAGCCTCAAACAGTTCACCAGTAGGAGGTCGCCTCCGTTGTTTCAGCAGAGACTGGCAAGCAAACAATTGTTCATCCAACGTGTTAAACATTATCACCAATGGCTACGTTCTGCCATTCCTCTCAAAACCAAACTTGGTCAGATTTCCTCTGATAATATCAGAATACAAGGCCCTTCCAAAAGACCAAGCCTTAGCCAATTGCATCCAGTCTCTGCTGTCAAAGAACGCTATCGAAAGGGTAGAAAATGTAAAATCTCTCGGGTTTTACAGTCGTCTGTTCCTAGTACCAAAGCCTCACCAAAGGTGGAGGCCAGTCATAGACCTAAGCAGGCTCAACACTTTTCTACATGTAGAGAAGTTCAAGATGGAAACTCCAGAGTCCATCAGGACCTCCCTGATTCCAGGGGAATGGGTAGCGTCGATAGACCTATCGGACGCTTACCTTCACATCCCCATCCATCCTCACTCAAGGAAATACCTAAGATTTTGCCACAGGTCTCAGGTGTTCCAGTTCACCTCCCTACCTTTCGGACTAGCCACAGCCCCCCAGGTCTTTACCATGATCGTAAAGGAGGTGAAGCTCATGGCCCTCTGCAGAGGGCTCAGACTCCACCAATACCTGGACGACTGGCTGATCAGGTCTCACTCCCGGGAGGAAGCCCTAGTGAACACTCAGGCAGTGGTAGATCTAACCCAGTCCTTGGGATGGATCATCAATCAACAAAAATCAGAACTGAATCCCACTCAGGTGTTTTCGTTCGTGGGTTACGAGTAAAGCCCACTCAAGAGAGATGGCTCAAACTTCAGGATTTTATCCTACAACTCAAGTCAAAACATGTTTTGACTGCAAGATGTTTGATGTCTCTAATTGGGTTGCTAGCCTCAATGGAGAAAATGGTCCCAGAGGGATGACTTCACATGAGGCCCTTTCAGTTTCACCTCAAGGAGCACTGGAAATTTCCTCAACCACTGGACAGCCTCCTTCCTTGGACAGAAGCCATCTCTGCACACCTAGACTGGTGGCAGAACCCTGCAAACGTGATGAAAGGCTCAGACCTTCATCCCAAAGACCACAGTATCCAACTCTTTACAGATGCCTCAAACGAAGGTTGGGGCGCTCACTTAGAACAAAGTTCTACCCAAGGTGTGTGGTCTCCCCAGGAAAAAGGCCTTCACATAAACGTCCTAGAATTGAAAGCTGTCTTTCTGGCCCTGAGACACTTCAAAGACCAATGCCAGGACCAAACAGTGCTAGTTGCAACGGACAACTCAACTGTGGTTGCTTACATAAACAAACAAGGGGGAACACACTCAGCGGAGATGTGTGCACTCCTGTGGAGAATCATGACCTGGTGCTATCATTCTCACATCACATTGAAAGCCAGGCACATTCCAGGGTGCCTAAATGTGATGGCCAACCTACTTTCCAGGTCAAATCAGGTACAGTCGACCGAATTGTCACTAAATCCACAGGCGTTCAAACAGATCTCCCAAAAGTGGTTCACTCCCCACGTGGTCCTATTTGCCACTCATCTGAACCACAAGCTTTCACTGTACGTTTCTCCTATCCGAGACCCGAAGGCCTGGGACATAGATGCTCTAAACATAGATTGGACGGGTCTCACTGCCTATGCTTACCCTCCAACAGCTCTCATTCACAGGGTGGTCCAAAAAATCAGACAATGCAATTGTCTGATCATACTAATAGCCCCAGGCTGGCCAGGGATGCCCTGGTTTTGGGACCTAGTGCAGCTCTCAACAGAGATCCCACTACAACTCCCCGTGTCGATAACACTCCTCAAGCAGTCCCACAACTACGTGTTCCACAGGAACCCGCAGCACCTCAACCTCCCCGCCTGGTGTCTAGGAGTGGACAGCTCCAAGGACAAGGCTTCTCTGTGGAAGTGGCAGAGAGAATTGCTGCACCTCAGCGGTCATCAACAAGGACCATCTACAAATCAAAGTGGGCCCTATTTGAAAAATGGTGCAGAGAAAATTCGGTGGATTTCTCCACTCCATCTGTGAAACAAATCTCAGATTTCTTCATGTATCTGTACCAAGACTTAAACAGGCGCCCCTCCACCATTGATGGTTACAGGACTGCCATTGTTGACACCTTGGGCCCATCGGGCCAACATATTGCTCATAATGAGGACCTTTATAGGTTGCTCTCCAGCCTCCCCAAAAGTTCCAGAAATCTCCCCAAGTGGAACCTTTCGGTTGTTCTCAATGAGCTCACAAAAGCACCCTTTGAGCCTATGAAAGACACAGACCTCAAACATCTCACTTTCAAAACTGCTTTCTTGCTAGCTTTGGCCTCCGGCAAGCGCTGCAGCGAAATCCATGCCTGGGTCACTGGGAAAAGGTCGCCTTGTTCCCGTCTTCTGACTTCATAGCCAAAAACCAACTAGCAAGAGAGGGTTCTCAAAGTGTGTCTCCGGTGACTATTCCTGCTTTGACTACCATTGTGGATAGACAATTCAAAGAAGACAGGACCCTGTGTCCTGTGCGGGCCCTGAGGTACTATCTGGACCGAACCAAGGACCTAAGAGGTTCTCGGTCCCTCCTTTTCATCTCCTTCAAGAAAGGACATACCTCAGACATCCGACCCGCTACTCTCTCTTCTTGGTTGAAACAAACCATCCTACTTTGTTATAAACAAGCAGACCAGCAAGCCTTGGATTTAGTCCAAGTCAAGGCACATAACATTCGGGCCTTCGCAGCCTCTAAGGCGTTTTATGGTGGGGTATCGGTGGACCAGATCATATGCAAGCCTGTCACTGGAAAGCTCACAACACTTTTACCAATTTTTATCTAAAAGATCTTACTTGGTCGGACAATGACAACAATCTGTATCTGGGACCAGTAGTAGCGGCTCAACAGGTCCTAGACCCTTCTCCTCAGTCCAGTCATCCTCGGAAAGAAAAGAAGGGGGGGTACATCCGCTACAACCAAGTCTTCAGGAGTCTAAGCCCAGGGTCTAGGTATACGTCTACCTCATCAGGGTGTATACGGTAAGGTCTATCTAATCTTTAAATCATTATAATTGTACATTATTAAGGACCTGAAGGTTGTCATTTTACTCAGTTCCCGAGCCTTAAGCTCAGGTTCTTCTGTGATCGTCCTTGGGACTGTCCCCATCTGTGTATCTAGAGTACACATCTTCTTCTCGTCAAACACCCTGACAGCTTTTTTAACACTGTCATTCATTCAGGTTTTTGGCTTCTACAGGCCCGGTCTTCGGGATTGGGGCCCGGTAGACGGGACTCAGACTGGTACTTTCGATCTTTCATTCTACTATTATTATCAAAATTCTAAGAAAAAACAGACCTATCTGCCAGTCTCAGCTGTAATCCCTCCTCCGGACGGTTGGATTCAGCATTCAGTCCCACATGGTAAGCTATTGTAGCGCAATAAATTTGAAAATTTGAATTACTTAAATGTAGCGATTATAAGCTACAAGCTTACCATGTGGGACTGAAGAGAGTCCCACCCTGCCTCCCCGCTGTATTACAGCTGAGGGGTATGGCTTTAAATCTCAACGAGAAAAGTGCTTACAAAGGGGCAGATCACGTGACGACAACCTGAGGCTACGGCCAAGAATAAATGTCTTTTTTTCTTATACGTTGGTCGTAGTTCCTCGCGGCAACCAGTAAAGCATTCAGTCCCACATGGTAAGCTTGTAGCTTATAAAAGCTACATTTAAGTAATTAAAATTTTCAATTTTGGGATTTTCACTGTTGAGTAAATCAGTTGTAACTAATAAAGTATTACATTTACTGTATTTTGTTTAAATATCTTTTCCACCTACTTTTTACACCTTAACAGTCAGCTTGGTACTTTGCTTCTGAATACCATTTGTAGGGCACAACTTTTGTGTCCTTTTCTTCTTTACTTCTACTCTGAAACTCAAAACACACAGTCAGCTAACACAGAGCCCATTCACGGACACTGATTACTTGTTCTCATATTGCAGATCTTATTTGCGACCTTATTGCCTAAAAATTCCATTGAAGGGTTCCAATGAATAGTACTCTCTTTTATCGTATCTGTTCCACTATCCTTGGCACACACTAAGAGGAATGGTGATATTCTAAAAGGCAGGGAAGGGGGTCCCAGCAGAGGATTTTCGGGGATCACCCCAGGGTTGCTCTCAATCTTGTCTACTAAGGGAAGCAACAGGGAGCCTAGAGGAGTGATCAAAGGGTTTTTTGCATAGCTCATCACAGGGTCTACCACAGGATCTGTTGCATCTTCAAACAAAGAAACCGGGAATCCTATATCTACTATGGTATGCATTCCACCAGAAAAGCCTGAAAAATAAGAATAAATGTATTTTGTTATGGGAGATGCTGCCTATTTAAATTTTTTTATTGCATTAATATATCTTACCTAACAGACTGTTGCCATAGGTCCATCGCAAGGTGGTCAGTGATGTCACTCCCTTTTTTTTGTTTCGCAAATCCCAACAAGATGCTTAAATTTGAGTGCTTTTTAAATGGGATATATTAAAATTCAAGAGTGTTTTGTATGAACTTTTAGTGCTTATGTGATGTTAAGTATCATGTTTGGTCACAAAAAAGGGTTGCGAGGCCACATTATGGCCATATTGACTCACTAAAAGTGTGTTCTGTGTGTGCTTCTTCAAATCCTGAGCAGGAACAGTAACTCAGTGTACATGATTATAAAAGCAGGAAGGATAAAAAGAATGAAAAAAGTGACAAGAAGGAGAAATGGCAGAAACTGGTGGACCAATGATATTGGTCCGAGTTCTAGTGCTGGTAACAAGATGTATTCTAGTGACATTTTGCCTACTAAAACCGTTAAACCTGCTCCATCTCACCCTGCATGCAGTGAGTTTAAGGTTTTAAGGACCAGTTTTCATCCCGAATCACCAGGCTAGAAGCTTTGTTAGCCTCAGTGGGTGCTTTCCCTGCTTCCTCTCGAGCAAGACTAGGCCTTTCTCAACCAAGACTAGGCCTGTGCAGTTCCCCCGTTTAACTGGTTTGGTTGACCCAAGGCTACAAGTTTTTCTTTTGCGACCAAACCGGGTGTTCTGCAGCAGACACCTCAGCCAGTACCAGAGGTGATTCTGGAACTGGTCTTCTCAGCTACAGTGGGAAGTCCTGCCAGACTGGTAAGCCACCAACAGCCTCCTCGGCAGATCTTTGTGCCTGGGCCAGCCACTCATCATCCTTAGGTTGCCAGTTCTGCTGTGTCTGCCACGTAGACACCGCAACATTCTAAGCTTTGCAGGTCTTCCCTCATCAGCATCCCACTCTGGTATTATCTACTGGTCCCGCTACAGCACCTACAGCACCCTTTCTCTCAAGGGCTAGCAGTTGGGATACTGCTCCATAGGCCACAGGTGACCAAGGATATACCTCACCTTTGTGTGACCTATACCCAGCCCTGGATTCAGACATAGAGACCTTATATGACAGCCGTGCAGAAGGTGTCCCATCCAACTCGGAGTTGCTTCACACAGAGGAACAGAGTCAGATGGTACGTGCCATAAGATCCTACATGAAATGGGCTTTCATGTCTGCCTCTCCTGTCAGGATAACCCGTGGACGAGCAGCAGGTCTCAGCCCTGGGAGAAAGTCTCTGTTGCTATGTCAGCAGATGACTGGTTCTGTTCCAAATTTGAACAAATGTACCTGCATCTTCTTCAGGGCCATGTTTCCAGGTCAGGGGTCAGAAACTGGCTGCAGATGGATCAGATGGTACACTATGCATTCAGGGCTCATACCCAGCTGTGACTCAGCCAGAGAAGTCAGTCTGCAAATGGTCTGGTGATTCCTCTCGGCTAAACAGCTCTTTTGTGAGGATTGCAAAGCCTCTTGTGGGTATATCTCCTACTTTCAGGCCTTTATCGCAAGAAACCATGTGCAAGTGGGAAAAGTCTCTGAAAGAAGCCGCATATTTAACAAGGTTCATGATGACATGCAGGACAACATTATACTTGTCCAATGACATGGAAAAAGACAAATCTTCACAGAAGACTTAAAAGGTGCTCACTGAACTCAAAGATTTGTCAGCCTTTCAGCTGAATGTTAGCTTTGTTCTTGGAAAGTCCATGCAACACGTGGCAGATACCTTCTTTGTCCAGCTGCCAACATGACTCTCTTGTGACTCATACTTGGAATACCTGAAAACTGGAGTCACCTGGTGTGCACTCAGGAACAGTCTTCTTACCTATTCAGGTCTCTTCTTGGATTGCCAAAGCCGAGGAAGACATTAGTAAGTTGGAAGCTGATGCCCGTCCCCCCAGCCTGGCTCAGGTTCCGGCAGGGGTGGTGAAAGTGATAGGTGTTGCCAACCTTATCATACTAATCTGCAAAGATGCAAGGATGGAAACAAGGGCAAGTCCCCACAGAGCCAGGACCACAGCCACAATATGCCCACATGGCGCAGTTTCAGCAATAGATCCAACTTCACCAGGGACTGAAGCAGGGGATCTGGTGCCCCCAAGCATGGCTGCTTCAGAGGAAGGGGCAAACAGTCACAGTTCTATCTCCTACTAAGATGTTGATGATGGTTTTGAAACTGTAAAGAAATTAGATTCTGTTAGGACTTGTGATATGATAAACATTGTTAATTTCATGAAACTCATGAAGTCACTGTGTTTTCCGAGGGCATCTGCAAAAGAAAGGAGTAAACCCTGCAATGAACAATATCAGAATGAAGCCTGTAAATCATGCTTCTTTTGTAAGTCACTTGTGTTTTGCTCCTCCTGTAGAAAATTTCCACTATGCTGTCCAAAAAATCTACCTGTGGAGGGACGTCTATGGGCCTCCAAGGGTGCCAGCCCAAGAGAAGTGACCATTCTGAAAAATGGTTAAAACCTTCTCTTCAGGGTCAAACCTCCCCTAGCCAGAATCCCACTAGTCAAAAGAGGATATGCAAACCCCTCAGGAACAGCTACCTGTGGTAGGCTTTGCATCCCTTTTGGACAAACAGGCCATTGAATTGAATCCTAGACTTCAGTTTTCTGAACAGGTTCCTAAGGTTCAAACCTTTAAATTGACCAGAATCAATAAGGCACCAGAATCAGAATCAATAAGGCTGCAAACAGGGGAATGTTTCACACCTCTAAATTTCAGCAATGCCTACTTTCACATCCCTATAAGTCAAAACTCACGAAAGTATCTGATGTCCCGCTGCACAAAATTAGGCTTTCCAGTTCACAGCCCTGCCTTTTGGCCTCTCAACGACTCCTGGAGTTCACTATAGTGGTAAAATAGATCAAATTCATGGCTCAATGCCGTAGTATCCTGATTTATTATTACCTGGATGACTAGCTCATCCTGGCAAAAGACAAACATACCTGTTACCAACATATACAGTCCCTCCTACATCCTTAGCAGGTGTTCAACTTTATAGTTTATCAGTATGACTTGAACAAGGGTCTGCTCAGGCCCACCTCGGACAGATGAGAGGCCCTGAACTTCAAAATAGGGACACTTTTAAGACAAAATAGTACGGTGAGCCAGTTCATGTCTCCACACTGTCACCGAAAAACAGATCCCTTCAGGCAGCATACATATGTGATCCATTCAGTGGACAAACTCAAATGCCTTGAGCACCTTTGCAGGAACCAAACTGTCCTTATAGCCACAGACAAAAACATGGTTGTTACTTACATAAACAAGAGAGTATTAAATAAGGCTCTTTTTGTGCCCTGCCTTGGAGATTCCTGTCATGGTGAAACCTGAGGGACATTGTCCTACAGGCCTGCCATATCCTAGGCTGATTGAAGATGATTGCAGACAAGCTATCTTGTCACAATCAGATTATTCAGACAGAATGGTCTTTCCACCAGGGGATATTAAAAGGTGGCACACCCCAAAATGATCACCAGGTTCAACAAGATCAACGGAAAATTACCCATGTTTGTGTCTCCAGTCTTGGACAAGGAAGCCTGGGCATTGGACGCTGAGCCTTTCATGGGGGGACTTGCACGCTTATGCCTTTTCCCTGATAGAAAATGTCGTAAACAAGATTCTCAATCAAGACTGTTGGAGAATAATAGTCATAGCTCTGGTATGGCCAACATGTCATGGTTTTGGGATCTAGTGATCCTGTCATCCGAGATTCCCCTTTGCCTGCCAACCCAATCTTCTAATCCAATCATTAATTAAGAGCATGCACAGAGGTCAAGTGGTTAAGTGGCAGAACAAATTGAGGCTCCTCAAAGACACTTAACCAGAGCAATCTTTGAAGCAAAATGGTCCATTTTTTGTTTGATGGTGGAGATCAAATCAGGTAGACTTCAAAGAGCCATCTGTTCCAGGAAAAGAAGAGCTTCAGTCTCCACCATAGATGGTTACAGAACTCCTATAGCTGGTAAGGTTGGCAATTCCTCAGTTGAAATAAGTAAGGGTGAGAACCTCACTTGAATATTGGACAGGGATAGGCCCAAAGATTGCACGGGTATCCCGTCTTGGAACCTATCACTTGTTTTATATCAATTGAACAAGGCCCCTTTCAAACCTCTCAGGATGGCCTCCTTGAAACATCTCCCCTTCAAAACTGTTTTCCTATTGGTTCTGGCATCAGAAAAACAGAAAAGTGAAATCCATGCCTGAGTAAATAGGAAGATTCTCCACAGAGGACTGGCCTCAAGTTTCCCTTTATCCTTTGCCCAGTTTTCTTTCTAAGAACCAACTGGCCTGTGCGAGTCCTAATAGTGTGGTCCCAGTGGTAATTTCAGCACTGGCCCCCACTCTGGATAAATCCCGTAAGGAAGATCGATCCCTCTGCCCAGTTAGAGCCCTGTGCTTCTACCTGGACAGAACCAAGGATCTCAGAGTCAATAAACAATTGGTCTTTATCCATCTTTGAATTTTGACAGGAACATTTCCCCTGCTACAATCTCTTTTTGGATTAAACAGTACTCCTGTGTTATAAACGTTCAAACCAGGATTCACTGCAGGTTCATCAGGTAAAAACCCATGATGCGGCCTCCAAAGCCTTTCAAGGAGGAGTCTCCTTAAAGCAGATCCTCCTGGCTTGTCATTGGAAGTCCCACATCATCTTCACTCAGTTTTACCTGAAAGATGTTGCCTGGGCTGACTCTAAACTTTATCACTTGGGTCCAATAGTGGCAGCACAGCAGACCTATTGTTACATCCCATTGTATCATTTTGAATATTCCAGGAAGAAATTTTTCTGTAGCCATGCAGAAGGGTACTTTCTTTTTTCAGGCTTTACATGCTTTTTCCACAGAACCTCTCCACCTTGTTTACTGTCAACGCTTCCCTGTCCTTCCTCTGGGAATCCCTAGGGACTGAACTCTTTCTCCCCTCTCTTCCCATTCTAGTGTAGAAAAAACGGTGGGTACCCAGTTCGGTCCGGTAATCGGTCAACCAATAGACCTAGGACCTTATAAAGGGGATTTCTGTCTAATCCCCCCTTAGAGTTCTATCTTCTGCCTCCAGTAAGCTACCCACCATCCTTTTGGTAGTTATTATTCTACCAATAGTCTGTTAGGTAAGATATATTAAGACAATGAAATAGAAAATTTAAGAAATAAATTCAAGTTTTATTAGTTAATTTTCTAGTTTATTATAATCCCTTCAAATTGGGAACTCCAGAGGATACAAAATTTAATGAAAACTCCCAGAAAAGATGATAAGCAGATAAGCACGGGATAGTGAAAGTATATTTGTCAAAGCAGAACACCTACACATCATTAAGATGGTTGAAACAAAAAGTGAAGCGACCAAAAGTGGTGGTGGTGTATTATGGGAAAAACACAGTGGGGTGCAGATATCTGAAATTATCCCACATGGAAGAAAGAGAACAAGGGATATTGCATACTTTTTGCTGTGTATTGATGTCCTTTCTCGTTATGTCAGAGTTTATGACCAAACGTTCACTGGAGAAATCGTTACAGTGACTGAAAGACAGAGAAAGGAAAGCATTTGAGTCTACAGTTTAAAGCATTATGAAAATACACTCTTTTAGATGAAAACACACTATACATAATTGAATGGATATTAAAATTCAGAGAAAAAGAAGACAAAAAGAGGTATTGGCCATCTAAATTCAATTTTTGGATCCCAGAGAGAGAGGTCATACCATATCAAGGACACTTATAACAGAAGGATACCTGCTGGTGTTTCATTCAGTTGTTTTAGGCAGCAGTTGGAGAGTTAAGATGTTGTCCCAAGTTTAATTGAGGGCTTTATCAAAATGTCCAAAGGAGACATGGCCCAAAAAAGGTTTTACACCCTACCCAGAATGTAACTCTGATAGAAAGTCAACCAACACCAGGTGGAACAAGCTAAAGCCCAGCTGAAATAGGAGTATAAATGGAGGGGTGAAAAGGTAGAGAAAATCAAAAACCATTAGGCGTATTTCACAACCGTAATCCGTCGAATCTAGATTCGTCAGATCAACGGATTCGCTTGTTTTGTGACTTGAATCTGAATCTGGATTATGAATCCGTTGATCTACCTCGAGAGGTAGATCAACGGATTCAGAGTCCTTAGATTACCCATAATTCTTTGTAAAATAATGGCAGCAACATGTGGGGAAAAATTTTAACATTTGGGAAATTTTTATTATATTGTAATATGATAATATTAATTTACTATATATTGGCATATATTAATATATTATATTTATGTGGGTTCATCTTATTTTCATATTTTAGATTCAGATCTATAGAAAATTGCATTTCACGAATCTAGCTAATCCAACGAATCCAAATCTGAATCTAGATTCGACGGATTGTGCAGATTCTTGGTTGTGAAATACGCCTAATCATCCATTTGACTGAGAAGATGTATGTTTACTTGAAATCAACCTGATATCCACCAAGCTAACCCTACCTATGCCTTTACAATATAATTGGCAACCACCCTGTCCTTTCAGTTGAAATAATATTGTGCCCTTTTGTATTTTATCCACCCAAGCGAGAAGATCATGATCATGTGGGATATTTTAGATGACGTTATTATTCATGGCACTTTAAGGCCTATTTTAAAAAATGTTAAGTCAAAAGATAAAGAATTTAATACACTGTAGTATGTCAGGGTAAATGTTCAATCTATCAGTCGACTCACAATGACAGTCTTACAAGCACACACCTAGATTTCCACCTAACCCAGCTCCAGCAGGATCTATGTGGAAACTAATCCTTTGTAGACAACCGTCTACTATCACAGAGGGATCATCTATTGAATTTCATATCCAAGGATCAGGTCCCACCTATGTAGATTGGTCTAAAGGCATCTCATGATCAAGGTTAAAATGGTTACAGAAGGTGGGGGAGAAATGTCAGATCCTCCCACCTGTGGGCCTTTGAATTTGACCTTGCATTCTTTATTCAAGCAGGTGGATGTGTTAGTAGATGGAAAAATATCACGGCTGAAATGGAAATCAGCCATCCTTACAAAGCTTATATGGATATCTGTATATTTTATGGACAAGACATGAAAGAACCTCGGCTCCAGAAGATGTGCGAATTATCAAGGCACCTCTCCTACAGGAAATGATGGCTTGAAAGCCAGAACCAATCTCTTTTTGACTGGGCAAGATATACAACTGGAAGGCCCTCTCAAAATGGATCTAGCAAAACCTCAAGTTCATATGATGAATAGTTAATATGATCATTATAGAAGCTACCCTTAAAATCTGTCAAGCCAGAGTCAACCGTAAAATTATCCTGGCTCACAAGAGGCACTCAATCACGGAGAGGCACTCTATCCATACTGGAAGAGCAATGTCAAAGCTTTTTTTCTCTGCCTGCTGGTATCCGTTCCTATGCTGTTGAAGATTTGTGTAATGGCTTGAGGCCATCCCGGCTGTTTGTGGCTTTTGTGAATAACAAAGCCTATACAAGAAATCTCGAGTTGAATCCATTTAATTTAGATCCTTTTGATCTCTACTTTTCTGTTTCAATCTGGATGAGCAGATCTCGGAAGATGTGATGGTTGAGCAACAATATTGTCAGTGTTGTTTGTAAATGGCCTTTAGAACAGTTTCAGCCCAGAGTGTGACCATGATTGTCTATCCCCATTTTCCAGTAATGATAAAAGTGGATAAAACCAGAAACGCCACTCTGGATAAATAAGATAAAGTCAACACAGATCAGAGAGTACATGCTGCAGGATGAATTTATTTGTGAACATTTTGGAGAAGCTTTAGCTTGTGACCAGCCCCATCTGAAAAAAGTGGAGGAAAACCATGTGTTGTTAATACAGATCAGCCAGATCAACACTGGGTGGCAGCTGTTTTATTATGACAAGGTGCCAGAACATTTTGATCCATTGGGTAATTACCCTATTCCAGACATAGAAGAAAGTAGGTGGCCAATGGACCTATGCATGAGTTTAATTCTCAACTGGTTCAATCTTCCAGCTGTAGAAGGTGTGGCGAATTTTATATATTTTATGCTTATTACAAATGTAGAGGATATCCCATGGAAAAGATCTTGCAGAATTTTTCAAATATCCCTAAGACTGAATGACTTGAAAGCTGAGGCTTTCTGCCAAAAAACAAAATAGACCTGTTGGACTTATGAAAACCAGTTAAGGTTGATTATGTATAGTTACTGTTTGTGATGATGTTTCTCATTCATTTGGAGATCCCCATGGGACATTTCCCCAGTTGGAGGGCGGTGCTGGTGAGTCAAAATGAGAAAAAGAGATCTGTGTCATGTCATTGCTCACATTGTGTTGCAAAAAGTGTATATGTCATGGTAGAAAGTCCAATCTGATAGAATTTTAAATTCTACCAGTAGAAAGTCCAATTGGAGATAAACTTGATAGAAAGTCCAATTGGAGTTCTACCGGAAAAAAGTCCAATCTGGGAGATTTGGGTATTGCCCTGGGATCTGAAATCTAATAATCTTGATAGATATTCAAATCTCAGAGATTTAGGAATTGCTCTGTGTACCAGAATGTAATTTTTATAGAAACTCAATATAAGCTTGAAAGAAAGTCCAACTAAAAGAGAAAAAGTGGGCTTTCTATTCATATAAATCTGTCATTAAACAAGGTGTAGCTTTCAGAAATGAAAAAAATGCATACAAAGAAGATATTTTACTTTAACACAGATTTAACTAATTAAACATGACAGAAACTGAAATTTTTAGTCTATTAAAGAATTTTACAATCAACATCAAATCCCATTACCATTTTTCAAAGATAATATGGACATTACTGATATAACAGATAAATGTCTTATAACAAGTGTTATACAAAACTACAGCTTTAATTAATTAAATTTTGACAGCAGTCACTTGCTACATTGCATTTAGTTGAGCAATTAACACCTATGCTTCTGCAACAGCATTTATCAGATTTCGGACCCTAGAGAAATACCCAAATCTCCCAATATTTGCTATTTCCTCCAATTGGACTTTCTACCAAGTTTATCTTGGACTTTCTACTGGTACAATTTAACATTCTACCAGATTGGACTTTCTACCATGACGTATATAATAAAGGGTGTTTCAATGTGTTTAAAGGGTCAAGTTGTTTCAAATCCAAGTGCCAAGTGTTCAGAATGTGATGTATACATTGGTAAGTTGCAGCAAGAATAGAATATGTTAAAATTTTTCTGTACACTGCCAAGTCATAGTGTGCTGAAAAAAATGTTCAGTAATTACTATGTGCTAAAAAACTAAAGAGGCTAACCTACTCGAACTTATACTTAGATACAGAAGAACTTCAGAATGTTGACATACTTCCACATCTTGACATTACATTCAATTGGAATGACCTGGAAAATCATACAAACAAAATTCAAGACAAGGTAATGAAATTAATGACAAATTTGAAAATAATTTCTCTCAGACTACCCCATCTCGTGAAAAGGCAAATTTATAATAGTTTTTCTCATCCAATCGTGGAATATGAGTCTGAAATATTTGTCAACTGCTCTATAAGTTAAGAACAGTATATAATATTCAGCAAAATCAAAAATAAGAAAACGTACTTCCATACAACATTTATTCCATCAACTATCAGCAAATGGAATAATTTTAGTACAGATGCACAGGCTGCATTATCACTGGAAATATTTAAATCTAGATTAAAAAAACAAAATAAATCTTAAGCATGTGATATAATGATACCGCACCTATTAATTTAAGCTGTATACGGATGGGCCTAATTGCATTAAATCAACAGCATAAAGCTCTCCACCTTATTGCATCAGGGAATTGTCCACGTAATGCAGCCACAGATAGTGTAAGTCATTACCAATGTCCAAATTTTGCTGCTCTGAGGATGGAAATGCTACAGGATGTCAATGATATACTGTCAGAACCAACAAAATTTAATAGAAATTAAGTTAATAGAATTAATTCTTCATGGAACTGGTAATTCAAATGTTGATAATAACTTATCTGGTACAGTTAGAAAATACATTGCAAAATCAAAAAGGTTTGTTTAAATATTTCATTTTGTGTTCCACGTACTCTTATAAGACAACAGTGAATACTAATGTGTGTAGATATTGTGATTTTTAACATGGATATACTTGTATTAATGCTGTAAATATTGTATACTGTATATATGGAACTTTATTACTTAGTATTGTATGTCAAATGTTGTTGGACTAGAGCCCCTCGTAGCCAAAATAGGTTGTGGGCAATTGTCATAAAATATATAAAGTTTAAACAAGAAATGTAGTAAGTGTTTTTCTTTTAATCAAATTAATATGTAAAACCTACATTTATTTCTTATTATTTCAACAAATAAAAATACTACAAGTTAAAAAAATTAATGTTAATCTTGAATGTACAAAATTAAAACATTTTTGTTCACTCTAAACTTTTTAAATATTTTTAAATATGTTCTTTAACAGTCTAGCTTGAATGTTGAGTCATGCAGATAAAAGCTCTCGAAGTCATGTACACCCCATCCTATATTGAACATTGGGTCATAAAGAGTTTTACTTGAAAGTAAAAAGAGTCTTTTTTGATGGAAAAATAGTGTTATTTATCTGAGTTTTACACTCTCTGATTTTTGACTGGAAGGATGCATAACCATACTGTCTACTATTTCAGTGGACATAATGTCCCCATCCCCCAATTCTGGACTCCAAGTCCCTACATCACGTTGTGAAGCTGACAAAATGTCTGTCTCCCTCATGGAGTCAATCTATTTGTGGCTACAAAACAACAACAATTCTTCAAAACAAAAATTCCATTCAAACCAATGTATTTTATATGTCACACAAACAATGTGTGTAGATGGTATTCTTCCAGGTTTTTTTTTTGGCATCCCACGTGTACTCACATGGAAGCCTTTTCAGTATGGACTATGTTCTGGATTGGTTTACTTAAGTTTAAGTTTAACTTTAACATATTGAATGTTACATCACAGCAAATAGTTCTAATGTTACAGCCAGTGCCTAGTAGTTTGTTATGATTCCACATTAGGCGTATTCCACAGCTGTGATCTGTAGAATCCAGATTCAACGGATCAGGTCAAAAGAACCTGATCTGACTGATCCGGATCATGATCTGAGTGATCTCATAAAAAGGTGGATTCGAGAGATCAGATCTGCGAGATATCCCACAATTCTTTGTAAAGATGGCGGAAAACACGAGGTTTGAAATTTTCATTTATAATTTTAATTGTTGATATTTCTGAAACTGGGGGCCGGATTTGGTTATTCTATTATAAATTGATATGTATATAAAGTTTATATTATAAACCACAAATCCTATATATGTATATATATATGTGTATATATATATATTTATGTTTATATGTATATAAACCACTAAAATATCATTTTTTCCTTTCCTTCTGACATTGTCAAAAAGTAATTCCAAAGATGCAAAGCATGCCATTTCAGTAGCCATCTTGGATCATCATTTCTGCAATTTTTGCATTTCACAGATTCTACTGATCTGAAGGATCTCAATCTCGATCACAAAGAATACACAGATCTCAAGTTGTGGAATATGCCTAATGTAAACACAGTAAGCTACCAGAATAAATTTAGAACGCTTACGGGACAACTCGCCCCAGAAATTTCGGGACAACTCACCCCATATTCCAACTCACCCCAACTACCAACTCGTCCCAGATTTGGGGTCTGGGGTTTATTATTGGTTGTAGCAGTACACAACTCATACACAACATATTATTTACTACAAAGAATACTGAGCATCTGTGTCAAACACAGGACTTGAATGATCATGCTGAAAATGATTCCCCCTTTTATACACAAATATTGTGACACAACTGCTCAGTGGTCCTGTTTGTTAGTCACTAATTGCCAAACCAGTTGCAATTAACAATTACCAATGCAACCATTTCTTAGAATGTTAGACATAAGTAATATCAATTCTCTCCATCCCTTCACAATTGGCAATTCATAGAACCCAATTCATAATTGGATACAAGTAAAATCAATCCTCACCTTACCTTATCAATTGGCAATTCACAGAAAATCCTATTGTTAATGTATTAGCCTAGCTTCTCTTTGATATTTCCCAATTGCAATAACACTGAGGCAGTCCCTCCCATTGTACTTAAATAATCACCTTAATCTCTCTATATTCTCAACAGTAAATTAAAATAAACATTACAGTATTACAGTATATTGTGTATACTATTATGAATGGTGTTATTTATATGATTTAAGTCAAATTAAGAATTTTCTTCTGATTATTTTGACACCAAACTTGATATGGGCCGAGTTGTCTATTTGTAATTTGGTGCAAGTTTGACTTTGGGGTGAAGCGTCTCCTTTAGAACTACACCTATCATTTTCCGTCTGTGTCGATATACACTTACGTGTCTTTTTTGCAACTACACTAAGTAAAAAATTATGGCCAATATTAGATACTCTTAATGTGACCTTACAAGTCATTTTCTTTTAGCTTGAAAAGGTATTGCTGCGGTATGATATTTTAATGACATTTTGTAGCATTGATGTCCATGAAAAGAATGGCCAAGGACCTCATCAGTGCACAAACATGGATGACTTTAACCACAGACCCAGCAAGCATGATCATGTGGGGCCTATGTGGGCTATAGGCGGGCAAATAGCAATATGAGTCATATGAAGGGTATATATGGGTGTAAAAGGCCAAAGGGGGGACATATTGGTCCCATTTATATAAAAATAAGTAATGTCCCCTAAATATTACAAAATAATGAAAAAAACAGGTATAATATTAGATTCATTTGACATTGTGTTGATTTGGACTTGGTAAAGGGTAGTAAACAAAAAATTTATTCTCACAATGTTTAAAATGGGTCCCATAATGGACTTTTCTGGGTAATTTACTGGTATAAGGGTCCCAGATAGGTCCCATATATAAATCCTAGATGAAAAAGTGTAAATATACATAGCAAGTGTTTTTATTAACTTCTCATCTTATTTTGAATGAAAAAAGTCCAAAATAATAAACGTCATATTTGAGAAAAACAACTCATCACAAATGCTTTTTAAATAAAAGGATACACCCATATTGGACCTGTGAAGGTCACAAATGGGCATAATATGCCCACAAGGGACCCTCATCATTATCACAGGTAATAACCATTTTATAACTCTGTAAGTGTATTGTCAAGTCTTTGTGAATAATATGTTAAAATTAAATTTGTTGCATATCTCACTAAGTCATAAGTTTAATTAGTTTTGCGTTCCACAAGTGTTTTTTTAACTAATAATGTGTATATATGGGGACCCATAAAGGTCATTCATGGGCACATATTCACAAGGCACCCTCATCTGTCCCATATTAAATATCATTTTAAAACCCAACTAAAATATAGTAATATGTGTAGAGAATATTATGTTTCATTATGTTTTCTCTTAGTTGAACTCAAGGGGTCATTTATAAGTCCAACCCCCCCCCCCCCCATCTCATGCAGTACAGCTATGTTTATCTTTTTACGCAGATAGTACTTTGAGGCAGTGTTAGGAAACAAGGGAAAACAGACCGCACTATGAAAGTGGGTAGCCTTTCTTCACCAGGATGCAAATTACAGTACAATTTATAGATTATGAATATAGGTGAAAAATCTATGAAATTTGTTAAAATTATGTAAATAAGGCCAAATTAATAAACTAGATATGTTTTTGGTGGGGAGTCATAATGAAAAAAAATCTATATTAATCAAATAATTTGTGTGCTTAATTATATCAGTTAACTGTGGATTTCATCATGTATATACATTTCTGTGTTCTGTATAAGACAAGTTTGGACACAAATGTGATACATCATAAGATTCTGAATTTGAAATGATTTGAATTACATTCTAGAAAATGGATAATAGTATAGAATGAATCAAGATTGTATTGTGCATTATTTTCAAAGGATTTAAAGTGTATTAAAAATACTTCCAGGTGAAATATTAGACATAATATGTGGGCAAAGTGTGAAGGAAACTGTGGACTGTTTACACAGAACTTAACAGTTGCAACAACTCATTTTTGTGCTTCCATTACATACCAGTTGAACTGCAAATGGACCTTGTGTGTAATTAGTAGTGTACATTTTAAAAACTGAGCAAATCTATACATCTGAACCTATATGTAGGACCAATAAGGGACCTTGATCCAGTTTACCATATAGTACTCTTGTCAAGCCTACTTATGACCAATATACAGAGCCAATACTGGTCTCATCACCAAACCATTTGCAAACACCATCTGGGCTCCATGTTCAAATTACAAGTTGGTCCCATATGGGACCCACTTATTTTACAAAAGAGGTCCCATATGGGGCCCATATCAATAAACCATATTAGTCCCATCAGAAAACTGTTTGCAAAATGGGCTGGGGCCGATATAAGGTACCCACAAAGGCCCCATATAAGAACCCATTTGGGACCTTTTTTGGTCTCACATGTAACATAACATAACAACACATGATTTTTATATAGCGCTTATCACTTAGTATGTCTCTAAGCGCTGTAGTGTAGTGTAGTGCTGGCTTGGGACACAGTCAAGGCCAGGTGTAGGCAGCATAGGCTATTTATTTTAATTTCTTATTTACATGGACACAGATAGACATGTGTATGTACAAAAAGCAATAGGTGTAGTTATTACTTACTGTCGTAGTTAGCGGATTTTATATTGACAGAGTTTCTGATGAGAGATGAAGACCTGGAATGGAGTAAAAACTTGATTGTAAATATACCCATGTAACTTGGTGTTGCATTGTCTATGTTGTAAATAAAGCAATGTAAACCAGATAATAAACTTTATGTTCATGCAAGATACTACAGCAATATATCACTGTTGTGACAATGTACTATAAGAAGGATATCACCACGTGTACTGTAGGACACTTCAGGACAATCATATTTTCAGACATTTTGTGCAATCCAAATTGTTTCTGGATAATGGTTTCAGCTCTTCCAGTTTTTGAACCATTTGACATCCACTGTCATGGAAACAATGCAGTCCACTGGTGTAAGTGGATATCTCGTTTGGAGAATGTGTTCATTGCAGCTGATGTAAAAGATGCCCTGCTACTACACTACAGTGGTGAGAGTCTGTTTGACATCTATGAAACTTTACCTGATATGGGTGAAGACTTTAAAACACTCAAAGACAAATTAGGCAAGTATTTTCAACCAAAGAAAAATAAAGAATATGAGACAAATTCAGACAGGCTAGACAAAATGCTGTTGAAACTATAGATGAATATCATGTGTCTTCATCAGTTATCGAGAAACTGTGAATTCCATAATGTCGATGGAGAGATCAAATCACAGATGATTCAGTGCTGCATTTCTTCAAGATTGAGGAGAAATGGACTGAAAACTGCTGATATCTCCCTTGAACAGCTACTGGATGATGCCAGAGCCCTTGAGATAAGTGAAGTTCAGGCAAGTGGGATAGAAGTCAATACAGTCAACAGTGTCAGTAACCAAAGAGGATCAAAGTATCACAGAAAAACAAAACTTCAAACCCCAGGTCCAAGTCTATCCAAGATAATCAGAAGTCTTGTTACAGTTGCGGTGGTCGATGGCTACACAGTCGTGCATGTCCTGCAACCGACAGATCATGCCATAAGTGTGGAAAGTTGGGCCATTTTAGCAAATGTTGTCGCTCACAGAAACCCAATAAACAGAAAGTCCTGAAGATCGATGAAGAAGATTATCAATGAGATGCAATTAAATCTAAAGATTCTAGCTCATCAGATGATAACTACACATCTACAGTGTCAAATCAAGTAGTGAACAGAGACAGACCTGAGATATATGCCAAAGTCAATGGAAAAGGATTCAAATTTCTAGTGGACACAGGGGCCTCTGTGAATATTGTCTATGCTGAAGTAGAAAGTCAGATTGCTGCCAAGGTATGGCATTGCTCAACTAAGTTGTTTATGTTCAACAGTGAAGTCACTTATTGCATATGGCAAGTTCACTGCCCAGTGGAGGTATAAACACAGGAAGGTCAAGTGTGACTTTGTTGTGGTGGAAGGAAGCTGTTGTTCAATCATCAGTTCTACAACTGCATATGATCTGGGAGTTCTGAAATTTGTTTATTCTGTTCAGGAGAGTGATGTGATTTGCAACCAGTACCCACAATTGTTTCAAGGCATAGGAAAAATGAAGGAGACTGAAGTGAAGTTACATATTGACAACAGTGTGGTTCCTGTAAGTCAAAGTCACTGATGCATTCCATTCCATCAAAGGAAGGATTTGGAAGATTGTCTGCAAACCCTCTTACGCCAAAACATTATTGAGCCAGCAGATGGCTCAACTGCTTGGATAAATCCGTTAGTACTTGTACCAAAGAAACAAGGTAGAGCTTGACTTTGCATTGACATGAGGATGACCAATAAAGCCATAAAACGTGAAAGACGTGATGCCTACCCTTGATAAAGTGATCCTGGATCTAAATGGGGCAACAATATTCTCCAAGGTTGATCCCAAAAGTGGCTATCACCAGCTAGTCTTATCAGAGGACTCGAGAAATATCACAGCTTTTTTAACTCACATGGGACTATATCGCTATAAAAGGTTGGGTTTTGGTATCAATGCAGCACCAGAAAAGTTTCAGGAAATGATCCAAACAGCAATCAGTGATCTTCCAAATTGCAAGAATATCAGTGATGACATCATCATTTATGGAAAGAACAGACAAGAACATGATGTTGCCCAACACAAGTTACTTCAAAGGTTATAGAGTCTTGGTCGGACACTAAACAAGAAAAAAATTTAATTTCATCTGCCTGGTGTTTTAGTTTTTATTTGCCTGGTGTCTCTGGATGGGTATTCAGCTCAGAGGGCATAAGGCCAGATCCAGCTAAAGTACATGCTATCTTGAACTCAAAATATCCAGGAAATGTGTCAGAATGTCGTAATTTTCTTGGCATGACCAGTTATGTGTCTCGAATGATTCCAGGATATTCCAATATAGTAAAGCCCCTGTGTGATCTGACAAAAAAGGACTGTACATTTTTAACTGGGGAGAGTCTCAAGAAGAAGCTTTTGGTCTGTTGAAAGCAAAGCTATTGTCGACTGATGTGGTGTCATATTTTGACCCCAACAAAAACACTTGTACATGTTGAAATCAGCCCACCTGGTTTGGGGGCTATGTTGACCCAGGATGGAAAGGTTATTGCATATGCAAGCAAGATGCTTTCTTTCACAGAATGCTGCTATTCCCAGTTGAAGCAGGAAGCTCTGGCAATTTCATGGGCTTGTCACCATTTCAGGATCTATCTATTGGGGAAACATCTCTGTTGTGATGGAAGACAAACCACTGCTTGTAATTTTCAATAATCTAAATTCAAAGGCCTCCGCGCAAATTGAAATTTGTGGCTATACTTATTTAATTATTAATTAATGATTTCATTTCAAGGTTCACTTTCGCCAGGACTCCGATAATCCTGCTGATTTCATATCAAGGTACATGTCACACGAAGACTGTGGTAAGTGTTATGTTTCTGAGAGTTGTGAAGATGCCATGTGTTCCATGGTACAGAGTAATGTACCCAAGGCACTATCCATGTTAGAAATCAAAGAAGCTATATGCCAGGATTCAGTACTGCAAACAGTCTTTAGAATCAGGAAATTGGACAGTTCCAGATAGTTTACATGATGAATGCATGAAGGATATTTTTCACAAGCTCATAAACATCAAGGATGAACTCTCTGTGATAGAAGATCACCTTGTCCTTAGAGGTGGTCGTCTTGTGATCCCGGGCTCTCTTCGAGCCAGAGTGATTGACCTTGCGCATGAGGGGCATCAAGGTATATGCAAAACCAAGTCACTGTTGAGAAGCAAAGTCTGGTTTCCTAATCTGGACAAGTTTTTTTGGGAAACTGTCAGGAAATGTTTCAAATGCCAGATCGCGCCAGAGGTAAAAACCCGGGACCCTCTTCAGATGACTGTGCTTCCATCTGGTTCCTGGGAGTTTATCAGCATTGCTTGCTGAGGTGGGACGAAAATATATTATGGTGCTCATTGATTATTATTCACGGTTCCCAATAATGGAGGTAATTCATTCCACTTCTGCCAACGTAGTGATTCCTAGACTTGATGATCTCCTTGCCACGTCTGGTGTGCCAAGAATATTAAAATCCGACAATGGCCCACCTTTCAACAGCAAAGTTTTTTCAAGCTACATGGGTATATTTACAATCACGTTTTTACTCCATTCCTGGTCTTCATCTCTCATGAGAAACTCTGTCAATATAAAATCCGCTAACTACAACATCTCCTCCTTCCTTCGTTTACATGTTAATAATATAGTTTACATGTTAATCATAGAACAATTGAAAAGTCAAGGTGAACATCTTCACATCAAACACCTGTCTTGGAAATCACTTGAAAAATGTCCATAAGATTAATGGTGATAGTAAGGCTTAACACAAACCTGCAAAACTTATAATAACAAGAAAAGTAAGAAAACTGAATAGAACACACAAATGACAGAAACTATACATGAGGAAGTTTAAAATGAAGTGTAGCAATAAAGTGAAAGCTAAACTATCTATCCTGACTAGGGATGAGAGGTTGCCAGCACATCAGTCCCTTTTAGCTGAGTCTTTACCACCCATATCCCTATGCCAAATTTGGTTAGAGTCGGATTTCTTCAATAAGTCGCTTTGGTGTAGAATTTACACATCCGGATCATCTTGGGGTAGCAAAACCTGTATTCCCCATATTTCCCCCCATACTCTCTTCTAGTGCCTTACTGGGATGTGAGACATTCAAAGGTGGGTCAACATCATCAGCAGGGGCTGGATCTTGTGAATCGGGTATAGCAGTGTTTGGGTAAACCTTTTTGAAAAAGGAAGCATTTCTGATGACTTTCCAATGTGCAAAAATATTATCTGTTGACTGGACAAGTTTTGCAATTGAAATTCAGCATCAAACAAAAAGCTCAAATTTTTAACAAGGTCAGCTGGTATTAATATCTTAGCCAAGGTATTTACCAATTTATCAACCTTTTAAAGTGTTTCAGCATAGATGAAATTGTTTTTTCCCTAACCTTTCAAACACATTTCCCTTAATTATAATTCTGGATGTTCCAAAATAAGTCAAATACATATTGACTTTATGAAGCACCCCATGCATGAAAGAGTGTAAATACTCAATATTATTGTAAACATACTTCACTGCAAGTATTGTGGTAGGACTTTTTTGTGTGTGTGATAAGAATTTTGTTCAATCTGTGTTGCGCAAATTACTACTACTGTTAATTTACAAACATTTTAAGGTATATTATGGTAATATTTTTTAAATATACTTGATAAATCTTAAAGAGCCTGTAGCACCCTCAACACAACTTAACACAACCAGTTGAAAAACCACATAAACAGAGCACCTACATACAACATTTTGAAAACTGCCGTGTTATAAGGGATATATTTCACTTTTTATGTAGCTTCCTCTCCACAGCTTTCAAACATAAACAGCCATGTTAGCAGAATGTAATCTTGCACTATAAACTGTACAGTAAAATTCTTGTCTGGAAACCCATCTACAGGAAAAATACAAATACAAGTTTTGATCATGCACACATTTGTATATCACATCAAAATGTCATGACAGAACTTTAATTCTTATGGCAGAATTTGAAATTTTTTTGACAGAATTTCCAATCTTTGTATTGCAGTGGTTAAGAAGACTATCAAGTTCAGTCAGCAGAATTTAGACAGAATTCATAATTCTGGTGATAAAATGTAAATTTACAGTATTCAAAAACATGTTATCCACATACATCATGAATAAGATTCATTCAAAATTTAAATTCTGACAGAATAATCCTCAGCAAAATCAAATTGGAGGCCCAGATTTTAGTTTACTTTAATGAATTATAATTATCCCATCTTTTTGTTTATCTAATACTACTTTTCTTTTTGTCAATTCAACTATGGTAGTTCAGCTAAAACATACCTAGCCATGGTTTGAAATTTGATGTCAGAAATTCTCATGTTTCTGGTATAATAATACACAGGTTTTATGAGCAAATAGAATTTTTAAAACTTTACATAAAAACCAGCAAAACCAAGCTCTGAAATGATGTTCTAAGAGATATGTAAATTGCAAGGATTATTTATAGGACTATATTTTGTTTATTTTTTTGTTTCATTATAAATAGCAATGGTGCATCTAAGTAATTATTATTATGCTAAACATTAAGGAAAGAAATTATATTGAGTAAAACAATACAATTTTAAAAACTGCCACATACAAAGCCAGGTTTCAAATCATTAGCCCTTATGACTTTGTATGGATAGAATCAAAATAATCTTGTTAACTTTGAAATTAATTTATATTACATTCAGTATGTTGTAATCTAAATATTATTGACATAAGAACCATTGATATTATTTATATTCATATCTTCATTTTCAGTAATACTGTCATTATCAGAAAGAAAGGGTTCAGATTTACAAAAGCACAATGCCTCCTTTATGATTACTACTGTTATCATCACTAAAATTTGATTTATTTTCACTAGTACCAACTTCTGAATCTGTGCATGATTAATGTATACAATTTTCAACACCAGGAGACATAATTAGATTTTAAACATGAAGAATTAAGTACAACAATACTGTAATCTTTAAAGTGTGTTTTTGTGCAAGTGGAAATTTCTGCAATTGTGTGACATAATACACACAAGCTTTGGACTGCTGGCCTTAAATGTTTTTCTTCCAAGAGAGAGGGAAATTTGAGTGATAAAAGTTAAAATAGTGGCATAAACATTGGTGTGGTGCAACTGGGAGAAGTGTAAATGTCTTTGTGTGGTTATGTACTTTATATACAACTAAAATGTTATGTTAAATTTGGTGCTACAGGCTCTTTAAAACTTGTAAACTTGTACATTGTAAACAACATACTTAGACAACTGTTCTAGAATGCAGTAGATGCAAAAGAAACACTTTTTGACAAGAACTTAAAAAAATGTCAAAAGTGTCTTTAATCTTTCATGACAAGTGCAGAATAGATGAAAACTTGACCAAAACTTTATGTATGAAATGAAACGCTTGTTTGCTTCTGTTTTTTTTTCTTTCAAATTGTCAAATTATGTCATAGTTTACCTTCTTTAAATTTTTAGAACACAAAATGGTTGCAAAAATTTTCATGATTAAAAGCACATATTCTGATAATTTGATATATGATTGGATAATGGACGTTTATAAAAATAACAATGTTAATACACTCAATAAAGCATTTAACCGCAGTTAAATAAAAGTTTTCTAATTGTAGTAAACTGATGATTATTTTACCTTTCTTTGCATAGTTTATTTGCAGTTTAAAATTTAATTATTAATCTGGTGTGGAATGTTGAACAATCAAATGGTTTGACAAGAAGCAATTTGTGTGTTTCAAGCTTAATTGTTACTACAAAAACACAGGTTTAGCAGTGAGTATATTTAAACATTTTGAGTAGTTTGTTCTATACATTCTCTTTTGTGAAAAATTAATATATAGGACATAAGTGCCTTGTATAAGCACAGATATGATATCAGCACACAAATCTTAATTGAATTATCCATGTTACATCAAAGATAGAGCTACTTCTGTCACCATATCTTGTCTTCTTAATTTTTTGCTACATCCAAACCTAACTTACATTAAACTTCGAATTATTTTTCACTCAAAATTTAGTGGATTGTTTCATGAATCAAAGTGAAATTGCCATAATTAACTTTGAAAATAAAAGGATTATTGTAGGATTTCTAAAAATCAAAACATATTAAATGTCTACAGACAGATTCCTGGCTGTGTCCATATATTATAATTTTGTTTGTCAAATACATTGTTATATTGCATCTTCAACATAAATAATGAATATGTTTATTATATATTTGCAACCATGAAGCAAAATCTATTCAAAACCTCTTATATTCTAGAAGGATTCATGCACACCACATCAGACCCTTAAATGACTGCCATTATTGGAGAATAATTGAAATATTTGGTTGCAACTTCTTTTAAAGTTATCTAATCAATAAATTTTGTCCCACTTATTTCCATCCGATAAATATTAAGATTTAATAATTTTAATTATTAGCAAAAGTAACAATTAATGATGAAAAGGTCATGCTGCCTTTTTAGTTATACACTGGCCATATCCATTTTTATCTGTCAGCTTTCTCTTGTGAAATTAATTAGAGGTAGGATTTCAGTTATGTCCACAAAGATGAGCGAGTTTGTACTTAACTGGATTTATTAATTCTACATGGAGCCATAGCATCTGGACAGTGCATATGTCTGTCAAGGCCAAACACCTCTAATATTGTTTATGAATGCAATGACAAAGATATTTGAATTCATGTATCCAGATGGTGATCTGGATCGCCACAAACATTGAATTATCTGTTCATTAATTTAAACATTGATTATCAATATTATTTCATAAATATGTTTTTTTTTTCAAAACGTCCACATATTCATGCTACTGCAGACATATCCTCAATTAATCCTTTAATTTTCTCTGGTAACAAGGATTTTAAGACTATGACATAGCTTTTTTTCTGCCTTTCCAAATTATGATAAATAATACTCAACTGAACATGGAAGAAGATGTCGAAACGTTGAAGGTACTTTTTTTTCCCACTTTATTAATCCATCAATATCAGATTTACATCATCAATGACAATATACATTGCACAATCGGTACACATACTATCATAGTTATATAAGCTGGTATTTATATACATACCAAAAAATACCTCAAATATATTGTATATTCATTTTCTCAGACACCTTTACCTTTTTATTGAAAGGGTGGTTTCCATAAACTCCATGACTCTTCAAAAATATTTTCTTTCGAATTTACTATTGATATATACTTTTGTTCATGGTATCTTCTGTTTAATATTATTTTCAGATGGTCCATTTTTGGCAAGAGTTTCTTTTTTGTGCACCAAAATATATATTCCCTTGTTAAAAGTAATATAAAATTCATTGGCAGAAAATTCTGGTCTTGGACTAGGTATCCAAACAATTTATTTACTTCACCTAACACAAATGTTGAATTGTTTCCACACTACTACCACATATGCCACATGTATTTGAATCTGTAATCTTAAGATTAAACAGGTAGCTCCGGGTAGCTAATATATTATATATCAATTTGTATTGGAACCACATGGTTGAATTATCTGTTGTCATCCTGAAGCAAATTTTGTATATTAGCGACCATACCTCTTTAGATAAAATTGTCCCCAATCTTACATTCCATCTTGTCTCGCACCGTCTTGGTAGCTCTGATTTACTTTTGATAAAAATATTATAGTAGATTTTACTACTCGAATTTTGTTTCATAAATGTCTGAATGTGAAATGAGATATATGGTCTTGTCAGCAGGAAGTCACCTGATTGTGAATGTTTTCTGATAAGAGTGCCTACCATTTTTTTAACATGATAATATTCTAATATATTTACACTAAAACGGTACACTGAAAACCTCTGACAAATATTAATTTGTCATTTATTTGTCAAAATGGTGCCTAAAACGACAAACTTCCTAATTGACAAATTAAAACTTGTCATTTTCTTGTTTGACAAATTAACTGACAAACTTATGACAAGAAAATAAGCCCGGCAGTCCAATTAATTAGTCATTTTAGGCATCTGTTATTGGTGACATTCCTGTGAAATTAATTTTAAGGGCACTAATTTTCTTGTCATAAGTTTTCTAATAATTTGACCTATAAGTTATCAACATTTGACTATCATTCAACAAGAAAATCTCATTTGATTTTGTCATTTAAGAAACTTGTCGTTTTAGGCACCATTTTGACAAATTAATAATTTTCAGTGTAGTCTTGTCCAAGTTGTTCTCTAGATAAAAGAACACCAGCAGAGTCAACCAGATCACCAACAATTCTTATGCCTTGTTTTTCCCAATGTGGGAGGAACATATCTTTCTGTATCCTTTCATTGAGCCATACATTCAAATGCAAAGTGTCACTGTTTGATTTTATCTCCTGTTGATTACAGAATCCCATGTAATAATTAAAAACATTATTCCAGAAAGGATTACACTTCTTCACTATTTTTTGGCACCACACCGGACCTAATGATTTAATTCTTGAAAGATTACCCACTGTATCAAGTAGTAGGTTTAACTGGGGGCATTTGTATTTGAAATTATTTTCCATATCCATGTCAGTTTCAGTGATTTCTCAAAGAGGGTAATATCCACCATTTTAAACCACCATTCCTGTCTATTTAATTTTTCTGGTTTACTATTCCAAAGAAAACTAAATATTTCTTTATTTAAGGCTTTCAAGAAGAAGTTTTCCAGAGTAGGGATAGTTAAGAATAAGTGTGTGAATTTAGAAGGTATGAGGGTTTTTATTACTGCTATCTTCCCCAAGGGGGTCAAGTGTCGTGTATTCCAATTTTTTAATTATTTTTTTTGCTTTAATGATGGCCCTATCATAATTTAAATTTAGTATCTTATTTAGATCCATTGTAAGGGAGATTCCCAACAGGTCAAACTCTGTGCCAATCTAATTTTGCTTTTACATTTAATTTTTCTGTACATTTACTCTTAGACCCGATCCATATTAGCTTTGTTTTGTCTGAGTTCATTTTTAGTCCAGAAAGGGAGCCATATATTTCCAGGATGTTAAGGGTTGCTTGAAGGGAGCCCAAGCTTCCATCCAAAATTATAGTTGTGTCATCTGCAAACTGTACAATCTTATGTTCTGTTTTACCTATTACTATCCTTTTTAAACCGGGGTTTAATATATATTTAATATTTCCCCTGTGATTAGGAATAGATATGGTGCAATTGGATCTCCTTGTCTACAGCCCTTCTCTATCGGTATCGGGTCAGAAAGGAACCCACATTGTTGAACCCTTGCTTGTATGTCATTGTTAAACAACTTAATCCATTTAATAATAGAATCATCAAAGCCGAAGAGCATCATTGATTTATATAAAAATTCCCATGATGTTGAATCGAATGCTTTCTTGAAATCTATACTGACCAAAAGACCAGGGATGTTTTTTTTTTTTTTGTTTCAAATAACAGATCATAAATTAGTCTGGTACAATCACTTATTGATCTTCCTTTCAGGAAAGCTGTTTGGTTTTTCGATATTATTATATCTAATTGTGGTTTAATACGTGTTGCTATGGATAATGATGCTAATTTATATGTAGAGCACAGCAATGATATTGGTCTCCAATTTTTTACAAATTTTCGATCTTTGTGTCCTTTTGGTAGACAGGTTATTATGCTTTCCTTTAGAGTAGTTGACAATTTGCCTTTTTTAAAACAACTATTTAGTGCATTCCTCACAAAATACTTTAAGCGTTTCCAGAAAATCTTTAGAAAATCGGCTGGGAGACCGTCCAGACCAGAAGTTTTGTTATTTTTCATTTGTTTCAGTGATATTCCTAGCTCTTCAACTGTTAACAGCTCATTATGTTTAGTTTTAGGAACTGTCGGAATTGCGTTTTTTTAATATATTCTTCAAAGGTATTTTGTTTCTCTGGAATTTTTCTGAACAATTTTGCATAGAAGTCTCTAACAGACATTAGTATTTTCCTTTGGTCAGTTACTAAGGTACCATCGTTAAGCTCTATTTTTTTAATTGTTTTTTCCACAAAATTTTTATTTTCTAGTTTGCAGAAGTACTTTGATGGGAGTTCTCCTTTATTTATCCATTGGATTCTTGCCTGTATCATTTCACCCCTAATTTTATCTTCTCTTAATTTTTCCAATTCTTGCTTTTTGTCAAATAATTTTTGGTTTGTTTCCTCCAGGTTGTCTTGTTCTTCTAATGATTGAATGTCTTTTTAAAATTTATTTTCTAGATTTTCATTTCGCTTTTTTAATTTGGAAGAAAACTTTATGGACTCTCCTCGTATTCGAAGATACAAACATTCTAAAAAGGTATCATCATCTATCGTGAAAGTCAACTCGTCATCTGTTTTATTATATAGTCATGATTGTAAATGGGGATGGCATATTTAAGCTTTTCTTAATCTATTATGTTATTAATCATATTCAAATAATCTGGATTTTTTAATAATCCAGTATTTAGTTTCCAGATCCCTTTTCCAATTTCAAATTTGTGAAGGGTTAATTCAAGTTCCACAATTGAATGATCGGATCTGTAACTAGGAAGAATATTATGGCCTTCTATTACATCTGTGGTACAACTTGACACCAAAAAATAATCGAGTCATGCCTGCTTAACAAGATTATTCCATCTCCAGGTGTACCTTTGGATGTCTGGATGTGGAGGTCCTCAGTGGCCTAGTGGTTAGCAAGTTTGGCATCTAATCATAGGCTGTCACCTCTGTGGGTTCGAGTCCCACAAGTGGCAATTCTGAGGACCTGTCCCAATATGACCCTGGCTGTTGAACGGGACGTAAAACCCCAACTTTGACCTTTGACCTTTGTCTGGATGTATTGATCTGTATGCATCTACTAATTCAAAATTCTCCATAAGTTGCATAATGCTTTGCCTACACTTTGGATTATTTATATTCTTGTAATTTTTACTGTCTTTTTTGGGGTCTAACACCAAGTTGAAATCACCACAGATTATTAAATAATCAAAATTAGGACTATTCTTTATCAGTTGTTTGATCTTTTCAAAAAATTCTGCTTTGTCCGAGTTGGGAGCATATAGTGAAATAACATTAAGTTTGAAGGAGCTAGTTTTGATTATAAGTTGGATGTAATTTCCCTCCTGATCTTTATTAATTTCGACCACTTCGTGTTCAAAATTATTATTCAAAAGAATCCCAACTCCCCGCGCATTTGTTTTTTGGCCACTTAAATAACAGTTATTATTCCATATTTGTTTTGTTAATTTTGTATCTAATTCTGTTAAATTGATATCCTGTATGCATACTATCCCTGCACCGCTTTGTCTTAGGTAATTTAATACATCTGTTCTCTTCAATTTGTCACGTAGGCCCTGACAGTTTATAGACAACACTTTTAATTTGTTTCCTAAATTGGACATTCAATATGTCTTGTGGCTCCCATGTTACAACCCTAAACATCTCTGATTTTTTACCCAAGTGAGTTGCTCCTTTTTGAATATTGAGGTTAGAATGGAATTCCTTGGTTTGTACCATTTCACCAATCTTGCAAATTCTAATTTTGGTTGTTAAAATGTGGCATATGAGTACAGTAACAAGAAATAATAAAAATAAATATTTACATATAACAACTAAATACATATATACAAAAGAAAAGCTAACATGTTCGTTATATAGTTGAACATGTAAAAGGAACATGTCAGCTTTTGCTTGGACTGTGACAATGTAAGTTATACAGTTTAACCTTAACATCTCAATATGTCTTTTACATTAATTCTTCCTAATCATTGGACATAATCATTCTATTATATTGTTTTTATATTTTAACTTTTCTAATGCACAAACCACTCTTTAAAATTTTTTGCTTAGCCAACTATATTTACACATTGGTTTCTAAACTACCAATTGCGGCATTTCTGTAAACCTACCTATAAACAGTTTTACAACTACAATGTGGTTGAGTTACACTCCTCAGATCCTAATGGTTTAGTATTTCAACTTTTAAAGATTGGCCTACTGCCTTTGTAGCATTTGTTTCACATTTATCAACCTTTTGACCTTGATCCTGCATTTTTGTAATTTCCTCATTTTTGTGTACCTTCCCAACATGTATCACTCATTTCTATCACTTATAACAGTCCTTACATTTTTATATATATATTCATGCAAGTATGTTTACATTTCCATTACTTGTTAAATTTTGAACTAGCCTATTACAATTATAACAGTCTTTACATTTTACTATATATATGTTCAAATCTTAGCTGAGACAAAATTTGTGCAAAAAGTCTTAACTACTTTGAATTTAAAGTAACATATTTTAGCAAAACAAAAACATTTTTCATCAATAAATACACCAAACATTCTCTTCAAAATTACAAAACAGATTTGTTACCTTTATTTTGTAAAATTATGTAAAAATAGCAGGCTTTGTGTTTTATTGTGAGTCAGCCATTTTTATGACAATATTTTTACCACAAGAAGGTAAAATGTGGAAATTTATAGGTAATTAAATTATGTTAATTTCTATTACTATCCACATAAATTACTTTTGTATGAAGCATAGATCCCCATAGTATATCTTTTGTTGGCATAACAAAGGGTAAAATGTAAATACATGCAATGGAATATTTTAAAAAATGACTTAAGTCTGCCCTGAAGTGGTCTTAAAGTTATGACAAAATCTTAGACAATTTTTTGTCTAAGACATTTGAATGTGAATCCCATTTTGTCCAAGCAAAAAGTCTTAACTTTATGACAAAATTCTTGCACAGTTAAGACTTTTCTCTTAAAGTTATGACAATTTTTTGCTTAAGACCTTTTGTGAATCCCGGCCTAGGAGTAAGCAAACTGCTGAAGTAATAAATGTTAAGAAACACTCAAATCTAACACGTACAACACCTGACATAATACTCTGGGGTGATTGTGTAAGCAATGGATGCTGGTGTATTGTACTTAATAAAGACAGATATAATAAATAAGGAAATTGACAAACACAGTGCTCTGCTTCGGCTGCTCACATTTGGGTTGTGTGTGCTAAAATCCCACCACAACATTTATAAGCAAGCCTGTGTTTTGTTTACAATTGGGCCTTTATGCACAAGATCCATATGCATAGGCGTCTATTTGCTGATTCTATGCAACTACCTTAACTGTGTTCTGCTTATGAACCCGAATATTACCCAGGAAATGGAGATGCCATCGTTCACAAAACAACTACGAAATATGCGGTTCTTCACCAATATATTGTCAGAGACTTTGATATAAAGAGACAACTTATAGTAGTTTGTGGGTTAATGAATTTTTCTGCTTCCTATAATTTCGGTAAGATATAATAGCTTTTGGTGCAGTATTATGAGCGATAATAGGTAGTCACGATGAAGTAGCACGATTGTAGAAACTACGAATGCGCGGACTTTATTGGCGATTTAATCACAATTAATACCCTCTAAATAAAGGACTCGGGTCAATAAAATCCAAGCAAAAGTAGTTTATTTCTATTACAAAATGATCATTGATGTTTTATCCACTGTTGACTGATTTTGTTTGTTTTCAATTATATTTTCGAGATTATGTTGCGCAACCATGTTCGTAGATTGGAACAGCGTACTTTGGTTTCTCTATTAAGTACTCTCACGAAATGCACAGAGATGCATATTCATCGACTGCGCAGGTGTCAGTTTTATAATTACGTGTAACTCATTGTCATAGGAAGTCGCTAACGGAAACTCGCTGACACAACTTGATGACAAGAAATATGTACATGCGTATATATACATGTTATCTTATTTGTATATGGCCGTGAGTTCTGTAGTTTAAAGTATTTCATCTTCATCGAGACGTCCATTTTATAAAATATTGTTAGGAAATGCCAGGGGAAATCCGTGACCTCATATCTTCTCATGAATATTAATGACTTGGGTGCTATGGCCGTGAGTTCTGTAGTTTAAAGTCTTCGTCTATGCTTCCATTTTATAAAATATTGTTAGGAAACTACTGCTCAGCCAGTGAAGTTCGTCACCCCAGTGAAGTTCGTCACCTGTATTTTATGACGATATTAAAGAGTTTTTACTGTCCAGTTATGGCATTTATGTATACCTTGCTGTTGAAAGAAGCTATTCGAGTTATTTAAATGTGAATAATGCCTGTCCTTGAGCCTTTTTACGGAAGGTGACAAACTTCACTGGGGTGACGGGGAAATCTGTGACCTCATACCTTCTCATGAATATTAATGACCTGGGTTCTATGGCTGTGAGTTCTCAAGTGTCTAAAGTGTTGAAGTGAATTGGTCTCGATACTGAGATACCGGTGTTACTGACCCTGCCCTAGTTCTTTTGGCACTGCTTACATCTAGTCGTGACATGACTCCAAATAAAACTGGAGATTTGCATAAACTGTTATACCATACATATAATAATAATATACAAACTTTTTAAGCACTTAATTTGATCTAAATCAAATTATAAGGCACTATTTTACTGAGGGTAGAGGGAATATCATAAGTCCATGGACAGGAGTCAGCATCAGAAATCATTTGGACGACCAGAGGAGGTGCTAAGGAGGATAGGCTTCATGAAATAGTTGAGCCTTAAGTTCTTGTCTAAAGGATGCCAGTGTGGGGGCAGATTGTACAGCTAGTGGGAGATTGTTCCATAGCCTTTGTCCATCATTAGCAAAGGAGCTATCAAAACGAGGTTTTTTGGACTTGCGAATCCGAGGGTTAAAGATGGGAACATCTAAGTAGTTCTTTGTGGTGACAGCATGCCTGGTGTTAACAGAGGAATAATGTGAATAATTTATATAGAATAATTGAAGTTTTGTGTGTCAGTAACAGACTGTTAAACCCTCAATTAACTGCCTTATATTGACCAATATGGCTGGCAATATTTCGAAAAATATTTGATTTTTCTCATCAGAGGCTGAAGATTCATCCCACTTTTGGTCCTAAGGTGCAAAATACCTATCCTCTATGATCCTCCAATTTGGGAGGATTATCCTCTGAATTGATCCTCTTACTGGAGGATTATCCTCCGGACTGATCCTTCTTGGAGGATTATCCTCCAGATTGATCCTCTAAATGGAGGATCAGGAGGCTAAGGCCTAAAACAGAGTTCGCTCTCGTCAAAAATGAAGGCGAGACAGACTGTCTCCCTTCACTTGAAAAAGCGAGACAACTGTGAAAAAATGTGAGACATGTTTTGCGTCAAGATATTTTAAAATAGGTAGTTGCAATTTGGGACTGCATAAAATCTTCTTTATTTAAATAATAAGAAATAGATGCTAAGCTAAAAGTTCAAATAAATAAAAGATTTAATGCTATTTTTATTTGTCTTATTTTTTATGTTTCACTTTTATACCACATCTTAATGGCTTAATGGCTGGGTGCTACTGGTTTTTTTAAAATTTTTATTTATTTTTTTTAATTTTACTATTATCTGGATTCATCAAATAAATAAATAAATTGCATTTCTTCTCTTTTCTTTGAAGAAATATATATTTTGTCTCTTCCGACAATAGACAAATTTCTTTGGTCAGTAGTTGTTTCAACTGTTTCGCCTGTGACACAATATGCAGAAGACGAGTTAAAAATTAGACATAAAGCATGGAAATCTCGTGAGAATACCCGAATTCTCGCGTGAATTACTGTTAGCTGGATGTATCAAATAAAATAAACTCACTTTCATCTCTTTCTCACCTATTTCCATGGGGAAATATGTACGTCGTTGCTTCTGAAAATATACGAATTTCTTTGGTCAGTACACCTGTGTTGCTAACTCGGGACAGTTTTAACTCAGGACACCCGAACACAAAAGGGATAAAAACTTCATAAAAATAATCGCACCACCAATGTATCAATAATTCACGTGTATTTGTTATAACCCAACCAGAATGATATATTTTTGAATAATATTAACCATATTATTCCTTAGATGATAGAGTGACACTTTTAAAATACCATCCAGTGCAGATATACAGTGACGTTGCTGAAATCAATGCTCCTTAGGCACAACGTATATCCTTGTTAATTTGTGTAATATTTTGTTTTATATGACCTAGTATATGTGAAAATACATCAATAAGCATAAGATATAATAAAAATCACTTTAACCTTTGATTTAAGGAAATGGCATATCTTTTAAAAGTGTCCTGAGTTAAAAATAGAATTAAAATTCCAGGGATATACATTTGTTGTTGTTTAGTTGCCAAGGAGGCATTTTATACAGGATAATTTTCAGTGACTGCTATATTGTCACTGCTCTTCTCATATGATAAGGATAAGCAGATATTCTATTTTTCTTTGTTGTGTATTTACACTATTTGTTCAAAAAGTGTCCTGAGTTCGCAACACAGGTGTAGTTGTTTCGACTGTTCGCATGTGACACTATAAGCAGTAGACGAGTTTAAAAATCAACAAAAAGCACGAAAATCATGTGAGAATACCCGAATTCTCACGTGAATTACTGTTAGCTGGATATATAAAATAAAATAAACTGATTTTCATGCTTTTTCACCCATTTCTATGAGGAAACATGTAGGTCGTCGCTTCCGATAATAGACAAATTTCTTCAGTCAGTTTTGAGCGTTTCGCCTGGTAGCGACAGCACAGACACGTTGGTGAGTTGGTTTTGCGACAACTCGCCTCAGAGTGTGTACAAACTCGCGAAATCCCGCTCGAGAGCGAACACTGCTAAAATTGCAGTTTTTACTTTAAAATTGCAAATAATGATATTAAATTAGATTATTTGCCTAATTAAGTCATATTTGAATGAGAAATCACATATAGGCACTGTTGAAATTCAAAAACAATCAATACACTTTTCATATTAAGTATTGATCAGGCATTCCGAATTATGGTAGCCATGTTAATCCCTCAATTAACTGCCTTATATTGACCAATATGGCTGGCAATATTTCGAAAAATATTTGATTTTTCTCATCAGAGGCTGAGCCTAAGGCAGTTAATTGAGGGATTAGTCTGTTACTGACACACAAAACTTCAATTATTCTATTTATCCATGGATAATAATAGTGCCAGTGACACAGCTCTGTCTGCTGATTTTAACAACCTATAAGTTAAAATTGCAGGTGCTTTCAACATCCCTATGAGTGGAACACCCATACCCACCACCACCTTAAGCAGTGAGACTATTTCACTTCTTGATGAGGTTACCATGAGACTGAAAGGTCCTGTCTCTAAGAAAGGCATGGATCTTAAAAGAAATAGACTCCAGTCAATACACTGGAAGTGGAAAACCAAGACCAATCAGAAATTGAATGAATGAACACTGCAGCAGTGTTCAATAACTTTAGCCAGAAAATGCCACTCCAGTCTCTAAGCATTTCACACAGAAATATCATTCTGTGAAAAACATGAAATTCAGCATCTTGCATTGGATGGGGGATCCAACAAGCCCAAATGCCACCATCAGGCGCAGACGCCAATAACTATATTATATTTGGGCATTCCCGACAATCCACCCTGCAGACATCAACATGTTTGTATGAGGCTATGCCCTCTCGTAGCACCCCTTACCCAGGTGCTCCCTTTCCTCTTTAATAATTTATATATTCATGAAAATACTGTGGTAGGCCAAAATACAAATGTTTGAAAATGAAGGTTGCAGTTTAGAAAGTGATTCTCTCTTTAACAGGGGGCCAGTGTAGAGACTTCAGTGCAGTTTTAATGTGGGTCCACTTTTGAGAACCAATGGCATCTTGTTGAAATGCATTTTGAATACACTGCAGTCTTTTCAGGTTACTTTTACATAAACCCCTGCATAATGAGGTTGTCTAGTCCACTGAGATAGCAACTGTCTTTGGTAGATATTGTCAGATGCCCCGCAGAGTCCACCATAAAATGACCTGCTAACTGCATCAACCTGCTTTTTGGAGGAGAAGTCACAGTCAAATATGACACCCAGGCTCTGCACAGATTTGACAGCCTCAAACCTCTCCTTGTATCTAGGATGGGAGAAGGGTTCTAACTTCTTTTGTATGTCAGCGGAACCGGGTATGATAAACTCAGTCTTGGAAGGATTAGGCTTGAGCTTATTTTAATTCATCCATAATTGGATTTCACTCAGGGAATTCTCCTGATGGCCAAAAGTAGTTCTGGCATCATCAAGAGTAATATGGCAGTAAATCTGAGTGTCTCAATTGATTAAAATGAATAACATTTCACCAATTTTAATATATTTTAACCATTTTTCAATATGAAAGTGTTCTTTTATTTTAAAAGCTGTGTAAAGTTGTTTTTTTGGCTTAATATTGATTATTAGGTACATTAAACCAAATTTAGTCATTTATTAAGTTTTGTTCATCAGGATAGCATTTTATGCAAATCTTCACTTCAATGTGGGGTCATGCCACAGCTCAACACACAAGTCAAGTAGAGCTGAAGTAGCCACGTCTATATTTTATTCAGGTAATAATACTCATAAAAGACAGTGATATATTTTGCATGAATAAAAAGTGAACAGCAGCAATGCAGAAACAACATAAAAATATGAGTGCTATAAAATCCATAATTTGTAAGAAATTGCATTTCAGAATTTCAGTGTTATAGGCACAGGATTTTGGGTTGAGTGGTCAAAAACTTGATTAGAGTTCATCATAAATTTTTCACAGTCACCATAAGCCATTGCCAGTGGTTATGTTGGAGACCAGCTTAGGAGTCAGCTCATCTTAAGATGAGCTATAGTCCAACTTAGGATCTTACCCAACGTAAGATCCTAAGGTGGGATATAGCCCATTTTAAGATGGACTGACTCCTAAGTTGGGCTCCAACAGCTACACCAAGTGTTTTCACAATTTATTTCACGCCTTAGCATATGAAAGACACAAATTATAAGAACAACTTTGTTTCCCTTTTCGTTCATATGTTTATCACTCATGGTGCCTTGCACTATTTCAAGAGAGATCCCTCATGGATTTTGCACCATATTCAGGTTAGCATTGAGCCAAATCATATTGACAATTTTCTTCTCAGTCTCATTGTCCACCTTCATTTGTTTTATATTAATCTTAATCAGTAAATTTGTTCTCTGAGGTGTCGCAGTTGTGCTATTGAAAAACTGTGTCATCAGGAGTCCATGGTAATCTGTTGTTGCCCTAAATTTCATAAAATATGGGCATTCAAACTTCTCAGCCCTTGTGTTATATGTTACACCTTTGGTGGGATGTGGGCTACAAGTGCAACTGCATTTACAAAGTTGATTTCTGCATAAGCAATCGCTTGATTGAATGACTTGTTGGAGCCACATTTCACTGTTCTCTACAGTCCTTGGACGTGTTTTGGCAACATTTACTAAATCTCTATTTCATACTTGGCAACCATTTTTATTTGTGATTCCCAAAAAGCAGCTTTATCTGATACTACTCTTGCCATTGTACAAAATTAGTATTCATATTTTCCTTTATAAATTGCAGTGCAAAGGTCTCTGCAGGTTTACTAATAAGTCAATGAAGTTTGTCGTTTGCATTTTATTACAAGTTACTGCCTCATAATTTTAGTGTCGCTAGCACTTGTGTAAATACCAGTTTTATTGCATAAAGTTCGTTGTAAAACTTCAGAAATAGCATCAGAGATGGGGAAATACTTTTCAACACCATGAGATATAGAAGTAGTGTAACAGTACAAAGTTCAAGATACTTTCAGAGCAGTGTAAGTTATATTAAGGTCCAAATAATGCTTAAGTAGAGAAAATAATATCTAAGGAAAAGAAATGTATATAAAGATGAAGTATTAAAAAAAGACTATTCAATAATAATATGACAGCATTTATCAGTAAACCAAAAATGGCCGAATTATGGTTTGGATGTTTTGTATATTACCCATGCATACAGAAGTGGCAATACATTCAATGAATGCTTATGTGTGGTGTTGGAGAAAGGCCTGTGGCTCACTTGATGAAATTCCATCTGCTACAATGGGAACTTGCAAAAGGAAATTCTTAATGAATTCTAATATGACTTTAACAGTGCTTAATCTGCATCAACAGACAGACCCAAAGGTGCAACAAGATTTTAAAGGTCAATACAGCAAGGTCAAAGGTCAATCAGTGTTACACCATGACGTGGCACACCTAAAACCCTCAACCGATGTCCCCACCAAGTATAAACTTCCTACACCTTACAGTCTCTGAGATATAGCCTGGACAAGGTTTTATAGGTCAAGGTCACTATGGCAAGGTCAAAGGTCAAATCAAGGTCAGACCATGACGTTACACACCTACAACTCCTAACCAATGTTCCTACCAAGTATCAACTTCCTACACCTTACAGTTTCCGAGATACAGCCCGGACAAGATTTTATAGGTCAAGGTCACTAAAGCAAGGTCAAAGGTCAAATCAAGGTCAGACCATGACGCTGCACATCTACACCCCCTAACCAATGTCCCTACCAAATATCAACTTCGTAGAATTAGAATTAGAATTATACATTTCTATAGCGCAAATCAAACACAATAAGCATATCGAATGCGCTTTACAATACTTCCAAGCCTATGACAACAAAGTACCATAAATCCAATCTGAGCACAGTTATTATTATTTAGGCATTATATTCTCTTGTAAACAGATGAGTTTTTAAGTCACTCTTGAACTTTTGAAGTGTATTTTGACTCCTAATGTTGTATGGCAATCTGTTCCATAGCTCTGGACCATAAACACTGAATGATCGACTGGCATAGATTTTCTTGAGAGTATGTGGAACTTCCAGCATCAAATCATCTTCACTTGATCTCAGACCCTCTCTTCTGCACTCCTTTTTCTTTATGAGGTTTCTCAGGTACAAAGGTGCTTTGTTTTGCAGGCATTTGTAGACTAGCATCAATACTTTGAATTCTATTCTGGCTCTGATGGGTAGCCAGTGTAACTCCTTCATGCATTCAGTCGAACTATCAAACTTGTTCTTATTCAGTATTAATTTGGCAGCAGTATTTTGGACTTTTTGAACCCTGCCAATAAAATATGATGGTAGTCCAGCCAAGGTTGCATTAGCATAATCAAGGTGTGAGATGACTAAACCTTGTACAAGTGTTTGGCATGTTTCAACAGAAAGTGATGGTCTGATAAATTTAATTCTCTGAATGTTTAACATTGCAACTCTACATTTATTTGCAATGTGGGACTTCATGGAAAGAGACTCATCCAGTTGGACTCCAAGATATTTAATTTTTGATGTTTTCTGAACTATTTCTCCTGCAACATTGATGGATTTTGTTTCACACTTTTGAAGTTGTTTTTTATTTCCAAATAAAATAAACTCAGTTTTTGTACTATTCATCTTTAATCGATTACAATCCATCCATTCTTTCACATTTTCCATTGTATTTTCAATATCATCGATGCACTCTAGTTCAGCACATAAGTCACCAGATTTAAAACAGTTCATTAGAGCATGGTCATCTGCATATCCATATAATGATATTGAGGTGGGAACTATTTCTCTCATAGTACTTGCATATACCAGATACAAGACTGGTCCAGCACAGGAACCTTGAGGGACAGAAAAGTACAGTTCTTTTGGTGATGAATATTCACAGCCCACATTGACTTTACAGTATCCAGGTCTCAGGTAATTGTTGAACCAGTCTAAGGCAGTGCCAGAAATGCCAAATTTTACCTTCAAAACTTCCAGCAGTATATTGTGATCTACAGTATCGAAAGCTGCACTGAGATCAATTGCGGACAAGGCTGCTACATTTTGGTTCTCCATCGCCCAAAGTATGTCATTGACTAATCTAGTTATAGCTGTTTCACAACTGTAGTTAGTCCTATATGCTGATTGGTAGTCTGGCATTAATAAATTAGCTTCACAGTGAGCATTGAACTGTTGTAACATAGCTTTTTCAACCACCTTTGAAATGAAGCTAAGGTTGCTCACAGGCCTGTAGTTCTTTGGTACTAGATCCAGGTCAGGCTTCTTTAGAAGGGGTCTTACAGTGGCAGTTTTCCAAGCATTGGCAAATGATCCATTTTTCAAGGAAACATTCACTATCTTTGTTATTACTGGTAGTATGTCGTGTAAGCCATCCTTAATGAATTTGGTGGGGAGACTGTCAATTTCACATGATTTTGTGGCCATTGAGCAAATAATCTTTTTCTCTTCGTCACCAGTTAATTCTTTAAAAGAATCCAAAGAGGGAACACTGCCATGACTAAGAGGAGAGTATGTGGGTTGGTCTTTTAAACTATCACGTATCTTCAATATTTTCTCCATAAAAAAGTTAGCGAATTCATCAGCCAATTCTTGATCACTTTTATCTGCTGGAAGTTTGTTTTCAGATTTCTTTCCTGTTATTTCATCCACTAATTTATAGAGCCTTTTGGAATCACTGCCACACTCATTAACTAAGTTTTTGATTTTTTCATGTTTTGCTGTAATAAGCATCTTTTTGTATTTACGTCTTTCTTCTTGAAGGGCTAACCACGTTTCTTTTGATCTATATCTTTTCCAAATTCTTTCTCTGTTGCGGAACACTCTTTTTTGTTGCCGAATTTCTTCAGTATACCATGGATTTTTTTCCCTTATCGTGACTGTCTTTTCTTTTACTGGAACGAGCTTATTCATGGCTTTAGTTGCTTCAGCATCAAACTGATTTATTATATCATTGATGTCATTTTCCTGGAGAATTTTTTCTAGATTCATTTCTTTAATTATTTTTGTACCATTCATGCCTTTTAGCTTCCTAAATTTGACTTTCTGACGCTCAACATCACTCTTTTTCAATGATGTTATGCATGTAACAGCACAATGGTCTGATATATAGGGACCTTGGATACACCCAGTAATATTTACTTTGCTAAAACATTCTGTAAAAATAAGGTCAACTGTGTTTCCCTGATTGTGTGTTTGGAAATGAACATGTTGGTCTAATCCAAGAGAATGCATAGTGTCTGTAAACACATTGACATCATGGTCTTCTGAGTCATTAACTCTCATGTTGAAATCTCCAGTTATTACAAGGTTTGGAAGGTGCATAATATTTTCAGAAAGAAAAACTGAAAACTCATCTATGAACACAGAGTTTGGAGGGTTTTTTGTTGACGGTGGAGGATGGTATATGCCTACAAGGTTAACAGAGTCTGAATGACGCTGCACATCTACACCCCCTAACCAATGTCCCTACCAAATATCAACTTCGTACACCTTACAGTTGCTGAGATATAGCCCGGACAAGGTTTTATAGGTCAAGGTCACTACGGCAAGGTCAAAGGTCAAATCAAGGTCAGACCATGACGTTACACACCTACAACTCCTAACCAATGTTCCTACCAAGTATCAACTTCCTACACCTTACGGTTTCCGAGATATAGCCCGGACAAGATTTTATAGATCAAGGTCATTAAAGCAAGGTCAAAGGTCAAAGCAAGGTCAGACCATGACGTTGCACACCTACACCCCCTAACCAATGTCCCTACCAAGTATAAACTTCCTACACCTTACAGTTGCTGAGATATAGCCTGGACAAGGTTTTATAGGTCAAGGTCACTACGGCAAGGGCAAAGGTCAAATCAAGGTCAGACTATGATGTTGCATACCTACAACTCCTAACCAATGTTCCTACTAAGTATCAACTTCCTACACCTTATGGTTGCCGAGATATAGCCCAGACAAGATTTTCAAACTCAAGGTCACTACGGCAAGGTCAAAGGTCAAATCAAGGTCAGACCATGATGTTGCACACCCCCCAACCAATGTCCCTGCCAAGTATAAACTTCCTACACCTTACAGTTTCTGAGATACAGCCCGGACAAACTATTTCCCGCCGCCCGCCCGCCCATCCGGACACCATGGGTGAAAACAATACCCCGACAGCCCTTAAGGGCTGTGGGGTAAAAACGTCTCTCTATAGAAAACACGTCTGCACACTCCATGCGCCAAATGAAAAAGATGATATGATGTCATGATGTCTAGACAGGAAGGAAGTACGATGCGCCACCTAGCGAATGCACACTCCATGACCGGTCCTGCCGGTAGTATGTACAGGGCGTCTTTTTCTGGCATTTGGTGGGACCGGTCGCGCCGACCGTCAAAGCAATTGTCCATTGGATAGAGTATTAACTTGTAAAAATTTAATTTACTTATTAAATTTGCAATATTGATCCTCTTGAAGACTTTTAAGGGCAGGTGACAAAGTTTGACTGGGTGAAGAACTTCACTGTTTCAGAAGTGTTCTCAACTTGGTCCATCTACAAACTCAGCCTCTGCAAAATTCGATTGCCTGTGATTTGCCCCCAATGGAATTTCCCCCCATTAATTGTCCCCCTGTTTTTAGTTAGGTATGGTTTCTCCCTATGATACAGTAATTTTCCCCACTTTATATATTAGTCCTTTGATTCTATAAATATTATATTTTGAGTTTTGCTATAAGTATACATTGAATTTAGTTCCAAGACTACCATCTGATAAGCTGTGGGACTTGGATTAAAAACTTCAATCTGATAGAAATGTACTCAGGTTATTATCCATAACTAACTTATCAAAGAACAATTGATGTTTGATACATGCTGTAAAACTTGGTTCAAAGAACATCTGATAGAAAAGTACTCAGGACCATTGTCCAACTTTGTCCATAGCTACTCTGGTTGTACAATTATAGACTTAACAGTTAAACAGTGAAGACTATCATCACAAATTCTGTACATAATCAAAGGTTACAAGTTAATTGCACTTACTTGTCTACATTGTGTATATAAAGCCCATGTATTATTTGAAACCTTAAGAGATCATGGATTCTATATTTTCATAATCGAGATCATAAAAACAAACAGAGGTGGGCAAAAGCATTGCTATCTAGGGCAGATATATTGCAAGAAAAGACCCTAAAAGATTCTTTGAAGTAAGTATAAGGAATTTAAAGGATTTTATATTTTATAAGTAATAAAGGTATTATAATGAATAGAAGACATCTTGAAAGTAACAGAGGTAGCTACACTAAGTGAAGTAAACCGATTTTTTTATGTCTTCCCCCCTCAAAAGTGTATAAAATCATGTAAAAAACTTTTTAGTTTTTACTTTTACTACTCAACCATAATTCTGTTAAAATATGATGGGCGAAAAATCACAGTATCAAAGGGGGAAAACCCTAAATCAGTGGAAAAAAGGGGACAATTAGTGGTCAGAAATTTAGTAGAGGGAAAATCAACGTACACGGTAAAATTCAACCCCAAAAAAATTTGGCTGTTTATTGTAAAAAATATAAATATTCTATTTTGGCAGCATGTTCTTATTGTTTTATGAAACTATAAACATACAATCATTCTTTGATCTTTTAGAAAGTATACAGAAGGTGAATGTAGGATGTTTTTGACTCAGACGTTTTGAACCAGGACATTTTGGCCCAGGACATTCTGGCCTAGGACATTTTGGAAAGGCCTTTTTTCAAGGGTTCATAAAATTTGTTATAAAATTTCTTAAACTGCTTTGTCAGTGCATGCTCAAGTGTGTGATTATTTGAAACCAACCACTGGTGAACACCCCACCAACTTTGTGCAGTCTGACGGGCCAGATGCTCATGAATGTGTTATCATATTTGCAACTGAAGTCCACCAACAACAACTCAATTCCTCTGACACTTTGTGCATGCATAGCACCTTTGTTATTGTCCCTTGGCTGTTTCATCAGTTGTATGACAGAAGTGATATACAATGAATGCTTTTACTGTAGTGATAAATGTTGACAAAAATGATGTACATTAAATGTTTTTAACATTTATTCTTTTGGGAAAATAAAAACCAGAACATAAAAAATACTTATAAAAAAAATCTGTCCAAAACATCCACCCTTGCAAAAAGGCCTGTCCGAAACATCAGAGACTGGAACATCCTAGTCCGAAACGTCCGTCCACCACAGAAGGTAGATGCTCCAATATTCTAGAAGAAAACACGTTCCATTCAAGAAGACATGACCATAATTCATATTGCATATTGTTTGTGTTGAGACTGTAGCCTGAAGAAGTGTATTTTTTAATTGTCAAACAAATGTACAGACAGTTTTATTTGATTTGGGATATATATTCAGAACATGGCTTTACCAAGTAACTAGTGTAGTGCTTAGTACATGGGGATAAATATCTAAAACTTATATACAACAATGCAAAACATGGGTACAGCTAGTGGGCCTGTTCTAAGTTACTTTACAAAAGATTGTATGTTTCATAAAATTGAGTCAATTGAGTCAATTGACAAAACAAATGCTAAGGTGATACATTATGATTTTAACAATATTAGACATTCATTTAACTTCCATTAAGTTTCCTTGGCACTAATTTACTTGTGTGAAGAGTCATGGCATGACCTTACAGTAGACTGGAGCTTCAATACATCCAAATAAAGTAGAGCTAGGGTAACTATATCTAAGGTGAGATATTTTGTCTGTGGTAGGTCATATATAAACAATACTAAAATAGTTTTATTGTGTCATGTTTTAATTTGAAGTAAATTGACTTCACCAGTGGAATTTCGGTACTGAGAAAAAATATCTTTCCAACATTTTCAATAAATTTTTTCAGGCTGAAAGTATCATGCCTGATCTGTTGAAATTGACCTGCAAAAAGGATATTAAGAACAAAACATTTTAAAAACAAGCCTATAAGATCTGTAGTTCATATTTAGTTCTTGCTGTGAGCTTGCAATGGCAGGGAGTGACTTAGGTGGAGTGGTTAGGTATTATTTACTAATACAATATCTTTTATTTCATTTTGTTTAAAAACAACAGAGCAGTTCACATGTATATCTCGAGAGTCTAAATTCCTGTGTTAGAACAGATATTCTACAAAACAGTTATTGAAGTCAAGTAATCCATGAACGTAAGCATTTTACTTCATTTTTTCACTAGAACTATTTAAACCTTATACTATGGTATGTTATGTTCCTTGATTATGTAATTCCTGCCATAAGATACATCATTGCCCCAAATTTATGAAATAAGGAAGATACCCTGAAAAGTATTATTTATTTTCAGACCAAATATAGGTGCATATTGTGCAGAGAAAAACTAAGTCATGGCGACTTCTGGTGATCAAGTTCCTGCTGGTGAAGGTTCCAACACAACAGTCATTCCTGTAAGTATAGATGTGCATCATAATTTAATGGAATTGTTGAGTCATGAAGTATCATGCCATTGATTATATCCCCAAAAGTTCAATTTTATGAACTACTTGCTGCCTTAAGACTTGTAGCTCTCAAACTGTCTTGCTTGTGTAGATAATATTTTATCGGATAATAAATTTAGACATTGTTTTTACCTAAAAAATATGCCAATTTTTTAAATAGTTTTTAGTGCATTAAAACTGATGAAATTCCAACAGTTTTCACAATTTTCTCATTGACTGACTGGGATTTGTCTCTTATCTTTCATATACATATACTAGGCCAAAAGTAGATTCCCTTTTGTGAGTATCAGGCCTGGATCTTTCTTAATTATATTTTTAATGAATTTTTAAAACATATTTTCTTAAGCAGCCCATTAGGGGTGCTTATTTGTTTTCACGTAGGTTTGACTGATTGCTGCCGCCGCCGGATTATGGTCTCCCCTGTTTAAGTTCTTTGGCTTTGGAGATTGTTTTCTTTCCTATCTTTTTTTTTCAAACTATAGGGGTGGGAAAATCTTTTTGGATACTTTGAGGAGCCCTTAAACTTCACTCAAGATAACCTTAAGCATTTTCAAAAACACCCCATCACCATGTTTTGGAAAAAAACACACACATATGCAGTAAAATTTTACAGGTACATTCTAGAGCTAAACCCACATGATGGACGGGATTTTCTGATGAGTCGGACCATAGATGCCTTAATTGGAGGCTTGATTTTCATAAATTTTTAAAAAATGCCAAAACTTGGTCAGGATTTCGGTGTTTTGTTGGAATAAGTTATTCAGCTACTTTTTAGTAATTTTTCACATGCCAAAGTTTCAGCCTTTATCTGCAACCTTAAGGTAACCTTTATGTCAAGAAAAGGGGCTTACATCCCTCCAGTTCACTTAGTTTTTCCCCTTTTTCAACCAAACATTTTTTTTTTATATTTTTATTTTTTTTCCTAATTATAATAACATGTCATTTTACATTTAAAAGGAAAATGAACAAAGGAAGAGTAAAATAAAGAACAAATGAACACGAGCACACACATGTTGATCTCTCCAAGGCACTTACTAAAGGAGGGGTGGTATATTTCAATTAATATCAATGAAAAGATGTTCCCATAATGTCCATCTGTGGTTAAATACTTCAGAATTGAAGTTTATCTGGTAGAGGGTTTTTTGTTCAAGAAAGACCTTTTTTATGTCAGCTGACTTGTCAGTCAGCTGGCATTATGTCGTCACTCTGCGGCGTGGGCGTACGCGTACGCGTACGCGTCCGCGTGAACAACTTCTCCTCCAAAACTACAAGGCCTAGAGACGTGCTGTTTTTTTTAAAAGATACCTTATCTATCGAGGATGAAAAATTGTTCAAGGCATGCAAATCTGTCTGTTCGTCTGTTTGCTAGAGACATTACAAGGGGGGTACCCCCACCAAAAGTGTGAAAATTTCAACTTTTTATCACAATTTTCTCAGTGACTATTGCAGGGATTTCTCTCATATCTTGCATATATGTACTAGGCCAGAGGTAGATTCTCTTGTGTGAGTATGAGACCTGGATCTCTCTTACTTTTTTTTTAATAAATTTTTTTAATAATTTTTAATGCATTAACATTCATGAAATCATGCACAAAATCATTTATAACTTGAAAACTGTTGCATCTAGAGCATTTTGTTAAAATATGTTATTCAGCTACTTTTTTCATAGCTACAATATGGTGAGTAAGTTGGGTGCCTGTCTCAATAGCTAAGTGAGTAATAGCTACTTTGGGGCTTTTCAGTAACTTCCATCATGAGTAGAATCACTTGTAACTTAAAAACTATTGCATTTAGAGAATTTCGTATAAATATGTTATTCAGCTACTTTTGGGTCAGCTATAACATAGTAAAATTTTAGACCTGTAGCTCATGGCATAGCTGAGTAATAGCTACTTTTACGTTATCACTGTTGAGTAAATTGCTTATAACTTCAAAACTATTGCATTTAGAGAATTTCGTATAAATATGTTATTCAGCTACTTTTGGGTCAGCTATAACATAGTAAAATTTCAGACCTGTAGCTCATGGCATAGCTGAGTAATAGCTACTTTTAGGTTATCACTGTTGAGTAAATCGCTTATAACTTGGAAACTATTGCATTTAGAGTATTTTGTTTCAATATATGTTATTCACCTATTTTGGGATCAGCTATAACATAGTGAAGTTTCAGATCTGTGGCTCATTGCATAGCTGAGTAATAGCTACTTTGAAGTTCTCACTATTGAGTAAATCAGTTGTAATTGGAAAACTATTGCATTTAGAGAATTTCGTATAAATATGTTATTCAGCTACTTTTGGGTCAGCTATAACATAGTAAAATTTCAGACCTGTAGCTCATGGCATAGCTGAGTAATAGCTACTTTTAGGTCATCACTATTGAGTAAATCAGTTGTAACTTGAAAACTATTGCATTTACAGTATTTTGCTTAAATATGTTGTTCACCTACTTTTGGGTCAGCTATAACATAGTAAAATTTCAGACCTGTAGCTCATGGCATAGCTGAGTAATAGCTACTTTTAGGTCATCACTATTGAGTAAATCAGTTGTAACTTGAAAACTATTGCATTTACAGTATTTTGCTTAAATATGTTGTTCACCTACTTTTGGGTCAGCTATAACATAGTAAAATTTCAGACCTGTAGCTCATGGCATAGCTGAGTAATAGCTACTTTTAGGTTATCACTGTTGAGTAAATCAGTTGTAATTGGAAAACTATTGCATTTAGAGAATTTAGTATAAATATGTTATTCAGCTACTTTTGGGTCAACTATAACATAGTAAAATTTCAGACCTGTAGCTCATGGCATAGCTGAGTAATAGCTACTTTTAGGTCATCACTATTGAGTAAATCAGTTGTAACTTGAAAACTATTGCATTTACAGTATTTTGCTTAAATATGTTGTTCACCTACTTTTGGGTCAGCTATAACATAGTAAAATTTCAGACCTGTAGCTCATGGCATAGCTGAGTAATAGCTACTTTTAGGTTATCACTATTGAGTAAATCAGTTGTAACTTGAAAACTATTGCATTTACAGTATTTTGCTTAAATATGTTGTTCACCTACTTTTGGGTCAGCTATAACATAGTAAAATTTCAGACCTGTAGCTCATGGCATAGCTGAGTAATAGCTACTTTTAGGTCATCACTATTGAGTAAATCAGTTGTAACTTGAAAACTATTGCATTTACAGTATTTTGCTTAAATATGTTGTTCACCTACTTTTGGGTCAGCTATAACATAGTAAAATTTCAGACCTGTAGCTCATGGCATAGCTGAGTAATAGCTACTTTTAGGTTATCACTGTTGAGTAAATCGCTTATAACTTGGAAATTATTGCATTTAGAGTATTTTGTTTCAATATGTTATTCACCTATTTTGGGGTCAGCTATAACATAGTGAAGTTCCAGACCCGTGACTCATTGCAAAGCTGAGTAATAGCTACTTTTAGGTTATCACTGTTGAGTAAATCGCTTATAACTTGGAAACTATTGCATTTAGAGTATTTTGTTTCAATATGTTATTCACCTATTTTGGGATCAGCTATAACATAGTGAAGTTTCAGATCTGTGGCTCATTGCATAGCTGAGTAATAGCTACTTTGAAGTTCTCACTATTGAGTAAATCAGTTGTAATTGGAAAACTATTGCATTTAGAGAATTTCGTATAAATATGTTATTCAGCTACTTTTGGGTCAGCTATAACATAGTGAAATTACAGACCTGTAGCTCATGGCATAGCTGAGTAATAGCTACTTTTAGGTCATCACTATTGAGTAAATCAGTTGTAACTTGAAAACTATTGCATTTACAGTATTTTGCTTAAATATGTTGTTCACCTACTTTTGGGTCAGCTATAACATAGTAAAATTTCAGACCTGTAGCTCATGGCATAGCTGAGTAATAGCTACTTTTAGGTCATCACTATTGAGTAAATCAGTTGTAACTTGAAAACTATTGCATTTACAGTATTTTGCTTTAATATGTTGTTCACCTACTTTTGGGTCAGCTATAACATAGTGAAATTTCAGACCTGTAGCTCATTGCATAGCTGAGTAATAACTACTTTGAGGTTCTCACTATTGAGTAAATCAGTTGTAATTGGAAAACTATTGCATTTAGAGAATTTAGTATAAATATGTTATTCAGCTACTTTTGGGTCAACTATAACATAGTAAAATTTCAGACCTGTAGCTCATGGCATAGCTGAGTAATAGCTACTTTTAGGTCATCACTATTGAGTAAATCAGTTGTAACTTGAAAACTATTGCATTTACAGTATTTTGCTTAAATATGTTGTTCACCTACTTTTGGGTCAGCTATAACATAGTAAAATTTCAGACCTGAGCTCATGGCATAGCTGAGTAATAGCTACTTTTAGGTTATCACTGTTGAGTAAATCGCTTATAACTTGGAAATTATTGCATTTAGAGTATTTTGTTTCAATATGTTATTCACCTATTTTGGGGTCAGCTATAACATAGTGAAGTTCCAGACCCGTGACTCATTGCATAGCTGAGTAATAGCTACTTTGAAGTTCTCAATGTTGAGTAAATCACTTGTAATTTGAAAACTATTGCATTTAGAGAATTTAGTATAAATATGTTATTCAGCTACTTTTGGGTCAGCTATAACATAGTAAAATTTCAGACCTGTAGCTCATGGCATAGCTGAGTAATAGCTACTTTTAGGTTATCACTGTTGAGTAAATCACTTATAACTTGAAAACTATTGCATTTAGAGTATTTTGTTTCAATATGTTATTCACCTATTTTGGGGTCAGCTATAACATAGTGAAGTTCCAGACCTGTGGCTCATTGCATAGCTGAGTAATAGCTACTTTGAAGTTCTCACTGTTGAGTAAATCAGTTGTAATTGGAAAACTATTGCTTTTACAGAAATTTGTGCAAATATGTTATTCAGCTACTTTTGGGTCAGCTATAACATAGTGAAATTACAGACCTGTAGCTCATGGCACAACTGAGCAATAGCTGTTCTCAGGCACTGACTGTTGAGTAAATCAGCTATAACTTGAAAAATATTGCATTTGGAGTATTTTGTTAAAATATATTGTTCACCTACTTTTGGGTTAGCTATAACATAGTGAAATTACAGACCTATAGCTCATGGCATAGCGGAGCAATAGCTATTTTCTGGTTCTCACTATTGAGTAAATCGGTTGTAACTTGAAAACTATTGCATTTACAGTATTTTGCTTAAATATGTTGTTCAGCTACTTTTAGGTCAGCTATAACAGAGCAAAAATTCAGACATGTAGCTCATTGCATAGCTGAGTAATAGTTACTTTGAGGTTCTCACTCTTGAGTAAATCAGTTGTAACTTGAAAATTATTACATTTAGAGTATTTTGTTAAATATGTTATTCACAGACGTTTTGGTCAGCTATAACATAGTGAAATTGCAGACCTCTATGTCATGGGATAGCTGAGCAATAGCTTCTTTCAGGTTCTCACTGTTGAGTAAATCATTGTATCCAACCTGTAGGAAATCATGGGCTGGGAATCTGTTAATATGGTCCGATTTGACCTTGGAACCCTCCTTCAAGGTCAAATGAGGATAGCCAAACATAAAAGTGCTTATAACTCGCTTATTATTGGTCCCAGAGGTTGGAATGAAAACCAACCTATAGAAAATCATGAGCTGGGAATTTTTTGGTGTGGTCGGATTTCACCTTGGACCCCTCCTTCAAGGTCAAATGAGGATAGCCAAACTTAAAAGTGCTTATAACTCACTTATTATTGGTCCTAGAGGTTTCGAATGGAAAACCAAGCTATAGAAAATCATGGGCTGGGAATCTTTTGGTGTGGTCGGATTTGACCTGGGACCCCTCCTTCAAGGGCAGTTGAGGATAGCCAAACTTACAATTGCTTAGAACTCGCTTATTATTGGTCCTACAAGTTTGGGATGGTAAACAAGCTACAGGAAATCATGGGCTGGGAATTTTTTTGTGTGGTCGGATTTGACCTTGGACCCCCTCCTTCCAGGTCAAACGAAGATAGCCAAACTTAAAGTGCTTATAACTCGCGTATTATTGGTCTTGGAGGTTTGGGATGGTAAACCAACATATAGGAAATCATGGGCTGGGATTCTTTTGGTGTGGTCAGATTTGACCTGGGACCCCTCCTTCAAGGGCAGTTGAGGATAGTCAAACTTACAATTGCTTAGAACTCGCTTATTATTGGTCCTACAAGTTTGGGATGGTAAACAAGCTACAGGAAATCATGGGCTGGGAATTTTTTTGTGTGGTCGGATTTGACCTTGGACCCCCTCCTTCAAGGTCAAACAAGGATAGCCAAACTTAAAAAGTGCCTATAACTCACTTATTATTGGTCCTAGAGGTTTGGGATGGTAAACCATCCTAAATTCTTTGGCTGGGAATCTTTTGGTATGGTCAGATTTGACCTTTGGACCCCTTCTTCATGGTGGAACGAGGATATTGCATTTATAGTATTTCTTTAAATATTTTTAACCTACTTTTTACCCTTAAACAATTACCTTGTTACTTTATTTCATAATACCATTTGCAGGGCACAACTTTTTTGTCGTTTTCTTCTGTCAGCTTCGGAATATCTTTCGAACATGTGTTCAGTTACCATTTACTGTATTTCTGTACAGCCCTTTGCCTGATAATTATGCTTTCCTCTCATTATCACCATCACAAATCAAAAACATTCAGTCAGCTGACACAGTGCCCGTTCACGGGCACTCTCCTCTTGTAATTTGTATCTGTAGGGAATAAGTATCTAACATAAAGCCTTTTCTGGAGCACCAGAATATATATCGTCTAGTTATCATTAGGATAAAATTCATTGGCCAAAAGTTTTCATCTTTAATACAATATCCCAGAGATTTCATTACCTCAGTTAATCTGATATTTATATTAAGTTTATTTTTTATCCATATTTGTATATTGTCCCAAATTGGTGTTACCTTGGTGCAAAAGCAAAATAAATGGTCTGTAGTCTCAGGATGTTCTGTACAGAGGCTACAGACATCAGATTGGGATATATTAAATTTTTTAAGTCTGTACTTTGTACCTAGAATTCTAAAAAGAACTCGATATTGAAACCAAATAAAATCATTGTCTGAAATACTTTTAAAACATATTTTATAGGCACATGTCCACATGTCTCTCAGTTCAAAGTATGGGGTATTTTCCATGTCTAGAATATTTGTCCAGAGTTTTTCCCATTGAAACAGTTCATTGAGATTTAGTTGTTTATTGTAAATTCGGATATATATTTTACAACCTTTACATGATTTCAAAAAAGGGTCTAAATAAAATGGGTAAGTAGGTTGTTCAAAAGTACATAGGTTTAAGGCGTCATATTTCTTAATAAATAACTGTGTTCTGATTTTAACTGTAAAATAATTTATTATATTTGGATAAAAACTGAATTTTTCTGTCATTTCTTCAATGGTTAAAAATTTTCCATTCGGATTTATGACATCTCCGATCATATGAATGTAGTAATAAATACTGAGTGTGAGGGCGTTTGTTACAGGATATACGCCCGGCAAAAATTCCAAATAATGCCAGAGCGTCGTTAGGCGCGAGGGCATTATTAAGGAAATTTTGCCGGGTGTATATCCTGTAACAAACGCCCGAGCATGAGGTATTTATTACTATTATAAAGACTGGCCTACCTGGTTGAAAGAAATATCGATTTATTTTTACGAGGTGACACAAACAAGGACGCCGCCATATTGTTTTGAATGCATAATCGCTCTCGTAAAAGCAGACAATTTTATTATCGACATACAATCGAGCAATCGAAACAACACTTCCGTTTCTAAGCGGGCCGTTATTGGAGGTTTTACTCCGTGCTAATTCTATGCGCACAGACGGATTTTCGTTCACTGCGCACTTCCGGTCTTTATAATCCCTTTTTTATACCAATCAGGGAAAAAGGTGGGAATGTCAAATATATGTGAATTATACCATAATGGTGCACGCATAATATCATTCTTGCCTTCAGTATGACATTTCCTTATCATAGTTGCCCAATCATTAAGTACATTTTGCCAAAATTGATTTTGACCAACCAAAACATGGTACAAAGGAATATCCTGACTTTATAGTGACCTTAAACTGTAAATAAACCCTCTGGCTCCTTTGGATTTTCTTTGGCTTAGAGAAGTGACAGCTATGTATTATTATGGACTTAGGTTATGGCATATATATAAGTATATATTTTGGGAATGGTTATCTTAGAAAAGTAGAATGCCAGATAAGATTATAAGACAAAAAGTTTCTTGTGAAGAAAAATTTAAATATTAATTCTTAATTCTCAAAGCTTAGTGGCTGTAGCAAATATACGTAGATATGGTAAATCATTTTAAGATTTCAGTTTACTGAAACTCATTTGTATATTTCATATGCATTAATGGAATAAAATTAAAATGCTTATTTAAAGCAGTTTTTTTGGGTAAACAGATAAAACATACATAATAATTATGCCAAATCATTTTAAGCTTTAGTTTACTGAAATTCTTTTATATATTTCATACACATTTATGAAATACAGTTAAAAAGATTAGTTAAAGCTGTTATTTTTGGTAAACAGACAAAATCCCTTAGGACAAAATAGTCTTACTTGAGTTTGTAAAATAAACCTTACATTCTGCTTACATTCAGCTTACAAGCAAATGCATAAATTTCTGAAGCTTTTACAGTGTGGCTTTCTGGTAAGCTTATGTCAGAAGTATTGCAGGTCCATAATTTCTCTCAAAGTTGTTGTTTACCTATTTTTGGAACTGTAATATATTTAAGTTTTGGAGTGGTTGGTCAGTATATGAGTGAGTTGTAGCTACTTTAATAATATCACAGTTGACTAAATTGATTTTATCTTGAAAACTAATGTGTTTTTGTATTTTCATTTTGGCAGAAATTGAAAATGTTGTTTGGCCACCATCATGAATTTTGCCAAAAATCGAAATGCTGTTTATCTCAAAAGCTATTAGAGTAATTTCAAGGCAATGTAAGGAATATTTAAACCTATGAAAAATTTTGAATTTTCTGACTTTCAGGCACTACCTTGAATATTGGGGGAGATAAATAATGTTGGTTATCCCCAAACCATTACAGATGGAAACTGAAAGCTTACCTCATCACAAACGCTTACCCACCCTAGGTTTTATCATATTTCCCAATGGTCTCTGTGGTGTGGACTTTACTTCTGTGTCTCTGGACAATGAATTCTATGGACATGTTTCTCAGATGTTGTGCCTTAGAGTCTGTCTTTTGATGGAGATTAAGTCCTATGAAAGTCATATCAGAATTAGAATTTTAAGCAAATTTGCAAAATTTGACTGGTGCTTTCCCAGATTTATAGAAAATTTTGTAGTTTGCTTAGTGCAAGAGTTTTACATAGTATAGCCATAGCCACATTTCTTTCAGTTATTTCTCTGCTTTCAGATGGATGATCAGAAAGTAAAGTATATAAACAACAGCTTTGAGAAAGTGAGAGCCAATATGTATGACCTGCAGTGTGATATTAAGCTCAAGGTTGGCCATGCAAGTTTCCGAGCCCACAAGTCAGTATTGTCGGATGCCAGTGTGTATTTCGAGGCAATGTTTGGTCATGATATGAAAGAAAAAGAACAGCAAGTGGTTGAATTACATGATCTCAGTCCCAAAGGATTCTCAGAGATGATGGAGTATTTTTACCATGGTTATGTCACAATAGATCGGAAAAACATAGCTGACATTTTGGAGGCAGCAAGATTTTTCCATATTGAGTGGCTAATCAACATCTGCTGTGATTACCTCATCAATAACCTGTCCTTGGCTAATTATGAGTCAGTCCTCTTTTTGGCTGATAAGTATTACCTGGGTGACCTGAAGAAGCAGATTTTCGAGTTTGTTAGCTCAAACTTTCTCTCGCTGGCTAAAAACTACGATTTCATGAATGTTTCCTATGAAATATGGCACACACTTTTGTTGGAGAACTATTATATTGAGGCCCCAGAAAGTGTCATCTTTAAGACTTTACTCAAGTGGTTAAACTTCAAGAGAGAAGAACGAGAGAAATACAGGGTGGAGCTACTGATGCTCATCAAGTTCCCTCTTATCATGCCTGAGGATTTACAGAACATGCCTGCAGAGATTCAAGACTTGCCTGATATAAAGCCGCAGATTGAGCAGGCACTGGAGTATCATTCTAATCCCTCAGCACAGTGTCTGCTTACCAGTGAAAAATCAGAACCAAGGGGAGCCAGAGAAGCCTTGGTCCTTATTGAAGCAATTGATGATGCCCAGACGTTTATGTACAAAGTTCCAGGGGTGAATGGCTTTCTGAGGGAGACTGTTGACACCTCTTTCATGGACTCTGTACTGGAGTTTGCCTCTGTAGCAGTATTAGGTAACTACCTGTTTGTGGTGGGTGGCTACAACCGCCACAACTGGTGCAGTAGTCCCGCCTGCTACCAATATGATCCCAAGTCCAGACTCTGGTTCCAGCTGAGTTCTCTGCAGAGGCCTAGAGTCAGTTTCCCACTGGTAGCAAGTGACACTGGTATCTATGCAGTGGCAGGTATTGAGCATATTGTGGAGGATGGCCATGACAAAGAGAATATACACAGTACAGTAGAAGTTTATGACCCAGAGACCAATAGTTGGGAGTTTCTGCCGGAGTTACCAAGTGGAAGGTTCAGTTGTGCCGCGGCCATGTTGAAGCAGAATCTGTACATTACTGGAGGCATCACAAGTGACCCAGAGGACAATGTGCCTGTCAATTATGTGCAGGTAACTTAAGTGTATTGTGTTGCATAATATACCAACTCTCTGATATGACCTTTTGTATGTTTTGAAAGTATGTTTTGAAAGTGGTGTTACATCTAAACATTTTAAATCAAATCAAATTAATCACATGTTACATATTTCTTTGTGTTTATGATAGATATTAAGGCCTGGATTCACTGGCTACCGTGTTGATGACTTTTTTGGTTGTAAATACATGTATTTACTGATTTGGTCTGTAGATGCACCTGTTTACATGTCAACAACCATGTTATTTTGCAAGTTTATTGGTTTTTAGTTTCAGTAAATATGTGAAATGAAACTTTCATATTCAGTGGTTGTAAATGTATAAAATTGCACTTTAAACAGAAATATACATTATATATTGATATGTTTTGTTGTTATGATGACAATTTTAACATATTAAGTATACTTCATAATGGGAATCCATATGCAGAGAGTCTAAAAAAATGGTCAGATTTACCCTCCCATTGGTCAAGCTGGGGTCACAGACCACAGATTTTGCCCTTTTGACTCATATCTCCATTCCTGTGTGATGAGTAGCAAGACTTTGCTTTCACTGGATGGTGACATATTTGAAATCTGCCTGGTAAAATTAAAATTTCATCATTACCTTGCTGGAATTAAAGCAGCCTGGATTTAATTTTGCACCCCCTTGTGACATATGCACTGAAATATTTACATCTATCTTTCAACAACTGAAATCTGCCTAGGTGAGATTAAATTTTGGAAAGTGTCTTGGTGAGATAAAAACTTTCATTGCCTGTAAAACATGTTTTTTATTGCGTTAATACATCCTATCCAATGGACAATATGCTAAACCGGTCGGCGCAGACCGGCCCGCCAAACGTCAGAAAAAGACGTCCTGTGTTTCCACAGGCTGGCCGGTCCTCACACTGCACTCGCCGGGTGGCGCATCGTACTTCCTTCCTGTCTAGACAACCTGACGTCATAGCATCTTTTTCGTTTGGCCATGCACTGCCTGCACGGAATATTTTGACTTGTGAAACTTTTTAGAATTTTGTGAGTTTGTGGAAGTGTTTTACTTTACAACTTTTTTATTTACTTCCACACATATTATAGACCATTATGTCTTCTCCCAGCCAGCGTCGAGGGGGTTGCGGCCACATGATGGCAGGGTTTGATCATCACTCTGTTTGTGCGCGTTGTCGCGATAAGAAAAAGGGCTCTGACCCTTGTATTGAAACTCCACCTGCTGCTTGCTCGCATTGTGATGCATTGTCTTCAGAGCAAAAGGCCCAGTTATCCACCCCTTCGTACAAGCTTAAGAAGGAGAAGAAAGAAGCCAAGTCATCTACTCCAGCCAAAGTATCAGACACTCTCAGTCCCACCCTCGTGGACCCGGCACTTGTGTCGGTAGTGGGGGTTGTGGATGGCCAGATAACCTCTGGTTTGAGTGGGCTGGTAGAGAAGAAACCTAAGAAGGCTGAGAGCAAGAAATCTACATCTACATCTGCCATCCGGCTAGATCAGAGAAGTCGGTGAAGTTCTTCCAACCGACCATCGACTACTTCAACCACCGACCAGGGCAAGTCCACCACCTCCTCTACTGACTCAAGAATTTGTGATCTCGACAGGAAGTGGTCGGACAGATTCAATAGGCTGGAAGCCCTGTTAATGGCAAAAACATTGGACAAACCTCAGGACCCTGTTTTCAGTACGGTGAAGGTTACTCCGGCTCATGCTCAACCGGCTAACGTGGTCCGACCCGACCCGTTTTTGAAACCAGCCTTCTCAACTGACCGACCCTGCTATTGATTCACCGGCTACCGACTCTTCTCAGCACAAGTCTGCTGCAAGAGCTTCATCTTCAGCCCAGCCGGAACCGGCTACTAGAGAGACTACTCAGAGACAACTAACCAGTGCCTTTGACACTTCTAGAAAGGAATCTCCCTCTTCTAGTGAATGCAACTCCGACTTTCTCTCATCTGACCAACCTCCCTTGGATATCTTCCCGGAAGAAGGTGAACTTTCGGATGATCAGGAAGCTAATCTGTCTGATCATGACCAATCCCTTTCCGAGGAACAATCATACCGAGAAACAATGAGGGGGATTCGGTCGTACATGAGTTGGAATCACATCCCGGACATTGATTCCGGTGCCACTACTTCAGAAGATAACCCCTTTGCGGGCCCAAAGCTTCATACACTAAGCAAAGTCTCTGTAAATCTACCAACCATCGAGTGGCTATGTCGGAAGATGTCAAAGCTTAACATCACACTGGTCCAGGGATATCCCACACGTACTTCTGAAGCAGGTGGACTTTAAAGGGACCAATTCGTACACCCTCCAAAGTCACAACAGAAGTGGTATGGTTTCCATGTGAATCCAAAGAAGGACTCTGATCAATCTGTCTCCTCATGGCACACCGGATCATCAAGGCTCAACAGTACCTATCTCAGGATAGCTAGACAGGCTGGTATTGCTAGTTTGCCTCCCATGTCCCGTCCAATCTCTCTGGAGAATTTACGAAAATGGGAGAGGTCTGCACGCGAATCGACAGTGATTTGTAATCATGCAGCCGGATTCAACCGTTGCCTGTTGAAAATCCAGGAGAACATGAACACTCAGTTGAAAGCCATAAAGGTGGAGTCCAAGGGGAAGACAGCAGCCAAAGTGTCATCAGCAGTGGACGAACTCCAATTTTTACTAGACTTTAACTCTAGTGTTTGCCAGGCCATGGCGAAATCCATGGAGCACCTAACAGAGTTTGTTTTTGTTACCATGGCTAACACCACACTTCTTAGACGTGACTCCTACCTTGCCTACCTGAAAGCCGGTGTAAAAGCAGACACACTTAATGCTCTACATACTGCCCCTCTTCATCTGGACACTCTGTTCCCAGATAATGTTGTTAAAAGGGCAGAGGAAGACATTACTACCTTTGATAAAGGTCGGTCAGCTTCAGTGTATAAGTGTCGGAGATACCATCCATATGAAAGAGAGGACTCAAGGTCGGACAAACAGCAGGACAGGCCAGCTTGGAAGAATCTGTCCCGTACTCAGCATAGGAAGAAAAAGGGCAAGCAACAGTATTCCTCGCATCCGGCCAAGGGTCAGCAGCAGTACAATTGACAATCAACGTGTAATTCAGTTCAAGCCTCTGCTGCTGGCCGGGAGCCCTACAGAAAAGACAATGAACACTATACCACATGTAAAGCTAAATGTTGTACCTTCTGTTCATACTGCGCCCGGGCATTCTCAAAAGAACGAAATAAGTCCCGAGGCAGCAGGTTGTCAATACAAGAAAAACAAATTAAAATCTGTGAAAAGTGTTTCTTGTGTCATTCCATTGTCTTATGTAAATCCTGTCACAAATGCTCCCAATGTTGCCATGAATTTGCCTGTAGGGGCCAGACTTCAAATCTTTTGGAAAAAGTGGTTAGATCTGGGTGCCGGTCCGAAAGTAGTTCAAATCCTGAAGGAGGGTTACACCCTCCCCTTCAGGACCCAAGTTTGTCAAGAACTCCCACAGTCATAAGCTGTTATGGCAATCCTCACAGGAACCTCAAACTGTTAGAGGCATTACATCAGCTTATGGACAAAAATGCCATAGAATTAGTTCACAAACAGACCTCACTAGGGTTTTTCAACCGACTATTTCTAGTCCCAAAACCCAACAACAAATGGAGACCCACTTTGGACCTAAGCAAACTAAATCCTTTCCTCAGGACCGAAAAATTCAAGACGGAGACACCGGAAACCATCAGGACATCACTCCAACTGGGAGAGTGGGTAACCTCCATAGACTTCAAGGACGCTTACTTCCACATTCCAATACAGGAACAGTCCAGGAAATTCTTGAGATTTCATATCCGGGACTGGACCTTCCAGTTCAAAGCACTACCGTTCGGTCTGTCAACAGCGCCCATGGAATTCACTATCATAGCAAAGGAGGTAAAGCTGATGGCTGTTCAAAAGGGTATAAGGATCCACCAATACCTAGACGACTGGTTGGTGAGAGCCACATCCCACCAGGTCTGTCTCCAATATACACAGGTCCTAGTACAAATGTGCCAAGAGTTAGGTTGGCTGGTGAGCTGGAACCAAAGCAAATTTCAACTTTGTCGGTTACCAGTTCGACCTCGAGTCCGGTCAGGTTCGACCTACACAGGACCGGTGGCAAAGCCTGCAAGTAAATTTTCTGGAGCTTCTCTCCCTACCGACTTGTTCGGTACGGGAGTTCATGTCCTTGATAGGCCTCTTAACAGCCACAGAAAAACAAGTTCACCTAGGCAGATTGCACATGAGGCCCATTCAATGGCATCTCAAATGCAATTGGAGGATACCGGAATCATTAGAAAAAGTGATCCCTCTACCCAGATCTCTACATCCTCACTTGCAATGGTGGCTCAAGGAAGACAATGTCCTCACAGGCCAACCATTACACCCCATGCAACACGCTCTGCAAATCTTTACAGACGCATTAAAAGAAGGGTGGGGCTCTCACTTAAACGAGTTCATTGCCAGAGGAACCTGGTCCCTGCCAGAAAGCAAGCTGCACATAAATTATCTGGAGCTAAAAGCAGTCTTTCTGGCCTTACAAGAGTTCCAAGACCTATGCGTGGGCAAATTTGTTCTAATAGCAACCGACAACACCACGGTAGTGTCCTACATCAACAAGGAAGGAGGCATGAGGTCGGGCCCACTGTGTGCCCTACTTTGGAGAATCTTGACCTGGTGCACCGGGAAACAAGTGACTCTAAAGGCCCGACACATTCCAGGCCGCTTAAATGTAGTGGCAGACAAACTATCCAGATTAGGCCAGACCATCCAAACAGAATGGTCCCTCCTTCCAGAGGTTTTTCAAACCCTGTGCAACAGGTGGCACCAGCCTCAAATAGATCTCTTTGCCACGAGATTCAACAACAAATTGCCCCTGTTTGTATCACCAGTCCCGGATCCCATGGCCACTGCAGTGGATGCTCTCAGTTTTTCATGGGAGAATCTAGACGCGTATGCCTTCCCACCTACAGCCATATTGGGCAAAGTGGTGGAGAAGTTGCAGGACTCCCCATACCAAAGGCTGATCATCATTGCCCTGGGGTGGCCCAACATGACATGGTTTTGGGACCTAGTGGAGATGTCCAGTCAGATCCCATTGCTCTTGCCTCAGCTGCCAAACCTCCTGACTCAACCCTTCAATCAGACCCCTCACAGAAGTCTGACAAACCTAAATCTCCATGCATGGCTCCTAGAGCCACGGCTATCAAGGAGCAGGGTTTCTCTGAGGCGGTGGCAACAAGAATTGAGGCTCCTCAAAGAGGGTCAACCAGATCCGTCTATGAGGCAAAGTGGGCCATTTTTACAAAGTGGTGCATCACTAATCAGGTGGACTTCAGGGCACCACCTGTAAAGTCAGTTGCTGACTTCCTTATGTATCTTTTTGAGGACAGGAAGTTACAGCCCAGCACCATTGATGGCTACAGGTCCGCCATTGCTGATAAACTGGGAAATTCAACCCTCAACATCAGCAAAGATGAAAATCTCACCCGCCTCTTGGATAGTTTCATAGAGACAGACCGAAGGGTAGAAGGGGTATCCCTTCTTGGAACCTATCTCTGGTCTTACACCAGCTGACAAAGGCTCCCTTTGAACCAATCAAGGAGGCCTCCTTGAAGCATTTGACCTTCAAGACAGTTTTCCTCCTAGCCCTTGGTTCAGGCAAATGCAGAAGTGAGATTCATGCTTGGCAAAGTAAGAACATCAGACACCAGTCTGACTGGTCCAAGGTGTCCCTGTACCCATCTCTCAGCTTTCTTTCCAAGAACCAGCTGGCCAAAGAGGGTCCGGACAGTGTGGCCTCAGTGGTTATACCAGCCCTGGCCCCAACTCTGGATAGGTCCCTCAAGTCTGATAGGTCCCTCTGTCCGGTCAGAGCATTGCGCTACTATTTGGACAGGACCTCAAACCTCAGGCAGAATAAGGAGTTAGTCTTTGTCTCCTTCAAGAAAGGTTTCGACAAGGACATCTCACCTGCCACTATCTCCTCATGGATCAAACAGACTGTGATCCCATGTTATGAGCTCTCAGACCAAGAGGCCCACACCTTACATCAGGTCAAAGCCGATGATGTCAGGGTCTTTGCTGCTTCCAGGGCCTTCCAGTCGGGGGTTTCCTTGGAACAGATCTTATCAGCCTGCCACTGGAAGTCACATAATACCTTCACACAATTTTATCTGAAGGATGTGGCATGGGCTGACTCTGAGCTTTATCACCTGGGACCTGTAGTGGCTGCTCAGCAGATCCACCAGTAGCCAGGTCAGGGAGGAGATTTGTACATATGTAGATAGTGTATTTATATTTAAAAAGCATAAAAAAAAACAACAGAAAACAAAACTCAGACGTGCTTCCTTCGGGAGGTTTATTTCCTTAGGGACTGAACTCATCCCTCTCTTCCCCTACCTCAGAGCAGGTCTGTAAAAAGGGGGGGGGGGTTGAGTCGGTTTGGACCGATTAACCGGTTTCTGTTGACCAACTATAGCCTCAAGGGTCTTGCCGACCTCAAGGTCGACCCAGGCCTAGAGGAAATCTTGTTAGTTATTTTCTGAGTTCGCTTAAGTCTCTAGTAACTTTCCCGCCAACCAAGCGGTAGTTATTCAGCATATTGTCCATTGGATAGGATGTATTAACGCAATAAAATTGCAAATTTAATAAGTAAATTAAATTTTTATAAGTTAATACCCTATCCAATGGACACACAAGACCCTCCCACCGACCCCGCTATCAGCTTACTAGGGGTCTAATACATTTAGACAATGAAAAAGATGCTGTGACGTCAGGTTGTCTAGACAGGAAGGAAGTACGATGCACCACCTGGCGAGTGCATTGTGAGGACCGGGTCTGCGCCGACTGGTTTAGCATATTGTCCATTGGATAGGGTATTAACTTAAATTTGCAATTTTGTTTCTTCAGGTCTATGTCACAAGTGACAAGGCATGGCTTTCTCTTGCTCCGATGTTGACAGCCAGACAAAGCCACGCAATGGAGGCGGTGAATAACAAGCTGTTTGTTCTGGGTGGCTACACGGATGGCCCTGATACCATGTCATTCGACGACTGCCACACCAATGAAGTCTACGATATAGAACTAGATCAGTGGTCCAAGGTCAAGGACATTCCTATAGAAATGGGTCACTGGTTTGGCTCGTCGACCGTCCAGAATGATACAATCTATATTTTGGGCGGGGTGGGCTCCAGTCCAACGAGAACGCTTCACTCATACAATTATAAAGAGGATGAAATCCCAGAGGGGACACTCTGCGGCGAATGTATTCAGAAAGTGGTCAGTCTGAAAGTCCCAGTTCCCAACCATCTGCTGTTGGAGATGCAGGCAGAGGAGGTGGAGGAGAATTAAAGAGATGGGGAAGAGGGGGGGTTGAGTATTTCCTGTTATTTTAAGGTATATGTACATATTAGCATAAAAGAGGGAGTATTTAGGCAGATAGCATTGTGTAACAACAATTGCTTTAAGATCGCCATTAGTGTTTCATGATCACAGTTGTGTGGAACATGTGAACAGACATATTGGGTGTTAGTCCTGGGATTGTTGGTAATTTCTACAGATCCAGCATCACCTGTTGGAAGTGAGTTGAACTCGAGTAAATGAAGGAATTTAAAAATAAAAGATAATGTCCAAATATTATCACCAGTTGTATTTTTTTTACCAATTTATTGCAAGGAAATATATTTTTGAAGGTTAAATTGTACAGGTGAAAATGTGTACCTCACTGAAGAACTATGTAAGTTAGGTAAATAAAAAACAGACCTATTATTAGTGTCTTTTAAGGTTTCAAGGTTTTTGAAGTTCCAAAAGTGACAATTCATATATAAGAAATCAGGTATATTGTTATTTATTTTTTAAAAACACAAGTTTTAATTGTGTAGATAAATGTGATCTCCAAATTAATACTCAGCTATTGCCTGCTCGTCCCAGCACTATGGTATTCTGTGTAGTATTTGTTATAATTGAATACCTCTGGTGGATACTACAGATTACACTTTGTTACTCTGCCCCAGTGTTTACTAGAGAGATTTCAATGTTACTACTCAGTCCTGAGAAGTTTTACATGTAAGCTTTTCAAATTAGATCTAATAGGGTATCAACAAGTTACTACATGCAATATATGAATATATTACTTTTGGGGCACATGGTTAAAGGGATTAGGAAAGAGTGTTAATTTATAATTTTGACAAGTTGCCAGTCCATATAAAAAAATTGCATCTCCAAACAGAATACTTCATTTAATAATTTGGAAAAAGTTGCAATATGTTATTCCATTCACTAGGCAACAACCCAGTGTGAGGTCAATTCTGACTGACTGATCAGGAAATCGATATGTCAATGGGATTTCTTTAAATAAGTATCCACCTCTAAGTTTTATTTCCGACAATGGTGGCTTCTTCTTCTACCAAAATCAGAGGGAATTCTTTCATTTTTTTATTTACATAAACAGATTAAACTGAAACGCTTAATGCATCAGCTCTTGCCTTTTATCACTCCACTGTAAAGTCACACAAGTTTCTAGTCTCAGATTAGTGGGCCAGACCGGTAGTTGTAATAATGCTTGGAGGTTGCAAGAAAGGCAAAAATGCTACTAGTATGCATGTATACCCTGAAAATACTGGAATATGGGTGATTCCTTGTGTACAAAGTATCACAATCATGACACATTCTCACTGCAGTTTGTCATGATTAATGCTATAAGTTGAGTTCAATGATAAATTTGTCTTTCATTTTTTTACATTTTTTTTTTTGCAATGATTGTTCTTTATGTTTTGGTGATTATTTTCTCTTAGTGTCTGTTGCAGGTTCTAAATGGATGTTTATTTCTGTTGTTTGCAAGTGCTTGGTATGTTTTATATAATTGTTCACCACACTGTCTCCATGTGTAAGGACCCTTTGTATTTCCATTTCCAATTGCCATATAAACCACAGTTTATGGCCCTGGTCCTTATAATCCTATATTATTAATCATTATAGATTAATCACTGTAACATCTAATGAGAGGAACCCTCACTTAATGCAACAGCAGTGTTATTGTTTAGTTCTATAAGTCTATTTTCATTTTACTTTGGAATGTTACATATGTGTGAAGGAGAAAATGTCAAGAGTGAAAAGGTGTGATAGCAATAATTGTGAAAGCTAAATAATGTACACCCCACCATACACTAAGTAATACATAATTTTTGTGAATCTCATTCACTTGCGTATACCACAGCAATTTAATTAATTCTCAAATATTACATTTTTGTACATTATAAATCACAATTAATGTAAAATTCTCTCACATGAGAACTATGTGCTCACTTTTGAAATTTTAAATTGTGTTAAAGTTTATGTTATAAGTTGGTAATATATAGTGAAAAACCCAGATTTTTAGTAATGTGTAACTGATCTTTGACTCAAAATTTACATACAGAACTTTTGCAAAAATACATGCATTGTGAAGTTACAGATATTGCTTGTTTTTATTTGCAATGATTGCATGTATAGTATTAGTGCAAAGGTGTCCTTGTAATTATTTACGACAGATACTTGTTCAGCAAAGTTAACTTGTAAGTTCACAGGGTTACATCTATACCATCTTAAGACAACAGCAAACAGGTCTGTCCAACTTCATATAATCAAGTGATAATCGTTGTAGTTCAGCTGTTCTGTTAACAGTTTTTTGTAGTTGTGCAATTGTTTTTTCCCCATAAATATTAGCTCATGCCAGATTCCTGTGGGGATGCACATCTCATTATAAAAATCTATTCCAATTGCATTTTTGTTTCATGATTGTCACTTGTATATCAATGTCCGAACAGTATATAAAACTACCATAACGGGACACTTTGTCATAGATGATCTTGTATTATTTCATTCATGAAATACAGAATAAACTCTGTTATGGAAATTCTGGAAAGATATGGTCCTTACTGGCTTTAATGAAACAAATTGTAAGAATTTTAGTAAACTTACTGAAATCACTTGTTTATCCTCATACGTTAGTTCAGGTATATTAATTTCAAGACTCAGTGTTGAAATCTGGTCAACAGTGTAATCTTAGAATCTCTATTTGATGTCAAATCTGAGTGAAATATGTCCTGGTAAAACTCACATGTTCACTGTTTGGGTTGGTAAGTTAGCACAACATTTCAAAATTGCCATAAAAAGGAAGTAAACAATAATTCAAACTCCAGCCAATCAAAAAGATTTGCATAACAGTGACAGTTTATAACCCAAGTTTTGATTGGTCATGTGGCAATTTGGGGTGCTGATTAGTGCTTCCGCGAGCCGTCAAAATACCAACTCGAGTTTCATGAATCACCGACGAGTCAACTCGATTTGAACTCGAGTCAATAACAATATTTCAAAACACCCAAACCTTAAATATATATGAACTAATATTATTCCTTTCATAATGAAATCTATTTTTAACCCTATTCCAACAAAATTTATCATATTTTACCTGCAAAATAAAGATCAACATTCTCGCCATGTTGAGAAATAAAACGGACGTTTTGATTGGTTGTTTTTTCAGGTAAGATATATGGAGAGAGATCATTGGCTTTACGTCGTAATAGATATATATGAAGGAAAATATTAAGTAAACAAGTCAAAATATGCTTTTATTGCATCTTTGTACACTGGCAAGTGGTTTATTTATATAATTTTTGCAGTATTTTAATGGAACTCGAGTTTGCAATAAGACAAACTCACATTCACGAGTTGAACAAAAATGATATGAAACTCGAGTTGGCGAGTTATCACGAGAGCACTAGTGCTGATAGCAAGTAAAGCTGTTTTTTATCCCCCCGCCTGAAATGACTTTTTAAATATTAATTACCTCCACACAAGCATATACGTTTGTGTTTGCAAAAGAACTCGAAAAAAAAGTTATGGACAGATTTTGATGAAGCTTTCAGGCGATGTTGATGCTTTCACAAGAAACAAATGACAAAATTTTGGTGATGATCTATATTTCCGTCAGGAGCCTAGAGATGTTTTCAGAATGTCATTGTACTCATGTAGTATTGGAGGAGTTTGGACTTGGAAGAGGTGTGCACTCTCCAAATGCTCTTGTTGGTATGTTTTTGTATAAAGAACATTTATATCTTGGGCTTGTGTCAGTGGATGTTTCTGTGAAAAGCAATCTATTCCAGTTTGAAAAATACAAGTGCGGGAACAGTTTTGTCTTCAATTTGTGCCAACACACCAAGCTAAAAGCAGTGGCTATATAAATGAGATTTAGCTGTGATTTATGTAAATTTGATTGTAACTGTGATTGACCTAATGTAACTGTGTAAGTTATGTATGTATCTGATGTTGTCAATACAAATGTGTATTTAGTCATTGGTGTTGTCACTCACTGTAATTACCCAACTGATTGTCTTCAAGTTGTGGTCAGACCGAGTTCTGAAAATAAAAACCGATTTCCGGGGCTTTGAAACCAAGGAAATCTGAGATTTTGAAAGATTGCACTGATATGCTGAAAATTTTAGCAAGCATACATGATCAGTACTTTAAATAGGAAATATGCATTCCCAAGATATTTTGATGTTTATAAACTTCATGTACCGTGAATATAAAGTGAAACTGTAAGATGTTTCCTCAAATTTATATATTCTTTATTGTTTTGACGAAGTATTAACCAGTAGAAAGCCTAATATAATGAGGTTTTCAATAAGCAGTACTTAAGTATTCTTTACGGATTTCGTCATTTTTTAACAAAATGAAACAAAATTCGGTATGCTGGTTTACCATTCACAAAACTATCTTCAAGTTAGAAAAGTGTTTCAAATTACAATAACTTGCCAACATATTTGTAAATTTAAATGGTTACTGCGGTATGGTTTTGTGTTTACCTACAAAAGTATTTTTTTTCGATTTTTTTAAAATAAATTTCATCCTCATTCTTTGATGGTAAAAATGTCAATTGTCTTCAGCTGTCCTTAATGAACCTATCACATTTGGATACATGGAAATGTTTAATAATACATCAGCAGAAAAGAAATCGGGGGATGCCATATCTTGTAGATTGCATGGAAACATACCCACCCATTATACTAAATATACCTTTGCAGAATCTACTGAAAATGTTTCTGGCAATATAATTTGTAATTTTTTTCTACTTGTTTGCAATGTTTCGATTGTGATCTTACAGTCATCATAAGTGTTTGGTAGCCAATTCAGTTGTGACATGAAATGACATGCAATCTTTTCTGAAAAAACCCCCCTAGTTATTTACAGTAGAGTATGTTCATTGAAGCCAGATGACTGTTTGAATTATGAGGAAAAATGGGTTAAAATTTGAAATCTATGTATTCTTCATCAGACAGTGTTAAATGTGAGGACATTTCATTAATTTATTGTGAATGTATCAGTCAATATTTTGTGTTATACAGTGCTATTTGTGGTATATTTATTAGTGAGATGATTGTAGTTTCAAGATTAATCCAGTTTTTGTATTTGTTTATATTTATTAATTACCCCAACTGTTTAGGTGATTTGTATATAGTTGAAATTTAACTTAAATTTTACGTGTGAGATAATTTTAGATTAGAGGTGCATGTAATTTGAACAAAATGTCTTGTAGTTTCTTCTACAGTAGAATCCTGTTCAGTGGAATGTGAAGAGACTGGAAAAATACTCCTTATCCAGGAATCAAAGACAATAAGGTCTGAGATGTATTTCAAGTTTTAGGGAATTTCTGCTTAACGGAGTCCTACTCAAACAGATGTAGTAGGAATTTGTTAGCATTGGCTAGAAATTCAATGTGGTTTTTGTTGTGACAGTGATAAGCAAACTCTTTCATTAACATATACTCTTATAAAGTCAGTGAATCCAAGAATACAGAGAAAGTTTCAACACAAAAATTATGGGAAGGACTGGAAATTAACCTTCAATCAAAAGGAATTTTATTCAACAAAGTTCAGCTAAATGGGTTGCGGCTGTATATACTTCCAACAGAGTCACAATCATTGTAAAATGTTTAGTGAAGTCTGAAATCTGACAGAATATTCATTCCAGTCAAAGGACTTGAACAAATTATTTGGCTTTGGTAAAAGAACTTAAAATGCTTCAATTTAATTTGGAGTTCTCAAAAAGTTTTTAATAGAGGGAATAAAACCTATAAATAAAAAAATAATAATTTGGAGTTCCATCAACAGAAATTGAAATTCCTAATTAACTGTCCCTGAAAAGGACGCTTATTTGTTTTTGGATGGAATCTTCATACCACAATGCAACTGCTTTGAAACCATTTTTGGCACTTAAATACCTTAGGCATGGGAAAATTTTTCTACAAGCTTACATTTGACCCTTGACATTGTCAGGGTCACATGATCAAAAGAAGTTTTTAAGATCCATCAGTTCATTCTCGCCCCGCAGCAAAACATTTTACTTCAGTATGGCGTGACTTTCCATTAACGTTAATGCCATCAGAATACTGAGTAAAGCCCTAGTGATGGAACCAAAACTGGTCAATTTATGACTGATTTTATACCAGGTAATAGTCAGAAAGCTTAAATTAATCTGAAACCTACTTTTTTCAAATTATCTATTATATTTGGAGCCTTGAAATGTATCTGTAGGTATTAGGAACCATATGCGGTGAGGTCTTAAAAAAGTTAGATTTACACCTTTCCCCTTGATCAAACTGGGGACTGAAAATCACAGATTTTTGTGTTTTTGGTTTGTTTCTTCATTATTGCTTTTAGAGTTTTTGAATATATTAGGAGGTAGCGGGAAACCATATGCAGATAGTGCAGCAAGCCATTGAGATTTATGGATCAAACAAGGGTCATAAAGTCAGTTTTTTTTTTAATTTTGGCTTATATCTTCTTCATTATTGCTTTTTGGCTTTGAATGTATTGGGAGGTAAAAGGAAACCATATGCAGGGAATCCAAATAGTGGCTCAGATTTATATCCCCATCAACGTGAGTCAAAGTTGGTATCTAAAAATCAATTTTTTTTTGCTTGTATCTTCTTTATTATAGCTATTAAGGCTTTTGATTGTATTGGGAGTAATAAGAAACCATATGCAGTTGAGAATGGTGATAGAGAAGCTACAGTTTTGTGTTTTTTATTGTATCCCCTTCATTTTTATGTCAGCTGACTGACAAGTCAGCTGACATTATGACATCACTCTGCGGTGTCTGCGTCCACGTCGGCAACTTCTTCTCCAGAAGTACAAGTCCCAGAGACATGCTGTTTTTTTAGAAGATACCTTATCTATTGAGGATGAAAAAATTGTTCAAGGCATGCAGATCTGTTTGTTCGTCTGTTTGCTAGAGCCATTACAAGTGAGGTACCCCCCACCCTAAGTGTAAAAATTTCAACACTTCAACAATTTCAACACAATTTTCTCATTGACTATTGCAGGGATTTCTCTCATATCTTTAAAAGTATTGCATTTAAAGCATTTTGTTAAAATGTGTTATTCAGCTACTTTTTCTGTAGCTATAACATGGAGAGTTACTTGGGAGTCTATCCCAATAGCTAAGTGAGTAATAGCTACTTTTTGACTTTTCAGTAACTTTCATAATGAGTAAAATCACTTGTAACTTGAAAACTATTGCATTTAGAGAATTTCATATATATGTTATTCAGCTAATTTTGGGTCAGCTATAACATAGTAAAGTTTCAGACCTGTAGCTTATTGCATAGCCGACTAATAGCTACTTTGAGGTTATCACTGTTGAGTAAATCAGTTAGAACTTGAAAACTAATACATTTAGAGTATTTTCTTTAAATATGTTATTCACCTACTTTTAGATCAGCTATAACATTGTAAATTTGCAGACCTGTAGACCTATTTCATAGCTGAGCAATAGCTATTTTTAGGTTCTCACTGTTGAATAAATCAGTTGTGTATAACTTGAAAACCATTGCATTTAGAGTATTTTCTTTAAATATGTTGTTCACCTACTTTTGGGTCAGCTTTAACATAGTAAAGTTACGGACCTGTAGCTCATTGCATAGCTGAGCAATAGCTACTTTGATTTTTTCTGTTGAGTAAATCAGTTGTAACTTGAAAACAATTGCATTTAGAGAATTTTGTTTAAATATCTTATTCATTTACTTTTGAATTAGCTATAACATAGTAAAATTGCAGATATGTATCTCATGTCATAGCTCAGTAATAGCTATTCTCAGGTCTTCACTGTTGAGTAAATCAGTTTTAACTTGAAAAATATTGCATTTAGAGTATTTTCTTTAAATATGTTGTTCACCTACTTTTGAGTTAACCATTACATAGTGAAATTGCAGACCTGTAGGTCTTTGCATAGCTAAGCAATAGCTACTTTCAGGTTCTTACTGTTGAGTGAATCAGTTGTAACTTGAAAACTATTGCATTTAGAGTATTTTCTTTAAATACATTGTTCACCTACTTTTGGGTCAGCTATAACATAGTAAAGTTGCAGACCTGTAGCTCATTCCATAGCTGAGCAATAGCTACTTTGAGGTTTTCTCTGTTGAGTTAATCAGTTGTAACTTAAAAACTAATGCAGTTAGAGTATTTTGTTTTAATATGTTATTTATCTACTTTTGAATTTAGCTATAGCATTGTAAAATTGCAGATTTGTAGCTCATGGTATAGCTGAGTAATAGCTACCTTCAGGTTCTCACTGTTGAGAGAATCAGTTGCAACATGAAAAGTGTTGTATGTAGAGTTTTTTATTTAAATATATTGTTTAATTACTTTTGGGTCAGCTATAACATAGTGAAATTGCAGACCTGTATGTCATGGCATAGCTGAGCAATAGCTACTTTGAGGTTTTCTCTATTGAGTTAATGAGTTGTAACTTGAAAACTATTGCATTTAGAGAATTTTGTTTAAATATGTTATTTACCTACTATCTATAGTATTTACCAAGTACTGGACACTTTTAAAGATTTTCACCCTTATTTACACTTATTGACATAAAACTTCAAGTATTTCTTGTAGTTTCTCTTTATATTTCTTTATATTATTGCTACGAAATTTGATTCTCCCTTTTCCTTTGCCAATGTAAAGTAACACACAACCCCTATACCCTCATATTTCGACAAAATCATGAGGACTTCTCAAAGATAATAGAACACTTTTTACTCTGAATTCAAGTCTAATTTTATTAAGCTTACAGTATTCTACTGCATGTACACTTAAGCAAACTTAAAGCACAATGCACTAAAAAACTACCCATTCTTTGAGGGACGCTGTGTTTTTGCAGAATAGAAGCCATTTTCTACGTTTAACTGTATTTGGTGTTAAGTGAAATCTGTTTCTAGTTGATGACAGACCTTTAGATATTTAGTCTTCTGTAGTTCTCTGTATTAATAAGGTGACTTATGGCTTACACTACTGACAATCTTAGACCAAATATAAAGTCCCACAAGAACAAAATCTGTGATTTAACACAACAAACAAATTGCTCTATATCTGCCATTACCCCTGTCTTTGGAATGTTTGAAATACTATGTTTTCTTGTGCGATGCCGCTGTTCCACTCTTGCAACTTATTGTATTAGCACACTGATTTAGGACTCGGGAGGCTGCCATGACTGGTCCTGTTAAAAATTGCAGAAAAACTGGCAGAACATGTTTTGTCTCCACTGAAAAGATCTTTCTTATGGGCCTTGTGACCTGCTCCTGGTATAATTCATAAAGTACTTCATAATACCAAGCCTTGGTAACTCTTGTGTATAAATCAGTGGGCAGAGAACAAAAATGCTAACTCATAAATGTTTTTCAAACATCTTTAACAATGGGACTAGGGTCTATTGAGGCGACCTTTATGAGTGAAAACTTGTCTCCAACTTGAAATACCAATAAGACTACACTTGACAACCATTCCTGGGGTGGTTGGAAAGCAAACTTGTGACAGTGGAGCAGGGGTATAAGGAATACACATGTAGGATACTCAAAAGCTGTAATTGCCATCCCTTAGCTTCATCTCGGTGAAGTTACTGTATGAGTGGAAGTTTCAACTCGCCATAAATTTGAGCCCTTTAAGGGAATAATGTTGGATAGCAAAAATTAATTTCAGGTGAAGTTTTACATCTCTATTAATCTCTCAATCTAATCTAAGCATTAGTGAAAGCTAGTTCTGATGAATTTCTTACGATTAAAAAATAGTCAACCTCAGCAGGCAGGAACCCCAGCCTGCAGGTACAACTAAATGGGCAACAACATTGAAATTTGGGAAAATCTTAGGAACAACTTAAGATGTAAGAAGTATACAAAATCCACAATATGTTGTCAGATGTAAGATTCACAGGCCATGATTTGTTACAAGTTGTTTTTTTATTTTGAAGCCCTAGAACCAATTGTAAGGGAGATATAAGGCCCTTTTAGCATGATGACCCTACATGACCTTGAAGCAGGGGTCAAAGGTCAAATTTGACACTTGCAAAAGGTTTGCAGACCACAATTTCCAATAAGTTTTCTCATTCCAAACCCTTAGGACCAATGATAGGGGAGGTATTAGGGCTTTTTGTTATGCTCCTCCAACAATTTTGTTTTCATAACAAGGTCAAAATTACTCTCAGTTAAGCGTTCCTAGCCATTTACATTTTGTGCAAATCTGACACAGCTAGCTTCAGTATTTGAAATTTCAGAACATATCAATGATTTTCGAGCAATCAGCAATGGCAGCCATGTTGTTTTTTGTATAGAGATTTCCTTGTAACCCCTCTATTTATTTATTTGGGGTTTTACATCACTTTCAACACTGTACAGGTCATATCACGACGGGTAGTTGGAAGGGCAGAGGAAACCAGTACATACAGTTCGTTAGGGTTCTGTACTGTAAACTGCCGACCAACGGCAAGCAACTACCAGCTTTCCCACTTGAGGCCGTACCGGGAATCAAACCCCGGCCTCAAAGGTGGGAGGCGAGAGTGTTACAACTCTACCACCGTGGCCCCTTAGGTAGACTTCTCAAATTTGCAGGATATATTCTTAACCATAAAATCTTGCCTGTGATTATTTTTGGCGTCATTTTGAAAAACAAGATGGCCGCCACAGACATTTTTCGACTTTCAGCAAGGACATTTGTTGGCCCTCTAGAACAAAGGGTATTATAGATAGAGATCTCAGGATATGTTCATCATCACAAAATCTTGACTGAAAATATTTTTGGCTTCATTGTGAAAAACAAGATGGCCTCCGCGGGTGCTTATATCTCCCTTATTATTGGTCCTAGAGGTTTACAATGTGAAACCAACCTATGGGAAATCATTGGCAGCGAATCTTCTGCTGTGGTCAGATTTGACCTTGGGCCCCTCCGTCAAGATCGAATAAGGATAGCCAAACTTAAAAGTGCTTATAGCCTGCTTATTATTGGTCCTAGAGGTTTGGAATGTGAAACCAACCCATAGGAAGTCATGGGCTGCGAATCTTTTTTGTGGTCGGATTTAACCTTGGGCCCCCCCTTCAAGGTCAGATGAGGAGAGCCAAACTTAAGAGTGCTTATAACTCGCTTATTATTGGTCCTAGAGGTTTGTAATGTGAAACCAACCTATAGGAAATGACGGGCTGTGAGTCTTCTGATGTGGTCAGATTTGACCTCGGGGCCCCTCCTTCAAGGTCAAATGAGGATAGCCAAACTTAAAAGTGCTTATAACTCGCTTAATTGATCCTAGAGGTTTGCAGTGTGAAACTAACCTATAGCAAATCATGGACTGCAAATCTTTTGATGTGGTCAGATTTGACCTAGGGCCTCTCCTTCAAGGTGTAACGAGGATAGCCAAACTTAAAAGTGCTTATAACTCAATATTGGTTCTAGAGGTTAGCAATGTGAAACTAACCTATAGGAAATCATGGTCTGTGAATCTTTTGATGTGGTCAATTTGACTCTGGGCCTCTCCTTCAAGGTCAAGCGACGATAGCCAAACTTAACAGTGCTTATAACTCGCATATTATTGGTCCTAGAGGTTTGAAATGTGAAACCAACCTATAGGAAGTCATGGGCTGCGAATCTTTTGATGTGGTTGGATTTAACCTTGGGCCCCCCCTAAAAGGTCAAGCGACGATAGCCAAACTTAAGAGTGCTTATAACTCACATATTATTGGTCCTAGAGGTTTGCAATGTGAAACCAACCTATATGAAGTCATGGACTGCGAATCTTTTGATGTGGTCAGATTTGACCTTGGACCCCTCCTTCAAGGTCAAAAATTACAACTTGCTAATTATTGGAATATGCTGTTTATCTTTGAAACTATGTTAGTTGTCCTTTTCCAGTGAATACATCTTGCATCTGGCCACAGATGCATCTTTGGTCTAGTTTAAAATGGATACAAACTTTTTTTCAGACTTGTAATCAATGCCATAAACATTCTCTGCAAATTTAGTTAAGATATCTTAATGAATAAATGCGATATAAAGCTTAATTTAAAAATGTGACAATGCACACATGCATGCACAAACAAATGCATGCAAGCACACAAGGAAGGAATTTCATAATCTCCCAACTCCGGCTTTGGCCAGAAGGGGATAAAAATACAACTATAGTAACGTAAGTTTAATAGTGCCCCTTTTTTAATTAAGAAGTTTAAGACTTAAAAGTATTTAAAGCATTGCTATGGCACCAGGTGTTGCCAGAAAACTTACTCAGCTCTAGATCCTCTTGGGGTAAACATAGCCTTAAAATTTGGTGAAAATGCTTGCATGGGTTTAGGCTATGGAACACCTACAAACTTTAAGACCCAAAAATCTTAAAAGTGTTGTCATGTCAACAATTGTTGCTGGCTACCCCCAAAACCTAATCAGCTGTAGACTCTCTTGGGGTAAACATACTGTTAAAATTTGGTAAAAATCTGGGCATGGGTTTCAGCTGTGGAACGGGTACAAGCTTTATGCCCGCCTCTGCAGCCCGGACGGTTACAGGGGACGACTATTACCCAGCCTTTACGGGCTGGGGTTAAGAATCACTGAAAATTTCTTTGAGCTAAAATTTACACTCATCCAGTTTTTCTTTTAGTATAAGCACAAATCCAATACCAAACCTAAACTATCAGGAAATCCTGTTTGAGATTTTCAAAGGGACAGAATATTTGATAATATTCAGATACTCTCAGTCTTTTGACTGTAACAAAGGAAAGGCGTTTTACTGCCACCAGAGTTTAAATTAATTTCTGGTCAAAAACATTTAAATATAATTTTTAATGCTATTTTTATATCTCAAATAATGTATGAGTTATTGAAATTTGAATGTCAATATTGCTCTTTATTATGAAAAGATATTTAGACACACTTTCCCAAAAGTAAAACTGGTGGTTATCACGCTACTTTATTATTGAGATCCTATATATTTAATTTTGGTTGAATGAAGAAAAAAATTGCTTTATATGGCATATTTTGTTTACATTGAAGGTATGTTGAGATGCTGGTCTTTGTTTTGTCTGCACACTTTTAAAGATTATTTGCTCTGCCTTCTGTAATCTATCAAATTTTACCTTACAATTAATAAATGTCTAGTACCACAGTTTTGGGTGTTTGTTAATTTATTCCTGAATTGAAATCTGAATTGAAATCTCTTCCATCAGAGATTCCTTGGACCTCAATATCATTTATTGCATTAAAACCCATGCAGAAATGACATAGCAGTGGTAAGTTAAAATTTGAAGTTTTTGCATCCACTGGTGCTGCTTTCTTTGGTATGTTTCACAGTTTTTTTGTTTTCATTTTTAGGTTAAGATCGACGCGTTTTGCTTCTTATGCAAGGGTCATACGTTGTGGATAATAAAAGTGAAAAATAGCACCAGAGATGCCCATAACTCACAGCCTGGGGAAATAGTTTTCAACACCAGGAGATACAGAAGTAGTGAAACAGTACACCGATTGGATACTTTTAGACCAGTGTCGGTGTTGAAATAATGTTGAAGTAGAGAAAATAACATCTTAGAGAAAGAAAGGTATTAAAACAAGACAATTCAGTAAACTAAAAATTGTGAAGCTTTTAGACTTCTCCCATTTTGATATTCATTTGTATTGTCAAATTATGGTTTGAATGTTTTGAATATTACCCATACATACAGATGTGGCAATACATACTTTTATGTGGAGTTGGGGCAAAACCTGTGGCTCACTTGATGCAATACCATCTGTTACAATGGGAAGTTGCAAAAGTAAAACGGTTAATGAATTCTAATATGACTTTAACCGTGCTTAATCTACATCATAAGACACCCAATGGTGCAACAACCAAGATTCAATTAAAAAGATATGAGAGATATAATAGTATCAGATATCCCGGTAGAGAGATAAAACAGCATCAGATATGCAAGATCAAAGGTCAAATCCAGGTCACCATGACGCTGCACACATATAACCCCTGACCAATGTGCCTACCAAATATCAACTTCCTATACCTTATGGTTTCCGAAATATAGCCGACAAGGCATTATTAATAGGTCAAGGTCACTACGGCAGGGTCAAAGGTCAAATCAAGGTCCCACCATGATGTTGCACATATATAACCCCTGACCAATGTCCCTACCAAATATCAACTTCCTACACCTTATGGTTTACGAAATATAGCCCAGACAAGGCATTAATAGGTCAAGGTCACTACGGCAGGGTCAAAGGTCAAATCAAGGTCACACCATGATGTTGCACACCTACAACCCCTAACCTATGTCCCTACCAAGTACCAACTTCCTACTCCTTACGCTTTCCGAGATATAGCCTGGACAAGTTTTTATAGGTCAAGGTCATTACGGCAAGGTCAAAGGTGAAATCAATCCTGAAAATTTGGTGAAAATCCATGCATGGGTTTAGGCTGTGGAACACCCACAAAGTTTAAGACCTGAAAATCTTAAAAGTGTTGCCATGGCAACAGTTGTTACCGGATACCCCTCAAAACCTAATCAGCTCTAGATCCTCTTGGGGTAAATATATTCTGAAAATTTCGTGAAAATCCGTGCAGGGGTTTAGGCTGTGGGACACCCACAAGCTTTATGCCCGCCGCCGCCCGGACGGCGCAGGGGACGACTATAACCCCAGCCTTTATGGGCTGGGGTTAAAAAGCATTAACCTTTTTCCCAAAACTAAACCGCTCTGCAGAGTTGAAAAAAAATCAACACTGATAAAATATTATCTTTTATTAACTGTAATGTTAAAACTAACACCATTGTTTCAGTCCCCCAAATACAGGAAGTATGGTAAATAACTTGCATAATTCAATCATAACACTTGATACACAATAAAACACAGGTGATATCTGTGGACAACCTTTACAGTTAGAGAAAACGTCCAGCACAGTACATTTATGTGACATTATAAAAATTTAACCAGTCCTGTACAGTGGATGAAAACACATACTTTGAATTTCACTATTTTATAATCTCAAAAAATAAACACCAAATTGAAAACATGGAAATACCATTTTGTAACGATCATTTACTGCTGCTGCTTGGACTTAGGCAGTGATACAAGACCATTCATGCATAGGGCCTGTATAATTTCCCTTCTTGTATAATTCAACAGTTAGCCCTAGTGTTCTCAAGTTAGCCTAGCACATTTTACATTTCAAACTCGATCAACCACAAATAAAGGCATGGCATTATTCAAAACTGGAAATTTATACGCATGGTGAAACAGCACCTCCAAGTCACATGGGAGCTTGTCATTTACAGCTGGCCGCCACTATTCAACCTTTAAATGTCCAAATATTAAACACGCCAAGACAGCTCCAATTTGACAAGTTCATTTCAACAACAACAAAAAAAAAACAACCAAAAAACAACTATGCGTGTATGGATATTGCATTTTCCGAACAAAATTCACTCTGCATGTATCTTTGGAATATTTAGGTTCTGTTTTACATGTCTAGTTTTACAGAGTGCTAGTGTAACAACATCAGTATTTCCTATCACTCTACAACACCTCTTCCATTTTATAAACTTTCACTACTCTGAACAAAATCTCTGGCCCCCACCATGCTTTGATAATAGATGTTTTACTTTATCCATCTATTGCTAAATGAAAGATCAATTACCTGGCATAAGCTCTGATAAGCTTTGCAGAGAAACTTTGCTTGCTTTAAGCAGGTTAAATAAAATCTGTTCTATCTAGGAAAAATATACAGAATAAAGTCATAAATGTAACAACAATGTAATATTTATGACAAAGAATTGGCCAAACATTAAGATCAAGCAAACTGGTTTAATCAACAGTGATTTCACCACTGAGACTAGATTTAAATACAATGTTAAGAAACAGTATATTTTAAGCTTTGGGTTTTGCACAAAGCCATCACAAATCTGTCAAATGACATGGAAACATCGATCCAACACTAGTTGTTTTTAAAAACATTCATATTGATGACAGTGACTATTAAGATGCTGAGGGCAGTGGATAGTTGATGTATTGAGTATCTGTTCAAACTGAATAGCAATATCATGGTGAGTGTTACAACTATTACAACAGAATTCTGATGCTGCCACAAGCTATTAGACAATTAGAATTAAACATGTTACCCATTCCAGTAAAACACTAAATGTACAATGTTCTAAAAACAAAAATATTAAATAGTGAAATTGCTCTAACACATGGAATATAAATATAACCTGTGAAATGGTCATACACAACAGACAAATGACTGGAATTTGCAAGCAAAGGTTACAATCTCAGATATACATCACAGTTCTGGTTTAACAAATACACATAAAGCAAAGTATTATGAATATTTATAATCAGAATAAGTCAGAGTATTTAATGACTCCTGTCTTATAAGCCTTCAGCCATTTTGAAATTATCAAAAATATGAGAATTTTTTTAATATATTTTTTTAAAAATTTTTTGATACTGATCAGAAAATTCAGATACAACATGAGATGAAAAACCTATTTGACAACTCCGGCATTCATTTTGAAATGTGACAATGTTTCTCATTGTCTTTATGTTCTTCTGAAATTTGTCAGAATTCTTCCTAATTTATTTATTTTTTATTTTGGGGGTTGGGTGGGGCGGATGGTGCGTGTTATGAGAAGACTTTCGCCATAGTTAGGACATTCATGAAACTTGACAAGGTTACACATTTAGCATGAATAATGATAATATGTCGCTTAAAACAAACAGCTGAGCAGAACAACCTTTAAAAAGTCACTAAATAAATGTGTCTAAATACACTGGAGTCTGCAGCACTGACTGTAAACACAAGCCTGGTTTTCTGGTAGTTTGTTACTTGACAAGTGCAACTCAGAGATCATGTCTATATACAATGCACCACATAAATCACAAGATCAATAGAAGTATTAGAAAATATAAACAATTATAGGAACAAATCTTACCACTTAACTGCATGTCAATATTTGTGAATTAGAAAAAAAGCAGATATTGATTCCACAGTCTATTGATGGCACACAAATGAGAATGAAGTGCTGTGTTGAGCTACATGTAACTTAATATTTAACATATTGTAACTTAATATTACCTTAGTACTGTGCAGTACTGTGCTGAGCTCACTTAATATTTAGGATGTAGAAACTTAATATTACCTTAGTATTGTGCAGTGCTATGTTGAGCTAACTTCATATTATTTAGTATGTTTAACTTAATATTACCTTTAAGTTAGTACCTTCACCTGGAGGTTACATTTTAAGGAGCGTGTCTGTGTTAGTAATAATTCCAAATGTAGTGAAAGTTTATGTGGGTAGAATCTGACTAAAGGCACGAGTGATTACATTTTGGGAAAGATTTCGTTCATGTTCTGGGTACAAAGAAAATACTAAACTTTTCAAAGGTCCCATTTTCAATGTATTTTCAATGACTTTGCCTTTCTTGTTGATATTACTGCAAAAGTAATGAGCAAATCTTTATGGATTTTTTTCACGTGGGTAGGCCCAGGTCAAAGGAAGAAGTGAATACATTTTGGGAAAGATTTGTATCATATTCTGGATACAAAAAAAAACAAAAAAAAAAACCAAACAAAAAAACCAAAAAAAAAAAACCCCTGAATTTTAAGAAAAATTCTCTGTGATCGAGGTCTGTGCTGTTTTGTATGCTCTCTAGTTAAATATGTGGTAAATTAACATAAAGCATTTGATAACTTAGTATTAAGCATATGGCATCATAAACAGTTTAAAATTTAAGAATATCTTTCCTAATAGACATAATGCAACATAAAATCAATTTAGTGGTAATGACATAATAAGTACCACCAATATTAAGTAACCATCCTGATAATGTAGTAACAAACACCATTCTAATGGTCACTGAACTATTCTTAATGGTCACTGAACTATTCTTAATGGTCACTGAACTATTCTTATCACTCATGAGGTTTGGGAGCATAACTGTGGCATTTGTAGATGCTTGTGAAAAATATTAAACATGTCAAAAACCTTTATGAGTCAGCTGTTCCAAGTACTCAACACCCATCTTTTCAGTCCATTACTCTTGGCAGTCCCCCCAATTACTACAGAAGACTGGTTGGCCAGAATTGTCAGAGTTGATCTTTATGAATAGAAGCAGTTGGTTACTAGTCATAAGGCTGTCCTTTTTACTTGGGGCATATCATGTGATTTGTCAGTATCCCAGCCCTTTATGTGTCAAAATCTGTCATGGCAGCATCTGAGATTAAAATCGACCAAGTATTACAAAAAGTCACAAACTGCTGGATGCTTGCTGGAGTATATTAATTGAACGCATGATGAAATAGTATAAAACAACTGATTTGAACAAGAAAAAATGTGAAAGAATCTAACCAAAATGACCTGAACATAAGTATAAAGATAAAATCATATCAGAAGAGAACACGTGAGAATTTGGCCAGTTTTTGTAATTGGCCACTGGGAAAACTCTCTTATTTCAATTATTATATAGTATATGCTGGAAAACACTTTAGTCAAGTTTGTAACAATATACAGCCAATTTTATTAATCTACTGTAAAATGTCAATCAATCTTGTTTCTTGTTGTTTGTTTTTATGGGATGCCACCCAGCAGAGGTCACTTTCACATAGTGTGGCTTATTCACATTTCTAATGTTATTATTTATTGCACACATTTCATAAAATTACAATACACAAATAACTATATACATTATTTGAAAAAGAAAATCAACACTACCCGTTCCTATCAATAGTTTTCCTTGTTTGTGATAACAAAACACAAATGCTATTAAAGCAACTCAGTCGTTAAACTGAACACTCATATGACTAGATTACTAGAGATTTCCTACATTATGCTCAGACGGAAAAATCACGAGAAATAGGATTATTTTATTTGTTGGAAAAGTGTTCATCACACTTACAGTCACAGTGTTCATGTATGCAGGTATGAAAATGACTACTTCAGTTTTACTTTGATTCAAACTTAGAAATTTGAGTTTTTCTTTTGTTTTCTTCCTTCACTTTACTGAATCTACATAGTATATCCATCAAAGTACCTTGCATATACAAAGTTACCTCTACAGACACCTTTCATGGTATTTCCCTGACATTGTCCGTTAGCTGGATTATGTATTGATGCAGTTTTTGAGGGAAGGTTCTGTAGTTGTGTTAGGACCTTGTATGTCAATCAGTAGTGGACAGCAAGGCGTATTCACCAGTGTCATTTATGTCAACCAGCAGTCTACACCCCTGTATGAGTTATTTTACTTTCCTGGAGTACTGTTGAATTAAAACTCTTGTTATACAGAAGTGCTCAGGCCATATTATTACATACAGGGACATTAGGGATGATTGATGAACACTTGTTGCATGTGTTTATGCCGTTTAAACTGTCTGCAAGCTCTTCATCCAAGAATTTACTTTGGTGTAGTTGAATATCACTTCATTGGTAGCAAATGGATCAAACAAACTTAGTTACATGTTAATGTCTTAAGTATATGTTAAAATATTGACTCACCTCAAATTACCCTTCTTATATATATTTTATGGTAAGTCTCTTCTCTATTATGTACATTCTCATGTTTTAAAAGTAGCATCAGCGATGCCTGTACCCCACAGCCTAGGGAAATAGTTTTTAACACCATGACATATAAAATAGCATCAGAGATGCTCGTACCCCACAGCGTGGGGAAATAGTTTTCAACACCAAGAGATATAGAAGTAGTGAAACATTACACAGATTGGGATACTTTCAGACCCTGCATGTAAAGATTAAGTATTAAAACAAGACAATTCAGTAAACTAAAAGTTATGAAACTGTAAATTTCTTAACTGGAAAATTGCTGTCAATGAAAATATCACAATTATGTATGGTCGAATTATGGTTTGAATGTATTGAATATTACCCATACATATGGATGTGCCAATACATGCTTATATATGGAGTAGGGGCAAAACCTGTGACTAACTTGATGCAATACCATCTGTTACAATGGGATGGTGCAACAACCAAGATTCATGTAAAAAGATATGAGAGATATAAAATAGTATCACATATTCCTGTAGAGAGATAAAATAGCATTAGATATGCAAGATCAAAGGTCAAATCCAGGTCACACCATGACGTTGCACCCCTATAACCACGACCAATGTCCCTACCAAATATCAACTTCCTACACCTTATGGTTTCCGAAATATAGCCCGGACAAGGCATTATAGGTCAAGGTCACTACGGCAAGGTCAAAGGTCAAATTAAGGTCACACCATGACATTTTACATCCACACACCCTAGCCAATGTCCCCACCAATTATCAACTTCCTGCACCTTATGGTTTCCGAGATATAGCCTGGACCAGACTTTATAGGTTAAGGTCACTACGGCAAGGTCAAATCAAGGTGTTGCACACCTACATCGCCTAACCAATGTCCCTACCAAGTATCAACTTTTTACATCTTATGGTTGCCGAGATATAGCCTGGACAATATTTTATAGGTCAAGGTCACTACGACAAGGTCAAAAGTCAAATCAAGGTCACACCATGACGTTGCACACCTATACCACCTAACTAATGTCCTTACCAAGTATCAACTTCAATAAGGGCTATGGGGTAAAAATTAGTGAAACAGTACAAAGCCTGGGATACTTTCAGCGCAGTGTCAATCATATACAGTCCAAATAATGTTTAAGTAGAGAAAATAAGATCTAAGAGAAAGAAAATGTATGTAAAGATAAAGTACTAAAACAAGACAATTCAATAGCAAGCCAACAGCATTAATCAGCTAAAAAATAAGAAGCTATGAAATTTATCAATTGGAGAATAGCTGTCAATGGAAATAGCACAATTATGTAAAAGTGCATATAATAATCAGTTGCAGCAATCCATATATCTTTGTCATAAGAGAAAGATGTCTCAAATATGGCAGGTGAACACACTTTGGCAGAGCAAAAAGGTCACACCATGATGCACACCTACACCCCCTAACCAATGTCCCTACGAAGTGTCAACCTTCTACACCTTATGGAATCCAAGAAATAGCCCAGACAAGATTTTAAAACTCATGGTCATTGACAGGGTCAAAGGTCAAATCAAGGTCACATCATGATGTTGCACAACTACACCCCCAACCAATGTCCTAATCAAGGTCACACCATGACGTTGCACACCTACACCCCCTAACCCAATGTCCCTACTAAGTATTAACTTCCTACACCTTACAGTTTCTGAGATATAGCCCGGACAAGATTTTGAAACTTAAGGTCACTACGGCAAGGTCAAAGGTCAAATCAAGGTAATACCATGACATTGCACACCTACACCTCCTAATCAACGTCCCTACCAAGTATCAACTTCCTACACCTTACGGTTTCTGAGATACAGCCCGGACAAACTCCCCCCCCCCCCCCGGATACCATGGGTAAAAACAATACCCTGACAGCCCTTAAGGGCTGTGGGGTAAAAATGGAAGAAAATATACAAGTGTTCAAACTGTTTTAAATTAAGAACTGTTACTGGATGGTGGTCACAGCATTGTAATGTTAGTCAATGAGATGAGAATAAACCATAGATCTCCTACACAAATGAACACCATTATATCTTCTCAAACATAAAATTAATGTTAGATTTTGCTCCCTTTCGGTGAAAAATTTTTGAAGCAATATACAAAAATAAGGGCTTAAGTTATGTCAAAATGAGAATATAATTTCAACAATCCTATTTCTGTTGAAATACAAACCTCCAAAATTGTCACAAAAGGCTGGCACTAAAATGTACAACAAATCAACAGAGTTTTTAAGCACACATTTACAGCACAAATCTCTGACTTTGATTGTAACATGTGTGGACATATTTATATTAACAAATGTGCTGCAAAGCATTCAAATTTTCATGTAATAATAAAAACCTCTTTATTTTATTAAAGCTGCAAGCCAGATGCTTCTCTGCCACAGGAAAGTCTTTAAGACAGTTGAACTCTTGTAAATCAAAGTCAGTGGACATCCTCTTAAAGTGGCAGCAAATATGACATCCCCGGGAGGTCGTTTCTACTGGTGTTTATCCTTTGTGGCCTGGAATTCTTGTTTAATACACTAGAACCTCTATTATCCGACCTATTATCCCAATAAACAGTTTTATGAATTCATATTTACTTTTCCACATTTGTAGTTCCCTATTGTTTTATGCTAAAATTCCCCTTCTATTTTACAAACCTTCTTTTATCCAAACACAATCTCAGTCCTCCAACCTGTTCACATGACAGAACTTCCACTGTATATAACAGTAGTTCTCTCATTCCTTAACATTCAACTTATTACTGTTCAACTATATCACAAAATAAGCAAGATCAGAAACACAACCAGTTTCAATATTTAAATGACAAAATCTCATCTGATATGTCACAAAATATGTATAGATTCTGGATTATGTTGGTCATGAGTATAATAACTTTGTGAAGAAATCTCATAGAACATAAATATCAATATTCCAGGGAGTATATGTGATTTTTACTGTCACATATCTTTGAAACTTTGAGACACAAACTGACTTATAACTGTTTATCTGTAAAACCTTTTTTCTTAGTTTAGTAATTGAGAGATCGGGTATCTTGTCTCAACACTTCCAAAAGTTGTGAAGTACACTACTGCCAGATGCACACACAGGAGTGACTTGACAGTGTTTTCCGACTACTTCTAAAATCTCTATTTTTCAGATCTGCAAAGCACTCAGTCCCCATCACTTGTATCTTTGTTTCCTATTTTCATGCTTTATTATTTTTTAATATTCATTTTTTTCTGTTTTCCTTCTTTCACATTACCCAGCAAAGACTCAAATTTTCCAAAAAGAAAAAGAAAAAAAAAAAAAAAAAAAAAAACTTGTAAAATTTTGAAAACATGCAAAATTTGCGGGAGAGGCACATGCTTGTAACTTCTCTTCATTGTCCATAAAAACATTCCTATTTTTTTGTTCAATCTGGAAGCACTCAGTCCCCAATGTCTGAATCCTTGTCACCTATCATGTAGAGTATGTGAAATGCCAGGGCAAGAAGTCCTGTACCCAGCAAGTCACCCAGAGCCGTCAGGTACGGGATGGAGAAGTTATCAGGGTCATTCCCTCTCTTCCACAGGAAGTGAACCATCCACATAGAGATGTAAAGCAACAGTGCCACCTAGGGAAAAAGAATAAAACCAATATAACAAACAGACGAAGAGTAGGTTACTGACAGTACTATCTAGGCAGAGAAAATGAAATTATACACTTAGAAATAAAGGCATCAGCCTTTAACAATCTACACACACGAATGAAGTAAAAAGAACCATTGACACAGAATGAAAGTGGGAAAAACTAATAAATACAGATTCTTGGATGGGGTAAATTGTAATGATCCTGATATCCTTTGCTATGAGAACACCATCTACATACAAACTACTGTGGTTAACAGTAGTGTTAGGAATTGGTCTAAAAAATCAGAATCGATTAATCGGTAATTCTAAGCGATCGATTATCGATTATAATCGTTTTTCTGCTTGCTTTGTAAGAAAGACAGAATATTCTTTTTTTACCAAATATGAGAACAGGTCAGTGGTTATTTGTTTACAGTTTGGGTAGGGAAGGGGGTGTGTTAGAAAACCAGTAGGTTGAAGAGTCAACAAGTAAGTGTATCAGCAATAATAATAATCTATTAAGGTGACCTTAACAGTTACAAAATAATATTTATTTTTATTCTCCCTTTTCATCAGCTAATTTACAGTGTTTGAATGTAACTTCAGCAGATTAGCAACCAATCATGCTTAAAATTAACAACTGCTTATCCTTATCATATGTCAAGAACAGTGACTGCCAAGCAGCATCTGAAAATTATCCTGAATAAAATGCTTCTTTGGGAACTAAACAATAAATAGACATGTATTCATGGAATTTTCCTTCTATTATTAACTCAGGACACTTTTCAAAGACATGTTATTTTCAATAATCAAATGGAAGAGTGACTTTTATTGTTTATACTAGATTATATGAAACAGTTTGGCACAAGTGAACATGTATTTCAGCATTGTCACTCAAGTATATGCATATTGGATGGGATTTAGAAAATGTGAGTCTTAGTTCAGGAATACAATGATAAAAATTCCTCAAAGCAGCATATACATGACATAAATAGTTGTATATCATTGATACATGGATGGTGCAGTTATTTCATCAAGTGTATTTAGCACTCCTATATGTTTCAGTACATGGGTGTCCTAAGTTAAAACCTTCCCGAGTTAGCAACACAGGTGTACTGTTTTTACAACACATATATTTTTTCTTTCCTAATTTTACTTCAAACTGAAAATATCTCCTAACCTGGCCTTCCAGGCTGTCTGAACCATAATGAAACCGTGAAATATTTTTGCCATAATGCACACTGTATCAGAGGCCTTTCTAGCCTGGGAGTCTCCTCAGCAAGCTATCCTAAGTAAGTGTATGAGAACATTATGAAAAAGTTGTGCCTTCTTTATACATATAAACGCCTGTGGCAAGGCTAAGTATCTCCCACCAGCTTCAACAAAGTCAGATACCCCTCACTCTTTCTGTGGTTTATGTTACTGTAAAGCATTTGTCTATTATTCTGTTAAATTTCTCTCATCCTGAAAACAATATTCCATGAATTTCCCCTTTCTAAGCAGATCTTTATGATCTATTCATTTCATAAAATTATAATTTCTTAGATACTGTAAAATTCTCAGAATGGCAATGTAGTAAACATTTCAGTTTTCTTGTTCAACAAAATTTGTCAAAAATATTCATGGCAGACTGCTGAAGTATTACAGTAGTGTGATCTCTCTCCACTTGATTTATGGCCAAGGTTATTATTCCCCATTTATAGGGAGTATGCATGTTGTGTATGAAGCAGTGAAAGTTAAATTTAATTTAGCTTGAACTTAGTTTATTGTATTAAAAGATCTTCTAAATACGTAAAGAAATTTTGAGTTTTAGTTGTAACCAACAGGAAGTAGATACCAGTGAAAGAAACATGGCAGATACTGTAAACAAATGTTACCAAAAAAAAAAGTTAAATATCTGTAGAAGAAGGGAAAATTAGGTGGTTTATAAATCTTACTTTCGATTCACAATCGATTCTTAAAATGAGAATTGATTTTCTACATCGAAACTTTTAAATAGACGTCGAATCGATTTTCCGTCGAATCGTAGGACCACTAGTTAACAGTTTACCAATTTTCAGCTGTTTTATTTGGTTGTGGCAGAAATGAGCAAAACCACTCTACATTGTTACAAATTGTAACAAATTTTATTGTAATTTAACTTTTTGTAAGTTAAATACTTATCTTATCCTCACAAATGCTTACTTGGTTTTGTGGAGGCAAAACGCGGCGACCAACAAGAATATTAAAAAATTATTCTTGTTCGAGAGGTGAACCCCGTAGTTAGTGATAGGTGCGCATGCGCACAACACATTGTCGGTTGGACTTTGTCGAGAGATCCTCATTTAATTTTTGGTCCCCTATGAAAACAAACTTGTGAGGGGAGGAAGGGTGGGTCTGTCCTTGTGAGGATAAGGTAAGTATTTAACTTACAAAAAGTTAAATTACAATAAAATTTGTTACATTTTATTGCGTAAAATAGCCTTACCTTATCCTCACAAATGCTTGATTCCAACCATAACAGGAGGAGGGGTTTGTTTTGCAACCTCCCTGTTAATAGATTATGGGGTTCACCATGAAAGCATTTGATGGAGAGGATAAGATAAGCTTAAGTATGCTACAACAGAATTTTCCATTACTGTAAAATATCTGTAAAGATAAGTAATGATAGCTAATCTCATGAATATTCATGATGTACTGTTGTAGTTGACACTTGTCCAATGTAGCATAAAGTTGTCCTATATCTAAACCATCACCCATAACTGTGTGGTCGGGGATGGCTTCCTGGGTCCCTCAAGCTGGGAGCTGTCATCCAGCAAGAAGGCACCCCAAGCTGGCTTCTGTGTTTTATAAAATACAGTCATGAGGCCATCTGCCACAGAAGAAGACATATGTCCATATAAGATACTGGTATGGAAGGAAGAGTAAAGTATGTAAGCCATATGAAATACTCAAGAACATACTCAAAGCCAATCACATGCTGAGCAGAAACCACTGGGCCTAATTGTAATCTGTTTGGTCTGTGGACTGCCAAGACACATAGCTTAAAAGGTAGAAAACGTGTTGTGGCTCTTCCAATGGCAGGAGCCTAAAATCTGCTCTAGGGACACCCATCCTTGAATACTAAAGAAGCAGACATGGACCTAACATCATGGGCCTTAACTTGTAGGTCCTGTGTATCAAAATTGGATGACTGATAATCCAATAAGACAGTCTGTCTGATCCAAGAAGAGATAGTAGATCCCATGAGACCTCTGTCAAAGCCTTCCTTAAAGGACATAAACAAGAGATACTTTCCCTTCTTTAAAGCACTAGTTCTGTCTAGATAGTATCTAAGTGCTCTGACAGGGTATAAAGACATATCCCCAGTCAAGTCTGAGCTCAAAAACGGTTTAAGAGCTGGAATGACCACTGGTTTTAGCGAATCTGGGCAATCAGAAGCCAACTGATTCTTTGCTAAGAAAGCAGGAGAAGGAGAAATAGTGACCTCCAGTGAGTTGGATGGCACCAACATATAGCAATGGTCAGGAAATGGTAAGTGTATTTTTCACAATAAAAAGTGACCTCCTTCCAGTGAGGTTTATGCCTGAGGGAAGAGAATGTCCAAGCGTGCACCTCCCCCCTTCTTTTGCCAGATGCCAAAGCCATCAAGAAAACAGTCTTGAAAGTCAAAATCTTAAGACTTGCATCCTTCAAAGGTTCAAAAGGAGCCCTAGTCAAAGACATAAGAACCAAAGATAGGTCCCAAGAGGGAAAAACCCTATTTAGAATGGGTTTGTCCCTGTAAAAGCTTGCAAGGAGTCTATTTAAGTGCAAACTCTTGCCTACTTCCTGGCCCAAATGGTCAGCTATTGCAGTTCTGTAGCCAGCAATTGTGGCAGGCTTCAAATTTTTGACAGTAAACAAATGGTTCAAAAATTCTGCTATGTCTGAGATAGAAGGCTCTGTGCTGACCACCGTGTTCTGTTGGCACCAGAGTTCAAAAATGGACCACCTTGACTCATACAATCTTCAAGATGAGGGTCTTTGAGGTGCCTTAATTCTATTTGCCACCTGCTCAGAGAATGATTCAAGTGATTCTGAGTGGAGTCTAGGTGCCAAACATGCAGATTCAGATACATGAGATTCTGATGGAACTTCTGACTGAACGGTTGTTTTACAGATGAGGCCATTGAAGTAGTTGTAATGGGGTTTTGCTTGACAGATTCACTAGATCCCAACCAATGCATTCTGGGCCACCCTGGTGCTACTACTATCATCTTGCACCTGTAGGTGTTCATCTTCTGTATGACTTTTGGTATGAGTGCTACAGGACAAAAGGCATAGCCGTCCAGACCCTCCCAGGAGATGTTCAATGCATCTATGTTCATAGCATTTGCATCTGGGACTGGGGAGACATAGATTGGTAGTTAGTGATTCAATTTGGTGGCAAACATGTCCACCATTGGTTTGTGCCAAACTTTGCAAATTAGACTGAATATTTGAGGATGAAGAGACCATTCTGTCTGAATTATTTTGTCTTTCCTGGAGAGACTGTCGGCTATGACAATGAGGCAACCCTGAATGCGTCTGGCTCTTATGAGTATGTTTCGAGGATTGCAGTAGGCCAAGATGCGCCAAACCAGGAGACACCTGTCCCAAGAGTGTGTTCCCTCTTGTTTGCTCAAATAACTGACTACAGTAGCATTGTCTGTTGCCATCAGAACCCTTTGTCTAGAATTTTGTTTTGAAAGCTCTTTTAAGGGCAGAAACACTGCCTTTAACTCTAGGACATTGATATGAAGCAATTTCTTGATCTGTCCAATTGCCACTGACTGTCATGTTTCTAAATGAGCTCCCCAAACTTGATTTGATGCATTTGTGAAAATAAGGGTATTGTGTTCCAGTGGATGAAAAGGATAACCCATTTTTTAGATTTTTGGATCTTTCCACCACTGAAGATGACTTTTCAGAAAGTTTGAAACAGGAATCTTCAGGTCTAGTGACTGGGGATACTGCCAGTTTGTTTTTAGGTACCACTGGAAAGGGCGCATATATAACCGACCCATTGGTACTGTCTTTTCTAGGGATGCTAGTACACCTATCAGGGACATAAGCAACCTTGGGGTTGTTTGTGATGCGATCTCCATGTCCTGAACAGATTTTCTAGAATTTTCAACTTATTTTCGGTTGGAAAGACTTTTCCCTGTATCAAGTCAAAATGGTAACCCAGAAAGTCAATTTTTTGTGTAGGTTCGAGCTCTGATTTTTCGAATTTTATCACAAAGCCGAGTTCTTGCACCACATGGAGAAGTTCTTTTGTGTGGAGCTGACACTGGTATTTGCTCTTAACAACCAGTCGTCCAGGTATTGGTGAACTCGAATTCCGCGAGACTGAAGAATGAGCCTCTTTTACAATCCACATGAACTATAGGGGTGCAGTCCACAACTGCAATGGCAGTGCTTTGAACTGATACGTTTGCTTGTCTACATGGAAACATAGCCAATGTTGAGAATCTGGGTGTATGGGCACGTGAAAGAACGCGTCTTTCAGGTCTATCGAAACTAGCCATTCACCCTTTATGACCGAGTTTCCTAATATCTCTGCTGTCCCCATTTTAAAATTTGGAACTAGCAGGCATTTGTCCAGGACACTGAGATCTGTCACAGGGCGCTATTTATTGCCGGGTTCTGGTACAAGAAATAATTTGCCGTAAAACCTGGAGTTGTGCAATCCTTGAGGTAGTAAATTGTGCCTTTTTGAAGCATTTTCGACACTCTTAGGTAGCCATGTTTTTCCTGTCTGTAACCGCTTTAAATTATGGGATGTACAGACACGGGCGGATTCGACTGGAATATTATTCGATAAGCCGTCTCAAGATTTGCACAGCCCTTGTATTAGGTATGGAGATCTGTCGAAACTGGCCATTAACCTTTTGTGACCGTGTTTGTTAATAAAAATCGTCGACTCCATTTCACAGCTTGGAGAGACGTATGCATGTTCAGGACACAGAGATCCCCACTGGCCAATGATATTGTGAGATTAATGCAAAGAAAATGACAGGAATGGTAATCTATCCACTCACTAACCTTGCCCAATGCTGATTAACTTCCTTGAATAGACTAAACTTCTTGTGTAGGCTATTCGTATTATACATTTTACAAAGCACACAACACACCAACGATCCATGTCTTGAAAAAAAAAAAAAGTAAATGTTTCCATCTAAAACAAGCAGCATTGTGTCATATATGATAGAGGAAACAATTTTACTGAGAAAATCCAGCGACTTGTAGTCATTTACAGAAGAAATTGTGTGTAAATGAACATGGTAAATGTAACACAATATTTTCAGCAACATGGTGGATTGTTTCCTGTCTGAAGCACCTGCAGTAGAGCCACATGAAAGGGGAGTTTTGATTGGACGGCTACAAAGCACCCATTCAAAAACTGCACAACTCTGAGATGGCAATAATATTTTCATATAACATAGCTATTTATACGTATTTCTTCTACTACACCAGAATCCCCATTTCATTGAGGATAATGGTGGGAAAACTTATGGGTTATCTTCTCTGTAATGAACTATGAATAGAAGAACTAGTAAATGGTCCCCAAGCCAGTTGTAGATTTAACACAAGGCAATGGAGGAATGTAACTGTCTTGATGCCTGGTTAATAAGGTGATGGCAAACCTTGATAAAACCTCTGTAGTAGTAGATCTTCTAGGACTGACTGTTTTCCAGGCTACAGAAAAACTGCTAAATACTGTTATGGCAGAGTACTATTGAACTCCATACTATGAAAGCAATTTGTGTTTCTTAGAGGGGAAGATCCTTCAGATAATGAATGTTTTACTGCCGACCTTCTTCATGAACTTCACCAGGACTTCAATGAGGGGGCTTCCCATTAGAAGCACTGATAAATGTTTTGGAATCAAGATGAATGGTCATCTTCTTTGTTTTCACCAAGTGGAGAAGCTACCAGCCTTCTGGAGGTTTAAATACTGACCCCAGAAAACGAATTTAAATCTGCCCAGCTATCAGATCTTAACATCATATGGTGTTGTAGAAGAAACCTGCAGTAGATCTTCTAGTGTTGACAGTTTTTCAGTCGCAGGAGACCTCTTAATACTGTCATTTCAGGAAAATGTGGCCAGTTCAAAGACTTCTGTTGGACATCCCTCATACATGAAGAGGTAGATAGCTTGAACCAAAAAATCGAAGAATCTTCTGCAGTAGATCCTCTACCAAAGACTGTTTTTACAGCCAAGGGGGATCTAAAAATGCTGTCATGGGATTACACAACCCTCAGCATGAAAAATTGTACTTCTGTAGAATAGGAAGTCTAAAACTTCTTTCTTCTTGGTTGGAACTCTATGAATTCCGAAAGAACGCATCTGCCGTTTAAGAAATGGGCAGAATGTAAAAGATTTCACGTGTTGCCTCCTCGACGACCAAAAATTGAATGAGGATCTCTCGACAAAGTCCAACCGACAATGTGTTGTGCGCATGCGCACCTATCACTAACTACGGGGTTCACCTCTCGAACAAGAATAATTTTTTAATATTCTTGTTGGTCACCGCGTTTTGCCTCCACAAAACCAAGTGAGCATTTGTGAGGATAAGGTAAGGCTATTTTACGCAATAAAAGGACTCTTGAATTCAAAATATCTAAATCGGAGACAACACCATGTCAATATTCGCAGAGATTTTATGACAAGGGGTTTTAGTCTACCTGTATGATGGCTGCCAGCAGGTAAAAGACTGCAAACTTGAGGGTGATGGTGGTGTGACCTGCCTCCATAAAGTGGATAGTGTACATAAAGATCAGGTGGCCAGGTATCACCATCAACATGAGCACACGCACAGTGCGACCATTAATACCTGGAAAATACAGGTAAAAATACAGGCTACCTCTCATGACAAAGCCTAAGCCCCCAGAAAGTGGATAGTGTTCATGAAGAGTGGATGCAACAGATCATGATTAAATGTGCTGCACAAATAAATTCAGTACGAATTAACACTACATGGTTACTTGCATATGTTTCATTTAATGCACCTATCTATTGATTAGACAAAGATATTTTTGTGGATTTTGATGGCTTTTGATTTGGAGACCACATTGACTTACATATTTAACCTCGAATTTTTAACAAATAAATATTGATATACTAACCTCATTATGAACTGACACTTTTGCAACTATCACACCACCAAAACTTAAAATCTAATAATATTAATGGTAAGTTTTTAATCACCTTACTTACATGGTTGTTCAACGAAGCACACATACATACCTATACAGATTAACCGGCAAAATTTGAAAATTTTAATTACTTAAATGTAGCTTTTATAAGCTACAAGCTTACCATGTGGGACTTAATGCTGTTCTCGGGTTGCCACACCCGGGGCCAACGTCTTAGAAAAAAAGATCGTTCTTGTTAGCCACCGGATATACTGGTAGTTGTCGTCACGTGATATCTTCTGACCAATCGCCCTACTTTCTCGTTGAAATTTTTTATTAAACCTACCCCTCAGCTGTAAACAGCGGGGAGGCAGGGTGGGACTCTTCTAAGTCCCACATGGTAAGCTTGTAGCTTATAAAAGCTACATTTAAGTAATTAAAATTTTCAATTTTATTACGCTACAATAGCTTACCATGTGGGACTTAATGCTGAATTCAACAGCCCGGTGGCGGGATTACAGCTGAGACTGGAAGATATGTAATTTTTTTCTAAGATTTGAATTAATATATATACAGAATAGTGCCAGAAATGCCAGTCTGAGTCCCTTTTACAGAGCCCCGATCCCGAAGATCGGGCCTGTAACGAGCCAAAAACCTGAGTAAAAAAGGGACAGTGCTAAAACTGTCCAGATGTTTGGTAGTAGGACGGAAGTGCAGCGGTGCTCACTTCGAGGTCTAAGGGTCCCTAGTGGACCTTCACGTGTGACTGACCAACCCAGTGGTTGGGCATCTCATGAAATTTTTAACCTGGAATATGAGATTAATGACAACTGACTAAGTCCTTAATAGAAATTACCTGATAATTGAAAAATGAAATGACCTTACCCGTAACATCTTGAAGGTAAAGGAATACCTAGATCCTGGGAGAGACTCCTGAAGACTTGGTTGTAGCGGATGTGCCCCCCCCCCCCTTTTTTCTTTCCGAGGACAACTGGTCTGAGGGGAAGGATCTAGGACTTGTTGTGCCGCCACTACGGGTCCCAGATACATATTGTTGTCGGTGTCCGACCAAGTAAGGTCTTTTAGGTAAAAATTTGTGAATGTGTTGTGAGCTTTCCAGTGACAGGCTTGCATGATTTGGTCCACCGATACTCCACCGTAGAAGGCCTTAGAGGCCGCGAAGGCCCGGATGTCATGCGCTTTGACTTGGACCAAGTTCAAGGCTTGTTGATCTGCTTGTTTGTAACAAAGTAGAATGGTTTGTTTCAACCATGAGGAGAGTGTAGCGGGTCTGATGTCTGAGGTATGTCCTTTCTTAAAGGAGATGAAAAGGAGAGAACGAGACCCTCTCAGGTCTTTAGTTCAGTCCAAGTAGAACCTCAGGGCCCGCACGGGACACAGGGTCCTGTCTTCCTTAAACTGTCTATCTACAATGGTAGTCAAAGCAGGGATAGTCACTGGTGACACACTTTGAGAACCTTCTCTTGCTAGTTGGTTTTTGGCTATGAAATCAGAAGAAGGGAACAAGGCTACCTTTTCCCATTGGCCTAAATTAGCTACTTTGTTAGCGACCCAGGCATGGATTTCGCTGCGGCGCTTGCCGGAGGCCAAGGCTAGCAAGAAAGCAGTTTTAAGAGTAAGATGTTTGAGGTCTGAGTCTTTCATGGGCTCAAATGGTGCTTTGGTGAGCTCGTTAAGGACAACAGAAAGGTTCCACTTGGGTAAATTTCTGGAACTTTTAGGACGATCCCTGTGAAAACTGGAGAGTAACCTATGAAGGTCTGCATTGTGCGCAATGTGTTGGGCCGTTGGGCCCAGAGTGTCAACGATAGCAGTCCTGTAGCCATCAATGGTCTAGGGGCGCCTGTTTAGGTCTTGGTACAGGTACATGAAAAAATCTGAGATTTGTTTCACAGATGGAGTGGAGAAATCCACCGAATTTTCTCTGCACCATTTTTCAAATAGGGCCCACTTTGACCTGTAGATGGTCCTTGTTGATGACCGCTGAGGGGCAGCAATTCTCTCTGCCACCTCCACAGAGAAGCCTTGTTCTTGGAGTTGTCCGCTCCTAGACACCAGGCGTGGAGGTTCAGCTGTTGTGGATTGTTGTGGAACACATACTTGTGGGACTGTTTGAGTAGGGTCGTTGACACTGGGAGTTGTAGTGGGATCTCTGTTGAGAGCTGCACTAGGTCCCAAAACCAGGGCATCCCTGGCCAGCCTGGGGCTATCACGATGATCAGGCAATGGCATTGCTTGATCTTTTGGATCACCTTGTGAAGGAGAGCCGTAGGAGGGTAGGCGTAGGCCGTGAGGTTGGTCCAGTTTATGTTCAGAGCATCTATGTTCCAGGCCCTTGGGTCTGGGATAGGAGACACATATAGAGGGAGTTTGTGATTCAGGTGAGTGGCGAATAAGTCTACATGAGGGGTGAACCACTTTCGGCAGATTTGCTTGAAGACCTGAGGGTGCAGAGACCATTCTGTTGACTGCACTTGGTTGGACCTGGATAGGAGGTCGGCCATCACATTCAGACACCCTGGAATGTGCCTGGCTTTCAATGTTATATGGTAGTGATGGCACCAGATCATGATTTTCCACAGGAGAGCGCACATCTCTGCTGAGTGAGTTCCCCCTTGCTTGTTGATGTAGGCTACCACTGTTGAGTTGTCCGTCGCAACTAACACTGTTTGATTCTGGCACTGGTCCTTGAAGTCTCGAAGGGCCAGGGAGACCGCCTTCAATTCTAGGACATTTATGTGTAGCCTTTTTTCCCGCTCTGACCACAGCCCTTTTGTAGAATTTTGATCTAAGTGAGCGCCCCAACCTTCGTTTGAGGCGTCGGTAAAGAGTTGGATACTGTGGTCCTTGGGATGAAGGTCTGCGCCTTTCATCACATTTGAGGGGTTTTGCCACCAATCTAGGTGGGCTACAATGGCTTCTGTCCAAGGAAGGAGGTTGTCCAGCGACTGAGGATATCTCCAGTGCTCCTTGAGATGAAACTGAAAGGGCCTCATGAGAAGGCGTCCCTCCGGGACCATTTTCTCCGTTGAGGCTAGCAACCCAATTAGAGACATCAAACATCTTGCAGTCAAAACACGTTTTGACTTGAGTCGTAGGATCAAATCCTGAAGTTTGAGCCATCTCTCGTGAGTGGGTCTTATAAGGGCTGAATCTAGGTGGTATTCGTAGCCCACGAACGAAAACACCTGAGTAGGTTTCAGTTCTGATTTTTCCTGGTTGATTATCCAACCCAAGGATTGGGTTAGGTCTACCACTACCTGTGTGTCCCTTTGCGATTCCTCCTGGGACTGGGACCTGATCAGCCAGTCGTCCAGGTATTGGTGAATTCTGAGTCCTCTTGAGAGGGCCATTAGTTTCACTTCCTTTACGATCATCGTAAAGACCTGGGGGGCTGTGGCCAGTCCGAAAGGTAGGGAGGTGAACTGGAACACCTGGGCCTTGTAGCAAAACCTTAGATACTTCCTTGAGTTTGGATGGATGGGGATGTGAAGGTATGCGTCCGACAGGTCTATCGACGATACCCACTCCCCTGGGACCAGGGAAGTCCTGATGGACTCCGGGGTTTCCATTTTGAACTTTTCTACATGTAGAAAAGTGTTGAGCCTGTTTAAGTCTATGACTGGCCTCCACCTTTGGTGAGGCTTGGGTACTAGGAACAGGCGACTGTAAAACCCGAGAGATTTTACATTTTCCACCCTTTCGATGGCGTTCTTTGACAAGAGAGACTGGATACAAGTGGCCAAGGCTTGGTCTTTTTGTTGGGCCTTGTACTCTGATAGAATCAGAGGAAATCTAATCAAGTTTGGCTTTGAACGGAATGGCAGAACGTAGCCATTGGTGATAATGTTTAACACGTTTTGAGAACATTTGTTTGTTAGCCAGTCTCTCTTGAAAGAACGGAGGCGACTTCCTACTGGTGGACTGAATGAGGCTTTGGAGGAGTCATTGTGAAGGGGGGTTTCCACGCCCCCTTCCCCTATTGTGGGGTCGAAAACGACCCCTGGAGCCTCTGAAGTTGGATTTTCCTCTTCCCGAGGGAAAGGATTGGTTACTGCTTTGAGAGGAATTGCCCCCATAGGGGCGTTTCCTGTAGGAGCCTCTTTTCTTGTGGGGGCCACGAAAGGGCTTATTCTGGTAGGGTGCAAAACCCTGAGAATCTTTTGAGGTGCCTTTTTTGAGAAGGAAGTCCTCACCTTCCTTTACAAGTTGAGACTCGAACAAGGAGGAGTCCCAGAAGGACGAGTTCCTAAGTTCTTGGCGTCTCGTTTCCCCTAGCTGGGGATGCAATAGAGTCATTTCGGCTTCGTGCCTGAGCAAGCCGGTATTAGCCATGGAATATAATTCCCTCTGGAGAATATGGGCTAGCGATTTGCTGAGACAGGTAAGAGCTCTATGTTGGACAATAACCGTCTTGTTCCAAAAATCCAAGTACTCAGCAACTTCCTCATATCCGCGCTTTGCTGCTTTCTGAGGATTGGCACCTTTCTGGATCTGAGACTTTATCTTCTTGACAGTTGATTTGATGCTATGTTGACACTTTTCCAAAGAAGCATTGCAAGAAGAAGAGGTTTTGGCAAAGGCAGCGGTGAAATTGAGGGTTGAAATATTCTGTCTAGCCTGATGTTCCAGCTCCTTAAGGACTGGCATAGGGACTTTGGCTACTGGTGCCCCAGGAGGTCTAGGAGTAATACAGATCTTGGCAAAGTCCGTATTCAACTCCTGGATTTTGTCTTGAAAAGTGGGCTGTCCAACCTTATACCACTTAGAAGTGGATGGAGGAGGCTTGACATATTTTCCCTCAGATAAATTGGCAGCTTTGAAATCATGTTGAAATTTATCAAAGGCGTCCTTGATAACTGAGCTAAGTGGTAAGATAGAGGAAGGACCTCTAGGTCTGAGCTCTTGACGGCCTTTTTCGTCATCCAGACCCAACACTGCAGTTGACGACCTAGGCATAGAGTCCCTGGGGTCAGGGAGAGAAAGAATGCGCCTGAAGGTGTCTACCTCTTCAGAGTATTGGGAGGGAATGTCAGACAGGGCTACTTCCCTATAATAAGGGGGGTCTGGATCATGTTGTGGGAGGTCTTGATCAGAAGCTGCGCCTGAGGGCTGAGCCCTAGAGGGCTTAGAAGACCTGTGTCTGGCCACAGGGGAGTGATCTTCCTCTGAAGATGACATATATCTGGACCTAGATTTATGCTTGCTCTTGTCAGAGTGTTTCTTAGGTCTAGGATGGATCCGAGGTTCGTCGGAATCCTCATCCAGTTGATCCGAGGCAGAGCTCGGTGCTACTGTTTGCCTGTGGCTTTGTTTTTTGTGTGAGTACGAGGAATCCTTTGGTATGGCTTCAGAAGGGGCAACGTACTGATCCGAGGAAGTTTGGTTAAGTACTAGTCGAGGAGGGAGTGCTGGACCAACGTCCACATCCATTGCCTCGGACTGTGCATTAGTACTTGACCTCGGAGGGGGTAGGTCCAGATTAGCAGCAGACTTGCTGGATAGACCAGCTTTTGAAGCATGAGGCGAGGGATCAACCTCGGCAGGCTTTTTAACTGCCAACTCCTCTCGGAGTGATTGAAATGCTTCTAACATGGATGCCTGGAAGGAACCCATTTGCTGCTGTATATGTATATTTAAGGAATCACCCAGGGATTTCTCTAGATTTCTTTGAATTTTGTTTTGTAAAACAGTACCTGGGGTTGGAGGGACAGCTTTTGCTGGGGTCTTTAGTGATAAAGAACTGAAGGCGAGAGGTTGAGGACGGGGGGGTGAGGTAAAGAGGTTATCGGCAGCACTCTCAAGGTCTGCATTAGAACCAGTAAAAGAGTCCCCATCGCCTTCACCCAAGAGATCTAGTTCATCTTTGGAACTAGTTTCCGCTTTTTGCTTTTTGCCAGCCTCCCTACAGGTAGGGCAGAAATTATGGGTATCAAAACTGAAGCAAAAATGGCGGCGGCATTTCTGAGCTCTCGGTTTGTCTTTGTTTGCTTGATGAAGGGACATTTTAACGCAATAAAAAGACGTACAATTGAAATTGCCTGGACCGAGAAAACTCAAAACACGCGGATTGAAGGAAAAATACTTAAGTTGTGAAATTGAAAATTTTACAGTATAATCTATGAAATATATTTAAGGAAATGTCCAAATATTAGCCTCCAACAATACGTGGATACTGAGAAATAAATGAAAATGTCTGTATATTTACAAACTGCTACCAGTCTTCGTGGCCAACGAGAAAGTAGGGCGATTGGTCAGAAGATATCACGTGACGACAACTACCAGTATATCCGGTGGCTAACAAGAACGATCTTTTTTTCTAAGACGTTGGCCCCGGGTGTGGCAACCCGAGAACAGCATTAAGTCCCACATGGTAAGCTATTGTAGCGTAATAAAATGCAAATTTAATAAGTAAATTAAATTTTTATAAGTTAATACCCTATCCAATGGACAATTTGCTAAACCGGTCGGCGCAGACCGGCCCGCCAAACGTCAGAAAAAGACGTCCTGTGTTTCCACCGGCTGGCCGGTCCGTAGTACTGTGCACTCCCCAGATGGCGTCTCGTACTTCCTTCCTGTCTAGACAACCTGACGTCATAGCATCTTTTTCGTTGTCTAAACCTCTTAGACCTCTAGTAAGCTGATAGCGGGGTCGGTGGGAGGGTCTTGTGTGTCCATTGGATAGGGTATTAACTTATAAAAATTTAATTTACTTATTAAATTTGCAATTTTATTGCGTTAATACATGGACAATTTGCTGAATAACTACCGCTTGGTCGGCGGGTAAGTTACTAGGGACATATGTGAACTCACAATAGCAAATTTTAACCTACGGTCTAGGCTGACTTTGTCAGGAGACCAATAGGCCCAGGCGTGGATTGACCTTAAGGTCAGGAAACCCTGTAAGGTCATGGTCGGTTGCCAGCAGCCGGTTACCCGGGGCTATACCGACGTCGCCCCCCCCCCTCCCCCCTTTTTCACAGACCTGCTCTGAGGTAGGGGGAAGAGAGGGATGAGTTCAGTCCCAGAATGTCAATAAACCTCCCAAAGGAAGCACATCACATTTTTTACTATGTACATGTAGAAACTGTTTATACTATGTACATATATACAAATCTCCTCAATCTTAAGGGCCACCTGTGGATCTGCTGAGCAGCCCATACCGAGCCCAATTGGTAAAGCTCCGAGTCAGCCCAAGCCACACCCTTCAGATAGAACTGTGTGAGGGCTTTATGTGACTTCAGTGGCAGGCTGACAAGATTGGATCTAAGGAGACTCCCGACTGGAAGACCTTAGGAGCAGCAAAGGCCCTGACATCATGGGTTTTAACCTGATGTAAAGAGTGGGCCTCCTGGTCAGAGAGCTCATAACATAGGATCACAGTCTGCTAGATCCAAGAGGAGATAGAGGCGGATGTCTTTTACTATTTGACTATTTTACTTTGAGGTCTGGGGTCCTGTCCAAATAGTAGCGCAATGCTCTAACCGGAAAAAGGGACCAGTCAGACTTGAGGGATCTATCTAGAGAAGGGGGCCAGGGCTGTTATAACCACTGGGGCCACACTGTCTGGACCCTCTTGACCAGCTGATTCTTGGATAGAAAGCTGGGTAATCGATACGGGGACACCGTTGACCAATTGGATTGGTGTCTAATATTTTTGTTTTGCCAAGCATGAATCTCACTTCTGCGTTTGCCCGACCCAAGGGCCCAGAAGAATACCGTCTTGAAGGTCAAATGCTTCAAGGAGGCCTCCTTGATTGGTTCAAATGGAGCCTTATTCAGTTGGTGCAAGACCAGTGAGAGGTTCCAGGAGGGTATGCCCCTCCTGCCTTTGGGTCTGTCTCTGTGGAAACTATCCACGAGACGAGCGAGATTTTTGTCCTTGCTGATGTTGAAGGGTGAATTTCCCAGTTTATCAGCAATGGCTGAACTGTAACCATCAATGGTGCTGGGCTGTAGCTTCCTGTCCTCATAAGGTACATAAGGAAGTCAGCAACTGACTTTACAGGGGTACCCTGAGGTCCACCTGATTAGTGACGCACCACTTATAACAATGGTCCACTTTGCCTCATAGACTGATCTGGTTGATCCCCTTTGAGGAGCCTCGATTCTTGCTGCCACCGCCTCAGCGAAGCCCTGCTCCTCGAATGCTGAGGCTCCAGGAGCCGTGCATCGAGATTAAGATTTGTCAGATTTCTGTGAGGGATCTGATTGAATGGTTGTGTCAACAGGTTGGGCAGATTGGGCAGGCTCAGTGGGATTTGGCTGGACATGGCCACTGGATCCCAAAACCAAGGCATGATGGGCCACCCCGGAGCAATCAGAATGATTCTCTCGTATGGGGAGTCCTGCAACATCACCGCTTTGCCCAATATGGCTGATAGTGGGAAGGTGTATGCTTCCTGATCCTACCATGGCAGACTGAGCGCATCCACTGCTGTGGCCAGGGGATCCGGTACCAGTGACACAAACAAGGGCAACTTGTTGTTGAACCTCGTGGCAAATAGGTCTATTTGAGGCCGGTGCCACCTGTTGCATATTGCTTGGAAGACCTCCTGAAGGAGAGACCACTCTGTTTGGGTGGTCTGGTCTAGCCTGGATAGCTTGTCTGCGACCACACTCAGCCGGCCTGGAATGTGTCGGGCTTTTAGAGTTACTTGATTTCTGGCGCACCAGGTCAAGATTCTCCATAGTAAAGCACAAAGTGGGCCCGACCTCGTGCCTCCTTCCCTGTTTATGTATGATACCACTGTGGTGTTGTCTGTCTCTACAAGTACTATCTTGTGTATGCAGAGGTCTTGGAACTCTTGTAAGGCTAGAAAGACTGCCTTGAGTTCTAGGTAATTGATATGCAACTTGCTTTCCAGAAGGGACTAGGTGCCTCCTGCAGTGTGTTCGTTTAAGTGAGCACCCCACCCTGCTTTTGATGAATCTGTAAAATTTGCAGATCATGTTTTATTTGGGTGTAATGGATGGCCTGTAAGGACATTGTCCTCTTGCAACCACCCTTGTAAATGTGGGTGCAATCACCTTGGTATTGGAATCACCTTATCTAGTGACTCTGGTACCCTCCAGTTGTTTTTGAGATGCCACTGTATGGGTCTCCTATGAAGTCGGCCTAGGTGAAATTGCTTTCCTGTGGCTGTTAGTAAACCTATCAGACATGAACTGCTGGACCGGACAAACCGGTAGTGACAATATTTCTAGTATTTTGTCCTGAAGGTTCTGCCACTGGTCCGGTATAGGTCGGACCCGACCGGCCATGAGGTCGAACTGGTAACCTAAACTTTGGCATATTTTCACTAGATCTAGTGTATGCCGGAGACAAACCTGGTGGGATGTGGCTTTCACCCACCAGTCGTCTAAGTACTGGTGGATTATTATACCCTTGTGTATGGCCATCAGTTTCAACTCCTTTGCTACTACAGTGAGCTCCATGGGTGCAGTGGACAGACCGAAAGACAGTGCTTTGAACTGGTATGTCCGACCCTGGACATGAAATTTGATATGTCCTGGACTGTTCCTGTATTGGTATATGGAAGTAGGCGTCCTTGAAATCTATTGAGGTAACCCACTCCCATTGTTGGAGGGTGGTCCTGATGGTCTCCGAAAGGTTTGGTTTGCTCAGACCTAGAATAGGTCTCCAACGGTTGTGTGGTTTTGGAACCAAGAAAGGTTGAAGAAGCCCAGAGATTTTGAACTGGCTCGACTGCACCATTCTTTGTCCATAAGCTGATGTAATGCTTCTAACCAATATAGGTTCCTGTGAAGATGTGCATAGCCGTTGATAATTTGGGTGACCTTGTCCAGCTGGAAAGGGAGAGTGTAGCCCTCCTTCAACATTTGTACTACCTAGGGTCCAGCCCCCCAAGGTTTCCTAAGTTCTGAAACGGGGTTAGTCTGGACCCTAGAGGCAGATGTGTGCCACATTTGGGACATTTGCTAGTCTGACAAACATTTCTGTCCCTCCGGCCTCTGGTCCGGTCTGGTGACAATGATCTGAGAAAACAGTCTCTCTGTTCTTGCTGTGGTCCGGTCCAGTCCGGTGGGGCTGACACAACTTTTCACATTTAAAAGACTCTTGCCCCAGGCCAGCATCCTGCAAGGTGCAGCATTTACACAGTAATTGAGATGGCTGACCCTTGGCCGGACACGATGAAGAACTTGTCTGACTATCGACCACCTTTTTTTTTGTTTTTGCTAAGACCTATTTCTTTTCATGCTGGTTATTCAGGTCTGTGTTTGTAAAGGTGAAATCTATTATCTACCAGTCAAGTCCAGCACTGAAAACAGACTGTTGGAAGGTGTGATAAGGGAAGGTTGCCTGGCAGTAGCTGGAGACACTGTCATATCACCAAGGCCACTGATTGGTCTAAGAATTTTCTGTAACCAAATCTACCTTAGGCAACTCTGTCCGGTACCAGGACTCCATAACCAGTAATTTACTGTAAACAGTAAGTCTCTGTAACCGACACAAAACTGGCAGGCTGGGGTCACCAATGAATTTAGACAGCTACTGGTCTATATTTAGCCAGCTTTTTTATGTAACCAGTTGGGGTGAAGCACTGTACAGTAAGGACTGTGTAGCCAGCACCCTGTCAGTAGACTTTGTAACCAGTAGGTTGAAGCAAGTGTACAAGGCTGTGTAGCCAGTACCAGTCGGTACACTCTGTAACCAGTTGTTGAAGCAAGTGTACAAGGCTGTGTAGCCGGTACTGGTTGGTACACTCTACAACCAGTTGTTGAAGCAAGTGTACAAGGCTGTGTAGCCGGTACTGGTCGGTACACTCTGTAACCAATTGCTAAAGCAATTTTACAACTATTTTTTGTGTTGAATTCAGCTTGCTGTATGTTTTCTCCATTAATTAAAGTATTTCCTTTAATCGCACGTCTTACTTGTATATTTGACAGTTGCTGGAAAAGCCCCTGTGAGCTATATTTAGAAGCACTTGTTGTTCGGTGTGTCACGTGACCAGCTTGCTGGTCAGAAAGACACGCGATTGGCTGATTGGAGCTCGTCAGTTGTCGCGTTCTTTTGTGATACTTAAACATGCAAATGCGCAGTATTCTGCTAATCCACAAACCCCACTACCGACAACGAAGGCCGGTCCATGAGAGAGGGACTGGTATCACAGAAGACGTAAGTTGTGAAGAACGCAGTTCCAACCTTCCTGGTTGATGAAAACACGTGACCAGCTTCGTGATTTGGTCGGAAGGACACGCAATTGGCTAACTGGAGATGACGTCAGTATTCGCGTTCTTTGTGTGATGCCTTACCGGCAACTTTACAGTCCACAAAACCCCACTACCGACAACAAGGTCGGGTCTGCAAAGCAAGGACTGAAATCACAGTAGACGTGAGTTCTGAAGAACGCACTTCCGACCTTCCTGGTCGGTGAAAACACGTGACCTGCTTCGTGATTGGTCGGAAGGACACGTGATTGGCTGACTGGATATGACGTCAGAGGTCGCGTTCTTTGAGCTGGCCGGTCGGCTGATGCTTTAAAAGCAGAGAAGCCTGGACCAGTGCGCTCTGTAGATGAAATTCTTCCTTCCTTTCATGATAAAACCAGTGAACTGGCCATCCACAACCCCCACTACCGACAACAAAGCCGGGTCTGCAAGGGAGGGACTGATATCACCTTCTATTGAGAGGTCGGTTGAACTGGAGCTTGCCGGTTGACTAATGCTTTATAGCAAAGATGTCTGGGCCAGTGTGCTCTGAAGATTTCTGAAGAATGCATCTCTTGCTTCTGATGAAAAACAGTGAATACTCGAGCTAGGCTGGTGTGACTGATGCTTTACAGCAGAGAAGTCGGTACCAGTGCGCTCTGAAGAAATCTGAAGAATTCATCTCATGCTTCTGATGAAAAAACACTAAATACTCGAGCTAGGCTGGTGTGACTGATGCTTTACAGCAGAGAAGTCTTTACCAGTGCGCTCTGATGAAGAATGCAACTTTCATATGAATGGGGAATCCCTTCTATTTACAGTGTTCAAAACTACGTAGACGGAAGTTTTCCGTGATTCTTATTGTAGTACTAGAAAAGACGTTTCTATGGTGACTGTAGCTGGAAGGTTACAGAAGGTATCCTCAAACAAAAGACACGGATAAAAATACCTGTAGAATATCCATAATTCCTCAATATTGTCGATCTGCCCCTAACAACAATGGTTGAATGGGAGGAAACTAGTAAAATGGCTGCCATATTTCTCATCCTAACTGCCCTATCATCAACACTAAATTGAGTCAGCTAGGGAGCGTTTCCAGCAGATTACAAATGTATATCCGTGCTTGATCAGTAGCTAACACTTCTACACTGAAAATATCCACAAATAAGGATGAAAATCCGTCATAATGCACACTTTTCCTTAAAATATCTGGAGATGTTGAAAACACGTCTGCACAGTACACGCGCCAAACGAAAAAGATGCTATGACGTCAGGTTGTCTAGACAGGAAGGAAGTACGAGGCACCATCTGGGGAGTGCACAGTACTTCGGACCGGCCAGCCAGTGGAAACACAGGACGTCTTTTTCTGACGTTTGGCGGGCCGGTCTGCGCCGACCGGTTTAGCAAATTATCCATTGGATAGGATGTATTAATGCAATAAAAAAGTATATTTCCTTGCAACAAAACGGTACTAAATACTACTAGTAATAATATTTGCACATTTCGACTTGAATTCAACTCGCTTCTAACCAGTGATCCTTGATCTTCAGCACTAGCTTTAACTTATAATGATCCATCTTTTACAAGACCATACTGTACAACTGCATTTAGCACTCTACAAATCTATCTTGGCCCTACCTTTCCCAAAGAAGAGAGTGAGGGGGTTCGGACAGCCCATTTGGTATCCTGGTGGGATCTGACCAGGTTTTGCGGCTCTGTGTAGTGATGTGGACAGACGACTAGCTTGCACTGCAACTAGGTTCCCTCCAACACCTTCAAGCAGGCGATAGACAAAGAGTACATATTATTACATTGTCACTGAAAGAAAAGGCTTAGGGTGCCTTTAGGGGTAGTGTTGTGGTTGAATGCAAATTTTTGAACCAGTTTCCAATAGTGGAAATTCGGCGAAAAACTGGGTACATCTGATTTATTAAACACAAAGAAATAAGTTTTCAAATGCGTACATGAGCCATAACTCGCATATAAATGAGAACAACAATTGGCTTTTTGAAGACTTTTGAGGAAAAATGGGTGATATATTGATAGAATGTTATAAAATACTGTGAAATATTTGTTGTTGGATATTTTAGTAAACTTAAGTTAAAACTAGACCTAGCGCATCAGAGAACTGATGCAAATTGTATCCACCAGAAAGACAACTCACCAAAGCCAAATCAACCATCGCTTAACCTTGAAGGAGGAGTCAAAGGTCAAATCTGGCCACATCAGAAGATTCTCAGCCCATGATTTCCTATTGGTTGGTTTCACATTACAGACCACTAGGACCAATAATAAGCGAGTTATAAGCACTTTTAAATTTGGCTATCCTCGTTTGACCTTGAAGGAGGGGCCAAAGGTCAAATCTGACCACATCAGAAGATTCCCAGCCCATGATTTCCTATAAGTTGGTTTCACAATGCAAACCACTAGGACCAATAATAAGTGAGTTTTAAGTACATTTAAGTTTGGTTATCCTTGTTTGACCCTGAAGCAGAGGCCCAAGGTCAAACCTTACGACATCAGAAGATGCATAGCCCACGATTTGCTATTAGTTGGTTTCACATTGCAAACTTCTAGGGCCAATAATAAGCGAGTTATAAGCACTTTTAAGTTATGCTGTCCTCATTTGACATTGAAGCAGGGGTCCAAGGTTAAATCTGACTGCATCAGAAGATTCTCAGCCCATGATTTCCTATAGGTTGGCTTCACATACCAAGCCTCTTGGACCAATAATAAGGGAGATATAAGCACTTTTCACGACTGTTAAAGAAACGCCGAGGCGGCCATCTTGTTTTTCAAAATGAGGCCAAAAATATTCCCAATCAAGATTTTGTAATGAGGAACATATCCTGCGAATTTGAGATCTTTACCTATAATACCCTTTGCTCTAGAGGGCCAACAAAACTTGCTGAAAGTAAAAAAAATGCCTATAGCAGCCATCTTGTTTAATTTGAGAAGGCTAGCTATAATATTTTTTTCGTTACAGTGGCAACAGTGAAATCTCTCTACACACTGCATCGGCTTAACGAAGCGAAATCCATAGTATCCACCGGATAGCATCCAGTGGATACAATAATGACTATATGGCGACACCGGTTTTGGTTACAAGAAAATGAAACGTAACCAGATCAGTGTCTTTAAGTCAGCAAAAGGTTTCCAGTTTACTGTCTTCAACACTATTTAGGAGTAAGGCGATTAGTTGTGTGGTTGATTATTCATTAGTTATGATGCACCATGATGGTTAGTCATTGACAATTTAAAAGGCTGATTAAACATAAATCTTACCTTTCTTTATATATCTAAATATCAATGCATTCAACATGTTTCATACAGTTAAATTGATCAATCTGCCACAACATTTTGTTTCATTACGCTTACTGCCATATTAACAGTAAGTGGTTATTTTCAGTTGATACTTAATGTGAAAATATTTAAAGTTTAAACCATAAAAATTCTTACAATTGAATGAAAAGCTTTTATCATACACTACTTTATGCATTTGACCTAAATATATAAGAAAGTAAAATGTGGGCAATAACTCTATTTATATTCTGGCGTTTCTTTCTACAATTAGCATTATGACTGCACAAAGAAATGCTGATGTTTCGCAACTTAACTTCAATAATATGTTACCTACAAATAGGATATAAATCATTATAATTATTTTATTGAGTTGAGTTGTATGTGGCAAAATATGGCCATGTGTTCAGAGCTGTTAAATGTCCTATATCAAGTGTTATACACAGTACAGTTTTAGCCAATTAAATATTGATAGCAGTCACTTCCTATATGGATCTTAGTTGAGCACTTAACACCGAAGCTTCTGCAACAGCATTTGTTTGTCACAACTGTCCAGTTGGTCTCTGCATATAAAGCTTGTAGTACTGTCATCTCATCCAGAGTTTAACATCTTTGTGAGACAGCTTAGGGAAATGCACATTTCTCTTGTCAGGTAAATCTTCAGCACTATAAAGAATGTTTATTTTTCCTGCTACAATCTATAAATAGTTTCAATGTTCTTTTTAATCTTCTACCAGTAGTATAAAGTTTATTAGATTTTGGACCCCACAGCAATACCTGAAGCTCCTAGATTGGACTTTCTACCACAATTTTCTCCTACAATCTACTGGCAGAAACTCCAATACGACTTTCTACCGGCAGAATTTGAAATTCTACCAGACTGGACTTTCTACCATGACATATATTTACAGTGAGGAGTTAGTGTACTACTTACCATTTACAACTGGCTGAAAGACTGCAATTCCATGGTATATTCCTACTGCAAAATCTAGAATCAGCCCACCCATACTGAAAACACAAACAAGAATGATCTGTTTATATTAGTCAAGCAATTAGGAGGAAAGAGAGAAAGTGAATGTCCTAAAGTAACGGAAACATTAGCATAGCGCAAAATTGATGAACATTCTCTATTGCGCTGGAATCCAAAAAGGGACAGTCCTTAAACCTAGCAAAGTCATAACCCAGCAAAGCTTAAAATGGTCTGTTGTGATCTGACATTAAATGGGAGCCGGTTCCACTCCACTGGCGCAGCAGTGGCAAAACCGTGTCTGCCTATGGCTCTTGGACTGACTGAGGAATCTGATAATCTGTTTCCATGTTTTATACAGCTGAATGTCAAAGGACCATAAATACATTCATTCACCTGGATATTCAGAAAACAGATCCAAATGTCAATAGAAACAACCCTCTTCACATCTCATATTTAATTCTACTTGAAAAGTAATGCACTCATAAGAACTCTACTCTCATATTATTTAGTACTTAATTTTGAATGGTTCACATGAAGAAAAGATAACATCTGATAAAAATCAACTGTAACATACAACAACTGTTCCCACAGAAAATTATAGTGCACATAAAATGCAACGGTCATAAGAGAAAACACTTGAGACATAAGTTGCAATTAATATCACAAACACACTGTCATCTTATTGACTCAAAACCAAGAACTTGGAAAAATGTGGTAAAAAACAAACATATACCAAATATTATAAGAAGTGTAACATCACTCATTCCAGTCAGAGATAAATTAAAAGAAATTTTAAATTTGAAGAAAAAGGTATTATACTGGATAACTTTGAACAAGTTACAAGTGTCTTCATTTCTAGAAAGATGGATAGAAATATATCCTTTTCTTGAAGTAGCTGCCTTTACTTGAAGTAGCTCATTATAATGATCCACTAAATAGTAAAAGAACCGTATCTTCAATCTTTCGAGTACAAAATTATAAACAGACTAAAAAATTGTAATTTAAATCTGTACACATGGAAAATAAGAAATTCTTCAAAATGTGATTTCTGTGAATAAACAGACACAATTACAGTCCCCAACTCCAACAAATAAACATAGAGGATTAAAAATTTTATTATACATATTCATTAATTCTGTATATGCAATACACAATCTAACTAATAAGTATATACACCTCACAAATACATAAATACAGAAGACTTAAGATTCTTACTTTAAAAGGTTACATTGTATAAAAAGTTACTGACTAGAAAATGCTACTAAAACACTGAATGTTGACCTGAAAGGTCAAATCTTGACCCTGATGGGTCATATGACAATGTTTACCCTCGTGCCTGACCCTGATCAAAGGTCATGCACGTGACCCTAAGTAAATTAAAATACATGTTTAAATAGGTGTTTGACCTTGAGAGGTCATATGACTACTTGACCTTGTAAGGTCACCTACTGCTGAGAAATTACTGTTTACTGCTGTACAAGAGGTCATGCACGTGACCCTAGGTCAATGACAATATATGTTTGAATAAGTTTTTGACCTTGAGAGGTCATGTGACTATTTGACCTTAAAAGTTAATTACTTGACCTCGAAAGGTCACCTATTACTGAAAAGTTTCTGTTTACTGCTGTACAAGTATAAAAGAATGAATCTGACCCAATCTATATGTACAAATTACTCTTGAAGCATGTATTGTGTATTATTCTTTAGCATCTACCAGTTCACCCCTACCCCTGACTTTGAAATTCAAAACGCCCAGATGGTCACCCAGATAAATAAAAGATATTAAAATTATGATGTTTTGAATGGCCTGGAGGCCAGTGAGGAACAACCAGGAACCTAACAAGGAGCACAAACCCGTGAACGCCATTGTTAACAAGCCTTGACGCACGCTGCTGTGACCCACCCCCCCCCCCTGCGCCAAGGGGGTGTTAAGTTAGGGAACCCGACCATCCCCCAAGGGACTCTCCAGGCCAAGAAGGGACTAGGGTGGGTGGGAGTAAAAAGTCCATGTGGAGTCTTCAGATTCCAATTCAATACTGATCTGTTCCTAGAATTTTGGTGGGAAATGCCAAGAAACAAACCTCTTGACCAATAGGTTTGAAAGTCTCCCTGATTTAGAATCATAAAACCCTGGCGACCAAACTTTTTGTTATGTAATTAGACTGGTCCCCAACAAAAATATAATCATTAAGGTTGGAGGAGGACTGACTGGGGCAATGCCTTGACACTGCCCCCGACAGTCCCCAACTCCAACAAATAAACATAGAGGATTAAAAATTTTATTATACATATTCATTAATTCTGTATATGCAATACACAATCTAACTAATAAGTATATACACCTCACAAATACATAAATACAGAAGACTTAAGATTCTTACTTTAAAAGGTTACATTGTATAAAAAGTTACTGACTAGAAAATGCTACTAAAACACTGAATGTTGACCTGAAAGGTCAAATCTTGACCCTGATGGGTCATATGACAATGTTTACCCTCGTGCCTGACCCTGATCAAAGGTCATGCACGTGACCCTAAGTAAATTAAAATACATGTTTAAATAGGTGTTTGACCTTGAGAGGTCATATGACTACTTGACCTTGTAAGGTCACCTACTGCTGAGAAATTACTGTTTACTGCTGTACAAGAGGTCATGCACGTGACCCTAGGTCAATGACAATATATGTTTGAATAAGTTTTTGACCTTGAGAGGTCATGTGACTATTTGACCTTAAAAGTTAATTACTTGACCTCGAAAGGTCACCTATTACTGAAAAGTTTCTGTTTACTGCTGTACAAGTATAAAAGAATGAATCTGACCCAATCTATATGTACAAATTACTCTTGAAGCATGTATTGTGTATTATTCTTTAGCATCTACCAGTTCACCCAAACCCAAACCACAGTAGGGGTAGACCAACATTTTATCAAACATTATTAAAGCATTGTCTAAACTTTGTGGAGACCTGTGAGCCAGCATGCGCCTGTGAACGAATATAACGCCATACACAGTCAGACGCCCAGGTGCCATGCTCCTTGATATCTTTGACAGGAATATCAATTTCATAGGCCAAAGAGGCACCTGAGCGCCTGAAAGCATGAAAGGTATAAAAATTGGAAGGCAATTTCAAATCTACATTAATACTGGCCAAAACCTTGCGAATTCTGGAGTCAGTCAATACCTGCCAACCTGCCCTTGTTCGAATTTGGAATAATGGCGCCTGGGCATCTGGTTGATATAGGTCCATAATATCGCGTAAGGCCCTGTAAGGGCAAATCATCGAAGCCCCCAATTTAGGCAGTGAGATAATCTTGTATTCATCCCTGTACTGGATAGTTTTTGACCATTTCAACAAAAGCTGCACCTTCTTGTTTGTGAAAAATACGTCTCCCCCAGTAAAATGTCTGGTTGAATCGAATTCTCCAACAGCATGTGGAGCAATGTTAGATAACCTAAAAAAACCGAAAAAAGCAGTCAAGAAGACTGCTTTATATACCTGTGAGTTGGAATATTTTTTAGTAGCCGCAATGATAGACTTGAGCGTGTTCAAGTTAATGATATTTCTCTTGGGCAATGCAATTGGCCTGGTCATTTTTGTAGATTTAACGAAATACCTGATTTTCGGATGGTTCCATACGCCATATGGGAGGTCATACATCACAAACATGGCCCTAATGGCCGAAATATGGTTGCTGATCATATGAGAAGATACCCCATTATCGACCAAAAATTCTAAATATGACAAAGCTTCTGACACTGACAGGCATTGAAATTTTACTTTTGCACATATACCAAACGCCACAAAAGATCTGAACAACATGCTATAACATTTAGCAGTTCTTGGTCTGAAGGCCAACTTTGTCCTCTGTGTAGCTTTTCGAGAATACTCTGTCAACGCCCCATTATCTGGAAATACAAAGCACAGTATCTGTAGCCAGGGTTACTTTTTCCTGGCCCTAAATTACAATGTATGATTTATTTCTATCATGTCAATAGATACAGGCAACCACACAGGATTGTGAACAAATTTTTGAAGCTGAGTAACATTTGCAGCACTGAACTGCCATCTTGACAACAAATCTGCCACCACATTATTTTTTCCCAACACATGTACATACTGCAAATCAATGTCTGACAAGGCAGCCATGTACCATATATTCCTAGCACAGGCACCCAGGTAAGGATCACGAGCTCTGCCCGCATTCAAAACTTTCACGACGGCGTCATTGTCGCATTTGACTAGGACACGACTACCTTTCCAGAAATGCGAGAAAATTTTCAATGCCAGAACAATGTTAATCATTTCCAGATGGACAATGTCCAAATTCCTAAAACCTCTGGGCAATGGAAGGTGGTACACAAAATTTTTCCACCGACCCCCTAAACCCGTCAAACAGGCGTCAAGTTCCAGGATAGCCTTGACTGGCTGATGTGCATACATTGAAATGCCATTGTAATGCGGGAGAAACTGGTCAAACCAGCCCAGGTCTCTATGGAAATCATCTGACAATATAATTTTTGCAGGATTACTTGCGTTGCGCAACGTCTCCAACATTCTGTTCAGAAAACACCTTGCTGGCTTTACACACTTGTGAATGTACAGCAATGTACCCAGAAGCGACTGGAGCTGGCGTTTAGTGCAAAATTTTTTGCCCTTCCATTCTTTCACCATAATTTTTATATCTTTTAATTTTTCATCTGGTATAGCCACAGTTCCTTTGATTGTATCGATTAGGATGCCAAGGCAAACTGCTTGAGTAGTTGGGGCTACTAATTTTTTCTCACTGATAGTTATTCCTAACTGGGCCATGACGTCCAGTAATGCGTCATATGAGCGTCGCGCAACGTCCGGCGTACCGTAACCAAGAAAATCGTCTATATAGTTTATGACGCTTACGTCACGTTGACGCATGACGTAACGCACGGCGTCGCTTGTGCGCTGCATGAATTGGCTGCCATGGCGACTCCCAAACGGAATTCTTGTGTCTATATACGTCCCATTCCAATTGAGACCCAACAAATCATAGTCCCTGGGATCCACATTCAGATGCCTAAATGCCCGACTAACGTCAACCTTGAAGATATGAGCGCCTTTGCCTATTTTGAGTAACTCTTTAGTCAAGTCATCAATACTTGGAAAGGATAACTTAAAATCCGCACCTAAGAACGCGTCTTTTTCCACCCCAGCATTCACAGACTCCCCCCTAGGCCAGCTAAGGTCCAAGATCACCCGTCTGTTATCAGAATTCGGCTTATGCCTAGTCATGAATGGTGAAAAATGCAAGTCCTTGATAGGGGGTTCTTTGAAAGGGCCTATTATCGCTCCAAAGGATTTTTCCTCTTGTATGTACTTTTCCACATCCTGTGGGAATTGCAAAGCCGATTTATGATTTTCTTTGTCATGCTTTAATGGACAAGTCCTATTAAAACCCAGGGGAAATCCGAATTCCAAACACTGGAGTAACTGGTGATCCCAGTAATCCTTGAGCAAGACCTTCCATGCCCCTATGTTCATTTGGGATTTTACAGGAATTCTGGCTCCTAAATAATTTGGTAAGTCATATTTTTTCACCTCACCATGCAATTTGATAGGATCACCACACGAAAAGTCTGATCTGGTTGTATCAACAGGAAGGCACGGATCCGTCAGTGGTATGAATCCAAAATTCATATCTGACTGAATCCTCCATTGATCAAAAGCCTTACATTCGAGAGGGATGACCAATTTCTTGCTATCATTGAAAATGATAGAATTTATGAATTTGTCCCCTTCTGTGTTTCTGATGTCAAACAGTAAAACCTGATCGTCTGATAAATGTGATTTTTGAGAATTTTTATTTGAAACAGCCCCCTTTTCCTTGACCTTGTGAGCCATATTGTCCAGTAATGCCTTATCACTTTGCTTGGCCTTGGCCGATGTATGGTCAGGTTTAATTGGTATTGCAATATTTTGATCACTTGTCACTGAATCGTATCTAGGTTTTGTTACTGCCTCGCGTTCTTTTGTGTGCACACCAGGGCAAAGTCCAGTACTATTCACTGGTGCATGTTTACCCGCTCTAGCAGCCCAAAAAACGCCCCCTTTGCAATATCTGGAATTTGATTTTCGCTCTTTAATAGTACCTTTGACCACAGAAGCATATGACCTGGCCATTGTTTCCTGAGCATTGGCTTGGAAAATTTTTATGCAATGATTCAAGGGACGGACCAATAAACTTTCAATCTGAGCTGGGGTTTGTCTTTTGGTATAAAAGGCTCTACCTGAAACCGAGACCTCTGATTTAGGGCCTTGTCCCCACATGACCCCATGCTGAGGATTTTTAACATCCATACGTACATTTTTATCTCTCCCTTGAGCACATTTTTGATCACCACTCGCAATGCCACCTTGACCCGATATGACCTGTACCTTGTCATTATCTTCAATGCTGACATTAACTTTTTGACACACATTATACATTTGTGACTTCGACACTGACACTTTTTCAGTACTATACATGCTGCCCCCCCCTTTTTCAACAGAAGGGCAGCCCCTCACTCGTTTTTTTGATTATGACGCTTACTAAAAATACAGTCTTTCTCTGCATGACCCAAAAACCTGCCCTGACCTATGCAAAAGGAACAGATATGTTTATGAGTTTTACCATTCACCTCATGGTCCTTTGAGAAAGTACATGTCCCAGTTTGAAACTGTTTACAATACCATGGTTTGGAATTTTTTTCATTCCTACCCCATGTCCGAGCTGTGGTAACATGTTTTTGGGCATGTGCCCTACGAATCCTATCGATTCTTGCTGTGTCACCCCAATTTAGAGTACCCCTTTCAAACTCACACAGCAATACAGCGTGAGCTGCTTTAGCCCCTTGCCATGAAAAGTCAGTTACATCTTCAAAAAGCTCCCCCATATACTGAATCATGTTTTCCCTAATTTTTTGGTCTGGCTCATCTAACATGTTCTTGCAAAATCCCTGAACCCACTGGGACATGCTTAACTGGTCATAGGACAATCTGGCCCTAGTTGCCCCACCTAATATTGCTTCATGTGGCCAGGCCACTTTATTTTTGACCAACACATCAATATTCCCCCCACGTTTTGACTTAATTTTTGTCCCTGTATCTGTAGCTTCACTGTGACGTTCAAGCTCCCTGATTCTACTGTCAATTTCTTTTTGGATTTTTTCAGATTTTTTCATACACCTTAAACTAGGTATGGACTCGTCCTCAGACGAATCACTATCAGACCACTTATTTTGAACAGTTCTAATGGAATTACTACTTAACTTCTTCACCCTTGTTCCTGCATGCTGGCTGCTGTTGTGCTGTGACCCGGTCTCGAACTTGCCCTCTACGACCTCCAATCGCTGGCTGACCTGCTTCAACTGCTGCAAAATCTGTTTCTGGATATCATCTGGTCCATCAGGAGTACGACTTGGTTGTATGTGTTTGGAGGTACTGGGAATAACGTTAGAGTTCTTTTCCATTTCAGGCCCAGATACCCTCGACTCGTCCGCACTACTACTGACTCTGGTACTGTTCAACACTTCAGCTTTCAAACAGTTACGACCCGTAGGAGGGTAATGTCTTTCTGCACACTTCCAACAATTTTTTCTTTGTTTACCCATATTGTTTTTAAAATTGTCAATGTTCAAACGATACTGAAAACATAAGAAGCACACCTCTCTCAGTGCTCTTGGATGACCGTTTCAGAGCTTGATTTCATAAATTTCATACCAAATCTCAACCAATTGGAAAATGACCACAACACAAAATAATAGGTTAGACCATCCCTTAATGGCCCGCCACGGGCAATGGAAATCAAGCCTGAGGTTGTCAAACGAGAGCAAAGTGATGGTGATCAGCAAACAGCTTGCTCAACAGCATAAAATATCACAGTTCGTAGTTCAGTAATCATGTAAGTCCACCAATGTTAATAAATCTCTTGTATAAAATGCACTAAAAACGTAAAAATTCTTATCATGTAAATCTGAATCAAGAATCTGAAGTCCCTCAGAAAAGTAAAAAGTCCATGTGGAGTCTTCAGATTCCAATTCAATACTGATCTGTTCCTAGAATTTTGGTGGGAAATGCCAAGAAACAAACCTCTTGACCAATAGGTTTGAAAGTCTCCCTGATTTAGAATCATAAAACCCTGGCGACCAAACTTTTTGTTATGTAATTAGACTGGTCCCCGACAAAAATATAATCATTAAGGTTGGAGGAGGACTGACTGGGGCAATGCCTTGACACTGCCCCCGATAGTGCACCACTTTTTTCTGTGTATATTAAATTAAAAGATTTGGGAGGAATTGTGGAGTTGAGAATACAGTGTTAAATATAATTGATAAAGAATACACTGTTTGTAAAGTGATTTTTGGCTATGGATTAAATGGACAAAAATTAAGCTCCATTAATATGATTCAACACATTCAAATTTTGATAGGGAAATAGTATATCAATAGCTCAAAAACCAATGGAAAAAGTACTGTTTTTTGTTGAATATCTGCTTTTGGTTAAGTCAAATACTAAAATATATTTAAAACCCCCAGACTACTCTGACAATGCTGAAGGAGTTAATAATGAAACTAGATTGGGCCAACTCGGCGCCAACATATCCCCAGACAGGTCATCACTCACGCCACAGGTTTTGATCGGGAATTTTTAAAAACATAATTACCCATTATTATATGAACTTCAGCACATCAATCTACTCTGTTTATATCTTCCAAGGAAGATGGTGTATCCCCAGACGCCGAATACATAACTCAAATTATATTTTCAATCTTCCTGCAATGATAATTCTAAACCTATTTTCAAAGTATTTAAATGATTGATGATTGAATGTCCATTCTAAAATAATAATCCCAAAAGAGCATATCTGTTTCTATATTTGTTGACAAATAAAATATTATTTTTAACTCAACTCATCATACTTTTCAATCTTCCTTCAAAGTATTTAAATGATTGATGATTCAATGTCCATTCTAAAATTCATAATCCCAAAAGCGCATATCTGTTTCATATTATAATAATAATAATAATAATAATAATTTATTTTTCCCAAAGCAATTTATATATATATATAAATTTATAAATAATACATGTATGATTCAACACCAAGGACTTCAATAAGAAGTCAAATAGATAGTATATAATATTTAATTTACTGTATATATACAAGATATATGGTTTAATGATGTCTACTGACAATATCAATTACATATATAAATTTACTCTCGTCAGGGAGGAAATAGCTGAAGCCTAAGCTTTTCTAGGCTATTCCCTGCTTCCGGATAACTAATAAACTTAATATTTTACCCTAAGTTGAAACAACTCTAAAGAAAGAATACGAGAAATTGTGTATATATTATACTAGTTATCTATAATTTACTGTATGCTCAGTCATACTTCTGTAATAATAACTTTTTCACCTCCTTCTTAAATTTATACAAACAACATATTTTAGACACCTCTTTATTTAAGCCATTCCAAATTTTCACGCCATAGATTGACACACACCGTCTTTTTAACTCCGTTCTGGCATATTTATGATTAAATTTACCCAATTGCCTTGTTCTATAATGTAAACTTTTATCCTTTGTAAATAGTTTTTGTATGTTACATGGCAATTCCTGCTTATTAGCATTACACATTAAGATAAGCACTTTCAATTCAACAATATCTTCAAATTTTAACAATTTACATTCTGCAAACAAAGGAGTAGTGTGTTCCCTGTATTTGCTGTTACAAATTACCCTTAATGCCCATTTCTGAATCTTTGCTATTTTCTTTGTTAAACATTTGTTTGCTCTACCCCAAACCTCACAACAATAGTTTAAGTATGGCAAAAATAATGTGTTATACAATGTTTTCAATACATCTTTGTTAAATATCCTTTTTACTCTACTTATTATTGACATACTTTTATACAATTTACTTGTCACATGCTCTACATGTTTATTCCAACATAACCTATTATCAATTAGCACCCCAAGAAATTTTGTATATTGTACCTCCTTAATTTCTTGACCATTGAAAGTTATACTTGCATCACCATCCCTTATATTTTTATTACTGAATATCATATAGTTTGTTTTACTCACATTGAGTGATAATTTATTTAGTGAAAACCAAACATTTATTTTCTCTAGTTCACCTGTTATTACCTCACTAATATTATCTAAATTTGTTCCAGTATAAAAACTGTTGGTGTCATCTGCAAATAAAATTAAATCTAAAAGTTTTGAGACATTACATATATCATTAATGTATATTATAAACAACTTGGGGCCAAGGATAGAGCCTTGCGGCACCCCACACAACACTTTTAATAACTCAGAATTAACATCCCCTATTCTATATTTGTTCACAAATAAAAATATTATTTTAAAAAAAATTATTTATATTATTATTTGGAAAATTTAATGGTTAAATTAAATTTTTATTAGTTAATATCTTACCTAGTGGACCAGTGCATTTGTCCGGCGCGCAGCCGGTCCCGCCAAACGTTAGACAAAAACGTCCTGAGCTGGGCTCTGACCGGGACCGGTAGTGTACTCCTCATTCGCCAGGTGTCGTGACTGCACCCAGCTCCCCTACTGCGCGTGCGCGCGCATGCGTACTTCCTCTTTTTGTGGCCTACCTAAGAATGTCCCCCTTTGAGCTATTGCGGGGCAGGTAGGGTGGGACTCTCTTGGTCCACTAGGTAAGATATTAACTAATAAAAATTTAATTTAACCATTAAATTTTCCATTTTATTGCGTTAATATATCTTACCTAGTGGACCAGTGCAGAATAACTACCCAGTGGTTGGAGGGTAGCTATGGACAAAGGGGAGACAGAGACTCTAAGATCTACATATATACTCCGTAAATCCAGAGGAAATCACCCGGGAAGGGTTTCTAACTACCCTGGATAGGTACAGTCTCTCTCCCCCCCCCTTTTGTTTTGTAGCTGACGAGTCCCCGAGGAAGTGAAGAAGGGGAAATGAAGATTAAAATGGTCCCCCATCTTCTCGCAACGCAAGACAGACTGCAGGGACGATTTTTTTTTTTTTTTTTTTATACATATATACATCACTATATACATGGGAGCCTCTACTTAGTCCCTAATTTGCTGGGCAGCTACCACAGGACCCAAATGGTACACATCCGAGTCTGCCCATGCCAAGTCCTTCAAGTAAAATTGGGTGAAGGTGTTATGAGATTTCCAGTGACAGGCTGCCAAAATCTGGTCTAAGGGAACACCCCCCTGAAAGGCTTTGGACGCCGCGAACGCGCGAACGTCATGAGCCCGAACCTGATGCAACTGTTGAGCCTGTTGGTCTGACATCTGGTAACAAAGGACTATGGTTTGTTTGATCCAGGAGGAAACTGTAGCAGGGACAATATCCTTCTGGAAACTCTTCCTAAAGGAAACAAAAACCAATTCTTTGCCTGCACGGAGATCTTTGGTTTTGTCCAGGTAATAACGTAGTGCCCGGACCGGGCACAGACTCCTATCCTCCTTGAGGGATTTGTCCAATGAAGGAGCCAAGGCTGGAATGATAACAGGGGCCACGCAAGCGGGACCCTCTTTAGCCAGGTGGTTCTTAGAGATGAAACTAGGAGAAGGCGATAAGGAAACATTCGACCAATCCTCTTGGTGCCTAATGTTCCTGTGGACCCAAGCATGAATTTCACTCCTCCGTTTCCCAGAGCCCAAGGCTAGAAGGAAAACAGTCTTAAAGGTGAGGTACTTCAGCGAAGCCTTCCTGAGAGGTTCAAAAGGAGGTTGTGTAAGTTGGTGAAGGACCAAAGACAAATTCCACGTAGGAACCCCACGCCTGCCTTTTGGTTTGTCCCTATGAAAACTGTCCAACAACCTGGACAAGTTTTCATCCTTGCTGATGTTAATTGTACAGTTCCCCACTTTGTCGGCTATGGCAGTCCTATAGCCCTCTATGGTACCAGGTTGGAGATGTTTTTCCTGAAAAAGGGACAGGAGAAAATCCGCAATTTGCTCTATAGAAGGAGTTCTGAAGTCCACCTGATTTTTCTCACACCATCTGACAAAAACGGACCACTTTGATTCATAAATGGCTCTGGTAGAGCGTCTTTGAGGAGCCTCAATTCTTGTTGCCACTTCTGCCGAGAACCCGGCTTGCTGGATGGCAGAGGCTCTAGGAGCCAAGCATGAAGGTTCAGATTGGGAAGGTCCCGGTGAGGACACTGATTGAACGGTTGAGTGATCAAATTCGACACCTGAGGGAGCAGGAGGGGAATTTGAGCTGACATGTTGACCAGGTCCCAAAACCAAGGCATGTTGGGCCAACCTGGTGCTATCAGAATGAGACGACGGAATCCGTGGTCCAAGAGTTTCGTTACCACCTGATGAAGAAGGGCCGTCGGTGGAAAGGCATAAGCGTCCAGGTCCTCCCAAGGGAGACTTAAGGCATCCACTTCCCACGCTGATTGGTCTGGAACCGGGGATACAAACCGGGGAAGTTTGTGATTGAACCGGGTGGCAAACAGGTCCACAGACGGGCGGTGCCAACGCCGGCATATTTGAGCAAACACCTCCGGAAGGAGGGACCATTCCGTTTGGATCACCTGATTGAGTCGGGACAGCTTGTCGGCTATGACGTTCAGGTGACCCGGAATATGCCTGGCCCTCAGGACAATCTGCCTTTGATTGCACCAAAGCATCAGTCTCCAAAGGAGGGCACAGAGTGAGCCTGATCTCATACCCCCTTCCTTGTTGATGTAAGAGACCACAGTGGTGTTGTCTGTACAAACAAGAACTATCTGGTTGCAACATAACCGCTCGAAACTTTTTAAGGCCAGCAGGACTGCCTTGAGCTCTAACAAATTTATGTGCAAGGCGCTTTCTGACTCTAACCAGACTCCTTTTGCCATGTAATCGCCTAAGTGAGCGCCCCAACCTTCGTTTGAGGCGTCTGTAAACAGTTGAAGGGCGTGCTGAAGAGGGTGTAAGGGTTGACCGGAGAGCACTTTGGCCGGGTCCAACCACCACCTTAGATGTACATGGAGAGATGGGGGAATTGGGATGACCTTTTCCAGAGATTCTGGGGCATGCCAATGCTTTTTTAGGTGCCACTGAATGGGCCTCATATGCAGTCGCCCCGATACTACTTGTTTTTCTGTTGCTGTCAGAAGGCCGATTAAAGACATGAGCTGCCTGACCGTGCAACATTCCAGTCCCAGGAGAAGGTTGAGTTTCTGAGATAGACTCTTCCACCTGTCCTGCGTTGGTTTGACTAACCCCTGAGATAGGTCGAAATGATAACCTACGAAGTCGAAGGTTTGTTGGGGAACTAGCTCTGACTTGTCCAGGTTGACTACCCAACCTAGAGAGTGGCAAAGGTCCAAAAGGATCTGCGTATGATGTAGGCAAATTTCCCGGCACGGGGCTCTCAGTAACCAATCGTCTAGGTATTGGTGGATCCGAATACCCCTCGATTGAGCCATGAGTTTTACCTCTTTGACCACCTTTGTGAACTCCAACGGAGCCGTCGATAGGCCAAAGGGAAGTGCTGTGAACTGAAAAGTCTGACCTTTTAAGTGGAACCTGAGATATTTTCGCGACCTGTGGTTTATGGGGATGTGAAAATAAGCGTCGCTGAAATCCAGCGAAGTGACCCACTCCCCCTGTTGCAGGGAGAGTCTGATGGTCTCCGGAGTTTCCATCTTGAACGTTGCCGGAGCAAGGTACAGGTTCAGTTGACTTAGGTCTAGAATGGGCCTCCATTTTTTGTTGGGTTTTGGAACCAAGAACAACCGGTTGTAGAAGCCCAGAGATGACTGAACTAACACTTTTTCTATAGCCTGTTTTTGACCTAGAGACTGTAAGGCTTCGTTCAGCTTTTTGTTTCTTAAAGGAGCTGATGAACCACTGACTATTACAGGAAATCTTGCTAGAGGAGGTCTCTCCTTGAAAGGTAGTTGATACCCTTCCCTGAGGATGGAGACTACCCTTGGATTTGAACCCAGGGAGAGCCAAACCTGCCAAAACAGTTGCAGACGGCCTCCCACAAGTGGATCTTTGACAACACAAGGTACATTTATGACATTTGGGGCAAAAAGACATTGATTTACAGACAAAGCACTGTTCACAGATTTTATTTCTATTTTGGCATGAGAGGGTCTTACGTTTTTCTTTTGCAACGGCCCTGTTACAGAAACTGCAGGAAGAACAACAGGCAAATTTACAGTCTTTTGCAAAGTCACTTTGTTGGCTGCTGACACTAGATTGAGCTCCCCGGACTTTGATTTTAAATGAACTAGGGGACTCCACAAACATTGATTGTCATTTATATGGCTTACTACCACGGGCAGGCTTGGAGTAATATGTGGAGCTAGAGCCACCTCTACCACGATTCTTGCCTCTGCCTCTGCCCGAAAACTGCCGCCAAGGCTGTTGAGTCTGAGAAGACGAGAAACCAGCTTGACGACTATCTTTTTTGTCGTAGGGTTGGTACCTGAACTGATGTTTCTTGGAGTGCTGGTATGTGCCCGAACCGGGACCAGGAGCACTCCTATTAGATTCATATTTTTGTATGTCTTGCTCAGCCACCGCCAGAACATCATCCGGGAACAACCCGTAAGTAAAGAGGGGGGCATTTCGCAGCTTATTCCAGGTGTCAGGTTTCAGTCCTGGTCTAACATATTCTAGGTAGGAGTCTCTCCTCAACAAAATGAAATTTGCCAGTTGGACAAACAAACTGTCTGCGAGGTGCTGAAAAGCAGTACCCAAGGCCACAGAGACGCTAGAATGGAAAGCTGATAAGTCCTTTAAGTCCTTGACGGCGTCTGTGACTTCCTTTGGGGCTTTCCCTTTAACAATAGTACTGTTCAGGAAAGAGATATGCTGGTTCATTTTGTCCTGGATCTCACTCACGCACCTGTTAAACCCTGCGGCATGGTTGGTTATCAAGGAGCCTTCCCTGGCACATTGCTCCCACCTTCTAAGAATTTCTTGAGAGATAGGCCTGGAAGCCGGACCTGAGGACGGGTAAGATGAAATCTTGGCGATACGAGAGAACTGAGAGTTCAATCTAGCTTCAGACCCCGACCAGCCATAGATAGTCCTTCCGGGTCTTTGGTTGCCATCCTGTTTTATTCTGGATTGCGTATACCATTTAGCCTGGCTTTTAGGTGTCCTGATGAACTGGTCCTGTTTCAGACCTGCTGCTTCCTGAGACCGGGAAGGGTAGCCCTCTGCAGCCCGCGTATTAAGTTTTTCCATTTTATAACACAGCCAGTCGTCTGCTGGCAATTCTACTGACACTTTTCCTGTACGACGAGGGTGTTTACCCTTCCAAGGGTTGTCAGAGCGGTTATCCGTGTCACCTACAGCAGCTTCAAAATCTGGTATGTGAGACCAGCCAAGGAAAGACCGGACCGACCGGACCGTTTCCCTGTAGTTCATTTCTTCGTTTCTTTCAACTACCTCAGAATCTGAAAGTTCACCTTCTTCACCGGAGTCTTTATCTGACCGGTCCGGAAGGGGTTCCACATCTGACAGAGCCGGATCCGGCTGAATAAAACTGTCTGGAGCAAAAGTAGATCCACTGGAAGCTTGCGTACCGGTGATGACCGGTTGAGAAGAGGATCCAAGAGAAGTGACACTGGTTACAGTTTCTTCCGGTTGCTCAAGATCTTGCAAACCCGGACCGGGCACAACTGTCTTGAGAGGAGGAATAGGGTCTGAAGCAATTTGACTTGAAGAGCCGGCACTAGCAGCCGGTTTACCAGCTTTCTTGTGTTTAGACTTCCCCTTATGTTTTTTAACAGCAGGTAAAACCTCTAACTCCTGACCTGGAGGCCTCACCGGACCGGTGGCTCCGGGGTCAGGAGACGGGTTGATGAAAGGCGTATCAGAAATGGGAGCTTGAATTGTAGATACAGGCATCTTGGGGGTTGAAAAAATATTAGTTCTTGAAAGGAGAGCCTCAAAGCGGGCGAACTTTTCTTCTAATTGATTGTTTAACAACTCCAAGTCCTGACGGGAGACAAAATCTCCAGCACTAGCTTGAGCAGCCGGTGAAGCACCGGTAAAAACCCTTTCCTGCGCATGCGCAGCGTCCGGGGGAATTTGAAAGTCAATCTGATCCTCTACGGGACCCACAACAGTTACCTTATTAGGGGAAACCAATGTTCCAGCTTTTTTATCCTTCCGGATCTGATATTGTGGAGTTGCCAACATACCCTTCTGGGAATCCGAAAAATTGTCACACAAATCACAACTCTGACCTTTGACACAAGGGTCATCTCCCATCTTTTTGTCCCTACAGCGGGCACATTTTTTGTGTAAGTCGAAAGCAGCCATCACATGGCCACAACTACCACGCCTTTGTCCTGGTGATGCCATGATAAATATACTTCGCAAATATCCAAAACTTTCCTTGTAACACACTTTGTAAACAACTAATATAATTCAAAGTTTATTCCACTGAAATTTATCGCTAACACACTATGGCGCCAAACAAAAAGAGGAAGTACGCATGCGCGCGCACGCGCAGTAGGGGAGCTGGGTGCAGTCACGACACCTGGCGAATGAGGAGTACACTACCGGTCCCGGTCAGAGCCCAGCTCAGGACGTTTTTGTCTAACGTTTGGCGGGACCGGCTGCGCGCCGGACAAATGCACTGGTCCACTAGGTAAGATATATTAACGCAATAAAATTATTATATTATTTTTAGAATTTGCAAATTGTTTTCAGTTATTCATTTCCTCTATACCTATATATGTGGTCCATATATATGCAACCTAAATATGTGACACAATCTCAGTTCTGACTCCCCTTTGTGTTATATGTAATGAAGCCCACCACCTCCCACCCCCACCCCTCTCCCCTTCTCCACACCTCTCTCACTATTACACAAGATCTGCAACCCCATTGAGGTCTTTGTTTCTCATCTGATATCATTAAATACCTTTGTTTATTTAGTGTCACTCAATATAGCTGGAGGTCCCAGAGGTGGGTGGGGGGAATCCGGGTGGGGGATGTGGGTTGGGACTTAGTTTAGTTTATTAGTTTATTATAGTGACATGTATTATGTTGACAAGGATTATACAAAAACTATTGAAGTAATACCCAGCCCTATATGGGCTTATAAGTCACTTTAAATAGAGAGTTAATAACAAACAGAGCAAACATATTTTGAGGTAAGATACAGTAAATAAAGACAGCAATTCAATACATAAAAATTAACAATATAATTTACTTTTTCTTTCTTGCCACAAATCAAAAATAAAATTAATAACCATATTGACATTCATATGAGTTAATACCCTTGATAATTGATCTATTAATAATTCAGATTTATCTATATTTAAAATTTTGAAATATTTCATACGAATCAGCTCTAAAGCTGGACAAACACAAACAAAATGTATCTCATCTTCTACATCTTTTTTACACAGTTTACATGTTCTCTCAAAGAGATGGAGTGCTACAGCATAAATGGTAAACAAACAATCTATATAAAAGGGGTACTCAAATACAAAAAGAATTGAGAATTTTAAGTATGTGATTATCAACTGAAATGAGTTCATAACTGTAGGAGCTGTGTCAAAATTAAGTGAGGCAAGTTGAATAAAACTGGGCTAGTTGAGGGTTAAAAATCCCCTAGTTTTACTACATACGGATATAATTTCATTAATATTGGGACTTAAAGCTCACTTAAAGTGTCCATTTTGTCTACTTGAATATGTTTAACCGGCGTTTAACCAGTTTCATTTTAAAAAGTTAAAAACTCAGCAAGCAGAGGTATAACACACAAAAATAAGTTCTTAAAAGACTAAGATAGCCATAACATTATTAATATTCAAAATTTAAATAGACAGGCATTTCCTTTTAAAAATTCAAAGATTTCAGCTCTATAACCCACATATTTTGACAGTTACTGGGCTTTAAAGTGGCATAATGTCCATAAATTGGGTTTCTGTGGGCATTTTACAATTGTTAAAGAGATCTTAGCAATTAAACTACAGATCTGAAACTTTTTGGGGGACATACATAACAAACAAACATTATATATAATACAGTTTAAGACTTGTCACACTAAGCATTTCCAAATAACCGGGCAAAATACGGAAAAAATGTCCAAAAAGGCACTTGGGCGAATGTCTATGGCCCTCATACACAGGTTAAATGTCTACTAAAAACCTTGATTTTCGCCATATGTAAAAAGGACATAATAATGCATTCCCAGATGGGATTTCAGCTCCATCAATCACATAGTTTAACAGTCACAGGGCTTAAAGGTGGCAAAAAGTCCAAATATTGGGTCTCTGTGGGCCTTTTAGAGATCTCGATGTGGCTTTCAAATTAAAGCTTCAGACTTAAAATTTGTTACATACTAAGATTACACATAGAATATGTATCTAATAAAGTTTGAAACTTCTCAGACTTACCATTTCCAAGTTACAGAGCAAAATATGTGAAAAATGTCTTAAAAGGGTCACTCAGGTGGGTGTTTAAGGTCCTCATACACAGGTTAAATGTCTACTTGAAGCCTTGATTTTTGGCACATGTAAAAAGAACATAATAATGTATTCCCAGATGAGATTTCAGCTCTATCAGTCACATAGTTTAACAGTCACAGGCCTTAAAATTGGCAAAAAGTCCAAATACTGGGTCTTTATGGGGCCTTCTAGAGACCTAAATGTGGCCTTCAAATTAAAGCTTCAGACTTAAAATTTGTCACATACTAAGATTACACATAGAATATGCATCTAATACAGTTTGAAACTTCTTAGACTTACCATTTCCAAGTTACAGGGCAAAATATGTGAAAAATGTCTAAAAATGGTCACTCGGGTGGGGATTTATGGTCCTCATACACAGGTTAAATGTCTTCTTAAAGCCTTAATTTTTGGCACATATATAAATAACATACTAATATCTTCCCAGATAGGATTTGAGCTCTATCAGTCACATAGTTTGACAGTCACAGGGCTTAAAAGTAGCAAAAAGTCCAAATATTGGGTCTTTGGGAGCCTTTTAGAGACCTCAATTTGACCTTCAAAATTAAAGCTTCAGACTTAAAATCTGTTACATACTAAGATTACACACAGAATATATATCTAATACAGTTTGAAACTTCTCAGACTTACCATTTCCAAGTTACAGGGAAAAAGATGTGAAAAATGTCTTATAAGGGTCACTCGGGTGGGTGTTTATGGTCCTGATACACAGGTTAACTGTCTATTAAAGGCCTAAATGTTGGGGCACATATAAGAAAACACATAGATATATTCCCAGATGATATTTAACTTAGATGAGAGACATAGTTTGAAAGCTACAGTGCTTGAAAGTGGCAAAAAGTGCATAAATTGGGTCTCTGTGGGCACTTTTGAGACCTTAAGTCGACCCCTTTGGGTAAACCTACAGCCCTAAAATTTTCTACAGACAAGGATTACATATCAAAGTTATACCTAGCACAGTTTGAGACTCATCAGAATTACCACTTCCAAATTATAGGGCAAAATATGTGAAAAGTATAGCAAAAAATCCCTAAGTGGGGGTATTTATGGGCCTCATAGACAATTCCTCAACTTAAAGTCGTGATTTTTGGCACATGTACTAAGAACATATTAATGTGTTGTCAGGTAAAATTTCAGCCAGCTGAGCATCATAGTTTGTGACCTACAGGGCTCTAAGTGGCCAAAAGTCCAATTTCTGACCTTAAGGTGGCCATAACTTCTTTTTTACTGGGAGTTTAAGGTCACCTTAAAATAGGGATCTTCCTTCGGGCACCCTTAACATGTGTACCAAGTTTGAAAAAAAAATATTAATTTGTTTTTGAGTTATCGCGTCCACAAGGAAATTTCTACGGCGGCGGCGGCGGCGCGACGGACCTGAATCCAATATATCCCCGACTTTCGTCTGGGGATATAATTATAAGATGTCTAAAAGCTATTGTAAGCAATATATAGTATATAGATAGTTAGATACAGTAGGAGTCTTGAAAGAAACAACTGATCTTATAAGTTCCTTTTTTCAAATTCATTAGTTACTTTTTATCAAGTGTATAAATGAATACCACTATGTGTTTCTGTTTTGTGCGTGTGTTTTTAAAAAATTTTGTAGTGTCATGTAGTTATGTCTTTGTGAATGGTATAACCATGTCTCAGGTGTATTTGAAAAATATTAATAAAAAAATATCAGAAACGCTGTTTAAAGAAGATGAAAAGTATGTAGACTGAGTAAAAACAGGCAACAACCGCAATCAATCAGATTAAAGTTAAAATCTTACAGCTCTTTCTGTTGAATAAATGCCAATTAAACGTATTAGGATGACTTCTCTATTCAACAATTAATCAATGTTGTCAACTGATTATTTCCCCCTCAGACTCTTACTAGACTTCCTGCTATAATGCCACATTTTGTATCCCCATTTATAATGTTATGTGTCCTCTCTTTGATTTTTTAGGAGATACAAAATCTTACCACCATAGTTTATATCCCCAAACTTAGGGGGATTAAAGAGTCTTAACTATGTCATATAAATCCTGATCATAATAACCTGCATTCCATCTGTCAGCTAAACCTTAAGTCACAGAATACAATATGCAAATTTATGTCCCAAAACTTTCTCAAAAACTTGTAGGACAAGAGGATACCACATCTGGTAGAAGATACTGAATATAGGAACTCACCCTTACGTCCTCCCACACTTTCTGACGGATACAAAATCTGGTGTTTTACTAGCATCTTGATCATTATTAACGAATTTGAAAATCCTAAAAAACCTAAGTGTTTTTACAGGTGCCTTAAGGAGGAAGTCCTCTCCCTCCTTAACTAATTTTGAATGGGGAACTCCTAAGTTTTTAAGATCTGGTATCTCCCCTGAATTCCCCGTGGTGTTTAAGTCTCTCTGGAGAAGAGGGTTAAGGCCTACTTCACAGGCTAAGGAACTCTGTTGGATAAGGATCCTCTTTTTCAGGATATCTAGTTAGGTCTTGTAATCATTCTGACTGCTTATATGCACCCTTTAAATTGAGTTTGACCTGTCTGGCAGTAGCCTTGCTACTGTCTTAACAGACTTCCATGACCAGGTTGCATTCAGAAAAGACCTAGTAAAGAGCAGCCAAAAAGGGTACAGAGATAGCTTTGCCTGAAGCTCTAACTCTTTGACTACCATAAGGGGTGGTTTACCCATAGAGGCCCCAGAGGAGCTAGGGGAAATACAGATTTGAAATCTTGTAATTTGTCCTTAAGATAAAAAAACAATGTTTTCCCAATAGTACTACTTAAGATTGGGACCAGGGGGTTTAATAGCAGCCTGCGAGTCCTCTAAATTAAACAAGCATCTTAAGTTGAGGAAAAGCTGAAGGGCCCCTTGGGCCTAAGCTCTTGTTGGCCTGCTACATCATTCGGAGTTCAGACTGGAAGAGGACCTAGGCATACTGTCCTTGGGGACAGGGTGGTTAAAAAAACGGCCTAATCTTAAAGTCTTCGGTATGTACTGAGGGAAGTCAGACAAGTCTACTTCCCTATAAAATACAGGGATTGGTTGAAAAACCTTGTTCAGAAGAAGAAGCCCTTTTGGCTTTGAGGACTTTTGACTTGCATAGATAACATGGACTCCCATATTGTGTCCGAACTTATTATTATCCAAGAGTCTTCAGATGCAGCAGCAAAAGACTTGGACAGGCCCATGTGCTCGGGACCGAGGTTAGGGACCCGAGGGTTGGGGACCCGAGTGGTCCGGACCCGAGGGTCGGGACCTGTGAATGGGATGGGGATCTGTGTGTTCGGATGTAGGGGGCCTGAGCATGGGGAGAGGATCTGAGTTGGGGAACCGAGGTTGTGGATGCAAGTCAGGTTATTGTCTATACCAGGCTTCAGATCCAAACTGGATCTTAAAACTAGTCCCACGAGGACTACAATATCATAATAGAAGCCTGAAGAAAACTCCCATGTGGTTGAAGTTGATATTATAATTTTCGTGTAAGCTTTCCTGTTAAATTTTAAAGTTCTTTGAAAAGAACTACACAACTGGAATTATTTTAATCACGAGTGACACATGGTCATCTCCCCTACCTGCCTAACTGCAGGTAGGCCTAGTTGTGAGATAAGGAAAGCACTTAATGCACAAAAATTTATAAAATAAAATAACATAACATAGAACCTTGATTGCAAAATATTTTATAAAATTAGAGAGAGGACTTAAAATACTGCCAAACCAAGATCTCCCAAACCGCAATGGACACCCTAGTTTTGCAAGCACCTGCTGTCTAGACGGAGATTTCTACAAGGACTCAATATTGTGTTTTATTTCATATTTTAACCCTAAAATGGTCAAATAATGTAGCAGATAGGGGATAAACCCTAAAATATTTATTTTATTTGATTTCCAGTATATAAGCTACATGAACGAGTTGTGTATTAATTTTTCTAGCAATTGCTCTCTAGACAGGACGGAAGTTGTTTCTGATTATTTCTTTTAACAAGGACTCGTTTTGTGCTTAATTTATATATTTTTAACCCTTAAAATGGTCAAATAATGAAGCAGATAGGGGTTAAATATTTTATTTTATTTCGACAGGACAATGTCCTGTATAGTATATAAGCTACAGCATGAGTCCTCGTCACCCATTCTTATTCTTTACAACGTGAACCCGGAAGTGGATTTTAAGTTGTAAAATATGATAAAAATACTCATCTGTTCTGTGAATTGTCACAAAATTAAGATTCTATGATATAAAATAAAGAAACTAATATAGTTTCAGTATCCAAAGACACGTATATCCATATAAAATTTGATCTCTTTCCTTGCAATAAAAAAGCACGTATTCCATATTCACGGCCAGCTCGAAAGAGGAAGTGGATGGCTACGTCACTACTGGGGTCACCTCGATTCCAAGGCATCTCGCCAGTATTATGAGTCCATTTTTCTTGGACGTTGGCCGGATACATGCGGCCTCCCGAGTTAGCATTCAGTTCCACATGGTAAGCTAATAAAACAAGCCTTTCAATTGAATCAATCTGTAACAACAACCATTGTGTTCTGCACCTTTCAATCTGCTAGCATACAGATCTAGGAAAACATTATCAAAATTTCAAAAGTTCTTCAAAATTGTCAAACAAGGGATTATTGGGTCTTGGCAGAAATTTGTGTTCTTGTAGTACTCCTAACAGTATTTCAGACACAATAAAAAAAGTGCCTAATGTTTCTTTCCTGTTACCATTCCTCATTCTTTTTTTAAGATATTAATTTATTTTATTTCATTTCAAAGCAGTTTATTTTATTTAGCTCAACACAGGAGTTTGATTTCAACACTGGCTACAAAAAACCAACATCTTTCTATCAGATCTAATTATATGCCCTAAATATTTATTGGTTTAGTGTGTTTGCATAAAGACTTATAAATCTCAAAGTTTATGGTCTGTATTAAGTATTGTTTCAGAATGTTTGCTAGTAATGCTCAAGAATGAGTTGTTTTCCAATTTTTCAAAAAGCACAAGTACAACAAGATGTTCATTTCAATTAAAAACAAGAGGAGAGTGCCCGTGAACGGGCACTGTGTCAGCTGACTGAATGTTTTTGATTTGTGATGGTGATAATGAGAGGAAAGCATAATTATCAGGGAAAGGGCTGTACAGAAATACAGTAAATGGTAACTGAACACATGTTCGAAAGATATTCCGAAGCTGACAGAAGAAAACGACAAAAAAGTTGTGCCCTGCAAATGGTATTATGAAATAAAGTAACAAGGTAATTGTTCAAGGGTAAAAAGTAGGTTAAAAATATTTAAAGAAATACTATAAATGCAATATCCTCGTTCCACCATGAAGAAGGGGTCCAAAGGTCAAATCTGACCATACCAAAAGATTCCCAGCCAAAGAATTTAGGATGGTTTACCATCCCAAACCTCTCGGACCAATAATAAGTGAGTTATAGGCACTTTTTAAGTTTGGCTCTCCTTGTTTGACCTTGAAGGAGGGGGTCCAAGGTCAAATCCGACCACACAAAAAAATTCCCAGCCCATGATTTCCTGTAGCTTGTTTACCATCCCAAACTTGTAGGACCAATAATAAGCGAGTTCTAAGCAATTGTAAGTTTGGCTATCCTCAACTGCCCTTGAAGGAGGGGTCCCAGGTCAAATCTGACCACACCAAAAGAATCCCAGCCCATGATTTCCTATATGTTGGTTTACCATCCCAAACCTCCAAGACCAATAATACGCGAGTTATAAGCACTTTAAGTTTGGCTATCTTCGTTTGACCTGGAAGGAGGGGGTCCAAGGTCAAATCCGACCACACAAAAAAATTCCCAGCCCATGATTTCCTGTAGCTTGTTTATCATCCCAAACTTGTAGGACCAATAATAAGCGAGTTCTAAGCAATTGTAAGTTTGGCTATCCTCAACTGCCCTTGAAGGAGGGGTCCCAGGTCAAATCCGACCACACCAAAAGATTCCCAGCCCATGATTTTCTATAGGTTGGTTTTCCATTCGAAACCTCTAGGACCAATAATAAGTGAGTTATAAGCACTTTTAAGTTTGGCTATCCTCATTTGACCTTGAAGGAGGGGTCCAAGGTGAAATCCGACCACACCAAAAAATTCCCAGCTCATGATTTTCTATAGGTTGGTTTTCATTCCAACCTCTGGGACCAATAATAAGCGAGTTATAAGCACTTTTATGTTTGGCTATCCTCATTTGACCTTGAAGGAGGGTTCCAAGGTCAAATCGGACCATATTAACAGATTCCCAGCCCATGATTTCCTACAGGTTGGATACAATGATTTACTCAACAGTGAGAACCTGAAAGAAGCTATTGCTCAGCTATCCCATGACATAGAGGTCTGCAATTTCACTATGTTATAGCTGATCAAAACGTCTGTGAATAACATATTTAACAAAATACTCTAAATGTAATAATTTTCAAGTTACAACTGATTTACTCAAGAGTGAGAACCTCAAAGTAACTATTACTCAGCTATGCAATGAGCTACATGTCTGAATTTTTGCTCTGTTATAGCTGACCTAAAAGTAGCTGAACAACATATTTAAGCAAAATACTGTAAATGCAATAGTTTTCAAGTTACAACTGATTTACTCAATAGTGAGAACCAGAAAATAGCTATTGCTCCGCTATGCCATGAGCTATAGGTCTGTAATTTCACTATGTTATAGCTAACCCAAAAGTAGGTGAACAATATATTTTAACAAAATACTCCAAATGCAATATTTTTCAAGTTATAGCTGATTTACTCAACAGTCAGTGCCCGAGAACAGCTATTGCTCAGTTGTGCCATGAGCTACAGGTCTGTAATTTCACTATGTTATAGCTGACCCAAAAGTAGCTGAATAACATATTTGCACAAATTTCTGTAAAGGCAATAGTTTTCCAATTACAACTGATTTACTCAACAGTGAGAACTTTAAAGTAGCTATTACGCAGCTATGCAATGAGCCACAGGTCTGGAACTTCACTATGTTATAGCTGACCCCAAAATAGGTGAATAACATATTGAAACAAAATACTCTGAATGCAATAGTTTTCAAGTTATAAGTGATTTACTCAACAGTGATAGCCTAAAAGTAGCTATTACTCAGCTATGCCATGAGCTACAGGTCTGAAATTTTACTATGTTATAGCTGACCCAAAAGTAGCTGAATAACATATTTATACTAAATTCTCTAAATGCAATAGTTTTCAAATTACAAGTGATTTACTCAACATTGAGAACTTCAAAGTAGCTATTACTCAGCTATGCAATGAGTCACGGGTCTGGAACTTCACTATGTTATAGCTGACCCCAAAATAGGTGAATAACATATTGAAACAAAATACTCTAAATGCAATAATTTCCAAGTTATAAGCGATTTACTCAACAGTGATAACCTAAAAGTAGCTATTACTCAGCTATGCCATGAGCTACAGGTCTGAAATTTTACTATGTTATAGCTGACCCAAAAGTAGGTGAACAACATATTTAAGCAAAATACTGTAAATGCAATAGTTTTCAAGTTACAACTGATTTACTCAATAGTGATGACCTAAAAGTAGCTATTACTCAGCTATGCCATGAGCTACAGGTCTGAAATTTTACTATGTTATAGTTGACCCAAAAGTAGCTGAATAACATATTTATACTAAATTCTCTAAATGCAATAGTTTTCCAATTACAACTGATTTACTCAATAGTGAGAACCTCAAAGTAGTTATTACTCAGCTATGCAATGAGCTACAGGTCTGAAATTTCACTATGTTATAGCTGACCCAAAAGTAGGTGAACAACATATTAAAGCAAAATACTGTAAATGCAATAGTTTTCAAGTTACAACTGATTTACTCAATAGTGATGACCTAAAAGTAGCTATTACTCAGCTATGCCATGAGCTACAGGTCTGAAATTTTACTATGTTATAGCTGACCCAAAAGTAGGTGAACAACATATTTAAGCAAAATACTGTAAATGCAATAGTTTTCAAGTTACAACTGATTTACTCAATAGTGATGACCTAAAAGTAGCTATTACTCAGCTATGCCATGAGCTACAGGTCTGTAATTTCACTATGTTATAGCTGACCCAAAAGTAGCTGAATAACATATTTATACGAAATTCTCTAACTGCAATAGTTTTCCAATTACAACTGATTTACTCAATAGTGAGAACTTCAAAGTAGCTATTACTCAGCTATGCAAGGAGCCACAGATCTGAAACTTCACTATGTTATAGCTGATCCCAAAATAGGTGAATAACATATTGAAACAAAATACTCTAAATGCAATAGTTTCCAAGTTATAAGCGATTTACTCAACAGTGATAACCTAAAAGTAGCTATTACTCAGCTATGCAATGAGTCACGGGTCTGGAACTTCACTATGTTATAGCTGACCCCAAAATAGGTGAATAACATATTGAAACAAAATACTCTAAATGCAATAATTTCCAAGTTATAAGCGTTTTACTCAACAGTGATAACCTAAAAGTAGCTATTACTCAGCTATGCCATGAGCTACACGTCTGAAATGTTACTATGTTATAGCTGACCCAAAAGTAGGTGAACAACATATTTAAGCAAAATACTGTAAATGCAATAGTTTTCAAGTTACAACTGATTTACTCAATAGTGATGACCTAAAAGTAGCTATTACTCAGCTATGCCATGAGCTACAGGTCTGAAATTTTACTATGTTATAGCTGACCCAAAAGTAGGTGAACAACATATTTAAGCAAAATACTGTAAATGCAATAGTTTTCAAGTTACAACTGATTTACTCAATAGTGATGACCTAAAAGTAGCTATTACTCAGCTATGCCATGAGCTACAGGTCTGAAATTTTACTATGTTATAGCTGACCCAAAAGTAGGTGAACAACATATTTAAGCAAAATACTGTAAATGCAATAGTTTTCAAGTTACAACTGATTTACTCAATAGTGATGATCTAAAAGTAGCTATTACTCAGCTATGCCATGAGCTACAGGTCTGAAATTTTACTATGTTATAGTTGACCCAAAAGTAGCTGAATAACATATTTATACTAAATACTCTAAATGCAATAGTTTTCCAACTACAACTGATTTACTCAACAGTGATAACCTAAAAGTAGCTATTACTCAGCTATGCCATGAGCTACACGTCTGAAATTTTACTATGTTATAGCTGACCCAAAAGTAGGTGAACAACATATTTAAGCAAAATACTGTAAATGCAATAGTTTTCAAGTTACAACTGATTTACTCAATAGTGATGACCTAAAAGTAGCTATTACTCAGCTATGCCATGAGCTACAGGTCTGAAATTTTACTATGTTATAGCTGACCCAAAAGTAGGTGAACAACATATTTAAGCAAAATACTGTAAATGCAATAGTTTTCAAGTTACAACTGATTTACTCAATAATGATGACCTAAAAGTAGCTATTACTCAGCTATGCCATGAGCTACACGTCTGAAATTTTACTATGTTATAGCTGACCCAAAAGTAGGTGAACAACATATTTAAGCAAAATACTGTAAATGCAATAGTTTTCAAGTTACAACTGATTTACTCAATAGTGATGACCTAAAAGTAGCTATTACTCAGCTATGCCATGAGCTACAGGTCTGAAATTTTACTATGTTATAGCTGACCCAAAAGTAGGTGAACAACATATTTAAGCAAAATACTGTAAATGCAATAGTTTTCAAGTTACAACTGATTTACTCAATAATGATGACCTAAAAGTAGCTATTACTCAGCTATGCCATGAGCTACAGGTCTGAAATTTTACTATGTTATAGTTGACCCAAAAGTAGCTGAATAACATATTTATACTAAATACTCTAAATGCAATAGTTTTCCAACTACAACTGATTTACTCAACAGTGATAACCTAAAAGTAGCTATTACTCAGCTATGCCATGAGCTACACGTCTGAAATTTTACTATGTTATAGCTGACCCAAAAGTAGGTGAACAACATATTTAAGCAAAATACTGTAAATGCAATAGTTTTCAAGTTACAACTGATTTACTCAATAGTGATGACCTAAAAGTAGCTATTACTCAGCTATGCCATGAGCTACAGGTCTGAAATTTTACTATGTTATAGCTGACCCAAAAGTAGGTGAACAACATATTTAAGCAAAATACTGTAAATGCAATAGTTTTCAAGTTACAACTGATTTACTCAATAATGATGACCTAAAAGTAGCTATTACTCAGCTATGCCATGAGCTACAGGTCTGAAATTTTACTATGTTATAGTTGACCCAAAAGTAGCTGAATAACATATTTATACTAAATTCTCTAAATGCAATAATTTTCCAATTACAACTGATTTACTCAATAGTGAGAACCTCAAAGTAGTTATTACTCAGCTATGCAATGAGCTACAGGTATGAAATTTCACTATGTTATAGCTGACCCAAAAGTAGGTGAACAACATATTAAAGCAAAATACTGTAAATGCAATAGTTTTCAAGTTACAACTGATTTACTCAATAGTGATGACCTAAAAGTAGCTATTACTCAGCTATGCCATGAGCTACAGGTCTGAAATTTTACTATGTTATAGCTGACCCAAAAGTAGGTGAACAACATATTTAAGCAAAATACTGTAAATGCAATAGTTTTCAAGTTACAACTGATTTACTCAATAGTGATGACCTAAAAGTAGCTATTACTCAGCTATGCCATGAGCTACAGGTCTGAAATTTTACTATGTTATAGCTGACCCAAAAGTAGCTGAATAACATATTTATACGAAATTCTCTAAATGCAATAGTTTTCCAATTACAACTGATTTACTCAATAGTGAGAACTTCAAAGTAGCTATTACTCAGCTATGCAATGAGCCACAGATCTGAAACTTCACTATGTTATAGCTGATCCCAAAATAGGTGAATAACATATTGAAACAAAATACTCTAAATGCAATAGTTTCCAAGTTATAAGCGATTTACTCAACAGTGATAACCTAAAAGTAGCTATTACTCAGCTATGCCATGAGCTACAGGTCTGAAATTTTACTATGTTATAGCAGACCCAAAAGTAGCTGAATAACATATTTATACAAAATTTTCTAAATGCAATAGTTTTGAAGTTATAAGCAATTTACTCAACAGTGATAACCTAAAAGTAGCTATTACTCAGCTATGCCATGAGCTACAGGTCTAAAATTTTACTATGTTATAGCTGACCCAAAAGTAGCTGAATAACATATTTATACGAAATTCTCTAAATGCAATAGTTTTTAAGTTACAAGTGATTCTACTCATGATGGAAGTTACTGAAAAGCCCAAAAGTAGCTATTACTCACTTAGCTATTGAGACAGACACCCAACTTACTCACCATATTGTAGCTATGAAAAAAGTAGCTGAATAACATATTTTAACAAAATGCTCTAGATGCAACAGTTTTCAAGTTATAAATGATTTTGTGCATGATTTCATGAATGTTAATGCATTAAAAATTATTAAAAAAATTTATTAAAAAAAAAGTAAGAGAGATCCAGGTCTCATACTCACACAAGAGAATCTACCTCTGGCCTAGTACATATATGCAAGATATGAGAGAAATCCCTGCAATAGTCACTGAGAAAATTGTGATAAAAAGTTGAAATTTTCACACTTTTGGTGGGGGTACCCCCCTTGTAATGTCTCTAGCAAACAGACGAACAGACAGATTTGCATGCCTTGAACAATTTTTCATCCTCGATAGATAAGGTATCTTTTAAAAAAAACAGCACGTCTCTAGGCCTTGTAGTTTTGGAGGAGAAGTTGTTCACGCGTACGCGTACGCATACGCGTACGCCCACGCCGCAGAGTGACGACATAATGCCAGCTGACTGACAAGTCAGCTGACATAAAAATACTGCAGCTATACATTGTAATCCAGGGCTGGTCTGGTAACTTTGAACAAGTAGGGCTATATGAACACACATTTATCATGAACCTTGCACTGCAGCAATCTTTTTAGTCCACCAAAAATCTTGGCTGTAAAAGTTATGCCTTTAGCTAGTTGGAAATTGGGAAATACAACACATAAAACAGACACTGATACGGTGATACCTAAAGTGAACAGTAAAACCTGGATATTGCAAACTTGTACTTTAATTATATTTAATTAGAGTGGTTTTTATTTGATTAAAATTTGATGAGATAGCAAATATACTTTACAACTGAAGAAATATAGCAGAAATCAATTTCTTAAAAGGGAACAAAATTAATGAAAGAAGCAAGGATTTGTTTAAAAGTACTCTAATTGTAATACAATTATCCTTTGATCATACAAAAACAACAAAATGGTATCAAATGGTTTGCTGAATCACAAAAAGTTGGTTCTGTCTTTCTTTCTGATTGAATCTGAGAGGTATGTATAACACTTCAGCAAGAGTGCAAAGCATTACACAGTGCATACTAAGTTAAAAGTTAATTCATTATGACAGAAAGATTTTTTAACTTGATAAAACCCATACTATTGCACCTTGAAAAACATTTACAGAAATACTTTTTGCAGAAAGACTTGGCTGTTAAATTCTGTCTGCAGAATTTCAAATTTTGCCAGATTGCACTTTTGTCAAAACAAAAAGTTTCTAAGTTTATACAAGTTTATTGTTATTTTGACTACAATAAAACATTGAAGTAGCCATGACTTTCACTCCCACTGTGGGAGCAATTGTTTTCTCTATCTCCCGCCAGCGGCTGAAGGCCATGGTCGGGAGATTATAAAACACATTTTGTACATGCGAGCGTGCGTCCATGCATAAACTTTAATATCTCATTTATTTATGCAGATATCTTCACCAAATTTGCAGGGAATGTTTATGGCTATCAAAACATGTCTGTGCAAAATTTTGGCCTTATTTTGAAAAACAAAATGGCCACCATAGCCGATTTTTTGAAAATCATAAAGATGCTCTAAATCTAGAAATATTGCAGCTAGCTTCATTAAACTTGGCACAGAAGATATATGATAGCTAGCCTAATAGTAATTTTGGCCTAGTAAAAAAAAAAAATGGCTGCCATGTCACGTTTAATGGCCAATGGGGTTATCCTATTACAAAGGCCTTATTATCCATGCATGGGTTTAGGCTGTGGAACACCTACAAGCTTTATGCCCCCCTTGATGCCTCTGCTCGGACGACTATAACCCCAGCCCCCCCCCCAAACAAGAGGAGAGTGCCCGTGAACGGGCACTGTGTCAGCTGACTGAATGTTTTTGATTTGTGATGGTGATAATGAGAGGAAAGCATAATTATCAGGGAAAGGGCTGTACAGAAATACAGTAAATGGTAACTGAACAGCATGTTCGAAAGATATTTCGAAGCTGACAGAAAAAAAGGACAAAAAAGTTGTGCCCTGCAAATGGTATTATGAAATAAAGTAACAAGGTAATTGTTTAAGTGTAAAAAGTAGGTTAAAAATATTTAAAGAAATACTATAAATGCAATATCCTCGTTCGACCATGAAGAAGGGGTCCAAAGGTCAAATCTGACCATACCAAAAGATTCCCAGCCAAAGAATTTAGGATGGTTTACCATCCCAAACCTCTCGGACCAATAATAAGTGAGTCATAGGCACTTTTTAAGTTTGGCTATCCTTGTTTGACCTTGACGGAGGGTCCAAGGTCAAATCCGACCACACAAAAAAATTCCCAGCCCATGATTTCCTGTAGCTTATTTACCATCCCAAACCTGTAGGACCAATAATAAGCGAGTTCTAAGCAATTGTAAGTTTGGCTATCCTCAATTGACCTTGAAGGAGGGGTCCCAGGTCAAATCTGACCACACCAAAAGAATCCCAGCCCATGATTTCCTATATGTTGGTTTACCATCCCAAACCTCCAAGACCAATAATACGCGAGTTATAAGCACTTTAAGTTTGGCTGTCTTCATTTGACCTGGAAGGAGGGGTCTAAGGTGAAATCTGACCACACCAAAAGATTCCCAGCCCATGATTTTCTATAGGTTGGTTTTCCATTCCAAACCTCTAGGACCAATAATAAGCGAGTTATAAGCACTTTTAAGTTTGGCTATCCTCATTTGACCTTGAAGGAGGGGTCCAAGGTGAAATCTGACCACACCAAAAAATTCCCAGCTCATGATTTTCTATAGGTTGGTTTTCATTCCAAACCTCTAGGACCAATAATAAGCGAGTTATAAGCACTTTTATGTTTGGCTATCCTCATTTGACCTTGAAGGAGGGTTCCAAGGTCAAATCGGACCATATTAACAGATTCCCAGCCCATGATTTCCTACAGGTTGGATACAATGATTTACTCAACAGTGAGAACCTGAAAGAAACTATTGCTCAGCTATGCCATGACATAGAGGTCTGCAATTTCACTATGTTATAGCTGACCAAAACGTCTGTGAATAACATATTTAACAAAATACTCTAAATGTAATAGTTTTCAAGTTACTACTGATTTACTCAAGAGTGAGAACCTCAAAGTAACTATTGCTCAGCTATGCAATGAGCTACATGTCTGAATTTTTGCTCTGTTATAGCTGACCTAAAAGTAGGTGAACAACATATTTAAGCAAAATACTGTAAATGCAATAGTTTTCAAAGTTACAACTGATTTACTCAATAGTATGAGAACCTGAAAATAGCTATTGCTCCGCTATGCCATGAGCTATAGGTCTGTAATTTCACTATGTTATAGCTAACCCAAAAGTAGGTGAACAATATATTTTAACAAAATGCTCCAAATGCAATATTTTTCAAGTTATAGCCAATTTACTCAACAGTCAGTGCCTGAGAATAGCTATTGCTCAGTTGTGCCATGAGCTACAGGTCTGTAATTTCACTATGTTATAGCTGACCCAAAAGTAGCTGAATAACATATTTGCACAAATTTCTGTAAAGGCAATAGTATTCCAATTACAACTGATTTACTCAACAGTGAGAACTTCAAAGTAGCTATTACTCAGCTATGCAATGAGCCACAGGTCTGGAACTTCACTATGTTATAGCTGACCCCAAAATAGGTGAATAACATATTGCAACAAAATACTCTAAATGCAATAGTTTCCAAGTTATAAGTGATTTACTCAACAGTGATAACCTAAAAGTAGCTATTACTCAGCTATGCCATGACATAGAGGTCTGAAATTTTACTATGTTATAGCTGACCCAAAAGTAGCTGAATAACATATTTATACTAAATTCTCTAAATGCAATAGTTTTCAAATTATAAGTGATTTGCTCAACATTGAGAACTTCAAAGTAGCTATTACTCAGCTATGCAATGAGTCACAGGTCTGGAACTTCACTATGTTATAGCTGACCCCAAAATAGGTGAATAACATATTGAAACAAAATACTCTAAATGCAATAATTTCCAAGTTATAAGCGAGTTACTCAACAGTGATAACCTCAAAGTAGCTATTACTCAGCTATGCCATGAGCTACAGGTCTGAAATTTTACTATGTTATAGCTGACCCAAAAGTAGGTGAACAACATATTTAAGCAAAATACTGTACATGCAATAGTTTTCAAGTTACAACTGATTTACTCAATAGTGATGACCTAAAAGTAGCTATTACTCAGCTATGCCATGAGCTACAGGTCTGAGATTTTACTATGTTATAGCTGACCCAAAAGTAGCTGAATAACATATTATACTAAATTCTGTAAATGCAATAGTTTTGCAATTACAACTGATTTACTCAATAGTGAGAACCTCAAAGTAGTTATTACTCAGCTATGCCATGAGCTACAGGTCTGAAGTTTTACTATGTTATAGCTGACCCAAAAGTAGGTGAACAACATATTTAAGCAAAATACTGTACATGCAATAGTTTTCAAGTTACAACTGATTTACTCAATAGTGATGACCTAAAAGTAGCTATTACTCAGCTATGCCATGAGCTACAGGTCTGAGATTTTACTATGTTATAGCTGACCCAAAAGTAGCTGAATAACATATTATACTAAATTCTGTAAATGCAATAGTTTTGCAATTACAACTGATTTACTCAATAGTGAGAACCTCAAAGTAGTTATTACTCAGCTATGCAATGAGCTACAGGTCTGAAGTTTTACTATGTTATAGCTGACCCAAAAGTAGGTGAACAACATATTTAAGCAAAATACTGTAAATGCAATAGTTTTGAAGTTACAACTGATTTACTCAATAGTGATGACCTAAAAGTAGCTATTACTCAGCTATGCCATGAGCTACAGGTCTGAAATTTTACTATGTTATAGCTGACCCAAAAGTAGCTGAATAACATATTTATACAAAATTCTGTAAATGCAATAGTTTTCCAATTACAACTAATTTACTCAATAGTGAGAACTTCAAAGTAGCTATTACTCAGCTGTGCCATGACCTACAGATCTGAAATTTCACTATGTTATAGCTGGCCCAAAAGTAGCTGAATAACATATTTATACGAAATTCTCTAAATGCAATAGTTTTGCAATTACAACTGATTTACTCAATAGTGAGAACCTCAAAGTAGCTATTACTCAGCTATGCAATGAGCTACAGGTCTGAAATTTTACTATGTTATAGCTGACCCAAAAGTAGGTGAACAACATATTTAAGCAAAATACTGTAAATGCAATAGTTTTCAAGTTACAACTGATTTACTCAATAGTGATGACCTAAAAGTAGCTATTACTCAGCTATGCCATGAGCTACAGGTCTGAAATTTTACTATGTTATAGCTGACCCAAAAGTAGCTGAATAACATATTTATACGAAATTCTCTAAATGCAATAGTTTTCCAATTACAACTGATTTACTCAATAGTGAGAACTTCAAAGTAGCTATTACTCAGCTATGCAATGAGCCACAGGTCTGGAACTTCACTATGTTATAGCTGACCCCAAAATAGGTGAATAACATATTGCAACAAAATACTCTAAATGCAATAGTTTCCAAGTTATAAGTGATTTACTCAACAGTGATAACCTAAAAGTAGCTATTACTCAGCTATGCCATGACATAGAGGTCTGAAATTTTACTATGTTATAGCTGACCCAAAAGTAGCTGAATAACATATTTATACTAAATTCTCTAAATGCAATAGTTTTCAAATTATAAGTGATTTGCTCAACATTGAGAACTTCAAAGTAGCTATTACTCAGCTATGCAATGAGTCACAGGTCTGGAACTTCACTATGTTATAGCTGACCCCAAAATAGGTGAATAACATATTGAAACAAAATACTCTAAATGCAATAATTTCCAAGTTATAAGCGAGTTACTCAACAGTGATAACCTCAAAGTAGCTATTACTCAGCTATGCCATGAGCTACAGGTCTGAAATTTTACTATGTTATAGCTGACCCAAAAGTAGGTGAACAACATATTTAAGCAAAATACTGTACATGCAATAGTTTTCAAGTTACAACTGATTTACTCAATAGTGATGACCTAAAAGTAGCTATTACTCAGCTATGCCATGAGCTACAGGTCTGAGATTTTACTATGTTATAGCTGACCCAAAAGTAGCTGAATAACATATTATACTAAATTCTGTAAATGCAATAGTTTTGCAATTACAACTGATTTACTCAATAGTGAGAACCTCAAAGTAGTTATTACTCAGCTATGCAATGAGCTACAGGTCTGAAGTTTTACTATGTTATAGCTGACCCAAAAGTAGGTGAACAACATATTTAAGCAAAATACTGTAAATGCAATAGTTTTGAAGTTACAACTGATTTACTCAATAGTGATGACCTAAAAGTAGCTATTACTCAGCTATGCCATGAGCTACAGGTCTGAAATTTTACTATGTTATAGCTGACCCACAAGTAGCTGAATAACATATTTATACAAAATTCTGTAAATGCAATAGTTTTCCAATTACAACTAATTTACTCAATAGTGAGAACTTCAAAGTAGCTATTACTCAGCTGTGCCATGACCTACAGATCTGAAATTTCACTATGTTATAGCTGGCCCAAAAGTAGCTGAATAACATATTTATACGAAATTCTCTAAATGCAATAGTTTTGCAATTACAACTGATTTACTCAATAGTGAGAACCTCAAAGTAGCTATTACTCAGCTATGCAATGAGCTACAGGTCTGAAATTTTACTATGTTATAGCTGACCCAAAAGTAGGTGAACAACATATTTAAGCAAAATACTGTAAATGCAATAGTTTTCAAGTTACAACTGATTTACTCAATAGTGATGACCTAAAAGTAGCTATTACTCAGCTATGCCATGAGCTACAGGTCTGAAATTTTACTATGTTATAGCTGACCCAAAAGTAGCTGAATAACATATTTATACGAAATACTCTAAATGCAATAGTTTTCCAATTACAACTGATTTACTCAATAGTGAGAACTTTAAAGTAGCTATTACTCAGCTATGCCATGACCTACAGATCTGAAATTTCACTATGTTATAGCTGGCCCAAAAGTAGCTGAATAACATATTTATACAAAATTCTCTAAATGCAATAGGTTTTAAGTTACAAGTGATTTACTCAATAGTGAGAACTTCAAAGTAGCTATTACTCAGCTATGCAATGAGCCACAGATCTGAAACTTCACTATGTTATAGCTGATCCCAAAATAGGTGAATAACATATTGAAACAAAATACTGTAAATGCAATAGTTTCCAAGTTATAAGCGATTTACTCAACAGTGATAACCTAAAAGTAGCTATTACTCAGCTATGCCATGAGCTACAGGTCTGAAATTTTACTATGTTATAGCTGACCCAAAAGTAGCTGAATAACATATTTATACGAAATTCTCTAAATGCAATAGTTTTGAAGTTATAAGCGATTTACTCAACAGTGATAACCTAAAAGTAGCTATTACTCAGCTATGCCATGAGCTACAGGTCTAAAATTTTACTATGTTATAGCTGACCCAAAAGTAGCTGAATAACATATTTATACGAAATTCTCTAAATGCAATAGTTTTTAAGTTACAAGTGATTTTACTCATGATGGAAGTTACTGAAAAGCCCAAAAGTAGCTATTACTCACTTAGCTATTGAGACAGACACCCAACTTACTCACCATATTGTAGCTATGAAAAAAGTAGCTGAATAACATATTTTAACAAAATGCTCTAAATGCAACACTTTTCAAGTTATAAATGATTTTGTGCATGATTTCATGAATTTTAATGCATTAAAAATTATTAAAAAAATTTATTAAAAAAAAAGTAAGACAGATCCAGGTCTCATACTCACACAAGAGAATCTACCTCTGGCCTAGTACATATATGCAAGATATGAGAGAAATCCCTGCAATAGTCACTGAGAAAATTGTGATTAAGTGTTGAAATTTTCACACTTTTGGTGGGGGTACCCCCCTTGTAATGTCTCTAGCAAACAGACGAACAGACAGATTTGCATGCCTTGAACAATTTTTCATCCTCGATAGATAAGGTATCTTTTAACAAAAACAGCACGTCTCTAGGCCTTGTAGTTTTGGAGGAGAAGTTGTTCACGCGGACGCGTACGCCCACGCCACAGAGTGACGACATAATGTCAGCTGACTGACAAGTCAGCTGACATAAAAAAAACCCAAAAAACCGGGCAGGTGCAGATGCTTCTGGACCCAAACGAAATGCTCGGTCTGACACCGTTTCTGAGATGAATGTGTTTTTGCATTACACGCAGAAATTCAAGATGATCACTCAAATTGGCAGAGAACAATTTTTTTTGGAAAATGGTCAGATGCTTTTGCACATACCCTCCAGGCCATAAGTTCAGTAGAAATTGCTGTTTCACCATTTCTGAGAAAAAGCATTTTTGTTATCAGAATTTCTGATCAGAAATTCAATATTACCAAAATGGCTGCAGAGTTATTTGTAGATATCTTCCAATACACCCTCTGGGCCAAACTTTCAGCCAAAATCGCTCTATCTTGCACCATTTCTGAGACACCTTTTGTTTGGCTACCATAAATGGTGGGAGAGTGATTTATTGAAAAAAGGGCAAATGCCTTTGCAGATACCCTGTTTGTAAAAAATTGGGCAGAAACTGCTCTATCTCACAAAGTTTCTAAGATAAATCCGTTTTTGCATTCTACACAGAAACTTAGCATTCCTGGCAAAATGGCAGGACAAAGATTTTTTTGAAAGATGGACAGATGCCTTTGAACACACCCTCTAGGCCAAAATGGATCTCACACTATTTCCGAGGTATGTTTTTTGCATTTTATGCAGTAATTCAAGATGGCCACCAAAAATGGTGGGACAAAGATTTTTTGGAGAAACAGATAATGAAGAAATATTGTAAAGTTTAATCATTAATAAGTTAGTCATTATGTATCAGCACAGATTACTTCCAAAAGTTAATGATTTCCAGACATCTATATAACTAACCTACTTGCCAAATTCATGTAAATATGTGAAACGTTTTTCAAGGCATCATCTGGACAAGCACACCCCTTGAAAACATATTTTTAGTAATATGATTGAAATGTCATTAATTATATTCAGAAAATTTTCCCCTGGCAACTGCAAACCCATGCCATATTTGAAGAGAATCCCCAAATAGTTCCTTAGCTATGGCCCATAGAAAATGCAGGAGCCGGTGGCCCTTCTGTGTGAATTTTCTCCTGTATACAAACAAGTGTCACGCAATAATATAATCTCTGCTTAAAAAATAGGCAGCATGAGAGCTGGAAGTGAGTTGACACTCCTTTTGTATAAACACCAAAAAAGTATACAAAGCCATTTGGAAATTTTCAAAAATTCTCCCTCTTTATTACACTGGTATGTTTTGTTGGAACACACCATAGAGTGCCAGTTAAAATTATCAAACCCTTCGTTTTTCTTGTTCAATTCTTTTAAAACTTTTTTTCACGATTTGGTTGAACACAAAGTTGAAGCCTCTGAATCCCTTTCCTTTGAAGTCTTCAGAATAACTATGAATGACTCGGTTTCTATTTTAAGCAATGGGTTTGTTAACTTGCTTCAAAATTACCAATAAAAATTTGAGCAGGTTAATCAGAGCCATTTATCATCATCCCTGAAACCTTCACAATGTGTTGGTTAATGACTGCTATAATATTGTACTTCAATTATAAATGATACAACCTTAGTAACTATCCAAATGTGCATTTATGCAAAGACAAAAATTCAATCTCAACATGTTCAGATACTGGAAGTTGCACTGTATGTATATTGGCCCAATTACAAATAGCCAGCAGTGAACTCGTTTACGTCGTCCCCGAGTTGTTAAGGACGCGTGATTGTAGCTGCGGACGAAAGAAAACAAGGGCGACTACGTCCCGGGGACGAAACGACGAATATTCCTGTACTTTTATATAATTAAAATAACAAAACTTGCGGATTTCATCCAATTTGCAAGATCCTTTAATATCGCCCACTGCTAATCGCGAGTAAAAAGCTCGCGAGAACTAACCGCGAGATCTCGTTCAATCGCGAGACCTCATTCCTCTCTGTTTTACCGCGATTTTATGCTAGTTTGACACAGTATATACGTGAATCATACATTTTTCCGCGTGAACCATACATTTTATCTCGTTAATCATACATTTTCCAGTGTAAAACATACATTTTTCTCTGCAGTCTGCTGCAATACTGTAATTATGTCAGAATCACCAGCTCTCAAGAAAAAAAAAATTAGACATTATAACCCATTTTGGTTGAATGATTCAACTTTTAAATCCTGGTTATTTGTTGGAAATCAATCACAGGGTGGAGCTGAGGCCAGTGCTTCTGCTTGTAGTTCAGATCCAAAAATGTTTTGTTCTGTATGTCAAAAAGCAGGGAAAAGCAACATTTTTACCCAGGGTTGCCAAGATTATCAAAGGAGTGCACTGCTTCGTCATATAGCCTCCTCAAGCCACAAAGATGGCCTTAAAATTCTTAAAGGAAGGGAGGAATTTCAAAAGGCCAAAGCTAGTCAGGTGCTTAAAACCTCAGATGCACTAGAAAGCCAGCTGAAAACTGCTTATTTCATTGCACAAAATCATTTGCCCCTGACAATTTTTCCTGAACTGATTGGTCTACAAGTTAGTAATGGTGCTCCAAACATGACTCAAACATACAAATCGTATGATGCAGTATCAGATATGATTGAATCTATTGCTTCTGCATTGGATGGAAATTTGAGAGAAATTATAGGTGGCTCACGATTTGTAGGCTTAATGACTGATGAGTCCATTGATATTGCAGTTTTGAAGAAGCTAGTGATCTATGTCAAGGTGGTTAAAGATGGTAAATCTCAGGTGTACTTTGCTACAAATGTAACAGTCCCAGATGGAAAGGCAGAGACAATAATTAATGCAATAACTGAATGGTTGGCCAGTGAGAGGATAGCTATCCAGAAAGTACTTGGTTTTGGTTCAGACGGTGCTGCCGTCATGATGGGGTCTAGATCAGGAGTAGGTGTTAGACTTAAGGAGCTGACAGGTGGCCTTACTATTCATGTTCATTGCTATGCTCACAGACTGGCACTGGCTGTTTCACAAGCAGCTAACATAGTAGATCAGATAAAGTCCTATCAAGATACAGTGAACTCGATCTATTTCTACTTCCATAATTCAGCACAAAGGTACAATCATTTACGGGAAATTTATGACCTGCTAGAGGATGATAAATTTGTATCACTGAAACAACCTCACGCAGTGCGCTGGTTGTCCTTAGATCAGGCCGTATATGCAATTAATCACTGTTGGCCAGCATTAGTAATTGCTCTGGGTGAGGCAGCTGCCAATGGTGTTGCAGTTGCCAGAGGACTAGCAGATAAAGTGGAGAAGTACAGCTTCATCGGGATCACTTGTCTTTTGGCCGACATCCTTCCAAATTTTTCAAAGATGTCAAAGGTTTTCCAGCGTGAATCTCTAGACTTTGCCATGGCAAGCACAGCCTTAGACACAGTAAAAGCAACTCTGACGACCATGCAGGTACAATTAGAATGCAGACTATATTCCTGAATAATTACCGGTATTTATAAAAGTATTTTAAGCTTAATCTCAATAAAAATTTTAAAACAGGACAAATAAAACTTAACTGAACAAAGAGTAAACTTAACAAAGAGTAAACAAATGAAACTTATCTGATTGGTAACAACATAAAACAGAACTAATACAACTTGTAAACTAAAGATTGAACAAACGTAACAATAATAATGTAACTTATCATAGTAATAACGAGACAAAATAAATAAAATAAAATAAACTTAAACTTTAAACAAATTCAAAACTAAAGCACTTTGATGCAATGTCCCTTTTCAGGATGATAATCAGCTTCAGCATGCATTGCCTTCCCTGTTCCAGTTAGATTTGAAAAATTTAATAGTAATTTAAATTTTTATTAGAAATACTTACCATTTCCTAACAGTAGCTATTTGTTGGAGCCATCCAACCCAATGGCCAACGCAGAGATGCGATTTTAAGGTTTACTAACAACCTTAACCAAGCCATTGGGTTACAGTAGTCCGTCCTCCCGCCAAAGAGGTCACATGACTACATTGTTTACCTCATTATTTTTGTTGCAAGTAAAAGAATGACTTGCGGGGAGGCGGGAGGGAAATTTGAGTGTTAGGAAATGGTAAGTATTTCTAATAAAAATTTAAATTACTATTAAATTTTTCAATTTTATAGCGAAATACCCTTACCATTTCCTAACAGTAGCTGAATTCAGCCTTGTAGGATGGAGGGAATTCTTTTTAAGAAAAACCACTACCTAACCTACAACTAGACATCATGAGAACTTCATAATGGAATTACATGCATTAATGAACATATAACTTCCAAACATTCACAACATACAACTCCAAAAAATGGCAGTATGTAGCTGTAGTTCTCACAACTGCTGACAATGTTGGTGTTGCAAAAGGATGTCATAAATAGATAGCCCATCTACATTGTAACATCCGACCCCAAACAAGGTCAAACAAACCTGTAAGTGTCATCAGCATAATGCCAAATCCTTCTCAAGTCAGATTTAGGCAACATTGATATCTAACTACAAATACATCCAGCATTGCAGACATACCAGCCACAAACTGCAAATGTACCAATATAAGTATGAAACACATACTATAAAGTAACAAACTGTAACTACAACTGTAGGAACCAATTTCAAAACTGACCCTATGACAACAGAGGTTTTTCAGACAGAAATTGGTATACATACGATGCAATTTCCAATAACATGTATCAAGAAACTCATGTAAGGAAATCATCTATAAAAACTAAAGATGCAATCAAAAACATACATCAATAGTTTCCGTGACTCAATCTTGACTCAATCAAGATGAAATAGATGCCAAAAGACAAGTCTTATTAAGAAACTTTCTTAATGGCAGTAAAAACAAAAGATTTTGTTCTATCTCAAACCTTTTGATTACCAACCCCTAACAGGACAGACAGACCCACATTGAGTCAAACTGTTGTCCAAAGAGGCTAAGAGCTGGCATGACCACAGGCTTAATTGCAGTAGGCCCATCCAAAGCAAACTGGATCTGGCAATTGTGACCAATTCTCCTTATAACTAAAGGAAGAATATGTCCAAGCATTAATGTCACTCCTTTACCCTGACTCTGCAATCCACAGAGACACAGATCACTGGCTCAGTTGCAGTAATTGCAGTAGGCCCATCTGAAGCCAACTGGTTCATGGCCAAAAAGGCAGTCAATGGGCCAAAGTTACTTGTGACCCATTCTCCCTATAACTAAGGGAAGGGTCCAAACATGACTGTCACTACTTTACCTGAAGCCAAGACCAAAGACTGTCTTGAAAGGAAATAACTTCAAGAAAGCCTTCCTCACAAGATCAAAGGTTGTCTGATAAGAGCATGTAGGACCAAATGACAAATTCCAAACATTGGTCTGTCTCTTACTAAAAGTTGTTAATGTCTTATTTATCTCAACTTTTAGATACTTCTTGACCCTTTTGGCCTCAAACCATCCGCAATTGCTGTTCTATAGCCCACAATAATGGATGGTATTAGGATGTTTCCTTAAACTAGTATTACAGGAAATTTGCTCCTTGGAATGGTACGTGGCTCTATTCACACCACTTCCCAAAAAAGAACAATTGATTTTCAGATTCTCCTTGAGGAGTGCTCCTTCATTGTTTCACCACTTCCTCGGGGAATCTTCCATAATATTCATGCCTGACTTCCAGATGCCAAACATGAAGATTCAAGTAAACTAGATTGTTGTGAAGTCTGCTACTGAATGGTTGAGTCAAACAGATTTACTCCCAAGGGAAGTCTTAGAAGAAGTTTTGTGGACAGATTCACCAGATCCCAAAACTAAAAAATCCCTGGCCACCCAATCATGATGATTCTGCACCTGTAGGTGGTCATCTGTTGAAAAACCTGAAGGATGAGGGCCACTGGACATAACTGAGCAGACCCTCCCCAGAGATGTTCAATGCATCTGTTCCCCAATCCCAACTATCTGGGACATGAGACATATACATGTTACAACACCTGCAGGACCAAGACCCTGGGCAAAAACACCTGTCTGTCCAGACCTTCACAAGAGATGTTCAAGCACCTGTTTTCAGGGCAGAGCTACATAGGAATCTTGTGATTCATCTTGTTGCAAACACATCAACCACTGATTGATGGCAGCAAGTGTAATATGATTAAAAAACCTGACGATTCATAGCCCCTTTAGTCTGAAATAACTTATCTTCCTAGACAAGGAATCTGCCAGAACATGTAGATTCCCTGGGATGTACTTCCCTGATTCTGAATCATTCTGGCATTGGACTGAACCATGATTCTACAGATCAAGGTACATATTCCCCGAGTGGAAGCCTCCCTGGCTGTTCACATAGGCAACCACTAAAGAATTGTCTGTGAAAATCAACTGATTTCAACTCATAAGCTGATTTCTGAATCATATTAAGGTAACAACATAACTTCCGGCTGTATAATGTTATGTTATGAGGAGTCTTGACTCTTCCTGATTCCACAGACCAATGGCTGTGGATGCTTCAAGAGAGCCCCTAACCCTTAGGGAAGCTTCTGTGAAAGGAGAGAGACTGGGCTCCTTCTAAAGGAGTGGTGAGTTCTCCTTCAAAATTGAACTATTGGTCCACCAGTGAAGATGATCCCTGAACCAAAGACCCAAGAAATGGGATATCCAGAGACAGCAGTGTTTCCAGATACCATTGGAATGACTTCCTGTTCAGAAAACCCAATGGTATAGTCTTCTCCATTGAAACCATGCTTTTAAAGTGACATGAGCTTCCCTGAAGATAAGTGAGAAGCTTTCAACATGGCAACTGTCTTTCCAAGAAGACAATAGATTCCCTTTGAGTTGGGAAGACTAGACCTACCCTGAGGTCGAATTGTAGCCAAACTTCGATCAACGGAGTTGGAAATAAATCTGATTTTTAGAAATTTGATCCAACCCAGGCTCTCGACAAGATGCATCCCCAGTGGGTGTATCCCTGGTATTGCTGTTTTGAATATGTTGTCATTAGCCAATCGTCTATATACTGGCGAATACTGATGCCTTCTGCGAGAGCCATCAGCTTCAACCCTTTTGCTACATTGGTGGACTCGAGAGAGAAACTGTAGCAATACTGAAGGGTAAGGCAGTGAACTGGTAGAATTTGTAGCCTCCAATGAAGCGAAGATACTTGTTAGCCGAGTCTACCGGTGACGAGTGTGTACCCATAAGGTCGAGTGAAGTCATCCACTCGCCTTTTATGGACGAATTCCAAATATCAAACATTCTATATTAAGTAAGGTACATGCAAGCTCATATACCTGACCTTAACAACTACTGGCTGCCATTTCTTCCTTGCTTGTCACAAGAAATAAACTGTAAAACTCAAGTGATGTGACACCGGTGACTGGTGTTATCGCCCTTTTGTCGATCAATCCATAAACAGCTTCTATCAAAACTGCTGTTTCTCTCGTTGTTTTTTTTTTTTTTTTTTTTTTTTTTTTTTCTGCCAACCTCACTTCTGAAAGGTCTGGCTGAATATTATCCTGTTACCAAGACTTGTATACTACCAAAACTTCCATAGGGCCTGTAAAAGTAAGATCCTCTCCCCTTTTAACTAGCTGAGGAGTAGGAGGCACTTGTAATTCTATTTCCAGGGTAACTGTCATGATAGAAACAAAAAGAATCTGCCCTGAGGCCTGGTGTCCCTTTATTAGTCCAGACTAGGAGCATGCTCACTTCTAGACTTACTAATCATCCTTATTTCCATGAAAATACTAGATGAAATCCTCTGAACATCTGATATGTCCAGCAAGAGAACCTCATTAGGAGTGAAAAATGCATTGTAGGTTTGCTAAAGGCATTGTAAGTTACATCCCTCCTGTTGAGTCACATGTTCTTAGACATGGTCAAACTGCAACAAGAAGATTTGAACACAAACTGGTTGACTGGACTGGAAATGCAACCATCATTGCACCCAGTCCAAGGCATATTGAAGTCTATAACATAACATAGTGATCTCTAGGATCCTCTAAATTTGACCTGAACTGAAGAAGTGAGACACTTCCTCTCTCTTACAGTCCCCTACCAGGGACCTTGTTTCCAAAGTGTCTGAAAGGTCATGTTCCTCCTGCAGACCTCCTGCAACTAAGGAGCTGTCCAGGAAAGTGATGTATGTAAGGAAGTCCAAGCAAAACTTCTTCCTGTATAGCTGCTCTTTAAAAACATCAGAGGCTTCAAACTCCTTGAAACCCAACATAAAAGCCACATTCAATGCTGGCTGTTCACCCAAGGAATGTGGGAATTCCAAAAGAAGGTAAATGTGACCAAACAAGGGAGCATTCACAGAAACTGCGCCTGTTAAATCAATCCCTAGCCACTCAATAACAGTCAGCCAAATAAGGAATAGATTCCTTGTATTCTTGAGATGAATCATAATCCCCATCACCTGACAACCTGAATCTAACCTTTTGAGAGGTATAGAAACCCGATTGTACTCAATTCTTGTCTAAAACTATTGAAACAAAAGCCTTTCCTTGTAGAAATGAATGGCACTCCCGGGCATCTGACAACCCGAATCTAAACCTTTTGGAAGGAATAGAATACTCGATTGTGCATGGATGACGTCACACAGGTGTTTTCCTCTGGTGAATGTTTTGACTGGACCTCGACGAAGAGTTTTCCGAAGGGGTAGTCTTTCCTGCATTCAAAACTCCGCCACGGAGCAGTGTCCATGGTAACTGTAATGGCTGCCCCCAAGGGAGATTCCTTCTTCTGTAGCGTCGACAATCTATTCGACTGGGAAGTACATTGTGACAAAAAATTGCTTTCAACGCCTGGCTATAAGAATCCGACGTGAACAGCAATAACGGCCACTCGAATTGTCATTCTAATACACGATGCAGTGTCCAATGGCAACTACAATGGCTGCCCCCATTCTCATTCAAGATGGCGCCGTCCAGATCGCTTCTGTTATTGAAGAATACACTATCTCTAGATATGTATGCTGCAAAATTATAGCTTCCAACGTCCAGCAAACTGAACCAAACGACTGGCAAGCTATATAAAATAATCATTGTTGCATAATGACCATCTTATGTAGATTTTATTCCTCGAGGTTGAAGATGATGGAACTTTCGATGTCGCCATCCAAAAGTCCTCTATTTGCATAATATAATGCATACCTTCGAAGATTCAACAAAGGTATAAGTTCTGTATCATATACCTGTAAAGAAGAAGTGAGATTCACTGTGAAATGTCAAAAAATAAATAAAAACCTTGACAAAACTTCTACTAATTTCCAAAGACGTCCATACTGATGATGGCCAACAAAAATAATGAGGTAAACAATGTAGTCATGTGACCTCTTTGGCGGGAGGACGGACTACTGTAACCCAATGGCTTGGTTAAGGTTGTTAGTAAACCTTAAAATCGCATCTCTGCGTTGGCCATTGGGTTGGATGGCTCCAACAAATAGCTACTGTTAGGAAATGGTAAGGGTATTTCGCTATAAAAGAGGCACTTGATACAATGGATGACAACCAAAAACGCTTTCGAGACACAGAAGTGAAGTTTGCTACTCAAGGGAAAGTTACACTCAGGACAACCAAAAGTATGTAATTCTATACTGTGTGTTTTATTGTAATACTTACCATGTAGCACATTTAACCAAAAATCAATTTGTGTATAAATTTAAGCAGTCCTTATGACACTATCTCTGCAAAATACAATAGTTAGCTTACTGTTCCCTGTTGCAATTATAGAATATACCTACTACTTCTTTGTGGTCTGCTGCATATAATCACTTGGCTCTCAACTCTGTGGACATGGGTTCAAGTGTAGCTCATGTCAACTTTTGGGAATATTGGAACTTCTGGAAGTCATCCCAATATGACCCTGAATGTTGAATGGGAAACTCCAACTTTGTGTTTTTGCTGGCCTTTTGGTATAGGAGTTTAGCAAATGAACACTTGACTGATGTAAAAAGTTTGATCCCAAATTTGAGGTGACTGATGGTTTGAGTCCAGCATTAACAGGGCTTAATGCGCAGGTGTTGCTCAAGCCCTATCTACGAGTGTACAGCTGAGTGTAACAAATATCAATGTATAGAATATAGTAAAAACTTTGCCTGTATGCCCCCCTGAATCCCGAAATATTCACAGATGGCATCTGATTTCTTTATTTTATTTTCAGCGAGATTCATTCAAGCACTACTGGACAACTTGGAGCAACGTTTCCCTGAAGATGCCCAAGTCACTTTGAAGGCATTAAATATCATTTTAAACCCAAAAGCACTTACAAACAACAATGCTGAAGTTGCTTTGTTTGGACAAAATGAACTTGATTATCTGTTACAGAGGTATGGGCAGGAGAACCAAAATATTGTGAACGCAGCAAGATGCAGACAAGATTTCTTGGCATATAAGCATTTTGTTGGTCTTCATAGAAACAAATCTTTCCCTGAATTTTGTGAGATACTTATCAAAGATCAAAGTGATGTTTTCCCAGATTTTGTTGTTTTTGCAGAGCTAGCTTTGGTAGTGCCTCTGAACTCTGCATCTTGTGAGCGGGGGTTCTCTGCCCAAAACAGAATCAAGTCCAAAAGCAGAAATAGGTTGAGAGATGAACAAGTGGACAGGCTAATGAAAATAACAATAAATGGCCCACACTATGCAGAGTACGATTACACTGCAGCCAAGAACAATTTTCGGGCAATGAAAGACAGGATTCAGTGAACTTACATTGTTTTAGCCAGTTTTAGCTAGTTACAAAGTGTTGAAATTGACATTTAACATTGCAATTGGTTTAAGTAATTTATGTGAAATTGGTTTAAGTAATTTACGTTCAAGGAATTGAATAAAATATTGGGACTCCAAAAATGAAACATAGGACTCATTTTTTTCAAGTCTATTGAGTCCCAGGGACTTAACTTTACCACTTCCGAGTGAGCACGCTGTAGCCAGACCAACTTGTTTGATCTATAATGCTGCAGATAAATCATAACGTTGTTTCCATGACCTACTTATCGAATCACTGATGAAACTAAAAAAAAAGAAAAAGAAAAAAAATTCACAGCAAGTACAGGTTGTGGAGTGTGTTGTAACTTACACGTACTAACTCGTGACTTGTACCAGGGATCTAATGATACCATAAATAACAATTTATGAAACAAATAAAAACAAGAGTTGAAAGCAAAAACATATGGTGATTACAGTATAACTGAACATGACTGATCTGCCTACATATGCAGTAATGGTATACTCCTACAATATCTTTGGCAATACCTCATATAATATTTATGTGCTGTTACACTCACACAAAGTCTCAGTTTATACGAAGTGCTCATTCCTAATAAAGGGCAATTTGTCAAACAGTCTTTCTGTAGATTACTTTGAGCCTCCTAAAATGCCATCACCAATACACAGCAGCCATATATTTGAGCTAATCTGGGAGAAAGTGTTAGAATGGGTCAAGACATCTGTGAAGAAAACTACTTCTAGTAATTTTAACTTCAATTACGATAGTGTTACATGAGGCATTTGAAATCAAGGTGCCATGACTGCAATTTAAGTATAGATTCAGAGATGCCCGAACCACACAGCCCAGGGAAACAATTTTTGACACCATGAGATATAGCAGAAGTGAAACACCAAAAGATCAGAAGACTTTCAGAGCAATAAGTGACAGTTATATAAAGGTCCACATAATGTTTAAGCAGAGAAAATGATGTTTAAGAGAGAGAAAATGTATGAAAATGTATGTAAGATAAAGTATTAAAACAAGGCAATTCAATAGCAAGATGACCACATTAATCAGTAAACTAAAAACTATGTAACTGTAAATTTTATTAATTTAAGCATAGCTGTCAATGGACAGAGTAGAATTAAGTAAAAGTACCTATAACTAGAAATAGGCCGCCCTGTTGATAGTAGATGCGAATAGAAACAGGATAGCATAGAAGAACACACATTATCATGTGTAATGTCCACCCATGAACCTTTTGCCCAAATTGTACAGTAGTCTTACAAGACCCTGTTTCATTTGTAAAATATATCAATGATGCTTAAATATTTGTTAGTGTAGATGTAAATTATTTCGGCTTCATGCCTTTTTGCATTGGTTGGGTTGAAAATTTTGACGAAATCACTCTATCTTGCACAGTTAAGAAGATAGAAGCAAATTCCTGTTTTTCTATTTTGGGCAAAAATTTGAAAATTCAAAATGGCCGCCATTTTTGGGAAAAGGAAATTTTTTTGAAAATTGCCAAGAGTACATTTCTTAGATACCCTATGGGTCGAAAATTTCAACGAAATAACTCTATTTTGCACGGTTAAGGCCAGTTTGTGTTTTTCCATTTTGGGCAAAAATTGGAAAATTCAAAATGGCTGCCATTTTTGGGGAGGGGAAATTTTTTTTGAAAATTGCAAAGATTACATTCCTTAGATACCCTGTGGGTTGAAAATTTCGACGAAATCGCTCTATCTCGCATGGTTAAGGAGATAGAAGGAAATTTGTGTTTTGCCATTTTTGGCAAAACTTCGAAAATTCAAAATGGCCGCCATTTTTGGGGAGGGGAAAATTTTTTGAAAATTGCAAATATTACATTCCTTAGATACCCTGTGGGTTGAAAATTTCGACGAAATCGCTCTATCTCGCACGGTTAAGGAGATAGAAGCAAATTTGTGTTTTGCCATTTTTGGCAAAAATTCGAAAATTCAAAATGGCCGCCATTTTTGGGGAGGGGAAAATTTTTTGAAAATTGCAAAGAGTACACTCCTTAGATACCCTGTGGGTCGAAAATTTCGACGAAATCGCTCTATCTCGCACGGTTAAGGAGATAGAAGCAAATTTGTGTTTTGCCATTTTTGGCAAAAATTCGAAAATTCAAAATGGCCGCCATTTTTGGGGAGGGGAAAATTTTTTGAAAATTGCAAAGAGTACACTCATCAGATACCCTGTGGGTCGAAAATTTCGACGAAATCGCTCTATCTCGCACGGTTAAGGAGATAGAAGCAAATTTGTGTTTTGCCATTTTTGGCAAAAATTCGAAAATTTAAAATGGCCGCCATTTTTGGGGAGGGGAAAATTTTTTGAAAATTGCAAATATTACATTCCTTAGATACCCTGTGGGTCGAAAATTTCGACGAAATCGCTCTATCTCGCACGGTTAAGGAGATAGAAGCAAATTTGTGTTTTGCCATTTTTGGCAAAAATTCGAAAATTCAAAATGGCCGCCATTTTTGGGGAGGGGAAAATTTTTTGAAAATTGCAAAGAGTACACTCCTCAGATACCCTGAAAATTGTAAAGAGTACATTCCTTAGATACCCTGTGGGTTGAAAATTTCGACGAAATCGCTCTATCTCGCATGGTTAAGGAGATAGAAGGAAATTTGTGTTTTGCCATTTTTGGCAAAACTTCGAAAATTCAAAATGGCCGCCATTTTTGGGGAGGGGAAAATTTTTTGAAAATTGCAAATATTACATTCCTTAGATACCCTGTGGGTTGAAAATTTCGACGAAATCGCTCTATCTCGCACGGTTAAGGAGATAGAAGCAAATTAGTGTTTTGCCATTTTGGGCAAAAATTCGAAAATTCAAAATGGCCGCCATTTTTGGGGAGGGGAAAATTTTTTGAAAATTGCAAAGAGTACACTCCTTAGATACCCTGTGGGTCGAAAATTTCGACGAAATCGCTCTATCTCGCACGGTTAAGGAGATAGAAGCAAATTAGTGTTTTGCCATTTTTGGCAAAAATTCGAAAATTCAAAATGGCCGCCATTTTTGGGGAGGGGAAAATTTTTTGAAAATTGCACAGAGTACACTCCTTAGATACCCTGTGGGTCCAAAATTTTGACGAAATCGCTCTATCTCGCACGGTTAAGGAGATAGAAGCAAATTTGTGTTTTGCCATTTTTGGCAAAAATTCGAAAATTTAAAATGGCCGCCATTTTTGGGGAGGGGAAAATTTTTGGAAAATTGCAAAGATTGCATTCCTTAGATACCCTGTGGGTCGAAAATTTCGACGAAATCACTCTATCTCGCACGGTTAAGGAGATAGAAGCAAATTTGTGTTTTGCCATTTTTGGCAAAAATTCGAAAATTCAAAATGGCCGCCATTTTTGGGGAGGGGAAAATTTTTTGAAAATTGCACAGAGTACACTCCTTAGATACCCTGTGGGTCCAAAATTTCGACGAAATCGCTCTATCTCGCACGGTTAAGGAGATAGAAGCAAATTTGTGTTTTGCCATTTTTGGCAAAAATTCGAAAATTTAAAATGGCCGCCATTTTTGGGGAGGGGAAAATTTTTTGAAAATTGCAAATATTACATTCCTTAGATACCCTGTGGGTCGAAAATTTCGACGAAATCGCTCTATCTCGCACGGTTAAGGAGATAGAAGCAAATTTGTGTTTTGCCATTTTTGGCAAAAATTCGAAAATTCAAAATGGCCGCCATTTTTGGGGAGGGGAAAATTTTTTGAAAATTGCAAAGAGTACACTCCTTAGATACCCTGTGGGTCGAAAATTTCGACGAAATCGCTCTATCTCGCACGGTTAAGGAGATAGAAGCAAATTTGTGTTTTGCCATTTTTGGCAAAAATTCGAAAATTCAAAATGGCCGCCATTTTTGGGGAGGGGAAAATTTTTTGAAAATTGCAAAGAGTACACTCCTTAGATACCCTGTGGGTCGAAAATTTTGCCGAAATCGCTCTATCTCGCACGGTTAAGGAGATAGAAGCAAATTACTCAAAAGTAGTACTGAAAATACACAATGAAGTACCTAAATGGCTATTACTCATGTACTGACAAAGCTATCAGTCCCAAATGCAATACCAAGCGAGCTATGGACATAACAATCTTGTATTCAAAATTGTAGTAAAATATCTTTAATTATTTTGGCTTAAATGCACGGAAACCAATGGGTACTGAAAATAGCTGTACTTAAGTATTACTCAGTAAGCAAAAGAGGTACAACAGCCAAAAGCAATCCCAAGCAAGCTACTGACCCAATAAGCCTGCATACCAAATTTGGTGACAATAGCTCTAATACTTTTCCTTTAAATGAGCGGAAACCATGCGTGACGCCGGACATCGGACGCCGGACGCCGGACATCGGACATCGGACATCGGACGGCGAAAAAAGCAAAAATAATATATCCACCCCCCAGGGGGGTGGACATAATAATTGGTCACAGCAAGCCATATGTTTTTGTGATATGAGAAATATGTCTCAAATATGGCAGGTGAACACACTTGGGCAAAGACAAGGTTAAGATAATACCATGATTTAGCATACCTACACACTCCCCAACCAATGACCCATCCAAGAATCAACTTTTTACACCTTTCAGTTTCCAGGATATGGCTGACCAGATTTTAAAGGTCATGGTCACTACAGCAAGCCCCAAGATCAAATCAAGGTCATCCCATGATGGTATGCACTTACACCACCTAACAAATTTCCCTACCACCTATCAACATCCTACACCTTACAGATTTTGAGATATAGGCCGGAAAAGATTTTAAAACTCAAGGTCACTATGGCAAGGTCAAATCAAGGTCCCACCATGACATTGAACACCTACATCCCTCAACCAATGACCATACAAAGTATCAACATCCCTCCCACACCTTAGGGTTTCCCACACATAGCCCTGACAAGATTTTAAAGGTCAAGGCCACTATGGCAGGGCCAAATGTCAAATCATGGTCACACCATGACAGTGCACACATACACTCCCTGTCCAGTATGCTACCAAGTACTAACTTCCTAAATCTTATGGTTTCTGAGATATAGCCAGGAGATATATTTTTAAGTCAAGCTCACTACTGCATGGTCAAAGGTCAAATCAAGGTCACACCATGAGGTTGCACACATACACTCCCTATCCAGTGTGCCTACTAAGTATGAACTTCCTACACCATATGGTTTCCCAGATATAGCCCAGACAACATTTTCAAACTCAAGGTCACTACAGCAAGGTCAAAGGTCAAATCAAGGTCACACCATAACATTGCACACCTACACCACCCAACCAATGTCGATACCAAGTATAAACTTCCTACACCATACGGTTTCTGAGATACAGACCAAACATACTTTTTCCTGCCACCCGCTGTCCACTGGTCAAATCAAGGTCACACCATGACATTGCACACCTACAACACCCAACCAATGTCGATACCAAGTATCAACTTCCTACACCATACGGTTTCTGAGATACAGCCCGAACATACTTTTTCCTGCCATCCGCTGTTCACTTCTGTCTAGACTCGATTGGCTGGTTTTTATGAGAGATTCAGGGTCGCCACAAAGACAGAAGTGAAACACATGATTCCTTCATAGTTTATTCTAGTTCAATAAACACAAATCACAATTACAATTGAACACATTCTCTTGAGTGAGAGAGCCAACTAAGCTCTCCCCCTCTGTATACTATTTCATGTTCTCTCTCTCTCCTCAGCTCAAAGACTGAGGCTCTTATACGAGTCACTGTATACCAACACATTTTACTTGTCACCAATTACTGGGTTTATTTCAAAGAGACCTATCTCAAAGAGACAGGGATTAGTTGATATTCTCATTAAAGGTGGTATGCCATATGATTATTGATCTCTACTGCTAAGTCCAATGAGAGCTAATTTACTGAGGCACTTTGCCTTGCCCTTTATATTATTGAATTCAAAGTTTATTAATAATTAAATAGTTTCATTTAAATTCTTCACCATTACACCCGCCCACCCATCCAGACACAACACCCATGCAGCACTTAATGGCTGGGGGTAAGATTGCAAGAACATGAGTATACAAAATATTGCATATTAGCAGCGTTCATTCTAGAGTTGGAGCTACTTGAGCCAAATGACTCCTACACTAAATTTTGGGGAGATATTTAGTAAACACGATGAGTCAAATAAAAAAATAACCTTACATTTGAGCAAATTGACTTAAATAGGAGAGAAGAGAAAAAAATGTACCATTAGTCTATCTTAAAACTGAATTTGCAATACTAAATCAAGGTCAAGTCTACTCACTGAAAAAAACTTCAATTTCAATTCAAGACATATATTTGTAGTCAGCATGTACATATATATATGTTACGCCCAATCCACGAAATTGCCCATTTCGTGAAATAGGCAAGAATTTTGCCCATTTCATGAAATAGGCAACTGACTTGCCCATTTCGTGAAATGGGCAATTTATTCAATTATGGCTTGCCCATTTCATGAAATAGGCAATCTTATGTATGAAAATATAATTTCCACGCATAGATCAACAAAAAACTTTGCTAATATCTTTAAGAAACTTCCTATTGTGCATAGAAGTTTTACAAATATGTAACAAATATTAAAACTGGTATTTCAAAAGAAAAAGGTAAATAAAGGTAAATTGTGTTTTTCTGTCTCAGTATTTTTAAATATGGTAAAGTTTTGTTTGACATTTATAGGAATGCAACTGAAATGTTACACAGTTAAAGGTAGCTTTAATAAATATCTATTTCTTAAGAGTAACTTATTTACACAACTTACAACTTTAAAATATTTTTGTGTCAAAAATATCACTAAAGGGGTCAATTATTCAATGTACATTCTTTAATCTTAGATCAAAAGATAAACTGTAAATTGTGTGTCCTAATTAATGAAAGACACTGGAATGGCCGCTTTCAAGATTAGCGTCCTTTTTATATGGGGTCAACCTATAAGTATTGTGAATTGCAATCAACCATTAGGCCCTCTAGAGACACAGGTCCTGAGATGGGGTTTGTTTGTTTATTTGGGGTTTTACGTCGCTTTCAACACTGTACAGGTCATATCACGACGGGTAGTTTGAAGGGCAGAGGAAACCAGTACATATAGTTCGCTAGGGTTCTGTACTGTAAACTGCCGACCAACGGCAAGCAACTACCAGCTTTCCCACTTACGGCCATGACGGGGATCGAACCCCGGCCGCAGAGGTGGGAGGCGAGAGTGTTACCACTCTGCCACCGTGGCCCCTCTGAGATGTGGTTACAATTGGATTATTTGGTAACAAAGGTTTAGCACAAATTTTGTGACAATGTTTATAAATAAGACAATATGCTGTGAATTGTAAATCATAATCACTGAAGATGGTATTTATTTGTAATAGGTATAATATAACATCTATTTGATGTTTGAGTTGAAGAAAGATGTTTTTATTTGAATAATATAGTATCTAATTGTGTGAAATATATTCTGTGTTAATAACAGTGTACCAGCATGGATAATCATTTTAGCAGTATTATATATTGTAGATTTATAAAAAAATATGACAATACGTGTGAAATAGTGTTTACAGTAACATTAAAACAATAAAAGACTTCTATGCATGAAAATTTATTTTTCATACATGGTATTGCCCATTTCATGAAATAGGCAACCCAAGTTTTGCAAATTTCATGAAATGGGCAAGCAAATACTGGATAAATTGCCTATTTCATGAAATGGGCAAGTCAGCTGCCTATTTCGCGAAATGGGCAAAATCCTTGTCTATTTCACGAAATGGGCAATTTCACAAATTGGGCGTAACATATATATATATGCAATAATTAAAGTTTGCTTATTTTTTAAGTTAAACAGTTTAAATTTCTACTGTGACAATTTCAAGTCATTATTAATGAGTCAAACCTTAACCAGGAATATTTCCCTAACCAACTTTCACTAAAAGTTCTTTTGATTTTCCCCCCAATATTACTTGACCCAATATCACTTTCATTTCCCTCATCATAATGCTTTAAAATGTCCTTTAACTTCCTTTAAAATTTGTCTCTTAGAGCTATTCATGATAGGAGTTGTCAAAAAAAGTCATCAAAAGAACCATGAAACGTGTTTTCTATTATTGATAAATACCGAATATTTGTTAAACTGTGATTGGACAATGCTGTTTCCGCTCGACCAATCAAATTAAAGGATTTAGAAGCAAGGAAACATGGGAGGAGTTGGGTTAAAAAGATAGTATATGTGTTCTTTTATTTGATTTTTAAAACAAATTCCGTCTAATTCCCCAATATATACAGCGAACACGTGGGCGATAATGCAAGATCTATGCATTACTGCGACTTGGTACCATAATGTGTACGCATCTTTTTGCCTCAGTATAGCGACAAAAGACGCGAAAACGCATGGTAAAATGAACTCTGTATTAGGGCAATATACCCAATGTGTATGCAGATGCGTAAAATATGAAAATATTTTCCAAATCCTATTGAAATCTCAAGACTTGGTCAAAAAGGATTTAAATCTTTCCTTTCGGTATATTCCAGTCAAAATGGCACTAAATAAACACTTTGTAGATCTTTATAAATACTTAAGCTACAAAACAACATCAGTTTTTGTAATTGCCATGACAGTGTGATATCATCTCCATAAGTTCTGTGATATTCTGAAGCCACGTTTGTATCATGATGACTTTTTTGCAGACTGAAAAGTCCTGACATCAAAATCATGATGTTTACCATATTGTGGTGAGAAATAGCAAAAGTACCATACTAAATTTCCCAAACTGTATCTAAAAGAGTCACTTATAACCATCTCTGTAAACCTAGCAATCGGCAGTTTTACTATTAAGGCTCTTATTATAATATCCTCACTGGATCATGTACTACAAAGCTGTGTGTGTACTCTGCGTTTTCTGATTGGCAGCTATTGTGGCACAAATTGATCATAAACAAATGGTGGAACTAGTTTAAGCAGAACCTTTAACTGAATTCTCTTCTAAGGAAAACTATGCTTTGGTTATTTGGGGGTCCTTTTCCATTAAAATGTCCCCAGTTACCTGGAATTCTTGGCTACAAAGAACCTCTTATATAGGGCTGTGACTGAGTGCATAAGTAAGTGAAAACAGGCTGTATATTTTGACAAACTAAGTGAACACTAGTGAACTAAGTACTCACAACACTACTAAACTATTACTTACTTCCATAAATAAAAAGGGTAAAACCAAATATTTAACAAGCTAATATTCATATACAGTAGAATTGCTTTTAATCAAAGTTGTAAAGTGTCAGTAATTCTGTTCGAGGAATAGCCATTTCGAGTTTGATCAACTAGTTATCATAAAGATCGTGAGGAGCATGTTTTGGGCGATAATGAGTATTTTTGTGATTTAATGCAAAGTATAGAAGCAGAAATAAAGAAATACCTGTAAAACCTTTTATTAACATAGAATATCACAATTTATCACGATAAAAACATATATTACACTGTAGTAGCAATAAAATTGAGCAAAATTACTTTGTTGTTTTAATTGTCTCTCACTGTATGTACGCTAAACCCAATTTGAGGTGAAGCACCAAACTTTCTCTCCAGGAATCTTATTTTTTGAAAAAATCTGGGATTTGTGATTGCTTGATGCCAGCTAACATACTTCTGGCAATAAACTCCTCAATTGAACACAACTTCAAAAGCTCACTTTCACTTCCTAATTTGGACATTAAGTATCTTCTCATTACATCACAAGCAGCCTCAGCCTCTGCACTGGTAGGGGGTGGTGGTGGCTCGATTGCAATTACCTCATCTTCATGGTCACTTTCTTCTTTGTCATTCTTAATTTCTTCAATGATATCCTGGTCAGTGGGGGCTTCTGATGTTAGAACATTGTCATCTAGGCACACATACTCAGTGAACTCTTCAGTAGGGGATGAGATTGACCCCTGTGTTGCTTTATTAAAAGTCATGTGTAGCCAGCAGTTACTTATTGTCTGTGCAGTGACCCTCTCCCAGGCTCTCTGTGCTTCTATTAAGGCATCTAACACACTCATCTTGAATTCAGTCCCTTTGTCTAATGCCTCAACATGTTTTCTATTCACACTGGTTCTGTAGTAATGTTTAAAATTGCGGATTATCCCCTGATCTAGTGGCTGTAAAATACTGGTAGTGTTGGGTGGAAGAAAAAACAATTCTACAGCTTTCAGATTAGGGACAGTCTTTGGATGAGCAGCACAGTTGTCTAACAATAAGGCACCCTTCCTCTTCTCTGCAGCCATTTTTCTGTCAAATTTCCTGAGCCATTCTGTGAACAGTTCTGCAGTCATCCATGCCTTGCGATTGGATTTGTACTCAGTAGGTAGGGTGACCTGGCCTTTGAAACATCTGGGCTTCTCAGACTTTCCAATAGTGAGCAAAGGGTATTTGTAACTGCCATCCATATTGACACAAAACAGCACTGTAATTCGATCCTTTGAAAGCTTTCCACCTGCACACTTCTGACCTTTGAAAGAGAGAGTTTTGTTTGGCAAAAGTTTGTAAAATAATCCACTTTCATCACAGTTAAAAATATCTTTTGCTTCATAATTTTGAAGAATATTTTGCCAAACTGTTTTGTGCCAATTTTCAACTGTTGTCACATCCACAGACTTTTCTTCACCTTGCACAGATCTCAGTTTAATACCATGCCTTTCCTTGAAGGTGGTGACCCAGCTGACTGTACACTTAAACTCTGGGTATCCAAGCTCACTGGCGAATTTATTGGCTTTTTCCATTAGAATTGGCCCACTAATTGCTGCACCCTCATCAAGTCTAGCACTGAACCATTTCAATAAAGCACTATCAATTTCTTCAAATTTACTTATTCTTATCCTTTTTCTAGCCAAGTTTTGTTCCCCAGATTTGAAAGAGTTTTTTATTTTCTCTGCATTTTTAATCCATGTACTCAGAGTATTCAAAGGAACCCCATACTTTGCAGCAATGTCCGTTTTCTTACCACCATTTTCCACTTCAATTAATGCACTGTATTTCTCATGCAATGGTTTACAAACAACTTTCCTTTTTGTAGCCATGATATCATCTGATAATAACTCAGAAATGAATGATTTCTCACAAAAAATCCCCATATTTATAGACATTTACTTTTCGGGAATTGCAATCAATGATAAATCCTCTCTCTCTAATTTTTGTTTGAAAATAGCAATTGCCATATGCAAATGAGTTAACAATGGTGGCCCCCATGTGTAATCATAAACATCTAAAGGGATTAATATTTGTCAGTTATTTGTATGATACGCAATCAAATAAGTGTCCACTTGAAGGGGTTAACTGTGTAAGCATGATTCAAAGGTGAGAAATTTTAGATGTGACACCTTCTCTGAAGTCTAGATGACTAAAGTTGTTGGTAGCTTGGAGGTAATCCCATTGTTTTTCACTGAAAACCAGTTTTCTGTACCCAGAAATTGCTTTGAGGAATGGGTGATATTGAAACTCGAAAATTCGAGTATTTCTGTCCATTTTAATTGAAAAAAGTTGGGACTTAAAAATTGGTTCGAATAACGGCGAATTTCGACGAATAACCATTCGAGTAAAATCAATTCTACTGTATATATATTTTTTTTGCTAATTCTTTCTCATTTGCGATTGTTTGACATTTTATTTTCAATGACTTGGCTTACATCAGCCGCCATATTTTCTTTACTGGTACTTCCAGTTGGTTCTAACAAACTCAGGGATACCCACATTTGGGTTGGTTACTACACAACACATAGCCAGCCCCAATATTTGCCCAAAGACACATCTCAACTTATTACACAAATTATCATTGCTAATCACTTGGCCATTCTGCTGCACTTTTAATATATTGTTCTCTGGTTTTAGAACATTGTGTATTGCTGTGATCCACCTCCTATCCCTTTTTACAGTGTTGTGGTTGAATGCGAATTTTAGAACCAGTTACCGAAAGCGGAAAATCGGTGAAAAACCGGGTATGTTTGATTTAGTAAATGCAAAGACATAAGTTTTCAAATGCGTACATGAGATATAACTCGCATATAAATATCAACCGCGATGTGCTTTTTGAAGACTTTTGAGGAAAAAACGTCTGATATATTAATAGAATATTACAAAATAATGTGAAATATTTGTTGTAGTTGAATATTTTGGTAAATTTATGTTAAAATAATGAACATGTGACAAAACTGGTTTTGATTAAAAGAAAACGAAACGTAACAGGATCAGTGTCTTTCAGTCGGCAAATAGCTTTCCAGTTTAGCGTCTGCTACACCCTTTTATTAATTCTTTTATCCATTTTGTGCTCGTAATTCCCCGTTTAGGGGAGGATATTTATCTGCAAAGCAGTAGATTAGATAAGATATTCTCCAAGGCCCCATTAAGGCACTGACCTGCTGATGACCATGGCTCCAATGACCGGTGTCCATCCTGTGTAGAGCACATCGTGTACGTAGGTATTTTTATGGGAGATCACACAGAATATGGGGGTCAGTGCCAGGAAGGCACACATCAGGACGGGAGCCAGCCACTCCTGAGTGCCTGTCAAGAAAAAGGTCCTGATAGATAAACAACTAGTCACTGAAATCATTACTAATACAAGAACAAGCAACTGAAAAAAATCTGAATTTTGTGGAATTTTTGCTTTCAGGAAGTGGTCTTGAAAATTCCTTTCAATAGCAACACGACCAATCACTGCTTGCTGGGAATGGTTGTGTAAATTTTGAAGAAAATACTGACTTTGATAAAAATAACACTCAAATAATAATACTCATATTACAACTAGTAACATCAAGGTGATAGCTAATCACTGCTGGAAAGCAGTGTGTAGAGAAGTAACATTAATTATTAATAATAATGATGATAATAATTTAGTCACTGGAGGCAAGTTCATGTCCACATTGTAATTAAATATTTGGTAACTAACTATTCACAGAATCCAGGAAAATGTTTGGTTGTAAATACCTGTTATATTTGAAATCCATTAGAAAGTTCAAATTATATTGAAGACTGATACTAAAGTTACTTACTCAAAACACGAGCCATTAGACTAAGTATATTTATCTGAGCTATCAATGGATTATCCTATATCATATATATTCAAATCCATGTATGAAATTTGAAACTTTAAGTCAGATTTGTCTATTTTCACAAAATTTTCCTTACTTTCAGATAACCGACACATATTTATGTTATTTGATCAATATGTCTAATGCAACACAGTTGCATTTCTCACTCAATACATGAAGTATTCATAACATTGATATACCGGATTAACAGTCTTAAGTCACAGTCGAGAGATGTTCTAAGACAATTGTCCAGGGCTATAGGTGTGAAACATGTGTTGAACTTGCAGGAAGATTCTGTATGTACTTTTCTTGTGCATGAAGTTAACATGTAACTTCTTCTTTTTTGTAATTACGACAAAAAGTACAACAATAACATCTCACCTATGGCCTTGTAGAGTACAGAAGACAATACCGACAGCAGAGTGAGTGTGGTCAGATCTCCCAGACTGGCGGCTATTGGTGTGGCCACGTTATCTGGGTTGATATGGCACTTACGTGAGAATATCACAACCACTATCATCACTGAACCTGAAACATTTAATCTTCTGAGGTTACGTGTTGTAGAAACACGTGGCAAAAGGGTTATCATTAAGGGGAGTTTTTGTGTAGGTCATTAGCTTCCGAACTCTAAACATCAGTGCTCAAAACTGCAATACATAATTTGTGTAACTTAAAAGTTCTTTCACTTTCAATTCTTATGTTTTAACTATCCCTTTAGACGTATGTTCAAAAATACAATTATATTTGAAATTTACTGGGATCCAGTCTCTAGCAATGTATCAAGAGTAAAACCCCAAGTAAGTAATTCAGTTGGGAGAGGAAATTTTTTGTTTCAAAAAGACAGACCATGTAGCAAATGGGGTAACTTAATGCAAAACAATAGAAAATCATAATTATAGGGAAAACTGAAAACAATGTTTTAACTGTGATTATTCAGACAATAAAAATTTTTGTTTATTTTTTGCTTGTGTTGACTTAAGGCATATGCGAACAAACTTTACCCTTAACTTTTCACTTACCCAAGATGAAGCTAGCGATAGAGGCAGTCATCACACTACTGCTACAGAGGAGGAAGGCATGAGGTAAGCTAAACTTGCCTTCAGGGATCCACCCAAATATCATAGCAGCTATGGATGCCAGAAAACCCACCACTATAGCTTGGGCCTGGAACACACATATCTTTTTAACCATAAAGAGAGCAGAAATCACAAAAACCAGATCAGTTTGAAGCTTTGACTACTTTTTCATTCTTTTGTTTTTATTAGAGTTAAGTGGTGTAAAGACATGTCACAAATATATAATCTGGGTATAGAATACACAATATACTGAATATAGCAAAATCCATAAAATAGGACTATGTGGAATTAACAAAGTACAATGACATAATAGCACCATAGATTAAGACAGTAATACAGCGATAATGGACTAAACAGAATGCAGTCAAATTTTAGCAGAAATTTCATTAACACAATAAAACTACATCTACTGTATCAGAGAACCAATCTATCCTCTCTGACAAACAATATGTGAGTTATAAGCACTTCTGAAATGAACTACCATTGTTTAACCTTGAATGATAGGTCAAAGGTCAAATTTGACCACACCAATCAATCAATCAGTCAATCAATCAGTCAATCAATCAATCAGTTGTCCAAGTGCTGAATCTCTGTATCTATGGATTCTAAGGCACACCATCCAGTTCATCAGGCATAAATCATCAAGACTTTAGACATATTCCAAGTTGCACCCAGGGAGGCAAGCCAGTGTTCGGTAGTTAGAAACCAAGGTGGAAACGATTTCTGAAATAAGTAGTTTTTAGTCGACTTTTGAAACATGTGAGATTTGGAGCACTGCGTATATCATGTGGAAGATCATTCCATAACTTTGGGGCATCATATGAGAAACTGTTGTTGAAGTGGACCTTTGATTTATGGATGGGAGAACAATACTGAGGAACCTGGAGGAACATATTTTCTGGGTTTGAGCGTCTTGTGTTCATGGCACATTTGTACAAGGAGAGATATGGTGCAAAATACTTGGGCTGGCCAGTAGTGAGGGTTTTAAAGACAATTCGTTGTCGAACAGGTAACCAGTGAAGTGTCTTCAAGCTGGATGTGATGTGAGTGAACCTAGAAGCACCTGTGACAAACCGTGCAAGAGCATTTTGAACGTATTGGAGCCTGGTAGCATTACAAGATGACAAACTACGAAATAGAGGATTGCAATAATCCAAATGACTGCTAACCAGAGCATTTGCAATCACCACTGATGTATCAACGGAAAGAAACCTCCTGATACGATAAAGGTCCCTGAGGTTAATAAAACAAGATTTGATGACAGAATTTACATGATTGGTGAAACGAAACTTTGCATCAAACAGAACACCCAGATTGCGAGCAACATCAGGAGGGAGAGACACTTACCCAGGATATTGACAGGAAATGAGTCACTGAGCCATTTGTATCTGTCTTTGGCACCAAAAACTATGAATTCTGTTTTATCAAGGTTTAGCTTAAGTTTGTTTTCAGACATCCAGACATGACTAGAGATTGCGTCTCGACGCAGTGTATCCCCAGACGGGACATAGTTAAGGCGTGAATATGTCGGTCTTGAGCCTGTTTCCTGGAGCACCAGGTCAGGATTGTCCACAGTACCAGATTACTCCCAAAAGCTAATCACTAGTTCTTTCACTTATATCTGTCTTTAAAAATTACATTTCATGGATCCAGAAGATCCATATAGTGATCCGGATCACTTCCAAAATTCAATCATTTCATCCTTTTACCTTTTCAGACATATTCTAAAAATGTCATCAAAATCCGTCCATAGTTATCTTGTACACAAACACATCTGGCAGCCTGGATCCACATGATCCAGACAGTGATCCAGATTACTCCCAAAAACTAATCACTTGTTCTTTGTCCCATTTAAGACATTTCCTGAAAATTTCATAAAAATCCATCCATGACTTTTTGAGCTATTTGTCTTTAAAAATTACATTTCTTGGATCCAGAAGATCCAGATAGTGGTCCAGATCACTCGCAAAATTGAATCATTTCTTCCTTTTACCACTTCTTCATTTTACCATTTGTAACATATCCTAAAAATATCAAAGTCCATCCCAAGATTATGTGGCAGCCTGGATCCAGATGATCCAGACAGTGATCCAGATCACTCCAAAAATTTAATCACTTGTTCCTTGTACCATTTAGGCCATTTGCTGAAACAATCCATCCATAACTTTTTTGGTATCTGTCTTTAAAATTACATTTCATGGATCCAGAAGATCCATATAGTGATCCGGATCACTTCCAAAATTCAATCATTTCATCCTTTTACCTTTTCAGACATATCCTGAAAATTTCATCAAAATCCGTCCATAAGTTTTTTATTTATCTTGTACATAAACACATCTGGCAGCCTGGATCCAGATGATCCAGATCACTCCCAAAATCTAATCACTTGTTCCTTGTCCCATTTAGGACATTTCCTGAAAATTTCATCAAAATCCACCCATGACTTTTTGAGCTATTTGTCTTTAAAATTATATTTCATGGATCCAGAAGATCCAGATAGTGGTCCAGATCACTCGCAAAATTGAATCATTTCTTCCTTTTACCACTTCTTCCTTTTACCATTTCTAACATATCCTAAAAATATCATCAAAATTCATCCTAAAATTATGTTGCCGCCTGGATCCAGATGATCCAGTCATCCAGATCACTCCAAAAATGTAATCACTTGTTCCTTGTACCATTTAGGTCATTTGCTGAAAATGTCATCACAATCCATCCATAACTTTTTGCGGTATCTGTCTTTAAAAATTACATTTCATGGATCCAGAAGATGCATGTAGTGATCCGGATCACTTCCAAAATTCAACCATTTCATCCTTTTACCTTTTCAGACATATCCTGAAAATTTCATCAAAATCCATCCATAAGTTTTTGAGCTATATTGTACACAAACACATCTGGCAGCCTGGATCCGGATGATCCAGACAGTGATCCAGATCACTCCCAAAATCTAATCACTTGTTCCTTGTCCCATTAAGGACATTTCCTTAAAATTTCATCAAAATGCACCCATAAGTTTTTGAGTTATCTGTCTTTAAAAATTAAATTTCATGGATCCAGAAGATCCAGACAGTGATCCGGATCACTCCCAAAATTTAATCATATCTTCCTTTTACCATTTTGGATATATCCTGAAAATTTTATCAAAATCCATCTGTCAGTTTTTGAGTTATCTTGTGCACAAACAAACAAACAAATAGAGGGCCAAAAATGACCCTCGGTCAGGTACTTTGGCGGTCAGTGGATGACCTTAAATGAAGATCTGTAACCGGTAAGCCTGGATGCTGGTACTCCATCATGTACTCAACCTCCAAAGCCATTTTCAATGGTTTCCATGCAATGTAGTCAGCATTAAGTGTGAAAATATCTCCAAATTTGCCAAAAATGACCCTTGGTCAGGTACTTTGGCGGTCAGTGGATGACCTTAAATGAAGATCTGTAACCAGTAAGCCTGGATGGTAGAAGTCCATCATGTACTCAACCTCCAAAGCCATTTTCAATAGTTTCCATGCAATATAGTCAGCATTAAGTGTGAAAATATCTCCAAAAAGGCCAAAAATGACCCTCGGTCAGGTACTTTGGCGGTCAGTGGATGACCTTCAATGAAGAGCTTCAAGGTCAAATTTCTGCATGCTTACAGAGGACATATATATGTATTATATATACCAGCCATAGGATGATCTAACTTTCTGTATAGGAGAACTGGGCCAAAAAGTGAAAAAATGGCCAAAATCTGACCTTTAAGAGGCCACCAGTGACCCTGAGATTGAAGGTCAAGGTCACAAAACAATAGCGTTCGTGGCATTGCCCAACCCACATACCAAATTTGAAAGTTCTAACTAAAATATTTTTTAAGTTATCGCGTCCAAAAGGAAATCTCTGCGGCGGCGGCGGCGTGACCGTACTGAATCCTAAGTATCCCCGACTTTCGTCCGGGGATACAAATATCCTTCAAACAGGATTTCAGATGGTCAAAAGACTTGAGATTATCTTTCAGATGATAGGTGAATCAACAGCGGAGTGTCATCAGCATAAAAGTGGTATTTACTCCAGTATATTTTTTGATGACTTGACTAAGGGGTGTTGTGTAGAGGGAAAACAGAAGAGGACCTAAGACAGAACCTTGGGGGACTGAACCGAACTTCAATTTGAAGAAATTTGAAACAGCAGAACCAATCTTGACGGACTGAAAACGATCCTGAAGGTAGGATTGGAACCATTTTAGAACAAAACCAGCAACTACATTGGGTTTCAACCTTCTACAGCCGAGAATCTGCCAAAGTTTGTCAGTTCAATTGGCTGATTAAAAATTGTAAAAAATATGCATAAACAGCAGAATAAATACTTAACACTCATAGGGATAACCCAAGTAAGGAAGTACATCACTGAGGGATCTCCAGTAAGGTTTAATTTGAATTACCAAAGGTTTACATAAATTTTAAAACTTTAATTAAATGTAGCTTTAAAAGCTACAAGCTTACCATCTGGTACTAAGTGCTATCTTGGCCAACTCAAGAAAATTGAGCATATAATGACTGAACCGCTTGTTTGGTGTTTTAATATAAACATTCTGAATATTTCAAAATACTTGTTTGTAACATCAAAATGCGTCTAAATTTAGAGGGTTTACAGACTTGGGTGTTCAATCTGCTTGGGATTATTACTTTGGACTATATCTGAAAACAGTTACAAAGTGGCAGTGAGACCACCCATTTCATTCAAAGCAGCGGTTATAGTCTGAAGTTTCACATTCTGGATTTTATAAGTAGGGAAGGAACTCTACTCTCAACATTAATACTTTTATGAAAGGTTTGGCATAGACTGATATCAATACACTGTTCTGTAATGTAAGTTTACTTTAACACCGTGGTCAGACAGTTGATCAGGTGATCTTTGATTTTTTTTTGCTCAGCAATAATTCAAGTTTTCTATTAATAAAAAATATCCAAATGTGATGCAGCTTTCATTTTGAAAACAATGTGTCACAAATTTTTATTTTGCCTACACTTGCTACCATATTTACAGGAAGTGGCTTCGTGTGGTGCATACTAAATATCAAGGGTTTTGAAATAACAGAAATCTATCCAAAAATCTGGAAATGCCTTTATCAATATCTTATCAATTTTAAAATGCTGTAAATTGACATTGTGAGGCAAAAAACAAGGCTTGCAATTTATAACAGGAGGTAGCTCAGGCTTGCAGAAAATATTTCCATATATATCTATGACTCCTTCCATAAAGCTAGTGTCACCTGAGTGAGAGCCAGATTGCCAGCAATCATCTTCCACTGCTCTCTAGATGTGTCCATATTGCCTAAGTTAGCCTGAAATCCACAAAACAATATGTCTGATCAAACTTCCTCAAACAGGCTGGGAAAATTTGACTTACAGGTGGGTGCCACACTTTGAAGTAGTGTAGCAACAGATTAACATACAGATCTGGATTCCATGAACAATTTTAAATGCTGCTTTAGTATTTCATTTGTTCTTTAAGAATTTATCATCATTTTACTTATTAAATATGAAAAAAGGTTATTTTACATGTCTTGATTAAACTCATCAACCGCAATATTTTATCTACTGGTTAAGAAACCCTATCTCAAAACAAAACTAACAACAACAAAATAGTGTGTAAAATTTAATTTTGACTCAATCATTGGTCAGAAAAAAACAGCTGATTAATCAACCCAGAAAACTGAGGGTAGTCCCAACCCCAACTGTATTTAATAAACAAATTCTTTCTGTTCATCATCTACATTAAGACTTTAAACTTTTATAACACTATTTATCTATGTACATGTGAAATACAATTCGATGGTTAAACAAGAGGAGAGTGCCCGTGAACGGGCACTGTGTCAGCTGACTGAGTGTTTTTGATTTGTGAAGGTGATTAGAGGACAGAATAATTATCAGGAAAAGGGCTGTACAGAAATACAGTAAATGGTAACTGAACAGCAAGTTCGAAAGAAATTCCGAAGCTGACAGAAGAAAAGGATAAAAAAGTTGTGCCCTGTAAATGGTATTATGAAGGAAAATAACAAGGTAATTGTTTAAGTGTAAAAAATAGGTTAAAACATATTTAAAGAAATACTACAAATGCAATATCCTCGTTCGACCTTGAAGAAGGGGTCCAAGGTCAAATCTAACCACACAAATACATTCCCAGCCCATGATTTCCTATGGTTTACCATTCCAAACCTCTAGGACCAATTATAAATGAGTTATAAGCACTTTTAAGCTTGGCTGTCCTCATTTGACCTTGAAGGAGGGGTCCAAAGGTCAAATCTGACCATACCAAAAGATTCCGAGCCAATGATTTCCTATGGGATGGTTTACCATCCCAAATCTCTGTCACCAATAATAAGCGAGTTGTAGGCACTTTCAATTTTCGCTATCCTCATTTGACCTTGAAGGAGGGTTCCAAGGTCAAATCGGACCATATCAACAGATTCACAGCCCATGATTTCCTGTCTTTTTACCATCCCAAACCTCTGGGACCAATAATAAGCGAGTTATAAGCACTTTTAAGTTTGGCTATCCTTGTTTGACCTTGAAGGAGGGGTCATTGAAGGTCAAATCTGACCACACCAAAAGATTCCCACCCCATGATTTCCTACAGGTTGGTTTATCATCCCAAACCTCTAGGATCAATAATAAGGGAGATATAAGCACTTTTCATGACTGACAAAAAACACCTGTGGCGGCCATCTTGTTTCTCAAAATGAGGCCAAAAATATTCCCAGACAACATTTTATGGTTATTAATATATACTGCAAACTTAAGAAAGCTAGCTATAATATTTTTTTTCATCAGAGCAGTAATGGTGAAATCTCTCTCTACACACTGCGGCTATCCAGTGGATACAATGATTTACTCAACAGTGAGAACCTGAAAGTAGCTATTGCTCAGCTATGCCATGACATAGAGGTCTGCAATTTCACTATGTTATAGCTGACCAAAAATTCTGTGAATAACATATTTAACAAATTACTCTAAATGTAATAGTTTTCAAGTTACAACTGATTTACTCAACAGTGAGAACCTCAAAGGAACTATTACTCAGCTATGCAATGAGCTACATGTCTGAAATTTTACTATGTTATAGCTAACCCAAAAGTAGGTGAACAACATATTTAAGTAAACTACTGTAAATGCAATAGTTTTCAAGCTACAACTGATTTACTCAATAGTGAGAACCTGAAAATAGCTATTGCTCCACTATGCCATGAGCTATAGGTCTGTAATTTCACTATGTTATAGCTGACCCAAAAGTAGGTGAACAATATATTTTAACAAAATACTCCAAATACAATATTTTTCAAGTTATAGCTGATTTACTCAACAGTCAGTACCTGAGAATAGCTATTGCTCAGTTGTGCCATGAGCTATAGGTCTATAATTTCACTATGTTATAGCTGACCCAAAAGTAGCTGAATAACATATTTGCACAAATTTCTGTAAATGCAATAGTTTTCCAATTATAACTGATTTACTCAACAGTGAGAACTTCAAAGTAGCTATTACTCAGCTATGAAATGAGCCACAGGTCTGAAACGTCACTATGTTATAGCTGACCCCAAAATAGGTGAATAACATATTGAAACAAAATACTCTAAATGCAATAGTTTTCAAGTTATAAGCGATTTACTCAACAGTGATAACCTAAAAGTAGCTACTACTCAGCTATGCCATGAGCTACAGGTCTGAAATTTTACTATGTTATAGCTGGCCCAAAAGTAGCTGAATAACATATTTATACGAAATTCTCTAAATGCAATAGTTTTTAAGTTACAAGAGATTTTACTCATGATGGAAGTTACTGAAAAGCCCAAAAGTAGCTATTACTCACTTAGCTATTGAGACAGACACCCAACTTACTCACGATATTGTAGCTATGAAAAAAGTAGCTGAATAACATATTTTAACAAAATGCTCTAAATGCAACACTTTTCAAGTTATAAGTGATTTACTCAACAGTGATAACCTAAAAGTAGCTACTACTCAGCTATGCCATGAGCTACAGGTCTGAAATTTTACTATGTTATAGCTGACCCAAAAGTAGCTGAATAACATATTTATACGAAATTCTCTAAATGCAATAGTTTTTAAGTTACAAGTGATTTTACTCATAATGGAAGTTACTGAAAAGCCCAAAAGTAGCTATTACTCACTTAGCTATTGAGACAGACACCCAACTTACCATATTGTAGCTATGAAAAAAGTAGCTGAACAACATATTTTCACAAAATGCTGTAAATGCAACACTTTTGAAGTTATAAGTGATTTAGTGCATGATTTCATGAATTTTAATGCATTAAAAATTATTAAAAAAATTTATTTAAAAAAAAGTAAGACAGATCCAGGTCTCATACTCACACAAGAGAATCTACCTCTGGCCTAGTACATATATGCAAGATATGAGAGAAATCCCTGCAATAGTCACTGAGAAAATTGTGATAAAAAGTTGAAATTTTCACACTTTTGGTGGGGGTACCCCCCTTGTAATGTCTCTAGCAAACAGACGAACAGACAGATTTGCATGCCTTGAACAATTTTTCATCCTCGATAGATAAGGTATCTTTTAAAAAAAACAGCATGTCTCTAGGCCTTGTAGTTTTGGAGAAGAAGTTGTTCACGCGGACGCGGACACGTACGACCACGCCGCAGAGTGATGACATAATGTCAGCTGACTGACAAGTCAGCTGACATAAAAAGTCTGATTGTCACTTTAAACATAAAAATATAATTGAAACTACTCAAGAGGCATGGTTATATTTCAAAATTCAGTGATTGCAAATCTATCTTGAAGATGTCCTGGATAATTTTAGGTGGTGAAACTTACTTGTGTGGAAAGCCGAGATGCTAGCGTCATTTCTAGGTTTCCCTTGAGACCTAATAACGCTGGCACCAAGATGAAGATTTCTGACACATCAGTAAACACTGGCCAGTGCTGAAAACACAAGCATGCCAATTATAGTGTTAACACTTTTAACCAAAACTTTGTAAAGTAGACCAGAAGTATTAAGTACCTTAAGATTTCACCTGGTGCATGTGTATTTGGTCCAAGATAATACATCATACACCAATAGCATCTCTGGTATGATTTGGCTATGTCAATGGAGCTATGATTATTCTATTTGTCTATGCAAAGTTGCACCTTAGAGACTGTCAAGCGATGGAAAATAAATGCTATCAAAGTTCTGATTAGATTAGATATTATTAGATTAAGACAAACTAAAAACAGGAAATGGTTGCCAATATTCTGCATAGGAAACCGCTGGGGCATCGACAAGTAAATAGTGTTGTATGCCACAAAATCCCCACCTCCTTAAGGATTTGGAATACTGTGGTCAAAAACACAGAAAAACAAGAGCACTCACAGAGCACAAACCTTTGCCAAGACACAAAATAAAAGGAAAATGGAAAATAACGATTAACTTTTTGTATCCAGACTGTGATTCAGTGAAACTCTCAAAATTGAATGGGATCCTTGTTGGACCAAGACCCATCTTTTCATTTTTTCAGGCTGATCCAACCAGTAGTATTTGCATAATCCTGCTAAAAGACAAACAGACATACAGTCGTGAAAATAATACCTCTGAGGTAATAAGGCTGTACAGTTGTAATTCAGGACTTGTTAAAAATAGTAGATAAGCTGACAATATTCACAACAGAAAGTGGTGAAAAGTGGTGTTTTTTATTGCAGTAAATTTCTAATTATCCAAATTACTACAGCTGAAGCCTTTTATATAGATCTGTGAAAATTAAAATTCCTTTTTTAAGCATTAGTAACTTTTATGTCTTTCCCATCTGCATTTACCCTAAAGATCTAAGTTGAGTAGATGTATGTTTGTTCCTTAATAACTTAACAACCTTAAAAGTCTATATAGAAGATCATAAGATAAAGTCAATCTTTCACAGCAACAACGCAGTTCCATCAGCTGTTTTGACCTGTAAGACAAACAACTTAAATGTGACATTGTATGAAATTTTATCAGCTGATGGTCTGGGAGAAAGTCATGTTGCTGCAAATGTCTAAGTAATAAATGACAATGAAAACAACTCAGAACTAGACCTGCCCAATGGAGAACCAATGCAAATTTGTAACCACCTGAAATACAACTCACCAAAACCAGTGAATCATCATTTGACCTTGAAGGAGGGGCCCAAGGTCAAATCCGACCACGCCAGAAGATTCCCAGCGCATGATTTCCTATATGTTGGTTTACCATCAGAAAACATCTAGGACCGATTTATAAGCATTTTTAAGTTTGGCTGTCCTCATATGACCTTGAAGGAGGGGCCCAAGGTCAAATCTGAACATATCAGAAGATTCCAAGCCCATGATATCCTGTAGGTTGGCTTCACACTGAAAACCTCTTGGACCAATAATAAGCGATTTATAAGCATTTTTAGGTTTGGCTGTCCTCACTTGACCTTGAAGGAGGGGCCCAAGGTCAAATCTGAACATATCAGAAGATTCCCAGCCCATGATTTCCTGTAAATTGGTTTCACATTGAAAACCTCTAGGACCAATAATAAGCGAGTTATAAGCATTTTAAAGTTTGGCTATCCTCATCTGACCTTGAACGAGGGGGGCCAAGGTCAAATCTGACCACATCAAAGATTCCCAGCCCATGATTTCCTGTAAATTGGTTTCACATTGAAAACCTCTAGGACCAATAATAAGCGAGTTATAAGCATTTTAAAGTTTGGCTATCCTCATCTGACCTTGAACGAGGGGGGGCCAAGGTCAAATCTGACCACATCAAAAGATTCCCAGCCCATGATTTCCAATAACTTTGAAGTTGGTTTCACATTGCAAACTTCTAGGACCAATAATATGCAAGTTATAAGCACTTTTAACTTTGCCTATCCTTGTTTGACTTTGACCTAGAATTAGGGGCCCAAGGTCAAATCTGACCACATGAAGATCCCAGCCCATGATTTCCTATAAGTAGGTTTCACACTGCAAACTTCTAGGACCAATAATAAGGGAGACATATGCACTTTTAAAGTCCACTACATGGGGTATTATGGCATTCTGTGGACGACCTTGAATGAGGAGCTTCAAGGTCAAATGTCTGCAAGATTGTAGAGGACATGTATTTCTGTTATACACATAAACTATGAAGAGATTCAATCTTCTACTTATGAGAACCAGCCAGTAGAAAAAGGTAGATAAATTTTAAAGAAATGCCCACAGCGGCCATCTCGTTTTTAGGAATGAGGCTAATTTCAGTCCCAGTGAAGCTTACCTCCCAATGAAGATATCCTGCAAATTTGGTGAAGCCAGCTAGTGCAGTTTACCTCTGAGAGCGTTAACGTTGAAAATCTCTCAGCAGTTTAGCAAACGCTAAACCAAATTATCCACCGGTTCCAAGATCTAGAAGCTTAGGTCTAAGAGAAGACAACAGGTGGATTGACAGTCACAGCAGTTATAATAGATTAGAATATCATGGGAATTGTTGTTTTATGGCACAAACTGATTCTAAATTTGTCTGTACTACACACTGAGACTTCTTAAAAGAGAGGTGAGAGTGGACGTCAACCCTGCATACAGAAATTTTTCCACAGAATTACTAGAGAAGCTTGCCTATATCCCGAAAAAAAACTAGACCGAGCGCATAAGGAACCAATCCATATCTGTATCCACTAGAAGCATAAAGAAATCTGGTGAGCAAGCACCTATGATAGGAGCAATAATAATCTCTATATAGGCACTTTGATTATGGGCATGCCTTTTTGACCTTCATCTAGGAACCAAACATCTAATCTGACTATATCAAAAGACTTCATCCATGATTTCACATGGGCTGGTTTCATAAACTGGAAAATTTAATAGTACATTAAATTTTTATACAGTCTAAGGAAAATCTGCAACTGGTTCCTTTAACTGCTTCCCCCACCCCACCTCTCCCAGCATTACCCCCCACTGTTTTATATGTTTTACAACTGTCAAGAGAGTGAAATTTATATCTTGTGGTTTCTATCAGTTGATAATCCAGTTATCTTGGTGTATACATGTATTGCTGAGGCTACTGTTACCAATGTGTGTGCACACTTTATCAGAAAAGTAAAAGTTTTGGTATTTTCATTCACTTGTACATATTGCATACATTTAACATAACTAAAGAGAACTGTCCTAAAGAGCAGAAAATTATTTGCCACAGTATTAATACAAAGAGGAATATTTATTGCACCAAAATTCTTATATTATCTAACGTAACATATTTTTAGGATTATTTGATACAACTGTTCATTGTATTTTTATTCTGCTGGAAAGCATTCATAGAGCACAGACCGCCACCAGTTTTTTTCCAAAACTATGTGATTTATTGTTTCCTGGGTATCTTTATTTGATATTACTCAACAAGAGGAGAGTGCCCATTCACGGGCACTGTATCAGGAAAAGGGCTGTACAGAAATACAGTAAATGGTAACTGAACAGCAAGTTCGAAAGAAATTCCGAAGCTGACAGAAGAAAAGGATAAAAAAGTTAATAGGTTAAAACATATTTAAAGAAATACTACAAATGCAATATCCTCGTTCGACCTTGAAGAAGGGGTCCAAGGTCAAATCTAACCACACAAATACATTCCCAGCCCATGATTTCCTATGGTTTACCATTCCAAACCTCTAGGACCAATTATAAATGAGTTATAAGCACTTTTAAGCTTGGCTGTCCTCATTTGACCTTGAAGGAGGGGTCCAAAGGTCAAATCTGACCATACCAAAAGATTCCGAGCCAATGATTTCCTATGCGATGGTTTACCATCCCAAATCTCTGTCACCAATAATAACAGTGTTGATTCTAGGAATTTCAAAAAGTGGGGGCGATCCCCCACCACTACACAAAATGTGGGGGAGGGGCTAAAAATTCTGGGGGACGACTTTATGATAAGTTTAAACTAATAAAAAATACATTTTCAGTTTATTTAGGCATTTTTAACAGTGGACTTCTATTAATTAGTGGTCAATTTTTATTGTCTTGCCCAATAAAAATAAACTTCAAGGCTAGTGATAGCATTTAAAAAACAAGAGGAGAGTGCCCGTGAACGGGCACTGTGTCAGCTGACTGAATGTTTTTGATTTGTGATGGTGATAATGAGAGGAAAGCATAATTATCAGGGAAAGGGCTGTACAGAAATACAGTAAATGGTAACTGAACAGCATGTTTGAAAGATATTCCGAAGCTGACAGAAGAAAAGGACAAAAAAGTTGTGCCCTGCAAATGGTATTATGAATTAAAGTAACAAGGTAATTGTTTAAGTGTAAAAAGTAGGTTAAAAATATTTAAAGAAATACTATAAATGCAATATCCTCGTTCGACCATGAAGAAGGGATCCAAAGGTCAAATCTGACCATACCAAAAGATTCCCAGCCAAAGAATTTAGGATGGTTTACCATCCCAAACCTCTCAGACCAATAATAAGTGAGTCATAGGCACTTTTTAAGTTTGGCTATCCTTGTTTGACCTTGACGGAGGGGTCTAAGGTCAAATCCGACCACACAAAAAAATTCCCAGCCCATGATTTCCTGTAGCTTGTTTACCATCCCAAACCTGTAGAACCAATAATAAGCGAGTTATAAGCAATTGTAAGTTTGGCTATCCTCAATTGACCTTGAAGGGGGGGTCCCAGGTCAAATCTGACCACACCAAAAGAATCCCAGCCCATAATTTCCTATATGTTGGTTTACCATCCCAAACCTCCAAGACCAATAATACGCGAGTTATAAGCACTTTTAAGTTTGGCTATCTTCGTTTGACCTGGAAGGAGGGGTCTAAGGTGAAATCCGACCACACCAAAAGATTCCCAGCCCATGATTTTCTATAGGTTGGTTTTCCATTCCAAACCTCTAGGACCAATAATAAGCGAGTTATAAGCACTTTTAAGTTTGGCTATCCTCATTTGACCTTGAAGGAGGGGTCCAAGGTGAAATCCGACCACACCAAAAAATTCCCAGCTCATGATTTTCTATAGGTTGGTTTTCATTCCAAACCTCTAGGACCAATAATAAGCGAGTTATAAGCACTTTTATGTTTGGCTATCCTCATTTGACCTTGAAGGAGGGTTCCAAGGTCAAATCGGACCATATTAACAGATTCCCAGCCCATGATTTCCTACAGGTTGGATACAATGATTTACTCAACAGTGAGAACCTTAAAGAAGCTATTGCTCAGCTATGCCATGACATAGAGGTCTGCAATTTCACTATGTTATAGCTGACCAAAACGTCTGTGAATAACATATTTAACAAAATACTCTAAATGTAATAGTTTTCAAGTTACAACTGATTTACTCAAGAGTGAGAACCTCAAAGTAACTATTACTCAGCTATGCAATGAGCTACATGTCTGAATTTTTGCTCTGTTATAGCTGACCTAAAAGTAGGTGAACAACATATTTAAGCAAAATACTGTAAATGCAATAGTTTTCAAGTTACAACTGATTTACTCAATAGTGAGAACCTGAAAATAGCTATTGCTCCGCTATGCCATGAGCTATAGGTCTGTAATTTCACTATGTTATAGCTGACCCAAAAGTAGGTGAACAATATATTTTAACAAAATACTCCAAATGCAATATTTTTCAAGTTATAGCCGATTTACTCAACAGTCAGTGCCTGAGAATAGCTATTGCTCAGTTGTGCCATGAGCTACAGGTCTGTAATTTCACTATGTTATAGCTGACCCAAAAGTAGCTGAATAACATATTTGCACAAATTTCTGTAAAGGCAATAGTTTTCCAATTACAACTGATTTACTCAACAGTGAGAACTTCAAAGTAGCTATTACTCAGCTATGCAATGAGCCACAGGTCTGGAACTTCACTATGTTATAGCTGACCCCAAAATAGGTGAATAACATATTGCAACAAAATACTGTAAATGCAATAGTTTCCAAGTTATAAGTGATTTACTCAACAGTGATAACCTAAAAGTAGCTATTACTCAGCTATGCCATGAGCTACAGGTCTGAAATTTTACTATGTTATAGCTGACCCAAAAGCAGCTGAATAACATATTTATACTAAATTCTCTAAATGCAATAGTTTTGCAATTACAACTGATTTACTCAATAGTGAGAACCTCAAAGTAGTTATTATTCAGCTATGCAATGAGCTACAGGTCTGAAATTTCACTATGTTATAGCTGACCCAAAAGTAGGTGAACAACATATTTAAGCAAAATACTGTAAATGCAATAGTTTTGAAGTTACAACTGATTTACTCAATAGTGATGACCTAAAAGTAGCTATTACTCAGCTATGCCATGAGCTACAGGTCTGAAATTTTACTATGTTATAGCTGACCCAAAAGTAGCTGAATAACATATTTATACGAAATTCTCTAAATGCAATAGTTTTCCAATTACAACTGATTTACTCAATAGTGAGAACTTTAAAGTAGCTATTACTCAGCTATGCCATGACCTACAGATCTGAAATTTCACTATGTTATAGCTGGCCCAAAAGTAGCTGAATAACATATTTATACGAAATTCTCTAAATGCAATAGGTTTTAAGTTACAAGAGATTTACTCAATAGTGAGAACTTCAAAGTAGCTATTACTCAGCTATGCAATGAGCCACAGATCTGAAACTTCACTATGATATAGCTGATCCCAAAATAGGTGAATAACATATTGAAACAAAATACTGTAAATGGAATAGTTTCCAAGTTATAAGCGATTTACTCAACAGTGATAACCTAAAAGTAGGTATTACTCAGCTATGCCATGAGCTACAGGTCTGAAATTTTACTATGTTATAGCTGACCCAAAAGTAGCTGAATAACATATTTATACGAAATTCTCTAAATGCAATAGTTTTGAAGTTATAAGCGATTTACTCAACAGTGATAACCTAAAAGTAGCTATTACTCAGCTATGCCATGAGCTACAGGTCTGAAATTTTACTATGTTATAGCTGACCCAAAAGTAGCTGAATAACATATTTATACGAAATTCTCTAAATGCAATAGTTTTGAAGTTATAAGCGATTTACTCAACAGTGATAACCTAAAAGTAGCTATTACTCAGCTATGCCATGAGCTACAGGTCTAAAATTTTACTATGTTATAGCTGACCCAAAAGTAGCTGAATAACATATTTATACGAATTTCTCTAAATGCAATAGTTTTTAAGTTACAAGTGATTTTACTCATGATGGAAGTTACTGAAAAGCCCAAAAGTAGCTATTACTCACTTAGCTATTGAGACAGGCACCCAACTTACTCACCATATTGTAGCTATGAAAAAAGTAGCTGAATAACATATTTTAACAAAATGCTCTAAATGCAACACTTTTCAAGTTATAAATGATTTTGTGCATGATTTCATGAATTTTAATGCATTAAAAATTATTAAAAAAATTTATTAAAAAAAAAGTAAGACAGATCCAGGTCTCATACTCACACAAGAGAATCTACCTGTGGCCTAGTACATATATGCAAGATATGAGAGAAATCCCTGCAATAGTCACTGAGAAAATTGTGATTAAGTGTTGAAATTTTCACACTTTTGGTGGGGGTACCCCCCTTGTAATGTCTCTAGCAAACAGACGAACAGACAGATTTGCATGCCTTGAACAATTTTTCATCCTCGATAGATAAGGTATCTTTTAAAAAAAACAGCACGTCTCTAGGCCTTGTAGTTTTGGAGAAGAAGTTGTTCACGCGGACGCGGACACGTACGCCCACGCCGCAGGGTGATGACATAATGTCAGCTGACTGACAAGTCAGCTGACATAAAAAGTAATGAGCATATTTCTATAAATTTTTATGTGGGTAAGGCTTGACCAAAGGAAAAAAGTGTTTATGTTCTAGGAAAGACCGGGTCATATGCTGGATACAAAAAGTCCTTAATTTTCTGAAATGTCACCTGATTGATGTCTTCGCTGTGAATGCTTTTTCATAAATTCTATCTAGGCCACTGAAACTACAGCGCATTAATTTATATACATTCATAAAACTTGATCAAACTACGATTCATCAGGTTAAATTTTTGTATCCACTGGGTAGCATCTGGTGGATACTATGGATTACGCATGAGTATGCCGCTGCCACTGTAGTGTGTAGAGATTTTCCCTTTACCCCTCTAGAGGCCAAGGTATTGTGGGTAGGGTTCTCAAATTTGCAGGATATATTCATCATTACAAAAGCTTACCTGGGAATATTTTAGGCCTCATTTTGAAAAAGAACATTCTATTCTATTCTATTTTGTACTTTTATAGCGCTTAATCTCTGCTAGGCAGACTCTAAGGCGCAACACCAAAAATCAAGTTTAAGAAATCATCTGTCCATAGCCGTTGCCAAGTCCAGTACCACGGAGACGCCGGATAGAGTGTAAGCTAAGGTGGGAACGCCTTGTGGAAGAGATATGATTATAACCTTTTCCTGAAACAGGTGAGAGTTGGGGCAGAACGTACCTCATTAGGCAAATGATTCCAGACTGTGGGGGCATCAAAAGCAAAGCTGTGGCCAAAGTGATTTTTGGATTTATGTACAGATGGACAGAATTGAGGAACCTCAAGGAACCTTTTATCTGGATGGTTGTATCTTGTACTATATCTTCCGCAACGAGTGGGCAGAAGAGGACCAAAGTAACTGGGATGACCACTGTGAAGAAACTTATAAACTAGAGTGGCAGTTTTGAAGATACAGCAAGATTCAACTGGGAGCCAATGGAGTCGTTTGAGAATAGGAGATGCCCGTGTGTATTTGTTACAGTTTGTGACAATCCTGGCAAGTGTATTTTGAATACACTGTAGTTTACGCATATTGAGACTGGACAGACTCCTGAAGAGAGAGTTGCAGTAATCAAGGCGACTGCTCACCAAGGCATTAGCTGCCAGGATAGCAGCCTCATCAGTCAAGTGCTTTCTAACCCGCCTGAGATCACGAATTTGAATGAAGCATGTCTTACAAATATTGCGGACATGGTTAGCAAAGGAAAAATTAGCATCAAACCAGACACCAAGGTTCTTAACAACAACTGCAGGATGCATGAAATTACCAAATATCTTAACTGGGAGATAGGGATCTAATTTCTTGAGTTGTGCATGGGATCCAAAGATGATAAACTCTGTTTTGTCAGGATTTAGTTTGAGCATACTTGACGACATCCATTTTTGAACATCCAGAAGACAAGAATTCAGTTTGTTAAAAGCCAGGGCTGCATTTTTGTGAGAGATATGAATAAACAACTGCGTGTCGTCTGCATAAAAGTGGTATTTGATGTCAGGATGCGTTCCAATAACCTTACTCAAAGGAGTGGTGTATAAGGAGAACAGCAGAGGACCAAGGACGGATGTCAAGGGCGATGTCACCAGATAAAAGATATTTGACCCTGGCATGTGCAGGAAACTTATTTGAGAAAATTTTACAGGAGTAATCCCTGATCGGGGCAGGAACACGAAGGGCACAGGGAGAGACTAAGAACTGACTTTGGTCAGCCACTTTCAGCCAAAAGAGGAGACTGAAGCACAGAAAACCCAACAACATCATGGCTAAGGAGCAGGCAAGACAGAATAATAGACACCAAGCAAACTAAGTGGTTGGGGTGACTCATGATAAATGTCCCTAGTAAGCTCACGTTCCGATCTTCGTCCCGTGGGCGACTCACGGGCACCCTATTCACCCCAATAAGCCTCAGAACCTTAAAACTGCCCTCAAGATAGCCACAATAACTTATATAACACAAGAACCATGGCTGCCACATGTGTATTTCCACTTCACCAAGGAGTTTTGTTGGCCCTCTAGAGCAAAGGATATTATAGGTAGAGATCACAAATTTGCAGGATATATTCATCATTACAAAAGTTTGCCTGGGGCTATTCTTGGCCTCACTTTGAAAAACAAGATGGCCGCCATGGCAATTTTTTTTATGTAACAGACTTTAAAAGTGCCTATATCTTCCTTATTCTTGGTTCAAGAGGTGTCGCATGTGGAGCCAACCTATAGGAAATCATGGGATGGGAATCTTCTGTTGTGTTTATAGGTTGGTTTACCATCCCAAACCTCTAGGACCAAATAATAAGCGAGATATTAGCACTTTTACGTTTCTCTATCCTCATTTGACCTTGATGGAGAGACCAAAGATCAAATGTGACCACATCAAAAGTTTCGCAGCCCATGATTTCCGATAGGTTGGTTTACCATCCCAAACCTCTAGGACCAATAATAAGTGAGTTATTAGCACTTTTAGGTTTCTCTATCCTTCTTTGACCTTGAAGGAATGGCCCAAGGACAAATCTGACCACATCAGAAGATTTGCAGCCCATGATTTCCTATAGGTTGGTTTCACATTGCAAACTTCTAGGACCAATAATAAGGGAGATATAAGCACTTTTCATGACTGAGCGGCCATCTTATTTTTCAAAATGAGGCCAAAAATATTTCCAGTCAAGGTTTTGTAATGATGAACTCATCCTGTGAATCTGAGATCTCTACTTATAATACTTATAGGGCCAACAAAACTCCTTGCTGAAAGTCGAAAAATGCCCTTGGAGGCCATCTTGTTTTTCAAAATGAGGCCAAAAATATTCCCAAGCAAGATTTTATGGATATGAATATATCCTGCAAATTTGAGAAGTCTACCTATAATATCCTGGCCTCTAGAGGGGTAACAAGAAAATCTCTACACACTGTGGCGGCGGCAGCAACGGCAGCATACTCCTGCGTAATCCATAGTATCCACCGGATGCTATTCGGTGGATACAAACATGATCCATATCTTTTCAAATCTATGATTATGTCTTCCTCTGTCAGGCCCTAGCTACTTACAATATTTTATAAAAAAATCCTTCATTAATTTTGGAGTTATCATAACCACAAACAGTCAAACAGACATACATACTCACAAAATCACTTTTGTGGGGGTAACATGAATGTACAAAATAACTTGAAAAGCTTTTGGACTGAACAAAAACAGAAACACACACATTATCAGATTTTAATAGCATGTATTCATTCATCACTTGTCATTAGCATGGCATCTGGATAAACATTATACAGTGGGGAGGGGATGAGGGGTTACCCATTTTTTGGGTAGAGAGCTGCAGATTTTCCTAAGACTGTATAAGTTGATACATTACCTAGTGGACAGATGCATTTGTCCGGTGCCCTGCCGGTCTCGCAAAGCGATAGAAAAAACATCCTGAGCTGGTCTCTGGCCAGAACCGTTAGTGTCCTGTTCATTCGCCAGGTCGCTGTGTAGCCTCCCTGCCGGTGTTCTTCTTTTTGTTGTCTACCTTACCGGACAAAGTGATTTGTCCTCCTTAAGAGACTTGTCCAAAGATTGGGCCAAGGCTGGTATGACTACTGGAGCCACACAGGAAGGACCCTCACGAAACAACTGATTCTTTGAAAGGAAAATGGGAGAAGGGTAGAGAGTGACCTTACTCCCATTCACTTGATGTCTAATATTCTTGTAAAGCCAAGCACGAATTTCACTGTCTCTTGCCTAAGCCCAAGGCCAAAAGAAAGACTGTCTTGAAGCCGAAGGTCAAGTGTTTTAGTGGTTCAAGTGCTTTAGTGGTTCAAACCCAGCCTTTGTCAGCTGGTGAAGTAACGTTGATAGGATCCATGTGGGTACTCCCCGCCTGCCTTTAGGCTTATACCTATGGAAACTATCCAACAAGCGGGTCAAGTTCTCGTCTTTACTGATATTCAAACTGTCATTGCCCACCATATCAGCAATGGCGTCCTATACCCTTCGATAGTACTGGGTTGTAGTTTTCTGTCTTTAAAAAGGTGTGAAAGAAAATCAGCAATCTGGGTCACGGAGGGCGACCGGAAGTCCACCTCGTTTGACTTACACAACTTGATAAAAATAGCCGACTTTGATTTGTAGACGGCTCTGGTTGAGAGTCTCTGCGGAGCCTCAATTCTCGCTCCCACTTCGTCAGAGAAACCTTGTTTCTGAATGACAGAGGCTCTAGGAGCCAAGCATGTAGGTTCAGGTTTTTGAGGTTCCGGTGAAGTAGCCCGTTAAGGGCTGTGTCACGAGATCCTTTTGTAGTGGGAGCATGAATGGAATCTGAACCGATAGATTGACCAGATCCCAAAACCAAGGCATGTTGGCCCACCCCGGTGCAATCAGTATCATTCTCTGACGGCCTTGGTCCATCACCTTGGAAACTAACTGGCTGAATAGAGAGACTGGTGGAAAGGCATAGACATCCAGGTTTTCCCATGGGAGGCTCAGAGCGTCTACTGCCCAGGCTGTTTGATCCGGAACTGGTGACACAAAATTGGAGAGTTTGTGATTGAACTGGGTTGCAAAAAGGTCTATTTGTGGCGGGGCCCATCTGGAGCACAAGAGATTGAACACCTGCTGAGATAGGGACCACTCTGTTAGAATTACTTGTTTGTGTCTGGACAATCTGTCCGCTATCACATTCAAGCGACCTGGGACCTTTGTCTTGCTCTTCATTTGAGGTGTCTGTAAACATTTGTAGGGCGTGGCCTAGGGGATGCGACGGTTGACCACCTTTGTGAACTCCAACGGGGCTGTGGCCACGCCAAACGGAAGAGCAGTAAATCGGTATGTCTGCTTGTTCAAAAAGAACGCCAGGTACTTCCTTGATCTGTGATTGATGGGGATGTGGAAATACACGTCGCTGAAGTCCAGCGATGTTACCCATTCCCCTTTTTGTAGTGATACTCTGATTGTCTCTGGGGTTTCCATCTTGAACATTTCAGATGAGAGGTAAAGGTTAATCAACTTAAATCCAAGATGGGTTGCCACTTGTTGGGCTTCGGGGCTAAGAACAGTCGGTTATAGAAAGCTAGGGATGACCAGACCAACACTCTTTCTACTGCCAACTTGTCTAGCTGAGCTAGTAATGCCTCTTTTAGGAACCGTTTTTTCACCGGGTTTGCATAACCACTCTGAAGTCTAAATCATGGGAAATCTTGTGAGAGGGGGATTCATTTTTAACGGCAGGGAGTAACCCTCCTTCAGAATGGAAACCACCCTTGGATTCACACACAAATCTTGCCACCTTGGCCAAAACTTCTGTAACCTGCCCCCTACATCCAGCTCTTTGACAACATTGGGAGCACTAGGAACAACTTGGGCAGAAAGAGAAACCTTTATTTTGCGGATGCCCATTGAAACTTACAAAAAGAGCATGATTTACAACACGACAAAACACATACGTATTTACAGTTTTTTTCAACACTGGTTTTGAATAACCCACTTTGTCTGACAACGTCTGATTAACTATTTGAGAGTTTACAACTACACCTGGTTCCAGGTTTGACACAGGGTCCAACTGTCTGGTTAAAGTCTTTACACAAGTTGGATCTAAATAATAATTGTCATTTACAGGGCTTGAACTGGCAGGACTTGGACAAAAGGGGTTGGAACTCCAGCCCCTTCCACATCCCCTTGAACGGCTCCTACTAAATTGTCTCCAAGCTGGTTGTTGAGCAAACTGATCAGTGGAACCTGAAGCTCTGTGGTCCCTGCGTTCATATGGTCTATATCAATGATTGCCTCTCCAACTGGCATGCTGTGGGATACCCGGACCGGATCCTGGAGCACCACCAGTGGATTCGTACTTTGTCATGTCCTGTTGTGGTAATAGCAGCATCCGGGAAAGCGCATAGCCAAAAAGGGGCGAGTTGCGTAGGAGGTTCATAGTACCTTGTTTGACATATTCTAGGTAAGAATCTCTGCGCACTAGAATGACGTTAGAGAGATGAACAAAGAGGCTATCAGCCAAATGCTCAAGTGCTGTCCCCATGGCCACTGACAAATTTTGATGAAAGCCATCAAGTCTTTTAAATCACTTAAGGCTGGGTAAACCTCCTTGGGTGCTTTCCCCTTGTTGATTCTGGAACAAAGCACAGGGATATGGCGTGACATTCTTTCTTGCAGTTCTGTTTAGCACCTATTAAAACCAGACACGTGGTTGACTATGTAAGAGTCCTCATGGGCACATCTTTCCCAGCATCTAAGGTATTCCTGGGATATCTGCCTAGAAGGAGGTCTAGTGGAAGGATAGGCTGAGGCTTTTGTTATCCTAGGAAACTGCGAATTTACTTTAACCTCTGTATTATGACAACTAAAAACGGAGCGTCCTAGTCTATGGGGTTCCTCCGGTTTCAACATTTGCATTTTGTACCAGAGTGACTGGCTCTTTGGTACTTTAATGAATTGGTCTTTCTTCGATCCTGCGGAATCTTGGGCCCTAGAAGGGTAACCCTCAGCCACTGTTAAGTTCAACCGCTCTAGCTTCTGACAGAACCAATTGTCAGGAGGCATAGCTACTGATATCCTGGTGGGTTTCTTTGGGATTTTACCCTTCAACAGGTTATTTGATTTGTTTGGTTCTGTAAAGTCAGATTCAAAAGTAGGGATGTGATGCCAACCCATGAAGGAACGTACAGAGCGAATAGTTTTTCTATAGTTCATATCCTCTGTCTGCTCTGTTTTGTCAGTGGTGTCTGAAAGTAAATCTTCCTCCAGATCTGACAAACTACCGGAAACTTCAGTCTCAAGAGTAAGGTTCCTCAATAAAGGGAATGTCTGCTGATTCTGGTGGGTAGGCACAGGCACTGTCATAAGTTTAATCCACGGGAAGCGTGAACAGAGGCTACCTGAACGGTACCGGAAGGTCCTGGAATTGGTCTAGGTGCCATTGATGAATCTTGAGTCACAGAGGTATTTTCCGGTATGATTTTTGCTTTGGCACCAGGCTGCTGATCCAACTCCGGTCCGGAGTGGCTTCTAGCTGGTGGAGAGAGAGCATGTGCTTGAGTGCCGGTGGTAGCTTTGCAATGTACCGGTGAATCAGTCCGGTCACGTTTTTTGTAATGTATAATGTCTTTGTCCTTAATGTCTTTGTCCTTGCATGAGTTATGACCCTTCTTTTTATCTTTGTTTTCTTCTTTGTTTAATTTGCTTTGGCCATCCGGAACTGCCGGGGTCTCCATTGGACCAGTGGACCAGGCAGACGGAGCCAAGAAAGGAGTGTCTGAAATCAAATCTTGAGAAGTTATTTGTTTAACAGAATTTTTGGGAGTTGAAAAAATGTTACCTGTGCTGAGTAAAGCTTCCATTCTGGCAAATTGTTCAGCCCATTTATCCGACATTGCAAGGAACTGTTCAGATGTAACAAATGAAAAGGTAGAAGAGCCTTGGGCAGAGGTCTGTGCAACAGGCTGCGCAGATTGTCCAGCTGGAGACTGAAAAGTCAGTTCATTGTCATTAACAGGGGCCAGTACTGTAACTTTCTTTGGGGAAACAAACACCCCTGTTTTTTTTTTCTTTTCTAATCCTGTATGTGGGTGTTGTTAAAAGACTCCCGTTGTACCTCAGAAAAACTGGCACAAATAAAGCAGGGTCTATCTTTAACACAATCGTCTTCACTAATGAGCTTTTCCCTGCACTGCGGACACTTGTCACGCAAATCAAAAATGGCCATCACATGTCCACATGATCCTCTACGATGACCTTTTTTGTCACTAGGAGAGGCCATGATATCCAATAAACACAGTTACCACAACTTTTCAACACAAATAATCACTAGAATTAAAATTTAAAAAAAAATTTAAAAACTTTTTGTTCTCTTAGAATTGAAAGTGTCTGACTTCTTTCACGCCAAACAAAAAGAGGAACTGCGCATACGTGCACATGCACAGTACACTGGCAGGGGGGCTACACAGCCACCTGGCGAACAAACAGGACACTACCGGTCCCAGCCACGTTTGGTGAGACCAGCAGGGCGCCAGACAAATGCATCTGTCCACGAGGTAAGATGTATTAACGCAATAAAATAAACCTTTAAGACAAATAAGAACTAGGTTATAAGGAATTTAAATTTTTCTTACCCTCATCTGACCTTGAAAGAGGTCAAAACTGACCACATAAAAAGATCTCCCCATAACTTTCTAAAATCTCTAGGATAAGGAGCAAGGTCATATGTATATGCATCTTGAAGACATATAAATGTGTTTAACAAATAATATAATCAATCATACACATTTAATCTTCTGCAACTGAAAACAGCTACAGTTTGTCAGCACAAACAAGACTAGTTTCAAAGAAACAACAATGGCAGCTTTGTTTTTGTTTTTTATAAAATGAGGCCAAAATATTCCCAGCCAAGCTTTCATGACAAAGAACATGTGCTGTAAATTTAAGAAGACTAGATATAAAACTTTCCCAAGAGAGTGATAACGAGAAACTCCAATGGAGGTATCCACAAGGATATAATAACTACCAGGAGAAATACAGAGACTTTTGCAGTTTTAGGTTCTGTCTCCAGACTATTTTGTGAGTAATAGGCTTAAACCCATCCACTTGAAAACAATATAGTCAACAGAGTAAATACTCTTCCTCAAAGATGAATGTATACTTTCTACCCAAGGTCAGACTCTGATATGAATTAAACCCTCTGATGACTGATGAATTACACAAGATTCCCTGAAACAAGATGCTTTTCCATAGGTGAAACAGATCTGCAGAGATTCTGTACCAGAAATGTTTCAAACTTTTCAGATGATCCACACTGAAGGATGAAAATACATCAAAGATGTCAACATAAGAAGACGTGCTAGACTATTCATTTTACAGAAGCATGAGACTAGCTTGCAAAAACATCTAAAAAATTTGGCTGCCAAAATGGTGCAAAAATTTTTTGTTTTGGAAAACTTGACCGATATCCTTTGAGCACAAAAATTCAAATTCAAGATAGCCATCAAAAATGGCAGGACAACAAAATTTTCATACCATTTTTTTGACAAATGTGTTTTTGCATTTTACACAAAAATTCAAGAAAGCCGCGAAAATGGCTGGGCAACGTTTTGTTTTTGCAAAAAAGGGTAGATACCTTTATAGATACATTCTGGGCTGAAAATGCATTCACAAACACTCCACCATGCACTGTTTCTGAGATAAATACATTTTTGCATTTTATATGCAAAAATTGAATATGGCAGGAAAAGATATTTTTGAAATAATGGGGACATACCTTGGCAGATACTCTCCGAATCAAATATTCTGCTGAAATCACTTTATCACACACCACTTGAGAAAAATCGCTTTTGCATATATCCGGCAAAATGGCAGGACGAAAAATTGGGCTGAACTGCTCTATCTCACACCATTTCTGAGATAATAAGGAACTTTTATTTTCACAATTAAGAAAAAAATTTTTAATAAGTAATCTAATGTTACAGGAAGGCAATACTTCGACAGAGGCAGCAAGAATACCAAGACCCAAAAACAAATAAGTACACTTTGGAAAGGATAAAAAGTGTCTCTGTGGACATGCCCATTGCTATGTCTATGGACTAATGACCTGGAATACAGTTTATCATTTTTGCACCTTAGAATTTGCCTGAATGCAGAGATTAAGCACAATAAAAGTCTATAATAGAATAGAATGCTTGATTAGAAACTACCTGCACAACCCCTAACACAACCCCTGCAAACACCATACCCATCCCTGCTGAGAAGAAAGGGAACGAGGTCTCCAGCATAATCCGGTACCATGTCTCTTCACCAGGGTCTCGCCACCGTTCCTTGTCCTCAATACTAGCGGCACCGTCAGCGGCATCATTTAAATCATTAGAGCCATTTCCTACTTCTATATCCCTCTCATAATCTATTCCTTCCAGTTTGTTGGCCCCTGCAGGTATGATACCGTTCATATGCTGATAACCCAATAACCCATCCACATAAACCACACGACTAGGACTACAATCCTCGCTGTCTTCTTGGCTGGAGGCTGACTGGTGATTAGTATTGTCCACATCAACAGAAACAATCCTGGCAGTACTCTTGCCTGTGAGAATGGGTGGGCTGGGTTCCATGCTGTTATAAGCCCCCTCACACTGCGGTACTGTGTAGTGAGAAAGTTTGGTATTCATGTTGCCATCCGGACACAGTGGCGTCCTTTCATTCGATTCATCTGTGTCACTGTACTGCCCACTGTTATCATTCAGGAGGTCATCGGTGAGCTTTGTCATTGCGGCAAATACTATCCTTGAGAAAAGACCATTTTGTAAGAAACTGTTCCAGTTCAGTGAGAACCTACACAAAATAATTATTTTTGTAAATGCTGTCTGAAACACTCAAAATTCAGCATAATTAAAATAACCATTACTTGTTATCCTTCTGAAAAGTATTATTTATCTATATAATCCTTTGCATAAAGGTTTTTCATAAAGACCTCCAGATTTCTCAAAACTTTGTTTGTAGTTGTTTGCACTGACATTCTCTTTAAAGGTAGCAGCATTAGCCACATATGTTTTCAAAACTGTCTGGCTAGTGTTTTATGTAGCTGACTAATATTTATACAATTATTTCAATCAGCTGTGATCCTTGGACTTTAACACCTTGAAGGCTCATTCTGTTGATGTTCAAGGTTGCACTTTAATCAGTTATTGTTCAAATCTTTATGAACATGATTTTGCAAGAGCTAGTCACAATGCAGTGAGAAACAGCCTTTTAGTCTGACTATTTTGGCAGTAACCCTTTTGTACCAGTAACTTTTTAAAGATATGCATGTAAAATTTTAAACATTAATTTTTATTTCAAAAGGTAAAAAGAAAAACAAAAAGAGAACATTTCATCAGGCATATGTCTGCTATAAATAGCCAAGTATTTTTCCACTACTTGTTCTCGTATGGCAAAAGTCATTTTGAACATTCTTTGAAATAAGTTTTACTGTTAGTTACCATTTCTGTATTTTATCCCTTAAAATCAACCCATATAGCATTAGTCACTTTGTCATACTTTTAATATTTCAATAGGTTCCACTTTTTTCTTTTGGTTACAAAAACTGTATAATCTACAGTGCAGAATACTTCAAGATGTACAGATGAAAATATTGAATCAGATGTGGTTTAAGAGAAGTTTCCTTTGAAGAACAGTGAATCAAACATTCAACTGAACCTTGGTAATGAAAATGTACACAGATATTTTCCTGCGTTGAGTGGGAGTTCAGACAACAGACTGTGCATATAACTTGCAAATGTGCAGCATGTTAATAAAACTACAGGCTACATCTGCTGAAATAATGTGGTATTATTTCTATTAATAATTATGCATTTTAAACCTTTTTCTTCTATAGCACATTAAACTGATTATATATCAATTTTAATATGAAAGATCTGACAACCTTGCTGAACTGCTAAAGTAAAGTAATACTGACTGATGAAGTGTACTGTTTCTGCTGAACTTTTTGATTTGATAGTCGAGGTAACTGTAAGTATTTGTATGAATTTAATGAGATCTGAAGAGAATGCCTAATATATCTATGTTACTTTTAATTTGAATCTGAATTAATATAAAATCAAACTACTTTTATTCAGAGCACTGAGAGCAGTAATGACATCTGTTTTTTTTCTTCTTGTTTTTGTTTTTGACATAACTACTAGTGCTGGGATGATGTTTGCAAACTTCCGTATTATCACTCGCAGGCTCATTGCCGATCAATGATACATAAAATTCAAGTTCAACTGATATTTGCTCAACTCACTTGTTTGTAGTCTTTTTGTCATAATTAAACACTGGAATAACATTTTGTAAAATTTTGAAACATTCAACTGTTAAAATCACAAAACTACCCGTAAATTATGTTAATATCTTTTTAGGTTATATCTTGGTTACATTTGGGGTGATTTCTAGCTATTTTCCAAAATTTGTTTTCATTGGTTCATACTTTTGACTCCATGATTGGGTGATCAATATTTGTTAATGCATTTGTGATACAAACATCCACAGGTTAAGTTATAGCTATCACCCAGCAGTAATATCGATTTAGTACAGCAATTCCTCATATTAAACTTTTCTAAGGAATCTGTTTTGTAAAGGCCAACAATGGTGAAATTGCAAATATCAACTTCAAAAAAAGGTCCCACAGCCTTGATTACACCATGACATTGCACACCTATATCCCCTAATGGTTGTTCCTGCAAAATTAAAACTTCTTCAAACTTATGGATGTGAAAATGTGGCATGCACAACAAAGGCAGCTGCCATCTGACTGTCTGTCCATCCTGACAGCATAAGTGAAAAAAATAGCATCAGAGATGCCCGTACCACACAGCCAGGGGATATAGCTTTCATCTTCATGAGATATAGGAGTAGTGAAACAGTAGAGATTAGTAAAGATTAGAAAACTTTCAGAGCGAACAGTGTCAGTTATGCAAAGGTCGAATTCTTATTTTAATAGTATTTTTATAGCACTTAATCTCCATCTAAAGACAGACTCTAGGCGCACCATACAGAGAAAGCAAAAAAACTATAATCATTAACCTGAGACATATCAAGGGTCTGCGCCACGGAGAGAAACTGTGGTCAAAGTAAAAATTTTAAAGCTGTAACATTTATTAATTGAGATATAGCCATCAAAGTAAATATCACAATTAAGTATAAGTATATATATATATATATATATAATCATTTACAGTAATCCATAAATATCTTTGTGATAAAAGAAATATGTCTCAAATATGGCAGATGAACACACCTTAGAAGAGTTAACCCCAACCAATGACCCATCCAAGAATCAGCTTCTTACATGTAACAGTTTCTGAGATATGGCCCAGACCTACACCCCTAATATTGTCCTTACCAAGTATCAACTTCCTACATCTTGTGGTTTCCAAGACATAACTCTGATAAGATTTTAAAGATTAAGGTCATTGGGGCAGGGGTAAAGGTCAAATCAAGGTCATATCATGACACTGCACTCCTACACTCCCTAACTGATGTCCCTAACATGGGTTCAATTTTATACACCTTACTGTTCTGAAATACAGTCTGACAGTCAGACCAAGGTCACTACAAGGTTATAGGTCACATCAAGGTCACACTATGACATTGCACATCCAGTCACCTACATTCTCTAACCAATTTTCCTGCAAAATATTAACTATTAAGACCTTTATTGTTTCCAAGATTTTAAAAGTCAATTTCACTACAGCAAGGTTAAAGGTCACATCAAGGTCACACCATGACATTACACACCTACAACCCCCAAACAATGTCCTTATCAAGTATCAACATCCTACACCCAACGGTTTCTGAGATATAGCCCGGACAGTGACTCAAGGTAACTGGGGCAAGGTAAAAGGTCAAATCAAGGTCACACTGACGTTGCAAACCTACAACACATTCATCACCCAACCAATATCCTGACCCAGTATCAACAATTTACACCTCACAGTTTATGAGAAACAACCTGGACAAGCTCTTTCCCACGGCCAGCCTGCTAATCCAGGCATCTGCAAAGCCCTTAAAAGCTGTGAGTAACAATATTCTGACAGCCTTCAAAAGCTTTGAGATAAAAATTGGCCATTTACATATGCAATAGCATGGACTGGCTATCTAAAGTTTTGTAACACAAAAGTAAAGGTACAACCCATCTATCACAAAAATGAATTCAATATTCACATAAAAATTATCGCACAGTTCTACAATGACTGTGGAGAAAAATAAAATGTACATTCAGCACTGGTGGATATTCCTAAATTCACTGCATTACTTTTTATGTGGTCTACCTGGAATAATATGATTTCACTAATTTAAATTGAGTCAGCATTACTCACGCCACATGTGCTGAGTGGGTATTTTGTGTGGCACACATTTTCTGTATGTCACAATTATTGTGAAGCTTGATTTGGCAGAGCCAAGGTTAATATAATTTGAGAAAAAGTAGTCACAGGGTATATAAAACAAGAGAACTGGCCATGGTGATTATCCCCCACCAGGTATTAAAAGACACTCTATCTCTCAGGGTTTCCAAGAAATTTCTAATTTTCAATTTTTGTAATAAATAAAAATGGGCTCAAAAATAAAACTTATCTGGATTTGGCAGGGCAATTCAGGTAACCTTAAAATAAAGATACAGAGCTCAAAGTTTTCCAAGACAAAGATCAGATAAAATTATAAGTAGTACAATTTCAGAGTAGTCAGAGTTACAGTTTCCAAATTACAAACCAGACAAGCAGAACCTGAGAACACACAAACCCTTTAGTTACTGGTTGTATAACTAATCTTTTCAGTCATGAATGCCAGTAGCATAATCGTAATGATTGTAAATCTCTTTGATCTTAAGAATGCCAGGATTAATTTTCTTTTGTTTGTTTGTTCTGCATCTCATCTCTGTGGTATTAAAACTAATCCTTTTGCTGTTACAACTGATCTTATCCATTCATATGCTAAAAATGAAGCCAAGTTACAACCTTAGCTGTTAAGGTCAACCTTTTCTGTCATACAACTTCTACTGTCACTCATGACATATCAGTTTGTAAGTTTTCCTTCCCATTTTTAACAGGATCAGTCAAAGCTAATGCTGTGATGATGTTTGCATAAGTTTGATAGTTCACTCGTTCACAGCCTCAAAAACGAAGTTTGGTTCAAATATCTGAAATTCAGACACTGCATGTGTTTAGAAATCACCAACATTCAAAAAAAAAAAAAAAATTCGCTATTTTTATGCCAAACTATAAAACTTACATTTTACTGAAAATGTGGTAAAATGTTTCTTGAATATCTGTGGATATATTGTTTTCACCATATTTTCAACATACTGACAAGATTTTATGGCAGACTAATAGATTTCTGTACATTTAATGATTTTGAAAGTGTTGGTTCCATGATCGAACCAGATCAAAGTGCACTAGGTTGTAGAGATACCAAACATTCTAAAAACCACACCCCACTGCTACCCCAAATTGACTGGGTCCTATTACAACTTATTAAAGTGGAACAGCAGTATTACCCAGATAAAAAGACATTGGCCAGCACTGACCTGTACTTTGTCTAGCACCATTCCAGCTCCTACCATACCAAGTCCAGCAATGATGTAAGGCACTGAGACCTGCAGTGCAATCTGCCAGGCCGCTTCATCCGGTTCTACGGTTGTGGCTTGTGCTGGATCCTTCTCTACATAAGCAGATTCCTCCTCCCCAGAATCCAGCAGAGGCTGTGATAAACTTACATCATCCGCATCTGTTGTTCCCGTCAATGTAGTCTTTTGTTCACTAGCAGCACCATTTTTATATCCTCTTTGTCCCACACTCCCATTATGTATTTCAGTCATTTCGAAATCCACTGCATATGCAGATTCTTCATCTACAGTGCCGGTAAATCCCTCATTATCACAAGTTCTTTTACCCATATTTTGGAGGTGATCTGCACCCTCTGACTTGACCTGAGGGACCATCTTACGCTGCCTGAGATTGGAACCTGTGTCTTGCATAGCTGGAGGGTTGTAGTCTGAAGTGCAACATATTGGCAGGGAGTCAGAATGAATTGTACAACATACGGCGTAAGATACCCTTGTTTAACTAGGCAGCATGCACATGGATGGTAGAGGTAGCACAACTGAAAAACCAAGCCAAAAAAAAAAAAAAAAAAAAAAAAAAACACAAAGAAACCATAAACAAGGGTTAAAATGAACAATCACTAAAAAAATGTAAAAGCTAGTAGAAGGTAGTGTTATTGCCATGTATATCAATATTTTAATAACAATAACGGTTCTGAGCTTCAATATCAATAATAAATATGTATTAATTTGAACATAACTTCCAATAATGTATGTCAAATAACAATTATAAGTTATTATTACTGAAAATAAAAACACTTGTCACATGTGTTATTAATTTTTTAGATATAATTTGACACTGTTAGATTTACTCCAGTCATTTTTGAAAGATATGATGAATTTTAATTGTTTTACACAAAAACGTGTCATATTGACAAAACAACCGTGAATCTAGTTGAAGAGTAATACATTTTGCCCAATTTTTATCTTTGAACCTCAGTAATAACACAAACAGTATTTCACATATTTTTAATATTAATAGCTTAAATAGTAGGTGTCATCCCTCTATCACTGTGCCAAATATTACTCCCCTCCAATGTACACAAATATTAAATATATTACTTTTTCTGTCATTAATTGATGAAATCCCTGGAATCGGTTTATGGATCTATTCTGAAAAAAAAAAAAAAAAAAACGTTACACTTGACTGAATCCCCAGCTATTTAAGTTCGCTTTATGTGGACTGTAACCCATATGGACATTGATCAAATTACGAGCCTATTTTGCCCAGTCAAGTGTAATTCTATGTTGTGTCTTCAAGTATTAAATTGTAAAAACTTTAGTGCGTTTGATGTATGATTACAAATACAAACCGATATTTATATATGGGTGTTTTATTACAAATTTGTACTTTTCCGTTCATCTCCCAATTATAACAAGTGAAACAAGCAATCAGTGTCATCGGCTGAATCGGTCACATCTCCTGAGTTGCAAAAGTAGGGGGATAAGATATTTTAACATAATACTGTAAATGCAATAGTTTTCAAGTTACAAGCGATTTACTCCCCAGTGAGAACCTGAAAGTAGCTATTGCTCAGCTATTGGATGAGTTACAGGTCTGCAATTTTACTATGTTATGGCTGATTAAAAAGTAGTTGAATAACATATTTCACTAAAATTCTCTAAATGCAATATTTTTCAAGTTACAAGTGACTTATCTTATTAATGAAGGTAATGAAAAGTTAGAAAGTAGCTATTACTCACTTAGCTATTGGGACAGGCTCCCAAGTTACTAACCATGTTGGAGCTAAGGAAAAAGTAGCTGAACAACATATTTTAACAAAATGCTCTAAATGCAATTCTTTTCAAGTTATAAGTGATTTAGTGCATGATTTCATTAATTTTAATGCATTAAAATTATTTTAAAATTCATTAAAAATAAATCAGAAAGATCCAGGCCTGATACTCACAAAAGATAATCTACTTGTGGCCTAGTACATATATGCAGATATGAGAGAAATCCCTGCAATAGACAATGAGAAACTGTGATAAAGTGTTAAAATGTTCACACATTTGGTGGCGGTACATCACTTGTAATGGCTCTAGCAAACAGACGAACAAACAGATTTGCATGGCTTGAACAATTTTTCATCCTCGATAGATAAGGTATCTTTAAAAAACCAGCTGGTCTCTGGGCCTTGTAGTTTTGGAGGAGAAGTAGTTCACACGGACGTGGACACGTATGCCTACGTGTACACCAACGCTGCAGAGTGACGACATAATATCAGCTGACTGATATAAAAAACAATATATGACATTAAATGGTTGCAACATGAAGCCAGGTACTGATTTTAGTCCAACACTTTCAAGTAAGGTTTTAGTATGCAGATTTCTCATTTATGTCAAAGTATATATTAGCGTCTTAAGGTCAAAGATATGGCTTTACATCTCATTTAACAGCCAGGGTCACATTGGGATAGGCCCTCTGCATTGCTATTTGTGTAAGTCAGACCCACTCAGAGGTGATAGCCTGTGCTTAGATGGCAAACTTGCCGACCACAGGGCCATCAAATTAAATCCATAGGACACCACTTCTAATTACATCTAGCCAGTTTTCTGGAATTTCTAATAAAGTACAATTATATTTGTACACTGATTTTTTCCTGGTTTAACTTTATTTTCATGAAGGGTTGGGGCAGAGCTTAGACCATGCATACTGCCTTACTCTGAGGTTAGTGACATCAAAAGGGACAGGTTCTGAAGCAAATTTTTTACAAAAGCTTTGAAACATGAAATTATATCAAAATCAACAAATCGGTCAAGCTGTAAATTACAGTTTCCCAAATTCAGCAGTTGGAAATAACAGAATAAATTGAGAAAATTGGTGACCAATTTCCAGAAATGATGTTGAAATTCACACGCATTGATATAAAATGCATGCTAATAACTTAATAAAGTGCCTCTATGATGCCCAGCAATAAACCTAAAAAAGGAATATATACAAAAAATATACATGTTCTTACTCGTACCCAAAGGTAGAAATATGATTTGAATGTCTTGCCTCTGTATTTTACAGGAGGCATGGATAATAGTATTTGACAGGAAAAGTAAAAAAAAATGGAAATTTTATATAAATTTTATGGTTCTCAAATAGAACATTTACTCGGGCTGTAAAGGGGTTAAAATTGCTTTGCTTTGTATCAACATGTGACTTGTACTGATTTTCATTGTGCCGAGGTGAAATGTATTAACATTTTATTTGAAAATATGTTAGCACAACTGGGATTTTATTAAATTCTTCTTCTGAAATACATGTTAAAAATTAAACCAAATATATTGTGGTCAGAAGCATGTACTTGTAACCCATTTAGAAACTACTAATTTCTATAATTTAAAGTAAAAGCATAACCACAACCTTCTGTACACTATCAACACTCGGTACCTTCAAAACAAAACAGTTTGTACAGAAAAGACTAGAAGCAAGAATAGACTGCCCTCTGAGCTGTCACTTCAGCTTACCTACATAAAACACATTTCAATTGTTTACATTTCACTCAAGAATACCCCGAATTGAGAGCTTTGTAAGGTCATAAATAACTGCAAAATTGCTGCATTTGGTTATTGCAAGTCCCAGAAACTTACTCAAACTATAAATGATCAAACTTTTTTTTACATTGATGCATAGCAGTCTTCGGTACCCTGTAAAACTGAGTTTGAAGCGACTCTTATCTCTGACTGTTTAAAAAATATTTTTGATTTATAGAAAATATTGGACTGTTACAAAAATCTGCTCAATATATACATATATTTTTTTTTTATGAGTCCCAACAAACTGTGTAGGGTTGATAATGAGCTTGAATGGAAATTGTTTGTATCTTACAATTTTCTGGATATTTTTTATTTTCAAAGCACTCATGAGTACCCTTGAGCTAAGAAATGAGCTTAAAATCATTTTATCTCTTACCATCCACATGATATTTGTCATTTTTCATCAGTGCTGTCATACAAAAAGTCTGCTAAAAATTTAACTTGCAAAAGCTTTTTGAAAAGAAAAACCTACAGCGCCGTAAGAAGAAGTGAAAGTTAAGCAGACAGTGTGGCGGTTTATGTATTAACATGAAAGAAAAATGTAAGCATTATTTGTTTTCTATGATCATAAATTGTGAAAAGTGAATTTAATAAATGTTATAGTTTGTAAGAAGAGTAGTTTTAAAGGAGATATAAGGTAAAAACAGAAAATCTGCTATATGACCGTAGTTTGACCCATAATAGGGTATCAAGAAGTAAACCTGACTGGCTAAAGAGACTCTCCACATATGGTTTCCCAATACTTATTAATATATTATAAAGCTGTGAAAGCAATAGTAAAGAAATAAAAAGCAAAAACACAAAATCGGCTATTTTATGACCCCCAGTTTGACCCGGGGGGGGGGGGGGGGGGGGGGGGGGGGGGTGGTAAATCTAACCGGCTATCTAAATTCATCACATAAGGTTTCCCAATACCTCTTAATACATTCCAAAGTTGTAAAAGGAGTAATAAAGGAGATATAAGACAAAAACACAAAATTGGCTATTTGCCTATTTTATGATCCAAGTTGAAGCATAGGGGGGCTCAGGGGGGTAAATCTGACCAGCTATCTACACTCTTTATATATGGTTTCCCAATATCTCTTAATACATTCTAAAGCTCTAAAAGCAATAATAAAGGAAATATAAGGCAAAAACACAAAATTGAAAATTTTAATTACTTAAATTTAGCTTTTATAAGCTACAAGCTTACCATGTGGGACTGAATGCGGCCAACGAGAAAAGGAGACAAATCTCAGTGTACCGTGAGGGGACAACCTGAGGCTACGGCCAACTATAAATGTCTATCTTTTTTAGACGTTGGCCCGATGCCTTGCGGCCATCCAAGAACAGCATTCAGTCCCACATGGTAAGCTATTGTAGCACAATAAAATCGGCTATTTCATGACCCAAGTTTGACCCATAAGGGGGGATCTGGGGGTAAATCTGACCAGCGATCTAGACTCCTCACATATGGTTTCCCAATACCTCTTAATATATTCTAAAGCTCTAAAAGCAACAATAAAGAAGGTATAAGGTAAAATGTCAAAATCCGCTATTTTATGACCTCAGTGTATCCCCTACAGCGGGGTCAGCAGGGAAATTTGACTTGCTTTCTACACTCTCCACATATGGTTTCCTGCTACCTCCCAATACATGTTATGCCTCTAAATACAATAATTAAGAAGATAATAGGGGGTTCACATAAATTTTAAGCTTTCTGGTTGGTACCTGTGAGAAACTCACTCATAAATCGGTCAATTTTCATCCGATTGCTCCCAAAATCTATTCAGCTCGTATTTTTGATAGTATTAGCATGTGTTTCAAATTACAAGCCTCTGCGGTCAGTCAATTTTGCTGTGCGGCAATGACAAATGCACACATGCATTCACACACACGCTTGCACACACATGGAAGGCATTTCATAATCTCACAACTCTGGCCTTGGTCAGAGGGGGATAAAAATCCAACTGTAGTAACATCGGCTTAATAGCGCCCCTTTTCCAATTAAAAAGTTTAAGACTGAAAAGTATTTTAAGCATTGCCAAGACAACAGGTATTGCCAGATACCCTCCAAATCTACTCAGTTCTAGATCCTGTTTTGGTTAACATATCCTGAAAATTTTGTGAAAATCCAGGCTGTGGAACACCCACAAACTTTAAGACCCAGAAATTTTAAAAGGCTTGGCCATGGCAACAGTTGTTGCTAGATACCCCCAGTACCTAATCAGCTCTAGATCTTCTTTTAGTTAATATTACCTGAAAGTTTGATGAAAATCAGTGCATGGGTTTAGGCTGTGGAACACCCACAAACTTTAAAACCCAAAAATCTTAAAAGTGATCCCATGGCAACAGTTGTTTCTGGATACCCCCCAAAACCTAATCAGCTCTAGATCCTCTTGGGGTGAACACTCCATCAAAATTTGGAGAAATTTCATGCATGGGTTTAGGCTGTGGAACATCCACAAACTTTAAGTCCCAAAATTCTTAACAGTGTTGCCATGGCAACAGTTGTTGCCAGTTACCCCCAAAAACCTAATCAGCTTGAGATCCTCTTGGGGTAAACATACCCTGAAAATATTATGGAAAATTTTCCTTTATGGACTGGGGTTAAAAACTAAAGTATTGCTTCACAACAGAAAAAAGTTTTGCTCAACAAAAAGAAAGAATCCAAATGAGCATTAATGACTTTGCTACAATGCAAATCTTGGTCTTTTCTTGAAAACGTGTAAGATGACTTTCTGTTTTGCGTTTTACATAGAAATTCAAGAGGATTGCAAAAAATGGCAGGAAAACAACTTTTGGCAAAAAGTGTCATATGACTGTGTATACCCTGCGGGTGAAACATGTCTTCAAAAGCACTCTATATCTCGCACCATTTTTGAGATAAATGCATTTTTGGGTTTTTTACAGAAATTCAAGATAGCCACCTAAAATAGCGGGAAAATGATTTTTGGAAATAAGTGGCAGATAACTCTATACATACCCCAAGGGTAAAAAATTTCGTCAAAGTTGCTCCATCTCCCACCGTTTCCAAGATAAATGCATTTTTGCCTGTTATGCAGAAATTCAAGATGGGTGCCGAAAAAATGGTGGGAAAACAATTTTTGGCAAAAAGTGGCAGATGACCCTGCATATACCCTGCGGATTGAAAATTTTGCTGAAATCACTTTATCCCAAACCGTTTCTGAGATAAATGCGTTTTTGCGTTTTAAACAGAAATTCAAGATGGCCACCAAAAATGATGGGGAAAATGATTTTTTTGGCAAAAACTGGCACATGACTGAGCAAACACTTTGCGTTAAAACTTTCGTTGAAATTGCTCTATGTCGCACCATTTCTGACATAAATGCATTTCGAGTTTTATGCAGAAATTCAATATGGCCGCCAAAATGGCAGGAAAACAATTTCTGGCAAAAAGTGGCAGATGACCAAGTATAACCTGAGGGTCGAAAATGTTGTCATAATGGCTCTACCTCACACTGTTTCTGAGATAAATGTGTTTCTGTTTTATACAGAAATTCAAGATGGCCACAAAAAATGACTGGGAAACGATTTTTGGTGCAATATGACTCTACATGTACCCTGTGCTTCAAAAAATTGCGTCAAAATCACTATATCTCACACTGTTTCGGAGATATTAAAGCTTTTTCATTAATAACATTAACAAAAACTGTAACGTTTAGTTAATCGTAAATAAGTCTGCCATTTTTTATTAGATCATCTTCAAAAGTAAATGATTTCCAGACTCCCCCTCTCTCTCCCCCATTTCTACTGAATACAAACATGCATCCCTTGTGGGATGTTAAAATTCAGCATAGGAAATTTTTTTTTAAGTTTAAATACGTATAACATCATTAAGAGTTAACCCTTTCGCTACCATCTATGACGTCAAGCAGTCGACACTAATGTGTATTACAAGGTACCATGTCTGTCAACACAGGGTCGACAGCAATAATAATGATTTCTTCTTTCCCTTCAGTATACTGCAATACGTTTTCTTTGGTTCATCAGTATTAAAATGATTGCTTATGTAAAACATATGTAAGTTATTGCTATATTTAAAACAAGAGGAGAGTGCCCGTGAACGGGCACTGTGTCAGCTGACTGAATGTTTTTGATTTGTGATGGTGATAATGAGAGGAAAGCATAATTATCAGGGAAAGGGCTGTACAGAAATACAGTAAATGGTAACTGAACAGCATGTTTGAAAGATATTCCGAAGCTGACAGAAGAAAAGGACAAAAAAGTTGTGCCCTGCAAATGGTATTATGAAATAAAGTAACAAGGTAATTGTTTAAGTGTAAAAAGTAGGTTAAAAATATTTAAAGAAATACTATAAATGCAATATCCTCGTTCGACCATGAAGAAGGGATCCAAAGGTCAAATCTGACCATACCAAAAGATTCCCAGCCAAAGAATTTAGGATGGTTTACCATCCCAAACCTCTCAGACCAATAATAAGTGAGTCATAGGCACTTTTTAAGTTTGGCTATCCTTGTTTGACCTTGACGGAGGGGTCTAAGGTCAAATCCGACCACACAAAAAAATTCCCAGCCCATGATTTCCTGTAGCTTGTTTACCATCCCAAACCTGTAGAACCAATAATAAGCGAGTTATAAGCAATTGTAAGTTTGGCTATCCTCAATTGACCTTGAAGGGGGGGTCCCAGGTCAAATCTGACCACACCAAAAGAATCCCAGCCCATGATTTCCTATATGTTGGTTTACCATCCCAAACCTCCAAGACCAATAATACGCGAGTTATAAGCACTTTTAAGTTTGGCTATCTTCGTTTGACCTGGAAGGAGGGGTCTAAGGTGAAATCCGACCACACCAAAAGATTCCCAGCCCATGATTTTCTATAGGTTGGTTTTCCATTCCAAACCTCTAGGACCAATAATAAGCGAGTTATAAGCACTTTTAAGTTTGGCTATCCTCATTTGACCTTGAAGGAGGGGTCCAAGGTGAAATCCGACCACACCAAAAAATTCCCAGCTCATGATTTTCTATAGGTTGGTTTTCATTCCAAACCTCTAGGACCAATAATAAGCGAGTTATAAGCACTTTTATGTTTGGCTATCCTCATTTGACCTTGAAGGAGGGTTCCAAGGTCAAATCGGACCATATTAACAGATTCCCAGCCCATGATTTCCTACAGGTTGGATACAATGATTTACTCAACAGTGAGAACCTGAAAGAAGCTATTGCTCAGCTATGCCATGACATAGAGGTCTGCAATTTCACTATGTTATAGCTGACCAAAACGTCTGTGAATAACATATTTAACAAAATACTCTAAATGTAATAGTTTTCAAGTTACAACTGATTTACTCAAGAGTGAGAACCTCAAAGTAACTATTACTCAGCTATGCAATGAGCTACATGTCTGAATTTTTGCTCTGTTATAGCTGACCTAAAAGTAGGTGAACAACATATTTAAGCAAAATACTGTAAATGCAATAGTTTTCAAGTTACAACTGATTTACTCAATAGTGAGAACCTGAAAATAGCTATTGCTCCGCTATGCCATGAGCTATAGGTCTGTAATTTCACTATGTTATAGCTAACCCAAAAGTAGGTGAACAATATATTTTAACAAAATACTCCAAATGCAATATTTTTCAAGTTATAGCCGATTTACTCAACAGTCAGTGCCTGAGAATAGCTATTGCTCAGTTGTGCCATGAGCTACAGGTCTGTAATTTCACTATGTTATAGCTGACCCAAAAGTAGCTGAATAACATATTTGCACAAATTTCTGTAAAGGCAATAGTTTTCCAATTACAACTGATTTACTCAACAGTGAGAACTTCAAAGTAGCTATTACTCAGCTATGCAATGAGCCACAGGTCTGGAACTTCACTATGTTATAGCTGACCCCAAAATAGGTGAATAACATATTGCAACAAAATACTGTAAATGCAATAGTTTCCAAGTTATAAGTGATTTACTCAACAGTGATAACCTAAAAGTAGCTATTACTCAGCTATGCCATGAGCTACAGGTCTGAAATTTTACTATGTTATAGCTGACCCAAAAGTAGCTGAATAACATATTTATACTAAATTCTCTAAATGCAATAGTTTTGCAATTACAACTGATTTACTCAATAGTGAGAACCTCAAAGTAGTTATTATTCAGCTATGCAATAAGCTACAGGTCTGAAATTTCACTATGTTATAGCTGACCCAAAAGTAGGTGAACAACATATTTAAGCAAAATACTGTAAATGCAATAGTTTTGAAGTTACAACTGATTTACTCAATAGTGATGACCTAAAAGTAGCTATTACTCAGCTATGCCATGAGCTACAGGTCTGAAATTTTACTATGTTATAGCTGACCCAAAAGTAGCTGAATAACATATTTATACGAAATTCTCTAAATGCAATAGTTTTCCAATTACAACTGATTTACTCAATAGTGAGAACTTTAAAGTAGCTATTACTCAGCTATGCCATGACCTACAGATCTGAAATTTCACTATGTTATAGCTGGCCCAAAAGTAGCTGAATAACATATTTATACGAAATTCTCTAAATGCAATAGGTTTTAAGTTACAAGAGATTTACTCAATAGTGAGAACTTCAAAGTAGCTATTACTCAGCTATGCAATGAGCCACAGATCTGAAACTTCACTATGATATAGCTGATCCCAAAATAGGTGAACAACATACTGAAACAAAATACTGTAAATGGAATAGTTTCCAAGTTATAAGCGATTTACTCAACAGTGATAACCTAAAAGTAGGTATTACTCAGCTATGCCATGAGCTACAGGTCTGAAATTTTACTATGTTATAGCTGACCCAAAAGTAGCTGAATAACATATTTATACGAAATTCTCTAAATGCAATAGTTTTGAAGTTATAAGCGATTTACTCAACAGTGATAACCTAAAAGTAGCTATTACTCAGCTATGCCATGAGCTACAGGTCTGAAATTTTACTATGTTATAGCTGACCCAAAAGTAGCTGAATAACATATTTATACGAAATTCTCTAAATGCAATAGTTTTGAAGTTATAAGCGATTTACTCAACAGTGATAACCTAAAAGTAGCTATTACTCAGCTATGCCATGAGCTACAGGTCTAAAATTTTACTATGTTATAGCTGACCCAAAAGTAGCTGAATAACATATTTATACGAATTTCTCTAAATGCAATAGTTTTTAAGTTACAAGTGATTTTACTCATGATGGAAGTTACTGAAAAGCCCAAAAGTAGCTATTACTCACTTAGCTATTGAGACAGGCACCCAACTTACTCACCATATTGTAGCTATGAAAAAAGTAGCTGAATAACATATTTTAACAAAATGCTCTAAATGCAACACTTTTCAAGTTATAAATGATTTTGTGCATGATTTCATGAATTTTAATGCATTAAAAATTATTAAAAAAATTTATTAAAAAAAAAGTAAGACAGATCCAGGTCTCATACTCACACAAGAGAATCTACCTGTGGCCTAGTACATATATGCAAGATATGAGAGAAATCCCTGCAATAGTCACTGAGAAAATTGTGATTAAGTGTTGAAATTTTCACACTTTTGGTGGGGGTACCCCCCTTGTAATGTCTCTAGCAAACAGACGAACAGACAGATTTGCATGCCTTGAACAATTTTTCATCCTCGATAGATAAGGTATCTTTTAAAAAAAACAGCACGTCTCTAGGCCTTGTAGTTTTGGAGGAGAAGTTGTTCACGCGTACGCGTACGCGTACGCCCACGCCGCAGAGTGACGACATAAAAAAACACCATTTTTGCCTATTTTAACTGGTTTCTGGAGATATTGCCGTATTTACCGCATATAGATGCATATTGTTTTCTTGTGATTATATTTATTTCGGGAATTCCCTCGAATTTTCCCATTCGACTTTCATCAATGCCTAATGAAATATGCCGAAAAATACTGCAAATGAAGTGTATAAGGTAGTGAGTTAATGTTTTACTTTATTGGCGTTTCTGACATGATATGACATCATATGGCTACAGTCCCCCAGAATAACGATCCTTCAGTAGCGAAAGGGTTAACATTGAAATAGCGAGGGCCTTCCTTGGAAACATTTCAATGTGAATAATTAAAGAGGTAACTGAACAAGCACTTCCAATTTACTAAGCAAAAGAGTGAAATATTTTGAAAAAAATCCCCAAGGTAAGGCATTTAAGATTCCAATAAAAACTTTTTTGGCAAGTGTAAAAAGATTTTACCTAGATGAGCCATATAGTCTAACAGCTACAGACCTTAAAAGTGGCACAAAGTTCATAAACTGAGTCACTGTGGACATTTTTAAGAAACCTTAAGGTGACCCTGAAACTAAAGCTACAGATCTAAAATTCTCCACAAAGATCACATATAGAGGTTAGAATAGTTAGATCTAATACAGTTTGAGGCTGGTTAGACTTACCATTTTCAGAATACAGCAAAATATCACTCAGGAGAGTCGTTTATCTGCCTTATACACAGGTTAAATGCCAACTTAAAGCCTTGATTTTTTGCACATAATACAAAATACATAGTACAAATAACATATTAAACTATTAGATGGATGAACCACCGAGTTTATGTGATACATTGCCTAAAAGTGGTAAAAAATTCATAAATTTGATCCTTCATAAGTTCCTAAACTTGTGAGCATTTTTACGGACCCTGAGTTGACCTTAGATGTTGCAGGCCTCAAATTTTCCATAAAGATCACATACCGAAGTTATATTCAATACAGGTTTAGGCCGGTAAAACTTACCATTTCCAAATGAAATAATATGTGTAAAAAATGCATAAAAAGAGTCACCAGGTGGGGTGTTGCTTATACGCTTTACAAACAGGTTACATGTCACCTTAAAGTCTTCATTATTGGTGCATGTAAACAAGACATACTAATATATTCCCAGATAAGATTTCCACATGGTTTGAGAGCTACAAGGCTTAAAGAGGCAAAGATTCCATAAATTGAGTCTCTGTGGGCATTTTAGGGACCTTAAGGTGACCTTCAACTTAAAACTATAGACCTCAAATATTCCAGACAAATATCACATATAGAAGTCATATCTAATAAAAATGAAATGATTAACATAATCTGCTAGTCAGGAATTTGTTTGCATCAACTGCAGACTAACCAGTTAACTGTTTCCGATGTGTAGCATATCCTAAAATATCACAGACGTGTGTCTCAGATGTAAACAAACAATATATGGATGGCAAGATGCCCAAAGGTAAAAAATTCATCCAAATTGTTGAGTAATTACTAATTAGCAAACAGTCATATTTTTTTATATTTTTAATATAAAACACAGATAAAATGCTTTAATTTCATACTTTTTAAGGTCTTAACTCAAACTATTAACACTTCAGACAATCACTTGCAGTGATATACAGAAGAAAGCAGTGATGGTAGCCAGTGTCGTGTGAAATTTGTTCCCCCGTGAAACAAGTTCTTCAAAAATAAAACTAAACTATGGATTGAAATTATTCTTCTATTTTATTGTTGTTTAATGATTTTCTAAGAATAATAAAAATAAAACTAGAAATAGGACGCCCTGTTGATAGTAGATGCGAATAGAAACAGGATAGCATAGAAGAACACACATTATCATGTGTAATGTCCACCCCATGAACCTTGCCCAAATTGTACAGTAGTCTTACAAGACCCTGTTTCATTTGTAAAATATATCAATGATGCTTAAATATTTATTAGTGACGTAAATTATTTCAGCTTCATGCCTTTTTGCATTGGTTGCGTTGAAAATGTTGACGAAATCACTCTATCTTGCACGGTTAAGAAGATAGAAGCAAATTTCTGTTTTTCTATTTTTGGCAAAAATTTGAAAATTCAAAATGGCCGCCATTTTTGGGAAAAGGAAAATTTTTTGAAAATTGCCAAGAGTACATTTCTTAGATACCCTATGGGTCGAAAATGACTCTATTTTGCACGGTTAAGGCCAGTTTGTGTTTTTCCATTTTGGGCAAAAATTCGAAATAACTCTAATTTTGCACGGTTAAGGCCAGTTTGTGTTTTTCCATTTTGGGCAAAAATTCGAAAATTCAAAATGGCCGCCATATGTCCATAATGCCCTTGGGTCGAAAATTTCGACGAAATCGCTCTATCTCGCACGGTTAAGGAGATAGAAGCAAATTTGTGTTTTGCCATTGTTGGTAAAAATTCGAAAATTCAAAATGGCCGCCATTTTTGGGGAGGGGAAAATTTTTTGAAAATTGCAAAGATTACATTCCTTAGGTACCCTGTGGGTCGAAAATTTCGACGAAATCGCTCTATCTCGCATGGTTAAGGAGATAGAAGCAAATTTGTGTTTTGCCATTTTTGGCAAAAATTCTAAAATTCAAAATGGCCGCCATTTTTGGGGAGGAGAAATTTTTTTTGAAAATTGCAAAGATTGCATTCCTTAGATACCCTGTGGGTCGAAAATTTCGACGAAATCGCTCTATCTCGCACAGTTAAGGAGATAGAAGCAAATTTGTGTTTTGCCATTTTTGGCGAAAATTCGAAAATTCAAAATGGCCGCCATTTTTGGGGAGGGGAAAATTTTTTGAAAATCGCAAAGATTGCATTCCTTAGATACCCTGTGGGTCGAAAAATTTTTAAAAATTGGCAAGAGTAGAATTCTCAGATACCCTGTGGGTTGAAAATGTTGCCGAAATCGCTCTACCTCGCACGGTTAAGGAGATAGAAGCAAATTTGTGTTTTGCCATTTTTGGCAAAAATTTGAAAATTCAAAATGGCCGCCATTTTTGGGGAGGGGAAAATTTTTTGAAAATCGCAAAGATTGCATTCCTTAGATACCCTGTGGGTCGAAAAATTTTTAAAAATTGGCAAGAGTAGAATTCTCAGATACCCTGTGGGTTGAAAATGTTGCCGAAATCGCTCTACCTCGCACGGTTAAGGAGATAGAAGCAAATTTGTGTTTTGCCATTTTTGGCAAAAATTTGAAAATTCAAAATGGCCGCCATTTTTGGGGAGGGGAAAATTTTTGGAAAATTGCAAAGATTGCATTCCTTAGATACCCTGTGGGTCGAAAATTTCGACGAAATCGCTCTATCTCGCACGGTTAAGGAGATAGAAGCAAATTTGTGTTTTGCCATTGTTGGTAAAAATTCGAAAATTCAAAATGGCCGCCATTTTTGGGGAGGGGAAATTTTTTTTGAAAATTGCAAAGATTACATTCCCTAGGTACCCTGTGGGTCGAAAAATTTCGACGAAATCGCTCTATCTCGCACAGTTAAGGAGATACAAACAAATTTGTGTTTTGCCATTTTTGGCAAAAATTCCAAAATTCAAAATGGCCGCCATTTTTGGGGAGGGGAAAATTTTTTGAAAATTGCAAAGATTGCATTCCTTAGATACCCTGTGGGTCGAAAAATTTTTAAAAATTGGCAAGAGTATAATTCTCAAATACCCTGTGGGTTGAAAATGTTGCCGAAATCGCTCTACCTCGCACGGTTAAGGAGATAGAAGCAAATTTGTGTTTTGCCATTTTTGGCAAAAATTCGAAAATTCAAAATGGCCGCCATTTTTGGGGAGGGGAAAATTTAAAATTTTGACAAAATCGCTCTATATCGCACGGTTAAGGAGATAGAAGCAAATTTGTGTTTTGCCATTTTTGGCAAAAATTCGAAAATTCAAAATGGCCGCCATTTTTGGGGAGGGGAAAATTTTTGGAAAATTGCAAAGATTGCATTCCTTAGATACCCTGTGGGTCGAAAATTTTGACGAAATCGCTCTATCTCGCACGGTTAAGGAGATAGAAGCAAATTAGTGTTTTGCAATTTTTGGCAAAAATTCGAAAATTCAAAATGGCCGCCATTTTTGGGGAGGGGGAATTTTTTAAAAATTACCAAGAGTACAATGCTCAGATACCCTGTGGGTCGAAAATTAATCGCTCTATCTCGCACGGTTAAGGAGATAGAAGCAAATTTGTGCTTTGCCATTTTTGGCAAAAATTCGAAAATTCAAAATGGCCGCCATTTTTGGGGAAGGGAAAATTTTTGGAAAATTGCAAAGAGTACATTCCTTGGATACCCTGTGGGTCCAATATTTCTACGAAATTGCTCTATCTCGCACGGTTTAGGAGATATGAGCACATTTGCCTGTTTCAGTATTCAAAATAGCTAATTACTCATTTATTTAATTAATTACTCACTCATCTATGAAGCAATTCCCCCCAAAAGTAATCCCATACAAGCTATTAACCCAATGAACCTCTATACCAAATTTCAGACAGCTAGGCTTAATAGCATTCCTTAAAATGTCTGGAAACCAAAGAGCTACTCAAAAGTAGCAAAGTAGCTATTACTCAGTTAGCTATAGAGCTATTATCACCAAAAGCAATCCCATACAAGCTATTAACCCAATAAACCTGCATGCCAAATTTGGTAAAGATAGGATAAGAACTGTTGCCTAAAATGTCTGGAAACCAAGTGGGACGCCAGACGGCGGAAAAAGCAAAAATAATATGTCCACCCCCCATTGGGGTGGACACAATACTTTCCTACTACCCTACGGGTCAAAAATTCTGTCCAAATCACTCTATCTCTTACGGTTTCTGAGATATTAAGATTTTTTTCGCTTTTCGCAAAAATTCAAGATGGCCGCCAAAAGTGGCGAAAATTGAAACTTTTCAATTTTGTATAGAATACTTTCCTACTACCCTATGGGTCAAAAATTCTGTCCAAATCGCTCTATCTCTTACGGTTTCTGAGATATTAAGATTTTTTCGTTTTTCGCAAAAATTCAAGATGGCCGCCAAGAGTGGCGAAAATTGAAATTTTTTGATATTGTACAGAATACTTTTCTACTACCCTGTGAGTCAAAAATTCTGTCCAAATCGCTCTATCTCTTATGGTTTCTGAGATATTAAGATTTTTTCGTTTTTCGCAAAAATTCAAGATGGCCGCCAAAATTGGCGAAAATTGAAAATTTTCAATTTTGTACAGAATACTCTTCTACTACCCTGTGAGTCAAAAATTGTGTCGAAATTGCTCTATCTCTTACGGTTTCCGAGATATTAAGATTCTTTCATTTTTCGCAAAAAATTAAGATGGCCGCCAAAAGTGGCGAAAATTGAAATTTTTTTAAATTTTGTATAGAATACTTTTCTACTACCCTGTGGGTCAAAAATTCTGTCGAAATCGCTCTATCTCTTACGGTTTCTGAGATATTAGCAAATTACTCTAAAGTAGTACTGAAAATACACAATGAAGTACCTAAATGGCTATTACTCATGTACTGACAAAGCTATCAGTCCCAAATGCAATACCAAGCGAGCTATGGACATAATAATCTTGTATTCAAAATTGTAGTAAAATATCTTTAATTATTTTGGCTTAAATGCACGGAAACCAATGGGTACTGAAAATAGCTGTACTTAAGTATTACTCAGTAAGCAAAAGAGGTACAACAGCCAAAAGCAATCCCAAGCAAGCTACTGACCCAATAAGCCTGCATACCAAATTTGGTGACAATAGCTCTAATACTTTTCCTTTAAATGAGCGGAAACCATGCGTGACGCCGGACATCGACGCCGGACATCGGACGCCGGAAAAAGCAAAAATAATATATCCACCCCCCAGGGGGGCGGACATAATTAATATTATGTTAAATTTTAGGTTTTTCAGCTGGCAATACAACCATTTCTGTATGTGCACGATAGCACTGAAATGGGTAAAAGGAACAAATTTTAAGGGAACAAATTTAACGGGAGACCAGGTATTGCCAATGAAGATTTACCCTGTGTTTAACAACATATAAAATTTGTCAAAACCTGTGTTTTATTGTTACAATCTGATTCACAATTTTAACCACTTTAGTTGTGAATGGAACAATCTGTGTTTAATGAGATCCTATTTATAACCACTCAGATAAAAATTTCAGTTATGGTGAACAATGGGAGATAAAGTTTTATGTGATAAAATGAAAACTTCGGGTAATGTGAGTTAAATATGAGGTATTGTTATGTGCTGCATATGTTTATGGTTAAATGTATTTTAAGCCAATGAGGTTGTACTACTTTTCGAATCTCTACTTTGAAACAGGAAGGATCCTCAGAATTAGATCCTGGTAGGGTTGATCAATGAGATTAACACACTGTCAATATCGTTGGAATTATGGAAGTTTTGTGATTGTTAATTTTTATGGTTGGTACTTTCGCATAATTTCCCGGGAATATTCACCAATTAAAGGGAAGAATTGCAGATGTCATACAGATTTTTCCACAGAATTTTTGCTAACTCCTAATTATTATACAGACTATCCAAGTGTTTTTAATATCAAAATGATCAAGAAAAATAACTTGTGTCCAATATTTTAAGTTTTCTTTCAATTATACCTGCTGACAACGAGATTGAGATTATAAAGTGTTGTAACACAAATATAGCAGTTCTACTTTAAACTATTGCTAATAAAAATCCGCAAATACACAAAAATATGGGATAAAAGCTCATAATTTCTTCAGATTTGGGGTATGTTTTTAAAATTTTAACTTTTCCTTTCATTATATGAAAGTCCACATTAGATTAGATTATATGTGTCTGCATGTGAAGTACCGGTTTTAAAATCTCATCACGGTATTTCAGTAACATGCTCTTAATACTGAGACACCAGATCTAACAAGTTAACAACCCATTCGTACTTCAAATCTGTGGACGTGTGTAACTAATATTCATGTATGCATAAAAAAAAGCACGAGACCACACGATTCCATGGTATTTCCTAACAATATTTTATTTATGGAAATTCTACATAAAGATCAAGTTTTTAACATGAAAACATGTAGTTTAATATCCAGTGCTTTTTATTTGTGAATTTGTACAACTCATTTCATAATACTTCTGTATACATAGAAAATTTAAAAAAAACATGAGACCACAGAGTTCCATGGGGTTGCCTTACAATATTTTACCAAGAGTACCTCCAAAATATTGTGAGTGGGACATTTATGTTTTCTCTTCACCTTTGTAAAATATAGAGCTGGACATTTATTATAGTGCCTATATATCTGGCACCAGCAGTCTGGCATTAATAATAAACATCCTGGATGGGACTCGTATCCCCTAGCTAAAGAAAAACTAGAGGATCGCTCGCAAAAAAAAAAAGATAATGTTTTTGCATAGCAAAAACAAAGCGTCCCGAAAAGGATATAAAGGTGAGTGCTAAAGTATTAAGAAAATGCTTCGTTTCTAGCCTTATACTGTTGTGGCAACCAAAGTCAGCGCAGTCTGCTCTATCTAGCACGGTTTTCAAGATATAAGCATTTTTGTGTTTTGCAAAAAATAAAAAAATTAAAAATGTCCGCTATATTTGGCGAGACAAAAATATTTTGAAAATTGGCATGGCTACTCTGCAGAGATACCCAGCAGGTCCCAAATTTTGTTCAGTTCGCTCCATATAGCACGGTTTTCGAGATATAAGCATTTTTGTGTTTTGCAAAAACTTTGAAAATTCAAAATGGCCACCATTTTTGGGGAGACAAAAATTTTTGTCAAGACCACTGCCGTGGTGTGTATCTCCCGCCGAGCATTAAAGCAGAAGAAATAGCTTTTCCGAGATATTCACAATTTTTCATTTTCGTGTGTGAAAGGTCTTCCAAAAGTAGGTGAATGAGTTATTTGAGAAAAATTGGCTATCTGCAATACTATTAAGAGATAATTCACATTTACTCATTTTGAGTAGGTGAATAATTATCTATGGGTCTGAAACTTCACCAAGTGAAAGCTCTCCCAAAAGTAGGTGAATGAGTTATTTGAGAAAAATTGGCTATCTGCAATACTTTTAGAGATAATTCGCATTTACTCATTTTGAGTAGGTGAGTAATTAGCTATGGGTCTGAAACTTCACCATGTGAAAGCTCTCCCACAAGTAGATGAATGAGTATTTGATAAAAATTGGGTATCCGCAATACTTTTACAGATAATTCACATTTACTCATTTTGAGTAGGTGAATAATTAGCTATGGGTCTGAAACTTCACCAAGTGAAAGCTCTGCCAAAAGTAGGTGAATGAGTTATTTGAGAAAAATTGGCTATCTGCAATACTTTTAGAGATAATTCGCATTTACTCATTTTGAGTAGACGAGTAATTAGCTATGGGTCTGAAACTTCACCAAGTGAAAGCTCTCCCAAAAGTAGGTGAATGATTAATTTGAGAAAAATTGGCTATCTGCAATACTTTTAGAGATAATTCGCATTTACTCATTTTGAGTAGGTGAGTAATTAGCTATGGGTCTGAAACTTCACAGAGTGAAAGCTCTCCCAAAAGTAGGTGAATGAGTTATTTGAGAAAAATTGGCTATCTGCAATACTTTTAGAGATAATTCGCATTTACTCATTTTGAGTAGGTGAGTAATTAGCTATGGGTCTGAAACTTCACCAAGTGAAAGCTCTCCCAAAAGTAGGTGAATGAGTTATTTGAGAAAAATTGGCTATCTGCAATACTTTTAGAGATAATTCGCATTTACTCATTTTGAGTAGACGAGTAATTAGCTATGGGTCTGAAACTTCACCAAGTGAAAGCTCTCCCAAAAGTAGGTGAATGATTAATTTGAGAAAAATTGGCTATCTGCAATACTTTTAGAGATAATTCGCATTTACTCATTTTGAGTAGGTGAGTAATTAGCTATGGGTCTGAAACTTCACAGAGTGAAAGCTCTCCCAAAAGTAGGTGAATGAGTTATTTGAGAAAAATTGGCTATCTGCAATACTTTTAGAGATAATTCGCATTTACTCATTTTGAGTAGGTGAGTAATTAGCTATGGGTCTGAAACTTCACCAAGTGAAAGCTCTCCCAAAAGTAGGTGAATGAGTTATTTGAGAAAAATTGGCTATCTGCAATACTTTTAGAGATAATTCGCATTTACTCATTTTGAGTAGACGAGTAATTAGCTATGGGTCTGAAACTTCACCAAGTGAAAGCTCTCCCAAAAGTAGGTGAATGATTAATTTGAGAAAAATTGGCTATCTGCAATACTTTTAGAGATAATTCGCATTTGCTCATTTTGAGTAGGTGAGTAATTAGCTATGGGTCTGAAACTTCACAGAGTGAAAGCTCTCCCAAAAGTAGGTGAATGAGTTATTTGAGAAAAATTGGCTATCTGCAATACTTTTAGAGATAATTCGCATTTGCTCATTTTGAGTAGATGAGTAATTAGCTATGGGTCTGAAACTTCACCAAGTGAAAGCTCTCCCAAAAGTAGGTGAATGAGTTGAGAAAAATTGGCTATCTGCAATACTTTTAGAGATAATTCGCATTTACTCATTTTCAGTAGGTGAGTAATTAGCTATGGGTCTGAAACTTCACAGAGTGAAAGCTCTCCCAAAAGTAGGTGAATGAGTTATTTGAGAAAAATTGGCTATCTGCAATACTTTTAGAGATAATTCGCATTTACTCATTTTGAGTAGGTGAGTAATTAGCTATGGGTCTGAAACTTCACCAAGTGAAAGCTCTGCCAAAAGTAGGTGAATGAGTTATTTGAGAAAAATTGGCTATCTGCAATACTTTTAGAGATAATTCGCATTTACTCATTTTCAGTAGGTGAGTAATTAGCTATGGGTCTGAAACTTCACCAAGTGAAAGCTCTCCCAAAAGTAGGTGAATGAGTTATTTGAGAAAAACTGGCTATCTGCAATACTTTTAGAGATAATTCGCATTTACTCATTTTGAGTAGGTGAGTAATTAGCTATGGGTCTGAAACTTCACCATGTGAAAGCTCTCCCACAAGTAGATGAAGGAGTTATTTGATAAAAATTGGGTATCCGCAATACTTTTGCAGATAATTAGCACTTACTCATTTTGAGTAGGTAAATAATTAGCTATGGGTCTGAAACTTCGCCATGTGAAAGCTCTCCCAAAAGTAGGTGAATGAGTTATTTGAGAAAAATTGGCTATCTGCAATACTTTGAGATAATTCGCATTTACTCATTTTGAGTAGGTGAGTAATTGGCTATGGGTCTGAAACTTCACCATGTGAAAGCTCTTCCAAAAGTAGGTGAATGAGTTATTTGAGAAAAATTGGCCATCTGCAATACTTTTAGAGGTAATTCGCATTTACTCTTTTTGAGTAGGTGAGCAATTAGCTATGGGTCTGAAACTTCACCAAGTGAAAGCTCTTTGGGATAGCTGCTCTGCAGAGATACCCTGAAGATAAAAAATTTCGTCGAAATCGCTCTATGTAGCACGGTTTTCGAAATATTAGCATTTTTGTGTTTTGCAATTTTTGTGCAAAAATTCGAAAATTCAAAATGGCCGCCATTTTTGGCAAGACAAAATTTTTTTGAAAATTGGCATGGCTACTCTGCAGAGATACTCTGTGGGTCAAAATTTTCGTCGAAATCGCTCTATCTAGCACGGTTTTCGAGATATAAGCATCTTTGTGTTTTGCAATTTTGCGATAAATTCGAAAATTCAAAATGGCCGCCATTTTTTGCGAGAAATTTTTTGTTTGAAAATTGGCATGGTTACTCTGCAGAGATACCCTGCGGGTCAAAAATTTCGTCGAAATCGCTCTATCTAGCACGGTTTTCGAGATATAAGCATCTTTGTGTTTTGCAATTTTGCGAAAAATTCGAAAATTCAAAATGGCCACCATTTTTTGCGAGAAATTTTTTTCCGCAGAGATATCCTGCGGGTCAAAAATTTCGTCGAAATCGCTCTATCTAGCACGGTTTTCGAGATATAAGCATTTTTGTGTTTTGCAATTTTGCGATAAATTCGAAAATTCAAAATGGCCGCCATTTTTTGCGAGAAATTTTTTGTTTGAAAATTGGCATGGTTACTCTGCAGAGATACCCTGCGGGTCAAAAATTTCGTCGAAATCGCTCTATCTAGCACGGTTTTCGAGATATAAGCATCTTTGTGTTTTGCAATTTTGCGAAAAATTCGAAAATTCAAAATGGCCACCATTTTTTGCGAGAAATTTTTTTCCGCAGAGATATCCTGCGGGTCAAAAATTTCGTCGAAATCGCTCTATCTAGCACGGTTTTCGAGATATAAGCATTTTTGTGTTTTCCTTATTTGGAAAATTCGTAATGATTAACTAATCATTAATTACTCGGCCATTTCTTGACCAATCAATGCCAAAATCTAATGATTTCCAGATTTTAATAGAATGAATGTATTTGCCAAGTTTCAGGTGAATTGATAAAATTCCTTTCAAGTTATCATCCGGACAAGCTTCCCCATCGAAAAAAGACATTTTTGGTCATGTGACCTCTCTGATTGGTTGAAATGTCACTGCAGCATATTCAAAAAAATTCCCCAAGGCTACTGCCTAAACCTGCCAAATTTGAAAAGAATCCGCCTAACGGTTACAGAGTTATAAGGAAAACAAAATGCGGAGCCGGCGGAGCCTGAAGCTCTCCCATACACAAACAAGCGTCCCTTGCGGGACGCTTAATTAGTAGCTGTCTTGTAAACACGAGCTTACTAGTGAATGCCCACCTTAGATTTCTTTGTTATTGGTCAAGGACAAATACTTCTATATGTCTACAAAATGGGCATTCATTGGTATAACACCAGTGGTATTTTTGGTTTGTGTTGAAACAGGCGATAATAGAAACAATTTCTTAAAATATAAAACTTTGACACAAAAGTAACAAAGTGTATTTCAGTTTTTAATTTTAGTGCATATCACTGGACAATCTTGTTATACAGGTATAAAATATAAGGCTGTCAATATAATTTAAATTCAAAATATTAACTAGAGCATGGGCATTTACTGATAGAAAGCCACTAGCTGTTTTCTATTTATATAATGTAATTTATTTTGACTCACAAAAACTTTGCGGAATCAATATAAATTCCTTCTATACTATTAAATGTTTCTATAACATCTTAAAGGGGTTAATGGCTTTATTTCAGGATAAACCCCCATCAAACATCTTCTGCACTTCAATGGCAGGGTACATGAGTAAGTCGCCAACAAAACAACTCGCAGACATCAACTCACTGACAAACTTTTGGATAAATTATCAACATATTTTTACTAGGGCAGGGTCGGTAGAAGATTTCCATTTCGGTATCCCACCAGTGTGAAACCAGGATACTAAAATAAATTGTGTTCTAGAATATCCCCAATCGAACAGGCCCAAGAACAAGATGTAAAATTCGCGCAAAACAAAACATTGCAGTTCTTCAGATTTGAGGTTTGTTTCTAATAGTTTACGTTTTCTCACAATATTATATACTGACATTCGAAATACCAGCTGTAAAGTTTTGTCATGGTAATTAAATGAATTGGTCTTGACATCGATACACCAGTGTTACCGACCCTGCCTTAATTTTTAACCCTTTTTGGGTCATTCTTTTGCTGAAATATTCGACTCTTATCTATTTTACTTTTATCTGTATTTATACATTATATTCATGTGAGGTGTTCTGTTCATACTGTTAAGCTGTAAACATATACAAACTTCTTTTCGCTTTCCACAAATTTTTGTCAGATAACATGACGGGGAAATGAATGTTGCATTTGTAATACATTTTCAGAGGGCTTTAGGACAATATTTTAATTATTTATAAGAGTTGTATGTCTATTTTTTCGAGTAAATTATCTGCTGGTGATTTACTGTTAATGACTTGGCTCGTCGGCAACTTGCAGGTAAATCAATGGGAGGGAGCCCTTTGATGTCAAAGACAGGCTTAGGGGATTTTACAGGTTAATGGAGATTTTCTTTTTCAAGCAAAATGTAAGTTTTAACTGGGATTATGCCATGTTTCTATCACCCAAGTGTAAAGCTGAAATAACGCTCCACGTTTGGTATACTGTAAGGCGATACTACACCCCCCGTCACTAATGTGAAACGGCATTAATGTTAGACAGTGATCCAAAACAGGTACTGCCTTGCCACCAATTATCGCAGGGTACCAATTACCGCCACCAAGAAATAAAGTATTCATATTTCATTACAAGCCACTTATCTTCAAAGCCCTTTAATGTGCATTTGTTCCTCTAGTGTGCCGTTTCTTGATGTCTTAATACGTCAAAATTACATTACATCACGATAATTTCTGCTAGAAATCCCTGCCCCAACTGGGCACAATTTGTATATGGAAATTATAGAAGAGATTTAAATTATTTTTGTTTGCTTCGTCTTCCTTATTTGGTATTTGGAATTGTGCGAGTAATATTATTAGGGTTAGTATTGTTCTCAAATAATATAGTGGTGGTGGACCATTTCAGGCCAGTGTACCTCTTCACGCCCACCCCTAAATTAATCAAAGACAGTTACAGTTACACAATATATTATCAATATATATGATCAATTTTATCATTATATATAACTTTATAGACATATTTTCCATCAAGAACTATAAATCTTAAAGACAACTGAGGGTGGGCGTGAACAGGTACATGGGCGTGAATTGGTCCATTGCCACTAACTTTTGTTTTGTGCCAAGATGAGCTAGGTTTGTGCTATTATATGGCGCCAAACATTGATACAAATAAACCAGGGGTCACTCATTGGACTCCCTAACCAATAAGTAAATTATGTAAAATCTGACAATATGACAGCTCGTCTAACATTAATATTCTGTCTACAGGAACATCAGTGACACGGGTGTGTTACGGGCTGTTTCAGCTCCATGCGCCATTTCGACCTGGCTCACTCAATATGTGCGCCGTTTCAAATTATAACATTTAGAGGTCATTTGAAGAATAATGGCACATAACAAAAGGTTTTATCTATACCTTTATGTTTTTCACGCCAGGCAGGTTTATTTCCCAAAAAAAATCTCTCAATATAACATCCAAACACAAAGACTCCCTTCACAAATTTCACTAGCCAGTCATATATATTTACCATATGTATATGTATTTACAATATCATAACTTGAAGTGTAATGATAAGCTAGTGGTGGTAGACCAATTCACGCCCGGGTACCAATTCAGGCCCACCCTCAATTTTCTTGAAGATTTATAATTTTTCATAGAGAAGATATTTACCACATCATAGATAATCATCAAATTGATCATATACATTTGTAATTTATTGTTTAACTGCGATTGTTTTGGATAAATTTAGGGCTTGGCGTGAATTGGTCCACCACCACTAGTGTTTGAAAGCGCCTTATATATTCATCCCATCTACCTACTCAGGCCTGTATAAAAGAACGTAAATTAACCGTGGTGTTGAAACAGCGCAGTGAGCCATTTCGACCCGGCGCTGGTGTCTAAACTGCCCGATACAGGTGTACCTGGCTTTATGTTACTTCCTTAAATTATTAAGAAATGGAATAAGTAATCCCTTGTTTATATGTATCGGTGTATATGTATCACATTAAATATGTTTAGCTACCTATTTTTTATCATTGTCTAACATTAATGACGTCTAACATTAATGACACCCGTGTACTGTACTGAGGCTGAAGCAACCGGTGGTCTTTCAGTGCTTAGAAGCGGTGAACATTCTTTGTAAGTAGTCAACAGAATATAGCAGTATTATAGTGTAAAAAAGTTTTGTTGATAGCTGTACATACAATTAAAAAAAGATATGATAAAACAGTTTTTGACAAAAACTTTGCCAACGAAACAGTTTACAGTTGTGAAGTTATCCGAATTTGTACTCTCCTTTTTTTTGCCACCGCTAATCATTATGGCTAAAACTAACATGGAAGAAAACTGCAATAATCAAACAGGAAATATTAAGTATTTTAATTGGAGTTCTAGTTTTTGTGATAAAAATGGAATTGCATAACAGTTATGTTTTCAAGGTGATTACCAAACAATAGAAGAATAAAATAGGTCTTAATTCATGTATAATTTCTTACACATTTAGCAGTACTACTTGTTTTGTTTTTAAAATTCAAGCAACATTTTATAGCATACACATTGCTTTTTCCATGCAAACACAAGGTTCATAAACAAATATAATGCACATACAGCACCATACACCGCATACACGCATAACAATAGTAATATACTTACATAAAATTATAAACAAAAATAATAATAAAATAACATAGACTGTTTGTGTGGGTTCATCACATCACTCTTTGTAAAATGTTGACTGTAGTATAGCTTTTGACATATACACACTTTGAATACTACATTATCACAAGACATACTTCTTAACATAGCTGCACACAGATTTTTTAAGTGAAACACTTAAGTGGTGTACATTTGGGTTAAAAGAATAATTTGACAAACAAACTTTTAACATGATTCTTATAATTCTACAATAAATGTGAACAGTGGATATTAGAACAGTATGCTGGAAACACCTTGGATTTTATATCAGCCCCATGTTGTAAATTGGGTCTGTATGGAGAAATAAGAAGGTAAAAGAGAAACACATTCTCTGTCTATTTAATATTTATTGTTCATTGTAACACATGCCATAGATGCCAAGGACAAACACAGTACTAACCATATGGCTGATAAAATAAATAATTGCTGTTAATATTATAACACAAAACTGTTATTAAATTTGATATTTTCTCTCGAGTATGGATATTTCTTATTTTTTTATGACCACTGATTCACATACGTCCACAGTTAAAGTACATCCAAGTTACTCATAGCTATTGAAAGTTTGAAGGTGGCAATGTTTATATATAACTGATGGTATATGCATCACTTTATGGGTTTAGCTTTTTTATATACAAGCACAGTTATAACCATTTCATGCATATTAGCATAATTACACAGTTATGTAACCTCTTCTATAGATCTTTAGCAGATGCAACAAGTAGAGTCAGATCATCAACATATATCCGGTAATTTACAGTTTTGTGTGGACAATAACTGTTGGTACTTCACAATGTAACAACTAATTCAAAAGAACATTCGCAGTGGTTTATTTTGTCAAATGCTTTACAAGCATGAAGAAAACACATACTGCAGTAGAAATATTTCTGTAGTACACTACTACCTGTTTAAACATGACTATACGCATATCACTAGATAATTTCTTTTTAAATCCAAACTGATTCCCAGTGGGCAAAGTTACATCATTTTGACATCAAAATGACAACGGGCTCGATGTCAATAAACTGTCTTTTTTTGATTTGGTTTGAAAGTTCTAATGACATCATTTTCACGACATCAAAATGACATCATTATCATGACATCAAAGAAACATTATTTTCAAGACATCAAAATGACATCTTTTTTGGGACCTCTAAATGACATCATACATTATTATTATTTATTTATTTATTTTATTTCTCGTACATACAAGATATATACAGTCATGTACAATGTTACTTTAAAAAAAAAAAAAAAAAAAAAAAAAAAAAGAACTACACAGAACATAAGAAAAAAAAAAAAAAAAAAAAAAAAAAAAAGCAGTGGAACAATACCATCATTCAGTACATACAGATTTTAAAATTTCATTAATCTCGTGTAAGGAAAACCCATTTTTTTGAACCCTCATAGTCAACAGATCTTTAATATTCCCAACCTTTTTAAAATCTTCTTCACTACTTATCATTACATGTCGAATGGCATTCATGAACTGACTTTTTGAATTACATAAAATTTTCAAGGACATTTTGGTATGAAAAACAATATAATTTAAAGTTTTGCATACATTGGAACAACTGCCTTTGGTAACTAGATTAGCGCACAGTTGAACAGTGGAATTAGAGCTAGACATTAGTTTACACATAAAGTTATTGACTCTTTTAAACAACTGTACTTGAACAGGGATATCATCAACAATTAGATGTAGAAATCTAGAATGAGTACAATATGGAAGATCTAGTAACATCCTCAGACATTTACGCCACAGCATATAAAACCGATTCACTTTCTCACTACTTAGATCCCAAAATAGACTGCCATAGAGGTTCATACAAAAAGTTTTAAATAAGTGATATTTCACATTCAAAGAGGCTTTTCTGAATATTACATTTAATCCATTAAAACAGGTGACAAATTTATTAATGACAACATCATACAGTTTATTTGGATTAGGACCAATAATGTTTCCCAAATGACAGGCAAAATCAGACTTTTGAATGAAATTACTGCAGTGTTTAATACCATTAAATTTTTCATCCTTGTTATTGCTAAAATGCACAAGTTGATATTTAGTAACATTAAAAGTGACATCGTAAGAAGCACCAAATATATCACATATTTGTAACATTTTCTTTAAATATCAAAATTAAATTTTTATGACATCCAAACTGTAAGTAATTTAAAGTTTCAAATCCACCCAAAATTATATATGTCCTTTTGGGAACAGTTTCATCACAATAGGAAAACTTCCCCAATGACATATACATAAAAAATATATCACAATGAAGAAAACAGTATTATATTCTTAATCTTCTTGATTGATATATTTTGATATGTCTGATGAGGGATGGTTTTTTACCTTTATTATCCACTATTCTGTACGATTTATGGGTTCAATAGTATGAATATTTGATGAGATAATTTTAAAAAGGATGTCAGAAAGCATCATGGGTACCAGTGAATATAACAACTGCAATGTTTAACCTGCAATATCTCAGTCATTTCTACATGAATTTTTATGTAACATACATGAGTAGAAGCACTGTAAGAAGACCTTTATCATGATATATAATACATATTTGTAGGTAACACAGTTTCTGAGATATTGGTGAAAAACTGGAAGTGATTGAGGTACCGTTGTATACAAATGAAATATATCCCAGTCAGTATAACCCTCTATACTGGTCAAATACAATGTGTGGTGGATAATAAATTAAATTTTAAATTAATTAAATTTTATTCAAATAACATAAAATTAAATTATTAAATAAAGAATTGTGGAAAATAAAGAATTGGCATCAGTTTCCCAGTGGTATCTACAGAGAGTGATAAACAGGAATGTGAATAAAAATTTATTGGTACTTTTAGTACACTTCATGCACAGCAATTACACAACAAAACATCAGTGCCACTACATCTCAAATGCACTTTATCATGCATGTGAGAAAAGTTAACAATCACAGGTAGATCAACCTAATACTTGAATGACTGTAAACAAGAAAATGACCCAACCTGTCTATTATAGCCTGTAATTGCCACCAATAACTAGAAATTTTAATTACCTGGAGACTGGAGTATATATCCGGTCTATTGTTGCAGTATTTCAAGTATTTAACTTCAATTTAACATATTTTAAACACAAATTGATGGTTATTTGCTTTTAAAAGTGAAATAAATAAATAAAAGTGAAGTTTGTATTTTGTAATACTAATCTCATAAGCTTCATTATGTACACAGTCTATGTTTGATCATTTTAGGGTCCCTTCATTGGTAATTTTCTACCCTAAGGCCTTCTTCCTTTTGAATGTTTGCATATGACAAAGTTGCATCAAGGGTTACCAGCAATGCTATGGTAATGCTGGTATTAGTTACAGTTGTTACAAAAAGTCAGTAGTGTCCTTGATCTAAGGGGGTGCTCCTGCCATATACTTTTTTATATTTACTTATTCAAAAGGTGGGGGTGGTTTGTAGGACTGCAAATTTGTCTGCCACTGATGTCCTTTTTGTAAATTTTTGGTCGTAGGTAAAATCTGGAAGTGATCAAAATTCTTTTCAGTGATTAGTGATTAATCAATTGGGATTGACTGACAATTGGGATTGATGTTACACATAAATATATAACTCAAACAGACTGTATGTTAAATATGAGAAATAAGTGTGAATAATGACATCAAAATGATGTGTCAAGAAATGTTAAAGTAAAAAAAAAACATCTATGAACTTCATGATGTAACAGTGACATTACTTAGACAAAGAGAAAAAATATAGGGGAAGTTTGAATTAGTCAAAAAGAATTACCAACTTATGGGGTACATTAATCTGATGGCACAATGACATCAATATGATGTGGAGAGAATAACATCAGATTTTGTGCAATTAAATGATGTCAAACTGACATCATGTGTAATGACCAACAGGTCTGTTTCCATCAAATAATGTCTAGATATCATTATGCTATCAAAATGACATCAGGTCCCAGTTTAGACCAATCATTGATATCGAAATGACGTCTTGTGCCTGGTGGGTTACCTGATGTTGAAACGAGATGTAAAGTAAGTACAAAGTAAGCAAAATTTTCTTGACAGTAGTGTGTTAATACTTTATTTTGAGCAGAATGTACCTGTTTTTGAAAATTATTATTATTTTTTTTGTAAATCTGGAAATTTATAAATTTTGAAGACATTTGTTTCTTTAAAGCTGTAATTCGCTATTGCCAAGCATTTGGAATAATGTAATATCCCTTAGCTGTTGGGCCATGTACCGAAAATAGGCAATATTGTTTAAATTATGGTTTAAATGGTCGCTGAGAAATTCAAATTATGGTTGAAGTCACCCAAATAACTGTAAACTAAACAGTTTAATATCTTCTCTCAGTCCATTCTTTTGTGTACAAAGCTAAGCTGTTAAGTAAACTGGGACAGGATTAACGTAAAGTAATGTACATTTAACTCTTTTTGTTTTTCTTCAAACAAATCATTGATCATAAAACCTTGAACATTTTAAAAGTGTACAAACGAGATATACCTTTAATTAATTAACACTGTTGGCATATAATTAAGGCTCGATGATAGGAGACAGCTATTGTAATTAGTTTCATTCCACCTTTCTGTATTTATGTCCTGTCTTTCCGTCAACTTTTTTGCACTCTTATAAGTCAAAAACTATAACACCAATCAAGCTCAAATATGTTGGGCAGATATTTCACGGAGTATAGACAGATTCCTCCAAATTTGGTGAAATTTGATTGAAAAATAAAGTAAGGAGAGAGTTTTCCTTATTTTCATTTGCGTTTATACAGAGAAATCTGCTTCTATTTGTCACACACTTCACAATTCCATTGTTTAACTTGCGATTTCTCCATCATTTCTGCATGGATTTTTACAAAATAAAACTAGTAGAAGCACTATAATAATACCTTTCTAACAATATCAATAACTTATTTGTAGGTTACATACTTAATAACTGAAATAATGTCAATAGAAAATTATGAAGAAAGAATCCTGTTGTGATAGTGATTTAATATTCTTATTCAAAATATATCATTGAAGCAGCAGAAACAAATAGCTGTCACTGCAGCTCTGCATGTAGAGTATTGGATTTATGATCTTAAGGGCCTGGGTTCTAATCCCATTTGGATTTTTTTCAATTAACAGTTATAATAATGTCATCTAAAGAGTGGGCCACATCACTGTGAACTGACTAAATATCCACAAAATATTTATTTAGGGTCTGTAAGTGTATGTTTAAGTATGCATGTGCCCTCAGTGGGGAGAAATCCACATTTTTGATTTCATTTCAATGTCTTTCAACATAACTTCAAGTGCAAACAATAGATGCTTGATAATAAAATAGTTTATAACACTTGCAAGACTGGCCACATGAAGTCGAGCATTTTGCTTTCTCCGAGTGCATCTTGTTAAATTAGTTTCACAACTAGAATAGTTATTTCTTATTTTGTATTCTTAATTTAATATTCAGCAATCATGATTGGATAAAAGTATTTAGGGACATAAAGTATCAAAATAGTTTTTTTTACAAATATTTACCTGTTTATAAAATTTAGAATATTGTCATCATACAGAGAAAATTAACTTATGTTTGTGAAATTTTGCTAAAATAATTGATATCTGTAGTTCAAAAAATCTAAATGTACAGAAAACATATGTCATGAGTGGTCAAAGAATTTTGAATGTTTTTTTTAACTTTTATTTCTGTATTTCATTTACAATCACACATCAGTTGTATGCAATATTATAAAATGTGGTCTTACCTTTAGCTACAAATCTGTTAAAACAACATGGTCTTTTTATACTATATTTGGGTATAATTATGCACCAAAAGGAAGATAACTATTAGATTCATGCTGGTCCTTTCATGACAGGGGTACTGTATTCTGCTATATTACCCCTTCACTATTTATCAGTTATTTAAGGCATCTCTCATCTATTTCTTTATCATTTAAAACACTCAGTAACTTTTCATCTGAATATATTCTTGTAATCTATAATTGATATTTGATAAACTACTATCACATAAATACTTCTTAGCAATAATTATCAATACATTAATAGGTATTCTATTATTGTCTGCTAGATTGTATCCAAATATGATCATAATACAACTAAATTTAATTATTATACCTTATTCATCCAATATATATTTTCCTATGATTTTCTAAAATTTTGCAACTTCTGTACAGTAGACAAACAAATTTAGTAGATTTTTTTTCTTCTGTTTTGCTTGTATTACACATATATACTTTCTTTATATATGCCTAGTTTAGCAAGATATTGTCTAGTTCCAAGGATTCTGTACAAAATTTTCATTGATATGAAATAAAATATCATTTTAAAAGTTACCATGTTTCCTTATCCAAGGACATAGCTAGTTCCATGTTACCTTAATCTTCATTTATGGTCATTAGTGTTACAGTTGTTTTGTTCTAAAGTTTTGTAATAGCCTAGTGCACTTTTTTAACAAGCATTAATAATGTATATGTTTATTGGCGTAACTGGTCTGATGATTTCTAAGTTTTTGCCTTCTTTATATTTGTAAATGTATTTTGCTACAACTGTTCTAGTTCTAATATAACTAAGGGGGATAATTTTGTCCATTAGATAAATTTCTTTTAGTTTCTGAAAATTTTAAGCCAAGTGAATTGAATTCAGTTGTATCCCAAGTAAATCTTTGACTTATTAATTTTTATTTGAATATTTTTCTTTACAATCCAAACAATTTTAATATATTGAGTACACTTTCTATCGATTGACGAGAACCATCTAATATTAAGCTAGTGTCGTCATCAAATTGTGACAGTTTAAATTCAAACCCATTCATTGTTATACCTGTTACTTTATCATTATAAGTGATTAGGATGTTAAGTGCTGCTGCAGCCATAATGAATAAATCCAAAGAAATTGGATCGCCCTGTCTGCAGCCACGACCTATTTTGATGAATTCTGACATAATTCAACTTTGCATAATTGTAGTTTGAATGTCATTATTAAAGAACCTTAGCAATGCTTTAAATGGATCTGTATAACCCATATGTTATAATAATTTAAATATAAATTTGAAAGATATTGACTCATAAGCCTTTTCAAAATCGATTAACATAAGTAGTCCTGGTACTTTATTATTTTCGCCAAATGCAATATGTCATATATCAATATTGACTCACCAATATATCGACCTGGGACAAATCCATTTTGGTTATGGCTTATCAAATCATTCAATAGAGGCTTGATCCTATTAGCAATGGGAACCAAGGCAAGCTTATATATAACACTTAACATTGATAATGGGTGCCAATTTTTGATAAATTCTCTAAGCTTACCAATTATAGGAAGACAAGTTAGAAGGCATTGTCTTAACGACAGAGGAAGTATTCCTTTTTGAAAGCTGAAATTGAGAGATTTCAAGAGATTTCCAGAAGACTTTAAAAATTCAACAGGAACTCCATCGATTCTTTGTTTCAACAGTGTGATTAACTCTTTACCCTTTAATTCACCTTCAGTAGATGTTGCCCGAAGGTGTGTTAATCTGTATAGGTTTAGGGTCGGTTGTAGTTTCCAGGCCAACGGGGAGAGCCGGCAACATATCAAACATGTTTGATATTTCCCGATCCTCCCTGACTCTTGTTCCCAACCTAGGCTCCGCCCCCCTGGTAACAGGCTTGTCCTAGTCATTTCACGTCTTGTCTTATCACTTTCAGGCTTGTCTGTTTCACTTCCAGCTTTGTCCTTATCACTTCCAGTCTTGTCCTATCACAAAATTCGCTTGTCTTTTGTCACTTTAGTGGCGCTCATTTGCAGTCCATTTCCATCATGATGTGTAATAAAAATATTACCAAGAATTATGTAAAGAATGACAAAAACAGTGCAAGTAATCATAATTTAGAAGTTAACAGATGGAAAAGGTCCACATGTATGCTGTAAATAATTGAGAAACCTGAAAAAGTGTTTTTATTTGGTCACATAATAATCAAACTCTCGGCCTATTTTAACAGAGCAATTTCTGGGAAAAATGAGGATCAAGTGTTGACCAATCATCAAATTAAGAAAATTAGGTCAAGGACAGTTGACAAACTATTTGGATCCCATCACATGATTATTTTTCTCACTGTAAAACCCATAAGAGGGATCAAGTGTCGACCAATCAACAGATCTGAAACTAGGTCAATAGTAAACATTTGGATCCCATCACGTGACTAGAACTACTGCACGTTTACCTTCACGTCCAGAATAGGGTCTTTTCCAGAGGTTCGAAATTATGTGGTATAAATAGGAAGAGAAATTGCTCAGATGGACGGAATTTTGAAGAGGTCTTTCCCAGAGGTTCGAAATTGGAGTAAAAATGCCAGCAACAGGCAATAGAGCCTTCATTGTCACGTGAGATATTGTCAGAAGCACATCTTCCACTGCTTGTTTGAGAAGAAAGTACCATTTTTATTGAAAATTTTATATTTCCTGTGTAGCCTCCATCCCCAGTAAACCCATGAGTCTCTGCCAAACTGTTGGCCTCACCCTCTGGCCTCTTTGGGGTTGTCAGTCATTCGCAGCAGGCATTCTCTTTTGTTTCTTCTTTGGAGACATTTTTGTAATATGTTTAAAACCCTATAAAATCCTACCAGGAAAAATAAACAATGCCAATAAATGTGCAAACTATTGTTGTGTATTCAGTCCCATAAAATATGTTGTATTTATTCACACAAATGTCCTGCCTCTTTGCATTCTGACAATGAAAGGAATGCTGAGGTCAGGATCCGGCTGAGAGGGGTTATATACTCTGTCGAGTGGCTGATTGTTTTAATCTCATCCCCATCCAGAAGCCATTGTAAACCTATCGCAATCCCATCTTATTAACCCTATCCTTATATACACATAATGGGGCTGTTCCATTTTGCCCTATATCGTAAACCTTGCTCTCGATCATGAAAAGGTGGGAACTGAAAAATTTCCTACAATAGCACACTCAGTGGGTGGCAGTTTAAAAGGTTTATGATGGGTTGCGATCTGCTCGCCGATGTGATTTCAGGGTTTAAGATGTTCATGGTTTGTGATTTGAGGCTGATCTGGCAAAAATCTATGCAATAGCCATGCGATCTCTATGATAGCAATTCTACAAACATGATTAGGTTTACAATAGTCCCGATAGTGTTTACGATATAAAAGATTGGGTATATCTTACAAAAGATTGAAAAGAAATGACATTTTGCTAATCCCCCTAGTGATTTACCCGAGTCATCACCTCCACACTGGATCCCCTATCTATAGGGATCACTGGACAGGTCAAATTTATTGACCATTTGGACTTTCAGCAGCATGGATCGAGTAACAACTGAAATACTACATATCATGTTTATATTTGTGCAACTGTTCAGGGACATGATGGACTTAGATGACATGATAAGGCAGTTCAGAGAAAGTTCTTCCACAGATTAGAAGGAGGAAAGCCTCAGCGACTTGGGTCAGACAGTGGCTAAGGAGATGTGAGGACAGGGATCAATACCATAATCTAGTTGCAGAGCTCTATGAAGAAGATCAACCTGCTTTCACTAAATTCATGCAGATGTCTCCTGAGATATTCAATGAAATGGAGCACCGGTTAATACCAAACTTCCAGAAGCAGAAAACCTACCTACAAGAGCCATTCAGTCAAGGCCTGAAGTTAGTTATTACACTGAGACATCTGGCCACAGCTGCCTTTCTTCAGTTTGCCTTCAATGTGGGCAGATCAACAATTAACTGCTTCATCCCTGAGGTGTGTTATGCCATAATCAGACACTGCCATGATGAGGTTGTCTCTTGTACTAAGGGAGAGGTGGAACATACCCTATGCTCTTGGTGCCATAGACGGGAAACATATCCCCTATAGGTGTCCCAGATGAGAGGGAAGCAATTACTTCGACTACAAGGGCTTCCACTACATGGTCCTGCTAGGTCTGGTGGATGTGGCAATAAGTTCATCTGGTTTGACATTGCTGTTATGATGAAAGAAAAGTGTGTTGGGTCTTAATCGCCCAATTGTATTGCAAATTTGTTTGTATTAGTGATGACAGGGAGGTATGAGGGTTTCACTTCCAACTTATTGTTGGACATTATCTGACAGGGAGGTGGAAGGGTTTGGATCCTTAATTTTTAGGGGGAGTAAGTGTTAGGCACTGTGGCTCAACACTCAGTATTATGTGGGAGAATTTGGACCTTTATATTTGGAGAGGGAGTAAGCCCTGTGGTTTATCACTTTGCCTTAGTATTATAGAGGACGGTTCGAACTTTCAAATTTTTTTTTTTTTTTGGGGGGGGGGAACTGAAGTGTTGGATGAGTTTGACCTTGTTGGATGAGTTTTGGGGGGATTTTTTTCTGTGTGTTTTGGGAAGTGGTTTTTATATATATTTTAAAATTTTATCTGAACAAATAGCTGTTGTTTTTGAATGATTCAGTAGAATCAGTAGTAAAAAGGGCCTAAAGTTTTCAGCTGCAGTGATACTTGTAAGGTGCCGTCTACTGCTGCTCATCTCCATGATTATCTCTGCTGGTATCTGGCAGGAGTGGCTGTTCAGCTGTTCAAGTTGCTGTAATTATCATTGGTGCGTGACAAGGGGCAGATGAGTGACCCAAATGATGTTCTGCGGAGGCTACTGATGGTGGGTTCATTGGAATTACTGCCATGAGGCTGTGGCAGGTGATTACAGTTTCAGTAGTGTCACGGTGTGGCTGTGTAACTGAATGTATGGGCGACTTCATTTGCTGTTGAAGGGGCTGCTGCATCTGTGGCATTGTCAGTGGCATCTGCTGCTGGATGTGATGTACATGTTGCATGGGTGGGATTTATAAGTTTGCTCTGGTCGATGCAGCTGCTTGACCCATATCAGCTGCTGGGTCAGAATTGGCTGTGTAAAGGCGACTGTGGACCCAAATATGGTGCAGAACGCTTTGTGGAGTAAACTTTGTTCTTGTAGTTGTTCTTGTTGCTGTCTGTCCTTCCATTTCAGGTTCCTTATAAGTGCAAAAATCTCAACTTGGAAATCTTCAAATGACTCGGTGGAGAGATTCTTCAGTTCTGAACACAGCCACTCACAATATGCAGCTGTGGGGTCATTCTGGGATTTCTGGTAGATCATGAATTCCAGCTTGTCTTCAAGTGCATCTAATTTATTCCTCCTTTCCTGGGCCTCAATCTGGAACTCTGATTTGCTCATGGTGGGGGTTGTACAAGGTTAGGTGCTGGAGGGGTTTTATGATGGGGTTGGGGAGATGCTAGACAGTCTTAGTGATTTGTCAGTCAATCCACACCTGTTGCTAACTTAAATTGACTCCATTGTACCGGTACCAGGTTTTCCCGACTAAGTGTTAATCTGACTTCTGCTGATGGACCAAAGTTCTTCTTGAGCCAGTTCTGCTTATCTGTGAGATGAGGTACTCCCTACCCAGACTTCATATGTGTAATCTTGTCATATATTGTCCTCTGACTCTGTAACCATCTCTTACAGGCAGCCTGCTTCATGTTGTTCCTAGCATAAAATTTATCCCGTATGGCCATCCTCTTGCTTGGATCCTTATAATCCATGAGTATCTTGTTGTACAGCAGTTCATTGTCCTTAAGACCACCTTTAACTCATCTTCCTCATTAAATACAGCGACTGTCCTCTTTCTCTCCTCTGAAGCCTCCTGTGTAGCCGCCATAGTAGCCTCCTGTGTAGCATCAATAGTAGCCTCCTGTGTAGACTCCACAGTAGCCTCTTGTGTAACCTCCTCAGCCGCCTCCTGGGTAGCTTTCTGTGTATCCTCACCCCAGTCGCCTCCTGTGGCCTTGTCTCTCTCGCTGTTGCAGCAGGTATTCTCTTCTGCTTCCTCTATGGTGGCATAATGACGATAACTTAACTTTTAACACTCTATAAAAATAAACTAAAAACCCAATGAAATGCCGCTAAGTGGTATCCAAACTATTGCAGATTATTGGTGTCCTGTGAAAAATATGTCCAATTATATGTCGCAAGTATTTGTACTCCTCAAATGCTAGCCGAGGGTTCTCGGGGGTTTATATAGAGAACTGCAAACCTTTGATGTCATCTTGTTAATCCCATTCCCATCAGGAAACCATCATAAACCCATCCTATAAGCATCTTTTAAATTATGTCCAAATCCTTTTCATCATAAACCCATTGGGATGGAATCCTTTCACATTGTATATTTTTTATGGTCCTTGGCAACACAATCCTATTGGCTAAATTCAAATCTTTTCAAATATGACTGAGGGAGTTAAAAGGTTTACGATTTCAATATGAATCCAAGGTTCCTGATAGGTTTATGAGCAAAAAGATCTCTGTACAACTAAAGGATGGCCATAAGATTGCCACAATAGGTTTTCAACAAGCTCTATGAATGTTAGACCAAATAAAATTGGGAAAGGTTTACAAGAATTTCAGACCATTTGAAATTACCAGGAACCTTGGGGATTCTGTGAATTGTTATTATTGTGAATTACAGGGAAAAGGATGAAAAGGTTTCACTTCCCGATTCCCAAATTTTTACAATATATCGCAGAAATGGAACAGCCCTCTAAACGCTGGTCACAATTTCCTTTTTTAACTCTCTTACTGTGTGCCCAGTGATTGTTAAACACCACTCCTCTTCACAATAAACATAATGCCCATCAGCAATGTTATGGCAAGGTTTTATGTAAATCAATAAATCAACAACTACATGTTGTGATGACAAATACATATATGTAGCTCTTGATATCCTTAATCTTAATTCTGGGATGTCACAGGAAGCAAGCTACTGCAAAGCTGTTCAGCAATGGATGGGAAATATCAAAGTTAAACCGGACAACACAGAGGTTATCATCACAGGCAATTATCAACTGATTTAGCATAGTTTGAAGTCATCATTTTGGGACACTCTCCTTGTCAATAATGTTTCAAAAATCCTCTAAAATCTATCTTCCAAAACACGCCTGTCCTCATTCCACTGATGTAAGGCTATTTGACCAACACATTCATTTTTTTGGTACATGCACTTTCCCTTTTTGAGACATCAGTACTTTAGAGGATGTGCTCATGAATTTAGCACTTTATGAATTATTTTATTGTTTAACTCTGTTTTTTATGTCTCATACCTACAAATGGGGATTGTAATCTCCACATTTGTTATTTATTAATTGATTTTAATATCATTTTCAGCATATGAGAGGAGAGGCCCTGGCAGTATACCCATATTGTATTTGTCAAAAGGAAGAAAACGATGAACGATATTTGTTATATGTTCAGTAGATAGCTGTAGCAAATATAATGTAAATGTTTACTTTAAATGTTACTTGCAGAGGTAGATCGGGGGGTGGGGGTGGGGGTGGGGGTGGCTTGCAAGACGAATGCCCCCTTTCAGAGTATGAAACTTTTGTCATGTGGGTTTTTCTCATCCTCCACGCCCCCTTACTTATTTATTTATTTGGGGTTTAGCGTCGCTTTCAACACTGTACAGGTCATATCACGACGGGTAGTTGGAAGGGCAGAGGAAACCAGTACATAGAGTTCGCTAGGGTTGTGTACTGTAAACTGCCGACCAACGGCAAGCAACTACCAGCTTTCCCACTTACGACCATGACGGGGATCGATCCCCGGCCACAGAGGTGGGAGGCGAGAGTGTTACCACTCTGCCACCGTGGCCCCTTCCACGCCCCCTTACCCCACCACACTGTCTCTGTACTCCTTCACCAGAGTAATACACATGTTTGAAGTGACAGCTATTAAACCTGAGTCTTATCTAACACAATCCCATAGGGGATTAGACTCATTTGTGTTTGTACCACGTTAGGTCTGATGTTCAAACATACTGAGGATTATACATTATATCTTGTAGATAACTTGGTTTGTAAACCTAATCAATTTAATAGTTTATGTTAGTCCATGTAGGTATATTTGTCTAAGGTGCAACACCCATAGTGTTATTTACACTTTTTACTGGATCGGGACAAGTATTTTGGACAATCACAGTGCAGTTCAGATCACATATTGCATGTTATTCATAATACAAGCGGCGAATCAAACTACTGCAGTTTTATCAGTATTCTGATTCGGTCAGTTTGTTCACAGTCCCCACACCCCAAGACAGTAAAGACACTACTGTGGGTATTCTTTTATTATACACATGACATGAGTAATACAGTAAATCTAGTATTATATACAAATCAGTAAAAGTTACATATAAAAGTCAATGAAGTTTAAGATATATAAAATTAGTAATTAATCAGGCTGCAATTAATCATTACTATAAAGACAGCCCATAATAAATTAAAAGTTAATCTACCAACTGTGACTAGCATCATTTAGCGTACAGTTCAGAGTTCAAAGTTCATAGTCCATAAGTTCATACACATTACATCAAGGTCACAGTTGAAGTTCAAATTTTACGACCTATGTTGACCCCTGGGGTGACCTTCCACCCCGGCAGAAGGGAGGCTTGAGTTTGCTAAACAGCAGGGAGATGGATTTACAAACCATAAAGAATTTAGAGCAAAGGAGATCAAGCCCCCCTAAACTGCCCAAGGAGGAAGAAACCCCCAGAGTTTACAGAAATTAAACTAAAATGTTAAGAATTTTACTGAAAATAAAACAATATCAAAAGGAAAAGCCCTGACCTCCAAAACTCTCACAAGGGCATATCTGTTAACCACCAGGGAGGGAGGGAGGGAAATTCATGTTTGCCCTTCAAGTGTCAGTAACAAAGTGATAATGGCTGGGTTGCAGAACAGAGGTCAGATCCTTGACCAATCGAATTGGTTTGCATTCTCTGTTGACAAGGAGATTGGGCACACAGCACAGAAACCCCACATTGGGTTTTCATGCTGTAAACCACAGAGTTCTAGTCTGGTATCCATGACCCCATACTAAGGTACCCACACAAAGAGTTGCCTTGAGGCTGGACTGACACCTGGGGCGCCCAAACCCCCCAAGCGACAGTCCCCACACCCCAAGACAGTAAAGACACTACTGTGGGTACTCTTTTATTATACACATAACATGAGTAATACAGTAAATCTAGTATTATATACAAATCAGTAAAAGTTACATATAAAAGTCAATGAAGTTTAAGATATATAAAATTAGTAATTAATCAGGCTGCAATTAATCATTACTATAAAGACAGCCCATAATAAATTAAAAGTTAATCTACCAACTGTGACTAGCATCATTTAGCGTACAGTTCAGAGTTCAAAGTTCATAGTCCATAAGTTCATACACATTACATCAAGGTCACAGTTGAAGTTCAAATTTTACGACCTATGTTGACCCCTGGGGTGACCTTCCACCCCAGCAGAAGGGAGGCTTGAGTTTGCTAAACAGCATGGAGATGGATTTACAAACCATAAAGAATTTAGAGCAAAGGAGATCAAGCCCCCCTAAACTGCCCAAGGAGGAAGAAACCCCCAGAGTTTACAGAAATTAAACTAAAATGTTAAGAATTTTACTGAAAATAAAACAATATCAAAAGGAAAAGCCCTCAAGCCCAACCTAGACATAGAACATTATAGAGCATTTATAGACAGGGCTAGAGCATTAGCCAAAGTTTCACCAGATGCATGGTCTGACTGTATGTAGGTCCACACACAGTCAGAGGACCATGTACCATGTCTCTTAATAGCTTGTATGGGGACATGTGCATTATAAGCCAGAGTGGCCCCAGACTGTCTAAGGTCATGAAAGGTGAAATAGTTTGCAGGGAGATTAAGCGCTATGTTAATTCGCTTCAAAAATTTCCTGACACGAGAATCAGTCAGGGGTTGAAGACCATGCTCAGATGGTAGTTGCAATAATGAGGAATCAGATGACATGGGATACAATTTAAAAATATGCATAAAGGGCCCTGCAAGGGCAGATACTTCTGTTTTTAAGCTTTGGAAGGGTAAGACATTGGACCTTGTCCCTGGTCTAAATCGTTTTGGACCATTTGATCAAGACCTTAGCATAGTATTTTGTAAAGAAGACATCATGACCAGTGAGATGTCTAGTTGAGTCAAAACCAGCCAATGCATGGGGGGCCAAATTGGATAGCCTCAAAAAGGCAAAGAAGCCCAAAAGTATGGCAGTTTTATAGACAGATCCAGAGGTGAAACCCTCACACGCCTTGGAAATCTCAATGAGCCATGAGATAGTGATAATGTTATGTGACTTTACCCTAAGAGGTCTATTAATTTTCAGAGCTTTGAGAAAGTACCTGATCTGAGGGTGATTCAAAACAGTAAAAGGTAAATCAAACAGCACAAAATTGGCCTTTATGGCCGACACATAATTTGCCACCATACAATATGAACATGAATTGACAACCAGACATTCAAGGAATGACAAGACCACTTTAACATTGACATTGACAATTGACACTTTTGTGTAGATGCAGAAGGCCACAAAGGTCTTGAACATGGGGGCGTATGCAGCACGTGTCTTGGGACGAAAGGCCAAGTTCAATCTGTCTGTAGCCTTCGATGACAAGGAGTCCAACACCCCATTTCCTACAACACAAAGTGCAGTACCTTACCATCTTATTAAAACGTACCAAGGCCCCTGCATACAGGAGTACTTAGAAAACACTGTAACATTGATAATAACTCTGACATGGCCCCTGCCAACACAAAGGCACAACACTTGCTTAAAACATCACCAATACTTGGTGAAATTGACATTATACAACAGTATGCACTCCCAGAAGTTATACTAAAATATACACTGATATAACATCACCTAGGGAGTATGAAACAACATGAAACATTACAAATCTGGATTCAATTCCAGTAAATGATAAGAGGCATTCAACCACACAGGATTGGCAACCTGTGACTGCAACCAATGAATCTGCTCAAGTGAACCTTGCCACCTAGACAGCAAATCCGCCACTTTATTGTCAACCCCCCTGATATGACCATATTGTAGATCTATATCTGACAGTGCAGATTCTAGCCATATGTTGCGCGCGCATGCTGCCAAAAATGGATCTCTGGTCTTTCCATTTCTAAGTACTGTGACCACCGCTTCATTATCACAACGAATGAACACCCTACGCGCTGCCCATTGAAACTTGAACAATCTTATGGCCATGAGGATGTTCACCATCTCTAAGTGTACTATGGTCCAGTTCCGAAAACCTCTTTCAATAGGCAAATGATACACAAAACTACCAGAGCGACCCCCAAAACCTGTAAGACAGGCATCTAACTCGAGAGTTACATCCACTTGCCTATGGTCATACAGTGATATGCCATTGTAGGTTGGCAAAAATTTTGCAAACCATCTGAGGTCCCTTTTGAAGTCAGGCGTCAACTTGATTTTCTGACGCCCCTGGCATGACCTGAGGAGCTCCAACATTCTGTTAAGAAAGATACGTGCAGGCTTCACACATTTGTGGACGTACAGCAAGAGACCCAAGATGGATTGCAACTGGCGTTTCGACGCAACGTCTTTGACCAACCACTGACGCACCACTTGCATCACGTCACGCAATTTTTCAGGAGGTATTGAGAGAGTGCCCTTGACAGTGTCTATCAGGACACCTAAACACGTCACTTGGGTGGAGGGAGCCACCAACGTTTTCTCACTAATGGTGAGTCCAAGCTCACCCATAAGTTCAGTTAACGCACTAAATGACGCCCACGCGATGCTAGGAACGCCCATTCCAACGTAATCATCAATATAATCGACCATGAGGAAACCTTTCTGACACATCATATACCTGACGGCGTCGCTCAAACGTTGAAAGATCTGGCTTCCGTGACGCGTCCTGAACGGAACGCAGGTGTCCACGTAGACGCCCTGCCACTCTAAACCCAACAGATCATAGTCCCCAGGGTCAATCTTGACGTGCCTGAACGCCCTACTGACGTCAACCTTATACATAAGAGCGCCACGACCTATGTTTTTCAATTGCTTGGTTATATCATCAACTGTAGGGAAGGTCAGTGAAAAAGTACTCCCTAAGTAAGAGGGCTTATCTATTCCTGCATTAACTGAGGCCCCAATGGGCCAACTGAGGTCAACAATCACCCTACGTCGGTCAGAATTGGGCTTTGCCCTTGTCATGAAGGGAGAACAGTGACCTGCTGAAATGGGATGACTGTCAAATGGGCCCAATAAGGCATTATATTTCTTTTCCTCCTCAATATAAGCAGTGATGTCACTGGGAAACTCAGTAGCTGATTTATGGTTACCTTGTTCATGAATCAAAGGACAAGATCTATTAAAGTCCAAAGGAAATCCAAATTGGATTAAATGGAGCAGCTGTTTGTCCCAATAACCATGTAAGTACCTTTCCCAAGCTCTGACATTCAACTGAGACTGAAGTGGGAACCTAGCTTGTATAAAATTGGGGCTACCAGTAGATCTGACAAGGTCATGTATCTCAAAAGGAGACCTACCCATGGTGTCATTTATGACCTGTGTGTTTGGTAACAGTTGCTCACCAATTGGGACAAAGCCAAAGTCGAAATCTGACTGACAACGCCATGCGTTGTATATCTCTGTATTGACGGTATCAGTAGCACCCACCAACTGAAGTTGATTTACATGTAAAATTGAGTTTGCAAACTTATCTTCAATGCCTACATAATTGACGTCATAAATTTGACGTAAGTCACTTCTTACGTCACTCCCTTCCTTGCACCAGTTTTCATTGGTTACAGTCACAAAATTATCAGGTACAATGTCTAAACACTCACCTTCACACCCAGGGGCAGATACGACCTTAGCTGGACTAATGGGCTGCTGATTGCTTCCATTTTTTGACATAAGCTCGTCCGTACTTACCCCTTGGGCGGATATGACCCTAGCAGTCGGATCCGACATTGTGTTAACACTGTCTTGTGAGTTTTGACCAACATTGTCACATGCTATGACATGGGAACTAGGGACTAAACTACCCACACCATTGTCATAACACAAAGGTTTCACATTAGGTTGTGATTCACATGCTTGCTTCACATTGCTTTGCTTCACATTAACTTGCTTCACATTAGGTTTACTAGCCTCACCTGCGTGATCAGTTACACAACTACTACCCTGCTTCACAATACCTTGGGGAACAACTACACGTTTCCCATGGCAGTCCGCTTCACATGCTTGATTCACATTAGCCCTATACACTCTACTGTAAACAACTGGATTCTCATTGCCTTTGACATAATAACCTTTTCGCTTCCTGGCTAACATAGCCTCAATAGAAGCTGCATTCACACTGGAGTTATAAATGAATCTGGTATGTTTACTAGTCTTAGGTAATGGTAAATTTGCCAAAGAATCACATGTGACATTGACTTCACAAGCAACTTGTTCTTGAATATTTTCAACACTTGACATACTGGTGACAGTTGTACTACTGCCATTTTCTGTACAGCTGCCCCATCCTAACGATGGACAGCTGCTTGCTCGTTTTTTGATTGGTTACTCTTTGTGAGACAGTTTTTCTCAGAGTGATTGAGTTGTTTACCTAATGTCAGGCAGAAGGCACATATATGTCTATTCAGACGACCATTTACCTCATGATCTTTCTGATGTGAACATGCATTTGACTGAAAGCTCTTACAAAACCAGGGCTTTTTGTCAGCCCTCGCCCAATTTTGCCTACTTGAAGGGACATGTTTCTGGGCATGAGCCCTGCGAACTCGATCAATTCTTTCAGTATCTTCCCACCTAAGGGACCCCCTCTCCATCTCACATAACAGGACCGCGTGAGCCGCCTTCGCCCCCTGCCAGGAGAAGTCTGTGGCGTCTTCCATTAGGTCCCCCAGATAGGAGATCATGATATCTTTTCTAGATTCAGACTTCTCCTCCAACACATTCCGACAAAACCCTTGAATCCACTGAGTTAAAGACAACTGATCATACCCTACCCTTTGACGATTAACCCCACCCAGGATTGCCTCGTGGGGCCAATGTACCCTATGCCTGACCTTAACATCAATTTCACCACCTCTCTTTGATTTATATTTCAATTTACCTGCAGAGTGTGAACTTTGACTAAGGTCCCTCAATCTCTTGTCAACTTTACGTTGCAGACGACTAGACTTCAATAACTCAAGGGAGGGTTCATCACTGTCGTCCGAGGACGAACTACTTAACACAGGTTTACTCTTTTTACTTATACAACTTTCAATATTTGCAAGGAAACTATCTGTACTTAACTCTCGTTTCTCTGGTGTGGAGTGCCTGTCTGTTGAAATCCGCTCTTCTACTTGATCCAACCTGTCTGTGACCTTCTGGAGCTGCTGTAGAATCTTCAGCTGCAACAGCTGTCCGTCTCCCTGAGCCCCTGGTATAGACTGGGAAGCAGGTATACTTCCTGCAACGGCAGCATCTCGTAAATGTTCATTCACAGGTTCTTCTTGCTTCTTTCTTTGGCACTTTTTCCCAGTAGGAGGTAGGTGTCTCACCTTACAACTCTTGCACATTTGTTTATTGTCTGGCATGATTGATTGAACTTATGATATTTCATGAACTATATAATTGTCAATGTCACTGAAAAGCACAATACAGGCGCTCCTGGCGCTGAGATTTGATGCTCAAATGGCAGACTCAAGCTCAGTATATTCGACCAATTGACCAGAAAACATGGCATGCCATGTAATAAAGAAATATAGGTTAGACCGTCCCTTCAACGTGACTATACAGAGCTTGAGGTTGTCAAGTTGACCATGAAATCTCTCCACACGCTGGCAGTTCAATTAAATCTTTTAATTCATTAATCAGTAAATATCATAGTCTGTCTATTCACACTCCCAATGCGTGAAACATAACATAATATAAAAGACTTGTTGCAGGATAAATGACCGTTCAGTATTCACATATATACAAGTTAAACGACTAAAAGACAGTTAAAAACACATAAAATATCTCCATAAAGTTTCCAAAATTCATATTTGCCCTTCAAGTGTCAGTAACAAAGTGATAATGGCTGGGTTGCAGAACAGAGGTTAGATCCTTGACCAATCGAATTGGTTTGTTTTCTCTGTTGACAAGGAGATTGGGCACACAGCACAGAAACCCCACATTGGGTTTTCATGCTGTAAACCACAGAGTTCTAGTCTGGTATCCATGACCCCATACTAAGGTACCCACACAAAGAGTTGCCTTGAGGCTGGACTGACACCTGGGGCGCCCAAACGCCCCAAGCGACAGTAACACACTAAAGTAAGTTTCATTCCTTGTATTGTTTTTATTGTATGGAAAACTTGTGGTATTCAAAATGTATTGTTTATTATACATAAAATATAGAATATAAAGAGTACTAATACATTTTGGTATCAGAATAAAAGCACTGTGAACATGGGACCAGTCTTTTAATAGTGTAAGCAGCAAATTATACCCAAACACTGTACGAGATTGGGGAAATGTACTTACTACTCATTCACACATAAAGATGATCAGTACAGTGCAATAAACACAAAAGACTCACAATCTCACCAAATTATCAAACCACATAAGTTGTGAACTGAGTAACATAAGTATATCAAATCACTTATTGAAATGTATGATACTGTGTTGGTGAAATATGGGCGTACATTCAGATCAAGGATGTATGAACATTAGACTTGCTACAAGTCTCAACTTCTGCATGTTTTTAAGCACTGAATAAGAAATCACAGGTGAAACAGAAATCATGCATGTGTACATAACCACAATTTTTTCTTACAGTCCACAGATGGCAGCACTAGTTTCATTAAGTCACTTTTATCTCTCATCCCGGGGTACGGAGAAAAGCCCTACGGAGAAAAGCCCTATAGGAGAAAAGCCCTACAGTTTTTGACGCCCGTGGAGAAAAGCCCTACACTATTTTTGCAAACCGTGGAGAAAAGCCCTACACTATTTTCTTAGACCATGGAGAAAAGCCCTACAACCCCCAAAATTCAGTAGTATAAGAAAAAGGTAAAAGGCTATTGAAAAGCCCTACACTAATCTCTGGGACCGTGGAGAAAAGCCCTACAACCCCCAAAATTCAGTAGTATAGGAAAATTTAGTAGTATATTGAAAAGCCCTACACTAATCTCTGAAAAAGTCTTTATATTCTTAAGTAGTTTATCAATGGTTGAGAAGTTTATATAGAGACTGGTAAAAATACTTATTGAATCAAGTATAGGGATAGGGTAGGATTCATATAGATATGCTTCATAAATAATTCAGAAGTTTACTCCAATTTTTTCCTGTGAACTTTTATAAATAATGATTAAAAGGGTAAGACCTACTCAGGGTTGAGCATTGAACAGAGATGAAAGAGAATGCCTCTTATGTAGGGTTTATGTGTTACATCTTTGATGGATGATGAAAGAGAATGCCTCTTATATTATGTGATTTTGAATTGTTTATTACTCACTAAATTAACCAACCAATAAGTTGTTGCTATAGTAAGAAGAAGTTGTACCTGGAATCTTAACCCTAGTAGAGATAGGCCCATCTATTCTATAATATTTAATGATTTTAAAGACTTTTTCATAATTTTTCATAATTTCCAGGATGGGGTTTTGATTATGTTTTATTAATAAATATTTTTCTATCTTACTTGCAGTTTAAGGAGCCAGTTTTGTCAAAAGAACACAGCCATGCAGGAAGCACAGTTGATATAAAGGTGACACAGGCTCGGCAATCAATGAAAGAACATGCTGTCTTGTCAAAGGAGACTCCAGGACAGATATATGCATCCCATGTGGCAAGCACTACTGATGAAGTGAAGATAGCTCTGGGAAAGAAGGACACCATCAAACACGCCATCCGCTACACACAGAGGGGCCAAGTACCCAGTGAACCACTGACTGTGAAGGAATTCAAAATTGAAGATGAATGGGCAAAGACTTGTGATGGCAGCAACTTCCTTATCCATGACAGTGGTCCAGATGCAAATTGAAGAATCTTGGTGTTTGCAAGTGATGAAGGGATAAGACACCTTGCCACTCGGACGACATGGTTCATGGATGAGAATTTTAAAATGGCTCCAAAAATCTTCAGTCAGCTGTACATCATTCGGGCAAAACCATTTCGGGCAAAACCATTTCCGTACCATCAGCAGGCCCATGACATCTGGTGAAATGAGCTCCCAAGTGAAGTTGAGACGTATTCCTCCAAGATATCCACCACACCTCTGGAATATGTACGATGCGACACTGGCTGGGGATGACCGTACCAACAACATCTGTGAGTCTTGGAATCATGGTTTCAATTCTGCTGTTGGTCATAGGCATCCATCTCTGTGGCGTCTGATAACTCACTTGAAAGAAGATGAGGCTCAAGTTCGTTTGGAGATCCTTCAGGCAGTACGTGGTCTGCCTCCATCAAAACGAGTACGCAAGTCTACAAAGAACCTCCATGAAAAGCTGAAAAGCCTTTGTGAAAAAAGAAGTACAGACCACATGGGCATTCCAGAATTTTTACAAAGTATTGGACATTGTATTCGTTTTTGAAGAATGAAGATTGTCAGTGTGAATGTAGTGCTTCAAAATGTATTAATCCAATGCAGTGCTTCTTATATATAATTGAATGTACAAGGTGCTTTCTTCTGTTAATGCAATTTGTAAAAACATATAGACTGTGAACCATATACTGTGAGTAGTTTTTTTTTAGCTTGTTCAATATTGTGCATTTTTCTACTTATAAAATATGTAAACACTTATAATAAATATAGTTTGTTCCTTTTTTGATATTTCTGTGTATTTAAGTTTTTAGTTGTAGGTCTCAGAGATTAGTGTAGAGTTTTTCAATAGCTGTTTCACCTTTTCCTATGCTACTGAATTTTTGGGTTGTAGGGCTTTTCTCCACAGTCTGAGAAATTAGTGTAGGGCTTTTCTCCACGGTTTGCCAAAATGGTGTAGGGCTTTTCTCCACGGGCATAAAAAAGTGTAGGGCTTTTCTCCTATAGGGCTTTTCTCCGTAGGGCTTTTCTCCCGGATTCCTGATCCCCTCTAGAAACTTTCATTCAGCCAGAAAATTCCCCCCTTCAAAATCATAATGTACTGATACAGAAATGTGGAATGAAAGGATTTTGCACAAGGTCTATATGAACATATGCTCTCAGCGACAAAACCCAAAGGGAAACAGAGAAACCCCAGTGTCAAAACATTACAATGACAAGGAGCATTTTGTCAAAGATCTATTTTTTTTCTACTTGGGGATTTTCCCATTTAACCTGCAATTGATACTAAATTGCTCGTTACGAAATATCCCAGTACGAAATATCAATGCCCCGGACAAGCCACGCCCCCCCTTTCAGAAAATCCTGTATCTGCCTCTGACTTGTATCATGAAAAAAAATATATGGTAAGATCTAGTTTGCATGTTAACTTAAATACTGATAATATAATGATTGCATGACAAAGCTTGCTGTAATATAGGGCATCTACTATTAACTCTTATTTATAAGTTGGTGTGTGTATGTATCTGAAGCTAAAATATGACCTTAGTTGTTTTGAGAAAAGACTCATGCTGAATCAAAGAATCTGTAATAATATACTGTATAGGTGAACATTTTTGCTGGCATATTTTATATTGTAAGAAATTGGCCAGATTTTTTTCTACTTAGGTTTTTAAGTTCAAGGAACAATACAGACTTTAAGTTACTTGTCACAGTAACTTCACTACCGGAGCTCATTATTGAAAAAAACTTAAATTACCTAGTGTTTCACCTGTGCTGTATGTCTTTAAAAGGGTCTTATATCCAAGAAGAGGAATGCAAGAATGACAAATGCTCTCTCTCCAGATAATCCATGTGGTATCCTAATCTCCAAACTATTCACTGCAATGCATGATAGAGCTATAAAAACAATCCCAAACAAACGTTGTTGTCCCCTGCAGAAACTATATACAAATGGAATAGTATATCTGACCCAATAATTGTCAAATAAGCGATAATCCCCCCACCCCCCACCCCCCACCCCCCCCACTGAATCATGTCAACCATGTTATGTTGAATCTATAAGACAGTTTTACAGCAATATTTCAAGCTCTTTGTTGTCATTGAATCAGCAAGCAAGGATAATAAAGATTTTTCACACGATGTGGATTATATTAAAATTAAACTGCACATGTATTTATAGATTGTTGAATTATGGTGGGCATTAGTTCTTATCTACATAACAATTGTGATACAGAATATATTGTCATACTTTAAACAACAGTAAGTACAATGTAACAGTAAAAACTCTTAAAATCCTTCTGGAAAAAAAATTTTTTTTTGGTTAGCTTAAACTTGGAAAGTTGTAAAATGTTACGATTTGGATAACAATCATTGAATGGAAAACCAATTTTCTTCAAAGAAAACATTTTATTATTGTGATGGTGTTATTATTTTATGTTTTACACATTATTTTCATATATCTTTTCACTCTCATTGAATATGATATTTTCAGAAAACTGCATCAGCCCCGTTCTCAAATATATTTCAATTACGAAACTTATAAAGATATAAAATAGAATTGTTAATGTAGAACTTGCAGGTAAACTTGTAACCTTAGGAAGTAATTCGTAAAAACATTAATATTATATCTAGCGATTTAAAATGTAACTACTCTGATGTACTTGCATCCCCGTGTGTATTTACAAAGTATGTACAAAGTTATGTGACCTCTTGTAACAGTGTTGAGGACAATATAGTATGTGGAAATATATGTGATCTAATGTATATAAGAGACAGAAATTTGACTAGATTTTGTTCCAATGAAATAAATGAAATGTTAAGAGTACTTATGCACTTCTTAACCTCTTGTATATATTTAAATTATTGTAACTGTATGTATGTTCAAAGTATACCTTTGTGTATGAATAAATAAATAAATAAAATAAATTTAACACTCATATGAGATTAACATATGAGATTTCAACAATATCTGTGAGTCCATTTTAGAAATAAGTTTAATAAAACGAGTTATATATTAAAGGGGTCAATTATATCTAAAGATAAATCAAAACGTTGTTTTGATTTACCACCTATTGGCAAAACAGTTGCTGCTTTAAGGTGATTGAATTTCATGCAAGTAAATATTCAATGTTTTTGTAAACCTGGAGTGGGGCCACCAGAGTAAATGAACCATTTTAACATTCCACTTACCTGTATCTGTAACGCAAAATAGATTACAATGAATTAAAGCGAGATTTCTGTTCTTATCTCTAAATCTCATTTTGTATTTGTATTGTACAGTAAGGATAATAATTTGGCCACTTTATAAATTATCCATCCTTTGCAGTTTTTAATTTATACATTTACTGAAATCCACATATTTTGCATATCATAAATAATCATTTAAATCATTTTAACCTACTCACTACTCAAGAGTAGTTAATGGCATCACAGCAATATTGCGAAGTTCCTAAATTTTTAGCACAGTTAACTACAAGTATTACTGTATGGCTGGATTTGAGGATAAAAGGAGGCTATGTGGTTAGTAGTGTTCACAAATTAATGTCATTTTTTTGCAGAATATTGTGCTATTTATATAATGGCAAATATTTATTGAAACAATAATAACTATCAATTTTAGTTTGTTTTATACAAACAGGATTTTAATATTTATAATTACGAATGGATTTAAGATTGTCATATTAAAGTAAGTGAATGATTTTCGAAGCTACAATCGAAACTAAAGTATTCATAGACAATCTTAGCAATAACTATGTGTTGTTCAAATACTTATTCAACTCTATTGAATTGAAAATTACAACTATAGTTTGGATATTCAAAGGTTACATCTTAAAACGTTCACACTAATCGAAACATTACCCAGAAAAAAGATTATTTTAAGAAGGGTCTGAATAAATACCTTTATGTTTAATGAAATACACTACACCCATCACATTTGAATTAAATAGCACTGTGGATAAATTACAGTCAAACTATATACTTACTTTTTCATAATTCTTCCTTGTTCTCTTTAACATACAGGACTAAATAGTATATTGGAAAAGGCTGGATAAGTAGTGAAGGAGATTGTTCACCCATCAACATCAAGGGTATTTTAGGGACATGCACCTGATTATATTGTCCACAATTGAGGTTAATTTCAACAACAAAAATTCCAGTAAAGTAGAAAAAATACAGCATTCAATAAAAAATCAGTGCTTTCATACAAAATATCTCTCTTTCAGATTAAATGATGCAATACGAATAGGTTCTTACCATGTCTGATCAACAGTCTCATCCAGAGAAATCTGATGATGTTGAAGGAGTAGCAGAATCTTTACCACAAAGAGTTCCAGAGGCAGAGCAATCTGACAATGTGGATACTGCAGAAGTAACAGAAGGAAACCAAAACCACACACAGGGAAATACAGGTGAAGACATTAAAGCATCTGCAAATGGATATTCTGCTCCCCCAAGTGCGTTGCAATTCCCTAAGCCTTCATTGGAGGATATAACAGAAGAAAATGAAGGTGATGGAACCCAGGAGACTGAAGAACAAGATAACAATGGTCACCATTCTCCAAATGGTTATTCGGAACATGCATCACCATACACAAGTCGAAGACCAAGTGCCAAACCCAAAAGCCGGGCTGGGATTGGTAGCAGAGGTAGATGGACCCAGGATATACCAGCCTCAACTGATAGCCTTCCAAATACTGATTCCACTATATACAGCCCAGGAGGCAGAAGTATGGGCTATGAATTTGATTCGCCAGATCACTGGACAGCTCCAATAGGATCCCCAATTCGTTCACAGTGGTCCAGTCCAATTGCATCTCCAATATGTGAAGGCATAGAAACAGAAAACAGAAGTAGAAGCAGGGTTCAAGTGAAAGACCATGGTCCTGTGGCGAAGTGGCTTGCTAAGAGGACTAAGAAAAGTAAGAGTGCTCCTGAAAAATCTACCAAGCCACAAGCCAGAGCAAGAGGAAAGAAATCAGGTAGTGTTCGGTCGCAATATGCTCCATATATTCAACCCAAAATCAATTCATTCAACCCAGATTATCAGCCTGCCAAAGCAGAACTCATCCCAATTATGAGTGAGAAGCTAAAATGGGAGGCTAAACCCCTAGTGAGTACACACAACGAATACTTTAAAGCATCTCAAGAGAAAAAGCCCTTTAAAGTTCTTAATGAAAAACTTCACTGGGATCCTGCTACAAAGGTTGATGTGTGGAACAGAGATTATACCCCTGCTACATTAAAACCATTCAAAATCTTCAATGAAAAATTGAAATGGAACCAGTTATCCAAAATAGACAACCAAGCAGAAGATTATGCACGACCTTTAGGCCAATCAGAAATATTTCACGAGTCACCAAATTGGAGAGCTCAACCAAAAGTGATCACATACAATAACAGATATGTTAAGCCACAAGGTAGCAGTAGTACCGTGTTTCATGAATCTCCACAGTGGAAAGCTCAGGCCAAGGTTGATAATGTTCGACCGTTTTACAAGCCCTCGGGTGGAGGGCACATACGGGTAAAGACTGACAGATTGAACTGGAAGTCTGGATCAAAGATTGACACTTTTAATCCTATGTATGAAAACATCAAGTCAACACCTCAGCCATTTAAAACTGGTAATTTGTACAACACAAATGCAAAAGTAGATAATGGACCTGGAAAAGACGCAAATGGCTGGAGTAGCCATTCATCAGATACTGAAACAGAATGGCTTAGTATGTCACCAGGTGGAAGTGAAAAGTTGTCACCAAAATTTAAGACACGTAAAAACAATGTGACAGACAGGTCAAAAAGTCAACAGGAACATACTTCGTACACACCAGCAGACCTTGACTGGTCATCACGAAAGGTCCTGTTTCATTCAAAAGACATTGTAGATGACATTGATGAAACAACCAGGGCCTATCCATTCTACAAACCAACATCAAATGACACAAGTGACCAAATGAAAAAGAAACCGGTGTTTACCACTAATAAGCCTGAGAAACGTAAAGATCCCAAGCCAGATAAATCCAAGAAGCTATTCAAGGAAAGGGTGGACCCTCTGCCACCTATTGGAACATATACACATAAGGCTGATGAGCCAGTGGTTTATCCGGAGGGTGGAGCATACTATGGGTCTAACCGTGGCAATAACGCAAATGCATCCCGATCACAGAAAATCGAGCTGATTGAGATGAAGGACCTCTCCTTACTGTCTAAGAGGGGCAGGCAGAGTGTTTTCATCAACTGACACACTTTATGGAATTAATGTATTCGAAACGCTCACTTAACAAGGAAAAAATTGTGAGAGCCAAATGTAAATTAATGTTTCATTTTTGTCTTTTATTATCCACTCTAGACCGTATTTTTTGAAGTAGGGGAAGGAAATATATACCTACAAACTAGTCAACAAGTGTTGATCTTTTTCTCAAGTGATATGGTGTTTACATGTTATGTCCATTCCACGAAATTGCCCATTTCTTAAAATGAGTAAGTATTGTACCCATTTCATGAACTAGGCAATTTTATGCATGAAAATATGTTTTCATGCATATATGATAGAGATTGTTTCCCAACACCTTTTAAAAACTTTTTTTTGCATTATGTTAACACAAGGTCTACATATATGTGAGAAATATTAAAAAAGAACTATTTCAAAGTATAATGGTATCAAGAAAAGTAAATAAATGATTTTATTTTTCTGTCCCAGTTATTTGAAATATGTTATATCTTTGTTGGCAATTATATGTTGGTGATAAAAATATTTTATGAATGTTTTTAAAATACCCACTTTTAGCAGTAACCTATTTTCAGGGTACAGCTTTACAATGTACATGTCATAAAACATATCAAACAAAATAACTCATTATCCAATAAAAATTCTTTTATCTTTGACTAAAAGCTTACATTTGAATAGCATGTCCTGTTTATAGAAAAGAAATGTTAACTGGAATGGCCTCTTCTTGTATGATTAGCATCAATTTTATGTGAGGTCAAGGTGCAAATGCAGTTTATTGCAATAAACAATTATGACCTCTGCAGACTCGGATCCTGAGGTTTCTTTGCAATTTTGTTCTGTGGCTACGAAGGTAAACTAGTACTTTGATCATATTTTGATCATACAAGAGTACTTTGATCATATTTTGATCATACAAGAGTTTTTATAAAGTAGTCACTTTCACGACCTTTAGCAGATAAGTTACCCGATAATGGGATAAGGTACTTGTCACAGTCACAAATTCTGTGATAAATCACATGACATAGACAATGTATAAATCACAAGTTTATAAATCACGTGATATGGTACTGTATCAGTATTCTTTTTAAACAATAAATATGTCTATTTAATGTTTGAGTTAAATAAAGAATATGTTTTTATTTGAATTACTTAATGTTTAATTGTGTGAAATATGTGCTGTGTTATTCCAGAGCTAGTGCAATGATTAACATTTTTTTGTAACAAAAGATATAACCAAGTATGGAAATATAGTGTGAATTAGTGTTTATAGTAACATTAAAATAAAAAAACTTTTGTGCATAAAATTTTATTTTTTTTTATACATGGTATTGCCAATTTTCTGAACTTTTTGCTCATTTCACAAATTGGCAGGTAAATACTGGATAAATTGCCTATTTCAGGAAATGGGCATGTCATTTGTGTATTTCACGAAATGGGCAAAATTCTATCCATTTTTTCACAAAATCGGCAATTTCATGGATTGGGCACAGCATACACAACATGAGACAACTATTTTGTTTACAATTCTTCTGCTCTTTTCTGTTGTTGTATTAAAATCTAAGCAGAAGTGGCGGAGATATCTCAAGATTAAAACATGAAATTTTAGAATTCATTTGTGACCGTAGCTTTGAATATGTTTCACACAAGTAATCTTTGCATTCTTTTTTAAATATGGGCTTATTTGTCTCACTGTTGAAGCAAAGTGGACATCAATGATAAAACTAAACCAGCCCTCTTGGTGCACATTTTTAAATTTTACCACTGGAAAAGAGAAAACCCACAATCTTCCTGATTCAGATTGTACTGTTGTGTCTTCTCTTGTGACAAAATAAGTCTGTTATTAAATAAGAAAGCAATATTACACACACAATACGGTTAAAAAATTACATTAGTTGTAGTTTTGTAAATAAGCTGGGCTATTCCTTTATACTTGTACATTTGTAAATATTTAAGTTGCTGAATATTATATTCTCATGTTATTTATATTGTCTATGCTCTTGTTTTTAAATAATAGTGTTAGAATAATGTCATAATGGTACAATGAACATTTAAGTGCTTAGCTTACTTATTATTATATTTATACAAAGGCCAAAGAATGTAATTGCAGGCACATGTTAAATATGATTAAAAAAACAGGATACTCTAACTTTGTATAATGGTTAAGATGATGTCCCTAAACCTAAATTGCGATCTCAAAACATAAACATTATCCTTAGAAATGTTAAAATCCAATGTATGTATTGTACAGGCCTTCCTGAAAACGTGACTTTGTATTAAAAAGCTACTGTCACATGAAAATGTTTTGCAGTTTAAAAAATCAAACATACCTAAAAAGCCAATATGGCTAGGTTTTGATAAAAGATGGTTGATTTAATATATGTGGGTTTAACGTTGCTTTCAACACATTGTGTAGGTCAAACCACAACAGGAAACCAGTTAGTCAAGATTTTGCACTGAAAACTGCTGGACCTCAGTAAGCAACTACCAACTTCCCCATACAGTGTCTGGGGATAGAACCCCAAACCTCAGAGGTGGGAGTCGAGTATCTCAGCCACTACACTTTTGGTCAAAGTTGGGCGTACAGCCAGGGTCATATTGGGTGAACCCCCAACATTGTGGCTTGAGAGAATTTAATCCACACAGAGGTGACAGTCTGTGATAAGATATCAAACTTTATCAAAACCAGGCGCAGTGGCTGGGTGCTATATACTATATATACCTATATACGTCACATTAAATTTCAATATTCATGCAAGTATCTCTGCATTTTCTTATAGAAATAAAACCCAGGGTTAAACGGATATAAATGTCTATGAATATAAATGTCTACCTCTAACTAAGCTTTGCGCCCCATCTGAAAAGGTTTTGGAATATGTCCACACCATTTATATATGCTCTTCTTAATGTAAAACGAGTTTGAAAGTTTTATGAAAATAAATGAATGTATTTTACATGTATTGTGTGTATAATCTCCTGCTTTCCTGTGGCTTTATATGTGGACAGTGTTTATGTGTTTATCAATATATACAAATATTTATTATCTCTCCTCCACAATCAAATGGTCGAGACTGAAAGTCTCCACTCAAAATATGGCACCATATGCAGTTTAACATTTTGAAATTTCAAATATACAGCTGGCGATTTGACATTTTGTTGCACATTATTCTTCATCTTCCAAGCATATGTTACATCATCTTTATCGTGCTACTTTGTTTGTTCCAAAGGTTCCCAGACACATCCTAAGTTTAGCCTTGCATGGGATTTAACTTATTTTTGCGAGTTTGAAAAACAAACCAAAACAAACACATAATGTCCGCATTTAATTAATTTATTTATAGTTTATTTCTCGTATTCAAGATACATTTGTAAAAAAGAAAAAAAAAGAACTAGAGTTATTCACAAGCAAAAATTGTGGAAAAAAATTCAATTAATCACACAAAAATACTCAAGCATTATATTTAAATCTTCCATTGTAAAACCTTCCATTGTAAAACCATCCTTTGGCTGTTCTGCAAAGTATAAATTGTCTCTCATGCAAAGTAATGATTTGATATGCTCGATATTCATAAAATCCTTTTCATTACAACTATTACCAAGGGATTTAATTTTCCTTGTAGCATAATCTACATGACAGATCTGACTATAAGACAATGAATACAGGTGAGCTAAATAATTAAAGCTCTTGGACACAGCGGATTGGCTTCCATTAGACATAAGTTTTCCGCACAATTGAACCACATGATTTTCACTTAGCATTATGTTGCTCAAAAATTTAACAGACCTCTTATGTAACTGGTTCTCAATGGGCACATCATCAAAAATAAATGATACATATCTTGAGTGAGTTTGATAAGGAATATCTAAAAATTTACGGATACACTTTCTCCATGTGACATACAACTTGCTGATATTCTTACTGGATAAATCAAGTAACCTGTAACCATAAAAGGCCATACAGTAGCTCTTAACCAGTCTGTACTTCACATCATGGCTGCAATGTTTAAAGTTACTTAAAAGAAAGTTCATTCTCAACATAAAATCATTACATAATGAATTAATATATTCATGACCAATAGCTGGCCCAACAACATGACCAAGATGATCTGTTTGTAAACTCAAGGGTATAATACTGTCATTAAAGACAATGTTTTTATCACTGTTGTAAGACTTACCAAAGACAACAATGTGCTTTTATCTGGATTGATTTTCATTCATTACCAAAAGAGTTTACAACATTCAGAAGTAGTTTTAAACTAGAAATAGTAGGTGCAAGAAGAGCCACATCATCTGCAGAGCCGATAGCAGGAATAGATATATTACCTACATGACAGCCAAAACCAGATAACCTTAATCTATACAGTAGTTCATCCGTATAAACACAAAATAAAATGGGTGAAAGCACACACACCCCCCTTGCTTTACACCATTACTAACATTAAATGTAGGAGAGACTATAGCTCCCCATTTTATGCATAATTTTTGCTTTGTGTACAAGTTTAACAAGAATCTTGCTGTAACAGGACATAGTTCCCTCTCTATCAACAACTTAAACAGTTTAATATAATGCACATGATCAAATGTCTTAGAGACATCAAGAAGCATACAATAAGCATTACTATCATTATTTATGTAATATTGTACTAGCTTTTTGAGAACAAAAGTACATTGTGAAGTGGAGTGGTTACTTCTGAAACCAAACTGTAGGTCACAACATTTAAAAACTTCAGAATTACTTTTCAGTATAATATTATCGACTATTTTTCCAAATATAATACTTAAAGCAATGCCTCTGTAGTTACTTGAGTCATGGATTGACTTGCGTTTACTCTTAGGAATAGGTATAAAAGTACCAGTTAGCATTTCATCAGGAGTAAAACCATGAATAATTAAATAGTAATGACAAATAAACACTCAAAATACGGGGGGGTGGGGGGGGGGGAAGAGATGATGAAGTTTGACATGCTACTAACTTTGCCATCATTCTTGTTATGTTTCAGCAACTTAATGGCTGAAGTTACCATAGACACATTCATGGAATAAGAGTTGTAGCAAATAGAGTCTACTGTAGTCTTTTCGTGGTGAACTTATTGCATTATGATTCATTGAGAATATTTTCCCTCCAGAAGGTGTCAAGTGAGAAATCCAGACTGTTATATAATGCACTCATTCATTATATCATGGCAGAAAACACTATTAAGTCTTGTTGTCAAGTCTACCTGAGCTAAATATTATTCGTTAAGTTTCGTGAATCATGTTTCTCAGTGTAGATACAATTAAGTTGTGGTTGTGACTCTGCTTTTGTGATCTTATGTGGGTGTTCCACCACACGACTAAGGCTCCCGATTAAGGGTTTTGGGGGGGTCGGTTTCAAATATTTGCTTAGTCCCAGACCTTCTATAAAGGTCGGTTGTGGTTGGTTGAGGCCGTGGGAAAAATCAAACATGTTTGATATTTCACACGACTACAACCGATTCATATTTCTCGCCCTCAACAAAATGTCCAATCCCAGGCATCCTCAGGCTTCCTCAGACCCAAATTTACACAGTCGTGTGTTGTCCCAGGCTGCCTGTGACCGTTAGTCCCAGACCTCCCTAGCTTAGTCCCAGGAGGCTGGTTGTTAATCCCAGACTCAAATATGATGCGTATGAATTTCATGCATCTGAAAGTTAGTCGGTTGCATTAGTCCCCGGAAGCCTCAGACCGTCTGCGGTGTCCTGGGACCCAAAAATCTAGGTCTGGGACTAAGCCCCGACTAAGGGTAACCGACCCTAACCGATTCAAACCGGCCTCCCCAGGACGCCTGGGACAACACATTTTTAGTCTGCGACGGTCTGAGGACCCCCCAGGAGGCCTGGGACTAACAACCAATTAAGAACCGACTCTTTTCGGCGCGTCTGAAATGAAATTGAGGCAATGAAGGGGTCTGGGACTATATAAGCGACCGCGCACACATTCTCGTTGTTACTGACTGTTTGGCTACTGAGAGACGTGTGTCACTGATTTGTAGGGGTTTTCAGTTTTTATTTTATATATTATATACTTGAGCTTAGGGCAAATTTCACAGTTAGGAGACACATTTTATTATTTTTTTATTATTTTGTCGACTGGATTATGAGGAAAGAGAAAGGAGGGAAGAGAGGAAGGAAAAAGATGGATGAGAGAGAGAAGGAAAGTGAGGTAGAGGAGAGGAGTTATTACAGAAGAGGAACTGAGAGGAGAGAGGAGGAGGGGATTGAGGAAGGTCCAGCTATTGGGGAAGCTGTGGCAGAAGAAGAAGAGAGGTGTGAAGAAGATCCAGAGTGCCATTCTTCAGCCAAGAGAGCCAGTGTGTGTGCCACTTTTACAGACAGTCAGGAAGTTTCCATTGTGGAATTTGTAAAGCAGCACCCTGAACTGTATGACAAGGAACATCCATGTTTCCACGACAGGACCAGAAGAGAGGCTCTCTGGGCAGAAATATCTGCAGAACTCAAGCTCTAGCCCTTTGATGTGAGACGTTGGTTTGAGTACCAGAGAACGTGTTATGGCAAGCTGTCTAAGCTCCAATCTGGCCAAGCCCCAAGGGAAATGACCAAGAAACAGTCCTGGGTCTACCAACAGATGGGTTTTCTTAAAATCCACATCAGAAGAAAGGGGGCCAATAGAAGTTCAGGCTTTGAGGCCAGTCCGAATACCAGCAGGCAGGACGAATCACGTGGGTCAACTACTGACACAGAACACCTCGAGTCAAGTGTCCGGAGGGAGAGGAGTCAGTCCGTCATTACATCTACACCCATTTCAACAACAGACTCCAAGATTCTCGAACATTTTGAGCAGATGAGGACACTTATCTCAGGTTTTCTGCAGCAGAAGTCTGACAGGCAGCCCTTCTTCGACTACGTGGCATCAGAGGCCGAAAAAATGACTCAAGAAGAATTTGAAGAATTAAAGAGCAAGATATTCAGAGACATTGAAAGTATTAAGAGCAACCGTAGACGTCAGCAATTGCCCAGAAGATCAGCCACTATTACCACAGAGTCGCAGAGGGTCAGGACACTGCCACCAACCACTCAACAGGCGTCTAGTTCCACTCAAGCAGCAGCTGGCAGCAGTTTTGTCTACTATACACCAAGCCCCATTGGCTTCAGCAACCCTACATCTGTCCTAACTGTACAGGACGAAGGGAGCAGACATAACCTGAGTGGAATTTTAAGCCAGCTACCTGATCTGACATCAACACAGATCGTCGAGCAGCCACAGCCACAACAACCACAGCAGCAGCTCTTTACTATCACCACTTCAGCACCGCCTCAACAGCAGCAGCAGCAGCCTCCTCAGTAACCATCCAGTCAGGGCGGGTCTTTGACCTGCCAGGCCCTGAAAAGGGCCACCAAATCTTCCAAAAACAATTATTCAGCTGCAAGTTATTCCAATTCCCCTCCCAAAACAAAACAAAAACAGTACAAATACTTATCACCAAAAAAAAAAAAAAAAAGAAAAAAAAAAGCCCAACACTTACACCACCCCAAACATGAAATAAAAAACCCATGGTACCACACATAACCAAAAAGGCCACATTAAAAAAATATAAAAAAAACTCTCAATATGGCCATTAATCAGCCCATTTTTAGATGAAAATCCATGGGATAGTTTACAATCTGTAATTGTAAAGTCCAACACTTGCACCTTCCCTGGAGTTACAAGGCATTATCACATACCAACCCACAAACACACAAACCCAATAACGAACATAACTCCCAACTGACAGACAAACCCACTGACAAACATAACTCCCAACTGACAGACAAACCCACTGACAAACATAACCACCAACCGAAAAAGTGACAAACCCAATAGAAAACAAAACCCAAACCAAAAAACTGACAAAGTGTTTTGCAAACATAATCTCCCATTATTAAAATCAGTTTACTAGTTATATCGAATAATTATTTGTCAAGTGGAGTAGAAGAATTTATTTTTAAGATTTCCAGGAAAACATTTCTGTTTCAAATATATTTCCAAAATAAATCCCAAATTAAGTGAAATGAGGATTTAGCTTTCTTATTATATGCAATATTTATTCTATTTAGCAATTCATCTTTGGGTTTGGGTCCTGTTTTTGAGAATATTGTTTAGCACTGGTTCTGTCTGTTTGTCCGTCTGAACAAGTTATGTTTGTCATGGGGTTTGTCTGTTTGTCCGTCGGAACAAGTTATGTTTGGCATGGGGTTTGTCTGTATCAAGCATAGCTCATTAATTGTTTTTGGAATATTTGGTAGTACTGAAAAGGACTGTTTCTTAGTCCTGAAAAGGACTGATTACTGCAGCAGGAGTTATATTCTTCCATCTTGCCAGGCCACTGCTCCCTCATTGTTGAAGTAGTTCTTCAGGTAATCCCTCTGTCTCTTGGCTTCTATAGCAGGGTTTCTGTCTTGGCCACCACCAGCAGCACCACCAATCAATCCACAATCACCAGGCACACCATCATCATCGTCCTCCCCAGGCTGCTGACCACCAGGTTGACCTTGATACTGGCTTCTGAGTATGTTGTGCAGAACCACACAGGTGAAGACCACTTCCCTGACTGTTTCTGGGGGTAGTTCAATGGTGGTCCTCATCACCCTGAATCTTGACACCAGGATGCCAAAAGCGTTCTCCACAACTCTCCTGCCCCTTGAAATTCTATAGTTGGCAATCCTTTCCTCTCTGGTTAACATCCTTCTGCCATAGGGTTTCATGAGCCAGGTCTTCAGGGCAAAAGCATCATTTGCCAGGATGAAGTAGGGGACATCTGGATCACCCTGGGTTATAGGAGCTGGGCCAGGGAAGCCTATCCTGCCATCTTCAATCCTCCTCTTCAGCTGAGAGGCATTAAATATCTGGCCATCTGAGCAAGATCCTTCTGTACCTGCATCCACCCATCTAAACTTATACTGTCCATCTACCAGGGCCAACATGACAATGGAAAAGAAGCCCTTGTAGTTGTGGTAGAGGGCTCCAGTGTTCTTGGGTTTCTTCAGGGCCACATGCTTCCCATCCAGGGCTCCCAGGAACATTCCGCCTGATCCTGAATTCCCTCTCGAGTTCTTTCCACTCATCTGGGGTAGTAGGACATTTGAGGTACTCTCTGGTGAACTCATCCTGGATGGCCCTGCAGACCTCTGGTAAAAAACTTGGAAATGGTGGATCTTCCAACCCTGAACTGACAGGATAATGATGTGTAGGACTCTCCAGTGGCCAGATATCTGATGGTGAGGGCTAACTTCTCCCCAACATTGATTGGAGCTCTGTAGTTGGTGGCCTGCCTGGCTAGACGTGGTTCCAGTCTGGTCTTTATCATTTCAAAAAATTCTGGGGTCATGCTCATGTAGTTAGTGAATCCTGGAATATCTGTGGCATACAGATCAGCCATACTGTTGTGGTAGGCCCCCCTCTCCTCTCTCTGCAGTAGCCATGGCCTGACCCACATGTTGAGCCTTCTTCTAGGTCTCTGTATGGGTGCTGGTGGTGGTGGTGGTGGTTGCTGTGGTCGACATAGAAATAGGAAATACATGATTATTTGTAACTGAAAAAAACCCCAAAAAGCCCTAAGTTGTTGTTGAATCTGTCTTCCATTAAAAGGTGGCATCATGCTGTGTTCCTAGAAAAACAATGGTGATTAGATCGTGGATTTTATATATATATACCCAGAAAATCCAGCAACTTTGCAAAACAAGAATCGGCGATCCTGGTCTGGGGAAGACTGAGGAGGCCTCAGGACGCCGGGACTTAATCGTGTGTTAGTCGGGGCTTAGTCCCAGGAAACTGACCAGAAACGCGGCTTAGTCGGTGCTTAGTCCCAGACCAGTCAGGGACTGTCTGGGGCCGCCTGAGGCATCCTGAGGCCTCCTGGGGACGATCTGTTCTTAATCCCAGACTTCACTACTGACCCAGTATTCCCGCCCATTTTTGCTTTTTCTTCACTGACTGTCCAAGATTAAGGGTCCCAGACAGGATCGGGGCTTAATCCTTTGGTGGAACAGGGGCATAAGCCTTCGATTGACGGTCTGAATTGCTAGGGTTATACAGTTTTAAGGTATTCCCAATAACAAACTACAAATACTCTTACTTGTGTAAGTTTGTTGGACCAGATTAAATAATAACAAAAATGAAAATATAAGTTTTCCGACATCTGCCAAATTATGATGTGAAGCAGTAGATTGTAATGCAAACCAGATCAGATGTAGTGAGAAATGTGAACATACAAATTAAATCAAGAAAATTCCCAGAATTCCTTGTGGTTTCTTTGGAGGTTTGTTTTTGGTGAACACCCATGTAAAAAGATGACCTGAATTTTTCTTCAGTTTCCTTTATTAATAACAGTTTCGTAAAATGGTGGTGATTGGTTTTGGTTGGTCATTCTCTCACTCACCTATTCATTCTGTTACAACCCAGTATCTAAAACTTAGCCCCAGGCAATAATCATTAATACCCAATGCAACGTAGCTTAAGCCAGGAATCCTTCAGAATTTCAGTATGTCTTCAAATATTTATAGCCTTTTTTAACTTTCTAGACACATATTTTCTATCTCACTGCAACATACTCAACGATAAACCCTGTTGTGACATTCACCTGCAAAGAACAACCCTTTAGCTCACAATATACTAAGCGTTAAAAACTGTCATGATCCATGTGGTTTTACACTATTTCCATTACTACTTTTAACTGTAACTTCTCAAAATTATGTCTGATCAAAGAGAAAAGTGTGACTGGCCTTTTACGTGCAATCATATATATACTGTTACTTAACCTTTGCAGTTGATGAAGACTGTAATCTGACCAAAAATGTGGCAAAATGTGAGAAAAAGTTACTTTTGCTGGCCTGTTGAACTTCCAACTTTTGGTGTGGTAAGAAGTTGAAATGATATCTTTATGAAGTTAGACACAGTAGTGGCATACCTTTATGCTTTATATGTATCTATAACCTTGCCCAAGGCTTGAGTTTCTTTATAAATAGGGAATATTTTTAGCTTTCTAAGCAAAGATTTGCCTTATATAATATTCTGTTACATATACTAGAGAGGTCATCAGTGGCCTCGTGGGTTAGCAGGTTTAGGCATCTAATCATAGGCTGTCGCCTCTGTGTATGGGTTCGACTCCCACAAGTGACAGTGCTGAGGACCTGCCCCAATATGCCCCTGGTTGTTGAAGCAGATGTACAACCCCAACTTTTACTTACATATGCTTTCAACAAAATCAATCAATATTTTACGGAGCCCATGAAGGGACATGGAACGTTTTTGCCACAAATTTTTATCTTGTTCCTACAAATTTCTAATTGTTCCAGTGAGTTAGCAAAGTCATTCCAAGAAGATGTAATTCATTATCACAGGATTCTAAGTTGTGGTAATGAGATACTAAGTTGTGGTAATGAGATACTAAGTTGTGGTAATGAGATACTAAGTGGTTACCACAAGATAGTAATTCCTTGTTGTTGTTTTTTTCATTCATTCCCATCTCTTACTTACTCGTTAACACCACTTACCAACTCATCCCCACCACTTACTAACTTGCTACCACTAACAAACTCATTACCAAGACGTACTTACTCATTCCCATCACTCACTAACTCATTACCATAATTTACTGACTCATTATCACCACTAAATAACTCATTCCCATCACTTAAAATTTCGTTACCACCACTTACTAATACCTTTTGAAACTACTTAACAAAAATTATTCATTACCCACCGAAGGTGAAAAACATATTTTATGCTCCATCCATGTTACAAGACTGCATCCATTTTAAGTATTGGGAATGAGTTTAGTAAGTGGTGGTAACCATTTAGTAACTCCTGGGAAGAGTTTAGTACATTGTGGTAACAACTGACTTAGTCATGGGAATGACTCAATAACTCACGAGACTTCGTATCTTGTAGTACCCAGTCAGTAACTTGTAGGAAGCACTTAGTAATTTTTGGTAGTGAGTCGATAACTCATGGGAACCAGATGAATAATTATAGCAAAACAGTTCTATGTCCCTTCCTGGGCTCTGTAATGTTTCCATTGGAAAGGGTGGTATTTCATTCAAGGACACAGTATATAAAGGAATTCGTGCAAAAAAGCTTTGGTCTTCAATTAGTAACCAAAAACATCAAAGTAAGAGATAATGATGGTCATATATCATTTGCTAATTTGACTGAATACTAATGTAATTTAACGTTGTATAAGAAACCTTAAGGTGGATTTTACTGGTAGGTTACAATTATACCTACAGAAATACTAACTACACCAGTCCACTCCCTTCTGACAACAGGAAATGTTAGTGACGTGTTTGTACAAAGGAAAACTGAATAAAAATGCACTGATTATATCGACAAACAGCAATTATCAAATCTATAATATTGCCCTCTTTAAGAATTTATCCTCTGAACATGTTACTTAATAATGCAAGTCCACATAAAATCTAATTGAATTCCCAAAAACAAAGAAAAACTTGCCAAATAAATAACCATAACACGCAATTTAATTAATCGCTCTTTCTAAAAAAGGAATTATTAGTAATACTAACATCAGTGACAATAACAGACAACGGGACAATAAAGTAGAGAAATAATTTGACATAAAAGCTGTATGGGAAATAAGGTTACTATAATGTTTATCTTTCATCCATAAAACTGGGAATTCTACAAAAGCTAAAAGGACTTAACAGGATATATTGTATTCATCTATTTAGTATTCTATGTCACCATTAGTCCACTGTATTAGGTATATTGATATTCGCAGTACATATAGCTGGCGAAGGTTTTGTTTTGGAAACCCTGGGCCAATGGCAAGCAACTACCAGTTTTTTTCAATTGAGGTCAGGCCGGGATGTGGACTCTGATGTGGGAGGCGAGTGTGTTACCACTGGTACAGCATGGCGCCCAAAGGTATATTGCGATGCACTGTATTAAAGATATACAATATTTTGAATCATTCCATAACTGTATAAACTGTGTTGAAGAATTGCAATGTCTGGAATAATGCCATAAAGGACTCAACTTCAGTGGTCTTAGAGTTTGACACTGGCTCATTACAACAAGTGGGAAATAATGACAGATTGTACATTGTCTCTCTAACTGGAAGAAAGGATTTAAAAATCAAAGTTAAACTTGGAAATGTTTTCGGCTGCAGTATAAACGTACTGCATGGGTCAGTCCTGGACGCCCCACTTGGTCAGTTTGGGCACCAGACCATTGGCATTTTGGTCAGGTCCCCAGCCTAATTAGAGGGTTGCTATGGTATACATTTGAATGCTGTAATCTCATTGGTGGGGCATTCTTTGGAGGGAAAAGTGAAGTAAACATCCTCAGTTTAAAGCCAGAGCTAGTACTGGCTACATGTGTTAAAAAGCAATTTCAAACTGGACTTACGTCTTTTTATAATGGTGATTTTTATGGACTTTTAGTGTTTTTAATCTGACATTGATATGTGGAATACAGAGAACTCAACCAGCAACAGTCAGTAGTGGAGCAGTATTGGACGCGCAGCACTTCATAGCGAACACACACACGCTTGTTTTGGCCGTTCTGGCCAGTGAACAGGGACGGTCTAACCTATATTCCTTGTTATCAGCTAATAGTCGAGAAGTCGATTTCTGGTCGTTGAATTTCCAAGACAGGTGTGTTTGTGTTGGTGAGGTACTGCGGGTCGGTTCCTTTATACTTGTAGAAGTTTCAGAGGCAAGTGACAATGCCAAATAAAAATAAAAATAAATGCAGCAAATGTGGTAACAAACACTATCCACCAACAGGGAAGAAGTGTATGGTATGGCAAGAGGCGGAACAGAGTACAGAAGTGGAGGAAAGTACAAGTGACATGGGCAGTACAACAGTGCCTAGCAATTCCATGGTTAAACAGAACTCTTACGCAAAACAGAAGAGCTCGAACCCAGCGAAAGGCAGTTCAACAGTGCCTAGTGCGACTATGGAAGCAAGGAACTCTTTCGATAAACATAAGAGTCCTACAGAAGAAGACAAGTTGAGTAGTGAGGAGGAAGACACGGTATCCCTGCAGATCCTGAAGCAGTTGAAGAGAGTCAACGACAGGTTGGATGCAGTGGAAGAGAAGGTTGCTGATGTGGTGTCTGGCGACTTGAAAGATCAACAAACAAGACAAAAACAGGACAGAAAGTTAAGTAAACATTCTAGTTGTAAAAAATATAAAAGACAGAGACATAAAAGTAGTTCATCGAGTGATTATGATAGTTCAAGTTCTAGTTCCTCTCAGGATGAAAGTGTTGTTAATGTACCCAACCTTAAGTCTCTCAGAACGTCCATGAAAATACAAAAACAAGTAGATGCACGAATCAGAGATCTTGAAAAAGCCCATGATAACCCAGGTATTGAAAAACAGGAAAAAATAAAGTCAAAAAGGGGTGGGAATGTCGAAGTTCTAGTTCAAAATAAGGTGGCATGGCCACATGAGGCAATACTGGGGGGCGCGAGTCGATCGAGATTGTCGTATGATCAGCTAACAATGGCACAGTGGGTCATCGGGTTCTGTAGAAATGTGATTGATGAGAAAGACGATAAGAATAAAGAAAGAATGCTCTCGTATATGTCAGATTTGATGGAAGATGTATCTGATTTTGGGTGGCAGGGGGCAAAGGCGGCACACGCCGTACTTTGTTGTGAAATGGAAAGGGGAACGGTTAAGTGGTCGGATTCGAATCGCATAGACAGAATACGTAGGGCTCATGCTCAGAGACATAGGAATGACAATACAAAACATTGGGGAAAAAATTCGGACACAACAAAACGTCCATGGTTCTGTAAACCTTTCCAAACAGGCAATTGTACATACGACAAAGATCATGATGTGAATGGACGTCAAAACAGGCACATTTGTGCTCATTGCGCTTCACAAGGACGCATTCTCACTCATCCTGAAAAGGACTGCTTGTTTGCGAAAAAACAGGCAAAAAACTAAGTGCTAGCTGTTCGTCGGATAGAATGGCGGACAGCTTGCACTCTACTGTACAATCATGTATCAATGGTATAAACAATGGTGTTGACAACAGTAATATTCAGTCAAAGAAACAAGTCACCTTCAGTACCAGATATGTATATAATTCTAGATGTGTTAGCAGAACTGTAGAATATGAAATGGTTCGTCCTTTGTCACATTCTATGACTATATTTAGAAAGACAATGCATGTCAATGGTCGGTTGTCATATGCAGACATAGTAAAGAGTATGAGGGGTCAAAAAGGGGAACAGATACCTAAAGAAGGTCGTGTTAAGACCCACTTCACACCTCCCCGTAGTAATAATGTTGCTGCAGTTCCGTTGGTACAAGGTAAAGTAAGGATACTTTGTAGTCAAGCAAAAGGAGGTGGGGTACAGACCAAACGCGACCAGGTAAATCAAACAAAGCCACTGCAGAACAATATAAAACAAATGGTGAACAGCAAAAAGGTTTCTGTGGGCTGTAATGATACGACTTGTGATGTGAGGAATACTCAGCTTGCTCAAGGAAAGAAGGTGAGTGAAGTTAGTGAAGAAAATAAGTACAATAAACAAGACAACCAAGTACGACTACATGTACAAGAGAAGGTCGGTACTGAGGATACGCGACCTCAGGTAAGCATACAAAATAACTGTGACAATGATGGTGTTGACTTTAAATTGCTGTATGATGTCAATGGGGTGGGGGATGACAAGTTACTTAATTCCATCATGTTCCATACAGTCAAAAACTTTACTGATAGTGCACAAAATAACTGTGTTACCTATGACAAGTATAGTCAACAGTCAAAGTATAGATTCGGTTTTGTCCCTGTAACGGATCCGATATTGCCAATGGACAAAACTGTTAGCAGCAGTGTAATTTGTGACCCCATTCAACTGCATAATGCAGTCAAACAACAGGGTAACCCTAACTTCATTGGTGCTAGGATACCAGTCCAATCTCAATTGAATGTTGAAGTTTGGCAAAGAGAACTCAGTTCATACTGGGACCAGCAACTATTGCAATTCATTCAATTTGGCTTCCCTTTAGGCTTCAATCGTACATGTGAACTTAGACATACAGATGGAAATCATAAATCAGCAGTGGAATTTCCTAATGATATTGCAAACTATCTCAAGGAAGAACTCGAACATAAGGCTATATATGGCCCTTTCAAAGCAAACCCCATAGAAGGATGTCACGTCTCTCCATTCATGACTCGTCACAAACCAGATTCAAGTAATAGAAGGGTTATAATAGACTTGAGCTGGCCAAGGTACTATTCTGTGAATGATGGTATTGATAAACACATGTATATGGGGTCAGCCTTCAACTTGACCTTCCCTACTATTGATGACCTTACTAATGAACTGGTTCAATTGGGAAAAGGGGCACATATCTTCAAAATTGACATAAGTAGGGCATTTAGACACTTAAAAATAGACCCCCTTGATTATGATTTGTTGGGCCTAAGTTGGCAAGGTGCTTATATTGATACCTGCTTGCCTTTTGGAAGCCGACATGGAAGCCAATTCTTCCAGAGAACAAGCGATGCTATCAGGTACATTATGAGGAACAGAGGTTTTGATATAATAAATTATATAGATGATTTTCTTGGATTTGGCACACCAACTGTGGCCAAAAATGCTTTCAACACATTGCACGACCTTATGTCCCAATTAGGTCTGGCCATCAGCCAGAAAAAACTGGTCCCTCCCACCACTAAAGCTATCTGTTTGGGGATTCAAATTGATACGGTTGCAGGTACAGTATCCATCCCTCAGGACAAACTGCAGCAGGTAAAGAACGTAGTCACTGAATGGAAAACCAAGAAAGTATATTCCAAGAAGCAACTTCAATCTCTTTTAGGTTTACTATTGTACATACACAAATGTGTCAAACCGGCAAGGTGTTTTCTTAATCGTATGCTGGAAGTCCTAAGAAATGCCAAAAATCCTCAAAAAATTTACCTTACTCCTGAATTCATGAGAGACATTAGATGGTTCAGTAAATTTCTTCCACTGTACAATGGTATTTCCATGTATGGTCATAAACCTGTAAACCAGGTCCTAGAGTTGGATGCCTGCTTAACGGGTTTGGGTGGTCGCTGGCAGAACCAAGTTTACCATCTCTCAATACCGTTGGGTTACAGGTCTATGTCTATCGTTCACCTTGAAATGGTTAACATCTTGGTTGCTGTAAGGTTGTTTGCAAAACAATGGCAAGGTGTCAAATTATTGGTGAAATGTGACAACGAGGCTGTAGTTAAAGTTTTGCAGTCTGGTCGCGCCAGGGATCCACTGTTGGGTGCGTTTGCTAGAAATATTTGGTACGTTGCAGCTCTGGCTGACATAGATATCCAGTATGTTCATGTTATGGGGAAAGCAAATAGGGTGGCAGATTTGCTTTCCAGATGGACCAATTCGTGGTCAGATCAGTGTGAACTCATGGGTCTGATAGGTGTTTGCAAATGGTTACCAACTTCTCTAGATTTGTTAGAAATTGACAATGAAATATAAGATGTACAGATACTATACTTTGTCGTTTCAGAGCTGGAAGCGTGCAAGAAACTGAAGAAAAAAGCAAATGAGAGAATTAAAATGGCTTTTCAACCAAAAACCAGGCAGTGTTATACAGCTTTGTTCCGAGTGTTTGTGGCGTTCTGTGTATGTGTGAACGCCCCTTTATTTGCTATTTCTGTAGAGTGCATATTGTCTTTCCTCGAGTATCTGTCGTTGTACAAAGTATCAGTACACATGCTTGCAAATTACACATCAGCTGTGAAAGCAATGGGTATAATTTATGGTGTCAGTGTTGAAGCATTGGACGATAGACGTGTAAAATACTTTATTAAATCAAGAAAAGTAAACAGACAGTTTGCAGTAGTGAAAAGAAATATTATGGATATACCAACGCTTAAGCAAGTAATACAGGTTTGCATGGGTATGGGTAATCCAAGAGCGTACAAAGCACTATTCTTATGTGCTTTTTTCGGATTTTTCCGATTATCGAACTTAACACCACATACAGTGATTGGTTTTGACCCCTTGAAACAGTTTTCAGGCGGAGATGTTATATTTGGTAAGAAAAAAGTGGTACTGCTGTTAAAGTGGTCAAAGACACTTCAAGATAGGGACCAGGTGCGTTCAGTAGTACTCCCAAAGCTGCACAACCCTCTCATTTGTCCGGTTAGGGCCCTCCAAGGTATTTTTCAACTATATAATCCTGGTCCAAATGAACCATTATTCCAACACCCCAGTCCCTCAGGGTGGGTTCCACTCACAGATTCTCGCGTCAGAAAACATTTGCTGGCTATTAATCTATCCATGTCTCTTCCAAAAAATTATTATACGTTTCACGCCTTCCGACGTTCAGGTGCCTCCCTGGCGTACCACTCGAACGCGTCTATTCAGCAGATCAAAGATCATGGCACCTGGACGTCGGAATGCGTTTGGAGGTATATTACCATGTCCAAAGATGCTGGTAATGAAGTAGCTGATGTCTTTAGGCAAACTATAAGCTAGTGGATGCTATAAATGCTGTGTTGGGTTTGAGGCAGTGGCATAAAATATGCTTAAGAAGTTCTTATCTCAGTCTTATCATTTTATTTGCAGATTAATGGGACATCAAATGGGTAACAATCATAGTTAAGATTTATTTTCATTTTACATGGGTTTTAATTTTTACATAAGTAAAGGTGACATGAAATAACAAGGTTTGGAATGTAATCAGGCATGATAGTTAGGAATTCTCAAGTTAAGGTCACCTTATCACTAATGCACTTGTATACTCAATTATTGAAGGTTTTCAGAATTACATAACTTTGTAAGGTATTGACATGTATGATGATAATTTGTGGTAATTTGTATAGCCTTACTGTAATTGGAGCTTGTATTCGTGTGATATAACCTTGTGTATTCCACCCATTGAGTTGTATTTACATTTAGTATAGTTGTATTTTATTTTTGTTATCTGTATTTACATTAGTATTATTGTGTTTTTATAATAAACATTTTACCCTCAACTCGTGTGTTACTGGCTTGTGGGGGGTCGGGGACTGTCGGCTGCAGTATAAAGGTACTGCATGGGTCAGTCCTGGACGCCCCACTTGGTCAGTTTGGGCACCAGACCATTGGCATTTTGGTCAGGTCCCCAGCCTAATTAGAGGGTTGCTATGGTATACATTTGAATGCTGTAATCTCATTGGTGGGGCATTCTTTGGAGGGAAAAGTGAAGTAAACATCCTCAGTTTAAAGCCAGAGCTAGTACTGGCTACATGTGTTAAAAAGCAATTTCCCCACCCTCCCTCCCTCAGTAATGGTTAGCTGAGGGCTATAGTGAGGCAGTGGCATAAAATATGCTTAAGAAGTTCTTATCTCAGTCTTATCATTTTATTTGCAGATTAATGGGACATCAAATGGGTAACAATCATAGTTAAGATTTATTTTCATTTTACATGGGTTTTAATTTTTACATAAGTAAAGGTGACATGAAATAACAAGGTTTGGAATGTAATCAGGCATGATAGTTAGGAATTCTCAAGTTAAGGTCACCTTATCACTAATGCACTTGTATACTCAATTATTGAAGGTTTTCAGAATTACATAACTTTGTAAGGTATTGACATGTATGATGATAATTTGTGGTAATTTGTATAGCCTTACTGTAATTGGAGCTTGTATTCGTGTGATATAACCTTGTGTATTCCACCCATTGAGTTGTATTTACATTTAGTATAGTTGTATTTTATTTTTGTTATCTGTATTTACATTAGTATTATTGTGTTTTTATAATAAACATTTTACCCTCAACTCGTGTGTTACTGGCTTGTGGGGGGTCGGGGACTGTCAGTCTTGGATTATCATTGCTGTAGCAGACATTTGTTTGGCCATATCGTCCTGATCACACTGAAAGTGATTATGTATGGCAGTACATTCATCCATGTATTGCTTCTGTCAATTAACTTTGCATACTGTTCCATTCCCTGTTTTCCATGGCCACCCGTTTTGAACGGTACTATATTTTAGCTATCATAGCAGTATCATGGTTACCTCCCATACCCAGCCATAACTGCAGGTTGTGCTATCATTTCTGTGGCTGCACTGTTGCCTTTCCTCCAAGTAACGTGTTATGTTGTCTCTTTGTGCGTCTCCAGTCAAGTGGTATGGCCATAATGTTGCTGTACTTCTCTGTATCTTTACGGTATCCTTACTAAGTCAAATCGTGGCCATTATACTCCTCAATTTTCTTCTCTATCAAAATTATAGCTAGAGGTTTGTATCTGGGTTTCACAGGATGTCCACCATCCCCCCTCTATTTTTTCTGCTGTTTATAACTGCCGGATATACTGTTTATGGTGTGGTATGGGCATTAGTAGGAATACCCACAATATAACCAACTGTCATGGAATTTTCACATTTACAGCATGCTTCAGGGAATAATATTATTTGCTTGATAACCTGAATACAAGCAGTGCAATAAGAAGCTTTTGTATGGGCAACAACAGACAATGCTGAAAAAAGTGTATACGATCTCAATCTGTCAGTTCTTTGACAATAAGCAAAGTTCACAGAGAATCGGAATCTTAATCAGAACTGTTATCAGAATTTTTTGTACATGTAGTTTTTTTTATTCGTAAATACAAACCAGCTGATTTGTCTTTTGCAATAAAAGATGCCTCCCTGTATTTTAAACAGTATTTTTAAATGTTACAAATTGGTAGGAAAGTGTCAAAATTTGTAAAAGAAAGGTGGAAAATTCAGGACTATACAATTGTAAAGCGTACGTCTTGGAAACAGGATATGATGAGATCGGATTCCAGACCCTCCCAATCTGTCAACATTGAAGATGACAGGTGATGGCAAGCTTTTTGTGACTCCATTTCATCAGTTAGGTGACAATCATGAGTCTCTAAGTCTCTAACCTATACTAGCTTAGTACAATTAGACATAACAACGATTCAGTTTGACAGGTTGTTGATAGTATAGCACTGTAGTGCTTCATGTCGTTTGACTGAAGATCCCAACTCTGGGAGGGAAAAGCAAATTAGCCAACATTCTAAAAATATTAATGAATAGTTTAACAAAAATATTAAGACTTCTGGTAAGCTTCCTGATTTCACTTACCAACAAATACGATTTTATAAATTATGGCCCTGACATCAAAACCAGGACGAGTTGGGGGGCAAGTCAGCAATATGGAACCACCACTTTATCTATTATATACTACAAATATTTACGTTTTGTACAGTTGGAATGTATTGGTACAGTTTATTAAAGGACTTTGAATAACACAGATGCAAATTCAATTCACCCACCCTCTTTTTATTTCCAACTTGCCTTACATCCTGGTTTGCACTTTATATATTATACACTACAAACATTTATGTTTTGTACAGTTGTAATGTATTGGTACAGTTTATTAAATCAAGCAATATTTTGTTGACCATTTTGAAATATAAAATGACTTTACTTTCCAAAATTAGTTTATCAGATGAACCTTCATGTAGATTGCTCAGATATGTTGGATTCTGGTTTGTTAGATATATCCCTCTTACGTAATACTTTATACTTGGGAAGATGTAGTTTTTGAGTGTTCCTGTTCTTCTTCCCGCCATAGTTTGGTGCAAGTCTTAAATTGGCACACACTTGAAGTAAACATTAAATTCATATTTTAACCAAAATTAACAATTGTAAGTAAAATAAGTAATATAAGACTAAAGAGGAATTAAAGTTACTGTAAGTTGTAAACTACGTCGTAAATTCAACTATTTTGTTAGAGGTTATGACTGGTGTGTGAAATATATTATATAAATATCACCACTAAATGAAACAAGCAATCGGTGCCCGTGAACAGGCTCTGTGTCAGCTGACTGTGTGTTTTGAGTTTCAGAGTAGAAGTGACAGAAGAAAAGGACTCAAAAGTTGTGCCCTGCAAATGTTATTCAGAAGTAACAAGGTAACTGTTTAGGTGTAAAAAGTAGGTTTAAAACATATTTAAAGAAAATACTGCAAATGCAATAGTTTTCTAGTTACAACTGATTTACTCAACAGAGAAAACTACAAAGTAGCTATTACTCAGCTATGCAATGGGATACAGGTTTGCATCTTTACTATGTTCTAGCTGACCCATAAGTAGGTTAATAACATATTTAAAGAAAATACTCTAAATGCAATAGTTTTCAAATTACAGCTGATTTACTCAACAGTGAGAACCTGAAAGTAGCTATTCTTCAGCTCTGCATGACCTGCAGGTCTGCAATTTCACTATGTTACAGCTGACCCAAAAGTAGTTAAACAGCACATTTAAACAAAATACTCTTTTCAAGTTGCAACTGATTTACTCAACAGTGAGAACCTCAAAGTAGCTAGTATTCAGCTATGCCATGACATACAGGTCTGCAATTTCACTCTGTTATAGCTGACACAAAAGTAGGTGAACAACACATTTAAACAAAATACTCTAAATGCAATAATTTTCAAGTGACAAGTAATTTACTCGACAGTGATAACCTCAAAGTAGCTATTACTCAGCTATACAATGAGCTTCAGGTCTGCAATTTTACTATGTTATAGCTAACCCAAACGTAGATGAATAACATATATTTATACAAATATATAGCCTAGTACATATATGCAAGATATAAGAGAAATCCCTGCAATAATCAATGAGAAAATTGTGATAAAGTGTTGAAATTTTCACACTTTTGGTGGGGGTAACTCCCTTGTAATGGCTCTAGCAAACGGACGAACAGACAGATTTGTATTTCTTGGATAATTTTTCATCCTCAATAGATAAGGTATCTTATAAAAAACAACATGTCTCTGGGCCTTGTAGTTTTGGAGGAGAAGTTGTTCACGCAGACGTGAACTCAGACACATATGCGGATGAGTACATGTATGCTGCACAGTGATGCTAGCCTTGCTGAAGGTTCAAGTTTCTTTGCAGATAGGAAAATTTTTTAGTTCAGATAATGGAGTTTCAATTTATATAATGCACTCATACATGTACTAACTTTTAGAACAGCATACTGCTCTGTCTGATAAGCTTCTATCTCATAACCTATATGAGTGCTTTATGAATACCAAATATCTGTGTGCATGTTTGAAAAAGATGTCATGCAAATGTGAGCCTTAAGCAAGGCTAGAGTGTTGCCACAATGTCAGCTGACTGTCAGTTGACATAAAAATAAACTCATGAGACGATAATGTCTTTTAAGGTAAATATCTTGAAATGGGTTGCTATTTTCAAACCACCAACAACTGCTACGGGCAAATTGCTGGTTGATATTTCATCAACGTTCAGCTGACGTTTTGTCTCTTCAGAAATAAACTTGTAAGGGAATAACAGAATAACAGTGGATGTTTATCATTGAATCTGTCTGAATTATTAATAACACTCACCGATAATGTTTAGCAAATGACAAAAAAGGTAAAAAGATGTTATTAACAACTCTGGTTACCTCCACCAGAAGTCAATGTGTTTTCGGGTGCATTTGTTTGTCTGTTTTCGCGATTACTTAAAAAATAATGAATGGAAACTGATGAACTTTTTATGTAGGTAAGACCTGAGCAAAGGAAGAAGTGATAATTGTTTTCATAAATCACGAAAGAAAAGTTGAAAAAAAAGCCAAAAAACAAGTCGTAGTAGTGAAAATAGGTTGTATGCCCCAGAACGTAGGTGGTGAGAAGAACCCCCAGTGTGACTGCCTCAAAACAGTATAATGTTCACTACATCTAAGAATACAACAAATTAACAAATAATGTTTAAGCACAAATTCATCTGTTTTACCAAAATAGTTCAAATTGATAGTTGAAGAAGAATTTGAAGAAAAAACTCAACTGTCCAAAATCAATATTACAACAGAAAAATTTAAAAAAATCAACAAAAAACATTGGCTTAAATGGAAAAAAGTTTTTTATACACGTCTTGTTAAATTACACTCTGTTATCAATGCTCAAAAAAATATTTTTTCTTGTTTTTTTTTTTCAATTATATCTTTAAAAAAAATCCAATTTATTAAGAGGTTTAGTATGTATGTTATGTGGATAATTTGTCATGTATTGTAGTTATTGTACCTTAAATAGTGTCCTTTGAGTGGTCAAGAGTATCTATAAGCACTGTAGTTTTTGTAACAGTACATGAACACCTAGCCCTTTTGTAATAATTTAAGTGAAATTGTTTGTTTCCTCTCTCCAGTTATTATCTCTGTGAAGGAGGTTATGTAACTGGTGGCGTGTTTGTTTGTCTGTATGTTTGCTTGGAGGATTTTAATGAAATTTTCAGGAAATGACTACAAGGAGCAGCAGATTAGATTTTAGTGGTGATCCGGAGTACTGAACAGATCCAGAAATATTTTAATCAATTTTTTCATTACACTTATAAGCAATATTACAGGTGTTGGAGCTTGGTGGGGGTCTGGGCTCTCCAAATTCTCTTTGTTAGATACCTGAAATATGAGTGTCTTAGTGCACAAAACAACGGTTCTTCAACATAAATAAATAACAACAAAACATTTATATTTATTTTAAAAATACATTCATTAGAACACAATAATAGTAACCCAATGCCTGTGTGAAACCTATTTGCTGGTGTCAAAAACATACGCAAGCAAACTAAATAAACAATTGAGATGATCAGGATAGTCAGATGTTATTGACACAACTGATAAAACGGATATAGACAGTTGAAAGATTTTATCTCCCGACAATTTGTAGTCTACATTGCTCATTAATTCCCCGCCATTGCAAAAGGGGGATCTCCATAGATTTTACAGACAAAATAGTTTGCTGACGACACTAAGGCTGGTTTTAATGAGCACCGTTAGCTCATTAGTTTGTTCAGTACATGCAAAGCATTGATATGCAGAACTGGGTGACAGAGCTACGACTTTCACGGAGTAATTTTATTTAAAAGGACCAAACTTTGGAAAAAAACATCTTTATTTTGTCTGTTGATCATGCTGCATTTGAAAGGATATACTGCGGTTTACCAATATTTTGATAAGACATTGTTTGAGATATTTGATCAAAACAAGATTTGATAATTGTTAGAGAAGAAAAGTGTAAACAACACTGTAATGACTGTGTATTGGAATAAAGTGACATTGGGTTTTTTTGTGACATTGAAGTATGAAACATATAGAATTTTAATGTTTTTGATATTTAAATGGTGTGGAAATTTTATTTTACAGATTTTATGAAACATGGCATAACCTTGTTGAAACTGGAAAAAGATATGTGGATATGTAATACATTCCAAAGGAATCTGATGGTCCATTCTAAAATGGGCTATTGTTGCTGATTTGATTGATCCAACATATTGCATTAAAAGTTTCTGTTCACTGTGCTCTCTCAAAATATGCATTTATTTAGATGTTCTGTATTTACTTTGCATCTAATGACCTCTAAAACAATGTAACAACTAATAACCGTAATCACAGAAATAGCTACGTATAATGGGAAGAAACCAACAAAGGTTAACTTTATGGTAACATAATAACCACAAATACATTAAATGCAATTATTAGTGCAATTCTAAGAAGTCTTATAGAAGTAATGTGAACACTATTTGCTTAAGTATCATAACTCCACTGACATGTGTCAAAAGCAGCTACTTACATTCATTGCACCAGAGGATATTGCTTCAAAAATATATCTTGTGGATAAAGTTTGAAAAATGAATTTAAATAAATAAGAAAAAAAGAAGGAAGACAAAATGTCAAGCACACTAAGTCCAGTGACAAACACCTCTATGGAATGGGATACAGAGGATACAACAGATGGCAGCAGGAACTACACCTTAACGTTAGACTCACAGATTACCAGCAGTATCTTCCTCCTGTTTAACCTCCCTTGTGGGTTCCTTGGCAATGGAGCCATATGTTGGTTTGTTTACAACAGCAATTCTCTTCGGACACCAACCGGTTTACTGATCTGCAATCTAGCTGTGGCCGGTTTAATCCAGAGCCTGATCTGTGCCCCTCTTCTTCTCTTCTTTACTTTGGTCTATACTGGGTCTATTGTACAAGAAGCTAGTAGCCATGGGGACAGAATTACTGGGGTTGGAGTGGTATGCTACATCCAAGCCTTCTTACGATATGTTTCAGGTAATGTTATATTGTTTACAACCATGTGCATTGCCCAGGAGAGGCACCATGCCATTGCAAAGCCATTTGACAAGCTCGCTCGCTCAAAAAGGGTAAAAGTAACTATACCTCTGACCTGGATTGGTGGTTTGGTGCTAGGGTTAATAGGAACTCTGGTTTTCTTTGACACTATGGAATATGCCCTCTGTCATCACAGTGTACCTGATAGCAGTTTTGGGATTGATGCTCAATACGGAACATTTTTTACTGTGCCTATCGGATTGTTATCTGTGGTGTTAATTGTGTATCACTACACCGCAATGCTGTGGCTTGTTCGTAAGCACCTCATGTCTTTTAAAGGAAATAGTATATTTTCCAGAAGCAATAAGAACAAGGTAAAGCCAATCACAAAAGATTTACAACAGAGTCAGCTAAATAAAACATGTACTAAAGAAGAAATTAAATCTGTTAAGGTTAAAGAGAAAGGGGAAAATGTTATTCTGAAAACAGACTCAAGTAATCCTCAACACACAAAGGACAATTTTATATCACGAAATATTGCACCAGCAACTATTCGGTTTCAGGAAGACGAACCTAACAAAGGTCTCTGTGAGCTACTACCTGGGACAACAGATGTCCAGGATAATTCTATATCGAAGACATATCCAAGGGACAATCTCCTAACAGAAGCTGCTGATCAGCTGGAATCTGCTGGGACAGTATTACAAGACTCTTCTCAACATCAATTTCACAGGGAGAATCAGGCAAAAAACGTAATTAATGGATCTCACTTGAAGCAGTCAATTAATGTTGGAAGCTCCTCAAATCTAGAGGATGGCAGGTGCCTTGAAACACATTCAATTTCTCAGGGTAATAATTGTTTACCCCACTCTGACAAATTGGTACAAAGTGCAGTGGGTGACGACAGCCCCGATGTAAAAATTTCTCAGGGAGAAAGTAGGGTCATTTCCAGACACACAATCACACGCCAATCATTGGGTGGAGAAGGAAAATACATATCTAAGATAGATATAAAATACAGCAGTCAGGAGGACTCTAAATCAATACTTAGACTTTCCTCCCTATCTGGCTATAATAGGGAGAATAAAAATGCGCGGGAAATGGCAGGCGAAAAAGAACAGGGATTAATTATAAAACACAGCAAGAGACCAAGTTCATCCTACGTTTATAAGAAGGCAGAAATACCATATTTTAGTGGCTGTTTTAGTGATTCTGATTTGAAGGGCCATGGCTCTTCTCATAAAGACTCTGCAAGGTCAAAAGACTCCAGCCATCTAATTAATCCTTGTTATGGAGTTTCAACAAGCACAGCTGTGCCTTCCCACACTTCCCCAAGTAATGTCATGCATTACCCCACACCAGATAAACCAAACACTGAAACAGAAAAACTAACAAGAAAAGATTCAATGTTAAAGAGTTGTGAAACAAATAAAGTGTTGCCTGAAGTAGAAACTACTGATGTGATAAACTCCAAACAAACGATGATGTCAGAAAAAGATGATTCCTTAGAGACCATTGAGCCCATAAATAAAGAAAACAGTTCACAGGCCAGTGAAGGCTTTGATAGAAATGACACAAGCAAACTTGTCTCTAGCCCTAAGAAAATGACAGCTGACATTTCAAATGACAAACCGCCTTCGGTGGGTTTAGTCGATGTTTATGACATCGAAGGCAACATTGCTAGGCAAAAAGCAAGCGATATAGGCAAACAGGAAGTGGTTGGAGCAGTTTGCGCTTTCAACCCTAAGAACCGTGAAAAGGGCCGGAGGAAAGTTGAAGCACATACAGCAAAGATGACTGCACTAGCCATGATCTGTTTTCTGCTGTGCTGGATTCCTTACCCCACTGCTATTTTGGTTGTGTATGTAGACTTTAAGAGTGTTGGGTTTGTCTCAGAATTTTTGTTCAATTTCTACTCGGTTTCTGTTAGTCTCTCCATTTTGGCCTCAGCGATCAATCCTCTGATTTATGGACTCTTGAATACTCAGTTTAAAAGTGAATTTCAGAAAGTATCAAATAACTTGAAAAAGAAAATCAAGTGCAAAAGATAAGCTTGTGTTTCCTCACTCTTGACACAACACTGCCAATCACTATTACAATGATTCTGACTATCCAATTGATTTTCTTGAAGTATTTCCTGGTGTAGATGGCGGATTGACACTGGTGACCCATGTTTTTTATACATGTCACAAAACAAAATCAGCAAGTGAACTTTATACCTATTACTTGTTTAGTAAAAAGACAATGGTCTCACCATATTTGAATATTTTTGTAACAGAATTACCATGATTGGTTTAAAAAAAATAAATGGCTTAAAAATAAAACCTGATCTCAATTTAAAAGACAAATAAAAATTTTAGATTTAATCCTAATGGGGCTGTTTCACTATTGCGATCTGATCATAATCTACTTCCTTATTATGAAAAAAAACTATTCACCATCCATGGGTGTAGTGTGTATTAGGTTTCCGATATCTTCCGAATAGCTATCCGATTGATGTGCCAGAAGTGTTTTGGTTGGCTTCTGAAAAGTTTGCAAATAGGTTTCCAATCTATCTGATTGTTTCATGAACCTTAAGGATGGATTTAAGATTAAAATGTTGCTTTACAAATGTTAAGATAGGTTTACGATTACGATCATTCTAAGATCAAAAAGACGATTTTATAAAGAGCAAGATACGTTAAAGATGGGTTTGCGATAGAATTCCGAATGTAAGATCAGATGAGGACTGGCTACAGTTTACAATAAATCCAAACAGTTTGAATTTATCAAGAAGTGATGCGATCACTTCCTGATTGAATGCCGAAGGCATCTAATTGGGAGCCAATTGGGAAGTACCAGGATTTTCAAACACAATCATCCGGATTGTTTCTTGCAATGAGTTTCAGTTCATTCCAAACGAGATTTGAACAGATTGCCTTCCCGAATGGCAAAAAACGAGGGATTGTACATTTTGAAATGTTATATTTATATGACCAGTATATTTGAGCCTTAGTGGCCTAGTTCTTACTACATTGGGCGAACGCGTGGTCACTTGGTTGACGCCTTCTTCAGTGGTCACAGGTTTCAATCCAGCATATCTAAAAATATTGATAATCTCTGAGAACATCAAAACGTATCTCAGTCTCTTAAAATGTGAAGTAAAACCCTAACTTTTGAACATATTCTTTACATGTAAAAACATTTTTTCCCAACACAGCAACATAAAAAGGGCCCAAATAAGTCAAATTAATAGTTCATGCTAATTAACCTTATATTTACCAACATATAGTCACAGAAAACAATATAAGTTCTTTTGAATTGGTAGTAAAGCTGTAAACTGATTACTGGCTGCTTGAACAAGGGCATAACTTTGAATCTATGTACAAGGACATGCCAACTTCTCTTTCACCCAATCTGGCAATGTCATAAAAGTACATTTACTGTATGACAATCAAGCAGGTCCTTTTTAGAGGGCTGTTGCACTATAGTGATTGTGTGCCCGATTGGAATACAACTTTGCCAATCAATGACAATGATTCTAACAAATTTCTCACCATTTGGGAAGTTTGAAATGCTCTTAAAGGCCATTAGAAACTAAAATCATGATGATTGTGTGCAGAAGTACAAGTTCCAGTACTTTATGATTGTTTTCCAATTGCATGTTTTCGGGAGTCACCTTTCAATAAGCATTCGCAAAGCTATCACCAAGACGATTGCAAATCCCTCACGGATCATGGGTGTTTTATCACTTTTTCAACCAGAGAGTGGGTTTACTATCAGATCGTTATGGTGGAACAGCCCTATTAGCCATACCCACATGCAAAGTACATGAAATACCAAAATGTCCACCAGAATCGTAAAATTTCACTATAAACAAAAGTACTTGCTTTAAAACCGGGATTTTTTTCCATCAGAATATTTTCACTTTGATAGTAATTTTTGTTGAAGCAGAAAATGTCAACAAATATTTTAAAGAATGAAATTTTATTGTTGTCAAAAATCACGGGAATGAGTAAAAGTTTGGATTAGCGTAATTGTAATTTCCTGTAAGCAACACAGTTACTGTAACAATATCAATTTAAAATATTTTCATTTTTGTATTAAATGTATAATTGGACAACTAATATATTGGATAATATAGGTGAATAGGTTCTCCAATTAATAAACATTTATCCAAAAATGTACGACAATCTTTCCTTTTGTAATATTTGTTTACCACAAATGAGCTCACTCCTTAATATCTTAAATTAAATGGAAAAGTTTGGTCTGTTAAAGACGTCTTTTGTGGAGATAAATGCCCACAATAAAAAATGTATCCATTTTCAGTATGAAAGGCAAGCATTATATCATGGACCATTCGACTGTGACACACAGCCATATCTTATGTGACATTCTGTCACTTCTGCATATGGCAACACATCAACATTTTAATTGACTTAAAACATTGTGAATTTTGATTGACTAAAAGTCTTCTGTTTATACTTGGCATCTGCATTTTTGCCTGATGAAATAGTCACTTTTTTTTACCTTAATTATTATGTTTTTGTTGAATCTAAAAATATTGTAATGCAATTGTAAAAATGTTTTTTTTTTTTCAGTTCAAAGAGAATTAAAAAAAACCCTTTTATATTAACCATCTTTTTTTGCTGATAAAGTATCATGTTGTCATGTCAGGTATCATGTATCCAAGTACTTAACCCACGAACTAGTGGATTGTAATTAGGCACACCATCCAAAATATAAGATATAAATAAAAAGCCATGAAGCATGATTAGGGTCGTAACCAAGGAGACCATCGGTATTCGGTAGTCAATATCTCTGGTATTTTAACTGATGGGGAAATGAATACCCTATTCTTAGGTATGTTTATTTGTTTAATCATTTCCAAATCGGATCCAAAGATAATGGTAACTATTCCATTTTAAATCAAACCCACAAGAGAGATTCTATAGGGGACGTACCCATCTACAATGCAGAATGAAATAAGGAACCTAGTCTGAAAACAGATCCATGTGATTTTAAACTGAATAAATTATATAGCAAAACGTTCACAGAAAGACCTTCGTATACTGCTTTCTGTGAGGTATTGCAAGACCCAGTCGATATTAAAATGTGGAAGCTGCTGTAAACTGTACAAATCAAATGATTGGCCTTACCACCTGCTGCATCTGTTAAGGTTAATCAAGATGATCTGTAACCATAACCCCGACCACTATTGTAAATGGGGGACTCCTACAACAAATTCACTATGGGAAAAGATTTCATCCTACAAATTTATACAGTTGTAATACCATAAAGACTTAATTGTCATAACTATCTTGCGACCAAAAAGATTGATCTGTCTACTCGGAAGAGAAATGCTCATTTGACATGATTTATTTGACTGACACCCATAAACACTGCAATTGGGTTTGACCATCACAAGTAAAAAAATGACCTCCCATGATTTTGGTTCTTGCTACAAACTCGTGGCACAGAGGACTGGGACAGAGATGTAAGGCACTGGTGGTCAAAGTAAAGATAGTCTTATATCAAGAAAGATGCCAACACAAAGTACAGATGGTAGCTAAGTTTGTTTTTAAAAGTGTGTCTTACATAGGCTTGTGAAACTCACTTATAAGAACAGAAAAAGTAAAAGAAGAAAGCTTTGACTACTGTCTCTAGATGTTGGTTTCTTATCGTGTTACAGTTATGGAGCTGGGCAAACCAAAAGTAGTATAAAATGGTATATTTTTTACAATTTCAAGTTTTGAGAAAAGAATTCAATGTAAGACGTAGTTAAACATGGAGAATGTAGCATTCACATGGACCTATCATACTAGAAAACTAGTGAAACAAGACCTTCAGTGGGCCACTTCACTTCACCATTGCCTGGTTTTAGTTTCCAAATGCTTGTGGTTTGGTAGGAGAGTTCATGTCCATTTCAAAGAGGTTACAGCAGCTGCAGAATCTTTTTCTCTATGCATCTGAATCTATAATGTTCACAGACTTCATGCTACATTCCCAAAAATAATTATTGTACTACCTTTGATGCATGCTGATCGCACAGAAACATTCTAAGAGCGTATCTCTTTGTCCAGAAATCTGTGAAATAGTTTTATATCAATCAAATCAGACGAAATTAACTGAGCAGTGACGTGGAAGAAATGTAATTTTCATTTGACAGGATTATTGCAGGGGACTTTTATGAGTGAATTACAGCAATTAATAGCATGAACCAAATCAAAGAATTGTCCCCTTTATCTTAGATTTATAGATGGTCTCGATATCGTAATTTACAGCCCAGTTGATACTCTTCTGGATAACACAAAAACCAATAATGTCAGGGTTAATGAAAACCCACTCAAGCCCTATCTAATGTAGGTAAGTGTTTGAGTTGGGGTTTTCACTCAAGTGTTTTCCTGATGCCATGGCTCATTCTCTCGCAAAATATCTTTGAAATAGAAAATCATCATGTCTCTCATAAGAGTGGGCACTGATCCACGTGTATGGCTTACGGGGGCCAAAGTCACACAGTGCTAACACACTTGCCTCCCACCTCTGAGGTCAGTGGTTCAAACCCCGAACCCTCTGTGGGAAAGATGGTAGTTTCTTACTGATGGTCGGCAGTTTACAGTACAGAACTTTGACCAACTGTATGTACTGGTTTTGCTCTGCCCATAAAACTACCCGTCGTGATATGACGGATATGTGTTGAAAGCGACATTAAACCCCAAATAAAAATAAATAAATAAATAAGTATTGTCTACAGTGACCTTTTACCTCAGAACTGCAATGAGTTGTGGAGCTGATAGTTTTGAGTTAGTGTTATTGTCTCTATGGAGACTTATAATATCCAATAATGAAACCAAAGTAAGGTAATACTTGATATGGCAAATTATTAAAAAGGACAAAAAACAACTCATTTTATGAGCCACTAACCTTGATTCCCAATGTGTATGAATGAAAATTGTTTAATATAAGGTAGTTTGGGCATGGTACTGAGGGATTTATGAATGACAGGATGAGAAGAACTGATATTTTACCAGCCTTTTTACAGGACTACGATAAAATAGATTATTTCATCTTTCTGAGGTACATATTTTTTACTTTTTATTGTTTAGATAAATAAAGTAGAAATAATTCAGAATATGCAGGTATAGTTGGCTAGAAAAAACTTATTTGTATTAGCTCTATACACAAAAAGACAGCTGTGACATGAACAATAACATATGCTCAAGGTGACATCAAACAGAAATCAATAAATTCAGTTGTTAAGCAAATGTAAAAAAAACTATAACCCGGAGATTTAAACACAAGACATCTGATGTGATAGGTCAGTGAATATAAGATAAATATAATATCTACACCAAGAAAGCAAAAACTGAAATCTAGTTTTAATTGTATCACTTCAGGGGCGAAGTGCAAATTTCACTGGGAGTTACAGAATGCACACAAATTTATCCTCATTTTTGTTTCTAGTAATATGCATTAAATACTAATACTATGAGCTTACAAACCTATAGAAGCCCTGTAATGTAATATTATTCCCCTATTGTTGGTAAAAAGCTCAACACCTTAATTTTATGTTCAACATAATTGGTCTTGTCTTCCTTTTACAGTAGCGTAGGAAGCGTGGGGGGGGATTCATTCTATCAGGGTTAAATACATTTTGAGATTAACTTTTCAAACTAAAATTTAAGAAAAATGTAACCTTAACCATATAATATTAAGAAACATAACCATGTAATTCAAAGTACAATGAGATACTGATGTGGTACCCACTGTATGTTTTAAATATGTTGCTAAATTTATGAGTGATGTCACAACCTTTGACTATTGCTAGGGACTGTATGACGCCATTGTAGTAGTAGGTAGTAACTCATAGTAGGTAACTGAGCCATAAGACCATGTGGTCTTGAAAGTGTGATAGTGTCCCAAATGTAGTATATAATTTTTTTTAAAAAGCTTGATTTTTAACAGAAAGGCCTGTCAGACAGCACTATGCTTCAACTAGATTAGTTTTGGTTTGCATCCTGAGCAGTTTCCTATCTACATTTTCTTTTGCAAAGAGGGAAACATTAAGTGAAAGTTGTTAATGGTATTTTAATTACATGAAAGAGTTTTTGAAGGGATGCTAGAGATGGGTGGGGGGTTATCTATAACCAAACTGAGGTGTGCATACCTTGACATTATATAGTGTCAATTTCTGAGAGATGATTATAATTGGATCTTGAGTATTTTAATAATGGAAACAAGAATATGATTCATAAAGCCCAATCATGCCACCATCGCCGCCACATAGATTTGTTTCTTCATGAAATAACTTAAAATATATTTTACTTTTAGTCAGAACTTTTAAAATTGGCATGTGGGTAATATAATTAACATTGAAAGATCAAAATATAGGTCATCAAAATATAAATACATTAAATACAGCTTTAGTCTTGTTTCTTTCTAAAGCTTTGGGCAAACCCATATTGCTTGTTATTCAGTTCTACATCCATAGTACATCCATTTTTTGCAAGGGGGGTAATGGTCATTGATGCAGTCAGTTTAGGTATGTTGTGCCTAGTTGTTTTCATGGGATGCCAAATCCAGTCACTCTGTAGCCCAATCACATTGATTGCATTTCATTGTCCAAGCCTCCTAATATGTTTTAACCCAATAACCTATTGACACTATTAATGCTCGACTTAAAACCCAGGTTGACAACTTATTTTTATAGCACTTTATTCCCATAAATATATAGTAAGTTTGTAATACAACAAAGGTTAAAGTATAGGGATTTAGGTTCCATTCAATAGCCAGAGTGATACAGGGATAGGCCCTTGGCATTGCCACATGTGGGATACGAATTCATTACCCCAGAAATGGCTGCCAATTAGATGCCAAATACAACTATAACAAACTTTTATACAGTTTAGGTTTGTCTAGTGTGGATCCAGAATGGATATGAGTTTAAGGACCTTATGGCGTAATGAAGACTTCTTTGGGCGATTTTCTAGTTTCTGAATGCCCCTACCCTCCAACTGCTTCCCAAGTTTTGCTTATGTTAACTTGCATGTTGAAATTTGATCATTTTGTGTTTAATCATGAAAGTGTTTTTAAGCAAAATTAACGACTGAATATTTTTGTATTTTCTCAATGATACAGTAACTTCTGTTAGTGTAAAAGTTTGTTGTATATTCATAGATGATTCATTTAAGATTAAAGACAAATTCTACAAATTATTTTGCAGTTTACGCCCACTTTACCTTTGTTCCACAAAAATGATACTAAAAGTTTGAAAGAATATCTTTAGGACTCCAAAACCCCAACAAAATTGCAAAAACTTTTACATTTTCACTTAACATCCCCATTGACTCCTTGAGAATGGTATCACTTCTACCGTTGTCATAAGTTAACAGAACCACTGAATTTAACTTTGCCCCCTCTCCCACTTTTCATATGCTTCCTACGCTACTGTTTTATGCAATTTATTTTTTTTCGGTTTCTTCAAGCTATTTTTTTTTCATCCACTATGTTTTTACCAATACTTCTAACAAAGAAGGGATAATGGAAAGATTCACAGAACGATATAACAACTCACTGCCTTTGGTGAAGATAATTAAGTACAATATCATGTTCAGTGGTGATAACTTAATTGCTATAGCTCTTGGGCATTTTGGATAGAGTTGTGACAAAGATAGAACTACACACAATATCTGCAGATTTTATTTCCACTAATAGGAGAATTGTCCGAATGATGCATATTTATAGGTTTTATCCCGAAGGAAAACAGATATTTTCAATCAGAATCTGTAGGATGAGGAATATGTATTTTGTCGTTTTAAGAGATAAAATTTAAAACTTGATAAGCACTCCAAGAGCACAAATCTCCGCCAAGAAGCTTATTTCTACCCTATTTTTTCTCTTGTTTTGGAACATAGTATCTTGAATTTTGCCAGGATCTAAATCAAACTTGGTTACATTGTACACACTATTGTGGGAGGATTCTGTTATTTTTGCCAAGCAATCTGGCGATAAATTATGGTGGTATATACACATATGCAGAAAATTATCCTATCTCACGATGATCAGTTAAACAATTTATGGATCCAGATGGTGATCTGGAACACCACCTAAATCAAATGATCTCTTCCTAATGCCATTGTCAACATTTCCTGAAAGTTTAGTCAAAATCCGTCCATAGCTTTTGCAGTTATTTTGCAAACAGACCAAAACCCAACACAACCAAAAACATTCTCCTTGACAGAGGTAAATATATGCCAGTGCTGTGGAATATTATAATAAGCTCGTCTTGACAGACTGTAAATTTGTATTATATATTATCATTGTAAGGACTCGTAGATTTAATTTCAGGCTGTCTACGTGAATTTAGTTATTCTAACTTTATTGTATCCAAGTGTCTTATATTTTAGTATTGATTTAATCTTAAACTTAAGAATCAAATGAAGTTAGTAGTAGCAGTCAAACAATTATAAAAAGTTTTAACCTTGACCATGCTTAACCTTTTATTTTATTGAAAAGGTGTAGATATGCTATTTGCATTGGGGTCCTGTTCTCCTTTAAAAATATGAAAAAAAATGACAAAACATCATATATTGATATATAATTCAAGACTGAAACACCACTGTAAAGATGTTGAATATTGTTGTACAACTGATGAATCCACTGCGTGCTAGCTATGTCACCTACTTACTTAAAATTACAGCCATGCTCAAGATTTGAACCCACGAGTTAAAACAGGAAGTATACCAAATGTGCAGAAAGATTTCCTTCTTTTTCAAGTATTGGCGTAAGACCGCCTCTCACCATGAAGAATGGGTGTTGGCTAAACATGTAATTTAGGTTCGTGTGGAAACATATCACCCATAAATAATTGAAGTTTTTACCTGCATATAAAAGCAGTCAGAATATCAGTGACTTCACTTAAAACCATATCAAGTTTTCTAATAAGATAATGGTGTCACAACAAGAACACCCACAGTTTTATTAATGAATTCTCATAGATCAAGTTCAGATTCGATTACCTTTCCATTTAACATGTGACGTTTTATTTGTACTGGAAATGTGCAATCAATCCGTGTTATGTAGACATCACTATCTGTCTTGGATTAATTACAATTTTAAGCAAGGAAAAAATCCAAGAAAATTACAATTTTAAGCAAAGAAAAAAAACAACAATTTATCCTTTTGTTAAGGCTACCCTAAATTGTGCCCGAGGTAAGGTGACGTGTCATATCTTATCATATGTTATAGACCTGTAAATACGAGTAGTGTGTAACCAGTACTAGAAATTAATAAAATATATATTAACTGCAATGCTGTTTTGACCTTTCTTAACCTGAACTCAAGGTCATTGGTCAAATCCACTGGTACGCGAGGAACTGATTACAATTTTAAGCAAGGAAAAAAAATCCAAGACAATTACAATTTTAAGCAAGGAAAAAAAACAATAATGAATATAGGATAAAATAAAGAGAGTAAATTTTTGTGTCCTACAGTAGAATTTTGAAGACTACAAAATCTAGCTAAAATACATTAATGGATGCTTGTATCTCTAATAACTCTATACAAAAACAAGTCAAATTCACTCAAGCCAACTAATGCATTAGAATGGAGGAGTCCTCATATTGTCTTTTAACTCCTTTAAAATTAAGTGAAATTAGATCACTAGGAGAGCACAGACCTCCGCCAAGGCATGTTATTATAAGTAGATGGGAAAATCTGGATTATTATTTTTTTTGATATCCAGATGGAGATTCAGATCACTCTTAAAATTTAATGGAATATAATTTGGAACAAGACTCATTTTCTGACTTTTTTCCAGGAAGATCCAACCAGTAGTATTTGCGTAATCCTACCGAAAACCAGACAGACGAACAAATGGTCGTGAAGAAATACCTCCTTGACAGAGGTAAAAAATCCGGATTTTCCCATTTACTTATTACTACATGCCTTGGTGGAAGTCTGTGCTCCCCAAGTGTTCCTGTGTTCCAGTTAAGGTTTAGTTTTAATATTTAATAATATTAACATGTAATTGTTACCGGTAATGGTTTGGGAACAGCATTCATTGGGGGACATGAATATTCTCTGTCCTGTAATTGTATTCCCTTGAACTAATATTTCAAGGACTGAGCAGATAAATTTGGGTGAGAAATGGAAAACTAACAGGGCAATACCTCTTACAGGCATTTATCAATTCATTTCATTAAGAGGTCATTTTCATATTCCTTCACATTTACAGTGTATCTTGTTATAATTTCCCAAGCGTGCTCGTATTATCTTCCATAATTGTCCATAGCAATATGCGACCATTATCCAAAATTAGATGAAATACTTGACAGAATACACGTAATGAGTATTTTCAGTGATGGTGGCGAGCCATGGTCAAGATTCTGCATTGTAAACAACGTTACCCACTACATAATTGTGCCCACAGGAAACAATGAGTAAAGAATTATAGCCATTTTAAACGGTTCTATGTGTCAACTGGATCTATAAAACTGGATTCAGGTTTTGTACAGATCCAAATATATCACATTCAAATCCATTCTTGGGCAAATCAGAGCATGTTCTTTAAATGACCTATCCAATTTATAGTTATATGAAAGTAAATCCAAAACAGATCTAAGGTGTTGGTTTTAGGGCCCAAATGTCATGTTAAATATCCACTTGTACTTGGTTCACAATGTGGATTAGGATTATGTTACTGGATTACAATAACTGTTTGTGAGTATTTATAAGCAATTATCTCACGATCTGGTCTGTTCCTGTTTCTTCAAAGCATGCCCTAATTAATACTGTCCATGTACTTGCTTTGTCATCAGTAAGATCTGTAAACTTGGATAATTAAAGCAAAACTGCATAAGCCTTGAAAAGTAACGCTCTTAGCCGGGGTGCAGCAAATCCTACCCAGACCCCATTTTCAAGGTCCAATTTGGTCCAGAAATTCCCATATGGTCTGGTTAACTTAACAAATTCACAACGAATGTGAAATGTTATACATTTTAAACACAAAGCTTAATGCTAATTAAATAGACAAGAATTGGAATAAACAAGTAAGCTCAAAATTGCCACACCCAAGAAAACAAGGCCGAAAGGGGTTGGGGTTTCGGTCTACTAACGTGAGCCACAAAGCCATCAGAGTCATAAGTAGTGTACTGAAGCAGTCACCCATCCCACTACTAACATAGTACAAAAATTGCACACTGTGATCAATTACATATGACCAATGTCGATAAAAAGTATTTATGTTATGTATAAGTTGACATTTTGTACAAGTTGCTACTTGTACAAAAAGCCTGTACAAAAGCCAATCTTGTACGAGTTGCAACTTGTACAAACTCGTACAAGATTGGCTGTACAAGTTGTAACTTGTACAGAATTTCACCATCAAATAATCTTAACTTGTACAACAGTATTGTACAAGTTGAATTTTAAAAGAACTTTGGTTAACTTAACAATTTTATTGAAAGTGTTTATTATTTTATGTGTATAAATATCCAAATTAATGTGAGAGTGTCATATATATATATAATTTTTCATTAAAAAATTAACCCTAATTTATAGAAAAACCATAAAAAGTTTGCCGGTAACACTTAAAATACAAACAAAGTTATTAATATATGTATATTAGTATATTAAGCTGATACTTTAGTTGACCACTCAAGGGTCAAGTTCTTTACATTGTTTATCATGCAGAAAAAATAAGCTTTAGCGTCAATACTAAGTTCAGGTGTGTGAGCTGTTCCTTATTGATGCTTTGAGACTCCATCTCTGTTCTTGATGGAGTTGTAGAACTGTGGATAGGGGTCTTTTTCCTGTTTTAAAAATACTTAGGCAAACAATCAGACTTCAAAGATGAAAGTTTAAAAAGTTAGAAGAAATAGAAATCGTCTAAATGCAATCAACTCTGTTGGTGTGGCTTCCTATAGCATCAGGGCTGTTTTAAGATTTACCCCTAATAAACTAGGATCACAAGTGTGTAAGGGAAAGCATCAAAGGACTGATGATAGTACAGTAGACTCTCGATTATCCGAACCTGTAGGGAGACATCATTGAAGTTCGGATAATCGGGAGGTTCGGATAGCCGAGAGTGAGGTCTACATGCATTAGCGGTAACACCAATGGACGATAATAGAGTGATTTTGTCAATATTGCTTATATCTACATAAAAATGAAATAAAAGATTCAAAAACCTATGTTATTCTGTTTTTTAATAAATAATCCACAATATTAGTTCACTAAAAGACATCAATATGTGCTTTATATCACGAGATTTCATGAAGACTGTAGTGGTGGTGGACCAGTTCACGCCCGGGTACCAATTCACGCCCACCCTCAATTTTCTTGAAGATTTATGATTTTTCATAGAGAATATGTTTACTACATTATAGATAATCATCAAATTGATCATATACATTTGTAATATATTGTTTAACTGTGATTGTTTTGGATAAATTTGGGGGTGGGCGTGAATAGGTACACGGGCGTGAATTGGTCCACCACCACTAGTACTAGAAACAAAAAAAAAAACGTAAGTTTTTGGAGATTTCTAAAATTGAAATTACTGGAGAATCAGAGGCATCTGGTTGTCCCGAAAATTTGCAAGATTAATAACTTTTACTTGTTATTTTTTTGCATATTTTTACACCTTATAAGTTCACTTAATGACTTGTTTCCCTTGTTTTTGTAAATGAAAACCAAAAATCCTTTGCCATAACCCCTGTTAAATAAAAGAGTGGACCATCTCAGTCCGTTTTTGTATATGTACTGACAATATATTTTATCAGCCAAACAGTCTTTTTAGTAAATTAATGGATAGTGAATGTTGTAAGGCCTGTCACACTATTTTTATGATCAAAGGCCAAGTTCCAGGCTTTATTTGTGAAGGCTTTTCTTTTCTAGCCTCTAAACTAGAACAATGCATCTGAACCTTTTTTTTATGCATAATATGCATAATTGTAATTAACACTTGCTTTACATTTATAAAATCCTTGTATAGTCTTGAAATTCAGATGTTGTTTTATCACCAGAAAACAATTAATTTTATTTATCCTTTTGTTTTGGAACAAATAAATTTTGTAGAATTATTGATAGGAAACATTATTATAAATTATAAGGTTACCAACGCCAACCCAAAAGTCAGATGCAGGCTTCCAGTGGGCCACTGTGACTCAAACTTTTAAAATAAGAAAAAGATATACATTTAAAAAAGTGTCGTAATTGTCAACAAAATTATGAAAATATACAGATCCGCATGATGCTTTCTCATTAAAGAGTATAATTTACAGTGAATTTGTTATTCATGAAGATCTGATATATTGATTTTATGAATTTTAAAGTATAAATTCATTAAAATACATTTCTCAAATGATAAATATGAGCTTGTACAAGTTGCAACTTGTGCAGATTTCTTGTACAAGTTGCAACGTGTACAAAATCTCCACTTGTACATAACAGTTATATTTTATAGCTGAAATCTACTATTTAAAATAACTAAAAATAACTAGAGTAGCATCTCTAGAAGAACTGAAAAATGTGTTAGAACATGCAAAATTCACTCCACTTGTAGTAAGGGTCACATGGAAATCAACTACTCCTAAATCTTTTGTGGTGCCGGTTTGTACTCGTTACTGTTTAGACTTATTGGTGCTAAAGACATAAATAGCCTTAAATAAAGGGCCAAATAATCAAATAAGTGATGTAGCTCTCAAAATTGCGCGCAATAATTTATGTGAAAAGTAGTTTATTTCTTATTTTGAGTCCTTTATTTGAGGCTATGTAGTAATAAAATCTTTTGTGGTGGCAGTTTGTACTCGTTAAGGAATGTTCACCTCAATTTGATCTTTCCATTAACTACATCAAAGAAAATGGAACTTATTATAGAAAGTCTGTTTCCAATTTCACATCCATGTTAGAAGCCTAGTTTTAATCTTAATATCCTGGTGCTCCACCTACACTGCAGCTACAGTAGGGAAGTAAGGTCAAGGCAGACTCAATAAGCCAGTTCTATAAACAGGTTTATTTAATACTTACAAAATCTCGTTATTGATACCTTGTTAATACATTTTGTTAACACACCAGATCACTTTTAGTGACTTATAGCTTTGCCATAATTGACCAACAATGGATTTGAAGAATGAGTTGCTTCATATAAAATATAAACAAGCCCAGAAGTTGTTTGGCTGTTCAAGCTCGAGATGAAAAGGCAATGAGAAACATAAAGTGTGTACTAGAGTAGTGTACAATTTCATAAAAGTTCACAAAAAGTGTTCTCTAGAAGCGTCAGTATCAGAGAGAGCTCACACTTAAAATTCCCAGATCCAACTGTTTAGTGCAGCTGGAGGTCTGGAAGTCCTGATAGGAAATAAAAACAGCTGATTATTCATATATTATACAGCACTGGTTCTCTTGGACTTTTCGGCTGCCTTCGACACCATCGACCATGATACACTTTTCAACTGTCAAGATTTGGCTTCATTAGAACTGATTCTAAGATGGTTTACAACTAATCTTCTGCGTCATTTTCAGTCAAAATTGGTTAAGCAATACTTAGCTTGTTTAAATTAAATTTTGGTGTGCCTCTAAGTTCTGTTCTGGGTCCTCTGTTGTTTTCCCTATACACGATTCCCCTTTGTCAGGTGTTGCAAAATATATAGATGTGAAATTTCATTTCAATGTCAGCTTTTCATTCATCCATCTCCTGCAAATTGTGTAAATTCTTTTCATCAGCCCAAGGCCTCTTTGAATTACATTCATTTCTAAATGTTTGAAAACAGTTCAAACTAGAAAAAGGTTTTTGGTAACAAAAACGAACCGGCCTGGAAGGAGACTTGGGTTATTAAAGCTGTAGTAGTTGTGGTACGAGACTGTAAGCAGAACGTCAGCTTTACTGTGTTTTGTATTTGATGGAAAAGTGGATTATTTAAAAACTGCAGCAATTCCAGTATTAGACTGTAAGTAGAATGTGAGCTTTATTATGTTTCGTAAAGTAGTATATTTATGATAAAATCCTGTTTTACTAACCTGGGTGATTTGCATCATATTCACGGCTCTCTCTCGTTTGATGTCTCAGTCATGGTTGCAAATGCACTGGTCAGTAGCCATCTGGATTATTACAATTTGCGGTTTCATATGTTTGCAATCCAAAAATATCACAATGCTCCAGAATATCCAACTGTTTGGCATGCTTCATTACTGGTGCTTCCAGATTTACCCACATTACTCCATCCCTTAAGTCTCTTCATTGACTTCAATGTCAAACAATGAATTATCTTATCTAGTACAAACCTTTGTACTTGTGTACAAATACCTCACTACTGAAAAGCCAAAATATTTCCCCCATATCTGTCAGATGTTAAAATAAGATGCATCTATCAAGTTAATTTCTCATAGTATGCTTCCAAACCTTGGAAAGATTTGCCACTGGAAATTCAAACTGCTCCTACTCTTTCAGGTTTCCAAAGGCTGTTTCAGAAGACTTTCACTCCCTATTTATCGACTACCAAACACCATTAGTCTCCTTGGCTACAATTATCATGTTTCTTGACTTTTGACTTATGTTTTGTTTTTGATGGTGTACCTTAGAATCCACTAGAACATGAAAAACCATAATCTTAAAATTTATACAATTACTGAGTACCGTCTCTCATCTGGAAGTCTGTTTCAACTTCCTATTTTATTAATGATCAGGGGTGAAAAGGCCCAAACACATACTTTATCAAAGTGAAGCAACAGTATTTCATCAGAAACTTTTTTAAAAATTTGACATGTTCCTTATTCAAATCATAAATACGTATTTCTAATTTAATCTATCTAATGTGGACTTTTATAGCGCTTAATCTCCATCACTAATGGACTCTATGGTGCATCTGAACATAAAGCAAGGCAGTTAACGTTAATCGGATGATGTAGCCAGGTCATACCAAAGAGACACAGAAGTATTTGTGTATTGTGTGAATTTTTATTGACTCGTGGAAGAAACCACGATAATACTCCATTAGAAGCGGTCATCATGTAACAACTACAATATCATAGCACAATGATATCACGCTCATCCTAGCAAGGAATGACTTATCAGTGAAAATATTAATATTCATTAGCTTGTTGGATGTATCCAAGGTTACTAAAATACATGATTGAATCAAAAATCATTCAAAAACTTCCTTTAAGATGAATAAACATGTCACTCAAAAAATGTAAAAATTTGTCCAAAAATTGCAGTTGCATTAATATAGCTTTATGTATTTGTCATAAATGCAACAGGTTTAACTGTACCATAAGATAAAATTCTATGGCAAACTAGACTATGGACCCACAAAACAGGTTTACACAAAAACTTAAATCATAAAGGACAAGGTCAGAGAGAATATTTTACAAACAATAACTCTGAGTGACAAATACACAACAGGCAAGTTTTATTTATTCCCTAAAATCCACAAAGGGGAACACTGGGGAAACATACCTGTAGTACAATCATGCTATTAGCAAAACACGCATTCTGACGCATGAAATTATCTTCCGCTGTATAAATTAGATGTACTAAAGTTAGTGTAACATACATTTTCTTGCGAGATGGACGCACATGAAGAAGTGAGGCACTTTAATGTTTGCAATATTTTTAAAGATAAAAGGCATTTATTCATTTTACTGGCTATTACTCTGCCATCCAAAGAGCTTTAGTTTACTGTGTAGTAGATCACCCAAAAGTAGGTGAAGGACTTATACACTTTTACAGATAAAAAACACTCATTTTACTTACTCAAATCCAGGCTGTGGCGTAAAACTCATGGTCACCACGACAAGGTCAAAGGTCAAATCAAGATCACACCATGACATTGCACATCTACAACCCCCAACCAATGTTCCTACTAAGTAACAACTTCCTGCACGTTCTGGCTTCTGAGATATAACCCGCACAAGATTTTATAGGTGAAGGTGACTATGGCAAGATCAAATCAAGGTTACACCATGACATTGCACACCTACACCCCCTAACCAATGCCCCTACCAAGTATCCACTTCCCACACCTTACAGTTTTTGAGATATAGCCCAGACAAGATTTTATTGGTCAAGGTCACTACAACAAGGTCAAATCAAGGTGACACCATGACATTGCACACCTACAACTCCCAACAAATGTCCCTACCAAGTTTCAACTTCCTACACCTTACGGTTTCCGAGGTATAGCCCGGACAAGATTTTATGTCAAGGTCACTACAGCAAGGTCAAATCAAGGTCACACCATGACGTTGCACACCCATATCCCCTGACCAATGTGCCTACCAAGTATCAACTTTCTACATATTACGGTTTCTGAGATTGAGCCTGGACAAGACTTTCAAACTCCAGGTCGCTACGGAAAGGTCAAATCAAGGTCACACTATGACATTATACACCTACACCCCCAACCAATGTCCCTACCAAGTATCAACTTCCTACAGTGTCTGAGATACAGCCTGGACAAACCTTTTCCCGCCGCCTGCCCATCCGGACACCATGGGTGAAAACAATACCCAACAGCCCTTTTGGGCTGTGGGGTAAAACTCACCCTTGTATATACACTCCAGTAGGCAGACATTCCTGCAGCAGAAATAATGAAAATTCAATAGCACTGGATGGTTCAACTTCAAAGACAAAGTGAATAATCTTGTAAAGTTTTTGGATTTGAGAAAAAACAAGCATTCTGACGCATGCATTTATCTCCCGCCATATAAATTAGATGTACTAAAGATAGTGGAATATAAATTTTCTTGTGAGATGGAGGCACATGTAGAATTGACAACAAGTTTAATGTTTGATTGCAATACTTTTAAAGACAAAAGGCATTACTCATTTTAGTAGCTATTACTCTGCCATCCAAAGAGCTACAGTTCTGCAACTTTATTATGCAGTAGATCAACCCAAAGTAGGTGAAGGACATATTTAGAAGAAATTGCCTATCTATAACACTTTTAGAGATAAAAGACATATACTCATTTTAGTGGCTATTACTCTGCCATCCAAAGAGCTACAGTTCTGCAACTTCACTATGTGGCAGATCACCCAAAAGTAGGTGAAGGACTTACTTAGAACAAATTGTCTATGTTCAATACTTTTAAAGATAAAACACATTTACTCATTTAAGCACCTGTTACTCAGCTATGCAAAGAGCTACAGTTCTGCAACTTCACTATGTGGTAGATCACCTAATAGTAGGTGAACAACTTATTTAGAAGAAATTGCCTATCTGCAATACTGTTAGTGATAAAACACATTTACTCATTTTAGCAGGTATATATGACTCAGCTATGCAAAGAGTTCTCGATGTGCAACTTCACTATGTGGTAGATCACCCAAAAGGTGAATCAGTTATTCAGAAGAATTTGACTTTTCATAACACTTTTAGAGATAAAAGACATTTAATCATTTTAGTAGCTGCAACTTCGCTATGTGGTATATCACCCAAAAGTAGGTAAATGACTTATTTACAAGAAGTTGCCTACCTTTAATACTTTTAGAGATGAAAGACATTCACCCATTTTAGTAGCTATTACTCAGCTATCTACTCACTTAGCTATTGACCTACATCTGCAAAAGCAACAAAAATATAAAGGACACAGGAAAGCAAGCTTATCAAAAACTAGATGAATAACAAATGAAAAGATTTGCCTAACTTTAATACTTGTGAAGGTATTTGACATTTATTTCCATCATAATTTTGCTACAAATAAGAAAATAGCTATTGCTCACTTATGACATGCAATGGAACCCAAAACGATATGCCATTTTAAAGTTAAGGAAAAAGTAGCTGAACAAATTATTTTAGCAAAATACTGTAACTGCAGTAGTTTTTGAGTTACAATGGATTCACTCAACAGTCACAATTTCAAAGTAGCTATTACTCAGCTATGCAATGTGCAACAGGTCTGCAACTTTACTATCTGTGATAGCTCATCAAAAACTAGATGAATAACATATTTAAAAATATTTCCCTAACTTGAATACTTTTGAAAATATTTGAAATTTACTTGTTGTTATTTTGCTACAAATAAGAAAATAGCTATTGCTCACTTATGGCATGCAATAGAACCTCAAACTATATGCCATCTTATAGTTAAGGACAAAGTAGCTGAATAACATAGTTTATGAAAATACTCTAGCTGCAATAGTTTTGGAGTTACAATGGATTTACTCAACAGTCACAATTTCAAAGTAGCTATCACTCAGCTATCAAATGTGCAACAGGTCTGAAACTTTACTATCTGATAGCTTATCAAAAACTAGATGAATAACATAGGAAAAGAATTCCGTAATTTTAATACTTTTGAAGATATTTGACATTTACCTATGTCGTTATTTTGCTCAAATACGGAAATAGCTATTACTCACTTATGCCATGCAATAGAACCCCAAACTATATGCCATATTATAGTTAAGGACAAAGTAGCTGAATAACATATTTTAGGAAAATACTCTAACTGCAATAGTTTTGGAGTTACAATGGATTTACTCAACAGTCACAATTTCAAAGTAGCTATTACTCAGCTATCCAATGTGCAACAGGTCTGAAACTTTACTATGTGATAGCTTACCAAAAACTAGATGAATCACATATTTGAAAAGAATTCCCTAACTTTAATACTTTTGAAGATATTTGACATTTACTTAAGTCATTATTTTGCTACAAATAAGAAAATTGCAAATTTAATAAGTAAATTAAATTTTTATAAGTTAATACCCTATCCAATGGACAATTGCTAATCCGGTCCGTAGTACTGTGCACTCCCCAGATGGCGCCTCGTACTTCCTTCCTGTCTAGACAACCTGACGTCATAGCATATTTTTCGTTGTCTAAACCTATTAGACCCCTAGTAAACTGATAGCGGGGTCGGTGGGAGGGTCTTGTGTGTCCATTGGATAGGGTATTAACTTATAAAAATTTAATTTACTTATTAAATTTGCAATTTTATTGCATTAATATTTCCTATCCAATGGACAATTGCTGAATAACTACCGCTTGGCCGGCGGGTAAGTTACTAGGGACTTAGGTGAACTCACAAGTAATAGCAAATTTTAACCTACGGTCTAGGCTGACTTCGTCAGGAGACCTATAGGCCTAGGCCTGGGTTGACCTTAAGGTCAGGAAACCCTGTAAGGCCATGGTCGGTTGCCAGCAGCCGGTTAACCGGGGCTATACCGCCGTTGCCCCCCCCTTTTGCAGACCTGCTCTGAGGTAGGGGAAGAGAGGGATGAGTTCAGTCCCAGAATGCAAATAAACCTCCTGAAGGAAGCACGCCACACTTAATTCTTATGTACAAGAAGAAAGTGTTTATACATATATACAAATCTCCTCAATCTAAGGGCCACTTGTGGATCTGTTGAGCAGCCACTACCGAGCCCAATTGGTAAAGCTCTGAATCAGCCCAAAGCCCCGCCCTTCAAATAGAACTACGTGAAGGTATTATGTGACTTCAGAGGCAGGCTGACAAGACTGTATCCAAGGAAACTTCCGACTGGAAGACCTTAGAAGCATCAAAGGCCCTGACATCATGGGCTTTAACCTGATGTAAAGTGTGGGCCTCCTGGTCAGAGAGCTCATAACATAGGATCACAGTCTGCCTGATCCAAGAGGAGATAGTGGCAGGTGAGATGTCTTTGTCAAAACCTTTCTTAAAGGAGACAAAAACCACCTCCTTATTCTGCCCGAGGTCCTGTCCAAATAGTAGCACAATGCTCTGACTGAACAGAGGGACCAGTCAGACTTGAGGGATCTATCCAGGGTTGGGGCCAGGGCTGTTATACCCCTGGGGCCACACTGTCTGTACCCTCTTTGGTCAGCTGATTCTTGGAGAGAAAGCTGGGTGACGGTTACAGGGACACCTTGACCAGTCGGCCTGGTGTCTAATCTTTCTGTTTTGCCAAGCATGTATCTCACTTCTACTCTTGCCAGACCCCAGGGCCGAGAGGAAAACTGTCTTGAAGGTTAAATGCTTCAAGGAGGCCTCTTTAATCGGTTCAAAATGAACCTTGTCAGCTGGTGCAAAAAACCAGGGAGAGGTTACAGGAGGGGATTCCCTTCTGGCCTTTGGGTCTGTCTCAGTGGAAACTATCCAGGAGACGAGTGAGATTATGATCCTTACTGATATTGATGGGCGAATTTCCCAGTCTATCAGCAATGGCTGACCTGTAACCATCAATGGTGCTGGGTTGCAACTTCCTGTCCTGAAACAGGTACATAAGGAAGTCAGCAACTGACTTTACAGGGGTGTCTCGAAGTCCACCTGATGAATGATACAGCAATGGCTGACCTGTAACCATCAATGGTGCTGGGCTGCAACTTCCTGTCCTGAAACAGGTACATAAGGAAGTCAGCAACTGACTTTACAGGGGGGGTGCCCCGAAGTCCACCTGATGAATGATACATCACTTTGTAAAAATGGCCCACTTGCCTCATAGACTGATCTGATTGATCCCCTTGAGGAGCCTCAACTCTTGCTGCCACTGTCTCAGACAAGTCCTGCTCCTCGATTGCTGAGGCTCTAGGAGCCCTGCATGGATATTAAGGTTTGTCAGATTTCTGTGAGGGATCTGATTGAATGGCTGACAACAGGTTGGGCAGATGGGCAGGCTCAGTGGGATTTGGTTGGACATGGCCACTAGATCCCAAAACCAAGGCATGTTGGGCCACTCTGGAGCAATCAGAATGATTCTCTTGCATGGGGAGTCCTGCAACTCCTCCACCACTTTGCCCAATATGGCTGATGGTGGGAAGGTGTATGCTTCCAGATCCTACCATGGCCGACTGAGCGCATCCACTGCTGTGGCCAGGGGATCCGGTACTGGTGACACAAACAGAGGCAACTTGTTGTTGAACCTCATGGCAATTAAGTCTATTTTGGGCCGGTGCCACCTGTTGCATATTGCGTGGAAGACCTCTGGAAGGAGAAACCACTCTGTTTGGATGGTCTAGCCATGCCTGGATAGCTTGTCTGCTACCAGTTAAGCCGGCCTGGAATGTGTCGGGCTTAGAGTCACTTGTTTCCTGGTACACCAGGTCAAGATTCTCCATAGCAGGGCACAAGTGGGTCCGACCTCATGCCTCCTTCCTTGTTTATGTATGACACTTCTGTGTTGCTGTCGGTTGCTACAAGTACTATCTTGTTTGAGGAAAGGTCTTGGAACTCTTAAAGCCCGAAAGACTGCTTAAGTTCTAGATAGTTTAAATGCAGCTTGCTTCCCGGAAAGGACCCGGTCCCTTCTGCAGTGTGCTCATTTACGTGAGCACCCCCCCTTCTATTGATGCTTCTGTAAAAAGTTGCAGAGCATGCTTAATTGGGTGTAATGGTTGGCCTGTAAGAACATTGTCTTCCTTCAGCCACCATTGTAAATGGGGGGTGCAGGGACCTGGGGACTTGGATCACCTTTTCCAGTGATTCTGGTACCCTCCAGTTGTTTTGAGATGCCACTGTATGGGTCTCATATGAAGTCGACCTAGATTAACTTGCTTTTCTGTAGCTGTCAGTAACCTATCAAGGACATGAATTCCCGGACCGGGCAAGCCGGTAGGGATAGCAGTTTTAACATAGTCTCTTGAAGGTTCTGTCACCGGTCCAGAGTCGGTCGGAACCGATCAGACCTGAAGTTGAACTGGTAGCCTACAAAATCAAAATCTTGTTTGGGCTCCCGCTCTGATTTCTGTAAGTTCATCAGCCAACCCAGTTGCTGACACATTATTTACTAGTTCCTGTGTATGTTGGAGGCAAGCCTGGGATCTGGCTCTCACCAACCAGTCGTCACAGGTACTGGTGGCTTCTTAAGTCTTTGTGTATGGTCACAAATTTCACCTCCTTTGGTATCACAGTGAACTCCAAAGGTGCTGTGGACAAACCGAATAGCAGGCATTACCTGGATTGTTCTTGTATAGGTATATGGGAGTAGGTATCCCTCCTTGAACATTTGTAATACCTAGGGTCCAGCCCCCAAGGCTTCCTAAGTTCCCGAAAAAGGGCTTAGTCTGGACCCTACAGGCAGATTGTGTGCCACATTTGGGACATTTGGTATTTTGATACACATTTTCTGTCCCTCTGGACACTGGTCCGGTCTGGTGACAATGATCCAGGTTAACAGTCTCTCTGTTCTTATTGTGGTCTGGTGGGGCTGACACAACTTTTCATATTAATAGACTCTTCGCCCCGGGCCAGCAGCCTGCAAGGTGCAGCATTTACAGAGCAATTGTCATTCGTGAGATGTCTGACCCCTGGCCGGACATGATGACAAAATTTATTATCTCTCCAGCCAAGTCCAGCACTGATAACAGTTTGTTGAGAGATGTGATAAGGGAAGGTTGCCTGGCAGTAGGTTGGGACACTGTCATGTCACATCACCAAGACCACTGACCGGTCTAAGAATTCTCTGTAACCAAATTAACCTTAGGCCACTCTGTCCGGTACCAGGACTCCATACCCGGTACTTAACTGTAACCAGCAATTCTCTGTAACCGGCAAAAAACTGGCAGGCTGGGGTCACCAATCAATTTTGACAGCTACTGGTCTATATTTAGCCCGCCTTATGTAACCAGTTGGCTCGAAGTACTATTCAGTAAGGACTGTGTAGCCAGCACCCTGTTAGTAGACTTGTAACCCGTAGGTTGAAGCAAGTGTACTAGGCTGTGTAGCCAATACCAGCCGGTACACTCTGTAACCAGTTGTTGAAGCAAGTATACTAGGCTGTGTAGGCAGTACCAGCCGGTACACTTTGTAACCAGTTGTTGAGGCAAGTGTACAAGGCTGTGTAGCCAGTACCAGCCGGTACACTCTGTAGCCAGTTACTGAAGCAAGTGTACAGGGCTGTGTAGTAGGTACCTGTCAGTACACTCTGAAACCAGTTGTTGAAGCAAGTGTACAGGGCTGTGTAGCCGGTACCCTGCCGGTACACTTTAACCAGTTGTGAACTACTGTATAGGGCTGTGTAGCCGGTCGGTGCACTGTAACCAGTTGTTGAAGCTAGTGTACAAGGCTGTGTAGCTGGTCAGTACACTGTAGCTGGTTGTTGAAGTAACTGTACAAGGCTGTTTAGCCGGTAGTCGGTCGGTACATTCTGTAACCAGTTGCTGAGAGTAGTGTACATGTTGTTGAAGTTAGCTTACTGGACGTTTCCTCCATTAATTAAAATATTTCTTGAACGCACGTCTTATTTGTAGATTTGACAGTTGTTGGGGAAGCCCTTATGAGCTATATTTAGAAACAATTGGAGTTCGGTGTGTCACGTGACCAGCTTGCTGGTCGGAAAGACGTGATTGGCTGATTGGAGCTCGTCAGTTGTGGCGTTCTTTTGTGACACTTAAACATGCAAATGCGCAGTATTCTGCTCATCCACAAACCCCACTGCCGACAACGAAGCCGGGTCTGCAAAGCAGGGACTGGAATCATTCTTTAAGGTCAGACTGAAAGTCAGACATATTGATATGATGGTACCTCCTATAGGAAATTCTTGATTGACAGGTAGCAAGAGAGGAAGGAAAGTTGATAGCACATTTAATGACTGCAGGATCAGATATGAATTCACAGATGTCAACATGTACACACACATCTTGATTACTGGGGGAAAGAATGAGATCAAGGATATGACCGTGCAAGTGAGTGGTATTGTTAACTGACTGTCTTAGATTATATGATTCTAAAAGGGATTTCAATTTGTGACTATCAGTACAAGGTACATCTATGTGTATACTGAAATCACCACACATGAAGTAATTGCAATCAACAGAAGACAGAAAACAGACAAAGGACATAAATTCATCTAAAAAACTAGATAGAGGCTAGGAGCAAAGTTCGACACGAAACTGAGACTGATATGACCATATTTTCAAAGGAGCTATAACTAGAAAAATGTTTTTGCTGACAAAAACGAAGCGGCCCTGATGAAAAAGTGCGAAGTAAGCCGTAAAAGATGTCAAGATATGCATCACAAGGAATAGAAAATGTAAAGTTTATTGCATTGTGTATGTTATCATATTTAACAAATGAAAGAACGACCACAGCTTGGCAGAAGAGAAATTGTAGGTGTGAAATTTACTTCTCAAAAGAATGTATGTCCGATGCGCAGAAAAAATGCCTCCTGGAAAAAATGCCTCCTAGAAAATATGCCTCCTAGGAAATATACCTCCTAGAATGAATGCCTCCTCAATATTTTGTGACCAGGAAAAATACCTCCTAAGAAAAAAAAGTTCTTTCAAGTATTATAACACTACAGGTTCACATTACAACTTCAGAGGCATCTTCATTTTTTCCACTTGAGTCTTATAGTCGCCAATGCCTGTCAAAAATTCAGTCTTTTACCCATTTTGCTTAGCTGTACAAAGGTATGTAAGTTTCTCTTGTAAGGTTTTGCTGGAGCTTCTCACTCTTTTGGCTGGCTGCTCATCCCTGGTTTCCATTATGGCAGGTGTCGTGTTTTTCTTGTAATTACATTTCTGCCCCTCCTAGTGCATCTAACTGCGATCAACTCCTTACAGAGGGGATAACCTATGTTGTAATTTGATTAGAATGCATATTGTAAGCCATAAAGGCCACAACTATTTCATCAAGAAACCTCACAGCCATAAATCCTGCTTTTAAACTGGTCCAGAGTACAGCTGAAGGGATACCCTTTCAAGAAGATATTTGTAATTTGTACTTCATGATATTGTACGTTCTGGTTTTGACTGTACATATCTGAAATTAACGTGTTTTTGATATTATATGTTATAGGTTTCATATGTAACATGTTTACAAGTTGAAATAACTTTTTTTTCTCAGGAGGCATTTTTTCCTAGTCACAAAATATCCAGGAGGCATTCTTTCTAGGAGACATTCTTTCCAAGAGGCATTTTTTCTGTGAGGCATTTTGTCCAGGAGGCATTTTTTTCCCGGATTCTGTATGTCCTACATTCTTTGGTAATGTTCTTGGAGAAGAGGTCTCAAATGAAAGGGTACACTGACCACAGACATTTCTGTTCAAAATGTCATTAGTATCAGACTTAAGTATAAAACACTAATTGAATGCAGTGGACTAAGACGCTTAAGAACTATTGTTTAAAATTACTAATTGTGCTTCAACTAAAAACTTAACAAAACCACTAATAAAATCCAGTGAACCAAAGTACGTTAGGCTTTTTGTTAAAAAGTTAGTGATTTTGCTTCAGTGTTATTGGTTACAAGAAAAATCAAGTTACAAACAAGTCAAGCTATAGCGCTAGAAAAATGTTACTGGATTTATTGGGAAAGAAAAGTATGAGTTTATATACTGCAATATTTATGAATGATTTAGCAATTGAAATTAAAAATCTAGGCTTAGGAATAAGAGTAGGAGATCATGATCCATTCCACACTTCAATAATGCACAAAATTAAGACCAAACAAGTTACTGGACTTGTTGTAGCTGTGGAAAACGTAGCCTAATAACATATTTTAACAAAATGCTGTGAACGCAATACTTTTCAAGTTATAAGTGATTTAGTGCATCACTTCAGGAATTTAAATGCATTAAAGTTTCAAAAATTCATTTCCCACTTGGGCTAAAATTAATTAAATGTAGAAGTCTAAGTGAAATGGAAGAAGTAAAAGAAAACAATATACATTCGAAAGAATAGCACAAATATTCCACTTTTTTTTGTTCCACTTTTGCTTCACACACACACATACATATATCTCTAACTATCATCTCCCTCCATCAACCCCCCACTTCCCCCCACTGAGGCCATTCTTTTTTCCACTTGCTTTTTATGTGCACTAAAGGGGAGTTGGGGGGTTCTTTCTGCATAAAAAGACTTTCCATGAATGTGCCTTTTGATGGATATCACACAAAAGCAAATACGGAGTTGGGGGGGAGGAAGAAGAAAAGGACAAGTCATTCATTTCCACTCAGCTGGAGATACATAAAATGCTGTACAAGAAAAACTGTTTATGAGAAAGTGTTTTTTTTTGTCAAGCATCTTATATTGTGAAAGAAGTCAGGTGTATACATTTGACAAATTTATATAGTCTATGTGAACAAGTAGCTAGATCATCAACTCCTTCTACAAAACAAAAGTTGAATCAATTGAAGCTTTTTTTCCAAAAAGGAAAAGTTATATCCCCACAATTCCAAAAGAATGGAATCAGAAGAATGTGTTTTTTTAATCTGCCTAAAATTGGGAATTTATATTATGTGAACACTGATCAGTTGCAATATGTTAATAACCACATCAGTGCATCATAAATAGCTCATTTTTTTCTTTGAAGATGTCATAACTTCATAAACACTAAGAGATTAGGTTTGCCAGACAGCATAAATATTTTTAAGTATACATATGCCAGGTGTGGTTTTAAAAAGTGTTAAAATAAATGAGGAGGGAGCAAGAAGTATATATTTATCATGTTAAGATGGCCAAAGCCTCTTAAGTACAGGAATTTTAAGTGAAATGTTATACAAAATCTTACTTTAGTATAATCAATGTCAAGTTAAACTGATGTTACTGAACAGTAAATCAGTTAGGGGCTGAAAATTCTCATTTTCATGTCAAGATGGCCATGACTGTACTTGTATTGGAACTCCAAGGTGGAAAGAAAATAAGAATGTCCCTAATGTCATCTTTAAAAGTGTACAAAATTTAACTGAGCTCTGCTGAACAATACGATAGCTGGAGATAAGCTCCATAATTTCACTGCAAGGTGACCATAACTTCATCCATATTGTGACTTTAAGGTGACCATAAAATGAGAATGTCCCTTTTGTCATCCTTTATAAGTGTACAAAGTTTAGCTGAGGTCAGTTGAACAATAAGACAGCTGGAGGCCGAAAACTTCCTTTTTTCACTGAAAAGTGACCATAACTTCATTCATATTGGGACTTTAAGGTGACCATAAAAGCAGAATGTCCTTTCTGCCAACCTTTATAAATGTCGCAAGTTTTATTTGAAAAATGTACACATTAACTAGGCTTAGGGGTGAAAAACTCTACATTTTAAGTTTAAGATGGCCCTAACATTATTAATATTTCAATCATAAGGTAGTAAGAGTGTTCTTTTGATGTACCTCAATATCAATATATGTTAGATTTTTAAAAAGATGGAAAAATAACAGGCCAGACAATTTTATTCCAATTAAATGACTTTAGGGGGGCCATAGCCCTAATAATATTAACAGTTTAAGGTCACCATAAAGTCAGGATAATCCTTTGGTGAATCTTAATATATATGCCAAGTTTGGTTGAAAAGTGTGGAAAACTAAGTGAACTGGAGGGTTAAAACCCACGTTTTGGTCATTAAGGTGACCTTAAGTTTGCAGATACAGACCTAAAACTTTGGCATGTGAAAGATTATCAAAAAGTAGCTGAATAAGTTATTCCAACAAAACGCCGAAATCCTAACCGTTTTTGAGATACAGACCAAGTACCCATTTTTAAAAAATTTACAAAAATAAAACGCCTCCCATTCAGGTATCTATGGTGCGATTGATGAGAAAATCCTTTCCAACCTTGGAAATTTGGTCTAGAATGTACCAGATAAATTTTATAGCACAGGTGTGTGTGGTTTTTTCCGAAACGCGATGACGGGGTGTTTTGGAGTTATGCTTAAGGTTACCTTAGGTAAAGCTTAAGGTCTGCGCAAAGTATCCCAAAAATTTTTCCCGCCCCTATAGTTTTAAAGAAAGATAAGAAGGAAAGAAAAATTTGAAAGGCTAAGAAGCTATTCAAGGGAGACCATAATCCGGCGGCGGCGGTGATCAGTCGAACTTCGGTGAAAACAAATAAGCGTCCCTGACGGGCCGCTTAATTAGGGGTATCAACCTTGTGATATTTGTATGAATCACGAATGCAGAAACCAACACCACCAATACCTGATGAACGTGGCCTATGTATCAAAGAGAACCCATCCGGGTGAGTGAACGAACCAAACTATCCGAATCAGTAGTAGGAATATGTGTTTCAGTGAGACAGAGGAAATCAAAGTTGTGAGATGCTATTGTGTCAGCGAGGAGAGGGCCCTTATTCCGGATTGACCTTGTATTTACTAAGCCAAGCATAACTGGTCCAGGATTCATGCCAACATCACCACACATAAGAGTCAATAGCATAAGCCCACTCTGTTTTACGGTAGAGGGGAAAACATGGCAGGTGGAGCTACAGGAGTAATTTTTAGTAATCCTTAACATGGATGGAATGAGGAATCCACTTAAAGTAAAATTTTGTGAGACACTCCTGAGATGAGTAGCAGCCATGTTATCCAGAAATCAAGTAAATTTCTTGGTGCTGTGTATTGAACCTGTTCAGCTGAAATCTTGACCCGCAGTTTTTGTGTTGAAAAGGAAAGCACTGTATTGTCATAGAATATTTACATTATAAACCCTTGGTAATGGCAGACAACCATCCATTTCCTCACTCAGACGGATCATTCAGATCCTGGATCCAATCCAAGCCTATGGAAGTATGTGATCTACTGTGCCAGCTTTATCACAATTAAATAAAATGGGATATATATACTTTCCAGGAGGAAACATGGGAAGGAAACTCACCATTAAATATCACTGGTAAACTTTTTTGCAAATTCAAACCAGTATTCAGACATTTTTAATGGGGTTCAGAGAGTAACATACATGTATATTTCTACCATTTTTTTCAGACTGAATAATCTTCAGCAAAACTAGTACTTTTCATTTAAAGTTTATTAAAATTTTATGCGGATAAATGCAATATACTTTACAATGATTCAGTGTTAGATGGTTACATGTACAATTAAAGCAAAGGAGATTGAGGAGAAAAATTTTACAGTTTATAGTTTATTAATAATGACACCATTATATAAACATAAGCAATGAACATATTTATCAGAAACACCCAACTTACAGGGGATTTATGAGTCACTATAATTACAAGGTACATGTGTGGATTCAATCAAAAGCTTCAAACAATAACTTACAATGTTCAACAGTTTCACAATTCCTTTATTACACTTAATGATCATTTCATTGAACTCGGCTTTGTCCTATACACACTACTTTTTCACAAATTCCTATATATAAAGTGTCAGTGATATGCCAGTGTCTCTTTTTCTCCAGTTTAAGGAGTAAATTATTATCAGATTTAGCATTGTTAAATATATCCCTTCAAATTGAAGACTTGTTTATAAAAATCACATCAACTCAAAAGGTATATTCTTTGGCGAATAATGTAGAAAAAGCGTGGTATTTACAAAAGAGCTACTGTTTAATTTGTAATATATAGTTCATTGTTATAACATTATCTGTGTTTGAGCCGATTTAATTACTAATATATAAACTTGATGATTTTTCAAATCTTCCCATCTTGGTCTGTGATTATATTTTGATTTGTAGTGTCTTATAAGCCTGCATCAGGCTGGGTTTGCTAATTGTCCATTAGCTAAGCTTTTTTAAGCAATAAAACAATTATTTTCATGCTACCGTAAAATGAGGCCTTTATCTGAGGATTTCTTTGGGCAGATTTCACTATTTCTATTCAAGTGTACATGTATGCGGATGTGGCTTGCTTCAACTTTCAAGGAGCGATCAAATTGGCTTGAAACTACCAGCAGTAGAGAGGACATACATTCTGGACGTATATTTAAGTTAAACTGGTATCAAAATTGGCGTCTCATTAAACTGAACATGTTGATGATAAAATATGGTGGAAATCCAACCTTAAGGAAGTTAATGCCATTTAAGGAAATCTTATCCGCTAAGTCAATTTTTTTACTGTAAAAATACAAAGAAAATAAACGCAAAGCTGCATATGCCAGCCACATACCACATCTGCACACATGGACACTTGCACTATTTCTGTTGAATTTATATGCACCAAGTGCAGATAATGTGCATGCGCCGCCATGGGAATACCTTCTGAACAAGAATAATTTTTCTAAATATCCTTAATGACCAATGCCATTCAGCATCTGCTCTTGATAAAGCCCTAATTAGGACAAGGTAAGTCTGACGCAAGTGTGCCAGAGATTAAGCGTCACTGAGGAACTGATTAGATTAATTACATTAGGACCTATGCATGTCAATAATCTTGTGTCTTATGACCAGACTAAATAATTTCATTTACTTCATGTATTTACTTTTACCCCTTGTATCCTTGAATCATCTTAACTATGACAGGCTGATTACTAAATTTCCTTATTCTTTGCAGCGACTGCACCAAGTGTTGATTCTGTGACAGTTCACTACTGCATCTCAATAACACTCCTGTCTCTTTGTCAACTTGTCTTAACTGATCTGCTTATATTGTTAGATTTTTGAATTGTTTTCTTTCTAAATAAATTTTTATTTGTGTCCATCAAATCTGGATGAATCATAACACTAGGTAGTCAATTTTATGGCATTACTTTGGTGACAATTTTTTTTCTAAAATAATTTTCCACTCTTTACAACAGTTTTACCTCATTTTAACCCAGACATCAAGTGGAGATGATGTGCATGCATACTCATGATGGTTACACCTTAAAATAAGAATAAACTGTTCACACTTTTGAAGACATGGTAAGTCTATCAGATGCAATAAATACTACTGTGGTAGAAACATTACTCTGTGAAATTATTTAACTTACACTGCTTAACTGTTACATACTCATGCATACACCCACCATACAGAATGTCTCATACTTTCATTGTTTATTACTCTTTATCACTTAGTAAGAATTAGGGGCGAGTTTGCCATGAATGTCACAGGAGATTTATTGGCTTTATGTTACCATGGACACATTTATACGACTGCCTGCTGTAGCCTAGTGGTTAAGGTGTCTGACTTCGGAGTGGAATTTTGGGTGCTCGATCCTTCTCAAGTAATGGAGATTATGGTCTTGGACTGTATACATGTGCATTTTCACACAGGTGTATAAACTGGTACCAAAACCAATTTGCAAAGTAAACATGTGTCACACTGGCATCTTGTTACTAGTAGAGATACTTTGAGTACCTACAGGAACTAGGACAAACACTATCCATACGCCAACTGAATGTGAAAAGGACTCCAGCATTTCACTTTGATGCACATTCAGCATTATTCTAAGTGTTCTTTTAGCTAGGCTATTCCTTTGAAATGACATTTTGTATCAGTAATCACCAGCACTTCAATGTCAAGCAATTACTACAATTTTGCTAACGATAGAGTTGTCATCTTCCAGTATTTAAATTTTTTGAAGTTTTAGGCCAATTTCACACCTCTGAAATTTTGTGAAAGAGAAGTGGAAAATCATCCAGCAAAAAGTCATCAGATGTATCTCTAATTGCATACTGTAATTTGAGGAATTTGTAAGGAGATTGGCATTCTGGCTTTCACAATATTCTGAGGACACTGTATCCCTGTTTTATGGCACTATTCTCAACTTCTGGTTGCTGAACTTCTCTCACATTACAGACACTATGTACTCCTGTGGTATTTCACCTTTTCACTTTCTCTGGTAGGTAATCTTTCTGTTTGAAGTATCTTGTTACCAGCTGCCCTTACACATGGACTCTATTGAACTCTGTTTTATGCTATCTTTTGTTCATCTCTTTCTGAAGATACCTAGGCTTTATGGACATTACATAGTATTACCTCTGTCTTACACTAGGTGCAATGTTCTTCCGTTTGATAAACTATCCCGCCAGTTTTGAGAGCCATGTTAATCTTTTCTCTACATTTCTCTACCTTTAGACCTTCTGATTTTCTCCAGTTTCAATTTCTTCTCCCAATTTTACAGACACTGTGTTTCCCAATTCACTTCCACCCATCATTTCAGTTGCTGCTACTTCTTAATTCACTTTTCAGGCACTGCTTTCTCCCACTCTAATCCAAGCTTCATTTCTTCTGGTTGTTGAACTTCCTCCTCTTCTTGAGCCGTGCCTGGAACACCTGAGTGGACCTGCGTTTTCTTAGGCTTCTCTTCCTTCTCATTCTGTAGGCCTAAAGATACAGAAAGACAAGATCCAGGGCTTTAACTTCAATAAAGTACTATCCATGTTCCATCTATATACAAGATTTTAGAAAAAAAAACCCTTACTCTTATATAATTACGTAAAATCCAACAAGAGGGTTAGAAATGCCCCAAAAGGCAGGTTGCGCAGGCAGCAATAAGATTAGCGACTGCTGTAATTAAATTTAGAAACAAGGAAAGAAATGTTTGGTCACCCAGTTAAGGTAAATGTGTTAGACGTAACATAATTGTATCTATGCTATAAATGGACAAACGGACGGAATTACACCAATTTCGAAAGCAACTTAGCTATGATGGTGAATTGATCTATCTCCCCGTCACATTTGAATTGGATTGGACAAAGCGTTTTTGATTTAGAGTCTGGAAATGTAAATGTGGACGGACAGACAAACGGACAAACGAACAGACAGAATTACACCAATTTTGAAAGCAACTTAGCTATGATGGTTATCTACCTCCCTGTCAAATTTGAATTCGATTAGACAAAGCATTTTCGAGTTAGAGTCCAGAAACGGAAATGTTGACGGACAGACAAACGGACAAACAAACAGACAAAACTAGAAAAATGTTTTTGCTAACAAAAACTAAGCATCCCAAAAAGGTTCACTGCAATATAATATACAGTAGAAAAAGGTTTTTGAAAATAAAAACATGCAGTGCTGAGAGAAGAAGTGAAAATTAAGCAGACAGTGTGGAAGTTCATGCATTAACATGAAAGAAAAATTTAAGCTATATTTTGTTTTCTATGGTCATAAATTGCGAAAAGTTAATTGAATAAATGCTCTGGCTAAGAATGCATAAAGCATCAATACTTATAATAGGTCGAAAGTTACACCATAAAACTACTTAATTAAAGAGTAACAGTGCTTTATAAAATTGAAAATTTTAATTACTTAAATGTAGCTTTTATAAGCTACAAGCTTACCATGTGGGACTTCATGCTGTTCTCAGGTTGCCACACCCAGGGCCAACGTCTTAGAAAAAAGATCGTTCTTGTTAGCCACCGGATATACTGGTAGTTGTCGTCATGTGATAACTTCTGACCAATCGCCCTACTTTCTCGTTGAAATTTTTTATTGAACCTACCCCTCAGCTGTAAACAGTGGGGAGGCAGGGTGGGACTCTCCTAAGTCCCACATGGTAAGCTTGTAGCTTATAAAAGCTACATTTAAGTAATTAAAATTTTCAATTTTATTACGCTACAATAGCTTACCATGTGGGACTTAATGCTGAATTCAACCGCCCGGTGGCGGGATTACAGCTGAGACTGGAAGATATGTCATTTTTTCTAAGATTTTGAATTAGTATACACAGAATAGTGCCAGAAATACCAGTCTGAGTCCCTTTTACAGTGCCCCGATCCCGAAGATCGGGCCTGTAACGAGCCAAAAAACCTAAGTAAAAGGGGACAGTGCTAAAACTGTCCAGATGTTTGGTAGTAGGACGGAAGTGCAGCGGTGCTCACTTCGAGGTCTAAGGGTCCCTAGTAGACCTTCACGTGTGACAGACCAACCCAGTGGTTGGGCATCTCATGAAATTTTTAACCTGAAATATGAGATTAACGACAACTGAATAAGTCCTTAATAGAAATTACCTGGTAATTAAAAAATAAAATGACCTTACCCGTAACATCTTGAAGGTAAAGGAATACCTAGATCCTGGGAGAGACTCCTGAAGACTTGGTTGTAGCGGATGTGCCCCCCCCCCCCCCCCTTTTTTTATTTCCGAGGACAACTGGTCTGAGGGGAAGGATCTAGGACTTGTTGTGCCGCCACCACGGGTCCCAGATACATATTGTTGTCGGTGTCCGACCAAGTAAGGTCTTTTAGGTAAAAATTTGTGAATGTGTTGTGAGCTTTCCAGTGACAGGCTTGCATGATTTGGTCCACCGATACTCCACCGTAAAAGGCCTTAGAGGCCGCGAAGGCCCGGATGTCATGCGCTTTAACTTGGACCAAGGCTTGTTGATCTGCTTGTTTGTAACAAAGTAGGATGGTTTGTTTCAACCATGAAGAGAGTGTAGCGGGTCTGATGTCTGAGGTATGTCCTTTCTTAAAGGAGATGAAAAGGAGAGAACGAGACCCTCTCAGGTCTTTAGTTCGGTCCAAATAAAACCTCAGGGCCCGCACGGGACACAGGGTCCTGTCTTCCTTAAACTGTCTATCGACAATGGTAGTCAAAGCAGGGATAGTCACTGGTGACACACTTTGAGAACCTTCTCTTGCTAGTTGGTTTTTGGCTATGAAATCAGAAGAAGGGAACAAGGCCACCTTTTCCCATTGGCCTAAATTAGATACTTTGTTTGCGACCCAGGCATGGATTTCGCTGCGGCGCTTGCCGGAGGCCAAGGCTAGCAAGAAAGCAGTTTTGAGAGTAAGATGTTTGAGGTCTGAGTCTTTCATGGGCTCAAATGGTGCTTTGGTGAGCTCGTTAAGGACAATAGAAAGGTTCCACTTGGGTAAATTTCTGGAACTTTTAGGACGATCCCTGTGAAAACTGGAGAGTAACCTATGACGGTCTGCATTGTGTGCAATGTGTTGGGCCGTTGGGCCCAAAGTGTCAACGATTGCAGTCCTGTAACCATCAATGGTCGAGGGGCGCCTGTTTAAGTCTTGGTACAGGTACATGAAAAAATCCGAGATTTGTTTCACAGATGGAGTGGAGAAATCCACCGAATTTTCTCTGCACCATTTTTCAAATAGGGCCCACTTTGACCTGTAGATGGTCCTTGTTGATGACCGCTGAGGGGCAGCAATTCTCTCTGCCACCTCCACAGAGAAGCCTTGTTCTTGGAGTTGTCCACTCCTAGACACCAGGCGTGGAGGTTCAGCTGTTGTGGGTTGTTGTGGAACACATACTTGTGGGACTGTTTGAGTAGGGTCGTTGACACTGGGAGTTGTAGTGGGATCTCTGTTGAGAGCTGCACTAGGTCCCAAAACCAGGGCATCCCTGGCCAGCCTGGGGCTATCACGATGATCAGGCAATGGCATTGCTTGATCTTTTGGATCACCTTGTGAAGGAGAGCCGTAGGAGGGTAGGCGTAGGCCATGAGGTTGGTCCAGTTTATGTTCAGAGCATCTATGTTCCAGGCCCTTGGGTCTGGGATAGGAGACACATATAGAGGGAGTTTGTGATTCAGGTGAGTGGCGAATAAGTCTACATGAGGGGTGAACCACTTCTGGCAGATTTGCTTGAAGACCTGTGGGTGCAGAGACCATTCTGTTGACTGCACTTGGTTGGACCTGGATAGCAGGTCGGCCATCACATTCAGACACCCTGGAATGTGCCTGGCCTTCAATGTTATATGGTAGTGATGGCACCAGGTTATGATTTTCCACAGGAGAGTGCACATCTCTGCTGAGTGAGTTCCCCCCTGCTTGTTGATGTAGGCTACCACTGTTGAGTTGTCCGTCGCAACTAACACTGTTTGATTCTGGCACTGGTCCTTGAAGTCTCGAAGGGCCAGGGAGACCGCCTTCAATTCCAGGACATTTATGTGTAGCCTTTTTTCCCGCTCTGACCACAGCCCTTTTGTAGAATTTTGATCTAAGTGAGCGCCCCAACCTTCGTTTGAGGCGTCGGTAAAGAGTTGGATACTGTGGTCCTTGGGATGAAGGTCTGCGCCTTTCATCACATTTGTGGGGTTTTGCCACCAATCTAGGTGGGCTACAATGGCTTCTGTCCAAGGAAGGAGGTTGTCCAGTGACTGAGGATATCTCCAGTGCTCCTTGAGATGAAACTGAAAGGGTCTCATGTGAAGGCGTCCCTCCGGGACCATTTTCTCCGTTGAGGCTAGCAACCCAATTAGAGACATCAAACATCTTGCAGTCAAAACACGTTTTGACTTGAGTCGTAGGATCAAATCCTGAAGTTTGAGCCATCTCTCGTGAGTGGGTCTTACAAGGGCTGAATCTAGGTGGTATTCGTAGCCCACGAACGAAAACACCTGAGTAGGTTTCAGTTCTGATTTTTCTCGGTTGATTATCCAACCCAAGGATTGGGTTAGGTCTACCACTGCCTGTGTGTCCCTTTGGGATTCCTCCTGAGACTGGGACCTGATCAGCCAGTCGTCCAGGTATTGGTGAATTCTGAGTCCTCTTGAGAGAGCCATTAGTTTCACTTCCTTTACGATCATCGTAAAGACCTGGGGGGCTGTGGCCAGTCCGAAAGATAGGGAGGTGAACTGGAACACCTGGGCCTTGTAGCAAAACCTTAGGTACTTCCTTGAGTTTGGATGGATGGGGATGTGAAGGTATGCGTCTGACAGGTCTATCGATGATACCCACTCCCCTGGGACCAGGGAAGTCCTGATGGACTCCGGGGTTTCCATTTTGAACTTTTCTACATGTAGAAAAGTGTTGAGCCTGCTTAAGTCTATGACTGGCCTCCACCTTTGGTGAGGCTTGGGTACTAGGAACAGGCGACTGTAAAACCCGAGAGATTTTACGTTTTCCACCCTTTCGATAGCGTTCTTTGACAAGACAGACTGGATACAAGTGGCCAAGGCTTGGTCTTTTTGTTGGGCCTTGTACTCTGATAGAATCAGAGGAAATCTGATCAAGTTTGGCTTTGAACGGAATGGCAGAACGTAGCCATTGGTGATAATGTTTAACACGTTTTGAGAACATTTGTTTATTAGCCAGTCTCTCTTGAAAGAACGGAGGCGACTTCCTACTGGTGGACTGAGTGAGGCTTTGGAGGAGTCATTGAGAAGGGGGGTTTCCACGCCCCCTTCCCCTATTGTGGGGTCGAAAACGACCCCTGGAGCCTCTGAAGTTGGATTTTCCTCTTCCCGAGGGAAAGGATTGGTTACTGCTTTGAGAGGTATTGCCCCCATAGGGGCGTTTCCTGTAGGAGCCTCTTTTCTTGTGGGGGCCACGAAAGGGCTTATTCTGGTAGGGTGCGAAAGCCTGAGAATCTTTTGAGGTGCCTTTTTTGAGAAGGAAGTCCTCACCTTCCTTAACGAGTTGAGACTCGAACAAGGAGGAGTCCCAGAAGGACGAGTTCCTAAGTTCTTGGCGTCTCGTTTCCCCTAGCTGGGGATGTAATAGAGTCATTTCGGTTTCGCGCCTGAGCAAGCCGGTATTAGCCATGGAATATAATTCCCTCTGGAGAATATGGGCTAGAGATTTGCTGAGACAAGTAAGAGCTCTATGTTGGACAAGAACCATCTTGTTCCAAAAATCCAAGTACTCAGCAACTTCCTCATATCCGCGCTTTGCCGCTTTCTCAGGATTGGCACCTTTCTGGATCTGAGATTTTATCTTCTTGACAGTTGACTTAATGCTATGTTGGCATTTTTCCAAGGAAGCATTACAAGAAGAAGAGGTTTTGGCAAAGGCAGCGGTGAAATTGAGGGTTGAAATATTTTGTCTAGCCTGATGTTCCAGCTCCTTAAGAACTGGCAGAGGGACTTTGGCTACTGGTGCCCCAGGAGGTCTAGGAGTAATACAGATCTTAGCAAAGTCCGTATTGAACTCTTGAATTTTGTCTTGAAAAGTGGGCTGTCCAACCTTATACCACTTAGAAGTGGCTGGAGGAGGCTTGACATATTTGCCCTCAGCTAAATTGGCAGCTTTGAAATCATGTTGGAATTTATCAAAGGCGTCCTTGATAACTGAGTGGTAGAATAGAGGAAGGACCTCTAGGTCTGAGCTCTTGACGGCCTTTTTCGTCATCCAGACCCAACACTGAAGTTGAAGACCTAGGCATAGAGTCCCTGGGGTCAGGGAGAGAAAGAATGCGCCTGAAGGTGTCTACTTCTTCAGAGTATTGGGAGGGAATGTCAGACAGTGCTACTTCCCTATAATAAGGGGGGTCTGGATCATGTTGTGGGAGGTCTTGATCAGAAGCTGCGCCTGAGGGCTGAGCCCTAGCGGGCTTAGAAGACCTGTGTCTGGCAACAGGGGATGACACATATCTGGACCTAGATTTATGCTTGCTCTTGTCAGTGTTTCTTAGGTCTAGTTGGATGGATCCGAGGTTCATCGGAATCCTCATCCAGTTGATCCGAGGCAGAGCTCGGTGCTACTGTTTGTCTGTGGCTTTGTTTTTTGTGTGAGTACGAGGAATCTTTCAGTATAGCCTCAGAAGGGGCAACGTACTGATCCGAGGTAGTTTGGTTAAGTACTAGTCGAGGAGGGAGTGCTGGACCAACGTCCACATCCATTGCCTCGGACTGAGCATTAGTACTTGACTTCGGAGGGGGTAGGTCCAGATGAGCAGCAATGTTGCTGGATGGACCAGCTTTTGAAGCATGAGACGAGGGTTCAACCTCGGATGGCTTTTTAATTGATAACTCCTCTCGGAGTGATTGAAATGCTTCTAACATGGATGCCTGGAAGGAACCCATTTGCTGCTGTATATGTATATTTAAGGAATCACCCAGGGATTTCTCTAAATTTCTTTGAATTTTGTTTTGCAAAACAGTATCTGGGGTGGGTGGGACAGCTTTAGCTGGGGTCTTTAATGATAAAGAACTGAAGGCGAGTGGTTGAGGACGGGGGGGTGAGGTAAAGAGGTTATCGGCAGCACTCTCTAAGTCTGCATTGGAACCAGTAAAAGAGTCCCCATCGCCTTCACCCAAAAGATCTAGTTCATCTTTAGAACTAGTTTCCGCTTTATGCTTCTTTAAGTACTGCTTCCTGTTTTGAATTTTTTGCAATTGTTCATCAGTGAGAGACGTGCAAATATGGCAGGGTGCTTCAAAGGTGACACAGGGGTCATCTCCCTTGCCAGCCTCCCTACAGGTAGGGCAGTAATTATGATTATCAAAACTGAAGCAAAAATGGCGGCATTTCTGAGCTCTCGGTTTGTCTTTGTTTGCTTGATGGAGAGACATTTTAACCAATAAAAAGACGTACAATTAAAATTGCCTGAACCGAGAAAACTCAAAACACGCGGATTGTAAGGAAAATACTTAAGTTGTGAAATCAATAATTTTACAGAACAATCTATGAAATATATGAAATGAAATATTCAAATATTAGCCTCCAACAATACGTAAAGACTGAGAAATAAATGAAAATGTCATGTATACAAACTGCTACCAGTCAATCGTGGCCAACGAGAAAGTAGGGCGATTGGTCAGAAGTTATCACGTGACGACAACTACCAGTATATCCGGTGGCTAACAAGAACGATCTTTTTTCTAAGACGTTGGCCCCGGGTGTGGCAACCCGAGAACAGCATTAAGTCCCACATGGTAAGCTATTGTAGCGTAATAAAAGCCATATATCTATTTACATTTTAGAAAAAGGCATATTAAAATGTGAGCCTTTAGAAAGGCAAGAAGTTTATGACACAATGCTTTGAACACATCTATCTGGTAAATCTGACCAGCTATCTAGACTCTTCACATAAGGTTTCCCAATACCTCTGAATACATTGTAAATCTCTAAAAGCAAGAATAAAATAGATATAAGGCAAAAACACAAAATCGGCTATTTTATGACCCCAGTTTAATCCATAAGGGGGGATCCGGGGGTAAATCTGATCAGCTATCTAGACTCTTCACATAAGGTTTCCCAATACCTCTTAATATATTCTAAAACTCTAAAAGCAAGAATAAAGGAGATAAGAGGCAAAAACACAAAATCGGCTATTTTAGGACCCCAGTTTGATCCATAAGGGGGAGTCCGGAGGTAAATCTGACCAGCTATCTAGACTCTTCACATATGGTTTCCCAATACCTTTTAATACATTCTAAAGCTCTAAAAGCAAGAATAAAGGAGATACAAGGCAAAAACACATAATCGGCTATTTTATAACCCCAGTTTGACCCATAAGGGAGGATCCGGGGGTAAATTGGATAGGGTATTAACTTATAAAAATTTAATTTACTTATTAAATTTGCAATTTTATTGTGTTAATACTTCCTATCCAATGGACAATTGCTGAATAACTACTGCTTGGTCGGCGGGTAAGTTACTAGGGTCTTATGTGAACTCACAAGTAATAGCAAATTTTAGCCTATGGTCTTGGTTGACTTCGTCAGGAGACCTATAGGCCCAGGCCTGGGTTGACCTTAAGGACAGGAAACCCTGTAAGGCCATGGTCGGTTGCCAGCAGCCGGTTACCCGGGGCTATACTGACGTCGCCCCCCCCCTTTTTTTTGCAGACCTGCTCTGAGGTAGGGGAAAGAACTGTGTGAAGGTATTATGTGACTTCAGTGACAGGCTGACAAGATTGGATCTAAGGAGACTCCCGACTGGAAGACCTTAGAAGCAGCAAAGGCCCTGACATCATGGGTTTTAACCTTAAACCTGATGTAAAGTGTGGGCCTCCTGGTCAGGGAGCTCATAACATAGGATCACAGTCTGCTTGATCCAAGAGGAGATCGTGGTAGGTGAGATGTCTTTGTCGAAACCTTTCTTAAAGGAGACAAAAACCACCTCCTTATTCTGCCTGAGGTCCTGTCCAAATAGTAGCGCAATGCTCTGACCGGACAGAGGGACCTCTCAGACTTGAGGGATCTATCCAGAATTGGGGCCAGGGCTGTTATAACCCCTGGGGCCACACTGTCTGGACCCTCTTTGGCTAGCTGATTCTTGGAGAGAAAGCTGGGTGACAGGTACAGGGACACCTTGCCCAGTCGGATTGGTGTCTAATATTTCTGTTTTGCCAAGCATGTATCTCCCTTCTACGCTTGCCCGACCCCAGGAGCAACAGGAAAACTGTCTTGAAGGTCAAATGCTTCAAGGAGGCCTCTTTAATTAGTTCAAAATGAACCTTGTCAGCTGGTGCAAAAACCAGGGAGAGGTTCCAGGAGGGGATTCCCCTCCGGCTTTGGGGTCTGTCTCAGTGGAAACTATCCAGGAGATGAGTGAGATTTCATCCTTACTGATATTGATGGGCGAATTTCCCAGTCTATCAGCAATGGCTGACCTGTAACCATCAATGGTGCTGGGCTGCAACTTCCTGTCCTGAAACAGGTACATAAGGAAGTCAGCAACTGACTTTACAGGGAGTGCCCCAAAGTCCACCTGAAGAATGATACATCACTTTGTAAAAATGGCCCACTTGCCTCATAGACTGATCAGATTGATCCCCTTTGAGGAGCCTCAATTCTTGCTGCCACTGCCTCAGACAAGCCCTGCTCCTCGATTGATGAGGCTCTAGGAGCCATGCATGGAGATTCAGATTTGTCAGATTTCTGCGAGGGATCTGATTGAATGGCCGTCAACAGGTTGGTCAGATTGGGCAGGCTCAGTGGGATTTGGCTGGACATGGCCACTAGATCCCAAAACCAAGGCATGTTGGGCCACCCCAGAGCAATCAGGATGATTCTCTTGCATGGGGAGTCTTGCAACTTCTCCACCACTTTGTCCAATATGGCTGATGGTGGGAAGGTGTATGCTTCCAGATCCTACCATGGCAGAACCTCGTTTATTGTTGTTGAACCTCGTGGCAAATAAGTCTATTTCTGCTGCATATCGAGTTGAAGACCTCTGGAAGGAGAAACCACTGTGTTTAGATGGTCTGGCCTAGCCTGGATAGGTTGTCTGCTACCACGTTCTGCCGGCCTGGAATGTGTCGGGCTTTAGAGTCACTTGTTTCCTGGTACACCAGGTCAAGATTCTCCATAGTAGGGCACAAAGTGGGCCCGACCTCATGTCTCCTTCCTTGTTTGTGTATGACACTACTGTGGTGTTGTCGGTTGCTACAAGTACTATCTTGTTTGAGCAAAGGTCTTGGAACTCTTTTAAAGCCAGAAACACTGCTTTAAGTTATAGATAGTTTATATGCAGCTTGCTTCCCGGAAGGGACCAGGTTCCTCTTGCAGTGTGCTCGTCTAAGTGAGCGCCCCACCCTTCTATTGATGCGTCTGTAAATATTTGCAGAGCATGTTTTATTGGGTGTAATGGTTGGCCTGTAAGTACATTGTCTTCCTTCAGCCATCCTTGTAAATGGGGGTGCAAGTGATTCTGGTACCCTCCAGTTGTGTTTGTGATGCCACTGAATGAGTCTCATATGAAGTCGGCCTAGATGAATTTGCTGTTCTGTAGCTGTTAGTAAACCTATCAAGGACATGAATTCCCGGACTGGGCAGGCCGGTAGGGATAGCAGTTTCAGCATTTACTCTTTAAGGTTCTGCCACTGGTCCGGAGTCAGTTAGACCCAATCAGACCTGAGGTCGAACTGGTAGTCTACAAAATCGAAGTCTTGTTTGGGCTCCAGCTCTGATTTCTCTAAGTTCACCAGCCAACCCAGTTGCTGACACATTATTTACTAGTTCCTGTGTATGTTGGAGACAAGCCTGGTGGGATCTGGATCTCACCAACCAGCTGTCTAAGCACTGGTGGATTCTTAAATCCTTGTGTATGGCCATCAGTTTCACCTCCTTTGGGATCACGGTGAACTCCAAGGGTGCTGTGGACAAACCGAATGGCAGGGCCTTGAACTGGTATGCCCGACCTTGGATGTGAAATCTCAGGCATTTCCTGGATTGTTCTTGTATAGGTATATAAAAGTAGGTGTCCTTGAAATCTATTGAGGTAACCCACTCCGCTTGTTGGAGGGAAGTCCTGATGGTCTCCGAAAGATTTGGTTTGCTCAGATCTAGAATAGGTCTCCAACGGCTGTTTGGTTTGGGAACCAAAAAGGTCGGTTGAAGAAGCCCAGAGATTTGAACTGGCTCGACTGCATCTTTGTCCATAATGCCCCTGTTCCACCAAAGGACTAAGCCCCGATCCTGTCCCCGACCCTTAATCGTGGACAGTCGGTGAAAAAAAAGGTAAAATGGGCGGGAATACTGGATCGGTGTAAAAGTCTGGGATTAAGGTCAGATCGACCCCAGGGGGCCTGAGGAGGCCCCAGGCCGCCCTACAGAGTCCCCGACTGGTCTGGGACTAAGGACCCACTAAGCCATTTTTCTGGTCGGTTTGATCCAAGATCTGGTCGTAGACATACCGACTGGGTACCAGGACGCCTCAGGCCTCCTGGGACTAAGCCCCGACTAACCCACAGTTAAGTCCCGGCCTCCTCAGGCGCCCCCAGTCTTCCCCAGACGAATGTGGCCAATTCTTGTTTTGCAATGGGACTAGGGTCTGGAGGCCTGGGACTAAGGCACTAAGGGTCTGGGACTAAGGGTCGCAGGCGGCCTGGGACAACATAGGACTGTGTAAATGTGGTCTGAGGAGGCCTGGGACTGGACATTTTGTTTATGGTGGGAAAAATAATCGGTTTGGGTCGGGAGAAATATCAAACATGTTTGATTTTTCACACGGCCCCAACCGACCAAAACCGGCCCTTACAGGACGCCTGGGACTAAGCAAATTTTTCAAACCGACCCTCAAAAACCCTTAATCGGAGCCTTAGCCGTGTGGTGGAACACCCACATAAGCTGATGTAATGCCTCTAAACCAATATAGGTTCCTGTGAGAATTGGTGACCTTGTCAAGCTTGGGCTTGACTAGAAGGGAGAGTGTAGCCCTCCTTCAACATTGTACTACCTAGGGTCCAGCCCCCAAGTCTTCCTAAGTTCCCAAAAAGGATTTAGTCTGGACCCTACAGGCAGACTGTGTGCCACATCTGGGACATTTGGTAGTCTGACAAACATTTTCTGTCCCTCCGGACACTGGTCCGGCCTGGTGACAAGGAAAACAGCTAACACTCTTCACATTTTACAGACTCTTGGCCCCGGGCCAGCCGCCTTGAAGGTGGGGCATGTACACATTGTCATTTGTATGATGGCTGACCCCTGAATGGACACGATGAAGGTTTGTTTGAGTGTGTACCACCTTTTCTCTTGCTGTACAAAAGACCCATTTGTTTTCTCTGTAACCAGCAATTTTTGGCCACAGTAAATCTCTGTAGCCTGTGATACTCTGTAACCAGTAAAAAAAAAAAAAAAAAAAAAAAAACTGGTAGGTTAGGCTGACCATTGAATTTAGTTACTGGTCTACTAACTAGGTGATCCCCAGGAGGGACTGCTGGTCGATTCCGGTCCTCTGTAACCAGTATTGAAAAGGGGCAAGACAGTAATTGCACCCGATAGGTCGGTAGTCTCTGTAACCAGCTGGTGTGAAGCAAAACTGCTCAGTGAAAACTGTATAGCCAGTAACCGGTTGGTGAACTCTGTAACCGGTTGAAACAGTTTCTGTGTAGGAAAAACTTCCTGTCAGGGACTACACATTATTAGGCCTGTCATCAGTCATAGGCCAGTGAATAGGCTGCTGATGAAGAGTGGCCAGTTGGTAGAAAACCCTGTGGGTTGGTTGATTCATGGTGCTGGTTGGTAAAAGGCAGGAAGGCTCTGTGACTGGCTAATGTGAAGCAAACTATTCAATGCAGGCTGTGTGGCCGGTCGGTAGACTCTGTAACCGGTCGGTTGAAGTCATATATTGTAAATGCTTGCTGCCCAGAAGCAACACATAGTTGGATAGACTAGGTCAGAGGGCTCTGTAACCGGTTGGGTCGGGTAAGCTGTACAAGGCTGTGTAGCCGGTATCCAGTCGGTACACTCTGTAACCAGTTGCTGAAGCAATTTAACAACTATCTTGTGTTGAAAACTCGGCTTACTGCAGGCTGAATATAACTAGGTAGGGAGACTCTGTAACCGGTTGATTGAAGCACAGTACATTAAGGGCTGTGAAGCCGGCAGCCGGTCGGTACAAGGCTGTGTAGCCGGTCGGTATGCTCTGTAACCAGTTGTTGAAACAATTTAACAACTATTTTTGTGTTGAATCCAGCTTACTGTAAGATTCCTTCATTGATGAAAGTATATCTTTTAGAAACGCACGTCTTATTTGTAGATTTGACAGTTGCTGGGAAAGCCCTTGAGCTATTTTTAGAAGCAATTTTTGTTCGGCTTGTCACGTGACCAGTTTGCTGGTCAGAAAGACACGCGATTGGCTGATTGGAGATGACATCAGTGGTCGCGTTCTTTGTGTGACACTTAACTGGCCACTAACAGTATTCTGACTGTCCACAAAAACCCCACTACCGACAACAAGGCCGGGTGTGCAAGGGAGGGACTGGAATCACAGTAGACGTGAGCTCTGAAGAATGCACTTCCGACCTTCCTGGTCGGTGAATCACGTGATCAGCTTCGTGACTTGGTCGGTGAACCACGTGCCCAGCTTTGTGGAGATGACGTCAGAGGTCGTGTTCTTTTGAGCTGGCCGGTCAGCTGATACTTTAAAAGCAGAGAAGCCTGGACCAGTGCGCTCTGTAGATGTGTCGATGAAGTTCTTTCTTCCTTTCGTGATAAAACCAGTGAACTGGCCATCCACAACCCCCACTACCGACAACAAAGCCGGGTCTGCATGGGAGGGACTGATATCACTTCTATTGTAAGGTCGGCTAAACTGGAGCTTACTGGTCGACTAATGCTTTACAGCAAAGATGTCTGGACCAGTGCGCTCTGAAGAAATCTGAAGAGGGCATCTCTTGCTTCTGATGAAAAAAAACACACTAATACTCGGGCTAGGCTGGTGTGACTGATGCTATACAGCAGAGAAGTCGGTACCAGTGCGCTCTAAAGAAATCTGAAGAATGCACCTCTTCTGTTCTTAAGTTTTCGTGATTGCTGGTTGCAAATACTAGAAAGTACTGACGTTTCCTTCATGATTTGTTGCTGGAGGGTTACAGAAGCTACAATCACAACAAAGACACGGATAACAATACCTTGTAAGTAGAATATCCAGTATTTTCCTTCATGTCGATCTGCCCCTAACAACACAATTGTTGAATGGGAGGAAACTAGCAAAATATTTCTCATTGTTTACTGCCCTATCATCAACACTAAATTGAGTCAGCTAGGGAGCGTTTCCAGCAGATTTCTTAATGTATATCCGTGCTTGAGATATAGATAACCCTTCTACTCTAAATTATTTGCAAATAAGGTTGAAAATCCGTCAAAATGCACACTTTTTCCTTTAAAAACTCTGGACATGTTGAAAACACGTCTGCACAGTACACGCGCCAAACGAAAAAGATGCTATGACGTCACTCTGTCTAGACAGGAAGGAAGTACGATGCGCCACCTTGCGAGTGCACAGTACTGGGACCGGCCGGCCGGTGGAGACACAGGACGTCTTTTCTGGCGTTTGGCGGGCTGGTCTGTGCCGACCGGATAAGCAATTGTCCATTGGATAGGAAGTATTAACGCAATAAAATCGGCTATTTTATGACCCCAGTTTGACCCATAAGGGACAGTCTGGGGGTAAATATGACCGGCTATCTAGACTCTTCACATATGGTTTCCCAATACCTCTTAATACATTCTCAAGCTCTAGAAGCAAGAATATAGGAGATATAAGGGGAAAAGATGAAATTGGCTATTTTATGACCCCAGTTTGACCCCTACGGGGGGGGGGGGGGGGGGGGGTCGGGGGGAAATTTGACTTGCTTTCTAGACTCTCCACATATGGTTTGCTACTACCTCCCAATACATTTTATGGCTCTAAAATGCAATACTTAAGAAGATAATAGGGGGGGGGGGGGGGGTTCACATGAATTTTAAGCTTTCTGATTGGTACCTGTGAGAAAATCACTCATAAATCAGTCAATTTTCATCGGATTGCTCCCAAAATCTAAGCAGCTCCCGTTTTTGATAGTATAAACATGTGTATGAAGTTACAAGCCTCTGCGGTCAGTAGATTTTCCTGAACTGCGATGACGGGTGGGTGTACCTGAAAAAACTATTTTTTGATCATGTGACCTTGATAAAGATCAAAGGTTAAATTTAAGCATGTGCAAAAATTTTCCCACGCCTAAGGTATATAACTGCCAAATATGGTTAAAAAGCTTGCAATAATAAGGGAGATATTCAAGGAAGACCATAATGCGGCGGTGGCGAGGAAACTGACGCGAAACCAAATAAGCGCCCTTTTAGGGATGCTTAATTACACCAATTTCAAAAGCAACTTAGCTACAATGGTGATCTATCTCCCTGTCAAGTTTGAATTCGATTGGACAAAGTGTTTTCGAGTTAGAGTCCGGAAACAAAAATGTTGATGGACAGACGTCGGACACATCAATCTAATAGGCGGGTTGGTTACACGCAACCCGCCTAAAAAGCACAAATACAGGAACTTTATGGATGTTTCTTCTCTCTCTTTTTGCAATTTAGTTTCATTATTACAAGGAAGATTTAATGACATTATTTATACCACATGAATGTGATAATACATACCAGTTAGTTACAGAACAAAGGTAACACCTGTAAACAAAACTAAGAGGAGAAATGATCCCAAGAGGAATGTGGAAGGAGGGGAAAGCTACTTTGACATTAAGGTGGAATATGCCCATCACACAGTGATATACATGTCATGTAGAAGTTAATTTTGTGCATAATTCATTACCTTGTGACTTATACACAAAATGTGACATAACTTTCTAAGTGGGGCCTTTATGGGCTAGAGTACAAAAAATAATATCTGTGGTTTCAGAAGAGAATGAAATTCTACACACACAGTCTTTATGAACCAGTAAAGTCACAGCACTTATCTGCTATCTCTACACAGAATATTGCTATGAAATTCAAATGACAAAAATTTTCTCACAAAGGAAAAAATTATGAAACCTAACAATCAGTAGTGTTGTGTTTAGTTGATGTTTAAAGCTTGAAGGCACCTGAGGCCTTTATGTTTTTATAAGCCATCATTAGTGAAATGAAAGGGAACCAGTCTAGTTTCTGTAGCACAACTACAGAAGGTTATTCTTATAATAACCAAAAGAACGTCTTTGTTATTACCAACAACAGTGATAGCTGAATTTCCTACATTAGTGGTACTAATGATGTGTGTATTTTTGGCCCTGCAATAATGGAAATAGTGGTATAAAGCAGCCTCTCTATTGTTCAAATAAAACTGGGAGAAACTGCATTCAGATAACAAAAGGTGCACAAGAGTAAAAGAGAAGGATAAAGTTGAAGTTATGGGAAAACAAGGTGTTCACATTCAATTGCACGAAATCAACAGGGGTCAGTCTACTGTACTAACTAGGTTTAAAACAATCTATAGCCCAAAATTCGAATCCAAAATGGTTGACAAACAGCCATTTTCAGTGGGATCACAAACAAAACTTAACCAGCTCTTGAATTTAAACGTTATCAGCAAATATTACCTAAAAATTAAAACTGTGTCAAAAATCTGTGAATGTTTTTGGCATGCACCACCGTTGAACTTAGGTACCAAAGTAGTTCCAGAGAGATGGAAAAAATACAATGACTCTCTAAGCCTTCCAAAGATAAACCAGCAAATCTTGAAAGATGTGTTAACTACACTTGGCTAAAACTTCTTTACAATGACATACATAAAAATAGCATCAGCGATGCCCGTATCCCACAGCCTGGGAAAATATTTTTCTACATGTTGAGATATATAAGTAGTGAAACAGTACAAAGATCAGGATACTGTCAGAGCAGTGTCAGTTATATAAAAGTCCAAATAATGTTTAAGTAAAGAAAAATATGTCTAAGAGAAAGAAAATGTATATAAAGATGAAGTATTAAAACAAGACAATGCAAAAGCAATATGACAGCATAAATCAGAAAACTAAAATTATGACGCTATAAAATTTATTAACTGGAGAATAGATGTCAATGGAAATAGCATAATTATGTAAAATAGCATCAGAGATGCCCGTACCCCACAGCCTGGGGAAATTTCAACACCATGAGATATAGAAGTAATGTGCAAACAGTACAAAGATGCTGATACTTTCAGAGCAGTGTCAGTCATATAAAGCTCCAAATAAAGTTTAAGCAGAGAAAATAACATCTAAGAGAAAGAAAATGTATGTAAAGATAAAGTATTAAAACAAGACAATTCAATAGCTAGGTGACAGCATTAATCAGTACACTAAAAATTACGAAGCTGTAAAACTTACTAATTGGAGAATAGCTATCAATGGAAAAAGCACAATTATGTAGTGGCCTAGAGATGTCATCGTGTAGAAGTTTGCTGTCTCGATACCGTGAGCAAAATAGTGGGCGATATCACGGTATTAATCGCTAAGTTAATATCTACATTTCAACTTCATATTTTTAAGCCAAAACATTATAAATCCTGTAAATTTTCCGAAATAACATAGATTTTTACTTTACTAAGGGTACAATTTAAGTATCTTCAACTGAAGGGCCATTTCCAGTTACGAGTTCAGGCTCATGTACACCCGCGTATTTGATTTTCACTAATGTGGTAACTAAACCCCGGAAATCGTGTTATGAATACAAGGCTCGATATCGTGTGCAGACTTGAACTATCGGCGATATGATGATATCATGGTACACAATGATGTCCCTATGTAGTGCATAAAATAATCAGTTGCAGCAATCCTTATATCTTTGTCATCAGAGAAAGATGTCTCAAATATGGCAGGTGAACACACTTTGGCCAAGCCAAAGCTAAAGGTCACACCATGATGCACACCTACATCCCCTAACCAATGTCCCTACCAAGTGTCAACCTTCTACACCTTATGGAATCAAAGAAATAAACCCAGACAAGATTTTAAAACTCATAGTTTCTATGACAAGGTCAAAGGTCAAATCAAGGTCACACCATAACGGTGTACACCTATAACACCCCAACCAATGTCCCTACCACGTATCAACTTCCTACACCTTACGGTTTCCAAGATACAGCCCAGACAAGATTTTATTGGTAAAGGTCACTACAGCAAGTTCAAATCAAGGTCATACCATGATGCTGCACACATACACCCCTTAACCAATGTCCCTACCACCTATCAACTTCCTACACCTTACGTTTGCCAAGCTATAGCCCAGACAAGATTTTACAGGTCAAGGTCTCTACGGCAAGGTCAAAGGTCAAATCAAGGTCACGCTATGATGCTGCACATCTACACCCCCTAACCAATGTCCCTACCAAGTATCAACTTCCTACACCTTACAGTTCTCAAGATATAGCCCGGACAATATTTTATAGGTTGAGGTCACTACGGCAAGGTAAAATCAAGGTCACACCATGACGTTGCACACCTACAACCCCTAACTAATGTCCCTACCAAGTATCAACTTTCTACACCTTACAGTCCCCGGGACATAGCCCGGACAAGATTTTCATACTCAAGGTCACTGCAGCAAGGTCAAAGGTCCAAGAGATATCATGCAGTTATTTATTTAAAATTTAAGGTACATGTCAAAATTAAAGGATAATCATTCTTGTAATTATAAGGTAATTTTTGGTATCTTACAATTACAAAATAATCTTTTTTTATAATAAAGCAATAGCACTATCTTGTAATCAGAAGATGGACATTTTAAATTTGTCCTCTGTAGTCTTCAGTGCAAATATAATCAGACCTACACATCGGAGAACCAATGCAATTTGTATCTACCTGGAAAGACAACTCAAAGCCAGTGAATCATCGTTTGACCTTGAAGGAGGGACCCAAGGTCAAATCTGACAACACCAGAAGATTCCCAGCCCATGATATTTCCTATAAGTTGGTTTCACATTGCAAACCTCCAGGACCATCAATAAGCAAGTTATAAAAACTATGAAATTTGGCTGTCCTCGTTTGACCTTGAAGGGGCCCAAGGTCAAATCTGACCACATCGAAAGATTCCCAGTCCATGATTTCCTATGAGGAGATTCAACCTTCTACTTATGAGAACCAGCCAGTAGAAAAGGTAGACAATTTTCAAAGAAATGCCCGTGGCGGCCATCTTGTTTTTCAGAATGGGGCTAATTTCAGTCCCAGAGAAGCATACCTCCAAATAAAGATATCCTGCAAATTTGGGGAAGCTAGCTGGTGTAGTTTACCTCTGAGAGCATTAATGTAGAAACTCTCTCTACATGCTCGGGCGGCAGTGGCGTAGCGAACGCTAAACCAAAGTATCCACTGGATGCATCCAGAAGCTAAAATTAAATATGCTTCTCATCTCCACTAAAGAAGGACTTTTCTTCTGCCATGCTTTTCTACATACATTTTTTCCTGCATTGAAAACAAGTCACCACATGACACTATTTGGCATGTCTGTACTTGTTACTTGTAGATTTGAAAAAAAAATTTTTCTTGTAAAAACACAATTGTTACTGAGCTGGGTACAACAAAGTTTTGGGACTTGACACAATGTCACTCACCTCAATTAAGCCTGGTCGCTTCTGCTGCCAAGCTTCTCTTAATGTCTCCAGTGGTTCCTGTCTGCAGAAAAACTCCAGGCCCTCTGTACAAGAAAGATAAAGGATAACTTCATTTTGTCACTTCTTCAAAAAATATTTTAGTTTTAGAACCTGATCCAGTAATTTCTTGTTTATACACTTTTCAAACCACATTCCATTGCATAAGGTTATAAACTAAAATTCACTTTATTTTGATTACTGTAACTTACCAATATCTGGTTAAACTATTTTTTAAAATTCATAACAAATATCTTCCCCCCAAAACCTCCTGGTATTATGATTTTAACTGGTGAATGTATGAAATTTTCACTCTAAATATGACTCTAGACGGTGTTTCATTGTGACTGACATGCTTTGGATAGACGGGTACCTGCGAGGGTACTGTTATTGTTTGGTTTGTTTGTCCATGTGCATAACTCAAAAAACTTCACATCAGATTGGGTCTCTATTGGGATCTCCCTGTAGCTTCCCTGTCTTCAAAGGTATCAAGAATCTATAATTTTTTAATGGTCTTTTTTTGCCAATATCTGCTCCATAGTTTTAAAAACTGTTAATCATACTGCAGTCTTATTATCACACAAGATGAGTGTCTACCCCTGACTCTCACACACACCCCCCCCCCCCCCCCCCCCCCCAAAAAAAAAAAAAATGACCCAGATTTGCACTGGGATATCAAAAATTTTTGAACATACATTTCTGCAATATCTGGACCCACATCCAAGGGCAAGGATTTGTGTTCCCTCGGCTCTACTACTTTAGTATTTATAGAGAGTTAGCAGTTAACTGGTAAATAACTGGTCTCTTTAAATGTTAAGCTCACAACAAAATTACATAGACCGTTCCAGCCTTAACAAATATAACAGACATACGTCAATGGCAGTTGTCACAATTCTGGTATCAACTTATCAATGTCCAAAGTGTAGAAAACAGATCTTCTTTGCTACGTCAAAGGCCATCTCATTAATTACTAAACACAGTTGTATTTTTAAAGATAATGGTTATGTGATTAGATGTTATTTGTTACTGATGTCAACTAGAAGGAATGATTAAGTAAGCAAAGGCCTTGGGTGTGGCATTTTTATGTGAACATATTGAAATGTTAAGAGCATTGCTGATAAGAGTGATTTAGAGAAATAAACATAAAAATTTACCACAGCGTATGAAATATGCCATGGAATAAATGTTTTCAAATTCAGGAAAAGGAAGCAGAAAACACTGAAATTTTTATCACTGTGGTTTACCGCATAATTTAGAACCAGTTTCTGAAAGCTGAAAATCAATGTAAAACCGGGTATGTTTGGTTTAGCAATGTCATGATATAAGTTATGAACAGGTGCACATGATATATAACTTGCACATAACAATAAACTGCAATCTGCTTTTCAAAGAGTTTTTTTTAACCAAATTGCTAATATCTTGCCAACACATGATATAATACTGTGAAATTTTTTTTGTAGTTCAATATTTTGGTAAACTTAAGCTAAAATACGGCATATGTAAAGAAATTGGTTTAAGTTCTGGCCAATGGCATGTAACCAGATCAGTATCTTTTGGCTGGTAAATGGGTTTCTGGTTACTGGCCTGTATACACTAAATATTCTGACACAGATTATCCCTCACATCAGAAATATGATGAGAATATCTCATAATACAAAGTAATACAAAGTGATACAAAGTGATTTCTTTTTCTATTTCTTTATATTTCAGGCACTGTACTCTCATTTGGCCAAGAACTGACTGGTTCAACAGCTAAAAATGTCAAGTTCAATTGGTGGCCAGATCATTAAGTATTACAACTTACCTTTCAATCTTGGGTCACCTGTCATGAAGAAAAAGGTCTGCTGATTGGTTTTAATGGAACCACCTCCTGTTTTTTCTTTCTTTTCAGCACTATGAGCACACAAAATGCCTAATTAATAATGCCTAATGTTACAAATAATGATTCTTAATTATTATTTCTCACATAATTAATTGTATAGCAGTCCTTTTATTCACTGACTATTCATAAAAACTTGTCTTTGATTTAGGCCACACAACATCCAGCAAAACCTTGGTAAGTTGAACCATAAGGGACCAAAAACACCTCTACTTGAACTCAAAGTTGAAGTTAGGTTTTAATATCACTTTACACAGCTTGGGTTATACTGTGACAGGCCTCCAGTAATTCCTACATGTTTCCACGAGCTGGTTCAAACCCACACCTACAGAGGAGAGAGCCAAGGGAATTGCTTTCTATCTTCATGGTAATAATGAAGGTAGAAGATTAAAATTCAATCAAAACGACCCTGCAGGTACCAGATACTTCACTTAAAAAGGTAATACCACTTCACTTGTAGCAATTTCCTGTGAGTGTTTGAATTTGGAACAATAGTTTTAGGATTCAGTCCTTGAATGGGCCATAAAGATTGTACCCTTTGACAAGGTACAGTTGTCAAGGGGTATAAATGAGTTCTGTTAGTTTTCAGAGGGGGCCACGGTGGCAGAGTGGTAACACTCTCGCCTCCCACCTCTGAGGCCCGGGGTTCGGTTCCCATCACGGCCTCAAGTAAGGAAAGCTGGTAGTTGCTTGCCACTGTTCGGCAGTTTACAGTACAGAACCTTGACCAACTGTATGTACTGGTTTCCTCTGCCCTTCCAACTACCCGTCGTGATATGGCCTGTACAGTGTTGAAAGCGATGTAAAACCCTTAATGGCCAGTACATCTTATACGTTTCTGGTAGCACAAAGTGGCTTGGACTATTTCTACTCCAGGCTAAAACCCTGATGACTAGATAACAAAGATTATAGATAAATGGTCACCTGACCATCAATGTGTGTTGGCCATCTGTCCTTTGTGGCTGCATGTGCCAAGTAAAAGCTGTGGGACCATGCTTGGATGTAGAGGGTAGGGTATGTTATTAACTAATTACTGTTATGAGACTACTGTGGCTATGTCTTTCTATGTCTCTTGAAAACACTCTGCTTTACCTCAACATTGTCTTCTGTTTATGGCAGTAGCCATATATGTAGTTGGCATTTGTGGAACAAAGTGCTTTTCCAACAATGGAATATTTGCGGATTCACTCTGTGTAACTGGAAGTTCTGATGTTTAAAATCAAGTGGACCGACTAAATTTTTTCCAGATCAACATACATTTCATGCTATATTAACCAACAAAAGAATACAAAAAATAAGATTGGTCAATGGAAATGAACAAGCAAACAACCTCAAAAATTGGGGGCGAGACCCAACATTACGCTGTGACTACTCAGGGTTTGAGTAAACTTGTCAAATAAATTTTTGTTCCCTCCAAATCCCCTAGTTCCGACCATTTAGCCACATTAATTTTCTTTTTTGGGGGGTCGTGGTGGGGGGTTAAACTATGTTACCATGGTCTCACCTCTTCTCCTGTACATTCTCCTCATCTTCACTGCTGTCAAATTCCTGTTGCCATGGGAATGTCTTCACTGGCAATACTGCAGAAACCCGAGGCATTGCATCTGCAGGTTAGAAAAAAAAAAACACCTATAAATTTGACCTCATCAGAGACAAAGTGACCCTGAATTAATTTGGTTCCAGTCAACCTGCAACTCTCACCTGTTTATGTAGACAACTTGTACATACTTTGTATTTGTATATGGTTCCAGTATGACCTTTTTCACAACTAAAAAAAAAAAAAAAAAAAAAAAAACTGCATCAAAGTTGGACCAGATCTTTGTGAACTGGGTCTACATTTACTGACATTTTTATTCTGACAATTACTGTTATTCTGAGAATCTTGTAACACAAAACAGCCATTTTAAGAAGAAAAGTCTTATTTGGAATTTTTAAAATCATGAGAACTTTCAGAATTCTTTTGGTATGATGAGAAGCTGGAACAAATAGCCGAGTAATTGTGAGGTAGCATTAGTAATTTTGTTGCTAAGCACTGACAGTAATGTTTGGTAAGGAATTGTAATGAAAATACACTTTTATATCAATGCACAAAATTCTTATTCCGAGAAAAGAACTCCATTTTTAAGAACATTCTTACAAATAGCAGATTTTTAGGAGCAAGAAGGTTAGTGAATCTAGGCCCTGGGCTCAAACTATAAAGACAGCTTTATTACACAAAGCCCAGATCAGTTAAAGTAGAAGTTTGTTGATTAGCTGAATTACTGTGCTAACAAGCTCTGAGAAAGAGAGACCTCATTAGTAACAGATATGTTTAGAAAATTGGAGACACCTCATAAATAACAGAGAACTATGACTAAAGAAAATACGTATAATTAAGATGAAATAATTTGGAAGAATATCATTGTGTTACTCTATCTTCTTATACATCATGATCGTATCGATTTCAGGAAGCTCTTCACGTCAGAGAGGTGGAGATAACACAGAGACACATAAGTGTGAAAGATTAAAGAATCAGAAGCCAATACAGGTGCTACCAGTCATTATATTATCAGGATACCAAGAAGAAAATCACTGCAATTTCCTGACAACTGTGAGTTAGTGATTACAGAAATAATGAATGCTAATAAAGATGACAGAACACTCCTTTTGATAGGGAAGATTGACCGAAAAAACAACAAGAGGGCAGTCACTGGTATAATTTTCCCTGAAACCAAGCAACCAAAGATAAAAATGATTGATTTACTGGGAAATAGCCAACATACTTACATACGCTAGAAAGTTAAGGAAAAGAGTCAGTATGTACTGACCGATTACTGTAAAATCTTGCACGTACCAACAAGGATATGAGATGATCTGATAACATAGTCAAAATTGGTGTGCCATGCCTTGTGTATATGCATCAAAGTGATGTGATAGGAGGCCATAGAAAATAAGTTTAATTTTGAAGAATTATCAAAACTGTTATCAGATAGGTATCTCCAGATATCAGATAGGTATCTCCAGAGCACACAACGTACATCTCCAGTTAAAGCTACCAGAATTTTTTTATTTCTGATCCAATTTGAAAAACCCTTCACTATTTTGCTTAGTTTAAAGAGGCATCATACAATAGCAGATTGTATTGTATCAGTTTGGTGTAATTGGGGATTTACATGTCCATTCAAAAGCCAAAACACTTAAGGACACTAAAGCGAAAGGACACACACACACAAAAAAAGACATAAAGCTACTAAACACTGTATTTTGTTTCAGACTTAGTGAAAACACTTCACAGATGAGTACTGTCTCAGTTAACTGACAAGCAAATTAATAAAGACAATCAATGGTGATGTTGCTTCAATTGGGTGACATGGCATAACAAATAAATTTTGCTTTGAACAAGTAAGTACCAAGCAGTGACTAACAGAAACAGAAAGGTTACTTTTGAGGTTATTTTAAGTATACTTCAAACAGTGAGTGTAAATATCTGGGTCCACTTTTATAATGTAATGAGTATCTTTAAAGAGCTTAATCTCCATCATATGACAGACTCGAAGGAGCCAGAACCACAAAGAGAGAAGGAAACCATCAGGACCCAGAAACATATAGCAGACTGACACCAGAGAGTGAGGACAGGTATGGAGGGTAGTTTGGCTGAAGGGGTAGGTCTTTAATTTGCACCTGAAAGATGACAGAGAAGCTGCATTTTGTATGTGATCATGGAGCTTGTTCCACTAATTTGGAGCATGATGCACAAAGTTGGAGTTAAAGTAATTTATGATTACATCTGTGGAATCTTTCTACACTGTCTGTCAGATTTGCAATATCTGGTGTAAGTGATGGTTCAGTTGTACAATTATTATTTTTTTTCAACCTTTTCAGTAAGAATACTCAAAGACTTTCTAGCTTTCTGACACATTTTACCTTTTTGAAGCATATGCAGAAGCTGGTAGAATGAATATTTTTTTTGTTGATAAGCATCATACTAAAAAAAAAACATTTTTCATGTAGCTGATTGTACCCGTAGATATTTGTTACAATAAAGAAAAATAAACATTATGCCCCAGTAAAACTTGTCTGTCTTTATAAATGTTTACCCCCAGAGGGCTGGTGCACCTAACGTTTTGGCCAATGTCAGGTATTGCATGTCAGTATCTTCAACAATATATGAAAACAGATTAATTTGAACATTTCAATAATTAAATGTAGCCTGCAAGCTAGAAACTTACCATCTGAGATTCAGTGCTGTTCTCGTGAGGCTGCTTCTGACCAGATCAATTCAAGAAAGCAGAGCTTATAATGGCCAAGCTGGCTGCTAGGTGGCATTAGCAGTCCTGATGTTACTCAGATTGTGACATATAGCATTCTTCCTCTTTCGATTTGGAATTTTGCCCTTACCCCTCAGCTGCAATACAGCAGGAAGGTAGGGTGGGGCTCTCCTGAGCTCCAGATGGACATTATTAGCTCTATTTTCTTGAGCTGACTGGGTCAGAAGTGGCTTCCCAAGAAGAAAATTGAGTCCAAGATGGCAAGCTATTATAGCACAATAAAAATATAATAAATGATAATCAAGGATGAAATGGTGAAGTACTCTCCTCTTAGGTTTTACAAATTCAAACCAATGTTGATGTTTCATAACCTGTTCACCGTTATAAGAATTCAGACTCAACAGGTTCAAATGAAATATCAAATTAAAATGAGTAACATGTGGACATATCTTCACAAATATAACCAAAAGAACTAAAACAAATTTAAGCATGTCAGAAACTGTGCTTTACCTCTGCTTCCCACTGATAAGCCATTTGGGAGACTACCTTGGCAACAGTGGGAAAAAACCTTAAATTTGTCTGTTTGCTTTACAGACTTGCATTTATGGCTAGTATTAAAATTGTAATTGGTGCATATACCAAATCATAAGAAGATATGATTTAGTCTGTGGTTTTATTGTAACATATGTGCTTAAGAAAGGTTCTTTAGCACCTAAAGTAGGTTAGTACTTAACCCTTGAATAACTGGTCTTTTCAAAGTGTAAGTTCATTACAAAATTAGACAGACCAGTTTAGCCATTATAAGAGGTGCTGGGTGTCGGCAATCTGCTGGTTGGAAACACACACTCACCAGTGTCATCTGGCTTTTCTTCCTCATGAGAACCAAACATTTCCAGCAGTGAGAATGGCTTTTCTTCCTTCTCTTGTTTACTTTCTGATAAAGTCTGGTCCCCATCTTCACCTGTAACATAATTATTTTTTAACTGAACTGAGTGGCTGAACCAGTTTTATCAAGAATTCTGTATTGTAAGTGTTAACTAATGGAAAAGTAACCACCAGCTTTTCAAATTAAGTACCTGACTGAATATGAACTCTTGACCTCAGGACTGCCAGGCAAAATGTGTTGTTCTCTAGATCACACAATTGTACCACTTGCACAATATTTATTGAATAATTAGGATGTCACTTCACACTATCTAACTTCTAGCATCAGGATATTTCATTTAATGCTTTCATTTTCATTTTTCTAAAAATGTACTCCTCTGCTGTTTTATAGAAAATTACCTCATCTTCTTTATGAAGATTCTAATACCTACCAAAGCAGTTCTCTCTCAACATTACTTGCCAAATTTGAATCAATTCCCTCATGTGCCTACTAGTGAACATGCAGTAGACTGGGGAAGTGGTTTATATTTATTATTTAATGTAGCTCTAAGTAAACCAGATTTGAGGTTCCAATGTCAGAATATGCTGTATTTTTACAGGTGTTAGTAGAACAGTATTTTAGGTGCCATCCACATATATGTAGAAGTTTATAATAATCTAGGAACCATTTCCACACCAATGCATAAGAAAACCTGGACTTTTTAAAAGCTTGCCCATCTTTCGTCTGTCCATCACTAATAAATAAAACAATAGATCTAGTTGAGACAAAGATTGTCCCCCCCCCCTCCAGACCCCAGCAACCATAAACTAAACAAATTTCTTGTTAATTAACAGTATTTTTGCATGCAATAAGGCTCTACTCTCAATGTTAGGCCTTTATCACACAGTCAGGTTTTTTTTTTTTAATCTTTCCACAGAAGATATCAGGCATTCAGCAGATATAGCAGACTGTATAAATAAAACCTCCAGTATTCACAAGTTTTGGTTCTATTTATGGCAACCTTCCACTTTCACCTAAAAATATAGTAAATATCACATTTTCTGATGCAGTGACGTCAAAGATGACTTTACTTGTCCTTTATTTTGAATTACACTGGTTCTACTGAGAGTCTTCTGCACTGTGAATACATATTTACTAACATTTTCAGCTAAGCACAATACATGTATGTTTTGTCACAACTTCATAAATTTTATACCTTTTTGACTGCCATATGGTAAAGCAATAAAAATTATTGTATTGTTTATATGCCTGCAAGCCAGGAAGCCTCACACCACATGTATCCAAATACTGCATACTTGAAATACTGAATTTATTTAATATTGCTGGCCTTTTGAAAAGCCAAAGTTATAACAAGAGGAGAGTGCCCGTGAATGGACACTGTGTCAGCTGACTGAGTGTTTTTGATTTGTGAAGGTGATAATGAGAGGAAAGCATAATTATCAGGGAAAGTGCTGTACAGAAGTACAGTAAATGGTAATTGAACAGCATGTTCGAAAGAAATTCTGAAGCTGACAGAAGGACAAAAAAGTTGTACCCTGCAAATGGTATCATGAAGGAAAGGCCCTGCAAATGGTATTATGAAGGAAAGTAACAAGGTAACTGTTTAAGTGTAAAAAGTAGGTTGAAACATATTTAAAGAAATACTGCAAATGCAATATCCTCATTCCACCTTGAAGAAGGGGTCCAAGGTCAAATCCAACCACACAAAAACATTCCCAGCCCATGATTTCCTATAGGTTGGTTTACCATCCCAAACTTCTAAGACCATTAATAAGCGAGTTATAAGCACTTTTAAGTTTGGCTATCCTCGTTTGACCTTGATTTCAGGGTCCAAGGTCAAATCCGACCACACCAAAAGATTCTCAGCCCATGATTTCCTATAGGATGGTTTACCATCCAAAACCTCTAGGACCAATAATAAGCGAGTTATAGGCACTTTTAAGTTTCACTATCCTTGTTTGACCTTGAAGGAGGGGTCCACGGTCAAATCCGACCACACCAAAAGATTCCCAGTCCATAATTTCCTGTAGGTTGGTTTACCATCCCAAACCTGTAGGACCAATAATAAGCGAGTTATAAGCACTTTTAAGTTTGGCTATCCTCGTTTGACCTTGAAGGCAGGGTCCAAGGTCAAATCTGACCACACCAAAAGATTCCCAGCCCATGATTTTCTATAGGTTGGTTTTCCATTCCAAACCTCTAGGACTAATAATAAGCGAGTTATAGGCACTTTTAAGTTTCACTATCCTTGTTTGACCTTGAAGGAGGGGTCCACGGTCAAATCCGACCACACCAAAAGATTCCCAGTCCATAATTTCCTGTAGGTTGGTTTACCATCCCAAACCTGTAGGACCAATAATAAGCGAGTTATAAGCACTTTTAAGTTTGGCTATCCTCGTTTGACCTTGAAGGCAGGGTCCAAGGTCAAATCTGACCACACCAAAAGATTCCCAGCCCATGATTTTTTATAGGTTGGTTTTCCATTCCAAACCTCTAGGACCAATAATAAGTGAGTTATAAGCACTTTTTAGTTTGGGTATGCTCGTTTGACCTTGAAGGAGGGGTCCAAGGTCAAATCGGACCACATCAACAGATTCCCAGCCCATGATTTCCTATATATCTGTTTACCATCCCAAACCTCTAAGACCAATAATAAGCGAGTTATAAGCACTTTTAAGTTTCGATATCCTTGTTTGACCTTGAAGGAGGGGTCAAAGGGCAAATCTGACCACACCAAAAGATTCACAGCCCATGATTTCCTACAGGTTGGTTTACCATCCCAAACCTCTAGGACCAATAATAAGGGAGATATAAGCACTTTTCATGACTGACAAAGAAACACCTGTGGCGGCCATCTTGTTTTTCAAAATGAGGCCAAAAATATTCCCAGTCAAGATTTTATAATGAGGAACATATCCTGCGAATTTGAGATCTCTACCGATAATACCCTTTGCTCTAGAGGGCCAACAAAAGTCCTTGTTTAAAGTCGAATAAACGTCCCTGGTAGCCATCTTGTTTTTCAAAATGAGGCAAAAAATATTCCCAGGCAACATTTTATGGTTATTCATATATCCTGCAAACTTGAGAAGGCTAGCTATAATATTTTTTTCGTTAGAGCGGTAACGGTGAAATCTCTCTACACACTGCGGCGGCGGCGCCAGTAATGGTGAAATCTCTCTGCATACTACGGCTATCCAGTGGATACAATGATTTACTCAACAGTGAGAACCTGAAAGTAGCTATTGCTCAGCTATGCCATGACATACAGGTCTGCAATTTCACTATGTTATAGCTGACCAAAAATTACGTGAATAACATATTTAAACAAAATACTCTAAATGCAATAGTTTTCAAGTTACAACTGATTTACTCAATAGTGATAACCTCAAAGTAGCTACTACTCAGCTATGCAATGAGCTACACGTCTGAATTTTTACTATGTTATAGCTGACCCAAAAGTAGGTGAACAACATATTTAAGCAAAATACTGTAAATGCAATAGTTTTCCAGTTACAACTGATTTACTCAATAGTGAGAACCTGAAAATAGCTATTGCTCAGCTATGCAATGAGTTATAGGTCTGTAATTTCACTATGTTATAGCTGACCCAAAAGTAGGTGAACAACATATTTTAACAAAATACTCCAAATGCAATATTTTTCAAGTTACAACTGATTTACTCAACAGTCAGTACCTGAAAATAGCTATTGCTCAGTTGTGCCATGAGCTACAGGTCTGTAATTTCACTATGTTATAGCTGATCCAAAAGTAGCTGAATAACATATTTACACAAATTTCTGTAAATGCAATAGTTTTCCAATTACAACTGAATTACTCAACAGTGAGAACTTCAAAGTAGCTATTACTCAGCTATGCAATTAGCCAATAGCCACAGGTCTGGAACTTCACTATGTTATAGCTGACCCGAAAATAGGTGAATAACATATTGAAACAAAATACTCTAAATGCAATAGTTTTCAAGTTATAAGTGATTTACTCAACAGTGATAACCTACAAGTACCTATTACTCAGCTATGCCATGAGCTACAGGTCTGAAATTTTACTATGTTATAGCTGACCCAAAAGTAGCTGAATAACATATTTATACGAAATTCTCTAAATGCAATAGTTTTCAAGTTACAAGTGATTTTACTCATGATGGAAGTTACTGAAAAGCCCAAAAGTAGCTATTATTCACTTAGCTATTGAGACAGAGACCCAAGTTACTCACCATGTTGTAGCTCTGAAAAAAGTAGCTGAATAACATATTTTAATAAAATGCTCTAAATGCAACACTTTTCAAGTTATAAGTGATTTAATGCATGATTTCATGAATTTTAATGCATTAAAAATTATTAAAAAAATTTATTAAAAAAAAATACGACAGATCCAGGTCTCACACTCACACAAGAGAATCTACCTCTGGCCTAGTACATATATGCAAGATATGAGAGAAATCCCTGCAATAGTCACTGAGAAAATTGTGATAAAGTGTTGAAATTTTCACACTTTTGGTAGGGGTACCTGAGTACCTCCCTTATAATGTCTCTAGCAAACAGACGAACAGACAGATTTGCATGCCTTGAACAACTTTTCATCCTCGATAGATAAGGTATCTTTTAAAAAAAAAACAGTCACTCACTGGCCTCTTAAGGTACCTTAAAACGTTTCTCAACGTTGGCCAGTGAGTTGGATGGCACCAACATATAGCAATGGTCAGGAAATGGTAGGTGTATTTTTCGCAATAAAAACAAACCCCATTCTTTCACATTTAACACCAAGCAATAAACTATTCAGGTGTCACATGCTTTACCATAACACAAGATCGCTGGTTTTTTATTTATTTTTATTGAAAAAATCATCTATCACCTGATTACTTCACCTAACAAACTTCACTTCACTTGATATGCATGCAAACTACCCACTATTTTCTGTCAGTTCACCTTTAATGTTTGAGCTTTTAAAACTCACATTTTGAAGCTATAAAAGATCACTAGACAGGAATATCAATTTCCACCTACAATGCCTCCATTCACTACACAGAAAATCTCATTTATCACAAAAAGAAAGTAATAAACTAGAATCTGATTTCAACGCAAGGATCAAATAATGACAAATATGTAATAAATAAAACTTTCTTCTGGAAATTTTTAACAGAATGTAAACAACAGGCCACAGGGTTTATTTTGCAGCATTTTACAGTTTAACTGTAGTCAAACCAGTTTAAAAAATAACTAGCCTCGGCAGGCAGAAAATTAAACCCACAGGTACAAATAAATCGGACAACATTTTCCAAGGTTTGCCAAAATCTAAGGAACAAATTCAAATGTAACAAAGTATACAGAACCCCCCAGATGCAGTCAAATGTTTGAACTTTCATGTCGTTGAAGAACAGGGAGAAACTTATAGATTTCATTTATTCTGGGGATGAACAATTGTGTATGGATTTAACCTGTAAGGTACCAAAAGTACTTGAAGACGTAAAATTGTAAAGATATTGCAATGGCAACCAGATAATCCTAAAAGCTAATAAGCTCTAGACCCTCTTGGGTTACACATATTCTAACTTTTGGTGAAAATCCATGTATGGGTTTAGGCTATGGAACACCCACTTAGTTTAAAACCCCAAACTATTAAAAGATTAAAAGTATTACCATGGTTATGTTATAGTTTGGTTGGGGGTGTAAAAGAGTTCTTCTTGATGTTCTTATTTACTTATTAACAATTTATTATTCAACAGTTATCACACAATTTTGCATATAATTATGATCCAATGTCACTTTTATAATTCTTATTAAAGTCTCTATTACAAGTCTCTTCTCGATATCCATGTTAAATATCAGTTACTATTTTATTTCCTATTCTGAATTATTCTTTTGCTAATTTCATCTCATACTCTAATATTTGGCCTGTGTTCTAACTCATATATTATGTTTTGTTCTCTCTCAAAATTCTATCTCTACATTCAATCTGCCTGGGAGCTTACATGTCCCTTCTATTTATACCGGACCATATCAATACCTAAAATAAAACTATTGTCTTTAAGAATAATTATACAAAGGTTGGATGACAATACCAAACCATAAACAGCTATCAAAACAAATGTATATAATACCTTTCAAGTGACACCTCAAATAGAAACCAAACTAGACCTATCGCATCGGAGAACCGATGCAAATTGTATCCACCAGAAGAAAACTCACCAAAGCCATTCTAACATCGCTTAACCTTGAAGGAGAAGCCCAAGGTGAAATCTGACCATATCAAAAGATTCTTAGCCCATGATTTCCTATAGGTTGGTGTGACACTGCAAAATTCTAGGAATACGAATAAACAAGATATAAACATTAATTTTGGCAATCCTCATTTGACCTTGAAAGAGGGGCCAAAGGTCAAATCCAATCACACCAAAAGATTCCCAGCCCATGATTTCCTAGATTTTGGTTTACCATTCCAAAGCTCTAGGACCAATAATAAGCGAGTTATAAGCACTTTTAAGTTTGGCTATGCTCGTTTGACCTTGAAGGAGGGGTCCAAGGTCAAATCCGACCACACCAAAAGATTCCCAGCCCATGATTTCCTATAGGTTGGTTTACCATCCTAAACCTCTAGGACCAATAATAAGCGCGCTATAAGCACATTTAAGTTTGGCTGTGCTCGTTTCACCTTGAAGGAGGGGTCCAACGCCAAATCCGACCACACCAAAAGACTCCCAGCCCATGATTTCCTGTATGTTGGTTTACCATCCTAAACCTCTACGACCAATAATAAGCAAGTTATAAGCACTTTTAAGTTTGGCTATCCTCATTTGACCTTGAAGGAGGGGTCCAAGGTCAAATCTGACCACACCAAAAGATTCCCAGGCCATGATTTCCTATAGGTTGGTTTACCATCCTAAACCTCTAGGACCAATAATAAGCGAGTTATAAGCACTTTTAAGTTTGGCTATCCCCGTTTGACCTTGAAGGAGGGGTCCAAGGTCAAATCCAACCACACCAAAAGATTCTCAGCCCATGATTTCCTATAGGTTGGTTTACCATCCCAAACCTCTAGGACCAATAATAAGCGAGTTACAAGCACTTTTAAGTTTGGCTAACCCCGTTTGACCTTGAAGGAGGGGTCCAAGGTCAAATCCGACCACACCAAAAGATTCCCAGCCCATGATTTCCTATAGGTTGGTTTACCATCCTAAACCTCTAGGACCAATAATAAGCGAGTTATAAGCACTTTTAAGTTTGGCTATCCTCGTTTGACCTTGAAGGAGGGGTCCAAGGTCAAATCCGGCCACACCAAAAGATTCCCAGCCCATGATTTCCTATAGGTTGATTTACCATCCCAAACCTCTAGGACCTATAACAAGCAAGTTATAAGCACTTTTAGGTTTGGCTATGCTCGTTTGACCTTGAAGGAGGGGTCCAAGATCAAATCCAACCACACCAAAAGATTCCCAGCCCATGATTTCCTATAGGTTGGTTTACCATCCCACACCTCTAGGACCAATAATAAGCGAGTTATAAGCACTTTTAAGTTTGGCTATGCTCGTTTGACCTTGAAGGAGGGGTCCAAGGTCAAATCTGACCACACCAAAAGATTCCCAGCCCATGATTTCCTATAGGTTGGTTTACCATCCCAAACTTCTAGGACCAATAATAAGCGAGTTATAAGCACTTTTAAGTTTGGCTATCCTCATTTGACCTTCAAGGAGCGGTCCAAGGTCAAATCCGACCACACCAAAAGATTCCCAGCCCATGATTTCCTATAGGTTGGTTTACCATCCCAAACCTCTAGGACCAATAATAAGCGAGTTATAAGCACTTTTAAGTTTGGACCATCCCAAACCTCTAGGACCAATAATAAGGAAGATATAAGCACTTTTCATGACTGCAAAGAAACGCCTGTGGCGGCCATCTTGTTTTTCAAAATGAGGCCAAAAATATTCCCAGTCAAGATTTTATAATGAGGAACATATCCTGCGAATTTGAAATCTCTACCTATAATACCCTTTGCTCTAGAGGGCCACCAAAAGTCCTTGTTTAAAGTCGAAAAACGCCCGTGGCGGCCATCTTGTTTTTCAAAATGAGGCCAAAAATATTCCCAGGCAAGATTTTATGGCTATGAATATATCCTGCAAATTTGAGAAGGCTAGCTATAATATTTTTTTTCGTTAGAGCGGTAACGGTGAAATCTCTCTACACACTGCGGCGGCGGCATAGGCGTAACGAAGTCAAATCCATAGTATCCACCGGATGCTATCCGGTGGATACAATAATAATCTTAAACAAGGTAATTACATAATTGGAGACAATACCATAAGCACAATAAACAACAGATACAAACAGCTTAAAATGTGTTTAAAAATGCCAAAAAGAGTAATTTATAAAAAGTGACCTGAAGAATTTCATATGTTTACATTTTCCAGTTGATGGACATTTACCACACTGTAACAGTAACAGCCTTGCCAGATACTCCCCAAAACCTAATCAGCTCTAGAATCCTTTTGGTTAAACATATCCAGAAAATCTGGTGAAAAATCCATGCATGGGTTTGGGCTGTGGAACACCCACTGCCTGAAGAGGACTATAACCCCCATCCTTTATTAGGTTTGAATTTATAAAACTTTGAAGAATTTAAAATTGTTTAGTAATCTAGGTCAGATCTTTGAATACCTACACCACTAAAATGCAGTGTGTAATTTGTAATTCCTGGCTTTGTACATTCAAGTATTCATGTATTCTTATGATCTCTTGCAATTTAACATATCAGGATCCAAATGGATTATTAACAGAAACTGCACCAAATATTAAGGTTTGGCATCTTTATGAAAATAGATGTCCCTTACTTATTCATAAAATTCTCGAGAAAATTTACTATCTATGAATCAGTTTTCTATAAAACTGCTGAAAACTACACAAATCAGATCCATTAACATCACAAAAAACCCACAAAATATCCTCGTGTTAAGGACAAGGTTTCCACAGCAGTGCACCAAACTGAACCAATGTGATCTGATATGCTGAGACAACAGCCCGCTTTCAACTGACCTAATTCAAATTTGGTGAAATTTTTTTTCAAAATTAAAGCAATTGCAAAGGAAGGATTCTCTTGCATATATGTTAAAAATACTTTTCAAAAACTGGAGAAATCTTCATAAAGAAAAACTGTTCCATTCTGGATTAGATTTTATGGGTCTTGTCTGTTTAGGTAAGATATGTCCTATTGTCAAACTTTATCACTGGAACGGATCAGATTGGGTTTGTGTGTACAGGGCTTAACAGGTGAGCTACTAGTGAAATCTATTCCAGCCCAGCCAGTGATTTTATTACTTCTTGGATTCTGTCACACTATGGAGATAATAATAGAAAGTTATGTGAAGTAAATGGCAAATTTCTGGGGATCTGTTTATTCATACAATCTGTCCAGTCATTTTCTACTAACTACTGATTGAATGTAAAGTAAGCAGCAAATGGATGTGCCCATTACACAAAACATGTCCTTATTGACTAGATTGCCTCTATTATTTATACCAAGCCTTGAAGGAACAAGTAATTTCTACCCGTTTGTAAAAGAAATTTAACATACAGTATTATATTCACTAAACTCTGCATAGTTAATACAATAATGACACAGCTAATTTTTTTTAATTAAATCTACAAAAATAGCTGGCCATCTTTGATCTGGGGTCTCAGAACTAGTTCCACTTTTACATATTTTTTATACCCAAGATGTACTTATACAGACCTTTGTGTGTGGGTTATATTTTCTCTGCCCAAGCACTGACAGGGTACATAATTAATGAAAGCGATCCTGTATCTGTAATCATTGTGTTTAGGGTGCTGTAATTGACACTGTTATTAACACTGCTATCATGCTAACTTTATGAGCTTGTAAAGAAATCTGCATTTGTTCATTGTAGGGCATCATATAAAGAGAAAGTAATGAAGCCATAATTACACTTCCAGGAGGCTTTTCATATTTACTAAGATTTTCAATATAATTACTATGTATTCAACCTGTAAAATAAGTAATAAAAACATAACTTTTCCACAACAAACCAATATCACTTAACAACTCATTCAACTGGCATAGATTTATTTATATGTGTTGACAAATAATAGTTTTAACTCTATTTTAATGGCAAAAGACACATACTGAGACTGAGCAGAAAATATGAGCACTGACAACACACAAATCCTGACAAGTAGTAACAAAGTTTCCACATATATTTTTTAAGAAGAAATATTCAAAGAGGAAAGAAAATCTAATTTTTACGTGGTACAATCTTACCAAACCTACTGTCACGCAATGACCTGCTGGAAAAATGAAATTTTGGACACTTTGAAAATGGTTAAATCTATTAAGCTTTGCCAATGACAAAATATTTAACGCACAAATGATGCTGCATTTAAATACTGAATGATATTGGTTACTCCACATGCATAGTAAATGATTAATTGGGGATAACTCTCTCACAGAAGAAGAAATATGAGCCCATCAGATGGCTGAATCAACATACGTCACATAACTGTACATCTTGTTTATGTACCGATAATAACATGCATGACATGTCATTAAAATAAGATAGGCATGCATTACCAGTACATTAGCTTTACTTTATATGCATGTTAAAATATCATAATTTAAGCTTGCCTGAGTGGCAGACCATTAATAAGACAGCTGCAACATTAACAGCTCCAATCGGACGTTAGCAAGTATTTGTTTGCAAATGTTCTATTCCAACTTGAGATTTTCAACTTAGGATATCTCCCTTATTTCTGCACTGATGCTGGTCTGTAACAACTTATTTTGTATCAACGACTTATTTTGTAGTAAAATTGCCTTATTTTGTATTATTTGGCCGACTTATTTCGTAGCAGCAGTTGACCTAATATGTTACAAAACGGTGCGCAGAATTTTGACAAGATTTCAGGGTGATACAAAATAAGTCGATAATACAAAATAAACTGCTCTATAGACAACTTGTTTTGTATCATTGACTTATTTTGTAGTAATTTCAATTACCTTTTATAGTACCTTGTCTCCATCAAAGGATGGACTCAAAGGAATTTAATCCTTACTAAGTGTTTTGTATGTGATAGAATAACAAGCTGTAAGTGTATGTAGGTAGTTTGGCTGTTTATGGCAGAGATATATTACACTTACTGACCTACAGTTTCATATCCTGATGAATTTGAAAATTTTAATTACTTAAATGTAGCTTTTATAAGCTACAAGCATACCATGTGGGACTTGAATACTGTTCTCAGATGGCCGCAGGCATCCGGCCAATGTCTAAGAACAAAAGACATTTATAGTTGGGCATAGCCTCAGGTTGCCCTCTCGTGGAACTCTACGAGATCCCTCAGCTGTAATACAGCGGGGAGGCAGGGTGGGACTCTTCTCAGTCCCACATGATAAGCTTGTAGCTTATAAAAGCTACATTTAAGTAATTAAAATTTTCAATTTTACTGCACTACAATAGCTTACCATGTGGGATTGAATGCTGAATCCAACCGCCTGGTGGCGGGATTACAGCTGAGACTGGAAGATATGTCAATTTTTCTTAGATTTTGAAGTAATAGATTAGAATGAATGTTTAGAATTACAGTCTGAGTCCCGTTTACAGTGCCCCAATCCCGAAGACCGGGTCTGTAAAGAGCCAAAAAGCTGAATTGAATGAATGACAGTGCTAAAAAACTGTCTGGATGTTTTGATTGTAGGAGAGAAGAGCAGCCGTGCTCTCTTACAAAGAGTAAGGCCCTTAGGGCCTATCCACGATAGAAAAAAACCAGCCCTAGGCTTGGAATTCTCATAATTTTTGCCCCTAAAATGAGAATAATGACAACCTTGATAAGTCCTTAATACATAATATACTAAATATACTGATAATAAAAAATGACCTTACCCATAACGTCTTGAGAGGTAAACCTATACCTAGTCCCTGGGATTAGACTCTTGAAGACTTTGTTGTAGCGGATGTGCCCCCCCCTTCTTTTTTTCCGAGGATAACTGGTCTGAGGGGAAGGGTCTAGGACTTGTTGTGCCGCCACTACTGGACCTAGATACATATTGTTGTCGTTGTCTGACCAATAAGGTCTTTTAGGAAAAAATTTGTAAATGTGTTGTGAGCTTTCCAGTGACAGGTTTGCATGATTTGGCCCACCGATACCCCACCGTAAAAGGCCTTAGAGGCCGTGAAGGCCCTAATGTCATGCGCTTTAACTTGGACCAAGTCCAAGGATTGTTGGTCTGCTTGTTTATAACAAAGTAGAATGGTTTGTTTCAACCAAGAAGAAAGAGTAGCGGGTCTGATGTCTGAGGTATGTCCTTTCTTGAAGGAGATGAAAAGGAGGGATCGAGACCCTCTCAGGTCTTTGATTCAATCCAAAAAGTACCTCAGGGCCCGCACCGGACACAAGGTTCTGTCTTCTTTGAATTGTCTATCTACAATGGTAGTCAAAGCAGGAATTGTCACCGGAGACACACTTTGAGAACCTTCTCTTGCTAGTTGGTTTTTGGCTATAAAGTCAGAAGAAGGGAACAAGGAAACCTTTTCCCACAAGATTGGTCTAGATTAGATACTTTGTTTGCAACCCAGGCATGGATTTTGCTGCGGCACTTGCCGGAGGCCAAAGCTAGCAAGAAAGCAGTTTTAAGAATAAGACGTTTGAGGTCTGTGTCTTTCATAGGCTTAAATGTGCTTTTGTGAGCTTATTGAGTACAACAGAAAGGTTCCATTTTGGAAGATTCCTGGAACTTTTGGGGCGATCCCTGTGAGAACTAGAGAGTAACCTGTAAAGGTCTGAGCTTTGTGAGATATGGTGCCCCGCTGGGCCCAAAGTGTCAACAATGGTCGTCCTGTAACCATCAATGGTCGGCGGGCGCCTGTTTAGATCTTGGTACAGGTACATGAAAAAGTCTGAGACTTGTTTCACAGAGGGAGTGGAGAAATCCACCAAATTTTCTCTGTACCATTTCTTAAATAGGGCCCACTTTGATTTGTAGATGGTCCTTGCTGATGACCTCTGAGGGGCAACAATTCTCTCTGCCACCTCCACAGAGAAGCCTTGTTCTTGGAGCTCAGTCCACTCCTAGACACCAGACGTGGAGGTTGAGATGTTGTGGATTGCTGTGGAACACATAATTGTGGGACTGTTTGAGAAGAGTTGTTGACATCGGAAGTTGCAGTGGGATCTCTATTGAGAGCTGCACTAGGTGCCCAAAACAAGGGCATCCCTGGCCAGCCTGGGGCTATTACGATGATCAGGCAATGACATTGCCTGATTTTTTGGATCACCCTGTGAAGGAGAGCCGTCGGAGGGTAAGCATAGGCAGTGAGACCTGTCCAGTTTATGTTCAGAGCATCTATGTCTCAAGCATTTGGGTCTGGGACTGGAGACACGTACAGTGGAAGTTTGTGGTTCAGATGAGTGGCAAATAGATCTACATGAGGAGTGAACCACTTTTGACAGATCTGTTTGAACACCTGTGGATGCAGTGACCATTCTGTTCACTGGACTTGGTTCGACCTGGACAGAAGGTCGGCCATCACATTCAGACACCCTGGGATGTGTCTGGCTTTCATGTTATATGATAGTGATGGCATCATCATGATCTGCCACAGGAGAGCGCACATTTCTGCTGAGTGAGTTCCTCCTTGTTTGTTTATGTAGGCTACCACTGTTGAGTTGTCCGTTGCAACTAACACTGTTTGGTTCTGACACTGGTCCTTGAAGCTTCGGAGGGCCAGAGACCGGTTTCAACTCTAGAACATTTATGTGTAACCTTTTTCCCCTGTCTGACCACAGATCCTTTATGGAGGTTTGGTCTAAGTGAGCGCCTCAACCTTCGTTTGGGGCGTCTGTAAAGAGTTGGATGCTGTGGTCTTTGAGATGAAGGTCTGCACCTCTTATCATGTTTGTGGGATTTTGCCACCAGTCTAGGTGTGCAGAAATGGTTTCTGTCCAAGGAAGGAGGCTGTCCAGCGACTGAGGATATCTTCAGTGCTCCTTGAGATGAAACTGAAAGGGCCCCATGTGAAGGCGTCCCTCCGGGACCATTTTCTCCATTGAGGCAAGCAACCCAATTAGCGACATCAAACATCTTGCAGTAAAAACTTGTTTTGACCTGAGTCGTAGGATCAAATCCTGAAGTTTTAGCCATATCTCTTGAGTGGGTTTTACAAGGGCTGAATCTAGATGGTATTCGTAGCCCACAAACGAAAACACCTGAGTAGGTTTAGTTCTGATTTTTCCTGATTTATTATCCACCCCAAGGACTGGGTTAGGTCTACCACTGCCTGAGTGTTCACTTGGGCTTCCTCCTGAGACTTGAACCTGATCAGCCAGTCGTCCAGGTACTGGTAAAGTCTGAGTCCCCTGGAGAGGACCATTAGTTTCACTTCCTTTACAATCATTGTAAAGACCTGAGGGGCTGTGGCTAGTCCGAAAGGAAGGGAGGTGAACTGGAACACCTGTGGCAAAACCTTAGGTATTTCCGTGAGTGTGGATGGATGGGGATGTGAAGGTAAGCATCCGATAGGTCTATCGACGACACCCATTCCCCTGGAATCAGGGAGGTCCTGATGGACTCTGGAGTGGTCAAAACGACCCCTGGAGCCTCTGAAGTTCGGTTTCCCCCTGCCTGAGGAAAACGATTGGTTACTGCTTTGTGAGGAGTTGCCCCCATAGGGGCGCTTCCTATAGGAGTCTCTTTTCTTGTTGTGGGGACCACGAAAGGGCTTGTTTTGATAGGGTCCAAAACCCTGTGAGTCTTTAGAGGTGCCTTTTTTGAGGAGGAAGTCTTCTCCCTCCTTCACTAGCTGAAACTTAAACAAGGAGGAGTGCCAAAAGGGCGAGTCCTTAAGTTCCTGGCGTCTCGTTTCCCCTAGTTGTGGTTGTAAAAGGGTCATCTCGGCTTCGCGCCTTAGCAAGCCGGTGTTACCCATGGTATATAGCTCCCTCTGGAGTATATGGGCCAAGGATTTGCTGAGGCATGTAAGAGCTCTGTGTTGAATAAGAACAGTCTTATTCCAGATGTCTACATATTCACAGGATTGGCACCTTTCTGAATTTGGTATTTAACCTTCTTAAAGTTTGACTTCAGGCTATATTGACACTAGTGTTGGGAATCGCCTCCAATTTTCATGGTCGATTATTCGTCCATTTTTCCGAGCGATGATCGACCCATAATCAATTATTTTACTCCATTATTGTTTATTATTTAAGAAACACTTTCCCGGATAAAATATAGGTCAATCTGGTAAGAATAAAGGTGTTCCGACATTTAGAATCTACCAAAAGCACCCACTTCCTGTAAATATGGCGGTAGACATAAACAAACGAAATTGAAGACAAAACTGTCAGTTTATTTAATAAAAATACCTAAAATATTTTTAAATAGGTGGATATTGATATGAATCAGGAAAGGTAAGATATAAGCTTAATAATCGATCATTAGAAAACGCCAGTGACCGACTGCGATTCTACACTCTCACCGACGATTAATCGAGCACACGTCTAATAGTCCACCCACTAATTGACACTTCTCAAGAGTGGCATAACATGAAGATGAAGTCTTGGCAAAGGCAGCAGTAAAGATAAGGGTGGATATATTCTGCCTAGCTTGGTGTTCCGATTTTTGCAAAATCCGTATTCAGCTCTTGAATCTTGTCCTCATAACAAGGCTGTCCCACCTTATACCACTTAGCAGAGGAAGGAGGAGGTTTGATATATTTACCCTCAGCTAAATTAGCGGCCTGGAAGTCATGCTAAAATTTATCAAAAGCATCTTTGATAACCGAGCTGAGGGGAGCATAGAAGAAGGGCCTCTTGGCCTAAGCTCCCGACGGCCTTTCTTGTCGTCCAGCCCCATGACAGAGGTGGAGGACCTAGGCATGGACTCCCTGGGATCAGGGAGGGCAAGAATACGTCTGAAGGTGTCCACTTCCTCAGCATATTGGGAGGGAACGCCAGACAAAGCTACTTCACTATAATAAGGTGGGTCTGGATCGTGTTGAGGTTGGTCTTGATCAGAATGAGCCCCTGAGGGCTGAGCCCCAGAGAGCTTTGAAGACCTGTGTCTGGGTGCAGAGGACTGATCCTCCTCTGAAGATGAAGACACATATCTGGACTTCACTTTGTGTTTGCTTCTATCAGCATGTTTTTTAGGTCTAGATGATGCAACCCGAGGTTTATCGGCTTGACCTGCATACTGATCCGAGGCGGACCTCGGTTCAGTGTCATGCTTTTTATGAGAGTGAGAATGCTTTTTGGGCCTAGCCGATGCCACCTTAGTAGGTTCATCGGATAGAGTTGAAGGCTGATCCGATGCGTTATCATATGAGGTTGATCAGCACCGAGACGTGGTGGAAGGGCTGGACCATAGTCAACTTCCATAGACTCAACCGAGTGTGAGGTAGGCCGAGGTCTCGGATGGGGTGGGTCCAGAAATACAGCTTGATTAGAGGGACCAGGCTTAGAGGCCGAAGCGGAGGTCTGATCCACCTCCACTTCTGGTTGGTTAGATGTCTTTTTAAAAGACGAAAATTCGTCTCGGAGAGACTGAAATGCCTCTAACATTGAAGCCTGGAAAACCTCCATTTATTGCTGTAAATGGATGTTAAAAGTGTTACCTAGGGACTTTTCGAGTTTAGACTCTATCTTCTGCTATAAGGCAGTACCTGGGGTAGGTGGGACAGATTTTGCTGGTGTTTTAATAGATAATGCCTTGAAGGGTAGGGGCTGAGGACATGGAGGGGAGGTAAACAGATTGTCTGCAGCACTCTCAAGGTCTGCATGAGAACCAGCAAAGGACTTGACGTCCTCATCCCCTAATAGGTTGAGCTCATCATCTTTGTTAGTGTCCCGTTTCTGTACATAACATTTTCTATGGATGATCTTTATTAACTGCTCTTCGGTGAAGGCAGCACAAATCCCACAAGGAGATTCGAACGTGACACAGGGGTCATCACCCTTGCCAGATTCCCTGCATGAGGGGCAATAGTTATGAGTGTCGAATGAGAAACAGAAGTGGTGACACTTAGCAGATCTGGGCTTGTCTTTATTCGTTTGGTGGGAGGACATTTTAAAACGCAATAAAATGACAAAGCCTGAACCAAGGAAAACTCAAAACACCAAAAATAAGACAAAATACTTATCCTGTCGAAAAACATAACTTTCACAGAATAATCTATAAGATATTTAAAATAAAATGGCTAAAAAACAACTCCAACAATACTTATGTGCTGAGAAATTGAAGTAAATATGACTGTTTATGACAGAAGCTACCAAAACACACGGCCAACGAGAAAGTAGGAAGAGATCTCGTAGAGTTCCACCAGAGGACAACCTGAGGCTCCGGCCAACTATAAATGTATTTTTTTCTTAGACGTTGGCCGGATGCCTGCAGCCATCCGAGAACAGAATTCAGTCCCACATGGTAAGCTATTGTAGCGCAATAAAAGTGTTGTTTGTGAGGAAGTGTGTCAAATTGTGAAATAGTAAAATAGGTGAGTTACAGTTTTAACAAAAACAGGATTCCTACCATGAAATGTTTATCATGAGTAATTAATGTAAGTATAAGTTTTAGGATGTTAATTTCTTAGAAAATATGTATGTTGTAATGGTAAGGTTCCTGATCACTCCTCTATATAAGCTGAACACATGTCACAGTTACAGATTAGCATTGTTGGGACAGGAGTTCTATACCCCAGATGAAATTGTATTGCCCACTCAAAATTTCAGAAGATTGTTAAAACAGTTCAAGGACTTTATAACTGAAGACCCTGTGTGATAAAAAGACACTATCCAGCAGATTAACTGGAATTGAAGTTTACTAGAGTAAAGAAGTCGAGCACAGCAATAAAGGGGAAAACTCGTGGAAGACCTCAGGGGCAAGAAGTCCAGCATAGTGCCAAGTGAGGAAATTCTTACGCCAGTTACAATCGAACACATTGTTCTCAAAACTACATCAACCAGAGGCAGTCAACTATTCAGAGCTGTTGGTTACAACTGATTCAAGACCAGGTGACTACAAACTTTCATCTGATCAGGCTATAACTTCTATTTTGAACACTGATCCAGCCATATGGACTATAATCTGTGAGTGATTAGTATGAAACTATTTAAGTAATCTTGTAATAATATTTAAAGCTTTTAAGTCATTAACAGGTGTATAGGTTTGAGTTATTTTCTGGTTAACACACTAGTTAGTTGGGGTCTGACCATGACATGTATCACTGACTTATTTTGTATTATCAGGTTATAAAACTCGAAACTGTGCAAGAAATCTTGTTTTTTAAACTGTGGAACTCTTTGTTTTTTCATTAATTTTATGTTATATTAAGACTTTTGTATAGATTACACTAAAACATAGATCATAAGTTAGAAAATACATCCAAATTGTTATAATTTTCAAATATTTAAAACTTATTGGCCATTCCATGAAAGACCATGCAATTTTCCTTGGATGTGTAGCCATTCCTATTGCAAATTGAAGATCCTTGGACATCTCAAAAATGCCTGGGTAGAAATATGTGAAGCTGAGTTTGATTGAAATCACTCTATCTCTTACGGTTTTCGAGATATTCACATTTTTTCATTTTCCGGTAAAATCAAAGAAGGCCGCCAAATGTAGCAAAAATTGAAATTTTTCCCCTAGGCACAAGATACTCCTGTACTACCCAGTGCGTCAAAAATTCGCTAGAAATCGCTCTATCTCTTATGCTTTGTGAGATATTCACACTTTTTCTTTTTCCGCTCAAATCCAAGACGGCCGCGAAAAATTGTAAAAATTGAAACTTTTCCCCTTTGCATTGGATACTGTTTTACTACCCCAGCGGGTCAAAATTCGCTCGAAATCACTCTCTTACAGTTTTGAGATATTCACACTTTTTCATTTTCTGCTAAAATCCAAAATGGCCGCCAAAAGTCGTGAAAATTTAAACTTTTCCCCTAGGCACAGGATACTCCTGTACTATCCTGCGGGTCAAAAATTCACTCAAACTTGCTCCATCTCCTACCATTTCCAAGATAATTTCAATGTTTTATTTTCCGCTAAATCCAAGATGGCCGCCTTTGAATAGGATACTCTTGCACTACCCTGTGGGTCAAAAATTCACTTGAAATCGCTCTATCTCTTACGGTTTTCGAGATATTCATACTTTTTCATTTTCTGCTAAAATCCAAGATGGCCGCCAAAAGTAGTGAAAATTGAAATTTTTCCCCTTGGCACAAGATACTCCTGTACTACCCTGCTGGTCAAAAATTCGCTCAAAATTGCTCGAAATTCGCTCGAAATTGCTCTATCTCTTACTGTTTTCAAGATATTTATGATTTTTCACATTTTCACTAAAACTAGCAATAAAGTAGCGATTACTCACTTGTACATTGAGCAACAGTTGTGAAACTTAAATATGTTACAGTTCACAAAAAAGTAGATGAACAACATATTTGAGAGAAATTGTGTAGCTGCAATACTTTTGAAGATATAAGCCATTTACCCATTATGGTATCAAATTGACAAAGTAGCTAATAGCTATTACTCACTTAGCTATGGAGATACACTTCCAAACTACTGACCATGTTGTAGCTGTGGAGAAAGTAGCTGAACAACATATTGGAACAAAATAATCTAAATGCAATAGTTTGAGAGTTATAAGTCATATAATTATATTAGGTAAAAGTGCTATTACTCACTCAAAAGTAGGCCAAAGTTCACCAAACCAAAAATATTGAAGAGCGTAAAAATTTATTAGGACAAGTAATTTACCAAAAATGTGTAACTGTAGTAGTTTCAGAGAAAACTGCGTGACACACGCACGCACGGACGCACACACATGGTGCAAATTATAATCACAAGTTCAATATTTTTAGAGTAATCCTGATGATGAACAACTAGTGCATATGATGGAATTAATAAAGTAGGGACAATCATGATTCAAACTTGTAATGTCCTTTTTAACTGCTAGGGTCATACTGTAATTTTAGACAATCAGTATTTCCCACATATTTTCAAGTGCTGAGTTTTAACCCCACAGTCACAGAGGTGAAATAAACAGGATGATGTGGAAGGAGTAGTTTATTAGAGAGGGTTTAACTGACTGGTATAGCTCTTGTTAGAGAGAATAATTATGATAAACCCTAAAATCACAGGTCAAAGTTATAGGTCCAATTTAGCTGCCAGTTCACCATTAAGGTTAAACAAGTTATGCGACTATTCAGCCTTTTATGTGGAAACCAATTCTGATATTTCATAACTGATTGATCACTATAAGAAGTCAGATTCAACAGATTAGAATCAAATGTAAAACCAAATTTCTACACAATCACAAGCGTAACAACTGATACAAACATTTTAAAAATTTAACAAACTTCTCCCTGACTCCATACTGTACTTACCACTGCTCACCTATGACTGGCTGGTTTGTTATCACCTTAGCGGCAGTGGGAAAAACCCGTTTAGTTTATTATGATTTGAGTTTTGTGATTCTGTTGAGATATTAACTGGTGAATGTATCAAATGACCACAAAATAGTATTCTAGATTAAGTTTTATTGTGACAAACATACTTCAGATTGGTTATTTATTGGTTATAGTGAGTTAGTGGTATACACATACTGGAACATAACCAGTATCTCAAAACACTTATGTGGGTGTTCTACCACACGACTAAGCTCCCCGATTAAGGGTTTTTGGGAGTCGGTTTCAAATATTTGCTTAGTCCCAGATGTCCTGTAAGGGTCAGTAGTTGTCGGTTGTGGCCGTGAGAGAAATCAAACATGTTTGATATTTCTCACGACCCAAACCGATTCTCATTTCCCGCCGACAACACAATGTCCAGTCCCAGGCATCCTCAGGCCTCCTCAGACCCAAATTTAGACAGTCCTATGTTGTCCCAGGCGTCCTGCGACCCTTGGTCCCAGGCCTCCGTAGCTTAGTCCCAGGAAGCCTGTTTGGCAGTCCCGACTCATAACAGATCTTTGAAGTTTCATGCGTGTGAAAGGGAATCGGTTTCATTAGTCCCGAGAAGCCTCAGACCGTCCCAGGGACTAAGAAATCTGGGTCTGGGACTAAGCCCCGACAAAGAGAAGCCGACCCTAACCGATCCAAACCAGCCTCCTCAGGCCGCCTGGGACAACACAAATTTAGTCTGCGACGGTCTGAGGACGCCCCAGGAGGCCTGGGACTAAGAACCGATTAAGAGTTGACTATTTTCCACACGTCGGAAATTAAAACGAGGCAATGAGGGGGGTCTGAGACTATATAAACGCACACATTCTCGTTGTTACTGACTGTTTGGCTACTGAGAGACGTGTGTCATTGTTTTGTAGGGGTTTTTAGTTTTTTAAATATCATATAATACTCGAGCTTAAGGCAAATTTTACAGTTAGGAGACACATTTTTTTACTTTTTTTTTGCTATTGACTGGAGTAATGAGGAAAGAGAAAGGAGGGAAGAGAGGAAAGAAGAAGATGGATGAGAGGCAAGAGGAGAGGGAGAAGGAAAGTGGAGAGGTGGAGGAAAGGATGGAGGAAAGGATGGAGGAGGGTACAGAGGAGGGTACACAAGAGACTGAGGAGCGTTTGGAAGTTACTGAGGAAGCTTGCGAAGAAGAAGAGAGGTGTGAGGAGGATTCAGAGAGTTACTCGGCAGCCAAGAGAGCCAGGGTCTGTGCAACTTTCACTGACAGCCAAGAAACTGCAATTGTGGAGTTTGTGAAGGAGCATCCAGAGCTCTACGACAAGGAGCATGCACGTTTCCACGACAGACAGAAGAAGGAGGCTCTCTGGGCAGAAATCTCTGCAGAACTGAAGCTCCAGCCCTTTGATGTCAGAAGATGGTTCGAATCCCAGAGAACGCGTTATGGCAAGCTGTCCAAACTACAATCTGGCCAAGCCCCAAGGGAGATGACCAAGAGACAGTCCTGGGTCTACCAGCAGATGGGTTTCCTTAAGCCCACATCAGACGAAAGGAGAAAGGAGAAGTTCAGGGTTCGAGGCCAGTCCCAACACCAGCAGGCATGAAGAATCGCGTGGATCTACTACTGATACAGAACACCTTGAGTCCAGTGTCCTCAGGGAGAGTAGGAGTCAACCTATGTTCACATCTACACCAGTTTCAACAGACTCCAAGATACTCAAGCACTTTGACCAGATGAGGACATTGATCTCAGGTTTCCTGCAGCAGAAGTCAGACAGACAGCCCTTCTTTGACTACGTGGCATCAGAGGCTGAAAAGGTGACCCAAGAGGAGTTTGAGGACCTCAAGGGCAGAATTTTTAGAGACATTGAAAGCATTAAGAGCAACCGTAGACGTCAACCACTACCCAGAAGATCAGCCACTATTACCACGGAGTCTCAGAGGGTCCGGATACTGCCAACAACCACTCAACAGGCGTCTACTTCCACCCAAGCAGCAGCTAGCAGCAGTTACGTCTACTACTCACCCAGCCCACTTGGCTTTGGCAACCCTACATCAGTTCTAACAGTACAGGACGAGGGCAGTAGACACAACTTAAGTGGAATATTAAGCCAGCTACCAGATCTGACATCTACACAGATCATTGAGCAGCCTCAGCAGCAGCAGCCGCAACTCTTCACTATCACCACTACAGCACCGCCTCAACAGCAGCAGCCTCCTCAGTAGCCATCCAGTCAGGGCGGGTTTTTGACCTGCCAGGCACTTTTCAGGGTATTCCAAAAACAATTATTCAGCTGCACATTATTCCAATTCCCCTCCCAGAACATAACAGTTCAGTACAAATACTTATCACAACCCCCCCCCCCCCCAAAAAAAAAAAAAAAAAAAAAAAAGTCCAACACCTACACCACCCCAAACATGAAACAAATAACCCATGGTACCACACATAACAAAAAAAGGCCACATAGATGGATAGATTCTGAGTTCAGTATTCTTGGTATAGATTTTTCAACTGAATTATTTGATATTCCTAGAATAAACTATAACAAAGGTTTAGCCAAGGCCAATAAAATTATAAATTCTTGGAATTACAGACACTTGACACCCATAGGAAAGATTACAGTTATCAAAACTTTGATATTATCAAACTTTACACACCTATTTATGAGTATTCCAACTTCAAACATAGTCATGCGTGATATGGAAACAATGTTGTATAAATTTTTATGGGCAGGTAAACCCGATAGGGTATCTAGGAAGGATATATGTAAGACAAATTTAAAAGGTGGTATGAAGATGATAAATGTGTACAATTTTGAAAAAAGTTTGAAGCTTAGCTGGCTAAAACGCCTTGGCACTGATTCTTCAAAAGCTTGGTACAAAGTTTTAGAGACTACAGTTAGAGATGTGAATAAATTGTATGTATTAGGGACAAAATGGCCAAAAACTGTAGCCTCTAAACTTAATCCCTTTTGGAACACAGTTTTTAAATACTCAGATGAACTGAATGATATACGAAAAATTGAAAAAAATCAGGATATTGTAAATCAGTGCATTTGGTACAATAGTAAAATAGGCACAAAAAATATATTTTACCCAGATTGGTTTAAAAGGGGCCTTTACTTTGTAGGAGATGTTTTGAATGAAAAAGGCAATATGTTACAGCTACAAGAGATAAATAGGAAATATAATATGAGGGTTAACTTTTTGAACTATTTTACAATCAGAACGATTTTAAGAAAATTCATATTGCAGTTTATAAATGGAGATGATTTTTTGGCAGATACACCAAACATTCCTTTCCATATGCATATCTATATAAAGCCCTTAAAGGGGGGAAGATACTTGTATCATATTCTCAATGACTGTACAGGGGATCCCTCAGATTGCGAACAAAAATGGTGCCAAAAATTAAATCAAGACCATGACATAAATTTTTGGAAACAGATTTATAAAATCAACTTTTTCACAATCTACGATAACAGTGTCATATGGTTCCAATATAGAATCATCCGAAGGATTCTTGGTACACAAGAATTTTTGCATAAAATTAAACAATCTGACTCGGATATTTGTCGACTATGTGGCCAATATTGTGAAACAATTACACATTTATTTGTAGTCTGTAACAAAGTAAATAGCCTCTGGAAGAATCTACAGACCTGGATTGAAACAAAAACTGGTTCAGCATTTAACTTTAGCGACACAGATAAAATTTTGGGCTGTGCTTTCATTGAGCATTCTTTTTGGCCTGTAAATTTTGTTTTACTCATAACAAGATTCTATATCTTTAAGTGTGCAAAAGACAATAAAACTTTGAGCCTATCACAATTGCAAAAGTTAATTAAAACAAAGTATACTGAACAAGAAATGCTGTCTAATATTAATAATGGTATTGACACTTTTGATAGGAGATGGTCATTGTGGAGTGATATTTTTGCTGAAATTTAGATTAATGTATTGATAGTTAAGCACAAAATCTACAAAGATGCTTACTCATTTAGTTGACACTGTTACATAACATGTTACTTTATCATTATATTGTAAAACAACCATGTTTATGTATATGCTTCGAAAAAAATAAAGGGATGGGAAAAAAAAAAAAAAAAAAAAAATTCTGAATTCCAGCAACCAAATAAAAAAAAAAAAAAAAAAAAAAAAAAAAAAAAGCCACGTAGAAAAAAAATTTAAAATAAATAAACTCCCAATATGGCCAATAATCAGCCCATTTTTAGCTTAAAATCCATGGTATTGGTTAAAATCTTGAATAAAAAAGTGCAACACTTACACCATCCCTAGAGTTAAAATGCATTATCACATACTTACCAAATTGAACTAGAGGATCGCTCGCAAAAAAAAGATAATGTTTTTGCATAGCAAAAACAAAGCGCCCCGAAAAGGATATAAAGGTGAGTGCTAAAGTATTAAGAAAATGCTTCGATTCTAGCCTGATACTGTTGTGACAACCAAAGACAGCCCAGTCTGCTCTATCTAGCATGGTTTTCAAGATATAAGCATTTTTGTGTTTTGCAAAAAATTAAAAAAATTAAAAATGTCCGCTATATTTGGCGAGACAAAAATATTTTGAAAATTGGCATGACTACTCTGCAGAGATACCCAGCAGGTCAAAAATTTTGTTCAGTTCGCTCCATATAGCACGGTTTTCGAGATATAAGCATTTTTGTGTTTTGCAAAAACTTTAAAAATTCAAAATGGCCACCATTTTTGGGGAGACAAAAATTTTTGTCAAGACCACTGCCGCGGTGTGTATCTCCCGCCGAGCATTAAAGGAGAAGAAATAGCTTTTCTGAGATATTCACAATTTTTCATTTTCGTGTGTGAAAGCTATTCCAAAAGTAGGTGAATGAGTTATTTGACAAAAATTGGCTATCTGCAATACTATTAAGAGATAATTCACATTTACTCATTTTGAGTAGGTGAATAATTAGCTATGGGTCTGAAACTTCACCATGTGAAAGCTCTCCCACAAGTAGATGAATGAGTATTTGATAAAAATTGGCTATCTGCAATACTTTTAGAGATAATTCGCATTTACTCATTTTGAGTAGGTGAGTAATTAGCTATGGGTCTGAAACTTCACCAAGTGAAATCTCTCCCAAAAGTAGGTGAATGATTTATTTGATAAAAATTGGCTATCTGCAATACTTTTAGAGATAATTCGCATTTACTCATTTTGAGTAGATGAGTAATTAGCTATGGGTCTGAAACTTCACCATGTGAAAGCTCTCCCACAAGTAGATGAATGAGTTATTTGATAAAAATTGGCTATCTGCAATACTTTTAAGAGATAATTCGCATTTACTCATTTTGAGAAGGTGAGTAATTAGCTATGGGTCTGAAACTTCACCAAGTGAAAGCTCTCCCAAAAGTAGGTGAATGATTTATTTGAGAAAAATTGGCTATCTGCAATACTTTTAGAGATAATTCGCGTTTACTCATTTTGAGTAGGTGAGTAATTAGCTATGGGTCTGAAACTTCACCATGTGAAAGCTCTTCCAAAAGTACGTGAATGAGTTATTTGACAAAAATTGGCTATCTGCAATACTATTAAGAGATAATTCACATTTACTCATTTTGAGTAGGTGAATAATTAGCTATGGGTCTGAAACTTCACCATGTGAAAGCTCTCCCACAAGTAGATGAATGAGTATTTGATAAAAATTGGCTATCTGCAATACTTTTAGAGATAATTCGCATTTACTCATTTTGAGTAGGTGAGTAATTAGCTATGGGTCTGAAACTTCACCAAGTGAAATCTCTCCCAAAAGTAGGTGAATGATTTATTTGAGAAAAATTGGCTATCTGCAATACTTTTAGAGATAATTCGCATTTACTCATTTTGAGTAGATGAGTAATTAGCTATGGGTCTGAAACTTCACTATGTGAAAGCTCTCCCACAAGTAGATGAATGAGTTATTTGATAAAAATTGGCTATCTGCAATACTTTTAAGAGATAATTCGCATTTACTCATTTTGAGAAGGTGAGTAATTAGCTATGGGTCTGAAACTTCACCAAGTGAAAGCTCTCCCAAAAGTAGGTGAATGATTTATTTGAGAAAAATTGGCTATCTGCAATACTTTTAGAGATAATTCGCGTTTACTCATTTTGAGTAGGTGAGTAATTAGCTATGGGTCTGAAACTTCACCATGTGAAAGCTCTTCCAAAAGTAGGTGAATCAGTTATTTGAGAAAAATTGGCTATCTGCAATACTTTTAGAGATAATTCACATTTACTCATTTTGAGTAGGTGAATAATTAGCTATGGGTCTGAAACTTCACCAAGTGAAAGCTCTGCCAAAAGTAGGTGAATGAGTTATTTGAGAAAAATTGGCTCTCTGCAATACTTTTAGAGATAATTCGCATTTACTCATTTTGAGTAGGTGAGTAATTAGCTATGGGTCTGAAACTTCACAGAGTGAAAGCTCTCCCAAAAGTAGGTGAATGAGTTATTTGAGAAAAATTGGCTATCTACAATACTTTTAGAGATAATTCGCATTTACTCATTTTGAGTAGGTGAGTAATTAGCTATGGGTCTGAAACTTCACCAAGTGAAAGCTCTCCCAAAAGTAGGTGAATGAGTTATTTGAGAAAAATTGGCTATCTACAATACTTTTAGAGATAATTCGCATTTACTCATTTTGAGTAGGTGAGTAATTAGCTATGGGTCTGAAACTTCACCAAGTGAAAGCTCTCCCAAAAGTAGGTGAATGATTTATTTGAGAAAAATTGGCTATCTGCAATACTTTTAGAGATAATTCGCATTTACTCATTTTGAGTAGGTGAGTAATTAGCTATGGGTGTGAAACTTCACAGAGTGAAAGCTCTCCCAAAAGTAGGTGAATGAGTTATTTGAGAAAAATTGGCTATCTGCAATACTTTTAGAGGTAATTCGCATTTACTCATTTTGAGTAGGTGAGTAATTAGCTATGGGTCTGAAACTTCACCATGTGAAAGCTCTCCCACAAGTAGATGAATGAGTTATTTGATAAAAACTGGGTATCCGCAATACTTTTAGAGATAATTAGCATTTACTCATTTTGAGTAGGTAAATAATTAGCTATGGGTCTGAAACTTCACCATGTGAAAGCTCTCCCAAAAGTAGGTGAATGAGTTATTTGAGAAAAATTGGCTATCTGCAATACTTTTACAGATAATTCGCATTTACTCATTTTGAGTAGGTGAGTAATTAGCTATGGGTCTGAAACTTCACCATGTGAAAGCTCTTCCAAAAGTAGGCGAATGAGTTATTTGAGAAAAATTGGCTATCTGCAATACTTTTAAGAGATAATTTGCATTTACTCATTTTGAGTAGGTGAGTAATCATCTACGGGTCTGAAACTTCACCATGTGAAAGCTCTCCCAAAAGTACATGAATGAGTTATTTGATAAAAATTGGGTATCCGCAATAGTTTTTGAGATAATTAGCATTTACTCATTTTGAGTAGGTGAGTAATTAGCTACGGGTCTGAAACTTCACCAAGTGAAAGCTCTTCCAAAAGTAGGTGAATGAGTTATTTGAGAAAAATTGGCTATCTGCAATACTTTTAGAGGTAATTCGTATTTACTCATTTTGAGTAGGTGAGCAATTAGCTATGGGTCTGAAACTTCACCAAGTGAAAGCTCTATGGGATAGCTGCTCTGCAGAGATACCCTGAAGATCAAAAATTTCGTCGAAATCGCTCTATGTAGCACGGTTTTCGAAATACTAGCATTTTTGTGGTTTGCAATTTTTGCGCAAAAATTCGACAATTCAAAATGGCCGCCATTTTTGGCGAGACAAAATTTTTTTGAAAATTGGGAAAACTACTCTGCAGAGATATCCTGCGGGTCAAAAATTTCGTCGAAATTGCTCTATCTAGCACGGTTTTTGAGATATAAGCATTTTTGTGTTTTGCAATTTTTGCGAAAATTTCGAAAATTCAAAATGGCCGCCATTTTGGGCGAGACAAAAATTTTTTGAAAATTGGGAAAACTACTCCGCAGAGATACCCTGCGGGTCAAAAATTTCGTCGAAATCACTCTATCTAGCACGGTTTTCGAGATATAAGCATTTTTGTGTTTTCCTTATTTGGAAAATTCGTAATGATTAATTAATCATTAATTACTCGGCCATTTCTTGACCAATCAATGCCAAAATCTAATGATTTCCAGATTTTAATAAAATGAATGTATTTGCCAAGTTTCAGGTGAATTGATAAAATTCCTTTCAAGTTATCATCCGGACAAGCTTCCCCATCGAAAAAAGACATTTTTGGTCATGTGACCTCTCTGATTGGTTGAAATGTCACTGCAACATATTCAAAAAAATTCCCCAAGGCTACTGCCTAAACCTGCCAAATTTGAAAAGAATCCGCCTAACGGTTACAGAGTTATAAGGAAAACAAAATGCAGAGCCGGCGGAGCCTGAAGGTCTCCCATACACAAACAAGTGTCCCTTGCGGGACGCTTAATAATACACAAACCCAATACCAAACCTAACCCCCAACTAACAAACACACAAACCGAATACCAAACCTAACCACCAACCAACAAACACACAAACCAAATACCAAACATAACCACCAACCAAGAAACAGACAAACCCAATAGCAAACAGAACCCAAACCAAAGAACTGAAAAACTATTTTGCAAACATAATTCCCCATCATTGTAAGAAAACCAGTTTGGTGGTTATATTCCCCCCCCCCAAAAAAAAAAAAAACTAAATGTAAGTAAAATTAGGATGTAGTTTTCAAAATATATGCAATATTTATTCCATTTAGGAAGTCATGTTTGCATTTGTGTGTTGTTTTTGAGAATTATGTTTACCACTGGGTTTGTCTGTTTGTTAGTTGGGTGACTTCTGTAGGCATTTATGTTTGTCTGTTTGTTGGGTGGGTGAATTATGTTGGGCATTGGTTTTGTCTGTTTGTTGGTTGCGTGACTTCTGTCGGGCATTGGGTTTGTCTGTTTGTTGGGTGGGTGAATTATGTTGGGCATTGGTTTTGTCTGTTTCTTGGTTGCGTGACTTCTGTTGGGCATTGGGTTTGTCTGTTTGTTGGGTGGGTGACTTATGTTTGGGTTATTTGGAACAAGCACAGCTGATTAATTGTTTTTGGAATATTTGGTAGTCCTGAAAAGGACCGGTTATTGGTCCTGAAAAGGACTGGTTACTGCAGCAGGAGTTATATTCTGCCGTCATGCCAGGCCACTGCTCCCTCATTGTATCCCCGGACGAAAGTCGGGGATACTTAGGATTCAGTACGGTCATGCCGCCGCCGCTGCAGAGATTTCCTTTTGGACGCGATAACTTAAAAAATATTTTAGTTAGAACTTTCAAATTTGGTATGTGGGTATACATGGGCAATGCCACAAACGCTATTGTTTTGTGACCTTGACCTTCAATCTCAAGGTCACTGGTGGCCTCTTAAAGGTCAGATTTTGGCCATTTTTTCACTTTTTGGCCCAGTTCTCCTATACAGAAAGTCAGATCATCCTATGGCTGGTATATGTAATATATATATATGTCCTCTGTAAGCATGCAGAAATTTGACCTTGAAGCTCTTCACTGAAGGTCATCCACTGACCGCCAAAGTACCTGACCGAGGGTCATTTTTGACCTTTTTGGAGATATTTTTACACTTAATGCTGACGATATTGCATGGAAACTATTGAAAATGGCTTTGGAGGTTGAGTACATAATGGACTTCTACCATCCAGGCTTACTGGTTACAGATCTTCATTTAAGGTCATCCACTGACCACCAAAGTACCTGACCAAGGGTCATTTTTGGCAAATTTGGAGATATTTTCACACTTAATGCTGACTACATTGCATGGAAACTATTGAAAATGGCTTTGGAAGTTGAGTACATGATGGACTTCTACCATCCAGGCTTACGGGTTACAGATCTTCATTTAAGGTCATCCACTGAATGTCAAAGTACCTGACCAAGGGTCATTTTTGGCAAATTTGGAGATATTTTCACACTTAATGCTGACTACATTTCATGGAAACTATTGAAAATGGCTTTGGAGGTTGAGTACATGATGGAGTACCAGCATCCAGGCTTACCGGTTACAGATCTTCATTTAAGGTCATCCACTTACCGCCAAAGTACCTGATCGAGGGTCATTTTTGACCCTCTATTTGTTTGTTTGTTTGTGAACACGATAATTCAAAAACTGACAGATGGATTTTGATAAAATTTTCAGGATAAGTCCAAAATGGTAAAAGGAAGATATGATTAAATTTTGGGCATGATCTGGATCACTGTCTGGATCTTCTGGATCCATGAAATATAATTTTAAAGACAAATAGCTCAAAAAGTCATTGGTGGATTTTGATGAAATTTTCAGGAAATGTCCTAAATGGGACAAGGAACAAGTGATAAGATTTTGGGAGTGATCTGAATCATCTGGATCAAGGCTGCCAGATGTGTTTATGTACAAGATAAATCAAAAACTTATGGACGGATTTTGATGAAATTTTCAGGATATGTCTGAAAAGGTAAAAGGATAAAATGATTGAATTTTTGAAGTGATCCGGATCACTATATGGATCTTCTGGATCCATGAAATTAATTTTTAAAGACAGATACCGCAAAAAGTTATGGATGGATTGTTTCAGCAAATGGCCTAAATGGTACAAGGAACAAGTGATTAAATTTTTGGAGTGATCTGGATCACTGACTGGATCATCTGGATCCAGGCTGCCACATAATCTTGGGATGGACTTTGATATTTTTAGGATATGTTACAAATGGTAAAAGGAAAAAGTGGTAAAAGGAAGAAATGATTCAATTTTGCGAGTGATCTGGACCACTATCTGGATCTTCTGGATCCAAGAAATGTAATTTTTAAAGACAAATAGCTCAAAAAGTCATGGATGGATTTTTATGAAATTTTCAGGAAATGTCTTAAATGGGACAAAGAGCAAGTGATTAGTTTTTGGGAGTAATCTGGATCACTGTGTGCATTATGTGGATCCAGGCTGCCAGATGTGTTTGTGTACAAGATAACTAAAAAAGTTTAGGGGTGGGACGAGTACAAATAATTCGGGTCAATTACTCGCGGACCAAAAATCGACTTGACATCGAGCACTCGCGAAGTTTAGTATCCACCATTACAGGAACCAACATCCAATATGGCGGCTCCCGTAAACAATAAAAATATAGAGATAAAAGCTTTGAATCGCTTGAATTCATTATACTTAATATTATGTTAAAAATGGTGGATTATGCGATTTAATGCTAGCAAGGTATGTTATTTATTTTTTATTTCCTAAAAAACGTAACCGCTTCAATAGGTTGTTATATACTTGTATACACACGAGTAGTCGACTCTTAAAATTGGGATCGAATTTTCGTGAAATTTGCCTCATTTGCCAGAATGAAGTAGGGGACATCTCTACCACCCTGGGTTATAGGAGCTGGGTCAGGGAAGCCTATCCTGCCATCCTCAATCCTCCTCTTCAGCTGACAGGCATTAAATATCTGGGCATCTGAGCAAGATCCAGCTGTACCAGCATCCACCCATCTGAATTTGTACTGCCCATCTACCAAGGCCAACATTACTATGGAAAAGAATCCCTTGTAGTTGTGGTACAGGGCTCCAGAGTTCTTGGGTTTCTTCAGGGCCACATGCTTGCCATCAAGGGCACCCAGGGTATGTGGAACATTCGACCTGATCCTGAATTCCCTTTCCAGTTCTTTCCACTCATCTGGAGGAGTAGGACATTTGAGGTACTCTCTGGTGAACTCATCCTGGATAGCCCTGCAGACCTCTGGTAGAAACTTGGAAATGGTGGATGTGCCAACCCTGAACTGACAGGATAATGATGTGTAGGACTCTCCAGTGGCCAGATATCTGATGGTGAGGGCTAACTTCTCCCCAACACTGATTGGAGCTCTGTAGTTGGTGGCCTGCCTGGCTAGACGTGGTTCCAGTCTGGTCTTTATCATTTCAAAGAATTCTGGGGTCATCCTCATGTAGTTGGTGAATCCTGGAATGTCTGTGGCATACAGTTCAGCCATAATGTTGTGGTAGGCCCCCCTCTCCTCTCTCTGTAGTAGCCATGGCCTGACCCACATGTTGTGCCTTCTTCTAGGTCTCTGTCTGGCTGGTGGTGGTGGTGGAGGTGCTGGTGGTGGTTGCTGTGGTCGACGTAGAAATAGCAAATACATCATTGTATGTAACTGAATAAAAACTAAAAAAGCGCTAAGTTGTTGCTGAAGCTGTCTTCCGTTAAAAGGTGGCATCCTGCTGTGTTCCTATAAAAGTAATGATAATTAGATTGCGGAATTTATATATATATATATATACCCAGAAAATCCAGCTTTTCTGCAAAACAAGAATCGGCCACATTGGTCTGGGGAAGACTGAGGAGGCCTGAGGACGCCGGGACTTAATTTGGGGTTAGTCGGGGCTTAATCCCAGGAGGCCTGAGGCGTCCTGGGACCCAGTCGGTATGTGTACGAAAAGATCGTGGTTGAAACCGACCAGAAAACTGGCTTAATTGGTTCTTAGTCGCAGAACAGTCGGGGACTGTCTGGGGCCGCCTGGGGCCTACTCAGGCTTCCTGAGGCCGATCTGTACTTAATCCCAGGCTTTGATACCGATTCAGTATTCCCGCCCATTTTACCTTTTTTTTCACCGACTGTCCACGATTAAGGGTCGCCGACAGCATCTGGCCTTAGTCCTTTGGTGGAACAGGGGCATTAGCTGACCACAAAATAAGGCAGACAGTTCCACAGTAAACTCCATCAACATCCTCCACAAAGCAACTGTGTACTAGATTTCTTTCAGGTGGCCAGAATGAAGCCAATCATTTTGCAAGTCGTATTTAATCAACAGTAAATTACATCACATGGCAGGATGACCTTTGTCTAAAAACTAATCAACAGAAAAAGAGCAGATATTAATATTTTGGATTAAATATAGAGTTTTCTTTTTTGAGGGGGTTTAATGAACTATTTCTAGATGCACCCAGTTAACCTTGGGAAGTATTACATTACTTGGTAATAATTCACCACCTGCCAGAGATTAGTATGGAGGAAGACTAATCGGTGGAAACTATAAGGAAAATTTCTGGCCTTGCTAATAGCTAGAGTTTCTTAATTGGAAAAAAAACTTTACATGACGTTCTCTTATATACACTGGCTGTTAGATCAACACCTTTTTAACATCAAGTATACATGAGTGTATTGTAAATACCATAGCTTTCATTTCAAATTTTACCCTTTATCAAGGCTAGATATTTGCACTAATTTTAGTGACATTTGGAAAGAAATTGCAAATTTAATAAGTAAATTAAATTTTTATAAGTTAATACCCTATCCAATGGACAATTGCTTTACCGGTCGACGCGACCGGTCCCGCCAAACGCCAGAAAAAGACGTCCTGTATAGAATACCGGCAGGACCGGTCAGGAGAGTGCATTTGCCAGGTGGCGCATCATACTTCCTCTTCCTGTCTAGACATCGTGACGTCATAGCATCTTTTTCGTGTCTAGTCCTAGTAAGACCCCTAGTAAGCTGATAGCGGGGCCGGTTGGGTGGGCCTTGCCTGTCCATTGGATAGGGTATTAACTTATAAAAATTTAATTTACTTATTAAATTTGCAATTTTATTGCGTTAATACATCCTATCCAATGGACAATTGCTGAATAACTACCGCTTGGTAGGCGGGTAAGCAGCTAGGGACTTATGTGAACTCATAACAAAACAAAATAGTACAGGCCCATTTGACCTAGGGTCAGAGAACCCTGACAGGTCAAGGTCGGCCACCAACTCACCGGTTAACCGGGAGTCTACCAACGTTGCCCCCCACCCTTTTTCTTTCCTTCCAGAGTTGGTTTGAGAAGGGAAAGATAGAGAGAGGGGGGCTGAGTTCAGTCCCAAAAGAATAAACTTCCCAAGAGAAGCAAGTCACAGTCTTTTTTTTGTTTTTTGTTTTATAATATATGTACATTCAACATATTTACATTATGTACATATCTAACATATTTACAATATGTACATATTTACATATATACAATATCTCCTCACTTCTGGGCCTGGTGGTGCACCTGTTGGGCAGCCACTACAGGTCCCAGGTGGAAAAGCTCTGAGTCTGCCCAGGCAACATCCTTCAAATAAAATTGGGTGAAGGTGTTGTGAGATTTCCAGTGGCAGGCTGACAAGATCTGATCTAAGGAGATCCCTAATTGGAAAGCCTTAGAGGCAGCAAAGGCCCTAACATCATGGGCTTTAACCTGATGTAAGGTGAGGGCCTCCTGGTCAGAGAGCTCATAGCACAGAATCACAGTCTGTTTGATCCATGAGGAGATGGTGGCAGGTGAGATGTCTTTGTCAAAACCCTTCTTGAAGGAGACAAAGACTAGCTCCTTATTCTGCCTGAGATCTGCAGTCCTGTCCAAGTAGTAGCGCAGGGCTCTAACTGGACATAGGGACCTGTCACCCTTGAGTGATTTATCCAGAGATGGTGCCAGGGCTGGAATGACCACTGGAGCCACACTATCTGGACCCTCCTTAGCCAGCTGGTTCTTGGAAAGGAAGCTGGGTGAGGGGTACAGGGACACCTTGGACCAGTCTGACTGGTGTCTGATGTTCTTATGTACCCAAGCATGGATCTCACTCTTGCGTTTACCAGAACCTAAGGCCAGCAAGAAAACAGTCTTGAAGGTCAGATGTTTTAAGAAGGCCTCTTTTAGGGGTTCAAAGGGAGCCTTTGTCAGCTGGTGAAGCACCAGAGAAAGGTTCCAGGAGGGGATGCCCCTCCTTGCCCTTGGGTCTGTCTCTATGGAAACTGTCCAGGAGACGAGTGAGATTTTCATCCTTGCTGACATTAATGGTGGAATTGCCCAGTTTGTCAGCAATGGCTGATCTGTAGCCATCAATAGTGCCTGGTTGCAACTTCTTGTCCTGAAACAAGTGCAGGAGGAAGTCAGCAATGGCTTTCAGAGGTGGTGCCCTGAAGTCCACCTGATTACTGAGGCACCACTTTGTAAAAATGGTCCACTTTGCCTCATAGACAGATCTGGTTGATCTTCTTTGAGGGGCCTCAATTCGTGCTGCCACTACCTCAGAGAAGCCCTGCTCCTTGATTGCTGAGGCTCTAGGAGCCAGGCATGTAAGTTAGGATTTGACAGGTTCCTGTAAAGGACCTGGTTGAATGGCTGAGATACCAGGTTTGGTATGTTGGGTAGGCATCCCAGTCAGTAGGATTTGACTGGACATTGCCACTAGATCCCAGAACCAGGGCATGTTTGGCCACCCTGGGGCAATCAGAATTATCCTGTTGCAAGGGTAGTCCTATAACTTCTCCACCACTTTGCCCAAGATGGCCGCTGGTGGAAAGGCATATGGGTCCAGGTCCTCCCAGGAGAGACTGAGTGCATCCACTGCCCAAGCCTGGGGGTCCGGCACCGGTGACACAAACTGTGGCAGTTTGTTGTTGAACCTGGTGGCAAACAGGTCCACTTGTGGTTGGTGCCACCTTGAGCATACAGCTTGGAACACTTCTGGATGAAGTGACCACTCTGTTTGAATGGTCTGGCCAAGTCTGGATAGCTTGTCTGCTATCACATTCAGCCGGCCGGGGATGTGATGTGCCCTGAGGGTTATCTGCTGTCTGGTACACCAGGACAGGATTCGCCACAGTAGGGCACACAGAGATCCCGACTTCATCTCCCCCCCTCTTTGTTGATATAGGCAACCACTGTTGTGTTGTCTGTAGCTATGAGTACTGTCTTGTTGTAACAGAGGGTTCGAAACTCTTTTAGAGCTAGAAACACTGCTTTTAGCTCTAAGTGGTTTATGTGAAGCTTGCTCTCTGGAAGGGACCAAATTCCCCTTGCAGTGTGCTCGTCTAAGTCAGTGCCCCACACTTCTTTTGATGCGTCTGTAAATATTTGCAGAGCATGATTTAGAGGGTGTAATGGTTGACCTAGTAACACATTGCTTTCCTCCAGCCACCACCTTAGATGGGGGTGGAGGGACTTGGGGACCGGGATCACCTTTTCCAATGATTCTGGGACCCTCCAGTTGTTTTTCAAGTGCCACTGTATGGGTCTCATGTGTAGTCGCCCTAAGTGGACCTGCTTTTCTGTTGCTGTGAGTAGACCTATGAGGGACATGAATTGTCAGACCAGGCAAACCGGATCCGACAGTATGGATCTGATCTTGTCTGTCAAGGTCTGCCAACGTTCTCCTGTTGGTCTGACCTTGCCCTCTTTCAGGTCGAACTGGTAACCTACGAAGTTGAAGACCTGTTTGGGGACCAGCTCTGATTTTTCCTTGTTCACCAGCCACCCTAGTTTCTGACAAAGTGTGACCAGGGTTTGAGTATGCTGGAGACAAGTGTCATGGGTAGAGGCTCTCACCAGCCAGTCGTCTAGGTACTGGTGGGTCCTTATACCCTTCTGAAGTGCCATGAGTTTGACCTCTTTGGCCACCACTGTGAACTCCATGGGGGCTGTGGATAGACCAAAGGGTAGGGCTTTGAACTGGTAAGATTGACCCTGGAGATGAAAACGCATGTACTTCCTGGACTGGCTGTGAATTAGTATGTGGAAGTATGCGTCTTTGAAGTCTATGGATGTGACCCACTCCCCTGCCTGTAGGGAGGTTCTTATTGTCTCCGGGGTCTCCATCTTGAACGACTCTGTGTTTAAAAAGGTGTTCAAGGTGCTCAGGTCCAGGATGGGTCTCCACCGGTTGTTGAGTTTGGGTACCAAAAATAGCCGGTTGTAAAAACCTACTGAATTCTGATTTTGTACCGGTTCGACTGCATTTTTGTTTATCAGCTGCTACAGTGCCTCCACAAGGAAGGACTGTTTGGTGGGATTGTGGTAGTTGCTTATTACAGTCGGTGACCTTGTCAAGTGGGGTCTGAACCGGAACGGAAGAGTATAACCCTCCCTCAGTGTGGTGACTACCTTTGGACTCAAACCCAGGCCTTCCCATTTCTCCCAACACTGGTTTAACCTCGCCCCTACAGGAGGATCTATAACAGCATGTTGGGCATTGGTGACAAGATTTACAGAACACAAGTGACCTACACAAGAAACATTTTTCACATATTTTATTTCTGTGTACATTTGACAAAAGGTGGGATTTACGCCTTTCCTTTGTGGCAACCTGGTGACAATATGAGCATTTGCAACATGAGAGTCTACATTTAAAGTCACTTTGCTGTTCTTTGCTGCCACAGGTACTGAGTCCAAGTCTCACTGACCGGTAACACACACAGAGTTCATCTGACCGGTCACAGAATTTACACAGTAACTATCATTTATGAGACTTGGACCCCTTAGCCGGCTTCTGGGAGAATGTGGAGGCTGTGGACGACTTCTCCTAGCTTGCTGCTTGTTGTTGATTTGTTTCTAAGCAGGGACGTTCTTCTTGTCGGTGTGATGGCTAGTCGACTTGTCACTTGCATATGGGTGAAAGCGACCTTGTTGTCGGTGTGAAGTACCGGAAGAACGCCTCTCCTCACTCTTACCGACTTCTTCTTCAGCTTTTGCTATAATCTGGTCCGGGAATAAAGCATTCAGATGAACCGGAGACGTTCTCAAGGCGTGCACAGTATCTTGCTTCACCCCAGCATGTAAATAGTCCAGGTAACTATCCCTGCGAGCAAGGGTGAAGTTGGCCATGTTGATAAAGACTGCTTCTGAAAGATATTGCATAGTCCTGGCCATTGCTTGAGATACTGACCGGTTGAAAGTGGTCAAATACTCCAATTCACTAACAGCTTGCTTCGCCTTCTCAGATGACTTCCCCTTACTGTCCAGACGCAGGGTTTTTAACTGAGAGTTCATAGAGTCTTGAACCCTGGTCAAACACCTTGACAAACCAGCAGCCTGGTTGCACATTATTGTCTGTTCACGAGCTGCCCTCTCCCAGCATCTGAGGAGATCCTGACTGAAGGCCCGGGAGGGTGGAGCAGAAGGCAAATTTCTTCTGGCAATCCTGCTGAAAGAGTGGTTGAGTTTAGCCGGATCCGGTGACCAGATACGAACTGCAGAACTCTCACCGTCTTTTTCAGCATGCATCCCATACCATCTAGAAGGTCTAGGGGTTTTGATGAACTGATCCCTGAGTAGGCCCGTGTTGTCAGTGTTCCTGGTGGGGTAGCCTTCCTTGATTGTGAGGTTAAGACTGGACATCTTCCTGCACAACCAGTCGTCCACAGGAAGTTTCACACTGACTTTACCGGTTGGCTGGACACGTGTACCCGCAAAAGGGTCGTCATCTGCAGTAGAGGACACAGTTTCGAACTCAGGAACCCTGTGCCAGTTCATGAAACTCCTCACACCCCTCATGGTTTCCCTGTAGTTAGCCTCCTCAGTGGGTTCAGTCTCAGGGTCATCTCTGGAGGCATCCTTGTCTGCTGACCGGTCCCGGTGGATGTCACCATCCAGGGAACCGGTTTCACTGCACTGGTCAGCTTCACTGTCAGAGGCTGCACTCAGATCTACATCACCGGTGGGCTGAACCTCTGGGAACGAACAGGGGGCCTGAACAGGCTGGGTTGCTATCCCTGCACCAGGAGCCCCAAGGGGGCTGGGTGGCAGTCTGCATCTCCTCTACAGCAATACCGGTAGCCTGGTCAAGGCAGGGACCGGATTTCTCAACTGGCAGACTCTTCTCCACAGGTAGACTGCTGGTGGAGGCACCAGGGTCAAAAAAGGGCTTCTGAGTGGGAGTCACCTCTGAAGCTGGCTTCACAACCGGTTCAACCGGCACTGTGAAGGTCTTGGCCAGTAGCATCGCCTCAAGTCTGGAGAATCTTTCTGCCCACTTGTCATCAAGCTGTTTAAGATCTTCAGATGATGGCTTACTACTTGAAGATCTCTTCTTGCTGGCAGATGGCTTGGGAGACTCAGTATGCTTCGTCTTCTTGGTAGGGGTCGACTGCACAGCCTTCACCTTCTCCACTTTACCCAGTACGTTAACATGTGCTGGGTCCACGAGAGTGGGAGTGGATGAGGTAGTCTTCTTGTCTTTTCTGTCCTTGTAGGTTGGTGTAGCCAACTGCAGGACCTGCTCAGGGGTAAACCCTTTACAGATAAGGCATTCCTTCTTCAGGACGCAGGGGTCGTCGCCTAGCCCTTTGTCCCTACACCGTGCACACTTGGAGTGGGAGTCAAACCCAGCCATAGCGTGTCCGCATGAACCTTGTCTTTGTCCTGGTGATGACATAGTCGTAGATAATAATACTACTTCAAAGATGAAATAAAGCAGTTGAGTTCGGTATAAAACCAAAAATTCCTTGTCGTTGAAAACACGTCTTCACTCTCCACGCGCCAAATGAAAAAGATGCTATGACGTCACGATGTCTAGACAGGAAGAGGAAGTACGATGCGCCACCTGGCGAATGCACTCTCCTGACCGGTCCTGCCGGTATTCTATACAGGACGTCTTTTTCTGGCGTTTGGCGGGACCGGTCGCGCCGACCGGTAAAGCAATTGTCCATTGGATAGGATGTATTAACGCAATAAAATTGGTATTTATGAATAGATAGAAGAGATCTTATCAAATTATAATACCATTTGTATCTAATTCAGGTTGATCTTAATTTTACCTTGTCATCTGCAGCTGTTCCTTATCATTCCTCAGTGTTCCTTAATATTGTTAACAATACTGTTTGGCTCTGAAATTGCAATTAAATACTAATCAACTACCTATTGTTTGGAAATCAGAACAGGATCACCTCAGGGGTAATTCCTATGCCATTTCTTAGCCATCACAGATTGCTTGGGAAGCTATTCTTTACCTTGGGAGCCATTCGTTTTTGTTGTTTAGAATTTGGGAGGGTGCTGGCGGTAGTTTGCAGAGAGAGAGGAAGTTAAACTCCAGCTGTGTAACAATCATACAATTTTGCTCCAGAATGGCTAGGAACAATACAACATGCTTATTTGGGGACTTTCACGTCAGCAGAAAAGGAGCCTGAAAAGCCATACATTGGAATGTCTTTAGGTTCTTTTCCCATCAGCTATAATTCACATTCTTTTTGATTTCCTTATTACCATTGTCATTTGTTAGACCATATTTCTATGCACTGATGTTTTCAACAATCTATACTAGAAACCACTTGACACTGTCATGCGTTACGACAAACTAAAAATTGTGTCAATTCAACATAGTGTATCTCGGGACTGGACATGTCAAGTGCAGCAAAAAAAATCCAGGTGCAATAAGAAGGGAGATACAAAGTTTTGTAAATGGCAATTGCTCTTTGACCTTAAAGAGGCTGAAGGACAAATTTCTGCATGTTGATATGTGACATATATGTGTGTTAAATATAACTGGTCTTATAGTGGAAGGCAGACCACAAAGTCTAGGTTCTGAGGCCTTACCCATATATACCCAAGTACCAAATTTAAAAGGTCTACATGAAATATTTTTCAGTTGTCACATCTGAAAGAAAAGCTTTGAGAAAGATAGAAGGCCTCTTTTGTAAGCAAACACAGTCTGACCTAGAAGCAGGGGTTAAAGGTCAAATCAGAACCATTCTGAGCCCATGACTTCCCAGAAGTTCATTTTACATTCTGAACCCCTACAACCAATAATAAAGGAAATACAAATGAAAACATCCCAAAAATAGGCAAAAAGGCTTAACATGCCATTTTCCCCTTTCATCCAAGCGTACAGTGAATGAACACAAAGTGTAAATAAATCAATTACGTTAAAATGTCACAGTTTTCTTATTTGGTTGTCATATTTTGATGATTTTAACCATTACATTCAGTTCAATGTGACAAGAAATTTTATACCACAGAACCTTTTTAACAATTGAACCTTATGGGGGACCACATACATAATTCTGCATAAACTGGAGTTCCTGGTAGTAGTCCAAGGAAATGATGTTCTATGTAGAAGAGTGTAGTGCTTAACAGACAGTAAGGGGTTCATGTTTCTCTACAAAGACATGTCCTACCTTGCTTAAAGGTTCTTGCGGATGTGACAGAAATCTCAAAAGTACACAAATATCAGAAGTACACACAAGGTGGTTACATGTTCTAATGTACAAGGAAATAGTCGTTCTACTTCTTTAAAAACTAAATTTATAACCCTAACTGTCACCCTTGGCCCATATATGTCAATCACTGAGCAGCCAATGTCAAGACTCATATTAACTAGAGGATCGCTCGCAAAAAAAAAAGATAATGTTTTTGCATAGCAAAAACAAAGCGTCCCGAAAAGGATATAAAGGTGAGTGCTAAAGTATTAAGAAAATGCTTCGTTTCTAGCCTTATACTGTTGTGGCAACCAAAGTCAGCGCAGTCTGCTCTATCTAGCACGGTTTTCAAGATATAAGCATTTTTGTGTTTTGCAAAAAATAAAAAAATAAAAAATGTCCGCTATATTTGGCGAGACAAAAATATTTTGAAAATTGGCATGGCTACTCTGCAGAGATACCCAGCAGGTCCAAAATTTTGTTGAGTTTACTCCATATAGCACGGTTTTCGAGATATAAGCATTTTTGTGTTTTGCAAAAACTTTGAAAATTCAAAATGGCCACCATTTTTGGGGAGACAAAAATTTTTGTCAAGACCACTGCCGTGGTGTGTATCTCCCGCCGAGCATTAAAGCAGAATAAATAGCTTTTCCGAGATATTCACAATTTTTCATTTTTGTGTGTGAAAGGTCTTCCAAAAGTAGGTGAATGAGTTATTTGAGAAAAATTGGCTATCTGCAATACTATTAAGAGATAATTCACATTTACTCATTTTGAGTAGGTGAATAATTATCTATGGGTCTGAAACTTCACCAAGCGAAAGCTCTCCCACAAGTAGGTGAATGAGTTATTTGAGAAAAATTGGCTATCTGCAATACTTTTAGAGATAATTCGCATTTACTCATTTTGAGTAGGTGAGTAATTAGCTATGGGTCTGAAACTTCACCATGTGAAAGCTCTCCCACAAGTAGATGAATGAGTATTTGATAAAAATTGGGTATCCGCAATACTTTTACAGATAATTAGCATTTACTCATTTTGAGTAGGTGAATAAATAGCTATGGGTCTGAAACTTCACAGAGTGAAAGCTCTCCCAAAAGTAGGTGAATGAGTTATTTGAGAAAAATTGGCTATCTGCAATACTTTTAGAGATAATTCACATTTACTCATTTTGAGTAGGTGAATAATTAGCTATGGGTCTGAAACTTCACCAAGTGAAAGCTCTGCCAAAAAGTAGGTGAAGGATTTATTTGAGAAAAATTGGCTATCTGCAATACTTTTAGAGATAATTCGCATTTACTCATTTTGAGTAGGTGAGTAATTAGCTATGGGTCTGAAACTTCACCAAGTGAAAGCTCTCCCAAAAGTAGGTGAATGAGTTATTTGAGAAAAATTGGCTATCTGCAATACTTTTAGAGATAATTCGCATTTACTCATTTTGAGTAGACGAGTAATTAGCTATGGGTCTGAAACTTCACCAAGTGAAAGCTCTCCCAAAAGTAGGTGAATGATTAATTTGAGAAAAATTGGCTATCTGCAATACTTTTAGAGATAATTCGCATTTACTCATTTTGAGTAGACGAGTAATTAGCTATGGGTCTGAAACTTCACCAAGTGAAAGCTCTCCCAAAAGTAGGTGAATGAGTTATTTGAGAAAAATTGGCTATCTGCAATACTTTTACAGATAATTCGCATTTACTCATTTTGAGTAGGTGAGTAATTAGCTATGGGTCTGAAACTTCACCAAGTGAAAGCTCTCCCAAAAGTAGGTGAATGAGTTATTTGAGAAAAATTGGCTATCTGCAATACTTTTAGAGATAATTCACATTTACTCATTTTGAGTAGGTGAGTAATTAGCTATGGGTCTGAAACTTCACAGAGTGAAAGCTCTGCCAAAAGTAGGTGAATGAGTTATTTGAGAAAAATTGGCTATCTGCAATACTTTTACAGATAATTCGCATTTACTCATTTTGAGTAGGTGAGTAATTAGCTATGGGTCTGAAACTTCACAGAGTGAAAGCTCTCCCAAAAGTAGGTGAAGGAGTTATTTGAGAAAAATTGGCTATCCGCAATACTTTTACAGATAATTCGCATTTACTCATTTTGAGTAGGTGAGTAATTAGCTATGGGTCTGAAACTTCACCAAGTGAAAGCTCTCCCAAAAGTAGGTGAATGATTAATTTGAGAAGAATTGGCTATCTGCAATACTTTTAGAGATAATTCACATTTACTCATTTTGAGTAGGTGAGTAATTAGCTATGGGTCTGAAACTTCACCAAGTGAAAGCTCTCCCAAAAGTAGGTGAATGAGTTATTTGAGAAAAATTGGCTATCTGCAATACTTTTAGAGATAATTCACATTTACTCATTTTGAGTAGGTGAGTAATTAGCTATGGGTCTGAAACTTCACCAAGTGAAAGCTCTCCCAAAAGTAGGTGAATGAGTTATTTGAGAAAAATTGGCTATCTGCAATACTTTTAGAGATAATTCGCATTTACTCATTTTGAGTAGGTGAGTAATTAGCTATGGGTCTGAAACTTCACCAAGTGAAAGCTCTCCCAAAAGTAGGTGAATGAGTTATTTGAGAAAAATTGGCTATCTGCAATACTTTTAGAGATAATTCGCATTTACTCATTTTGAGTAGGTGAGTAATTAGCTATGGGTCTGAAACTTCACCAAGTGAAAGCTCTCCCAAAAGTAGGTGAATGAGTTATTTGAGAAAAATTGGCTATCTGCAATACTTTTAGAGATAATTCGCATTTACTCATTTTGAGTAGGTGAGTAATTAGCTATGGGTCTGAAACTTCACCATGTGAAAGCTCTCCCACAAGTAGATGAATGAGTTATTTGATAAAAATTGGGTATCCGCAATACTTTTACAGATAATTAGCATTTACTCATTTTGAGTAGGTAAATAATTAGCTATGGGTCTGAAACTTCACCATGTGAAAGCTCTCCCAAAAGTAGGTGAAAGAGTTATTTGAGAAAAATTGGCTATCTGCAATACTTTTAGAGATAATTCACATTTACTCATTTTGAGTAGGTGAGTAATTGGCTATGGGTCTGAAACTTCACCATGTGAAAGCTCTTCCAAAAGTAGGTGAATGAGTTGAGAAAAATTGGCCATCTGCAATACTTTTAGAGGTAATTCGCATTTACTCTTTTTGAGTAGGTGAGCAATTAGCTATGGGTCTGAAACTTCACCAAGTGAAAGCTCTTTGGGATAGCTGCTCTGCAGAGATACCCTGAAGATAAAAAATTTCGTTGAAATCGCTCTATGTAGCACGGTTTTCGAAATATTAGCATTTTTGTGTTTTGCAATTTTTGCGCAAAAATTCGAAAATTCAAAATGGCCGCCATTTTTGGCAAGATAAAATTTTTTTGAAAATTGGCATGGCTACTCTGCATAGATACCCTGCGGGTCAAAAGTTTCGTCGAAATCGCTCTATCTAGCACGGTTTTCGAGATATAAGCATTTTTGTGTTTTGCAATTTTGCGAAAAATTCGAAAATTCAAAATGGCCGCCATTTTTTGCGAGAAATTTTTTGTTTGAAAATTGGCAGCTACTCTGCAGAGATACCCTGCGGGTCAAAAATTTTGTCGAAATCGCTCTATCTAGCAGGGTTTTCGAGATATAAGCATTTTTATGTTTTGCAATTTTTGCGAAAAATTCGAAAATTCAAAATGGCCGCCATTTTTGGCGAGACAAAAATTTTTTCAAAATTGGGATAACTACTCTGCAGAGATACCCTGCGGGTCAAAAATTTCGTCGAAATCGCTCTATCTAGCACGGTTTTCGAGATATAAGCATTTTTGTGTTTTGCAATTTTTGCGAAAATTTCGAAAATTCAAAATGGCCGCCATTTTTGGCGAGACAAAAATTTTTTGAAAATTGGGAAAAGTACTCCGCAGAGATATCCTGCAGGTCAAAAATTTTGTCGAAATTGCTCTATCTAGCACGGTTTTTGAGATATAAGCATTTTTGTGTTTTGCAATTTTTGCGAAAAATTCGAAAATTCAAAATGGCCGCCATTTTTGGCGAGACAAAAATTTTTTCAAAATTGGGATAACTACTCTGCAGAGATACCCTATGGGTCAAAAATTTCGTCGAAATCGCTCTATCTAGCACGGTTTTCGAGATATAAGCATTTTTGTGTTAAATTTCGAAAATTCAAAATGGCCGCCATTTTGGGCGAGACAAAAATTTTTTGAAAATTGGGAAAACTACTCCGCAGAGATACCCTGCGGGTCAAAAATTTCGTCGAAATCGCTCTATCTAGCACGGTTTTCGAGATATAAGCATTTTTGTGTTTTCCTTATTTGGAAAATTCGTAATGATTAATTAATCATTAATTACTCGGCCATTTCTTGACCAATCAATGCCAAAATCTAATGATTTCCAGATTTTAATAGAATGAATGTATTTGCCAAGTTTCAGGTGAATTGATAAAATTCCTTTCAAGTTATCATCCGGACAAGCTTCCCCATCGAAAAAAGACATTTTTGGTCATGTGACCTCTCTGATTGGTTGAAATGTCACTGCAGCATATTCAAAAAAATTCCCCAAGGCTACTGCCTAAACCTGCCAAATTTGAAAAGAATCCGCCTAACGGTTACAGAGTTATAAGGAAAACAAAATGCGGAGCCGGCGGAGCCGCCGGAGCCGGCGGAGCCGGCGGAGCCAGAAGCTCTCCCATACACAAACAAACGTCCCTTCCGGGATGCTTAACTAGTTCTGTTCAACATTATTATAACGGGAACAACTTTTGCCTTTGATTGTCAAATCAGTGGGGAACCAATCAATTTTATTAGTGCTTATTAGTGACATGTGTCCACATGAATAGACTGCTGGTTTTATGGTAAATGAATTAACAAGATGATAGAATTTCGCTAACGGACCATAACTTCCTTCTTTGTTGCCCCTTTTTGATCATTGTTCAGCATACTGCATCTGCAAGCCACATACACATCTTGTACACCAGAAAATGGTACTTTCATTTCTTTGCTGATTGAACAAGAAGCCGTAACCCATGCACATTAACATGTACACTAAAGAGTAAGACCTGTGAGTGTACATATGTCGTATGTACCAAATAGATCTAATATGCTATGAGATTCTCAGATATGAACTGTTATTATACTGTAACATAATAAAGAAGTTATGGCCATTTCAGACTTTCAGTTGAACCATCCTGCAATATATACGGATAAGAAAAGTTGGAAAATTCCTTGGAATAAAAATTGTTTCATTCTGTATTGCTTGGTTTGTGTTTAGAAATTTTGACAAGGTATATCAACCGAGTTCCAAGTTTATGATTGGATATTAATACGACACAGCTGTGTAAATGAAACTGATTTGTCAAGAGAAAAAGCTTTGCATTATGAATCTGCTTAACAGTCTGCTCTAATTATCAACATATAAAAGTGTCATTTAAAAGCAAATTTGTACTTAATTTAACCCTTATTTAACCATTATCGTATTAGAATAGTAAAAATCCATCAGTGGGCGGACTTTATACAGAATTATATTCCAACTGGCAGTTTAGAGCCACGAAGGCAAAGCTGGGTCCAGTTTACAAAGGCCTCCATAAGATAAAGTTCACCTTAAATTTAAATATGGGTTTCCTTATAATTTTAGCTCACTCCTGACATTTCAAGGAACATCTTTTGTAAGGAGAGTTAAAGGAGGCTTTGTGAATCTTAAATTTAAGGTGGCCTTAGCAAAGGAAAGAAATTGACCTTCCTTTACTTAAGTACTTACAATAATGCCTTGTGCTAGTCAAGAGGTAGATGACTGATATATAGCTCTTGATATTTGCATATATTTCGACCCTCTTATTCGAGTTGGTGTCATCAGAGGCTGGGGTTAAAATTAATTTGAACCCCTAAGGTGCATATATAGGCTCTGGCAAGCTCCATCATCAACATTGCCTTGGGACAAATCCCAGAGGATGCAATTACAGCAACCCTCGATGTGACCTCACTGTATACTAATATACCTAATCTATGTTAGTCATAGCAGATCATATGAGAAAAGATCCTGATAAGGGACCTATAGGAAACTACATTTTTAGATCTACTTAAATCGGTTCTACACAATATGTACTTTGAATTCAATAATGAATTCTATTCACAAATAGGAGGTACAGCCATGGGAACGGCATTAGTACCAAATTATGCCAATCTTTTTATGGATATATTTGAAAACAAAGCATTGGAGAATTATCCACTAAAACCCCTTATTTGGAAAAAGATTCATTGATGATATTTTCCTAATATGGACTCATGGAGAAGATTCCTTAAGATATTTTGTTAAATACCTGAATGGGCTCCACCCACCATTAAGTTCACATCAGAAACTAGCAAGGAAAGCATAAATTTCCTAGATACAACTGTCAAATTTGACCCTAACAGAAACATTATTACAACACTTTACAACAAACCCACAGACACACATCTGTTTTTACACCACTCTAGTGCACACCCAGAAAGTGTGATCAAAACGCCCTTAAAGGCCAATACCTTAGAATCAGAAGAATCTGCACTCTAGATTCTGATTTTAAGTGTAATGCTGATAAACTCACAGAATACTACAAGAATAGAGGCTAGCCAATTAAACAATTCAATTCACATTACCATCATTATGCTCAAGTTTTCAATTTCAGTCAAAAGAATTGTTGGTAACTCGTAAAGAAACTGGTAAAAATACACTATCAGTTATGGTCACTAGATACAACACCAAAAATCCAAATATTTAGAAATTCATAATTCAAACTGGAATATTATAGAACAATTTTATCTTCACACAAAAACCTTTAATTGGTTTTAGAAGACTACCAAAAGGATATCCTAACCAAGAATAAAATATCCTAACCCCCCAATACAATTATCATAAGAAAGTTACTTGATGTTAGTCCTATGACTCACAGTGATTACCTCCCCTTAATTGTTGAAGATTTACCAGTTGAGGCTCAATTAGCACAAAGATTAGTTAAATTTATTAATAGTATTATACAAAGTGAAAACCCAATGGTTAAACTGTGTGGTCAGTTACTATGTACTGGTAGTAACTCCGTCGTATGCAGGAATAGGAATATAGTAAAAAGTGTTTATTTTCAAAGTACATACAATTGTGATAATGAACTGATGGACCTAAAAGAACTAAGAAACTGTTGCTTGAGAAATATAAATAGCATGAGTGATAAAGATTTATTTCATGTTTCTTCAATAAAAGATTTACTTCACATTCGGCAAACCGACGCTTGTTTTCAAAAAGCTGAGGTGGACTTTATGTTAACATATTTTTGTGTAAAAGTTGAGCAAAATAGTACAAATAACATTGAATTGTAAATATGTTCAAAATGTTTCCTCTTGTACAATCTTAATACATGTCATAGGTATTTGTTTCCTAACATTTTTTTTTTCTATTATGTTATTAAATTGTAAATTGTATATACTATGTATATGATTAATAAACAACAAACAAATTATTACCCCCCAATACAATTAATACAATTAACACCAATTAAAGCTGACAGACTAACTCTCTGCACCAGATTAGGTAAATGTATGTACTGCCCACTATTACACGAAATAACCACATTCGCCAGTCACCATACTGGAGCAACCCATAAATGTGTTAATCTCCCAAAACCAGTACTTGTAACATGTGAGATTAGTTACATTATTTACCTAACTGAGTGTAAACAATGTGGGAAACAATATATAGGTGAAACTGGACATCCATTCAGACAAACAATCTATGAGCACATCTCCAGTGTCAAACAATAGCATCAGAGATGCTCGTACCCCACAGTCTGGGGAAATAGTTTTCAACACCATGAGATATAGAAGAAGTGAAACAGTGCAAAGACTGGGATACTTTCACTGCAGTATCACTTATATAAAGGTCCAAATAATGTTTAAGTACATAAAATAACTTCTAAGAGAAAGAAAATGTATGTAAAGATGAAGTATTAAAACCAGACAATTCAATAGCAAACTGACAGCATTAATCAGTATACTAAAAATTATACTGGTGTAAAATTTTATTAACTGGAGAACAGCTGTCAATGGAAATAGCATAATTATGTAAAGGTTCATATAATAATCAGTTACAGCAATCCATATGTGTTTCTCATAAGAGAAACATGTCTCAAATATGGCAGGTGAACACACTTTGGCAGAGCCAATTTAAGTTAAAGGTCACACCATGATGCATACCTACATGCCTCAATCAATGTCCCTACCAAGTGTCAACATTCTACATCTTAAGGATTCCAAGAAATAGCCTGGACAAGATTTTAAAACTCATGGTCACTATGACAAGATCAAAGCTCAAATCACAATTGCAGCAGGATGTGTCATACCTACAACCTCCAAGCAATGTCCCTACCAAGCATCAATCTCCTACACTTAATGGTTTCAGAGATATTGCCCGGACAAAATTTTAAAGGTCAAGGTCACAACGGTAAGATCTGAAGTCAAATCAAGGTCACATCATGACATTGCACACCTACAACTCCCAACCAATGTCCCTACCAGTATTAACTTCTACACCTTACAGTTTCAGAGATATTGTCCAAACATGATTTTAAAGGTCAAGGTCACTACGGCGATGTCAAAGGTCAAATCAAGGTCAGACCATGACATTACACATCTACGACCCCCCACCAATGTCCCTACCAAGTATCAACTTCCTACACCTTACAGTTTCAGAGATATAGCCCAGACAAGATTTTATAGGTCAAGGTTACTACGGCAAGGTCAAAGGTCAAATCAAGGTCACACAATGACATTGCACACCTACACCCCCCACCAATGTCCCTACCAAGTATCAACTTCCTACACCTTACGGTTTCCGAGATATAGCCCGGAGAAGATTTTATAGGTCAAGCTCACTGCAGCAAGGTCAAAGGTCAAATCAAGGTCACACCATGATGTTGCACACCTTCAACTTCCTACACCTTACGGTTTCTAAGATATAGCCCGGACAAGATTTTCAAACTCAAGGTCACTACGGCAAGGTCAAATCAAGATCAGACCATGACGTTGCACACCTACACCTCCTAACCAATGTCCCTACCAAGTATCAACTTCCTACACCTTACACCATGGGTGAAAACAATACCCTGACAGCCTGTGGGGTAAAAACCCAAAAGTATGGACACATATATCATTCTCATAAACACACGAGATTTAGTGTGATTCAATGGTCAGGGACTGAAATCAACCCAGACACCCAAATGTGGGGCAGAGCAAAGAATTGGATTTCATCTGGGATGTTCAAACCATTAACACAATTGGCATCAACCAATTTGCGCAATTATTCTCCTCTTATTGGTATAGTTGGTGCCCCTAAACGACTATACCCCCGATTCCTTTACTTAAGGACGTCCTTTCCAATGGAGGCTTTGCGAAACCAGGCCTGGTTCATATCATATTGTTATCGGTGTGGACGATTACATGGAAAAGTTACCTTCTGTAGCAGGCTTATGGAATATGTCTTTGAGGGAAGTGCACACTTCATAAAACTTCTCCTTGGACACCTCAGGAGCTTCACCTATGCTGGGCATTTCTGGTTTTACTTTCTGTTTCTTTGGTCTGAAAACAAAAGGTGGAAAGTATAAACACATAGTCTACTAACTGGTGTATCTCAACTTGTATTGCCAAAATTGTTATTGTAATAACAGCATAACTGTTTCTAACAACTTGCTTGATTTGAAGAAGTGGCTTAAAATTCCACACTCTATGTTGCATTTTAAGCTATCTCTTGTGATGGATTCCTATAATGATACAACTGTCAAAATTTGATGGGTAAGGGGTTTCAGGTGGATGGATGGATGGATGGATGAATGGATGGACAGTTGGACACACAGATATTCACCTTTATAAACAAAAATATAGCTCCAAATTGATGTAAACGGCCTCTCAGGTGCCTTTTCATGGAGCAAACTTAGTTCTATTTCCATCTAATTTGAGATTTTTAACACCCACACTAATGTTTATCTAGAAGCTGAGCAATTCTGGGCAAAAAAAATTCAATGTTTATGTCAACATTTATCTCTGTATTTCATAAAAATCATCAATGCATTAAAAGATGGTTGTGTCATCTGAGGTGATTCATCAACTGATGCACTTAGTAATCTTGATATCAGTCTAAAAGTATATAGTACATGATCATGTAAATATATATGTTGTGAATATTTTTCTACCAGGATTCATCCAATGTCAAAGTGACTTCTCAACTGGAAATCAGGCTGGCGTGACATAGTATAAATATAATACACATTTTTTGGAGGGACAGTCTTTTTATAATTGACCCTGTATAAATACAATCAGATGAGTTAAATTTGGGTATATGTGGACCTAGTCATCCAAAAGCCCTGTCACTAGAAAATACTCTATTTTGGGGTTGCAAGTGGAAGCAACTGCAATTAACATTGGAGGTTAATGTTTATCAATGCTATCAACATCTTTAGCTCAAACTACAGTAACAGGGCTATGTATATTGCAATGTAATTGAACGTGTGAGGGCTTTATCCTTTTAAATAACTCAACTGTAGCCCAGGAAATTTTAGTGACACTTTTTAAATCGATTTTTGAAATTTATTCAGAAATCACAGCAAGTGCAAGGCTATTGCCACACAGGACAATTTCTTACTAAAGTCAGGTGTCTTTATTAGTAATACACCTTCAATATTAAGGCCATAGAACATAATCCTATTACACAGCAGGGTCAGAGAGATAATGACAGATCAGCTGTGTGATAGTCTTGACACATCAGAGCTGCAGCTTTACATCCCTCTCCACAGCTAATGTAGACTTGCTCCAAGTCTTTGTATTTCTTATTCCACCATATCTGACATACATGGAATCATTATGAATCCACAAATGGGTAGGGATATTACTGTTCATCATTCGTCATATAATACCTTAGACAAAAGGACTTAAAAGAAGTCTACAGCTAATGTGATACCAGGAAAAGCCCTGTTATTATTAAATGTTTCCATGAGCTTATACTGTCTTTATAGAAGGTCCACTTTGTCCACAGTAAAGATTAGGTGACACAATGACTGTTTTCAATTTCTTTTGTCTATAAGTGTGCTTTGTGTTGTATATGAGATTTATCTTAAACCACTATGCATTTCATGAATAATCTCTGCAATGTTTGGGTGTTAAAATGTACAAATAATATGCTATGGGTGATATAATTTAACACAGCACAGTTACAGAATAAATCTATGCTATGCAAACTTAGAGGAGGAATAAAATATTTTATGATAATCTTTGTACCATCTGTAATATGGTTTGTACCACTATGTCATTGCAGAAATACTCTGTTTACTAAGAGCTCTCTAAATTTTGGGCTGTCAGAATACTTTAGGATGATGAGGCATGTAAAAGCACTTATTGCAATACTTACTTTCAATCTGGCAAATATACAAAGCTGTTTAATTTTTTTTAAATGTTTAATGTGCTTTGCCCTGTATGTGAGATTTATCAATATGTAATACCCATTTACAGAAAATCTCTGTGCGCTTTGCAGAATTTTGGGCACCTAAATGTGTATATAGTGACTAATAACTGTTTTCAATTTCTTTTGTCTATAAGTATGCTTTGTATTGTATATGGGATTTATCTTAAATCACAGCATTTCATGAATAATCTCTGCAATGTTTGGGTGTTAAAATGCATATTAATATGCTATTCAATATAAAATTCTATCACAGTATAGTTACAGAATAAATCTATGATATGCAAATGTGGAGGAGGGTTAAATTATTTTACAATAATCATATGGTTTGTACCACTATGTCATTGCAGAAATAATCTCTGTTAGTGCACTCTAAATGTTTGGGTGTTGCAGAATACCTTAGGGTGATATATATGGTATCAATGTGTGTTTATAGAAAAAAATCGATGTTTTACTAATTTTTAGATGGAAAAACGCCCAACGATATACATTGTGCCTTGTGTGAGCAACTGTGTGCTCAACTAACTTTTGGATACTGAAAGGTATTCCGACACACTTAGTATTATGTGTGATATAGTTATATCCCTAGGTGTTAACAGAAATAACTCTGTTCCCAACAATTTTTCAGTACTAAACGTAAATGTTAAGTTTTGAGATATTTGTGACATAGTTCGTGTCAGTATTTATTTGCAGTAAAGGTATTTACACGGATGCTCTATATATTTTTGAGGTTAAAGGTCATAGGAAACATTTTTCACAAAAATTGTGAAGTTAACTTAATTCAGTAGACAAACAACGTATAAGAATGAAAAAGTGGTTTATTTTAAGAAATATATGGTACAAGAGCCATAAATAGCATTAGAAAAAATAAATATCACGGAGTGGAGTAAAAAGCTAACATATCTACGTCTGTGCTTGATTTTTATTTGCTGTTCTTCAGTAAAACCTGCACAAATATTACACGGCTTTCATTGGTAACACAAGGGTCATCCCTTTTGCCAGCTTCTCTGCACGTAGGAAAGTAGTTATGTGTATCAAATAAAAAGCAAAAATGCCTGCATTTTGATGATCTGGGCTTGTTAGAACTTGTTTGGTGGGAGAACATTTTACAGCAATAAATCTGAGCAGTACGCACCGGAACTCTCACAACAATGAAATATTTAAATAAATACTTATCCTGCACACTTCAAAGTTTATCAGAATAAGCTATGACATAAAATAAAACAATTGGCTGAATGGTAACATGCAACAATAAGTATATACTGAGAAAACAGTGAAATAAAGTAAGCTTATTTTAAACACTTGCTAGTCACCTGGCCAACGAGAGAAGAAGGATGAGACGTGACATTACACTACTATGGTACGCTCTCAGCACGGGATTCGACCAGTACTAAATGTCTATTTTTCTTGGACGTTGGCCGTATGCCTGCGGCCTCCCGAGATAGCATTCACTTCCACATGGTAAGCTATTGTAGCACAATAAAAATAGTATCAGAGATGCCCGTACCCCACAGCCTGGGGAAATATTTTTCAACACCATGAGATATAGAAGTAGTGTAACAGAACAAAGTTCAAGATACTTTCAGAGCAGTGTAAGATATATTAAAGTCCAAATAATGCTTAAGTAGAGAAAATAACATCTAAGGAAAAGAAATGTATATAAAGATGAAATATTAAAACAAGACAATTCAATAATAAAATGACAGCATTTATCAGTAAACCAAAAATGGCCGAATTATGGTTTGGATGTTTTGAATATTACCCATGCATACAGAAGTGGCAATACATTCAATGAATGCTTATGTGTGGTGTTGGAGAAAAGCCTGTTGCTCACTTGATGAAATTCCATCTGTTACAATGGGAACTTGCAAAAGGAAATTCTTAATGAATTCTAATATGACTTTAACAGTGCTTAATCTGCATCAACAGACAGACCCAAAGGTGCAACAAGATTTTAAAGTTCAATACAGCAAGGTCAAAGGTCAATCAGTGTTACACCATGACGTGGCACACCTAAAACCCTCAACCAATGTCCCTACCAAGTATAAACTTCCTACACCTTGCAGTCTCTGAGATATAACCTGGACAAGATTTTATGGGTCAAGGTCGCTACAGCAAGGTCAAAGGTCAAATCAAGGTCACATGACGTAGCACATCTACACCCCCTAACCAATGTCCCTACCAAGTATGAACTTCTTACACCTTACAGTTGCTGAGATATAGCCCGGACACGGTTATATAGGTCAAGTTCACTACGGCAAGGTCAAAGGTCAAATCAAGGTCAGACCATGACGTTGCACACCTACACCCCCTAACCAATGTCCCTACCAAGTATCAACTTCTTACACCTTACGGTTTCTGAGACATAGCCCGGACAAGATTTTAAAGGTCAAGGTCACTACGGCAAGGTCAAAGGTCAAATGATGTTGCACACCTACAACTCCTAACCAATGTTCCTACCAAGTATCAACTTCCTGCACCTTACGGTTTCCGAGATATAGCCCTGACAGGATTTTATAGGTCAAGGTCACTATGGCAAGGTCACAGGTCAAATCAAGGTCAGACCATGACGTTGCACACCTACACCCCGTAACCAATGTCCCTACCAAGTATCAACTTCCTACACCTTATGGTTTCCGAGATATAGCCCGGACAAGATTTTCAAACTCAAGGTCACTACGGCAAGGTCAAAGGTCAAATCATCAACTTACGGTTTCTGAGATACAGTCCAGACAAACTTTTCCCGCCGCCCGTCCAACCGCCCATCCGGACACCATGGGTGAAAACAATACCTGACAGCCCTTAAGGGCTGTGAGGTAAAAATTCTGAGAACACAGGGTCATATAATAGAGGCAGGCATCCCAGTGAATTTTAACGGAAAAAAGGGTTTTTTAAAAGGCTATTTTAGAAGAAAAAAAGGTTTTAAATCTGAAAAAAAAGGTTTTTCCCCCCCCCGATTAATATTGCACTCACGTTGTTTTGAAATAACAATTCTGAAAGATCAATTCATTTTATTAGTTGTAAGGCCATAAGTATAATTTTTGAAAGAGATTTACCTTCCACCAATAACAACTAAATTGCAACAACTTGGCACTAACAAATATCAAGACAGACCATCTCTCACACCACAGACATTCATTGAGTATTTTTGTAGCACTAACTTTGTGTGATGCACAAGTATTATAAATAATTTTTCATGATTTTTAGTCAATCTTCCTACAATGATAAGATTGATCCTTAAATGATCCTATTTCTAAAAAATCTAAAACAGTGGAAAAAAGTTTTGTGGGGATTGTATGCCTTTAATATATTGGTGGAGAGATGAAATACCATAAAATACTGTGATTAGACTTCAGAGGAGATTGACTGTAGCACTAACTTTGTGTGATGCACAAGTACTATAAATCATTTTTCATTATTTTTAGTCAATCTTCCTACACTGATAAGACTGATCCTTAAATGATCCTATTTCTGTATAATCTAAATCAGTGGAGAAAAGTTTTGTGGGGATTGTATGCCTTTAATATATTGGTGGAGATGAAATACCATAAAATACTGTGATTGGATTTCAGAGGAGATTGACTTATATCTGAAGAATTTTGGATTTCTTTCTTATTAATAGAAAAAAGGCCAGCATCAGCAGGCAAGAACCCCAGCCCACAGGTACAACTAAATGGGCAACAACACTGAGATTTGAGAAAACTTTAGAAACAACTTCAGTTGTAAGACTACAGAACCCATGAGATGTTGTCAAATGTAAGATTCACAGGCCATGATTTCTTACGAGTTGTTTTCACATTTTGAAGCCCTAGAACCAATTATAAGGGAGATATAAGATTTGTTTAGCATGATGACCCTACATGACCTTGCAGCAGAGGTCAAAGTTCAAAATCTGACACTTGCAAAAGATCAGCATACCACGATTTTCTACAAGTTGTTTCCTCATTCCAAACAGCTAGGACCAATGATAAGGGAGATTTTAGGCCTTCTTGATATGACAAATTTGACTGCTGGGAAAAAAAGGTTTTAGCTTGAAAAAGAAGGTTAAAAAAGGTTTTCACGCCATTTTTCAGCTTAAAAAAAGGTTTTTCTTGAAAAAATGAGAAAAAAAGTTTTTTTTAGCAAAAAAAAGGCTAAAACCTTTTTAAAAGGTTCCCCTGGGATGCCTGTAGAGGTTTTACTGTATACTGGCCTCTCATCTGTCTGGTTTCAATTCCCTGGCCTGATCTGAACCAGGACAGTAGGTTGTTACTTCCAATGGCTGATGGTTTTCAGTGCAGAATGCACTGTTTTTCTCCATCTCTTCAACTATCTATCATTATGTGACATAAACAATATGTGTAAATCGACATTTGAGTCAATTCTATCAATTAATATCAGATCTTCCCAGACACCACTTTCTTTACTGAAAGATTATTACAAATGTAATTTATTACAGTGGGCCATATTTGGGTAAAATATGGGTTATTCATTGTATGCTGTAGTATTCTTAAAATTTTATGACACTATTGGTGTAATGACACTAAAATATCTGTATAAAATGTTTGCCGACATGTAGATATGTGTCAGACAACAATTATTATTTATGACACAAAAGTCCAGAATAGGGGTGTTGATTTAATGCATCTATTGCAAATGTTTTTCTACACCCACACTAGACAATAAATATATCAGAGTTGGCAATTACTTATGACTCATCAGACTCACTTCACTGATGCCACAAGGTATTGATGAATATTGTCTGAAGAAAGACTTTGGGTTATTCAACAGCAAAATCGTAGTGTCAGATATGAAATAGGGTTCACCTAAAAGTTTCACAGTAAAAAACATGTGAAAGAGACTGCATTGGACTAGATAGATTGCATTAAAAAAAAGTCACAAATTTTATAAAAATGTGCTCTGCTTAAAATAACTGGGTTTCCTTATCAGAAAGGGTTCATATTTCATTATCTAAGATTATTCAAGGAGGCCAAAAATAAACACACAAAACATAATAACACTGCAGTCCTGTATTAAAGGCGGCAACACAGAACAAGTCATTCACAATGGAATCTATCTCCACACAGAAATACACAATTCTACTCAAGTGGTCAAGTATTATGTCAATAGTATCTTGTGTTAAATAGAGCAGCATCTTTCACTTTGGTTCTTCACACTGTATTGATAGAATTTCTTTCAGGGCAGAATATTTAGTGTGGTAGTCAGTTGCGGTCCCAAAATAACTTTTATTGAATATCATACCCTTGCAGTATTAAATATAGTACTTTATTATTAAATTATGCAATTTTTTTGTCATTGTAAGACTTTTAGCTGAAAATAATGACATTTATGAAATGGCATGATTCATACCCACTAAAATCTAGGGTACAGTTAGAAAATGGATTTAGATGAGAAGTTTTAAAACATGGCCAACCAGTACACCTAGTCTAGAAATTCCAGACACAGTTGCCAAAGATTAAATTCCCCATTCAGAGATTTTACAATTCCCACAAACATTTACCGGTCTTTAAACCACTATGCACCTACGTTTTGGAACTCCCTCCCTCTTCATATATTAAGCAGACATTAAGTAACATCTTAAAGACAACATCTTGGCATTCACCTCTTTAAATTTAGTTTTCCAACCTGGTATTTTCCCTTTCTCCTAACCAGAACCTTGGATAATTGACCTAGCATGTTCCTGGACTATGGCTTTGGCCCAGGCAGTATTGTTAGTTTAGCAGAGTTTCCCATGCTTGATAAGATATTGCAAAACAGTGGATAAGTTAGACTGGACACCAGTACCCTGTGTTCACATTATGTGGAAAAAAATGACCTAGTCTTTGAAAGAAATGCCATTAAATCCCCAAACTGTACAAATAAAAACAAACGATAACTCTCATGCCATATTTTAGGGAGGTCACAGGAAGCACATTGATTTCCAATGTTCCCCTTTCAAACTTTGGAAAAAGAAGAAGCAGAGTTTCATTTTAGAGGAAATTTCTTTAAAATTTAAATAAAGTTGTCATTACACGTATTAAGCAGTGAACAAGGCACAAGAGTATCTGCATTGGAGACTCGACATATGGGATCTTGTCATACACTTCTTGACAAGAGAATACAGAAAGGTACTTAATTATAAGCTTGGTAGAAAGTTAAAGGTGACAAAAAATATGCCAGTGCATGATAAGAACAGATCAGAGACACCTTTTTCATCATGCTTTTTCCCTAAGTTAATGTCAAAAATTTATTTTTAGATGTTTTCACTTCACTTGAACCCTGTTAAGTGTAATTGTACGGAACCATGAAAAATCCATTCTTCTTTGCAGGATTTTCAATGGAAAAAAGGCCAACTGCGGACCTGAGACAGACTTCCACTGAAAATGAGGTCATACTGACTGTATTTACTTGTGTAAACAACCCCCCCCCCCCCCCCCCCCCCAAATCTTTGCGATTCCAGGATTCCCCCAAAAAGATGAGTTTCAGTATATCCCTAATGGAAACAACTGCTAAAAGGAAATGAACAAAATCAAAACACAACGTGGCAGTTTCAAAATTAGCCTTAAAATCTATACAATTAAGGGATAGACGTTAATAACTTCTCTAGATTTAAGGTGTGTTTCCCCCGGGGAGTTTATACTCATAAATACGGTAAAAGGCCAGACTGCAAGTTAAAAAACTTCACAAATTTTTATATGTGGCAGACACTATCTGCAAAGAACCTTTCTCCATGATGACAGAATCCCTTGATTATAGACTTAAACAGATAAATGCTAAGGATGACACTTTATTTCATTAAAGACTTGATGAACCTGATGCAAGGTGATTTATCCATATACAAAACTCTCAACATTGAGTGAATTTACAAAATATTGCCCAAGTTTCAAGCTCCATTCTAATTTACTGTCAAAAATTTATCTTTAAGATTTGTTGTTAATTTATATATATAATGATAAACTAAATATGAATGTATAGTTTAAAGAATTTGTAACAAAGTTCAAAATATGAAATATGAGCTCTAGTGAGGCTCACACTTCTAGAGATCACCTTTTTCTGCATTTTTATTTTTCTTTGTCACCGACTTTCATGAATTGTGGCATAATGATTACCTGCCTCACTAGTGAAGCAGCAATGCACAATGTTACTTCTTCGATGGGTGACTGAATTTTAGGCCAGGTATGGGATGTACTTGACATGGAATTTGTTTTTGTCACCAGACTTTTATATATTCTAGTGTACTATTCATGTCTCTGATGGCTTTGCAGCTTGTGCTTGTTGACCGAAACACTTTCCAATTGTTTTGGTGCAGTTTGAAATATCATAAATTGGGTGTATCATAGGAACTTGGACTTCAATCCAACTTAACATTTAACTTGGACTAGCAGTGATGTGATGATGAATTGGGGGAAAGCAGTCATGAGATGATGGTCTGTGGTCTGCAGTGTTTTTCTAATCATAAAATGTTGCTACAAACCCCCCATAAATATTGTGACCTCATATTTACTCATTTGTATTTTCATATTAAAAAAATTTTTTTTTGGAAACCCCACAGAATTCTGTGATGTCCACTTTCTTAATTAAAATTAATGAGTCGGTGTTACATTTAGAAATCAGTGATATCTGAAGTATTAGACATTGAATCATTTCTGTTTGCATTGGGGGAAATAGGGGTTACAATGGGGGGAAAACCCATGAGGAATTCTGTGACCTCATATTTCCTCATCCATATTAATGAATTGAGTGTTCTGTTTACATGCTAGCCAACTTCCCCTCTTCATCATCGCTTCAACCCCACCCCTGTCCATCGCCAATATCATCACTTGCCCTGGACCATCATCACTGGCCAACTCCCCTTCCCATTTAAATATTAATATCACCACCATATGTAGGAGTCAGGATGAATCACCATAATTCCAGCATTTAGGAATTACACACCAACTGCAATTTTTTAATATCATTATGATGCCGACTTGAACAATTTATTCCAGTTTGAATGACATTCTTCTGGTGGTATTTGGCACACCCCACACAATGCAGTTGTTTAACCTATTCCTTATTCATTGCAAATGTGAAATAAAAGTCCATACCACACCTAATATCCATGATGTAAACCTACTATTAAATGCATTGCTATTTTAGTGATGAGTTTCACAAATTCAAATTTTTGAAATAAATACCACAATGACAAAAATTATTATGAGGATAACAAAAAATTATTTAGACTTAATAATTATTAAGATTTCACAAACCTTGGTTCTGGAGACTTTTTCACCTCAAACTGTGCATGATCTGCTCTACTTGGGTCATAATGCACTCCTGTAAGCTCCCTGCAAAGAGATAAGATTGGTCACCATTGAACTGCTCAGTTGAATCTGGGGAGAACTCCAGACATTTCTTCCACCAGTTCCCAATATAGGGCAATGCTAACAGCAATTTATTTCTACTTACTACTTAGGACGGGATTCCACTGTACAGTAGTCTGACAAACTGTTTCTGTAGTGTATTTATACTACAAGAAAAACAAGAGGAGAGTGCCCGTGAACGGGCACTGTGTCAGCTGACTGAATGCTTTTGATTTGTGATGGTGATAATGAGAGGAAAGCATAATTATCAGGGAAAGGGCTGTACAGAAATACAGTAAATGGTAACTGAACAGCATGTTCGAAAGATATTCCGAAGCTGACAGAAGAAAAGGACAAAAAAGTTGTGCCCTGCAAATGGTATTATGAAATAAAGTAACAAGGTAATTGTTTAAGTGTAAAAAGTAGGTTAAAAATATTTAAAGAAATACTATAAATGCAATATCCTCGTTCGACCATGAAGAAGGGATCCAAAGGTCAAATCTGACCATACCAAAAGATTCCCAGCCAAAGAATTTAGGATGGTTTACCATCCCAAACCTGTCGGACCAATAATAAGTGAGTCATAGGCACTTTTTAAGTTTGGCTATCCTTGTTTGACCTTGACGGAGGGGTCTAAGGTCAAATCCGACCACACAAAAAAATTCCCAGCCCATGATTTCCTGTAGCTTGTTTACCATCCCAAACTTGTAGGACCAATAATAAGCGAGTTATAAGCAATTGTAAGTTTGGCTATCCTCAATTGACCTTGAAGGAGGGGTCCGAGGTCAAATCTGACCACACCAAAAGAATCCCAGCCCATGATTTCCTATATGTTGGTTTACCATCCCAAACCTCCAAGACCAATAATACGCGAGTTATAAGCACTTTAAGTTTGGCTATCTTCGTTTGACCTGGAAGGAGGGGTCTAAGGTGAAATCCGACCACACCAAAAGATTCCCAGCCCATGATTTTCTATAGGTTGGTTTTCCATTCCAAACCTCTAGGACCAATAATAAGCGAGTTATAAGCACTTTTAAGTTTGGCTATCCTCATTTGACCTTGAAGGAGGGGTCCAAGGTGAAATCCGACCACACCAAAAAATTCCCAGCTCATGATTTTCTATAGGTTGGTTTTCATTCCAAACCTCTAGGACCAATAATAAGCGAGTTATAAGCACTTTTATGTTTGGCTATCCTCATTTGACCTTGAAGGAGGGTTCCAAGGTCAAATCGGACCATATTAACAGATTCCCAGCCCATGATTTCCTACAGGTTGGATACAATGATTTACTCAACAGTGAGAACCTGAAAGAAGCTTTGCTCAGCTATGCCATGACATAGAGGTCTGCAATTTCACTATGTTATAGCTGACCAAAACGTCTGTGAATAACATATTTAACAAAATACTCTAAATGTAATAGTTTTCAAGTTACAACTGATTTACTCAACAGTGAGAACCTCAAAGGAACTATTACTCAGCTATGCAATGAGCTACATGTCTGAATTTTTGCTCTGTTATAGCTGACCTAAAAGTAGGTGAACAACATATTTAAGCAAAATACTGTAAATGCAATAGTTTTCAAGTTACAACTGATTTACTCAATAGTGAGAACCTGAAAATAGCTATTGCTCCACTATGCCACGGCTATAGGTCTGTAATTTCACTATGTTATAGCTAACCCAAAAGTAGGTGAACAATATATTTTAACAAAATACTCCAAATGCAATATTTTTCAAGTTATAGCCGATTTACTCAACAGTCAGTGCCTGAGAATAGCTATTGCTCAGTTGTGCCATGAGCTACAGGTCTGTAATTTCACTATGTTATAGCTGACCCAAAAGTAGCTGAATAACATATTTATACTAAATTCTCTAAATGCAATAGTTTTCAAATTATAAGTGATTTACTCAACATTGAGAACTTCAAAGTAGCTATTACTCAGCTATGCAATGAGTCACAGGTCTGGAACTTCACTATCTTATAGCTGACCCCAAAATAGGTGAATAACATATTGAAACAAAATACTCTAAATGCAATAATTTCCAAGTTATAAGCAATTTACTCAACAGTGATAACCTCAAAGTAGCTATTACTCAGCTATGCCATGAGCTACAGGTCTGAAATTTTACTATGTTATAGCTGACCCAAAAGTAGGTGAACAACATATTTAAGCAAAATACTGTACATGCAATAGTTTTCAAGTTACAACTGATTTACTCAATAGTGATGACCTAAAAGTAGCTATTACTCAGCTATGCCATGAGCTACAGGTCTGAAATTTTACTATGTTATAGCTGACCCAAAAGTAGCTGAATAACATATTTATACTAAATTCTCTAAATGCAATAGTTTTGCAATTACAACTGATTTACTCAATAGTGAGAACCTCAAAGTAGTTATTACTCAGCTATGCAATGAGCTACAGGTCTGAAATTTCACTATGTTATAGCTGACCCAAAAGTAGGTGAACAACATATTCAAGCAAAATACTGTAAATGCAATAGTTTTGAAGTTACAACTGATTTACTCAATAGTGATGACCTAAAAGTAGCTATTACTCAGCTATGCCATGAGCTACAGGTCTGAAATTTTACTATGTTATAGCTGACCCAAAAGTAGCTGAATAACATATTTATACGAAATTCTCTAAATGCAATAGTTTTCCAATTACAACTGATTTACTCAATAGTGAGAACTTTAAAGTAGCTATTACTCAGCTATGCCATGACCTACAGATCTGAAATTTCACTATGTTATAGCTGGCCCAAAAGTAGCTGAATAACATATTTATACGAAATTCTCTAAATGCAATAGGTTTTAAGTTACAAGTGATTTACTCAATAGTGAGAACTTCAAAGTAGCTATTACTCAGCTATGCAATGAGCCACAGATCTGAAACTTCACTATGTTATAGCTGATCCCAAAATAGGTGAATAATATATTGCAACAAAATACTGTAAATGCAATAGTTTCCAAGTTATAAGCGATTTACTCAACAGTGATAACCTAAAAGTAGGTATTACTCAGCTATGCCATGAGCTACAGGTCTGAAATTTTACTATGTTATAGCTGACCCAAAAGTAGCTGAATAACATATTTATATGAAATTCTCTAAATGCAATAGTTTTGAAGTTATAAGCGATTTACTCAACAGTGATAACCTAAAAGTAGCTATTACTCAGCTATGCCATGAGCTACAGGTCTAAAATTTTACTATGTTATAGCTGACCCAAAAGTAGCTGAATAACATATTTATACGAAATTCTGTAAATGCAATAGTTTTTAAGTTACAAGTGATTCTACTCATGATGGAAGTTACTGAAAAGCCCAAAAGTAGCTATTACTCACTTAGCTATTGAGACAGGCACCCAACTTACTCACCATATTGTAGCTATGAAAAAAGTAGCTGAATAACATATTTTAACAAAATGCTCTAAATGCAACACTTTTCAAGTTATAAATGATTTTGTGCATGATTTCATGAATTTTAATGCATTAAAAATTATTAAAAAAATTTATTAAAAAAAAAGTAAGACAGATCCAGGTGTCATACTCACACAAGAGAATCTACCTGTGGCCTAGTACATATATGCAAGATATGAGAGAAATCCCTGAAATAGTCACTGAGAAAATTGTGATTAAGTGTTGAAATTTTCACACTTTTGGTGGGGGTACCCCCCTTGTAATGTCTCTAGCAAACAGACGAACAGACAGATTTGCATCCCTTGAACAATTTTTCATCCTCGATAGATAAGGTATCTTTTAAAAAAAACAGCACGTCTCTAGGCCTTGTAGTTTTGGAGGAGAAGTTGTTCACGCGTACGCGTACCCCCACGCCGCAGAGTGACGACATAATGTCAGCTGACTGACAAGTCAGCTGACATAAAAATGAGAGTTTGAAATGAGGTAATATGGAGAAATTATGACTCTCCATATTCACCGAGATTTCAACAAGGTGAAAATTCAATATTATATGATATTTCCAAGAATTTTGGGCATCTAGTAGTAGTTTCCCATGGAAGTTGTAATATCTTAATAATAGCCTTCACGAATACTTACAGTTTAGATTTTTTCTCTATTCATAAAACATAGTTTTGTGTGAACAGTTTCAAGTGATTCTGTTTTAGATCATCTGAAAAGTAATTACCCATCTTATGTAAAACTAGAAATAGGAAGCCCTGCAAAATGAGAAAGTGAGAAATAGGTGGATTGCATACAGGAAAACACATTATCATGTGCAATGTCCACCCATGATGCTTGGAAAGGCTATAAGTCATTTAATGAAAAGATGAAAATGTAAATATGCATTGGTCTTTATAATCTTAAACTAGAGTATTGCTTTGCTAGAGAAAAGGAAAAGCGTCCCAATGATCATTGATGATTTTTGTCAAAATGACTATCTTCCTGTGTTTAATATGATTTTCCATTTATTCAAAAATGTTTCTGAGATAAATGCAGTTTTGAGTTTTATGCAGAAATTCAAGATGGCCACCAAAAATGTCGAGAAAACAATTTTTGGGAAAAATGCCAGTTGTCTCTGTGGGTACCCTGGGGGGGGGGGTCAACAATTTCAACGAAATCACCCTATCTCGCACCATTTCCGAGATAAATGCATTTTACGCAGAAATTCAAGATGGCCGCCAAAAATGGCAGGAAATTGATTTTTGGGAAAAGCCACCAGTTGACTCTGCTAATACCCTGCGGATCAAAAATGTTGACGAAATCGCTCTATCTCGCACTGTTTCCGAGATAAATGTGTTTTAGCGTTTTACGCAGAAATTCAAGATGGCCGCCTAAAATGGCAGGAAAGTGATGTTGCCACAAACAGTCACCAGTTGACTCTCTGGATACCCTGGGAGTCAAAAATTTAAACGAAATCGCTATATCTCGCACCGTTTCCCAGATAAATGCGTTTTTGTGTTATACGCAGAAATTCAAGATTGCCGCCAAAAATGGCAGGAAAACAAGTTTTCGGAAAAGTCACCAGTTGACTCTACTGATACCCTGGGGGTCAAAAATTCAACGAAATTGCTCTATCTCACACCATTTCCGATATGAATGCGTTTTACACAGAAATTCAAGACGGCCGTCAAAATGGCAGGAAACTGATTTTTGGTAAAAGTCGCCAGTTAACTCTGCTGATACCCTAGGGGTCAAAAATTTTTTTTCGATGAAATCACTCTATCTGGCATTGTTTCTGAGATAAATGTATTTTTTTGTTTTATGCAGAAATTCAAGATGGCCACAAAAATAGCGGGAAAAATTTTGGCAAAACTCGCCAGTCAGCTCTGCGGATACACTGGGGGTAAAAAATTTTGATGAAATTGCTCTATCTTGCACCATTTCCGAGATAAATGCATTTTGCGTTTTACGTAGAAAATCAAGATGGCCACCAAAATATGGCAGGAAACTGATTTTGGGGAAAATTCATAAGTTGAGTGTTAAAAATTTAGACGAAATCACTCCATCTCGCACCATTTCCAAGATAAAAGCGTTTTTGCGTTTTACGCAGAAATTCAAGATGGTCCCCCAAAACAGTGGGAAAACAATTTTTGGGAAAAGTCGCCAATTGACTATACTGATACCCTAGGGGGTCAAAAATTTCGATGAAATCACTCTATCTCGCACCATTTCAGAGATAAATGCGTTTTTTTCATTTTACTCAGAAATTCAAGATGGCCGCCAAAAATGGCAGCAAATTGATTTTTGGGGAAAATCATCAGCTGACTATACTGATACCCTGGGGGGTAAAAAATTTCGATGAAATCACTCAATCTCGCACCGTTTCTGAGATAAATGCATTTTTGTGTTTTATGCAGAAATTCAAGATGGCCGCAAAAATGGCGGGAAAAATTTTTTTGGGAAAAACTCGCCAGTCGACTCTGCGGATATCCTGGGGGTAAAAAATTTTGACGAAACTGCTCTATCTTTCACCATTTCTGAGATATTTACACTTTCTTATTTTCCGCTAAAATCCAAGATGGCCGCCAAAAGTGGCGAAAATTGAAATTTTTCCCTTTTGCATAGGATACCCTTTTACTACCCTGTGAGCCAAAAATTCGCTCAAAATGGCTGTGTCTCTTACTGTTTCGGAGATATTTTCAATTTTTTATTTTCCGCTAAAATCCAAGATGGCCGCCAACATTTCTGAATATTGAAATTTTTCGTTTTTACACAGGATAATCTTCTATTACCCTTTGGGTCGAGAATTTGCTCAAAATTGCTCTATCTGTAACAGTTTCTGAGATATAAGCCAATTACTCCAATGTAGTGTAGAAAATAGCCAAATAAAGTACCTAAATGGCTATTACTCGCTTACTTACAGAGCTATCAGTCCCAAATGAATACCAAGCGAGCTATAGACATAACAATCTAGTATTCCCAATTTTAGTAAAATATCTTGAATCATTTTCCCTTAAATGCACAGAAACCAATAGGTACTGAAAATAGCTATATTTAGGTATTACTCAGCTGAAAGCAATCCCAAGCAAGACACTGTCCCAATAATCCTGCAGACCAAATTTGGCGAAGATAGCTCTAATACTTTTCCTTAAAATGAGGGTAAACAATGTGTGACACCGGATGCCAGAAAAAGCAAAAATAATATGTTCACCCCCACCGGGTGGTGGACATAATTATGCTGTCAGTCCCTGTTGGTTCTGCTTCATGTTGAGTTATGAGTATTGTTAAGGCCCCAATGGAGAGTTTGCTACAGGCACCAACTAAAGGTAATTAGGTGAATTTCCTTATATTTGAAAAAAGGGTAACTAAAGATTTTAAAATAGACTTTCTTTCACCCCTCAACTTCCCCCTATGCTAAAACTTGCACAATGTTATTTAATCTTACTTTAGTACTAACAGAATCTATGGAGCATCAAACAAAATCATTGTTCCAGACTCACAAAGTCATTGCACAAGCATGGATTGGTAACCATGGAGATGCCAGGCAAGCAAGAAATTAGAAATATAAAGGTAGAACACTGAGCACTTGAGGTTAGAGCTGTAACTAGGTACCCGAATACTCACAGACACAGTATGATGATAAACGGGAGTCAATTCTGAGAACCAAGTACTCATAAACATATTAAAATATCGTTAATTTTCAAAAATAACATGACTGAAATCCAATGTTCCACCAGATTTGTCTACATATGTGTTTTAACATACTGTAGGCTATAAGTAGCAAGTTTACCTTGAAGAACATTTCACTAAGTCTTCATTTTTAAGAAATTCACAATTACTTTTCAATTAAAATTACTTTTCATTAATGGCAAGTTTCTACTTGAGATATTAGCAGAGATTTAAATTTTCACTAGGAATCAATTTTCACTATCCAAGCTCATCAACTGAAACAGCTAAAATGAATGTCTAGTGAAAATTTCAGCTTACACAGTAATTTCCCTTATTTTCACATGTATATTGCCTATTTTTTGATGAACCATATTTGTTTCGGTATAGGCAGAAAATCCCCAGATTGAAAATCCACGGATATTTAAACCAATAGAAAATCCCCAGATGGGGCATAGAAAATCTCAAAGCCAAAAATTCCTAAACGTAAGACTAGTAATAGGCTTTAAAGGTGTTTGAAAGGATTCCAGAGCATACATTAAAGTGCTAAAATGCGGTGCCAATCTTTTGACATCCTTCCTGAGTAGTTATCATAGAAAGAGTCTGTCTACCCTTTATGTATAAAATTGGACACAAAGAAAATGCCAATTTCCCTGATAGCAATTAACACTCGGTGGGGCACACTTCATATAGGTATACTAATAACTAATTAATAACTAGATTGGGCCAACTCGGCGCCAACATATCCCCAGACAGGTCATCACTCACGCCACAGGTTTTGATCGGGAATTTTTTAAAACATAATTACCCATTATTATATGAACTTCAGCACATCAATCTACTCTGTTTATATCTTCCAAGGAAGATGGTGTATCCCCAGACGCCGAATACATAACTCAAATTATATTTTCAATCTTCCTGCAATGATAACTCTAAACCTATTTTCAAAGTATTTAAATGATTGATGATTGAATGTCCATTCTAAAATAATAATCCCAAAAGAGCATATCTGTTTCTATATTTGTTGACAAATAAAATATTATTTTTAACTCAACTCATCATACTTTTCAATCTTCCTTCAAAGTATTTAAATGATTGATGATTCAATGTCCATTCTAAAATTCATAATCCCAAAAGCGCATATCTGTTTCTATATTTGTTCACAAATAAAATATTATTTTAAAAAAAATTATTTATATTATTATTTTATTATATTATTTTTAGAATTTGCAAATTGTTTTCAGTTATTCATTTCCTCTATACCTATATATGTGGTCCATATATATGCAACCTAAATATGTGACACAATCTCAGTTCTGACTCCCCTTTGTGTTATATGTAATGAAGCCCACCACCTCCCACCCCCACCCCTCTCCCCTTCTCCACACCTCTCTCACTATTACACAAGATCTGCAACCCCATTGAGTTCTTTGTTTCTCATCTGATATCATTAAATACCTTTGTTTATTTAGTGTCACTCAATATAGCTGGAGGTCCCAGAGGTGGGTGGGGGGAATCCGGGTGGGGGATGCATAAATGGTAAACAAACAATCTATATAAAAGTGTTATGGGGTACTCAAATACAAAAAGAATTGAGAATTTTAAGTATGTGATTATCAACTGAAATGAGTTCATAACTGTAGGAGCTGTGTCAAAATTAACTGAGGCAAGTTGAATAAAACTGGGCTAGTTGAGGGTTAAAAATCCCCTAGTTTTACTACATAAGGATATAATTTCATTAATATTGGGACTTAAAGCTCACTTAAAGTGTCCATTTTGTCTACTTGAATATGTTTAACCAGTTTCATTTTAAAAAGTTAAAAACTCAGCAAGCAGAGGTATAACACACAAAAATAAGTTCTTAAAAGACTAAGATAGCCATAACATTATTAATATTCAAAATTTAAATAGACAGGCATTTCCTTTTAAAAATTCAAAGATTTCAGCTCTATAACCCACATAGTTTGACAGTTACTGGGCTTTAAAGTGGCATAATGTCCATAAATTGGGTTTCTGTGGGCATTTTACAATTGTTAAAGAGACCTTAGCAATTAAACTACAGATCTGAAACTTTTTGGGGGACATACATAACAAACAAAAATTATATATAATACAGTTTAAGACTTGTCACACTAAGCATTTCCAAATAACAGGGCAAAATACGGAAAAAATGTCCAAAAAGGCACTTGGGCGAGTGTCTATGGCCCTCATACACAGGTTAAATGTCTACTAAAAACCTTGATTTTCGGCATATGTAAAAAGGACATAATAATGCATTCCCAGATGGGATTTCAGCTCCATCAATCATATAGTTTAACAGTCACAGGGCTTAAAGGTGGTAAAAAGTCCAAATATTGGGTCTCTGTGGGCCTTTTAGAGATCTCGATGTGGCTTTCAAATTAAAGCTTCAGACTTAAAATTTGTTACATACTAAGATTACACATAGAATATGTATCTAATAAAGTTTGAAACTTCTCAGACTTACCATTTCCAAGTTACAGAGCAAAATATGTGAAAAATGTCTTAAAAGGGTCACTCAGGTGGGTGTTTAAGGTCCTCATACACAGGTTAAATGTCTACTTGAAGCCTTGATTTTTGGCACATGTAAAAAGAACATAATAATGTATTCCCAGATGAGATTCCAGCTCTATCAGTCACATAGTTTAACAGTCACAGGCCTTAAAATTGGCAAAAAGTCCAAATACTGGGTCTTTATGGGGCCTTCTAGAGACCTAAATGTGGCCTTCAAATTAAAGCCTCAGACTTAAAATTTGTCACATACTAAGATTACACATAGAATATGCATCTAATACAGTTTGAAACTTCTTAGACTTACCATTTCCAAGTTACAGGGCAAAATATGTGAAAAATGTCTAAAAATGGTCACTCGGGTGGGGATTTATGGTCCTCATACACAGGTTAAATGTCTTCTTAAAGCCTTAATTTTTGGCACATATATAAATAACATACTAATATCTTCCCAGATAGGATTTGAGCTCTATCAGTCACATAGTTTGACAGTCACAGGGCTTAAAAGTAGCAAAAAGTCCAAATATTGTGTCTTTGGGAGACTTTTAGAGACCTCAATTTGACCTTCAAAATTAAAGCTTCAGACTTAAAATCTGTTACATACTAAGATTACACACAGAATATATATCTAATACAGTTTGAAACTTCTCAGACTTACCATTTCCAAGTTACAGGGAAAAAGATGTGAAAAATGTCTTATAAGGGTCACTCGGGTGGGTGTTTATGGTCCTGATACACAGGTTAACTGTCTATTAAAGGCCTAAATGTTGGGGCACATATAAGAAAACACATAGATATATTCCCAGATGATATTTAACTTAGATGAGAGACATAGTTTGAAAGCTACAGTGCTTGAAAGTGGCAAAAAGTGCATAAATTGGGTCTCTGTGGGCACTTTTGAGACCTTAAGTCGACCCCTTTGGGTAAACCTACAGCCCTAAAATTTTCTACAGACAAGGATTACATATCAAAGTTATACCTAGCGCAGTTTGAGACTCATCAGAATTACCACTTCCAAATTATAGGGCAAAATATGTGAAAAGTATAGCAAAAAATCCCCAAGTGGGGGTATTTATGGGCCTCAAACACAATTTTCTCCTCAACTTAAAGTCGTGATTTTCGGCACATGTACTAAGAACATATTAATGTGTTGTCAGGTAAAATTTCAGCCAGCTGAGCATCATAGTTTGTGACCTACAGGGCTCTAAGTGGCCAAAAGTCCAATTTCTGACCTTAAGGTGGCCATAAGTTCTTTTTTACTGGGAGTTTAAGGTCACCTTAAAATAGGGATCTTCCTTTGGGCACCCTTAACATGTGTACCAAGTTTGAAAAAAAAATATTAATTTGTTTTTGAGTTATCGCGTCCACAAGGAAATTTCTACGGCGGCGGCGGCGGCGGCGGCGGCGGCGGCGGCGCGACGGACCTGAATCCAATATATCCCCGACTTTCGTCTGGGGATATAATTAATAATAATTATAAATAACCAACCAATCAGAAAACAAAGAGGAGGGCTACATATCTCTTTCAAAGATGACAGGAATTGGAAGCCACATCATACAACTAAATTCACAGCAATAAATAAATAATACAACAATACAACATTTGTAAATGGTATTGGGGATTTTTATTTTGTGAATATTCTAAGGCCACCAGAGGATTTTCTATGGGTTTGCATATCTCTGGGGATTTTCATATAAATTCTTTCTTTTCACTATTAGTTTCTACTGGTTCACCCAAGTACCCAGATTGGACTGCCTTCTGGTAACAGGTCAGGTTTGTGTCCAGAGTCACGCAAGATCCTCGACTGTACCTTGGAAAGTACTGCTAAAATGCTAAATAAGGAAGTAAATACCAAAATAAACAACACAATGGGAGCTCACTTGAAGCCCTTCTTGCTTTTTTTCATAGACAATTTCTTTCCCACCACAGACTCAAGAAGCTTCAGATTCTGCTCTCGTTCTGTTACTTCTTCACCTTCTTTGACCTCAAGCTCATCTGAATACAACATCGGCATAAAAATACGACAAAAATACCAGCCTGAAGCACTCTGATTGGGTCAGGCTTCTAGACAGTTACTTGTGTTAAAATGAACAAATCTCAGAGAAAAATTGCCATAATGCGTCACCATGATGGATTAAATATGACTATAAATATGCCACGACTCCAAAGGTGTCATGTTTCACCACACAGATGTCATTACTTCAGAGATAAAATTTAATTCAAAGTATCATTAAATTCTGTTTAAAATATAGATTAAAATTTTACTATACAAAAGGTTTGTAAGAGTGGGGAAAATGGGAACAATTGAAATGTAATTTACACATCAATATCAAAGTATAGTTGGGCTTGCTACACTAATGCGGGATATTGGTATATATCGTTATATCTAGTATAATGTATATGTTAAATATCTACCAGTATCAATCTGATATACACTAAAGTCTTTATTTCTGCACTATAAACCATTTGTTTTAGCAATACCTGCTTCTTTCATTGTTTCCTGTTCAGAGTCACTCTCACTCTCCACAAATCGGCTGTCAAACTTAAACCTCTCATCTCCTTTAAACTTGGTCTGAAGCTTCATTAACTGCAAGTCGGAAGAGGCAAAAAATATGAATATATAAGATCAAGTTGGGATGTTGTTTTTGGTGGGAAGTAAATACAGTACTGATGGGTCAGTAGTTTATTTCCCATATCACTATCCCAGTAATACAAAACTGATTCCCAGTTAACAAAGATGTTCTGATGTCCTTTAGTAAGCATTGAACAGAGCCCGATAATAGGAACAAAGTTAATCAAAACAAAACATGCCAGTTCTGCTAATCACAAGATCTTGATAAAATGTTATAATTTGTCAATCCATCTGAAGAAACTAGATCATTTTATTAAAAGAATATTTCAATTATATAAGGATAGGACACTATGTTATGGGCTGATAAGCATGATGCAGGTTATAATAGAAGTCTTGACACCAAGATAGTACTAATGACCAAACCTTGAAACAGAGATTAAGTTCCATAATGTAACTAATAGGGATGGGTCGGTATCAACAAATATGTACATCGGAAAGCCACCAATGTAAAACTGTTACCATTCTGGGATTCTGAAAAAATATGTGTCTTAGTACATCATCCTATCAAATAGTCAGAGTCACAGGAAATGAAGGTCATGAAAACAAACTATGGCAGTTCCATTGTTACAAAGCACTACAAAGACTTAAAAGGTACAAAACTATGGGATAAAAGTGTACAATTCTTCAGATTTGTTTTTTTTAATACTTTACGTTTTCCTTTAATTCTATGCACTGACAATCAAGGTGGTTGCTAAAGTGTTGTCACAGTATTTCAGCAAAGTGCTCTTGATAACGAGATACTGGAGCCACTGACCCATCTAGGTAAAATACATAATACACAAGGTGTGCCAAGTGTACTTCTGAGAAAATGTTTAGAAGTAAAACATACATCTCATCTGAACCAGATAAATGACTTTATCTCTGTATTACCAGGTGCTATCAGCATGAATTTAAAGCTGGGCAACCAAATATTAGGTCACTAGATTTTGATTTATTTTTTGTTTTACATTGTGTTCAACAGCCAGGGTCATATTGCAACAGGTAGTTTACAGGTGGAGGAACCAGTGCATAATAGTTGGTCAAGATTCTGCACTGTAAACCACTGGGCATCGGCAAGTAACTACCAACTTTCAAACATGAATCGGCCAGGCCGAGATTCGAACTGGTGACCTCAGAGGTTGAAGACGAGCACTCTAACCACTACATCACCGAGCCCTGTAACTGCTACACCACTCCAATAATGCTGATTTGGTTAACTATTTTCTTATGTGTATCACCTCACATAGGATTTATGGGATTGTTAGAATGCTAATATCTCGAGTTAAGAAATAAAAAGGTATTACATTAAAGCATTTTATCTGCCATAATGTTTGTTTACATCTGGGACACTTGGTCAGGTAATGTTTGTGGCATTTCCTTGAGAATGCTAAACATTGGAAACAGTTAACTGGTTTGGCGATGGTTATTTCAAGCAATTAATCAGCTATCAAACTAGACCTAGCGCATCGGACAACCGATGCAAATTTGTATCCACTGGAAAGACAACGCACCAAAGCTAGTGAACCTTCGTTGGAGAGGCCCGAGGCCAAATCTGACCACATCAGAAGATTGCCAGCATATGATATCCTATAAGTTGGTTTCACATTGCAACCCTCTAGCACCAATAATAAGAGAGTTATAAGCACTTTTAAGTTGGGCTGACCTTGTTTGACCTTGAAGGAGGGGCCCAAGGTCAAATCTGACCACATCAGAATATTCCCAAACCATGATTTCCTATAAGTTGGTTCATATTGCAAACCTCTAGGACCAATAATAAGTGAGTTATAAGTACATTTAAGTTTGGCTACCCACATCTGACCTTCAAGGAGAGGCCGAAGGTCAAAATCTGACCACATGAAAAGATTCCCAGCCCATGATTTCCTAGAAGTTGGTTTCAAATTGCAAACCTCTAGGACCAACAATAAGGGAGATATAGGCACTTTTAAAGTCTGCTACATGGGGTACTTTGGCACTCTGTGGATGACCTTTAATGAAGAGCTTCAAGGTCAAATGTCTATAACATTGTAGATGACATGTACATCTGTTACACATATCACCTACGTAAAGATTCAACTTTCTTCTTATGAGAACCAGTCAGTATAAAAAAGGTAGATAATTTTAAAAGGAATGCCCAGGGTGACCATCTTGTTTATTAGAATGAGGCTAATTTCAGTCCCAGAAAAGCTTACCTCCCAATGAAGTTTCTGCTGTGAGTGTTAATATCGAAAATTTCTGTGCGCAGCAGCAGCGTAGCTATCGCTAAACCAAAGTATCCACTAGATACAACTAGAAAAAGGTTTTTGATGACACAAACGACCGGCCCGGACGGAGACTTGGGTTAATAAAGCTGTAGTAGTTGCAGTATGAGACTGTAAGCAGAATGTAAGCTTTACTGTGTTTTGTATCTGATGAAAAAGTGGATTATTTAAAAACTGTGGCAGTTGCAGTATCAACTATAAGCAGAATGTGAGCTATTACTTCCAGAAGGATCCTCTTCCATGAACCTAAATATGAATGTCCTTGTTTGAATTGTTTACCCCCAAGAAGATTTATTGTAAGCATATCCCTTAATGACAAGAAATGAATACATCTTGATATCCCTTATCAACCTTTTCACTCAGTGTGCAAAGGGGATGAATAGCACAGCAGGCCACCATAAGTGAGTCAGTGTGACTTGCTAATGAATGTGCCTCCAGATAGATATCACACAAAAGCAAACACAGAGTTGGATGAGAAAGAAGAGACAACTCATTCATTTTCAATTAGCTGGGGATACATAAAATACTGTACAAGAAAAACTGTTTATGAGAAAGTGTTTTTTCCCAGTCATCTTATCTTCTGGAAGAAGTCAAGTCTACACATAGGACCAAGTTAAATAGTCTATGTAAATAAGTAGCTAGATCAACAACTCCTGCTGCAAAACAAAAGCTGAATTAATTAAAGCCTTTTATCCCCCAAAAAGGAAAAGGCATATCCACACAATTCCAGAAGAATGTGGGATTTTTTTAATGTGCCTAAAATTGTGAATTTATATTATATAAACATTGATCAGCTGCAATATGTTAATAATCACATCAGTGCATGCTAAATACCTCATTTTTTTGAAGATGCCATAACTTCATAACAATAGGAGCTTAGCTTTGCCAGATAACAGAAATTTTGTTTTAAGTATACATGTGCCAGGTGTGGTTTCAAAAAGTCTTAAAATAAAGAATGTGGGATTTTTTTAATGTGCCTAAAGTTGTGAATTTATATTATATAAACATTGATCAGCTGCAATATGTTAATAATCACATCAGTGCATGCTAAATACCTCATTTTTTTGAAGATGCCATAACTTCATAACAATAGGAGCTTAGCTTTGCCAGATAACAGAAATTTTGTTTTAAGTATACATGTGCCAGGTGTGGTTTCAAAAAGTCTTAAAATAAATGGGGTGGGAGCAAGAACTATATATTTATTATGTTAAGATGGCCAAAGTCTCTAAAATACAAGAATTTTAAGTACAAAGGTCATAAAAATCTTCCTTAAGCTTAATCATTGTGTTAAGTTAAACTGATGTTATTGAACAGTAAGTCAGTTTTACTTCAAGATGGCCATGACTGTACTTGTATTGAAACTCCAAGGTGGAAAGAAAATAAGAATGTCCTTATTGTCATCTTTAATAAGTGTGCAAAATTTAACTGAGGTGAGCTGAACAATATGATAGCTGGAGATGAAAAACTCCATAATTTCACCGCAAGGTGGCCATAAGTTCATTAATATTGGGACTTTAAGGTGACCATAACATAAGAATGTCCCTTTTGTCATCCTTTATAAGTGTACAAAGTTTAGCTGAGGTCAGTTGAACAACAAGATAGCTGTAAGCTGAAAACTTCCCTTTTTTCACTGTAAGGAGACCATAACTTCATTCATATTGGGACTTTAAGGTGACCATAAAATCAGAATGTCCCTTCTGGCAACCTTTATAAATGTGCCAAGTTTTATTTTAAAAATTTAAACATTAACTGAGCTTAGGGCTGAAAACCATATATTTTAAGTTTAAGATGGCCATAACATTATTAATATTTAAATCATTTGTTTTGATCTACCTCAATATCAGTTTCTGTTAGATTTAAAACAAAAATAAAAAAATAAAGGGGCCAGACAGTTTTATTCCAATTTTATGACTTTAGTGGGGCCATAGCTCCTATAATATTAACAGTTTAAGGTCACCATAAAGTCAAGATAATGCTTTGGTAAATCTTAATATATATGCCAAGTTTGGTTGAAAAAAGTGAAAAACTAAGTGAACTGGAGGGCTAAAACCCCCTTTTTTGACATTGAGGTAACCTTAAGATTGCAGATACAGGGCTAAAACTTCAGCAGAAAAAATAAAGGGGCCAGACAGTTTTATTCCAATTTTATGACTTTAGTGGGGCCATAGCTCCAATAATATTAACAGTTTAAGGTCACCATAAAGTCAAGATAATCCTTTGGTAAATCTTAATATATATGCCAAGTTTGGTTGAAAAAAGTGAAAAACTAAGTGAACTGGAGGGCTAAAACCCCCTTTTTTGACATTGAGGTAACCTTAAGATTGCAGATACAGGGCTAAAACTTCAGCATGTGAAACATTATCAAAAAGTAGCTGAATAAGTTATTCCAACAAAACGCCAAAATCCTGACCGTTTTTGAGATACAAAGTACCCATTTTAAAAAAATTTACGAAAATCAAACGCCTCCCATTCAGGCATCTATGGTCCGACAGATGAGAAAATCCTTTCTGACCTGCAAAATTTGGTATAGAATGTACCTGGTAAATTTTATAGCACTGGTGTGTGTGGTTTTTTCTGAAACGCGATGATGGGGTGTTTTGGAAAAATGCTTAAGGTTACCTTAAGTAAAGCTTAAGGTCTCCTGAAAGTATCCCAAAAATTTTTCCCGCGCCTAAAGTTTTAAAGAAAGACAAGAAGGAACGAAAAATTTGAAAGCCCAAGAAGTCATTCAAGGGAGACCATAATTCGGCGGCGGCGGTGATCAGTCAAACTTACGTGAAAAAAAATAAGCGCCCCTGACGGGACGCTTAGTTATGCTAATTGTTTCCTGTTTACTAAGTTCCACTTGGAAGGAAAATCCTCTTAAGAACTCCACTGAAGAGCTTCGAATGCATTAGACCTATAGATACACAATGTAATAGTGCACAGAAAATATGTATATTAACTCTAAAGACTCGCTTTAATTCTTTTCACACATTACACTGCCAATGAGATATATGCCTGTAATAGTAAGACTGTGCCATTTGTATATTTTATTTTACTTTGCAGTAACTCATTATATTGAGTGTCTTCTGTATTTCTTACTTTCTGTCCAAGTTTTCCTTCAAACTGGGGTTTGAGACTGAATCTCTCTGTGTCACTCTCTATGTCTGCCCCGCTGTCTTCACTCTCTGCAAACAAACGCGGCTTTTCTTCAACCTGAACAGAAACACAGATTTGGATCAATGCACTCCAGATTTCATAAACATAAATCACATTGAGGTACAGAGAAAGAAATGTTGGAAGTAGCTACAGCATGTGAAACTGGCACTGAGGAAATCCTCGTCCATTTCCTTGAATTGTGGGTAACAATTGACACATTTGTGATTGTTTTTTTGTTTATAACTATACCCAGCCTATAATCTCCTCTGTTGCAAAATTGGCACAACTTTTGATTATTCTGCCCAACCCAAGAGTTCCTCAAATAGTATGAGTTTGTTCAAGAGTCCTAAAATGATGCATATCTGTCAGTACATGCAGCAGAAAGACATCGCTAGAACCTGTTGACATTAGAGGTTTTTAGATAAATATTTGACTGTTTTAGAGTTTCCCATTGCTTTCAACATAATGTGTAGGTTATATCACTGCCGGTACATGATGGGGCAGAGGACAGAGTGTATATGAATTGGTCAAGACTTTGCAAATGTAAGCCGATGATGGCACTTACTACAGATGGCCTGAATAAAGTGTTGCTGTTTTTCATGCAAGCAAGGTCAAATGTGATCACATCAAAAGAATCTCTGCACATGATTTCCTATAAGTTGACCTCAGATGTCAATCATCTAGGTCTTTTATAAGTGACATGATGACACTTTAAGTTTGACAAAAAACAGCCACATGGGGTATTTTGGCACTTTGTGGACTAACTTGACTGAAGAACCTGAAGGTCAAATGTCAAAATATGTATACAGGGCATATATATCCACACAACATATTCCCAATAAGAGATTCAAGCTTGTAGAGCTGACAACCAGTTAGAGTTTTTGATGATGAACAGGTTGGTTATTTTCATGGTGGTCATCTTGTTTTTCAAAATGAGGGCCAAAAGTACTCCTAGACAAGCTTTTGTGACAAAGAATAGATCTGTTAATTTCAGGAGCCTAGGTGTAATATTTTTGTGCACAGCAGTAACTAGAATAAATCTCTACATACTGTGGCAGCATTGTAATGAAGCATAATCCAATGTGTCCTCTGGAAGAATCCTGTGGATACAATAACTACTTGCTGTTCTAGTATCCTGAATTATTGTTATCTGTGTAAGGCTCCAGTTAACTGCAAGTTGTTAGTACGCATTACTTTTTCAGTTACCTTTGAATCATTCTGATCTGGTTTGTTTTGGGTACATGGAGCTTCCTCTTCTGAAGAATCTGAGTCAAACACAATCTTCCTGTTTTTCTCCACAGAATCCTAAAAAATGTTCAAAACGTTTTGTCTGACATTTCTTCAGTAAATATCATTGCATAGGAGTTACAGTACAGTGGACAAAAGTTATCCATGACCAGAATGAAATATTGTAGATTCTAGTTACAAAATCTTCTGTACAGTGATTTATGATACATTTAATCCACACAAGGGACATTCCAATGACTGGGGGTGGCTATCATTAATATCACTGGAGCAAATCAATGATGTAACCAAACATCCCTTATTAGACAAGTACAAAAATATATCACTCATGAAGACAAACAAGATATTACTTGTGCCATGCACTTGTACAATACCGTTATCTTCATAAGCGATATATATTTATTTGTACATGTCATTCAGGAAGTCTTCTTGTTGAAAGCGTTTTATTTGGACTTGACATTAGTTTGAACCAGTGAAACATTTTGGAATTTTACGAAAACCTCAAGGTCTCTGTACAACCATGTTTAGGAGGAGTGACTATTGACTTAAGGCTTCAGAATATCTTAAATATCCCATTGCAATGACTTACAGTGGTGGCAACTGGCAAGTTTTGAATTTCGAATACTAGAAACAGTTAAATGTCAGGAACTCAGGAGTTGATCTTTTTGGTTAATGTTTGCTCACACAGGTGGACTTCTGAGGACTCTGTTACCAATCTGACCCAAATAATACAATGATTTCAGTCGATCAATGTTATTGAAATCCACTCACCACATTGGCCAGTGCTTTCTGCACAGCTGATCTCTGCAAAGCAGTCTGTCGCTGCCTCGCTTTCAAACTCTCCAGTCGTTGGGTGTTGGATATTTCATGCTTCTTCTTCAGCTCTTTCTTCTCATTCAAATGAGAATCCTCAGAACTATTGTGGACAGATAAACTAATGCCTGACTTACTCTTGCTTGCCAAATCATCCTGGCTGTCATCAACTACTTCAGCACCAGATGTACCTCCAACATCACATTTAGATATGTCCTTTGCACAATCAGCTGCAATGTTATCTTTATCAGTATCTATACTCCTGCGTCCTTTTTTCTTTGCACATATTTTTTGATGCTTTTGTTGGTTTTTCTTCTGAATTTCTTTGAGTTTGTGAATCTTTCCTGCTGCTATACAGTCCAACAAATCCTCGTCTTCACTGGATGAACAACCGTGCATCTTAGTTTCACTGTCACCGAATCCTGAGCTATACTCTTCGATAACCTGATTCTGGGACACTATGCTACTGTGTTTGTTTAGTTGCTTTGGCATTTTGGCAAACTTCGAGTGTCTAGCTGTCAATCTGCTCTCACTTAAAGAATCGTCTGAATCATACACCGAATTACTTTGTATTTTACCAGATAAAGGAGGGTTCATAGAATTATCTGTTGATTTAGCTTTAGCTTTACTCTCTTCATTCTTTACACATTTCTTTGTTTCTCTGTCCTTTTTACTGTTTTTATTTAATAAATCAGTAATGACTGTATTTTTTGACTGGTCAACCTTTACTACTTTTTTGCCATGACTAGTTGGTGCATGTGTACTTTCACTAGGTACGGATGCACCATCAAGTCTTGGTGTACCGGTGGTTGTTTTCCTATTTTTAACCCATCCTTCTATATCCGGTACATCTGATTCTGAATCTGAATTATCTAACTTTTGCAGAACCTGCTTCTTGTTTCCTTCACCATTCACTGGACCACCTTTCATTGACTTTTTATCAATGTGTCTTGTATCCATTTCCTCTTCTGAAGCAGAACTTGAAGTATATTGAGAAACTGGACGTTGCTCACTTGGTTTCAAAACACTTAAGGAATGTTCAACATCTTGTAATTTACCTTTTGTCTGACTAGTAATTTGTCCAGATTTGGGAGGAGTCCTTCCAGAAATCTTATTAGTCCTCAACCTGTCAATCATATCATCAGTTTCTTCCCCACTACTGTAATCTTTTGATGTGGCCATGGCTCCCATTTTACCTTTATTCATACTGGTGTTAAAATATTCACAATCATCACTGTCACTAAATTCTACAATCCCCTGATTTTGTGGTTTTCCTGTGTATGTATTTCTAGCAGATACATTACTGTTTTTAACTGTGAGATTATCACTGTTGTATTGGGAGTTTTTAGCAATTGGGGATTCATAACGAGGCCTGTTTTTCTGTTTATGTTTATGCAAAGGTTCTTCATCTATGATCCATGTGAGTTCAGTCACTGTGGAATTGTCTACTAATGTGCTATTGCTGTTCTCACACTCCAGTTTTCTCACTTTATTCTTACCAACTGAAGGATCATGTTTGATAACCTGTTTTAAAAATTTACAAAAAGAAAACAAAATGTGAAACAATTTTTAAAGAATTCAAAAGAGACAATTTTGATTTGACAAAGCAGCAAACATTTTCTATCTCCTTTGATGAGATTAAACCTTTTCTGAAGGAAATTATACATAATATGAATATTTTAACTTGAAAACCATACATGCACTCTACAAGAATTCACTAATTGTAACAGTCCTTGTTTGCTCTACATAATATTCACATATGCAATACCATCTTCCTATCTGGCTGCCGAATGTTTAGCACTGGCTCCAGGTTTCCTTGTTCATTCTTCACCCACTGAAAGAGTAACAAGAAATAAAAAAATCTAAAAACAATCTCTTTTCAAACTTAATGCTACAAATTAATTCCACTCAAAATAAGGTTTGACATGGTAAGTAAAAAGTACAAGTAAGCATTGCAAAGTACACACCTACATGCCCAACCAGTGTTCCTGCTGAGTATCAACTTCCTACACCTTATAGTCTCCAAAATATTGCCCTGAGAAGATTTCACAGGTCAGGTCACTACATCAAAGTGAAATCAAAATCACAACATGAGGTTGCACACCTATATTCCAAGCAGTATTCCTGCCAAGTATCAACTTTCTACACCTTAAGGTTTCTGAGTTATGGCCCTGAGAAGGTTTTAAAGGTTGGAATCACTGCAGCAAGGTCAAAGGTCAAACAAAGGTCACAGCATGACGCTGTACACAGTGCTGGGACAATGTTTGTGGAAGTCAACAGTTCACTCATTTAGTTCCCCAAAAATGAAGTTCAGTTCAAATGCCTGAAATTCGGACTCCATTTAGAAAGTATGAACATCAAAGGATTTTATTTTTGCCCATCTATAAAACATGTGTTTCATTGAGAATATGGTGAAATTTTTCCCAAAAGTATCTATTAATTTTTTATTTTTTACCATATTTCCAACAAAACAACAAGATTTTATGTTAGATTTCTACATGTTTACTGGTTTTCAAAACATTGGTTCAGTAATTGAACTAGATCGAACTTCACTAGATGGCAATGATACAAAACATTGAACCCAATATTCGATTATACAGCACTAGTCACACAATAATATACACCTGCCAACAAATGAAACCAACAGGTTTGAAGTTTCAATACCACACAGTTTCTGAGATACTGCCCAGACAAGATTCCGCCCCCCCCCCTCCCCCACCCACCCAATTGTCCAGCCAGAAGCCATGGATGAAAAAAATACCCGCACAACCTTGAAAGGCTGTGGTGTAAAAGCAGATGCTCTTCTAGAAACTGGAAAAAAAGAAACGGTAACGGTCCATCTAATATTTTTTTGATTAACTGCTAACACACTAAAATTCTAAATAACCAAACCGAAGCACGTTGGTCATATGAAAACACTGGCTAGAAACATATTTCGTTACACAGACCAGTAAAAATCACAATACTAGCTCTAAACGTAGATAAGTGAACAGGAAAACCTTAGGTATCTCCCACTCTTGCCAAGATCACACTACAGGCCATTCACAGGTTAGGACAGATAAAATATGGTATTAAGCTAGGGCTAAGTTTGTGCAAAGCTTTAAAGTGTTTGGTTAAGTTGTTTTGGTGTCTGTTTGATATTTTGATGATGCTTCATTTGATTTAGCTTAATATTTGATCTGAATTTACTTAGCCTGTGCATTAATAGCAGTTAACCAGTTAAAAAACATTTGCACAATACAAATGTGATGATAATCCTCTAATGTGCTGAAATTAAAAAAGGGAAAGTCCATATACCAAGTTAAAATCATAACCCAGTAAGTGCCCACCAGGGGCGGAAGACTATGGTGGTGTATGTGCTAGTCTAGGTCCTGAATTGGTTCTTAAAACTCAAAATTGTCTGTTGGGATCTGACATTAAGCAGCAGCCGGTTCCATTTCTCTGGTGCAGCTCTGGCAAAAGCATGCATCCCTATGGCCTTTCTGGGATGAACTGGGGAAAAGCTGATAGTTTATTTCCTAGTGGTGTGCAGGATTAAGTGGCATACCACATTTCATTTTGTTTAGGTAGAAATGACCAAATCCACAAAGAATATTTAAGTACCAGCTATTGAAAATGTCACTATATTAGGCTTTCTACTGGTTAATATTTCGTCAAAACAATAAACCATATATATTTGAGGAAATATCTTTCATTTTCACTTTATATCCACTGTAAATGAAGTTTTTTGGCCTTCAAAATACCTCACAAAAACATATTTGCACTTTCACTTATGGCTCATGCACACTCATGGTAATTTTACACCATATCAGTGCAGCATTCAAAATCCTGGATTTTGTTCAATTTCAAAGGCCCGGAAAACATTTTTTTTATTTTCAGAACCGGTCCGACCACTATTATTGCCAAAAGTCACACTATCAGTTAATCAATAAATATTAATTGTTGTGCATTTGTATAACTTCAAAGCCGTGTCAAAGGTTTCACCCTTACACTTCGGTTGCTAAATTCTCCACTAAATTCACAGCATTTTATGGACCACTTTGTTTTACTAGTTTGGTGCCCACCTGGCAGTTATCTAGCTGCTTCTGTCTGGGTACCAGCTTGGTGCTGATCGTGTTTCTGTCAGACAATTTTCTGTCTGCTGTGACTTTTCTACCTGGTGACCTGGATTCTTCAGCTTGTTCTTTCTTTAACCTTCATCACACAAGGCACAAGTTGTAACATTTGAAGTTCTAAGCACACGTTTATAGTACAGATTAACAGAATATTAACCTTACAACTATGAACCAAAATTATAATGCATGTGGTATAGGGCTAAGAACCAAGACATCTTAACATAATGTACCCTAATGCACTGTGACAATATAACTTAAATAGGTGATGAAAAAGTAAACAACAGAACCAAACAGTCTGAGACAAAAAATGACTGGGGCTTTTTGTGTATTTAAATATATATATTTAGTAAATATGGCAGCTCCCAGATGAAACTCTACTGTGCCCTGTGACAGGGTTAATCCTACATCAAACCATACCGGTCAGTAAACTTTTCTTTGGCCACTTGTACTTGCAGAAGTTGTCCATTCCATTCCATTCCATTCAGTGTGGACAAACCTACATAGAAAACTTTTTCTGTTTATAAAACATAAGTAGATGAAGTTTTTTACTGTATAATGTTTCATTAAACCAGGCTTTCACTTGATTAATGTTTTTTTTTCTTTATTTTGTCACATTGTAGAAGTCATATACAGATTCAATATATAAAATAGCATCAGAGATGCCCGTACCCCACAGCCTAGGGAAATATTTTTAACACCATGAGATATAGAAGTACTGTGTCAGTACAAAGTTCAGGATACTTTCAGAGCACTGTCAGTTATATAAAGGTCCAAACAATGTTTAAATAGAGAAAATAATGTCTAAGAGAAAGATAATGCACGTAAAGATGAAGTATTAAAACAAGACAATTCAATAACAAGATGACAGCATTAATCAGTAGACTAAACATTACGACACTATTTATCTACATCTGGCATGTCCGAATTATGGTTTGGATGTTTTGAATATTACCATGCATACAGAAGTGGTAATACATTCAATGAATGCTTATGTGTGGTGTTGGAGCAAGTGTGGCTTACTTGATGAAATTCCATCTGTTACAATCGGAAGTTGTAAAAGTAAAATTCTTAATGAATTTTAATATGACTTTAACAGTGCTTAATTTGCATCAAAAGACAGACCCAAAGGCCAAAGGTGCAACAAGATTTTAAAGGTCAGGGTCACTACGACAAGGTCAAAGGTCAAATCAAGGTCACACCATGATGCTGCACACCTTCCGAGATATAGCCCGGACAAGATTTTATAGGTCAAGGTCACTACGGCAAGGTCAAAGGTCAAATCAAGGTCAGACCATGACGTTGCACACCTACACCCCCTAACCAATGTCCCTACCAAGTATTAACTTCCTACACCTTATGGTTTCCGAGATATAGCCTGGACAAGATTTTTCCCGCCACCCGCCCACCATGGGTGAAAAAAATAGCATCAGAGATGCCTGTACACCACAGCCTGGGAAAATGGTTTTCAACACCATGAGATATAGAAGTAGTCAAACAGTACACGGATTGAGATACTTTCAGAGCAGTGTCAGTGTCCAAATAATCTTTAAGTAGAGAAAATAACATCTAGGAGAAAGAAACTGCATGTAAAGAATAAGTATTAAAACAAGACAATTCAGTAAACTAAAAATTATGAAGCTTCAAGACTTCTCCCATTTGATTTTCATTTGTATGGTCGAATTATGGTTTGGATGTTTTGAATATTACCCATACATACAGATGTAGCAATACATGCTTTTATGTGGAATTGGGGCAAAACCTGTGGCTCACTTGATGCAATACCATCTGTTACAATGGGAAGTTGCAAAAGTAAAACAGTTAATGACTTCTAATATGACTTTAACAGTGCTTAATCTACACCAAAAGACACCAAAAGGTGCAACAACCAAGATTCAAGTAAAAACATATAAGAGAGATAAATAGTATCAGATATCCTCGTAGAGACATAAAATAGCATCAGATATGCAAGATCAAAGGTCAAATCCAGGTCACACCATGACGTTGCACACATATAACCCTTGACCCATGTCCCTACCAAATATCAACTTCCTACACCTTATGGTTTCCAAAATATAGCCCAGACAAGGCATTATAGGTCAAGGTCACTACGGCAAGGTTAAAGGTCAAATCAAGGTCACACCATGACGTTTCACATCTACACACCCTAGCCAATGTCCCTACTCAGTATCAACTTCCTACACCTTACGGTTTCTGAGATATACCCCGGACAAGATTTTATAGGTCAAGGTCACTACAGCAAAATCAAAGGTCAAATCAAGGTCACGCCATGACGTTGCACACCTACACCCCCTAACCAATGTCCCTACCAAGTATCAACTTCCTACGCCTCACAGTTTCCGAGATATAGCCCGAACAAGATTTTATAGGTCAAGGTCACTACGGCAAGGTCAAAGGTCAAATCAAGGTCACGCCATGACATGGCACACCTACACCCCCAACCAATGTCCCTACCAAATATCAACTTCCTACACCTTACAGTTTCCGAGATAAAGCCCGGACAAGATTTTATAGGTCAAGGTCACTACGGCAAGGTCAAAGGTCAAATCAAGGTCACGCCATGACGTTGCATACCTACACCCCCTAACCAATATCCCTACCAAGTATCAACTTCCTACACCTTACGGTTTCCGAGATATAGCCCAAACAAAATTGTATAGGTCAAGGTCACTACGGCAAGGTCAAAGGTCAAATCAAGGTCACACTATGACGTTGCACACCTACACCCCCTAACCAATGTCCCTACCAAGTATCAACTTCCTACACCTTACGGTTTCCGAGATATAGCCTGGACAAGATTTTTCCCGCCACCCGCCCACCATGGGTGAAAAAAATAGCATCAGAGATGCCTGTACACCACAGCCTGGGAAAATGGTTTTCAACACCATGAGATATAGAAGTAGTCAAACAGTACACGGATTGAGATACTTTCAGAGCAGTGTCAGTGTCCAAATAATCTTTAAGTAGAGAAAATAACATCTAGGAGAAAGAAACTGCATGTAAAGAATAAGTATTAAAACAAGACAATTCAGTAAACTAAAAATTATGAAGCTTCAAGACTTCTCCCATTTGATTTTCATTTGTATGGTCGAATTATGGTTTGGATGTTTTGAATATTACCCATACATACAGATGTAGCAATACATGCTTTTATGTGGAATTGGGGCAAAACCTGTGGCTCACTTGATGCAATACCATCTGTTACAATGGGAAGTTGCAAAAGTAAAACAGTTAATGACTTCTAATATGACTTTAACAGTGCTTAATCTACACCAAAAGACACCAAAAGGTGCAACAACCAAGATTCAAGTAAAAACATATAAGAGAGATAAATAGTATCAGATATCCTCGTAGAGACATAAAATAGCATCAGATATGCAAGATCAAAGGTCAAATCCAGGTCACACCATGACGTTGCACACATATAACCCTTGACCCATGTCCCTACCAAATATCAACTTCCTACACCTTATGGTTTCCAAAATATAGCCCAGACAAGGCATTATAGGTCAAGGTCACTACGGCAAGGTTAAAGGTCAAATCAAGGTCACACCATGACGTTTCACATCTACACACCCTAGCCAATGTCCCTACTCAGTATCAACTTCCTACACCTTACGGTTTCTGAGATATACCCCGGACAAGATTTTATAGGTCAAGGTCACTACAGCAAAATCAAAGGTCAAATCAAGGTCACGCCATGACGTTGCACACCTACACCCCCTAACCAATGTCCCTACCAAGTATCAACTTCCTACGCCTCACAGTTTCCGAGATATAGCCCGAACAAGATTTTATAGGTCAAGGTCACTACGGCAAGGTCAAAGGTCAAATCAAGGTCACGCCATGACATGGCACACCTACACCCCCAACCAATGTCCCTACCAAATATCAACTTCCTACACCTTACAGTTTCCGAGATAAAGCCCGGACAAGATTTTATAGGTCAAGGTCACTACGGCAAGGTCAAAGGTCAAATCAAGGTCACGCCATGACGTTGCATACCTACACCCCCTAACCAATATCCCTACCAAGTATCAACTTCCTACACCTTACGGTTTCCGAGATATAGCCCAAACAAAATTGTATAGGTCAAGGTCACTACGGCAAGGTCAAAGGTCAAATCAAGGTCACACTATGACGTTGCACACCTACACCCCCTAACCAATGTCCCTACCAAGTATCAACTTCCTACACCTTACGGTTTCCGAGATATAGCCCGGACAAGATTTTCAAACTCAAGGTCACTACGGCAAGGTCAAAGGTCAAATCAAGGTCAGACCATGACGTAGCACACCTACACCTCCTAACCAATGTTCCTACCAAGTATCAACTTCCTACACCTTACGGTTTCTGAGATACAGCCCAGACAAACTTTTTCCCGCCGCCCGACCGCCGGTGCCCGTCTGACCACCCATCCGGACACCATGGGTGAAAACAATACCCCGACAGCCCTTAAGGGCTGTGGGGTAACAATACTCCGACAGCCCTTAAGGGCTGTGGGTAACAAAGTGATAACATTACAAGACCCTCAAAGACAAATGAACAAAAAATATACAGCAAGTTGCTTGTACCTCCTATTACAACTATCTCATGTATTTTCTATTAACTATAAGAATTCATTATGATTTTTACCTTTTAGATGAAGTAAATAAAATTCTCTTTCTAAGCTGTGGTGCAAGACTTCAAAAAATATATACTCTGAGAGGAGATTTTCAGCCTTTTTAACAGTCGTTTTTAAATTTGTTTTGTGAAAAAATATATCAGGTTCAACAAGTGTAACTTGTGTTGCATTACTTGATCAATGTTGTGTTGTTAAGACTAACAACCTTTCTGAACTTCATGGGAACTAGTAAGATCCAACAAACTGAGTGTGAACAGTATGACCTCGCCATCATTTTATTTATGTGCAGAACTTTAAAGCTGGGAAACTATCAACAATAACTGTACAGTTTTATATTTTTTCTTACAATATTAATATTTAACAACAATGATTTATGACAGAATTATTTGTTATGTTTACTTTTCTCTTTACATTCACCCAGGCCTTTAAAGGCTTAATAGGTATAAATTGCAACATACTGTTTCTACCATAAATTGCCTTTGCAAACAAATCAAAGAAACTCACATTTCCTAAATTTACTGTAGTCTCCAGTGATATTTGCATATGCAAAAGTTTTCATGACATGTCCTGCAAAAATACATAAAGGATTTCAGCCATTTAAAGTACCTTATTTGTGAATTAACAACAACTAGCATGACGACATTCGAATTTGCAAAATCCTGTAGGAATGGGCCAACCCATACATTGTTCTGTAAATGGTTCACTTTTCATTAAACAAGGTACATAGAATTCCTGAAAAAAAGTTAGACACTGCGAATAGTAGACTACACTTGTAATTTAAAGATATATGTCACAATTGACAGGTGTATCTTGTGTTGTCATCCTAGTAATACTTATGGGTGTGCAAGGAGTGGGTTATCAGTGGACTAAAATTGGAGCTTAGTGATAACTTTATTTCCTGACTATAGTTTCATACCATTAACAAGTCAGCCCAAATTTATGCCTGAAGATATGTAGTTAATAGTCAACAACAAACAGCTTGAACTAAATAAAAATTGGAAGAGAGAAACCACTAAGGATCTATCACCCTTAAGGCCTTAACCTCCAAAGACAAACAAAAGTCAAATCACAGCTCTTTTCTGATGACTACCAAAACCGTCCATGGAATGCACATTTGGATTATTGCCCCCCCCCCCCCCAATAAAACGCACAGATGTTGAATTAAATAGACTATATTGTTATGTGGTGAGGTATGTTGTCTAAATCATCCCATGTAATGACCAAGATAGCATTATCACCAGTCCCCAACTTTGCTGGTTATCCCAGTGAAGGACCCATGGGCGCTATTTTGGCACACATACAATACATATTCTCTCCACTCTGACAACACCAAAAAGTTTGATTTTATAAGCTCACTATTACCTTATAGATTAAAAGAAGTATTTTTTGTAGTACATCAAAGATATATTAGTACTTTACTACTTTGTATTCATGATGAATCCTTAGCTCACATATACAAAATAGATTTATCCTGTTACTTAAGATACTAGTAACTCCTTCTCATGATTACGCCCTTAAAATACTTTACACCATATGATTACGAGCTTAAAATACTTTACACTATAAGATATTGTAATTACAAAAAAAAATGCTATTTGGTAATTATAAGATAAAGTAATTTTTGTGTGATCTCTATAGGCTTCCATGATTGTGATTATATTGGCCTACATCTCTTATATTATAGAATTAATTTTATTGTTCATTGGAATATAGGCAAAAACAAACACTTACCTTCAGAATCACGCTTAGTATGTACATCAATATCCTGAACTTTTCCAAAAGGTCTCAATTTATTTTGAATTTCATGCTCCTGAACTTCATCACTAAGACCACCAATAAACAAGCGGAAAGTGGTCATGGTTATTCTTCCCTGCAATAACAAATATAAATTCTGAGATATATGCTCTGTTCTGAACCAGTTTAAGTTGGGGTTTACTATATGAAGAAAACAATAGCTTGAGAATCAAACCACTCAGGATCACCTATATATACAACATGCTTTGTGTGCAGTGCTAATAGTTATAGAATTGTGATTTTAAAATTAAACATCAATTTGACATTTAAAATTTTAACACTTTAGAACTAAACTCCTGCTTAATTTGCAATATTTTTGTTATTTTGATGGAGAATATTTGAGTAATCACAACAATCATTCACAACAGCACAATACAAAAACTTTCAAACATTGTGATATATATCCTAATGTAGCTTATGTAAACTAATTATAGTTTTCTATGTTTATTACTTATAAATTGCATAACTTAATTGAAACAATTGCTCACCAACTTCATGGAAACAATATTGCAAATTTTAATTTGTAAATTAAATTTTTATTAGTTAATACCTTACCTAACAGACGATAGCTATTGTCCAACGCCAGCCGGTCCCACCAAACGCCAGAAAAAGACGTCCTGAGTTTCACCTCCGGCCGGACCGGTACACTCCAATCCACTCCCCAGGTGGCCTAGTTCCTGCTTTATTCGCCAGAGGGACTTGACCTCATAGCATCTTCTTCGTCCCAAATTAGATTAACTGAAGCTGAAAAGCGGGGAAGGCCGGGTGGGAATCTCCCGTCTGTTAGGTAAGGTATTAACTAATGAAAATTTAATTTACAAATTAAAATTTGCAATTTTATTGCGTTAATACATCTTACCTAACAGATGATAGCTGGAATAACTACCTAGTGGAAGGAGGGCAGTTTCCTCAGGACTAGAAGGAACTCTATAAATAGGCATGTAAACTCTGGCCTGGCTGATAAAGAAGCTCAACACTGCTCCTTAAGGTACCAAGCAGTGCCACTCCCCCCCCCCCTTTTTTTTCTGCTCTGAGAGGAGGAAGAGAGAAGAGTTCAGTCCATTTACCCTGTAAGAGTGGAATAATCGTCTCATACTTAGTGCCTCAGGCAACCTAGTAAAAAACCTTAACTATTAGGTACACTATTTACAAAATAGGAGCCAAGAAGGTTTATTGGTGGATCTGCTGTGCAGTCACCACTGGACCTAAGTGAAAAAGCTCCGAATCTGCCCACGCAACATCTTTAAGGTAGAATTGAGTAAACTTGTTGTGGGACTTCTAGTGGCATGCAGCTAAGATCTGGTCTAGCAAGATGCCACCTTGAAAGGCTTTAGAAGCTGTGAAGGCTCTAATGTCATGCGCTTTCACCTGGCGAAGGGTTAGAGACTCCTGATCTGATAGTTCATAGCAAAGGATAACCGTCTGCTTAATCCACGACGAGATCATAGCAGGAGAAATATCCTTCGTCAAACCCTTTTTGAAGGAGACAAATACCAGCTCTTTTCCTTGTCTGAGATCTTGAGTTTTGTCCAGATAGTAGCGCAGAGCTCTAACTGGGCAGAGTGACCTGTCCTCCTTCAAGGACTTGTCCAGAGTAGGAGCCAGGGCTGGTATAACCACTGGAGCTACACACTCTGGACCCTCTTTTGCTAAGTGGTTCTTAGCCAAGATACTTGGAGATGGGTAAAGGGACACTTTTGACCAGTCAGCTTGGTGTCTAATATTTTTCTTCAGCCAAGCGTGTATTTCACTCCTACGCTTTCCAGAACCCAGAGCGAGGAGGAACACTGTTTTAAAGGTTAGATGTTTTAATGAGGCCTTTCTGAGAGGCTCAAATGGTGGTTTGGTGAGCTGATGCAAAACCAGAGAGAGATTCCACGAAGGAATTCCTCGCCTACCCTTTGGTCTATCTCTGTGAAAACTGTCCAAAAGGCGAGTTAAGTTTTCATCTTTGCTCACATTCAAGGAAGAATTGCCTAATTTGTCCGCAATTGCTGATCTGTAACCATCAATGGTACTGGGTAGGAGATTCTTCTCCTGGAATAGATGTAGGAGAAAATCTGCTATCTGTCTGACAGATGGAGACCTGAAGTCCACCTGACTTGATTCACACCATCTGACAAAAACAGACCACTTTGCCTCATAGACTACTCTCCCCAGGGGCACCTGCTTTTCTGTTGCTGTAAGCAGGCCTATTAGTGACATAAATTTCCTGACTCGGCAACTTGGTTTGGATAGAATGGATTCCAACTTTTGGAGAATCGACTCCCAACGGTTCTGGGTCGGTTGGACCAGTCCTTGAGAGAGATCGTACTTGTAACCAACGAACTCGAAAATCTGTTTGGGTTCTAGCTCGGTTTGGGAACTATGAATAGTCTGTTGAAAAAGGCTAGAGAAGATCGAACCCTTACCATCTCTACAGCCTTTTTGTGCAACAGGGTTTGTATAGCCTCCTTTAAGGAGATGTTTCTCTGGGGGTGTGCATAACCACTGACTATCAGGGGGTATCATACAAGAGGGGGTTTGAGTTTGAATGGGAGCAAATAACCCTCCTTCAAAATTGACACCACTCTCGGATTTGCCCCCAGACGGGCCCAATTCTGGCAAAAGGGCTGAAGGCAGCCGCCTACTAAGGGAGCATGAACAACATTGTGGGCATTGGGAACAGATGGAGCAGAAACACACTGAACGACAAAAGAAACACAGTTCACAGACTTTATTTCTACTTTCTTTGATTGAGGACTTAAGCCTTTCTTTTGCGGCTGCCTTACATTTTTTGTTGCAAAAGGTACATGACCGACAACAGAGTAATTTACACTGGTTTGACAATTTACTGTTTTGTGAGTTTCTGTCTTTGATCGTGGGCACACCACCTCTACTGATCGGGTTGCTAACTCTGGTTCCGTGACACAATAATTGTCATTTAAACTGATTTACATCCTTGGAGCCTCGGGAGCCGCGGCCAGCTGGTCCTCCGCGTCCTCGACCTCTTGACCTGCTGCGCCCGCCAAAGGTTTTCCAGGCCGGTATGTCTTTACCCGCATTGCCAGAAGCTTTGGATGTATTCTGACCTTTCCACGCAGTGGGATAGGGTTGATACCTATTTTGACCTCTTTTGTTCCTGCCTGCAAACCCCCCACGGCCCGGACCGGGCTGGGAGGTACGCTTAGCATTCTCAAATTGGGCAATTTCATCCTCAGCTTTCCTGATCACAGCGTCAGGGAAAAGAGCATATCCATTCAGAGGACAATTTCTGAGTGCTGAAAAGGTGTCCGGTTTAACTCCTTGTTTCAGGTGTTCTAAGTAAGAGTCCCTAGGGACGAGAGTTAAGTTTGCCATGTGAGTAAACGTGAAGTCAGATAGATGTTGCAACGACTACCCCATAGCAAAGCTCAAGTTCTGGTTGAAACTAGTCAAATAGTGGAGTTCATCTATTTCTGATTGAGCTTTGGATGAAGACTTTCCTTTCCCCAGTTCAGCATGTAAGATTTTTAGTTTATCTTGAACTGAATCTTGAATCTTGGTGATACACCTGTTGAAGCCTGCCGACTGATTACAGATGTAACTTGATTCCTGAGTGCAATGAGTACCATCCGCTGGTTGTTCCTCTTACTGTTGTTTTGGAGAAAGTCAGTAAGCAGTGATCCTAATGTGTTTATTCCATTGTCTGCTCATGGTCTTACTTCATTACCACGCCCCTACAGACTCCACAGCTATGTCCTGAATACACATCTTTTCCCTTGTGTGGCTAAGCGTCATGGCCTTGCGACCTTATTGTTGCTTTGTGGTGACATCTCCCTTAATCCTGGACCAATCTCGTTTGGGGTGGTAAATTGCCGATCTGTAAGAAACAAGGGACCCTGCATCGATGATACTGTAACAGTACATTCTGTCGACATTCTTGCTGTCACTGAAACACATATTCGCCAGGAGGAAACGGACAGCCTTCTACATTCCATCACCCCGACAGGCTTCAAATTCTGCCACAAACCCCGTATTCATGGCCGTGGTGGTGGTGTCGGATTTTTTATCAACAAAGCTATACAGTTTAGATCTGTGGACACACCTACTTTCAGTTCCTTTGAAAATGTTAGCATTGCAATTGGGTCGGCGGCTCAACAGCTTGTGTTGACTTGTGTTTATCGTCCACCTGGCTCATGCTCTGAAAGTTTCCTGGACCAATTTCTCAATCTTTTAGAATATTTATCCTCTGTTTCTCCCTCTTTCCTAATTTGTGGGGATTTCAATATTCATGTGGATACTTCTTCAAATGATAGTATCAAATTCCAGAACTGTTTAGAATCATGCAATATAACACAAAATGTTCAAACGGCTACCCATCTACATGGTCATATCCTAGACCTTGTTCTTACTCCTACTGATGCCAGTGTCATCTCTAATGTACGAGTTGCTGAATTTATTTCTGATCATGCTCTTGTCCTTGCTCAGCTTGACTCAGTTAATCCTCCTTCACATAAGGCAAAAGTTGTCACTTTCAGGAGGTATCATAAAATTGACATGGACAGTTTCCGTAAGGATTTGGGAAATAGCGCATTCGTAAAATGCCCTGGTGATACAGTCAGTGGTTTGTGTGAACAATACTTAGATGATTTGAGCAAATTGCTCAACAAGCATGCACCATTGGTTACTCGCACTTTTACTAAGCAAGCTACTGGCTGGCTATCTGACACCTACAGGCTGGCAAAAACCATCAGGCGACAGCTGGAACGAATCTGGCGTAAAGATAAATCTGCCTATAATCAAGCTAGACTTCGAAGACAGATTGGTCGCTGCAATTCACTGGTCAACAAAGATAAGGCAAATTACTTCAGAAACCTGGTCAAAGAAAATACCAATGACTCCAAGAAGCTATGGCAGGTCTTGCGTTCCGCACTGCACTCTAGTCCAGAAGCAGTACTCCCTTCTCATGAATCTAAGAAAGGTCTTGCTGACCGGTTTGTCACTTTCTTCAGTGACAAAATAGATAAAATCAGAAACTCATTTTCCTCTAGTGACTCATTCACTCTGCCTCCTCCACCTGATGTACCCAATTTCAGCTGCTTTAAACAAGTTTCTCAAGAGGAAATTAGAAAAATTATCATGAAGTCACCCACTAAATCTTGTTTGTTAGACCCATGGCCTACATTTCTTGTTAAGGAATGTATTGATATTTTACTGCCCTCTATCACCAGGCTTGTTAACTGCTCGTTGTCAGAAGGTGTTGTACCTGATGAATTCACGAAGGCTATTGTAACCCCATTGATTAAAAAGTCATCACTACCACCCAATGACTTAAAAAACTACAGACCTGTTTCTGGGTTGGGCTTCATATCCAAACTGGTTGAACGTGTTGTTGCTTCTCAGTTGAATGACCATGTTAGTTTGAACGGACTGGAGAATGTCAGGCAATCTGCCTACAAACTAGGTCACTCAACTGAATCTGCATTGCTTTCAATTAAGAATGATGTTCATTTGGCTTTTGCTAAAGGTGAGGCTACTGCTGTCGTTCTCTTGGATCAATCAGCAGCGTTTGATACTATTGATCATGATACGCTACTTAATTCTCTTAGCTCCTGGTTTGGTGTGAGCGGGGTTGTCCTCGATTGGTTTAAGTCTTATCTCTCAGACCGTGTTCAGTGCATTAAGATTGGGTCAATTTTATCTGATGCCAAAAAGTTATTGTATGGTGTGCCTCAAGGCTCTGTCCTGGGGCCAATCCTTTTTTCACTCTATACTACTCCACTGAGTAAAGTCATACAGAATCATCCTGGTATTAGTTTCCAGTTCTACGCTGATGACACACAATTGTATGTACACCTCACACATAAAAATGTTGCCTCGGCCCTTGATAAGCTGTCACACTGCCTTGAAGACGTAAAGAGATGGCTCTCTACAAATAAGCTCAAGCTAAATCCAGATAAGACCGAATTCATTGTGTTTGGCTCAAAGTCTCAGCGCGAAAAACTTAATCAGTCCTTCCCGGTCAACATACTTGGTAATCTCATATCACCAACAGATGCAGTTAGGAACCTTGGTGTCTGGTTTGATTCTGATTTCTCATTCTCTTGCCATGTTAGGAAGGTCTGCAAGGCTTGTTTTGCTCATGTCCGGGATCTTAAGCGACTCCGAGGACATCTGACACATGAAGCTACTCTTATGGCTGCCAATGCTCTGGTCGGAAGTCAACTAGATTACTGTAACTCTCTGTTCAGAGGTCTCTCAGCTCTAGATCTGCGCAAACTTCAATGTGTTCAGAATAGCCTGGCCAGAATTGTTGCCAACACCACCAAGTACTCACACATCACTCCAGTTAGAAAAGCACTACATTGGTTGCCAATTAAGTACCGTTCTATCTTTAAGACTGCCATGTTGGTATATAAGTTCCTACACAGTGGTAACCCCAAATACTTTGAACCCTTCCTCATTCCCAGACATAGTGCATATAACACTCGTCGAAGTCAATCTGATGGCATATTTCTTGAGGTTCCCCACTTTGGTTCAATTTTCAAGTCTCGAAAACATTTTGGACTCAGTTTTGCGTATGACGCACCTATGATTTGGAATGACCTTCCTGATGAGGTCCGCTCTGCAAACTCACTTGCCTCTTTCAGGTCAAAGTTGAAGTCATACCTCTTTGGAAAAGCATACCCACCCTAAATTTCCAATTTCCTTTCTGCTTTCTCCGCGGTGCTGACCCCTGCAATGTCTCTGGTTTTTGAATATTGAACAATGTTTTTGTGTGATGCGCCTTAGAGTCTGTCTTTTGACAGAGATTAAGCGCTATAAAAGTGCTATTAGAATTAGAATTAGAATTCCTTGGCAGCTTTTTCCCACTTTCTGATAGTATCTTGAGGAATCTGACGTATAGCCGGTTGAGAGTTAGTAATGTTCGGTTTGGCAATACGGGGGAAGGCACTGTTGATTTTGGCCGCGTCATTGGGCCAGGTGTTGACGTATTTGCCCGGTCTTGTAGGATCTTTTGGTTCAGCTGGGTGTATCCCATACCAGCGACTCTGGGAATTTGGAGGGCGTAAAAACTGATCCATGTGAAGGCCCCCTGATTCAGAAGACTTGGAAGGATAACCTTCAATTAACACTAAGTTCATGTTTTGCATTTTATTGCAAAGCCAGTCTTCTGGCGGGAGTAAAATTGATACCTTGCCCACTGGCTGGGAACGATGTCCAGTCCAAGGGTTGTCTGTGCGAGAGGTAGGTGAGTACTCCAGATCCTGAATATGGGTCCACCCCATAAACGCTCTAACACCCCGCACCGTCTCTCGATAATTCTGGTCCTCACTTAACACTCTGTCTTTATCTCCGGAATCTGAGTCCTGTTGATCTTCCGGTTTCGGGCCAGACACTTCTCCCTCTTCAATTTGGTCCGGTTGTATAATATCCCGGGCTGGGAAATGCAACGGGCCGGAAGAGGACACAGCAGACGACACCAGTCCGGGTTGTAAAAACACCAGTTCGACATCAGTTTCTGGGTATAAGTTTTCAAGACGTGAAGACATGTTCATTGTAGATTCAGCAGCAGTCTGAGTTCCATCCGGGCCGGAAGCCGGACCGGCTTGGCCGGAAGGAACAGCAGATTGTATAAATGGTGTCTGAGATAAGGCTCCAGCAGGTGCATGATGCTTCACCGGAACGTTGACCGGTGAAAAAGATGGCTGCTGGGAAGGTGGACGTTGACCCATAGTTAACAAGGCTTCAAGCCTGGCCATCCTGACCGACCATTTCTCATCTAATTCCTGTAACTCTTTGCGGAAAGATGGGGTTGGCAATGCAAATTCAACAGAACTATTAGCGGAAGGACGGTCCGTGCCTTCTTGATCGGCTTGAGATACTACAGTTACTGTTGTTGGGTCTACAAGAACCTCCTTGGTTTTCTGTTTTTCTTTACGAATTTTATAAGTAGGTGTAGAGAGTTGAAGCAACTGCTCTGGGGTGAGTAAGTCACAAAATTCGCAAGCAAGATGTGGAACATAGGGATCTTCGCCATGTCCTTTATCCCGACATCGAGCACACTAAGAGTGTTTGTCAAAGGAGGCCATAATGTGTCCACATGACCCTTTTCTTTGTCCCGGTGAAGACATGATGAATATTAAACAATGTACAGTCACTCGGAACAAAAATACTAGCAAATAAGAAGAAATATCCACAATTGAAAAGCCACAAATAAAAACACAACTTTTCAAAATCGCGCCAAACGAAAAAGATGCTCACGTCCCTCTGGCGAATAAAGCAGGAACTAGGCCACCTGGCGAGTGGATTGGAGTGTACCGGTCTGGCCGGAGGTGAAACTCAGGACATCTTTTTCTGGCATTTGGCGGGACCGGCTGGCGCCAGACAATAGCTATCATCTGTTAGGTAAGATGTATTAACGCAATAAAATTGAAATTTCACACTTTCAATATCAATAAACAGAACCACCATTGATTAATATTGAAATATTGCTTTTTGATACCAACACTATAACTTGTGTGTGTTCAACTGTGTTGATAACTTTGGTTGTGTGCTGCTTCAGGGATCCAATTCTATGTAGAAATTTCGCCTATTAAATAGTAAACTAGTTGGTTGTTTTCACATAAGGTGTACTTGTATGTTGTGCATTTGTCATTTAATGCCTAATTAACATTTCATGCTATTACCATATCAAGGACTTGCAACGAGTGCGCAGGCATCCTAATTTCAATGCTGTTGTTAAAAGTGATGAATGCACTTGTCAGTTGCAGACTGGATTACTTCAATCCACTCTACCATGGAGATGACCAAACAAATATACATAAGCTTCAAAAATTACAAAATAAACTGAAACTGCCTTTTCGGTCATCAGTGCTTAATGCCCCTTTCACACTACAGGCGGTCGGTCCGGCAGTTGGAAGTATTTCTTGGAGGCGGAACAGCCCCAGAGTTGTTCACACTACAGGCCACTGACTGAACATGGTTTAACAGTCAATTAACAGGAGGATGACAGTACTACAAACGTTGGTCACCGAGAAGCAACCTTCATTAACCTCAACTCACCTTCAGTAGCCTTCGGACGAACATGCAGTGAAACGACCAATACCTTTACTCACCTTATGTTGCCGTATTATACTGAGATTTTAAAGGTCGAGGTCACCACAGCAAGGTCAAAGGTCAAGGTCACACCATAATGTAGCACACCTACACCCCAACCAATATCACTATCAATTACTTAGTATCAACTTCCTACACCTTACACTTTCTGAGATACAGCCCCGACAAGATTTTCAATCTCAAGGTCACTGCCACCAGGTCAAAGTTAAATCAAGGTCACACCATGATGTTGCACACCTACAAACCCTAACTTACCAGTGACCCTACCAAGTATCAACTTCCTACATCTTACAGTTTCCTAGACATAGCCCGGACAGGATTTTAAAGGTCAAGGTCACTTCGGCAAGGTCAAAGTTCAAATCAAGATCACACCATGATGTTCCACACCTACATCGCCCTAACCAATATCCCTACCAAGTATCAACTTTCTACATCTTACGGTTTCCGAGATAGAGCCCGAGCAAGATTTTATTGGGCAAAGGTCACTACGGCAAGGTTAAAGGTCAAACCAAGTTCACACCATGACATTCCACACCTTCACCCCCCCAACCAATGTCCCTACCAAGTATCAATTTCCTAACCTTACAGTTTCTGAGATACAGCCCAGGCAAACTTTTCTTGCCATCCTGCCTTAAGGGCTGTGGGGTAAAAGAGCATGTCTCTGGGCCTTGTAGTTTTGGAGAAGTTGTTCACACGGACACGTTCTCCCACACCGCAGAGTGATGAATGTCAGCTGACTGACTTTCCTCAAGTCCTTTTGTCTTAAGTATTATACAAGGACTGAATCTTTTTTTTTCAGAATTTGGGTCTGAAAAGTCAGCTGACATAAAAATCTGTTTTTCAATGGAAAACCTTTTAATCACATAAAATATCCAAACACTAATCCATTAATATGTTCTATATACTTATAGCTTACTCTCAGCCATTTCAAATTTTGATGTGGAGAAAAATTTAGGTAACCATATTTAAGACTTTGTTTATATGACTTAAGCCTACTACCGGGCAGGTATACCTCTAAGCCCAAGACTCAGCTAAAGCTTAGAATTATCTGCTTTGAGAAATCTGCTAAGATTAAGATCCCAAAGTTTGCCTTTATTATAGACAAAAGTTTTAACTTTAAGTCTACGTCTGACCTATTTTTATGTCAAACCAGGCCCGGTTATGGCACAGGAATACTGTATAAGTTGTAATTTTTATTTGGCATTAAATTTTACCTAATATAGCTCATGAGCTTGGGCACTAAAAATTAAGTTCTAGTAAAATTTTAAATCTGTACTGATATCCCAAAACCAAAGTAGAAAGTAGCAATTTGTGAAAATTAATACTAGTGAATTTCTTAAAAATGAAGAATTAGTGAAACCTTATTCTACCTAAAATTTCTACATATACATTATATTGGAGTATATAGCCTAGGTTGACCAGTTCCCGACTGACCACTGAAGTTAAGTTAAGCAGCATTGGGCTTGGTTAGTATTGGGACGGGTGACTGAGTGAGGGATGTTTTGTTTTCATTATCCACCATTTTGTATGAATAATCAGTAGAATAAGAGCACATTTAAAGATTGAAGAAATAGGACCTAGGAGCACCAACGAATATAAAAACAATTTTTAACTTGTGATTTTTTCCTCCATTTTGCCATGGGTTATATTGTACCCAAACTGAGTGGAAGGTCTATTAAAATATATTTCTAAAGATAAATTTGACTTTCCTCCAGTCCTTTTGTCTTAAGTATAAATATTTTTTTCAGAATTTGGGTCTGACAAAACACTTTTCTCATAGGTAACAGGAAATGGCTGTCCACCTAGTGAGAAAAATACACACTGTAAACTACAGAAAATAGCATCAGAGATGCCCGTACCCCACAGCCTGGGGAAATATTTTTAACACCACGAGATATAGAAGTAGTATAACAGTACAAAGTTCAAGATACTTTCAGAGCAGTGTCAGTTATATTAAGGTCCAAATAATGCTTAAGTAGAGAAAATAATATCTAAGGAAAAGAAATGTATGTAAAGATGAAGTATTAAAACAAAACAATTCAATAATAAAATGACAGCACTTATCAGTAAACCAAAAATGGCCGAATTATGGTTTGGATGTTTTGAATATTACCCATGCATACAGAAGTGGCAATACATTCAATGAATGCTTATGTGTGGTGTTGGAGAAAAGCCTGTGGCTCACTTGATGAAATTCCATCTGTTACAATGGGAACTTGCAAAAGGAAATTCTTAATGAATTTTAATATGACTTTAACAGTGCTTAATCTGCATCAACAGAAAGACCCAAAGGTACAACAAGATTTTAACGGTCAATACAGCAAGGTTAAAGGTCAATCAGTGTCACACTATGACGTGGCACACCTAAAACCCTCAACCAATGTCCCTACCAAGTATAAACTTCCTACACCTTACAGTCTCTGAGATATAGCCTGGACAAGATTTTATAGGTCAAGGTCACTACAGCAAGGTCAAAGGTCAAATCAAGGTCACACCATGACGTTGCACACCTACACCCCCTAACCAATGTCCCTACCAAATATCAACTTCCCAAGCCTTACAGTTTCCGAGATATAGCCCGGACAACATTTTATAGGTCAAGGTCACTACGGCAAGGTCAAAGGTCAAATCAAGGTCAGACCATGACGTTGCACACCTACACCCCCCTACCAATATCCGTACCAAGTATCAACTTCCTACACCTTACGGTTTCCGAGATATAGCCTGGACAAGATTTTATAGGTCAAGGTCACTACGGCAAGGTCAAAGGTCAAATCAAGGTCAGACTATGGCGTTGCACACCTACACCCCCTAACCAATGTCCCTACCAAATATCAACTTCCCAAGCCTTACAGTTTCCGAGATATAGCCCGGACAACATTTTATAGGTCAAGGTCACTACGGCAAGGTCAAAGGTCAAATCAAGGTCAGACCATGACGTTGCACACCTACAACCCCCTACCAATATCCGTACCAAGTATCAACTTCCTACACCTTACGGTTTCCGAGATATAGCCCGGACAAGATTTTATAGGTCAAGGTCACTACGGCAAGGTCAAAGGTCAAATCAAGGTCAGACTATGGCGTTGCACAACTACACCCCCTAACCAATGTCCCTACCAAGTATCAACTTCCTACACCTTACAGTTTCCGAGATATAGCCCGGACAAGATTTTCAAACTCAAGGTCACTACGGCAAGGTGAAATCAAGGTCAGACCATGACGTTGCACAGCTACACCCCCTAACCAATGTCCCTACCAAGTATCAACTTCCTACACCTTACGGTTTCTGAGATACAGCCAGGACAAACTATTTCCCGCCCGCCCGCCCGGACGCCCGCCCGCCCGACCATCCGGACACCATGGGTGAAAACAATACCCCAACAGCCATTAAGGGCTGTGGGGTAAAAACTATTGTTATTTCAGATATTTTTTTATTTGAATTAAACGTTAAAATATTAGCTAATAAATTTGAAAAATGGTTGAGAACACCAGCAATTGGTACATACATATTAATCGGTTGGAAATACTTGTGTATTTGCCCAAAAAATCAGCCAAAATTTTAAGAAAATTTTAGATAAAATAATAAGTACACTACACACGCTTGGCTTATTTTTTTTATATAAAAATATACACATTGATCTACACAATAGTGTTTTTGCCATGAAAAGGTACTTTAATTGGTGAAATGGGTTTCTTAACCTGTACAGTTATTTTTTGAGATGATTTTTGATTCATTATTTAAATTATAAACATATGTTTAAAAATTATTGTGGTTTCAGATATTTTTTCTTTATTTTATTTTTTTTAGTTCCATTTTCTTAAAAATTGGACAAATAATTAAAAATAGGAATTACAACTCCTTAAAAGCGAAATAATTACCGTAAATGACCTATTTAGCGCACAGTGCGCTAAGCAAAGTCTATTTTTATTCAACTTTTGATGCAAAAAAATTCCCCTTTTAGCGCACCCATCATGAAACACTTTCCGGGATGAAGTCTAGGTCAATCCGGTTGAAAAACAGTATTTCGCCATTTAGAAATACCCACTTCCTGTAAATATGGCGGTAGATGAAAACAAACTCGAAAGTCGTGACAAAAATGTTAATTTATTCAGTAAAAATACGTGCAATATATAAAAAATATGTGGATATTGAGAAAAATTAAGAAAGGTAAGATTTAAGCTGAATAATCGATTATTAGAAAGCACTTGTAACCGACCACCATTATTCGACCGTTACCGTATAATTTCGTCTACCCACTAGAGCTTCTAGTAAAAGTTGTCAGGGACCATCCATTTGTAGGGATAGGGTGCGCTTACAAGGGCGGGTGCGCTAAATAGGTCATTTACGGTAATCTTATTTTGATATTTATTATCAGTGCAGCTTGTCATGAATGAATATGTTCTTAATCTTAAAATTGAAAAACAACAACAAGGAACAAAAGGTCAAATAATGCACTTAAGATTAATGCATAATAAAGCTAATAAATGAGGCTGAAAAAAGAATAATAGGAAAATAGTACAAAAATATACAAAAATATTAGGAAATAAGGAAATAACTACATAAATATATGAAACAATTTATTGACTTCTTTATATATATATTATCCACCAGTTTGTTTAAATAGTACGTAAAATAAATCCATCAATAAAAAAATGAAAAAAATTTGGGATGAAATTACGAAAAAAAAAATTAAAAAAAAAAACTAGATGAATGCTTTTGCTAACAAAAGCGAAGCGTCCCTGAGAGTTTAAAATGCCTTGTGGTTTTAATAAGCATGCTGTAAAGCTAAGAATGCACAAAGCTGTACCGTACTCTTACATAAACCAACCCCCTTAGTGATATCATGACAGGGAAAATCCTACAAAGGTCTTCCTTAATTAACATAAACAAGTGTTGCAGACATAGACAAGCTGGAGAAAGTGTTGTACATTGGATGTACAACATTTGATGTAACTTTAGTAAATTTTGTGTAAATGCTACAAAGCATTTCAGTAACGAGTATTGATAACTTCATATATAATCATGTGTGCAAGTATGTATTGCTAGTTAGATTGTCCACAGGGTTTTGCAATAGGTTTTAACACATTGTGAAAGCATAAAAGCAACAATAAAGGCAAAAGCTATTTCATGACCCCAGTTTGACCCATACATGGCGGTCTGGAGGTAAAACTAACCGGCTATTTAGACTCTCCACATATGGTTTCCCAATACATCTTAATACATTCCGAAGCTATAATAGCAACAATGAAGGAGATATCAGGTAAAAACTCCAAAACAGCTATTTTTTACCCCAGTTTGACCCATAGGGGGGGGGGGGGATCGGGTGGTAAAACTGACCCGCTACTTAGACTCTCCACATATGCTTTCCCAATACTTCTTAATACATTCTCAATCTATAAAAGCAACATTAAAGGAGATATAAGACAAAATCTTGAAATCAGCTATTTTATGACCCCAGTTTGACCCATGGGGGGGGGGGGGGGGGGGGATCAGGGGATTAAAGTGACCAGCTATTTAGATTCTCCACATATGCTTTCCCAATACCTCTTAATACATTCTGAAGCTATAAAAGCAACGATAAAGGAGATATAAGACAAAAACTCCAAAGCAGCTATTTATGACCCCAGTTTGGCCCATAAGGGGGGGTCGGGGGGTGGGGAGGGGGTAAAACTGACCGGCTATTTAGACTCTCCACATATGCTTTCCCAATACCTCTTAATACATCCTGAAGCTATAAAAGCAACGATAAAGGAGATATAAGACAAAAACTCCAAAGCAGCTATTTATGACCCCAGTTTGGCCCATAAGGGGGGGTCGGGGGGTAAAACTGACCGGCTATTGAGACTCTCCACATACGCTTTCCCAATACCTCTTAATACATTCTGAAGCTATAAAAGCAACAATAAAGAAGATATAAGGCAAAAACTCAAAATCAGCTATTTTGTGACCCCAGTTTGACCCATAAGGGGCGGGCGGGGGGTAAAACTGACCGGCTATTTAGACTCTCCACATATGCTTTCCCAATACCTCTTAATACATTCTGAAGCTATAAAAGCAACAATAAAGGAGATATAAGGCAATAAGGTGTACTTTAAAAAATTGTTTTTGATCATGTGACTTTTATAAAGGTCAAAGGTCAAAATTAAGCATCCAGAAAAATTTTCCCACGCCTAAGGTATATAACTGCCAAATATGGTTTGAAACCTTCTAATAATAAGGGAGACCATAATGCGGCGGCGGCGGCGAGGAAACTGAGGAGAAAACAAAATAAGCGCCCTTTCAGGGACGCTTAATTAAAAATTAACTTATGATTCCTTCTTCATTTCTCCATGGGTTTAACGCAATAAATCGGGCAGAAGCTGTCTAAAATACCTTTCCAATGATGTATATAACATATTTGTAAGTTAAATATTTTTGGAAATATCGAAGAAAAATGAGGCTTTATTGATGAATTTGTAACACCAGTTAAGCTACAACTAAGCAAAAATAGGGGATTTATATTAAAACCGCCACAAATATCTCACACAAATTCTATATTTTTCATGGAACTAATTTATTACACTATTTCCATTATATTTTTTATAAGATAAATGCGTATATATACAGAAATCACATAAATTAAATATTCGCTACTTCCTGATTTTTAAGTCACAGACGTTTTTTGTTTATCCTGATACCTTCCCATGAGGCTTTGTGCCAATCGAAATGCTGATTAGGCTTATGCAGCGTTCTTACCGGCCGTAAACATGACCTCACAGCCTGTAAATTTGTCAAGAACAAAGTCATAGGTGGTATTTACGACCGGTGACTTCGGTTCCCCCAGAAACTTGCAAATTTGTGACCTTCACCTCTAATGACAACAAAGATGGAGGATACATGTGCTTTCGTTATTAAAAACATGTTAAATAAGTTTTTCAGTACTCTGGATTTTGATAAATAACATTGGAAAAGGTTTAACAATCGAAATACACGCAAACACGGTTCCATGGCCATATTGACCTATATCGAGAGAACTGGTTTTGGAGTGTAAACAAACGCACATGCATGTTGTTTATATACCAAAATGAATCGTAGAAGTTAATTTTTTCTTCATATCTGTATTACTTAAACTTGGTTTATTTACATTTAAAATATTTCTTTCATCCTACATAGTGAAGAGAGCTACCTTTACCCTCACACCTCTCTGTCATTCGCAGCACAAACAAGTTTGAATTCCAATGGGGATGGTTCAAACCCTCAAACCTCTCTGTTAATTTGTTAACAAGTTAATTTAATGAAGTCAAAATCATTTGAAAGCACACATATATTTATTGTTACAGCAAAAACACATCTTCATTCAACAATCATAACAAAATATAACAACAAATACACATGAATGAAACAAAAATTATAACTTTTTTCAGAGATAGATATGGTAAATTGTATCACATGCAAAAACTCCATAATGCTAGGACAGGGGAACTGCTATATAACAGCCGCAGCTGTCATCATAATTCGTCAGAATTTAGTAATGAATTCTACATTCAACATGGAGGAAGAAAGCAGCCAGGAGGAAGACAAAAGGAGCAGGAGCTACAATTAGCAGCCACAAGGTGTCCAGTAGTGAAGCCATGTATTCAGCAGTGAAAACTGGTTTCAGCCATATGGTGTCCAGCTACAAATAGCCGCCAATAACCACATATCAATCCATATGAATTCCAGTCACATATATCCACCAGTAGCCAGCCAAGCGCCAACTAGGTCAAGTATTGCATCATTGCAAAGGTCAAGGAAACGCCTTATATGGCAAACCGTGTTTGCGTGTACATGCATCATTGGACGTGGTAACCGCAGTGATCGACCCTATCGGGATCTAACGCCGTGGTTCCTCCCCATTTAAAAGTAGAGATTTTCAAATATTTACAACCTAGGCATTCATTGGCGTGTTAAGTGCATTTAAATCGAAATGTATTCAACCACCAACAATATTTCGTACTTAACTCACATTAAATATACACTAATTTCAGTGTAACACCTTATGTTACTTTGTTTTTATTATATGTCCGCCATATTGTGTACCATAACTGAAATAATTGATTAATATTTATAGCCGTTAATATAAACCTAGACACCCCTTTCTGGTCACCCCACACATGAAATCTTACTGCAACTCGGAGAAAATTTCTAAAAAGTTAAGAGGCAAATAGTGTAATTTAAATATTTATTTTCTTTTAAAGCATAACACACTAACACTAGTGCTTCGTAAAAAACTTTATTTGAAACAAAATATTACACAAATGATTCATCATCACATTCATATACTAATGCAGACCATAATATTATAAATATTTTTTTTTGCATTGAAGTAATATTTATTAAACATTAAAAAAATTAGTTTTGAAGCCAAGTAGAGGTCAAAAAATATTTTAAATATTTGCATCAGCAATCCTGACAAAAGGGTTACATTTTTTTTTCATCTGAACTAGTGTTGCATTGGTAACATTGCAGGGAAACTCAAAATATTTTCACACGCAATTCAGAAATATTTAAACAACTTTAGCATATTAAAAACAGAAATGTAAATAGGTGCAAAAAATCAAATCACACTTGAATCCAATATAAATCTCCTTGGTCAAGGATGGACTGGTCACTGTCTCCCACAAAATGGACATAATTTCTTTAAATTTGAATTAAAATTGTTTTTCATTACATTTTCAGTATTGATACATCATTTCACATTCTAATATTAAAGTTATCGTTTGATGAATTGCCAAAACGTTCAATCTTCATATGTATCATATCATATAAGTACAAACCTAATGCAAAAAATATATCCATTTTTGCATTTGTAGTTCAAACAGTATAGAATGTGTAAAAAAATTTAGTAAAATATTACAACCCAAATAACTATACTTTCAAACACAAAAAATCTTGAAAGTGGGAATCAGAGAAATCCTAGGTTTAGCACATACCACATATATAAACGGCAATAAATACAAACCAATCAGAATTTCAACATGGAGGACGAAAAATATAAATATTGTTGTTAAAAGTCATTATATTACATTGTACATGTAAAACAGCATTATTGGATTGATAATTTAAATAATATTAGAATATTTTACTGGTCTCATCGTTTTACAGATAGTTTTGATGGTGAGTAAGCTAATCTTTGAAATCTCTACTTTTAAATGGGGAGGAACCACGGCGTTAGATCCCGATAGGGTCGATCGCCGCGGTTACCACGTCTACTGCTACCTGCATAAGTTGGCTGTAGTCATAAGTTGGCCGCGGCTCATCTACAGGCTCCAGAAAGACAAATAGATTATTGTACACCAATGAAAACTGTTGCATATAATAAGTTTAACAATAATACATGGTTTCAGAGTGTATAGACCGAGTTTCTGTCCCGTCGCCAATTGCTATTGATATACTGACGGACAAAATGGCGAGGGACAGAGCTCACATGTACTTGTTTTCTGTGTAAATGTGGACTGTTGGAAATTATTGCATTAACCTAAAAAAATTTTTGATACGTCTACATAGCTGTATCTAGGTTATAATACATATGTTGTTACACTAAACTGCTTTTACAAGCCAGGAATTTCTTTTTTTGCAGATAGCAGTGCACTGTTAAAGGTTTGTTTACATTTTTAAAATGGGTTGAACTATACACATACCAGCAGGATAGGCATTAAATAACAATAGCAATTGGGCCCCTAATATAACACAATATAAACATGATTTTTTTAAAATCTGTCTACATTTTTAATATATAGGATACATTTCTATCGATTTTTATCTCAAAAAAGGGGTTTTACATAAAAATAAAACTTAAAAATTTCAATGACATGGGTAGCTAAAAATAGACCAGGCTATGCTAACCCCATCATCAGAAGGTTTTGCAGTACAAAAAGAGAATCAGTAAAATGAATTATGAAATTCTTATTTCTTGCTTGATTTTTACAAATAGTATATCATTTTAAAGCTAACATCTAACACAAATCACCTACACTGGCAAATACAGCTGCAGTTATTAAAAACACAATTGAAAAATAGAACAAAGACATTGTAATAAATAAAAAAAATTATCAAAATAGTTTGTGATTTCCTTCTGATTTGTGGATGAAGTATTATTGTAATTAATGCAGCTGGAATATTTTAATTTAAAAAATATTCAAAATTTAAAGTTGGTTTCTCCACCGAGTATTTTTAACATGAATAAAAAAAGTTACCATAGCCACTGTTGCCAGGATGATGTCATTATGGAAGTTTTGGGGAAATCCTTACATGTACTATTTTTAGATTGAATAGTTTTTATTCTCAAAAAGGTTTATTAGTGAAATAAAATAAACTAAAACTGTATAATGCACTGATCTTTCATAACAAATTGATTTTAAAGTTTAAAATTTCACTTTATATATTGTGAAAAGTATTTTAGTAAAAACGGCCCAATCGCTGTCACGGCCCAATCGCTGTCGCCCCGTGTATTCCTAAGCATGGTGGGCGATAATATGTTTCGTTACATTTTTATGCATACCTAACAGTCAATCAAAAATAAAAATCTTGACTCTTCAAAAGTCTCATTTATGTTAATTAATAAAAAATTTTCAGTAATATTTGGCCCTTTTAAACATCTTAAATTTTATTTGTTTTGTTCTTTCTGCACAAAACACCGAATATGCCGAACCATCATGTGGTGCCTTATAAAACTTGGCGCTCCGGAGGAGGTGTGTACTGGGCGTGCGATAAAAATATTTGTTCAGCATTTCCAGAAACCCCTATCATGGCATCATATTTTTTCAATAATATTAATGAGGTTGGTGGATGCATCAACACATTGATCCAATTTTATGTCAAAATTCCGATGATATATCCCGTTTGAGGAGAGGCAAAAACTTAAAAAAATTATCTTGACCACATTTTTGAAAATAAATCATATGCTGCATTTATCTGACCAGAGTGCAAATAGATAGAAGAAGATGAAAAAAGCTCATCTTATTTTTTGAATTTGGAAAGGAAATGGCAAATTTACAATTGTTTTACAAACTAAGTGATGAAAAGGGCAACTTGTATACTCATGATAAAGATATATTAGATCATTGTACAGACTACTATTCTGAATTATATAATACCAGAAACCCGTAAAAATCTTCCAAAGAAAAGTATCTTTCTAAAATTAACAATTTACCAATTTTATCTTCTGATTCTCAAGAACAATGTGAGGGAAAGATAACTAGCTCAGAATGCCAAAAAAGCCATTAAGCTAATAAAAAACAATAAAGCTCCACGTTCCAATGGGTTAACTATAGAATTCTATAAAACTTTTTGGACTTTTTTCAATGAATTTTTTAATGTGGGCCATTTATCTTTTCACAGAATATTTCAATCTTTTCATTAATTTTTAAAAAAGGAAACCCCCTAAAATAAAAAATAAAGCTATAGACCTATTAGCTTAACCAATGTGGACTACAGGATACTGGACTTCACTTTAGCCTTTAGATTGCAAAATGCTATAAGTACTGTTGTCTCAAGTACAAAACAGGCTTTATTAAAAATAATAGTTCAGGGATTCTTCTTCTTGATTTTGGAAAAACATTTGATAGTGTTGAGTGGTCTTTTTCAATCTGTAGTTAAGAAATTTAACTTTGGGGGGCAATTTATAAAATGGATAAAGGTGCTGTAAAGTAAACCTAAAATATGGATAAAGAACAATGACCACCTTTCCAATTATTGCAGCATCCAATTTGGTATTAGACAAGAGTGCCCAGTTTCAGCCTTGTTATTTATCTTAATAATTCAGATGTTAACACATCAACTACAAAATAACAAACCTTTGCATGATGTCTGTGATATAATAATATATCGGCTGAATATAAATGTTTTCAGTATGCTGATGATGTAAGTCTATTCCTTTAAGATGAAATTTAAGTAGATAAAGTTTTCAAAATAATTGATGACTTCAGTAATGGGGCTGGACCAAATCTAAACATTTTAAAAACTGAATTCATTCTACTTGGTAATTTAAATATTAAGGCTGATTCTATGAGCATAGCAACCATAAAATGGACACCCTGTTAGGTGTTTAAGTATATATATTGGTAATGATGAAAATAAATATGATAATTTAATTCAAAAAGTGAATAATAGGTTTATTAAGCGTCCCGTGAGGGACGCTTGTTTGCATATGGGAGGAATTCTCGTGGAAGGGTCCACCATATCCACCGGCTCCGCAAGTTTGCCTACCTATAGCGTCTTTAATAGTGGATGGAATTTCTTCAAACTTGGCACATATATTTAGTAGCCCTGGGAAAATTTTCTGAATTTGGTGCCATGACATTTCAACAAATCAGAGAAGTCACATGACCAAAAACAGGATTTTGCTTGTTCGGATAACCTAAGAAGCATTTAAAATATTCGCCTGAAATTTGTTATATGGATGCACGGTATAAAGATCTGCAAATGATTAGATTTTGGTAGACTTCCATTAAAAATGGCTAAATAATTAAGCATTAAAATTTTTATTAACGAGGAAAATACAAATCCCTTAATAACTTCTAAACCGTGTGAGATAGAGCGATTTTGACCAAATTTTTTACCCACAGGTTATGTCTGCTAAGTGCTCTGCTCAATTCCAAAATAATTTCCTCTCTCCAAAAATGGCGGCCATTTTGAATTTTGTAATTTTTGACAAAAACTGCAAAAATTTAAAGGTCGGCACTCTGATTTGTGGGAACACAATGCACTCTTGTAGTGTTCACAAATAATTCATAAATAATTCAGAATTCTCTGATTAATGGGAACACAAAGCACTCATGTAGTGTTCATCACAAATAATTCACATATAACTCAGAATTAATTAATTCATAATGTGCTTGTATATTTGTTACAGGTAAGCATTATAAAATTGCACAACACAAAAATGCTTGTATCTCCTAAACCATGCGAGATAGAGCAATTTCAACGAAATTTTTGAGCCACAAGGTACCTAAGCGAGATACTCTGCCCAATTTTCAAAAAATTTTCCTCTTTCCAAAAATGGCAGCCATTTTGAATTTTCGAATTTTTAACAAAAATGGTAAAACTTAAAATTGCTTGTATCTCCTAAACCGTGCGAGATAGAGTGATTTCGGCAAAATTTTTGGCCCACAGGGTATCTAAGCAAGATGCTTGTATCTCCTAAACCATTTTAAATTTTCCAATTTTTTTTCGATATAATTTTAGATTGACAGGGTATCTAGGCAAGATCTTCTTTCTATTATAAGCAGCCAACACCATCTTTCTTTTGGGACACTTTGTTTTTGCCATGCAAAAACAATCGCTTTGCTTTGCTAGCAATCCTCTAGTTTGTATAAGAAATCAAAAGATCGGATCAAAAGAAATACACTTATTTCAGATATATCTCAGGGGGCCACGGTGGCAGAGTGGGAACACTCTCGCCTCCCACCTCTGCGGCCGGGGTTCGATCCCCGTCATGGCCGTAAGTGGGAAAGCTGGTAGTTGCTTGCCGTAGGTCGACAGTTTACAGTACAGAACCCTAGCGAACTATATGTACTGGTTTCCTCTGCCCTTCCAACTACGCGTCGTGATATGACTTGTACAGTGTTGAAAGCGACGTAAAACTCCAAATAAACAAACAATCAGATATATCTCAAGGAGGTTTAACTATGTCAGATCTAGAATCAAAAGTATGTACCCTGCATGCATCATGTGTAGTAAAAACTGTAGAAACAAATGCAAAATGGTCATGCTTAGGGAAAGATTATTTTAATACTATTCCCTACTTCACAATTTTAAAATTTAATTTCATCCAAATTGACTCTTTTCCAGTTTTGAAGAAAGTATCGAAATTTTATCAAGATGTCATTGTAAATTGCAAAAAATTAAAACTAAGTCCAAAGTCCCATGAAAAAGAAGACTTGTTAAATCAAATTCTTTGGTGTAACAGACCTATAAAAAGTTTAATTCTAATAGTATTTTTTATAAATTAAAGGGAGCCAGCACAAGGGTACATGCTGCATTGTACATTAAAAAATGGGACTGTTCTGAAATTATGTTTGTCAGAGACTTGAAGTTTGTTAATGGTTGCTTGGATGAATATTTTAAATATGATGGGGTCAAAAATACAATAAGTATATATATTCAAATTATGACGTTGACAAAGAGCCACTTTTAGAGAGATTTTGAATACTAATACACCAACAGAAAGCAACATTAAAATTCCAAGAATATTATAACATCAAAATAAACTTCATGGATTTCTTCTCCATAACACATTCTATCCCAAGATTATGGAAAGGTTCATTGATTAAGAAGCTAGATATAGAGAGAGTAAAACAGCCAGTGCTGGAATGCATAATAAAGACACCTAAAGTGGTTGAATATGTTTATCAAAACATGAGGAAGGCAGTAATATAAAATAGGGGACATGAAAGTAAATAGGCTGAGGCTTTCAGTATTGAATTGAAACCAAATTTTTGGAATGAAGCATATAGTAACAATTTTAAATGCTTTACAGAAACCCTCCTTAGATCTTTTCAATATAGTATCCTGCTGCATACTTTACCTACAAATTCATATCAGTTCAAATGCTGTTTGGTACAAAGTGACCTATAGCTATGCTATTATTGTAATGAAAATTCAGAAACTATTCAACACTTTCTGCATGTGGTTTTGTCTGGTCATCAGGAACTTCTGGTTCAGGGTTTTTGAAATACTTAGTATAACACAGAAGGCAAAGCAGGGACTTGAGGCCATTGATGTATTGTTAGGGAAAGTTTGAGGAGATTACAGATATAGTTTGACCTTTCTGTTTAAATTAGCTAAGAGATACATCTTTGTCACAAAGGCTAGTAATTCAGTGCTAAATATGGATAATTTGATTGTCATTTTACAGCGGAACTACAATCTTGATAAAAGTGTGACCACATAAAAAATTAGTAATATAGCAAAACATATGGGAAAAGTGGGAAATTGTAAAGATCTCTTTGTAATGCTATGGTTAGTCAACTAAATCCAATAACTCATTTAAATTATTACCAAAAACAAGAACACATCTGTTATGAAGCCAGACCTGTGAAAGGTTTTTTTTGCTCTTGTTGCAGAATATGTCAGGATTTTTTTTAGCTTTTTGTGTTTCTTTGCTATATGTTTTTGCTGTTATTTTGTAAAAATAAAATTAAAAAACACATTATAATACCTGCAATTTATCAATGTAATCATTCGGACATTAATTTAGCAAATGAAAAAAATCTAACTTTTTCTTTCAAAATCTAATAAAGCAGAAAATTGAGTTACCATACCAGGAGGGCATCTGAGGACTATTTCAGAATGACATAAATTACATTGATTTTAGAAGGGTTTATATCATGAAAATAAAATTGTGTCCAGATTCCAAAGTGACTCAATTCAATTACAAATTATTATATCTAATTTTACTGTGTCTTACTAATCTAAAAATGGAGAATTTTAGAGGATATTTTGTGACCATTATGTTTTCTCAAATACAATGTTGTACATTTACTGTTCTGGTGTATCAAACTTTAAGTGAGGCTGTGGGTAGGGCTTTAGGTTCTATTATATCCAAATTTAAACAGTTCAAAAATGTAAGGTACCATACTTTCACAAAGTTATATGATACTGGTGTCAATAGTATCTTAAGTTATGGCGCCCGTATCTGGGGATTTGGCAAATACAAATATGGACAACAAATAAAAACAGGGCAACAAGATATATCTGTGTGCTGTACAGTTTTGGAATAGTCTGCTTCAAATGAACAATGAATGTCTAACTCAAAAAGTAGCAGAGTATCAATTAATTAATAGAAATGATTGTAATTGGGTTGGGAAGTTTTATAATATTCTGGACAAGATGGTAAGACAGACAAATTGATTGAAAGTAAAGAATTAAATCTGACTGACACTGAAAATGATTTTCTAGATCTCGTGCATGAAGAATGGTCAATGTTGGCTTCAAACCTAAGTTGAGAAATTATATCAAGTATAAGCAAAACATTAATGCAAAAAGCTATCTAACCTACAACATAGCAAGATCACAAAGGTCTTTACTAGCCCAGTTAAGGATGGGCATATTGCCCCTACACATAGAAACTGTATGGACGTTATTTCAGGAAACCATTAACTGAAGGATTGTGCTTACTCTGTGATCAAAAGCTGGTTGAGGATGAATACCACTTTTTGTGTCAGTGTCCTTATATCAGGTTGAAAGACGTACTTTATGTAATTACATTCCTAATTTTGAATCATTAGTTCCAAATGAGCAATTCATCAAATTAATGACACATGAAACAAAATTCCTGGCTAAATATGTTGAAAATTGCTTGAATAAGCTAGAGAGAAGATTTTTTAAATATTACTCTGGATTAAAAATCAAACTTTTTATGCAGTAGAAGATTATTATAGTTATTGCTAAGTAGATCTTATTATTTACATGTAACAATGAATCAAAAGTAAATTAAGGTTTAAAATTTGTGTTGTACTCTTATAATTTTAACTTTTCTTGTGTGATTAAACCACTCAAACTTGTTTCTTTATAATGTATAAAGTGACATATAAGCCAAACAGAGGGCTGGGTATATTGTGAGAAATATTTGATTATGTACATTTTATAAATACATGTCACTATAATAAATAAATGAATAAAATCAAAGCCCAAACTGTCTGGTATTCAGTGAATACAAAACTAAATACAAATCTGTCACTGTTTGATATAGATGATCTTGCATCCAATTTCTTCATCTCACTTGTGTCTTTTGGTATATATATAAAGACGGTTCATTATTATAAAAGCATGAAAGACTGGAAAAATTATATTGTAATTTTTGAGAAAAGAAATGTAATGTTATATTATGATGCTTACAGACATACTAAGAAAATAATGGACAGTAAATTAGAGTTTCTTGAACATTTTCTATCGTGTTTCTCCTTTTTGTAGCATCATATTATAAATAAATAATAGAAAATTTAAAAAGTTAAACCATATGATAAACAGTCCACCAGCGATGGTGCAAGTGTCTTCCTTCCAGTATGTTTATGCAAAAGAGAGCAAAAAAGAGCTTGAAATAGCTGTTGTAACATGGATAACTATATTTATGGTCTTACATTGTGTGAATCACATGGTCAATTTTTCTTATCAGACGGTTGTTTTATCAGTTGTTGACTTTTATAAATGTGACACATGACTGACTGTTTCATTATGAAAAAAACAGCAGGTGACATTGGATCCGGAATTTTTTTTCTTTTCAGAGTGGATGTCATACCATCTAGTCGGTGGCCGGGGTATCTTAAAATACAAACTGGTCCTTGGACAGTCCACTTGCCTCTGAACTCCTGGAGGGATAACCCAAAATAGTAACACTTTGTTTATCTGAAATCTTGAAATCTGGTTTGGCCAGTAGCTGATGTGGATGGCAATACCTGCTCAATAATAGGATGCTGGTCAGAGTCTGCTGTGCTGGCTGGGCTGGTAGGTGTGATGAATGGCCAGTCTGACATGACTGCAAGGCAGGCTGACTGCATGGTCGGTTGAACTGTCTGGTCAACCAGTTGAATGGTCTATGCCAGTATAAGAGCTTCCAGGTGAGATAACTTCTAAGACCATTTACTCTCCAATGCCTCCAAGTCTTCTTTAAAACTGATCTTAGAGGAGGTAGGTTCTTCTTTGGTTGGTGTTATAACTTTCTTGCTGTCATGGGTAGTCTGCATGAACTACCTTCTGTGACACTTTTTCTGACTCTTTAACCACTTTATGGTCGACCTGCCTATAGGATGAGGTCACTGCCTGTATCTACTAAGAAGGGACTGGCCGAATTTTTCTCTCCTTACACATAGGTGATGATGGTTGAACAAGCTAGTCAGTAGATAGTAAGCCACAGTACTTGCTATCCTGTTAGTTTTCTCAAGGGTCAGAATCTTGTCCTTTTCTGGACAATGTGCACACCTACTGTGCTGGTCAAAGGGGACCATAAAGTGTCTGCTTATGATATATATATATGTATATATATAAAGTTTCTACGCAAATAAAATTACACCAAAAGTCTTAACAGAAGTATTTTATAAAATATCTTGGAATTTTGAGAGCTTTCCAAAATGTGTCTGCACTGCAAATACACCAAGTGTAAAACATTCTATGATGTTATGTTCTCTTGCCAGGAAGGAAGCACTGCACACCACCTAGTGAATGTGGGCGACCTAGGCCATCCTGCCAGTGGAGACACAAAGCGTCTTTCTTACGTTTGGCGAGATCAGCTTGCTCCAGTGTAAACTGTGAAAGTATACCCCCCATTCATTTTATATCCTGGTAGATTCTGCGGTACTTCCAGAATCTACCTTGGGATAGATTCTGGTGGGCTCTCAGAATCTACAACGCCCTCCACGATTACCCCCAGGGTAGATTTTGGGAGGCCTCCCAGAATCTACCCCCTCTATAGTTAGTTAATACAGGTAACTGATAATTTATGTGACTATGAATTTAAGCTTTTTAAAATTGGTCACTAAGAAATAAATTTATGTAGCATTTACATGATTTGCACAACTGTTTATGCAAATAATTTATCATTGAAAGTGTGTGATTTGTATTTTAATATATACATAAGTAATACTTGAGCCAACTTATTAGGTGAAAATTAATTAAGAGTGAAGTGGTTGGGTATTAATCCCAAATTATGAAGGAATAACAGGCCTTTTGATTCACACTGAGGGCTTGTTTCAGCTGATCCCAATTCATGAAAACAATGACTAACTAGGCTTTTGATTTACACTGAGGCCCAGCTTCAACTAATCACAATTTATGCCATCAAAAGAATAAACAGACTATTGATGTACACTTGGACTCAGCTTCAACTAATCCCAATCAATTAAAATCATAACTACACTTGTGGTGTGTAAAATGAGGCACTGTTACGGTCACGGGTAAGCACGGTAGCAGTTACCGGTTGTCTTTAAGTTGCAACAGGAAAAGACAAAGAATTTAACTTAATAAATTTATTTAACACACTAATGAAACCAATCTCACCTGGCCACTGTAAATGACAGTTAAGTTTGTCCACTGTATCCAGCAGTCTGTCATGTGACATGTCCTGTGATCCATCTGATGTCCTCTAATACACAGATATCTGTATCCTGTGATCTGTTCAATATCCGATAACACAAAATGTCCTTATCCTGTGATCTTTTCAATATCCAATCACACAAAATGTCTGTATAGAAGTCTTCAGAAAGTCTGCACAACTGTACTCTCTGCTTCAAGATATGAACAATTTCCAAAATGCGGTAAGTCTACTCTCTGGTAGAACCACAAACTGCATGCAGAGATAAAAAGTTTCTAAAGTACAGCTAATCTATCCAGACACTGTAAAAAATTCACTCCAGCAAAAGTTCACAACAGAAGTACTTTTAAAACACAAATAGCCTTCCCTATAGCAAGCAAATATATATGTTCCTCTGTGGTCAGGTGTACAGTCATTATAAAAAAGTATGGAAACTTCCAGACAGTTACAGAAGTAACTTGACTTTTACATCAGTTACCAGATTCACCAAGGAAGTTCTAGAGACTAATGGTAATTGGGTTTCCCCAAATCTACTAATATAATCACCGAGTTTATTAGAAGGCTTTCCCCAGTCTATAAATAGATCAGTACTGCATAACACATAAAAAGAATCAATAACACAATTACCTTATATGGCAATATATAGACATAAAGCCCAGATTAAACAATGCACTTATATAGTGCCCATATATGTAACAGGCACTTCATCCACAAATCTTAATTGGTGAATTTAAAGGAATAACTAGAATAGCAGATTACTCTCACAAAAGGATCATTGATGTGAATCTGGCATAAATGCTTTTAAATGGCAATTATAAAAATACACTGTTATTAGTATTAGGGATTTGCTTAGGAGTGTATATAAGCAGATCATTTAACCTTAGTACTATCACTTGTCATAATTCAAAAATGGATGATAATTATATCTAGATCTTTTGAAATATTACAGCTTTATAAATAGTGTGATAAGACAGACAAATGTTTATTATACAGAGAGTATTACATAAATATATTACACAAAGTTTAGCACACAGCCTAAAGAGGCTTATACTACAATTTAAAATAATTTGTATAACACTTCTGAGTATTATGTTGTGTGCAAGCCAAAAAAAATAATAATAAAACCACGTTGCCATATATAGCGCACAAAGCTGGCTGAAGGCTAAGTTTACAGTTAAATTAGCATTAGCATTCCTTTGACTAAAAGTCTAAAACTCTACATTACTAATCACAAGTGGGTAGATTCTGGGAGGAGAGGTAGATTCTGTTTTGTTTGAACCAAACATTAGTTTTTCATGTCAGAAATCTAAATTAGATTTAATGTTGAAATGTGTACATCGATGTCAGGATCAATTTTCAACACAAAATCACCAGGATTTCTAATATAAAATATGACTACTTTTTTCATTTTAGAAATGTTAACTAGACTTATATTTACTGGTAATTTTTCATCTGATGTATGACTACTTTTTCTTGTTAGAAATCTAACTGACATTGCATTCATAAACGTTAGGATCAATTTTTCAACACAAAATCACCAGGATTTCTTGTCTAAAAATATGACAACTTTTATGTTAGGAAAACTGACTTAGATTTATTGTTGAAAATATATGCATCAATTTCTAGTTTGCAACACTAAATCAACGTGTTTTCATAGTTATAGACTGAGTCTGCTGGATCACTTTTAATTTTTAGATGAATTAAAGTTGTGTTTTACTTTAACAGGCCATCAATATTTTCTAAATGTTGCCAAGACCTAATTCAGATCCTCAGAGATGAGATAAAAATATCAATATTATACACTTTATGTATAAGTAATCTGCTTAATAAAAGGGAGATTATGTGTTATGAAAGTGCACTTAGAATCAGAATAACTACCGGGGTATTCTTGGGCAACGGATATAAAATAGTCTGTCCCGAACGTGAAATGTTTGTGAATAATTATGTTTATAATGGTAACATAAGGTAAAAAGCGATTTAATAATTCATGCCTTTAGCTTACACTGAAGCTAGCTTGTGTTCAAAATACGTTCAGTTCTTATAATTTATTTATATTTCTGTGTTATAAAGGTCAAGTTTTCATTCTGTTTGGGAAACCCCATACATTCTGCGATAGCCAATGAACATCATCCACGCTTGGAAATCGAGGCTCCAACTTGGTTTTGATGGATTGGTTGGACAAGATCACGTGGTTTATCGTGGTAAAATTTGATTGGTCCAGGTCACATAAGGGAAATCCCTTTAGGTCTTAATGTACTCCTCCTCCACAGAGTCTAGGAAGTTTATCTAGAAAACTCAAAGACATTGTATCAAATTAAAATATTTCGTGAACTTGCCATCATGGCTCGGAGACACCTGTTACTAGGGATTCTAGGCCTATTACTTTTAAGTGGTGAGTACATGTAATTTTGCTAAAAAATGGAGTTGTTTTTGTTTGTGTCAAAATGCCGGCAGGACATAAATAGCACACGTACGAGTGTGTGGTGTCTAGTTTCATTCGCAGAAATTTTGCAATAAATTCAGTAAAACTGATTAGTAACCTCATAAATGAAATGGTTCATCAGTGTTGTTTATCAGTCCTTTTGTATTCTGTAAATTTTCATTGCAATATATTAGAATTCAACGGGATCTACTGCAGTAATGGAATTGCAGAATTTCATCTGAGCAACTGCAGTAGCCATACATCTGAGCAACTGCAGTACCATATTAGGTAAAAAGCCCCATATATTCTGTTTGATGTTGTAGTTAATGCGTTACAGTTTAGGCTCATTGTTTTGAACGTTATTAGTATCAGGCACACACTGTGATCATACCCAGTTCCTATTTTCAACCCCAAAATAGTTAAGGCGAATCACAGGTACACGATAAGTTGCCAGTGTACGTGTATATTATCAGTTGTATAATTATCTATGAAGTGGTTAGATGTGGTACCTCTGCTCTACTTTACTTGCATGTAGAGCCACATAGAACTGGAGATTTGCATAACACCCTTTTCTGTTGAATAAAACTAATTGAAATGACTGGAAATGGTATAATGTAAACACAATTGATAGTAAGCCTAGGACACAGACGTGTATAAAATAAATGCTATCTTTTATAGTAAAAGAAAATTTTTAATTTTTTAGAGAAATGGTAATATTGTCTGCTTTAACATCGAATACTAGATGGATTACACAGCTTAGTAATAGTATTATTAATACTTATAAATACATAGGAAATATTTGCATGGCATCAAGGTAATCCTATATTTCCTATATTCTCCTGTATTTCAGGCTCACATCCTATATTTTAGAGGGAAGGAAGAAATTCCTATATTTTGCATAAATTCTCCTGTATTTCCTATATTTTAAGGAATTGTCTCCTATATTTCTAGAGCTGTGTATCCCTGTGTCAAAACTGCCACGCAGCATATCTGATCATAATATAGCTTGTCTTGTGTTCAACTTCATTGCTAACCAGTATTTCCCTTCATGTTTGATGATTCACTTATGTATACTGGTAGCTAGATTTACCCATAAGGTACCATACATGTAATGTGTGCTACCTTTAGTTATGCTTCCAGCATAAATACAGTACAAATGATCAGTCCTTTATTTATATTGGCAACTTTAACTAGATCTACGCTTCGGAGAACCGATGCAAATCTGTATCCACCGGAAAGACAACTCACCAAAGCCAGTGAACCATCATTTGACCTTGAAGGAGGGGCCAAAGGTCAAATCTGACATCAGAAGATTCCCAGCCCACAATAACCTGCAAGTTGGTTTCACATTGCAAACCTCTAGGATCAATAATAAACTATCAATTTGTGAACATATCACAAAAGTATGCACTTGAACAGTGTTTATCTAAGTGTTTATCTCATAAGAGTTGTAATAAAAAGGAGGTAAGGATGGCTGTAAGGGGTGGAGGAGGCCATAATATTAAAAAAACATGCATTTCTCATCAGATTGATGAGTGAAATAGGGTATTAGATCTCCTATAATTTGCTCAAAACCTCCTATATTTTTGTTAGGTAATTTCCTATATTTTGAGATCCAAAAATCCCTTGACGCCATGTATTTGACGATTCCATGACATATTTAACAATTATACTTTACTTGAAGATCGAAATTTGTGGACTACTTATTAATATTCATGAGGTCACGCTATCACAGTATTCGGTTGGGGTTTCCTAACATATTTTATTTGTGTGAATTAATGCTTTTATTTTGCGATGCCATGACTTTAGACAAAAACTTAAAACCACGATGCAGTGACAGGACTTCAAAAAAAACCCCAAAAAAACAAAAAAAAAACATTGAAAATGATGAAATGTCATTTATTTTTAGTTAACTATGTTTGCATGTTGACCGATTGTTAAAGGAAATGTAACAAAATAGTTGTGGTATAACAGTTGTGTGTACACATTTGTATAGAATATGTGTTTCATGCAAATCTCCAGTTCTGTGTGGGGTCATGCCACAGCTCTACACACAAGTAGAGTCGAGGTAACCACGTCTATGAAGTGGTAAACCTCATTCAGAAAGTATAAATGTTTAAGAAAACTGAGGGTGAACGCAAATGGGTACATGAGCATGAATTGGTCGTCACCGCTATCTTGGTTCTAAGAGTTATGGTAAGTTACTTGTCACAGCATTGCATGCAATGTTAGAGGATTAATCAGTGAAAATATTGTCTTGGTGTTTACTTAATTTTTTGCCAATAAAATACTGTAAGATTCTTTTGTAAGTGATTTTGTAATCCAGGCTTAATGTGTGTGTTAAGTCTGATGGCACCTGGTAAAATGTTGTTTCAGCTGTTACTTTTGCTCAAGAGGATGGTGAAGATGAACCTGTAGTTGAGGAGGACATTGGGAAGAGCAGAGATGGGTCTAGAACAGACGATGAAGCTGTTCAGAGGTAATAAAATGTCTAAACTTTTACTTATATGACCAACATCTAAGCCACCGCAGATATTGCCCCAGGTGGGATATTTGTTTTTGCAAAAGCTTTATATGTTATATACTTGCAGATTCATCTATTTATATATTTTTGCTGTTTTGGGGTGAGCAATATTGAAATGTTAACAATTGAGTCAATGATACAAGTGCAGTAATAATCTGAGCAATGCTCCCAGTGCAGTAAAGTTTCACATCTGCCTTAAAATTGAGTTAAAAGCTGCCCCAAGAGCTGCAGTATTAATATTTAAATCAGTGGAACAAGGACTCACCACAGATCTAGTTATACAATAACACTTGACTAAAGATAATGTTTTAATAATGTCAAAATATTGAAGTGGAAAATGTCCATATTGTCAAACTATGTAAGTTTTAATAAATCCATTTGAATGCAATGCATGTTCCTTTCAGAATAACAACAGGATTTAGATATCTTAATAGCTTGAGGATATGGCCATCTCCAATGATCTCTCTACTTGTGTGGTGTGAACTACATTTTTACATTGTGATTGTTTACAAATAGAAGTATTTCTTGCCAAAAGTTTAGAAACTAAAAGTTATCTTTGGACAATATGTGAATATTCCGAATACTGAAAATTTCTTCATATACTAATACATTTGGAAATGGGTTGTGTTTACAGGGAGGAAGAAGCCATTCAGCTAGACGGGCTGAGTGTTGCTGAGATGAAAGAACTCCGAGAAAAAGCAGAAAAACACACATTCCAAGCAGAAGTAGACCGCATGATGAAACTCATCATTAACTCCCTCTACAAAAACAAAGAGGTCAGTCTGTGTGTGCTGCTAATCCCCTTTGACTATAAAATAGGTTTCTTCATTTAAGGGACCCACTGTTTTACCTGGATTGATTCATAAAAAAAGTATTAAAACAAGGTCACTGTCAAAATACAATCAACTTTGAGTAAAGACTGCTGTAGAAAATGGGTCTCCCTGAAGCAATAAAATTCCATCTGACAAGAACTGGAATTTTTAGGGTATAATTGACTTATAAACATATATACACTATAACCTCGATCCAAATCTCCAGATTAAACAAGCTGAAACCTTGTCTTCCTACAAAAAATTGCATGAGCCAATAATACAGGATTTTACACATTCTTGGTAACTGTTCCAGTGCTTTTATAACGTATTGTCCACAGAGACGCCTAACTTCTTCAATCGTTAATGCCGTTGTTTCAATTGGGGAGTGGTTAATTCATGTACACGACTCCACTACACAACTTCTTTGATAATTTGCCAATTCACTGAATGCATGTACAATTAGTTTAAGCAATTTATAATTCCCCGTAGTAGATCAACTTACAGACTGATGTGTGTTAAAAGAAAAACGTTCACAATATTTTGTCAATCAAACACACCCACTGAAGACGTGTTTGATTAGGTTTTTGCAATTAATAACCTCCCAGAGTTTTTCAGTTGACAAAATGCATGACAATGTTCATCAAAAATGAAACATCAGTAATGCATGTACCAACCGAACAACCAGTTCCAGTCTGCGTAATAATATTTAAAGAAACATGACAATATCCATAGAAATGAAGCAAATAAGTTACAAGTAGATGGTCTGTTATATTGTATTACACAAATATATTAAACTACTTTATCAATGACCACCCCACATACATATTTAGTGCCTAAAACAATCTTTCTTCAATCATCGCCCACTTGGTAACCCCCATAGATGTTGGCATTTTGTGCAATTTCGAGTATCCGAACATCTCGATCATACGACCCAACTGTGTGCCCCAATTAGTTTGGATAATTGAGATTCTACTGTATGTATTTATTTTTATTTTTTTATGTCTAAGTCCGTCCGCTTTTTTAGTTCTGACTGACTTGCACTTGGTTACATATTGACATGCTATTTTAACTGCAAAGCTCAGAATTTTCAATTCAAACAATCTGCAGGTGTCTGTGTGTTGCTTTAATGCAAAAAATTGTAAATCTATTTATGATCCCTGAGTTGTACATAGTATACACAATACTCAAAATCTAATGGACCGTACTTTAGGTAGTTGCAGTGTATATTTCTGCTGCTAGGAATATCAGCCTTTGTAGATAATAGGAGGTTGTAAGTGTACAATACATAGTTTAAGAAGGTGAATAAGTACCATTCTTGAATTAGATGCCAAGTCATTCATGCTATACTCACTAGTGCAATGCAGCTTTACCTCTAGATCTTTATGACTTGGGCTGTAAGGGTAGTTGAGTTGGTGTTTTACAATATCTGTCCATTTGATGGCCAAATTTATGGCTAGAATGTCATCTATTATCAGTCTATCAAAATGACAGAGTGGTCTTTGATAATACTACTTGTATAGCATCTGTTTTATGAAAATAGTTCTGAGGTGATTTTATAAAATAAAGACAATTAACCCACTACACACCCAGGAAAAATTCACCAAGGTAACATATTATTTAAGAATTTTTCACATATTTGTTTCTGTTGATAAAAATTGAGAAAACATTTTAGAAGAAGAATGATGTAATATAGATATATGATCGATTCATTGCCAGGCTATCATTGAATTATGAGATACAATGCTACTGAGAAGAAAGCTGACAACCAAGCTGCTGTGTATTATGTATGTACATATTGATGAAATGTCAGAAGCATTGTTTCACTAGTTTTCAAGATTCTGTGGCGAGTTTTCATCAAATCTGTTTAAAGCTATTAAAGTTCTCATGATTAAGGACATTTTAAATAATGTAAACAGTACCAACCATTAGTGGTAAAGGCGGCAAACCGGATAGTTGGTTTCCATTCGATTTATATAAATGTAAATGAAATCCGGTGACAAAAGTCCCAAGAACCGGTTCCTAAAATGTCTCATATTTCACATAAAGAAAACCATCATAATATCCAAAACATCAGATTTCATAAAAAATAAACCGCATTTTGGTTCAAGTATTGTTCATGTACATGAAGATTTTACAGTATGACCACAGTTTGGTGTATACTAATTCAAACGAATCCGGTTTTTCACCGAATTTTTGTTTTCGGCACCCGGATTCCATATTTACTTTTGATTGTAACAATACCAACCATGCAGATAAATTATCTGCGTTTTTTCATCAACTGGTTGTGACCTGATGAATCAATGATCTCTAGGTATAATTGTAAGACAACTGCGATCGTGTTCTTCTCATTTGGTTCTCTTGTACGCAAGAACTCTTATAGGTTGGGGATTCAATCTCTTGGCCAATATGAACTTAATTTTGCTATTTCCCATTTATCCCCCATTCCTCCTAGAAAGAATTGGAAGTACACAAGACTGTCATTGAGAATGGAAGAAGTCCATTTAATTAAGCATTTTTAGTAGAGTAATAAATTAATGATTAGTGAAAGCCTGAAAATTTCAGTCAATAGAAAGTAGTCTTTGATTCTTTGTGCAGATTATCATGATTATGGCTATGTGAGTACAGCATATTACCTCATTACTGGCAACACACATCAACATCTACAGGCACACTACTCTGCTGCACTGCTAACTATTCTTACTCTGCCTCTGCTAAGAAGTCTATGTATACAGTAGCCTGGATATAGTCTCATATTTCAATGAAAAGAAAAAATTGTGCTCATTTATTTGGGCTCAAAATTTCATCCTTGCCTTTTGTTAAATTTCATCTATGCCTTTGTTAACTACAAAATAGCTTTATTTAATCACATTACATTTCATAAGAGAAAAATATGGAATCTATTCTTACACTGAAAATTATTAAAGACAAGTGTTATCATGATTAGTGTGTTGATTGCCATGATTGGTACATTGCACAGTAATATGAGCTAGTATAAAATAAGGCTTGCTTCAGTTTTTTGTCTTGCATGGTGTTATCTTGAAAAATAAGATTCAGTCGAAATATGTTTACATTATGCTATTTTATTATTTCAATGCATTCATTATCCATGAAAAGTAAGTTTTAAACAACTTCTAAAATACTTGTAATCCTAGAAAATGTGAATTAAGAAGTCAGTTACAGTATTCTAAGAAGTTAATATCCTTGACCAAGGCTAAGTTGTAACTTTTACTTAGAGCAGACTAAGGTATAGCTCAGAAAGCTCTTGTGTTTTTGTTTACCCATGTGGAGAACCAAAATCTGTGTAAACTTAACCATAGAGAGCAGAATATTACAGTAATTAAGGGAGAAAGCAACAGATAAACCTCCTGTACAAACAGTGCTATTATATGTTAAATATATTTTTTAAGAAAAAGTAAGTTATGTTTCACTGTAACATTGAATTATGTAGCACACATTTGTCATTTATTTGAATTAAACATGTTAAGTAGTACAGTACACCTATCCACCTATTTGTACATGTATGATAAACAACAGTAGCTTATTATACAGTATTGTAGTTTTCTACAAAAATTTTTCATCAAACGCAAGCCCAAATAGTAAGGAATCTTCACCCCTTGCCAATCAAAGAGTATATTATTTCACACTTGAAAGTTTTCATACTGAAAAATTACAAGTTTTGCATCCCCCAAAAATTATGATAAATTTTTCAAAGTACACGATTCTTCTAAATTGATACATTCATTACTCAATACTGAAGTAGTGCAGTGATAGCCTCACTGTTCAGCATCATGATAAACATTTGGGAAGTTAGATAGCTGGCCACTCAGCCACTCACAGAGTATGTATTACATGAGGCAGCAAATATTGTATCTTATCTAAATCCTATGGTTTCATATTTTTTCCCTCTCTGCAGAAGTAATCAATATATTGTGCCTTTTTGTTAACCAGTGTAAAAATAATTAAGATGTCAAAGGAAAAAGATTTATATTGCAACCTGTTAGGTACACAGCAGTTATGTTGCAGCCTTATTATCTCTGTTGATATATTTATAACTGAACTGTTTTAGTAAAGTATGTATCTGTTGTGACAAAACTTTAGATTTGACAGAATTTCAAATTCTGTTTTGTTGAAGAGCAGTACTGTCAATTTTGTCAACATGATTTGAAGTTCTTTTGACAGAATTTCAATTTCCAATTGCAAGGTCTGTCAACAGAATTTGAAATTCTGTCAAATTTGAAGTTCTGTCATGACATACAAAATATTTATAGATAGTTTCATAACTTTCATTTATGGTTGTGCATTTATTTACTAGAATTTCATTGTTGATTTTGAAATCTATTGCCTAAATTACAATGAATTAGGTATAACATAATAATTAAGCAGGTTGTTCTCCGAGTATTTTGTAAGATCAAAGTCTCAACCTTGCAGTCCAGAAAAGTTACAGTGTTGATTTTTTTTTTTATAAAGTGACAGTGTTGCAGATTTTTGAGTCTGCTTAGGGTTTCAGAGATTTCGTTAAGATATTTGCATGAAATAAAGGAATGTATCTTTAAGTGAAAACATGAGGTGAACATCCTAGGCAAGGCCTTTATACCGTGTTAATCTGCTGCAGTGTGAGATGAAGTAGCTTTCTACTAGTAAACCTTCACCACATGCAAGTCACATTCTGCATTGTATGGCTCACTCTCACTAAAAATTTGTCCATCTCTGTATCCCTTTATCATGAATATCTTTTTGCACATGCTGTGTAAATTTATTAGGTGCCTTGAAGCAATTTTTTTTGTCCATAAAAAGGCACAATTTCCTTCCCAATTGCTTGTTGTTTGTGTAATTTTGCACATTTTGGTTTATCAAGTTGAAAGAAGCCCAAAAATGAGAATCCTGTTATTGTCACCTTGTCCTAAAATAGTAAATGACTTTATAGTGTCATACGAATTATGAGTCTAAGCAACTAACTTGTGTAAAACAGGATTGAGATTAAGAGTTGCAAAAGGAAGAGGGTACTGGAGTAACTGATATGACTAAATAATTTAATTTAGTTCATTTGCAGCCAGAACTGATTGTATTGTTTTTTTTTTATTATTCAGATTTTCCTTCGTGAGTTGATCTCAAATGCTTCTGATGCTTTAGACAAAGTGAGATTCTTATCATTAACAGACAAAGAAGCCTTATCAGCGACAGAGGAAATGTCTATAAAAATCAAAGTAAGTCTGATATAATGAGACTTTGGGTGAATTGTATCCCTGGACGAAAGTCGGGGATACTTAGGATTCAGTGCGGTCATGCCACCGCCGCAGAGATTCCTTTCGGATGCGATAACTTAAAAAAATATTTTAGTTAGACCTTTCAAATTTGGTATGTGGGTATATATTGGCAATGCCATGAACGCTATTGTTTTGCGACCTTGACCTTCAATTTCAAGTTCACTGGTGGCCTCTTAAAGGTCAGATTTTGGCCATTTTTTACATTTTGGCCCAGTTCTCATATACAGAAATTAGATCATCCTATGGGTGGTATGTATAATACAATAAAATTTGACCTTGAAGCTCTTCATTGAAGGTCATCCACAGACTTCAAAGTACCTGACCGAGGCCATTTTTGGCCTTTTTGGATATATTTTCACACTTAATGCTGACTATATTGCATGGAAACTATTGAAAATGGCTTTGGAGGTTGAGTACATGATGAAGTACCAGCATCCAGTTTGTTGACCAGACGCCGCCACTGCCGCAGCCGCAGTGTGTAGAGAGATTTCACCGTTACTGCTCTAACGAAAAAAAAATTATAGCTACCCTTCTCCAATTTACAGGATATATTCATAACCATAAAATCTTGCCTGGGGATATTTTTGGCATCATTTTGAAAAACAAGATGGCCGCCACTTGCGTTTTTTCGACTTTCAGCAAGGACATTTGTTGGCCCTCTAAAGCAAAGGGTATTATAGGTAGAGATCTCAAATTCTCAGGATATGTTCCCATTACAAAATCTTGGCTGGGAATATTTTTGGCCTCATTTTAAGAAACAAGATTGCCGCCACTGGCTTTTCTTTGCTCAGTCGTGAAAAGTGCTTATATCTTGTTTATTATTGGTCCTAGAGGCTTGGTATATCAAGCCAACCTATAGGAAAGCATGGGCTGGCAATCTTTTGATGTGGTCAGATTTGACCTTGGACCCTCCTTCAAGGTCAAACAAGGAGAGCCAAACTTAAAAGTGCTTGTAACTCGCTTATTATTGGAGGTATGGGATGGTAAACCAACCTATAGGAGGTCATGGGCTGGGAATCTTTTGGTGCGGTCACATTTGAATTTGGACCCCTCCTTCAAGGTCAAACGAGGATAGCCAAACCTAAAAGTGCTTATAACTCACTTATTATTGGTCCTAGAGGTTTGGGATGGTAAACCAACCTATAGGAAATCATGGGATGGGAATCTTCTGGTGTGGTCAGATTTGACCTTGGACCCCTCCTTCAAGGTCAAAACAAGCATAGTCAAACCTAAAGTGCTTATAACTCGCTTATTATTGATCCTACAGGTATGTAGTGTAAAACCAACTTATAGGAAATCATAGACTGGGAATCTTTTGATGTGGTCAGATTTGACCTTGGACCCCTCCTTCAAGGTCAAATGAGGACACCCAAACTTAAAAGTGCTTATAACTCGCTTGTTATTGATCCTAGAGGTTTGCAATGTGAAACCAACTTATAGGTAATCATGGGCTGGGAATCTTTTGATGTGGTCAGATTTGAGCTTGGGCCCCTCCTTCAAGGTCAAATGAGGACACCCAAACTTAAAAGTGCTTATAACTCGCTTGTTATTGATCCTAGAGGTTTGCAATGTGAAACCAACTTATAGGTAATCATGGACTGGGAATCTTTTGATGTGGTCAGATTTGACCTTGGACCCCTCCTTCAAGGTCAAATGAGGACACCCAAACTTAAAAGTGCTTATAACTCGCTTGTTATTGATCCTAGAGGTTTGCAATGTGAAACCAACTTATAGGTAATCATGGACTGGGAATCTTTTGATGTAGTCAGATTTGACCTTGGACCCCTCCTTCAAGGTCAAACGAGGATAGCCAAACCTAAAAGTGCCTATAACTGGCTTATTACTGGTCCTAGAGGTTTGGGATGGTAAACCAACCTATAGGATATCATGTGCCCCAAACCTTGTCAAATGCTGTCACAAATTGCAGAATTTAGAGGGACATCAGATTCAGTATTTGGAAAATATCTGGGGAGTTTAATATGAATAGAGAAATTCTTAGGATACAAAAGTGGTTTCACAATGATAACACTGTCATTTTCATAATGAATCAAAATATCATCACTTTTGAAAATCTGATATATTCATAACTGAAATGTTAATTTCCTCATTTCCTGCCATTCCAACAATTGAAGTAAGTAGTAGTAAAGAAATGTAAAAACCTTTCTGACAAAATATGTAAATATAAAATTTGACACATTTTGCCAAAATTTAAAGTCTTTATGTACTCCTTGAGAATAGTGATGTGACTTGAAGAAAACAGGGTTGGTTATGCAGTGTGTAATAACTGTTACCCACATTTTACTTGTAGCTCACTGGCAGTGCCAATGAAGCAAACATGGTGGATAATGTAAACAGATGTATTAAAAATAAACAGCCAAGTATCTGGGGAAACAAGAAAATTATATCAAAATAAAAATTAAAATAAAACTATAGCAACTATCCAATGTGAGGTTTAGAAATCTGGTTGAATGTTGGGTTATTTCTGGAAATTAGCAATACTTTTACAGCTATATGGGTTCCTGGTTTGTTAGTTTGCTTTCGTTTTTTTTTAACAAAGATTGCCTGTTTTCAAGTTCCTGGGACCCCATCACAGCCATTTCTGGGAATAAAATTTGCCTAAAATATGAAAAGTATTGTGCGCTCATTATTGATTTTTAAATTGCAAGGTAAAGTTCATTATCATGGTTTTTGGGAAATCAACTTTTCTTAAGCAACCACAATGCCTGAAAGAGTTGCTTGAGGTTTTTATATGATAGCATGTAATTCTTGCTCCTGACACCTTACTGATATATGTGACTTGACAATATTTTTCAAAAGTACAAATATCCTCGACTTTGCAGGGAACTTTATAGTCAATATGCATGTAATTATTATGTAATATTCTCATTTTTGGACAGTTGCATCTGTCAATGCAAATAGTTACTGCTGTTTCTAAGAAGTGTTAGTTGACATGGTGCCCCGTGGGTCCTCTTTTTAAATTGATGTATGGCCTGGATGCACCATGTCTACCTGATTTTGTTTTTCATTTGCAAGTTGTATCACATTTTTCCCCCAAATAACAATGAGAATCCACATTTACAGGCAGAAAAAGACAACAATATGCTGCATGTAACAGACACCGGAATCGGAATGACGCGGGACGACCTGGTGAAGAACCTCGGAACCATTGCCAAATCTGGCACAAGCGAGTTTCTCAACAAGCTCGGGGAGGCTGCGCCCACTGAGATGAATGATCTGATTGGGCAATTTGGTGTAGGCTTCTACTCGGCCTTCCTTGGTGTGTACAGAATGCTTTCTGTTATTTACTTCAATTAATAATCTGTGGCATGATTTTGTCAGTACAGTGTATTATAATTATTATTATGATCATAAATCAGCATAAATCAGATTATAGTTATGGGGGTGGGCCAGTAGCTTCTGTGCGCCCTTACTAGAAATTATTTTTTATTATGGTTGTTGATTTATGAGGGGTTGAGAGGTATCTAGAGTCATACTTGACAGGCTACCATATTAACATAACCAATCCTGTAGTTCCATATTTAGTGTTTCAGTGTGCATTTAACAATGTGTGGTCAATGCTTAAGATTATTTGAATTTCTAACAAATTTCTGAGATAACTATATTGGGGTTTAGCTATATATACATTCTGTTTTACACAGATTCAGTTCAAAGTTTTGTTCTTATTAGGGAATAGTGAGTGGAACTCTTGCTGTGTTAATTTTAGTTTGTGTGTTTGTGTACAGTGGCTGACCGGGTGGTGGTGACATCAAAACACAATGATGATAAGCAGCACATCTGGGAGTCTGACTCCAACTCATTCACTGTCACAGAGGACCCCAGAGGTGACAGCTTGGGCAGAGGAACTACCATCAGGTATGCAACAATAACCCAGGTGTATGCCACAAATTCTAACATATTATTTTTAAATGAATCATACACTCCAGAAAAAAAATTTGTGACAAAATATCATCAAGGAGTTCAAGGATATTTTTTTACCTTTTTATTGCAATGCCAAAGTATAACCTATTGTGTGTTGCATTTGAAGATATTACTTCCTATTCTACTGCAATCTGACACAAGAAAGCATAATTTTCACATAATTTATGTTTTTTGTAAAAAAAAACCACAAAACAAGTCTGTATCACCTTCTGTAAATGCCAGTACCCTAATAATTTCCAGTCTATGTGGCTTTCAGCTTGCACATGAAGGAAGAGGCAGGTGAATTTTTGGAGCAGAACAAGATCAAAGACCTTGTGAAGAAGTACAGTCAGTTCATCAACTTTGACATCTACCTTTGGGACAGCAAGGTCAGTGCAATGGCAGACAAGTAATAGTGCATGTTTGAACAGTTTGAATTTAGGACATTGTGGATACTTTGACATGTATATATCTAAGTGTGAAGTGGGTCACTATATGTACAATTATCCCCCAAAAAGTGGAATATAATAAACAAGTACATGTTGCCACCAGAAAAGTTGTCCAGGCAATGATTTGAAAGGAAAATTTCAGAGTCCTTGTCTTTTTCACATATACTAGCCTGCAGTACAAACAATGTGCATGATATTTTTGCTTCTAAATACAAGACATGGTGTATGTTCAAGACTCAGAAGCCTTATTCACACTCCTTAAATTTGTTTTCTCCTCAATCTCTATTTTCACTGAAAATTTCTAGTTGTAGCATCCTGATTTTTTATGATTTCCCCGTAGAGTTGTCAAAATGGATAATGTGTACAGCCTTAAATTTCTCTGGTTTCAGACAGTGAAGGAGGAGGTTCCCATTGAAGATGATGAGGCAGAGGAAACCCCAGATGAAGATGAGATAACCGATGATGAAGAAGATGAGGAGGCCAAGGTGGAGGAGGAGGACAGTGAGGAGAAGCCAAAAACCAAAGAAGTGGAGAAAACTGTATGGGACTGGTTGCTGGTGAATGACAACAAACCCATCTGGACCAGGAAGTAAGTAGTCGGGATGTGACAAGGTGTAGATGTGATCAAATGAGATCAATTAAACCGCGGTAGGAGAGAGCATATTTTAAATATAAGGTCCATAAAGTGAAGTTATATCTTAATAATGCTGCTCTGTTGTTGGAAGCAATGTTAAAATTTTCACTTTCTTTATCAATATTAAAGTCCAGGGTGGTATATGTATCAATGCAGAAATATTTGTGTATGATTCTGCTTCTCTTCTATTCCCTGTTTTTGACAACACAAAAGGTAATAATTTACTGCCACAATTTACTGCCACAATCTTCTGGTAAAGACATTCATCAAGACATAGAATCTAGAATGCTAATCAGTTGTAAAAAGCACCCAACCCATAGAGTTTTGGTTGATACTAATGTATGCACAGCTTACGCAATATTGATTATTTAAAAATACATATTGCATAAATTGTCTTGGATAATTACATTCAACACCTGGAATATTGATATGGTCAGCTAACATTGCGTCTTTATACTTGCAGGCCTGCAGACATAGAAGATGAGGATTACACAGAATTCTACAAGAGTTTCAGCAAGGACTCTGACAGCCCTATGGCCAAGACACACTTCACTGCAGAGGGAGAGGTCACCTTCAAGTCCATCCTGTTTGTGCCACAGAAGTCCCCTTCTGACATGTTCCAGAACTATGGCAAGAAGATGGACTTAATCAAACTGTATGTAAGGAGGGTCTTCATCACCGACAACTTTGAAGACATGATGCCAAAGTACCTGTCCTTTGTACGCGGAGTGGTGAGTATTTGCCTTTTTCGGTTATTTTAAGTAGTGGAATAGTATATAGGAGCGGACATAGTTTATATTTGAATGTCCTTGAAATTGCATAAACAAATTCAGGAAGGTGCTGACTCTACTTTGTGTCAGAATATGCTTTATCATAGCTCTTGAAATTTCCCACAATGGATAAAAACAGATGGCAGATGTCTTAGAAGATAATTGTTCCTCTCCTTTTCTTATAAATGCATAGTTCCTTTGTTTTGTTAACCTGCATCTGTTAAGATGTGAGAAGTTTCATTTCTTCAGCCTTGCTATTAATAAACAAAATAAACAATGCTTGATTTCCCCTTGACCTTTGTGTTTCTAGGTGGACTCAGATGACCTGCCATTGAATGTGTCTCGTGAGACTCTGCAGCAACACAAACTGCTGAAGGTGATAAAGAAGAAACTGGTGAGAAAGACACTGGACATGATCAAAAAGATCGACAAGGAGGAGTACGAGAAGTTCTGGAAAGAATACAGCACCAAGTAAGTGGAATGTGCTTAATTACTAAGTAATGGCTTAAAAATAACTAAAACATGTAAAACACGAACACTTTGAACAGTATCGGCAGAGTGCAGCACCAAGTGAGTGAGATGCACAGAGTATGTAATTAAAAATATTTCCATCACAGGTTTCAATACTAACACAGTAAATGGCACAGGCGGTATAGCCCTAGGTGAGCTATACATGGTAAACAGAAGATTGGTTTTAAAAGAATAACTTAAATATGAAATGCTAGCACAGTGATCAGCATAGACAGATTACAGAGTTAGTTGTAACATAGAATTTAATGTAAATTTAATTAAATACATGGGAAATGCATAGACAGTTGACTAAATCATTGGTGATACTAGTTGATGAGCATATATTTATTAACAGTATTGTGATTACTGCATCAAGTGAGTTATAATACTCGGTAATTTGTTCAGATTATCTCAATTCCAAAACAAAATAATCTGAGAAGTGAGAAACCTAATATATATTTAAGTAAATTTCTGAAATACAGTGAACATTAAATGTAAGTGTGTACTAAATGAGTACATCACCATATTAGTAAGTAATCGGACACAGCATCAAACTTGGCATGGTTATGTTGTGACCTGTCACTAGTATTACCTTTCCCTTAAAGTTTAACTCTCTTGTTTTCCCTACAGCATCAAGCTGGGTGTGATTGAGGACCACTCCAACAGGACACGTCTGGCCAAACTTCTCCGCTTCTACAGTTCAAACTCTGATACTGAGCCCACCTCTCTGGAAGATTACCTAGAGCGCATGAAGGAGAAACAAGAACACATATACTTCATGGCAGGCGCCGCCCGCGATGAGGTGGAGAAGTCCCCATTCGTAGAGAGGTTATTGAAGAAAGGCTACGAGGTGCTGTACCTGATAGAACCTGTGGATGAATACTGCATACAGTCACTGCCAGAGTTTGAAGGTGGGTGAATTTGTGTTTAGAAGAGTTAGTTGAGCGTTTGCTTTTGCCTGTAAATTATCAAAATGGTTATGAATTTGTACATAATGAAGACAGAAATTAGAAAAAATTCCTAATAACGTTATTTTTACACTGACAAAGTGAGTGTTCTGACAGTGGGTTCATGTGTAGACCATACTCTTTGTCAAAATGAGTATCATACTTAATTTACAGTCAGCTAAGTAAGAATTCCAATAAATAAAGTGCAGTACAGTTATGCTTACAGTGAAAATTAGGGCTTTAATGAGAAGTAATTTCTGGAGCGTAGAACTTTTTCTTTTTCCCATGCTATCATTAGCATGTACTGCTATCATTCACCCTGTCTACTAGACTTTGTCATATGTATTATGCAGACTGATTAACAACAATATGGAAACACAGTCCACCAAGGACCAGTATAAAGCAAAAAAAGTGAAGATACTGTACTTTTTTCTTGTACAGGTAAGAAGTTTCAGAATGTTGCCAAAGAGGGTGTGAAACTGGACGACTCTGATAAGTCAAAGGAGCGCATGGAGGCACTGAAAACGGAGTATGAACCTCTGCTTGAATGGCTGAAAGAGGATGCTCTCAAGGACAAGGTGAGCTGTCTTTATCTTATCTAATCAGCCATGCATAGGACTTAATCTCTGATGAAGTTTTTGTGGTGAAATGTATCCTTATCAGTAAGTCTTAAAGTCAACTCAGACTTGCTCCTAATCTGATCCAGTCAAACTTTCATAGAGCTTTGCCTAAATACATGTCGGGACAAATACACTGCAGACTAAATCCTAATATATTTTAATCAATATTTTATGAATTCCATTCTCTGTACTGTGTATTTTTTCCAAATTATAGATCCTCAAATGCTTGGGTTTGCATAGTTGTGTCATAAAGTGAGTCTGTTTTTAAATAACAAACCTACTAACCTAGCAGGCCCCCATTTTGAATGATAGAACAAAAGAACTTTGTGATTTGTTAAATGTGGACTAATTTTTATTTGGAGACTAGCTGGAGTGACAGGTACGTCCATTACCGGTTCAGTGGGAATAAATCTTTCTATCTTTCCACAGATTGAGAATGCCAAGGTGTCTGGCCGTCTGACAACCTCCCCATGTGCCCTGGTGGCCAGTAGTTACGGCTGGTCTGGAAACATGGAGAGAATCATGAAGTCACAGGCATACCAGAAGGCCAAGGATGTCTCTCAGGAGTAAGTATTTTAATCCATCAATTTGAGTTGTAGATACATTATGTATGGGCTGGTAGAGATATTTTTAAGCATGAGCCTCGATAGAGCTCGCGCTTCTAGGAATCACTTTTTTTGTCTCCGGACTTTCATGAATTGTGGCACAGTGTGATGAGTATTTGTCTCCTCACTGAAGTTAAGTGGCAATGGGCTATGTTAGTACTTGGATGGGTGACGTGAGTTCTAGACCAGCTGTGGGATGTGCCTGAGTTGGAATTTCTTTGTGTCACCAGACTTTCGTAAATTCTAGTGCACTACTCGTGTCTCTGATCGCTCTGCACTCACTCTAGGGGACCAAAACACTTTTCAGCATTGTTATAAATTATATCAGTGAAAGCCCATTCTATTGCATTTTTTTAATTTAATGTTTGTCAAAGTCACCCTTGTTTGTGTATTTGAGATAAATTACAGTTTAATATAATCTTATGATTCACTGATGAAGTGTCTTGATATGACATTACCTGTTAAAAGGAGTATGAAATAAACAACTGTTGAGATTTTTCTGCAGCTACTACATTAAGTTTTTCAGCACTGAAATGGTTTGTTAGTTTGGCATCTAATCACAGATCATCTATCACCTTTGTGTGGGTTTGATTCCCACAAGTGGCAATGCTGAAGGCTTGTCCCAATGTACACCCAGGCTGTTGAACCGTATGTGAAAGCCTAGTTAGTACTTTGTAGGTACCAAGTCAGTGAAAAAAAAGTTGGTTTGATGAATACATAGATAATTATTAAATAATTGAATGGTTTCCCCTTCAGCTACTATGCCAATCAGAAGAAGACCCTAGAGGTGAATCCTCACCACCCCCTAGTGAAGCAGCTGAAACAGCGTGTGGAGAATGACAAGGATGACCAGACCACAAAGGACCTGGCTGTGCTACTGTTTGAGACGGCCACCATCCGCTCAGGCTACCAGCTCAAGGACTCTGCCACATTTGCAGAGAGGGTGGAGCGCATGCTGCGTCTCAGTATGGACGTGCCGCTGGATGAGCCGGTGGGTGAATGCTAGACAACATCTGATACCTGAATATTTGATATTTTGAATTACTTTACTCTTGTATTTCCTTGTTCCATATGAAAATTTTTTGTGTGTTATGAATATATCATGTCGTCCAGTTTTTTTCTCAAGACAAGTAATTAAAAGTCATTATCCATGTGACAAATCTTTTATAACAGTTCTTGTGAAAAGTAATGCTGGGATGATGTTTGCAAACTTCGGTATTATCGCTCGTTGGCTCATTGCCGATCAATGATCGGTAAAATTTATGTGGAACCGATATTTGCTAAACTCAATTCTTTGTAGCCTTTTGGTCACAATAAAACACTATTTGGAATATTATTTTGTAAAAATCTGAAATACTCGTTAGTTAAAATCACAAAACTAGCTGTGAATGCAAAAAAAATAACGTAAATAGAAACACCTTGGGGTTTTCCAACTGTTGTCAAGGTAATCATAAAATCAGCCAATCACAAGTGAGGATACATCAAGCATGGTCTGTTAGTGAGGGAGACGTCTGTGAATGGCTTTTAGATTATATTTTGGTCATATTTGTGGTAATTTGTGTGTATTATACTTTTTATCATTTAATATTTGATTTTTCTGTCTGGTTTACACTTTTGACTCCATAATCGGCAATGTTCGAAGTTTGGTCACAAATGTCCAATACGAACATCGATGGGTAAAATCAGGGCGATCTCCCAGCACTAGTGAAAAGTGTTAACCCCCGGCTCTAGAAATATAAACCCAGTATAATGGCATGACATGTTCTACTTTTTTATGTTTCTTAGATGTATGGGTCATAAGAGTGTTGAGGATGAGGTTTTGTGTATATGGTTAAGCCTTGTACACCTGACTGTATTTTCAGATTGGTGAGTGGGAAGAGTTTGATGATGAAGAGGCTGAGGAGGAGGAGACGGAGGAATATGATGATGAGGTGGATGCTGAGGAGGAAGAGGAAGTGGTGCAGGAAGGCACTGCGGAGGAGCAGGTGAGTGAGCCAGATGTCAGCTAAGGTCGGAACCAGGTGTCAGCTAAGGTGGGAGCCAGGTGTCAGCTAAGATGGGAGCCAGGTGTCAGATAAGATGGGAGCCAGGTGTCAGATAAGGTGGGAACCAGGTGTCAGATAAGGTGGGAGCCAGGTGTCAGATAAGGTGGGAGCCAGGTGTCAGATAAGGTGGGAGCCAGGTGTCCGATAAGGTGGGAGCCAGGTGTCCGATAAGGTGGGAGCCAGGTGTCAGATAAGGTGGGAGCCAGGTGTCAGATAAGGTGGGAGCCAGGTGTCAGATAAGGTGGGAGCCAGGTGTCAGATAAGGTGGGAGCCAGCATCATGAGGGAGAGTATGCATTATTGTGGTTAATCATTTTTTGTATGGACTATTGAGTTACCATAATTACTATATATCCAGTTCTGTTTATTTATCATGTGAATAAGGCTTCGTAAGTCGTTACTGGTACTTTGAGATTTGCATGGTGTTGTGTTGATTTATTTTACATCTCAAGAATTCTGTTAAGTTTTTTTACCTCCGTATTGGAGGACAGAGTTCACCCCAATCCAGCTTCCTCAATATTTGACATGAAGCCCAGTCAAATCAATAAAACTTCTCCCATTATTTGTGCATGCCAAATTTGAATGATAGTTTCTAGTTTTGATGTGAGTTTGAATTTGTGCACAACGTAATTCTACTACTAACCTGTTTTTATATCACTGTTCAATGAAAGTGAAGGCTTGTTATGTATTTAGCTGGCATCATTCTTTGGGGAAGCTTTTTTTGGGTGAACAAAATTTCAATGTCAAATCTTTTTTAATTTTAATATCTCGTAAAAAAAGTACAAATAAATGCAGATAAAATAAACGTAAAATGCTGATAAAACTTTGTAAGATATTTAAAATATGGTGTGAAAATATTTTAATTTTTTTTTCAAAATTAAAAGTTTTTTCCTCAACACACATGTACTCAATTTATATACAGTTGAATGTAAGTAATAATTCTACATTTCTGGGATTTTTGTGAAACTGGATCATTCTCAATGGAGAGGTTCCCATTCAGATCTGATATTTCTATATATCAGAATTTTACTTGATGTTGTTCAACTGTATATTAACTGATACAGGTGTAAAGTTAGTTTTTGCTGCCTGTTTGTTGTCTTGAAGAAAATCGAAAGTTGTATGCTGTATTTTTGTAGGAGGATTCTGACCACGATGAATTATAGCCCGTCACCAATTAGGAAAACCGAGGATTTGCTTGCATCCTGCCCTGTTTTTATACCATCCTTCAAGTGTTTATTCTGTTCAAGGTTATTGGAATATTGGATATGAAATTTAGCGACAACAATGCAAGAGAAACTTAAATCGACTGCTGAATTCAGTTTTTGTACCAAGGGTAAATAGTGTTTGTTAGAGATTGAATATTACGTATAAATTTAGAAAACGTAAGTGAATATGTATGGTATTTGTATATTTATAAATTAATTGGGGGTAGAAAGTAACCTATTTTGTACTGCCAGTAGAATTTTTTAGAAGGGCAGGAACAAGAGACATATTTAGTTCATTGGGTGACATATACAGGGGTATTTTGTGTGTGTGAAATGCTATTGAACAGTGATGGACCCCTGGAAACATTTGCAACTTGACTTGTGCATGTGCTGTTCATGTGTTTTTGTTGATGTTTGACTTGAGAGAGTTCTATGTAGTTAATGTGTACTATACCCATCACTCACAACTTCATTCTGTTTTTTTCATCGTATAGTATTAGAAGGCAAAGTAAATCTGCGTTTCAGTACTGTTTTTATGCAGATCTCATACATTTGGAAATATGACTGTAAAAGATTTAGAATTTATGTTAACATTTGGAATTATTATTGTGATGAACATTGGCACAAAAATAGTGCCAAATATTATGAAGTGACCAGGTTTTTGAAAGAAAGAAAAGGTTGTATTTGCTAGTCAAGAATGTAACATTATTATGTTTTTCATTTTGTTATGAAGATGACATAATTCCAGTTCTGAACAAATCGAGTACATATCTCTATGCATTAGCTTCTTATATACAGGTAGCTTCTACTTGCTTTGTGTTCACAAGAATAACTTATCATCCATAAAGAATCTAGATATATAACCTTCATGGCATATTAATGATGCTTGCTTCCCTGTTCACAATTGTTTCCTCAGTTTCTCAAAGAAACCCACTCATTAATCCTTTGTTTAATAATTGAAATACAGTGAAATATGAATTTGGGACTGCATTTGCATCACATTTTGACTTTTGATCCCTTGTGTATTAATGAGCCTTCCACTAGTTTTAAACACAGTAGAATTTTTTGGAAGAGGTCAAGATTTTTTCACAAATCTCAAGTAGTCTCGAATTAAATCGAATAGCAATGAAAATTTGATGCTAAAAAGTTCTGTTTTTGCAGTAGACCTTGCTTAATTTGAACCACATGTTTCTTTGGAGAATATTGGGTAGTTTATTGTGCTATTTGAGTGTTCACTTTTCTTCAGTGTGTTTGTCAATGTCTTTAATAAGTCTAGCTGTCCTGTTAAGTTTGAAAGTGTACATTCAACACAATTGTATGCTAATGTGATAAATCATGAATAAGAATAAACAATTTTTGTAAAATAAAAAGCATGTATTTTATTTTGTCACAAATGTCACATTTGAATGTTGTGAATTGGCCCCAGTTTTCCAGATTAATAAATTACCCATTGTGATGACCGATGATAAACCAGAATTGGTTGTTCATTTTATTGCGCTACAATAGCTTACCATGTGGGACTGAATGCTTTACTGGTTGCCGTGAGGAACTACGACCAATGTCTAAGAAAAAAAGACATTTATTCTTGGCCGTAGCCTCAGGTTGTCGTTACGTGATCTGCCCCTTATGTTACAACTTTTCTCGTTGGTCGCCGCCATCAATCTTTGGGAAGTATTTACTGCCGTTTTCTATCTATATCTCAGTGCAGTGTTATTGTTATACGTCCCTTTTTATGTATTTCATTTATTATAGGAATAAAAGACATATTCGAGTGCTTTATGATGGTTTTAAACTATCGAGCGGCTGAATATTAAAGCCACGAAGCCCGAAGGGCTGAGTGCTTTAATACAGCCGATGTTAGGAAATACCCACAGAATTCCGTGATCTCATAAATATTTATGAGCAGTCGATCTTTAAATGAAATATTGATACAATCCCCTACAGAATTATTTGACTTAGTATTTGCTGCATATAATTTAAGTTTTATTTCACCGCGAGTTGTTTGTTTACGTTTGTACGCGAAGGGACGATGTACGAGATTTCAACAGCGTGCTTTATTTACCGTTCTATATTTGCGGTTCAAGCATTGTGCAAAAGACCTGTCCACGTTCACTGCGCAGCCTTCCATTTTGGAATATTGTATAAAGCACATTCTGGTCAATTTTCAGCACTTCCACTCTTGTAAATTGTCCTTATTTTAAGTTTTATGCTCGCCTCGACTGGCTTTTCTTCTGCGAGTTGTTGACTCAAGGTCTACTCGCATTTGTTTTATTGCGTTAAAGCATGTCTTCTCATCAAACTAGTAATAAAAATACCTACAGCAAACAGATTTATTTCTTTCCTACCTGCAGAGAGGCAGGTAAGGTTGACGATCCGTGTGTCACAGTTAATCTCGAGAAATCTTTGTCTTCTCGCGTCGACATACATATATTGGAGGCTTTCTAGTAATTTTCGTGACGATTTTCAGAAATCTTTACAAAAGCAAAGGGAGGTGGATCAGACCTCTGCTTCTGCTCACAAAACGAACGCACCCTCCAAGATCTGGACAAATCCTCGAATCCAGTAGTGCTATCGAGTCACTGGAGGTGGAGTTCACCCCAGAACTCAAATTTCTCGCCTCGCCTCGTATTCTAGTCACCTCGTAGACAATGCAGGTCAAGGTCGTAGTTCGGCCGAGGATCCCTCGAAAGTTGCCTCGACCAGTCCAAAACAATATTCACACTCTTCTAGACAATATAGGAAGGGGTAAGACTGCTGAGTGCATTACAGTCAAGATGATAGCTATAAATATTCATACAAATTGGTTGATGCCAATTGGGGCTAGAGAGTGCAATTTGAAAATTTTCTAGACAATATGCTGTAGATCCGATCTCCCTCGGACCACTACTTGGACTATTCTAATGACCCTCAACCAGCCCCTAGTAGGCCCAAGCACTCTGATAAGCCAACACAAGTCGAGGTCCAGATTCATACCCTCATCTTCAGAGGAGGATCAGTACCCTGAACATATACATAGGTTCCCTAGCCCTCCAGGAAGTCATACCCTGATCAGGACCACTTAATTCACAGTTGGTGAAGGAAACCCCAACATGACCCCTACCCTCCTTATTATAGGGAAGTAGCATTGGCTGACATCCCACTCCAATATGCTGAGGAGGTGGATACGTTTCGACGCATCCTCAAGTTGCCTGAACCTAGGGAATCCTTACCTAGATCTTCAACTGCGGTCATGTGCCTTGATGATGAGAAAGGCAGGCAAAACTTAGACCAAGAGGTCCTTCCTCCATGTTGCCTCTCAATTCAATCATTAAGAATGCCTTTGATAATTTGATCAGGACTTCCAAACAACAAATTTACCTGAGGGTAAATACATCCAACCACCTCCTTCCACTGTCAAGTGGTACCAGCCAGACCAGTTTTGTTTATGAGGACTAATACAAGAGCTGAATACAGACTTTGCCAAGATTTGTTTTTCTCCTAAGTCATCTAGGCTCCTATGGTCAAGGATCCTCTTCCAATTCTTTAAAAAAAAAAAAAAAAATTGGAGCATCAGGCAAGACAGAATTTTCCACTCTCAATTTCGCTACTACCTTGGCCAAGTCTTCCTCTTTCTGTCATGTCACTTTGGAGAAGTGTCAATATAGCTGTAAACACTTTTTAAAACAGGTCAAGTCTCAGATCAGGAAAGGTGCCGACCCGGATGAAGTAGCGAAATGTTATGAGGAAGCCTGCGAGTCTCTGGATCTGTGGAATAAGACCATCCTGATCCAACACAGGGCCTTGACTTGCCTTAGTAGTCCTTGTCCCATATTCTCCAGAGAAAATTATACTCAATGGGCAATACTGGCTTGATTAGTAGTGTTAGGAATCGGTCTAAAAAATCAGAATCGATTAATCGGTAATTCTAAGCGATCGATTATCGATTATAATCGTTTTTCTGCTTGCTTTGTAAGAAAGACAGAATATTCTTTTTTAACCAAATATAATAACAATAGTCTTCCAATAGGTCAGTGGTGAAAAAATCCAGGTTATTTGTTTACAGTTTGGGGTAGGGAAGGGGCTATGTTAGGAAACCAATAGGTTGAAGTGTCAACAAATATGTGTGTTAGCAATAATATAATTATCTACTAAGGTGACCTTAGCAATTTTCATTCTCCCTTTTCATCAGCTAAATCATTTACAGTGTTTGAATGTAACTTCAGCAGATTAGCAACCAATCATGCTTAAAATAAACAATATTTCAACCCCTTTTGTTCAACATCACTTTGTGGTACACCCGTGTTGTGAACTCAGGACACTTTTGTAACAAACAGTGTATATATACATATACAACAAAGAAGAATAGAATATCTGCTTATCCTTATCATATGTCAAGAACAGTGACTGCCAAGCAGCTTCTGAAAATTATCCTGCATAAAATGCTTCTTTGGGAACTAAACAGCTAGACATGTATTCATGGAATTTTCCTTCTATTTTTAACTCGGGACACTTTTCAAAGACATGCTATTTTCATTAATCAAATGGAAGAGTGACTTTTATTTTTTCTGGTCAATATTGATATTTTGTAATGTATACTAGATTATATGAAACAGTCTGGCACAAGTGAACATGTATTTCAGCATTGTCACTCAAGTATATGCGTGTTAGATGGGGTCTGGAAAAAAATGGGACTCTTATCTCAGGAATAATATGATACAAATTTTTCAAAGCAGCATATATAGGACATAAATAGTTTTATATCATTGATACATGGATGGTGCAGTTATTTTATGTATTTAGCACTTGTATATGTTTTGGTACATGTGGGTGTCCTGAGTTAAAACCTTCCCAAGTTAGCAACACAGGTGTACTGTTTTTATAACACATATCTTTTTTCTTTCCTAATTTTCCTTCAAACTGAAAATATCTCCTAGCCTGGCCTTCCAGGCTGTCTGAACCATAATGCAAACGTGAAATATTTTTGCCATAATGCACACTGTATCAAAGGCCTTTCTCATCTGGGAGTCTCCTCAGCAAGCTAGCCTAAGTAAGTGTATGAGAACATTATGAAAAATACTCGTAATGCAGTCAAACAGTTATGCCTTCTTTATACATATAAATGCCTGTGGCAAGGCTAAGTATCTCCCACCAGCTTCAATGAAGTCAGATATCCCTCACTCTTTCTCTTACTGTAAAGCATTTGTCTATTATTCTGTTAAATTTCTCTCATCATGAAAACAATATTCCATGAATTTCCCTTTCTAAGCAGATCTTCATGATCTATTCATTTCATATAATTATAATTTCTTAAGATACTGTAAAATTCTAAGTATGGCAATGTAGTAAACATTTCAGTTTTCTTGTTCAACAAAATTTGTCAAAAATATTCATGGCAGACTGCTGAAATATTACAGTAGTGTGATCTCTCTCCACTTGATTTATGGCCAAGGTTGTTATTCCCCATTTATAGGGAATATGCATGTTGTGTATGAAGCAGTGAAAGTTAAATTTAATTTAGGTTGAACTTAGTTTATTGTATTAAAAGATCTTCTAAATACGTAAAGAAATTTTGAGTTTTAGTTGTAACCAACAGGAAGTAGATACCAGTCAATGAAACATGGCAGATAATGTAAACAAATGTTACGAAATTAAAATGTTAAATATCTGTAGAAAAAGGGAAAATTAGGTGGTTTATAAATCTTACTTTCGATTCACAATCGATTCTTAAAATGAGAATTGATTTTCTACATTGAAACTTTTAAATAGACGTCGAATCGATTTTCCGTCGAATCGTAGGACCACTATTGATTAGGCTTGAAGCCGAAATGACCCTATTACAACCACACTTAGGAGAAACCAGGCGCCAAGAACTAATTGGTGAAGGAAGATGAGGACTTCCTTCTTTAAAAAGGCACCTCAAAAAGGTTCTCAGGGTTTCGGACCCTACCAGAATAAGCTCTTTAAGAACTCCGGAAGGCGTCCTTCTAGCCATCTTCCTTGTTTAAATCATAGTTGGTGAAGGAAGGCAAGGACTTCCTTCCTAAAAAGGCACCTCAAAGATTCTCAGGGTTTCGGACCCTACCAGAATAAGCCCTTTCGTGCTACCCACAAGAAAAGAGGCTCCTACAGGAAACGCCCCTATGGGGGCAATTCCTCACAAAGCAGTAACCAGTCGTTTTTCTTCCAACAGGGGAAAACAGAACTTCAGAAGCTCCAAGGGTCGTTTTTTCGACCCCACAACAGGGGCAGAGGGCATGGATCCCTCTTTCCAATGAAGGAGTCCACCTCAAACAGTCCACCAGTAGGAGGTCGCCTCCGTTCTTTCAGCAGAGACGGCAAACAAACAATTGTTCATCCAACGTATTAAACCTTATCACCAATGGCTACGTACTGCCATTCCTCTCAAAGCCCAACTTGGTCAGTTTTTCTCTGATAATATCAGAATACAAGGCCCTCCCAAAGGACCAAGCTTTGGCTCATTGCATCCAGTCTCTACTGTCAAAGAATGTTATCGAAAGGGTGGAAAATGTAAAATCTCTCGGGTTTTACAGTCGCCTGTTTCTAGTACCCAAGCCTCACCAAGGTGGAGGCCAGTTATAAACTTAAGCAGGCTCAACACTTTTCTACATGTAGAAAAGTTCTAAATGGAATCTCCAGAGTCCGTCAGGACCTCCCTGATTCCAGGGGAATGGGTATCGTCGATAGATCTATCGGACGCCTACCTTCACATCCCCATCCATCCTCACTCAAAGAAATACCTAAGATTTTGCCACAGATCTCAGGTGTTCCAGTTCACCTCCCGACCTTTCGCACTAGCCACAGCACCCCAGGTCTTTACCATGATCATAAAGGAGGTGAAGCTCATGGCCCTCTCCAGGTCTCAGACTCCACCAATACCTGGTCGACTGGCTGATCAGGTCTCAGTCGCGGGAGGAAGCCCTAGTGAACACTCAGACAGTGGTAGATCTAACCCAGTCCTTGGGATGGATCATCAGTCAATGAAATCAACTGAATCCCAATCAGGTGTTTTTCATTTGTGGGTTACGAGTTCCACCTGGATTCAGCCCTTGTAAAACCCACTCAAGAGAGATGGCTCAATCTCCAGGATTTTATCCTACACCTCAAGTCAAAACATGTTTTTGACTGCAAGATGTTTGATGTCTCTAATTGGGTCGCTAGCCTCAACGGAGAAAATGGTCCCAGAGTGACGACTTCACATGAGACCCTTTCAGTTTCACCTCAAGGAGCACTGGAAATTTCCTCAACCACTGGACAGCCTCCTTCCTGGGACAGAAGCCATCTCTGCACACCTGGTTGGTGGGAGAACCCTGCAAACGTGATGAAAGACTCACACCTTTATCCCAAAGACCACAGTATCCAACTCCTTACAGACGCCTCAAACGAAGCTTGGGGTGCTCACTTAGAACCAAGTTCTACACAACTTCTGTGGTCTCCCAAGGAAAAAGGGCTTCACATAAACGTCCTAGAATTAAAAGCTGCCTTTCTGGCCCTGAGACGCTCCAAAGACCAGTGTCAGGACCAAACCGTGCTAGTTGCTACAGACAACTCAACTGTGGTGGCTTACATAAACGAACAAGGGGTAACACACTCAGCGGAGATGTGTGCACTCCTGTGGAGAATCATGACCTGGTGCCATCATTCTCACATCACATTGAAAGCCAGGCACATTCCAGGGTGTCTGAATGTGATGGCCGACCTACTTTCCAGGTCGAATCAGGTACAGTCGACCGAATGGTCACTACATCCACAGGTGTTCAAACAAATCTACCCAAGGTGGTTCACTCCCCACGTGGACCTATTCGCCACTTATCTGAACCACAAGCTTCCACTGTACGTGTCTCCTATCCCAGACCCGAAGGCCTGGGACATAAATGCTCTAAACATAAACTGGACGGGTCTCACTGCCTATGCTTACCCTCCAACGGCTCTCCTTCACAGGGTGATCCAATAAAATCAGGCAATACAATTGTCTGATCATACTAATAACCCCAGGCTGGCCAGGGATGCCCTGGTTTTGGGACCTAGTGCAGCTCTCAACAGAGATCCCACTGCAGCTCCCTGTGTCGACAACACTCCTCAAGCAGTCCCACAACTACGTGTTCCACAGCAACCCGCAGCACCCCAACCTCCACACCTGGTGTCTAGGAGTGGACAACGCCAAGAACAAGGCCTCTCTGTGGAAGTGGCAGAAAGAATTGCTGCACCTCAGCGGTCATCAACAAGGACCATCTACAAATCAAAGTGGGCCCTATTTGAAAAATGGTGCAGAGAAAATTCGGTGGATTTCTCCACTCCATCGGAAACAAATCTCAGATTTCTTCATGTATCTGTACCAAGACCTAAACAGGCGCCCCTCCACTATTGATGGTTACAGGACTGCCATTGTTGACACCTTGGGCCCATCGGGCCAACATATTGCTCATAATGAGGTTGCTCTCCAGTTTCCACAGGGATCGCCCCAAAAGTTCCAGAAATCTCCCCAAGTGGAACCTTTCTGTTGTTCTCAATGAGCTCACAAAAGCACCCTTTGAGCCTATGAAAGACACAGACCTCAAACATCGCACTCTCAAAACTGCTTTCTTGCTAGCTTTGGCCTCCTGCAAGCGCCGCAGCGAAATCCATGCCTGGGTTGCAAACAAAGTATCTAATCAAGGCCACTGGGAAAAGGTCTCCTTGTTCCCTTCTTCTGACTTCATAGCCAAAAACCCAACTAGCAAGAGAAGATTCTCAAAGTGTGTCTCCGGTGACAATCCCTGCTTTGACTACCATTGTGGATAGACAGTTCAAGAAGACAGGACCCTGTGTCCTGTGCGGGCCCTGAGGTACTATCTGGACCAAACCAAGGACCTAAGAGGTTCCCGGTCCCTCCTCTTCATTTCCTTCAAGAAAGGACATACATCAGTCATCAGACCCGCTACTCTCTCTTCTTGGTTGAAACAAACCATCCTACTTTGTTATAAACAAGCAGACCAGCAAGCCTTGGATTTAGTCCAAGTCAAGGCGCATGACATTCGGGCCTTCGCAGCCTCTAAGGCATTTTACGGTGAGGTATCGGTGGACCAGATCATGCAAGCCTATCACTGGAAAGCTCACAACACTTTTACCAATTTTTATCCAAAAGACCTTACTTGGTCGGACAATGACAACAATTTGTATCTGGGACCAGTAGTAGCGGCACAACAGGTCCTAGACCCTTCTCAGTCCAGTCATCCTCGGAAAGAAAAAAAGGGGGGGGGGGGGGGGGGGGCACATCCGCTGCAACCAAGTCTTCAGGAGTCTAATCCCAGGGTCTAGGTATACGTCTACCTCATCGGGGTGTATCCGGTAAGGTCTATCTAATCTTTAAATCATTATAATTTATAATTGTACATTGCATTAAGGACCTTAAGTTTGTCATTTTAGTCAGTACCCGAGCCTTAAGCTCAGGTTCTTCCGTGATCGTCCTTGGGACTGACCCCGTCTGTGTATCTAGGGTACACATCTCCTTCTCGTCAAACACCCTGACAGTTTTTTAGCACTGTCATTCATTCAGGTTTTTGGCTTCTACAGGCCCGGTCTTCGGGATTGGGGCCCTGTAGACGGGACTCAGACTGGTACTTTCGATCTTTCATTTTACTATTATTATCAAAATTCTAAGAAAAAACAGACTTATCTGCCAGTCTCAGCTGTAATCCCTCCTCCGGACGGTTGGATTCAGCATTCAGTCCCACATCGTAAGCTATTGTAGCGCAATAAAATTGAAAATTTTAATTACTTAAATGTACTTTTATAAGCTACAAGCTTACCATGTGGCACTGACGAGAGTCCCACCCTGCCTCCCCGCTGTATTACAGCTGCGGGGTATGGGTTTAAATCTCAACGAGAAAAGTTGTAACATAAGGGGCAGATCACGTAACGACAACCTGAGGCTACGGCCAAGAATAAATGTCTTTTTTTCTTAGACGTTGGTCGTAGTTCCTCGCGGCAACCAGTAAAGCATTCAGTCCCACATGGTAAGCTTGTAGCTTATAAAAGCTACATTTAAGTAATTAAAATTTTCAATTTAATTTTATTGACAGTTATATTTTTAAACACTTTCCAGTGGAGTGTAATTCATTCTGTAAAAATTTTTATGTTTTTTACATTTGGTATCTACCAATAACCATTTGCTGTAATTATGGCCACTTATATAACAAAGCAAAACTGTCAATTTATTGAAAAAAAAAATTCTTTCAAGATAAAAGCAGTAAAAATAAGCTAGGCATTATATTACAGGAAAATAAAGTATCTAATATAATCATTTAAATTTGTTTATGACTGGATTATTATCATTATCAGGTAATTGGGTACGTGTTGAATCACTCAACCACCTAACTTTATGAAGTGTGCCAAATTTCCTACCACCATTCCACAAGACTCTTGGTATGAGATTCTTTTTTAGTACTCCAAGCCATGAAATGATGGTATGATTTTCACTGTTTCGCATTGAATCTGTTTTATGGTTTTATGTACAAAGATAAGTTAAACCCTGCATCTCCATCTTGACCCTTGATTTCCTATTGATTTAGGGGCTGTAGATGTACAACGTCATGGTGTGATCTTAATTTGAACTTTGACCATGACCTTTATTTAGTGTAGGAGGTTGATTTTTGGAAGGGGCATTGGTTACAGGGTATAGGTATGTAACATCACGGTGTGATCTTGATTTGAACTTTTCCAACCTTGCTATAGCAACCTGCCAATTTCAGAATGTGCTATACCCCAGATTCATTAGGGGGAAGGAAGTTAATACTTGACAAGGACATTGGTTGAGGGGGGGGGGGGGGAGTGTGTAGATGTGTAAAAGTATAGTGTGCCCTTGGTGTGATCTTTGACTTTAGCTCTGCTGAAATATTTGTATCCCCGGACGAAAGTCGGGGATACTTAGGATTCAGTATGGTCACGCCGCCGCAGAGATTTCCTTTTGGATGCGATAACTTGAAAAATATTTTAGTTAGACCTTCCAAATTTGGTATGTGGGTATATATGGGCAATGCCACAAACGCTATTGTTTTGTGACCTTGACTTTCAATTTCAAGGTCACTGGTGGCCTCTCAAAGGTCACATTTTGGCGATTTTTCACATTTTGGCTCAGTTCTCATATACAGAAAGTTGGATCATAATACATATAATACATATATATGTCCTCTGTAAGCATGCAGAAATTTGACCTTGAAGCTCTTCATTGAAGGTCACCACCCAAAGATTTGTCCAACTACTTGTCAGTCTTATCCCACACCAGCCAGTTACTGGTTGTTTTGTGACCTTAACCTTCAATTTCAAGGTCACTGATGGCCTCTTGAAGGTCAGATTTTGGCCATTTTTTACATTTTGGCCCAGTTATCATATACAGAAAGTTAGATGATCCTGTGGCTAGTATATATAATGCATATATATGTCCTCTGTAAGCATGCAGAAATCTGATCTTGAGGCTCTTCATTGAAGGTCATCCTCAGACTGCCAAAGTACCTCACAGAGGCCATTTTTGGCCTTTTTGGAGATATTCACACTTAATGCTGATTATGTTGCATGGAAACTATTGAAAATGGCTTTGGAGGTTGAGTACATGATGGACCCAGCAACCAGTTTGTTGACCTTTGCTATTGTTTTCAAGGTCACCTTAGGCCTGCTGAAATAACTCAAAATGGTACCTTAGACTGTGAGGCCATATACCTCCTTTATTATTGGCTGTTACCACTCTAACAAAAAAAAGTATTATACTTAGCCTTCTCAAATTTGCTGGATATATTCATAACCATAAAATCTTGCCTGGAAATATTTTTGGCCTCATTTTGAAAAACAAGATGGCCGCCAGGGACGTTTATTCGACTTAAAGCAAGGACTTTTGTTGGCCCTCTAGAGCAAAGGATATTATAGCTCGAGATCTCAAATTCGCAGAATATGTTCTGCATTACAAAATCTTAACTGGAAATATTTTCGTACTCATTTTGAAAAACAAGATGGGTGCCATGGGCCTTTTTTGGTCAGTCATGAAAAATGCTTATATCTCCCTTATTATTGGTCCAAGAGGTTTGGGATGGAAAACCAACCTATAGGAAATCATGGGCTGGGAATCTTTTGGTGTGGTCACATTTGACCTTGGGCTCCTTCTTCAAGTTCAAACAAGGATAGCCAAACCTAAAAGTGCTCATAACTCGCTTATTATTGGTCCCAGAGGTTTGCAATGTGAAATTAACTTATAGAAAATCGTGGGCCAGGAATCTTTTGATATTGTCAGATTTGACCTTGGACCTCTCCTTCAAGGTCAAACAAGGATAGCCAAACTTAAGAGTGCTTATAACTCACTTATTATTGGTCCTAGAGGTTTGGGATGGTAAACCAACATATAGGAAATCATGGGCTGGGAATCTTCTGGTGTGGTCAGATTTTACCTTGGACCCCTCCTTCAAAGTCAAACGAGGATAGCTAAACTTAAAATGCTTATAACTCACTTATTGGTCCTAGAGGTTTGGGATGGTAAACCAATCTATAGGAAATCATGGGCTGGGAATCTTTTGGTGTGGTCAGATTTGACCTTGGACCCCTTCTTTAAGGTCAAACAAGGATAGCCAAACTTAAAAGTGCTCATAACTCACTTATTATTGGTCGTACAGGTTTGGGATGGCAAACCAACTGAGAGGAAATCATGGGCCGGGAATCTTTTTATGTGGTCAGATTTGACCTTGGACCCCTCCTTCAAGGTCAAACAAGGATACCCAAACTTAAAAGTGCTTATATCTCGCTTATTATTAGTCTTAGAGGTTTGCAATGTTAAACCAACCTATAGGAAATTATGGGCTGGGAATCTTTTGGTTTGGTCAGATTTGACCTTGGACCCCTTCTTTAAGGTCAAATGAGGATAGCGAAAATTAAAAGTGCTCATAACTCACTTATTATTGGTCGTACAGGTTTGCAATGTTAAACCAACCTATAGGAAATCATGGGCTGGGAATCTTTTGATGTGGTCAGATTTGACCTTGGGCCCTTCCTTTGAGGTCAAACAAGGATAGGAAAATCTATAGTGCTTATAAATCGCTTTTTCTTGGTCCTAGAGGTTTGTAATGTGAAAGCATCCTATAGGAAATCATGCGCTAGGAATCTTTTGATGTGATTTGAGTTTTGGCCACTCTTTCAAGGTCAAATAGCCAAAATTAAAAGTGCTTATAACTCGCTTATTCGTGTTCCTAGAGGTTTGTAATGTCACACCAACCTATTGGAAATCATGGGCTAAGAATCTTTTGATGTGGTCAGATTTTACCTTGGGCTCCTCCTTCAAGGTTAAGTGATGGTTGATTGGCGAGTTTTCTTTCTGGTAGATACAATTTGCATCGGTTCTCTGATGCACTACGTCTAGTTGCATTTGTATCTTTCATTAAGCAAACATTTTGTTTACTTAGTGTCAGTACAAGTTGCCCCCATAAACACTTATGCCCCCTCCCCACAGGGGTATATTTGTGTCAACCATAATACTCTGTATGTCATGCTTCCACCATGTCCCGTCCGGGGATACACTGCGTTGAGACGCAATCTCTAGTTTCACTTGAGTATGCTATCTCCATTGATGGCTATACTTCAGTTAATAAAGTTTATAGCTTCTGAACTTTTAGTTTACTAATTAATGCTGTCATCTTACTATTGAAGTGTCTTATTTTGATCTTCTCATTGTTTTCTCTTGTTATTTCTTGCATATATTTTACTGGTTCACCTCATTTAAAACTTATGGTATCCAACACTTTCCCCTGGCTGTGGGGGGCGTGCTTTCTATGACCTTGTGATGACATCAAGTCTGCTGCCTCTTACAGCCTTCAGATCATAGTTAAAATCTTATCTGTTCTCCAAAGTTTATCCACCATTTTTTATGGAGTCTCTGTGGCTGCTGACCTCTTTCATGTCCCCTAATCTCTGATTTTTGAGTTCTGCCTAATGGATAAGTTGCACCTTAGAAGCTGCAGAAATAAAATGCCATAAAAGTTTAATTAAAATTAGAATTCAAGGGACCTCTGTTGGCAAGTTCCCAAATATGCCAAATGATGACTGGATTCTTATAAAGGTCTCAGTGACTGGTTAACAAGTTTGGCATTTAATCACTTGTCTCTCTCTGTGATCCTGGGTTTAGGTCCATTTCCTGACAATGTGATTCACCAAGGACCTGTCATGATATGACCTTGCTTTTAAAAAGGAAGTAAAATGTTAACCTTGTAGGGAAGACTAATGGCCTATAGCAAACTGAACCTAGCTGCCAGGAAGCTCTTAAATCTCAAATCTGAAAGACAGAAAATGGGGCAAAGCCAATGAAACTTTGCCCTTCCACGAAATAAAAAAATGGCAAGCTTTGACATTTGAGGAAGGTATTTTGACTTTTGGATCTGATCTTTTGACTTATGACCTTCGAGAAATTTTTGAGGTTTTCCAAAGATTTTGATGCTTTAAATCTTGGATATATCTGGCAAATTTGTAATAAAAAAACCTGAAAAAAAGTTTTTTCTTTAAAGGTTTATAAATTTGGAGCTTTTTTGCATAACTTGGGTTGATTTTTTTTCAACAGTCTGAGGGGACTTGTGATTTGGTTTGAAATGTTTTTGAAACTTGTTTGAAATGGATTGGATTTTCTTTGGAAATTTGTTGGAAGTTTGAGCAACACGAGCTTAAACAAAAGTTCTTGGAATAATTGGGTAGTCCTGAAAAGGACTGATACATGCCAGCTTCTTCTGCTCCCAGGGTATTTGGTTGCCACATCTCATATCCTGTCCTGCCCAGCCAATGCCCCCACGTGATTTAAGTAGTCTTTCAGTATGTCTTGCTGATGTTTGGCCTCTCTCAAAGGATTCCTGTAGTTGTCATCTGGCACATACACCACCTGTTCATTTTGTAGGGTTGCTACATCATTTGCTTGGGTTGGTGCCCTTTCTGCTCTTCCCTGGTGTGTCCTCAGCATTTTGTGCCACACCACACATGTAAAAACAATGTCCCTAACAACCTTTGGCCATTGCTGCATGGTGCCCAGTAGTACCCTGAATCTGCTCACAAATATTCTAATTGCATTCTCCACCACCCTCCTGCCTCTGGCGATCCTGTAGTTTGCTATTCTTTCTTTTGTGAGTTGTCTTCTGCTGTAGGGTTTCACCATCCATGGCATCAAGGGAAAGGCATCGTCGCCCAGCAGGAAATAGTGTAAAATCGCTTCCGTTAAACATATGTGCATCTGATGAAGATCCACTTGACCCCCCTGCATCAACCAGGACTAGCAGCACCAGGAAAAAGAAGCCCTTGTGATTGTAATAGTCACTGCCTAATTTCTGCCCACTAGTGCCCAAAGAGCATGGGGGACATTTCATCTGGTTCTGAACTTCTCCACCTTTTTCCAGTCTTTAGGGTCAGTAGGGCAGTGCAAATATTCGTCCTTGAATTCAGCAAGGATGGCTCGGCAGACCTGGGGGACGAATTTACAGATGGTGGTTCAGCCAACAAGCCAATGATACTGTAAGGAGATGTAGGTCTCTTCTGTTACCAGGTATCTCGGCGTTATTGCCAGTTTCAGTCCACCTTCTAACGGCTTCCTAAAATTGGTGACTGACTTCTTGGTGTGGTGGTGCATGCGTTCTTTGATGGGGTAAAAAAGGCAGGTGGCATCCTGACAAAATTCTGGTATCCTGGGATATCAGTGTGTATTAAGTCGGCCAGGAGATTGCTGTAGCATCCTTTTGCTTGTCTTTGAAGTATCCAGGGCATGATCCAGGGGTTTGGTGGCTTTCTTTTTCTCCTGGGAGCTGGCTGGGGCTGTGATGCTGGCTGTATGGTAGGTGCTGGTCCTGGGTTCAGATGTGTCCTTTTCTGTCTGCAAATCATGATGAAAACAAAATATTAAACTCAATGAAAAAAGAAAAGTATCCTAAGCGTCTGTAGAAAGTCTTTCTAATGCAGAGCTGGGATCTTTGCAGTGACAAATAGTGATTTATGACAGCCAGAGGGGGTTTATTTTGTGTAGGTTTGATCTCGACTCCAGGAATTATCCAGTCCAGTCGGGGTAGGGAATACTCCAGTCCTATTGGTTTGTCAGTACGGCTTGTCATGGCTTGATAGGGCTTGTCTGTTATGGGTTTATGGGTTGTTCTGTTAGTTTCCCATCTTGTCGAGGAGAAAATCAAGTCAGGTCGGGATCTTGATACAGACAAGATGGAATGTATTATGTCCTGTCTGGAAAATGAAACCAACCCAACATTTTTGCATGCTCTTTTCTGGATTTCCATCCTGTCTCCTGTCTTTTGTAACCAACCCTGGAGTCGTAGAGTCTGTTATATGGTCGGCTTCATTGGAACACCACCATAAGTGGAAAAGATGAGTGGCATTGTGCAAAATATGACTCGGTGTAAGTCATGTCACCATTTTGATAAGTTGGTTTTTACAGGCAATATTATAAGGAAACTTTGTTATTTTTTAAACTGAGCCATCAGTACAAGTCGTATATTTATGGAAAAGTTGTCAAGGAAGAAAATAACGAGGAAGATAGCAATTTATTGATTTATTTGGGGTTTTCATCGCTTTCAACACTGTACAGGTCATATCACGATGGGTAGTTAGAAGGGCAGAGGAAACCAGTACATACAGTTCGTTAGGGTTCTGTACTGTAAACTGCCGACCAACGGCAAGCAACTACCAGCTTTCCCACTTGAGGCCGTGCCGGGAACCGAATCCCGGCCTCAGAGGTGGGAGGCGAGAGTGTTGAAAAATTGATTCATTCTACTGTCATCCAAGAGATCTAGGAGGATGAGAGATTGGACTGGGAGGCAGGAGTTTCAGACCAAAGAGGAGGAAGAGTGAAGAAGAACTGAGATACTTGAGGATGATTATCCAGAAGATGTCTCACCTATTGACCTATTGAATTATTGGAAAATAAGAGTAAAAAGAAACTGAAAAAAAAAACTAATAATGGAAAACGGTTAAAAGTAATATAAAAGACAGGAGTGGAGGGGGAACGAAAGACAGTTTAAAAACAAAATATAAATGCAGAAAGGGGGAAACCAAATTTAAATATGGGTTGAAAGTGTATTTAATGAAATCTCAAGTTAAATAAGAAATAGGAAAGCTTTTGAAAAAAAAAATGAAAACAAGGACTCTTTCGGTTTGTGTTTTAGATGATAACAATACTTAAGGTCTGGGTCGAAGCCCAGTAGAGATGGAGTGGGTATATTGATTTTTTGTTATTGTAGGTTACTGGGTGAGGGGTATGTTTTTGAGTGATACTTGTAGATATAATGTTCTTTGAACATTTGGGTGAGATTGAAAAATGCCTATTTTCCGTGCGGTTTCTTGCTCAGGAAAGGCTCTGTGATCTGTCCATCTGCCATGATAGTGCTCCATTCATTCCAGAAGTAGGCCATCATAATGCCTGTCTGTTGTTCGGCTGCTCTGCACTGGATTTCGACTCTTCCAATTATCTATAGTCTCCACTGATTTCTTGTGAGATGGGGAGACCTGGTGGGTCTGGTGCAGAATGGCACATTATGGCTGTGGTGGCTATCACAGATGGCTCCTGAGGTATTGTGAAGAATAAGACGCTGAGCCTCTAGACTGTTATTCCTTAGTATTGCAGTCTGGATAACAAACCCATGTGTGTAGCATTGCATCAACTTGTGATAATTGGAGGAAATAGCGAGCTGGAGGAGGTCATTCGGCCTTGTTTTTGAATACTTTGAAGTATTGTTGTTTGCAAATAATCCATTTGGGCAATCCCTTAAAAGTACTGTTCAACTGGAGCTAGTACGTCCTACATGTCTGTAAAATAATCCTTTTAATCATAGTGCTTGCTTGTGAAATGCTCAATTGTTACCTATCCAATAAGTTTATTTTTTGACGTTCAAATTTTATGGAGGAATTTGGATGAAATATCATGGAAATAATTGACAATGGCACAAGGAACATGAGTTTGTTGGTGATCTGGATCATGGTCTGGGCCCAGGAATTTTTAAAAGTATATATTATCATTGGACCCATAAGCAATATTTGAATTTTGGGTCTTGGCGGAGGTATGCACTCTCTGAGCGATCTTGCTAGGAATGCCACATGATTCAAATGAATGTAAGACATATATGTTTCAAACATTGCACCTTTCGCAGATTTTTTTCTGAACAAATCCCAAACTGGCAGGACAGTCCTAGACATAAGGATCCAGTCATAATGAAATTAGAAAGACTGACATACTAAAGCCACTGGCCAAGACATATGACACTGGTCTTGTATGATAAATTAGCTTGATTTCTTACATTATAATAGATAACTGTGGTGATCCAGAGAGACCTTGGGGTGTATGTTTTTTAGTAGCATAGTAATGTGACGATTTCTTTGTTGAATGATATGCTAATTCGTGTTTCAGAGTAGTAGCTCCACTATTGTTGTTATGCTTTACACGGTGTTGTTGGAATTTTATACACTTTACAAATAAGAAACTAAATTACCCTTCCCCAACTGTTCGTAGATTTCCCATGACTCAGAAGGGAGTCAGGTTTTATAGAATCAGTTTCAAACTGGGCTCTACAATTTTTTCAGGGACTTGTGGATAATGCGCTTAAGCTTGTTTTGTCTTTCGCAATGTAAGTTTAAGTTTTGGGAAAGTTAGCAGTTCTTGTACTTTAATGAAGTCAACCAAAAAGGGCAAGATACAGCACAAGTGTTTGTGCAATCTGGCAGCCAACCAGCAGTTCAACAAAACCCACCTGCTCAGCAATAGGCATAATACTTGTTTGATGAATCATCCACTTTTGCTAAGCTGTTACAGACAGTATTTTCAGCGTCTTTCTGAATTCACCTTCAGTGGCTGTTGTTTTCTCCCTTTCACACCAAGACAGCAAACAACGCATTAGTCACATCACACCTTTTACACGTTGGGGCTAGATGAAGGTGGTAGTAACAGTTATCAGCAAATAACTACCCCCAGTCTTACAACTTTCTAAGCAAAAGCAGTAACCTTCCATCAGTTTCTCAAGGTTGACCATTGCCCAGGTCAGTGTCCTCAGGCCAATACTCAGGTAATTTTCACGACCACAAAATTCTTCTAAAAACAATTAAAAACTGGCTTGCTGTCAGTATTAAAATCTGGAATAAAATAGCCCTGGTGAATATTTGTTATTATAATTTCTACTGTTTCTTGTTATAATGTGTCTGTGGATATATGCACATATGGGATTGAACTTAGACTATTATGAAGATAATATGTTCATACTTCAATTTTATGTGTGGATAAAAATCGAAACTTCAAGCCAACATTTTCATTTTTCTTTGGGATTTAGAAATCTGAAGGATGGTAGAGTAGATCATGGGGAGGGGAAAAGAAGTGGCTCACTAATTGTTTTGATTATAACAAGGGGCCCTGAAAGTGACTTATTTGATTTGCCTGTTACGTGCAGCTGTGTTTTGATCAGGTATACTTTGATGTGAATGGGTAAGATCCTGGTTGCGTTTTCAAGCATTCCTCTGCTCATACATATTAGGCAGTTACAAATCCATTCATATTTGGTGACGGATCTCCCCTGAAAAGGGTTTAACAGCCAAAGTAGTTGACATCTAGCAATCCTTCCAATCAGTGGTTCTGCTCCGGACAGACAAATTATCCAGGCATGTTCCTCAACTCAGAATGATTTAAAATGTGGCCTTTTGAGCATTACCAATCCATTGTAATCCAAATCCATTGTAACTGAAATATTTGCATGGGGTGGTTTCATTATATCCATATTCTATGCATCTATCTATGCAGCTGGCTGTGTGGGACATTCCAACTGTTCCTGTATATTTCCTTGACTTTATTTCAGTCCTTTGCGGATATACGGCAACTTAGGGTTTCTACCTGAGAGTCACTTGGTGATGGTTGTCTTGCAAAATGTTGAGCACAGATGTTTAATGATATCTTTGTATTTTGTCTGTGAATGAACCTAATATTTATAGAACCTGAAACACACCAAAAGGTTTCAAGCAGCAGGAGAGTGTCAGAACACTACCTTCTCCAAGATTTGCTAGTAGCTACAAATATCAAATTTTTAAATTTCACATTGCAACACTTTCTTGCAACATGTCCTACTTATTTATTTATCCAGCCATCCATACATCCAACCATCCATTCACTTATTCATTCACTTTGATAGTTGCTTAAATGATCAAATGATCATATTTACATCACATCAGTTCACATTTTTTTGTAATCTGGCTGATTTCCAGGCAGATAAATGCCAATTGTAATGTTACTATCCACTCGATTTTAAAAGTAACAAGTATTAAAGATACATTTTCTGCAGTCATTAAACATCACAAAAAGGTTTTGAGTATTTTTATGACTTAAATGTTGCCGGGCCACTATATGCATTCGAAGTGGAAATTTGTCTGTGTGATCTGTCTATACTTTTAATAACTCAATAACATCATGATGTCAATACCGAACACTGTCTACTACCATCTATGTCTTATCCTACGAATAAAATCTAGACCACGTATGTAAAGTTTTCTTTGCTTTTAATTGATATGTATTTTTCCTACCTGAATGAGTAAATTTTCACAATTTAGTTCCATTGAAACGTATAAGTTTCGCAGTGTTCTTGTGACAGTGTTGTGATTCTCCGATCCACAGAAACAATAACTTTTAAAGATGTAAGTAAGCTAATGGCTCTCTCAACCTTTTTGGTGGGTGATGCTACATCTGTAAGTCTTGTTATTGATGTATTTAATATTCAGAATAAGACTGATTTTTTCATTATTTTCAGAATGTATGCATGCAATGCCAGAGAAAACTGCTGTCAATACCAGAGTCCAAATATAGTGAAAGAGACACTGATGATGATGGAATACCTGACTACCTAGATGATGATGATGACAATGACGGTATACCTGATTACTTAGATGACGATGATGATGGGGATGGTATTTTAGATGAAAATGATGAAGATTTCCTGGGATTTTTAGACAATGATGAAGAACCAGATATGGATGGGGATGGCATACCCGACTATTTGGATGATGATGCTGATGGTGATGGCATTCTAGATGAAGAAGAAGATCTTGATGGTGATGGTATACCAGACTACATGGATGATGATGCAGATGGTGATGGTATCCCAGATGCTTGGACTGAAGATTATTATGAATGGGAAGAGGACACAGTACAAGATATTTTGGATAAAAACAAAGGTATTATAAATATGATATTGGTATATTATTACTTCATGAAACATTCAAATATTCAATAACATTAGAACATAACAGTATATCCGTAATAAATAACTAGATAATATTGTGCTGAGGCTAATTTGGTTTGTGCATGCGTATCAAGGGGTTGGCATATTATTTAATCATAGGATTTCATCATCATATTTTCTTGTATGTATACTCCACATGATTTAATATTATATCTATATCATAAAGGTAGTGATATTGCAATTAATCACAGAGAGGACAAAGGTGTGACATTAAATTATGTCCTTAATTAACTTCTTTTACATACAGACGGTCGCCATAGGATTGCCGAGATATCAAACATGGCAACTAATATTATGACCAACTAGATAGCTATACAGATTATACCACTCCAAAAGTTAGGTCATAATAGTGTAAAGGCCTGGCACCTCCAAAACAACCTACCATATACCCCTCCCCCTGTGTGTCAATTTTTGCAATTTCTATAGAAGTGGGGACAAAAGATCCAGTTATTGAATGTGTCTTGTGGGAGAAGTCTTATGAGTCGTACAGTCTGTCCTTTCACCGATACAGCTATTCAGCCTTGGCATACGGCCTGTTGCCATTGTGGGTTGTCAAATCATAAGTCAAGAATGTATGACTGAAAGACTGCTCACAAGTCCTCCATGCTCTGTTATGTATATTTGATTTTCCTGCATAGTTATCATAAAAGTAGTGGCAAAAAAGAACTTGGCCAAGAAGAGCAGGTTGCCACAAAAGTCCGTCAATGGAAATGGGTACAACAGTATTGTCTGTAATAGTAGCATGTAATCCCACATTTCTGGAGAATTTGAATTGTCTGTGGAACTGCAAGACTGAGGCCATTTATTCAAACAAAGGCCAGTATAAAGGACATTATTTGTCAAGATATCATAGTAACCTCCTCTGTTCACGTTTATTCAATAATCATTTAGAACAATTATGTGAGTGTTAGTCTTTACCTTGAATGAACAGATTTAAATAAATTGGGCATTTGTTTCAAACCTGTAATCAAACATTAATTTTGAATAAAATATCAAGATTACATTTAAGACACCTCTGACAAGTATGATGAGGGTGTTCCATTTATAATGAAAAAAAGTAAAGTTAGCAAATATGAAATTAAGGACTGAAGCATGCATCAAGGGGTAACCACTTGCATTTTCCTATATCATATGTCATTTGAAAATAATCTTACATACACTAAGTTTCATGGACTACCAAATGATATATTACTATGACAATGCAGTAATCTAAGGCTTAATCTTAAGTATATGATTTGATATATCATGTTTAATAAGGCGGTTTAAACGTTGGTAGATATGTGAGACTGATCAGGACAAATTAGATAAAAGGAATGGAATAGCAGATGATCAAGATGAAGATGGTATTCAAGAATTATTACTATATTTAATTTATGATTTAAATCTTTTTAATAGTAATACTCATTTGAAAGTAAATGACAAACATCTTCAGCACTAGCTTCAATATATATCAGCCTCCTGCCTTGGTATTGCTTATTGCTTTATCTGTCAACTGTCTTTGACACTATTGACCACTGTACTCTTCCCAGTAGTTTGTCATCCTGGTTTGGAATGTGCAGATCATTGCTCAATTGGTTTTTATTTACATGGCACATCACTACTAGTCCATTAAAATTGGTTCTTCTTTATCAGATCTGTGCAATCTCAGGTGTCAAGTTCCTCAGAGGTCACTTCTGAATCATACATTGTTTTCTTTGTATACAGCTCTGATAACATTGGTGATAAGCAAACAAAATGTCTCCAGTTCCACTTTTATGCAGATGATACACAGCTATATGTTCAGTTTTCTAGAAATGCTTCCTGTACTCTGGAAACACTAAAAGAGTGTATTGATGATGTTCAAAAGTGGATGTCTTCCAGCAAGCTAAAGCTTAATCCTAACAAGAACTAAATTCATTCTATTTGGCTCCAAGTACTCTGGTTTCTATTTGTTATGTCTTAGAGTCTAAAGTCAGCAAAGATTAAATGCTAAAAAAGTTCAATTAGTATTAGTATGTCTAATATATCAAGTTGAGATTATTTTCTATTTCTGTGACATTTGTTCAATCTTACAGAAGATGACAATGGAATACCAGATTACTTGGAAGGTGATAGTGATGGAGATGGAATTCCAGATTATCTAGAAGACAATGATGGAGATGGAATACCAGATTATTTAGATGATGATGATGACAATGATGGAATCCCAGATGATGAAGATGATGATGCTGATGGTGATGGAATACCAGATGATCAGGAAGATGAAGATGGTGATGGGATTCCTGATCACCTGGATAATGATGATGATGGTGATGGAGTTCCTGATCATTTAGAGGATAAAAGTAAACTATTGAATGAGCAATAGCAGTTATATTATAATAAGTTATTTCTCACAATGTCCCATTTAAATCAGAAATGTAATATGATAAAGTAAACAAATATGAAGTAAAGGATTGAAAATGTGCATCAAGTGGTGACCACTTGCATTTTCTGTACAAAATTTCATGGACTTCCAAATTATTGTACTATGACACTGCAGTAAACTGTAATTCTCAACTTCAAAAATTTAAAATAATAACTCACCTTTTTATGTATTATTAAGTATATTTCAGTATACTTAAAATGTTTCCATTGGTTTGATAAGTGATAGGATCATTAAGTTGAACCAGTGGTGTTGCTCTCCATTCAAAAAGCTGTTTAAATGTTGGTATATGTGTGAAACTTATCAGGCCAAATTAGATAAAAGTGTAAGAGATTAATCTCTGTTTATATTTACAGATGGAGATGGCATACCAAATCATTTGGATAATGATGATGATGGTGATGGTATTCCTGATCAATTAGATGATGATGCTGATGGGGATGGAATAGCAGATGATCAAGATGAAGATGGTATTCAAGAATTATTACTATATTTAATTTATGATTTAAATGTTTTTAAGAGTAATACTCATTGAAAGTAAATGACAAATATCTTCAGCACTAGCTTCAATATAAATCAGCCTACTGCCTTGTTATTGCTTATTGCTTTATCTGTCAACTGTCTTTGACACTACTGACCACTGTACTCTTCCCAGTAGTTTGTCATCCTGGTTTGGAATGTGCAGATCATTGCTCAATTGGTTTCTATTTACTTGGCACATCACTACTAGTCCGTTAAAATTGGTTCTTCTTTATCAGATCTGTGCAGTCTGAGGTGTCAAGTTCCACAGGGGTCACTTCTGAATCATACATTGTTTTCTTTGTATACAGCTCTGCTAACTTTGGTGATAAGCAAATAAAAAATCTCCAGTTCCACCTTTATGCAGATGATACACAGCTATATGTTCAGTTTTCTAGAAATGCTTCCTGTACTCTGGAAACACTAAAAGAGTGTATTGATGATGTTCAAAAGTGGATGTCTTCCAGCAAGCTAAAGCTTAATCCTAACAAGAACTAAATTCATTCTATTTGGCTCCAAGTACTCTGGTTTCTATTTGTTATGTCTTAGAGTCTAAAGTCAGCAAAGATTAAATGCTAAAAAAGTTCAATTAGTATTAGTACGTCTAATATACCAAGTTGAGATTATTTTCTATTTCTGTGACATTTGTTCAATCTAACAGAAGATGGCGATGGAATACCAGATTACTTGGAAGGTGATAGTGATGGAGATGGAATTCCAGATTATCTAGAAGATAATGATGGAGATGGAATACCAGATTATTTAGATGATGATGATGACAATGATGGAATCCCAGATGATGAAGATGATGATGCTGATGGTGATGGAATACCAGATGATCAGGAAGATGAAGATGGTGATGGGATTCCTGATCACCTGGATAATGATGATGATGGTGATGGAGTTCCTGATCATTTAGAGGATAAAGGTAAACTATTGAATGAGCAATAGCAGTTATATTATAATAAGTTATTTCTCACAATGTCCCATTTAAATCAAAAATGTAATATGATAAAGTAAACAAATATGAAGTAAAGGATTGAAAATGTGCATCAAGTGGTGACCACTTACATTTTCTGTACAAAACTTCATGGACTTCCAAATTATTGTACTATGACACTGCAGTAAACTGTAATTCTCAACTTCAAAAATTTAAAATAATAATTCACCTTTTTATGTATTATTAAGTATATTTCAGTATACTTAAAATGTTTCCATTGGTTTGACAAGTGATAGGATCATTAAGTTGAACCAGTGGTGTTGCTCTCCATTCAAAAAGCTGTTTAAATGTTGGTATATGTGTGAAACTTATCAGGCCAAATTAGATAAAAGTATAAGAGATTAATCTCTGTTTATATTTACAGATGGAGATGGCATACCAGATCATTTGGATAATGATGACGATGGTGATGGTATTCCTGATCACTTAGATGATGATGCTGATGGGGATGGAATAGCAGATGATCAAGATGAAGATGGTATTCAAGAATTATTACTATATTTAATATATGATTTAAATGTTTTTAAGAGTAATACTCATTGAAAGTAAATGACAAATATCTTCAGCACTAGCTTCAATATATATCAGCCTACTGCCTTGGTATTGCTTATTGCTTTATCTGACTACTGTCTTTGACATTACTGACCACTGTACTCTTCCCAGTAGTTTGTCATTCTGGTTTGGAATGTGCAGATCATTGCTCAATTGGTTTCTATTTACTTGGCACATCACTACTAGTCTGTTAAAATTGGTTCTTCTTTATCAGATCTGTGCAGTCTGAGGTGTCAAGTTCCACAGGGGTCACTTCTGAATCATACATTGTTTTCTTTGTATACAGCTCTGCTAACATTGGTGATAAGCAAATAAAAAATCTCCAGTTCCACCTTTATCCAGATGATACACAGCTATATGTTCAGTTTTCTAGAAATGCTTCCTGTACTCTGGAAACACTAAAAGAGTGTATTGATGATGTTCAAAAGTGGATGTCTTCCAGCAAGCTAAAGCTTAATCCTAACAAGAACCAAATTTATGCTATTTGGCTCCAAGTACTCTGGTTTCTATTTGTTATGTCTTAGAGTCTAAAGTCAGCAAAGATTAAATGCTAAAAAAGTTCAATTAGTATTAGTACATCTAATATACCAAGTTGAGATTATTTTCTATTTCTGTGACATTTGTTCAATCTTACAGAAGACGGCGATGGAATACCAGATTACTTGGAAGGTGATAGTGATGGAGATGGAATTCCAGATTATCTAGAAGATAATGATGGAGATGGAATACCAGATTATTTAGATGATGATGATGACAATGATGGAATCCCAGATGATGAAGATGATGATGCTGATGGTGATGGAATACCAGATGATCAGGAAGATGAAGATGGTGATGGGATTCCTGATCACCTGGATAATGATGATGATGGTGATGGAGTTCCTGATCATTTAGAGGATAAAAGTAAACTATTGAATGAGCAATAGCAGTTATATTATAATAAGTTATTTCTCACAATGTCCCATTTAAATCAGAAATGTAATATGATAAAGTAAACAAATATGAAGTAAAGGATTGAAAATGTGCATCAAGTGGTGACCACTTGCATTTTCTGTACAAAATTTCATGGACTTCCAAATTATTGTACTATGACACTGCAGTAAACTGTAATTCTCAACTTCAAAAATTTAAAATAATAACTCACCTTTTTATGTATTATTAAGTATATTTCAGTATACTTAAAATGTTTCCATTGGTTTGATAAGTGATAGGATCATTAAGTTGAACCAGTGGTGTTGCTCTCCATTCAAAAAGCTGTTTAAATGTTGGTATATGTGTGAAACTTATCAGGCCAAATTAGATAAAAGTGTAAGAGATTAATCTCTGTTTATATTTACAGATGGAGATGGCATACCAGATCATTTGGATAATGATGATGATGGTGATGGTATTCCTGATCAATTAGATGATGATGCTGATGGGGATGGAATAGCAGATGATCAAGATGAAGATGGTGTTCAAGCATTATTACTATATTTAATTTATGATTTAAATGTTTTTAAGAGTAATACTCATTGAAAGTAAATGACAAATATCTTCAGCACTAACTTCAATATATATCAGCCTACTGCCTTGTTATTGCTTATTGCTTTATCTGTCAACTGTCTTTGACACTACTGACCACTGTACTCTTCCCAGTAGTTTGTCATCCTGGTTTGGAATGTGCAGATCATTGCTCAATTGGTTTCTATTTACTTGGCACATCACTACTAGTCCGTTAAAATTGGTTCTTCTTTATCAGATCTGTGCAGTCTGAGGTGTCAAGTTCCACAGGGGTCACTTCTGAATCATACATTGTTTTCTTTGTATACAGCTCTGCTAACTTTGGTGATAAGCAAATAAAAAATCTCCAGTTCCACCTTTATGCAGATGATACACAGCTATATGTTCAGTTTTCTAGAAATGCTTCCTGTACTCTGGAAACACTAAAAGAGTGTATTGATGATGTTCAAAAGTGGATGTCTTCCAGCAAGCTAAAGCTTAATCCTAACAAGAACTAAATTCATTCTATTTGGCTCCAAGTACTCTGGTTTCTATTTGTTATGTCTTAGAGTCTAAAGTCAGCAAAGATTAAATGCTAAAAAAGTTCAATTAGTATTAGTACGTCTAATATACCAAGTTGAGATTATTTTCTATTTCTGTGACATTTGTTCAATCTAACAGAAGATGGCGATGGAATACCAGATTACTTGGAAGGTGATAGTGATGGAGATGGAATTCCAGATTATCTAGAAGATAATGATGGAGATGGAATACCAGATTATTTAGATGATGATGATGACAATGATGGAATCCCAGATGATGAAGATGATGATGCTGATGGTGATGGAATACCAGATGATCAGGAAGATGAAGATGGTGATGGGATTCCTGATCACCTGGATAATGATGATGATGGTGATGGAGTTCCTGATCATTTAGAGGATAAAGGTAAACTATTGAATGAGCAATAGCAGTTATATTATAATAAGTTATTTCTCACAATGTCCCATTTAAATCAAAAATGTAATATGATAAAGTAAACAAATATGAAGTAAAGGATTGAAAATGTGCATCAAGTGGTGACCACTTACATTTTCTGTACAAAACTTCATGGACTTCCAAATTATTGTACTATGACACTGCAGTAAACTGTAATTCTCAACTTCAAAAATTTAAAATAATAATTCACCTTTTTATGTATTATTAAGTATATTTCAGTATACTTAAAATGTTTCCATTGGTTTGACAAGTGATAGGATCATTAAGTTGAACCAGTGGTGTTGCTCTCCATTCAAAAAGCTGTTTAAATGTTGGTATATGTGTGAAACTTATCAGGCCAAATTAGATAAAAGTATAAGAGATTAATCTCTGTTTATATTTACAGATGGAGATGGCATACCAGATCATTTGGATAATGATGACGATGGTGATGGTATTCCTGATCACTTAGATGATGATGCTGATGGGGATGGAATAGCAGATGATCAAGATGAAGATGGTATTCAAGAATTATTACTATATTTAATTTATGATTTAAATGTTTTTAAGAGTAATACTCATTGAAAGTAAATGACAAATATCTTCAGCACTAGCTTCAATATATATCAGCCTACTGCCTTGGTATTGCTTATTGCTTTATCTGACTACTGTCTTTGACATTACTGACCACTGTACTCTTCCCAGTAGTTTGTCATTCTGGTTTGGAATGTGCAGATCATTGCTCAATTGGTTTCTATTTACTTGGCACATCACTACTAGTCTGTTAAAATTGGTTCTTCTTTATCAGATCTGTGCAGTCTGAGGTGTCAAGTTCCACAGGGGTCACTTCTGAATCATACATTGTTTTCTTTGTATACAGCTCTGCTAACATTGGTGATAAGCAAATAAAAAATCTCCAGTTCCACCTTTATCCAGATGATACACAGCTATATGTTCAGTTTTCTAGAAATGCTTCCTGTACTCTGGAAACACTAAAAGAGTGTATTGATGATGTTCAAAAGTGGATGTCTTCCAGCAAGCTAAAGCTTAATCCTAACAAGAACCAAATTTATGCTATTTGGCTCCAAGTACTCTGGTTTCTATTTGTTATGTCTTAGAGTCTAAAGTCAGCAAAGATTAAATGCTAAAAAAGTTCAATTAGTATTAGTACATCTAATATACCAAGTTGAGATTATTTTCTATTTCTGTGACATTTGTTCAATCTTACAGAAGACGGCGATGGAATACCAGATTACTTGGAAGGTGATAGTGATGGAGATGGAATTCCAGATTATCTAGAAGATAATGATGGAGATGGAATACCAGATTATTTAGATGATGATGATGACAATGATGGAATCCCAGATGATGAAGATGATGATGCTGATGGTGATGGAATACCAGATGATCAGGAAGATGAAGATGGTGATGGGATTCCTGATCACCTGGATAATGATGATGATGGTGATGGAGTTCCTGATCATTTAGAGGATAAAAGTAAACTATTGAATGAGCAATAGCAGTTATATTATAATAAGTTATTTCTCACAATGTCCCATTTAAATCAGAAATGTAATATGATAAAGTAAACAAATATGAAGTAAAGGATTGAAAATGTGCATCAAGTGGTGACCACTTGCATTTTCTGTACAAAATTTCATGGACTTCCAAATTATTGTACTATGACACTGCAGTAAACTGTAATTCTCAACTTCAAAAATTTAAAATAATAACTCACCTTTTTATGTATTATTAAGTATATTTCAGTATACTTAAAATGTTTCCATTGGTTTGATAAGTGATAGGATCATTAAGTTGAACCAGTGGTGTTGCTCTCCATTCAAAAAGCTGTTTAAATGTTGGTATATGTGTGAAACTTATCAGGCCAAATTAGATAAAAGTGTAAGAGATTAATCTCTGTTTATATTTACAGATGGAGATGGCATACCAGATCATTTGGATAATGATGATGATGGTGATGGTATTCCTGATCAATTAGATGATGATGCTGATGGGGATGGAATAGCAGATGATCAAGATGAAGATGGTGTTCAAGCATTATTACTATATTTAATTTATGATTTAAATGTTTTTAAGAGTAATACTCATTGAAAGTAAATGACAAATATCTTCAGCACTAACTTCAATATATATCAGCCTACTGCCTTGTTATTGCTTATTGCTTTATCTGTCAACTGTCTTTGACACTACTGACCACTGTACTCTTCCCAGTAGTTTGTTATCCTGGTTTGGAATGTGCAGATCATTGCTCAATTGGTTTCTATTTACTTGGCACATCACTACTAGTCTGTTAAAATTGGTTCTTCTTTATCAGATCTGTGCAGTCTGAGGTGTCAAGTTCCACAGGGGTCACTTCTGAATCATACATTATTTTCTTTGTATACAGCTCTGCTAACTTTGGTGATAAGCAAATAAAAAATCTCCAGTTCCACCTTTATGCAGATGATACACAGCTATATGTTCAGTTTTCTAGAAATGCTTCCTGTACTCTGGAAACACTAAAAGAGTGTATTGATGATGTTCAAAAGTGGATGTCTTCCAGCAAGCTAAAGCTTAATCCTAACAAGAACTAAATTCATTCTATTTGGCTCCAAGTACTCTGGTTTCTATTTGTTATGTCTTAGAGTCTAAAGTCAGCAAAGATTAAATGCTAAAAAAGTTCAATTAGTATTAGTACATCTAATATACCAAGTTGAGATTATTTTCTATTTCTGTGACATTTGTTCAATCTTACAGAAGACGGCGATGGAATACCAGATTACTTGGAAGGTGATAGTGATGGAGATGGAATTCCAGATTATCTAGAAGATAATGATGGAGATGGAATACCAGATTATTTAGATGATGATGATGACAATGATGGAATCCCAGATGATGAAGATGATGATGCTGATGGTGATGGAATACCAGATGATCAGGAAGATGAAGATGGTGATGGGATTCCTGATCACCTGGATAATGATGATGATGGTGATGGAGTTCCTGATCATTTAGAGGATAAAAGTAAACTATTGAATGAGCAATAGCAGTTATATTATAATAAGTTATTTCTCACAATGTCCCATTTAAATCAGAAATGTAATATGATAAAGTAAACAAATATGAAGTAAAGGATTGAAAATGTGCATCAAGTGGTGACCACTTGCATTTTCTGTACAAAATTTCATGGACTTCCAAATTATTGTACTATGACACTGCAGTAAACTGTAATTCTCAACTTCAAAAATTTAAAATAATAACTCACCTTTTTATGTATTATTAAGTATATTTCAGTATACTTAAAATGTTTCCATTGGTTTGATAAGTGATAGGATCATTAAGTTGAACCAGTGGTGTTGCTCTCCATTCAAAAAGCTGTTTAAATGTTGGTATATGTGTGAAACTTATCAGGCCAAATTAGATAAAAGTGTAAGAGATTAATCTCTGTTTATATTTACAGATGGAGATGGCATACCAGATCATTTGGATAATGATGATGATGGTGATGGTATTCCTGATCAATTAGATGATGATGCTGATGGGGATGGAATAGCAGATGATCAAGATGAAGATGGTGTTCAAGCATTATTACTATATTTAATTTATGATTTAAATGTTTTTAAGAGTAATACTCATTGAAAGTAAATGACAAATATCTTCAGCACTAACTTCAATATATATCAGCCTACTGCCTTGTTATTGCTTATTGCTTTATCTGTCAACTGTCTTTGACACTACTGACCACTGTACTCTTCCCAGTAGTTTGTCATCCTGGTTTGGAATGTGCAGATCATTGCTCAATTGGTTTCTATTTACTTGGCACATCACTACTAGTCCGTTAAAATTGGTTCTTCTTTATCAGATCTGTGCAGTCTGAGGTGTCAAGTTCCACAGGGGTCACTTCTGAATCATACATTGTTTTCTTTGTATACAGCTCTGCTAACTTTGGTGATAAGCAAATAAAAAATCTCCAGTTCCACCTTTATGCAGATGATACACAGCTATATGTTCAGTTTTCTAGAAATGCTTCCTGTACTCTGGAAACACTAAAAGAGTGTATTGATGATGTTCAAAAGTGGATGTCTTCCAGCAAGCTAAAGCTTAATCCTAACAAGAACTAAATTCATTCTATTTGGCTCCAAGTACTCTGGTTTCTATTTGTTATGTCTTAGAGTCTAAAGTCAGCAAAGATTAAATGCTAAAAAAGTTCAATTAGTATTAGTACGTCTAATATACCAAGTTGAGATTATTTTCTATTTCTGTGACATTTGTTCAATCTAACAGAAGATGGCGATGGAATACCAGATTACTTGGAAGGTGATAGTGATGGAGATGGAATTCCAGATTATCTAGAAGATAATGATGGAGATGGAATACCAGATTATTTAGATGATGATGATGACAATGATGGAATCCCAGATGATGAAGATGATGATGCTGATGGTGATGGAATACCAGATGATCAGGAAGATGAAGATGGTGATGGGATTCCTGATCACCTGGATAATGATGATGATGGTGATGGAGTTCCTGATCATTTAGAGGATAAAGGTAAACTATTGAATGAGCAATAGCAGTTATATTATAATAAGTTATTTCTCACAATGTCCCATTTAAATCAAAAATGTAATATGATAAAGTAAACAAATATGAAGTAAAGGATTGAAAATGTGCATCAAGTGGTGACCACTTACATTTTCTGTACAAAACTTCATGGACTTCCAAATTATTGTACTATGACACTGCAGTAAACTGTAATTCTCAACTTCAAAAATTTAAAATAATAATTCACCTTTTTATGTATTATTAAGTATATTTCAGTATACTTAAAATGTTTCCATTGGTTTGACAAGTGATAGGATCATTAAGTTGAACCAGTGGTGTTGCTCTCCATTCAAAAAGCTGTTTAAATGTTGGTATATGTGTGAAACTTATCAGGCCAAATTAGATAAAAGTATAAGAGATTAATCTCTGTTTATATTTACAGATGGAGATGGCATACCAGATCATTTGGATAATGATGACGATGGTGATGGTATTCCTGATCACTTAGATGATGATGCTGATGGGGATGGAATAGCAGATGATCAAGATGAAGATGGTATTCAAGAATTATTACTATATTTAATTTATGATTTAAATGTTTTTAAGAGTAATACTCATTGAAAGTAAATGACAAATATCTTCAGCACTAGCTTCAATATATATCAGCCTACTGCCTTGGTATTGCTTATTGCTTTATCTGACTACTGTCTTTGACATTACTGACCACTGTACTCTTCCCAGTAGTTTGTCATTCTGGTTTGGAATGTGCAGATCATTGCTCAATTGGTTTCTATTTACTTGGCACATCACTACTAGTCTGTTAAAATTGGTTCTTCTTTATCAGATCTGTGCAGTCTGAGGTGTCAAGTTCCACAGGGGTCACTTCTGAATCATACATTGTTTTCTTTGTATACAGCTCTGCTAACATTGGTGATAAGCAAATAAAAAATCTCCAGTTCCACCTTTATCCAGATGATACACAGCTATATGTTCAGTTTTCTAGAAATGCTTCCTGTACTCTGGAAACACTAAAAGAGTGTATTGATGATGTTCAAAAGTGGATGTCTTCCAGCAAGCTAAAGCTTAATCCTAACAAGAACCAAATTTATGCTATTTGGCTCCAAGTACTCTGGTTTCTATTTGTTATGTCTTAGAGTCTAAAGTCAGCAAAGATTAAATGCTAAAAAAGTTCAATTAGTATTAGTACATCTAATATACCAAGTTGAGATTATTTTCTATTTCTGTGACATTTGTTCAATCTTACAGAAGACGGCGATGGAATACCAGATTACTTGGAAGGTGATAGTGATGGAGATGGAATTCCAGATTATCTAGAAGATAATGATGGAGATGGAATACCAGATTATTTAGATGATGATGATGACAATGATGGAATCCCAGATGATGAAGATGATGATGCTGATGGTGATGGAATACCAGATGATCAGGAAGATGAAGATGGTGATGGGATTCCTGATCACCTGGATAATGATGATGATGGTGATGGAGTTCCTGATCATTTAGAGGATAAAAGTAAACTATTGAATGAGCAATAGCAGTTATATTATAATAAGTTATTTCTCACAATGTCCCATTTAAATCAGAAATGTAATATGATAAAGTAAACAAATATGAAGTAAAGGATTGAAAATGTGCATCAAGTGGTGACCACTTGCATTTTCTGTACAAAATTTCATGGACTTCCAAATTATTGTACTATGACACTGCAGTAAACTGTAATTCTCAACTTCAAAAATTTAAAATAATAACTCACCTTTTTATGTATTATTAAGTATATTTCAGTATACTTAAAATGTTTCCATTGGTTTGATAAGTGATAGGATCATTAAGTTGAACCAGTGGTGTTGCTCTCCATTCAAAAAGCTGTTTAAATGTTGGTATATGTGTGAAACTTATCAGGCCAAATTAGATAAAAGTGTAAGAGATTAATCTCTGTTTATATTTACAGATGGAGATGGCATACCAGATCATTTGGATAATGATGATGATGGTGATGGTATTCCTGATCAATTAGATGATGATGCTGATGGGGATGGAATAGCAGATGATCAAGATGAAGATGGTGTTCAAGCATTATTACTATATTTAATTTATGATTTAAATGTTTTTAAGAGTAATACTCATTGAAAGTAAATGACAAATATCTTCAGCACTAACTTCAATATATATCAGCCTACTGCCTTGTTATTGCTTATTGCTTTATCTGTCAACTGTCTTTGACACTACTGACCACTGTACTCTTCCCAGTAGTTTGTTATCCTGGTTTGGAATGTGCAGATCATTGCTCAATTGGTTTCTATTTACTTGGCACATCACTACTAGTCTGTTAAAATTGGTTCTTCTTTATCAGATCTGTGCAGTCTGAGGTGTCAAGTTCCACAGGGGTCACTTCTGAATCATACATTATTTTCTTTGTATACAGCTCTGCTAACTTTGGTGATAAGCAAATAAAAAATCTCCAGTTCCACCTTTATGCAGATGATACACAGCTATATGTTCAGTTTTCTAGAAATGCTTCCTGTACTCTGGAAACACTAAAAGAGTGTATTGATGATGTTCAAAAGTGGATGTCTTCCAGCAAGCTAAAGCTTAATCCTAACAAGAACTAAATTCATTCTATTTGGCTCCAAGTACTCTGGTTTCTATTTGTTATGTCTTAGAGTCTAAAGTCAGCAAAGATTAAATGCTAAAAAAGTTCAATTAGTATTAGTACGTCTAATATACCAAGTTGAGATTATTTTCTATTTCTGTGACATTTGTTCAATCTAACAGAAGATGGCAATGGAATACCAGATTACTTGGAAGGTGATAGTGATGGAGATGGAATTCCAGATTATCTAGAAGATAATGATGGAGATGGAATACCAGATTATTTAGATGATGATGATGACAATGATGGAATCCCAGATGATGAAGATGATGATGCTGATGGTGATGGAATACCAGATGATCAGGAAGATGAAGATGGTGATGGGATTCCTGATCACCTGGATAATGATGGTGATGGAGTTCCTGATCATTTAGAGGATAAAGGTAAACTATTGAATGAGCAATAGCAGTTATATTATAATAAGTTATTTCTCACAATGTCCCATTTAAATCAAAAATGTAATATGATAAAGTAAACAAATATGAAGTAAAGGATTGAAAATGTGCATCAAGTGGTGACCACTTACATTTTCTGTACAAAACTTCATGGACTTCCAAATTATTGTACTATGACACTGCAGTAAACTGTAATTCTCAACTTCAAAAATTTAAAATAATAATTCACCTTTTTATGTATTATTAAGTATATTTCAGTATACTTAAAATGTTTCCATTGGTTTGACAAGTGATAGGATCATTAAGTTGAACCAGTGGTGTTGCTCTCCATTCAAAAAGCTGTTTAAATGTTGGTATATGTGTGAAACTTATCAGGCCAAATTAGATAAAAGTATAAGAGATTAATCTCTGTTTATATTTACAGATGGAGATGGCATACCAGATCATTTGGATAATGATGACGATGGTGATGGTATTCCTGATCACTTAGATGATGATGCTGATGGGGATGGAATAGCAGATGATCAAGATGAAGATGGTATTCAAGAATTATTACTATATTTAATTTATGATTTAAATGTTTTTAAGAGTAATACTCATTGAAAGTAAATGACAAATATCTTCAGCACTAGCTTCAATATATATCAGCCTACTGCCTTGGTATTGCTTATTGCTTTATCTGACTACTGTCTTTGACATTACTGACCACTGTACTCTTCCCAGTAGTTTGTCATTCTGGTTTGGAATATGCAGATCATTGCTCAATTGGTTTCTATTTACTTGGCACATTACTACTAGTCTGTTAAAATTGGTTCTTCTTTATCAGATCTGTGCAGTCTGAGGTGTCAAGTTCCACAGGGGTCACTTCTGAATCATACATTGTTTTCTTTGTATACAGCTCTGCTAACATTGGTGATAAGCAAATAAAAAATCTCCAGTTCCACCTTTATCCAGATGATACACAGCTATATGTTCAGTTTTCTAGAAATGCTTCCTGTACTCTGGAAACACTAAAAGAGTGTATTGATGATGTTCAAAAGTGGATGTCTTCCAGCAAGCTAAAGCTTAATCCTAACAAGAACCAAATTTATTCTATTTGGCTCCAAGTACTCTGGTTTCTATTTGTTATGTCTTAGAGTCTAAAGTCAGCAAAGATTAAATGCTAAAAAAGTTCAATTAGTATTAGTACGTCTAATATACCAAGTTGAGATTATTTTCTATTTCTGTGACATTTGTTCAATCTTACAGAAGACGGCGATGGAATACCAGATTATTTGGAAGGTGATAGTGATGGAGATGGAATTCCAGATTATCTAGAAGATAATGATGGAGATGGAATACCAGATTATTTAGATGATGATGATGACAATGATGGAATCCCAGATGATGAAGATGATGATGCTGATGGTGATGGAATACCAGATGATCAGGAAGATGAAGATGGTGATGGGATTCCTGATCACCTGGATAATGATGATGATGGTGATGGAGTTCCTGATCATTTAGAGGATAAAGGTAAACTATTGAATGAGCAATAGCAGTTATATTATAATAGGTTATTTCTCACAATGTCCCATTTAAATCAGAAATGTAATATGATAAAGTAAACAAATATGAAGTAAAGGATTGAAAATGTGCATCAAGTGGTGACCACTTGCATTTTCTGTACAAAATTTCATGGACTTCCAAATTATTGTACTATGACACTGCAGTAAACTGTAATTCTCAACTTCAAAAATTTAAAATAATAACTCACCTTTTTATGTATTATTAAGTATATTTCAGTATACTTAAAATGTTTCCATTGGTTTGATAAGTGATTGGATCATTAAGTTCAACCAGTGGTGTTGCTCTCCATTTAAAAAGCTGTTTAAATGTTGGTATATGTGTGAAACTTATCAGGCCAAATTAGATAAAAGTGTAAGAGATTAATCTCTGTTTATATTTACAGATGGAGATGGCATACCAGATCATTTGGATAATGATGATGATGGTGATGGTATTCCTAATCTATTAGATGATGATGCTGATGGGGATGGAATAGCAGATGATCAAGATGAAGATGGTATTCAAACATTATTACTATATTTAATTTATGATTTAAATGTTTTTAAGAGTAATACTCATTGAAAGTAAATGACAAATATCTTCAGCACTAGCTTCAATATATATCAGCCTACTGCCTTGGTATTGCTTATTGCTTTATCTGACTACTGTCTTTGACATTACTGACCACTGTACTCTTCCCAGTAGTTTGTCATTCTGGTTTGGAATGTGCAGATCATTGCTCAATTGGTTTCTATTTACTTGGCACATCACTACTAGTCTGTTAAAATTGGTTCTTCTTTATCAGATCTGTGCAGTCTGAGGTGTCAAGTTCCACAGGGGTCACTTCTGAATCATACATTGTTTTCTTTGTATACAGCTCTGCTAACATTGGTGATAAGCAAATAAAAAATCTCCAGTTCCACCTTTATCCAGATGATACACAGCTATATGTTCAGTTTTCTAGAAATGCTTCCTGTACTCTGGAGACACTAAAAGAGTGTATTGATGATGTTCAAAAGTGGATGTCTTCCAGCAAGCTAAAGCTTAATCCTAACAAGAACCAAATTCATTCTTTTTGGCTCCAAGTACTCTGGTTTCTATTTGTTATGTCTTAGAGTCTAAAGTCAGCAAAGATTAAATGCTAAAAAAGTTCAATTAGTATTAGTACGTCTAATATACCAAGTTGAGATTATTTTCTATTTCTGTGACATTTGTTCAATCTAACAGAAGATGGCGATGGAATACCAGATTACTTGGAAGGTGATAGTGATGGAGATGGAATTCCAGATTATCTAGAAGATAATGATGGAGATGGAATACCAGATTATTTAGATGATGATGATGACAATGATGGAATCCCAGATGATGAAGATGATGATGCTGATGGTGATGGAATACCAGATGATCAGGAAGATGAAGATGGTGATGGGATTCCTGATCACCTGGATAATGATGATGATGGTGATGGAGTTCCTGATCATTTAGAGGATAAAGGTAAACTATTGAATGAGCATTAGCAGTTATATTATAATAAGTTATTTCTCACAATGTCCCATTTAAATCAGAAATGTAATATGATAAAGTAAACAAATATGAAGTAAAGGATTGAAAATGTGCATCAAGTGGTGACCACTTACATTTTCTGTACAAAATTTCATGGACTTCCAAATTATTGTACTATGACACTGCAGTAAACTGTAATTCTCAACTTCAAAAATTTAAAATAATAATTCACCTTTTTATGTATTATTAAGTATATTTCAGTATACTTAAAATGTTTCCATTGGTTTGACAAGTGATAGGATTATTAAGTTGAACCAGTGGTGTTGCTCTCCATTCAAAAAGCTGTTTAAATGTTGGTATATGTGTGAAACTTATCAGGCCAAATTAGATAAAAGTGTAAGAGATTAATCTCTGTTTATATTTACAGATGGAGATGGCATACCAGATCATTTGGATAATGATGACGATGGTGATGGTCTTCCTGATCAATTAGATGATGATGCTGATGGGGATGGAATAGCAGATGATCAAGATGAAGATGGTATTCAAGAATTATTACTATATTTAATTTATGATTTAAATGTTTTTAAGAGTAATACTCATTGAAAGTAAATGACAAATATCTTCAGCACTAGCTTCAATATATATCAGCCTACTGCCTTGGTATTGCTTATTGCTTTATCTGTCAACTGTCTTTGACACTACTGACCACTGTACTCTTCCCAGTAGTTTGTCATCCTGGTTTGGAATGTGCAGATCATTGCTCAATTGGTTTCTATTTACTTGGCACATCACTACTAGTCCGTTAAAATTGGTTCTTCTTTATCAGATCTGTGCAGTCTGAGGTGTCAAGTTCCACAGGGGTCACTTCTGAATCATACATTGTTTTCTTTGTATACAGCTCTGCTAACATTGGTGATAAGCAAATAAAAAATCTCCAGTTCCACCTTTATCCAGATGATACACAGCTATATGTTCAGTTTTCTAGAAATGCTTCCTGTACTCTGGAAACACTAAAAGAGTGTATTGATGATGTTCAAAAGTGGATGTCTTCCAGCAAGCTAAAGCTTAATCCTAACAAGAACCAAATTTATTCTATTTGGCTCCAAGTACTCTGGTTTCTATTTGTTATGTCTTAGAGTCTAAAGTCAGCAAAGATTAAATGCTAAAAAGTTCAATTAGTATTAGTATGTCTAATATACCAAGTTGAGATTATTTTCTATTTCTGTGACATTTGTTCAATCTTACAGAAGACGGCGATGGAATACCAGATTACTTGGAAGGTGATAGTGATGGAGATGGAATTCCAGATTATCTAGAAGATAATGATGGAGATGGAATACCAGATTATTTAGATGATGATGATGACAATGATGGAATCCCAGATGATGAAGATGATGATGCTGATGGTGATGGAATACCAGATGATCAGGAAGATGAAGATGGTGATGGGATTCCTGATCACCTGGATAATGATGATGATGGTGATGGAGTTCCTGATCATTTAGAGGATAACGGTAAACTATTGAATGATCATTAGCAGTTATATTATAATAAGTTATTTCTCACAATGTCCCATTTAAATCAGAAATGTAATATGATAAAGTAAACAAATATGAAGTAAAGGATTGAAAATGTGCATCAAGTGGTGACCACTTACATTTTCTGTACAAAATTTCATGGACTTCCAACTTATTGTACTATGACACTGCAGTAAACTGTAATTCTCAACTTCAAAAATTTAAAATAATAATTCACCTTTTTATGTATTATTAAGTATATTTCAGTATACTTAAAATGTTTCCATTGGTTTGATAAGTGATAGGATCATTAAGTTCAACCAGTGGTGTTGCTCTCCGTTCAAAAAGCTGTTTAAATGTTGGTATATGTGTGAAACTTATCAGGCCAAATTAGATAAAAGTGTGAGAGATTAATCTCTGTTTATATTTACAGATGGAGATGGCATACCAGATCATTTGGATAATGATGATGATGGTGATGGTATTCCTGATCAATTAGATGATGATGCTGATGGGGATGGAATAGCAGATGATCAAGATGAAGATGGTATTCAAGAATTATTACTATATTTAATTTATGATTTAAATGTTTTTAAGAGTAATACTCATTGAAAGTAAATGACAAATATCTTCAGCACTAGCTTCAATATATATCAGCCTACTGCCTTGTTATTGCTTATTGCTTTATCTGTCAACTGTCTTTGACACTACTGACCACTGTACTCTTCCCAGTAGTTTGTCATCCTGGTTTGGAATGTGCAGATCATTGCTCAATTGGTTTCTATTTACTTGGCACATCACTACTAGTCTGTTAAAATTGGTTCTTCTTTATCAGATCTGTGCAGTCTGAGGTGTCAAGTTCCACAGGGGTCACTTCTGAATCATACATTGTTTTCTTTGTATACAGCTCTGCTAACATTAGTGATAAGCAAATAAAAAATCTCCAGTTCCACCTTTATGCAGATGATACACAGCTATATGTTCAGTTTTCTAGAAATGCTTCCTGTACTCTGGAAACACTAAAAGAGTGTATTGATGATGTTCAAAAGTGGATGTCTTCCAGCAAGCTAAAGCTTAATCCTAACAAGAACTAAATTCATTCTATTTGGCTCCAAGTACTCTGGTTTCTATTTGTTATGTCTTAGAGTCTAAAGTCAGCAAAGATTAAATGCTAAAAAAGTTCAATTAGTATTAGTACATCTAATATACCAAGTTGAGATTATTTTCTATTTCTGTGACATTTGTTCAATCTTACAGAAGATGGCGATGGAATACCAGATTACTTGGAAGGTGATAGTGATGGAGATGGAATTCCAGATTATCTAGAAGACAATGATGGAGATGGAATACCAGATTATTTAGATGATGATGATGACAATGATGGAATCCCAGATGATGAAGATGATGATGCTGATGGTGATGGAATACCAGATGATCAGGAAGATGAAGATGGTGATGGGATTCCTGATCACCTGGATAATGATGATGATGGTGATGGAGTTCCTGATCATTTAGAGGATAAAGGCAAACTATTGAATGAGCATTAGCAGTTATATTATAATAAGTTATTTCTCACAATGTCCCATTGAAATCAGAAATGTAATATGATAAAGTAAAAAAATGTGAAGTAAAGGATTGAAAATGTGCATCAAGTGGTGACCACTTACATTTTCTGTACAAAATTTCATGGACTTCCAAATTATTGTACTATGACACTGCAGTAAACTGTAATTCTCAACTCCAAAAAGTTAAAATAATAATTCACCTTTTTATGTATTATTAAGTATATTTCAGTATACTTAAAATGTTTCCATTGGTTTGATAAATGATTGGATCATTAAGTTGAACCAGTGGTGTTGCTCTCCATTTAAAAAGCTCTTTAAATGTTGGTATATGTGTGAAACTTATCAGGCCAAATTAGATAAAAGTGTAAGATCAATCTCTGTTTATATTTACAGATGGAGATGGCATACCAGATCATTTGGATAATGATGATGATGGTGATGGTATTCCTGATCAATTAGATGATGATGCTAATGGGGATGGAATAGCAGATGATCAAGATGAAGATGGTATTCAAGAATTATTATTATATTTAATTTATGATTTAAATGTTTTTAAGAGTAATACTCATTGAAAGTAAATGACAAATATCTTCAGCACTAGCTTCAATATATATCAGCCTACTGCCTTGTTATTGCTTATTGCTTTATCTGTCAACTGTCTTTGACACTACTGACCACTGTACTCTTCCCAGTAGTTTGTCATTCTGGTTTGGAATGTGCAGATCATTGCTCAATTGGTTTCAATTTACTTGGCACATCACTACTAGTCCGTTAAAATTGGTTCTTCTTTATCAGATCTGTACAGTCTGAGGTGTCAAGTTCTACAGGGGTCACTTCTGAATCATACATTGTTTTCTTTGTATACAGCCTTGCTAACTTTGGTGATAAGCAAATAAAAAATCTCCAGTTCCACCTTTATGCAGATGATACACAGCTATATGTTCAGTTTTCTAGAAATGCTTCCTGTACTCTGGAGACACTAAAAGAGTGTATTGATGATGTTCAAAAGTGGATGTCTTCCAGCAAGCTAAAGCTTAATCCTAACAAGAACCAAATTCATTCTTTTTGGCTCTAAGTACTCTGGTTTCTATTTGTTATGTCTTAGAGTCTAAAGTCAGCAAAGATTAAACGCTAAAAAAGTTCAATTAGTATTAGTACGTCTAATATACCAAGTTGAGATTATTTTCTATTTCTGTGACATTTGTTCAATCTTACAGAAGATGGCGATGGAATACCAGATTACTTGGAAGGTGATAGTGATGGAGATGGAATTCCAGATTATCTAGAAGATAATGATGGAGATGGAATACCAGATTATTTAGATGATGATGATGACAATGATGGAATCCCAGATGATGAAGATGATGATGCTGATGGTGATGGAATACCAGATGATCAGGAAGATGAAGATGGTGATGGGATTCCTGATCACCTGGATAATGATGATGATGGTGATGGAGTTCCTGATCATTTAGAGGATAAAGGTAAACTATTGAATGAGCAATAGCAGTTATATTATAATAAGTTATTTCTCACAATGTCCCATTTAAATCAGAAATGTAATATGATAAAGTAAACAAATATGAAGTAAAGGATTGAAAATGTGCATCAAGTTGTGACCACTTACATTTTCTGTACAAAATTTCATGGACTTCCAAATTATTGTACTATGACACTGCAGTAAACTGTAATTCTCAACTTCAAAAATTTAAAATAATAATTCACCTTTTTATGTATTATTAAGTATATTTCAGTATACTTAAAATGTTTCCATTGGTTTGATAAGTGATAGGATCATTAAGTTCAACCAGTGGTGTTGCTCCATTCAAAAAGCTGTTTAAATGTTGGTATATGTGTGAAACTTATCAGGCCAAATTAGATAAAAGTGTAAGAGATTAATCTCTGTTTATATTTACAGATGGAGATGGCATACCAGATCATTTGGATAATGATGATGATGGTGATGGTATTCCTGATCAATTAGATGATGATGCTGATGGGGATGGAATAGCAGATGATCAAGATGAAGATGGTATTCAAGAATTATTACTAAATTAAGTTATGATTTAAATGTTTTTAAGAGTAATACTCATTGAAAGTAAATGACAAATATCTTCAGCACTAGCTTCAATATATATCAGCCTACTGCCTTGGTATTGCTTATTGCTTTATCTGTCAACTGTCTTTGACACTACTGACCACTGTACTCTTCCCAGTAGTTTGTCATCCTGGTTTGGAATGTGTAGATCATTGCTCAATTGGTTTCTATTTACTTGGCACATCACTACTAGTCCGTTAAAATTGGTTCTTCTTTATCAGATCTGTACAGTCTGAGGTGTCAAGTTCCACAGGGGTCACTTCTGAATCATACATTGTTTTCTTTGTATACAGCTCTGCTAACATTGGTGATAAGCAAATAAAAAATCTCCAGTTCCACCTTTATGCAGATGATACACAGCTATATGTTCAGTTTTCTAGAAATGCTTCCTGTACTCTGGAAACACTAAAAGAGTGTATTGATGATGTTCAAAAGTGGATGTCTTCCAGCAAGCTAAAGCTTAATCCTGACAAGAACCAAACTCATTCTATTTGGCTCCAAGTACTCTGGTTTATATTTGTTATGTCTTAGAGTCTAAAGTCAGCAAAGATTAAATGCTAAAAAAGTTCATTTTATTACGCTACAATAGCTTACCATGTGGGACTGAATGCTGTTCTCAGGTTGCCACACCCGGGGCCAACGTCTTAGAAAAAAAGATTGTTCTTGCTAGCCACCGGATATACTGGTAGTTGTTGTCACATGATAACTTCTGACCAATCGCCCTACTTTCTCGTTGGCCACGATTGACTGGTAGCAGTTTGTAAATATACAGACATTTTTATTTATTTCTCAGACTTTACTTATTGTTGGAGGCTAATATTCGGATATTTCTTTTAATATATATCATAGATCATTCTGTAAAATTTTTGTTTTCACAGGATAGGTATATTTCTTGCTTTCGCGTGTTTTGAGTTTTCCTCGGTACAAGCAATTATATTGTACGTCTTTTATTGCGTTTAAAATGTCTCTCCATCAAGCAAATAAAGACAAACCGAGAGTTCAGAAATGCTGCCACTTTTGCTTTAGTTTTGACCTACACAACTACTGCCCTACCTGTAGGGAGGCTGGCAAGAGAGATGACCCCTGTGTCACCTTCAAAACTCCCTGTCAAATCTGTACGTCTTTTACAGAAAAGAAAATCCAGAACAGGAAACGTTATCTTAAAAAGCGGAAACTAGTTCCAAAGATGATGAACTAGATCTTTTGGGTGAAGGCGACGGGGATTCCTTCACTGGATCAAATGCAGACCTCGAGAGTGCTGCTGATAATCTTTTTACCTCACCCCCCCCGTCCTCAACCTCTCGCCTTCAGTTCCTTGTCTTTAAAGACCCCAGCCAAGTCTGTCCCACCCACCCCAGGTACAGCTTTACAAAATAAAATCCAGAAAAATATTGAAAAATCCCTGGGTGATTCCTTAAATATACATTTACAGCAGCAAATGGGTTCCTTCCAGGCATCCATGTTGGAAGCGTTTCAGTCACTTCAAGAGGAGTTGACCATTAAAAAGAAACCCGAGGTTGAATCCTCGTTTCCTGCTTCCAAACCTGGTACATCCAGTAACAATGCTGCCCATCTGGACCTACCCCCTCCGAAATCTAGTACTAACATTCAGACCGAGGCTATGGATGTGGACTACGGTCCAGCACTCCCTCCTCGTCTAGTACTCAAGATAACCTCGTCTAGTAGTCAAGATACCTCGGATCAGTACGTTGCTCCCTCTGAGGTTCTACCGAAAGAGGTCTCAAACTCTCACAAAAAGCACAGCCATAGGCAGTCAGTTGATCCGGGCTCTGCCTCGGACCAACTAAATGAGGATTCCGACGAACCTCGGATCCCTTCTTCTAGACCTAAAAAGCACTCTGATAAGAGTAAACACAAATCAAGGTCCAGATATGTGTCATCTTCTTCAGGGGAAGATCAGTTCCCTGTAGCCAGACACGGGTCTTCTAAGCCCTCTAGGGCTCAGCCCCCAGGGGCAGCTTCTGATCAAGACCTTCCACAACATGATCCAGACCCCCTTATTATAGGGAAGTACCTCTGTCTGACATGCCCTCACAATACTCTGAAGAAGTAGACACCTTCAGGCATATTCTTTCTCTCCCTGACCCCAGGGAATCTATGCCTAGGTCTTCAACTTCAGTGTTGGGTCTGGACGATGAAAAAGGCTGTCAAGAGCTCAGACCTAGAGGTCCTTCCTCTATTCTACCCCTTAGCTCAGTTATCAAGGACGCCTTTGATAAATTTCAACATGACTTTAAACCTGCCAATTTATCTGAGGGCAAATATGTCAAGCCTCCTCCTTCCACTTCTAAGTGGTACAAGGTGGGACAGCCCACATTTCAGGATAAAATTCAGGAGTTGAATACAGACTTTGCCAAGATCTGTATTACTCCTAGACCTCCTGGGGCCCCAGTAGCCAAAGTTCCCCTGCCAGTTCTCAAGGAGCTGGAACATTGTAATGCTTCCTTGGAAAAATGCTAACATAGCATTAAGTCAACTGTCAAGAAGATTAAATCTCATATTCAGAAAGGTGCTAATCCTGAGAAAGCAGCAAAGCACGGATATGAGGAAGTCGCTGAGTACATGGATTTCATGGATTTCATGTTCTTATTCAACACAGGGCCCTCACCTGTCTCAGCAAATCTCTAGCCCATATTCTCCAGAGTTATATTCTATGGCTAATACCGGCTTGCTTAGGCGCGAAGCCGAGATGACTCTCTTACATCCACAGTTAGGGGAAACAAGACGTCAAGAACTTAGGAACTCGTCCTTTTGGGACTCGTCCTTGTTCGAGTCTCAACTCATGAAGGAATGTGAGGACTTCCTTCTCAAAAAAGGCACCTCAAAAGACTCTCAGGGTTTCGCACCCTACCAGAATAAGCCCTTTCATGGTCCCCACAAGAAAAGAGGCTCCTACAGGAAACGCCCCTATGGGGGCAATTCCTCTCAAAGCAGTAACCAATCCTTTCCCTCAGGAAGAGGAAAATCCAACTTCAGAGGCTCTAGGGGTCGTTTTCGACCCCACAATAGGGGAAGGGGGCATGGAAACCCCCCTTCCCAATGAATCCTCCAAAGCCTCACTCAGTCCACCAGTAGGAGGTCGCCTCCGTTCTTTCAGGAGAGACTGGCTAACAAACAAATGTTCTCAAAACGTGTTAAACATTATCACCAATGGCTACGTTCTGCCATTCCGTTCAAAGCCAAACTTGGTCAGATTTCCTCTGATTCTGTCAGAGTACAAGGCCCAACAAAAAGACCAAGCCTTGGCCACTTGTATCCAGTCTCTCCTGTCAAAGAACGCTATTGAAAGGGTGGAAAATGTAAAATCTCTCAGGTTTTACAGTCGCCTGTTCCTAGTACCCAAGCCTCACCAAAGGTGGAGGCCAGTCATAGACTTAAGCAGGCTCAACACTTTTCTACACGTAGAAAAGTTCAAAATGGAAACTCCAGAGTCCATCAGGACCTCCCTGATTCCAGGGGAGTGGGTATCATCGATAGATCTGTCGGACGCTTACCTGCACATTCCCATCCACCCAAACTCAAGGAAATACCTAAGGTTTTGCTACAAGGCTCAGATGTTCCAGTTCACCTCCCTCCCGTTCGGACTGGCCACAGCCCCCCAGGTCTTTACAATGATCGTAAAGGAAGTGAAACTAATGGCCCTCTCAAGAGGACTCAGAATTCACCAATACCTGGACGACTGGCTGATCAGGTCCCAGTCTCAGGAGGAAGCCCAAGTGAACACACAGGCAGTGGTAAACCTAACTCAGTCCTTGGGGTGGATAATAAATCAGGAAAAATCAGAACTGAAACCTACTCAGGTGTTTTCATTCGTGGGCTACGAATACCACCTAGATTCAGCCCTTGTAAAGCCCACTCAAGAGAGATGGCTCAAACTTCAGGATTTGATCCTACAACTCAAGTCAAAACGTGTTTTGACTGCAAGATGTTTGATGTCTCTAATTGGGTTGCTAGCCTCAACGGAGAAAATGGTCCCAGAGGGACGCCTTCACATGAGGCCCTTTCAGTTTCATCTCAAGGAGCACTTGAGATATCCTCAGTCGCTGGACAACCTTCTTCCTTGGAGAGAAGCCATTGCAGCCCACCTAGATTGGTGGCAAAATCCCTCAAACGTGATGAAAGGTGCAGACCTTTATCCCAAAGACCACAGTATCCAACTCTTTACCGACGCCTCAAACGAAGGTTGGGGCGCTCACTTAGATCAAAATTCTACAAAGGGTCTGTGGTCAGATCGGGAAAAAAGGCTACACATAAATGTCCTAGAATTGAAGGCGGTCTCCCTGGCCCTTCGAGACTTCAAGGACCATTGCAAGAACCAAACAGTGTTAGTTGCTACAGACAACTCAACAGTGGTAACCTACATCAACAAATAAGGAGGAACTCACTCAGCAGAGATGTGTGCTCTCCTGTGGAAGATCATGACCTGGTGTCATCACTACCACAAAACATTGAAAGCCAGGCACATTCTAGGGTGCCTGAATGTGATGGCCGACCTACTGTCCAGGTCCAACCAAGTGCAGTCAACAGAATGGTCTCTGCACCCACAGGTGTTCAAACAGATCTGCCAGAAGTGGTTCACACCTCATGTAGACTTATTTGCCACTCACCTGAACCACAAGCTCCCACTGTATGTGTCTCCTATCCCAGACCCAAGGGCCTGGGACATAGATGCTCTAAACATAAACTGGACCAACCTCACGGCCTATGCTTACCCTCCTACGGCTCTCCTTCACAAGGTGATCCAAAAGATCAAGCAATGTCATTGCCTGATCATCGTGATAGCCCCAGGCTGGCCAGGGATGACCTGGTTTTGGGACCTAGTGCAGCTCTCAACAGAGATCCCACTACAACTCCCAGTATCAACGACCCTACTCAAACAGTCCCACAAGTATGTGTTCCACAACAACCCCCATCAGCTGAACCTCCACGCCTGGTGTCTAGGAGCGGACAACTCCAAGAACAAGGCTTCTCTGTGGAGGTGGCAGAGAGAATTGCTGCCCCTCAGCGGTCATCAAGGACCATCTACAAGTCAAAGTGGGCCCTATTTGAAAAATGGTGCAGAGAAAATTCGGTGGATTTCTCCACTCCATCTGTGAAACAAATCTCAGAAATTTTCATGTACATGTACCAAGACCTAAACAAGCGCCCCTCGACCATTGATGGTTACAGGACTGCAATCATTGACACTTTGGGCCCAACGGCCCTCCATATTGCACATAATGCAGACTTTCACAGGTTACTCTCCAGTTTTCACAAGGATCGTCCCAAAAGTTCCAGAAATTTACCCAAGTGGAACCTTTCTGTTGTCCTCAACGAGCTCACAAAAGCACCATTTGAGCCCATGAAAGACACAGACCTCAAACATCTTACTCTCAAAACTGCTTTCTTGCTAGCTTTGGCCTCTGGCAAGCGCCGCAGCAAAATCCATGCCTGGGTCGCAAACAAAGTATCTAATCTAGGCCAATAGGAAAAGGTCACCTTGTTCCCTTCTTCTGATTTCATAGCCAAAAACCAACTAGCAAGAGAAGCTTCTCAAAGTGTGTCTCCGGTGACTATTCCTGCTTTGACTACCATTGTAGATAGACAATTTAAAGAAGACAGGACCCTGTGTCCAGTGCGGGCCCTGAGGTTTTATCTGGACCGAACAAAAGACCTGAGAGGGTCTCGTTCTCTCCTTTTCATCTCCTTTAAGAAAGGACATACCTCAGACATCAGACCCGCTACACTCTCTTCCTGGTTGAAACAAACCATTCTACTTTGTTACAAACAAACAGATCAACAAGCCTTGGTCCAAGTTAAAGTGCATGACATCCGGGCTTTCGCGGCCTCTAAGGCCTTTTATGGTGAGGTATCAGTGGACCAAATCATGTAAGCCTGTCACTGGAAAGCTCACAACAGATTTACAAATTTTTACCTAAAAGACCTTACTTGGTCGGACACTGACAACAATATGTATCTGGGACCCGTAGTGGTGGCACAACAAGTTCTAGATCCTTCCCCTCAGACCAGTTGTCCTCCGAAATAAAAAAGGTGGGGGGGCACATCCGCTACAACCAAGTCTTCAGGAGTCTCTCCCAGGATCTAGGTATTCCTTTACCTTCAAGATGTTATGGGTAAGGTCATTTTGTTTTTTAGTTATCAAGTAATTTCTATTAAGGACTTATTTAGTTGTCATTAATTTCATATTCAGGTTGCAAAAATTTATGAGATGTCCAACCATGGTTGGTCAGTCACCAGTGAAGGGCCCTCAGGGACCCTTAGACCTCGAAGTGAGCTCTCCTGCACTTCCGTCCTACAATCAAACATCTAGACAGTTTTCAGCACTGTCTCATTTTATTTAGCTTTTTGGCTCATTACAGGCCCGGTCTTCGGGATCGGGGCACTGTAAATGGGACTCAGACTGGTATTTCTGGCACTATTCTGTACATATTAATTCAAAATCTTAGAAAAATAACATATCTTCCAGTCTCACTGTAATCCCGCCACCGGGCGGTTGAATTCAGCATTAAGTCCCACATGGTAAGCTATTGTAGCGAAAAAAAATTAATTACTTCAATGTAGCTTTTATAAGCTACAAGCTTACCATGTAGGACTTGGAAGAGTCCCACCCTGCCTCCCCGCTGTTTACAGCTGAGGGGTAGGTTTTAAAAAAATTTCAACGAGAAAGTAGGCCGATTGGTCAGAAGTTGTCACGTGACGACAACTACCAGTATATCCGGTGGCTAACAAGAACGATCTTTTTTCTAAGACGTTGGCCCCAGGTGAGGCAACCCGAGAACAGCATTAAGTCCCACATGGTAAGCTTGTAGCTTATAAAAGCTACATTTAAGTAATTAAAATTTTCAAATTAGTATTAGTGCCTCTAATATACCAAGTTGAGATTATTTTCTATTTCTGTGACATTTGTTCAATCTTACAGAAGATGGCGATGGAATACCAGATTACTTGGAAGGTGATAGTGATGGAGATGGAATTCCAGATTATCTAGAAGACAATGATGGAGATGGAATACCAGATTATTTAGATGATGATGATGACAATGATGGAATCCCAGATGATGAAGATGATGATGCTGATGGTGATGGAATACCAGATGATCAGGAAGATGAAGATGGTGATGGGATTCCTGATCACCTGGATAATGATGATGATGGTGATGGAGTTCCTGATCATTTAGAGGATAAAGGTGAACTATTGAATGAGGATTAGCACTTATATTATAATAAGTTATTTCTCACAATGTCCCATTTAAATCAGAAATGTAATATGATAAAGTAAACAAATATGAAGTAAAGGATTGACAATGTGCATCAAGTGGTGACCACTTACATTTTCTGTACAAACTTTCATGGACTTCCAAATTATTGTACTATGACACTGCAGTAAACTGTAATTCTCAACTTCAAAATGCTCTCCATTCAAAAAGCTGTTTAAATGTTGGTATATGTGTGAAACTTATCAGGCCAAACTAGATAAAAGTGTAAGAGATTAATCTCTGTTTATATTTACAGATGGAGATGGCATACCAGATCATTTGGATAATGATGATGATGGTGATGGTATTCCTGATCAATTAGATGATGATGCTGATGGGGATGGAATAGCAGATGATCAAGATGAAGATGGTATTCAAGAATTATTACTATATCTAATTTATGATTTAAATGTTTTTAAGAGTAATACTCATTGAAAGTAAATGACAAATATCTTCAGCACTAGCTTCAATATATATCAGCCTACTGCCTTGGTATTGCTTATTGCTTTATCTGTCAACTGTCTTTGACACTACTGACCACTATACTCTTCCCAGTAGTTTGTCATCCTGGTTTGGAATGTGCAGATCATTGCTCAATTGGTTTCTATTTACTTGGCACATCACTACTAGTCCGTTAAAATTGGTTCTTCTTTATCAGATCTGTGCAGTCTGAGGTGTCAAGTTCCACAGGGGTCACTTCTGAATCATACATTGTTTTCTTTGTATACAGCTCTGCTAACATTGGTGATAAGCAAATAAAAAATCTCCAGTTCCACCTTTATGCAGATGATACACAGCTATATGTTCAGTTTTCTAGAAATGCTTCCTGTACTCTGGAAACACTAAAAGAGTGTATTGATGATGTTCAAAAGTGGATGTCTTCCAGCAAGCTAAAGCTTAATCCTAACAAGAACCAAATTCATTCCTTTTGGCTCCAAGTACTCTGGTTTCTATTTGTTATGTCTTAGAGTCTAAAGTCAGCAAATATTAAATGCTAAAAAAGTTCAATTAGTATTAGTACGTCTAATATACCAAGTTGAGATTATTTTCTATTTCTGTGACATTTGTTCAATCTTACAGAAGATGGTGATGGAATACCAGATTACTTGGAAGGTGATAGTGATGGAGATGGAATTCCAGATTATCTAGAGGATAATGATGGAGATGGAATACCAGATTATTTAGATGATGATGATGACAATGATGGAATCCCAGATGATGAAGATGATGATGCTGATGGTGATGGAATACCAGATGATCAGGAAGATGAAGATGGTGATGGGATTCCTGATCACCTGGATAATGATGATGATGGTGTTCCTGATCATTTAGAGGATAAAGGTAAACTATTGAATGAGTAATAGAAGTTATATTATAATAAGTTATTTCTCACAATGTCCCATTTAAATCAAAAATGTAATATCATAAAGAAAACAAATATGAAGTAAAGGATTGAAAATGTGCATCAAGTGGTGACCACTTACATTTTCTGTACAAAATTTCATGGACTTCCAAATTATTGTACTATGACACTGCAGTAAACTGTAATTCTCAACTTCAAAAATTTAAAATAATAATTCACCTTTTTATGTATTATTAAGTATATTTCAGTATACTTAAAATGTTTCCATTGGTTTGATAAGTGATAGGATCATTAAGTTGAACCAGTGGTGTTGCTCTCCATTCAAAAAGTTGTTTAAATGTTGGTATATGTGTGAAACTTATCAGGCCAAATTAGATAAAAGTGTAAGAGATTAATCTCTGTATATATTTACAGATGGAGATGGCATACCGGATCATTTGGATAATGATGATGATGGTATTCCTGATCAATTAGATGATGATGCTGATGGGGATGGAATAGCAGATGATCAAGATGAAGATGGTATTCAAGAATTATTACTATATTTAATTTATGATTTAAATGTTTTAAGAGTAATACTCATTGCAAGTAAATAACAAATATCTTCAGCACCAGCTTCAATATATATCAGCCTACTGCCTTGGTATTGCTTTATCTGTCAACTGTCTTTGACACTACTGACCACTGTACTCTTCCCAGTAGTTTGTCATCCTGGTTTGGAATGTGCAGATCATTGCTCAATTGGTTTCTATTTACTTGGCACATCACTACTAGTCCGTTAAAATTGGTTCTTCTTTATCAGATCTGTGCAGTCTGAGGTGTCAAGTTCCACAGGGGTCACTTCTGAATCATGCATTGTTTTCTTTGTATACAGCTCTGCTAACATTGGTGATAAGCAAATAAAAAATCTCCAGTTCCACCTTTATGCAGATGATACACAGCTATATGTTCAGTTTTCTAGAAATGCTTCCTGTACTCTGGAAGCACTAAAAGAGTGTATTGATGATGTTCAAAAGTGGATGTCTTCCAGCAAGCTAAAGCTTAATCCTAACAAGAACCAAATTCATTCTATTTGACTCCAAGTACTCTGGTTTCTATTTGTTATGTCTTAGAGTCTAAAGTCAGCAAAGATTAAATGCTAAAAAAGTTCAATTAGTATTAGTACGTCTAATATACCAAGTTGAGATTATTTTCTATTTCTGTGACATTTGTTCAATCTTACAGAAGATGGCGATGGAATACCAGATTACTTGGAAGGTGATAGTGATGGAGATGGAATTCCAGATTATCTAGAGGATAATGATGGAGATGGAATACCAGATTATTTAGATGATGATGATGACAATGATGGAATCCCAGATGATGAAGATGATGATGCTGATGGTGATGGAATACCAGATGATCAGGAAGATGAAGATGGTGATGGGATTCCTGATCACCTGGATAATGATGATGATGGTGTTCCTGATCATTTAGAGGATAAAGGTAAACTATTGAATGAGTAATAGAAGTTATATTATAATAAGTTATTTCTCACAATGTCCCATTTAAATCAAAAATGTAATATCATAAAGAAAACAAATATGAAGTAAAGGATTGAAAATGTGCATCAAGTGGTGACCACTTACATTTTCTGTACAAAATTTCATGGACTTCCAAATTATTGTACTATGACACTGCAGTAAACTGTAATTCTCAACTTCAAAAATTTAAAATAATAATTCACCTTTTTATGTATTATTAAGTATATTTCAGTATACTTAAAATGTTTCCATTGGTTTGATAAGTGATAGGATCATTAAGTTGAACCAGTGGTGTTGCTCTCCATTCAAAAAGTTGTTTAAATGTTGGTATATGTGTGAAACTTATCAGGCCAAATTAGATAAAAGTGTAAGAGATTAATCTCTGTATATATTTACAGATGGAGATGGCATACCGGATCATTTGGATAATGATGATGATGGTATTCCTGATCAATTAGATGATGATGCTGATGGGGATGGAATAGCAGATGATCAAGATGAAGATGGTATTCAAGAATTATTACTATATTTAATTTATGATTTAAATGTTTTAAGAGTAATACTCATTGCAAGTAAATAACAAATATCTTCAGCACCAGCTTCAATATATATCAGCCTACTGCCTTGGTATTGCTTTATCTGTCAACTGTCTTTGACACTACTGACCACTGTACTCTTCCCAGTAGTTTGTCATCCTGGTTTGGAATGTGCAGATCATTGCTCAATTGGTTTCTATTTACTTGGCACATCACTACTAGTCCGTTAAAATTGGTTCTTCTTTATCAGATCTGTGCAGTCTGAGGTGTCAAGTTCCACAGGGGTCACTTCTGAATCATGCATTGTTTTCTTTGTATACAGCTCTGCTAACATTGGTGATAAGCAAATAAAAAATCTCCAGTTCCACCTTTATGCAGATGATACACAGCTATATGTTCAGTTTTCTAGAAATGCTTCCTGTACTCTGGAAGCACTAAAAGAGTGTATTGATGATGTTCAAAAGTGGATGTCTTCCAGCAAGCTAAAGCTTAATCCTAACAAGAACCAAATTCATTCTATTTGACTCCAAGTACTCTGGTTTCTATTTGTTATGTCTTAGAGTCTAAAGTCAGCAAAGATTAAATGCTAAAAAAGTTCAATTAGTATTAGTACGTCTAATATACCAAGTTGAGATTATTTTCTATTTCTGTGACATTTGTTCAATCTTACAGAAGATGGCGATGGAATACCAGATTACTTGGAAGGTGATAGTGATGGAGATGGAATTCCAGATTATCTAGAAGACAATGATGGAGATGGAATACCAGATTATTTAGATGATGATGATGACAATGATGGAATCCCAGATGATGAAGATGATGATGCTGATGGTGATGGAATACCAGATGATCAGGAAGATGAAGATGGTGATGGGATTCCTGATCACCTGGATAATGATGATGATGGTGTTCCTGATCATTTAGAGGATAAAGGTAAACTATTGAATGAGTAATAGAAGTTATATTATAATAAGTTATTTCTCACAATGTCCCATTTAAATCAAAAATGTAATATCATAAAGAAAACAAATATGAAGTAAAGGATTGAAAATGTGCATCAAGTGGTGACCACTTACATTTTCTGTACAAAATTTCATGGACTTCCAAATTATTGTACTATGACACTGCAGTAAACTGTAATTCTCAACTTCAAAAATTTAAAATAATAATTCACCTTTTTATGTATTATTAAGTATATTTCAGTATACTTAAAATGTTTCCATTGGTTTGATAAGTGATAGGATCATTAAGTTGAACCAGTGGTGTTGCTCTCCATTCAAAAAGTTGTTTAAATGTTGGTATATGTGTGAAACTTATCAGGCCAAATTAGATAAAAGTGTAAGAGATTAATCTCTGTATATATTTACAGATGGAGATGGCATACCGGATCATTTGGATAATGATGATGATGGTATTCCTGATCAATTAGATGATGATGCTGATGGGGATGGAATAGCAGATGATCAAGATGAAGATGGTATTCAAGAATTATTACTATATTTAATTTATGATTTAAATGTTTTAAGAGTAATACTCATTGCAAGTAAATAACAAATATCTTCAGCACCAGCTTCAATATATATCAGCCTACTGCCTTGGTATTGCTTTATCTGTCAACTGTCTTTGACACTACTGACCACTGTACTCTTCCCAGTAGTTTGTCATCCTGGTTTGGAATGTGCAGATCATTGCTCAATTGGTTTTTATTTACTTGGCACATCACTACTAGTCCGTTAAAATTGGTTCTTCTTTATCAGATCTGTGCAGTCTGAGGTGTCAAGTTCCACAGGGGTCACTTCTGAATCATGCATTGTTTTCTTTGTATACAGCTCTGCTAACATTGGTGATAAGCAAATAAAAAATCTCCAGTTCCACCTTTATGCAGATGATACACAGCTATATGTTCAGTTTTCTAGAAATGCTTCCTGTACTCTGGAAGCACTAAAAGAGTGTATTGATGATGTTCAAAAGTGGATGTCTTCCAGCAAGCTAAAGCTTAATCCTAACAAGAACCAAATTCATTCTATTTGACTCCAAGTACTCTGGTTTCTATTTGTTATGTCTTAGAGTCTAAAGTCAGCAAAGATTAAATGCTAAAAAAGTTCAATTAGTATTAGTACGTCTAATATACCAAGTTGAGATTATTTTCTATTTCTGTGACATTTGTTCAATCTTACAGAAGATGGCGATGGAATACCAGATTACTTGGAAGGTGATAGTGATGGAGATGGAATTCCAGATTATCTAGAAGACAATGATGGAGATGGAATACCAGATTATTTAGATGATGATGATGACAATGATGGAATCCCAGATGATGAAGATGATGATGCTGATGGTGATGGAATACCAGATGATCAGGAAGATGAAGATGGTGATGGGATTCCTGATCACCTGGATAATGATGATGATGGTGATGGAGTTCCTGATCATTTAGAGGATAGAGGTAAACTATTGAATGAGCAATAGCACTTATATTATAATAAGTTATTTCTCACAATGTCCCATTTAAATCAGAAATGTAATATGATAAAGTAAACAAATATGAAGTAAAGGATTGACAATGTGCATCAAGTGGTGACCACTTACATTTTCTGTACAAACTTTCATGGACTTCCAAATTATTGTACTATGACACTGCAGTAAACTGTAATTCTCAACTTCAAAATGCTCTCCATTCAAAAAGCTGTTTAAATGTTGGTATATGTGTGAAACTTATCAGGCCAAATTGGATAAAAGTGTAAGAGATTAATCTCTGTTTATATTTACAGATGGAGATGGCATACCAGATCATTTGGATAATGATGATGATGGTGATGGTATTCCTGATCACTTAGATGATGATGCTGATGGGGATGGAATAGCAGATGATCAAGATGAAGATGGTATTCAAGAATTATTACTATATTTAATTTATGATTTAAATTTTTGTAAGAGTAATACTTGTTTGAAGGTAAATGACAAATATCTTTAGCACCAGCTTCAATATATATCAGCCTACTGCCTTGGTATTGCTTATTGCTTTATCTGTCAACTGTCTTTGACACTACTGACCACTGTACTCTTCCCAGTAGTTTGTCATCCTGGTTTGGAATGTGCAGATCATTGCTCAATTGGTTTCTATTTACTTGGCACATCACTACTAGTCCGTTAAAATTGGTTCTTCTTTATCAGATCTGTGCAGTCTGAGGTGTCAAGTTCCACAGGGGTCACTTCTGAATCATGCATTGTTTTCTTTGTATACAGCTCTGCTAACATTGGTGATAAGCAAATAAAAAATCTCCAGTTCCACCTTTATGCAGATGATACACAGCTATATGTTCAGTTTTCTAGAAATGCTTCCTGTACTCTGGAAACACTAAAAGAGTGTATTGATGATGTTCAAAAGTGGATGTCTTCCAGCAAGCTAAAGCTTAATCCTAACAAGAACCAAATTCATTCTATTTGGCTCCAAGTACTCTGGTTTCTATTTGTTATGTCTTAGAGTCTAAAGTCAGCAAAGATTAAATGCTAAAAAAGTTCAATTAGTATTAGTACGTCTAATATACCAAGTTGAGATTATTTTCTATTTCTGTGACATTTGTTCAATCTTACAGAAGATGGCGATGGAATACCAGATTACTTGGAAGGTGATAGTGATGGAGATGGAATTCCAGATTATCTAGAAGACAATGATGGAGATGGAATACCAGATTATTTAGATGATGATGATGACAATGATGGAATCCCAGATGATAAAGATGATGATGCTAATGGTGATGGAATACCAGATGATCAGGAAGATGAAGATGGTGATGGGATTCCTGATCACCTGGATAATGATGATGATGGTGATGGAATTCCTGATCATTTAGAGGATAAAGGTAAACTATGGAATGGTATTTTCAATTAGTAAATATCACAGTGCAGACGCACCATTCTGCAAACCCATGTTTCTGTAATATGTAGCTGTCTCACAATGTCCCATTTAAATCAGAAATGTAATATAATAAAGTAAACAAATATGAAGTGAAGTACTAAAAACATGCATCAAGTGGTGACCACTTGCATTTTTGTAAATAGTATCTTATTATAAATTCTGGCAAATGTACTTTTTACTACAAAATCTTTCGATTTTTAAAGTATGTTCGTCAGTCGGTTTGTATGTTTGTTACTTCGAAAACTTTCGATTTTGAAGTATATTGGTCAGTCGGTTTGTTTGTTTGTATGTATGTATGTTTGTTAGCACGTTCTTGGCCACAATTTTGAAGCTAGGGTTTTCATTTTTTTCCCTATAATATTGTCAGAATAGAGAAGGAACGAATTTCGACAAAATCGGTTGCATTTTCACACAGCTACGACCATTTTAGCTACCTGAGTAATGACTTATAACTCTGAAACTATTGCATTTAGAGTGTTTCTGTTAATATGGTATTCAGGTACTTTATCTTTAGCTATAAGATGGTGCATAGTTTGGAGCTCTGTTGCATTAGCTAAGTGAGTAATAGCTACTTCCTGATTTGTAGCACAATTTAAAAATGAGAATGTGTCCAATTTCTTTGAAAGTATCAAAGATAGTGACTTTCTTTGAATACATAATTTACTATGTTGGGGTAAGTTATAGCATAATGAAGTTGAAGACCTGTAGCTCATTCCATAGCTGAGCAAAAGCTACTTTCAGGCTGTCACTGTTGAGTAAATCACTTGTAACTTTAAAACTATTGCATTTAGAGTATTTTGTTGAAATAGGTTATTCAGCTACTTAGCAATAGCTACTTTGAGTTGGCCAAATTTGGACCCAATGCCAAAGATGTCTAGTTGGAATCTTGTAATGCAGTAAGTTATCAGTGGATTGTAGCAAGATTTCGAAGTTACCTCAGCCACGACCTGAGTGCTCGTTTTATTTATTTTTCACTAACATACAATGATGGTGTAACAGATAGTAAAGATTACAGAGACCTAAGTATTTCATAACAACAATACTACTGAAATATTCTAAGAAAACTTTTACATGAAAAACTTTACAGGATCTGAAATATATTGTTACATATTTATTTCATAACAGCAAAACTACTAAAACATTCTATCAAGAACAGTTAAAATTATCTATTTCTTTGCCAGTAGAAATCCATACCTCTCCTGAAAAAAGTGATTACCTTTACCTGATGCAATGCATTCTTCAATTTTTAGTTTGTCTTTTAAGCAATACTGAAAATGAGTTAATGACAGTTCTTTCAAACCTTTTCTTGACTATATAATATAATATTCACCCACAACTGTAATAAAGTTAACCAAATAAAAGAGGGGCTTACTCATGTTTATGAAACCTGGAAGGACCACTAGGACTGTAAAGTCGATTTTAATGTTAAGTTTACTTGATAGCCAAAGCTTTATTTATTTCCAGAAAGTATGAACGTTTTGACAATAGAAGAAGAAATGTTCTAGGTTATCAATATCCCTACACCTTGCACAATCTGAAGTCTTCTTCTATTATCAAAATGTTTATACATAGAAATAGTTTGTAGTTGCAGTTAAAGATTCGGTGAAGTATTTTGTATTGGAGGGAAATCAAATAAGAGTCACTAGTAAGATTACAGGTCAGATTATATATGGATTTCCAGTCAGCTTTTTCTAAGATTGGATAGTTCTCTATCCATTTATTTTGGCTTCTGGGAATTTGATACAAAGATGTTATGTTGTAGTTGTATACTTCTCGGCTTTTGATGTTGCCAAGCTTTTCAAGACAATTCCTGGGTAATGAACTTTGATAAGTTGAGACATGTTTGATGTTTAGTGAATGTTGTTTGGAATAGACAATACTAATTATTTGGTTATATCTCATATGATCAAATTGAATGCCATATTTTGTTTCAAGATCTGGATTTGACAGAAAATTTATCACTCACTTTAGACATACCAGTAGCTATCCATTCAGTAAACTCATCTGATATGGGTTTCTTATCAATTGTAAGTATATCATTATGAAATAAAAGTTCATTCAAAAACTCAGCATAAGTTGAAGGTTCAATCGCCACAAGATCACACCAAACTGACAACAGATCCTTATAAAATGGGGACTTGATGAGATATGTTTTTTTTAAAAGTTCATTTTCTCAATAGTTCTTCAGTACAAAGCCCCATTAGGTTCTGAGAGTATTTTCCAGTTTGCATCTATACCATTACAAAATCTTTTTGAAAACATTATTTTTGCTGCATTGATAAATTCAGAGATTGAAACCATACTCATTCCACCTTGTTCTATATGTTGAATTAAGGTAGTTTTTGAGAGGACAGGTTTCTTCTGATTCCATATAAAATTGAAAAGAATTTTTGTCCAATGTTTTGTTACCCTCATGGGGCAAAACGGTAGCAATTACCGGTTGCTTTTAAGTTGCAACAGGAAAAGACAAAAAGTTTAACAAATTTATTTAACAATTAAAAATAATGGTTACAGTCAACTGGTATGCTCTCAATAGTACATACAATGATACAATAATGAAACCTATCTGACCTGACCACTGTAACTGACAGTTAAGTTTATACACTGTATCCAGCTATCTGTCCTGTGATCTGTCCCATGATCCTTCCAATGTCCACTAACACATAGATATCTATATCCTGTGATCTGCTCAATGTTCAATGCACAACTGTACTGTCTGCTCCAAGATATGGACAATGTCCAAAATGCAGTAAATCCACTCTCTAGTAGAATCATACACCATATATAATAAGTAAGTAATATCCAAAGTACAGCAAATCTATCCAGATACTGTAGACAGTTCACACCAGTTCACAACAACACAAGTAATTTAAATCCACTTGTTTTAAGACACAAGTTGCATTCCTTATAGCCAGCAAATACTATGTTCATGTGTGGTCAGATGCACAGTCCTTATATATTGTTATGGAAGTTCTAGAATCTTATAGAACATAACAGCTGTCACCAAAAGCAGTGAGGAAGCTCTAAAAACTACTTTAAGAGTTAACCCAAATCTATTAATAGATCAGTATAGTAGAACTAATGAGATTATAGAAGGGATTTCCCAAGTCTATAAATAGATCAATAAACATCTGTAGCACATAAAACACAAAAATGAATAACTCCCTTACTTTAAATGTTAATACATACATATAAAGCTTAGATTAAATAATGCACAGACACAGTGTCTCTATATGTAACACCTCCCCCTTAAAGAAAATTTTAGAAGCCAAGGGGTTACAAAATTTTATAAGATTTTTTTACAAATATAGATATATACACACATGTAATAACTTTTCACAAAGCTTATTTATCTAAATACAAAAGTAAAATTAGTACCATGTATAACCTTTATAAAGTTACTAATCACAAGTATGCAAATTACACTTTAAATACAGTTTCTGGACAGGGCATTCACACAGATGTTATCCTGTCCTTTAACATGTACTATTTGTAGATTGTATTCTTGCAACATTAAACTCCAGTTCAGTAATCTTCTATTTTTGTTCTTCATTTTATGCAGGGCATAGAGACTAGAGGGTTGTGATCTGTGTATACGACCGTGGGGTTTTGGTGATGAAGATATGTAGATATCAAAATGTTGAATGGCCAAAATGAGGGCTAAACATTCTTTTTCTATTGTAGAGTAGTTCTTTTGATGTACATTAATTTTTTTTGTTTGAAAAATAGCAAATGAGATGTTCAATATCTTCATCATCAGATTGCAGTAAAACTGCACCTGCACCCACATCACTGGCATCCACAGCAAACCAGAAAGGCTTACTGAAGTCCGGAGCAGTTAGTACAGGCTCCAAACAGAAGGTTTTTACTTCGTCAAATGATTTTTGACAAGTCTCTGACCAGTGATATTTTACATTTTTTTCAGTAGCTCAGTCAGTAGAGCAGTGACCTCTGAGAAATTTTTGCAAAATTTTCTGTAATACCCCGCCATTCCAAGGAACCTCATTAAACTTTTCTTATTTTCAGGAATGGGGTAGTCAATGATGCTTTTGACTTTTGCTTTGATTGGTGTCACAACTCCAGAACCTACTACATGCCCGAAGTAAATAACTTTGGCTTTTACAAAGTCACTCTTTGACAAATTAGGTTGACAGTAAGGTTTGCCTGTTTTAGCTGAAACAAAACTTGCTCAAGCCTTTTCAATTGTTCTTCCTAAGTATCACTAAAGATGACAATATCATCCACATACACCTCAACACCTTCTAAGTCCTTTAAGCACATATTCATCAGGCTTTGAAAAGTGGCTTGGGAATTTTTCATGCCAAATGGCATTACCTTGTACTGATATAGACCATCTGGTGTTACAAAGGCTGATATTTCTTTAGCCCGCTCAGTAAGTGGTACACACAAATATCCTTTAAGTAAATCACACTTCGTGATATATTTGGCATTACCAATCCGATCAATACAATCTTCTATTCTTGGGATAGGGAATGACTCCATTTTACTCAAAATATTGACTTTCCTGTAGTCAGTGTAATATCTGATTGAACCATCTGGTTTTAGGACCAAAACACATGGAGATGCCCAACTACTTTGACTTGGTTCAATTATATCTTTGTCCAACATGTATTGCACTTTCTGCCTTCATTTTTTGAGTTTGGTAGGGTTTACCTGATACGGATGCTGTCTGATTGGACAGGCATTGCCAACATCAACATCATGCTTGAGTACATTGGTCCTGTTAGGGACATCTGGAAATACTGACTTGTACTTCAGGAGTAAGTCAACAAGTGGGATCCTCTTGTCTGGTAGTACATGGTTTATTTTGGTTTCCAGATCAGAAAGGATCTCAAAATTACTCAATCTGATTTTACATTCGATGTCAAGATCAGGAGTGTCACCCCATGCTTCATGCTCCTGATTACTGTCATTGTCTACACCACAGCCAGTAACCATGACAAGCTTTTTCACACCCTTTCAAAGTATGGTTTTACCATATTTACATGACATAGTTGGGTTGACTTCCTTCTATCAAGGGTTTCAATGACATAGTCCAGGTCACATACTCTCTTTAACACTTTGTACAGCTCATGATATCTGGCCTGTAATGTATTCCCTTGGACAGGCAATAACACCAAAACCTTGTCACCTGGTTTGAAAACACGGTTTTGTGATTTCCTATCATAAAGCATCTTCATTTTTGACTGAGAATTTTTCAAATTTTGTTGCGCCAGCTGACAGTCCTTTTTCAACTTACTTCTAAACTTCAAGACATAATATAACAGTTCAGGCTCTCAGTGTTCTCAGATAACCAGTTGTCTTTCAGCAGCTTGAGTGGACCATGGACTGAATGACCAAAGACCAACTCAAAGGGACTAAAGCCTTGAACTGACACCTTAACTGCAAACAATAACAAGCTGATTCCTTAATCCCAGTCTCTTTCATTGTCTAATCATATTCTTCAAAGTGGAATGGAACCTTTCAAGTGCACTTTGTGATGCTGGGTGATAAGCACTAGATTTGATCTGTTTGGCACCTAGCTGAAACACGACCTGTTGAAATAGTCCTGACATAAAATTGGACCCTTGATCTGACTGGATCTCTTTTGGTAAGCCAACTAAAGTAAAGTAAAAAATGACCAGAGCTTTTGAAACTTTTGGTGCTGTTATGTTGGTCAAAGGTATGGCCTCTGGAAATTTGGTTGAAGTGCATGTAATGGTCAAAAGATATTGGATTCTGGATTTAGTTTTTGGCAAGGGCCTACACAATAAATTATCAAATTGCTAAATGGTTCCTCAAATGCTGGAATGGTTTTGAGAAGAGCTACAGGAATTTTTTGGTTTGGCTTCCCTACCATTGGACAAGTGTGACAAGTCTTTCAAAATTCTGCCACACAGTGTTGAATTTGAGGCCAATAGAAATGTTTGGTTATCTTGCTGTAAGTTTTGTTGATGCTTAAATGGCCACCCATTGAAAACTCATGAGCCAATTTCAATATTAATTTTGGTACACTTTTGGCATAGCAATCTGGTGTACTACTGACCATTCTTAAGATGCAGGAACATTTGGTGGCCTCCACTTTTGCATAAGCACACCATTTCTGACATAATAGCCTACAGAGACCTTATCTATCTATACTGGTGGTAAGACCAAGTTGAATAAAGGAGCTAATTCAGGGTCATTTTCCTGCTCTGAAATCAATTTTGATTTTGAAAGTGATACATCTGAACCATCCATTGTGTCTTGATTCTCAGAATCTATCCTAACCTTAGGGTCAGTATCACAGGACTTCTGCACATCATGGTCATAGTTGTTCAACAATGTATCCGACAAATCAACTAAAATATCTGTAGATTGTTTACAATATTTTGGTTCTTCTTGAGCGTTCTTAGCCATAGCCTGAGTCACAGCACAGGAAGGAAAATACCAGGAATAATCTCTTCTAATTTCTCAGTGATCGACTTAGAAGTACCCTTAAGATCAACAACCACCTTTCCACCTGCTAGATCATTTCCCAATAACAAAGATACCCCTTAAATGGGTAAAGTGGGTCTGGTACCCACAACAGAACCAGTAACTAAGTCTGATACTAAGTTGACCTTGCGTAAGGGAACGTTCACACAGCCTCCTTCAATACCTTGAGCAATAACACTCTCACCAGTAGAAGTGCTTGCATCCAATGACAATACACCTTCTAAAAGCAAGGACTGAGTAGGCCCAGTGTCTCTCAATATCTTAATGGGAACCTGGCTGGAACTACTTTCTAAGGATACAAAACCCTCAGACACAAAAGGTTTGAACTCTTCTCTAATAATCTCAGACTTGTCTAAACCAATACTAGATTCTACTATATTGGGATTTTAATGCCAGTTAGATTTGCTAGACACAAAGGCGTTGGGTGTTGCCTCCTTTTCTCTTCTTTTCTTTAAGAGCTAGCAGTCAGACATAACATGCCCTGGCTTTTTACAATAATGGCACACAGGAGCAAAGGATCTGGGTTTCCTATCATTAGTCAGTCTGATTTCAGGTTTGACCATTATCTGAACACTTTTCTGGAGCTACATTTTCAGATTTCTTTCCTACTTCAGGATAAGACTTCTTGGTGGAACCAAAGGATCTACTCTTGTTGAAAGTGGACTTGTGAGTGAGCGCATAGTCATCAGCATTAGCTGCTGCTTTTGTCAAATTGGCAACTTTCTGTTCATCTAATGTCATCACGAACACACCTTTTTAACTCTTCAATTCAAATAATTTGCCTGAGTTTTTCAAAGTCTGTACCTACTTCCTTAGAATAACACCATCTGTCAAAGTACACTTCTTTTTCATGGGCAAATTCAACATGAGTTTGACTTTCTTCTTTACGATAATTTCTGAATTTTTGACGATATGCTTCTGGTATCAACTCATATGCTTTCAAAATAGCATTTTTGACATAGTTATACTCCACACATTCAGAAATCGGCAAAGCTGTATATGCCTCTTGGGTTTTCCCCTTCAAAACACTTTGCAGCAATAATGGCCACTGGTCTGTGGGCCATTTCAAATTTTGAGCTACTCTTTCAAAGTGTTGAAAGTACTTATCAACTTTTGATTCATTAAAAGGTGGTACAGGTAGCACCTTTTTACCCAAATCAAATTTGGTAGCAATGGACTCATCATGGGCAATTCTATGGGCATTGAGTTCTAAAGCTCTCATTTCTCTTTCATATTTAAGTGCAAGCTCTTCTTTTCGATGTCAAGCCTCAAGCTCTTTCTTTCGAGCTTCAAGTTCTTCTTTTCATTGTTGAGCTTCAAGCTCTTCTTTTCGTTGTTGAGCTTGAGCTTCAAGCTCTCTTTTCGCTTTTGAGCTTCAAGCTCCTCTTTTCTTTGCTGAGGTTGAGTTTCAAGCTCTTTGAGTCTTAACTCTCTTTCGATTTCTAACCGCCTGATTTCAAGTTGCCCAGAAGGTTCCATTGACAGAGGTTTATACACTTCTAAACAACTATCAGGTAATACGTCTTCATCAACTAACTGAGATTATAGAAGGGATTTCCCAAGTCTATAAATAGATCAATAAACATCTGTAGCACATAACACAAAAACCAATAACTCCCTTATTTACTTACTTAATACATACATATAAAGCTTAGATTAAATAATGCACAGACAGAGTGCCTATATATGTAACAGTGTTTACTAAAAGGGATGACCAAGACAAGTTGTACGACATGAGGTAAAACAAATGATTTTATCACTGTTACTTTACCTGTTAATGTTAGGCACCTCAATGAGTTTTTGATAATCAAAATTTTGCCATTCTTGTTTAAATTTATCATCTCTTCATTGTCCAAGGAGAACCATGTTCCCAGTGTTTTAAATGGCCTGTTTATCCATTTAATTCCCAATGACAAATTACACTCCAGAGTCCCATCATTTTGAATAAATATTGCCTCAGTCTTCCCTTTATTTAATTTAAGACCAGCATATTGGTAAAATTCCTCAAATATCCTAAGATAGTGCCGAACAGATGAGTTGTCTGTAAGAAAGAAAGTCATGTCACCTGCCAGCTGACATAGCTTTATACATTTTCCATTGACTTTAAGGCCTATAATATGAGGGGAGATCATTTCAGCAGTCAATAGAAATAACAAGGCACTGATTGGACAGCCTTGTCTGATCCTTCTTAAGAGCTTGAAGAATTGTGACATATAACCATTATTGGTTACACAGCTTTCAATGTCAGGACAGATAAAGGACAGACATCCATCTTTGAAAGTTTGGACCAAAACCAAAATGTGTTCTGCATTTTTGTAGAAAATTCCAGTTTATGGTATCAAAAGCTTTTTCATAGTCTGTTAAGAGTATGATACAAGGTTGCAGAGTATGTTTACAATAATCAATTACATCGGCTATTAATTCAATATTTTCACCAATGAAGTGATCTTTCATGTACCCAATTTGATCTGGATTAATGATTTCTGTTAATATAAGCCTTAATCTGTTTGTGAGTAGTTTTGTAATCACAATTAAGCAACGATAAAGGGTGCCATGACTTCAAGTCTGTTAGATCTTTATCCTTTTTTGGAATCAAAATTATTGTACTTAATTGTAATTATTGGCTTGGTGTCAAATGACCAGAATCAAAGGATTTATTGTAACTATTCAATAATATATCACAGATATCTACCCAGAAAGTTTTATAAAACTCGATAGAAATACCATTAGGTCGTTAAGAGCTTTGAAAACCTCTCCTTTTGTAATAACTTGGTTGCATAGGTCTTTTATGTTGTTTGATACTAGCAACATGGTGATACTATTGAAATATTCTTCATGTTCAAAAACATTTGGAATTTGATTAGATTCACTTGAGTATAAATGTTTATAGAAATTTGCTTGACTGTTTAGTATTTCCTTGGGGTCATTAATTCTATGCCCACCCACATTTAAAACCATATATGTTTAATATTATGGTTTCGTTTTTCCAGATTTAGAAAATACCTTGTTGGTCTTTCACACTCATCAACCATCCTACACCTTGAAAGAATTATACATCCAGCTGACTTGGTGTCATATATTTCTTCTATCTTGTATTTAATAAGATTTAACTCATCAAACTAAGAGGGACATGGATTGAGGGTGATCTTATGTTCCAAGTCATCTAACTGCTCTGTTAGCTTTTCAAGAACCTTTGCTGACTGTTTTTTCTTTTTTATGGAATAGGTTTTTGACTCAGTACGTATCCTGCATTTAATGTAATCCCATGCGGTGTCTTTGTTTGACAAGTTTATAAGGTCAGTTTTTGCATATTTAATTGTGCTGCTTACTTATGATGTGTATTCATTATAAGATAATAGGCTTGTATTAATCACCAGCCTCTACCTTGCTTTGCAACACATTCCAACCAAAGAGATAATTTTAACAGGCTGTGGTCACATTTAATGCTTTATTCAAAATTTCAACCGATTTAGTTGTGAAACCTAAGTGGCGTAAAATTAAAAAGTAATCAATCCGTGTTTGCTTAGTACAAAATCTTATTTTCTCACTTCTTGTATATTGCTTTATAGAAGGATGCCGAATCCTCCAAATATCAGCAATGTCTAAAAGTTCAAGTAATTGTGCCAATGAATTTCTATAAGAAACAGATCAAGTTGCACCATCACATATATCATCCATACAAATGTTTAAATCCCTACCTATTATTATGTTCGAACCAGCATAACACTCCAGTTCTTTCAGCATATATTCTCCAAAACGTTCATATATATAGCTTCACAGTTTATAATTCAATATATATTTATATATATATATATACACAGTATTGTGAAGAGTTCTAAGGTAGAACAAAATAATTTTATGATCAATAATTAACATAGTAATAATACATTAGACCATAATTTGCACGGAATATTTGCTTTAATACCCAAAAGGGGGTCACGGTGGCAGAGTGGTAACAGTTTTGCCTCCCACCTCTGAGGCCGGGGTTCGGTTCCTGGCACAGCCTCAAGTGAGAAAGCTGGTAGTTGCTTGCTGTTGGTCGTCAGTTTACAGTACAGAACCCTGATGAACTGTATGTACTGGTTTTTAACTCATTGTCAAATATACCTAATGTAATGGACTAACAAACTGACCTCTAAAGATATGTTTACACATGTTTACCTTAAACGTTTCAGAGATTAATAACAGACACATCAGGTTCTAACAAAGGGGTTATATTTTATCCATCAATCCAGAAAGTCTATTGCAGGTGATATATATGTAAACCATAGCAGCACATATTAGTTGAAAAGTTTTAGAGTTAATCTTGATTTATATTTACAGATGGAGATGGGATATCAAATCACTTGGATAATGATGCTGACGGGGATGGAATAGCAGATGATCAGGATGATGATAGTATGCAGAAATTTTAACCATATTTTCCTTTATGATTTAAGTTTTCTGTAAGCAATTTATGAAAAGGGTTAACGTTTTCCTTTTAATTTATCCCCTCTCTATTGCCCTCCCAAGCACCTCACCTCTCTATTGCCCTCACCAAGATTGTTGCTCTCATTTGTCAGAAAAGTATTATGTATGTGTGTTGCGGTTTCTTCCAATCTGATACAAAAATATGCTAATGTATTAATAGCAAGCTTTGTTTTCAACCAATTTCTTTAAAATTTACAATTGCACTGTGTGTATGCACATATGGTTTTCTGTGTAATTTCTATGGCATATCTTGTGAATAAAATTGAGTATCCCATACAAAAGTCAAGGATTATGCACTTCATTATGCAATATTTTATTTATTTACTGTTTTAGATTTATCCTCTTTTGAAAGCAAAGGCAATCTGTGCCATTGCTGAGGGAAAAGAATAAATTTTCCAGCATTAAAAAGTTTCAGTGAAATTTTTTATTCATGAGGTAAAATATTTTATAAATTTGTTATGGTTTGGGATCACATTGAAAGACATGAGGTCACCTGAACTAAAAGACAAGTATATATATAACTATTTTAAACGAATTAAAGACAGGCCTGAATTCAGTTAACATTACATTGGACTTCTACCAGGTAAACTTACACTTAGGAGTTTTTAGTAACTAGTATGAATAATTTAACATAAATTAAGACTTAAATATAGGCATTTAATCATGCTATAAATTAATTGTCTAAACCAAATCCGAAAAGTTTAAAGGGGTTTCTATTGTTTTTTAAATTTTATTATGATTTCAGGAGCATGCATAAAAAGAGTTAAGTTGGCCTAAATATACATTAAATAATAATATTTATGTTAATAAAACTGATGTGAGACAATGGAAACAAGCAGAATAAATAGTATTTGCGTATTAGTTTTTCACTGCAATAAGATGGCATTTGGTAACAGTTTCATATATAAGTCTGTTTCCCATGTAAAATTTCCAGAGACTCAAACCCAAAAACCTCCCACACAAGGGCCCTTATCCCAGTTGAGCGTCATATTAATTGTAGTTCTATGTTTTATGGTTTTATTACTATTAAAATGTCATACATTTCAATACTCTGAATTCAGTGTACAGATCAGGTTTATTTTGGTATCTTGTTTTTATGACGGTTGAAAACCAGCAATTCTCAAATTTGAACAAAGGTTTACAAAAACTGAAACATATTTACAGAAAGGTAAATACACCAAAATAGGGGCTATAATCTAATTCTGACACACCACATACCACAAACTTGTCATTATGTTGCCTTCTTTGCACTCAGATTATATGAAAGAATGCTAATGTGGGGTGTTTGTGACCATGCAATACTTTTATCGTGCAAATCTTGACTTTTATACCTGCTTAACCAAGTCCAAAGAAGGTAAAATTCCATAAATTTTGCAAATTTGATTTTATAAAACTCAAGAAATATCTCCTTCAGGCATCTTTGTTCAGTGTCCTGCCATATCAGCCCAATCTGCTGAGTTGTACCATCAAACCTTACCAAATTAATTGACATATATGCTCCTCTGGTTATACAACCCTGTCACAGAGACAAGTGACTGTGACAAGTAAAATGGGTCTTTAAGTCTTTCTCCCTTGCTATCTTGCTAAGTCATCACTTTGGTGTAAGCACAATACTCCTGAAAACAAATCCGGGCTGCAGAAGCAAATTTCTTGGTAAGCTGCTAACCAGAAAGATGCAGCATTTCTATATAAGTTTAATCACATGAAACAATCTTATACTAAAGACGCTGTGAGAAACACTGAACTAAACTCTTCACAGGACTTTTCAATCTGTTTTGCCTAAACATGACCGTAAGAGTGTGCTGTGAGATAAATTTTCAGCTTATTTCAGTGACTAGATAAAAATACATTTTCAGCTTCCAAATGACAATATCACTCCTGAAGATCCTACCTGTACCTCCTCTTGTTTCAAAAGTTTAGTGTAATCACTGGAGAAGAGACCCTCAAGACCATTACGAAATATCCTGCCAAATCATATCTCTTTGACCTATTCCCAACATTCTTGGTTTAGGAATGCATCATATTGTTACCCCTCTGATGAAGGGGCCACGGTGGCAGAGTGGTAACACTCTCGCCTCCCACCTCTGAGGCCGGGGTTCGATCCCCGTCAAGGCCTCATGTGGGAAAGCTGGTAGTTGCTTGCCGTTGGTCGGCAGTTTACAGTACAGAACCCTAGCGAACTCTATGTACTGGTTTCCTCTGCCCTTCCAACTACCCGTCGTGATATGACCTGTACAGTGTTGAAAGCGACGTAAAAAAACCACAAATAAATAAATAAACCCCTCTGATGAAGAAATCAAAGCGTGTTGTTGAGCGTGTTAGGGCAACACCACTTTTTCAACACATAGCCATCAAAAGCCTTGACATCCCCCATTGATCTGCATATAAAAAGGGCTACTCAACAGAGACCACATTGCTCCCCATAGAAAATAAAATTCATTTGTCTTTGGCTCAAGGTGAATCCACTGCACTCGTGTTTCTTGATTTGTCAGCAGCATTTGACATTATAGAATATTATACACTTCTATGATACCTCTGCATCTACAAAGCCAGATGCAGTAAACCTGACAGGAAGTACTTGGAAGCTTAAACAGGCAATGTTCTCGTACACATAATAGAAAGCACTTTGGCCTCAGTTTTGCTGCTCCAGCTTTATGAAATGAATCTCCTGATGATATCCGAACTGCAGTTTGTCTCTCATCTTTCAGATGCAAATAAACACATAAGTCTTCATAATACCTACGCACCATAGCCCTCCAACCTCCTTAGCATCTCTTGTGTTTGGCCTGCTATGTTTCTGCATTCTGATTTTCCTTTTCTTTTTGTTACTCTAGCACCTTATAATCTGTTATACAACCGAGATTAAGCACTACTACAGCATTCATTAAAGTTCTGTGTCATATTGTTTGTTTAATTTTACAGAAGATGGTGATGGAATACCAGATTACTTGGAAGGTGATAGTGATGGAGATGGAATTCCAGATTACCTAGAAGACAATGATGGAGATGGAATACCAGATTACTTAGACGATGATGATGACAATGATGGAATCCCAGATGATGAAGATGATGATGCTGATGGAGATGGAATAGCAGATGATCAGGAAGATGAAGATGGTGATGGGATTCCTGATAATGTAGACCTTGATGATGATGGTAATGGAGTTGATGATCACTTGGAAGAAGCAGGTTTGAATTCCCTGATTTTTAACATTGATAAAAAAATGACATAAATATGCTTTCGTCTTCTTTTGTCTTCATGTCATTCTATGAGACTATTTCGAAAATATATTTTTGCTTGAGCTTGGAAACTTGGAAAATCATTCCAATGAGTATAATTGCCTGGTACTAGCCCCAGGGCTTACTGTTTTGAGTGAAGGACCAGTTTGGGTCTAATTTGCATGTGAAAGGAGCAAAGTGGTGTTGTATAATACCGCTCACAGGCAATAACAACTGTAAAAAACATTGTTTTACATATAATTTAACATTCCAACATCATGTTGTATCATCAGCAGTATGTATCTTCTAAGTTTAACCCATAGTCATGTGTGCTATACCCTAAAAAGTGTATTTTCTGAACCTTTTTGATACACGTACTTCTGACTTATCACCACATTATAATTTTTCAACATATAAATTAAAAATTAGCTTGATTTCAACTAATTGGGAAAAAAGATTTTCAAAATATATTCTTGTAATTACATTTATTTGCTATAATAAAGGTGTACTTTATTTGGTAATAATATACATAAAATGGTTTTAGGACGTCATATAATTACAAGACATAAAAGAAAAGCATTGAGTACTCCAAGTCTTAGTCACATTAAACACAAGCACATCTGTGATATTTATTTTGCTGCTTGGCAGAAAAACTATATTTCAACTTTAAATGAGGCATACAGGAAAAATCAAGAGAGAATTAATACCAGATATTATGAGTCAAGAGACAAAAGCAAAATAGAAATGTCTAACGATGAAATGCAAGAGCTATTTATGGATGCTAAAAACATTCTTCAATATTTTAATAATGAGATTGATGAAAATGATGATTCAAATGGAAATGGAATTCCGGATTATCTAGAAAGAGACAATGATCAAGATGGAATACTTGATTATCAGAAAGATACTGATGATGATGGTATACCAGATTATCTAGATAATGATGATGATAATGATGGCATACCAGATTCTGAAGACGATGACTCAGATGGGAATGGACTACCAGATTGCTTAGAAAATGACAGTGATGGAGATGGAATACTTGATTATCTGGAAGATAGTGATGGTGATGGTATACCTGATTATTTAGATGAGGATGATGACAATGATGGAATCCCAGATTCAGTTGATGATGACTCAGATGGCAATGGAATTCTAGATTACCTAGAAATTAACATTGACAGAGTTGGAATACTTGATTATCTGGAAGATACTGATGGTGATGGTATACCAGATTATTTAGATGATGATGATGACAATGATGGAATCCCAGATGCAGAAGATGATGATTCAGATGGCAATGGCATTCCTGATTATCTAGAAAATGACAGTGATGGAGATGGAATACTTGATTATCTGGAAGATACTGATGGTGATGGTATACCAGATTATTTAGATGATGATGATGACAACGATGGTATTCCAGATTCAGAAGATGATGACTCAGATGGCAATGGCATTCCAGATTATCTAGAAAATGACAGTGATGGAGATGGAATACTTGATTATTTTGAAGATAGTGATGGTGATGGTATACCAGATTATTTAGATGATGATGATGACAATGATGGAATCCCAGATTCAGAAGATGATGACTCAGATGGCAATGGCATTCCAGATTATCTAGAAAATGACAGTGATGGAGATGGAATACTTGATTATCTGGAAGATACTGATGGTGATGGTATACCAGATTATTTAGATGATGATGATGACAATGATGGAATCCCAGATTCAGAAGATGATGACTCAGATGGCAATGGCATTCCGGATTATCTAGAAAATGACAGTGATGGAGATGGAATACTTGATTATCTGGAAGATAGTGATGGTGATGGTATACCAGATTATTTAGATGATGATGATGACAATGATGGAATCCCAGATTCAGAAGATGATGACTCAGATGGCAATGGCATTCCGGATTATCTAGAAAATGACAGTGATGGAGATGGAATACTTGATTATCTGGAAGATAGTGATGGTGATGGTATACCAGATTATTTAGATGATGATGATGACAATGATGGAATCCCAGATTCAGAAGATGATGACTCAGATGGCAATGGCATTCTAGATTATCTAGAAAATGACAGTGATGGAGATGGAATACTTGATTATCTGGAAGATAGTGATGGTGATGGTATACCAGATTATTTAGATGATGATGATGACAATGATGGAATCCCAGATTCAGAAGATGATGACTCAGATGGCAATGGCATTCCGGATTATCTAGAAAATGACAGTGATGGAGATGGAATACTTGATTATCTGGAAGATACTGATGGTGATGGTATACCAGACTATTTAGATGATGATGATGACAATGATGGAATCCCAGATGCAGAAGATGATGACTCAGATGGCAATGGAATTCCAGATTATCTAGAAAATGACAGTGATGGAGATGGAATACTTGATTATTTTGAAGATAGTGATGGTGATGGTATACCAGATTATTTAGATGATGATGATGACAATGATGGAATTCCAGATTCAGAAGATGACGATTCAGATGGCAATGGCATTCCAGATTATCTAGAAAATGACAGTGATGGAGATGGAATACTTGATTATCTGGCAGATACTGATGGTGATGGTATACCAGACTATTTAGATGATGATGATGACAATGATGGAATCCCAGATGGAGAAGATGATGATTCAGATGGCAATGGAATTCCAGATTATCTAGAAAATGACAGTGATGGAGATAGAATACTTGATTATCTGGAAGAAACTGATGGTGATGGTATACCAGATTATTTAGATGATGATGATGACAATGATGGAATCCCAGATTCAGAAGATGATGACTCAGATGGCAATGACATTCCAGATTATCTAGAAAATGACAGTGATGTAGATGGCATACTTGATTATCTTGAAGATAGTGATGGTGATGGTATACCAAATTATTTAGATGATGATGATGACAATAATGGAATTCTAGATGCAGAAGATGATGACTCAGATGGCGATGGCATTCCAGATTATCTAGAAAATGACAGTGATGGAGATAGAATACTTGATTATCTGGAAGATACTGATGGTGATGGTATACCAGATTATTTAGATGATGATGATGACAATGATGGAATCCCAGATGCAGAAGATGATGATTCAGATGGCAATGGCATTCCAGATTATCTAGAAAATGACAGTGATGGAGATGGAATACTTGATTATCTGGAAGATACTGATGGTGATGGTATACCAGATTATTTAGATGATGATGATGACAATGATGGAATTCCAGATTCAGAAGATGATGACTCAGATGGCAATGGCATTCCAGATTATCTAGAAAATGACAGTGATGGAGATGGAATACTTGATTATCTTGAAGATAGTGATGGTGATGGTATACCAGATTATTTAGATGATGATGATGACAATGATGGAATCCCAGATGCAGAAGATGATGACTCAGATGACAATGGCATTCCAGATTATCTAGAAAATGACAGTGATGGAGATGGAATACTTGATTATCTGGAAGATACTGATGGTGATGGTATACCAGATTATTTAGATGATGATGATGACAATGATGGAATCCCAGATTCAGAAGATGATGATTCAGATGGTAATGGCATTCCAGATTATCTAGAAAATGACAGTGATGGAGATGGAATACTTGATTATCTGGAAGATAGTGATGGTGACGGTATACCAGATTATTTAGATGATGACAATGATGGAATTCCAGATGCAGAAGATGATGACTCAGATGGTGATGGCATTCCAGATTATCTAGAAAATGACAGTGATGGAGATGGAATACTTGATTATCTGGAAGATAGTGATGGTGATGGTATACCAGACTATTTAGATGATGATGATGACAATGATGGAATCCCAGATGCAGAAGATGATGATTCAGATGGCAATGGCATTCCAGATTATCTAGAAAATGACAGTGATGGAGATGGAATACTTGATTATCTGGCAGATACTGTTGGTGATGGTATACCAGATTATTTAGATGATGATGATGATGACAATGATGGAATCCCAGATTCAGAAGATGATGATTCAGATGGCAATGGCATTCCAGATTATCTAGAAAATGACAGTGATGGAGGTGGAATACTTGATTATTTGGAAGATACTGATGGTGATGGTATACCAGATTATTTAGATGATGATGATGACAATGATGGAATCCCAGATTCAGAAGATGATGACTCAGATGGCAATGGCATTCCAGATTATCTAGAAAATGATAGTGATGGAGATGGAATACTTGATTATTTGGAAGATAATGATGGTGATGGTATACCAGACTATTTAGATGATGATGATGACAATGATGGAATCCCAGATGCAGAAGATGATGATTCAGATGGCAATGGCATTCCAGATTATCTAGAAAATGACAGTGATGGAGATGGAATACTTGATTATCTGGAAGATAGTGATGGTGATGGTATACCAGACTATTTAGATGATGATGATGACAATGATGGAATCCCAGATTCAGAAGATGATGATTCAGATGGCAATGGCATTCCAGATTATCTAGAAAATGACAGTGATGGAGATGGAATACTTGATTATCTGGAAGATACTGATGGTGATGGTATACCAGATTATTTAGATGATGATGATGACAATGATGGAATCCCAGATGCAGAAGATGATGAATCAGATGGCAATGGCATTCCAGATTATCTAGAAAATGACAGTGATGGAGATGGAATACTTGATTATCTGGAAGATACTGATGGTGATGGTATACCAGATTATTTAGATGATGATGATGACAATGATGGAATCCCAGATGCAGAAGATGATGACTCAGATGGCAATGGCATTCCAGATTATCTAGAAAATGACAGTGATGGAGATGGAATACTTGATTATCTGGAAGATAGTGATGGTGATGGTATACCAGATTATTTAGATGATGATGATGACAATGATGGAATCCCAGATTCAGAAGATGATGTCTCAGATGGCAATGGCATTCCAGATTATCTAGAAAATGACAGTGATGTAGATGGAATACTTGATTATTTGGAAGATAATGATGGTGATGGTATACCAGACTATTTAGATGATGATGATGACAATGATGGAATCCCAGATTCAGAAGATGATGACTCAGATGGCAATGGCATTCCAGATTATCTAGAAAATGACAGTGATGGAGATGGAATACTTGATTATTTGGAAGATAATGATGGTGATGGTATACCTGACTATTTAGATGATGATGATGATGACAATGATGAAACCTCAGATCATCTAGAAAATGACAGTGATGGAGATGGAATACTTGATTATCTAGAAGATAGTGATGGTATACCAGATTATTTAGATGATGCTGATGACAATTATAACACACCAGATTCAGAAGATGAAGACTCAAATGGTAATGGAGTTCTAGATTATCTAGAAAATTACATTAATGGAAATGAAATACTTGATTATCAGGAAGATACTGATCGTTATGGTGATAAAATTTCGAAATTTACTGATGGCTCCAAGCAAGTCGTAAAAGTTCCACATAAAAGTTCAAAAATTCCATTCACAGTGTCTTCTCATGACTACCCTATGATAAATCAAGCAGTCAGTCATCGAATAAAATTGAGGGGTAAGGAATCAAAGGTAGTCACTACAGGATTGATATTTGGATGGAATACTTTAAAATGTCTTGGATCATCATATTAGGTTCAACTCATACCCAAATTGGGTATACATCATTTAGCTCCAATTTTAACTAATATGTGATCTATATGTCATTAACAACCAAAATGTGAAATGATTAAAGTATAAAAGGAGAAAGGAATGTGTTTGTCAGTGTTAATTTTATTTTATGCAATGCTCCCTTGTCTACCTAAACCATATTTGTGACCTTTTGCATGTCACAGATACTTTTATGCTGTCAGGCTTTAACATTTTTAATTGAATCAGCAGACTGACACATCTGTTTAAATGTCTTGTTTGTGTTTCCTAAACCTGAAAGCAAATTCATCATTAGGTAAGTTGTGCTACATTTCTCCTGTGTGGGTTATTCTTGCAATATGGTATTCCATAACAAATTTCAATGCTGTAGGTAATTTTACTTATGATAATTTAACGATATTTGTATTGCACATGGACATTAATTTAACATAACTTTTTGGCCTTAATATGATTAAGCTCAATAAGTGTGTTATCACTTTAGAAACCACCTCTGAAAGTATCTTTATCTAATAAGAAAGTAATAAGCATTGTTCCTGTTCAATAATAATCCAGTACCACTGAAAATGTTAACCAACTTTGCCATACCATTTTACCCAACCTAAACAATGTCTTGGAAGTAAGACCAACCTTAAATATTTCAAATAAAATAGAAAATTAGCATTAGATCCTCAATTGAAGTTTGTTAATGAACTTCATAATACAGTAGGTACATTCCCTAATGACGCTTACATTTTTTCACCATTAACACACTATCCAAAACTAATTCAAACTAATTCTTCAGGTCATTGGCTTATGACAAAGTTAATTTATTCCTAGGAAACTAAATCATATGTCAAAATCTACAAGGTTTTAAACATATTTATGCTGCTTCCTAAAATGAACAGACAAGGTCTATGTGAAAAAAATTGCATTTTTAGTAAATTTTAACAATTTTTTCATTGGCAGAAATTTATGCTTGTTTACCAGTGTTATCGAAGCTTCTTCACAATTGACATTGATTCTGTAACTTAGCCATATATTTTGTTGACAAACTTAAATGTCATTGTAGCTCCAACACCTGTTCTATGAAAGGTCGTTCTGTCCATTTTTGTCTATAGATTCAAAAGACGGTGATTTTGATATTGACCTCAAAGAAGAGGATACCAATGATGATGGTATACTAGATCACCTTGAAGATTCAGATGGCGATGGCATACCAGACATCTTAGAAGATGCTGATGGAGATGGTACACCTGACATTAAAGATACAGATGACAATGGTGATGGTATTGAAGACCATGAAGAAGATTCTGATGGGGATGGGATACCAGATGATTTGGATGATTCAGATGGTGATGGCCAAGTGGACATTTTTGACAATGATGATGATGGTGATGGCATACCAGATGAACTGGATGATGACAAAGGTATAAAATATTATGAATTAGAAATGTGTACAGCCACTGATTAATTAAGTTATATGTTAATGGTCAGCAGTGGCAAGAAACTTGGCCATCTGGTGGAATCTTTCCTGCATTTCCACTTTTTGATCAGAATTCTGTTTATAATGATATTGAACAGAGTCATAGAAAAGCAGTCTGAAAAATATAATTAACTGATACAAAACGAAATGAGTATTTGCTCTTTTGTCTTTTTCACTGCAGGTGTTTATAGATAAAACTGTATGTCATGTTATGTTATGAATAGATATATTGTCTGCATACCAACTAGCAGTATTCAGATATTGCAGCTTGCTAGTAAAACTGTTTGAAATGACATATGTTTAAAAAAATTCAAAATTCCTTTCATTTTGGCTTTATTGCCCAACTGCTCAGTCAGTTTGTATATGTCTTTTGAATTTATTGATTAGACAATGACGGAGTGATTGATAAAGTTAAGGTACAATATGTTGGAGTGGAAATAGACACAGAAAAAGACAGTGATGGTGATGGAATTCCAGACTATATGGATGATGATGATGACAATGATGGCATACCAGATCATCTTGATGAGGACGACAATGGCAATGGAATTCCGGATTTCATGGAAATCGTAAGGATCATGATATGTTTCATTAGATTTTTTTTACTATCACTTTGAGTGTCTAGACATCTAAATGAACAATGTTAATCAAATTCCAGATTCGATGGAAATTTTAAGGTTTTTGTAATATTAAGTAACATTTACATTTGTGTAACACTGCAAGTTACCATTCGTAAGATTTTCACTATCATACTTAATAAATGGATTGCTAAAAATACTCAACAAATTTGGATAAAAATGATCTGAACCCACTCTCTATGGGGCTTTCATAGAGATGTTTGACCTCCCGCTTCTGAAGTTGAAATTTGAATAATGGTTTTCACTGATAGACATTTGAACTACTAACAAGATAATGGTCATGTCTTCTTGCTTTCATCACAGAATTATGAACAAAACCATATATTATTGACAACAAGTATTGCTTTTGTCTTTTTCTTAATGAGCACTGATGGGAATGATTGCCAAAATACTTGCATGATGATTGTGAAACTTTCTTCCAGCAGTCCACTCTATCATAAATAACCATACATTGTTGAAGGGTGCATTTATCATTATTTTTATTACAGGACACTGATGGAGATGGAGTGCCAGATTACTTGGATGATGATGATGATAACGATGGTATTCCTGACTACCTTGATGATGATGCAGATGGCAATGGCGTCAATGACAGAGAGGAGGGCAAATACTTTGACAGTGATGGGGATGGGATACCTGACCATCTGGATAATGATGACGATAATGATGGAATTCCTGACTACTTGGACAATGATATGAACATCAAACTGGTAAGTATAGGAGAATTTGAGTGAAATGTGAAAATAAAATCTTCTTTGAATAGGTATTATTACACCGTTACAAGTACACAATAAATGTATGTTTAAAAGTTATGGTATATTCTAAAAGAATGCCAGCTTTAGTATTTTTATCTTAATAGCTGGTATCAAGTATTTCAAATATTGCCCTTCTTATTCTCCACATTTCTGAAAGCTGTCTTGAACACTCGAGCACAGAAGCATAATTCTCACACAATGCAAATATAATAACCTTGTCTTGCATTTGCAACAAAATGTTGTCTGTAATGCCCCTTTTTCTTTCTGGCTATTTCTTGGATTTAGTCAGATTTTCTGTGATATTGTTTGTTTGCATTTGTGTTTGTCTGTTTGTATGGATTTGTTGAATCATTCTGGCACCAAATAAAACAAATTGGGCCTTTCGCCCTAATAGGTAATGCAATTGTATCAAGGAAATTCATATAAATGAGAAGACTTTTCATTTAAAACAGGTTTAAATATAAGAAATAAATAAACAGGAGATACAGTAATCATCATCAGTTCTTGCCTCAACTCTACATACACCTTAGCCGACTGGCTCTCCAGTCATTGCCATGAAACAGTACACACTACCAGCAGAATTTCAAAATATTACAACAGAAATCTGAGCAGCATATTCTAAATCTGGTGAATCCTGTCCATTCTCTAGTCTGGATTCACACCCAGTAGTTTGTAGTTGTGACATCTGTACACAGACATCGTCCAAAGTACTGTGATCTTGTCAAGCATTACACAAATATGGCAACATATTCATAAAATAAAATTATGAGATTTTAATTCACAGCCGGGAAATAGTGAAAAACCTGTTTGACACAAAAAATGACCACCATTACTTGGTCAAAAACATATGTTATAGATGACCATATCGAATTAGATATATATCTTTTGCATCAGTGTCATTGGGTCCTTAAAGGCATTCTGGTTTGCATTTTTCAAGGTTATAAAATCTTATACTATTCAAATTGTTTAGCATTGAATCTTCTCAGGAGTTAGTCTAACAACACAGTGTAGTCCAGTGACAAAATTTTGAACAATAAGGTATTTTACAATAACCACAAGCTTCAAGTAATGGCTACAAGAGAGGTTGGCTAACTTTGTAAAGTTAAAAACGTTTGTAAGTCTGGCACCAATCTATAAAACAACATCAGGAAATTTGTACAGCTGTACAATCCAAGATGATCAAATAACCACAGTGGTTTTCTGTGTCATGTGACGTTTCTTTTCTATTCCAACTATACTATTGGTGACATATATCCTTCATTTAATACATTTTATCTAAGGAAAAGTGCTGTTTTGAAATGAAAAACCTTGTTACCACACAAAAACTTCCCAAAGACTGCTTTAGTGAGGTGTTCTGTATAATTATACTTTATTTACAGCAATTTCAAATTTTGAAGTGGAGAAAAGTTTATGTCAGCCATACTTAAGTCCTCTTTACAAAATTTTAGCCCACTACCAACCAGTCTTAAAGTTAAGCCCTTATTTAAGCCTAAGACTGGTCTTAACTTTTTTGTGAATACCACTAAGACTAAAACAAAAGGCTTAGAAATTTCTCTGTGAAAGTTAAGACAAAAGTCTCAAATTTAAGCCTAAGACCTAGCTAAGACCTTTCGTGAATACGGGCCCTGAAGTTCCCATAAGACACATAAGTTTAGTCTAATTTCCTTTTCCTGAGACTCACCCTCAGTTAATTACTTTGTTTGTAACATTTATTTTCTGTGTCCAGCTTTCCTCTTTTGATCATCAGTGCCCTGCAATATGTTTTTTTAAAATTTTTATTTCACAAATGCTTCTGCTATACTACTACATTACATAATACTTATACTATTCCTGATACTGATTGAAATCAAATGATTATAGCAGATGTGTTCACTTAATTAAAGTATATAGATCTAAGTTTTTCTTTCAGTTGAAGGACACTGACAGCAGTAAAGTATGTACAGATGGAGTTCCTTGTGAAAGTGAACAGGACCAAAGTATCATCCAGCGCCTCCTCTCAACTATGACAAGTTTTCTGTTCGAAGAGGAAGATGATTCTGAAACTGATGACAAAGACATCGACCTGCATGAAAGCTTAGATCTGGGGGACATATTTTATGAGTGGTTATTCGGGGAGTCAACAAAGGTGGACAAGAACAAAGCCAGAAGAGGGGCAGCGGCAGGCAAGCACAATCCAAGCCAGAGTTTTAAGGCACACAAGAGAAAAGACGGGGATGACAATGAAGAAGCTGAACAACATGCTGATGGAGAAAGTGATAGCTTCTTTTCCTCTGTGATCTCTACTGTGATATCCATTCTCAGTGACAATGGCAGCAGTGGTGTGACTGCTGATGAACATAACAGACACTAGTCTTGTTTTTGTTGTGTTATTCAGATGTCAAAAAAGTTACACTCACTTTCGTTCACAGTCTGTGTCACCTAAATCAAGGTTTACTATGATATTACCCCATACAATTATAATATTTCAGTATGTCAAAAATATAAGAATTCTATATGATGCAAAAAACTATGTCTGGAATCATTTCATGCTGAGGCATCAACCCCGATAATTCATGCATGGTCTAATTTAAGAGCCATATTTCCAGTGAAAACTGTAGTTATGGTTCATATGAATATAATCTTTAGTAATTTTATTTACTTCTGTGTGTTAGTCGGTTGTCCATGCTGAATATGCTATGATATTAGCTCAAATCAACACAGTCTGAGTTAACACAGTAAACTGTAGTTATCATTGTCTTTGGAGTGAAGATAAAAATACTTTATAATAATATTTGTAATTTCTTGTAAAGATATTTCTTTTTGTTTTGTATTGGCATGATCAATGCAACATGTTGTCCAAAATATGGCCTAGTTATAAATCATTAGAAGACCAGGCGTTAATTTAAGTAAAAAATTATTTGTAAAGTTATTTTCAAGAAGTTATGCATCAGACATTAATTTGAATATTTGGATTCAAGTTTTAAAATCTGCTAGAGTAATCGGCATCAATAAAACATGCCAGTGGGCTTTCAGTTTATGACTAAATCATTGAACTCTTTACCAAAACAGTGAATCAGTTTTTCATAGTAAATTCTCTGACTATTTACTAATTCATGTTATTAATGTAAGTTAAAAATAAGAAAATGTATTAGAAGAAGAGTCAGATTAGAAGACATGGATTATATTATCTTAGTATGGTTATATCAGATGATAATACCATTTTATCTTCTTACTGCCATGTTTGCTTTTAATATTCAGTGGTACATGTTATTGTGGAGTTATTGCCATATTGTCCCATCCTGTTGACACTATTATTATTTATTTTCAAGAGATCCCAAATGCAGCTTGTTTGTTGTTTGCTGTTTGCCTTTCTTTGAAACAGTTACAACTGCACCACAGCTTTTCATTGTGGGACACTTCTTCAAAGTTGAACATCAAATTGTCTGTTCCTGCTGCTTTATGTATTTTGTGTTGTTTGGCGTGTTTGTTAAATAATGCCCAGTGTATGTATGTACACTGGATTGATAGGTTTACCAGAAATGGAGTAATTTAATTATGATCATTTAGACTATAAGAGTACATTATGACAAACTTTGCTCTTGTAAACAATTTATATCAGCATATTTAGGTTTAAGATTTGTAATATTAAATAACTTAATATAGGGCATTGTCTGTGGCATTTATATAAAAATTTGGAACAATGGTAGCACCTATTTTCAAATACATCTTAATATTAAATTAAAAAATGCAGTTTTGTTTGATATTCAGCAAATATGAATTTAGAATATTAGTGTGCATTGCTATGAAGTTTGTCATTTCAGTATGGTAAACAGTAACTGGAAGCCATTGGTCACTTGGAATCTGACAAAAACAAAAATTACCTTCAGATTCAGATCATAAAAAGTTTAAGCAACTGTTGCTCAGTGACAATCATTCATTTAAGACAATTCAGACAAGCAACTCAACAGAATATGTGATGGGATTGAATTAATGTTTTAATATCAAGTGAGATTTTGGAGTAATGTTTTTTTAGTTTCTGTGCTAAAACAGATAATCTTTGCTCAACAGTTGTCAAAACAGTACTTTTACTTCAATAACTAATCATTGGAATGGCAGACTAAAGTAATCCATTTGAAAACAGTCCTGGGTGTAGTAAGCTATGTACTGGATTTGTATGAAATAACACAAGATTGCTCAAAGTGGAGTCTTTCATTATATTTACCTGAGACCCAGTGTGGTAGGTAACATAGATAATGAAAGTACTGTACAAGTAAATATTTACTTTGTTGTTTTTTTAATATAGTTGTATTTGAAGACTATAACTTGTTATCCTGTGATGTGATTTACAGTATTGTTGATTGTTATTCTGCCTTGTTAGAAATGCAATACATTATTTCATTGTAATCTACTGTAAATCATCAAAAGTGGTAAATGTGGTTTACAAAGTGCAAAGATCTCACTAAGATTCATAATTGTATCTCATAAGCAAAGAGTTAATTTTTTTTTGTTTACAATTTCAATTTTATTTCTGGCTGTATACAGTTATGCTTATATTTATATTTTAAGCAGGAAAAATTAGTTTTGTAGTGAGAAACCATATCAGTTTGAAACTGACAAATTTTTTGTTGAAATTGTGTCAGTTTCAAGATCAGAAAGTTTATTTTTACTTAAAATTGATTCACTTTCTCAAGGTTCAACAATTCTGTTTTATGTTTTAATGAGGTTTCACTGTGTATGAACTAATGACAGTCACCAGTAAATCAAAATATGAGTTGGACTCCGCTTTGATTTGAAATGATTTTGTGAATCAAGTAGGATCTATGCCAAATTTAGGAAAGTATATGTATGCCTAGTTTACTACAACTTGATTTAGTCATATGGTAAAAGATCATTCTCTGGCAATAATTAATCTTAAAATACTGATTTGTAAATTGTCCATTAGTCAAGTACCTAATTTTGTCACTGACTTCAAATTACAATTGTATTAATGGCCCATAAAAGCGCTCTTAAAGGTAATGCAACAACATCTTTTCCTGTGAAGTACATCCATATATTGTATTTGTGTCAATGGCTGTTCTGCTGTTGAAACATATCATAAGAGCTGGACCATTTTTAAGCTTGATTGCTATTGTGACTGACCCTATCAAAAAAATCGGGAAAACCAAGAAACCAGGCTCCCGACTGCTACCATTCATAAAGATCACTCCAAACATTAGGCCTAAACACTCTTGTTCTGTAATTGGGGGACTCCAATGACTAAATGTCTTTTTGAACAAGATCACAAGGTTCCGTTTACACAGAAAAATGTACAAGACTGGCGGCAGCAGCCAAAGGTAAGAAAAAGTCATAAAACTTGCCTTATAACAAAAGAGATTGGTCATGAGGACAAAAATGATCATTTGCAAAGGTATTTGAACGAGCATCTATTGACATAGACTTGCTACAAGTCTCAACTTCTGCATGTTTTTAAGCACTGAATAAGAAATCACAGGTGGAACAGAAATCATACATGTGTACATAACCACAATTTTTCCTTACACTCCACAGATCGCAGCACTAGTTTTATTTAGTCACTTTTATCTCTGATCTCCTTTAGAAGTTGATTCAGCCAGACAATTCCCCCCCCCCCCCCCCCACCTTCAAAAATCATAATGTACTGATACAGAAATATGGAATGAAAGGATGTTGCACAAGGTCTACTATTGATATTGATAGTGCAATTATACTCCTGACCTGCCCAAGTAAAGAGACAAGATAATGGTCAAGATTATATTATCGGGACTGTCCATAGGTAAAATCTCAACATGAGAACAGGTTACAGAACAGGGTCGTAATCGACATATGTGATATCTGGCTAACAATCTTGTGATTAACTCTCCAAAAAGATACGTTGTATCTTGGTAGTATATGAGTTGCTCCTTATATCCCACTCTGGCCATCCCACCCCATTCCCCCTCCATCCATCCTGCATGTAAGGTTTAATACATGGTGGATGTGACAGGCTTTACAAACATTTTTTTAAAAGCAGTCCAGAATGCAAATCTGTTTTGTGTTGAATGTCATACTCAAATGCAAATCCTACAGAATCATGCCAAGAACGGCCTGCCAAGACGCAAAGCATACCATGTTCCTTAACCGAATGTGTACAAGCCCATTTGTAGCTCGCGGGCCTATCACAGAAAGGCATAGCCAAATGACCAACCCAAGCAGTACTTTGGTGAGGTAAGTGAGGTTATCATTTATGTTTCCATGGTACAAAAACAACATTTTTTCTGCATCAGGTAAAACTTTTTCATCACTTAAGTTATATATCTGGGTGGCGGGTGCTCTTAGATCACAGGTTCAAGCCCTGGATTGATGAAGGAAATTTAGATTTGGTTTTCTGGTGACTGCTAGTTTACTGTATACAGTCCTCGTCAACTAAACTGCTTCTCTGCACCACTAAAAACTATTGTGGTATGACCTATACGGCATGTTGAAAGCATTGTCACAAACCCAACTAACATAGAATACTGTAACTTCTGAAATATAAAATATAATAAGCAAGGGTTGACCTTGGAACCTGATAGTTGTAAAGCAAGTGTATATAAATCACTACACTTTCCATTTAAAAAAAGAGAAAAAGAAAATGACTGTCAAACACTGAAGACAAAACAGTTCCTGAGAAAAATTTTTGTTTTAATTATTTGTTAATCGGAAATAAAAATGGACTCTGGTACTCTGGCATTTGGGATTGGCAATATTGCGAAAATTTCACTACAATAATTTCAAAATAACATTTTTTTCCAATATTGTAAACCAAAGTTTATTCTACATGTATGCTTGTCTAAATATTCTACATATGCACTTGTATAGTAAGTTATTATTTATAATGTCAAAAAATAATAATAAATGCAGAATTAAGATAATAGACAGCTCTTACAAAATTAATGGATGTTTATTTAAATATAAGATATTTGGACTATTACATATTCATAAATAAAGTAGTAAAGATAATACAGGTTTAACTATAATGTCCATGAAGTAATAACTTAGAGTCAAGAGTCGCCTCATTATCAAAACAGGCAGAATTTTGATGATTTACAGTATGTAACAGTTGTTAGTCTACTGGGGAGTTTAGATAGCCCGCAGACATTCAAAATATACGTTTGTGTACACCTGTGTTTTTGTGAAGTGTGGCACTTGGTAGCTTCTCAAATAAACTTAAAACATGTCTGCTGTGTTTTTGTTTACCTTAAAGGTATCTATCTCTTTTTCATCTTTTCCCCTAACGTTTCCCACAAGAATTGCAATACAAAGCATCAATTAATAAGTGTATCAGCAAATTGACAAAATTCAAATGAAGTATCTTTATATTTTACATGACCACTTTGGCGGTCATTAGGTCCTATCCCCAGTGGCAGGCTAAAGAACCGGAGGAACTTTGTTAAATGGCCATCCTTGAGTCTCTGTCTTTCAGTCAGGAAAATGTCAGTCACTGTAGCTTTGGTTATACTTTTTCATCTGGGTTGGGTCATATAGTTTTCTGGTGATATGTATTAAAGGAGATATAGTGGAGTATAGATATATGAAACAATTCATACAAGAAGTTCACGTGTTAAATTCATTCAAGTTTAATACAAAATACTTGTTTGTATTATATATCACATACAATTAGTATGTAATGCCCAGGTCACACAAAGGAGAGGGTGCTATGATAATCTCAGCTAACATAGAAGAATACAAGCAATTTGAAATATGCAAGAACTCGCCGAAAAAAGGCGGGAATGTGAGGTCAAGTGATAAAAGATCATCATGCTTCTACACTGTTCTACAATGTTCTTAGACTGAGATTAAACCACGACATACTGAGAATACCATACAAACTGGGTATCTAGCGATTTTTCAACAATTAACCACAAATTAGCTACAGGTAGGGGAGAATGAATGCAACCTGTGAAGAATCTTCTACAAGAAAGGAAGAATAAGTTGAGAACAAGGGAGAATGTCCGGTAAATTTACTTGTAACTAGTACGATTGGTTGACGATTGCCCTACTCTAAGTCAGAGCTACGACATAGAAGAAAGTGGTACCTACAGTGCCAAATTGGCGAATAGCCATAACAACTTTGAACATCAGGTTCAGACAAAGAATAATGAATGAATCCACCAAGAACATTGAAGAATTTGATATTCACAGATATTTGCCATTAAAATTCGCCATTGTGTGACCTGGGCATGATCTTAAACTTACATTTGAAATGCTGAAAAAAAGTCTAAGCACCTGCAGGACATTTTAGAAGCAGCTATGCAATCTCATCTTAAATCAGAAAACAACTAATGCACTTACACGTGTAAAAAAAACCCGAACATTTTTTTGTATCATTGATTCTGATTGGTTAAAGATTGCATTTAAGTGTGTCCTTCCTATTTGTGCCGATTTTAAATGTATGCTGAATTACCAAGCAAAGCGATGTACACGTACTGGATAAAATACAACCAGTTTAACAGAAATGCATATGTTAGTAGTTTTACGGTATATTTACACAGACAGCCAGACAGCTGTTTAACCATGAGAACACATGGAGTAATCTGCCTAAATCAGCAGAAATTCTTTCAATTTCCATGTGAATTCTTTTCACCTAAAATAAAACTAAATCTTCAGTTATTCTCATGCTCCGCTGTCCCTATCATATATCTGTACTGTTCAACTCCTTATACATTTATCCTAGGTTAGTATAGGTTAATGGCCAAGTAAGTGTCCAATATATGAAAATAATGGATTGTTTACGATGTCCCAAAGGGAAAAATACAGAGCCATATAAACAAGACAAACACAATGTAAAAAGTCATTATATCATGTTAACATTTTTTAAAGAAAATTTTTCACCAGAAAGAAACATTAATATAGCTGAGCTTAATTAAACAAGCATGTCATTCATAAGAGCAAACCTGTCACTATAAACCTGAGGCCGACCTGCATTGATGTAGGCCCCTTCTTCAAGTTTAAGTTTCTATTTTAATTCTTTTAAAAATATTTTGAAAAGTAAATTTTTATTATTTTTCTTGCAGTTATGTATATAGGATTTTGTAACAAGTACAACATAGTTAACAAGGAAGTATAATTTAGGTTGCAAATTTACAAGGCCAAAAAGCACTTCAAGAACTGTTAAATTTATGTTATGGATTTCAAATTTTACAAACCAGGTACGGATTTGATCCCAGAAATGGTATGTATCTGGACAATAGAAAAAGAAGTGCTCCAAGTTATCAATTTGACCACAATAGTCACAATTAGGTGTGTTTTTAATTTTCCAAACAAACAACTTATAGTTACATGCAAAAACTCTATGTAAAATTTTATACTGTAGTACAATCAGATAGGTATCTAAAACTGATCTAAAAGGCAAGGTATAAATGTGCCTCCAATCAAAACCTTCTAGAAATGGATAAAATTCTATCCATTTATTTTGACTTATTGGAGTTGAATACAGTTTTGCACTGAAATAAGCATTAACATGTGAACTCTTAACTTTACCTATATCACTTATACATTGATTTGGTATGTTTATATACTTGAGAATAAAACAATCATTTTTTACTTTCAAAAACTTCTTTATTTGAAATGCCAAAGCACTGACAATCTGGTTGTAGATAATGTCAGACATAGTAATTTTGTGATCTTTTTCCAAATCCGATTTAGAAATGCATTGTTAGTTACTGCTCTTTTGGTTTAGTATTGCCTTCTGAGGTCAAATTATATGGTTTTATCTCTCATTCGACAGCTAAGGTTTTAATAGAACAGGTTATTAATGCATGTTGGAATCCTCGACAACAGAGTTGAGAGTCAAGTAATTAAATGCAAAACTTGTTAAAGACTTGGTTACTGATTCCCTCACCTTACTATGGAAGAGTAGAAGGGCCAACATGTAAGTTTTTTTACATTTTGATTTATCTGCTTACTAATCGATAAATTGACTTAGGTATATCGATTTATCGACTTAGTATCTTAATAAATTGACTTAGCTATCTTGATTTATCAACTTACTAACTCTATAAATTAGCTGCAGAGCATTAAAAGTATGAAGGACCACATTAGACCTTGAAAGTAGGGTCCAAGGTCAAACATGACCCCACTAAAGCATTCATACAATGTGGTTTGATATAAGCTGTTTTCACATCACAAACCTCTTGTACCAATTATAAAGGATCCATAGGCATTATAAGTATCAACGACTATAATAGGGCTTGAAGGAGGCGACCAAGGTCAAATGTAAACCTACATAAAGATTTAGGTCACATGATTACCAATAGTTTTTACATCTACATATCAAAGGAGATACAGGGTATTATAAGTACACATAAACAGGGAGCTGGACAATTTGCCCTTTGCCAAATCAGCTCTCAGCAATTTGGCTGACTTAAAACTGGGCACCTGCAAACTGTACCGAAAGTTAAAAGCAATAAAAAGTAATACGGTAAGAATACTTTTATAGTGATAAATCTGCATCAGATGACAGATGCTAGAGCTAGCGATTATTTATGAAACGACACTTAAGACACTTGTTTAGACACTTACATATATAACTTCTTAAGTGATAATTGGCAATAGTGCAGATTACATTTTAAAATGCCTTGTTGGACATGTGGTGCTATAAAGGTTTTACTAGATTACATGTTAGGTCAAAGTCATGGTTTCTGGTCCCTATCACATAATCTTTGTGATCTTTGTTTATGATACTCTTTTTGAGAGTACAGTAATTTTCTGGGGCCAATTTTGCTAGAGTGCTTTATCGTGGGGGGCAATTAAATGGGGGTGATTTGGTCAACAGGCAATTGACCTTGAGTGAAGAAATTCAAGGTGAAACATATATGTTACATTGATAAAATTGATTTATCGAGTTAGTAAGTCGATAAATCAAGACACTTAGGTTGATTCATCAAAATACTAAGTAGATAAATCAAGATAACTAAGTTGATTTATTGAGTCAGTAAGTCGATAAATCAATTTAGCTATCTCAATTTATTAAGATACTAAGTTGCTAAATCAAGATAAAAAATTTGTCATGTTGGCCCTTCTACTCTTCCATACCTTACTGAAGAAGCCGTGCAAAAAAAAATTCATAACACATGAATCACTTCACACAGAAATCGGCAACAAGAACAGGATATGTAAAAAAATGCAAAAATAGTATTATAAATGTGGATACATTGCTATTTAACATTAAGTTTAATAATTATCCTTACGGATTATTTGCATTACTTATTTGCATTACTTAAATAAAATGTTATTATTGAAGAAAAAACATTGTACAGGTCTTATCATGGAGGGTAGTTGTATACCTGAAGACTCCGTACTGTAAACCATTAGAGAACAGCTTTTAAAATTGCCTGTAAATGTCCAGAGCTTAGATGACCTCTGAGTTAGAAGGCGAGCTACACGACCCCCCCCCCCCCCCATCCCCCACACAATCGTATGTCTATATGAGCTGTTTAAAGGGAAATAAAAAGACACAACAAATTTAACTTAACCATTTTCAACTATATTCTATGTTTCTGGTTTCTACTTTTTAAACCACGTGAGTATCTTGCTCAGAAGTGTTGTCTCTGTATGTTTAGACCAAGCCAAATAAAGATGAGAACCTATAAACATTAATCAGTAATTTAGTTTGATTAAATATAATTACAACAAATTAAGTATTAATTCAATTTAATTAATTTTAGCTTAATATAGAATACAAAACAGCCTTTGAAATAAATGGTTAGTTTCCTGTGATAGACTATGTACAAAGCCACTAAGTTTAGAACTGATGTTCTTGTTTAACAAATTTACCAGAAAAGCAGTTGTTTCCCCCAGTTTCCTTAAACACAATTGCCATGTGCTCAGGTAACCAGCTTTAAATGCAGTAACGCCGTTAATTTGGCGTTGTTTATATTTAGGCTTGACTAAAACTCCAGTTTTTTTAAAAATAAGTATTTCTGAATAAAATCTTTCAATAAACAACAATGTAATTGTTCTATTTTCCATGTATTTGTTCCAGAGAAGAAATTTTATCACATACATAATTACATGTGACCTGAAAGAATAGTTTTAACATTCCGTTAAAGCTGAAAATATGAACCATTTGCAGAAATCATATACAATATCTGTCATTTATTACTTCATATGTACAATCATAATAAACTTTGAAATGGTAGTTTTAAAAGTTTCCAGCTTTAACAACAGAGACAGCATGCACATCTATGATAAAACACCACACCTACTCAGAAGAAAAAACCCTCTAAAAATTATAGTAGGAAACAAGAGCATTCGGCAAGCACAGACCTCCACAAACACACGTAATAAGGAATTTTGGAAAAACCGGGAAAATCATTTTCCTCAATTATTTAACTACAACTTTTTAAGGCTTTAGAATCTCTTCCCTGGCCTCGATTTCCCTTTTAACAGTGCTATTTCTGCTAAAAATTGATCACACCAGGGATAATCATGCATTGTTAATAGACTTGGCTACTTAATCATATGAAATTCAAATTTAGTATCCTTTATGAGAAATTTATTATGTGTTGTTTTTTGAAAGATTAAACCATCACATTTGGTAACTCATACATATTATCATTATCATCATACCGTGTCTGAAGGTTCATTTATTATTATTCTTTTAATAAATTATAATTACACAAACAAGTTTGCAAATTCATCTGGGCTGCTTGTCCTTACTTGTCTGGCCCAGTTGAACACAAATCATGTGTTACAAATCTCACCGAGTGTGATATTTAGTTACAATTAGTTACTATTCTTTTGGTCTTTCTAATGGGAAATTTAAACCTATCCAATTTTCTGGAATTGTATGGTAAATTAAGTGTATGTAGCATATGTATTTAACTGACTCACCCTTACAGGGAGGGAAGTGTGTTGACTCATGTCTTACAGGGATTCTTTGTTTTGCCAAAGTTCTATTCCCTTTGAGTAAAATTCTAGTTAATTAACTCACCTGTGCACGTCTTTTCAAGCTAAGTAGAGTCGATTTCAAAACAGGAGTAAATGCAGTTTATTGTTAAATGAAATAGCTTTTACAAAATTTATATTTTCAGGACTTATCGTAACATCTCCCCGATTTATAATCCTGGAAGGCTGGTGCGACCGATCTTGTTAATAAAGGGCCGGATAACTAACAAAAGAAATGATTTGTCCAGATTGTCAAGTCTTACAACCAACCAAAAAAAAAAAAGATAGTCTTAAGCCCTGTTCCAGGCAAATTGTAAAGATAAGACATATCACCCGATCATTATTGAAAAGTAGAGAAGATTAAACAGCAGACGTGTATGACTAATCGGCTCATTGGACACAATATTCCTCAGCTTCATTTTACAGAAGAATTGTCTAAGATTAGTCCTAACACAACAATGAGTTGTAACACGATGAAAATAAGTCATTACAGTATAAAGATTAGTCGCAAGTGACTTGTAGCCAAACAACATGCTGTCACTACTCAAGACATAAATGCTCACTAATAGTATATAATCAATATGTATATCTTCATAATGAGCAATATGTCCACATAATTTTTTTTACATGAGATGGTTGTGTTTTCTCAAAATGTTCAGTTAACATAATGATAAAGTGTTATAACACAAGTATCCCAAACATCTTATATTCTGTTATTGTACCAACGTATAAGATTCAAATTAAAAATGAATGATGATATGCATCTACTGACTAATTGATCTGAATAGCGTATCTGTAGCTGTTACTAGCTGCCTGTTTCACTTTTAATGTTTTAATGTTAAAGTGCCATGCCTATCTGATTTCAGTCGGCCCATTTAACTGATTCATCACTGAAGTGTAATGTTTTTATTATAAAACATATACTGCTTTAAATCAGAAATAAATGCATAAATTCCATCAAGTTAGCAAGCTCACCAGAAAAAAAGTAAAATTCCTTTACTAAATCAATTGTTTTAAACTTTTAATCAAAGCTTGATATTTTCCTCATAGTTAAGTAACTAAAGTTGCATTACTTTAAAATAATTGGGGATGGGGGCTCGGGAATATTCATTTGAAGAGCAACCCATCATTTCATAAATCTCACCAAAGACACGTACAAACCATTTTCAAATCCTTTAACCTCAAATCTCCACTCAGTAAAACTTTGTAACACCTGTTTTAGACCTCTGATCTGTTTGGTGTTTCCTTTATCCCCCTTAAAACATCCCCTCCCCACTTCAAACTCCACATAAATTCTCCCATCTTTCAGGAAAAGGTATCAGATTCAGTGAGAGGGAAACGCGGGAAGCGTACAACCCAGCTCCAATTGTAAATTAAAACAACAACATACCGCAAATAGATCACATGTGACTTCGCCCGGAAAACTGAGTGGATTAAAATTCATTAATTCTTTAGCTAAACCCAGGCACCATAGAGACCTTTGGATCTTTTCGCAACATGGTAAGATTTATGAATTTATTTTTTAATTAAGAAAATGTATGTATATATGTCGCATTCAATAAACTGTAAACAAGTAATACTGAAATTTTATATTTTATTTTAATTGTGAAGAAACCAAGCTTGAAATTGTACATAAGCATCTGAATATGTTTTATGATATGTAAAAATATACAATTGAGACAAGGTAAATTGTGAATGAAATTAATATTTAAATTATATATTTTAAGCTATTATAAGAGAAACATTGTTTTTGCAAAATCTGTCATGGAGAATTTAATACTGACCAAACAAACAAACATCATTTACAAAATAACTTGATATCGCCCGTTTTTTGGGTAACAACAAAGATAATAATACTAATGATAATAATGACTAGAAATTAACTTGAGAAAACTTGAAAATCTCGGTCTCAATAGGAGCACTGATGAGTGATAACAATTAAAAGATCTGATTAAATACTTGTATGTTTAATATATTCCTTTGATATAATTTTGTTGAAAAGAATGACAACCACCTTATCAATAGCCATATTTAAATTCAGTACTTTGTAATTATATTATATTGCAACAATAATTGACTAAGTCTTATAATAAGCAATATAGAGATTATGAAGTTATTTAAGTTTAATATAAATCCTGTAACTGAATTATATCCGTTCATTGATATTTATAAATTATCCTTCTGTTTGTAAGTTGAAATGTATTGTTGCACAAATATTTTAAAATGTTCATAATTATTGTTGTAAGACACCAAAACTATGGCACTTTGTGAGGGAACAAAGGTCACGTTTTGTGACCTTTTAGTTATAACATTGTTATTGCTATGATTTAAACATATGAATTATAGATCTATATTTTTCATGTGTGGTGTCAGACCTGTAGGGTGATGCTAAAAATCATTGCTACATTGATGTTTTTATCAGCAGTTTTTGAAAAGACGGTAATTGTTTAATAATAGCTGGGGAACTTGGAAAATATTGGAAACATTCTGACCATTATTGCACATACATGTTCTTATTATTTTAAAAAGAAAATCTAAACATTGTCACATTTATATCATTATCACAGAGGGAATGCATCTCTGTCCACGTGGGTCAGGCTGGTATCCAGATGGGCAATGCCTGCTGGGAGCTCTACTGTTTAGAACATGGGATCCAGCCAAATGGGGTGACCATCTCTGAGGATGCAAGGGAATCTCTGAGCTTCACCTCAAACTCAGAAACTGAGGAGAGCTTCCATACCTTCTTCTCAGCCACTGCTGCTGGCAAATTTGTGCCCAGGGCAGTGTACGTGGACCTGGAGCCCTCAGTGGTTGGTGAGTGTGTGCTATGAAAAGTATGTTAATGGTACTTGTATATCAACGTATGTCTACTAATCTAATCAACCTTTCATAGTGCTTAATCTCTGTGGTGATGTAGATTGTAGGTTGAAATTGATTGAAACCAAAATGGTTCAAACTAAAAAAAGAACAGTTTCTGGATTAGCATGTTTAGTCACCTACTTGTTACTTTAGGGAAGATATGATGGCTACATAGTTTAACTTTGTAATAACACTTTTTGTCACTTTGAAACTCTAGATATACTGTTTGTATACAATGTGTCCTTGGTGACATTCTACAAGCAGATCTCTCCTTCTGGAAAAGTTTGAAAGACTCATTATACTAATAATACTCATACTAATACACTTGGTACAACTGGTGGAAGATTGAAAAGAACAATAAAATTATGTACAGATTGTTTTATCATGACTGGAAAAATAAACATTCTTTATAATGCTGAAGATTAAGCTGACAAGGGAAATCTGTTACATCAGGTTGTAATGCCCATATTACAGATTTCCCTTGAAGAATGCTTGTGGTTTTTGGTGGTAATTGTAAAATTCTTTTAACAGGCTGAAAATTTCGGTTTTTGTCATGTTTAATTATGTTAAATCTGTGTTACAGTAAAATATTTCATTTAATATGGGTTTTGTTCATATATGAAACCTCTACCTTGCTTAAATGACAGATTTATATGTATAGAAGGCCCACTTTTTGTGTTTCACCTGGACTTTCTTACAGCTTATATTGCGTTTCTACAAAGTTTATTAGATTTTGGAGCCCAGGGCAATACCCCAGGCTGACCCTGTGATTCCCCTACCGACTATGTCAAAATATAGAATGTGACCTTGATGTGACCTTAATGGTAGCGGATATATTAGAATTATGGGGAGAATACATCAGTGTACATAGCTAACATAACCAGTGTGGTACTCATTGTGTGTTGCAACTGTATATGGTATACCCGTATGGGTCAATATTTTAAAATTCATATTTAATTTTAAAATCTTAGTACTTTCAATACTAACATGTAAATAAAATACTTCAATCCAGAATTCATCTTTTATCATTGGAACATATGACCTTTGACCTTTACCCTCACGCAAACTGTGTCACTCAGCTGAAACAGTGCTGTGGTCTAAAAAGAATGAGATTCACCTTTCTCTATCAAAAGGGGAAACTTTGGCACTGGTTCTTCTGGATCAGTCAGCTGTGTTTGAAACCATTTACCTTTCTACACTTCTCAGTTGCTTACAGATGGTTCTGATTCTATATTATTTGACCGTTCCCAATGTAACAAGATTGATTCAACCCTTTCAGAAGTCAGGAGACTTTTGTATGGTGTAAGTCCTGGTTCAGTTCTGGGTCCAATACTCTTCTCCTTATAAACTACACCTCTCAGTAAAGTCAATTGAAGGCTCCCATTTGTATAGTTTCATTCTTATGCTCACTCTCAGCTTGTCATACACCTCATTCATAAAAAAACCCGACTCAGTAATGTGAAAGACTAAATAGTTGCTTAGATGATGTAACATTGCTATCAGCAAATAAACTGAAACTCAATCCTGATAAAACTGAAGGCTGCAAAAGCTCTAGTAAGCAATTAGCTTGACTATTGTAATTCCTTGTCTTTCAGGATTTAATGTTAGGAAGCTTGAAAGTGTACAGAATAGCTGAGCTAGGATTGTCACCAACACAACCAGATATTCACATATAACTCTAGTTCTTAAGAGTTTGCATTGGTTGCTCGCTCAAGAATAGTCAGTGTTCAAAACAGCTACAATGGTCTGTAAGTTCTTTCAGAGTGGTTATCATAATTATTTTAGAGATTTTTTTTCGAATCCCATGAGTTTGCCTATGATGCTCACAAGGTATGAAATGGATTGCCAGATGACAATTACTCGGCTATATCTCTTCTATATTTTCCAAAGAAGCTGAAAGCTTATCTCTTCATAAAAGCAACCACCCTAGGTTCTATCATATTTTCTGATTGTCTCTAATTTGAACCCCCACCCCCGTGTCTCTGGACTATGAATTGTTTGGAATTGTTTCTTTGTTTTTTCTCCTTAGAGTCTGTCTTCTGATGGAGATTAAGTGCTATCAAAGTTATATTAGAATTAGAATCATGTGTCTTTCAGTTAGGGGTGTGTGAGTTGCTAGACATTTATTTGGCGGCACTTTCAAAACACATGTAGATTATATCATCATGGGAGAGGCCATGTTAAAACAACGGTAACACACCTGCCTCCAAACCCGCCTTCAAACATTGGATCCTATGTGGGGAAGTTGATAGTTGCTGACTGAAGGATGGCAGTTTGCAGTGCAGCACTTTGGCCAACTGTATGTACTGGTTTCCTCTGCCCATGAAACTCCCAGTTGTAATATGACCTGTACATTGTATAAAGCGATGTCAAAACCCAGATAAATAAATGTATCATGGTGATTAATTTTTAAGGGCAGAAGAGCCAAAAAAGACTACAAACTTTCCCACATGGGATCAGAGTTTAAACTCCTGACCTCAGAGGTGGGAGTCAAGTTTGTTACTCACTACACCATCAAACCCCCATCATTTGCTAGCGAACTTGGGCTGTGGGCTGTACTAGTGCAGTCAGGTTAAACAGCACTCTGAGTTCTGTAGTAACGGAGATTTAACTGGATAAATCGGTAGAATAACATATCTAGTCCAGTATGTACTAGTTTGGTCCTGTTTTAAAATGCAGTTTTGGTCTCATAATATTGTATAAGTATTGTATAATCATAAATTGACAGAATTTATTTATTAGGGGTTTTATGTTGCTGTCAACACTGTACAGGTCATATCGCGATGGGTAGTTTGAAGGGCAGAGGAAACCAGTACAAACAGTTGGTCAAGGTTCTGTACTGTAAACTGCCGACCAACGGCAAGCAACTACCAGCTTTCCCACTTGAGGTCGGGCTGGGAACCAAACTCCGATCTCAGAGGTGGGAGACGAGAGTGTTACCACTCTGCCACCATGGCTTCAGCTATTAATTTCCCTCACATTTTTGGTTTACTTATTATTTGTTCCAGGGTTATCCCGGCTGACATTGTCAATCAATCAATCAAGGGACAAAATCACCCCCAATCAATCACAAATGAATGTCTAAATCAATAAACCAATGAATTTCAGATGAAGTGAGGACTGGAAATTACCGTAACCTGTTTCATCCTGAGCAGTTAATCAATGGTAAAGAAGATGCAGCCAATAACTACGCCAGAGGACATTACACAGTGGGCAAAGAAATTATTGACACTGTATTGGACAAGATCAGGAAGATGGTGAGAGTCTGATCAATCAACTGTCAGTGACTGTTGCAAAGCATAGCATTCTGCTTTGTAATTCAGCACAGACCAAAAATCAGCAGGACCAAGAATAAGATTATAAATTGAAACTGTAGCCAATCATGATCACTTATCAAAATTTTGTAAGCTGAATGCTGATTGGTTAGTGGGTGGTAGCTGGTATTTCATGTGAATTACATTATTGCCCCCCTTGTCAAAAACTTTAATAAATATATTACATCTACCAAGGAGATTATGTGGATTCTGTTTGTATGTTATCAAGGTTTAGGGATTTTACATGAAATTGTTACAGTCGGTGCCCCTTAGTCCAACATAGAACAAGATGCACTCAGAGAGAGCAAAACGCTCGACTCTTAGTGACCAGTCTCTCAAGTGATATAAAGTATTGTACGGAAGACAATAAAATAAAACCAAACATGTAAATTAATCTTCATGGAAATATCAAGTAGAAAGCTAAAGTCATTAAAAATACATTGAAATGGGACCTCTGAAAAATCATGATTTTTTTGTATTCAAAATAAGATTCAGATCTTTCTTTTAGTAACTTCTTCCTTCAGTCAGGTCCTACCCACAAAATTTTAAATAAAGATCTGTTCATTAGTTCTAGAGTAATGTAAACACACACACACACAAAAAAAACCCCCAAAAAACAAAGAGACAAACAATTAGCACACAAAAATATAAACTGCTGGTGGAGGTAAAAATATTGCTTAAAGATCACTTCTTGGTGAAAATCACGCATGGTAATTTTTTGTGATGGACTGTCAAGGTATTGAAAGAAAAAAGAGAAAATAAAACAGAAATAATAATTAATAAAAATAATGAATATATCACCTCCCTCTTTATTATGTTTATGGCAATTTCAAGCCATAAAATGAGAAGAAATATTTTTACTTAAAGTCAGCAAGTATCACAAGCTAGGTTTGTGACCTCACAATGACAGTTGCATTGTGACATCACTGAGTGATGACATCATCAGAAAGTAAAATATTGATTTTTGACGTATGTGATGAAGAGAAGCAGTTTCACTGTGAATTCCCTATTAAAAATAAGAAAAACTCTCTCCTGGCTTTAATTTTCAAGCAAATTACACCAAATTTGGCAGAATCTGTCTGTGCCCCATGAAATACCTTCCCACCAAATTTGAGATTGATTGATGTTGTAGTTTTTGAGTTATAAGGGAAAAACGGTGCACAGACAGGGAAGCAGATTTCACTGTAAAAGCCCAATTACAAATAAGAAAAACTCTCTCCTGGCTTTAATTTTCACACAAATTACACCAAATTTTCAAGAATCCGTCTGTACCCCATAAAATATCTGCCCACCAAATTTGAGCTTGATTGGTGTTACAGTTTTTGAGTTATAAGGGCGAAACGGTGCACAGACAGACAGACAGACAGACAGACAGAAACAAACTGATCACAATAACCCTCTCCTATCGTCGAGCGTTAACTAGTTTTATTTTTTTAATGATTCGCGAACATTCTGGATCCAGGTTTTTAAAAAGGATTTATTGTGCCTTGGCTGATGTCTGCACTCTCTTAGTGCTCTTGTTGAGTAAGTTTTTTGTATAAAGCCTAGTTTTATCAATTCATACTCTAATCAACCAATAACAGTGCTAGTTATGTAAAGTATGATTTTGGATTCCATGTGGATTCCATGTGTGCTAAATTATGGTAGGGTGCACAACAAGTTTTACATCCCTTGAAACACATTGCACAGACGGTATTGAGGTCCCCTGGTGGCCTAGTGGGTTAGTAGATTTAGTATCTAATCACAACCTCTCACCTCTGTGTGGGTTCGACTCCCAAAAGTCACAATAATGATGACCTGTCTCAATATGACCCTGGCTGTTGAATGGGATGAAAACCCCAGCTTTGGCCTTTGTAAAGACTATATCACAATGGGAGCTAATGTCCCGTTTAAGGTCATTGTGTGTATATTAATCAATATTCTTTCATAACATACTCTGGATCTAGTTACATGCAGAGATTACTGTATATTTATCAAATCTTGTTGTGATCTTTTCAAACAGGCAGACCAATGTACTGGTCTGCAAGGATTTCTGGTGTTTCACAGTTTTGGAGGTGGGACCGGAAGTGGTCTGACGTCACTGTTGATGGAAAGACTTTCAGTGGATTATGGGAAGAAATCTAAGTTGGAATTTGCCATCTATCCAGCACCACAGGTATAAACATTTTGTGAAAAAGTAGCGTTTTGAACACATTACCTCATTAAATTTGTTTTTATTTTGTAATCTAATGTGGACTTTTATAACACTTCATCATCCTCGTAAATTGATAAACTCTAAGGTGCAACTGAACAAGGTCATTATGGTTAGTCCAATGACATAACAGGGTCATACCAAGAAGACACAGGGGCTTTTGAACATTTTGAGCATTTTCCTAATGCCCTTGTTCCACCAAAGGATTAAGCCCCGATCCTGTCTGGGACCCTTAATCGTGGGTAGTCTTGGAAAAAATGGAAAAAAAATTGACCAATGGGGTGGAAGACAGAATCGGTATGAAGGTCTGGGATTAACTACAGATCGGCCTCAGGACGCCCCAGGAGGCCCCAGACAGTCCCTAACTGGTCTGGGACTAAGAACAGACTAAGCCATTTTTCTGGTCGGTTTGAACCACGATCCTGTCGTAGACAAACCGACTGGGTCCCAGGACGCCTCAGGCCTCCTGGGACTAAGCCCCGACTAACCCAGGATTAAGTCCCGACCCCACAAGGTGTCCTGAGGCGTCCCCAGGCGTCCCCAGACCGAGAAAGCCGATTTTTGCTTTGCAATGGGACTAAGGGTCGCAGGAGGCCTGGGACTAAGGTATAGAGGGTCTGGGACTAAGGGTCGGCGACTAAGGGTCGCAGGCGGCCTGGGACAGCATAGGACTGTGTAAATTTGATCTGAGGAGGCCTGAGGAAGCCTGGGACTGGACATTTTGTTTATGGCGGGAAAAAATAATCGGTTGGGGTCGGGAGAAATATCAAACATGTTTGATTTCTCACACGGCCTCAACCGACCACAACCGACCCTTACAGGAAGCCTGGGACTAAGCATATTTTTGAAACCGACCCTCAAAAACCCTTAATCGGGAGCCTTAGTCGTGTGGTGGAACACCCACATAAAGGAAGCAATAGATGTTGCACTGCGTACATTATTGCAAATATATTTGCTTGTACAAAGGTTGACTATGATTGAATATTTGTATCAGTTGCAACATTTGGCGAGATTGTACAAATGTACAAGCCATATGCACAAGCTATAGGAACCATAAGCCATTATATTATGTCAGTAAACACATTATTATTGTTGTCTATGCTGGAACCAAATGCATAATTATTCAAATGTAAAAGCATTTCTTAGGACTTTTGATCTCTCATACTGAAGACTTGTTATTTTCGTGGGAGTTTTTCATTAAAAATCAATCTAATAATTCTTTCCATTCCGTCAGGTGTCGACAGCAGTGGTGGAGCCATACAATTCCATCCTGACCACCCACTCCACACTGGAGCACTCAGACTGTGTGTTTATGGTTGACAACGAGGCCATTTATGACATCTGCCAACGTAACCTTGACATTGAAAGACCCCACTATAAGGTACTGGTGTTATTAGAAATAAACATAACAACTTTTCAGTTTCAATGGGCATAATAAATAATTAACTTCATGTGGTGAGGCTGAGTAATAAAGTAACTCAAAGAGCAAATAAAATTCAAATATGACACCAAAGTTTGGTTGCAAGAATCAAAAACTCATCCAAAATGCTCAAAATCTGGAATATTAAGGCAGTTTGGTTTGAAGATCTTGATTAAAAGTACGTGGCTTAAGATAAACAGTTGAATAGTTGTTTTTGTAGCATGCGTACAATACACATTGCTGTCTTGCAGACACTATAGTTAGCACTGTAGCACTTACTAAATGTTATCTATATCACCGGATTAAAGAATGTTAAATAGGTATGTGTGTAATGTGAAAATATTTTATGTCAATTGTATATCATTGGATTTCAGAACCTGAATCGTCTGATTGGGCAGATTGTCTCCTCCATTACTGCCAGTCTGAGGTTTGATGGGGCACTGAATGTAGATCTGACTGAGTTTCAGACCAACTTAGTACCTTACCCTAGGATACACTTCCCCTTGGTTACCTACTCACCCATCATATCAGGTACAATTTGTGAACTTTTGAAGACTCTAGAAAATGTTTTTACAAAACTTATTCTGGCTGCAGATAGGCAGCACTCTAAATTGTTGTTGAAATATTTCTTTTAAATTTATGAAACCCAATGTTCAAAAAGTGGGCATGTGTATATCCTATTTCTTACAAAATCTATGGTAAAGGTTTAAAACCTTTAATCCTACAAAGTATTTTAATAGTGATTTAAATTTTAATTGGTATATGGGACTATTTGAATGAATTATGTAATTGTATCCCTCAAAATATGTTCTTTAATATCGATCTTTTAACCCTAGTTACAGCTATAATAGCAGCTGTATCCTAATCTGGGTTTCAACAAAAACATCGTATTGAAATTAATCTTAAATTCTATTGAACGGCTCTGTAACTTGTTTTCTTTCACAATTCTAAGCCAAACATACCCATGTATAAGTATGTCAAGTGTAATCCAAGGAATCAATGTTGATTCAGTCTCTGCTCTACTTAGTTAATTCTTGCTAACGTATGTCAAACTAAATCGAAAATTGGGATTTTAATGACACTTTTTATGGCTTAGGTTAGAAAAGTGAGATTAAAACATCAGCTACAGAAGATAAATCAAAGTGATCATCTGTAAAGTTTGAGCAGCAGTGTGCCCAGGTGAGTAATATCTCTCTGGAAATCTATATTTCTAGCTGAGAAGGCTTACCATGAACAACTGACTGTACAAGAGATCACCAACGCTTGTTTTGAGCCATACAACCAGATGGTGAAATGCGATCCACGCCAGGGAAAGTACATGGCCTGCTGTATGTTGTACAGAGGTGATGTGGTGCCCAAGGACGTGAATGCTGCCATAGCAACGATCAAAACAAAGAGGTCCATTCAGTTTGTAGACTGGTGTCCAACTGGATTCAAAGTGGGCATCAACTACCAGCCTCCAACTGTGGTACCAGGTGGGTAAGAAATATCCATAAGTATAGTATGTGATTAAATAAAACAAATCTAGAATTATGGTACCAGGTTGGCAACAGATATAAATAGTTAAGAAATAGGAGGTGATTAAATCGTCACATTCTAGAATTATGGTACCCAGTGAGTAACCCAGAACCATAAATAATATATAGGATATGATTAAATCATATCATTCCAGGAGTGTGACGTCAGGTGAGCAACTGCTGTCCATAGGTGAATTATAGGATGTGATTCAATCATAACATTCTAGAATTGTGATATCAGATGGGTCTCAGATATCAATAATTAAGAAGGACAAAAACAATATAAAAATTGAAACCAAAAGGCCTATTTTCGCCTTTTATTGTTAGAATGTTAATAGTAAAGGTTCAATGTAGCTATTGTAGAAATATTTGTGTGAGTAAAGTTTAGCCTAGTGGCTAACACACTAGCCTAGGGGTGTGTCCGCCACTAGAAAGCTTTGGCTGTACTTCTGCAGTCAGGGTGAATCAGTAGCACTTTGATTCCTGTAGTACAAGGAACTATTGCACTGAGTATAAATATACAACACCAAAAATATAACTTGGATTGTTTCGCTTTGTTTTATTGCAGCGAGTATTAATAGGTAATTTTAACATTGAAAACATGCTATATAAAATTCGTTTTAAATCATACAAGCCACTTGGCATTCATGGGATTAAAGTATAGAATAATGATATTTCGAAATCCCAAAATAAATTAAATAATAAACAATAAATACTTTACAGGTGGGGATTTAGCTAAGGTTCAGAGAGCTGTGTGTATGATCAGCAATACGACAGCCATAGCAGACGCCTGGGCCAGGCTAGACCACAAGTTTGACCTGATGTATGCCAAGAGGGCTTTTGTACACTGGTATGTTGGTGAAGGTATGTATTGCATCCAGTTTTTACATCAGTATACTGGCAATTGGTTAGCTTACATAGCCTAAGGTATAAGGGTGCTTTATGATTACACAAGTTTTTTTTTGCAGATTTGAGATACCATTTATAGGAATGACTACCACAAAGAAAGTGCAAATTCAAATTGCTGTACCTAATATCCAATGACTGCAAGTGGTGAAAACCCAAACATGATGTTTAGGGTGCATATTGACTGCGGAAAGTTGACCCTTGCTGAGTGTGGTCAAATTAATAGTTACTTTATGTCTATATCCTTTAGTTTTTTTTTTGTACAAAGCCCATTTTCCAGCTACTGCATCTGTACTTTTGTTTGATTTCCAGACAACCCCATTGGCAACTGTTTTGTTTCTTTACCAAATCTGTTTTCTAGCCTTTGAATTGTCTTGTATATTTATCATAGGTATGGAAGAGGGAGAGTTTCAAGAAGCCAGGGAGGATCTGGCTGCACTAGAAAAAGATTACGATGAAGTGGCATCTGACTCCATTGATGCGGATGAAGTTGCCACTGTGGATGATGAATACTAGTCTGCCAAATGAGTTGAAAACTATAAGGGCCTGTAACACTTATATGTTTGATGAAATTTTAAGATGAAAGTTTATGGTTGAATGGGGTGACATTAAGAATACCAAAATAAGTGAAAAATTTATTGCTTAAAGTTGCAATGTGCCAATGTAATCTATAAAGTTCTAACTTGGTAAACACACAGAGTAATGTAACCCTGAGCAAAGAAACCCTTGTTTACACAAAATAACTATGTTTTCGGTCTGGGCCATAATTGTTTTAAATATTTTAGCCTCTCATAGCAGCTTCCAAATCATGCCTGTATCCTAAAGATGATCCAATCCAATATCATATGCAAATTTTCAAACCCTTTTCACTCTGAACAAAATGGTGTAAAAGTCATTAAGACTGGTACAGAAATAAAGTTAAGATAATTTGAAATTGGATGTCTATGTAATGCTACCTTCTGATCCAATAAAGAAAATCATAATTTCTTCAAATAAAAGGGATTTTGTATTAAGTTACTATCAAATAGTATTTTGGGTGCAATCATGAGTTTTTTCTCCGGTTCTGACAAAATTAATTAAATAAACAAACGGCGTGGCTGCATATCCGGTAACCGGTAACCCAGTATTTTATATCTGAAGCCGTCAGCCGTAACTTAAATGGTTTCAAATGGGCGACAAATTGCTTTGTTTTCTTTGGTATTGTATTTTTGCTGGTTCGGACCAGCCTTTATATGATACGTTTCAAAAAGGGCTGTATTCTAACAATCAAACAATTAAATGAGACTGTAGTAACATAGCTTTGTTTGAAACAAGATATACCAGCACTGTCCCTCAACTTGGTGAATAAGAATCTGAACAAGTGCAATAGACTTTTTTTCAAGGATGATATAAAATGTTAAAAAGAATTTCAAACCTCAATAACATTCTTAAGGTCTGTACACACCAAGCTGATCTAGTTTGATGTGATAAATCCAAATACAAGCCTCAAAGAATTTGGAGAAGCTTGTTTTTAACATTGAACTACAAAAAAACTCCATTCATTTTAAATGGAGACCTGTGACATATGCCGATACCTTACAGACTAATGCAAGTTTTTTAAAACAAATTTTTGCTCGGTGTGAACATACAAAGTATATTATTTGAGCTCCAACTTAATTGAAAGATCATATTGTCTTATATGAGTCATACTTGTAACTCATTAATGTGCGTGGTGCTTAAAATTACAACTGCTCAGAATGAAGTGGTAATCAGATAATCAAATGTGACCTCTTCAAATGTGACCTCTTCCCACATCTTCATTTTCTGCAGAATACCTTGATCACGATTGTTAACACTTTTATGTCTTTTAAATAGACACCTAATTAAAATAAATATATTGGATACAGGTGAGAAAAATGTTGAGATAATGTCTGGAGATAATCATACTGTTAATTGGGAATTGTGCAATTAATTAAATATAGTATTAGCTAGTCTAATTATTGTAAATTTAAGAAAGTATAAATTGCAATTGTGGATATAATGTGCATAATTTTTGCTAAAATAAACTGATTTGCATATGTTGAAAACGCCCACATGTAACTTTAGCTAGTATAGATTGAAGAATTAGTTATAGTAGTGTGTAGTTTTAATAGGTAGGGATAGGTTAGAATCAAGTTACATTCATGTTAGCTTTTCAACACATTCAGATTGTTGATTTTAGTGGGGTTTTGCATATTTTTAGAATGTGAATCAAATATAAGTGATCTGTTAATTGATACTGATATTTTAACTATTTAAAATTCCTGTTGATGAAAATATTGTTGAAAGTCCAATAATTTCATATTGCAGTTTTAATATCAAAAGTCTCATATATATATCTAATAGAAATACTTCTTCATATTTATTACAAGGTAGCTGTTTAGGTAGTATGTAGACTAATTTATGTTGTGCATTAATCATGCCTTAAATATGACAGAATGCCAGGATTATATGGACATTGGGTGAATAAATATGGCTTTTTATAAGCAAACGGTATTTTATTTCCAGTTTTCATCAACCATTGTTTTACAACTTCAAACAATTGAATGCAAAGTCTTTACCGTACCCAAGGTATTTCCTAGGTACTCACACACGTTTTGAACTTCTGTATGGAACTTGAGCTTGGTTTGGATATAGTGCCTGAAACAAACTCTGAGTACCTGAAATAAAAGTAAAAAGGGAATTCAAGTAACACATCCATAAATAATATACATAACACTACAACGTGTGACAAAAAAGACTATAATAGCTATATTCTTAAGTGCCAGAAAATTCCACTTAATATTAATTCTAAAACAAATTGCCCTAAAATGGATACAATCTTTTTCTTGCAGTTTATTATAATTAACTAATGAAGGATCATCCCTGATGTAGTTTGTACTGTAATGATACCTTCAGACTGGGCTACCAATGCTTGTGAACTTAGTTTTGTAACTTTGTGACAAACCACTGATGTCTTCTGTGATGCATTTAGCACTAAACTAATAATATCCCAGTCGGGATATACCTTTGACTATGTCTAGTATATCTTATAATGCCCAACCAGTGACCTTGCCTTTGCACCACGCCTGGAACTTAACACTGTGCTACATCTCCAATTCACCTTTTATTTTTCACGTCCCAGTGTGTTTGACGTAAAATACCTTAGACTTAAGTTAAGTCTGGGACTTAAATCTAAGCCTTTTGTCTTAAACAAGTCTTGAGCTTCCACGCTTTTATAAAGAGTGACTTAGCTTAGTCAATGCTGAGGAAATAACCATTTTGTGACCCTTTATACAAGACAAAGTAAGCTACTGGTGACATGTTTCTTTTGTTGGAAACATGTTATCTTTGGAACAATGGTGCTTTGTAATGAAAAACCTTGTTGGTATATAAAAATGTCCAAAGACTAATATAGGGAGGTGGTTTGTTATTTATTTGTTTCCAGCATTTCACATTATGAAGTGGAAAAAATTTCTGGTAGCCATATCTATGTCTTTGTTTACAAATGTTAAGCCCACTCAGATGTAGCCGTGATACCACAACTTAACTAACACTTAGAATTGTCCGCTTTGTAAAGTCCGCTAAGTCTAAGACCATAGACATAGTTTGAGGCAAAATTCTTTATGTTAAGTCTAAGTCCGGGCTTAGTCCTTTTGTGAAACTGTCACCAGGTAATTCTCTTTTTCATTCCCCAGCACCCCTGTCCATGGATAAATAATGTTATAAAAATAAACAAGTGCCATACACATTATAAAAGCTGCAAATATGCCATATAGTTAAGAGAGAGGTATATTAATACGTCTTCCAACTGGTCTTTGTGGCATTAACATATATTTAGAAATGGAGAACTCTCCGATTAAAAATTGAAATTTTTAGATTTACTGGTACCAGGAACTTTTTATACATTTCACAGCTATGTTTTGTATTCTTTGATAAATATGGACTTATTTTACTTACTATTGAAGCAAAGTTGTGCATAATAAAAGTAAAAAAAAAAAAATAATCCGTCATTGGACATACAAGAAAAGTAGATCACTAATGGTGAACAATACAACACCTCTATTGTCTTATACAATCATTTTCATTCCTAATATATAGTTTTGTGTTTGTATTTGGGAAGTTTTCATATTTTACGTCATCTCTGAGCATTGCACTCTGTATTGCACTGAGAGTTTCACATTGACCTTCTGGACACATCATACATATTATATTTGGCAATACATTTTTGATAGATTTGGTGTAAACGATTTTTCATATATATTTCTAAAACTATAAAACCTATAAATATGTTTTCAATATAGATTACATATATTTATAGAGCTTCTGCTTACTATTTTGTTGCATTGCAAATTTTTAGCTATAAATTGCAGTTTTTTTCTTTTAACAGGTAACCTTTACTGTAGACACATTTCACTGTTTATAGTCAGTGATAGTACATTTTTAGGTAAATAGTGACTTATTTTACTTATTATTCAAACAATTTAGTAGATATTTAATGGAGAATAAGTCTACAGACTTTGATGTTATGGTATGCTTCTGCTGAGATAAACTTTAAAACTAAACATCAAACAGAAATTAGTTCTATGGTAATCAACACTGTTCCGATACTCTCCTGGTTTCTCCCTTTTACACTGGTTATTGTACTGCAGTATTCCAGATAGTTACCTTTGACGTTATCTCTGATGTACTTGGCACTGTACTGACAGTTTCCCAGGGACAGCTTGTCTCTCAGAGCTCTGGATATGTCCACCTGGACGCCAAATTCATGTATTGGCCAGTCACCTTCTCCAGCATCCAACCTGTAAAGCCCATTGCCACCATAGACCTGAACACCTGTATACAAAAAATGTCACTGAATGTACAAACTTGATGGAACCTGGACCTAATTGAAAAAAAAACTTCAATCCTATCAATAATACAGGCATTACTGACTGATACTCTAGTAATACATAAAAAACTTATTGTAAGAGCATGTCAATTAAAAACTAGAAAGGGCATGATGATGCTGGTGGGGAAACCTCACAAAACAGGTATGTAGTTCCAAATGAAAAGAAAATGAGTCATACAAACAAAATTATACCCCTAACAACCAGTTTCTAAATGTTATGATTTATAAAGAGATTAGAGTTAATTTGATTAATTGGACTAGTGCAGTATCTTCTTCCTGGCCAAACAACTCGGCCCCATTTCCATAGAAAAGTGTGCAAGATGAGTTGATAAGTTGTTGTTCCATAAGTTGTATGCAGCACCATGAAGATAAATTGGTGTGCGTATTTTTACCAGAAGGATCGGTTTTGACTACCCCGAACAGAAATGTTCACTCAAAAAGCTTATTAAACATGTTTAAAATGGAACAAGCATCTTCAGTTATCGTAAACAAGCTCCAGACAACTGAAAATATAGGTTCTACAGCCAATAAGTTTATTCTCAGAACTACCTCACAAGAGAGGTTGCAAAGATAAATCACTCAAGAATTGAGCTATTAAGTTCCATGACTTCTCAATGCCTGTTAACCAACATGACATCACCAGCATTAAAACCAGAAGCCCAGCCTCTCATATACATGGATAAACAAAGATAAACAAAGCTAAACTTATTAGAGGGGAATCTTTTATTGTTTTATCTGCAAATGTGAAAAGCAAAACTATTAGAAATAAAGTATGAATGGTGAACTATATATTTAGGTTATTCACCTAATATCAACATAACATTAATAGCTATATAATGCAGTAAATTAATTTATCAGCAAATGTATGAATATCAAAGAATTTCGTAAGTATGGGTCAAAGGTCAAAGTAGGGGTTGTTATGTTCCGTTCAACAGACAGGGTCATATTGGGACAGATCCTCAGGATTGTCACTGGTGGAAAGTGAATCCAAACAGAGGTGACTGCCAGTGATTAGATGCCAAATCTGATAACCTGGTAGGCCACTCGTAAGCGCAGGAAACAATGTCTATATATAACATAACTTTACCTGACTGACTACCTACGTCACACCACCAGTCTAGGAGAGTAGGATAGCTCTGAGCTGGTGGATGTGTTTGCCAGTACAACTGAGGGATAAGAAAGTCCATCCACCCTTCCTGCATCCACAGTTTAGCATCAGCAAACAGTGCAGTGTAAGGATCTAGACCGGTAATGGGTGAAGGCATCCCATCTGGATGACCAGGACGATAAATGCCAAATGGACTGATGCTAAACTTGACCTGAAACAAAGGAATCTCTAAGTATTCTGCTAATTCTATCATTGACTCTTTGTACCTTCTTCAACAGAAAACCCCATCGAGAATTATTCTCAGAAAACCCCATTACACACACTTTACAAAGCCCATAGTTGATAGATAAAGTATAAAAATCAAGTAATTAACTGATTTACAATTGCAATAATGGTGAGGGAATGAGATAGCCAAACTTAGGCTAAAGTCCATATTAACGTTTTATGTGCACTTTTACAGCCAATATCTAAGCTGCATAGGCATGGAGATTCATGTCCTATAGTGACCCTTCTTCATGTCTGATTGGATTTGTTTTTTTGATAATCAAACAAACAATACCTCAATCAGATATGCCATACATATAAAAAAAAACAATTTATATGTTAGTGTATATACTGATATCACACCATATGTCAGGCTGAGAACCCATAATTGTGCATAAAAAACGCATATACATTAATATGCAAATTATAGAGTATTACCAATATTCAAACTATTACAACCATAATTGGTCCTATTTCCGTCCTACATAAAGAGACTGAACATAAAAGCTTATAGATATACTCTATTGCTTTTTGTTACTATTATTACCACTTATTACACTCCCTTACACCTTTAAGTGGATACTGTTCAATAGTCAGTATTTGATTATTTTATTGATTTTTAAAATCCTGATAATCACCAATGAAATCAAACATTTATTTTATTGATTTTTTTCCCCTGATCCTCCAAAAAAGAGGCTCAAAAAAGCGGCTCAGAGAGGATAAGCTTTTTGCACCTTAGGGCAAAAGTGGGATGTGTTTTCAGCCTCTGATGAGAAAATTCAATATATTTTCGAAATATTACCAAGCATAATTGGATAATATAAGGCAGTTTAGACAGTGGTGTGGTAAATATTGTCTAGTTCAATTATATTTTAATTCTGTTTACTATACAGGCATTAACTTAGACTAGACAATAATCTCCTTACACTGCCAAGTGACAGCTGGTACATAACTGGCCTTTGTTCCAAAACTCTACACTCAGGGGGGGAAACAATCCCCCAATATAATTGCAATCGATGGTAAAGTTCATTACTAGGCAGTGGACTGAGTTAACTACACACAGGTTAACTTCAAGTTCTTTATGTCACATATATTTGTTTAATGAACTCACACAAATAAACATGGCCATTCTAGTAATTATTATTCTACAAACAAGAAATCTTGAAAACAATCAGGATTTTCATTGATAAATTACAAAATATATTGTTTATCAATGCTAAATCATTATAATTTTATAATGAAATTAGTGTAGAATTCGTGTTTTACAGTATGTTAGAAAGGAAGTTTTTTTGCTAAACATGCACAATGTTTCTTATATACTTCTTAGACTTCCCAACATACATGTTTGACAGTGAACACAAATATGCAATAGATTATGGCACTCTTATTGCACTTTCTGATGCCTGTAGTGCACCTTATCTTTCTCTTGCATAGGCAACTTACTTCAAAAGTTTTAACCACTAGACTACCAACACCTCTAAATATATAAATATATATAACTATTTGGGGTATGTATGCACTTATAATGAAAGGTATAGGATTATAGCCCTCTCTAAATTTATTACTTAGATGTAAGGCTTGAAAATTGGTGCTGTGCCACACCTGTTACATGTGCAAAAATGCAAAAATCAGTGAAACTCGTTAGCTGTGGCTATCAAAGGTTCAAATTAATACCAACATTTTCTCGAGACTTGTACACCACTGGAGAATAAAATGTATTCAGTGAAAGCTAAATTAATCACATATAACTCTGTTAATGGGAGTGTGGAAAAGATCAAAGTTGGACTGTTTATGTGATTTTCATGAAGTCAGGGGTGTAGCTTATGTAAAAACCAACTTCTCTCCTGAGAGTCATATGGTTTAAACCCAGTGCGTCCCACACAATAAATACTAGCTTGGCCTTTTGACAGTTAGAGCTACTATACATAGGATAAATTCAATCAATATTATAACTTACATCTTTCCCCAGTTCAGAATTCAGTGATTGAATGACTAGCCAGACTCTTTCCACCATTCTGTTCACGTTGTCCCTTCTCCAATCTTCTCTGGACAGAGTGCCACCTAGTTTATAACAAAACTGACATTGATTAGAATATTTCTCAAGCTACTGAGATTCACTGTACATTGTTAGTTTCATTAGTTTCAGGAAGCCTCAGACCACCTAAGGTGTCCTGCGACTCAAAAATCAAGGTCTGGGACTAAGCCCCGACTAAGGGAAACCGACCCTAACCAATACAAGCCGGCGTCCTAAGGCCACCTGGGACAACACAAATTTAGTCTGCGATGGTTTGAGGATGCCCCAGGAGGCCTGGGACTAAGAATCAATTAAGAGCTGACTATTTTCCATGCGTCAGAAATTAAAATGAGGCAATGAGGGGACCGGAGACAATATAAGCGACCTTGCACACATTCTCATTGTTACTGATTGGTTGGCTACTGAGAGACGTGTGTCACTGTTTTGCAGGGGTTTTCAGTTTTTTTTACATATATTATACTTGAGCTTAAGGCAAATTTTACAGTTAGGAGACACATTTTAGTTTTTTAACTTTTTTTTACACTGACTGGAGTTATGAGAAAAGAGAAAGGAGGAAAGAGAGGAAAGAAGAAGATGGATGAGAGGCAAGGGGAGAGGGAGAAGGAAAGTGGAGAGGTGGAGGAGAGGATGGAGGAAAGGAGTGAGGAAAGGACTGAGGAGAGGACAGAGGAGTGTACAGAAGAGAGAGAGAGTAACATTTGGAAGTTACTGGGGAAGCTTGCGAAGAAAATGAGAGGTGTGAGGAAGATTCAGAGAGTCACTCGACAGCCAAGAGACCCAGGGTCTGTGCTACATTCACTGACAGCCAAGAAACTGCAATTGTGGAGTTTGTGAAGGAACATCCACAGCTGTACGACAAGGAGCATGCACGTTTCCATGACAAACAGAAGAAGGAGGCTCTCTGGGCAGAAATCTCTGCAGAACTGAAGCTCCAGCCTTTTGATGTCAGAAGATGGTTCGAATCACAGAAAATGCGCTATGGCAAGCTCTCCAAGCTACAATCTGGCCAAGCCCCAAGGGAGATGACCAACAGACCAGTCCAGGGTCTACCAGCAGATGGGTTTCCTTAAGACACACATCAGACGCAAGGCGGTCAGCAGAAGTTCTGGGTTCAAATCCAGTCCCAACACCAGCACGCAGGATGAATCACATAAATCTACTACTGATACAGAACACCTTGAGTCCAGTGTCCTGAAGGACAGTAGGAGTCAACCTATGTTCACATCTACACCAGTTTCAACAGACTTCAAGAAAATCGAGCACTTTGACGAGATGAGAACATTGTTCTCAGGTTTCCTGCAGCAGAAGTCAGACAGGCAGCCCTTCTTTGACTACGTGGCATCAGAGGCTGAAAAGATGACCCAAGAGTAGTTTGAGGACCTCAAGGGAAGGATTTTTAGAGACATTGAAACCATTAAGAGCAACCATAGACATCAACCACTACCTAGAAGATCAGTCACTATTACCACAGAGTCCCAGAGGGTCGGGATACTGCCAACAACCACTCAACAGGCGTCTAGTTCCACCCAAGCCGCAGCTAGCAGCAGTTACATCTACTACACACCCAACCCCATTGGCTTTGGAAATCCTACATCAGTTCCAACAGTACAGGACGAGGGCAGTAGACATAACCTAAGTGGAATGCTAAGCCAGCTACCAGATCTGACATCAATACAGATCACTGACCAGCCTCAGCAGCAGCAGCTGCTGCAACTCTTCACTATCACCACTACAGCACCACCTGAACAGCAGCAGCCTCCTCAGTAGCCATCCAGTCAGGGTGGGTCTTTGACCTACCATCGGCCCTTTTCAGGGACACCCAAATATTCCAAAAACAATTATTCAGCTGCAAGTTGTTCAATTTCCCCTCCCAAAACATAACAGTTCAGTACAAATACTTATCACAAGAAAAAAAAGTCCAACACCCACACCACCCCCAAACATGAAACAAATAATCCATGGTACTACACATAGCGAAAAAAGGCCACATAAATAATCATCCCATTTTTAGTTTAAAATCCATGGGATAGGTTAAAATCTTTAATAAAAAAGTCCAACACTTGCACCATCCCTAGAGTTAAAAGGCATTATCATATAGCTAACAACCAACAAACACACAAACCCAATACCAAACCTAACCCCCAACTAAAAAACACACAAACCCAGAAACACCCAAACCTAAACCCCAACTTACAACCACACAAACCCAATACCAAACATAACACCCCAACCAAAAAACAGACAAACCCAACGGCAAACAGAACTCAAATAAAGAAGTAACAAACTATTTTGCAAACATAACCCAACATAAAGAGAACCACTTTGGTGATTATATTTTCTAAATATTCGTGAAGTGGAGTAAAAAAATAATTTTAAGATATCCAGTAAAGGAAAAACTTTCAGTCAAACGTAAGTCTAATTTTATACCATTTAGCAAGTTATGTTTGGCATTGGGTTTTTTGATTTTTTTTTGAGAATTATGTTTAGCACTGGGTTTGTCTGTTTTTCAGTTGGGTGAGTTTTGTTGGGCATTGGGTTTGTCTGTTTGTTTGTTGGGTGACTTCTGTTGTGCATTGGGTTTGTCTGTTTGTTTGTTGGGTGACTTCTGTCGGGCATTGGGTTTGTCTGTTTGTTGGCTGTGTGACTTCTGTCAGGCATTGGGTTTGTCTGTTTGTTGGGTGGTTGACTTCTGTCAGGCATTGGGTTTGTCTCTTTGTTGGGTGCGTGACTTCTGTCGGGTATTGGGTTTGTTTGTTTGTTGGGTGAGTGACTTCTGTCAGGCATTGGGTTTGTCTGTTTGTCAGTTGGGTGTGTTATGTTGGCCATTGGGTTTGTCTGTTGGGTGAGTGACTTCTGTCGGGCATTGAGTTTGTCTGTTTGTCAGTTGGGTGTGTTATGTTGGCCATTGGGTTTGTCTATTTGTTGGGTGACTTATGTTGGGAAATGGTGGTAATATTTAGAACAAGCACAGCTGAATAATTGTTTTTGGAATATTTGGTAGTCCTGAAAAGGACTGGTTACTGCAGCAGGAGTTATATTCTGCCACGTTGACCTTGATGCTGGCTTCTCAGTATGTTGTGGAGAACCACACAGGTAAATACCACTTCCCTGACTGTTTCTGGGGGTAGTTCAATAGTGGTCATCATGACTCTAAATCTTGAAACCAGGATGCCAAAAGCATTCTCAACAACTCTCCTGCCCCTTGATATTCTATAGTGGCAATCCTTTTCTATCTAGGTTAACATCCTTCTGCCATAGGGTTTCATGAGCCAGGTCTTCAGGGCAAAGGCATCATCTGCCAGAATGAAGTATGGGACATCTCTACCACCCTGGTTTATAGGAGCTGAGTCAGGGAAGCCTATCCTGCCATCCTCAATCTTCCTCTTTAGCTGAGAGGCATTAAATATCTGGACATCTGAGCAAGATCCAGCTGTACCTGCATCCACCCATCTGAACTTGTACTGCCCATCTACCAAGGCCAACATTACTATTGAAAAGAACCCCTTGTAGTTGTGGTACAGGGCTCCAGTGTTCTTTGGTTTCTTCACGGCCACATGCTTTCCATCAAGGGCTTCCAGGGCATGTGGAACATTCCACCTGATCCTGAATTCCCTCTCCAGTTCTTTCCACTCATCTGGAGTAGTAGGACTGTCTGGGACCTCCTGGGGCCTCCTCAGCTGATCTGACCTTAATCCCAGACTTTAATACTGATTCAGTATTCCCACCCATTTTACCTTTTTTCTCAGTGACTGTCCATGATTAAGGGTCGCCGACAGGATCGGGGCTTAGTCCTTTGGTGGAACAGGGGCATAAAATTGTCCTAGACAGTCTGCTTGATCTGTTTGGATCTATTGAGGTAGGTATAAAAATCAAACATGTTTGACATTTTTGACTGTAACCGATCCACGTTTTCCCCTATCCACATATATTCCAGTCCCAGGCTTCCTTGAGATCTCCTCAGACTGAACTTGACACACTCTTATGTTGTCTGAGACTTCCTGGGAGGTCTGTACGTGGTCCCATATCTATCCCTGACACACCACAGAAAAAACCCCAAAAATCGGCCATTGCTGTCTGATGAAATCTGTTATTAGTCCCAGGAGGCCTGAGGTGGTCTCTGATTGGTCTGTGACCCAGTTAGTATATCCCTGACAGAATCGGTGTTTAATCATATCAGAACAGTGGCTTAATCGCCTGTTGGTTGTTGAACAATGATGAGTTGTTTGAGGAGGTCTGAGGCTTCCTGAGAACAATTGCAGAACTGGATCCTGATTCCACTGCTCCACCCATTATTCATGTTTTTTGCACAAACACTCAAGAATTAAGGGTCGCATATCCAATCAGGGATTAATCCTTTGATGGAACAGGGGCACAAAGGTAACTCAATATGTATTACTTGGCTTAACGCAAAACTATATTGAGTTGATAACATTAATTAATTCATAAAACGATGACATTAAATCATTTAAAAATGATTCTACCTTTCTGTTGATTTTAAGTGTCCTTCAATCCATAACAACATAAAGTGTATACTCCTTAATTAAAAAAATATTTTACCATAATAAAATATTACTTTACTATTGGTCTGACCTGAATTGATGTAATCATTATAAGTGGCTGAATCTGGGAAATCCACGCCATCTACTGGGTAAGGGTAGAAGTAATCATCAAAGTGAACACCATCCACATCAAACCTAAATATAAGCACAATATACTGCAGTATTCAGACAAAAGAGAGGTTGTACAGTTTTGTATTTTCACTCCTGCTAACATAATATTTAAATGTTTAGACCTCGCACTTAAAAAACTATTGCAATAAGGATTCTGTACCCATTACATACCTGGTCACGATGTCTTCTATGACGTCAACCAGATGATCTACTATGACGTCAGCACCTGGATCCATCCACAAGTAAGATCCATAGGAATAGGCATACTGCGGGTAGACATTGGCCATGTGGTTAAAAGCCAGACCATCCGTGTTTGGAGACTGTATTTTGGTGAAAAAATATGCATTATTAGTGATCCTTTGTAAATAAGGACATTGTGTCGACTGATATTTGAATATCAAAACTGTTAATATTTCCTGTTTTAGAGCTTGCACATATAAATTCACAAAACCATTGAAATTTACTATACAGGCATCAAGCATACAATTTAGTAATAAAATTAAAATAAATGAATGAAAAACTCATCAAACAGGTATACACACAACTGGCTTCCATCAATGTATAAAATATTGATGACATCATTGAAACAGTTGTAGAGTGCCAACTGGAAGACTATCCAAAAGAAAAGTCTAAGTTTCCCTGAAAAGATAATGGCCATTTAAAAACTCCCGAAGCAAGGGGATTATTACGAAGGGAAACAGGCCTATCTAAATTATCTATGGAAATGAAGGTTTGGCTGGTTTTGCCTGGATGTTTCAACTTTAACCATCACATTTATTGAACTTGATTGTTGTATAATGTCTCATAACTTCAAGATAGTTCTATAGCCTTGTTATTAGTTGATAATACATGTAAATATAAGTTTTGTGAAAAGTGTCTTTCCTGTAGTTACGAGATATATCACTGCTATCTTCTAATTACAACATAGCCTTATCTAGAAATTAAAATATGTCAAATTTATAAACATATTGGTCTTTCTCATGATATAACTGTGACCGAATAGCTTTTTTGAGACATGGTTACCAGTAGATATCAGTTAAGTACACTGGCTAGGCCATAAGCATGGTTGGTATGACAACAACTTAAACCCTGTAGGAGTAATGGAGCACAGCAAACTATCACTGACAGTTGGACAAATGTATGTCACAATCATAGCTAGTAGATTGAGAGAGTGGACATAACATCTGAAATACCAGGTCCTTTGTTCCTGACAGATCGATATGGCCAAAAGATATGGGACCTGGGTTAAGGGAAATGACCCCATACAGCAACATCAGGACTGATAGGCCCCATAACTTGGCAATACTTGGAAACTGGTTAATATTTCTGTAACAGCTTGCCTGTCTGAAGGATTGAGGGAGAAAGCTGGGACCATGAGCAGATCTTGAGGCAAACAAGAGGCGAGACAACAAATAGCTTACATTCCTGAGCATAAAGAATAGAGATACTCCAGTGGCCTAAAAAAAGAAAGGGACTGTGAGGAGTCTGACAAATTAAAACTTTATGCTCAGTCCTCGAAGCGCCAAGCCCTCAAGCCTTAAAGTCATTCATCCTGCTGGTGACTCATGGGCACCCTACACTCCCCACTAAGCTGGTTGAGAAACACAAATCCCTAAGCAGCATGGATATACGAAAAATAAAAATAAAGGGGGACCCAAATAACTTAATTTTAGTATGCAACATTATTTATAAACACTATCACATCATTACCAAGTATTATGATGTATATCATGTCAAGTTAACATGTAAATACTGTGTTTTATTATCAGAATATTTATCATGAGTGCACAAGCATCATTTCATTTACTGGCAGATAAACTGCCCATATAATCTGTGCTGTTGTTTTATTGACTTGGGCTTGCCTTTGACTTGGTCAAAGCTACAGATCAAATGATGGAACTAATTCTTATTAATTGGCTCAGGGTTTGCCTTGGTGTGTCAATATGCCCACCTGGGCAAATCTTGACCCTCATGCACGTTTGTGGGCGTTAACTTACTTTACATTTTAGTATTTTACCTACAAGTTATTGGATCTTTTTATCTTTTTAAAGGTCATAGGAAGCATTTTGAGAACTGTTGTCAATAGACACACATAGATGTGAAACTTCAATTTTTTCAAAAATAAGATACGTCTGGACAAGGTTACATGCTATATTCAACCATTTTCTGTCATTTTTTCAAGTTTTTACAACTGTCGCCATTATTTTTCACTCCATAGCTTTCCTAGAAAATACTAGCCTTGACGTCACAGGTTCATGTTTGAAGAGGAAATATAGTCAAACTGTCTTTTCATGTATCAACATTTTCAAAAGTACGCATTTTTCAGTGTTTTTGAATGCAATTTATTTGTTATGCTATAATATATCAGTGTGCAGCAATGAACTACACAAATAGCCTTTGGAGACCTATTACTCTATTAATATTACTCTCATATTAAAAATTATATGTTAGAGAAGTAGGATGGACCATTGTTATGATAAATTTGAATAGATTTTTCCTTGTTTTAAAAATTTATCTTACCACAAAATAATCATTAAATAAATACTGAATCAATATATGGGAAATTGGGCCCATGCAAAGATATGTAATGTTCACACACTGTAACCATAAAACCTATAAATATATCTGACTGTGTAGATATTGTGCCAACCTCTGGTATTTTTTTGAGGCAATGTTTAAACTATATAAGAGGTTAGCCTTTACACAAGCTATCTACATGACTGAAATTTACTTACATATACTTGAAAATGTGTAATTAAAGAGTACTATCACTAATTTTTGCCTCTGACACCAATATATGTCTAAATATGTTGCATTAAATCCAAATAAATTCAATTCAGTTCCATTTACAACAATGTTGAGTGCAGTTTGGCCATATCTTTCAAAATTCTTTAAAAAGTTCAGTTTTGAATTTAATATCGCTACAGCTAATAGAATATTTAATAAAGTTTTTCCTTACAGAATTTTACTGGTTTAGTACTTTCTGACAAAGCCAACTGTTAGCCTTTGAATTTGTACACATACATTTGTAATATTTAATCCTTATAATTTGAGTCTTTATCAAGACTGTGAAAGTTATTTAGCAGAGGATCAAAGTGAGAAATGGAAGCATGTGGAAGTATATATTCCAAGTTAAACAAGTGCACACATATTCCTTACGCTGGCTGACTTTCATCTAAATGTTTATATTAACTGAGATAGCTTTAAAACCAGAAAAAAATGAGGTGACAGCTGATAAAAAGCAGCAACATGTGAATAAATAAGATTGACGGGCTGTTTTTGCTTTTATGTAAACTAAAACTTTAAAAAAAGAAAAATACTTACACCACTCAATGTGCATTTATATGTTTATCTCAAACCTAAACAAACTTCACTATGAACCTGTGACATCATCAATCATCATCTACGAGAAAAACAACATGTTGGGCTTTTCACAGCACTTGGGATTTTTACATTTTAGATTGTCATTTGTGACTCTTCTACCATATATTTGAAAAAGCAACCACAGTTTCCATTTCATTAAGTGCTTATCGACTTAACAAAGGTAAATTCACAGTTTACGACCTTTAAGCATAGAATGCTAGTGGCTGTATGGTTTTTTTTATTATTCTGTTATATCTACCACCTTTGCTTGTACTACTAAATTTCGATCTGTGCTGCAATTTTGCATGACCTTTCTTCATTTGTTCTCGCCTAAACAACAACTAACACATGGGGTTGTGCCTTCAACTCCACTTTGACCTCATAGGCCACTTTCACACCTTATAATACCACATGTTACCAAATTTCAAAATTGTACTATTTGATTTTGGCCCCTAGTGGCCCCTCCTGGGCTCTTTGGGCTGCCAGGAGGGGGCACTGGTGGCACTTATTGCCTTGGGCATACCACTTTCAGTTTTGGCATAGTTCATTTATTAACATTGCTGTGACTTCATGATGCACTCAGACATTTTGAGCATATAAAATGTCAAACACTCTAGGGTGCATTATTGTATTATATTTATTTCTTAAATTCCACCTTCCAGTATTGGTGGTAGTCTAATGCATTCATGCATTCTGGTTAAAATAATTTTAAATGACTCTAAACTTATACTCTATCATTGCATAATGTAAAGTACTTTCAAAGATTCAAGAGTAAAAAGAATTTTTAAAAATAAAAAAGTTATAGTCCCATTTTGGTCTTTTTATTGGGATGGGGTCCCTCGGGGAATGGACCATTTTTCTGCACAAGAAAAAAGTTTAGGAACTAGACTAGTTTTCGAATGAAACATATATCTGGCAAGAGAATGTACCCGCTGTACACATTGAGCACATCCCATCTTCATCTTTAAAGATCACTAAATTCTATATTACCACATGTAATTTAGTATGACAAATACCAGTTAGCAGGAAGTTGTAAACAATGAATTAAAATTAGACAATGGCAAGGTAATTGATATCTCACCATATTAGCTCTGTATGGGTTCAACCAAACATGTACTTCAATGTCACGTGCATGGGCCTCATTACAGATGAAAGTGAGGGGGTCATAGAAGGGATCTGGAGGTACTCCCTGGGTACCAGTCAGGTACCTACTCCATGGCTCAATGGTACTGCTGTACAAAGCATCTCCTACTGGTCTAGCTGCAAAACAAAGCAAAGTATGGCAACAAACTTCACAAAGCTGCTTTATCTGTTTATATCTTCCAGGTTTTGTCCACAGTTGTGAACTTGCCCAACAGTTTTATATTTTATGCAAATCTGAATATGCTGATACTGAGACTAAAAGAAGATTCGACCAGGTATTGGGTTAAGCAATTTCTAAATGACTGGTTATATTATAAGAGATTTTAATGTTTTTATTCATTTTTGTACATGTTTAATCAGACCTTAGATTTAGCACTTCATACATGACTGATTATATTATCAATGATTTTAATGGCCTTTATAATATCTTTTGTACATGTTTCATAAGGCTAGATTGTGTTTGTTATAGGCTTTAATAAACCTTGGGTTTTTAATAACAGTCTTTGAATTTGCCATGGGTTTACCAACAATCAGGGTTGCGCGGCTTCACAGTAGCTCCTCCCGCAGAGTGGAATAAGCTTCCTTAAGCCTTTAGAACTGTGGGAAGCATCTCTGGATTCAGAAAACAGTTGAAAACCTATCTTTTCAGATTAGCCTATCCTCCACCATAGTCTATCTCCCCTATCAGACGCTAATATGGATACTGACCTCTTTCTTGGAACTGGACCTATTCCTTTTTGGACATCAGCGCCTTAGAGGGGGTTTACATCAATTTTGGCGCTTTACAAGTATTTCTTACTTACTTTACTTACTTACTTTACTTACGTACTTACTTTATATAACACGTTGATAGCATTATGTTTCTGATGTCTTTATCCTTACCTTGGAAGACCACAGCATTGAAGTTGAGCTGTTGAGCTAGATCCAAATAATCTGTGAGGTCCTGCACCTGCTGTTCACTGGTGTCTGAGGAGCTTCTTGGCCAATCAATGTTGTACACCGTAGCAATCCACATCGCTCTCCACTCACTATCCGGGGCGTCACCTGGATGTCAATTAAAATGGGTGACTAAGTCAGTTATTGCTGGGCTTTTCAGTTTCATTTTGACGTATTATATAACATGGATTTACACCAGCAATGCAAATGACAATTTACCAAAACTTGATATTTGCTTTCCACCATGTAAAACATCTAAGTTTCATTTATTTTATGTTTTCTGAGTATATAAACAGGTTTTTATCGTCAAAGCTCACATATTCTGCATCTTTGTTGTCATCATAGGTGAAGGTCATGAGCGTCAAATACTAACTGGAACAAGATTGTTTTTCATTTTTAGAGGCCGTGAACTCCTATAAAACAGTCGTGAAGTGCATAAAGAATGCAACATCATTCGATCAAGGGCCTATTTATATGCATCTCTTTCCAGGGGTCAGTTTCACAGAGCCTCCTTTGGAAAGGGCCTCCTTTAGTGAAGGAAGGTAATTTTCATTCCTTTGTAAAAGCAACCTTAAAATTCAGTTTCACAAAGTCTCCTTTAACTCTCCTTACCAAAGGTCTTCCTTGAAACTTAACTAACCTCCACCACAGTTTGCTGTCCTGTCTATGGTGAGGTAATCCCCAGCCACCCAGCCAGTCTACAAAGTAACACTACACAGGTCAGACATGGATTCGTCTCAAGAATATGTCTTGCTACAGTAATTATAAAATAATTATATCACTGAAATATTTTTAGCACAAAATCATCTAAATTTCTAGAAAAAATGGGCACGACAAACAGGTATCAAAGTCGGGAGGATATGAAGGAGAGGGATTGGCCTCTCTGAATGCTACATCAACCATCAAAGATTGATTTTTATCTTTTCAAGCTATTAGCATATGAATTAAACCTAAACATCAATGTTTCAATGAAGTTGATAGTTCTATAAAATATTATCATTGCATGATAACATTGCCTTGCTATTGCAGTTGCACAAACATTTGTTGTTATAAAAATATATCTCTTTCTTGTAATCATTATATATCTTACTATTATCTAATCTTATCTAGTAATAAAAAGGTGGCCTTATATTTATTATGAGACAACAAAATTAATCTGCACATGGGTATTTCTTCATGAAAAAAAATGATTTATATGTACTAGATTTTAACCATATCATTGCATCATTTGGATTGTTATCACACAGAATATAGAGTCAAATCACTGGCCGTATGGGCTACAGTCAACCAAAATTTTCAGCTACAAATTTTCTTACTAAATTGGAGTTTAAGTTAGTTTCAACACAACCAAGCCTATAGCACATATTGATAGAGAGGTTTTTCTTATACGTCTAGATATTGTACTATTACTAGTCCATGCAAGTTGGGATAAAGAATCACACCAGTCTATCGAACTAACTCTATGTATTATGTGCATCTTACGTGGTAGAATTCTCTGACTTACCTGACCATTGAAGTTGATGGAATGGTAATCATACAGCACCCCATTCAGTGTGCACTCCTCACTGCCACCCATTGCTATGTAGAATGTGTTAGCATCCGCCCCACCGATAATATTGCCACAAGCTGGAGATCACAAATAAGTTAGGTGCATCACACAAGTTATTCTTTCATGTTGTTTGAACTAAAATCTGTTGTTTATTTTAGCAATATGAAAATAACAAGTTAGGGCATCTCCCTAATAGGAGAGGTTTCATAAAGTTGTATTTTATTACTGTTCAGTGTTGAAATAATGGATCTAATGTCTGTTTTTATCAGATATTTTGAAATATTTGCTTTCATAAGTATGGGAAGGTGACATCTTGGGTGCCACCTTATTCAGTGGCGTTTGTAAAAGCTTTTCTTGTTCATTATTTCATTGGTTACCTTTGACCTAGTTGTTTGTTTCGCTTTCCCGCTCTTTCTTACATAATTCACTTTAAAATTAAAAGTCAAGAAGGCAGGACGCCATTTTATTGTGTTAAAAATTTTTATTTCTCAGAACGTTTTATATCTGAGCTTTTGTTTTAAGTTTTAGTTTTTTACATGTTATGAGAGACACTGACTCGATTGTATACATTGTTGTGTGAAATGGACTATTGCATTGAATAACAAAGCTTGGACTCATATGTTTGCGGAAGCCAGGAAGTCACATTGATCTGAGTCTTCGAGACAACCTCATGCTTGTTTGCCTATGTGGTAAGGGATGGTTTAACCTATTTCACTTGTTTTAAGCCTTTATATGGTCGAAAATTTGGCAAACAAACCTAAGATTGCCTCTTCGAAGCCTCAAACCAGTAGAGATGAAAAAGAACAAAATGTTAAACAGTGTATGCTTGATTACCTTGCAGAAATTATGGATGATAGTCATGATTTTGGGTGGAAAACAGCTAAGGGGGCATATGCTGTCTTGTTTTGCAGGATAGAAGAAGGAAGAGTTACATGGCAAGAAACTGATAAAATAGATAGGATAAGGCGGGCATCTGCCCAAAAAGTCAAGTATGTAGCTTCGGGTTTAAACTCCAGAAGGATTAATGGTATAGACTCTCCCACCCCTTGTAGATATTTTCAGAAGGGTAGCTGTTCCCACAAAGGAGACCATGAAAATAATGGTCACTCTTATCTACATGTGTGTAGTAGATGTTTTGACTATGGGAAAAAGTTCCCCCATTCCCTTAAAGACTACATAAATGGTCCAAAAAACGACTAAGGCACTTCTCTGCGGTGCCTAATTGCAACACTGAGGATGTAAAAATAGTGTGTGGGGGAACTGTTGTAAATAGTAAACTAAGTAGTAATTGGAAAAGTGATTGGTTAAGATTCTGTTTCACTTCATATGCATATGTAGTTGAGAGGAACATAACCAACCCAGCTTGTAAGCAACGACCTTATGCTGTCAAATCAGCTGTCACTAGTACAGTAGTTCACTCTAGTAAGAGTTTGGGTTTGACTCACATATAAAAATAGGGCTGGATCCAATGTTAAGTAAGCAGCCTGGGTGACAAACCCTCACATGCCAATACCTGTTAACAATAGGTTCAATGTTCAGTCGCATATTGATACTATTGAAACTGATCAATCAAATGTATTGAAAAACAATAATGATGAAAACGTGGAGCAAAATATTTGTCGAAACACGGGTAGTCACAAAACAAAACACACTGGTGAAGTATTGAAGAAAAGACTCGATGAATTTAAGGAAAACAAACAGGTCAGGTACTGCAAAAATCATGTTTTTCCGACTGAAAAACAATTTGGTAAAGCCATTACCAAAGAAAACATAGAAATGAAGTAAAATTGATTGAAACTGATGACAAATATGATTCGCTTAGGTTCCGTCCAAAACATAGAACAAAAATTAGTGAAGCCAAACATGTAAATACGTGTGGGGGGCCACGGTGGCAGAGTGGTAACACTCTCGCCTCCCACCTCTGAGGCCGGGGTTCGATCCCCAGCACAGCTTCAAGTGGGAAAGCTGGTAGTTGCTTGCCGTTGGTCGGCAGTTTACAGTACACAACCCTAATGAACTATATGTACTGGTTTCCTCTGCCCTTCCAACTACCCGTCGTGATATGACCTGTACAGTGTTGAAAGCGACGTAAAACCCCAAATAAATCAATAAATAAATAAATTACTTAAAAACGTGAGTTCATGTAAAACTCATAATATCTTGGGTGCTCAGATTCACATAGAATCTTGACTAAATTATTCGGCTTGGGATAAATATATCAAAGAGTGTTGCGACAAGCAGTTATGTTATTTAATTAAATATGGATTTCCACTTGATTTTGACACCGATAACCCTCTAAAACATGAACACATTAATCATAGTTCAGCAAAATTTCATTCAGAGGATGTAAAAGCCTATATTGCAAAAGAAAAGCAATTAAATGCTATGTATGGTCCTTTTAAAGAATGCCCATTCGAAAATATGCATTTTTCTCCATTCTTAACACATGAAAAACCAGGAGCTCCCCATAAAAGATTAATTGTAGATCTCAACTATCCGCCAGGATATTCAGTTAATGCTGGAGTACCTGCTGATATTTATTTAAATACTTCTTCTCTACTTATTTTACCGACAATCGACACAATAACCCAGAAAGTCAAAGAAAAGGATCATTATTATATAAGATAGATCTTAGCAGAGCTTTCTATCATGTTAAAATCTACCCCAAGGACTATAACCTCTTAGGTTTATATTCAGAAGACATATATTTTGACTCTTGTCTGTCTTTTGGCTTCAAAGTTGGCTTGGCGATTTTTCAGAAACTCAGCGACACTGTGAGGTATATAATGAGTAAATTTGGCTTCCAAGTGACCAATTATATGGATGGTATAATTGGCCATTCTGTTAATAGTAAAGCTGAAGAATCCTTCAATACCTTGCACAAATTGCTGGTCAAATTAGGCTTTGGGATAAGCCACAAAAAGCCGTACCTCCTTCTACAAAAGTAACATGGCTAGGAGTAGAGAAATTGACACTGAAAACATTAAGTCTTCATAACAATTGAAAAAAAATCAAAGAAATTATAGACTTTTGTAAAGTCTGGAAAAACAAAACATACTGTTCCAAGAAAGAATTGCAGTCCTTTTTAGGCAAACTATTATACATCACAAAATGCGTTAAATCATCTCGCTTTTTTCTTAATAGGATGTTAGATTTGCTTAGAAATGCTGCTAAGAGTGAAAAAATTGCACTGCTGATTTTTGTCGGGATTTGAACTGGTTTGATAATTTCACTGCAAAATTGAATGGAACTGCATTCTTTTCTCACAGATCTGTTAATCAAAACATTGAGTTAGATGCCTGTCTTCAGGGCCTAGGGTTGGTTGGCAGTTTACAGTACACAACCCTAGCGAACTATATGTACTGGTTTCCTCTGCCCTTCCAACTACCCGTTGTGATATGACCTGTACAGTGTTGAAAGCGACGTAAAACCCCAAATAAACAATAAATAAACAATCAGGGCCTAGGAGCTAGATAGGAGATCTCTGTGTATGCTGTTTTACTGCCTCTAGGCCATAAAATATGTCAATAGTACACCTAGAGATGCTTTACATAATGGTTACTGTTCGAACATGGGGTCAAGTTTGGTCTGGCCAAAGAATTTGCATTCATTGTGATAATCAGGCAGTTGTATATGTTCTCAGCACTAGCAAGACTAGAGATTTAACACTGGCCGATATTGCATGGAACATTTTCATGGAAATTTCTCAATTTGACATTAGTTTGAAACAGTTCACATTAAAGGTAAATGTAACCAAATAGCTGATAGCTTATCACGTTGGTTTGTAAATGAAAGTTGTCAGAAAACTGTGTATGAAGCTATTCAATATAATTTACAGGTGTCCCCAAAAAGTTGTCAAGTCTGTCAGCCAGAGCCACAATTCGTTTAGGTTCTTCCTTTGCACAGTCCACTGCTAGAGCGTACGACCAAAAATGTAGAGTCTTTCTATCATTTTGTTGCTTTGCCTCCATAGCAATTTCTGAAGTATCCACCCAGGGTATTCTCTCATTTCTGGATTTTTTGGTGCATAATAATACTTCTCAAACCTCAGTCCTCAATTATATCCCTCCAATCAAATCTAAATTTCTTAGTTTTGGCATAAATTTACCATGTTTTCAAGAGCACCTGTTGAAGATGTTTAACAAATCACTGTTGAGAACCAAACCTCCCAATCTTCACATAAAAGCAATCCTAGATATCCCCATGCTGACCAAAATAGTGCATCACTGTGATTACTTACATATGGATTACGTTTTCAAGGCCTCTTTCCTGCTATCTTTCTTTACTTTTTTTGAGAATTTCCAATTTAGTTCCTCATGCTATCCCCTCTTACGACCCCCTAAAATAACTGACTAGAGAAGATGTTATTTGTGCACCTCCAGGTGCTCATGTGATCATTAAATGGTCGAAAACCCTTCAATTTGCTGATAAAATCGAAACCCTCAAAATTCCTGTATTAGGTTCCTCACCTCTATGTCCAGTAGCTGCATTGAAGATGTTATTAAAATCTTCCCCTAAAGGCAAAAACCTTCCCCTTTTCCAAATTCAATGTTTTGGCAAATGGGTACCTCTCACTGACACTAGACTAAGAAAACAACTTTCAAAGATTCTCACATTCTTAAAATTGCAAGATAAGAACATAACATTCCACTCCTTCCGTCGTTCAGGTGCCACTTGGGCCTTTAATTCGAACATTCCAGTACAGCATATCCAAAGCCATGGCACCTGGATGTAAAGCAGTCTGGGCCTATATTACCCAAGACAACAATGCTTCTGACCTAGTGGCTACAACTTACCAAACTACTCTGTCCATGTGATCTAGATATACCTGGGACTTGGGGCATATTGCGATTCTATTCTTTACTACTCTGATATGTTAAATTGCTAATTAAATTATGAATTTAACCATTTTAGAACTGTAATAATCCAAAACTCTTTAACTTTTACATTTATCTTGTTATCAGTAAACCCATGTAAATGGCAGCACTAATAACTGTAACTGTTGTGTATGTTATGCAGATAAAGTAGAATTTTTGCACAGCAGTAGTGTATGTGGGCATTGTATTTCATAATGCACACATGCATGTCTAATTGAACGGATGTAATTCAAAGTTTTATGTTAAGGCCACCTTTCTTCTTGTATTGTGTAATTTAAGGTAAGGTGGCCTTAAATTCAATGTGTAAAAATGATTTAGAAACAACTAATATAGAATAAACTAATAAATCCCCAAGTTGTATCTTCTCACTGTCTTGGTAAATTGGGAACAGGCCCCTGAATTTAATCCATTACCTGTGATTCTTGGTTAGTACATTTCGGTTTTGTTTGAGGGAATGTAAACGTTGGTTGCTTTGTACTAGGGAGTACAAATGTTAGCAAGTGACTCCAATAAATTGCAGTGATATAGTTTGTGGGGATAATAAAGTAAAACCCCTGTGATTGTGTATGGAGCAGCTTTAAACCATTTTTGTAACATGGAAGAATTAGCATTTTCTCATTTAAAAATTGCATTATTTCATAAACTTTTCCAGTCAAAACAAAATAATCTATATGTTTTCATAGAACTTCTTATTCCTACTATCTGAGTTATATTCCACTCTAATTTTCAATAGTTTGCCTCCCAACTGTTCCATTTCTGTGTGTATCATAAACCTTGCTCCCTATTATGAAAATCTGGGAAGTGAATCCTGAGCTTGGTAAACCTATCATATAGAAAAACTCAAGGTTCTGATAATTTCAAATGGTTTGAAATTCTTGTAAAACTTTCCGGATTCTTATCTGATCTTACACTTGTATACCTTGTCATAAACCCATCGTATACCTATTGTGGCCATTGTATGGCCATCTTTTCAGTCATAAGGAAATCTCAAGTTTAAAGTTCATATTAGAGGGTTCAAGCCCCCCCCCCCCCCCCTCACCTCTCTTTCAGCCAATGTCCAAACAAGCTTAAAGTTCAATTGTAGAGGGTTTAAACCCTCCTACCTCTCTTTTGGCCGATGTCCAAAAAACTTAAAGTCGATGGTGGAGGGTTCAAACCCTCCCACCTCCCTGTCAGTTAATTTGATGCACAAAAATTATTTTGTAAACCACACAAATATTTATTGATACAGTACCACAAATACTTTCTTGCAATATTCATGACAAAATATGATAAGTACATATTACAGAAAATAAAATTATAATTTCTAAGATAGATATAGCTCATTGTAATGCAAATACTGGATATATAAAAAAGTTTGAAAGATACATCTACACCTGAGTTCATAAAATAGACAAATATTTGTAATGCTATGCATATCACTGATACAATATGGTACATATGTAACCAAAAACTGAAAAAAAAAATACTGAGACAGTCCATGAGTCAATTGTCATTTCATATTTCATATACTGTCCATCTACCAAGGCACAGCTCTTTCTTTTTTGCAGTAATTGTGTCTTGGTAGCTTCAGTAGAGTTTTCTCCTCTATGGGGCAGTTGGTTTCCTGCAAGATATTGTCCAGGTTCAAACCCACGTTTTCCACTTGGAACTGTCCTCTTCCAGATATCATTCTCAATAGGTTGTGCAGCAGAGACTGTGACTATCCGCATGACAACCGGAGGTTCTTAGTACATAGTGGATTGCAGGATCTGCTGGCCAAAATCTCAAGAGTGTTCACAACAACCCTTCTCCTGCCTCTCAGCTGGCAGTTGAGGCCTGTGGTCGACTGGTGATTCTGACTGAGGGAAGCTAATGGTGCTATCCTCGATCTTTTTGCCTCAGGTCACTGTAGAGTAAAATCTGGCTGTCACAACTTGATCCAAGGATGGCAATGTCAAATGAGATGAACTTATAGTCCATGTCCACCAGACCTAGCAGGACCATGGGGTGGAAACCCTTGTAGTTGAAGTTATTGCTCTCCTCTCATCTGGAACGCCTGATGGGGATGTGTTTCCCATCTATGCCACCAAGAGCATGGGGTAGGTTTCACCTCTCCCCAAAGCCCTGCTCTATCTCCAACCAGTCCTCAGGGTAGGTAGTACAAGCAACAACCTCATCACCGTAGCATCTTATTATGACATCACAAACCACAGGACAAAGTGGTTGATTGCTGATCTTCCCACCCTAAAGGTGAACTGAAGGGAGACATAACTCTCGCTTGTAGCTAGATGTCTCAGTGTAATAGCTAACTTCAGGCTCGGTCTGCTTCTGGAGGTCTGGTGTTAACCGGCCCTCAATTTCAGTGAATATCTCAGGAGATAATATCTCAGTGAATATCTCAGAATATCTCCTTGAAGTTAGTGAAAGTGGGTTGATCTTCGTCACAGAACTCGGCGACTAGATTATGGTATTAGCCCTGTCCTCACATCTCCTTAGCCACTGTCTAATCCAAGGGACTGGGACTCTCCTCCTCTGTGGAAAAACTTTTATCATGTCATCTAAGTCCTTCATGTCCCTAAGCAGAAATATAACCATCATGTGTTGTATTTCAGTTATTACTCAATCCAAGTGGTTTGACCTGTCCAATGACCCCTTTATACTGGCGATCCAAGGTGGATATGACAAATCAGAAAACTAACCAGGGCGATCAGCAAAACGTCTTTTTATTTTCCTGCCACTGTCAACAGGACCAGTTGTAGCAGCACCCTCTTCCCCCGAGTTGGTTATTTATAAATTGACAAGCTCTTACAATAACTCTCGTACGTTGAACATGTAACACATACAACATGTCCAATGTCACATAATGTAACCATAGAAGTGGTATAAGCCAGTGAAAACTTCCTGCTAGTCATTTTATGCAGAAATGCAATCATATGTAAAACTTAGAACTCGATTCCCATTGATTCTTATACGGGTTAAGTTTTTCAGTGAAAACAAACCTTCATAGAAATAGAGACAAATTTTCTGAAGTATGTATTGCGATTGGTATGTTACTATTTATAACAGACTATCGTTTTCCTCAATCAGTCCTGAAAAGGCAATTGACAGGCATATGACTGAAAATTTTACAGTTGGTTAGATCACAGCAGACTCTCTTGGCTTTCAGGAGCCAACTTAAGGCCTACCTGTTCAAATTGGCATACCTTTCTTCATATGCACCCCTACCTGGTGGGCCTACCTCTGCTCAGAGTAGGACTCTCCTTTTTTACTTGAGGGCAAATAATTGTACTCTAGATAAATGATGTTCTATTTTTAAAATGACAAGAAAAATTTTTGCCATTAACAACTGAGTTTATTAATTGTTTATAACACCCCATTCCTCTATGCACTGACAGACTTCTGTCAATAAACTTTACATGCTGTGGTATTCTGTGGTATTTTCCGTGGCCATCCACACGGATGTATTTGTAGTGAAGATGTTTTCACTGGCAGTAACATGAATTTTAGATACATTAGTTGGCTGTATACTACCTGCAATGTGATCGGGATTTAACCAATGTGTTTAATTTACCAACAAAGGTAGAGGCCACTTGTCAACTTTTGCCAAAAATAATAATAATAAAAAAAAACAAAAAACAACAAGAACAAAAAACAAAAAAAAAAACAGACAAAAAACATCATTTTGCATTTACCTGTTCCCCTCACATTTACTCCAGTCTCCACAAGCAAACAGGTGCCTTCTGGCGTCACAATGTCTGTGACGTCACAGATCACAGGATTCAATAAGGTGACGAGTGAAATGATGAAGAGCCACATGTCTGAAAATTAGGAATCTTTAAAGTTGAAAAATATATGTAACAAATACACAAAGTATGCACGAAAGAAAGGAAAGATGCTATCTATTCACAAGATAATGAAACTGTTTGCTATTATGGAAGATGTATTCTGTATGGTTGAAACTTAAACAATGACTCATATATACGTAGTTATATATATATTTGTAATTAGAGTAGCTCATAAACCCCATAGTGGGCTAGGTGTAAGTGTTTATTTTAAGACCTCTATTTTTATAATATGTTTGAATACACACGTCATTATAATAAAGAAATAAAATATTTGATATTAGTTAGTATTTTGTGTTCAAATTTGTGTTCAAACGTTTCAAACAATTCATGAACTATAAAAAGTCCCAGTCAACATAAAAATGTTTAAACGTTTACTAAAACGTTTTCAATACCCATTTAAACCCTTTCTTACTAAACATTTGCAAGTAAACATTCACACTGTAATGTTTAAACACCATTTTATAAACATTCTCTATACAAACGTTTTTGCTGAAATATATTTATTAAAAGTTTATAAAATAACTAGGTTAAAAGAAACTAGGTTAACCTGGAAACATTTGTTAAACATTTATAAAATATCTGAAGAAACGAATGTTATGCTGAAAATGTTTTTCAAATATTCATCATGAAATGTTTGATAACAGTACAGATTTGTTGACAATGTTTTGTAAATCTTTGCTCTGAAAATGTTTTACAAACGTTTAATAACTGGTTTTCATTTTAAGAAGTTTTTGAAATGTTTTCTGTCAAATGTTTTGAAAACATTCTTTAACAGACGTTTTTAACGCAGAAAGTTTTTTTACTTTTACCCTCAAACATTTCAAAACAAAGATGGCAGTGAACAATAATAAAGGATTTTAGAGGAGTTTGTCAAAATTGCCCCACATACAATCCCTAAAAGTAATCATTGAATGGGGCACAATCTTAAATCCACTATCTTACAATTTTAGACATAAAAATAAATTTTTCATAAGTGAGCAACTTAAATAGATTTTCAATTTGACCTCTGACCCCATTATTATTGAGGCATTATTATGTTCATTTGCAACATTTGTCATTAAACGTTTAATATACAGTTCACATAAAATGTTTCGAAAACATTCTATTGTAAATGGCTTTTGTATCCATCATTTTTAACCTTCATAAAACGTTTCCTTTCAATTCCAATTCCAATTCAACTTTTATAGCGCTTAATCTCTGCCAAAGTGACAGACTCTAAGGCGCAACATCATAAGCATAGTCATAAAAATCATTGTCCTTATCCATAGCAATTGTTGACATCACGGAGAACGCCATGTATGTGACCTCTCGACACAGTAGCGAAACCTCAAACGTTTGAATAACTCAAAAATGTTTACTGGGGTAATGTTCGAGTGGTTAATTTTGTTAATTGAGTAGAGCAATGCACTCTAGTTGGCTACGCTATTGCACTGTACATAATGATATTATTTTCCAAACAAATATTAGGTCCAATGTTCTCATGAATAACCTGACTTATGGAAAAATGCGAGTATATTAGTCATTCTGCCAGTCCCTGGCTTAAATCAAATCTTCATCAGGTGTATTAAATTTGTGAAATGTAAGTTGTTATCTATAAGGTCACAAAAATATTTACTCATTTTGACAAAGTTGGGTGGACATCAAGAACAAAGGTTTAGCAACACACAAGAACATTACTGAAAACTAGAAAGTATTCATGCAAGGGGTCAGTGAATAAGGTCTCCAATAAAATCTATGGCCCCTCTATTCAAATTCAATCATTATGTCTGCATATCTATCATTTTCATATTTACCCAATTCCTTCTAAAGGTTGTATTGCCTTGTAGTTGTCTAATTATAAAATATGTAACAAATACCAGGATATTTCGATGTGTCAAAATAAGTCAGAATTAAAGTAACATAGGAAAAATGGGCGAAAATAAAGAGCTTACCCCTGTCTATGATCACTTAATGTCTTCATGTATGGGACAAGATAATGGCAATTTCAGTGAACAAGTGTGTTGGTTCCCATGTCTGCTATCGATGAGATACAGTGCAATTGCTGATAACTTAGAAAAGAAACATAGAAAAAGGTTTTTGAGAGTGCAATATATTTCAGGTGTAACAATTAATTTTATTGTTGTAATGCTCCTTTCACACTACAGGAAGTATGTTCCACTGATAAAAGTTTTACTCAGTGGCAGAACCGCATCCCAGATTGCCCCATTTGATCCAAGTTGTTCATACTACAGGCAGTGTAATTCACAGCTATAGACATTATACCGTTTGAGATTTGTATGTGACCTCTCGACACAGTAGTGAAACATCCATTACTGTTACTCACCTATTACACAGAAAGGTAACCGAATCATAACCTTAAGTATACCATGGACCACACCTTTGGCTACTATTATAAGAAATTCATGTGCGCATGCGCAAAATTGTCTGCACATGCATATGGTACCGAATTCAGAGGCGGAAATTTTAAACTTTTTAAAACTTCTGTAGAATGCGCTTTACCACTGTGTCACAGGGTGCCATACAAATCTCGGATGGTAGTTTAAGGACAGGGGCATCCTGTAGTGTGAAAGGGACATGAAGGACATAACAATATGAATATTAATGTATGAATAAGCACACTCATGCAAACATGATCCAATTTACTAGTTTTCAAGCACAAGGTCAACATCAACAAACAACTAGCTGTCTTCACAAGGTAAAGTTTTAGCCTGAAGACAAACCCTCACAGAAATTGAGAGAAAAAGAAAAAAAAGTGATCCCTAGAAGTGCAAGCCTCACCAGAGCTCACGCTTAAAAACACAAACACTAATTATCATAATTTTTCCATTGATTCTTTATATGTATGTATTTCAAATGCCAGGAAGAAAGTGACGGCATCAGTCAGGGCCAGGATTAACACATTCAGGGCTAAAAGGACCACGGACAATTATGCCTCTTACATTCAAGAAATTACAAAAAGGACTGTAAGTAATGTTCATATTTCACCCTCTTCTCTAGCTGATTCTGGCCCAGCCTACCAAGACACAGTCAACGAAGCCACATTGCTATATTTTGGGAAAATTGATGATTTAACGAAAGCGATAATCAATGGGTAGAACAAATAGAGAGAAATCAATCACTTAATGTGACACCTGTTAGGCTTTGGTTACACTCCCACCATATGGATTCACCCAATGAGAACAGTCAATCACTCAGGTTCCAGTGTTCTGCCCCCTCAAATTATCATGTGACACATATTAACCAACAACATTATGGGCATGGATCTCTTCCTTCCTTAAACCCACTAGGGGACACTGGCATCACTCGCCCCTCACACACATAAGATTCACAAAGGGACTCCATGTTACCTGGAGTGGACGTTTTAAGGCAGAACCCCATGATCTTGGAGGCAGTATCAAACGTCTGATCATCCTATGACATCCAGACCTAGAATCAAGTCTTACAAGGTAAGCAGCCCATGTCACGACGTTCTGGACAATATAACACCACTGACATAACCAGTGCATTGCTTGAATAATATGCGGGCTATCATGGATCTAATGGAAGGAAGTGTATTGTGCATTATAATTTGACTTAACCTCAGTGGGCTATAGGCCAATAAAGTACTATTCACCAAATCCAGGACCCAGTTTTACTGAAGCAAGCATTACCACAAGTATTTTTACTACAAGTTTGTTAAATAACATCAATGTGTATGAAATTAATGTGTGTGGAAGTGCCATGAGTATTCATAATGATGATGTAAAGCATAACGTAAATGTGCATATTGATACAGCATTGAATATCATTTGTGTTAATGTTACATATCCATATTCAGATGATGTTTTTCAAATGTTTTAGCAGGCTTTCCAAGATATCTGTCTGATGAGTCGTTATGAGGGCACATCCCCACAGGCCCATATGATGTCTAATGGTGGTATCTAGTTAGTTGTATCAAATACTAATCTTATTACTAACACACAAGCACTTCAAATGTAGTCATATGTTTGACAAAGAAATGAAGACGTATTAGAGTTTAGTCAGGCAAGTACAACCCGGGTTTAAGGGTGGTAATGCTGATGTAAGCTAAAAAAAATAAAATCACTCCCAATTGTCATGGAAAAAAAGCCACCGTTATAGAGTGGATTTTACTCAACACATCATGGCTGAATTCACATCAGTGTTGGTATTAAATTTAAACAGTGAAACTGGGGCCTGTAATTGGGCTTTCCTATGGCCAGATCATGAATTTCAATACTTCAGCATAAACCCTTGTAGCTACATTCTCTCTGGTCAGGTACATATTATGAGCTTTTTTGCATTTCTAGTGACAGGACCTAATGGCCCTTATGGTGGTGGTCACACTGACCCAAGCATTGTGTATCAGAACAACAAGAAATATTGTTTTTATTTTGATCGTTTTAGTATGACTTATGAGCAATAAATGACATCAGTTTTGTCAGTACGGCTATGTAGGAGCCTACTATGGCAGTTTGTGGGGTACCTTAATTTTATAAATTTTGTTAGGTCTACCTGTCTTTCCCTCTATTTACTATTGATATCCAATCAGGGGCCTTCATGCTTCATTAGCCCGCCCTTTGCCATTAACTTTCTCACATTTGAATTTGAAGTCAAAGTGAATGGGTCAAGAATTTTACCCACCAACCCACCGCTAGTACAGAGGCACACCCCTATCTCAGGTATCCCTACTGTGTCAGGGAGTATGAAGCGATCCAATCTTAGATTGGCTTTGACATCTGGCTATTCGGACCTGTATTGATCACACAGGCATTGATCTGATTGACCAGATTATCTGATCACCTTGCACCCTTGGCTGGGACCCCTTTGACTTAGTCTCACCAAAGGGAGGTCTCCATTAGGATAGATGTAGGCCTTGGGTATATTGAGACTTATTTTTGTATGCTGAAGAATTTTCCAGATTTCATATGATTACAGAAAATTTCGGCTTTGACTAGGACCCCTTAGGTGGGTCTCGCCTAAGGGAGTTCTCCCATTTTGGGGTTAACCTGTATGGTAGTCATTGTGTGTGTTTTGGGGTTAACCTGTATGGTAGTCATTGTGTGTTGTAAACCTGAGTATGGTACACCTGTATGGGTCAATATTTTAAAATTCATGGTTAATTTTAAAATCTTAGTTCTTTTGAATGCTAACATGTAAATAAAATGCTTCAGTCTATAATGTATCTTTTATAGCTTATTATGCATCAACGGGGCAACGGTGGCAGAGTGGTAACACTCTCGCCTCTCACCTCTGAGGCCGGGGTTCGATTCCCCGCACAGCCTCAAGTGGGAAAGCTGGTAGTTGCTTGCCGTTGGTCGGCAGTTTACAGTACAGAACCCTGACAAACTGTATGTACTGGTTTCCTCTGTCCTTCCAACTACCCGTCGTGATATGACCTGTACAGTGTTGAAAGCGACGTAACCCCCCCCCCAAAAAAAAAAATATATTATGCATCAACATATCACCTTTGACCTTCCCCTTACATGAACTGATTGATGGACTTATTGAACAAGCAGATTGTACTGCTGATGAAGGTAATGTTACAAAGTGTGATTTTAAGAGTGGAGATACCATTACTAACATCAAAACTAACAACCAAATCAACCAATTCAGTTCACAGCTTCCCCAGACTTTACCACTAATTCAGGGTAACTTAAAACTTGAGAGTGACACTTATACCAATGACCTTTCCCTCAGAGATTATTCTTCACCTGGCAAGACTAGGGGATTCTTCCTTCACGAACAAAGTGATTTCTGGTTTAGGGGCCAAGATAGTGAACCTATAACCATTGACTCAACTGAACCATGTATCAGTTTTGCTAAAATTATTAAAATACAGAAACCCAAATACAACAGGCTAGATTTCCCATCAATTCAGGCCTAAACATAGATGCACGGGCAAAACACCTTTCTGAATGTCCTCATAAGAAGATTTTGCAATATCTCAAATTTGGGTTTCCTCTTTCAATTGAATCTCCCAGTGACTAAAATAATACAAGGATCACAAATCAATTTTCAGCATATAGTACAATCAGGAGGGTAAACAGTACCTGGTGAAAGAGATCAAGCATGGGGTATTATTGTCCCAGCCAATAGGATCGAATCAAGCCATTCACCACTGTTCACCTGATCCCAATGCATCGATAATCATAGGGTCTTTCTGAACCTATAATACCTTTATGGTAATTCATTGAATGACAAGGTAAATTAATGTCAATTTGATGGTATCAAATTTGTGTTAAGGTTCCCCTCAGTGGATGACATTGTCTCAAAATTTTTTTTTGACAACCCAGGTGAGAATTTGTCAGGGTTCTGTACTGTAAACTGCCGACCAACGGCAAGCAACTACCAGCTTTCTCACTTGAGGCCGTGCCGGGAACTGAACCCTGGCTTCAGAGGTGGGAGGCGAGAGTGTTACCACTCTGCCACCGTGGCCCCTGTGTCCCCCCAATAAACAAGCAATGGAATTATATATTTTATTATACAACAGATACATGTTACTACTAAATAATTTCAATGTGATCATGTAAATAGAATGTAACTATGTTTATAATTTTTGATGTGTGTTCTTTTCTGTTCTGTTATTTTTTATTTAAAACTTGTAAAGTTCTATGTACTCTGTGTACGAATCCTGAAATAAAATAAAATAAATAAATAAAATGATTGTAGAGACATCATATAACAAGGTATTAAATGAGGACATAATAAAATACATATAAACTTTGATGAAAGGTGACATTATGACATCATATATATATATGTACATACCCCCGACCCAATGACTCGAAATATGCATAACCCTGACCCCAAGGTCAAACTTTCACATGACCATAATAATTCACCCAGGTGGAATTCTATACAATAAGGCCAAGAGATCCAAACCCAAGTGAGAAGTGAAACAATTACTCCAAGAGGTCAAGGTCCAATTAACTACCCAGACCCCAAGGTCAAATTGTGATATAACCATTATATTTCACTCCGGTTAAGTCTCACAAGCTAATGACCCAAAGGCAAGGTAAAAACCATCCGAACCCGAGTGATAGGTGGAAACAATACCCTGAGAGGTCAAGGGTCAACCACTACAAGGTCAAAGGTAGTTATGCTAAACCGATCGTGAGCTTTGATCCTACAGTAACATGAGTAAATCACCTGTGAAAGAACTGATTACAGCACAGATGCAGGTAATAACGGGAAAATGAGATCACCATTCCAATAAGCAAATGACCAGTCAAAGGTTGGGTCAAACTGAGGTTAAAGTCGGTAGATAGTACAGGTCCAAGGTTAAAAGGTGATAAAAGATTGAAAGGTTATAAAATAAGTTGTAAACTACTGTTAATCTGGCAATTTACAGATCCCCAAACACACAGTAGAGGTAGGACAGAGGAGAAGGCTAGGTAAATAAGTGTGATCTAAAGGCATGGGACACTTGAGAATAATGCGAAGGAGGGGGATTAATGTACCTCCATATGCAGTTGGAGGACCAAGTGCCTTGGGCCTGTATCTCTTGAACAGGAACCCCTCTCGCAAAGGCCCAGGAAGCCCCACCCCAACGAAAATCAGAAGTGGAAAGTTAGGGACCTTGGGAGACCCAACAATGCAGATAAACTTTTAAGATGTTTTCTAGCAGCCGAATCAGTAAGAGGCTGTAGTACCTGGCAATGTGGGATCTGAAAAAGAGGAGAATCAACACTGGAAGGAAATTTGTCCAGCATGACTGTTAAGGCTCTCACAGGACAGACTGCTGAAGAACCTAAAGAAGGAATATCTAAAACGGTGGTCTTGATGCGGTCCTGAAAGGTCTTGGACCATTTAAGTAGTATTACAACCCTGTTGTCTGAAAAAATAACATCACCAACACATAACTGTCTTGTTTTACCAAATGCATGAACAGAATGTGGCAGTATATATGAGAGCCTGAGGAAAGAGAAAAACGCCAGTAAATATAGTGCCAGTAAATATACTGCAACTGTACAGAAGCTGTAATAATTCGTATCAACAATGTGTCATCCATTATCATAGGCAATTTTGGTGAAAAATAACGTGTCAACTTTAAAGATCTAATAAATAAAGGGATTCTTTGGTCCCTGAATGACAATGTGTTGCAGCCATATACAATGCACATGGATCTTGTTGCAGTAATATGGTTGGTAATATGATCTGGAGACATACCAGATTGTGCCAGGTACTCCATAAAAGCCAGTATATCTAATAGAGAGACTTCCACCACCAAGAAGGCCAGGAACAGCTTAAACATTCTCTGGTATGAATTCAATGTGGCTAATCGGAAGCCAGACCAAAGTCTCCTGCATGCCTGGGAAGCCAGCGGAGCCATCGCCACCTTACAGTCTGAAAAACAAACACCTGGCTAAATATCATAATTAAGTAAAGCGAGGTCCAAATGTGTGTCAAACCACACAGGGAACTCAAATCATACAGCTTTTGAAAATTATCAGAAGTTTGGTGCCACCTGGACAGTAAGTCTGCCACTGTGTTATCTGAACCTTTCATATGGCTAACTATAAAATTAATATTAAACATGGCAGCAAACAGCCACACATTTCTAGCACAAGTAGCCATGGTTTAATCTTTGGCTCTACCATATGAGAGAACCTCAACGACCGCTATATTATCACACATAATTTGTATGGATTTATTAGCCCAAGCATGGCCCCAAACCTTGAGGGCAACGACTATATTAAGGATATCTAGATGTGCTATATTATAACCTCTGAAACCTCTTGGGATCTGTAAAGAATAAACATAATTATCATAACTACCTCCCAAGCCTTCCAAAGAGGCATCTAAATGAATACGTTTGTGAAGTGGAGATTAAAGATAGAAGGTAACCCCATTATATGAACTAAGGAACAACTGGAACCAGTTTAAATCTTTAAAGAAATCCTGTCAATGTAACTGTCTGGTTATCAGTGTTATCAGTGATATATAATAAGAGACCTAATAAGGTCTGTAACTGATTTTTGTTACTATTCTCTTATCCGACCAACCATGGCATATTCTGCAGATTTCTTACAATTTATTATCTGGAATGAACACAGTTCTAAATATAGTATCAAATAGTATGCCCAAGCACACAACCTTTGTATTAGGTGGGCAAAGTTTCTTGACACTAACATCTAGTCACAGCTCTTGGAGTAGATCCAGAAGAAACTGATAAGAATCAAAGATTGTGGATGGTAAGCCGCAATAGAAAAGATCATCTATGTAGTTCAGGAGTGCATTATGACCATTTTTGCTCATAATATACCTCACTGCATCGTTTATCTTACTAAAAAAAAAGCTCCCAAGCGAAATCCGAATGGGAGCGACAGATCCAGATACAGCTTACCCCTGTGCTGGAGACCCAAAAGGCCAATGTCCCCTGGATTCAAAGTTTATATAATGGAATCGACAGATGGATAATGCATCTGAAAGTCGGTGCCCAAGTATGTATCCTTGAGGACTCCATCATTGACTGATAAACCTTTAGGGAAGCTTAAGTCCATAATGGTTCGTCTAGAATCTGAACCAACTTCTTCATTAATATACCTATCCACATGATCTGGATACAAACAAGCCAAAGCATAATTCACCAAAGTGCTTTGCAGGTCTCTGGATCTGTCAAAATCCAAGGGAAATCCGAATTCTATCAGCTGCTGGTCAAAATAATCGACCAAATGTTCCTTCCAGTTACTGACATTCAAATCAGTTTTAACTGGAATCCGCAAACCCCCCAAAATTGGGAATACCAGTAGACTTAATGAGCTTATGTGCTGTGATAACATCCGGAACCGGGTCCCATACTCTGGACTTGCCTCTATACACATAGATTAGAGTGAGAGGTGTGCAACCGAATTGGGTACCAATCTGAGCTTTGCATTTGTAAAATTTTGGTGGAAGATTAGCAGTATCATTGTGAGCATCTGTAATTGTCAACATCGGATCCGGATTTTCCAAATCCTGCTTATCCAGGACTATATTAGGTGCAGCAGCAACTGCTGGGGTACCCGATTTAGAAGGTAGAGGTGAGGCCATCCGAACTACACCACCACCTTTCAGTATCTGATCACAAGTATAACTATTTTGATGAACATTAACTGCTTGCACGACCTGGTCCATCTCCTGTACCTGGTATTTATTTGTAACTGGTATTGTGTAAACATTAAAGACCTGTACAGTACCTGTATCTGGATAACTGTCCATCGGTTCCGAATAGAAATCCTTGCTACGTGATACCTCATTCTTCCCGGTTTTAACCAACCCACTCTGAGATTCAAATACCTTTTGTTAACTGACAGTATTGTCCTTGACCTTGCTGGAACTGAGATTTGTATCAACCACTTTGTGTGTAAGTGCACAAAAGTCAACCACTGGTTTTCTATACTGAACGCCAGCATTGTTGTGGACCACATTATAACCACTGTCAGACTTGTCTGCTACCACTTGAGCATAGGTTCTAACGTCCCTGTGCTTGGTGAAAGCAATAGAAGATTCAAACCTGTGTCTTATCTCGTTTTTCGACCAACCTGACAAAGATAACATGTCTTTGTTGGAATAATTGGAATTTATGACAGTTCTAGCCTTGTGGACATGACTCGAAACCAAAGTCATGTCCAGGTTTAATCGTCTTTTTGCATTCTTAGTACATTCAGTCATAGGGTGAGGATATGCTTTGCCATCATTTGACCAACATGAAACACATACATGTTTGTACAATACACCTTTGGTCTCGTGTGTTTGCTTCTGAGTACAAACATCTTTGTTGTAATACACACAGGTAGTAGTTTTTGCCGAGGAATGCTTATGTTGTGTTTTCTGAGAGCTACTTTGGCCTGTAGTGTGTCTTTGGGCATTTGCCCGATGCACCCTATCAATCTTTTCTGTGTCTGACCAGACCCTGATCTCCCACTGCTCCATTTTTCTTATGGCTTCTCCATGGTGCCGACCTGTTTTTGTCCCTGGACTTTGAATTTGCATATTGTTATTGTCTTGTTGAGCCTTAGAGTCCACTACTCAGTGGAAATTAAGTGCTATAAAAGTTAAAATCGAATTAGAATTCTGCATAAAAGAAGAGCATGGCTGGCCTTTGCCAAAGTCCAGGAGAAGTCAGTAGCATCATCCAATAAATCCATTACATAATCCAGCATATGCTCACGAATATTTATGTCTGACTGCTTCCGAATGGTTTGACAAACTCCAGCCATCCATTGGACTTTGGACAATTTGTTGTAAGTGACTCTGTCCTTATTTTGACCTGATAAGACAAATTCATGTGGCCATCTGACCTTGTGATTAACAAACACATCAACGGCCCCGCCCCTCTGAGATTTGATTTTGCGCATACCTGGTTTAACATAATCTGCCAAGTGTCTGAGCCTATTCTGAACTTGTATCCCAGCCTCTTCCCTCAATCGACTGGGTGGGGAAATGTTATGGACTGATTGAACAGAAGGAGAAGCCACCCCAACCTCTTTCAATCCAGTATGTGCGAGAGTAGCTTTAGTTGTTACCCTGGACTTCTTAATTTTTAAACTATCATTAGTCTTTTTGACAGTTGTCATTGAACTTTCCACGCTATCCAACCTCGCCCCCAATGCACTAAGCAGTGCCAAAATTTTGCTATTAACGTGGTTCTGATCCATCGAATTATGATTCGAACCCGAGGCCTGTGGGGCCTGACCTTTGTCAGCCTTTTGAACCTGATGATCAAAAACGTTTTTGGAGACAAATTTTGGTCAGAATGCTCAATCAAAGCATCTATGTTAATGTTGGATCTGGAATCAGATAAATCAGTAGAACCAACTTGCCCGGTTTGTGAAGAATCTGCTCTATCTCCCAACGCCATAAAAAAAACCCCAGCATCTAATGCCAACTGAAGCTGCATTGAGATGCAGCATTCCCCTCTGTTTGATCTCAGGTTATATCTGCCCTCATTCATGATTTAATATATAAAAAACTAAAAACACTAAAGCCTGAATAACAAAATGGCAGCATAAGAAAATTTTACAGGTCACCTTCCAAAGTGACCACATGAATACCTCAAACAAAGGTCACGCCCCAATGGCCAATCATAGAGGTGACGGGAATTCGCACATGGACACAAGAACCTACAATAAAAGTACATATTATTATTAGGGTAGTGTGTATTCTTAATAATGTTAATGTATGAATAAATTCATAGTACCCTCAGTCTGGTGTTGTGACTGTCTCATGGGCTGTATGGGGGGACTGTCTTCCTGGGTGTTTAGGCACTCTGGGGGTCAGTCCCTCAGACCATAAATTTGGTTGTAAGGTTTGGTTACCATTCTGAGGGGTTCCTGGTGGGAAGGGATCCCTGTGACTTAGCAACTTGGGGGTCAATTTGAATTAATTGGCCGGAATGAGAGGAAAATTCCTGGCGGGAATTGTTTCATGAGTTTGGGGTTCACTTGTGGTAAGAAAATATTTACTGATTTTTGATTGGTGGGGCTTTTCTAAGTTCCTGCAAATTGGGATTGCATCTGATCATAATGTAAGAAGAGCCAGAACCGTGAACTGTAACTTTAAGAAATTTTTGCCCAATCCCACCCTCCCCTTTCTTAACTTATGGTGTATGTCACATTGTAACCATATTCAGTCATTGCCTCAAGTAGGTTCTTCTCACTTTAGCTCCTTATCCTATAAATTACTCTGAGCATACCTTGGTGTAGGAGTGACCAGTGTAGAGATGTTTTTACTTTTAATTTGGCATGTTTTTATCATTTTCGTGTGATTTTATGGAAATTAGTTTTACATTTTTTAATCTGATTGTGATCTATGTTCATGTACTTTGTGTACTGTTGGCTCATGTTCTTAGTATGTGCTTCTAGTCATAGGTCTTCATTCTGTATTGTAATGTAGTGTACATGTTTAAAGTATGTCTTATCTGCTAGTCATTTGCTTGTGTTTGTTGATATGCAAGGGTTTTTCATAATCTAATCTACTGCTTTGCAGGCGCAATATCTTACCCACAAAGGGGAACTCAGTGCGCTGACTTAACAAAATCATTATCATAAGGAAAGTCAAGGGGCGTTCAAGGTCAGTAATCCGGGGTTGTGGGTGTGACCAAGAGAGAAGGAAACTAAGTTGGGAAACTGGAATTAAAGAGGTGGGTTTTGAGGTGTTTCCTGAAAGATGCAACAGAGGGGTTATTTCTTATTTGGAAGGGGAAAGAGTTCCAAAGAACCGGGGCATAGTGACTGAAAGAATTGGAGAAAAGTTTGACTGATTTATGAACCTTACGGTCGAAAGTGGGGGTGTGAAGGAATTTAAGTTTTGGGGTACTTCGCCTTTTATTCCTGGAAGAGGTGTAGGGATGAATTAATTCTCTTAGGTAAACTGGTTGACCCTGGTTGAGAATTTTGTATGTAATGAGACCGATTTTGAATTGTATCCTATATTTGATAGGGAGCCAATGGAGTTTTTTCAGTTGAGGGGTAATGTGAGAGTATTTTGAGGAACGGGTGACAACCCTACAGAGTGAGTAGTTTTGGACTAACTGCAACCTTCTTAACTCAAAATCTGTAAGTGATAAGAATAAGGAATTGCAGTAGTCCAGTCTGCTGCTCACCAAAGCATTTGCTAAAAGAACTGATGTGTTAAGGTCTAAAAGGGGACGAATTCTACATAGGTCTCTCGCGTGAACTCTGGTGGACTTTATGACCTGTGACACATGGTCTGAGAATGAGAATCTGGAGTCGAACACCACTCCGAGGTTCCTAACACTTTGTGCTGGTGAGACCTGATTGCCGAGAATATTGATCGGAAAGTGAGGAAGGAGTTGTTTATGGTTATTTTTGGAGCCTATCAGAATAAACTCAGTTTTCTCAGGATTGAGTTTTAATTTGTTTGCAGACATGAAATTTTGAATGTCGCTCAGGCAGTTTTTAGTTTTTGTATAGAGCGAGAGAAATTTGTTGGTGTTAGTGTTATGTAAAGCTGAGTGTCGTCTGCGTAGAAATGGTGGTTTATATTACTGTGAGAGTGAATAATTGAGCTAATTGGGTTAGTGTAGAGGGAAAAAAGAATTGGACCAAGGACGGAGCCCTGGGGGATCCCATACTGGAGTGTAGCCTTGACGGAGTGTGTCCTTCCTGACAGGTATGATTTGAACCAGCCAAGTGCTAGTTCACTGATACCATAGTAAACATTAAGTCTGTCCAGGTGTATGGTGTGGTCAATGGTATCGAACGCGACTGATAGATCCAAAAGGGTAAGGGCTGTAACAGACCCTTTGGCCATATTGAGGAGAATGCCATTGTGAATATTAAGGAGAGCACTTTCGGTTGAATGGTGTTTTCTATATGCCGATTGGAAGGCAGTCATAAGGCCAGCTTCGTTGAGGTGAGTTTGTAGCTGAACTGCCACTACCCTTTCAAGTATCTTTGAAATGAAGTTCAGATTGGAGACAGGCCTATAGTTTTTGAAGATTTCTTTGTCTAAGGATGATTTTTTGAGGATGGGGGTAACATGGGCCTGCTTGAAGAAATTAGGACACTTCCCTTGTTCAAGGGAAGCATTAATTATTGAAGTAATGGGAGTGATGAGAATATCCAGATAGTCAAGAACAAGAAAAGTCGGCCAAGGTAAGATGATTTACTTGGAGATTTCATAATGATTTTGGTTACTTGATCCTTGGTTACAGTAGAGAAAGTGGAAAGCACTGGGGGAGGAGAGTCTGGGGCGATGTGTTGTGACTTCAGGGAAGTCGGAAAAGTTGAACGTATTTTTTCAATTTTTTCTGTAAAGAACTCCACAAAGCTGTCAGCCAGGAGCCGAGGGGGATTTATCAATGGAAGCATCTTGGCTGGGAGTCTGTGTAACACATCGCCAAGGACTCGCCATAATTTTGGGGGGTCATGATGGTTATCTTGAATTTTTTTTAGTAATTCGGACTTGGCCTGCATGTAGATTCTGTTGTATGGTGGACTTTTTGCATGTATTGAGATCTATTGAAGTGAGATTTATTTCTACGCCAAATCCTTTCGAATGTACTTGTTAAAAATTCTTTATACTTTGTACTTATACTTTTATACTGATATACACAACATTTAAATTTATTTTGTAAAGTGGTGTTGCTCACTATACACTTCCCTCTTTGATTCATCACAATTATACCGACAGTCACATGTGCTTGTCGTTTTTGATAAATTACTGACCACAACATGATATTCATTTCTTTTGAACTATTCTTAACATTTTGCTTGCTGTTATACTTTGCTGTTAACACTCTTTGTGTTCGTGCCTTTTAAATCAGCTCCTCTAAATCAGTTATCTTCTGCATTATTTTGATAACGACCCACATGTATTTTGTATAACACATTTAATAAACCACTGTGTGACATGTGATTTTAGTGGCACTGATTGTGTCATCTTGGTCCATATCTTGCTCTGGTCACTGACATTTAGTCCTTAATAGATTATTAGTTATTTTGTGGGCTTACTTTTCCATACTTGCAAGTGTCTTTGTTGAATAGAATCACACTAGCTATCTCAGTTGTATTACCATACGTTACCTCACTTGCTTTCACTACTCTTTTATTTTAACCCTGCCTTGTTGCTATGTAGGTTTTTTATGTCAGCTGATGACTTTAGCTTAATCAGCCTCTCAACTACAACACCTACAGTGATGGTGATGATAACATGTTCACATGACATGAAAAACTGTTTTTGGCATTACGATGTGTTCATTAGAATAATGCTTTAATGTGAAAATGCATTAAGCTAGGTAGGTCTCCCCTCTTTTGTGAAAAATTGAACAGTTTTTGATCATTTGTTTCCTACCTAAGTGGGGAATTTATCTGAAATTGTTAGTACTTCCAATGCTGCATCAGTGTATAGGAGTACCTTTTCCCATTCTCTCGGGAAAAAGTGTAACATCTACTGCTTCCTGACGAAACTTGGCGCAACTTGATAACAACCTAATATTTCTCGATTTCTTATAGGTTTTAATGTAACCTCTGTATTTTATGGGCTACTATAGGTTTGAGCCAGTGTATAAATTTATCCAGAATACTTATAAAGTTAATTTAGATTTCATTTTATTGATTTACCTATTTGTCTATTGACTGCATTGAACAATACTGGGCCTTTTTATGTTATATTTTCACTCTTTTGTCCTTTTCTGTGTGTAATCTATACATCTTCTGTAATGCCCCTGTTCCACCAAAAGATTAAGCCCCGATCCTGTCGGCGACCCTTAATCGTGCACAGTCGGTTGAAAAAAGACAAAAATGGGCGGGAATACTGGGTCGGTACTGAAGTCTGGGATTAAGAACAGATCGTCCCCAGGACGCCTCAGGACACCTCAGGACGCCTCAGGCGGCCGCAGACAGTCCCCGACTGGTCTGGGACTAAGAACCGACTAAGCCAGTTTTCGGGTCGGTTTCAACCACGATCCTGTCGGACACAAACCGACTGGGTCCCAGGACGCCTCAGGCCTCCTGGGACTAAGAGCCGACTAACACACGATTAACTACCGGCGTCCTCAGGCGTCCTCAGGCCTCCTCAGGCCTCCCCAGACCACGATCCCCGATTATTGTTTTGCAAAGTTGCTGGATTTTCTGGGTATATATATATAAAATTTGCGATCTAATCATCATTGCTTTTCTAGGAACACACCAGGATGCCACCTTTTAATGGAAGACAGATTCAACAACAACTTAGGGCTTTTTTGGTTTTTATTCAGTTACAAATAATCATGTATTTCCATTTTTTACGTCAAGCACAGCAACCACCACCACCACCACCAGCACCACCAGCACCCATACAGAGACCTAGAAGAAGGCACAACATGTGGGTCAGGCCATGGCTACTGCAGAGAGAGGAGAGGGGGGCCTACCACAACATTATGGCTGATCTGTATGCCACAGACATTCCAGGATTCACCAACTACATGAGGATGACCCCAGAATTCTTTGAAATGATGAAGACCAGACTGGAACCACGTCTAGCCAGGCAGGCCACCAACTACAGAGCTCCTATCAGTGTTGGGGAGAAGTTAGCCCTCTCCATCAGATATCTGGCCACAGGAGAATCATACACATCATTATCCTGTCAGTTCAGGGTTGGAAGATCCACCATTTCCAAGTTTCTACCAGAGGTCTGCAGGGCCATCCAGGATGAGTTCACCAGAGAGTACCTCAAATGTCCTACTACTCCAGATGAGTGGAAAGAACTGGAAAGGGAATTCAGGATCAGGTGGAATGTTCCACATGCCCTGGGAGCCCTGGATGGAAAGCATGTGGCCCTGAAGAAACCCAAGAACTCTGGAGCCCTCTACCACAACTACAAGGGGTTCTTTTCCATTGTCATGTTGGGCTTGGTAGATGGGCAGTACAAATTCAGATGGGTGGATGTGGGTACAGAAGGGTCTTGCTCAGATGCCCAGATATTTAATGCCTCTCAGCTGAAGAGGAGGATTGAAGATGGCAGGATAGGCTTCCCTGACCCAGCTCCTATAACACAGGGTGGTAGAGATGTCCCCTACTTCATTTTGGCAGATGATGCCTTTGCCCTGAAGACCTGGCTCATGAAACCCTATGGCAGAAGGCTGTTAACAAGGGAGGAAAGGATTGCCAACTACAGAATATCAAGGGGCAGGAGAGTTGTGGAGAACGCTTTTGGCATCCTTGTGTCAAGATTTAGATTCATGAGGACCACCATTGAACTACCCCCAGAAACAGTTAGAGAAGTGGTCATGACCTGTGTGGTTCTGCACAATATACTCAGAAGCCAGTATCAAGGTCAACCTGCTGGTCAGCAGCCTGGGGGGGATGATGATGATGATGATGTGCCTGGTGATTGTGGATTGATTGGTGGTGCTGCTGGTGGTGGCCAAGACAGAAACCCTGCTAGAGAGGCCAAAAGACAGAGGGATTACCTGAAGGACTACTTCAATAATGAGGGAGCAGTGGCCTGGCAAGATGGCAGAATATAAGTCCTGTTGCAGTAAACAGTCCTTTTCAGGACTAACTATAAAAGTCCTTTTCAGGACTACCAAATATTCCAAAAACAATTAATCAGCTATGTGGACAAACAGACAAATCCCATGCCAAGCATAACTTGTTGAGACGGACAAACAGACAAACCCCATGCCAAACATAACTTGTTGAGACGGACAAACAGACAAACCCCATGCGAAACATAACCTGTCGAGACGTACAAACAGACAAACCCCATGCCAAACATAACTTGTCGAGACGGACAAACAGACAAACCCCATGCCAAACATAACTTGTCGAGACGGACAAACAGACAAACCCCATGCCAAACATAACTTGTTGAGACGGACAAACAGACAAACCCCATGCCAAACATAACTTGTACAGATGGACAAACAGACAAACCCCATGCCAAACATAACTTGTTCAGACAGACAAACAGACAAACACAACTTACTCACCCAACAAACAGACAAACCCACTGTTAAACAAAAGCGAAACACAAAGTGACACATAATATCCTAAATTGAATAATTATTTTATATATTTTCAAATCCACATCATAATTTAAACATTTTTCTTTTTTCATGGCTGGGAAACTTATTTGTAGCAGAATTTTTTTTATGGAAATATTCAATTTTAAATATTCATTTCTAATCACAAAAATTTGGAAAATATAACCATGGAACTAGTTTTGCTTTCAATAATGGGGGATTGTGTTTGCTAAATAGTTTGTCAGTTCGTTGGCATGGGTTCTATTTACTTTTGGGTTTGGGTGTTTGTTGGTTGGTGGTTACTGGGGTTGGGTTTTTTGGGGTAGTTGGGTATTAGGTTTGGTACTAGGTTTGTTATTTGGGGGTTATGTTTGGTATTGGGTTTGTCTGTTTGTGGGTTGGTAAGTATGTAATTATGCCTTTTAACTTTAGGGAAGGTGCAAGTGTTGGACTTTTCAATTACAGATTTTAAACTATCCCATGGATTTTAATCTAAAAATGGGCTGATTAATGGCCATATTGGGAGTTACTTTTAATATTTTTTTTATGTGGCCTTTTTGGTTATGTGTAGTACCATGGGTTATTTGTTTCATGTTTGGGGTGGTGTAAGTGTTGGACTTTAATTTTTTTTTCTTGTGATAAGTATTTGTACTGAACTTTTTTGTTTTGGGAGGGGAATTGGAAGAACACGTAGCTGAATAATTGTTTTTGGAAGATTTGGTGGCCCTGAAAAGGGCCTGGCAGGTCAAAGACCCGCCCTGACTGGATGGCTACTGAGGAGGCTGCTGCTGCTGTTGAGGCGGTGCTGAAGTGGTGATAGTAAAGAGCTGCTGCTGCGGTTGTTGCTGCTGCTGCTGCTGCTGCTGAGGCTGCTCGACGATCTGTGTTGATGTCAGATCTGGTAGCTGGCTTAAGATTCCACTCAGATTGTGTCTGCTCCCTTCGTCCTGTACAGTTAGGACAGATGTAGGGTTGCTGAAGCCAATGGGGCTTGGTGTATAGTACACAAAACTGCTGCTAGCTGCTGCTTGAGTGGAACTTGACGCCTGTGGAGTGGTTGTTGGCAGTAGGCCGACCCTCTGGGACTCTGTGGTAACAGTGGCTGATCTTCTGGGCAATGGCTGACGTCTGCGGTTACTCTTAATATTTTCGATATCTCTGAATATCTTGCCCTTTAATTCTTCAAATTCTTCTTGAGTCATCTTTTCGGCCTCTGATGCCACGTAGTCAAAGAAGGGCTGCCTGTCTGACTTCTGATGCAGAAAACCTGAGATAAGTGTCCTCATCTGCTCAAAGTGTTCGAGAATCTTGGAGTCTGTAGTTGAAACGGGTGTTGATGTAATGATGGACTGACTCCTCTCCCTCAGGACACTGGACTCGAGGTGTTCTGTGTCAGTAGTTGACCCACGTGATTCGTCCTGCTTGCTGGTATTTGGACTGGCCTCAAAACCTGAACTTCTATTGGCCCCCTTTCTTCTGATGTGGGTTTTAAGAAAACCCATCTGTTGGTAGACCCAGGACTGTCTCTTGGTCATCTCCCTCGGGGCTTGGCCAGATTGGAGCTTAGACAGCTTTCCATAACGGGTTCGCTGGGACTCAAACCACCTTCTCACATCAAAGGGCTGGAGCTTAAGTTCTGCAGATATTTCTGCCCAGAGAGCCTCTCTTCTGTTCCTGTCGTGGAAACGTGAATGTTCCTTGTCATACAGTTCAGGGTGCAGCTTGACGAATTCTACAATGGAAACTTCATCACTGTCTGTAAAAGTGGCACACACCCTGGCTCTCTTAGCTGAAGAATGGCACTCCGGATCTTCCTCACACCTCTCTTCTTCTTCTGCCACAGCTTCCCCAATAGCTGGATCTTCCTGAATCTCCTCCTCCTCTCTCCTCTCACTTCCTTCTTCTGTAATAACTTCACTCCTCTCCTCTACTTGACTTTCCTTCTCCCTCTCATCCATCTTTTTCCTTCCTCTCTTCCCTCCTTTCTCTTTTCTCATGATCCAGTCGACAAAATAATAAAAAAATAGTAAAATGTGTCTCCTAACTGTGAAATTTGCCTTAAGCTCAAGTATATAAAATGTAAAATAAAAATTGAAAACCCCTACAAATCAGTGACACACGTCTCTCAGTAGCCAAACAGTCAGTAACAATGACAAAGTGTGCGCGGTCGCTTATATAGTCCCAGACCTGCTCATTGCCTCGTTTTAATTTCCAACGCGCGGAAAACAGTCGGTTCTTAATCGGTTGTTAGTCCCAGGCCGCCTGGGGCGTCCTCAGGACGCCGCAGACTGAAAATGCGTGGTCCCAGGCGTCCTGGGGAGGCCGGTTTGGATCGGTTAGGGTCGGTTACCCTTAGTCGGTTCTTAGTCCCAGACCTTGATTTTTGGGTCGCAGGACACCGCAGACGGTCTGAGGCTTCCGGGGACTAATGAAACCGACTCACTTTCAGACGCATGAAATTCATACGCATCATATTTGAGTCTGGGATTAAGAACCGGCCGCCTGGGACTAAGCTACGGAGGTCTGGGACTAAGGGTCGCAGGACGCCTGGGACAACAACCGACTCTGTAAATTTGGGTCTGAGGAGGCCTGAGGACGCCTGGGACTGGACATTTTGTTGACGGCGGGAAATAGGAATCGGTTGTAGTCGTGTGAAATATCAAACATGTTTGATTTTTCACACGGCCTCAACCGACCACAACCGATCCTTACAGGAAGCCTGGGACTAAGCAAATATTTCAAACCGACCCCCCAAAACCCTTAATCGGGAGCCTTAGTCGTGTGGTGGAACACCCACATTATATTCACCAAATTTGGATCAGTTAAGCTTTATACTTTAAACTTACATCAATTTTACTGGAGTCCTTTCATTCCTTGTTCGTGTGTAAGCTAAAAATTAATTTAGTTATTTCCAATGCCTGAACTCTGATTCCATTTCTTAGGTTCAAGTGTCAGCAAATTATGTTTAACCATGTTTGGGCCAAGATGGGCTTATATAAGTCGCTTATTGGACCTCAAAACTCTGGGTAGGGTGTGCCCTTGTAACTTTCAAATTTGAGGTTTCAAGAACTATTCTTCTTGTCTGCACGTAGCTTCATGTAGTTTAATCTATTTTAGGCTTATTATGCCTTATCCATCTAGGGTTTATAATCTAACTTATTATTTGGCTTAGTGGTTTAGGATGTGGATTGAGTCATTAGGAAAACGAAAACGAAATCTTTTGGCATAGTTAGTTTTGACCTTTGTCTCATCTCTTAAGATCAGAGGTGGTGAGATTTAATTTGCCAATATCCTAGCTATTATTGGTCAAAGAGGTTGGAGATGTGAAATTAATCTTGTGGAAATCATTGGGTTTGGCCCTTTATATGTGCATGATTTAATCTTGGGCTACTTGTTCAAGGTTAAACAGGGGGCCAAATTTAAAAGTGCCAATATGACTTGTGTGTGCACATTAAGTTATGCCAACACGGTATTAGTGCTTATAATTGTTACTGGAGGTTAGGAAATCATGGGCTGAACATCTTTTAATGTGATCAGATTTGATCTTTGGCCATACATGCTTGGGTCTAAAGGTTTCAATTGTGTTATTCACCTATAAGAAATGATGTGTTGTTAACACTTTCATGTTGTACAATTTGAATCTGTAATTTATAAGGTAAATTTAAACATATATCTCATTACCTCTTCTCTGTCTTAGTTTTACTCTATCTATGATGAACACTCTCAATTTGACTCCTGCTTCTATCATTTTATTCCATTTGTTACTAAAAGTGTCAGTCACTATATTTTACAAGTTCCTTTATTTTCTGCTTTGCCCTATGGTTTACTCTGGTATCAACTAGTAGTGTCAATAACTTGCTGATCCCGTCTCCTGGCCAGCCGTTCCTGTACTTTTTCTTGATGCACTCTCTCGTCCTCCTCCTTCCTTTGCCTCAGAGTGTGTACCCTCTGCTTGTGTTCCAAAATAACCTCTTCTACATCTGGCTCTTGAATATCTCTTGGTCTTTGAGTTACTGGTTGGCCGATGGTGTCGATACCAGTATCAAATGATGTAGTAACGCTCTGGAAAAGAATCCAAGGCGAAAGTTAGGGATTCATGTTCCTTTAAGCACCAAAGGCCAAGAAGACAGTCTACATTTTGCCCCGCGGTCATTGAGGGTAAAGTAGAGTGATGAAATGCGGTTACTGTTAATCACTGTTGCAAATTTTACAAAATGTGATTAATGGTATGGATAATGGTTAAAAATATAGTGACTTTTACCATTTTTGATGACTAAACCTTTCTACGCCATTTATTTTTTGATCATATTAACTTTATACACAAAATGCAGCCAGAATCTGCCAAATAATTTCAAATTTAGCAAGAGTGTAAACAATGTCTTAGGAATCGTTCATAAACCATTAACAGAATATGGAGTATGGACGAGATTTTTTTTAAACTTAAAGAATTAAACAATAAGAAATAAAAAAAGAAAATACACTTACAGTGGTTTGAATGGCCTGCTCATCAGTTTTATATCCCACTTGAGTCCCACTTACTGAAGTACTAACATCTCCATTTCTTTTATTCTGAAACAGAAGACAATAACAGCCTTATAAAGTAGGACATATCAAACATAGATGTGAAACTAGCGTAATTAACAAACATTTAATTTGTAACATCTTACATCTGGACAATAAAATTTGGAAAATAATCATTAAATACAGTCCACCCAACTTGGTGGTTATTGAACAGAAGTAATTGATAACTTCATACAGATCATTTGACGAGCTCAAGATATTAAATAGCAAACATCCAAGTTCTAATCTTACCATCTCTAGGTTTAATATATATTGTTGCAACTTTTTAATATGTAGCTCCTTTTTCCTCAATTCTTCTCTCAGGAAATTCAAACCAGTTTTGCTGCTTTGTTTCAGCAGATTTCTCAATTCTTCTTGTGATTTGGGGACTTCCTGTACTTCAGGTGGATCTATCTGCTTGAAAAATTAACAGTAAGATATGCCAGTTTATATAAACGGATATGAGAAAGGCATATCTTAAGATGATATAGGCTGTTGAGAGGGACACAAAACTCCAATTTTTGGCTGTCATTCTTCCATAAATAACAGAATATCTACAACTTGTTTCTGTAAAATTTAGTTTCAATACAATTTCCTAAAGTTGGGTACAGATGAGAGTGACAAAATAAACTCCCTATTCTTGCTAAAGACAAAACTTAACTACAGAACAAAAAAACCAATAACTGAATGAAAGAAACTAAATGCTTTTGTTATATTTTTGTTTCTGTGATAATGAAATAGTCAAAAATAAAAAGGTTATGCTGACTAGTCACTGATGTTAAAAAAGTAAGTTTTAATAATAATAACTTCTACCTTTATCTCTTCTAAGCTCACTTCATTAGCTGCTTTTTCTATATCTTCAAACAGTTCCTCTACATTTTCATCTCTATTTGGATTTCTTTCCAACCTCTCTCTCAGCTTTTCCATTAAATGGTTCTTCCTTCTGTTGAGATCAATCATCTTAAGATCTTGTAATCTTTGTTTGTCCGATAAATGCTGTGTCAGAATTCCTTGAAATGTGGTCAAATCAAGTTCTGTTCTTTGACTCCAGGTGTTGCGAATGAATTGGGTATCCTTATCATTAAGTTCCTAGATAAATGGAAAGAAACATTGCTAGACCATCACATGTACACATTGAGCCAACATAACAACTGAAGCGAATGCTTATGAATAATTGAGTTTTAGAACATTAGAAGAGGTGATATTTTACACTGTTATTAACAGATGTTGTTCTGTGAAAATGTTTATAATAATATAATCTAAGAGGTACCTTAGTGGCTTTGTCTGCTAAGTGAAGTATCTCTGCAATACTGGTCTGTATGTCACCAATGTTCTGAACATTGCTGACACCAGAGCTGACCTCTCTTGCTTCAACTTCTACCTAATGTTAAAGATAAAGTTATGTTATTAATAAATTAAATGATATACAGTTATACAACATATTCAAGTAAACAAATACTGAAACCTTTTTCCAAAATTAAGTAACAATGACTAAGTTTTCTCAAATAGATGTACTTCTAGTATGATGTAAATATTTAAGACAATTACTGGAAATAAACTTTTAATATCTAGTATTTTATAACAACCTTGGTTCTGCATTTGAGTGGCTCTACTTCTGTGCCATGTGTATCGTCTTGTTGACACAATGGATTTGTTGCATCTTTAGTCTTTACAAAAGTACCAGATTTAGGAATGTGTCCAGGATTTGGTTTATCATTTACTGGAATAAGAATATGTTTGCCATTATTAACACTTCTAGAATGATCTTCCTTGGTAAATGTGTTAGATCTGATACGGTACCCACTGTAAACAGATTCATCCAGCTCTTCAGTACCTTCCACATTTGTCCTAGCATGTTCTGATCCTTTATAAGGTTTATTAGCATCTTGTTGATTCCTCTTAAGCATAATTGTGTCATGAGTCTCAGAAGTATTAGGATTATTACATTTGGATTCAGCAACATATTTAATGCTTGTATCCTTGCAATCATTATCTTCTGCACAACCGCTATCAGATTTACCAATCTGAGTTTTATGTCTATTTTCAAGCTTCTCATTCATTTTCTCAATTAACCGAGTTTTTTCATCTTGCATTTTCTGTCTCAATAAATCTCTTTTCGTCAGATGATCTTCCAGAATTTTTGTGATGTCACCATCAGTTACCCCTTCCTTACTTGCCTGTTGCAACCTCTCAGCTGCTTCTTTGTCCATCTCCGACAATACCTAAAACCGAATAAGTATCAAAGCATAAATTAGTTAAATGTGTGACAGCAATATTAATTTGTTACTTCAGTGGTTTTGCTAAATTTTATAACTGAATGCATGTAGAAGTATTGTAGGGTTACTTTCAGAAGACTGATTAACATCATTTTCAGCACACTGTATAGTCACTCTCAAAATAGAGTGGGTGGAAGGAAGCGGAGAAAACTAATTTGTGAAGATTCTGCACTAAAACAGGATAAGTAGCCAACTACAACCTTTCAAAATTGAGATTGGAATGCAGCATCAAACCCATGCTCTGAGAGGAAAGTGTATTGCCCATTACGTTTCTGGGACCAAAGACATTTCTGGAATATCAGATTAACTGAGATATACATACTTGAAACAATTTGTTCTTGTGCATATAGCTGTACGGGGGTTCATGGTGGCCACCGTAATAATTTATTGATGCAGTTAGTCCATATTTATTGTTCACTTTATATCCCCATAGGTATTTTATGTTATAGATTTGGTGATGGGTTGAGAAAAGTCTCACCAAGGTAGTAGCTGACCATGTATTGGTCGTTTATAATTTGACCACTGAGAGGCATGCCAATTTATTTTGCTTATAATTCCGGAAGCAAAAGTGAATCCAATCTTGATACTAGTGAGACAGAAATTTAGGTCTTTTCCTCCTCCCGTACTCTCAGATCCTGAAAGAATGCCAGGTCAGCTAAATCTGGTCATACTTCCAGTAGGTCTGTTGATAGTTATGATGAAAAGTCAAATCTGGTAGGAACATTTGTAGAAATGAAAATACTAAGGCTACAGTAGCAGCAAGACAATCTAATACTTGTTCCCATGGGTCCCAAGTTTCAGCCGGTATCTCAGGTGTGATGGTTTCCACCTCCACATGTACCATGGCAAGAGCAACAAATTCAGTAAGAGGTATAACTCAGCTCCTTCCCATAAAGCAACATATATTTGTACAAGTGAGAGGTTTCTTTTTTAGGAACCATGTAGACTGGGTGAAGACAAGTAATCTAATCACCAATATATTATACATCTGGTTTCTTGGGGTCATTATCCTCTTCAACTGCAAAATTGGTTTGAATGTCTTGGAAATGAAGAAACTGTTGTTGTAGAAGATGATACTGTCTATTCAGATCTGTTTAGTCAAGGTGTTTAAAGGTTTAGCACATTCCTAATGCAAGTCACCTTGTCAGGCAGCCAAGAATTTTGATTCTAAAACATGGCTTGTCAAGGTCACTGCCAAGAATATTTACAGCTCAAAATTACTGAATTTGGCTGTGTAGCACTTTCTCCCACTAACTTGTTTACTGGATCACCCATATATTGGAAGAAAAATATCTGATGTTATTCAAACTCACTTGTTAGAATTATAGTTGAGTTCAAAATGTTTTGGGCCTGCACATATCTGTTAGATGATAGCTTAATGCTGAAAGATGGAGATATCACTTGTCTGGGTATTTTGACCAATTACTTCAGGATCTTTTAGAATTCAGAATCCCTTTTGATTTTGATAGATTGTTTGTGTTAATGTTGTTTTATGGTGTACACAGAATAACCATCTTCAGCTATTTTGGGGGCTATAGTGAGGACCATTTGAACCATTGCCTGTCCAGGCCTCTCTCTTCATGACTGAGCAAAAGGCAGATTCAAATACTGGACTTTCTATAATGGACTTCAGCTGGTCCAAGGGTTATTCTGTCAATGATGGTGTCAAGAGTGATTTATATTTGGGTACTGCTTTTGAATTGTATTATCCTTCTGCAGATGACATTGTTCATAAATTGAATTCACTTGACCTTGCTGCAAAATGTTTAAAGATATTTTAGACGTTTAAAGACGTTTTAAGGACCCTAGGGATATTACACCCTTTGGGCTTTCGCACGAGGGCAATTATTATCTTGATTTGGCCCTGCCTTTCCGTTCTACATTAAGATCATTATTTTTTAAGAGAACCAGTAATTCAATGATATACATCTTGAATAAACATGGTAAAACGGTCCTCTTGAATTATATTGATGGTCTTCTATATTGTGACCTCCCCTTAAAGATTTAGGACTCAACATCAGTCAGAAAAAGTTGACCCCTTTTGATACTAAGGACATATGTCTAGGTTTCTTAACAATATTGCTTTATTATTACATCGAGACCTTCTGAAAAATTAGATCAAATCGTAGATGTGTGATTCCTCGACTTATATAAGTACTTGTGGAAAGCAAGAATTACAATCTTTTCCAGGACATTTGCTTTATACCTGCAAATGTGTCAAACTAGGTAGTTTTCGTGCCAGGTTTTTTAAAATGACATGCCACAACTACTCAGGGCTAATCATACTACAGACTATGCCCATTTAAATTAAGATCTTTATAAGCATTTAAATTGGTTCTGTGTTTTCTTGAGAAATTACAACGGGATCAGCATTTACAGCCTGAAACCCACCTCTGACCTTATATATCTGGATGCCTGGTTTACTGGCTTGATTGACTGTTGTAATAATCTGGTTTATGTCATTCAGATCTCCTTGGTTTAGAAGTTGTCTGTTGTCCATATTGAGATGGTTAACATGACTGAAACTGTTATGCACTGGGGGCCATTGTGGGCCAATATGAAATTTCACATTCAATGTGATAATCAGGAAGTAGTTGATAGTAAGGTCAAAGATGACATATTAGTGTATGTGCTAGGAATGTCTGGCTTTTAAGTGCAATGAATATATCCCTTACTGTCACTCATATTCAAGGAATTAGAAACACCGTTGCTGATTTGTTTTCTAGGTGGTTTGTCACTCCTGATAATGTAAATACATTTTCACAATATGTAGATAATCCAGTCTTGATGAATGCCGATATTGATCTTACTATTTAAATGTAACCATTACATTTAAAGTGTTTTGTAGATAATGTGCTGCGACAGCTGCTTTGGCTTCTGCTACCTGTGTTCGTCTCTCTGTTTAGACCTGCTAAATTAACTGCATATAACAGATATTTTCGATTTTCTAGCATTTTTATTCTGGTTAGCCTGTGACTCATCCAGGTGTCTACTTTCGATATCTTGTTTTTGTGGAATATTGAGCATGGGGAAGTATAACTGTCTCTAACATAATAAATTACCTAAGTGCCAATAGATCTATGTGTATAGTCTATGTAATACTCTCCCACATAGGGACCAATGTATCCCAAATGTTGTCAAGTATATAAAATTAATATTCCTTTGAATCTGGTTATACATTTTGTTCTGGACCACAAGTTGTTTAAGTTGTTTAAGGCTTTATATACTTTTCACTTTTACAAGATTATCAAATAACTTGCCATATTCAGTAAATAAGTTTGACACCACTAGGCATATATGTGTAACTGATATTGCTTTTTCAGAAACAGGTGCTGTTATTAAGTGGTCTTAAATGAAGCAAAACAGGCGCATATTGATGTCGTACCCATTCTAGTGCTGGGAAGAGCGTCTGCGTGTCTGGTATATACTTTGAAGCATATGCTCCAAATCATTCCAATTGCCCGAGATGCCCCTTTGTTTCATGTTCATAAGCATATGTTTTTCTCTCGTGTTACTAATTCACTTGCCAGAAAACAATTGAAAGTCTGTTTGCCAATATTTGAAATTCCCATGATATATTAATTTTCATGATTTCAGGCATCTAGGCAACTTTGGTTTTCAGGCATAGTGTTACTACTGACCAAAATCAGGTGCAAGGACACCTGGTCATCCCAGTTAGTATGTTGATTTGTACAAATTATCCCCTCTGCTTCTTCTGTTATTTATAAGATACATAAAACATTTACCTAGACTGCCCCCTAGCTTTCATAGGGTGTTTGGCTGTCTACTTATTGAGGTCTTACAGTTAAAGGTTTTAGTATTTTAGCATATCACAAATTACTGGCCTAAAAGGTCTGCTTTGACCTTACGGCCTTATATTATCAGTGACTTTAAGAGGTCACAGGTAGTAATCAAGACACTTTTTTGTGTTTTGGGGTTAGTTACATAGAAGATTAAGTACTTTTCTTATGGCCTAGTTTCATCCTTACCCATTTAGTGACTTTCTGAGGTCGCATACTGACATATTTTATAATCTTGTACCTTTTACACTTCATACTATTAGTATTTTGTTATTCTTATCCCTTTGCTTCATAATGCCTTGGTAAATTGATTTTCAGGAAGGAAACCAGACTTTATAATGTACTCATGTATGTTATCACAACTATTATGCTTACTTTTGTTGGCTGTAGTAATTCAATTCCATACTTGTTGTTGTGGTACAATTGTATGAAAATAATATCTCTTAAAACCTATGCTTGCTAAAATAATTGCAAAGCTGTCACAATTACAGATATGTGTATATTGCATGTAATAAAATTTTTTCATGAATACATTAATAAATAAAATAACATACATGTATCTACTCATTGATTTTAATGTTTCAGTAAAATGAACTTCATTTACTTGGTAATGATTCTCCATGATTTCACTGATTCCTGAATCTTGGACATCCATTCCTGTAATCATTTCAGATGTTTCAGGCGATACTTGAAGGCCAAAGTCATTCTGTGGGCAGATATTAAACATCAAGGCTAAACAATTTTAAGCTTTAACTACTGAAAAAATTGAAGTACTTATCAATATAATGAACAGTTCCAACGGACAAGAGTGAACACAATATGTTCAAACAGAATATTCCACAATAATGTTTCTGTTTGTTATTTTCAATTTAATAAACTTTCTCATTCAGAAAACTTACCCCTGTATCTTCCTGGTCAAGTTTTGCTGTGTGTTGCTTAAGATGCTGAAGTTCATCCTCTTTCTCGCAAAGTTTATTCTCCAGAGATACAATTTCTCCTTGTAATCTTTGGATCAAATCAATATGATCTGGTTGTGTATCACCATCAGAATTCTGTGAAGTACAGATATTACCATGAAGTTTTCATTTGCCGGAGAAAATATGAATTTTTCAAACATATACTTTCCATTTAAATTATTACTTATTTTATATCTTTTCAAAATATTTACTGACATCAATACCGCAATTTCTGCATGAATTTCAATTAGGCAGAAGTTTCCATTCTAGAAACAGAATATTTTTTTTTTGTGATTTACTTTCTGCAAGATCATTGTGATGGTATGGTGATGCAGTAGTAATACATTTCTCTGCACACTGAAATCGTGGATTTATTGTTGGTCTTGAGGAAGATAATTTGCAGTTGCTTGCCCATTGCTGCCATTGATAGTGTCAAATCCTGACAAACTAACTCTCCTACTTACCTTCAGACCTATGATTACGAACCCAAATACATCTACAAATGTGTTTAAAGCAATATTTCACCACATCCAAATCACCCCAATGGGGTTAAAAATAAAAGCCAATTTTTTCAAATGATTGTTTTGACAATGTGTACTAACTTCCTATTCTTTATATTATAATTAAATATGATTGAGTCTTGTCTCATAATTGGTATACTTGTAATTTTACCACTATACGGAGCTACAGAGACAAAATCTCTGTTTTCTGAATATTTATTGAAAGTGAAATAATGCTACGCAATGTATTCACAAGACATATAAAATATTCTTAAAACACTGACTTTTTTAGATTTGGCAGAATTCATATTTCTCGATTCACTTTTCCCTTTGCTTCTTATATGAAGTGACAGCAGTTGTCGGAGATCATTGATGTGCTGATGAGAAAAATGTAAACATTATTTACATACTTTTCTTCTATAAAAATAGGTATTTTAATGTGAAGTATTAATTCACTTCTGACCTAAGTTACATATCTCACTTTTTCTTTGTTACATGAAGAATATTTTTAAAAAAATTGCATTTAATCTCAAAAACAGGTATTTTAATCTCATTTAACAAACACATGCAATATGTGTTTTCATTTCATTTCTGGAGTTTTCACGAAAAATTAACAAACCTGATTCAGAGCATCAAGTTCTACTCGGGAATGCCTTGCCACCCCTCTTGTTCCAAACCTTCCATTCGGATGCTTGACTGACACCACCTTTGCAACATTTGTGCCAACAGCAACAGTTTCTTTACTCTCAGTTCTAGATTGATGACCCTTATCATTTGATTTATTATGCCAATCCTTCTTATTAGCAGGTCCTACATACTTCCTAACAGACGACTGTGTAGTACAATTCTTATAATTTCTATTGCTGTTCACATATCTACTGCCAGATTCGGAGTTTACAGTGCTCCTTGAATTTGACCTACTTAGATTGTAGGAATAGTCATGCAGATTATTGTACACAATATCTGGTGTCATGGTATCTTGTCTTCTTTTCTCTCCATTGGCATTTTCTTCTGTATCTCTGTTATCCAGATGATTAAGTGGAATTGTTGACATACCTTCATCATGAAATGTAATCATAAATGCACTGCCACCCTTCTTATGTCTTCTAGTGCCTTGATTCTCTTCAGCTGTTTGTGGAGTAATTGGTAAAAAGAAGGCCTCACTCTGTTTTGGTTTTTGTTGGCACTGAATCCTTTTGTTGCTGCCCTGACTTTGGCCATGAATGTTAAGACTTTTGCCAGTCACTGATAGAGATGGTCCATCTTCATATGTAGACCCTTGGTGATTAAATTTATCACTTATTTTTAAAGGTCTGTGACCAACAAAACCAGCACTTGTTGAAGATACAGCAGCTGGTCTATCATCAGTATCTAATCTGTATGGAGCTTTGGGTAAAGTATACCAACCAGAACCTTTCCCACTATGTCTAGATCTATCAACAACTTCTTTATTGTCAAGGTTAACTTGCCTTTCATTGATAATTCTACTTGAATTGTTTCCTCCAAGTCTGTAACCTTTTCCCCAGTCACTATGTTCACTCTGAGCATAATGGTCCTTTGCCCTGGTGACATTTAAACCATGATTCACATTATTATGACTCCTGGATTTGGTACCTATGCTTGTAACATATCCACTACTGAGATTTCTTGGGTTTGGCAAAGGAATAGGTTGTTTTGGTGTGATTCTTGGCAGTGTTTTATTAGCAGGTAAAGGGGTTTTCCTTTTTTTCCGTTTCATCTTCCTCAGTGAATGTGGATTTGTATCATCTAAATATGATAAATGAGAAATGAAAATCAGAGTTTTACATATAATCAATGATATTAAAATTTTTTAATGATTAATAATACAACGGCGTAATACAGGTATATTAATATTTTATTCACTAACCTCCAGAGTGACTTACATCCCGTGTACTTGCTTTGTCATAGTCATTAGTTACATCGCCACTGTTTGATTCATAGTCACTTGACCTGTCAACTGTTGCATTTCTAAAACGGGGGTGTTGTAGGGTTAAATTGATTACTGGGATAATGTATCATCCTTAATAGGGTTGCGTAAACCAACTTACAAGGTAAGAAAACAGTTCATTTTACAAATACCAAATAAATACTAAGATCACAGTAAGATATATCTTAGACATATATAAATAAATATATGCAGGTTTTAACAAACCAAAGCATAGTAATGGTATATAATGTATACCTGCATCATATAATAAACTAATAACACCATTTTACACTTTTGTAGGGGGCCAGGGTGGCAGAGTGGTAATACTCTTGCCTCCCACCTCTGAGGCCGGGGTTTGATTCCCGGCACGGCCTCAAGTGGGAAAGGTGGTAATTGCTTGCTATTGGTTGGCAGTTTACAGTATAGAACCCTAATGAACTGTATATACTGGTTTCCTCTGCCCGTCCAACTACCTGTCGTGATATGACCTGTGCAGTGTTGAAAGTGACGTAAAACCCCAAATAAATAAATAAATTTACACTTTTGTACAGAGCATTAACAAATGAATTCAGGTTGTATATTAAATACATGTAACATAGTATTTGCTTTACGAAAAAATATCGTTACATTCAGAGCACAAATAAAAATTTCCAAAACAGCTTACCCAAGTGGTTCGCTGTGGTTTGAATCTTCACGGGCACTATCAGCACTTCCAATGCCAATATCTGATGGATTTGGAGATACATTACCACTATCTTCCGAACTACAAGATCCACTGCCAACATTTTTATTTGTGCCACCACCAGTACTTACACCCACTGATGACCTTTCTAGTGGCTGGCTGTGTTGAGTAACAACCTCTGCTGCTTTGCCACTGCAACAGCCAACAGCAGCACCCATGCTGTTAAAATATCAAAGAAAGACTTTAAGTTTAAGTGTGAGATCAGAAATTCTGTTAATTGAAATGGGCTTAGCTTAATTCTCTGAAGTATCAAGCCCATATATTTTTACTTCTGATTGCAATATTTATCCATTCAAGTCATATAATAATGGGTAACTTTAGGGGTAGAAGAACATAGTGCAAGATACTACTAGAAAATAATTATAGTGAAATAATACTAGAAAGTCGAGTTTCTGCATTGTAATACAGAGGGTATTGTCAACGATTTTTGCACAAGTCACGATAGAGATGCAGTGAGTAAATAAATAGATGACGGGTGGGTGTAAAATGTCATACTGACAAGAACCACTAATGTTACAGAGTACTATGTAAAATTGGTTATGACATTTGTACACATATTAAGTGAATTTGGTTGAGAACTTGTACACATGTAAAATCAAATACAAATATAAAATTAATGATTCAATCATTGTTTACTATAACTGGAAATTATAAGTTCAATTATCTATATATGGAAGAGTTGTAGGGCCAAAGTTAATTTTTTTCTGCAAATTGTTGTCTTTGTATCTTGGTAAATCAAGATATTTATCTCGATTTACTGAGTTAGTAAGCCAATAGCATTGTATAACAATTAACATAGTTATTGTACTACCCTACCACTGTTCTGGAATTTTTGCCACTGCTTCAACACATTGAATTGGTTATATTAAAACTGGCTATTAATGGAGGAAACCTGTGCATAACTTAACAACTAGTAACCACTGAGTATGTACAAGTTAATAGTTTGTATATAAAAGTTAATAAGTTGTAGATGAGAGAGAGTTAATAAGTTGTAGAAACATTATACACATAAAACTGATTTTAACGTATGATTTGAGAGGGCAAATGAGATACTATAATACGCAGGTGTTCCATTGGGCAGACCCTACAAAAGACTCAAGGGTTTAGAGAAGAAAAGTTTGAAAAGTTGGGAGTCGATTACAAGAATAAAAAAAAAGCACATCAAAAGTTTGGGTTGGTTTCACCTTGCCGACAGGACATAGTATATCCAGGCTTGTCCTGAGCAAGATCCCGGCCTGACTTGAGATCACAAGATAACTGTTCTCCACAAGATGAGAAACTACCAGAACAAGCAGTAAAGTTTAATATATTGAACCTTTGGGTCATGGATCCTTCCAAGAGAAGAAAGAGGATGCTCTAGAACCCTCCTGGTCGATTTAATACAGACCAATATCCCTGGTTACCACTCCTGAAGTCTGGAAACAGATTGAGAAGTTCAGAATGAGATGCAATGTTCCCATTTGTACTTTGGAGTGAATATTCCAACTGCAAAGGCTTATTTTCCCCTGGTGGGGAAATGTTGGGTCAAATGGATCTTCATGAGATGCACAAATATTTAACCACAGCAAGTTGAAAAAAAAGTTCGAGGATGGCACCTTGGGGCTTCAGGGTCATACTAGGCACAATGAAGCAAAGACCGAAGGTTGTCAGTGACATTGTTTTGATATGTGCACAACATACTGAGGACATACCAAGGTAGACCAGACAGGGTACCCAGCCCAACAGATGACATAGGAGACCCACAAAATGAGCAAGTGCTGAATGTGCCTGATAAAAACTACAGGAATCCTTCGAGGAAGGCCAAACATCAGCGAGACCTACTGAAAGATTGCTTCAATCACCTTGGTGCACTGGCTACATAGGAGGATAGGATCTGAGATGTGACGAGTAACTTTTTTGTGTTGTATTGTATTGTGTATTTATACTCAGTGCAATATCTCCATATACTACAGGACTCAAAGTGCTATTTAACCTATCTGACTGTACCGGTACAGCCCCAACTCACAAGTAACTGACATTCCCCTAACTGGAAGATAGAGGCTCAAGGATGACCATTTATCATCCTTGAGGTTCTTTAACCTGCCACTGGGGATAGGACCCAATGACAGAGGACTGCCATTTTAAGTGGTCATCCGAGCCACTATGTATCTGCCTGTACTTGGGTTTGAACCCACGTCTTCCAAGTTCCTAGACAAGTGTGTTACCCGCTAGGCCACAGTGGCAGATGAAGGACACAACATTACCCTGGAGATAGAATAAACTAGCATCAGGAACACCAAATTATTCCAAGAACTTTTATTTTAGCTAGTGTTGCACCAATTTAAAACAACTTTCCCAGAAAATTTGCCAAAATCTCTAATACATTTCCAAACATTTTCCAAAGAATTTCCAAAGCAATCACCAGACACATTTTAAGGTTTAATAACTTCAACACAACTTGTTATTACATGTAAAAGTCAAATTTTGTGCCCTTCAAATTTTGTGCATATTTGAAAATGGATGTAAGTGAAAAAGTTAACCAAACTGTTTTTTTTATATTGTAAGATCACATATTTTCCACATATTTCTAACTTTAATAGTTTCTCAAGTGTCAAATATTCCCTCAAAGTTCCCCAAAGGTCAAAGTCCACTTTTGAAGTAATTTTTTAAGTTCAAATTTTCAATCAATCAGTCATTAACTGATCATTTTGTTCTTGTGTTTTGGTTTCATATATTTGTGGTGGGGCGGGATAATGTTTTTATTTTGGGATTATTTTAATTAATCAGCTTATTAATTGTTTTTGGAAGATTCGGGTGGTCCTGAGCAGTTGTCCTGAAAAGGACATTTTTATAGCAGTGGTCCTGAAAAGGACCAATTGTAGATAGTTGCAGTATGTCTACTGCTGCTGTGTGGGCTCAGATGACTGTTGGGCTGACTTCTGATTAGGCTGTTGCTGTGTGGTGGCTGGGCGAAAAGGTTCATTTTTAGACTGAATATGGTTTAGATGTATCCATCTGCTGGAAAATTATGACTGACTATATTTCCAAATAGGGTAGAGAAGCCCGAGATCTTTGTTGTCTGATCTTTTTTCACCTGTGACAGAGGATACTGATGGTGGGTTGAAGGCTTTAGGTGGGTGATGATGAATTGTAGTTATCTTGAGGTGCTGGGTTGTTGCTCGTCAACAACAAGGTATAATTGTCTGTGGTGGTCTGGACTGTTGCTGTCCTCTGGGTACCGCTTAGGTTTGCTGAGCTGTTTGGGTGACCTGGCTTGCCGGCATCTGTGTTTCTGAAATAGTCAAGATGGTAGTCAAGTGGTACTGGAGCTCCTACAAAATGTAGGTTGCTTGGGCTGAAGGGTCCTTTCCTCTGCCCTGCTCTGTATCCAACTTAAAAGTTTCACAGCCTCGTTTCTGAAAGTTTAAAAAGTCTCTTTCCTCCAAACGTTATACTTCAGATACCTAGTAGTTGCGGAAGGCTGTTCTGTTGGTGTCCTACCTGGGGGCAAGGAAAGATGTGAGCATAGTCTTCATCTGTTATACTGATCCATGACCTGCTGGAACACTACAATGGATGGCTGGTGTGTTTTTTTCAGAGCGCATGCTAGTCTCTACATACTGTCAGTATATGTGGACCCTCATGAAATGTCGTAGGCTGAGGCTGCACTAGCTCCTCTCTGTTGGGACTTGTAGCCAGAGTCCCTTGCTTCTGTTGTGTGGCTTCAAGAAGTTAAATTTGTCCTGAATCCAGTTCTGCTTCTCTGTTTTTTTCCTTGGGAGCCTGGCCAGACTTGGACTGGGTAAGTTTTCCATAGTGAGTTCTTTGGGATTTGAAAAAAATCTTGCACACTTTCACCGACAGGTTGCATCTACTGGTGAACCTCTCTCGTAAAGCTTGTCATGATCCTCGACAAAGTCCACAATAACCTTCTCATCTGAGTCTCTGTCTCCTCCATCTCCCTCTGTTCTCTCTTGTCTCTCCTCGTCAGTATGTCAGCAGCTGTGTCTCCAAACTCAGATGCTGTGGAAGTGACTAAGACAAGATGCAGACAGACAAGACAAGTCTGTTTCCAGTTAGACAGAGCCATGATCTGGATTAAGAGTTGGGGAGGGTCAGTGAAATACTAAACATGTTATCGAACATGAAACATGACCCACCATAACAAGCCAGGAAACTACAACCAACCATAACTGACTCTGTAAATATTGCTCCCGACCCTCGAAAAATTCTTAGTTACAGAAAGATGGACCCAGTAGAATAGCCCCACTATTTAAGATCACTAATTTTTTCTGCATATATGTACGACGTATTTGATTGGTCAAATGAAAGATTACAGTTTGGTAGTTGAAGTGAATTTCATTAACCTGTCACAACTAGATTATATTAACAATATGTCAAAAAGAATTAAATACTTCACTCTACTTTTTCCAGAAGAAATTTCTTTTATACATTTTATGCTAATCCTCCAAGTGCACTGACAAGCCGTGAACACAAAACTTTCTACATTTGTGAAAATAACAGGCAAAAAACGTCCGAGGACAGTTATCCAACCTGGGCCTGTATTCACAAAGATCCGAGCTGTGTGTACTGTAATGAAATGCAGCCTCTTTACATTATGTCAAAAATTTCTAACTTTCTCTTTACATATGCCAAGATCTGTATTTTCAAAGATTCTTAGATTTTTTTCTTAGAAGTACACTTAGTCTACGAACAATTCTAAGAATTGTACACATTTCTTTTTACTTCTATTCTTAGAATTATTTTAGCTAAGAATTTTTTTGCAGAGAGGATTTTATTCTAAGAATAAGAAAATTGATAGTTTAGAATTGTTCTTCTTAAGTGTAATTTTAAGAAAAAATTAAGAATCTTTGAGAGTACAGGTCCAGGGCAGCAAAACCAAGCGATACATTAAACTGTGCTGTAATTTCTGTCGAATGTCACGGTCTTAATTTTCTATCTAAAGATATTGACCTCCAAGGACCCATCAGTGTTCATAGCGATCATTCATTATTTCATAAATTAAAAATGTGTCGGGACAACTACAAAGTCGAAGGTCAAGTTCAGATAGCGAGAAAAGGAGCAGATGATGCTAAAAACTTTAACATTATCTAAATACATGTAATATACACAAAATATAAATCCCAAAAGAAAAAAAGTCAGAATGTAAAAGGTTGATGCATGCATACAGTTGTTTTATATTTATTTTTTTTCTTTTGATTATAACTCTTAAATTGAGTCAAGTGTAACCTGTCTTTGTGAATAAATTTTAACAACTTGCTGTTTTTTTGTGATCAAAGTGTGGATTGGTGACCAGTGTTGGTCAACGGCTTCAGTTCTGACACCAGACCAGTTATTTGCATTGTGGGTGGTCATGCTTCACTGCTGTCCACTATAAAAGCCTGCCTTTGTGGACAATTGGCGCCACACTCTTTGAAAATTTCGGATTGTTGACACAAATTTGAACTGAGAAATTTTTTTTATACATTTCGATTTTACTTTGTATTTTACTTTATTTTATCCATTTTATACTTTATTTTATTGTATGTGTTATCTCAGTTCATAATGCCTAAAGTGCATCATTGTTCCAATTGTTCTTCACAGCATGAGCGTCCGGTTGGCAAGAGATGTCAGTTGAGAGACCAAGGTGAGTCCGTTCCTTCTGATGTGGAAGTCGCTGCACCCCCTTCATCCGACATCCGAACAAATTCTGCTTCAGTTGCAGCAGTTGGGGGAGAAAATGGATTCAATGGACAAGAGGGTGGAGCGGACGGAAGCAGCACTGGGGCAGGACAACTCACAGACAGGTCAGATCGCTTCTAATGCTTCTGTTACAAAAGTTAGTAGTACGGTAGCTCACAGTAAGGCTACGAAAGATATGAGTTCAGAGAGTGTGGTCCCTTCGGTCGAGTTTTTGAGGCAAAATGATACTTTACAGTCTGAGGTTGATAAACACTTGGCTGAATTGAGAAATTTGAATGAATCTGCCTCTAGAGGTAGGGTTAAGTCCCAACGGAGGGGGGGGGTGGGGGGGGGGGGTGAAATTTCTGTGAAAAGGGTGGTAGACTGGCCCCAGAACTTTATCCTCACAGGAACGAACAAGACCAGACCCACTTATGATGACCTGAGTATTACTCAATGGGTGGCAGGATTTACTAGGTGCATTCAGGAAGTAAAACTAGAAAGTAATAGGGCTGCCATGTTGGACTACTTGGGGAACCTCATGGAGGACACGTCAGACTTCTCTTGGGAGGCAGCCAAGGCTTCCCATGCAATTTTGCTTACAAATATGGAAGGGGATAGGATCAAATGGGGGGATACGGACAAAATTGATCGTATTCGTAGGGCACATGTGCAGAGACATGTCACCCCTCAAGGTGCAGTACCTCGTTCCTTTAGTAAGAAATCCAAACTGGTCAGTACCAAAAATGGACTTATTTGTAAGTTTTTTCAAGAGGGTACCTGCAAGTTTCAAAGCAGTCATAGGTCTGCTGGGCAGTATTATAGGCATGTACCGTAAATGACCTATTTAGCGCACCCGCCCTTGTAACCGCACCCTATCTCTACAAATGGATGGTCACTGACAACTTCTACTAGAAGTTCTAGTGGGTGGACGATATTATACAGTAACGGTGAACAATGGTGGTCGGTTACAAGTGTTTTCTAATGATCGATTATTCATCTTAAATCTTACCTTTCTTTTTTTTTTCTTGATATCCACATATTTTTTATATATTACACGTATTTTTACTGAATAAATGTACATTTTTGTCACGACTTTCGAGTTTGTTTTCATCTACCGCCATATTTACAGGAAGTGGGTATTTCTAAATGTCGAAACACCGTTTTTCTACCGGATTGACCTATACTTCATCCCGGAAAGTGTTTCATGATGGGTGCGCTAAAAGGGGAATTTTTTTGCACCAAATATTGAATAAAAATAGACATTGCTTAGCGCACTGTGCGCTAAATAGGTCATTTACGGTATGTGAATTTTGTGAAGGTCCCCATGTTAGTAAATCGTGTACTCAGAAGCAGAATGCAAAAAACTAGGTAGCACTTAATGCAGTGGTTGATGATAGGAATGTCCTGAATCTAGCTTTTAACACTAGATATGTTTATAATTCTAACTTTGTAAACAGGAAATTGTTAGATAGACAGTATATTAATAGATTGAAATCTGTTTGTAAACATACTTCCCAGGATGTTTCATATTCTGATATGGTCAAAAGACAAGTGTTACATAATTCACAGAAAAATGACAATCAGTGTGTAGAAGGCACAAGTAGGGTTTCCAGCACAACTGCCAATAGTCCAATCCCACGTGTGGGCAAAATTGTTGAGGGCAAAATGACAGGGCAGGATGGTAATCCAACTAGTGTTAGAACTGGTTTGTGTGTTAATAGAAAGAATTTCACGGATCAATGTGTTACACACGTGAATACTATTAAACCTTCTGCAGAAACTTGTAAAGTCTTAACCAGTAGTGTTGTGCATAGTAATCGCTTTGCAATATTGGGTGAAAGTATTGAAAATCGTGTGTGTGACTTTAATGTTGAAAGTCAAGCTGTCAATAGGTGTCAAAACACCCGGGTGAATCACCAAAATGGTACAAAATTGTTTCATGAAGGTAAGAATGCTTTTACTGTTAGCATGTTACACAAGAATCCTGTGCAAAGGGGCCATGATAGTTGTTTTTCCCCGGGTAATAACTTAGATCTTGTAGTGACTCAGTCTGTCGATGAAACTCCAGTAAATAGTTCTGTTTGCGTGGAGAAGAGGGGCGTTTGTTGGGATAATCACTCCAAGCGACATGAAGTGACAAGTCATGTTGGTGACACCAAATCGAACGTGCAATGTGATAAATATGCGTTTGAGCTTAATACCTCCCTTAAAGATATCAAGATGCAAGTTGCGAGAAAATCTGAAGAGAATGTGTTATGTATGCAACAAAACTCTCCTGCATTCGGCTTCATTCCTATTTATGGGTTAGGTAGCCGAGTTATAGATAGAAAGCAGGGGTCTGTGTGCAATGATATACTGCAGTTGCATAATATACTTAGATCTGATGGGAGACATAATTATGCAGGGCTACAGATTCCTGTCCCTTCAAAACTTAACTATGACGTGTGGGGTAAATATCTCACTGAATATTGGGACTGGCAGTTGCCCGTGCTCATTAAATACGGTTTTCCCCTTGATTTTGACAGGGCTTTGCATATCAGTTCAGAAAAAATTAACCACAAGAGTGCTACTAGCTATCCGGATCATATGGACGCATACTTAAAGGAAGAAATTGATAATAAAGCCATGTTGGGCTCTTTTAACACTCTACCTATTAAAATTTACATGTTAGTCCCTTCATGACACGTGAAAAATCAAATTGGGATCAAAGAAGGGTCATAATTGATCTAAGTTGGCCCATTGGGGAATCTGTCAATGCTGGAGTTACTTCTGACAAATACTTAGGTGTTGATTTTATATTGAGCTACCCATCTGTTGATAATATAGTTAATGAAGCCTTGAAGTTTGGCAAAGGTTGTCAAATTTTCAAAGTAGACATTAGTAGGGCTTTTTGCCATGTGCCCATTGATCCTGGGGATCTGGATCTCTTAGGTTTACACTGGGGGGACTACTTTCTCGCCTTTTCGCTGCCTTTTGGGTTCAAGCACGGGTCTTCCATCTTCCAGCGATTATCTGATGCCATACACTTTATTATGTCTCAAGTAAAACACTCCATATGGAAATATATTGATGATTTTTTATGTGTGTCCACACCGTCAAAAATTCATGCTTCTTATGTTAGATTGCAAGAACTATTAGCTGAATTAGGTCTCACAGTGAGTGCTAAAAAATTAGTTCCCCCTGGTACGCAAGTAGTCTGCCTGGGCATATTGGTGGACACGGTCCAACAGTCCATATCAATTCCATCTGAAAAACTTGAAATTATCAAGCTTACCTGTGCCCAGTGGTCAAGCAAAGTCACATGTACAAAGAGGGAGCTCCAGTCCCTTCTTGGGTCCCTTTTATACATAGCCAAATGTGTTAAATATGCCAGGTTTTTCCTCAATAGGATGTTAACTTTGTTACGTGTTAATTTTGATAAAAAGACTATTGTCATTACTGAAGAATTTAAGCAGGACTTGAGATGGTTTAATACTTTTCTTCCAGTTTATAATGGAGTTACATTCTTGAAATATATTCCCAATAGAGTAATTCACTTAGATGCTTGCCCCACAGGTCTGGGGGCCATTTATGATCAACAAGTATATGCTATGGATCTTCCCCCGGGATGGAGCAGTAAAAACATTGCATATTTAGAAATGATTAATATTTTAGTGGCTATCAAAGTTTGGCATATACAATGGGCTAACCACAGTATTTTGATTAAATGTGACAACCAGGCTGTAGTTTTAGTCCTTGCTACTGGCAGAACTCGTGACCAGACCATGGCTACCTAAGCAAGAAATATTTTCATGTGGCTTAGTGCCTTTAATATTGATATTAGAGTTGTACATGTTGCAGGCAAGTTGAACCCAGTGGCTGATTTGCTGTCCAGATGGCGGTTTACAGTAAATAAGCATGAAAAATTGGCCCAATTGGTCCAATCTGTCACTTGGGTCCCAGTATCCAAGGACCTCTTATATGTTGACCAGTTAATTTAGTTATCTGTATTTTCAGCTCTCAGCCCACTGGATTCTCACCTAACGTCGCTTGCCACCTCCAGACTCTCCAATGCATTCTGTCACTCTACCAAGAGGGCCTATGCTACACTGTTCAGGACCTTTGTAGCTTTTTCCATCTTCATGGAATGGAATATATTCCAGGTGACTGTGTTTAACCTTTTGTGTTTTCTGGAATGTTTGAATTATAACCAGGTCAAGCCCTCTCTCATGGCCAATTATTTATCTGCTATTAAGGCTAATTTTAACAATTTGGGTCTGGATGTGGCAATTTTTCCAGATATACGAATTAAATATTATCAGAAAGCAGTACAGCTTTCTACTCCAATGAATGTTAAGTTAAAGAAAATAATTGATGTATCTTTGTTATTGAAAATTGTTCAGCAGTGTAATTATACATATATGGGCCAAATATTTAAGCCCTTGTATCTCTTGGCATTCTATTCATTTCTTAGAATGTCCAATCTGGTTCCTCATTCAATGGCTGCTTTCTCGCCCTTGAGGCACTTGGCCCAAGGTGATATTATGTTCAAACCAGGCAAAATTGTGGTCTTAATAAAATGGTCTAAGACCATGCAATATTCCAAGGATGTTGATTACTGTTCCTAAGATCCCTGGATCTCCACTGTGTCCTGTTGCAGCTATTTCAAATCTCCTCCTCCTCACCCCCAGGGGCCCAAATCTGCCCCTTTTTCAATATAAAGTGGCTGACACTTGGGTTCCTCTGACAGATGCCAGGGTCAGGAGGCATTTTAATCTGATACTCGACAGATTAGGTCTGTCTGATGCTGGCTTTACCTTCCACTCATTCCGGCGTTCAGGTGCCACATTTGCTTTCAATAATGATGTGGCTCTGCAGAATATACAGAGACATGGCACCTGGACGTCGGACTGTGTGTGGAGGTATATTACTGATTCAGTTGACTGTGGTGAGCAGGTGGCTAACATGTTTAGAGAAAAGATTTCCTCCATCTAGCCTACTGTTTGGGGTTTGGGTGTTTCTTTTTAAACAATTTTTCAGTCTCATAAGTAATTTTCTTACATTTATCAGTTTAAGTATCCATTAAGTTTAACTTTTACTGGCATAGGGTCACCTCACCTTCATCCACTTATACTTTTTCTTCTAAACCATTTGGTTATTCGACTTGAATAACAATTTTAAGTTAAGTGCATGTTCCATTGCCCTGTAATTAAGGTGACCCTATGCCAGTTTTAGCATTGACTTAAACTTGAACTTTGGATTGTAAATACTACTAGTGTCATAGAAATGCTAAAGAGTAATAAAAAATTATTGTACCCGCAATGCATTTTTTCACTATGTTCTCTTATAAGTTAGTTGGTTTTCACATCTATCCTCTTTAAGGTGAATCTAAATCTTCTGGTGGGTGTTGGGAACTGTGGATTGGTGACCAGTGTTGGTCAACGGCTTCAGTTCTGACACCAGACCAGTTATTTGCATTGTGGGTGGTCATGCTTCACTGCTGTCCACTATAAAAGCCTGCCTTTGTGGACAATTGGCGCCACACTCTTTGAAAATTTTGGATTGTTGACACGAATTTGAACCCACCCTGTATATTTTTGCTTTTCTTATTTTGTTAATTGCTTATTTACTTGGTGTATTGGTCTCTTCCCTTGTTGCTAAGTTGGAGAGATGCTAAGCTTGTGTTGTTATATTTGCAGGTTATCATGACCTCATATGCAGTTCTGTATGGTTGGAGCAAGGCCATACTGCTGCTACCTGGAGCAAAGCTTGCTGTTTGTTGGTGTTTAATATCTGGGTGCTTAAATATATATTTAAATGTAAGACAGTGCTTGGCTCGTGTCGTGTACCATATACAGTCCAACCTGCGAAGAGCAACCACTTGGGGGAAATCCCAAAAGTGGTTGCTCCCTGCAGGTGGTTGCTCTTTGCAGGTTCAATTATGATTGTCACGGGTATAAGTGTATACTTGTGTATACATCATGGTAGCCTTGAAAAGATACACTTTTATATAGGTAAAAATGTTTACTGTTTCACATAAAAGCATATTAAAACATTTTAATACACATATACAAGTAACAAACTACATATATTAGAATTTTTTTTTTTTGCTTTTGGAGGCATTTTCAGTTACTATGAACATGTGAAGACAATATGACATTCTGATAAAATGTAGGCCTTTTTATACTCATAAGGATTAAGTTAATCCTAACAGTTAAACTTTAAAAGCTTCAAGAACTGCACTCAGGGGAATGTTTTCAAAAGATTTCCTTCATTGATATGTTTATGATTTACATTAATTACAGAATATCAAAGGCCTTTTAAAAGTCTTTCAAGAGTGGAATTAAAAGTTTCTCCAAAACAATTAAAAAATTCAGTTGCTCTTTCACAACCCCCAACTGACTGTTGATTAGAGGTATTGCACTCTATTCAGGAGTGAGTGTAATGTCTTTGAAGATCTGATTGTCATTAAGGTGATTTGAAATAATGGGGCCATGCTTAACAATGGGGGATTAATCCATTTTCTAGCCAACAGGTGACATAGCCTAACTGTGTGGTGTGTAATCCCATAGACAAAATACCTGCCATCTTCAGTGAAGCACAATGTAAATAATGATGTCCATGCCCTTTTTAAATATTGTCTCTTACACACAATAATATTCATAATTTAAATAGCATATACATAAAATTAGCTATAGTCACATTTATACATTATTTATGTCTATGTTTTTTGTTATAAAATGCTACATTATTAGTATTAAGATTATTATTAGCTTTTTTGTAAATGTCTAAATTATTAATAATAGTGGTACCTATTTAAATCAAATACATGGATGTAGGTAGATTGAGCAAATTGATTCTAAATTCTTTAATTTTAACACAAGAAGTTTTTTTTTGGATGGAAGGGGTGGTTGCTCTTCGCAGGTTCAGAGCTCCGGTGGTGCATAAAAAGGGTGGTTGCTGGTTGCAGGTAGCAGGTGGTTGCTCTTCGCAGGTTCAAATTAATGTAAAATGCCTTAGTGGTTTTCCAGGGTGGTTGCTCCTTGCAGGTGGTTGCTCTTCGCAGGTGGTTGCTCGAGCAGGTTGGACTGTAATGGTTTTGCTTAGTTAAATCATGTTGTGTGGCTTCAAAGTTACTGGCTCAAGGTCGTAAGGTTGAGGACTTTGGGGCTGTATTGCTCAGCTCTATAGGGTGGCCTTAGAGCCTTTGAGAAGGGGCGTATGTACAGCACATAGGTAACAGAGGCTATTGGACTTTAATTATTATCACTTGATTCTGACATGTAAATCTGTGGGCTTGCTCCACCATGTGGCTTGTATATAAAGTATTTCTTTTAATATTGCTATATTTCATTTGAATGTGCTTTCTTATATTATGTCTTATATACTAATTATCTAGTCAATGCTATATGATATATTCTAGTATGTGGCGTGCTATGTAAACTAACGAAGTTATAGCCATATTTTAGTGTAACTATTTTAAATGGATACCTGTTTGTACATAAGTAAGACAGTATGTCTCTTAACGCTTCAGTGTTTTACGTATGTGAATCTTAGTTGTATACAGGCATCCCAGTGAATTTTAACGGAAAAAAAGGTTTTTTAAAAGGCTATTTTAGAAGAAAAGGTTTCCCCCCCCCCCCCCCCCCCCCCCGATTAATATTGCACTCACGTTGTTTTGAAATAACAATTCTGAAAGATCAATTCATTTTATTAGTTGTAAGGCCATAAGTATAATTTTTGAAAGAGATTTACCTTCCACCAATAACAACTAAATTGCAACAACTTGGCACTAACAAATATCAAGACAGACCATCTCTCACACCACAGACATTCATTGAGTATTTTTGTAGCACTAACTTTGTGTGATGCACAAGTGCTACAAATAATTTTTCATGATTTTTAGTCAATCTTCCTACAATGATAAGATTGATCCTTAAATGATCCTATTTCTATATAATCTAAAACAGTGGAAAAAAGTTTTGTGGGGATTGTATGCCTTTAATATATTGGTGGAGAGATGAAATACCATAAAATACTGTGATTAGACTTCAGAGGAGATTGACTGTAGCACTAACTTTGTGTGATGCACAAGTACTATAAATCATTTTTCATTATTTTTAGTCAATCTTCCTTCACTGATAAGACTGATCCTTAAATGATCCTATTTCTGTATAATCTAAATCAGTGGAGAAAAGTTTTGTGGGGATTGTATGCCTTTAATATATTGGTGGAGATGAAATACCATAAAATACTGTGATTGGACTTCAGAGGAGATTGACTTATATCTGAAGAATTTTGGATTTCTTTCTGATTAATATAAAAAAGGCCAGCATCGGCAGGCAAGAACCCCAGCCCACAGGTACAACTAAATGGGCAACAACACTGAGATTTAAGAAAACTTTAGAAACAACTTCAGTTGTAAGACTACAGAACCCATGAGATGTTGTCAAATGTAAGATTCACAGGCCATGATTTCTTACGAGTTGTTTTCACATTTTGAAGCCCTAGAACCAATTATAAGGGAGATATAAGATTTGTTTAGCATGATGACCCTACATGACCTTGCAGCAGAGGTCAAAGTTCAAATCTGACACTTGCAAAAGATCAGCACACCACGATTTTCTACAAGTTGTTTCCTCATTCCAAACAGCTAGAACCAATGATAAGGGAGATTTTAGGCCTTCTTGATATGACACCCATGATTCGGCCCCATTTGACATTAAAGATGTGATATGGCAGCCATTTTGTTTTCAAAACAACTCCAAACTCTCAGGCAAGCTTTCCTAGCCACTTTAGCTATTTTGTGTAACAAGACCACTGCTGCGGCATTTAAGTCCCACCAGATATTAAGAAAAGGTGGAGGCGGTCTGACCATGAAAAGCCAAGGGAGCAATAATAAGGGAGATAAAAGGCCCCTTCAATATGATGACCCAACTGAACCTTGATGCAGGGAACAAAGATCAAATCTGACACTTGCAATAGATTGGTAGGACATGATTTCCTATGGGTTGTTTTCACATTTCGAGGCTGTAGAACCACCTCGTCCCACTTCCCCTCACAGTTTATGCAAACAGAAGCACCACTCATTAAGGGATATATCTTGAAGGAATATGCATACCAAAATACAGTTTAATACAAGGGGGAAAGTAGATATTGAAAGGAAAAGGCTGCCAGAAAAAAGCTGATATTTGTCACAGTACACAGGTCAAATTCTGGTTTAAATTTAAATACCCCCAATACTCAATAAGTATTACAGCTAAAAGCTTAGATTTTAATATGTTTTACATAAAAAGTGGCTGGGCAACTTCACTTGCGAAATAGCTTAGTTTATGTTAGTTTAGAAGTTATGAGCAAGACAAAACAAAAATAGGAAAAATTTTACATAACTAGATAATTAATCACTTTCCAAATAATCAAAACATATGAAAAATACAGAAAAATAAGTTACCAGGTGGCATCTTTATGGACTTTAAAAATTACCTAAATGTCAACTAACTTTAAAGTTGCCATATATGAACAGGAACAACTGTCCCCAGGTGAGATTTTTGCTGGGTAAACCGCATAAAAGTGGTAAAGAGTGCTGAAAATGGGTACTGGTGGGAAAGTTTTAGAGACCTTAAGGTGACCTTAAAATTTAAACTACAGAGCTTTAGACAAAGGTCACATATACAAGTTATATTTAACACAGTTTGAGGCTGGTCAGACGTTTTCACATCTGTCTCTTTAAGGTCAGTCTAAATCTTCTGGTGGGTGTTGGGAACTGTTTATAACTGTCGCTAATTATATGGTATTACACAGTATTTATCTGATAAATAACATAGTTTGTTTTCTATGATCTTTTTATCAAAGTAAATGATGTATTAACTTTTTTGTGTCTATCTTAACGCTGTAGTACATTGAATTAAATTATGTAGTCTCCCTTTAACAGGTTATAGGGACCACGGTGGAGCAGTGGCAACACACTCGCCTCCCACCTCTGAGACTGGCGATTCAAACCTTAGACCTTACGTGGGAAAGTTGGTAGTTACTTACCGATGGTCGGCCGTTTACATGTGTAACAAAGTACAAAAAAATACAGAGCAAATTAACTGGAACCATCAAAAATAGGTAGGGAGCAAGGGTGGTGCAGTGGTAACACTGACCTCTGCGCTACAAACATCGGACCTTGTTTGGGAAAGTTGGTAGATGCTTTCTGATGGTCAGCAGCTTACAGTACAGAACCTTGACCAACTGTATGTACTGATTTCCTCTGCCCACAAAACTACCTATTGTGATGTTATCAATACAGTGCTGAAAGTGACGTAAGACCCAGAATAAATAAAATAAAAATATGTAAAGAAAATATCTGTCAGTTTCTCTTTAGTTCTGAAGTGACGTAAAATGCACAAAAATGGATGGATCAGGGGCGTAGAAAGCAATTTTTGGTTGGGGGGGCGAGGACCGAAGGAACTAGATTGCGCCGACTCAACGCCAACATATCCCCGAGATAGGCCATCTCTCATGCCACAGGCATTCACTGGGTAGCTTTGCAGCACCCATTTTGTGTTATTTACAATTATGATAAATTTTTATTTTTTTGTTTATTTTTATTTGTTTTTGGTCAAACCATATTTTCATTTTTTGGTCAATTTGAAAAAAAATCCTCTGGGTAGATTGCTAGTGGGTCTTTTATGTAAAAAAAAATATTAATGTGTTTCCAAGAAAAATTTGAGCCAGATGAGCCTCCTAGATTTCGACCTAGAGGTCATTAAGTGGTTAAAAGTCAAATGTCTGTTAAGGTGGCCATAAATTACGGTTACCTTACAATAGGGTTCCTCTCCTGACCAAAATACATGTGTCTGCCAAGTTTGAATGAAATCCATGAAAGCGTTTTAGTTCTCGGGCACACAAGTCAAAACATTTTGCACTGGTGCTATGGACGTGAAATCAGTATATCCCAGACTTTTGTCAGGGGATATAATAAAATATATACAGACATAGCTCTTGGGTCTTTTATGCTCTCATATATATTATAAACCTCTTTAGTTATGCTTTGCTCTTCAATGAAAACCAAAAAAAAAAAAAAAATGATAAAACGCCAAAGTTTTATGTGGTTCAAAATTTATTATACTTGCTTCATGTTTCTAAAGTCCAAGTAAAAAAGATTATGAAATAATTAGCCAATGGTTAATCTAAAAGAGTACAATTGGTTAATGAATCTTTGAATTTTTCTCACAAGACATATCTTTATCCTTGAATTTCATGTCTTTACCCGGGACTTTTAAAGTCCAAATAAAAAAGATTATTAAATAATTAACCAATGGTTAATCTAAAGGAGTACAATTGGTTAATGAACTTTTGAATTTTTCTGACACCATATATTTTTATCCTGGAATATCAATGTCTGGGACAGTGGTGTGACTTACATTAATCCTAAGTATCCCTGATCTTGTAAATAAATACATATAGTGACCTCTGTGTTTGAAAGAAACTTCTAATATCTTGACCATGTGACATTCTTTTCCTGATGGAGGACATGATAATGAAAATCAAATAATTTTTTCTAGATGTGTCCAGAACTTGTGACCTTTCCTCCAAATGTGAGGGTGATGCAAAATCTATTTTTAGAAAAGTTAATACCCAAATTGAGGGGATGTATATTGATTGGACTGGCTATACGAAATAAACACAGTAAAAAAGAAGAGTTTTCTGGGAAATATCTCACCAGCTGACAAATTGCTGTGCCAAACTGTTGCTCTGTATGAATTTAAAACTTCTTATCTAAGTTCTAAATAATTAGCAACAAGGTAAATTAAATGTAGAAGATTAGTATATGTATGATTTTGTTCTGCACAAAATGTTTCACAGAATTTTACGACTCCCATGGTGGGCTTACTGAAATTGTTATTTTTACAAATAATAAAATTAAATATTTTATAGTTCAAATGGTAGCATACAACATGGTAGATGTGGACAGTGAATAGGGTCAAGGTGTAATTTGATCACATATTATTGAGTTACCTGTAAACATTTGCATAACTTCAAAATTGGAGTTTTGTTCCATTGCAAAAAGTTGGGGGGGGGGGGGGGGGGCAAAAAGATACCCTCGCCCCCGCTGCCCCCCCCAGTTCCTACGCCTATGTGGATCCATTAACCCCAGGTGTAATATAATACAGGAATGCACAAATACCTTAAATTCGGTCCTTTTGAAATATATATACCACAGCATATACAAGAGAAATATCCCAAATGACTTAAAATCTCAGTACTTGTATGTACTTCTAATATTAATCCATGGAATAATGGTTCTGATAATATACTATAGCTTCATGTTCACACAGAAATTCCTACTGTGATGAGATCATCTGTTATTGTTTGCCCTGGTTACCTAGGCGATAAATTGAGGCGGGACATGACTGACGGAATGTTCATGCCGGTTATGTATTGATTGGCAACTGAGATAGGTGGTTTTCATATGAATACTTCATTGCGGATACTTTCTTGCGCTTTTACATATCCGTTCTGGTTTTATCAGTTGAGATGTGTTTGTCGATCATTAATATTCCACTTGGGTGTAGGGTGTCTTAAATTACTAATGACAAATTGCAGAATAAGATATCATGGGGAAAAAAATTCCAAATCTCTTCAAGTGGAGTAAAGTAATTTGTGAGCTTGTGCTTTGTGAAAGACATGTATGTTTTAATAAATACCAAATGAATAATATGCAGATGCATATATATTACGCAGTGTCTTGACCTTCAGACACTGGTGAAGATTGATGCAATAAAAGCGACAAGTTAGGAAAATGTATTTTTTATTCTCTTTTATGCCTCGGTCAGACTGTGACAAATTTTAAAGGTGAATGTGTGCAAAGAAACAAGTTTTTAAAAAGTTCTTGGCAACTTCTTTGTTTATCCCATGTTGTCTCAAATCCTCTTTATCATACTCCCTCTCACTTCGCCAACAACCTGCTGTTCAAAATTATGGGTCAGTTCCTAGAAGGGGCAGTGTGACATAACAGTGACCTTGAGGTCAAGTTCAAAGATGCATTGCGGATAATATATTTTATTTTACATCAAGTACTACACTAATATTATGTACAAGCCAAACTTGAAACATTTAAGTACAGAAGGTATGGGGTCACCTTAGATGGCACAGTTTTAGGTAATCTTAACATAATGCAGGAAATGGTTGAGTTTAGAAGATAAATTGTAAGAGTGCATAATGAAAGGTGACCCTATGCGTTGTTAATTTAAATGAACACATATTGGATTTTACATGCAGTTAATTATTTAAAATTTTATTGTAAAAATTCAGCCAACGACTCTATCACAGATAAATCTCCATTAGGAAAGTTCATTTGTTGGTCATTGAAGCTACCCATTAAAATATAAAATTTTGTAAAATCAACTACTAAAATTATAACCACTAATTGTACTTGTAATTGCCTTGACACAAATTGCTAAGTGTAGTGGGAAGGGAGAAATTATTTATTGGTTCTGCTGCGTCTCGAACTTGCAGACTTTTGATTACATACAGACATAAACACAAGTCTAGCTGTTTAACCAGCTGAGCTAAAGGGGAATCCCCGGAAGCCCAGGTATTAATAGAACTGATATACGTGAGGATATTACATACCACCCCTCCACGGAAAGACCTGTCCTCAGGTCTTACATGACTACATTATTACACTTAACTCGCTTGGCAGTGAGAGGGAAGAATCTTTTGGCATCTCACCATATAGTGGGAAGGGAGAAATTATTTATTGGTTCTGCTGCGTCTCGAACTTGCAGCCTTCTGATTACATACAGAAATAAACACAAGTCTAGCTCTTTAACCAGCTGAGCTAAAGGGGAATCCCCGGAAGCCAGGTATTAACAGAACTGATATACATGAGGATATTACATAAGGCGTTACTTAGATGCATACAATTATACATTCTCAGTTTACACAGGGCACTCAAATATTTACCTTGTGTGAATTAGTATTAATTGAGTGAATTGGGATCAGTTGAGTAAAATTACTTAAATTAACAGTTGGTGTCATAAAGAAATACTCTTTACTTTTAAAATAATCGTAGACCAATGAAAATAGACAAATGTCAAGCAAATGCACACAAAAATAAAACCTCCTTATAACAAACGACTCTGATGGAGGCTCCCATTTTCCTGTTAGTATTCTTGGTAGCCTTCTTCATCCGGTTGATTCTGTCAGAAATCTAGGTGTATGGTTCGATGCAGATTTTTCCTTTTCTGAACATGTCAAGAGGACTTGCAAAGCGTGCTTTCTTCAGATGTGTGACCTTCGTAGAGTAAGACAATATCTTACTCCAGAAGTGACAGTCCTTGCTGCAAATGCCTTGGTTAGTAGTTGTCTTGACTACTGCAATTCACTGTTCAGGAGTTTGTCGTGTTTCAATCAGCACAAATTGCAAAGTATTCAGAATACCCTTGCTCGGATTGTTACAAATCATAGAGAGTATGCTTATGTTACACCCATTCTGAAGCAACTCCACTGGCTGCCCATTAAGTATAGATGTATGTTTAAAACTGCAACACTAGTTTACAAATTTTTACAGAGTGGTTCTCCTTCCTATTTTCTACCATTCTTGTCACTCAGGAGTTGTTCCTATAGTACCAGGCATAGTCATCCAGATCATCAATACCTGGCTGTTCCTCCTTTCCGCTCATCAATCTTCAAGTCAGTCAAACATTTTGATCACAGCTTTGCCTTTGATGCTCCTAAGATCTGGAATGAACTTCCTCATGATGTGCGCAGTGCAACATCAGTTGCCTCCTTCAGAAAGAAGCTAAAGCTTACCTGTTTGCAAAAGCATATCCCCCATAGCCTCTCCTGTCACCCTGTGTCTCTTTGGTACGACCTGGCTATGTCCTCTGATTAATGCTTATCACCATGCTCTTTGTTCAGTTGCGCCTTAGAGTTCATCAGTGATGGAGATTAAGCGCTATAAACGTCCACATTAGATTAGATTAGCTTGAATATAAATAAACAGGTTTGTTTACTGTGGCATATTTAACATCCATTACTTTCCACAGCATATTAAGATTTAACAAAATTAGCTTACTCAAAACACTCTCAAATAGTATGTGTCAAGTACCAGACAAGACTTGGATGAGTTGGGAATGAGGGTACCTACCGTTAATTTCTTTATCTATATCTCTTTCTATAGGGATTAAAATGGTAAACTGAAACACACCTATAATCAATTTGCATGTGATGTAAATAGAAAAACCCAGTAGATTTTAAACCCCTCACAAGGTACCTACAGTTAATATGAAAAACTATTTCATATGTAGAACTTTTTACAAACACTGAGTGGAATCAAGGTACATACCATTCACTGCTTTAGCCATTTGTCTTTAAAGATACATAAAACGATAAAGCACTTATTTCCGTTTTACCGGTTTGAAACAGTCAAATGGTTAAATACTGACTGAATTTTATTGTTCAACAATTCAACGAGAAATGTGTAAAGCACCTTTTACGGGTTTATATGCTGCTATAAAGCATCAATGAATATCAAGCTTTTTACTGTTTCATGCAACACATTTTTGCTTTTCTACTATTTTTGCGCCATTTTGTCTTTTTGGTGGGAACTGGGGCGAGGGAACAGCCACGTGCTGATGAGAAGTGACACTTGTGGGTATGATTCAAAGGCCTATGACGTCACTACTGTTGGTGATGTCACAACATATTGTGGTTTAAATATTCCATGAAGATTTTGCAACATTAAGGCATCTCAGGGATTATGTATGAATGTTCATCGTGTACTTCAACTGGCCATAACTGAAGTAAATCGCTTACTTTAAAAATAGATTATTTTATAAAAATAAAGGTGGTTCCTCAGTTCTACAGAGAATCTATGACATAATTACATTTTCTAAAAGAGATACAAGACATAAGTACTCATAAACAGGGAAATGGACAAATCAGCCCTTTGTCAAATCAGCCCTCAGCAAAATGGTTCTTGCAAACTGGGCCCCCAATTAAAAACAAACAATAGCATGTAATGCAATAAGAATACTTTGTAGTACTTAATCTACATCAGATGACATATTCTAGGGCTACTATTTATTTATGCAATGGTACATCAGATGAGCATGTATCAAGTAAGCATCCCTTAATTGTAACCCACTTTCTATTATTAGCAAATAATAGGGTATGACTCAACACAGTAATGTTATCTTTTTTCCAAAATGACAACAATTGACAGTGTGTAATGCATATCAAAGATATTTTGATGCTGTAATCAAGTCCTTTAAACTATGTCTTTTATACATCTGTTTAGCTGAGTAATTTGATTTTATATCTGAAAGCAAGTTATTTAGCTTAGATATTCATGTACAGTGCCATTGGAAAATTTCATGCATCAAGGTCCATTATTGAGCACTTGGATATTTATAAGTCATCAAGTAATTTGCTTGGCTTTACAATTTTCAACAATTTTTACACTAGAAAGTACATTGATTCCATTCAGTCCAAGGGGAGAACACAAATATTTTTAAACACTTTAAATTTCGACATGACTGCTTTTATTGTTAAGATTAGCAACATGTTAAAATATAAAATTACAATTGTTCCACTCCCATACTCTGCACTGTTCTACAGGTGACTAACAATGTACAAACAAACCTTTGCATACAACAAAATCTGGTCCCTGGATAACATCAGTTAAAGCATTAAGTGCTAGTAAGTAGTGATGTACATGAACATATTAACAGTACATAGTTTGAAATAAAGTTACTATTTACAAAGGTCCCTTTAAAGTAAAAATTATTTTGTTTTGTCTGTAAACTTTTAAAACAATGATTTTATAAAACTTATTTACACTATTAATCCATTATATATGAATTAAATTTTTTTTGAAACTTTAACTCTGGTGGGATTAACATCTAGGATCAAGTAACGATCTGTTGTTACAAACTAAAAATACAAAATAGTCTTCAAATGTAAAAATAGCACCAAGGACAGTCATAGTTTTCAACACCATGAGATGTAGTAGTGAAACAGTGTTATTGAAGGGAACTCATAGAAAACTAAGTACTTTTTTCAACACATTTGGGCTTTATTATTTTTAGTACAAGTTAGTTACATTTAAAATTTAACAATAAAACAAGTTGCCAACTGTTAGTTTCTACACGTCTCAACCATCATCTAGTACTGTAACTATATTATCTTTAAGAAAAGATCTATCTGCATTTGCATAACTGTATCACAGCACATAATATTATTAGGGAGAAGAAGAATCATTTTAATTCCTATAATTTGTTTAATTAATCTTAGTAAAATTAATCAGTAAAACATATATCTGAAATACTTTAAAACATCATAAGTATACTTATGATATACAGTAGATGTCAAAATATTTTATATATTTATGTAAGATCCATGCATTACCATTTATACAAATATTTCTCTTCTGTTTGTGGTTAGTGTGTGTTAGTGTTAGCATGAAGTTCATTTGCGTGCTGTCATTCACAGCACACACTGTGTTGTTAAATATCATGCCATCCTAAATATGCTGTGTTTATAAGACTTGTCATAGATTGATGTTAATTAAATCACTTCTATTAACATAAGGAATCAGAATAATTAATTTGTAAATTAAATTAAAGAAATAAGCCAGTACATCTAAAATCCATCTAAACAGTTGAATACAAATGTAGTTATTAATCAAGGGTTCATATGTTATAATAATCAGTGTTTCAAAGGTGCATTGTAATTACTTATTCTTAGTTCCAGTAATTAAAGTTTACATTTTGTTACAATATTAAATAGAACTCTGGTCATTTTTAGATAAGTTAGAAGGTTATACAAGTACAAGGAATGAGAAGCATTGCTTCATAGCTTAGGAATCCAGACACAGGAACAGCTTCCCATATTTAGAGATGAGTTTGGCAAAATATGTGGTCACATGACATTTTCAAGCTTAAGAACCAGTCTTTCCCATAATTCCCTGCTAGTCACATGACCCTCCATATTAGACACTTATCTGCAAACTCTTAGATAATAGGTCACATGACCACCACCAGTTCTTATTTCTTGGTCACATGGTTACCTGCAGTTCTTATGAAGGCAGGTCACATGACCCCTTACAGATCCTTTTTAGGCAATGTTTTGGTCACATGACCAAAATGTATATAAAAGTTTACTAAATTACTAAAATCCTTGATGATCATGTGACTTCCGTATTTGGACATTTTACTGAATTCTGTGAACATGTGACCATTAGTTCCTGTAGCATTCCAGAGAGAGAAATGTTTCTGACTCAGGGCTTGCATTCCACAGTTTGTTATAAAAAGAGCCAGTTTAGCTAGAGAGGGCAGAGATTTTTCACCAGAGAGATTTTTGACCAGAGTAGTGAGCAGAGCAGGACTACAACTGAGGCACCATCAAAAGACTTTGTAACTTTTTTGTGAAAAATAACTTTGTTGAAATAAAGAATTATTTGTTGAAAATTACATCTTGTATATTTAATTTGAATTCAACCAATTGTCAAGTAGACAACCCAGGAAAACCAAGAAGAAAACAAACACTACAAAAATACTAACTATGTTCTACTTGACAAATGGTAGTTAAAACTTCTACTTCATTAGTTACATATGGTTAGAGTAGTTACAAATTCCTCTAAAGTTACTAAGATATTACTTGCACATTACCAAGGTAATCTGTAAACTTGTCAAGGAGTATTAATGAACTATACACCATTTACACTATACAGCTAACTCAAGTAAAAATAAGTAAGACCTCATTAAGAAATCTGTGATTCTGTAAGAATTAGCATGATGCAATGAAGATTACTACTAATATGAATCTGTAAGCATCTAAGTTAATATTGATAAAATATAAAATGATAAATGAAATGTACCAAGCCCAAAGTGTAGGGGTAGGGTTTACGTTACTACATGTTGTTGAAAAGCTAATGGAATAACTGCATCAGCAGTAGTAGTGGACTTCCGATAAGTGTAAAAAGCCTCACTTTTCCACTGACCATGTTGTTTGATATTTGGCAAAGGTACTTGCAAATTATGTGCCAAAGTTGCCCCACTTCTTCGAAACATATGGAACCCATAATCCCTGGGATCTAAATTCATGTCAGTAATCGACTTTGCAAGTTGCTTTCTAACTTTAAAAGTTGCGAGTAGTTGTACTTCAGAGTTATGGTTGATTATCAACAGTGGGTCTTGTGGTTGCAATTTCATGACTTTTATGAGTTTTTGCAGAGCAGTTACTGGACATAAAGGACTTCCAGGCAATTTTGGAATCTGAACAACTTTAAACTGGCCCGAAGTTTGCATAGTTTTTGAACATTTTAGAATAAAGTGAAGGCCAGGCTTAGCCCATACTAGATCTTGTACTAACAGAAATCTTGAGGAATTAAAGGCCCCTACTGAAGGGGGTACAAGAGATGCCAAACGAAAAAATCCAAAAAATGCCAACAAATACAAAGGCACCAGTGTATCTGCATGTGACCTCTGAAGGGTCAAATCAACCAGTTGCTGTAACATAACCATATTCAATATACCTTTAACTTTTGGTTTAACCATTCCATTATATTTTAAAGACCTGATAAACATTAACACCTGACGACTTTGCAGACCCTGTATAGGCCAATTATATATTTGAAAATAGTGACTCAGTACTGATGATTTTTAACAGTTACAGAGCTTAGATTGTTCTGTGTTCCATATATGACAGTATCACGTGATCAGTCCAGGGATCCATCACATTCATATACACTGCAAACGGAAGAAATAACTGGAAGGCCGCCTGGTAGGTCCTCTGGGTCCTTGGTCTCAAACCAGCTACACATCTGGCTAATGCATGGGAGTGGAGCCATTGCAGTTGAGTACCTCCTATAAGGCAAAGGCAACAGCAGTATTGATGTATATGATAGGTGGTTATCTCCCCCTAGATGTCAAAGTCTGATAACATATTGCAGGGGTTTGGAAACATCCATTTACACGTTTTCAAATATTCTACATGTACCAGCTTTTTTTCTTTATAAAATGACCAGCGAGATAAAATATCAGCATAAGTATTGTGTATACCTCTAATATGTTTCACTTGCAATTTTATATTATTTACAGCACAAATTAACCAGGCAGTGCGTACACACGCCATCAAAAAACATCTCTAATTTTATGGTGGGTGAAGGCATTCACTGCTGCAAAATTATCACACCATATGACCATGCTGGAATTTTTTATAGATTTAGCCCAACATTTTAATGTCAGAAGAATATTTGTTGCTTCAAAATGTACTATTGACATATTATTACGTGCTGTATCTAAAATAGGGACGCTATATACCTGACCATTATAATAAGCTCCCATTTCTGTAAACTACTGTCCACATATACCACATTTTATTGCGCTACAATAGCTTACCATGTGGGACTGAATGCTTTACTGGTTGCCGCGAGGCACAGACGACCAACACTCGAGAAAAACAAGCATGTAGTTGGTTCGGCCTCATAGGTTGTCGTGACGTCATCACTTCCTGTGTATCAGCCTCCTTTTCGTTGGTCGCCGCCATATTGGATACTCTGCTAAGTTTTCAAAGCTGTTTTCTCTTATATCTCTGGATATATTGTTTGTCATTCGTCCATAATTCGGCTTTTCCTTTATTTAGCAGTATAGAATCTTATACCCAATTTTCAGCACTTCCGGTGCTGTATTTTGTCAGTTTTTTAACGTCTTCTTAATTCACGTGTTGTGTGCTCGCCACTACACTAGTACTGCTTGAATCTACGGTTCGGAGTATTTCATATTTTATTGCATTAAAACATGGCCACCAGTCTTCTAAAGATAAACCCAGATCCAGCAAATGCAATCATTTCTGTCAGCCATTCGACAGTCATGGCTATTGCCCCTCCTGCAGAGATGCAGGGAAGGGCGATGATCTGTGTGTTACAAAAGCTGGTACTTGTCAAATCTGTGCGTCTTTCACAGACGAACAGTCCACTAAAATTGCTAATAGAAGACGATACAAGAAAAAACATCCCACTTCACAGGCATCGGACAAAGATCGGGACGAGCTACTTGGCGATTCTTTTGAATCGTTTTCTGGATCGCAAGCCGAACTTGAGGCTGCGGCCGATCATTTGTTTACTTCACCTCCACGTCCCAGACCCTTATCTTTCGATCCTTTGCCTCTTACTACACCAGGGCGTACTGTTCCTCCCACTCCCAGTACAGCCTTACATCATAAAGTCCATTCTTCTGTAGAAAAGTCTTTGGACCACAAATTTGATCAGAAATTTGGTGTTTTTCAAGCCAACATCTATGATGCCCTTAAATCTATGCGTGAAGATTTCCTAAAATCTCAACAAGGGCTGGCTGATAAGATCGCCTCTTCGGCTGTTCGCACCGAACCTCAGACCTCTGTCAGTGCTTCAGAACCCATGGATATTGAATATGGCCCTTCTCTTCCTCCTCACCTTCAGGCCGAGCAAGGTTCGGATGTTCGTCTTAGCTCTTCCGAACATACACAGTCTGTTCGCCCCAAGACGTCCACTCACAAGGTTAGCCATGCTCCAATCTCAGGTTCGGGATCTGATTCCGATCATGATCGCCCTTCATATTCTAGACCTAAAAAGCACTCTGACAAGTCTAAACATAAGTCAAGGTCCGCATATTTGCCCTCATCGTCAGGGGAGGATCAGTCCCCTAGACGTAGACACAGGTCTCCCAAGCCCCAGAGAATGGCCTCTGATGATCAGGAACATCCTCAAATTGACCTTGATCCGCCCTACTATAGGGATGTGGCTCTGGCTGACATCCCAAATCAATATGCGGAGGAGGTAGATACTTTTCGACGTATCCTCAAATTACCTGATCCGAGGGATTCAGTCCCCAGACCTGCTACTGCTATCATAGGTATCGATGACGAGGTGGCCGTCCAAGAGCTGAGACCTACGGGTCCATCAGCTATGTTGCCCCTCAACTCTGGTATAAGAGATGCCTTTGACAAATTCAACAATGACCTTATGGCTGCAAACCTGGCAGAGGGCAAATACCCAAAGCCCCCCCCTTCCACTTCTAAGTGGTACAAGGTTGGACAACCTTGTTTTTCGGAGAAACTCCAAGATTTAAATGCAGACTTTGCCAAGATCTGTATATCTCCTAAACCTTCGGGGGCCCCTTTAGGCAAGGTCCCACTCTCTGTCCTCAAGGACTTAGAACAACAGGCAAGGTACAATCTAACCACATTGAATTTCACGACCACTTTTGCCAAGACATCCTCCTCCTGCAACTCTACCATGAGGAGGTGTCGTTATGGACTAAAAGAAACCTTCAAGAAGGTCAAGTCCCAGGTCAGGAAAGGTGCCGACCCTGAAAAAGCAGTAAAACGTGGTTATGATGAGGCCTATGACTACTTTGATCTCTGGGAGAAGACCCTCACTATTCAACATAAGGCCATAACCTGCCTAAGCAAATCCCTTGCCCATATTTTACAAAGGGAACTTTACACAATGGCAACTTCCGGCTTGCTTAGACGCGAAGCCGAAATGTCCCATCTGCAGCCACAATTAGGGGAAACCAGACGTCAAGAGCTCAGGAATTCCTCTCTCTGGACTCGTTCCCTGTTCAATTCCCAGTCAGTGAAGGAAGGCGAGGACTTCCTTCTCAAAAAAGGCACCTCAAAAGATGCTCAGGGTTTCGGACCCTACCAAAATAAGCCCTTTCGTGGTTCCCACCACAATAAGAGAAGAGGCTCCTACAGGAAACGCCCCTTTGGGGGCAATTCCTCCCAAAGCAGCAACTATTCGTTTCCCTCTTCTAGAGGAAAACCAAACTTCAGAGGCTCCAGGGGTCGTTTTCGACCCCACAACAAAGGAAAAGGGCGTGGAAACCCCTCTTCCCAATGACTCCTATCAAGCCTCAATCAATCCACCAGTAGGAGGTCGCCTCCGTTCTTTCAGGAGAGACTGGCACGCAAACAATTGCTCAGCCAACGTGTTAAATATCATCACCAATGGCTACGTTCTGCCATTCCTCTCAAGGCCAAACTTGATAAGATTTCCTCTGATTGTGTCAGAGTACAAGGCCCCTCAAAAAGACCAAGCCTTGGCCGATTGCATCCAGTCTCTCCTGTTAAAGAACGCTATCGAAAGGGTGGAAAATGTAAAATCTCTCGGGTTTTACAGTCGCCTCTTTCTTGTACCCAAGCCTCACCAAAGGTGGAGGCCAGTAATAGACCTAAGCAGGCTCAACACTTTTCTACACGTAGAAAAGTTAAAAATGGAAACGCCAGAGTCCATCAGGACTTCTCTGATTCCGGGGGAATGGGTAGCGTTAATAGACCTGTCGGACGCTTACCTCCACATCCCCATCCATCCAAACTCAAGGAAGTATCTAAGATTTTGCCACAGGTGTTCCAGTTCACCTCGCTCCCATTCGGACTAGCCACAGCCCCCCAGGTATTCACCATGGTCGTCAAAGAAGTGAAGCTCATGGCCCTCAGCAGAGGACTCAGACTTCATCAATACCTGGACGACTGGCTGATCAGGTCTCAGTCCCAGGAGGAAGCATTAGTGAACACTCGGACAGTGGTAGATCTCACCCAGTCCTTGGGATGGATCTTAAACCAAGAGAAATCAGAACTGAAACCAACTCAGGTGTTCTCGTTCGTGGGCTACGAATACCACCTAGATTCAGCCCTTGTAAAACCCACTCAAGAGAGATGGCTCAAACTTCAGGATTTGATCCTACGACTCAAGTCGAAACATGTTTTGACTGCAAGATGTTTGATGTCTCTAATTGGGTTGCTAGCCTCAACGGAGAAGATGGTCCCGGAGGGACGCCTTCACATCAGACCGTTTCAGTTTCACCTGAAAGAGCACTGGAAATTTCCTCAGTCGCTGGACAGCCTCCTTCCCTGGACAGAAGTCATTTCTGCTCATCTGGACTGGTGGCAGAATCCTGCAAAGGTGATGATAGGCGCCGACCTTCATCCCAAAGACCACAGTATCCAACTCTTTACAAGACGCCTCAAACGAAGGCTGGGGCGCTCACTTAGAACAAAGTTCTACAAAAGGTCTGTGGTCACCTCAGGAAAAAGGACTTCACATAAACGTCCTAGAATTGAAAGCTGTCTTTCTGGCTTTGAGACACTTCAAAGACCAGTGTCAGGACCAAACAGTGCTAGTTGCCACGGACAACTCAACTGTGGTAGCTTACATAAACAAACAAGGGGGAACACACTCGGCGGAGATGTGCGCACTCCTGTGGAGACTCATGACCTGGTGCCACCACTATCACATAATCTTGAAAGCCAGACACATTCCAGGGTGCCTGAATGTGATGGCCGACTTACTTTCCAGGTCGAACCAGGTTCAGTCGACCGAATGGTCACTCCATCCACAGGTGTTCAAACAGATCTGCCGAAAGTGGTTCACTCCCCACGTGGACCTTTTTGCCACTCATCTGAACCACAAGCTCCCTCTGTACGTGTCTCCTATCCCAGACCCCCAGGCCTGGGACATAGATGCTCTAAACATAGACTGGACGGGTCTCACTGCTTATGCTTACCCTCCAACGGCTCTCCTTTACAGGGTGATCCAAAAAATCAGGCAATGCACCTGCCTGATCATACTAATAGCCCCAGGCTGGCCAGGGATGCCCTGGTTCTGGGACCTAGTGCAGCTCTCAACAGAGATCCCTCTACAACTCCCGGTGTCGACAACACTCCTCAAGCAGTCCCACAACTTCGTGTTCCACAGCTCCCAGCAGCACCTCAACCTCCACGCCTGGTCTCTAGGAGTGGACAACTCCAAGAACAAGGCTTCTCTGTGGAAGTGGCAGAGAGAATTGCTGCACCTCAGCGGTCTTCAACAAGGAACATCTACAAATCAAAGTGGGCCCTATTTGAAAAATGGTGCAGAGATAATTCGGTGGATTTCTCCTCACCATCTGTGAAGCAAATCTCAGATTTCTTTATGTATCTGTACCAAGACCTAAACAGGCGCCCCTCTACCATTGATGGTTACAGGACAGCTATTGTTGACACTCTGGGCCCTACGGCCCAGCATATTGCCCATAATGAGGACCTTCACAGGTTGCTCTCCAGTTTTCACAGGGATCGCCCCAAGAGTTCCAGAAACCTTCCTCAGTGGAACCTATCTGTTGTCCTCAATGAGCTCACAAAAGCGCCCTTTGAGCCTATGAAAGACACAGACCTCAAACATCTCACTCTCAAGACTGCTTTCTTGCTAGCTCTGGCCTCCGGCAAGCGCCGCAGTGAAATCCACGCCTGGGTCGCAAACAAAGTATCTAATCTAGGCCAATGGGAAAAGGTAGCCTTGTTCCCTTCATCAGATTTTATAGCCAAAAACCAGCTAGCAAGAGAAGGTTCTCAAAGTGTGTCTCCGGTGACTATTCCTGCCTTGACTACCATTGTAGATAGACAATTCAAAGAAGACAGGACCTTGTGTCCTGTACGGGCTTTGAGGTACTATTTGGACCGAACCAAGGACCTGAGAGGGTCCCGGTCTCTTCTTTTCATCTCCTTCAAGAAAGGACATACCTCAGATATCAGACCCGCTACTCTCTCTTCATGGTTGAAACAAACCATTCTACTTTGTTATAAGCAAGCAGACCAGCAAGCCTTGGACTTAGTCCAAGTTAAAGCGCATGACATTAGGGCCTTCGCAGCCTCTAAGGCTTTTTACGGTGGGGTATCGGTGGACCAGATCATGCAAGCGTGTCACTGGAAAGCTCACAACACGTTTACCAATTTTTATCTAAAAGACCTTACTTGGTCGGACAACGACAACAACATGTATCTGGGACCAGTAGTAGCGGCTCAACAGGTCCTAGACCCTTCTCCTCAGTGATGTCTTCTTTGGAAAGAAAAGGGGGGGGGGCACGTCCGCTACAGCTAAGCCTTCAGGAGTCTCCCCAGGTCTAGGTATAAGCTACCTCATCAGGGTGTTACAGGTAAGGTCTCGCATATTAAATTTACATTAACTTTAAATTCTTGGGACCATAAGGTTGTCTTATAAATAAGGTTGCAAATAGCAATTATCGAACCTTGACCTCATTTCTGACGTCATAGCCCTTAGGGGTTCTTCCTATCTGTGTACTCCGGGTACACAATCCTCCTTCCAAACACCCTACAGTGTACGACACTGTGTATTCTCATCAGGTTTTTGGCTCTTTACAAGTCCGACCTTCAGGATTGGGACTCTGTAAATGGGACTCAGACTGGAAAATTTTTGGAACTATTTTTTATTACTCTCAATTCGAGAAAAACAACATTCAGACCTTCCAGTCTCAGCTGTAATCCCGCCACCGGGCGGTTGAATTCAGCATTCAGTCCCACATGGTAAGCTATTGTAGCGCAATAAAATTGAAAATTTTAATTACTTAAATGTAGCTTTTATAAGCTACAAGCTTACCATGTGGGACTGAGAAGAGTCCCACCCTACCTCCCCGCTGTATTACAGCTGAGGGGACATGGGTTTAATCTCAACGAAAAGGAGGCTGATACACAGGAAGTGATGACGTCACGACAACCTATGAGGGCGAACCAACTACATGCTTGTTTTTCTCGAGCGTTGGTCGTCTGTGCCTCGCGGCAACCAGTAAAGCATTCAGTCCCACATGGTAAGCTTGTAGCTTATAAAAGCTACATTTAAGTAATTAAAATTTTCAATTTTCAATTTCTTGTACTGTATGAATCTCTACAGAACCACTAAAAACCTTTAGGAATTTACAAAACCAGTTTAAACTTTAAAAAATTCATTATTCAAAGGTATTGAACCCTTTTTTGGACAGGCACGAAGAATTTGCAACATCCTGTTAGTGAACAATCTTGTGGGTTTAACACACATGTGTATGTGTAATAAATTTCCTAATAATTTTTGTAGTTGATTTCTTGTAGCACATGTTTTTTTGTTTCCAATGAGTGCACAATGAACAAATTTTTTCCATTTTCCTGTCTGGGACTGTTAATATCCCATTCTTTGCATCAATATCAATGCCAAGACATGTAATTTTACTTTGCAATTTTTCAACTTTACAGGGAGACCTAATACTTCTAATAAATTCATGAGTGTAGAAAACGCATTGTTAGCATGGGGAGGGAGGGAAACCCCAATGACGTCATCCAAATAGTTGATGCAAAAATGACGTTGCGTCCACATAAGGTACGTGATTGCGTCAGTGGAAAACTGGCAAGAAGCAGCACCTTGCTTTAGGCCGAAGGGAATCCCAACGTCGACGTATGTGATGTCACGCCAACGTAAACCTAATGCTTTATAATCTAGAGGGTCAACCCTAAGGTTGCGAAACGCTCGCTATAGATCTATCTTATATAGTAAAGTACTAGGACCTAATTGTCGAATTTTATGAACAATGTTATCAATACTAGGGTATTTAAGTTGAAACTTTAAAAAATTGCAATAATTATCTGGTACAGCATTATTTACACTAGCACCTACAGGTCAAGACAAATCTACGATTACTCGGGTTCCTCCATCTGGTTTGCTTCTAGCCATTAAAGGCGAATAGTGAATTGTAAGGGGGTTTTCTTTCATTGGGCCCACCATAGCCTTAAGCTCAACTTCCTCTTTAAAGTATTTATCTACACCTTGAGTATATTGATATGCTGATGGATGATTAGCCACTTTGTTATTAAATTGTAATAAATTGTAGTCAATACCTAACGGAAATCCAAACTGTAAGTATTCACTTAATATTTGGAAATCATAATGTTTTAAATAGTTTCACCAATTGTGAAGTTTTAGACCTGAAGGTACTGGTATTCTTACCCCTTGATAGTTACAGACTCCAGATTTTTCCACTTGCTCTTGAGCCCTACCAATCCATTTACACATATCTGGTTCCTGTAATATTCCATTATCATGTTGAATTTCAATATGAATAATTTCTAGTGGAAGAAATCCAAACTCTCTAATGTATGGTTTCTCCGTATGAAATTGTGTAAAATTCATAAACTCAGCCTCCCAAGTAATGTCAGTACATTTATATTTTCTGTCAATATTTTTGTCCTTACTAAAATCACTAAAATAACCGCCTGCAAGACTATAATGTATATCACTAATGATACCTTCATTTGGAACTAATGCAGGAGTAAAAGCTTCGTGTGTTGTAATTTTATACTTAACTACATTATTCTGGCTATTAGAATGCAAATTTGTTATGTACACTGTATTAATGCTGGTATACATAAATGTATTGTGAGGGTTTGTGACTATTAAGCTTTGATTTCCCATATATATATTTTGTAAAGTGTCATCACGACTAATAGATTGTAGTGCACTTAAATTGTCTGTATATATGCTTTCATTGCCAGAGTACTCTTTGTCACTCTCACCAGCAAGCCACGTGTAAAAGGAAGAGTATTCCTGTATGCTAGTAGTTGTAGTGTACGAAAGAGTATTGGCGCCACCATAGTGTTTCAAAATCCTGCATATTATTTATGGTACAAACTTTCTACTATATACAACAATGAAAATTTCGCCAACAACAATGTAAACTTCGCCAACAACAATATAAACTTCGCCAACAACAATGTAAACTTCGCCAACAATAATGAAAACTTCGCCAACAATAATGAAAACTTCCCCAACAACAATGAAAACTTCCCCAACAACAATGAAAACTTTACCAACAATGAAAATTCCATCAACAATGCAATCTTCGACAACAATAATGAAAACTTTGGCAACAACAATGAAAACTTCACCAACAACAATGAAAACTTCACTAACAATGAAAACTTCACCAATAATGAGAACTTTGCCAACAATACTGTAAACTTCACCACTAATGAAAACTTTGCCAACAACAATGAGAATTTCACCAACAATGCTGTAAACTTCGCCAATAATGAAAACTTTGCCAACAATGAGAATTTCGACAACAATACTGTAAGATTCGCCAACAATGAAAACTTTGCCAACAATAACAAAAAACTCCACCAATAATGAAAACTTGACCAACAATGAATACTTCTCCAATAATGAAAGCTTTACTTATTACGAAAACTCCATTAACAATGAAAACTTCATCAACAATGCTGTTAACTTTGCCAAAGGCCAATTTTAAAAACAGAGCATTGCTAAATGGGTAACCAGTGCTGGCCTTTAGTATGGGATAATATTAGGATACTTTGTCTCTTTGCAGTCAATTGTAGTGAGACTATTCTGAATGTATTGTAACTTGTTGTGGATCAGCAGCAGAGAATCTCCTAAAGAAAGAGTTACAGTAGTCAAGGCATATGGCAGCCATAAGAGCAGTATCGTGTGTTGGGTACTATCAAATTCATCTGAGATTCCTCATTTGAATAAAGCACAAATTTCAAATGCTTTACAGATAGATATTTCACAGAAAATAGCCCCACCAACCAGTTTAACAGCCGTATAAACCTTAAAGAGAATCAACCAGTCTTGCTACTTTTGCCAAACTGTAACAGGTTTGGAATTGATTTGTTCCTGACTGGCCAGGAACCCTTTATGACAAGCCCTGAAGTTAACCAACAAGCCATAACTTTTACCAACACACCCTAAACAAAATCTGGCGAGACTGTCGAACATGACTGGAGTGGCAGCTGGAAGAGCCAGTTTGTGCAGCAATTCACAAACTTTGCAACAAATTGTCATCACCCAAGTAAGACTATTCTCAATTCAATGCTAGTTCTAGAGGTATGATTTTAAAAGTCTCTTAAAGAGAGCATTGTAATAGTCGAGTCTGCTCCCGACCAAAGCATTGCAGCTGTGATAGCAGAATCCCGAAAAAGTGTTTTTAAGCCTTCCTAAGATCTATAACCTCATTTAATTCAACTTAATTTTCCATTTTCCACTTAATTTTAATTTTAATATCCATCTCAGGACAGACTCTTAACGCAGTTCATTATTGTCATATTCAATCCTATAGTCCATTATATTTTTGCCAGATATAATTTAAACTGACAATCTTAAGTTTTGTTAGCCCTATTTGGATTAGACCTATAGCCTTTATCATCATTTAAATTTACGATCTGAAGTTGAGTTAGCCTAGAAAAAAATTGACTACCAACTTGGCATTCTAATTTTAACTAAATAGCCATTCATAAATTGAACTGACTCTAAAATTGCACACATAATGATCCAGTGTAAACTTTGCCAACCACATTGAAAACTTCGCCAACAATAATGAAAACTCTGCCAACAACAATAATGAAAACTTCGCCAATAATGAAAACTTCGCCAACAACAATGAAAACTTCACCAACAACAATGCAAACTTCGGCAACAATAGTGAAAACTTCGCCGACAATGTAAACTTCACAACAACAATGTAAGCTTCACCAATAATGAAAACTTCGTCAACAACAATGAAAACTTCACCAACAACAATGAAAACTTCAACAACAATGTAAACTTCACCAACAACAATGTAAACTTCACCAACAACAATGTAAACTTCACCAACAACAATGTAAACTTCACCAACAACAATGTAAACTTCACCAACAACAATGTAAACTTCACCAATAATGAAAACTTCGCCAACAATAATGCAAACTTCACAAAGAACAATGTAAGCTTCACCAATAATGAAAACTTCGCCAATAATGAAAATTTCACCAACAACAATGTTAACTTTGCCTCTTACTGTACCTCCCTTCTGATTGGCCAAAATGTCAGCCAATCACAGAAGGGGTGTGGCTCAAGCATTTACAGTTCATGAAACTCAAGCATTCCTTGTCACCAAATTAATTTCTTAATTAGAATCTAATAAAATTAATGTTTGCTATGTAAATGCATCTCAACTATGTGAACAGGGTATTGAATTTGTCTAGCTAGATTGAAAAAAATATGTTTCAAAATGTTTATGTTTCGCTGACTGCATCTTAGTGCGCCTACTTTAATAAGGCACAGCGATTTGGAAATAAATCAGGCTCCATTCCAGGTTTTATAATGTGTCGCTTGTTGCTACCTCAGCTTCCCTAGTTCTTTCTAAGCTATTTAACTATGTCACATTGGATTAAGTGCTTTTGAACACAGCATACCTTGCAGGGTGTTCATCAGATTCTTATATGAGCTTTGTCTGAACACAGCAAAACTCATGTATGCTGTGTCCTGGTGGTGCATGTTCATTGGAAACTCATGTTTGCATGTGATCTAAGATCTGCTTGATTCTGCGTATTGTGTTCTGTGGGCATCTGGACCTCTTCTGTATTGCGCCTCTTCATACTGTTAATTAATTGCACAGTCTGATCATTCTCAAACCCTTCTATATGTCCATTACACTATAATTTACATTTTCTTCTTCATGGACCATTTCTTTTTTTCTCACAAAAAATCTTGCCAATTTTCCCTGGCTTTGACCCCCGTCTAAATTATAAAAGTTGCTAGTTCTCTGTCTTTGTCAGCAGTTTGGGTAACCTCGCTGTAGGTCACATGTCTTCACTTCCCATTTCTACTTTTGGTTAGGACTAGGGTGTACATCTTGGGTACTAGGTGTACCCCCTAGCCCCCAACCCAAAGCAGAAAACAGGGGAGGTGAAGACATGTGGCCTCCAGCAAGGTTACCCAAACTACTGGCAAAGCCAAAGAACTAGCAGGTATAGAAATTTAGACTGGGGGTTAAAGCCATGGCAAAACTGGCAAGCAGTTTGCAAGGAAAAAGAATTGGTCTATGAAGAAAGAAAATGGAAACTATAGTGTAATGGATATATAGAATGGCTTGTTATTTATTTATTTTGGGTTTTACGTCGCTTTCAACACTGTACAGGTCATATCACGACGGGTAGTTGGAAGGACAGAGGAAACTAGTACATACAGTTGGTCAAGCTTCTGTACTGTAAACTGCTGACCAATGGCAAGCAACTACCAGCTTTCGCACTTGAGGTTGGGCTGGGAACTGAACCCTGATCTCAGAGGTGGGAGGCGAGAGTGTTACCACTCTGCACCGTGGCCCCTTGAGATGCATTTACATAGAAAACATTAATTTCATTATTTCAATGACATTTTGGCCAATTAGAAGGAAGATGCGGTAAAAGGCAAAGTTTACAATATTGTTAGCGAAATTTTCATTGTTGTTGGTGAAGTTTTCATTGTTATTGGTGAAGTTTTCATTGTTATTGGTGAAGTTTTCATTGTTGGTGGCGAAGTTTTCATTGTTGGTGGCGAAGTTTTCATTGTTGGTGGCGAACTTTTCATTATTGAAGTTTTCATTGTTGTTGGCGAAGTTTTCATTGTTGTTGGTGAAGTTTACATTGTTGTTGGTGAAGTTTACATTGTTGTTGGTGAAGTTTACATTGTTGTTGGTGAAGTTTACATTGTTGTTGGTGAAGTTTACATTGTTGTTGGTGAAGTTTACATTGTTGTTGGTGAAGTTTACATTGTTGTTGGTGAAGTTTACATTGTTGTTGGTGAAGTTTTCATTGTTGGTGGCGAAGTTTTCATTGTTGGTGGCGAACTTTTCATTGTTGGTGGCGAACTTTTCATTGTTGTTGGCGAACTTTTCATTATTGGTGAAGTTTTCATTGTTGTTGGCGAAGTTTTCATTATTACTGAAGTTTGCATTGTTGTTGACAAAGTTTACAATGAATCTTAATGTGCCCAGTGCCCAGTGTGAGTCAGTTCATTTCAGGAATGGCTATAGTTTAAGTTGGGATACTAGGTAGCCAATTTTATGCTGGGCTAACTGAACTTAAAATTGTAAATTTAACAGATGATAAAGATTATAGGTCTAACCCAACTAGGACAAACCAAACTTAAGATTGTCAATTTAAATGATATCTGACAAAAAGATATATTGGACTAAGAGATTAAATATGGTAATAATTGAGTGCCTTAGAGTCTGTCTTGATATGGAGATTAAGCACTATAAAACTTAATTTGAATAAAATGATAAAGGTTATAGGTCGTAGGCAGACTTGAAAACACTTTTGACAGGATTCTGCTACCATGGCTGCAAATGCTTTGGTCAGCAGCAGACTCGACTATTGCAATGCTCAAACCACTGAGACTTGCAATGCATCAAGAATAGTCTTGCCAGGATTAGAAACAAAAATTGTGCATTAAAATGATGAAATGCTTTAAAAATGATGAAATGACACATAAATGTAACTGATTGGTGCTACAGAATCATTATGCCCTCACTCTAGTCCCAGATTTAATTTTTTTTTGTGAAAAAGTTGCACCTACAAAATTTAAGCCACTGTTATACAGTGGCATATCCACTAATATATTCTGGGTGTGGCTCAAGCATATACATTTTATGAAACTCAAGCATTCCTTGTCAACAAATTAGTTTCTTACTTAGAATCGCATAAAATGAAGGTTTGCTGTGTAAATGCATCTAAGCCAGTATCAATCCTACATGTTCTTGGTTTGACTTGACACCAGGTCAGCCGCTCAAAGCTCAAACTCAATTCAGAGGGTAAGGTAAATTACATCTTGGATTCAAACCCAACCTAATACACCATCAAAACTCTCCTCTTACATGAACCATCCCATGTAAGGTCAGATACAGGTCAATGTGGAATTATTAAGTTATAAATAAATTATTTATTTGGGTTTTAACATTGCTTTCAACACATTGTATAGGCCATATCACGAAGGGCACTTTCATGGGCAGAGGAAACCAATATATACACTTGGTCAAGGTTTTGTACTGTTCTGTACTGTATCCAGATGATCCAAACGGTGATCCAAATCAATCCCAAAACCTAATCACTTGTTCCTTGTCCCATTTAGGAGATTTTCTGAAAATTTCAGCAAAATCCATCAATACCTTTTTGAGTTATCTGTCTTTAAAAATAAATTTCATGGTTCCAGAAGATCCAGATAGTGATCTGGATCACTCCCAAAATTAAATCATTTCTTCCCTTTTACCCTTTCAGACATATCCTGAAAATTTCATCAAAATACGTCCATAAGTTTTTGAGTTATCTTGATCACAAACAAACTCACAAACAAACCCAGGCAAAAACATAACCTCCTTAGTGGAGGTAATAAACTAAATTCTTGCCAACTACCAAAAACTTGCAGACAATTGCTGCATAATGCAGATACATCAGGGTCCATTCCATGTTTGATAATGTACCGCCAGTCATTTACACCCACATGTCCATACAATCAGAGTTCATTCCTGGTTTTCTTATGTACCGCTTGTTACTATTATTAGCAACACTTTTCATCGTTGTTGGCGAAGTTTTCATTATTGGCGAAGTTTTCATTGTTGTTGGCGAAATTTTCATTATTGTATATTGTAGAAAGTTTGTACCATAAATAATATGAGGGATTTTGAAACACTATGGTGGCGCCAATACTCTTTCGTAGTCTATACTACCAACGTACTTTTTCTGTACTTCATTGTGGCAATTCCCCGTACTGATAGAACCCAGCCAAGTATGACAAGCTTTACTGTTTAACATTATAAAAGAAATAATAATGTTTTGTTGATTCCTATTGACCGTATCACGTGGCCTGCTGGTGGAGGAAATGTTTTTCAACACAGTTTTGTCTATCTTGGCTGTTGTACTAACCATATGGTCATATATGTCACATTTATTCAGTACAGATGTACTTTGGCCAAGAGTTATATTTGCACTAGTTTTTGGATTGGTGAAATCTCTATCCAAGGTTTCTACCTGGTTCATAGTTTCAGATTTTCCATTAGAATGTTTTTTCAATATTCAAATCATTGTTATTTATAGCTGATTTATTAACTGTTTTAGCCGTATAACATACGTTTAGATCTACCATGTTTTTAGGGGAGAAGGGGGCCATGGTGGCAGAGTGGTAACACTCTCGCCTCCCACCTCTGAGGCCGGGGTTCGATCCCCGTCATGGCCGTAAGTGGGAAAGCTGGTAGTTGCTTACCGTTGGTCGGCAGTTTACAGTACACAACCCTAGCGAACTGTATGTACTGGTTTCCTCTGCCCTTCCAACTACCCGTCGTGATATGACCTGTACAGTGTTGAAATCGACGTAAAACCCCAAATAAATAAATAAATAAATTTAGGGGAGAAAACCTTGGCAAAGACATTACACCCAATTTTTGTATATCTTGTTATATTCCCCGGATAAAACTCTTGGGCATTGACATTTAAATTTGATGTTTTTAGAACTTTACTTTGTGTACTTGCCCACACACTATTAACTGAACACCATTTCTGGTCTAACATTGGTTTATAACCACAGCTAGGAACATTTTCTTGAATTAACTGTTGGTTTTTTACCTCTGTGTTGACATTAACTTTGTGGTTACCTAACTCACTAGTAACCCAAACTTTATCTATATAATATGTATTTTTTACTTGTTCACATGATAACTTACAGTCTGGTAACGTGTAGCCACTGCTATAGTTCCTGACCTGTATTTCCCTCTCGTAACTTTGATTGTATAGGGTAGGGGATTTCTTATTTTTAAACATTCTAATTTTCAATAGATTCCATTGTATCTTTCCTTAATCTATGACATTTTGTTTTTGGGTGGTCATATTTCTTGCCTGCTGAACTATAACAATAGCTACAATAATGTTGGTAAGTGATACCTTTGTCTGTGTGTTCACTTTGTTTCTCAAATTTGCATGAACCTTTATCAAACAGTTTGCAAATAAAAGTTTTTTCTGCAAATTCCGGCAATTTTGAGGCATTGGGGTTGCCAATAACTCTTTGTGCATTTCGGGATCTAATTTTTTCAATTTGATCCAACTGATTCCAATCAATTTTTCCTTTTTCTATCTCTTGAAGTACCACCCCATGGGCTCTCTTAGCAGTAGTGAAGGACAACTCAATAGCATCTTGTAACACATTAGTGAAATGTTTTAACATATTTTCGCGGATCTGGTTATTTTGCTCATCTAAGACGCAAAAAGTATATCCCTGGGCCCACTGGTAAACATTTAGATCATCATATATCGGTTGTTTCCCATTTAAGATTGTACAAAAGTCATGTGGCCAGTTAATAGCTTTGTACACATTATGTACCCCAGGGGCCGGATTCACGAAAGGTCTGAAGTCTTAGCCAAATCTCAGCCGAGATTTTTCTCAAATCTGAGATTTTTGGCTCAGATTCTGCTTAAGTTGAGATTCACGAAAGGAATCTCAGCTGAGACCAAAATCTCAGCTAAGTTTTGAGTCTGGACCGATTAAAATTGAAGTAACATTTTGTTGAGATTAGTGGAAAGCACACGCATTTATATTTTACCACTCTAGCATATATATACTTACATTTTAGAATTTTTCAATCAAGCAAAACATTGTCTTTTACTATAATTTGTACTGACATTCAAAAGAACTGATTATAACAGCAAAACTAGCCCTTCGTGTAAATTTGTAATGTAAATGTTTACTGTTGTTTTTGTACAAACTCTTAAATATATAATCATATTTTGTGTTAAAAGTTAAATAATATGTCATACTTCACTATTTCCATTTCGTTTTGTGACGTTTTACTACATATACTCCATTTTATGAAAACTTAAGTCACCCCCTAGGCAGTCTTAGATTTGAGACCAAATCTGAGAAAAATCTTAGCCTGAGATCTTTTCTGAATCCCAACTGAGATTTAGATTTAGATTTATTTATTGTTTTACGTCGCGTTCAACAGCCAGGGTCATATTGCGACAGGTAGTTTACGGGTGGAGGAAACCAGTGCACACTGCACTGTAAACCACCGGGCATCGGCAAGTAACTACCAACTTTCCAACATGAAGCACCCGGCCCGAGATTCGAACCGGCGGCCACAGAGGTTGGAGGCGAGAACTCTAACCACTACACCACCGAGCCCCCTTGAATCCCAACTGAGCAAAAGGTCTCAAATCTAAGAAAAATCTAAGAAAAATCTTAGATTTGAGATCAAAATCTCAGATTTGAGACTTGAGACCTTTCGTGAATCCGGCCCCTGCCCTGTATCTACCAGACTTTAAGTTAACATCAACTGCTTTACCTTTGGTTGGATTTGATGTTCTAGAGGTCCTGTCATATTGGTGTAGACGCCTCTGGACTTCCGCTTGAATCCACATATCAGGCCTTAACTCTTCAAAACTGGGCAACTTCTGGGCACTCAGGTCCTTCTCACTGTGCATAGAACTGTGGGCAACAAGTGACAATGGTTGTGCTTGAGATGTCTTCTTCATACTTTCGGTCAAAGCAGATACTGTTTGCACTAATTTGTCCACTTTGTCTTCTAATAACTGAATTTTTGACTGTGAACCCCCATTTTCATCGTTGGTAAGAGTTCCTTGGGGTTCAACTGCTATAACAGCCTTAGTTTTTCTTTTTCCCATAATGGGTGATGTACTGTCAGTGCTGGTTAAAAGGTTCGAATCTCTGCCACTAATCGTTTGTAAAAGGCCAAATTCAGACTTTCATCAAGCACTAACAGTAGTTTGACAATCCTCACAATATGCTAGTTTACAAAATGTCACAGTTTATATAGACCACTGATAGACAGAAAGTACTGGTCAGAAACCAGGTGAACTAAAAGCTAGACAACCTTGACCAAGCATGTCCCCCTGAGCTGGTTAGATTTTTAACCCAATTTACAGAGCACTGCCACACCTTGTGTAGAGTACACATGTTGAGCAAATCGAATTATAACCCCATTCCTGGCTTTACCATAAAGTACCTAACTTTTAACCCTGTACGCAATTTACTAGATCACCTCCCAACACTCAAACTGTGTGCTACTTAATACGCGCCACCTATACAGTCCAAAAAAGTGCATACAAATTTTAGCTGGTTTTACCTCCCTGATCTCCCTTTCCCCAGAAATAGCTGAAGAGTTTTATAGCTGAGATGGAATCCAAAAAATGACTGTCCATGAAATAATTCACCGATTTTTTGATTGGTTAACACTTGGTCCCTTTTAAACCCAGAAATGTTTTTGTTGAAAAAGGCTGAAAATTTTATTATTGTGTGACCAAGTGAAAACAGTTTTTCAGGTTTATTAATAATTTACAGTATTTTCTATCTGTTGACTCAAAATTATAACTAATTGCACTGTTTTTCTTTCTCATTCTTAACATAGCGTTTTTGTAATGTTTTTACCTCACATTATACTGTAAATGGATTGTTTATTTGGGGTTTTACGTCGCTTTCAACACTGTACAGGTCATATCACGACGGGTAGTTGAAAGGGCAGAGGAAACCAGTACATATAGTTCGCTAGGGTTGTGCACTGTAACCTGCTGACCAACGGCAAGCAACTACCAGCTTTCCCACTTGAGGCCGTACCGGGAATCTATCCCCGGCCTCAGAGGTGGGGTATACTGTAAATGGATTACAAATGAGAAAGACTTAAGTGACAGATGGTTTCATGATAGGACAAGATGGGAAGTGAATAGAACAAGATGGGATGGATTAAGACAAGACTGGATATGACTAGGACAAGACAGGAAGTGCCTAAAACAAGATGGAAAGTAACTAGGACAAGCCAGTGTCATAGTAGGGGAGGGCACGTTTGGGGTCATGATATTTTGTCGACCCACCATGACAAGCCGGAAAACTACAACCAAACTAACTGACTTTGTAAACATTGCTCTTGACCCTCGAAAAATTCTTAACCAGTAACAAAACAGCCCCAGAGGAACAACCCTATTTGCCACGGTATCCACATATTGGTAATAGGATCTGCCTCCTGAATGGCATTAAGATAAGTTGGGTTGACGATTCTGACCTTGGAAGTCATTTAAAAAAAATTTCCACATTTTTTAATGTTATACATTGTATCATTTATGAAGTTTAGTTTCCTTACAGTTTGTAAATTATGAGCTTAATACTATTTAAATTTTCCAGTATCCAATCAGTAAAAGAGCTACAGATATACGACTTGCACAGAAAACTTGCGGTTTATTAATCTTAAATTAATGATCACAAAACATTTAGTGTTTGTGTCTGTGCATAACCATATACCAAGAATAAATTGAATCTGTCAGGGGCCACAGTGGCAGAGTGGTAACACTCTTGCCTCCCACCTCTGAGGCCGGGGATCGATTCCCGGCACGGCCTCAAGTGGGACAGCTGGTAGTTGCCCAGATAACATTCCGCCGGTGGGCCACCGGCGTATGGTCGGCAGATTTTGCCACCGGTGGGTCAACGTTGGCCCACAGGTGATTTTTGGTTGTATAATCGGCAGTTTTCTGACGTTGGGCCAACGGTGGCTTGCCACTGGTGGGCCATCAGCGTTTTTTTGTTCAAGATGGCGGTGAGCAATAATACGGGATTTTTGGAAACTTAGTAAAAATTTATTCATAGGTGTGTGTCTAATAATGAGATTTCAGTGAGCCCACAAGTTTTAACTCACTATTTAACAATTTTAGACATACAAACAGTATTTTTATTATAATTTTACAATACAAAAGTTGCCATTGGACGTACGTACTATAATTATTATTATTATTCTATTACAGAATTTTAACCAGTGTATTGCCACTGGTGGGCCAACGTTGGCCCAACGGACAAAAAGACGGTGGCCCACTGGTGGAAACCTCCGGTGGGTCAACGGATTTACCTGTTATCTGGGTGCTTGCCGTTGGACGGCAGTTTACAATTCACAACCCTGGCGAACTCTATGTACTGGGGCCAGTTTCATGAAAAATCTCAGTTTGAGACCAGTTTTGGGCTGAGTCTTGGTCTCAAATCTGAGACTTTTGTCTCGGCTGAGTTTTTGGCTCAAATTGATTTCACAAAAGGTGACTCAGCTGAGACTGGTCTCAAGTCATAGTCTCAACTTTTAAATTTCATTTAAGATGGTTCCTTGGTTTGTTTTTTATGCAAGTGCATTTATTTCATCGTCATTATCGATTTAAATTGCATTAACACTAATAACATATGAAAAAAATTGATATAATATTATTGGTAACAAGCCAATTGTTTGAGACTGAACTGAGACTGAGTCTAGCTTTGAGTCCCCTCTTGAAACTAGTCACTTGACAATGGTAAAAAAATATGTCAATTTTATTGACTTTTCTTCTTATGAATATTGAATATGTAGTTGTAATTAGTAAGCAAAATAAAAATATAACATTTCAAGATTCAACAAATTCATTTTCATGCAAATTATATTGCTTTATATACAAGTATTTGGATGAAAAGCTTTGGACTCCAAATTTGAGACACCTCCTTGGTGGGCTCAAAATTGAGCCCATGACTGAGCCAAATCTCAAGTTGAGCCTGTTTGTGAAATCCTTTGAGTCTGAGTCCACAGACTAAGCAAAATATTTACAATATTTGAGCCCAAAGTCTCAGATTTGAGCCTGAGACCAGACTTAAGTCCTTTCATGAAACCGGCCCCTGGTTTCCTCTGCCCTTCCAACTACCCGTCGTGATATGACCTGTACAGTGTTGAAAGCGACGTAAAACCCCAAATAAACAATTGAATCTGTCAGGTCACTTCTGTTTGATTGGTCCTTCAGTGGGTAACTTTAAAGTGATTCATAAGTCATTATTGTTCAGATTTTAAGGCCACCTTATAGTATACAGCCTTCTATGTCAAAATAGCACCCATATACGAATTTTTGTAACTGAAATTCGCCAAGTAGATCTACGTTTTATTGACTCTCTAAGTGGTAGCCCTAATGTTGCTATAATAGGCTTAATTATTCCCAGGAGTTTAAGGTCAGCATAAAGGAAAAGTACTGGCCATATTTTGTGTCACTCACTTAACAAATATTGATGAAATCCATCAAACAGGTTTGCAATAATTCAATATGACAATATAAATTCATGAAAGCCATTTATCTTTCTAAATTTTTCTAATTGTGACGTCATAATCAAGCCTAATGTGGTTACCAGGGATATAGCCTTCACTTAATTAGGTGTGGGGAAGTATGAGGGGCCAAAATATACCATAAACAGACAAAAGGAAGTAGGCCGTTTCCTCTTTCGAATCCTAGCCCTTATACAGTTTTGCTAATTATAAAGAGTCAATAGGTGAAGGGTGAGAATGCAGAAGTAGGTGCTTTACTGTTTTGTGTTTCTTTGTATACAAACAGGTAAAGTGGTGAATGGTATGATTCTTGATATAACATTGAATCTGTCTGTTTAAAGATAGAGATTTCCATATTAACAGTTGGTACCACTGCATAAAGTCAACCATTTAGCCGTTTTATCTATTTACAATGTGACTGTTTTTAAAGTTAAAGGAATAGTAAGGTAAACTGTAGTCTTCGGAGTTTTCAGTTACAAATAAAAATTGGGGAAAATAGAATTCTACTCATTATGAATTCATCAAATTACAAGCATGCAATGGTAATAGGTAGCTTTCCCTTTAAAATTAAACAAAAATGGTATTGGGTGGAGAAATTAACGGTAGGTACCCTCATTAGTTGGGTCTACTCCAACTAAAACAGGAGTCAGTGCGTTGGTACAGATTTGAGGTCCTCAGTGGCCTAGTGGTTAGCAAGTTTGGCATCTAATCATAGGCTGTCACCTCTGTGGGTTCGAGTCCCACAAGTGGCAATTCTGACGACCTGTCCCAATATGACCCTGGCTGTTGAACGGGACGTAAAACCCCAACTTTGACTTTGACTTTGTTGGTACAGATTTGAATCCAGCACTATCAAATAAAACCCTTTAGTGGGCATGTACGCTTAAATTTATTTTTAGTTTATTTACAGATTGTATTTATTTACTTATTTGGGATTTTATGTCGCCTTCAACATGGTACAGGTCATATCACGACGGGTACTTTTGTGGGCAGAGGACTTCCCCTGTGGGTCCGGGGTAGTAGAATAGGCCCAACATGTCCTCCTGCATGTGGTAAGAGGCGACTAAATGGAGGTGTAAATATCACAGTAAATTCTCACCGTGATTGGATTTTATTGATGTTTTATGTTGTTTTACTCCTTTTGAGAATATATTCTATTTATGGTTTGTAACTGTTTTATCGTTTCTCTAATGTTTACTCTATATTCTTGGTAATTTTATCTGTATATCTAGTCATGAGTTTTTTTTGTATATTTGATCATGTTATACATATTGTTAAAGTATTTCTAGTCTGTATTTATCCTTTCTCTAGTTTTTTTCTTGTCCACGTGTTTTATTCAAATATTGTTTAATGTCTTCTGTTTTAGTTAATGTATTTATTAATTTTAATGGTGCTACATAATACCCAGGTGTTCTAGCACTTTAAATTCTAAATTTACTTTACTTTACTGTGGGCAGAGGACATACATTTGGTCAAGGTTCTGTACCGTAAATTGCTACTACCAACTTTCTCACATGAGGTTTGTAGTTTGAACCACCAATCTTAGAGGTGGGAGGCGAGTGTGTTACCACTGCGCCACCATGGCCCCTTTTACAGATTGTAAAATGAAGTCATCTCTAGTTTTATCTGTGATACCCTGTAGATCATCTTAACTGAGTTTAAATTAACCTTAACTTTAAATATTGAGTGTAAGAATACCCTCAGTACATCAAGTTCAGACCAAAGTGAAGAATAACCAAGTGACCTGTAAGTCAAAGTTAAAGATGCCTTGCTGGTAAGGATATATTTATTATCATTTAACAGTAATAAAGCCACACTACTGAGTATTTACAATCCATACAATACATTTAAGTCTGGCACAGGGTCACCTTAAATTAAGTTGAGTTTAAGGTAACCTTACTTAAAGGAGGTAAAAGAACCTCATGCAGATTGGAAGAAAATAAGATTACATAATGAAGGTGGGCCTGTGCCAGAACTAAATGAAATATTTAAAATGTTAAAGTGATGATATGGTAATTTTTAAGTTTTACAGAAATAAATTTAACCAGCCAGAACACAAAAGATAGGAGTAAAATCAAGAAGTAGATAACTTCATTTTTAACATTTCAACTACTTGATCCCCGGCATTAGCATCATCTCTGATATACCTCCACACACAATCTGACGTTTTACAAGCACAAGGATTTTAAGATAATGTCCCCCCTAGCCAGATGCTTCAGTGGGAAAAACAATTACATGAATGTGGAACCAGATTAGATAACCGCAAGAAAGAGAAAAAACTAAGCAAATATACAGCTTCAAGAATCTGACGCATGTACGTGAGGTCACATTGTAATACAATCTTCTTGAGCAGCTCAACATCAATCATTTTGTTAAGCTTCACCTGAAGTGGGGCATGCAACTGAACCGCCCCCTGATAATACTTAAGCCTGTGATCATTAAAGCAGGCCACGTCCAGACCAAATATTAAAAATTTACACGTGATGGCTGATAAGTAATTAGCTATTTGAGAATGCTTGATCCCATTATGATGTAGACACTCCAAAAAACAGAGGAGGTTAAACACATTCACCTGAGATAAAGCCAAGCCCATAAATACTGTGAAGGCCTGGAAGGTGGAGAACAGGGTAGCATAAGCCCTCTTGGTAGGATTTGTGAAGGCATTTGACAGTCTGGAGGTGGCAAGCTTGGTAAGATAAGTCCCAGCAGGTGAACAGTCTAAAATTCAGAAACAAGACAAGAGACAATATAGACTCATCAGTGTACAATAACTGCTCATTTACAGTAACCCATGTGGCAGGGTGAACAAATTTCTACAATTTCCGGAAATTATTACAAGTAATAAACCATCTAGACAGCAAATCAGCAATTGTATTAAACTTCCCTGGAACATGTACCACCTGCAAATCAATGTCGCATGCACTTAATCACATAAATATGTTCCTGGCAATCTTACTCAAAAAGTATCTCTTGATGTACCAGTATTAAGTAATGAAACCACAGCATGATTATCACAATGAATCAACACTCTGTGATCAGACCAAATGCCAAACTTTTAGTGCCACCAGAATGTTGATCATTTCTAGTGAGGCAATATTAGAACCCTGCCAATCTTTTGGCAATGGCAAAGCACAAACCTGGGTTTCATAAATAGCACCCAAACCAGTGGCATTTCTAGTGGGAATATACTGGAAAAGGGCTACACCATTATATACTGGGAAGAAAGTGTTAAACCACTTAAGATCATGCTTAAAAATTCATAAAGTGTAATTCTACTTTTATCACAAATTTGCTGTATGTAAATTCAACATTTTGTTCAAAAAGAAATGAGCATACTTAATACATTTGGTGACATAGAGCATTGAACCAAGTAGGGATTGAAGCTCTTTCTTAGTACATGAATTTTTACTAGACCACTGCAAGCACATTTATTTAATAACCTGTAGTTTTCAGGTGGGATAGAAACAGTAAATGTTTCAGTGTCAACCAATATACCTAGGCACACTACTTGTGTGCTAGGAGGGACCAATTTTTTGGTACTAACCGTGAGACCTAGCTACTCTAGGATAGACTGTAATCTACTATAAGAATGGTTTATTTTAGATGGTAAGGAGACACATAAAAATAATGTATTCCATATTTTATGACCTTACTGGGTCATAAGAAAGCGAACTGAGTCAGATATATGTTGAAAAGTGGTGGATCCAAGTTTGAATCTGAATGGCAGTGATCGATCAATATGATAATCTCTCCAGTGTAGACCTAAGAGATCCAGATCTCCTGGATCTATGGGAACATGGCAAAAAGCCCTACTGATGTCAACTTTGAAGATTTAATACACTCTCCCAAGTTTAAGTACTTCATCAGTAATGTTATCTATGGAGGGGTAAGTAAGAACAAAATCCACATTCAAGTATCGATCAGAGTCAATGCCACAGTTTGCAGACTGACCTTTCGGCCAGCTGAGGTCAATAATGACTCTCCGTTTGTCAGAACTTGATTTATCTTGTGTCATAAATGGGCTAATAATTGGTGGGTTCCTAAAAGGGCCCAACATTGCCCCATGATTCCTTTCATCACTGAATTACACATCGACATGAGAGAAGTACTGCAAGGCACTTGCGATTAATTTTTTTCATTCTGAATGGTGTGACAACGGTTATAATCAAGGGAACTCCATACTTGATTAATAATGGAAGTTGCCAATCCCAATAGTCTTGGAGGTAGGACTTCCATTTGTCAAAATTTATCTGTGAATGTACAGGTATTTGCAAGCCTTCATAATTATGTCTACCATCCTGACACAATAATTCATGCAAAAACCAAAATATCTGCACATAGAGAGTTAGTATTTGTATCATCAATGCGGCTCTGTAGCCCATAAATGGGGAACCTGAAGAATTGAATATTCTGTGCCATGTGAATTTTATTTCCTGTGGCCCCTCTAGCCGAGCATAAGTGATCACTCTTAGATGTAGTATTCATTTCCACAGAGTATTTGTCACCGGATAATGCACTAGAAACAAACATTATTGCCAACAGTGTCCCCAATGGGACACTTGTCGAAATCCGTGCAAGCGAGAGTGTCCTGTGCAATAGGTAATGGTTTGAAGCAGTTCTGACCATTATTATCTCGCGTTCAAAAGCCAGGGTCATATTGTGACGGGTAGTTTACAGGTGGAGGAAACCAGTGCACACTGCACTGTAATCCACCGGGCATCGGCAAGTAACTACCAACTTTCCAACATGAAGCGCCCTGCCCGAGATTCAAACCGGCAGCCTCATAGTTTGGAGGCGAGAACCCTAACCGCTACAACACCGAGCTCCTCCCTTTCGTGAATAAATGAACTGTATTCTTACCTTTATTCACAGTTTGTTTCTGCTTTTTGACACAGTATTACTGATGTGACGTTGAATGTCACCCTTCAAATCTACAATAACACTGGGATTACATTTATCAGAAAAACAATCTTCCACAGAAAACACTTCAAAACGATTCCTATGAAAAATACTATCACAATACTGTTCACTATGTGCATTATTCACCCTTGGCTGAGCTCTCGAATCACAAGGGCGTGGTTTTTGATTCACTCTATTCTCAACAACTTTGCGTTGCTTCATTACCATACCACTGCACACTTTTGTTCTTAAATATTTTTGCCTTTGGGTTCGAATCTCAGATTGGTTAGTCTTTTGACAACATCACAAAACAATACATTTGGTTTAGTAAATCTACACATTGATATTAGTTTCTGTACATTTTTAGCATTCAACAAATGAACATCATGAAAATCTGAAATGTACACCCATCTAACACTATATACAATTCCCTCAACCTTTTTGGTAACCAATGCATTGTTGCAGTGTCTACTTAGCTTTTTGTTGCCATCTTTTGTGTGCCATTTTCGTCGCATGAGTACCATTGCAATTTTCACAAACGTGCCTATAAAAATGGCCTGCTGTCTTGTGATGAGTAGGAAATCTGCAAGTACCTTCCTGGAAGTACTTGCAGATCATAGTACTTTTGTTGTATGAATTCTTTGATTTTTTCATCACCGAGCGCGTGGCAGAGGTTTGTGCTCCAGAACGTGTCTCTGGGCATGAGCCCTGCAAAATTGATCAACTTTGTCAGTTTCAACACATGAGACCCTATCTGCTTCCATAGTTTTAAGTAAAATGGCATGACATGCTTTGGCTGAGTCCCATGAAAATCTGATATATAATATTTATATAAAATTTTGAGGCCAATACACCGATTTTTTAACAAAAATGTCCCCATGACCCTCACATTGAGACTTGACCTTACCTTTAGAAGCTGTTTCATTAAGGGTATGTAACTCTGCCAAGCACTGTTCAACCTCACATTTTATGGATTCACTGCTCCTGAAAAATTTAATTGAAGGGACCACACTCAGATCAGCATTAGTTTCCATAGCATTACTGTTAAAAATCATACTAGAACTGGGTTGGCTTTTAGACATAGAAGGAAGTGGACCTACATGTGAGTTACCCTGTTCCAGTGCAGCCTCTGTACGCTGCACCCTCCTGTCCATCAACTCCGTTTTCTCCCCTGTCTGTTGTAGTTTACTTAAAATCTGATCCAAAACTGCACTTATACTGGATGTAGAGGGGGCGCAACGACCTCACTAGCACTGGAAAAGGACTCACCCGCCAACTTCAACTGACACTTCTTTCCAAATGACCGCTCGTGATTATCCTGACATTTGGAACAATAAAATTTTTTTAGCATTTTGATTTGAACTTCAGGACAATCAGGACACTCACGGATGAGCTACGGATGAGATCAGGAAGAGCTACGGATACTAAGGTCCGTAAAAACTTTGCACAAAATTCAAACAGTTTGATTTTTTTGTAATGGCCTAGGGATCTTATCTGATCCTTGACATGTCACTATGCTACCGCAGCATGCCGCTACTTAATGTGGTATGAGGCCATGGCGGGTATTGCTTTTCAATGATCCAAGAATTAAACTTAAGAATCATGCTACTTGCTGGTCTGACAAGTTCCTTACTGCCGTTTTTATCTCATACATATCACCCTAACAATTAATCTATTTACAATATTTAAATCTGTTTCATTTGTCCAGAATTATTGAAATATCCTATTATCCCCAACATTCCCCATTATTGTGGTAGTATTTATTCAACCCCTTGTGGATGTCATTCACATCCCCTGTTATCACCTATATGTCCTAGTGTTTATTGCATGATTTTAATGGGTTTTTTCATGCTGACTGTAGATTTGTACATGGTGTTTCTAACTCTTGCTTTTGATTGATTGTAATTCATGGGTCTCTCTGCTTTCATGGTTTGTTAACCCTTAGACTTTTGTGATCTTTTCCCCTCTCTTTGTCTTGTCATAGTTTCTTTTTCCATGGTCTTTGTTTTCTCTTTGTTTTTTTGATCCGGTAGTGTGTTCTTGGCCATTTTTTTCACTAAAGTTACTTTATTGATATGTTTCCTGTGTGTTGGTTTCTCTCGGAACTGGCTTAATGCTGACAAGAGTCAGAATTGTGGAAAGGTTGACAGAAGCATCCCATATATTTTTCGGCTCCCTGTTGTGATGAGTTAATATTGCTACCTCGGCAACTCAAAACAGGACCCTCCACAATTGAAACTAAAAAACCTACTCCTGCTCCTCTTGCTGTGTGGCGATGTTGCTGTAAAACCTGGCCCAACCAATTTTGAATTGTCAACTGCAGATCCATTCGCAATAAAGGCCCTCTCCTGCATGACCTTATACAATGCAGTGACTTGGATATCCTGGGCCTTGATCTCTCCCACCCAACAACCTGCATTGAAAAAATGGTCTCTTATCATAGGTATCATACGGTATTCCCGCCTTGTTTACATGTTTATTCACCGACTCTCCACGATTAAGGGTTGGCGACAGGGTCGGGGCTTAGTCCTTTGGTGGAACAGGAGCATAACATACTCTGACTTTGATATAATACATAAAGGTCAAGTAAATATCAGGTTGACCAAGATAGGTTATGATTGAATCAAGAGACATAAAGGTCAGCTAAAGCTCAAATCGATCAATGAAAGTTAGAAATTAAAAATACCTTGTGACAAAGCTCGGTCCTAAAGTGGGAGAGAATGTTAACATGTTAAGATGTTAAAGGCGAAAGGTCACCAATAAAAGAATTAAAAGTACATACATATAGTAACCAGCATCCATTCATGTCAGATGGTCAAACCGACCATTAAATATTTAAGACTCATAATTAAATGAGGTTAAGTATAGTATTTAAAAGTGAAAGGTCACCCTAGGTGAAATCAATGCAACAGTAGCTATGGGTGGTTACATGATAACTAGCAACCCTAGGGTATTACATAACACTACAAGGGTTGTAGGAAAACTGCTGTTTGAAGGAGAAAGAAGGTCCCAAACACCCAGTATGAGTAGGCTAAGCAGTAAGATGTAGTTGAAAGGTGGAGGCAACCTGGGAAGGTGCAGAGGGGGAAAGTGAAGTGTACCTCCACACACATGAGGAAGACCAAGTACCCTGCATCTGGATCTGTTCAATGGGCACCCCTCTTGAAAATGCCCAGGTGGCACCCCCTCTCCTGAAATCATGAAAAATAAGAATTATTGGAAGATTTTTGAGACTTCTTTAAGGTGCTTCCTGGCCTTAGAGTCAGTTAGGGTGAGCCACTGTGAGGGTGCTGGAAGCAAAAACAAAGGTTCATCAGGATGCACCTGCCTGGACGCCAGCATAGATCTAAGGGCTCTGGTGGGACACAAGGCAGAAGCACCTAAAGAAGGAATATTAACAGTAGTGGATGAGACGCGATCTTGAATGGTCTTAGACCATTTGACAATGACTGTGGCTCCAGCATCTAAAAAATGACATCCCCAACACAAAGATGCCTGGTGAAATCAAAGCCATTCACAGCATGGGGTAATATATTTGACAACCTTAAAAAGGAGAAAAAACAAAACAAATACAAGGTTGTGAAGACTTGAGAATGGGGTAGATGCTGGGCAACAGTAACAATCTTAAGTAGGAGATCTTCATCCACCACTAATTTAATTTTAGGTTGAAAAGTCCTGTTAATTTTCAAAGATTTTACAAATATAGGGATTCTATGATCACTGAAAGGTGCAGTATCACAAGCATAAATTATTGCCAAAGATCTCACAGCAGTGGTATGGACAATATTGTCAGGAGACATACCCGATTCATGGAGATACTGCATGAAAGCTAAAATGTCCATAGTAAAGATCTGATGCAGGGACAAGTCCAGGACCACCAGGAAGGCCATGAACAATCCTAACATGCGTCTATAAGAGGCCAATGTAGCCGGTCTGAAGCCAAACCAAAGTCTTTGAAAGGCCCTGATAGCCAAGGGGCCTGTCTCAGCATCTGAAACACAAGACATAAGCTAAATATCGTGATTCAATAATGTGAGGTCAATTTGTGTAGCAAGGGGACTGGACTGAGACAATTTACTAGCATTATCTACAGTTAGATGCCATCTAGATAAGAGGTCAGCTACCCTGTTATCTGCCCCTTAATATGTGAAACCACGAGTTCAATGTTAAACATGGCAGTAATGAGCCAAATATTCCTGGCAACAGTGGCCAGCATTTGGTCCCTGGTGTTTCCATAAGCCAAGACATCTACAACTGCATGATTATCACAATAAATGTGTACACATTTGTTGGCCCATGAGGCGGCCCAGACCTTAAGGGCAACCACCATATTCAACATCTCCAAATGTACAATGTTATAACCATTAAAGCCCTTAGTGGTGGGAATGGTGTAAACAAAATTGTTATAGCAACCTCCCAAGCCTTGCAAGCAAGCATCTAGATATATGCGAATATTAAGTGGTTTAATGTCATAGGTGGTGATTCCATTATAAGACTTGAGAAAAGTCTGAAACCAGACTAAATCTCAAAACAATTCACAAGTAAGGACAATGTGATCATTTTCAAAATTGTCTTTCAACAACTGTAGCATACGATTTAAGAAATACCTGGCAGCTTTGACACACTTAGAAATGTATAATAGCAAACCAAGATGGGACTGAAGTTGGTTCTTAGTAACAACCTTCTTATCTGACCAGTCGTAACAGACTGGAAAAATTTCGGGTAACAAAAATGCAGCTCAGTCTTAAGGGTGACCCCTCGTCTCCTATTGACAGTGCCCCCCCTGTACCTTCTGTCTATCATGTCACATTTCCTGGCACTATTTTTAAGATTCCTTCGCCTTCCTGGCTTCCACTATAATTCAAACCCAGGGTTGACGGGCTCTCACTTGTAACAAAGCTGCCATCAAGGAATTTTTTAAAAATGAAGAATTGACTTTATCTTGTCGATTTTATCTTCAATTTATTACACGTTTTAACTTATTTTACTTTTGCATCTCACTGGATATCTTACTGTTCATTTTAACCAATATTACAGTACCATGGGGAGCGCACGACACTGCAGCCACTATCAGACATCCCATGAAGGGCCGGTAGGCAAGAGATGCACATTAGCTCAACAGGAAGAGGACACTGACGAAACTGTAACGAAGGAGCCAGGAGCTCAGGCGAGTACATCTTCTCTTTCCACAACCACCATTAATGAGGATCAGGCTTGTATTGCAGCAAATCAGGTACAGACACCTAGCTATATTTCTTCAAACGCCACCAGTACAGGTGCATCAATGGATGGACAAGTCCTAATTCTAGCAGAGCTGCAAAAAATTTCTCAGAGGTTTGGACAGCTGGAAGAACAGACAAGTAAAGATAGACAAGTATTATCTGGCTTAGTAAAACAGTTTAATACTCAGACAAGTAACATGTCAGCCAGTAACGAAAGTTCAGAAACAGTTCAGGGACTATCAAACAGGTCAGTGAAGCCTACATCTCCAAAGATCAGTGCCTTAAGCTCAGTCAGTTCGGTTAAAAAAGACAGTGTTGCGATTAACCAGGGAGGTCAACAACTAGGAAGCGTATTAACCGACCCAAATGAAGGTCCTGTATCAGGAGTTAGAAGTAAAATCACTGGCATGCCCATACCACACATCACATCAATTCAACCTGTAAACGAAATGTACCCACTCACACATTGTAATAATACAGGAATGTACGTTTCAAATTCACAGGGTACCATAGAGGCTGTCAACAATCATCAGATGTCAAGTCAACATGGTGTCAGAACAGAAACAAATAAAACACTATTTTCTCAAGCTTTGCAGATGCCGCAGTTTCAACCCCAGGCAGAAGGTGTCAACACACATCAAAGTTTACTTAAACAAGGTGTCACACGTCCCCGTTTACCTAACCAGGGGGCTGGAGTTCAGTTTACTGGTACTGCAGATCATATTTCTTTTCCAGTATCTCAAGCAGTCGCAGTCCAAGGGGGTCAGCTGGGAGGCGCAGGTGAAGGTCACAGCATGGGATCAGGAAGTCAAGGTCAAAATCAAGGAACTGTGTCTCAAGAATCAGCAGAGGGAATCATCCCATCCCTACAGGCGTTGCGGAATTCATCAGAGATCAACAGGAAAGTCAACCAGAGGTATCAAGAACTGGAGGATTCTGCTCAGCTGGGGCAAGGTACCTTAGATGTGTTATTGCATAGTTTGAGTCAAAGAGTTCAAAAAAGTCAAAAACCTAAAGTAAAATGGCCACAAGATTTGGCTTTTGTTGGCACATTGAGGCGCCGTCCCACGTATGAACAACTGAGTATAACTCAATGGCTTTTGGGTTTTTTGAGAATAAGGCAAGAGGAAACAGATCCTCAAATCAAAGAACATATGATTGAATATCTAACGGAGCTAGCTCAGGACGCCTGTGACTACTCCTGGGAAGCAGCTAAAGGGGCCCACTCAGTTCTTTTGCACAGAATGGGGGATGGGGTGGTGCATTGGTCCAACATCAAGGATGTCCAAAAAATTAGGAAAAGATATGCTCAAACCACATCAGCTCACAGTGTGCCTGACAAAAGCAAAAGCTTGAAAATGGTCCCTTGTATACAGTTCAACAAGGGTACATGTACCAGGAGTACTGAACATGAGTATAAAAATATGCTGTTGAAGCATATGTGTCAGCATTGTTTCAATCAAAACAGTAAAATTGAGAATCATGCTAAAAAAGACTGCTGGAGAGCTAGCAAAGAAAATTAAAAAAACATGTAAGTGCTGTCAAACAACACAAACGCAGTTCACGTATCTTTTATAACTCAAAATTTCAAAAATTGGACAAAGGGAAACTTTGTCAGTTTTTACACGCGCGCAAGGAATGCAGACATGACTCTGTCGCTTTCGAAAATCACAACAATCTTGGTAAAAATGTAGTGGTTCGCACTCGGGTGTTTCGCAGAAGTAACATCTCCAACCCGGCTAACCCAGCAATTAAAATAGACAAACCAGATAAACGGGTCAGTATGAACACCAACTATAGTGTGGTGGAATCAGACGTACTGTTGCTAAACAACAGATTTGCCCCTCTTGGTGATCTAGAAGAAGACAATGATCCCACTAATAACACGAACGCAGGTATAAATACAAAACAACCATTGCAAGGTGGTCCAGACAAAAACAAACAAAATAGCCTGGTCGCAGGCTCAAACCCCAGCAAAGACTATGGCAATAAGTCCAACAGTAGTACTAACACAAGAGACACAGTCGAGGTAGTTAACACAGTGCTACAAGGTAGAGGAAAAGCCATAATGCATAAAGTCAATGTATATGAGTTGGGAGACAAGTGTTCAGATTTAAAACAATGTATCAATCAACAGACCAATGCTTTTGGTTTTCTACCAATAACCAACTTAAAACGCCTCAGAATAGGTCAAAGTCTCAAACCAAACAAGATACTATCTTATGAAGAGTTTGATCCAGTAGCTGTCCATAAAAGTGTCCGAGCCACAGGACAGTATAACTTTGAAAAAGCAAAGATACAGCTTCCTTCTGCCATCAATTTTAAACTTTTTGAAGAACTCTGTGAGGGATATTGGGACTACCAATTACCTTATTTTATAAAATTCGGGTTTCCTCTCGATTTTCCACACACTTTAGAACATAAGCTCCACCACACAGGAGAGAATCACAATTCGGCTGTTAATTTCCCTGATCATGTGGATAACTACTTAAAAACTGAACAGAAACATCAAGCTATACATGGTCCATATACAGAGCCTCCCTATGGCGAATACACTCAGGTTTCACCCTTCATGTCTAGGGAGAAGACAGATAGTGAGAACAGAAGAATAATCATAGACCTAAGCTGGCCCAGGGGTTTGTCCATTAATACCTTTACCCCTCCCAATGTGTACTTAAATGCTGTATATAAACTTCAATATCCAACCATTGATAACATAACTGAAGCTTTGGCTAGCCTGGGGGAAGGCGCATATCTATACAAAATAGACTTATCTCGTGCTTTTCGCCAGTTAAGGATAGATCCAAGAGATTACAATTTGTTGTGCTTAAAATGGGGGGACTCCTATTATTCGGACGTTTTCTGCCCCTTCGGCCACAGGGCCGGAAGAATGGCCTATCTGACTACTTTAGGCATATCATGAGACAAAAAAATTTCACTATCTTCAACTATGTGGACGATCTAATGGAGATTGGCCCACTTAGTACAGTCCACAATGCGTATATTTTCCTCCTTGATTTACTAGAAAAATTAGGTTTCCCTATCAGCACATCCAAATTAGAGCCACCCAGTACTACAGGCAACTGTCTGGGGGTCATAGTAAACACTATGACTAGTACTCTATCTGTACCGGCCAAAAAATTGGAAGAAATTCTGGGCAAGTGTGACCGGGCCTATAACCAAAAATATCTAACCAAGAGAGAATTGCAGTCCATTATTGGTTCACTCATGTTTATAGCCAAGTGTGTCAAACCTACAAGGTTTTTTGTCAACAGTCTTCTAGAAGCCCTCAGAAAGGCTACCAACGAAAAATATGTACCAGTCACAGAATCCATAAAGAGAGATCTAAATTGGTTTAAAAATTTTCTTCCAAAATTCAATGGCACGGCTAAGTATGTTCATAATGAAGTAATTCAGGCAGAAACACTGGCCATAGATGCTTGTTTACAAGGGGTGGGGGGTGTTTGGAAAAATTATATTTATACAGCTCCCCTCCCCAACGCTCTCAAAAATGATAGAGATTTCAACATAACACACTATGAAATGATCAACATCGTAGTTGCTCTCAGACTTTGGGGGACTGAGTGGTCCCACCAGAAAGTATTATTAAAGACAGATAATATGGCTGTAGTTAGTATATGTAACCCTGGGTATACCAAAGATCAGCATCTGGCCAGTATGGTTCGCAACATATGGCTGCTAACTGCAGAGTATGACATATGTCTCCAGGTCGTTCACATTGTGGGCAAGAAAAATATAATTGCAGATCTCTTATCTCAGTGGGAAGGCACACCAACTCAAATGGAAAAAATCCATGAATATATAGAAAAACCCAGATGGTACAAAGTTCAGGAACAAGAGTTTTACTTGAATACTCACATATAAAGATCTTCTTGTGAATTAATGGTATTAATACATAGTTCCTAACTGTTCTTCTTACAGACACCTCTTCTGTCAGAGGGATCTTAGCTCAGAAAGTCAATGTCAGGCTTCAAGAGGTCTTCAGACCAAAAACGTGGTCTGCCTACAAATCCATGTTCATCACTTATCTTGCCTTTTGCGAATTCATAGCTGTAGACTTCCAGGCACTGGATTTTTCGATTTGGCTCACTTTCATTGAATTTCTTGTGTTCAATGGACTCAAACCTGCATCCATCAACAACTATATCTCAGCAATCAAGTCAATGTTCAAGTGGTTCAACATTCCAATTCCAATCTTTGAACATCCAAAAATCAAACATATGTTAAAAGCAGTTGAGGTGTCTGTTCATCGTCCACCTATCCAGAAAGGTATTTTTGATCTAAATATATTGAAAAGATTAATTTTAGCTTGTGAAGTGTTACCTTTCTCCAGTATTTTTAGAACCATCTATTTGTTTGCATTTTTTGGCTTCTTCAGAATTTCCAATTTGGCTCCGTCTTCAAAACTAGATTTCAAAATTACAAAACATCTTTGTAGAGGTGATGTATTATTTCACCAAAAATTCCTGATTGTAATGGTCAAGTGGTCGAAAACCCTTCAAGCTTCTAAGAAAGGTACATATATTATATTGCCAGAATTACCTGGCTCCAGATTGTGTCCTGTGTCTGCTCTACGTGCCATGATCTCCCAGTTTCCAGCTAGAACTAATGCCCCCTTATTTCTCACTTCCTCAGGCCCCATCATCCAATCTCAAATTAGGACTCATCTTAATAAAATTTTAACCCTAATTCAATTGAATCCTCATCATTTTTCATTCCACACATTTAGAAGATCAGGTGCTACCTTAGCCTTCAACAATAATGTAGATTTACAAGCTATCAAAAGACATGGCACGTGGACCAGTGATGCTGTCAATGCATACATAGTGGCTGATCCTGTACACACAGCGTCAGTGGCGTCATCTTTTCAATGCCTACTTGCTTAAATACCCTACACTACTGGTTTGGCATTTGGTGGTTATTTTTAAGTTATATCATCTGTTGCATGTGGTTTACCACCAGTCTGGAGTGGTTTACTCCACTTTATTATAGCAGTGTGTAGTATTCTTAAACAATTGTCAATTGCAGCAAGTTAAGATGGTTTACCAGTCTTCTGTACTGGATTGCTCCACTTTGTCAGTGTATTTTGTATAATTATAATCAAGGTGGTTTAACAGTCTTCAGCACTGAATTGCTCCACTGTGTCAGTGTATTTGCTAGTTTTACTATTAATGTGGTTTACCAGTCCCTGGCGTGGACTTGCTCCACTACTGGCTAATGGAAGTAAATATTAAGAGTCATTAGCAACTTTTGTACTAAAATTTTAGTCATAGTAACTTTTAACATGTAAAACACACAGTCTGTTTGACAGCATAGTGATGTAGTTATTGGTAATTTAATGTGAATTTTAAATGTAATATTCTTATCACGCTATTAAATTGTGAAAGAGTGCATTTGTACAGTAAATATTATATAATTATGCACTCTGTAAACATTGCCATTATGTGCTCATGTAAAATTTTTAATGGCAATCAGTGGTGTCCAATGGCTAGATGTTTTATATCAAGCTTTTAGTTGTGATGTACAAGTATTTTTAAAGATAAAATCTCAACATCATAGTCTGGCACACTCAGTTATGTAGGTGTAGAGGTAGATGTATTATATTAACCATATTAACAAACTAATGTAAAATTTTAAAAATAAAATTTTTATTCCGCATTGCGGATTTTTCAATTTATGCCTCATCACAGATTGGCCTCTCTCCTTTCAACTTGGTCACTCTTGGGACTGCTTGACAATCTCAGATATTGATAGGTATTGATATGATCATATCTACTGTATTAAATAAGATACCTAAGCAAATAACCTTGGTATCTGGGGGACACAGCTTCTTGTGGCTGATGTCCAAACCGAGATGCTGCAACAAATTCAACAAAAATTCATAAGACTGGTTCAAAGTGGAGGGTAAACCACAGTATATGAGGTCATCAATGTAATTCTTGAGGGCATTTTGACCATTATTTGCCATGACATATCTAATACTATTGCTGATCTTACTAAAGAAAAAAGAACCTAATTGATATCCAAACAGTACCGATAAATCAAGATACAGCTGATCTTTATGTTGCAAACCTAAGAAAACAATGTCTCCTGGATCAATCTTTAACTGCCTAAAAGCTCGGCTAATATCAACCTTGAATATCCTAGCCGAGGGACAAGGTTCTAAGAGTTCGGATAATAGAATCCACTGATGGGTAATGCATCTGGAATTCTGTACCTAGATATGAATTTTTCGCCATCCCATCATTAACTGATGAACCATTAGGAAAACTCAGATCTATGATAGCACGGCAAGAATCGGATCCAGATTTCACCCTGGTCATAAAGGGAGAGATATGCATTTTGATAGGTGGATCATCAAAAGGTCCTAGTATGGCTTTAAACTACAATTTCTCCTGAAGGTATTTGTCAATATGCTCAGAAAAAATTCTAGCTGAGGCATGATTAACCACAGTACTTTTCAAGTGCCTAGATCTGTCAAAGTCGAGAGGAAACCCAAATTCAATCAGGTCACACAGTTGTTTGTCAAAATAGTCACAAAGATGTGCCCTCCAACTGGAGATTTTGAGATTAGTGCCAACAGGAATGCGTAGTCCCAAAAAATTGGGCACCACACTATCCCTAATCATTCTACGTGCTTGCAAAACTTTCGGCACCTCCTGCCACACTCTATGAGTGCCCTGGTACAATAACATAGGGGTGAGTGGAATACAACCAAAGTGTGAACCCAACTGCTTTGTACTCATGAGAAATTCAGTGCAGCCAGCAATATTAGATTGCTGTCCATCAACCAGATTCAAACTCTCTCCTTTATCACCAACACCAACCTTGTGATTCCTCAAAGCAGTAACTGCTGTATTAGCCATGGGATTAACCTTAGTAACAGGCAAGTGGTCATCAGAAAAAGTATCAGAATCCATCAGATCCGAAAGAGAACTGGATTCCCTAGACCATTATGATTATCAGTACCATCCGACTCCATAGTCAATAAGTCAATAAGTGGAAGCGATTAGAACAAGGGATTTCAAAAACTTGTTCATTAGTTACTGGGTTGTCAATAGTAAGACAGGAATGATGTAGCCTAACTGTCTCACCTGTGGGGCTATTATCCTGTGACTTAACGCCAGAAACTCCACTGACCTCACCCCTGATGTGACTTGCATGAAGCGTTTTTATGTACTTGTTTATGAGGGACAAAGGGTACAGCATCAGTATTAAATATTTGACCTACCTGCACTCTGTTTATAGGTATTTGTACTAAAGCCCCTGTCCCCTTTACCTGCCACAAAAGAAGCAAATGATCTGTTAGTTGTAACATTACAAAAGGCACGGACCCTACTGGCTGTACGTTTAACTTGTGACATATTCAACCTCAACAATTTATCAACTGCCACAGCATTGAAAGCGGAGTTAGTAAAAGATTTGGTGACCTGGGTACGACCCACAGAGGTTGTGCCCCCACTTACTCATTTTTTGAACGTCATTCTTTACATTGCCTTGAGATCTTCTACACTCCACCTGTGGGTGGGTGAACAGCTTACCTTCCTTGTTCCAACAATGAGAACAAATGTGCCTATATGTGACACCTTTATTCGCATGAATTTGCTTCTGCAAACAGGCACCCCTATTGAAATAAACACAGGGAAAGACTCTGCCCCCATTTGAACCCTTGTCCTGTGCTTTGTGAGTACTACCTTGCCCAACAACATGCCTCTGTGCATGGGCTCTCCGAATCCTATCAATTTTCTCAGTCTCCTGCCACCCAACAATCTCCCCCTGCTCCATGTAACACAGCAGAACCGCAAGGCTGGCCTTTGCAGAAGCCCAGGAGAAATCAGTGGTGTCATCCAGAAGATTAATGACATATTCTAACATGTGTTTATGACCATATCTGACTCCTCCCGGATAGTCCTGCAAAACCCAGCCATCCACTGTATGGGGGATAATTGATTGTAGGTGACCCTGTCCTTATTCTGACCAGCCAGAATGAATTCGTGGGGCCACTTGACCCTTTGTGGGACAAATAACTCCACAGATCCACCCCTCTGGGACTTAATCTTTGGCTTACCTGGGACAGCATTTTCAGCCAGCTGCCTAAGTCTTTCCTGAACTTGTTCTTGAATATTTAATTCATGCCTCAACCTATCAGGGGGGGGGGAGGACATATCCCCTACACTGGGGCACTGGGACATCATTAATATCCAGCCTGCCCTGTGGCAGTTGGACATGTGTTTCAGTTTTATTTTGACATTTAACTGGTTTAGCACCAGTATTGGAAAGAGTATTCTTTTCAATACTGTCCAACCATTGACCCAATGCATTTAATCGCTGCAAGATTTTTTGATTAATAGCTGCCTGATCAGAGGTGGAGGAAGTCGAACCCGAGGTACCAGGGGCACTGTCCCTGCCACCACCAGTTAAATCACTCTGTTTATCCGAACTAATGGGAGACAAATTTTGAAAGCGGAGTTAGTAAAAGATTTGGTGACCTGGGTACGACCCACAGAGGTTGTGCCCCCACTTACTCATTTTTTGAACGTCATTCTTTACATTGCCTTGAGATCTTCTACACTCCACCTGTGGGTGGGTGAACAGCTTACCTTCCTTGTTCCAACAATGAGAACAAATGTGCCTATATGTGACACCTTTATTCGCATGAATTTGCTTCTGCAAACAGGCACCCCTATTGAAATAAACACAGGGAAAGACTCTGCCCCCATTTGAACCCTTGTCCTGTGCTTTGTGAGTACTACCTTGCCCAACAACATGCCTCTGTGCATGGGCTCTCCGAATCCTATCAATTTTCTCAGTCTCCTGCCACCCAACAATCTCCCCCTGCTCCATGTAACACAGCAGAACCGCAAGGCTGGCCTTTGCAGAAGCCCAGGAGAAATCAGTGGTGTCATCCAGAAGATTAATGACATATTCTAACATGTGTTTATGACCATATCTGACTCCTCCCGGATAGTCCTGCAAAACCCAGCCATCCACTGTATGGGGGATAATTGATTGTAGGTGACCCTGTCCTTATTCTGACCAGCCAGAATGAATTCGTGGGGCCACTTGACCCTTTGTGGGACAAATAACTCCACAGATCCACCCCTCTGGGACTTAATCTTTGGCTTACCTGGGACAGCATTTTCAGCCAGCTGCCTAAGTCTTTCCTGAACTTGTTCTTGAATATTTAATTCATGCCTCAACCTATCAGGGGGGGGGGGAGGACATATCCCCTACACTGGGGCACTGGGACATCATTAATATCCAGCCTGCCCTGTGGCAGTTGGACATGTGTTTCAGTTTTATTTTGACATTTAACTGGTTTAGCACCAGTATTGGAAAGAGTATTCTTTTCAATACTGTCCAACCATTGACCCAATGCATTTAATCGCTGCAAGATTTTTTGATTAATAGCTGCCTGATCAGAGGTGGAGGAAGTCGAACCCGAGGTACCAGGGGCACTGTCCCTGCCACCACCAGTTAAATCACTCTGTTTATCCGAACTAATGGGAGACAAATTTTGATCAGAACTATGAATAAAGTCTGATATGTCAATGTCTGACTCACTATCTGAGAGTTTAGAAAACACTTGCCCGGCCTGTGGTGACTCCATGTGACTTCTTGACGCCATCATAAAATCTTCATCAGTGGCCAACTGTAACTGGACAGGAATGCTGCACTCTCTTCTGTTCGATCTGAGGTTATATCTCATTGCCTCCAGCAGAACAGTAACATAAAATAAATTCAATAAAAAACTAAAAATCTAAAAGTTTGATGTGCACTGGTTAACTTTCAAAGTCAAAGTGACCTGTAAACTTGGGATGACAAGGACAGGCAAACCTAGACCAATAAAAAAACAAGATAAGAAACAGCCTGGCAGCAGCTGAAATAAGCTTAAGGTGGGACATAAAGGAATGAGCCCTGAGACACCTAGATGCCTCCTAGCAATTCCACCGCTGACCGAAGGCATCTACAACGGCACGCAATTGAGCCTCTGTAGCTGGGTGATAGTATAAATTCTTCCCAAAATATATCAAAAATAGCTTGGTAGACCTCCAGGACCATTTTAGATATGGTGTTTGGTGTTAGGACCTTGGACCATTTCTCTCTAAATCTTTCAAGTATCCGTCCCCTTATATAGATTCTTCTCCTATGTTTCCTTCTGTTTCTGGCATCTACAGTTTGCATCCATAGCCACCACATAAACTGAACGTCATTCTATGCAGCCATGACAATTTGCCTGAAAAAAAGTTGTTGTAATGCTCTATCCGTGGTAATGTCTTGAGGTAAAATGACCATGTTTGACCAAAATGGCTCACATATATACCAAGATCTACCAACAGAGAGGAACAGGCAAGCAAAGAGGTGGCCACATGGTGGTTGACCACAGTATGTGAGGTGAAGCAATGGGAAGCAAGTTACAGCTACGTACTAAAAGGGACAAATGATCCCACATGGGGAGATAGGTTGATCAGTAGAGAAAAGTGTAACAACTTGAAGGCAGAGTTATCAAGACTTAGACAAAAATGAAGCAACGGATTATAACGTAATGGGATGGTGTGTTTTTTCCATCATTTGACAAGACCAATTGTAGCAATGGGGAGACAGGTGAAGTGACGGGTGCATATGTCAACAGGAGAAAACGTGAGACAAAGTGATGAAAAGGCAAAGAGCCTCAAACAAAATCTGATAAGGTACCACAAATGTAAAGAGACTGCTGGTGATGTACTATTTGCAGGGGGGGAGCAGACATAGGTCTTTGACATATTGGAACGGGTCTTGAAACAGCAGTTGAGGTGAAGCAAACAATTGAAATGGTAACATACTTGGAGTAACGGCTTTGACACATGGTTAAAAAAGGAGCAATTGCCATGTAGTACATAAACGGTGTGTGACAGGGCGCAGTAGAGATGGTTAGAACATAGTGACGGAGTGGAGACACTTCCAAGAACAGTAGCTTCTTTAACAGTGAGCAAAGTTTCAGATGACAAAAGCCAGCAATGGTGCCTTTCACAGGATACAATGTTGGTCCATGGTCATCAACGGGTACGGGTGGGGTGGGGGGGGGGTGACAGTGGCAGAGTGGTAGCACTCTCCCCTCCCGACCTCTGAGGCCGGGGTTCGGTTCACAGCTCTACCTCAAGTGGGAAAGCTGGTAGTTGCTTTCCATTGGTCGGCAGTTTACGGTACAGAACCCTGACCAACTGTATGTACTGGTTTTCTCTGCCCTTCCAACTACCAGTCGTGATAAAAATAAATAAACAAATCAACGGGTACAGTGGTGACAGACTTAGGATGATGTGTAGCATGAACAGTTTGCAAGTAAGGCAACATTAAGGGGCAGATACAGATAGGGAATGACAGGATGAAAATTTAACGGGAACCTAATTATTACGGCGAAGTGGGGGTGTATGACCTTAAGTTATACACATCTCATTGCCTTAGTTGTTTTCTGTCGAATTTTCTTGTTAATGACCAGTAATGCTGATTGGGTGACCTTTGACCTAGGTCACCAATATCTCCCGCCAAATGCTTAGTACCTTCACTTTTAAAGTAAAAGTCAAAGAGGGCAGTCGCCATTTTTATAAAAATTGAAAAATTTCAGATTTCAATTTATTTTATCTACTGTTCACGTTACATATACATATTGTTACATACTCTATTTACACTTTGCTGGTTAGTGTTATCACCCGGTTGGAATGCAAGCCTACATGCACTGGTAAGGAATCTCAGTTCAAGGTGAGTTGGCGGGTTATTTTATTCCTTTATTACTTGTACAGTAATTTTACATATTTTAGTATTTTAATATGTTATCCCGCTAACTTTGCCTTGAAATACTTTGTATAAACAGTGCTAACTTTGACATTAGGCTTTGCATTTCACACTTGCCGGTAATTAACGTGACAATGTCAAAGAATTTCCATTGTTCTGGCTGTGGTGGTCAACACAAACGTCCAGTAGGTGTAAAGTGTCAATTTAAAGACAATGTAGAGTCTGACATTGAAATTGCTAGTGTCAATACTGACACCAATACTGATACTATGAATCATGACATATTAAATGCCCTCAACAGTGTTAGTTCTAGGTTGACTGCCATAGAGCAACGTATTCAAAACACTGAAGATCAATTGCAGAGAGGGGCCACGTCACATTCTGACGGCGTCACTTCACCAACTTCCACCTTGGGATCGCGTAGATCCAGACAAGTGGACAGCGATGAGGAAGATGACGGCGTCATCCCCACTACTGCATTTCTCAAGACATCCAGAGGCATCCAGAATGTTGTAGACAAGCGACTACAGGAGCTGGCCACCCTCAATGAGCAAGGTACGTTTAGATCACAAAGAGGTGGTCATGACCAGGTCACAATCAAACATAAAGTACCTTGGCCCCAAAATCATATTCTAGCAGGTGCCACAAAAAGTAGAGTAACATACGACAGTCTCAGCACTTTTCAGTGGGTGTCGGGATTCTGTGCCATAATTTGGGATGAGTCTAATGTTGACACAAAAAATTCCATGTTGGAGTATCTGTCCGAACTAATGGAGGACGCCCAAGATTTTGGGTGGACCTCGGCCAAAGGGGCCCATGCAGTCCTCCTCTGCAGAATGGAGGAGGGCAAGGTAAATTGGGCCATGACAGAAAAAATAGATAGGATCAGAAGGGCCCATGCTCAAAAAGTGATCAACAATCCGTCCAAAAAATCCAACTCTGAGCTCTCAGGAGTTCCTTGTAAATTTTTTCAAAATCAAAAATGTCCCCACAAGGGCGACCATCACACCTCTGGCCAATGGTACAGACATATTTGCAGTTTCTGTAATACTTTGGGAAAGCGGTTTCCTCATGCTCTCAAGGACTGCAGAAATTCTAAAAAATCGAACCCCGATATAAAAAAAACGAATAAAGCACTGCAGTAATGCAGTGCTGAATATAAGGATCAAACTTCAGAATTGTAGTCGTATCACAAGTGGTCGTGTAGGTTACACGGGCACAAGAGTCATTAGTAGTAATACATGTGTCAATGGTGAGAGTGCCAACTGGAGACTGGACTATCACAAATTCAAAGGTCATACATTTGCTTATGTTGTAAAAAATGCTAGAAATAATTCCAGTCGAGTGCAAGAAAGCTCACGTCAAGTTAGCCCTAGTAGTCATTTGATAAGTAAAAAAGTAATCCAAGACAATGTCAAAAATACCCAAAGTCAGGACCACAGTGGCCCTACTGTTACAACAACAAGGGTAAGTGCGAGGTCTCAGGCAAATTCACCAAAAGTAAATACAAGTTGTAACCAAAAAAGGCAAGGTTCAGATGGGACTGGCCGTGAAGCTGGAATCAGGGTAGGTACACTGGACCAACCAAGTCCAGTCAGCACCCACAACAGGTATGAGGTTTTACAACAGGACGACGGCGTCGTTTTGCGTCATTCCGAGCGTACCATTGCTGAAAGCCCCTCTGACCTCAAATCCACTGACAATCATGATTCACAAGGCAGAAGTACTGCCAAGAGACTAAAAAATGACAATGCGTCACTTTGTGACGCCAATGTAGAAACCAATGCCCACAATCTCCCAATGGTAGGCGTCACTGGCAAAAGTATCAACAACACTCACACAGTTACTGATAACCAGAGTGCAAGTAAATATGACCTACCATTGCGATTCAGAGACAAAAAACTCGATTATACGAACATCCTGGCCTCATGCCCCACCCTTCAGCTCTGGGACAAGCAAAATGCTCACAAATTTGGCTTTATCCCCCTGGGTGAACTAGATGTACCCCCCACATCATCGCCAGTAGAGGTCAATACTGATCCCCTAACCCTTCATAGGACCATCAAAGCTTCGGGCAAGTATAATTTCAAAAATTGTCAAATAAATGTAAAATCTCAGCTAAACCCAGATGTTTGGGATAGCCTACTCCAGGGATATTGGGACTCACAACTCCCTCTGCTAATTAGATTTGGCTTCCCCTTAGATTTTGATAGAAACTCAACTTTAGAAAGTCACTCTGAAAATCACACCTCTGCAAAAAATTACCCCCAGGATGTACAGACTTACCTGAAGGAAGAGATACAATATAATGCCATTCTGGGCCCTTTTGACAACCCCCCTTTAGATGACCTCCACACCTCACCCTTCATGACTAGGGAAAAAGCAAATTCAGCCAGTAGAAGGGTCATAATTGACCTCAGTTTCCCCCAGGGCAGGTCTGTCAATGCAGGTAGTGCAAAAGACATTTACTTAGGTACCCCATTTGCACTTAAGCTCCCAACCATTGACCATATCACCAACAGAGTTAGAAAACTGGGTAAAGGCTGTATGATATACAAGATTGACATCAAACGTGCCTTCAGGCATGTCAAGCTTGACCCCAGGGACTATGACCTGTTGGGTTTGCGTCAAGATAAGTGGTTCCTGGACACCTGCCTGCCGTTCGGATTTCGTCATGGGAGTGCGCTATTTCAACGCCTAAGCGACGCTGTGCGTCATATGATGCGTCAACGCGGTCATGACGTCATAAATTACATAGATGATATCCTTGGGATTGAGCTTACAAGCCGCGTTGACGCCTCATTTGACGCCCTTTCCTCCCTTCTTGAACGTCTGGGCTTTGAGATATCCCACAACAAGCTTATCAAACCCTCCACATGCGTCAACTGCCTGGGCATATTGGTAAACACAGAAAATTTTACCTTATCCGTTCCCCCTCAAAAATTGCAGGAAATACTCCTCAGGTGTCACACATGGCGTCAAAAAGTCACCTGTACTAAGCGTCAGCTCCAGTCCCTACTAGGTAGTCTCCTGTTTATCACCAAATGCGTTCGCAGCTCAAGATTTTTCCTGAATCGCCTTCTGGACGTTCTGTGTTCTATGCATAATAAGGACCAAGTGGTCCTATCCCAAGAGGCCCAGAGGGACATCAACTGGTTTCAGAAATTTCTTCCAACTTTCAATGGGGTCACAATCTTTGATCACAGACCCACTGCCCATGAAATCGAGCTGGATGCCTGTTTACAGGGCATAGGGGCCAGTTGGGGTTCTCAAGTCTTTGCATTCTCCCTCCCATTGGGATATTTGAACTACAATATTGCCCATCTCGAAATGCTCAACATACTTGTGGCCCTCAGGGTTTGGCAACATTTTTGGGCTAAATCCAAGGTTCGCATTGCTTGTGACAATGAGGCAGTGGTTCAGGTCCTGGGTTCGGGTCGAACCAGAGATTTGACCCTAACAGCTATTGCTAGGAACATTCAACTACAAATGGCCACCTGGGACATTAACCTTCAAGTCGTTCATATCCCAGGCAAGGAAAATCAGATTGCTGATTTGCTATCACGATGGAAGCTAACCAAGGATCCCCAGGACAAACTTTCAACTTTGCTTCCCCACCATGAATGGGTACCAGTACACGAAGATCACTTAAAAATTGATTGGTGTATTTAATAGGCTTACCACCCAGATTGGCTCCATTGGCAAAATTGGCTGCCCAGAAGACTCGAATGGCCTTCAGACCTGGTACTCAAAGAAGTTATGGAAGTATGTTTAGGCTTTTTATAGCCTTTACAGTGTTCATGCAAGTTTCTCTCATGGACCTTTGTCCCAGAATTCTCATGGCATACTTACAATTTCTAACCACAAATGGATCTTCAGCCCCCACCCTAGCCAATCATCTGTCTGCCATTAAGGCCAACCTAGCCATTTATGGTCTTCCCACTCAAATATTTCATGATCCCAGAATCAAATATTTTCAAAAGTCTATCACCCTCCACCGTCCCTTTAAACCAGCCCTGAAATCAATCATTGATATTGATACCCTTCAACTAATTGTCAGACTATGTGACTCAACATATATGGGCCAGGTGTTTAAGGCAGTGTACACAGTAGCATTTTTTTCATTTTTGAGGCTCTCTAACCTGGTCCCCCACTCCACCAAGCTGTTCTCCCCCCTATACCATCTGGCCAGGGGAGATATCATATTTGCCCCCCTGGCCTCCACCTACTAATAAAGTGGTCCAAAACCATCCAGGACAGGAAAACGGTCATAATTCTTAAAATACCATCCCTGGGTTCTAACCCTATTTGTCCAGTGGCTGCAGTCAAAAATCTCCTCCAAATTACACCTGGTTCCAACAATTCCCCCCTGTTCCAATATAAAGTGGCCTCCAAATGGCTCCCCCTGACAGACAATCGAGTCAGGCGCCATTTTAAGGACCTTCTGGCTAGGCTTCAGTTACAAAACTCTAATTTGACATTTCACGCCTTCCGGCGTTCAGGTGCCTCTTTCGCATTTAACTCGAATGTTAGTTTGCAGGATATCCAAAGCCATGGCACCTGGACGTCGGAATGCGTCTGGAAGTATATCACCCTTGACCACAATGCCTCAGACCTAGTAGCAAAAAATTTCAAAAATCATCTCTACCTCTCCCCTACTCCCTAAGTTGGGGTTTGGGGCTCTCATCTTTCAGTTTAAATATTGCTATGTTTCACCTCTTATTTCAATTCTTAAACAATTTCCATTTAAATCAGTTCAAATCTTCATTCATCTGACTAATTCACAGATGAACTCTAAATGTTAAGTTTTCAAGTAAATACCATAAAATCCAGTTTAAGGCGACCTTAAACTTAAACAAGTTTTTCCAAAATCATAATTCACATCAAAATTTAGGGTGACCTTATCTTTCTGTAGGCCTGCAGCTAAGGCCACCCTAACTATCTCATCATTTGGCAAATTCAAATTATATTTCATAAGGTGGCCTTAAGCCTTCCATACTCATCATCTCCAATCATGAATATGTAAATCTTGTGCATATCCATTAACAATTAATGTCAAGCTAAGTTAATGGATTATACTTTCTGTATGTAAATTACTATTTCATCATTTGGCAAATTCAAATCATATTTCATAAGGTGGCCTTAAGCCTTCCTTACTCATCAGCTGTAATCATGAATATGTAAATCTTGTGCATATCCATTAACAATTAATGTCAAGCTAAGTTAATGGACTATATTTTCTGTATGTAAACTAAAAAGTTAAAATATCAAATGTATATAAAAGTTAGAATCTTAGTCATGTATATCAATAAAAATGAAAAATCCCCATATGGGGTGTTTTACTGGCTTATGTCCAACTAGAGGCAATGTTACACTTGTGGAAAAGGCCACAGATATGTAGAAACAGGTGGCGATGGTTCAGGTGACGTTTAGTAAATGGAAAACTTGTTTGCCCCCATTTTGTGGGGAGGGAAGGTGATCATGTTGAAAATTGGAGGAGCTCCAATTTTTTCGTTGCACAAATATGGTAAGACACAAAGCTTGGTGTGAGACCAGTATTAAGTAATGTCAAACTCATATTTTACCCCAACGAGCATGCAATCGTTATATTTATGTAAGAAAACAACTGAAGTTGTGTATTGTTGTGTTATAATGGGAGTAACATAAAACTATATTGATGTAAGACAAAACGTCAAGTAATGGAAGATCATCACATGTACGCATGTCTATACATAGTCTATCCTATAATATATAAAATTTTATGCAATACTATTCTAGCCCAGTTTAACGCTTGTTATACGATGCCCCTTACAAGTGCAGTTATATTCTAGCGAACTGCTAGACTGGAAATAATTCAAACTCAGTTTATGTAAATATATGCAGGTATTCAACACAAAAGCCTGCCATGATGGAAAGGCCTTTTTCTACATATAGTCAGGTACATAAGTCGATATTACGTCAGTTATCAGACAGCCACAGAAACAGTAACATATCATTAAAAACCGTTTTCATCATCAGTTGTGGAAAGAGATATTTTGTTAAGAAAAAAATGTTGGTCAAGACTCTATGTGCTTTTGCTTATGTATTGCTGCTGTCAGTTTATAATGGTGGGTGTTTTTTCCTTTGTTTTAGCCCTACCACTGCCATAATCCTATTAACAGTAATAACAGTAAACAGGGATATAAAGTTAAAAGTAAATCGTTTGAGCTGAATAGTAAGTCTACTTTTATGGCTAATGAGAAAAACTAAATTTCATTAATTATATTAAAATTTAATATGGAAGATGATGCTTATCCGCTTTGACACGCATTTTGCAAGTTTTTATTGTAATAAAAATGATAAAGCTGGCTACCAATGTAATGGTATTAATAGTAACAATTTCTATAGGGGCCTCCAGGACTGTAAGATCAAAAAGTCTTTTGCTTTACATGTGCAAGCTGCAAAGCCATCAGAGACATGAGTAGTGCTCCAAACTGCATGATTGTTTGATAAAAAGCAAATTTGTGGTGAATTGGGAAAATATAGAACCGTCACTGTCTATTTTGTTCCATCCTGTTATTGGCATCAATTTACATCCACTACCTTGCCTAGAACTCAGAGAGTTACCCATCCAAGTACTTACATAGCCCATTAATGCTTAACTTCACCAAGGAGATGAGTACTCATCACACTACGCCACATTTCATGAAAGTTCAGTGACAAAGAAAAGAAGTGATCGTTAGAAGCGAGCCTAGCTTGAGCTCATGCCTAAAATAAGTGTTGCTTAAGCTTTTGTTAAGTCCTGCTATTGTTTATTTATGGGATATTTTATAAATCCAAGTCTGGTGTTTTAGGGATATTTTACTACTGCAGTGTCAATGTTTGACCTGTAGGAGTGATGAATTCGACCTTGGTTTCCATTGCGACAAGATCAGAAAAACCAACAATAGTGATTTTGTTAAGCCCGAGCTCTAACGAGGCTCTAGCTTCTAGAGATTCCTTTTTTTATATTTTTCTTATCATCGTACTTTCATGGGTTGTGTGATAAGTAAGTGGGCTGCATTAGTATTTAGATGGGTGACTGTATGAGGTCTGGGCCAGATATGGGATGTTTCTGATTCAGAATTTGTTTTCTTGACAGATTTTTTATAAATTCTAGTGCACTACTTGTGTCTCTGATGGCTTTGCAGCTCACGCATGTAGACGGAAATACTTTTTGGCCTTGTTTTTATAGGTTTTCTCCTCTCGTCTTCCCCAATAGACTGTATTGGAATAACATTAGAGGCAAGATACATTAGCATTGTGAACCAGATATTAGCCACCTGCGCCAGTTTGCTATATTTTTTGTCTCTATTTCAGCTGAAGCTGTGAGATGCCATTCATGTCAGTATATACGTTATGATACTAATGATGCAAATACAGAAAAATTTCTCAACAGCTTATATAACAGTGACCCCAACTGCAACAAACATGGAGATGACTTTGAAACTGTAAGTTATCGTTTGTATTCACAAAGACTTTTTTCTGTTTGCTTTAGTTTGAAGAAAGTTTCCATATTAAAGCTATTCTTTGTTTTTTTTTTGTATTGCAGAAAATACTTAATATCTTACTAACTATGTGATAATAATAATTTCAGGAAGTACCTAGCTTATAATTAAGGTTAAGATTTAGATTTATTTGTTGTTTTACGTCGGGTTCAACGGCCAGGGTCATATTGCGACGGGTAGTTTACAGGTGGAGGAAACCAGTGCATACTGCACTGTAAACCACCGGCATTGGCAAGTAACTATCAACTTTCCAACATGAAGCACCCGGCCCGAGATTTGAACCAGCGGCCTCAGAGGTTGGAGGCGAGAACTCTAACCGCTACACCACTGAGCCCCCTATAATTAAGGAAATATTGTGCAAACTACAGTGTATTCAAAACACACTTGATAACAATTATGAGCAATACAAATTGAGTCAACCCTCTCTGAATTGTGTGAGCTGGAGTACCACAAGGCTCAGTCTTTGGTCCTTTACTGTTCTCCTTGTGCACCACTTTGAGTAAGGTTATTGGAATGCACCCCAACAGCAAATTCCATTTTTATGCAGATGGCACCCAGTTGTTTGTTCTTATGTCTCACAAAACGCAGCCCTGATTTTTGACAAACTGAATTCATGTCTTCTAGATGTGAAAGAATGGATGTCATCAAATATGCTCAGAGTTTATCATCTTTGATTTATTTATTTGGGATTTTACGTCGCTTTCAACACTGTACAGGTCATATCAAGCAACTACCAGCTTTCCCACTTACGGCCATGACGGGGATCGAACCCCGGCCACAGAGGTGGGAGGCAAGAGTGTTACCACTCTGCCACCGTGGCCCCCTTTTATCATCTTTGAATCTCATGCTCAACTCAAGACATTAGATCTCTACCTCCTAACTAGGATATTTGGTAATTTAGTGCATCCAGCTGTTGTTGTGAAGAACAACAACAACAAAAAAGGAAATATGAGTCGAGAAACCTCAATAAAAATTTATGTGAAATTTATTTTCATAAAATAAGCAATTATCAAAATTAACAATATCAAAGCAAAGTAACAGAGTTTCAGATATTCCTCTAACATATTCTCGGGTTACTCGGGAAGTACCCATAGTACTAATCGTGTTATTGGAATATTTACCAGAAAATTAAGGCTTTATCCTTAGAGAATATGTCCAGGTTTCCCTTGGAAGGGCATAGCTCAAGGTAAAAAAAAAACAACAGTTAATAAGGGCAATGGAAATTGGCGTGGTCAAATGAGTGCACAGTGACTATTTAGCGAGTTAAGGCATATAAATAACCCCCCAATATCCATTCTTTCACATTGGATTGACCTTTACTCTGACGTTTTACAGTGCTACTAGCAACTGTGACCTTTAGTCTTCTCTAAGGATAGGTCAGTAGGCTGGTATCTCGGTATTGAGGGCATTTTACTGAAATACCGTGATTAGATTTGTTTTGGTTACGACAATATATAACCTTAGTCTTGCTTGTCAGCTCATATAACTGAAGGAAAACTTAAAATATTCGGAAGAAAAAATGAAAACTGAAAAGTTATAAGCCTTTATTTCTTTTTTGTGAATTTTGGCCATTTTAATTGCGATGTCGTGAAGAGGAGACGTCCATATTTGTTTGGGATGTACTAAAATGTGGAGTCCCAGAATCGGTATGGTTTTGCACTGGCGACCTCTCGATGTAGATATTTTTCATACCAACCCATCCCCAATCTTGTCTGACCTGAACATTATAATGGCTGGGCTAGGGTTTTGTCACTTTTATAAAATGTCATATAAAACTCAAACCCAAACTGTGGGTAGCACGGCCTGTTAGGGGCCTGCTACATCAGTTTACTTGATACCTTAAAAATTTCGGTTTACATTTGGTTAGAATGACATTACATAACAACCAATCAGATTCTAATTGGGGTTCAAGTTTTTAAACCCATGTCATTGTGGAGCCATATTGATTCTGAGATTTGAAGGTGACACAAGTATTCAAGGAATTTTACTGTCTTCTTTTAGGGTTTTATTTATTTTTAATTATGCCGGGTAACCGAAAAAAATCCCCTGCAACAGAAGGAAAGAGGAAGACAAGGGCTTCTGACAAAGCAAGGTCGACGCCTAGGAAAAGCAAGAAACAGAAGTCTGCGTCATTTAACGACGGTTCATATCTACAGTCGTCTGTACAACAGCCACCAGTAAGTACTGCTGATTCTTCAACACAACCCCTGTTATCAGCCACTACCGGTCAGGCCATACTTGATATGCTTAGCAAGCTAGATGCATCCAACCAGGAACTCTCCAGGAGAATGGACAGATTTGAACGGAATGGTAGCATTAGCTCAACACCTCTGACCTCACCCACTATTCAACCAGTTAATCGGGGACCTAGGGCTACCTCCTCACATCAGGCGGCTTTCATACATCCAACTCATCAGAACATCCCTGCTCAGCTGGCGACGGCAGGGGCGGATAGCCACGGTACTACCACGGAAGGTAAACGACCCCCACTTTCTGCCAGTGACGCTAGGGATGCGGTGGCACCTAAGGTGGACGCTCTGAGATCTATTCCAAGCATATCTACAGCAGTGTCTCAGTTATTGGCCAGCTATGAGCAACAGTGTGACAGGGAGGTACTGCAAGGTAAGGCCATGGTTCTGCGAAAGAAGTCAGGCCGCTACAATACCACCGACACAACATCTATGGGTCCCCAGTTTCGCTGGCCTAACGAGGGGTTGGTCTCGGCTTCACATTTAAAGAAGCCAGCTTATGACGAACTGACTTTGGCCCAATGGGTTTCTGGACAACTGGCAAACATTCTGCAGATTGATGATCATGTTTTGGCGAGAAACGTTTTAATCCAGATGACTGCTTCTATGAAAGACGCTGTATCGCTTCCGTGGGCTGCCGTCAGGTCAGCTTGGGCGGTGTCCATGACTGACATTGAGGAGGGCCGCCTCGGATGGGCTGATTCCACGCAATGGTCCATAAATAGGATCAGCAACTCTCAGTTAGCCATGCATAATGTTCAAACCGTAGCATCATCGGGCAGCAAGGTCAGGATCTGTCGTTTCTTCAATGAAGGTACTTGTAATAGTGAGGGGCATCATGGGACTTACAAGCATTTCTGTGCATATTGTTTTAAGCTTGGACGTTCGTTGGGTCACCCAGAAACCAGATGTTATAGTCGCAATACCAATGGTGGCCAGGATCAAAGATCATCTGTAACAAAATAGGAACTTGGTCGACCTCTGGGCCACTCTGCAGCTATGTGGCCGGATCCGAAGTTATTTCCTGCAAAGACAGATAATAATCAAGTACATTTTGACAATGACATTTGTAACATCACTAGAAATTCTGAATCTTTTAATATAGAAGTTAAAGATACACTTAATATATCTCATCCTTTGAACAATGACTATTTGAACGATTCCATACATTATGAACATTGTTGTGCTGGTGGTGATGTAGCCATGGCCACTGATCTTATGTGTAACTATGGTACTGGGTGCGAATATTATCCCCAGGGCCAGGTCTATCATTATAGTAACAACTTGAGCGGCTATTGTGGTTTTATAGCTGAAGGTGGCCATGGGTATGAATATTATCCCCAGGGCAATGACCATACCTGTGACATGTCTGGATACTGTGGTTTAGCACACTACCGTGGTTATGGGTATGAATATTATCCCCACTATGATTATCATTGTAACAGGGAAGGAAAGTATGGCCATATGCTTACTAACCAGGTTGCGCAAATTGATAATGTTGGAGTGCATACCAACTTTGAGGTACCTATGATCCGGATTTATGATAACACGGGCACATACTGTTATGCTGCTATGAGTCACATAGACCATCAGGGACATTTGACTAATATGACCAACCCTGGAAATGACCAAATCACCATGAGTGTTACCAATCATGTTAGATGGTTCAAGGGTAAATGGGCTACTGTAGTCTATCTCCATGGGGGTTCAGATCAGGACTGGGGTTATCATTTGTACATACATCCCCAGGGGGGGCAATTTGGTACCCTCATACCGTATGCTAGCCCTGTAGAAGCATTTTTACAGATTATACATAGAGTTGAGCTAGAAATACTCTCATACAACTCATATGTAAGAAGTCACGAGGAACATAGTAACCCTAAATTGGCATATAGCAATTATTGTGAGGATATTAGGACTCATGAATACTACGGCTGTACATATGAAAAGTACATGCTGGATATTATTGACTCGATGTTGACAAATATTAATCCTGATTATGACACTTCTCCAGTTAGTAGACCTGACTGGGATTGCTTGGATGTCGATACGACTACCACTCACGACAAGCCGCGTTCGTTTGACAATATACCTGTCAATGATCTTGTAGATCCCTGTAAGACTCCATGTTTTCACAAGCGTATGGCAGTTGATTTTAACTATCCAGATAAGACAGTTGGCTATTTGAACCAAGCCCCTACTGATTTCACCTTCATTGGTCCAGATAGGGCCCCTGTTGAGATTTCTTCTGTTGATAAGCTATTGCAAATCGCTGATGTTATCTTGAATACAGGCGTTCCTAATTATCGTATGGCCAGGATACCCATCAAGTCTGGTCTCAATGTGGAAGCATGGGAACACCATCTTCGTGACTACGCGGACAAACGCGTCATCCAGTATATTAGGTTTGGCTATCCATTGTCTTTGCATAACCCACAAGAATTATGTAACAAAGAAATCACTAATCACTTTTCTGCCTGTCAATATCCCAGTCAAGTTCAAAGTTATCTTGATAAGGAAAGTAAATTGGGTGCTTTATTAGGTCCTGTTAATAATATTAATCATGACCAATATCATTGGTCTCCACTTCTTACCAGGCCTAAAGATACAGACAAGAGGCGGGTAATATTGAACCTTTCCCACCCTCATGGCCATTCAGTTAATGATCACGTAAACAAGGACAACTACAACTCCACCCCTTTCATATTGAAGTTCCCCACTATTGATGATATTGTGAGGGACATTTCAAACGCGGTAGACGACACGGTTCTGCTCAAGGTGGATGTCGCTCGAGCATTTCGCAACCTTAGGGTTGATCCCGCTGATGCTTTGAAACTGGGTATTCGTTGGAAGGATGCGTTCTATGTGGATCTGGCGATCGCGTTCGGCTGGACCCACGGATCCGGATCGTTTCAGATTTTATCCGACGCTATTGCTCACATCATGGCCAGACACGGTGTAAAGTTGCATTGTTATATAGATGATTACATTGTGGTTGCCCCTAAATCTAAGGCTGATGCCCAGTTTGCAACTCTATGTGATCTATTGAAAGACTTGGGTTTACCTTTAAATCAGGACAAGGTCACCCCCCCCAACAAAGAAACTCGGGTGTCTGGGCATAGATATTGATATAAACACCAATACTATGAGTATTGCTCAAGAAAAATTGCGGGAAATCTATGAGGCCTGTATACAAGCCAGTCAAAAGACACACCTTTCTAGGCAAGCTTTTCAATCTTTACTAGGGAAATTGATCTACATACACAAGTGTGTTAAACCTTCCAGGATTTTCATTAATAGAATTCTCGAATTATTTAGGAAGAATCACCATTGCAGGAAGATATATTTGAATGTGGACTTTCATAGAGACTTGCAATGGTTTCTCACCTTTTTGCCCACTTACAATGGCATATCTTACATAATTAAATCTGATGTTGATGAGGTCCAGTCCCTTTACCTAGACGCTTGCCTTACGGGTATGGGAGCAGTTTGGCGGGATAGGGTATATGCCACCCCTATACATAACTGTGGCGACCTTGAACTCACCATAGTTCATTTAGAGATGATGAACATTGTGATTGCCCTTCGGATTTGGGGCCAATTTTGGCAACATGGCTCTATTTCAGTCAATTGTGACAACCTCGGAGTGGTCCAGGTGGTCAAGACCAGCAAAACCAGAGACCCTTTCCTTGCCCTTTGTATAAGGAACATATGGCTCACTACTTCCGCTTATGACATTGACCTTAATATCAAGCATATTCCTGGGGTCAAGAATGTGATAGCTGACACCCTTTCTAGGATTTATTCTGATAAACCTGTTAACCATAACATTTTCCTTGAGTTAAAACAGAATTATAAATGGGATAGGGTTTTTCCAAGCCATTTTGACCTTCATACTCACTTGTGATTTCAGATTCGAACCTTCCTTCATCTTCATTGGTGAGATCTGCTCTGGACAGAACCAAGAACGCATTCAGACCGTCCACTATGAATGCTCACAGAACACATTTGAGAACTTATTTATCTTTTACTACATTCATGTCTCTTTCCCCTATCCCTTCGGTTCATTCTCTTCTGGCTTTTATGGAATATCTATATGCTAACTCATTGTCCCATAAAGTAATTCAGAACTATATCTCATCTATTAAGTCAGCTGCAAAACGTTTTCATTGGCCTATCTCCCCTTTTTCACATCATTTGGTCACTTCTTACCTCAGAAGTATTTCAATCAACTCCACACTTCCTCCTACCCCTAGGGGCGTTTTTGACCTTTCCACCTTGGCTGCCATTTCCAGAGCTTGTAGTATTCTGGATGACCCTGACCTGTTTAGAGCTGTCTTCTTAGTAGCTTTCTTTGCCTTTCTCAGGATGTCCAATGTGGCTCCTCACTCCAGGTTCAAATTTGATCCCCTAAGGCACATCCTTAGACAGGATGTTATTTTCCAGGACCCCGGGGCCCACATTTTGATTAAGTGGACCAAGACCTTGCAGGATAGGTCTGCTCATCATTTTGTCCAGATACCAGCTCTTAGCAATAAGACATTGTGTCCAGTGTCAGCTATTCAGAAAGTGCTAACTTCTAGACAATTGCCTGGGACTTCCCCTTTATTTTCACATAAAAACATTCCTTACCATCCAGTTATTGACACTACCATTAGGGACAGTTTGAGGAAAGTTCTTTCACATCTTGGCATCCCCTTGCTGGGGCATGGCTTCCATACTTTCAGGCGTTCTGGGGCCACTCTAGCCTACGATAATAACATCCAACTCCAGCGCATCATGGCCCATGGCTTATGGCGGAGTGCTGCGGTTTGGACCTACCTCCAGAACGCCTCTTTGGCTCCCTCAATTATTCCCTCCACTTTTGCGGCAATAATTCCCCATTCTATCTAGTTGGGCTTGGTGTTTTTAAAACCTTTCAAATTCTTGAAATCTTTTAAAACTTATTTGCAAATTTATTAACATGTAAATAAATTCCTCAAATGGAGCTTCACCCTCTTTCCTTTGGACATCACAAATGTGACCTTTACCTGACCTTGTTGTATGACCTTGACTTAGGAAACTGTGGGTAGCACGGCCTGTTAGGGGCCTGCTACATCAGTTTACTTGATACCTTAAAAATTTCGGTTTACATTTGGTTAGAATGACATTACATAACAACCAATCAGATTCTAATTGGGGTTCAAGTTTTTAAACCCATGTCATTGTGGAGCCATATTGATTCTGAGATTTGAAGGTGACACAAGTATTCAAGGAATTTTACCCACCCTCCTCCCTGGTACACCATTCTAAGTTGTGACACATGGTCGGGTTTGACCTTAGGTGGCTCCAGGCTGACCCTGGATGACCCCCTCTCGATTTTGACAATTAAACAATGCACATTATTGTAGTCCAAGGTAGGGCCAGGCAGTTCCCTGGTAGCCCCCTCTCTTGGCTCCTCACTAACATATTACAGTACAAGTATTATTATTTTGTAGGACACGAGTTGTCCATATATGCTTATTATGTCTGTACATGAATTGTCTGCGATTTTCTTTTTATTTTACACGAGTTGTCTGTGATTGTTTTATGTATGGTGTTTTTAAAACCTTTCAAATTCTTGAAATCTTTTAAAACTTATTTGCAAATTTATTAACATGTAAATAAATTCCTCAAATGGAGCTTCACCCTCTTTCCTTTGGACATCACAAATGTGACCTTTACCTGACCTTGTTGTATGACCTTGACTTAGGAAACTGACAGATTTTAAGGTCTTTTACACCAATAAATTATGAATTGAAAATATTAACGTATTTTTGATGTGTAAAGCATAAAAAGACTGTCCAATATTAATGATGCAAGGTGAAAGAAGGAAGAAAGTTATTTGCATGAATTGCTGCATCGGTGCCCCTTGAAGCGACTAGAAGTTAGGTTTACCCCTTGAATCGACACTATGTCTTTTATATTGCTCTAATTAAGCATTTCACAAAAACCTGAACAGTGTCAGAAACCATTGTGTATACAACTTTGCATATACCTATCCACTGCAAATATTTGAAAAGAAAAAAAAAAGTTTATTTCCACAAATGGCTAAGTTGAAAGCATACACCAGTGCATATTTATATATACTGAATGTTTTTAAGCGCGAGCCTCGATAGAGCTCGGGCTTCTACAGATCACTTATCTGATTTATCTAATTTAAAACACGCGAAAAATTCTAAAAGGAAGTAAATACACACGAATATCATTTTATATAATTCACTACACTCTTGGGATTTTATGGGTTAGATTCTACTTTACTGTATTACATTTTGTCACTTTACCATCACTGTGTGTAGAGATTTTCTTGTTACTGCTCTCTTTCTGAATAGAGTTTTTACAATGTCGCCATTCCTACCCAGGGTAGTACAGGAGACATATTTTACAACCACAATCCCTGAAATCTAGATTCGTGGGACAAAAAAAAAAAAAAAAAAAAAAAAAAAGATTTACTTGGGATGTGATGAGAATCCTAATTTGGATTAGGAATCCGTTGACTTAACACCTTATGTATATCTACAGATTGAGATTCATTGGATTACCGATAGTTCTGCGCAAAATAATGGCGGCAAATTATAGCAACAAATTATAGATTTAGATTTATTTGTTGTTTTACGTCACGTTCCAACGGCCAGGGTCATATTGCGACGGGTAGTTTACAGGTGGAGGAAACCAGTGCATACTGCACTGTAAACCACCGGGCATCAGCAAGTAACTACCAACTTTCCAACATAAAGTGCCCGGCCCGAGATTCGAACCAGCGGCCTCAGAGGTTGGAGGCGAAAACTCTAACCGCTACACCACAGAGCCCCCTCAGCAACAAATTATAAGAAATATGTAATTTTTATTATATTTACAGTTACTGATCTCATTTTTTTCTCATCTGGATTCTGATGTTGAGGACATTGCATTTTACGAATCTAGCTAATCCAAAGAATATATAGAATCTATGTAAATCTTTATTGCACAGATATGCAGATTTTTGTTTGTGAAATACACCTACTGCCTATTTATGAATAACCACTGAAATCACTTAACAGGCACGTGGGTTGAGCTTGAAGTAACCAAGCAAGGGTAGTATGGGTGGTTAGTGGTGTGTATAAGGGGTATTCAAGCTCACTATGAAGTTTTTAATATGAACCCATTATATTGGAGTAATGAAGGATTTAGTACACCTTTCACAAACAGTGGGGTTGATTGTATGATTGTCCTTCACTGTACAAAAACTCGCAGGATCATGTATAGTCTTGTATACTTTGTCTTGTATCTTTTGGTTTGGGGTAGTCTTGGTCTAAGCTCTGAGATATATTCCCAACAGGAAATGTGAATTATATGAACAGAGTAAATTGAATGCTGGAACTAAGTGTGAATAAAAGTAACATGCTATTATAAAATTAGACTTTTTAAAACTGTTTTATTCAAAAACATGCTTAGTTTTAAAAAAAGGGATTGGAACTCTGGGCCCGTATTCACGAAAGGTCTTAGCCAGGGTTTAGGCTTAAAGTTGAGACTTTTGTCTCAAGTTTCTGCCCAAAAACTTCTAAGACTTTTGTCTTAGGCTTAGTGGTATTCATAAAGAATTTAAGACCGGTCTTAGGCTTAGCCAAGGGCCCAACTTTAAGACTGGTTGGTAGTGGGCTTAAATTTTATAAACAGGGCTTAAATATGGCCGCCATAAACTTTTCTCCACTTCAAAATTTGAAATGGCTGTTACAAAAGTATAATTATACAGAACACCCACTAAAGTAGTCTTTGGAAAGTTTATATGTGGTAACAAGGTTTTCCATTTCAAAACAGCACTTTTTCTTAGATAAAATGCATTAAATGAAGGATATATGTCACCAATATTATAGTTTCAATAGAAAAGAAAGTTCACATGACACAGAAAACCACTGTGGTTATTTGATAATCTTGGACTTAGCTAAGTCACCCTTTGTGAATACGGTTTCAAGACAAAACTTAGCTGAGACAAAAGTCTTAACTTTAGGACTGGAGTTAAGCCTAAGACGTAGCTACGTCTAAGACATTTCAAGGATAATACATGTTTCACTGGTGTGTAAAATTTGGAAGTTACAAAAATAACAATTGCTTGGTGTTTCCTCTGTCCAAAATAACCTGCACCAGTTTTGATACACTCTTGATAGTTTTAATTTTTGCTGCCAAATATGCTTCTCTCTTTTAACTTGTCTATTTCAAACAATACAGAAAAGTCCTACGAAAAAATTCATACAAAGGAAATTGGTACAATTTGTGAATGCCTTTGGAAAAAGCCCTACACCATTTTTGAGAATGTGGATAAAAGTCATTTTTAGATAGTATGATGTACAAACATATAACCTTTCAAAGTTATGTATCACTATTATTTCAAAATTATTATTGTTTTCAGTAATTGCTATATAACTTACATATTTATTGCTATGCAAGAAATACTTTTAACATTTACAGTACAAATAACACATGAAACAAAACATTTTTGCAGTGCTAATACAGAAAGTAAACAAATGCCAATCTTCAAAAACCAGTTCTAAGTTGAATTGACTGTAAAAGTACTGGAATGAAACTGAATTTCTAGTTGAAGATTTGACTGCAATGTTCCTTTTGCTCAATTATCATCTAGAGGTAGAGTGCAATCCAGAGTAGGTTTTACCTTGTTAATGCAGTAATCTATTTTATTGCTTCTAAAATTGTTTATTACTTCTAGGTAATGATTAACTCTTTCATTAGCGACCTAAACATAATGTATAGTACTTTCTCCATAATCTGGGAAAAAGTGTATTGCTTTTCTACATGGAAATCAAAAACTGTAGGGCTTTTCCCCTGTGGGGCTTTTCTCCCAGTTTCCAATCAATAACTAACGGGCTGGCATATTACCCGAAACAAATGTGATTGCTTCACTTTCAGAACTCCCAAAGTGAATTTACCCAACTGTTACAATGAAATTATAAACTCTCAAATTTGAAATATATATTTAATCATCAACAAAATAACTAAGTGTTACTCTTGAAAACAATTCTATAAAACATCCTTTAGATGTGACAAAACGTGAGGCCCAAACTTGCTGTTTTGCCACAGAGACCTTTACATGGTGACATATTGAGCTTTGAATGGTGAGGACTGTTTTTCGGGAATTGTAAAAATAAAAAAGGACATGGGTCCAACTAGTAGAGTTGTTTTCACCCATCCAAGACACAAGTTGTCTGTGGACCTCATCATTGGCCTTCTCCACACTACACTGGGACTGTGGATGTCGATGTCTACCATGACCAAGTTTAAGATATGGCTAGAGAGCTATAAATTTTGTTATAACTTTGTCGATCTGACTGGAGGATGTTAGGTGCACCATTCGTCCTCAGGAAGATGCCCAATGGTGTGGTTGCCACATCATTGGCTGACTTTCTGTCTAAGGGACGTAGAGTCTCCATGTCTAGGAGATCTTTTTGACACATTGAATTCATGTCTGATGATTGAATTGACTTCACAACAATGCCTTTGTTATATCTTTTTTACACTCTTCACAGAATTATACGAACAGTGTCACAACCTCTTTTTGGTGATGTTGGCATTGAGTTTCTTCAGGTGTGCCATCATCTTGTTGATACTTCCATGACCTTGCTGTGTATGGATCCCCTGTATTTTCCAATGCCAGTCTTTATTGGTGGTTATTTATTTATTATCTTCCTCTTCTTAATTAATTTTTCAACACCACCAATAGTAAAAATGCCAAAGCATTTCACAGCATTATACTCATCTGATGATTTCTGAATCTGCTTACTCCTGGCATTTTTCCAAAAGCTGTCCATATCTTTCAGCAGTCAAAGAAGTTGAGCTTTCCTTGTTTGTGTCAAATAAAGAAAGCCAACTTTGTAAAAATGCTTTTAGATATTGATACTGCCATGATAATAGTTATTGCTGCTACTCTCAAATACACCAGTATTTATATTGGCTCTACTTACAATCAAGCAAATGGTTTTTTATTTATTTTTGAAAAATTCTCAATATTGCAGTAATCTCTTTTGATTAAAGACATTTTACACATTAGAAGATTTACTTTTATCAATAAATATTGGAACATGGTTTTAGATTAGTATATGACTCTGCATCTTGATAGCAATTATGCGATTGTTGTGTGAAACTGGGGAATCAAGTGTAAATAGTCCTGTAGTGGCACCCATAATGTCAGTTAAGGCCACTTTGATAATGTGATTAGTAAACAGATTAAGATAGTTACTTTTTATCAGCTTTTATAATAATAATGGAGGATATACTGACTACAGGTGACTAACCTATCAATTATCATGCCAATGAAAATAACAACTTAACACAGCATCTACTTACTAAAACGATGTCATTCTATTAAGTTCAAATACATATTCAATAACTGTGTTATACCAGGGAATGTATACATCCAATAGATGTTTGCTGTGCCATTGGAAATACACATTCATTAGTTTAGTCATTAAATGTACACATTCAGTTGTTCTCCACATTCAGTACAACATGTATAACACACTTATATAACACTACAAGTGATACTTGCTATGTTTAACCTCATTTTGTATAATGCCTTCTACCACCCTATAGCCCCCTGTGGGTCCGGGGATGTAGAATAGGCCCAACGTATCCTCCTGCGTGTTGTAAGAGGCGACTAATTGGGGGCAGCCTGTTTGCCGTGGGTTGTGATCCATGTCAGTGGAAGAGAGGGTCCTGGCTGTTTAGCCAATTCTTTGTTGCAGCATTGAGGAGGCAATACACAGCTTTGGCCTCAATTTCACTTAGTCGGAAGGTTAAGATGGCCTGGCTTAATCAATCAGCTGGTGGTGCCAAGCCCTAGTGCTCCAAATTAGTGATGGCTTGTTGTTTCTAATGGTTTATACTGTTGTACTTGATTGTTGTATTCTGCTGGTGTTTGGTTTGTGCTTTGGTTTGGGGTATCTAGAAGGCGGCTGCTTAACAGGTCAATCAAGGTTCACTTTTGTAGTCTTTGAACATATTGCTAATGTATCTCTGATATCAGTGTGCAGGGCTCAGCTCCACACTATTATGATATCCCCTTGTTGGGCTCGAAGGGTGGGTGGAGAGCATTGGCAACGAAAAATCTTTACTACAGCATGGCAACACCAAACTCACTATTGATTGATAGGAAAAGATCTAGACCCGATATGATGACTACGAACTTTGATTCTGCTCAGATTTGCTCATGGCCACATTTCTTGCTGATTAAAGGTACCAGTGATGAAAGACCCTTGTGCAAACTGTCACCATTTGCTGTTAACAAAGCCATAATTGCTGTCCTTGGTTCTGATCCCTTTAACATAAAGAAGTTAAGGAATGGAAGCATTTTGGTGGAAGTGGATAAGGAAATACAGAGCCAGAAATTACTGAAAACTATGAAATTGAACCTGACAATGGACAATGCCATCCCAATTGATGTTTCACCACATTACAGTTTAAACACCAAGAAAGGGGTCATTAGATGCCCAGACATAAAAGACTGTACTGATGATGAAATATTAGAAGGCCTGAAAGATGAAGGTGTCATGAAACTAGACAGGATTTCGGTATTTAGAGATGGACAAAGAAAACCGACAGGGACCTTTATATTGACATTTCAAAGCCAGACCTTACCTAAATACATCAGGGTGGGTTACTACAGGGTGGCTGTGTCACAATTTATCCCCAATTCTGTGAGATACTACAAGTGTCAAAAGTTTGGTCATACTAAATTCAACTGCAGAAAGAATGAAATTTGCACTAAATGTGGGCAAGAAGATCACACAGCCTCTCAAGAATGCAAGAATGAAGCAAAATTTGTCAACTGCCAAGGTAAACATGCATCAAATGACAAAGAATGTCCAAAATGGAAAAAAGAAAAGGAAATTCAAAGAATCAAAACAGAAAGAGGTATTTCATACACAGAAGCCAAGAAACAAATGGACATATTTAATTCTGTGAAAACAACATATGCCCAGGCAGCTGCAGCAACCAAGCCTGTGGTGAAAACAGCAACAGTGGAAACACAAACAGAAATGACTTGTCCAGAACACACAAAACAACCCAAAAAGTGTGCAGTTGAAAAAGAGACAACTAAAGTGACTAAAACAAGTTCATAAAGTCAGACAAGTACATCTCAAAATGACCCTATTAAATTGAAAATAAGTCAAAGTAAAGTATATTTGACCAAAGAGCATAAGGGATCTAATGACCCTATTAAACAATACAACAAATATGATGTTTTGAGTGATAGTGACAGTGAAATGAGTGTTGAAGAATCACCAATCACAAATTCACAAGGGCGGAGTGGCACTAAAAGTGTAATTAATGGAACCAAACACAAATAAAGGTATACTACAGTGGAACTGTCGTGGCTTTAGGCCAAACTTTGAAGAAATTAAAAATTTAATTTCCAATTTTAAACCCTACATTTTAGCATTGCAGGAAACACATTTTAAAGAAACAGACAATGTAAATATTAGAGGATTTGGTCATTATTTTAAAACATGTGTGTCAGAAGTAGATGGGAGAGCCACTGGTGGCTGCTCTATTTTTGTTAAGAAAGGTATACCTCATGAGGTACTTGAGTTAGATACAGAACTGCAGGCAGTTGCTGTAAAGGTATCTCTACATAAAACTATAACTGTATGTAATGTATATATTCCACCACATTTTAATGTTGCACAAACTGATCTTGAAAATCTAGTCAACCAATTACCTGCACCTTATTTATTCATTGGTGATTTTAATGCACATAGTGATTTATGGGGTTGTTCCTCACCCAATAGTTTAGGCAATAAGGTGGAACATCTTCTTGAATCCTCTGATATTTGTTTACTTAATGATAAGTCACCTACCTACTTTCATCCTACATCTGGTTCAATCACCTCAATAGATTTGTCTTTGTGTTCTGCATTTATTTTTCTTGACTTTGCATGGCAGGTCCATTCAGATCAGTGTGGTAGTGACCATTTTCCTATTTTTCATTGATATAGTTAAGAGTATGCCTAAAGATAATGTTCCTCGTTGGAATCTTAAAAAGGCCGATTGGCCAAAATTCAAACTTCAGTGTTCTTTAGATATAAATTGGCATAGTTTTACTGACATAACAGAAAAGTTTCCTGCATTTTTAAATAAATTAAATGATATAGCAACAAAATGTGTGCCAAAGTCAACTGGACAGTCCACTGGTAGCTACAAACCATGGTTCAACAGTGAATGTAAAAAAGCTGTTAAAGCTCGTCAAAATGCAATGGATAAATGCCGTACAAATCCTACATCAGATAACATAAATGAATATAAAAACTGTCGAGCCAATGCTCATAAAGTTATTAAAGAAAGTAAAAGGAAATCATGGCATGAATATGTATCAAAACTAAATGTAAAGACACCAGCAAAGAATGTATGGGAAATGATCAGGAAAATAAGTGGCAAACAAAGTAACACCACAATACATCATCTGGAAAATAATGATGGAACCAAGATAACAAAAAGAGTAGACATAACAAATAGGCTGGCCCAAGAAATTAGCAAGAATTCCAGTAGCAACAATTACCGTACAAAGTTTTAAAAATATCAAGTGAATGCTGAAAAAGAACACCTGGATTTTGACACAGAGAACTCAGAAAACTACAATGTACCATTTACCATTAGAGAACTATGTGATGCTCTGAAAAAGTCTCATGACACAGCCACTGGTCCAGATGAAATTCATTATCAACTGCTTAAACATCTGCCAAGAGACTCACTTATGGTGTTAATTGATATATTTGATACATATATATATATACTTGATATGGGATTCAGGTGAAATTCCTGAATGCTGGAAAGAGGCCACAGTGATACCTATTCCAAAACCAGGCAAAGACTCAAAAAACCTGTCCAATTATCATCCCATATCTCTGACGAGCTGTTTATGCAAAACCATGGAAAGAATGATTAATACTAGATTAGTTTGGTTCCTTGAGAAAACTAATATTTTAACAAAATATCAAAGTGGTTTTAGAAAAGGTCGAACTACAACAGACCAATTAATAAGACTTGAATCTTTTATTAGAGATTCCTTTTTAAAAGGCAACCATGTAGTCTCTGTATTTTTTGATTTAGAAAAAGCCTACGATACTGTTTGGAAGTATGGTGTTATTAGAGATCTGCATAAAGTAGGCTTAAGGGGACGAATGCCCCTGTTTATTCAAGATTTTTTAACAAATAGAGTTTTTAGAATTCGTTTAGGATCTGTCCTTTCTAGCATACATGAACAAGAGATGGGGGTCCCTCAGGGCAGCATCCTCTCTGTTACTTTATTTATTTTAAAGATTAATAGTATTGCTGATGTAATTCCATCTAGTTTTGAAAAGTCTCTTTTTGTTGATGATTTCTCAATCACTTGTTCTTCTAGAAATATGGCTTCAATAGAAAGGCAACTTCAGTTGTGTCTCAATAAGGTTGAAAAATGGGCTGATGAAAATGGTTTTAAATTTTCTAAAACCAAAACTGTTTGTATGCATTTCTGTAATTAAAGAAAACTTCATCCAGACCCAACATTAACAATATACAATTCACAAATCCCTGTTGTTTCACAAACTAAGTTCCTTGGTGTTATATTTGACAATAAACTGAATTTTAAGCCACACATCGATTATATTCGTCAGAAATGTGAAAAAGCCATGAACCTACTTAAAGTAGTTGCCAAAATGGATTGGGGAGCAGATAGAAGTGTTTTAATGAGACTTTATTGTTAATTTGTTTGTTCTAGATTAGAATATGGTTGTGCTGTTTTTAGTTCTGCTCGTAAGTCTTATCTTAAACCAGGGCTTAAGAATATGCCTGGGAGCCTTCAGGACTTCTCCAATGCAAAGCTTGTATGTAGAGGCAAATGAGCCACCCTTGTATTTAAGGTTTGATAAATTATGTATTCAGTATGCTTTGAAATTGAGAAGTAATCCTGACAATCCAACTTACGATGTTGTTTTTAACCCCCAGTTTTATGATCTTTACGATAAGAAACCATCTGCAATAAGATCTTTTGGGCATCGTGTAGAGGAAGATTTGTCTGCTGTCTGTCCTCAGCTGGATCTAATTCAGACTGTGTCATTGGCAGATGACCCACCCTGGACTATACAGAAGCCTCACATAGACTTATATCTCAGACATCAAAAGAAACATTTTGGTGATGATTGTCTTTTTCAAAGTCTATTTGCTCAGTTGAAAGGTTGTTATCCTGACCATAGGGCTATATATACTGATGGATCAAAGGCAGAAAATAGGGTTGCTGCAGCTGCTACATCTAATAACCTCAGTGCCCAAGTCAGACTTCCTGGCAATGCTAGTATATTCACAGCTGAATTACAGGCTCTTAAAATGGCTTTCAATATTGCAAAAAATTGTGATTGGGATCGTTTTATCATATTCACTGATTCTTTATCAAGCTCTTGATAGCAACAACTGTGATCATCCTTTTATTCAAGATATTCTAAAACTTTTTAATGATTGTTTGTCAGTGAATAAGAAAGTTGTTTTAGCTTTGGTTCTAAGTCAGGTAGGCATAAAGGGCAATGAAAAAGCAGACGAGCTTGCCAAACAGGCCTTGAATTTTAATGTTTTAGACTTGAAAGTCCCCTATACAGACTTGAAAGTGAATGTAAATAGTGTTTTCAAACAAAAGTGGCAAGCTCAATGGAATGCGTGTCCTGATAACAAGCTATTTCAAATAAACCTTACTGTTGGAGATTTTTATGTTTGGATGGGTTTATCTCGTAGGGAGGAAATAGTTATTACTCGAGCCCATATAGGCCACACTTATTTCACCCATAGTTATCTATTGAAAGGTGAGGATATGCCCTGGTGCATTCCATGTCATTGTCCTGATACAGTGAAGCATATACTTTTAGACTGTATCGACCTACATGACACAAGAACTAAATATTACAGAGATGTAGATGCAATGAAAAAGTTATTTAATGAAAATGTTTCTAATATTATAAATTATTTAAAAGAATGTGGCCTGTTTAAAGAGTTTTAATTAATTTATTTTGTGTATTGTCCTTAATGTTAATTTATTCTGTGAAATCTAGTTATTAGTGTTGTTTCTGTGATATTGATCTATACTTTGTTTTTTTACACTTTATTTTGTTTGTTGTTTATACATTGTTTATTCTAGTCATTTTGTATAATCTTCTTTTTTATTTGATGTTTTTGCACATTTTTAATGATTTGTATATATATCTTTGTAAATATTCGTTAATGTATTTATAGTGCAGTATGACACATCAGTGTTTTTGCACTTAAATTTTAACTATCTTATCTTATCTACCACCCTATACTGCCAAACTTCTGGTAGTAAAGTTTGCATGCTGTAACATTCCCTCCTTTCTGTGGAACATGGAACTTTTAAACTGTTCAAAATTTCTACATACAACAGACAGTATTAAGGTCAGTGGCAATAAAGCTTCTTTAACTGTATCATACTGTCTAATTTATCCAGCTGTTCTGTGGCCTTTGCTGGTAATTCCTTGTCATTTGGTATCTATCTGTGTTTCCAGTATAGTTGTATATTTTCCAGGGAGCTGGAAGGGGGCCACGGTGGCAGAGTGGTAACACTCTCGCCTCCCACCTCTGCGGCCGGGGATCGATCCCCGTCATGGCCGTAAGTGGGAAAGCTGGTAGTTGCTTGCCGTTGGTCAGCAGTTTACAGTACCCAACCCTAGCGAACTCTATGTACTGGTTTCCTCTGCCCTTCCAACTACCCGTCGTGATATGACCTGTACAGTGTTGAAAGCGACGTAAAACCCCAAATAAACAAACAATCCAGGGAGCTGGACAAATCGGCCCTTTGCCAATTTGGCCCTTGGCAAATTGGCCCCCTTAAAAAGTCGGCCCTTGGCAAATCGGCCCCCTAAAAAAATCGGCCCTAGGCAAATCGGCCCCCAATCGAAAACTTCTGTAAAGAAAAAGAACTTATTTATAGACCTGCATTTGACTGGGTTGATAGACGTATTTCTTCAATTTACAGCTTAAACATAAATTTATTGGGCATTTTTCTTATAATGATATCATGTTACTTTGAACTTCCAAAGCTGACTGATAATTGGAGAAAAAAGCAGCCCTTTTATAGAAGAAATGCAGCATTTAATTGAAATCAGGCTCTTATTAAAATAATGGATGAATAAATATGCATGACAATGTTATGACAATAGTGTCAGTAGTTTATACAAATATATATTTAAAAAGAATACCCTAAAACAATTTGTACACAACGGTGTTTCATATAAAACGCTTTTTGAATAAAATATTCTGAAAGTTTTAGTTGAGCACAAAGTATTGAAAGTTTTTCAAACAACCCTTTACTTTAAAAATCTATATCAGGCCATTTAATATTGTTAACTAGTCTATAAAATCATGATATTATTCACAGGGAAATATAAAATGGAGCTCAATGCAGTATCTTAAATAAAGACCTGGGTATCGAATGCAATTCATTTCAGGTGAATAAGAGTTCTTGTCCTCCACATGCATTATTTCTTTTTTGTTTTACAAAGCTATTTTTGGAGTTCCTCCTGTGTTGTGTCTGAATTTAGATATTCAAAACAAGGATTCGTGTATTAAACTTGGTGTCTTTGGTTTCCTCGTTGAAGGAAGTTTTAGAAGGTCTACCCGTTTGTATCAGTGATATTACGTGATTTCGTGCAATGTTTTAATCGTCACAACATTGGAAAATGACAAAACTATTGTACAAAATATGCAAATAAATAGGCATTTGATGTTTGATATCCAAATAAGAGTAACAGGTATTCAATTATCCTTTGAATGGATAGTTTTTTTTTTAAATTTTCATTATTGTTTATCATCTTCACACTGAAATTTATTTCATGGTTTACGAGTAAAGCATTGCCAAAATTTTCTCTTTATCATAAAGCATATCACAGAAAGAACCAGAAACAAAATCAAACAACACAAATTTTAAAGCCAGTAATATCTATTTGTGTTTATGTATGATTGTGTAACATTACACTGTAATTCACAGTGGGTTATTTTCATGAAATGTTTTGGTATTACACTGACGTTATGATATTTTGTAATGTGGTGGTTGCTTTTTATGATGACTAAAATCCTTCTTACATAATCATCTTGTGACATATGTGTCTGTATAGATGTGTCTTGTGTTGCAAAATATAATGCTTATAGTGAATAGTAGTTTGAACACCATTTTGTTTTCTTATACATCTTCACATTTCCAGAGGGGTTGAAGTTTAAATGCTCTAAATTTATGCCAGAACAAACATGGATATTTCTGGAATCGGGATCCATGGGTCCATCTTGAGGATTGGGAATGAACGAATTTAGGGGGAACAGTTCCTCTGTTTCTCATTACACTCCTAAGTTGTTGTAGACCACTTTCTTGCCACCATTGGTTGCCACAAGTCATTTGATATTTGTTAACACACTCATTATTTTTCCTAGGACTAATTCTGAAGCTAGTATATTCTCCAAGGTCTGTTCACAGGAAGTAGTAATTTTATTTTTTGATTTTAAAACAGTTTGAAAAAAATAGGACAGAGGTTGTGGATCGAGGCACATTTTTGCTAACTGTTGTGTTTTGGTCTCCAAATTGAATCACGTTCCCCATGGGCCCTTAAAAAACAACTGACAAAGAAACAAGGAATTGGGAATAAATATACTATTTATTAATCTACTAAAAATTGTATGTTTACTTGACATGTAATCCAAACACATGAATTAACCATTTTATATTCAGAGCATTACTATTTATGACTGACAGTTACAAAATCAAATTACTGGCATTAGCAAATATTACTGAGCCAAAGCTTGAGAAGCTTTAAGAAATTACTGGCATTGGCAAAATGACAGTTACACTTTACTAAGCCAAGAATTTATAAGATAAGACATTACTTATGCATTAGCAAGCAACTCATTACACTTTACTGCCCCAATGCAAATTAGAGGTTACATTTAGTACAAAATTTAGTGGGAACACTGGCAGAAGCATAGCGGGTAATTTTTGTATGACAAAGTCAGCTGCCAGCATGAGGCCAAGTGTGTCCCACGGAGAAACCCCCCAAACATCCAATGCCAAACATAAACAGGGGAGGTAAACATGTGACCTCGAACAAGGTTACCCAATCTACTTGGCAAAGCAAAGCAGTAAGAGGAATTGTATAGAACATTTAGAAGGGGGGGGGGGGGGGGGGGGGGTCAAAACCCAAGGTAGAATTGGCCAAAAATTGGTTTTAAGTGTGAATTTATATGGTCTAACAAAATACTTCAGCATGTTAGTCTGATGGAAATATAAAGAATTTGGAAGAAATTATGAATGAAAATATAGGATGTAGGTTGTGAAAGGGTGCCAAACAGCCAAACTCAAGAAAAGAGGTGTTGTTGGAATGTAGTAGAAACTACAGAGGGTTTGGTAGATAAATCATTTATGTATTTCCAAAAAGAATCGAATTTCCAGGTGCCATAGTGCCTAATTTGGCAAAGTGGAAAACCATGATAAAAGGCCCAAGTGGCCCCAGACCTTCTGAAATCATGGAAAGTAAGGTGAGGAGAAAGGTTTAAAGCATTTGATACAGTGTGCCTACGTGCAACAGATTCAGTCAAAGGAATTAATGCACGAGTCCTGGGAATCTGAAAGAGTGGAGCATTGGAATCACCTGGAGTCAAAGTAAGTAATGAACGCAGTGCTACAGCTGGGCACAATATCGACAAACCCAGAATGGGAAGGCCAATGCTTCGAATCTATTGCCTGTTTTGCATGGTTTTCGACCATTTAATGATGATCAATACTTGGTCTTCAGCAACAATGATATCCCCCTTTGCCAAATGGTGAGTGTTACCAAAACTTGTAAGTGTATGGGGCAGAATGTTTGAGAGCCTAAGAAATGAAAAATGGCCTAGAATGTACAAGGGTTTGAACACATTAGGATGTTGTAGCGCATCTGTGATGTGAACGATACTTGTAAGTAACTTAATATCAATATGTTTATGTATTTGGGGCTGTAAAGGCCTACTTATCTTCAATGATCTCAAGAAATATTGAATCTGTTGATGTTGGAAATATGTAGTATCCAGATCAAAAACTATGCACTGAACTCAGATGCCAGCCAGATAGTTAGATATAGTTGCAGGAGAAATATTATTCAAAACCAGATACTCCATGAAAGCAAGAGGAACAATGTTGTTTACCTGACCAAGTTGAAACCCAGCTGCCACCAGGAAGCCAAGGAATTCATGAGTACGCCTTCTGTGTGGCTGGCCTGAAGGCATAATACTACCTAGTTTGAGCCCTGGTGGCGAGCTGGGCCACAGGGTCCAGGAAACCTGAAACATATTAGATATCATAATTTAGCGCAGTTAAATTAATATGAGTATTAATCCATATAAATTGTGCCAACAATTGTGTAAGATTATCTTCAGGATTTACAGTTATGGTCCAGCTGGATAATAAGTTGGCTATGTGGTTATTTTTTCCTGGAATATGAGAGACTACCACATGAATGTTAAATATGGCAGATAACAACCACACATTCCTGGCACAAAGAGTTGAGCACTTCAACCACTGCCAAGTTATGAAAGTTTATTTCAACTTTCTTATTTTGCCATAAGTTTACCCACACTTTAAGAGCCACTATTATATTAAGCATTTCCAATTGGGTTATATGGTGATCTGCAAAATGATCACCCAAGGGGAGTGCATATACCACAGGGCCAAATTTAGCCCCAAAGCCTGTGTGGCATATAGATGGACATCAAAGTCGATTTTCTTATTGTCGAAATAAGTTACACCATTGTACTGACTTAAGAAAGTAAGAAACCAGTTTAAGTCTTGGTGAAAAGAATATGTTAAAGAAAAACGAGGTACTTGAGTGTTATCTCTGAAAACCTGAAGCATACGATTAAGAAAAATTCTTGCAGGGCAAACACATTTTGTGATATAAAGCAGTGAGCCCAGTAAAGACTGTAGTTGTGTCTAATCTTTATGGTGCACCAGAAGCCAATGAATTTGATACTGAATTTTATGATGATAAAATTGGTGAGAAAACAACTCTTGAGAATAGTGAAATTATTAATGAATATGTGAATAACCCAATTACTTTCGAAGAAGTAGAAAAAATAATTAAAAATCTGAAGCCAAACAAATCGTGTGGGTTTGATGGTATTCCAAATGAAGTAATAAAGGACAAGCATGTGGTTTTATACCTATGGAAACTTTTTAAGATTTTATTTGACACAGGTTTCATGCCAACAGTTTGGTTAAAAGCAATCATTACCCCAATTCCAAAAGGGGCCACTGTTGATCCCTGTATCCCACTTAATTACCGTGGTATAAGTTTATTGAGTAGTGTTGCAAAAACATATTCCGGCATACTTAATAACAGACTTGTCAAATATCTCAATGAAACAAATTTCTTTGCCGATGAGCAAAATGGGTTCCGAAAAAATAGATCATGCAATGACCACATTTTTACACTGAACAGTTTAATTAAAATGTCTGTACAAACTCAAAAATCTGTTTATGCTGCTTTTGTTGATCTTGAAAAGGCATTTGACAGGGTTAATCGTGATCTGCTCTTCTATAAACTTTTGAGAAATAATATCAATGGTAAAATATATAAGGCGATTAAGCTTCTTTATACAAATACCTTATCCTGTGTGACTGTGAACGGTTTGTTTACCCAATGGTTTGAAATTCACAATGGTGTCCGACAAGGGGATACTTTATCCCCAACACTTTTCATATTTTTTATAAATGATCTGGTATCACATTTGAAAGATTTAAATCTAGGCATTGATGTAGATGGAGAAAAAATCTGTATTCTTCTATACGCAGATGATTTTGTATTACTAGCCAACTCAGAACAAGATTTGCAATCATTACTAAATGCTATTTACACATGGTGTAACAAATGGCACCTTAAACTAAATACTGCAAAAACAAAAATAATACATTTCAGAGGAAAAAGGAAAAGGCAGACTTCATCTGAGTTCATATATGGAAGGCAAAAAATTGATATAGTTAGATCTTATAAGTATCTAGGGATAATATTTGATGAATTTATGGAGTTTAATGAATGTGTAAAGACCCTCTCAGATTCTGGTGATAGAGCTTTGGGTGCTTTAATTTCAAGATTCAAAGAATTCAGAGATCTCGGCTTTAAAACATTCATGACACTTTTTAACTTAGGGGTACAACCAATCTTAACCTATGGATCTTCAGTGTGGGGTATGAAGTTATACAAGGATATAGACAAAATTTATAACAGGGCTTGTAGATATTATTTAGGAACTCATAAATTCACACCTATTTCTGCAATGTATGGTGAAATGGGTTTCTTACCTGCTATTTTTCATAGACAAGTTAATGCTCTAAGACTTTGGAATAGAATTCTAGGCATGAGCCCAGAACGTCTCACAAGAAAAGTACTATTATTAGATTATCAGAGTTCAGTGGGTTGGAGTAAAGACATTAAATTATTATTTGAATGTATTAACATGGGGGATTTATTTACAAACCTTAGTAAATGTGATATTAACCAAGCAATTATAAAGTTAGAACAGTACCATGAAGATAAGTGGAAAGATGTGGTAAACAATAAACCCAAATTAGGAACATATAAAAAGTTCAAAACATCTCTTGACCCTGCAAATTGTCTTACTTGGAATTTACAAAAGTCTGAGCAGTCTCTTTTTGCCCAATTTCGGTGTGGAATTTTACAGTTGAGGGTGGAAAGTGGTAGATTTTGTAACCTTGAGCTTGGTCAAAGAATTTGCCAAATGTGTGACAATGCAATTGAAGACGAGTTTCATTTTCTATGTATTTGTCCTATTTACCAAAATCTTAGAGAAAATCTGTACTCATCATATTATAATATATCCAATGATTTTATTGATTTATCTGATGACCAAAAATTTGTTTATATGTTGAAACAACCTATACGTAACCTTATTAAATATGTAACCTTAGCATGGAAGTTAAGGAAAAGTAAGTTATTTTATTAAAAGTATTAAATATTTATCTGGTTTTACATTTCACCACACAATACTAATTTACAGTTTTATTTTTAAAATGACATATAAGCCCATGTGGGCTGGGTAACTCATCATTATACTTTTTTATTGTTGCTGTTATAAAAATTGTTACATGTCACTATAATAAATAAACTCTTATGTCTTATGTCTTATGTGTCTTGGTACACACATATTTTTGATTTACTACAATTTTTCTGAAGGTATACAGATGGTTTTCTGAACAGTATTAATTAGTATCCCTAAGCACAGGGGAAACTAATTTTTTTGTAACTAACCTCTAAACCTAATTCCTGGAGAAAGGATAGTAAAAATTGATAGGAGTCATGAATTTTTAACGGCAATCCAATATATATATATATATATATATATATATATATATATATATATATATATATATATATATATATAAGATCGTCAATGTAATTTAATAGTGCATTATGACCATGACATTTCATAATGTATCTTATAGCGTCAATGCATCTCAAAATATCTGAATAAAAGACGAAACCTGAACGGAACCGATCCGTCCAGATAGAGGTTATATTATGAGCTATACCTAGGAGATCTAGGTCTCCTGGATCTATCCTAAGATGTCTGAATGCCCTACTTATATCTACTTGATATAATAAGTTTTCAGGGCTAAGTTTTTCATTTTTTTTGGTAATATGATCAATAGACGGATATTGCAAAGTAAAATAAGTATGTGAATATTTACATATGTGGACAAAGGCATTAACTGAAGCACTATGATCAACTATAGTCTGCCTGGTTGCAGAATTTTGCTTTTTCCTGGTCATAAGTGGAGAAATATGAACAGGGAAAGGAGGGCCATAAATAGCCCCATGTGTTAATTCTTCGTTAATATAAGGATCTACATCTGCTTGAAAGTGATTTGCAGAGGTATGGGTAGCACTTGAGGAGCTCAAAACACTATCTCTATAAAATCTAGGGGAAACCAAACTAAATCAGGCAATTGTTGGTCCCAATAGTCTTTTAGGTAAGTTCTCCATGTGCTAGAATTCAAATTGGTCTCCACAGGAATACAACATTTTAAAAAATTTGGAACCCCACTTTGTCTGACCAACTTATGTGCTTCAATAATATCTGGTACTGTGTCCCACTTGACCGAAAGGCCAGTAAATGTTTTAAGATCAGTTAAGGGAACATATCCAAAGATTTCATCACTTTGTGAAAGGCAAGCCTTGTGATATTTACAATGATCTTTCTGGTTCCAAACACACAATGGGATTTTTTCCTGTTCATTAGCACTTTGGCAATATTTAAAATCAAGTCAAGTATTAAATAGGTATGTGTAATAAGGCATTCAAATAATATACAGTTATATTTCATTAGCTGTTTTGGAGAGATGTGTCTTTAGCTTTTTCTTGAAAGAGTTGACTGAATTGCAGGATCGGTCAATTAGTAAGTTGTTCCAGAGTTCAGGAGCAGCTTTAGCAAACGCTTTGTCACCACAGCTTTTCAGGTTTGCTTTTGGAACTGTAAGCGAAGAATTGCCACAAGACCTAAGTACATAGTGTGGAGTGTGTGGTATAAGGTGATCAGTAAGATAGCCTGGACTTTTTCCATTCAGAGTCTTAAGGGTAGTTAAAAGTATTAGTTAAAAGTAACTGAATCCTTTGTTCCACAGGAAGCCAATGTAGTTTTTTCAATAGTGGGGTAACAAAATCATATTTTTTCCCATGAAAAATGAGTTTTGCTGAACAGTTGAGGACTCGCTTTAGCTTGATTTTCATGGTGCAGGGGCAATTGATGAGCAAACAGTTGTAGAGACCAAGGCGAGAGGTAACAAAGGCATGTACAAGGGTGACGATGCACTTGTGGCGAGGTATCTTCTAATTCTGAAAAAATTTCTGAGATGACACCAAGCTACTGATGAAATATGATTGACATGATGCTTCATTGTTAGTTCAGAATCAATGTAGACACCAATGTTTTTCACACTGTTTTTGACTTTGACTGCAATGTTTGAGTTGTAAACATCTATTGTGTTGATGTTTGATTTGCCTAATTGTGCTTTGCTACCAACAATTATAACCTCCGTCTTGTCATCCTTCAATTTCAAGTAACTTGAAGTCATCCATGTTTTACCTGTTTCCAGCATTGGTCAATTTTGAGTACTGCATCCTGAACAGCATCTGGGTTATTAGAATTATAGTGAACATAAATTGTGAATCATCTGTATAAAAGTGTGGGGTAACAGAATTTGATCTGATGACTCGACCAACATATTCAGTAAGTCTGAATATTCACTGGGTCCAAAAAATGGACCCCTGTGGAACATTCAGTGTAAGGACAACCTCATTCGAGAGAGAATTTTTTATCATTTCCTGTTGACACCTGTTGTTGAGATAGAACATTATCCATTCATGTACTCATCCCTTTATTCCAAACTGATCATGCAGACTCTGTAGAAGAATCTGATGGTTGACAGTATCGAAAGCTGCTTGAGAGATCAAGTAAAACTAGGATGCTACATTCACCTCTGTCAGCAGCCATCAGTAGATCATTGTGAATTTTTAGAAGCAGTTTCAGTGCTATGATTGCATCTGTATGCAGACTATACCTTTTCTCTTAAGTTATTAGCATCTTTGTAATTGCTTAATCTGCAGGCCACCACCTGTTCTAAAACTTTTTAAATGAAAGACAGATTTGAAACGGGCCAATAGTTTTGTAGAAGCGTCCAGAGTATTATTCTTCAAAAGTGGGGTGACAATATACTTTTTGAAGCTGGATGGCACAATTCCTGTTTGTAGTAATGCATTAATTATCTTTGGAGTGAATGTTGGGTAACAGTCTTTCATCCAGGATTTGGGGACTGGGTCTGTTACACTGCTTATCAGGACATATGAAGACTAACCGCTCAATTTCCTTTTCACTTGCAGGTGCAAATGTCTCCATTGTGGAATGTGCAAGAAAATCAAACCTATGTGGATCAAAACCTATCTGCTCTGTCTCAGATTAAAGTTTATTGATTTTATTGAAAATATTGCTAAATTTTTCAGGTAGGACAGTCTTACAACCACTGGGTAGGAAGGTTCTTTTCATTTTCAATGCTTTTTGTATAGAATAATGTTTTAACGTGTTTAATTGCATCAGTTACTCTATTCCTGGCCTCTTTCAGTGTCTGGAGGTTAACAGCAGTTCTGTTGTCTTTCCACTGTCTCTCAAGTCTGTGTATCTCCCTTCTTAGTTTGCCTGTGGTGTTGGTGGTACGATTTGTGGGTCAGAAACCATGTTGGTAATTTCAGAAGGATGTTTAAGAGGTCTGTTAAAGTTCTGTGATACAGGTTTGCTAGAAAATTAGCATCTTCTGATTTACACTGATATAATTCTGAATTTTAGGTCCTTTTCAAAGCCCTGGAGATTAATTGTCTTCAGTTTTCTATATGTTACTGTCATTTTTTTTTTGCTTTTTAACCAGCTCAGTTTCCAGTCTGAAAGAAACAAAATGATGATCTGACATCTTCGGATCCGTTACACTCTAATCCTTGATATTTTCTTCCAACCTGGTCATAACAAGGTCAACAGTTTGTGAGTTATTGTAGGTTACACATTCCACCTGTTGTTTGATGCCAAAGGCTGAAAGAGTGTCCAGTAGAAAGGGTGCCAAACCATCATTAGGGTCATCTATGCGAACATTTAAGTCCCCAGCTATCAGCAACTGATGATTAGTTATAGAAAGTGACTCCAATAATAATGGAGATTCTTCTTTATACTGTGACACTGTCAAGTTATTTGCTTGTGTGGGAGACGGTCTATAGATGACCACAATTCTGAATATTTCTGATTCAGAGATGAGAGTAGCTTCAATTAATTCAAAGCTTTTAAAGCTGGTTGTGGTATTGCAGGGTAATGTTCAGATGTGCATTATAGATTAATACAATGCCTCCTCCTTTTCAACATTGTTTTGGTGTATGTAGGGGGCTCAGTGGTGTAGAGGTTAGAGTGCTCGAATCTCGGGCCAGGCACTGCATGTTGGAAAGTTGGTAGAATCTTGACCAACTAGTATGCACTGGTTCCTCCACCCGCAAATTATCCCTCGCAATATGACCCTGGCTGTTGAACGCAAAATAAAACAACAAATAAATCTAAATCTAAGTCTGTTTAAGTGCTTTGTGACAGCATATGAACAATTAGGTGCTGCACATCTGACAAATAATTCCAGAAGATTTGATTGTGAAACCAGGAATTTCTTTTCTGAATGAGGTTCCTGACTCCCAGTCATATCAATTGCATTTTCCCCTCATGGTCATCATCATCCAGTGGTAGTAGCGTAGGCCCACCTCCTCATTGTCAAGCTTTTGTAACTCCTTGTCACCATCTGACTGCTGTTCTTCAGACAACATGTTTGCAGCCTCCTGGATCTTAATCTCTTCTGTCTGTGTGGCACTATCTACCTTGATCACAGATGTGTCAGTAGTTTGACATGCTGAATTGCACATCTCTATCTTAACTAAACTATCTGCGAAATATAAAGACAACTAAAAGAAGATTTCTTAAATAGTGTAGAAATTTAGTTGACAGAAATATAGTTGATGAAACACTTTTGTTGTTTTTAATAATTACTATACTTTTCAAAATCTACAGTTAACATTTACATGGACAGTTCAGGAGTTGTCATCTCTTATATACAGATTGACACTAGGAGAAAATGAAATTCAAAATGAGACTAACTGTTCTGTTTACTCTTGACCAACTCTCAGGGAATAAACTTAAAAGATGACAATTATTCTAATTGTGAATCAGTGATGCACGACTTTACACTTAAAAAATTATCTGGACTAATAATTGAGAAATGTTTGCACTGCCACACTGAATAATCAAAACATATCAAAAATACTTAAATGTTATAATAAAGTTACTCCAGTACTGAAATATTATAATGGCAATTAACTTACCTTTGTTACGAGTTTCTGGTTTGGTCTGTGCATGCTTTGATACAGTATCAGGTCTTGCTTGAGTTTCTATATCTTTAAAAATTGTACATGACTCATCGTTCTCACTGGCTGTGTCTGTACTGTCAGATTCTGGGTGTTCTTTTGCAGCACTGGGCTCTGCCAGTGCTTCTGTTAATGTCTGTTAAAAGTATTTCTCATGAGTGGTTATGCACAACTCTCTCAGATTTGTAAATTTCTTTTGTTTTTCACAGTTGTTAATAAATAGTTTTCAGTGAATAAAATTTCAAAAAGTAATCAGATTCTGTTTAAACAATTAAGCAATTATAATTAGATAGTTATAACTTAGTGGGGAAAAAGCGATATTTACCTTCAATTTCTTTCTTTTTGTACATGCACCTCTCTCTCTTAGACCAGTGATCAGCCATGGTTTTAGTTCTGTTCTGAATAATGAAATTTAGACACAGCATCTTCTTTTAATCTGGCTTTAGCATTTGGATCCAAATTCAGCCATTCTTTCAGGGTCAACCTTATATTGACTTTTGTCAAAATGTTCTGAAAAAAGCCTATGTCCTTCATTCCATTCATACCCTTTCCTTTTTAAAACTTCGATCCACACTTGCCTTAGAGTCTTATCCCTTGGAAAAGTAAAAAAACAGCCTCTTTCCAGGTTTCTTTCTTTTGCCAGTGCAATTATTACATCCAAATGCTACACGAAAAAATGTTTTCACTTGACCACTCAAAACAAATTAGGAGAAAAAAATCCAACACATGTATTTACAGTACACAGAGTTCTCTAGCAATGGTACTCACTGAAACACATATGACATAAAAACATCACGTGACTCATGAAAGCAACCGAAGCAGGCAGTGGAAGATTTGAAATTTATCTCTGACAATAAAAGCTTGTTTATCAAGTATCCAGACTACTTTGGGTATTCAAAACATTGGGGATGTTTGTTAAATACATCATAGTATCTCATCCTGCCTTTAGCTGGGTGACGAAAAACACTGAAGTCATCCTTTAAAGTCATTACATAAACAATATCCAGCACACCAACTTCAGGAAAACTGCTGTGGCCAGGATTCAACCCTTTATATACTACAGATAATAGGAGGTTCTAGAAAATGTATGCAGTACACTGAATGCAGTTACCAGAAGGTTCTTGACAGAATACACAATATGTTTCCAGCTTTGCACAAGAGTGGTTAACACTACTTAGACCAATTCTGCAAACTCTACATAAAAATCAATAATTTAATGTCCTTATATGTCCTTTAATGTCCACTGGGTATGTGTCCTTATATATATACATGTATTACAAAGACATTATACTAACCATATGTTGACTCAAGAATTTTTTTTTCAAAAATGCATAGTGCTAAGTTAAACAATTTGAAAAGTCTGTGACCTTGATTCCTGTCCCTCAAGATTTTGATATCGGTACATCAAATTGTATGTACTCCAAACAGATCCCAGTCTCAGTGGAACTGATCATATTGCTGTTTCTACAAATTGTCTAATCATATTGTAATCAATTTTTTTAGTATAAAGATCTGATCTGATCAGATTCCAGAATCCAGATAAGATTAGGGGGATTATCTGGATTGTTTCCCAGGACAATCTAGTATTCCCAAGTCTGATCCCCAGGGTGGGGGCCCATTTTTGCACTTTTTGGGTCTTTTTCACTCTGATCTCTTGATCTTAAAGTCATGGTACAGAGAGATTTCACTGACTATTGAACCAGGACTCAAATTACACTTTATGTTGTAGATTTCCACTGAAAACTGTACTGGCAGCTGCTACAAAGAGACTGGAGATGTATCAGTAGGCTACCTTGGGTCAGTATTCTGTTCATTTTTGCATGCATTGTAGTGTCATGTAAAAGATGTAACTGAGGGGCTATTTCTAATGTGGAAATGAAGAGAGTTACAGAAAGTTGGTGCATAATGGCTGAAGGAGTTGGAAAAAATGTGTGATTTGTGTACTTTGCTTTTGAAAAAAAAGTATTACTACAGCTTGTGTTTTATGATGTGTATGGATGAATATTATGATTAATGTATGGTGGCAGGCCATGCTTTCGAATTTTATACATGTGTAGTCCATTTTAAACTGTACCGTGTATTTAAGTGGAAGCAAAATTCTAAGTCTAACTGGACTTTTTAATCTGCCGTTTTCAAAACAGTCAACCGTTTTCAAATGTTGGGTGATATGGAAATACCTAGAGAAAGGAGTGGTTACCCCACATAATGAGGTTTGGACATGCTGCAGTATCCTAAATTCATAATCATTGAGTGATGTAAATTGGGAATTGCAATAGTCCTATCTACTACTCACTAAAGCATTAACCACAAGAACTGATTTTGAGACTTAAGACACATGATCCAGGAGAGCCAAATTGGAGTCAAACACCATGCCAAGATTCTTGACATTTTAGGAGGATGCCATCTGATTTCCATGACAGTCCCCAACCAGCCCAAGACAAGTAAACAAGAAGTGAGGAGCATTGGGTTTATTAAAAATATAAGACATTTTTATTACAGTAATGTATACACAATTCATCATCTATTAATATGTACAGATTACAGATCTTGTAAATGCAGTTTACAGTTGATATACAGACATGTAGGTTAGTTCACCATGAAAATATTACAGCTGATTAAAACATACACGCTAACATCAGTAGAACACACACTTTCATAGAATACTTGTAAATAATGTATACTTCAGATTTTGTAACAATACTTGAAAATAATGTACACTTGTAAACTATAAAATTATCATTACTGTTTAGCATTTGAATGTAATCTCAGCAATCAATGACCTCTGACCTCCCCCCTCATATGTTTACCCCTGAAGTGACAAGATCCTGGGCAACTGAAGGCCCACCCCTGTATACAGGTCAAAGACGGACGTTAACCAGAGAGAGGTCAAAGGTCAAAGCCATGTACTACCACCCATGAAGTCTGACTGCATGAACATTATCATAAAGCCTCAAGCCCAAACAAACATTTATGCATTTATCAATTTAGTGAATGAAGAAGCAATCTCTGAACTCCTAGCTTCATCTTGCTGAATATAGGTCCAAACGCATTCAGAAGCCCAGGAGCCATGCGACTTGATACTCTGCAGTGGAACATGTGCATTATAAGCACAAGTGGCTCCTGAGCGCCTGAAGGCGTGGAAGGAGAAATGATGAGAATCAAAGCCCAACTTAGCATTTAACCTAGATAAAACCTTTCTCAGCCTGGATTCAGTTACCATTTGAAAGCCATTGCTGGTGAATACTTGAAATAAGGGGTCATTGTGACCAGGGTTGTACACTGCCAACGCCCTTTTTAATGCATTTACTGGGCACAAAATGGAGGAACCTAACTTTGGTAAAACAATAGTGTGGACTCGATCTCGAGTCTGAATGGTTTTTGACCATTTCAGGGCCACTGTCATGGTGGATTTTTTAAAAACTATATCAGATGGGGTCAAATGCCTGGAAGGGTCAAACTGAGACAGAGAATGAGGTGCCAAATTTGAGATTCGCAAAAATCAAAAAAATGCTCTGTATGTGAAGTGTGACTCCAGGCCATCACAGGCCTTTATGAGTTTTCTCAAGGTATCCAAAGACATAATGTTCCTACGGGTGGGGCAGAGAGGACGGTTAATCTTCACAGACTTCAAAAAATACTTGACCAGAGGATGGTCCCAGACTTTAAATTTTAGACCAAATTTCACAAAATTGGCTTTTAATGCAGAAATATTATTAGCCAGCATGTTAGCAGACATGTTGTTTTGTACCAAGAACTCTAGATATGCCATAACTTCTTGTAAAGAGATAAACTGAATGACAATGTTACTACATATACAGAAACCTATGAAATTTCTAAACAATAGTTCATAGCATCTCCTGGTTTTGGGTCTAAACGCCAAATCCACCCTGTGAGCAGCTTTGACTTGTAATTCTTTCAACCGGCCAGCACCTGAAACAAAGTGTAGAATCTGTAATTATGCATTGTAATATTTTTTAAATTTCATCATCAATGAATAATATGTTTTCTGGGATGTACATCCACACGGGGCTTTCAATTTTTTTATGTAAAAATTTTACTTGTGTCTCAGTATTATTCCACCTTGATAAGGTATCTGCAACCTCATTTCTGCTCCCAGGTATGTGGGAGTATTTAAAGGGTCTCTTGTTTTACCCGATGTGAGCACTTGTACAGCTGCCAAATTGTCACACTTGACATGAACCTTTTTTCTGTGCCAATAAGGGGCAAATAGCCTCAAAGCCACCAAAATATTAAGAGTTTCAAGCTGAGTTATGGCCAAGTTTTTGTACTTCTTTTCAATTGGAACATGATAGACGCAGTTACCCCAGCAACCACCAAAGCCAGTCAGACATGCATCCAACTCAATGGAGGCTCCAATTGGCCTGTGATCAAAATATGAAGTCCCATTGTAAGATCTGACAAACTTGACAAACCACCTAAGGTCACGTCTAAAGTCATGGGTCAAAGATATGGAGTTTTTGTCGTAATTATCTCTGAGCAGTTGGAGCATGCGGTTAACGAAGGTACGAGCCGGTTTGACGCACTTGTGAATGTAAAGTAAATTACCCAGCAAGGATTGAAGCTGCTGGCGCGACGCAAATGCCTTTGACTTCCATGCTTGTAACATAGCTTCAATACGACGCATCTTGTCTTCAGGAATGGCTATGGTTTTTTCTACAGTATCAATGTCGACGCCAAGACATGTGACCTTTGTACAAGGAGCTACAAGCTTCTTGACGCTAACGTCCAGACCCAGGTCACTGAGTAGTGCACACAAGCGGTCGTACGAGCGTCGCGCGACGCTCGGAACGTCAACCCTTACAAAATCATCGACGTAATTGATGACATCATAGCCCTCGCGACGCATCATGTGACGCACAGCGTCGCTTAAACGCTGAAAAATTTGCGTCCCGTGCCTACTCGCGAATGGGAGGCACGTATCAAAGAGCGTGACGTCACGCCACTGGAGGCCCAACCAGTCATAATCAAAAGGATCTATTTTTACATGGCGAAACGCACGGCTTATATCCACTTTATACAAGCAAGCACCCCTGCCTACGTCATTGATGGCGTCAATGATGTTATCCACAGTTGGGAAAGTGAGTTGGAAATCTGAGGCAAGATACGAATTTTTATCCACCCCCAGGTTGACAGAGGCGTCCTTAGGCCATGATAAATCTAAAATGACGTGTCTATGTGACGCATTGCTCTTCTCTCTAGTTAAAAAAGGTGAAAAATGGCAATTTTCAATTGGACTTTTTGTAAAGGGACCTTGTATGGCACCAAATTGGATCTCTTCCTTTAAGTAAGCCTCAACATCCTGAGGGAACTGCAGAGCAGAGTTATGATTTTTTTCCCTCCCACCTCAGTGGTGACTGCCTATTGAAATCCATAGGAAAGCCATATTTGATGAGGTCCAACAATTGGTTGTCCCAATATCCCTCAAGCTGTTTTTCCCATTGATCTACATTCAACTGACTCTGAAGTGGTATTTTTAGACCCAGAAAATTGTATGTGCCACTAGCCTTTATAAGCTTGTGTAATTCACTAGGGTCTTTTATATCTGTTTCCAAACCTTCATGATTCGGTACCTGTATAAAATCTGACAGGGGGACAAAACCAAAGTCAAATTTGCTTTGTTGTTTCCATAGTCGATACGTATGACAATGCAGCTCAGCCTGACGCCTTGCCACTTCATTCAAACCTTTATTGAATATTGTATTGACAAATTTGTCATCATCTAAGCCATTTGTGTCATATAAAAGTGCTTTTTCTTTATTTATGTCACCACATTCACCAGGAGTGTCACTTACCCCACTCTCAATATGAATGTCCATTGTTTTTACTTGGTCAATCACAGGGTGGTTACAACCCCCACCCTCCTTACCTTTGATAGACTTGACACCTTGTGAGGTGTCACTAACTCTGACAATGTGTTCAGTAACACTTTCCTTCACACCTTTTTCACTACCCAGGCTTCGTTTTGCCTCTGATGCTATTTTGTTTTTGACATGATTACACTCACCTTGTATCAAGTTGGAGGTTTCATAACATGTGGTCATTCTTTTCAAAGTTTTAACTTTATTACCTTTTGCCAATAGTGAAGTGACGTTTTTACTATTATACAATGAATTTGTGAAGACTCTAGTCCTCACTGGGACTTTGACATTCATCACATTTTCAGTTTTACCACAATCTGAGATTACATTTGAACCCGCTTCTTCAGTTTGACTGAAAACACTTTGTACTTGTGAAGTTACTGCAATCTTGACGCCACTCACCTCCCCTCCAGATGAGCAGCCATTTGCACGTTTTTTGACCCCTTTTTTGCAAAGTGACAGTCACGTTCTGGGTGACTAAGTTGCCTACATTGTGCCAAACAAGTGGCACAAATGTGCCTATGTAATTTCCCCCCAGTCTCGTGGTCCTTTTCAAATGTACATGAGCCACTTTGGTACTGCTTACAGAATCAGGGTTTTTTATCCCCAATTTTTTGACCCCAGGGACTGACAGTCGTGATGCCTTGACACCACTTTAGAATATTAACTGGAAAAAGAACGTTTTTTTTCAATGTTTTTGGGCATATCACAATAAATTTAATTTTGTCGGGATTTACTTTAACTTTGGCTGGAGCATGGAGGTTGTGCTAGGTACTAAAATACTGGTAGTAAAGAAAACTAACTGTTTTGTGGCAGCATTTGATCAGATCTGAATGAAAGAAATCAGACCTGAAATCTGAAATATTTATTTTGTAAACATATGGAAAGTTGACATGTCAAAATTCGCAGGATTCTTTGTCAGGGATTGTGATGGAAACGGTAATTGCTAGATAATTAGATAATCATCCTGTGGAATATATTAGGAGGTTTGTATAGAGCATGCAAAACAATCTCTTGATAACTAACAGTAACTAGCTGAACAAAGATGCTTTCAAACACATGATTGCCACAGTATATCTAAGGATAATTGCTAATAAATACTTTCAACATTAAGAAGTTCACCATAATTTGAAAATAACTTCAACTTCATGTTTTACATCCAAAACAGTGAACAAACAGGGGGTTGCCATTGATACTTTCTTTTTTGAAGCAAGAAGTTGATCCCTAATTTCTCAGGTTTGGTGTAATTTGCATAGCTAAAATAAGAAAGAGCAATACATAACATAATATTGTAATATTTTCATTCTATATTTCACTAATTTTTATATGACTCTACAATATCATAGTGCACAGCAAACTTTACAAAAAAATTAACAGAATAATTAAAGAACAGTACAAGTGAATATAGTTTCTGTCTGCTGATTAGACTAAATATCTGACAAAAATAACTTAATTTCCGAAAAAAATTAGTTTTTGAAAATTCTTGCATTTAGGATTTTGTAGTATTTCATTTATCACAATCAGTACATTTTCAATCAAAAATAAATAATAGAAAGTGGAGGTCACTACACAAAATATTGAGCAATCTATGAATCAAACTTTATACTGCTGTGAAAATTGAATAAATGCTGAATCAACAAATTTAGAATCTCGTGTACTATTTTTACATCTCAAAATGTTGGGAAAATGTTTGATGGCTCTATCAAAGAACCAATTATGGTAATTAATTTCACTATATTGGATAAAATTGTGGCATATTTGACTATATCTTTTAATAAATTTTCAGTCAACAAACTTTCTGTGGAATCACATTCCCCAAGGCCCCCCAGTAAAGTGGATAAATAAAATACTGCCTGGGCTTTAACATTTATTATTTCTACTACTCCTTTTTGTACTTCATTCACAGCAATATAACACAACATTCATTAATCTTGTAAGAAGACATTATGACAATCACCCCGGGCAGAATAACAACATGGACAGGTGCATTATTGAAAAATAATTACATATTAAGTTGATGAATGATAAACTGTAAATTTAGAACTACCATTACAGTTACAACTTTAGTTTAGTAATTTACTAACAACTATAAAGAAATCGGAATTGGCAGTAATTACTGATATAAGATAAGAATAACAGTTTATAGTCCAAAGTTAAACTCCATTAACCAACATTGCCATTCCGATAAAAATTAAAAATCGCTGTTACAAGGCACTGGAGACCTAAATGATAGATTTAAAGAAAAATGGCATACATGCTTACAGGTTAATTACACTGATTACTGAATTTCTAAGAAATAAATTTATAAAAGATATGAGGATTTGATGAAGTTATAATTTATTTTGTCTAGAACTGAAAGAAAGAACTTTACACATTGGATGTACCCAGTTAACCATAATTATAAAGATGTACCTCAACCAGAATTATGTACATACACATGAATGTAAAATATATATGCTGTTGCAAGGAAATAAAAACATACTAAAAACTTGTAGAGCAATAGTATCAGGCTAAATAACAATTCTGACCAAATATAACATAAAATAGCATTGTCCATTGGTCATAGATTACAGAAATATTATGCAAGTTACAATAAAAACTAAAAGTAAATCAAGTTTATATCACTATAGAGTGGTTGCATGCTAAAACAACGTAGAAATAATGAAGGAAGCCCACTTCCAAAATAAGATACAATGTAATCTAGCTAAAATAACTGGCCACCTTACCCCAACCTAAGTACTGCAATAGCATGGTTCAATTCTGGAATGCAGTAAATGTCAAAGAAAAAAGGAAATACAAAGATGGGGTGAATATTTGAAATGTTAGTACCAGAAGGCGAAACATGCTGTACAACAGCACAACACTCCCAGCTGCCAGGAGCCACCCACTATTAGATGGCTACTGGCTGCCAACCCATTGTTACCTACCACAGCCTATATAATCTCATGGCCAAGGCCCTATATGGCTGAGCAGTACAGCCTCTCACTAGACAATTATAATCACCCTAAGCCTGTGGTATATAAACTTCTCAAGCACAAGGGCATTAAAAAAATAATAATAATAATCACACACAAGTAAAGCAATGTAACATGGTAGATTATCATAAGCAGATTAGATAAGTTGAACAACCCAATGGTAAGATTAGGCCCCACGGGGCCACAACCTGTTCATAGGTGACAATATTAAGGAACCAATTTCCAGAACCGGGGTGCACACCAGGAGAGATCCTCCACCCTTGTTGTGGCTGACACCCAGTTCCACCCATCTGGCTGTTCATTATCTCTGCAATGACAATAGTAACAAGAGCTGAGCACAAATACAAGGAAACAAAAATGACATTGGGAGGGATAATGCCGAAGGGTGGGAAAATAAACTTTCTGATGTGTCTCTGTCGACAGCTAGTTTGAAAGTGACCCCTTACAAATTCAAATCAACAAGGGCAAGGACTAACCAATCAGATGCAATGTAACAACTTGACGCCCTGGTTGACGCTAAACACCAGTATTAAGGTGCCTCCAGGAATGAGCTGGCAGACCACCCCAATGTTTGCCTGCACATTCCCCAAGGCCCCCCAGTAAAGTGGATAAGTAAAATACTGCCTGGGCTTTAACATTTATTATTTCTACTACTCCTTTTTGTACTTCATTCACAGCAATATAACACAACATTCATTAATCTTGTAAGAAGACATTATGACAATCACCCCGGGCAGAATAACAACATGACCAGGTGCATTATTGAAAAATAATTACATATTAAGTTGATGAATGATAAACTGTAAATTTAGAACTACCATTACAGTTACAACTTTAGTTTAGTAATTTACTAACAACTATAAAGAAATCGGAATTGGCAGTAATTACTGATATAAGATAAGAATAACAGTTTATAGTCCAAAGTTAAACTCCATTAACCAACATTACCATTCCGATAAAAATTAAAAATCGCTGTTACAAGGCACTGGAGACCTAAATGATAGATTTAAAGAAAAATGGCATACATGCTTACAGGTTAATTACACTGATTACTGAATTTCTAAGAAATAAATTTATAAAAGATATGAGGATTTGATGAAGTTATAATTTATTTTGTCTAGAACTGAAAGAAAGAACTTTACACATTGGATGTACCCAGGCACCCAAGTAGGAAGTAGTCATTCATGTAAAATTTTCAGTCAACAAACTTTCTGTGGAATCAAAAAATGTAGTTTACAACTTATCCTTTTTTTCTGGTTGTATTGTAAAAATAACATTTTATAAACAAAACCTAGAAATTCTAAATTCATTTTAGCTTAGAAAAAAAGTTGTGGTTAAAAAAGATTAAAGTAAAAATTTAAAAAGGCAAAGATTTATAAATTCAGGGGAAATGAACTTTCCACTTCTTTTATCTACATGAAGGACACACAGCCATAGATTCCATTGAATAAATTGTTTTTACATCACCCACATATAGTCTACAAGACACAAAAAACAACACATATAACAACCAAACATAAACACACAGACAGAAAGACTCTCAGACGTCTGTATTAAAATATACTCTTTAAACTGTGCAATATATATGGACACAAAAGTCTCGATTGTCCTTAAAACATAAATCAACACAAACAAAGAAACTGACTCGGCTACCCGTACGATTACACGAGGTATAGTAATACATTTCAGGGGCGGATCTAGCTTTTAAGTAAGGCGGGGGGGGTTCACATCAGACATATCATAACTAGGGGGGTCAAGGGGCATGCCCCCCCCGGGAAAAAAATCAATAAAATCAATTTTAGGTAGAAATGTAGTGCATTTTCTGTAAATTTAACACCACTCTCAAGAAATAATTTTATATTTTGGGTTGAACCCCTTTACACTATTTTTCGGCGGGGGGGGGGATGGATCCGCTAGTGCATTTGTGTCCTGGAGGAGTGATACTAGAGACGAAACTATCAGTATCATCTGGCTGAGCCAGGTTTCAGTGACTGTATTGAGGTCTAATCTAATCTAATGTGGACTTTTATAGCGCTTAATCTCCATCAATTGACAGACCCTAAGGACCAACTGAACAAAACCAATGTGGGTAATCTTATGTCTAATAACATAGCAAGGGGCGGATTTCATGAAAGGTCTTAGCCTGGTCTCAGGCTTCAACTTGAGACTTTTGTCTCACATTTCTGAAGCATTTTTCTTGAACCCAAAGGGCACAGCCTTTATGGATTTCACAAATGGTTTCAGTCTCAGTTTTGGTTGAGCCACTGGCTCAAATGGTGAGACTGATAGGTAGTGCGCTTTAAGTTTTATAAACAGAGGCTCATATATGGCTGCAATAATTCATTCTCCACTTCGAAATTTGAAATGGCTGAAAATAAGCTACAAATATATAAAACAACCTCCTGAAGTAGTCATTGTTTTTTTACATTTTTACAAAGTTTTCCCATTGCAAAATAGAATTTGAGTAGAAACATTTTGATAACAAAAAGGGTCACATGACACAGAAAAATCTGTGGCTATGTGATAAGCCTGGTCTCAACTGAGATCCCTTCTGTGAAAACCGTTTGACACAAAGACTTAACCGAGCTAAAAGGCTCAGATTTGAGCCAGTGGCTCAGCCTGAGACTAGGATAAGTCTGAGAACCAAGTCGTACCAAGAAGACAAAGGCTATGGCAGATACGTTTTTGCAAACAGGTAAGTTTTGAGCCTTTTCCTAGATGAGGCAATAGATATTGTACTGTTCTTGTGAGCATCAAAGGCAAAACTATGACCAAGTGTTTGACTGACTTGTAGAGTGAGAAGTGGAAAGGCAGAACCGTCAGGTATTGACAAACAGGTTGACTACACCTGGTGCTGTAGGAACAACTGCTCAGAGACACAGATTGACCGTAATATCTGGGTAAAAAATTAAACTAACGTTATGGTTTTGAACATACAGGGGTAATTGACGGGCTGTCAGTATAGTCACTGAAGAATAGGTGTAACATGAGCATACTTTCTACAATTTTTGCAGGAGTAAGCAGGCTGATGAGGATTGTCCAGCTTGTTAATATTGTTACATTGTTAAAGGTATACAAGATAGAACAGACATAAGTTAGATACTTTCCTTGGATCGGTGATAGTTCGTGAAAATTGAAAAAAATTATGTAGAAAAAGGTGTAAAGTAAGGTAAACTGGCTTGATATAAAAGAAAAATAGCCACTCGTTAAACGTCTTTTGGTATTAAATATGTTATCTAGATCTTTCATTGCCTGTGACTGAGTTCTATCTGTCGCAGTTGTGCTCTTTGTCATGTTTTATATATATTCAAATTTCGATGCCCTTTGCAAATTTTGGACCTATGGGAAAGAAAACAACTAGACATAAATACACTCCTTTGTGTCCTATGAATCTTTTGAAGAGCAAAAGGGTGTAGGTTTTGATCAGATATTTGCTAGTTATGGGGTATTTCACTGGGGTCATCTTGTCAGTAACTATGGATTTTTTGAGGGTTGGACCCAATGTTTACAGAGCCTGTTAGGTTCGGTTGTAATTTCCCGGCGTGTCACGGTAGATTGGCAAAATGTCAAACATGTTGCAACGACCCTGACTCTTGATCCAGACTTTGGCTCCACCAACCTGGTAACAGTCCTGTCATGTGTCTACAGCTTGTTAGACGCATTCCCGTTTTGTCCTATACTGTAACCATCACATTGGAAGGACTGACCTGAAGAGGTGTTCAGGTACTGAACCACAACAAACACAAACCAACCGTACTTGAAAGGAAACCAGCCTGTCATAAACATCCCCTACCTGACTTGGTCGCTTCCCATCAGGACGGGAAGTCTCCAAATCATTGACTGCATAGTTGGTAACATCCCAGCAGGACAAGCAGGGAACACTCCATAACATGTTGTAGAGAGAAACTGACAAGGCAATTGCAGCAACAGACAAGCCAGGAAGTGTGTAGGACAGTACCTGAACACCACTCCAGGTCAGTGCTTCCAACGCGATGGTTACAGTATAGGACAAAACGGGAAGTGCGTCTAACAAGCTGTAGACACATGACAGGACTGTTACCAGGTTGGTGGAGCCAAGGTCTGGATCAAGAGTCAGGGACGGCTTCATTTTACCGACCCGCAGCCAGAAATCTGTGACTATATAAGGCAAGTCGGTTTGTTCAATTCATCATTTGGTATCTGGCATCTGACGAGTTACACCTGTCAGCATTTTGATAGACTGTTTTTTTTACAAATTAACATAGGATTTAGTGCTGAGATACAAGTCAAGCTGACTTGCAGATACGTTTTTGATTTTTAACAAATGCTGCTTTAATTGGATTTATAAGATGGGTTCTAAAAAGAGCAGAAGGAATGTAAGGAAGATAGATGTTGACACAGACACAACTACAGAGTTTGAGTCCACAGAGGGTGGATGAGAGGTGGGTAAATCTTAATCGCAATCCATGCACAAGAAAGGACACATAAGAAACATTTACTTAACAGACTCAGATGAAAAGGCTATGAAAATGATTATGAGTAGCTCTATGGCAAGACCAACAAGCACTTTAAGGAAAAGGTCAGGACGAAATGCCTTTGGGAGAGGTCTGCCTGAACCCACAACCCCTTCAACCTTTAAGTGTCTGGCTCGAGGAGCCAGTGCATCCACTGCCTTATATCACAACATCTCCAGAGGTTCTACTTACATGGACAGTATGGAGATCAGCATGTGATCAGACACCCACAATGCAGCCTTCAGTTGCAAGCCCCAGTGTAGTTTCCCAACATTTAACAGTAGACCAGCAGGTCATAGACCAGTTTGCAAAGATGAAAACCATGCTGTAATCTTTTCTCAGGCCAAGGCCACAGAGCACCAAAACAGCCTTGTGCAACTACCTGGCATCTGAGGTTGAGGTTTTAGAAGAAAGAGACCTTTAAACATTCGGAAATGAGGCTGTGCCACCGCCACATATGTGCCACAGACTTTTTTACAGCAACTAGAGCTTAACTATTCCAGACACTCAGATGCCAAGCAACCAGCTTGGCAGAGCCAAGTGGCACCCGGAGGACAGCAGCAGCACAGAGGGCAGCTGACTTCCTTTGTAGTTGTTGACAACCAACAAAGCAGGACTTAGGGGCCACGGTGGCAGAGTGGTAACACTCTCGCCTCCCACCTCTGCGGCCGGGGTTCGATCCCCGTCATGGCCGTAAGTGGGAAAGCTGGTAGTTGCTTGCCATTGGTCGGCAGTTTACAGTACAGAACCCTAGCGAACTATATGTACTGGTTTCCTCTGCCCTTCCAACTACCCGTTGTGATATGACCTGTACAGTGTTGAAAGCGACGTAAAACCCCAAATAAACAAAGCAGGACTTCAAGACCGATTTCTTTCACACTGACCCTAACAAAGCACTTCAACCTACTGTCAGTTGTCTCTGTCACAGCCGAACAAAGTTCACACAACATATCAGGACTCTCTAGCTTGATTGGGAATCTATGATTAGTCATTGTCTACCACCAGATCGGTACACCTTAACCACTTTCTCAAAGTGACCTGCATCAACACACCGCCTCTCCTTCAACCACTCAGCAGCATGAGCCTCAGTAGCAGCCAGCCCAACCCCAACCTCCCCAGCAGTCAGCCAACACCAAACAGCAGCAGTAGTAGACCGACTGTATTTTCCTACAATTGGGCGTTTTCAAGACCACTGCTGTTTAATTTATAGGTCCTTCTGAGGACCATCCAAATCTTCCAAAAAAATTTGCTTGCTGCATGCTTACCAAATCCCAAAACAGGAAGCATTACACAATCTCACACCAAACTAACCCCTACAACACACACACAAAACATAATGAGTGAGTGATTGAAAATTTGAAGTTAAAAAAAACTTTAATTAAATCAAACATGAATTTAAAATATTTTGATCTCAGAAAAAAATTATAAAATTGAAAGCAAAACTTGAAGAAAAAAAAGACTTTACCCATTCCTCTCCAAAACGAAAAATGAAAAAATTGGGCCAAAATAAATTAAACTTTGTCTCAAAAAAGAATTTTAAAAAATGATCAGAAACGCTTTAACTTTTAAGAATCTTTGACATTTTCTGGGAATGATTTTGACCTTTGGATGCAACCTTTTCAGTTTTGACCTTTGAGAAACTTTGAAAGTTCTCCAAAGGTTTCGATACTTAAGAAAGTTTTCAACTTAGCAATATCTATTTGCCAGAAATAAAAACTTTGTGTACAAAATATAAGTTTTAATATTTGACATTTTTACATAACATTATTACATGGCATTATTCAACAGTATTGTGGGACTTTTTGTAAGATTTTTGGGGAAATTTGTTGGAAGTAACACCACTTAAATAAAAGTTCTTGGAATAGTTGGGCAGCCCTGAAAAGGACTTATAGATGCCAGCTTCTTATGTCCCCAGGGTATCTCCCATCTCAGATGCTGTTCTTCTACTGCTCTGTGATGATAAAAGAAATCTTTCAGTAGGCCTCCCTTGAACTATTCTTGTAGTTGTTATCTGGCTCATATACAACCTGTTCATTTTGTAAGGCCACTATTTCATCTGCTGGGGTGGGTGCCATGTCTGATGTACCCTGGTGTGTCCTCAGCATGTTGTGCAACACAACACGCATCAAAACAATGTCTCTAACAACTTCCGGCCTTTGCTCCATTGTGACCAATAAAACACTGAATCTATTTTAAGGAATCTAAACGTTTTTTTCACAACGCTCCTTCCTCTGGAGATCCTGTAGTTTGCTATTCTCTCTTCGCTTGTGAATTGTCTTCTGTTGTAAGGTTTGACAAGCCATGGCATCAAGGCAAAGGCATCATCACCCAGCAAGACATAGGGAAAATTTGGTCCCCCCTCCCCTAGGGGTTCAGGTGGCAGGAGCCCCAAGGTGTCATTCCTGGATATTCTTTTACAACTTCCTGTGGTTAAATATTTGTGCATCTGCTGAAGATCTACTTGATACAACATCTACCCAAAGGAATCTGTGTTTTATGTCTACTAGGGCTAGCAAAAAGAAGACTTGTAGTTCTAATACTTCTTGGCTTCTCCATGGCGATATGTTTCCCATCTAGAGACCCAAGAGCTTAGGGGACATTCCATCTGGTTTTGAACATCTTCACCTTTTTTCTGTCTTCAGGGTCATTAGGGCATGTCAAATATTCTTCCTGGAATTCAGCAAGCATGGCTCAGCAGACTACAAAGATGAATTTACATGTGGTGGTTCAGCCAACCAGCCACTGATACTGCAAGGACACATAAGTTTGTCCTGTTGCCAAGTATTATTGCCACTTTTAGTCCTACTTTTAACTGTTTTTTTGAAGTTGATGACTTCCTTCTTAGTGCAGTGGTTAATGCATTCTTCAAAGAGATAAAAATGCAGGTGCCATCCTGACAAAATTCTTGTAGTCTGGGATATCAGTCTGTATTAAGTCGGCCAGGAGGGTTCTAGAGCATTCTAGAAGTATTCAAGGCATAGCCCAGGGGTTTGGTGGCTTTCGTTTTCTCCTGGGTGGTGACTGTGGCTGTGGTGCTGGCTGTAGGGTAGGTGCTGACTCCAAATCAGGCTGGGAGGAAGTTCCAGAGAAAATGGCACATAGCACATCCTGTCGGGGAGATGAAACCAAACACAATTTTGTGTATGTGTTTTTTTCTGAATTTTCATCCCCAACTCCTGACTTTTGCAACCAACCCTAGAGTCGTAGAGTTGGCCGTAGGGTCAATTCCAGTGGAACACCCCCATTAGATCTGAGTGGCCAACAAACCTACTCAAAGATCATATCTAAAAATATTTTATGTGTATCTGACCTTGAGTTGCATGAAGTATGTGGCTTGTATTTCAATATCACACTTCATGTGACCTGTGTTTGATCTTGGTGTACTTGACCTTTGTCAATCCCTTAACCAAAGGCCCTTAACCAAAGTACCCTTTACCAATCCCTTTGTCAATCCCTGAACCAAAAGTGCTAATCTTTGTATTTTTTGCTTGGCATATTTCCACATGAATGATAAATATCCAATATGATTGTGTCAACCAACTCAAGTATTACATCTTTCACCATTTTAAAATAGTTCCATCTTGAATGAAAAATATTACGAAATATCTTCACTAAATGTCCTCATAATTTTCGAAATAGTTTCTGTTTGTTTGTTGAATCTACAAATGTAACCACAAAATTTTGTGTGTGCATGTATTGTGTCAAATCTAAAAATTGTCCTTATGGCTGTCTTAAAAATAGAGGTAGTGCCACAAAATTTTAGCAACATGTGGAATATATCGGATGCCTGCCTGATATTAATTTGAGCCTAGACTAATCAACAAAACAAGGTGGTCTTATATTCATACTTGATGCGTATGTGTTCTCATGCAGTTGCAACTCTGCAATTAAACAGTAGGTTGTTGGAATATTGACCAAAATAACTAAGCCTTATTCAACATGTTTTCTTGTTGGTTTGTGGTTAATAACTCATCATTTTCATTTAGGATTTCCTTTGACTTGGAGTTGGTTATAAGGGGATGTCTACCTGTGACGTTAAATTCCTGCACCGACTACAGCGACGAGTTAGAGGTATAAGTATATTTATGGCTTATATGCAACTTACTGTTATGGTTACAAACTACAATATCTATGTAGATATTATAGACATGTAACTTCTTATTTCATTAAAATCTGCTCCATATGGACGATAGTTGAGGTTAAAGCAATTTATATCTGTGTTCCGGTTTACATGGATTTCTGAGTAAACATTGCAATTACAATGTATTTTCAGGACAGTTTTTCAACGATTGCCTTAATGGTTATCAACAACTATAATACTAATACTACCTTAATATTTTTATAAACTTATTTGTCATATTTTCTTTAGAATTCTAAACTTTAAAGAATAAAAAAGATTATTATTTTAAATGCCTTTTATTCTTATTCTTTTATTCTATTATTTACACCTATTTCCATTCCATTATGCATTTAAACTGGCAGGGTAACATTGCTATCAGTAGATTGTCAATACAAGCCAACAGCAACACAATACAATAAAACCCAATCTGATAATAAAGCTAGATGTCATATAATATATCTTGGTTATTACCACTCAAAAAAGGAAAATATCTATTTCTTTAGTTTTGAAGAATTCCTATACTTTTATTATCAGATAGAAAAGTATAGTTAGCACACAAAGCAGTACTCTTGTAATATTAGAAGTTTCTTATTTGTGAACCAATTTTGAAAATGTATTCAACATTTTGTTCAGTTTTTAAAGGGACTCTTACCTGAGCTTATTTTATTTGATTATACTGGATTGGTCTAGTATGTGTGAGCCAAAGAATTGGTATAAACACAGGCAATAAAGAGGATAAAAGAAAAAAAGGTATATATTGGTGAGACAAGAAAAAATGCAGAAAATCTTCCATCATTGACTAGCTTCTACTAACTTTCCCAATTTTGTTGAGGCTGGTGGTTAAACCCAAGGCCTTAAAGTGAAATAGGAGAAAAGGGTATTACCCACCACATCACCATGTCTTCTGCTTTCTCCAATACCAAACACTTAACATATTCAAAATTTCATTATAATGAATCCTACCATTTTCACAACGTCCGTTTTATATACAATACACTTACGTCATCACCATTTGGTCAAGATACAACATAATTTCAATTGTCTCATCGGCTTATTTAGGGACATGTTATCAGTCTGCAGCTCCAGTTACACCTGAGTTATGTTGAGTATGGCTGATGCGATTGAAACTGGGAATGTGTATAAAGTGATGAAAATGTATGATTCAAACAACTAATCTTTGTGAGGTATCAACTGGGACTGCACTTAAGAAACGGAGGAAATATTTCATTGGTTTATGTGCAAACAATGCCCTTTTTAAAAAAAAATTGAGCTGACCCATTCTAAAGATTTTCACAACTAATAAATCACTTGTTTATTTCCATTTCAATTTTAGTTCTCCATGAAGGCTTTAGGATTCACTGTGTCTAGCCATAAAGCAGAGATTTGCTACTGCCAAGAAGACCTCTGTAACCATGGAAACCAGCTCGGTCCCAACATGTTACTCTTTTGCCTGGTGGCTCTGGCAGTGATCAAGTTTTGAAGCTCAGATGATGTGACAATTTTCATTGATAAATTGCTTTGTTGATTTTTTAACACATGAAAGTGTGGTATTCAAGACTTTGGCTTTCTTAGATAGTGATCCAAAGGGGTGCTTAATGTTCTATTTTATAGATTTATTACGGTAATTTAAGCTTGAATTGAAGACAATTGTTATGGTAAAGGTGTGAATTGTTTTTAAAAATGAATTCCCTTTTGTTTAATTAAAGCACACGATTTTAGCATGTTTAATTAAAACACACGTCAGTTTAAAATAAGTTTTTGATCTAATAATTACAAATGACTTCCTGAGTCATGTTTTGACCTTTTTAACATAATATTTATTCTAAGCAAAATAACACTTGATCTTAAAAACTCTTTTTGCCATTTTAAAATGTGAAACAAGTTTCAAATTTACCACAAGCTTTTCTAAACTGAGTATTTTATTTGTGAGAGAAAGTGTATATTCCATTTTAAGATACTCAATATTTTATGCCAATTATTCATTCAGGAGTTTGTTGACATGGGAAAAACTGCATGGTTTAAATTATATGTGACTTTATTCATTTTTGGTTATTTTGAGTGGTGTTATTTGCAAATATATCTTTCCATTTGTTCACAGTTATATAAATCCTTAAGGTTATAATTTTCCTGGATATTAGATAAAATGTCTGTTAAACAGTTTAACATAAAGAGTTGTTTGCAATAAATTTGTTTGGTAAGGCGGGGATTTTGTATTACAAATAAAAGATTTCTTTGCTAAGGAAGAAATCTAAAACAAAAATAGTTATTGACTGGGCTCTAAACACGTGTAACTGCTTCTAAGCCAAAGTTAAGCTTTTCTTAATTGATGTTTTAATAATCTTCATACAGTTTCTGAATGACAATGTTAATATTTACATGCAATAACGTTTAAAAATTAATTAAGAACACTAAAAGAGATCTGCAATATATGCAATGGTTTCTCAACCTTTCCTCAATTGAATCAATTTTTAAAATAAATATATAATGGTAAGACTCTATGAGAAATACAAAAATGTGTAACATTGATATTATCTCTTGCTAGTTTAGTAGTGTATTTTTTGATAAACTTGTCAATATATAATCAGAAAATGTATAACCAACTGCTTATAAGATTGGCTTACAAGTATGTTTTTAAAAATATAAGTGATTTTTTACTTGTAGTTAATCCTTGTCTGGTAATCATTTTTTTTATTACTTTTAATTTTAAAATGTTAACACCTCCAAGTTTTTAAACGTTTGGTGTAATTTATGGAAACAAACATATATGTTAAAAGGATATTGAAACCTGATTGAAAATTATATTTTGTAGCTTTTAAAACATACTAATCCTGTCCAATCAAGCTGATCTAACTCTGCTTATTGACAGCAATAAAACATTTTCGACATTACGTTGTTTCCATGGCATTGCTTCACTGGTGTAAAACTTACAAATGGTATTTAATTGTTGTGGGTTCAATATCCAGTTCATGGCAACATGGCAGATTCATTGGGAAGCTAGTCCTAATATGACCCTAGATGCTGGGATTGTAAATCCCATAACTCGTGCTCAATCGATCTTACAGCTAAAACTTTCACCCAAGGTCCTGCATAACACAGGCTCAATTATAAGAAACACGAGTTAAATTTTTATTCAAGCAGACTTTACTTCCATTTGTTAGGTTTAGATTTAGATTTAATTGTTGTTTTATGTCGCGTTCAACAGTCAGGGTCATATTGCGATGGGTAGTTTACAGGTGGAGGAAACTAGTGCATACTGCACTGTAAACCGGCGGCCTCAGGGGTTGGAGGTGAGAACTCTAACCGCTACACCACCGAGCCCCCTCCATTTGTTAGGAGCATAGAATGCAGTTATTGTGTAGGCACAGGTAAAAGTTGTTAAAGTGGATGTGTGATATTGGTGCGATACCTTCCATAGGCATTAAACCAATTTCTGTAACTTGAGTTCATTTTTGGTGATCTTGGTTAGGGGTTCTCCACGGTAAATGCTGTGGTATTGACAAAAATGTCGTTTGGCATTTAATGCTAGACCAAGATTTGTACCATTGGATATGGGAGAAAAAGTCACATTTTGCATTCAGTAAATTGAATTCTGGGTTGTCCTATATAAATGACAGTCCCCTAATTTACACCGAATGCATACAACCAAGACACAGAGTAGCATAGCAAAATGATCTACAATGATGTACTTGTTTTTTTCTTATTTTGTGAAAATGGGATTTAAGAGAAGCTTTACATGTGTGTACATGTACGATGGGATGTAAGAGTAGCTTTGGCAAGTTTGGCATCTAATCAGAGGCTGTAATCTCTGCGTGTGTTTGATTCTCACAAGTAGCAATGCTGAGGGTCTGTCCCAATATGACCCTGACTGTTGAACAGGTTATGAAACATCAACTTTAAACTTCATTCCTGATCCACTTCAAGCTAGTCATATACTTAACAAAACAATGATGCAGTGTAATACTTTCAGTTTATTTAATATATTGGGCTTAAAATGACTTTCAACATTTTCTTCAGGTCATATCTAACTGGTTCATGGCACAATATTTAATAAAAATCATCAGACACCAGTCAGCAAATATTGACTCCCCCACTTCATGTGGGGCCAGAATTAAAAAATATGGTGTTAGAGGTTAAAGATTTTAAAAGATTTTAAATGCATAAATTACAATAGTAAACACCCTTTACTTACAGATGCCATGATCTGTTACTGATTGGTTCCTAACTATTAGTTATTCTCTTCTTAGATCATACTTCACATCCCAATGTCCGACGTTGAGATTATATATACATACTGGATACATTGCCCCAGAGAAGTATTAAGTAAAAAAGCTACATGGGGAAGTTATAATTTATTTACAATTAGAATAACAATAATGCATAAAATAGTTAAAAGGTTTTAAGGGTTTTAACCCGATGTGAGGCCACCTTAGCCTAGGAAAAACTGAACAGACAAGTGAAATGATTTAGAGTAGCCCCAGACTCCAGCTGTGAGGGTAATTAAGTAAATTAACATGACCCTTAGGTCACTAAGACCTTAAGATTACACTTTCCACGGCCTCAAGGTGACCCAGAATGGAGGCTGTGATAGATCACTCAGGGACCAGTACCTGGACAGTCTGGAATGATATCAGTGCACTGTGACCATTATCTGAATGAAATGTGGCTTCTGACGGCTCTAGCTTGACAAACTTAGACTTGGTTCCATTTGCTCGACGTCTGGGCCCTTAAGGGATGGTCTAACCTATTATTCTTACCCTTTTTGGCCTTAAATGTCATTTGGCTGAGATTTAGACTAGCACTATATCAAAAACCCAGCTCTGAAAAGGTCAAACAAGAGTGCTGAAAGCAGTGCGTGACCTTCGCGGCAGACCGGTGGCCAGAGGCCAACAAATATATGGTCAAGTCGGGAAAATTCATCTCCTCTCAGACCGGGAGTCCTGCATCTTTCTTTGGTAGCCAGTCGAAACAGTCAAAACAACCACTGACCAAAGATTTAAATTTGTCTGCTATCGGAAGCAACGACATATATATATATTTCCTGATAGAAATACATGAAAAATTTATGAAATTGAGTTTACTATATTTGATGCATCCAGCTACCAGCTATCCAGCTAACTCTCACGAGAATAGGGTATTATCATGAGATCTCAGTGCTTTTTTGTCAAAGTTTTAACTCGTCTTCTGCATATAGTTTCGCAGGCAAAACAGTCAAAACAACTATTAAACAGACGAATTCATCTACTGTCGGAAGTGAAGACATACATATTCTCTTATATAAATAGATGAAAAAGATGCGAAAATGAGCTTATTTTATTGATGTACTCTAGCAAGTAGACGGTCCGTTTGTCCAGAAACATTCAAAATAAGATATATTCCCATATACTTCCCTTGTTTTTCAACATATTTTAGAGGATTTACGTGGGTAGCCATAGTGTACTCAGTACTGTCATTTCTTTTCATATCTTTCTTCTGATTCGTCGAGTCCGTGTATCATTGACCAATCAGAAAGTGGCTTTCAAAATCCAACCCAGAAGAAGAGCAGATTTGTAACTATTGGTTTTAATGTCAATGTCTTGGTTATTATCATCGACAATAATGTTCTGTATGTGTGCATTCTGCACTTACACCCTGTAATATATTCAGGCAGTAGAAACCATAATTTGGAAAAAAGACCTGAAATAATTAAATTCCTGAAACAATAAATCAAAGAAATTGTTATTTTCCTACCTAAACAATTTATTGAGCTTAAGATGAATTAATGATTTCTGCTATTTTTATTATAAATTTGCTAATCATGACATAGCTATAACTTCCTGTTTACAATTTTTTTAGGCAGAAATTGTGACAAGATTTGTGAGTTTTATGTACGACCAGTTATACCTGTTGATATGTACCTAAGTTACTCTCATGTGCACTGTGTAAAAATAAAATATGTATGGCATGAACATTATTGGAAAATATCCTATTTTAATGCATATAGCCCGAAGTGAATTGACGGTATGGCAGAATTAACGCCACCTGTTTACCAGATCTGATACTTATTAACAGTACTTAATGAATTAATTCTGTTTGGTTCCAAGGCTCAATGTCAGAAAAGCCTCTCATTTTCCTATCAATATTCTTGGAACTCTTCAGCCTGCTGACATTGTCAAAACCTAGCTATGTCGTTTGATGCTGACTTTTATTCTCAGACCACATACAGAACACTGGTAAAGCCTGCTTCCTTCAGATGCCTGACCTTGGTCAAATTAGATAGGATCTTACTCATGAAGTGGCTTTCTTTGCAGCAAATGCCTTTATTAGTAGTCATCTGGACTATTGTAACTCTCTGTTTAGACGTTAGTCAAGCTTCAATCAGCACAAGCTGCAGAGTATTCAGAATACTATTGCACATACTGTCACAATACATAGAAAGTATTCTCATGTCACGCCCTGCCTGCCTGTCATTTAATGCTGTATGTTCAACATCACAATACAGGTTTATAAACTTTTACACAGTGATTCTCCTTGCTATTTTGGATCACCCTTGACCTTAAGCAGATGCTACAGTACCAGGTATAGTCATCTTGATTGTCAATACCTGGCAGCTGCTCCTTTCAACTCCTCACTCTTCAACACTTTGGCCATAGTTTTTCCCTTTGATGCTCCTCAGTTTTGAAGTGACCTTTTTGATAATGTACACAGGAAAAAGTTTCAATCTTACCTGTTTGCAAAAGTCTCTGCCCCATTGGCTTTCCATCATCATTGCGTCTTCATTGATATGACCTGCCTATGTTATTGGACTAATGCATATTAACCTTGTTTATGTTCAGTTGCACTTGATGTACATTAATGTACATCAAGTCCACATTTAATTAGATTACTTAAAACATTACAAGTACCAAACTATCAGTTTGTCAGACCAGCAACTTTTCTCACGGACCAGTAAATTTTTGATGTTTTTCTTTCAAGTTGAAAAAAGAAAAATATAAAATTATTCAAAGTAACTGCAGGACCTGCATCTCCCAAGCCGGGTCTGCAACTTTTTGGTGTAGCAGGTCCCCCGGGCCTGCAGTAAATTTCAACAAATTTTCTACACTGCAAAAAGGTAAAAATATTTGGGCAGACAACTTTTGTGAAGGGCAGACAACTTTTTGAAGTTCCTGGGCCGCTGGTCCAGGATGTTTTTGACACAAAAGTCCTACACTGGCTGAAAGCTGTTGCTTATAATTTCCAGTGTTATACGGACAGTGACATATGAATTATAGATATAAAATTTAGAGAATTAAAATATAAATATGGGCAAGCAGAAAAAAGAACTGCTGGAAGTGTGGAAGCAAACATTTACCGCCAACTGGAAATAAATATGACAAAGTAGAACTGCTAAGTAGAGCGAATGTCAGTAGTGGACCTGTTGATATGGCCATGACTGGGTCTGAATCAGAAAAGGACTCTTTTGTTATTCCGAGTACAGTTGCCATCAGCCAGTAGTGCTCAGTTCCAGAAGGTGAACCAGCGACTTGATAAGGTGGAGGACAGAATGGCGAAGGAACAGCATGGAAACAAGGGACAGCACAACAAGAGCAAGAAGTTAAGTAGTTTTTCTAAGCGACATTTGACAGCATTGAGTGATAACTCACAGTGAGATAGTGAATTTTCTGATGAAGAATGTTATATGCCCAGCTTAAATGCAATTAGAAAATCTGCCAAAATTCATCGTCTAGTTGATACCAAAATTAGGGAACTAGAAAAGCTGAGTGAAATAGCAGGTAGTGTGGGAAAAATTAATAAAAAGGTTGAAATGTCGAGATTTTAGTAAAACATAGAGTGGCATGGCACTTGAGACAATTTTGGGAGGTGCAACCAGATCTAGTGTCATATGATCAGTTAACAAAGTCTCAATGGGTTCAGGGTTTCTCTAAGTATGTTTTGGATGAACCAGATCATAATATCAGAGAGAAAATGATATAATATATGGTGGAATTAATGGAAGACGCCACAGACTTCTCGTGGCAGAGGGCTAAAGGAGCTCATGTTGTGTTGCTGTGGGAATCTGAGAGGGGAGTTCAAATTGGGAGGATACAGCACAAATAGATAGGATTAGAAGAGCACATGCACAGAAACATGAGAATGGGGGTAAGGTATAGGCAAAAAAGAGACAAGCTGCAGAAAGCCTGGCACTGTAAGCAGTTTCACAATGGGTCCTGTACACATAACAAGGACCATGAAGTCAATGGTAAAGTCCACCAGCATTTGTGTGCCTTTTGTTTGTTACAGCGTCGATTTTAGGTCATACTGAAAAAGATTGTATTTTTAGCAAAAAGGGCTATGCAAAAAACAAGTAAGTTGCTGTCCTCCGAAAAACTGTGGGATGATAGATATTGAGTAATAAATTGAGTGTAAATGTCAATGCAGGAAAGTATAACATGCCAAATTCTAACGAAAAGGTTAACACTGACAGTAAGAGGTGAAGGCCATATTGGGAGAAGGAACTGTGTCTTCTTTCAAAATGTCTTGCCGTGTTTTTATACCAAAAAATGCAACCCTTCAGAGATCGGGGGCCACGGTGGCAGAGTGGTAACACTCTCGCCTCCCACCTCTGCGGCTGGGGTTCGATCCCCGTCATGGCCGTAAGTGGGAAAGCTGGTAGTTGCTTGCCGTTGGTCGGCAGTTTACAGTACACAACCCTAGCGAACTCTATGTACTGGTTTCCTCTGCCCTTCCAACTACCCGTCGTGATATGACCTGTACAGTGTTGAAAGCGACGTAAAACCCAAAATAAATAAACAAATAAAATAAACAAGCAACCCTTCAGAGGTTGAAAGTCTTTTAGTTCGTCCTGTTAGTTAATCCATTACATTACGCCCAAAAATCAATTGCCAGATCATATGCAGAAGTGATAAAGGGTGAAGCGAATATAAAAAAGAATGGCCTTGGTTATAATAGAAGCCGAGTATTCTGGGCTAGAAACCCTAACAAAGGCACTGAAGGCAAGGCGTTGGCACGACAGAGCAATATGAATGACAATGAGATCACTAGTAGAGACAATAAAACGGTCGATAATAAAGAAGGGGCGTTCTGTCGTATAACAAAAGATATAGACATGCAGAACAAGATTGTTCACGCAAGGGTTCCAAGTACACTCAAAGAGGGGTTCAATACTGATAATGACAAGTTGTGCAATGGTATGCACCTAAATGACTTTGAAAACAATGGCACTGATTGTGACACGTTAGATGGGCATCAATAGTTGCTATTTGACATGAGAAATGCTGATAGTGGCAAATTTATTAATTCAATCATTTTCAATGATCAGAACAGGTTGATTAGTCCAAATCAATGTGTGGCTTATGATCTATTGTGTCAGCAGTCAAAGGTCAAGATTGGGTTCATACCACTTACTGATTCCATTAAGTCTAACACTGACCAAGTCTCGAACAAAGCATTCAGAAGTTTAATAGAATTCGATGAGGAGGTCAAAAGGTATACCTTGCCAAATTACTTGGGTGCACGTATTCCAATCAAGCCATAAATGAATATTCAAGCATGGGAACATTGTTAGAGGGATATTGGGTTTTAAACAGAATGTGTTCCCTCAAACACGAGAAAGAGAATCATAAATCGGCATCGGAATTCCCAAAGCATGTTACAAAATATATTGAAGAGGAAAAAGCATTTGGGGCCACCATAGGCCCATTTGAAAGAGTCCCATTCAAAGATCTTCATTATTCACCATTCAAGACAAGAAATAAACCAGATTCGGATAATAGAAGAGTGATCTTGGACTTGAGCTGGCCCAGGGGGGAATCTGTGAACTCTGGTATCGAAAAAAATGGTTACATGGGGCTTGATTTTAAGTTGACGTTTCCAGGGATCCATGTTTGGATGTGAGCAGGGCCTTTAGGCACCTGAACATTGATCCACGTGATAATGACTTAATAGGCGTTAACTGGGGGACGACGTTAATTGATACCAGATTCCCTTTGGGAGTCGCCATGGAAGCACACAGGTCTTTGATGTCATGACACAATTAGGTCAGTGAGCGAGAAAAAAATTGGTAGAGCCTACATCAAGAGCAGTTTGCCATTTCGGTCCTGCATGTGGGTGCCGGGCAGATTAGTCCTGGGTAGTCCTATTATCGATCTAGTTCTGTAATTTAGTTTGTACCAGTGAAGATTTGTGTCAAGTAATGCTATTGGTTTAGCTCTAAACCACGTGGGCCCTTGCCCTTCCCTCTGCCATTTGAAATCTGGAGGGCAAGGAGGTGACATTGAAAACAAGAAATTTTATATTTTTACATGAGATCTTAGGTTTTTAGTTTTTTATGTGTTAAATTGTCGACATGGCTGGCACATCCACTCGACAATATAATTTAAGATCTGGCAAGCAGGAGACTCTTCAATTCCCAGTACAGCTACAGTTGGAAGACAGCAAGTTTCTCACACAGTTACTGAAACAGCAAAATGGGCAAGTTTCCGATTCTGAGTCGTCAATTAGTGAATCAGATTGTGAAGCGTTGATAGCATCAGATCAAGACTCTTATGTCGGATCCGTTAAAACTAGTTCTCCTAAAGAAAAAGTTGTCAGTTCGGCAGAAAGTAGTGTTGTAAACCAAGAGGCAATTAATACTAAAATTCTGTCTCAACTAGAAAAACTTGGCAAAAGGCTTGATAGTATTGAAACAAATGTTAACAAGTCAAGCGTTACCAAAGTTAACAATAAAAAGGCCAAGAGGAAAGTTGACTCCTCGGCCACAGTGTCACCTAGCAGTCAAGTCCCTAAAATTCCAGATTTAAACGCATTGAGACAAGATATGTCAGTTCAGGCTTTAGTGGAACAGCGCCTCAGGCAGCTGGCAGACACGGAAAAGACAGGTACAAAGATAAAGTCTTTACGTGGTGGTTCCGTAGAGGTTCTGGTTCCCAATCGTGTCAAGTGCCACATGAATTTGTTTTGTCCGGGTCCAGTAAGGAACGTGTGTCATATGACCAGTTGTGGGTGGCTGGCTTTTGTCGCATCATGAAGGAAGAAAAAAATTCAAAATTTAAGGAACGTATGTTAGACTACATGATTTCTCTATTTGATGATGCGAATGATTTTTCTTGGGATGCGGCAAAGGCCAGCCATGCGGTTCTCCTTTGCAGGATGGAGCAGGGGAAAATTAGTGACTATAGTCAGACTGAGAAAATAGACAGGATAAGGCGTGCCAATGCCCAAAGACACAATGTACAAACCAATGTCAGCCAGAATACAAAAAACTAGGGTCAAAACATGCTAAATCCATGACTTGCAACTATTTTAATGCAGGCATATGTTCTCACACGAGGCCAGAGGGGTACTATACAAGCATGTTTGCTCAGCTTGCTTTGCTACTGGAAAATCATTTGGCCACCCAGAAATTGAATGTAGATCTAAGAACAAAAAATTCCCAAAAAACGAGTAAATATGGGTGACCATACTAGTATGATCACCCATATTCAAAAATCAAGAGTATACTACTCCTCAGTGATCCCTGAAGCCAGGCAGGCTTGTAACACAAGTAAAGATACAGCTTGCTACTATTTTAACAGGGATAGTTGTTATCAGACAATTAACCCAAACAAATCATATGCTGATGCGTTAAAATCCAGAAATCATGTCCCCAATAAGGAATCACACAATCTGGTGTGTGACACTCGGGACTATACTGTTCCCACTTTTGTCAAAAAAGTCGAAATTTCAACTGGGAAAACTCCAGTGAATCGGGTCAATGCGACCACATGCTTTACCAAGATCAATAAACAGCAATATCAAAACCCTATCAGGGTATGGTATTGAAAACAAGTGAAGTTTGTAAACAGACTGAAGACGTGCAGAATAAGCTTGGTGTTTCTCGTCCTGTGTTGGATGGTAGGTCTAAATACTCGTTGGTGGAAAAAAAAAACGGAACTGGGTGTTCAGACGGGGATCTTAATCCCACCAAGCTTGCTTGTACGCGTATTAAAGACAGTGACACACTCTTACGGGATGTATCAACTGCTACAGAAATCCGTACGCATATTAGTGATTCGGGTAAAGCATATGACAGAAACTGTGTCCTCAATAGTACTGATAATACTGATCAAGTTCAACATACATTCTGTGCTGATACTGAGAGTGTGCATAATTCTGTGTTTGGTTTTGTTCCATTAGAACCTCTCCAACTGTACACTGGTGATCCAGTATATCATCAGACCATTCCAGATATAATATCCACACATTTCATGATCAGAAATAGTGGTCTTCCAAATTTCCAAATTAAGTGTCGCGTTCCAGTTACATCAAAATTGAATGTGGACAGGTGGCGTTCACACTTAGTCGATTATTGGGACCAGCAGCTTCCAGATCTTCTGGAATATGGATTTCCAATAGATTTTGATCGTGATTTTCCCCTTATGTCTACCCTTGTCAATCACACATCTGCATTACAAAATTCTCCACACGTCTCTAACTATCTTAAAGAACTCCAACATAAAGCAATCATGGGTCCTTTCATAGAACCCCCATTTCCCATTCATGTCTCACCCCTAATGACCAGAGATAAGCATGAATCCACTCAAAAAAGGACCATTATGGACCTCAGCTGTCCCAAAGGTTTGTCTATTAACAATGGCGTGGACAAAGATACGTATTTGAGCACATCTTATCTTCTTAACTATCTATCAATAGACAACATTACTGCTTCACTTTGCAAGTTAGGTCCAGCTGCTCAGCTCTTCAAAATAGACATAAGTAGAGCGTTTAGACAAATCAAAATTGACCCTGGAGATATAGATTTATTAGGCATGAAATTTCAAGATCATTATTTTCTCGATTTGTCGGTACCATTCGGGTAGAGGCACGGTTCAAAAATCTTCCAGCGTTGCACCGACTCAATTCGCCACATTATGACAAAAAATGGATTCCCAGGTCTATACAATTATATTGATGATCTGATTTTTACAGGATTGCCCTCAAAAATTCACCCAGCTTATTGATTTCTACAAGGCCTGCTCGAAGACCTAGGCCTGGATATCAGTCACAAAAAACTAGTCCCCCCAGCACTTCGGTCACCTGCCTGGGCATATTGATCGACACTATAGATAGAACCATTTCAATTCCACCTACAAAGCTCCAAGACATTACCAATATGTGCAAAAATTGGGCCACCAAGACTTTCTGTAGCAAAAATCAGCTCCAATCCCTTTTAGGCAGTCTCTTATACATCACTAAATGTGTCAAACCGGCCAGGATATTCTTAAATCGAATCCTACAGCTCTTACGAGATAACTTCAACAATACCAAGATCATATTAAATTCGGAATTCTTTAAAGATTTGGCCTGGTTCAATGTATTCCTCAGTCAGTATAATGGGGTCACCTATTATGACCAAAAATTTTCACGAATTCCAGTACATCTAGATGCCTGTCTTACAGGCCTTGGGGGACATTATGGAGCAATGGTTTATTCCCTCCCCATACCAATAGGTTTTATGAAGTACACCATTGTACATTTAGAAATACTTAATATTGTGGTGGCAGCAAAAATATGGGCTAATCACTGGGCAAATAAAAAAATCCAGATTTTTTGTGACAATATGGCAGTGGTAGAAGTCTTAACAACTGGTAAAACTAGAGATAAAACCCTAGCTACCTGTGCCAGAAATCTGTGGCTCATTGCAGCCCTACACAATATTAATTTCATTTTTTCTCACATCCCCGGTGTTGAAAATTCTGTGGCAGACCTTCTGTCAAGGTGGGATAATAGTGCACACCACAAGGAAAAATTGGAAAAATTAATAGGCAATCCTACCTGGTTAAATACCCATATTGAGCTCACATTGTTGAATTATGTCATATAATTCTGCACTAGTTCTTCTTATTTTCAGAATTGTATGGTCCTGCAGCCCAGCTGGCCACCTCTGCGGCCCACAGAATGATCCATGGTTTCAGGCCTTCCACTCTCAGGCAATACACGCGTATGTGGTCTGATTTTCAGGCCTTCATGGTGGCAGCTGGGCTGCTCACCTCCCAGGTAAATACACACATGATATTAGCTTTTATGGAATATTTACACTCAAATGCTCAGTCAAAGTCCCACATAGCCAATTATTTATGTGCCATCAGGGCTTTCCACATCATATATGGCCTTCCAACTGCCCCTTTTAGAGATGAGCGACTCTCCCTTTTCCTAAAGTCTATACAGTATGCTGCTCCACTAAAACCTAAAACACAATATCTGATTGACATCTCCATGCTGCACAACATAATACAACAGTCAGATAACATGGCCAATCCCTTGGTGTTCAAAGCTCTCTATCTTACCTGTTTTTTCTCCTTTTTAAGATTGTCAAATATCTTACCCCACTCAGCCCATTCCTTTGATTTCACCAGACAACTGGCCCGTGGGGATTTCATTGTACACCACCAGTCTGCACTTCTCCTCATAAAGTGGTCCAAAACCATTCAGAACCGTAGGGATACCGTCACACTCCCCCTCCCCTTCCTAGGGACTTCCCCTCTCTGCCCCATAGCAGCTCTCACAAATATGATCCACGCCTTTCCAGCAGAACCCAATGAACCTTTGTTCATTCTCCCCCTCAAGCATGGCTTTGCCCCACTCACGGACTCAGTAGCCAGAAAACACCTAAAAGCAGTATCAATAGCCCTGGCCATAACCCCTCCACTTATATTTCATGCCTTCCGTAAGGCTGGTGCTTCATGGGCATTCCACAATGGGGTCCCTCTGGAATTCATTAAAAAACATGGCACATGGAAATCAGATGCCATCCATACTTACCTTCTCTCTTCACCCTCATTTTCCTCCCCTGTGTCACAGGCTTTTGCTCAGTACCTACACTCCTAGTTCACTACTTCCTACTTGGCACTTGGGTGCTTCTCATCTTCAAAATTTTACATGTTACAAGCCACTTTTTATTTTCTGGTTTACGTACATGTGGCTTACCTCTACTCCACCTAATAACCTATATATAACATCACCTCACAGGTTCTAAGTCTAAATTATTCCCCTAAATTTTAGCCGTACTCTTTTCAAATTGGTATACTGGTCTCCAGTACGGCTTTCTTCCATGGTGGAGTTCGGCTTATTGTACCTCATTATGTACATATTTTCACCTATTCTCTCACCAGGGGCCTCTAGTACATATGTAGTAGTACAGTTGGATGCATTCTTGCCACTGCTTGCATGTTCTCACTTCACATGGGTTTGAACCATGTATTATGGCTTTGCCACTTTGGGGTCACCAGTCCTTGCTCGGGGTCAAACAAATTGCTTGTCCTCGGCTTTAAATCATCATTTCTATTTGACCTTTCCTGGTGACCTCTCTCTCTCAAGGTCAAGTCGAATTGACAGCCTCTGAGCTAAATTCTCTTTATAATTTGAAGGTCTTGTGTGTACCTGCAACCAGTGGCGCTGTAAAGCAAGTTCAGAAATTATTATATATAAAATAAATATAAATGTCAGATTGATGTGCATAAAAAATATCAATTGGTAGATTGAATATATATATTTTAACCCATCAATGTCTTTTCTTGTCTTGGGGGGACGTACTGGGGACTGTGGCATATTAGATTAACACAGTGCAGGGTACCGTAGTTATTCTGCCTGAAAAGTTGGAGGACATTAGGGACATGGTCAGGGAATGGAAATGAAGGAAGTTTCGTACTAGGTGTCATTTACAATCCCCATGAGATAGTCTCTAATATGTCCACAAGTGCATCAAACCAGCTAGGTAGTTCCTAAACAGGTATTTTGCTAGAGACGTTACGAAACGTCAGTAATCAGCAAGGGTTTTTCTCGATGATGATTTTCAAAGAGACCTGGGGTGGTTCGATAAATATCCCCCTGTATACAATGGCATTTCTATGTATGCTCATGAGAAATCTAATTTGATTCTAGAGCTTGACGCATGTTTGACATAGTGCATCTGGAAATAGCCAATATGGTCATGGCATTGCGTTTGCCCGTTTCTGGTATGGTACAAGAGTATTGATAAAATGTGATAATGACGCTGTCATTAAAGTGTTGAATGCTGGCAAAACCAAAGTTTCTGCCAAGCTTGGAAAGCCACAGGAGCTGTCACTTCCTTAGCATCTGTGTGTCAACCCATATTGGATACTTGATAGATTCTTACCTAGTATTCATTGGAGCCCTGTCATCTTGACAACAAGCTAGCGACAATCTTTTGACTACCCCTGACATATGAAACCACAATTGAAATGTTATACATAGCCGACAACAAGCACACATTCCTAGCACATGTAGCCAAAATCTAATCCCTGGCCTCACCAAAGATAGGACATCCACCACAAACCTGTTTTCACAAAATATTTCTTTGTTGGCCCATAAGAGGCCCCAAACCTTGAGGACAACAACCACATTGACCACATCTAAGTTGGCTATATTTGTAATTTATAAAACTATAGTTATTGGAATTGAATAAATATTATTTCTAAAATGACCTCTCAGGCCCCGGCGTAAGGCATCCAAGTGCATTTGATCACAAAGAGGAGCGATATTATAAATTGTAACCCCATTATACATGTTAAAAAGACTGCAAACCACTGAATATCTTGATGAAACTTATGAGTGAGTTGTATGCTGTTGGTGTCTTTACTGTCTCTAAGCAACTGAAGCAGTCTGTCCAAAAATGCTCTGGATGACCTAATGACCTATGAAGTAAAGAGCCCAATAGGGACTTTATACAAGTCTTTTATATGACTAATCAATAAACATCTGATTGTTCTCTCAAAGCTTTTCAGCAGGGATGGACATAGTACGTTTTATAGCATCAAAAAGTATACCCAAACATACAACTAGAGTACTAGGAGGACATAACAAATCTGTAGTCCAAGATCCTGCAGGAGCGAGAGTAAGAAATTATAGGGTGTTCGGATAACCGAAAGAATCCCACAATAGATTAAATCATCCATTCAGGAGAGCCTTGTGGTCATTTTTGTTTATTACAAATCCAATGGGATATCTTATTTTCTGGAAGGAATTTGACCCCAAGCGACATCCAAATGGACTAGACAGATCCAGATACAGCTAATTTCTATGTTGCAGCCCGGGAAAAGTCAATGTCACCTGGATCTATAGGTATGTGTCTAAATGCTGGACTGATGTTGACTTTAAAATGGAAACTCCAGGTCCCAAATGATTTAGTGGATAGAATCGACAGATTTGTCATGAAGTTGAAATTTCAGTTCCCAAGCAGGTAGTATTACTAACTCCATCAGGGGCCCACGGTGGCAGAGTGGTTCCCAGCACGGCCTCAAGTGGGAAAGCTGGTAGTTGCTTGCCATTGGTTGGCAGTTTACAGTACAGAACCCTAATGAACTGTATGTACTGGTTTCCCCTGCCCTTCCAACTTCCCGTCGTGATATGACCTGTACAGTATTGAAAAATAAATAAATAAATAACTCCATCATTAACAGTGGTCTTTCTGACCTGGCAATTTGACTTGGGTCTAGTTATGAAAGATGAAACGTGAAGGTAAAATGAGGCTATCAAAAGGGCCTAAAAGAGACCCACGTTCCATTTCTTCACGGATATATTCATCCACATGAGAAGCAAATTCTACAGCCAAAACATAACTTTCAAATGTGGCAATAAGTTCCAAGTTTCTATTAAAATCCAGAGGAAATGCAAATGGGATCAAATCGAAACAGCTTGAGATATTACGAATGTTCTTAACAGGGATTCTTTTGCCTAAAAATTAGGAACACCACTGGACTTGATAAGTTTATGTGCTTGAATAATATCTGAAACATATTGCCATACAACCGGAGGACCTGCATACAATACAAAATCAGTAAGGGGAATACAGGTTTGCTTGTACAATCTAAATTAAGTAAAACTGGTTCCTAGTTACATAGAGTTTTCTGGTTAATATCCATATCATTAGTTTTTACACTCTCACCAGAAAGGTCATTCTCCAAACCAAGCAGTACCAGAAAGGCTAGTATTGGGTGTAACCTTAGTACTTAAGTGAGGCTAATATTGGGTGTAACCTCAGTACTTAAGTGTACATAAGTATTACTAACAGAACCAATGTCTGATAACACGTTGCTTACACATGTGCCAAACACAACCTTGGCATATGACCTATGGTCATGCTTACCAAACGTGTACATGGCTATGTTAAACTGGAACCTTTTATGGAGAAAAGCATACTAACGTGAGTCGGATCCAAATTGCTGTTAGTTATGAATCTATTGTTACAGGCATGTCCAACCCATGAGGTGCTCAAATTTATTCGCTTTTGGCTGACGGTTTTGTACATTCCCACTGTGTGTGGGGAAAAGCTTTGCCATGTTTGTAGCAAAAATGTGGACACTTCTTGTAAACACACCTATAGTCTCATGTGAATGTTTTGTAAGCAAGAACTATTACTGTATTTATTTATTTAGGTTATTACATTGCTTTCAACACTGTACAGGTCATATCACGATGGGTAGTTGGAAGGGCAGAGGAAACAAGTAAATACAGTTCGTCAGGGTTCTGTACTGTAAACTGCCGACCAACAGCAAACAACTACCAGCTTTCCCACTTCAGGCCATGCTGGGAATTGAACCCCGGCCTCAGAGGTGGGTGGCAAGAGTGTTACCACTCTGTCGCCGTGGCCCCTGAACCATTTTTGTAATACACACAAGGAGTTTCAGTTTCATTCCAGCTTTTCATCTTAGCTTGCTCCATTCGAGATAGAAGGACCGAATGGTTGGCCTTTGCAGAAGACTAGGAGAAGTCATGTACATCAACAAGTAAATAATTATATAATCAAACATATTTTCGTTAGTCTGGACATTTGACTCCTCTCTGATAATCCTGCAAAAACCAGCCATTCATTGATTCGGAGAAAACTGGTTTAGGAAACCCTGGCCAGAAAGGATGAATTCATGGGGCTATTGAATCCTGTTGTTGACAAAGAGTTTCACAGACCCACCACACCCTTTGGGATTTAATTCTTTTATTACCAAGTTTCACCTGTTCTACCAACTGTCTAAGCCTATTCTGCACCTCAAATTGTATCCTGGGCTTCCTCTTGAAGCTTCTCAGGCGGTGGAAGAGTATGCATTGGACCAGAGTTGGCAGCCACAAAAGGTACTGGACCCATGCATAGGTTGTACTTTATTATGTTTGCCTCTTTCGGTAGATGGTTTGATTTTTGAAATGTCACCTGTTTTCTTTGGCACACTTTTAACATTACTTTTTCGATACTGCTTGCCACGTTCACTCACCTATGCCAAAATAATTTGATTTATATTACTCTGAGAAACAGAATCAGCCGACCCCTGCCCCCATATAAGGCCACAGGCTACATGCGAAGAGCCACCAGCCCGAGCCTCTCTTGCAGAATCCAAATGAGAGGGGGATAAAAGAGCCGAAACATCAATGTCAGGAATACTAGTGTCAAAATGTTCAGAATTAAAAGTTTGCCCAGATCTAAACAATTATGCCATACTTGTAAATTTATCAAGCACAGGTTTTAACAATCTCCTGTAAGCTTTCTTCGTTTACATGGTCATAATTGTGAACCATTCAAAGAGCAATGGGTAATCACACATCTTATACAAGTCTTATACAATTCCTTTAAGTCTTCAATATGAAAATCAACACAATTTTAAACAATATATATTTTGATCTGATTTAGGTTCCCCTGTATTTTTATTATCTGCATGGCATCCAAAGCATTTTTAGTGGACAAAGATTGAATTTTGATGTGTAATGAAAATCAACAATGCAATGATGTATTTACTGTCTTTGAACATAATAACATGTTTCATAACAAATTTATGAATCTTAGATATATGGACTTTGTTAAGGTGGCAGTTACACATCCAAGGATACCCCATGGATATAGGCCACGGTTCCATATATGGTAACTGACACAGCTCTCGTGCAGATCAAGGGTTTAGGGGAAGAGGAATTTTGGACAAGTGAGTGATTTACAAATGAACCATGGAAAACTCTATGGATGATAAGGATAATAACTTCATCTGTTTGGTTAAGAAGATTGTTACTAATGGAACATAACATTTGGTCACAGGTTAATGACACTTGTTAATCTTCACACAATGAAAAGAGAATGAAAACACCTATTGTGAAATGCTAAATATTATATTCCTTTTCTTCTGCTTGTGTACACTAAATGTGTGACACCCTACTGTATGGTGACAAAATCAAAGGGTGGAGATACAATGCTTTGAAACAATTGATAGGGCAGCAAACAAGCCCTCCTCCAGGGTACAAATAATGATGGTGAAGTTAGGGGTCCCCTAGGATTTTGGACACGGGTTCAAATACAAATTTAGAGTGGGAGGGTTTGATTAACACTATACTTTGGTGCTTTGTACAGTTTCTTGATGATGGGGCTGTTGTAAGGGCTGCTGCTGCTGTTGTATCGGCTGATTTGTTTGTATTGGGTTTTGGTGGATCAGCTGCTGTGGTGCTTACATCATTGGCAGGTGGAGCCTGGCCGTGGATTTGCTGTTGAGCTGGTGCATATGCCTGAGTAAATGTCTGATGAAAGTGAGTCTGTGAATATTGTAAATGCTGCTGTTGTGGAAGTGCTTGGGGTACATGAGTAAATGTCTGTTGCATTTGTTGCTGTGGGGCCTGTATCTGAATGTGAGACAGAGATTACTGGTGTGACATTAAGGCCTGGCCTGTATGTGGCAGCCTGGGCCATACTCGTGTCAATTGCATGTTGGTACCTTTGCTGCTGCTTGTCCCTATGTTTAATTCTCATCATTAAGTTGAATGTCTCTTGCTGAAACTTGTCATATGAGTCACTTGTCAGTTGTACCACCTTCACCTTTAGAAAGCCACTGAAGCCCAGTCTTGGGTTATCAAGCTTGTCATCAATCAGCTTTATAATACAATGTCTTTTAACTCTGTTATCCTCCTCTGATATTCTGCAAGATTGGAGGTCAGAATCTGCTAAGCTTGAGGTCACACTGATGTCAAGCGATCTAGGAGTAGGGGTATTTGTATCCAGGTTGGAAAGGTCTGCTGGGTCATAAGTGGATTCTGGGTGAGAAGTATCCTGAAACGGTTCCATAATAACAGTTTCCCACCTGGATACTGAGCCCGCTGCTGCAGTGGCTTGGGAAGCAGACTCCCCCTGGGAATCTTGAATTCACTTTTTGCTGTAAGATGAAGCACAATGTGGTCCCTCAGGAAGTCATAATTGTCTCTGGTCTATTTCTGCCTTTCTGTCAGTTTTGGTTCCCCCTGGCCCAACTTCATGTGAGTGACCTTTCCAAAGAGTGTGTGCTGGCTCTGAAACCATCTTTGGCAGGCATCTTTGTCCATGTTGTTCTCCTCACAAAACTTGTCCCATACAGCCTCCCTGTTTGATCTATCCTTGTAGTCTATTAAACGCTTGTTGTAGAGAATTTCATTGTCAAGCAAGAAGGCCACTAATTCCTGCTCCTCCTAACCACTGAACAGAACAGTGGGTTTCTTACTTCTTTTGCCACCTTCTCTTCTGATACAAGTTGGCCTTCCCTGGTCTCTGACTTGCCCTTGCTCTTGCCTTTGCTTTTGCCCTTCTGCCCCCCAGCAGCCTGTGTGTCCTGTGTGTCTGCAGTGTTCTCATCACTTGAAACCAAATCTTCCTGTTTCTCAAGTGCAATGTCACCCTTTTCTGTATCCAACATAGAGGATCCTCTACTCCCACCACCAACTCATCCACCCCAGCTGCCTTCTAGCTCTGCTGAATCTGGTACACAACTCATCCACTCAGTCCCCCCAAAGTTCCCCAACACAGTGACAACACCACAGAGGGTACTCAGTTTATTAATAATACATGTGATTCTTTAACATGTGTAAATACATTCATAAAGTCTAGCAATATTTACATGTCCCATTATATAAATACAAGATATCACAAATCCAATTCATGAATACATAAGATATGAAACCACAGAATTAAACTTCATACACTAAGTTAACTGAGCCAGTCAGTCTGACCTTGATAGCCAAAATGAAAGTTGAAGGTCATAATTCTTGACCTCACAAAAGTCAAAAGGGGTAAAGGTCACAGTTCTTGACCTTGACAGCAAAGTGTGTGACCAGAGATAAACATTAGAGAGTTACACCTGACCTTGGGAAAGGTCAAAAGTTATATGACTAAGATTATAGTAAAACAAGGTCACACATGCCAAGAAAGTTAGAATTTGAAAATAAATTAGAGTTAGACAGAAAGGCTCGAAAAACAACAGTGAATAAGCCATTTCATGGATGAATAGATAATATAATATATTATTAACAACCCCCATTAAATTCAATAAAATTAGCACTAAAATTCAGACATGTCACATAAAACTGTAAAAATGTCCAACACTCAGACACAATCCTAGTACTGACATGTCATAAATAAAAACAAATTATACTAAGGTGGAAAGAGGAAGCGACAGCCCTAGAGGGCTGGGAGTTACATAGGACAGCCCCACAAAATCTGGCTAACATAACCAAGTTATTGGGTGGGTAGGGCGGGCAGTTCACAATTCTAAAATTTATTTTTTGGCTCTTGCTGGGTTGGCAATCCAAGAAGGACTGAGGACTGTATTGCACATGGAACATGAGGCCCCAGACAAGGACCAATAGCAGACCTTGTTACAAAGGTGCCCAGGCGACCGCATGGTCACCCCATGACCTTTCAATTGTAAACCCCAAAATTTACTCAACTGACCAGTCTGGCCCAATTACTTTAAACCAAATACCATGTTACCATGACCAGGGAATACCCACTAATGAAAACATTCAGACTGGTACCCTAATTCTCAGGGAACTGAGGGACTGACACCCTTAGTGCCTAGACACCAAGGCCGACAGTCCCCCCAAAGTTCCCCAACACAGTGACAACACCACAGAGGGTACTCAGTTTATTAATAATACATGTGATTCTTTAACATGTGTAAATACATTCATCAAGTCTAGCAATATTTACATGTCCCATTATATAAATACAAGATATCACAAATCCAATTCATGAATACATAAGATATGAAACCACAGAATTAAACTTCATACACTAAGTTAACTGAGCCAGTCAGTCTGACCTTGATAGCCAAAATGAAAGTTGAAGGTCATAATTCTTGACCTCACAAAAGTCAAAAGGGGTAAAGGTCACAGTTCTTGACCTTGACAGCAAAGCGTTTGACCAGAGATAAACATCAGAGAGTTACACCTGACCTTGGGAAAGGTCAAAAGTTATATGACTAAGATTATAGTAAAACAAGGTCACACATGCCAAGAAAGTTAGAATTTGAAAATAAATTAGAGTTAGACAGAAAGGCTCGAAAAACAACAGTGAATAAGCCATTTCATGGATGAATAGATAATATAATATATTATTAACAACCCCAAACCCAAACCCAGCATTTATAACATTTATAATTTCTTAAACATCTTTTGAAATGCAATGGCAACTTCAGACGAGCGAGTAGGGTCATTATGAATGTACCTCCACACACAATTCGACGTCCAGGTGCCCTGAACCTTAATTTCTTGAAGAGGTACATTGGCATTGAAAGCCAGGGAGGAACCTGAACGCCGGAAAGCATGGAAGGTGAAAAAATGAGGTGACAGGTGCAATTTTGTGTTAATCAAAGACAAAGTCTTTCTAATCTTGGAATCCATTAAAACTTTCCATGTCAAAGAATACTTGTACTGAAAAAGTGGATCATTTTTACCTGGATTATACAGTCTAAATAAGGCCTTCAAGGCCCTATAGGGACACAATGGACTTTTAGGCAGACGAGGAAGAGTGATGACTTTGACTTGATCCCTGGTCTGCATGGTCTTAGACCATTTCACTAAAACTTTAACCATATTGTTTCCAAAGAATATATCACCCCCAGCCAAGTGTCTGGAAAAATCAAAAGCAGTGAATAAATGTGGGGCTAAATTAGAAAGCCTGAAAAATCCAAAAAAGGCCACTAAAAATACAGCTTTGAAAACTATGCCCATATATAACAGGTCACATTGATTGACAATCTGCAAAAGCACCTCAGGAGAAATGATATTATGAGTGATCACACTCATTGTTCTGTTTAACTTTAACGCCCTAACATAATACTTGACCTTCTTGTCGTCAAGAGGAGAGGGGTTCAAACCCAATACCACTAGATTAGCCCTAATAGCAGCCAAATAATTCGCTATCATGTTAGCAGAAACTTGATTGACATGTAAACACTCCATAAAAGCAAGGACGCCATTGACATCCAAATTTCTTACATCCACACTGAGAAACACACAGAAACACACAAAAGTTCTGAACATTGTAGCATAAGCTTTTGCAGTAGAAGGTCTGAAAGCACTCTGAAGCCTGGTAGTAGCCTTCGTAGCCAAGCTGTCCAGCCTTCTGTTGCCTAAAAACAAAGCATAGTAACTGTAATTAATATTAAATTTCAGCATCAATGTCTGCTGCTTCCAAGGTAACCTGAACCCAAGAAGCACCAGGTACTAACATTTGCAATTCATTATTGTCATTTAAACTATTGGACCACCTAGATAACAAATCCGCAGCCCTGTTATATTTGCCCATAACATGGACATAAGTAAGTTCAATATCAAATGTGGCTGCCCACAACCACACATTGCGGGCACAGGCGCCCAGGAAAGGGTCCCGTGCTTTGCCTGACTGGAGGACACATACCACAGCTTGGTTGTCACAGTGAACCAATACACGTTTTCCCGCCCAATGGCGACAAAATACCTTCAGAGCTACTAGGATATTTACCATTTCCAAATGGGCAATATTCAAACCTTTGTAACCATAGGTAATTGGTAGGTGATAAACAAGATTTTGCCAAACTCCACCTAACCCTTGAAGACATGCATCCAGATGAACCTGATGATCACACTTCTTGTGATCATATAAGGACACCCCATTATAAAGAGGAAGGAATCTTTCAAACCATCTGAGATCCCTATGAAATTCTGGATCTAATTTGATAGTGGTGTGATCATAATTGGATCTAAGAGTCTGCAACATTCTATTCAGGAAATAACGAGCAGGCTTAACACACTTGTGTATGTAAAGTAGATGACCCAATAAAGACTGTAACTGACGCCTAGAACATGTTTTTCTATGGGTCCAATCTTTGACGGTGTCAGAAATTTGACGCAACTTATCAGCTGGAATGGCAATTGTGCCAGAAACAGTATTGATCTCAACTCCTAAGCAAGTAACTGACGTGGCAGGGGCAACTAATTTTTTCTGGCTGACAGTCAAACCCAGCTTTTGCAAAAGGTCATAGAAAAGGTCAAAAGACCTTCTTGCGTCGGACGGCACACCGAAACCAACATAATCATCCACATAATTTATAACTTTGTGACCATGGCGACGCATGATATGACGCATGGCATCGCTGACGCGCTGAAAGATCTGGGAGCCATGGCGACTCCCAAAAGGAACACAAGTATCGACGTAAACGTGACGCCAGTGGAGGCCAAGGAGGTCATAATCCAATGGATCCACCTTAATATGTCTAAAAGCTCTACTGATGTCAATCTTGTAGAGGTGAGCTCCCTTACCCAGCAATTTGAGCTGGTCAGTGATATGATCAACAGTAGGTAAGACTAGAGCAAATTCAGTACCCATGTAAGAGTCCTTATCTATTCCAGAGTTGACAGAGGATCCTATTGGCCTACTCAAATCAATGATGACCCCCCTATTCTCAGATCCAGACTTATCTCTGGTCATGAAAGGTGAGATATGGCCATTGTCACATGGATATTTATCAAAGGGACCTACAATGGCATTAAAATGCATTTCTTCTTTTAAATAAGCATCGATGTCTTGAGGATACTCAAGGGCAGATTTGTGATTGTCACCTTCCCAATACAGTGGAGAATTTCTATTAAAGTCAAGAGGAAAACCAAAGGTCAAAAACTCCAGTAATTGTTGATCCCAATAATCATACAATTGGTCATACCACTCCTGTAAATTGAGCTGGGAATCCACTTTGATTCTGGCACCCAAATAATTAGGTTTTTTATGACTTGCTACCAATTATGGACTTTGATGGAACAATAATTCTGCAAAACATTGATATCTTTACATTCTGATTCTTGAACATCAGACAAAGGAATAAATCCAAACTGAAAATCAGTTTGAGCCTTCCAGGCTTTAACTAAAGCATGATTTGAGTTTTGCCAGAGTTTTTCCTTTGGAGTTCTAGTGAGAATAGAATTGATGTACTTCTCATCTAAGCCATTCAGATCAAAGACTTTACAATAGTCAGGAGTACTTAAATGAGAACCCCCATCCGAAGCCTTGTCATGGTGTTTTGATTGAACAGTCCCACTATGGACAGAGGCAGCAATATCCTGACCTGTGGCCATAGAGGTCACAGGTTCAGGAAGGTCACACATGTTGGCAGTTGTTTGAGTTTGACCTAAGCTGTTTGCACCACTAGCAGGTGACCTTGTATTACAATCACTTTTGAACACCTCATTGTGTGTCAAGCTATCACTTACACAAGGGACAGTGTACGACGCCTCATCATAGGTGACAACAATACCCCCATCCCTGGAAGTGTCTTTACAAACAGGACTAGTTAGGTGAGCATATTTGTTTGGCTGTCTGACGCCTTCAGATGGAGCAACACTAAAGTCAGAGTTTTTGATGCTATCTTGACACCCCTGTTTACCCACATGTGTGCCCAACCTGTTGTAATTGACGCCCATATTTTGACCAATCATGTTGCTATTCTGTATGACACTTTTTGGGCCACATTCTCGCACTACCTGAGCATATGACCTGTTGTTGACGCCTCTGTTGACATGTACCTTAGCTGTTATCTCTGTGCACTCATTTTTCTTGCCAGGAACTGCCTGTTCATGATACACTTTGTTTTGAGATGTGAAATATGACTTATTTTTCACCTTTTTTAACAACATTTCAACAACACTAGGGTTACACTTTGTTGAATACACATATCTGGGTGGAAATTTTCTGATAATATCATCAGATGTAACAGACTTGAACTGCTGTCTGCTAACTTCAAGAAGGGGTTCATGAGAGTTGCAAGTGCTGCCCTGAGGGAATTTGGCCTCAGGACAGCCAATTACTCGTTTTTTGATTTTTTTACCCAATTACAATCTTTTTCAGGATGTGGCAAGATCTTACCTTTTTCCAAACAATTTGCACATATATGTTTTTGCCATTTGCCATTACTCTCATGATCCTTGTTGAAGGTACACGAACCAGTCTGGAATGGTTTGCCAAAAACCATGGTTTTTTGCTTGCACTAGTGTCAGAATTTTTGGCCCAAGGTTTAGAATTTTGAAGATGTTTTTGCGCATGCGCCCGCCTGATTCTGTCAATCTTTGATGTTTCTTTCCATGAAACAGTCCCCCTTTCCATATCACACAGTAAAACTGCATGAGCAGCCTTCGCATTCTGCCAACTGAAATCAGTGGCGTCACTCATAATGTCAGCCAAATAAAAAAGTAATATTCCCTAATCTCCTGACAATTTTCCTCAATGATATTTTTTGCAAAACCTTGGACCCACTGGGTCAAACTAAGTTGGTCATATGTGACCCTTTGACGATTGTGACCCCCTAACACTGTGTCTTGTGGCCAAGCAATTTTGTTTTTTACCATACAATCGACATTGCCACCTCTTTTAGATTTGAACTTTTCACTACTACCTGATTTAACAGCACTATCATCTTGCAACTGCTTTAACCTTTGATCAACCCTTCTCTGTATAGATTTTTTGGATTTCAGCATGTTTAAACTTGGTACCAATGATTCGTCAGAAGACGAATCAGATTCAGACATTGACACTTCACTGACAGATACTTTTGACTTATCAAAACTACTTATCTTGTGAGTCTGTTTATTTGCAGTTCCCTTGACTGTGACCAGGTCCTGCTCCACTGAATCCAGCCTGTTGTTGACACGTTGAAGCTGTCTTAAGATTTCCTGCTGTAAAACTGTAGCTTGCTGACCAGTTGACGCCTCTGCAGGTGAAGATTGTGACGCACCTGTGGTGACAGCACTGGAAGGTGAACTGGATGGTTGATGCACTGGCGACAGGACTTGAACACAGTTCCTTCCTGTGGGAGGTAGATGCTTGTCCCCACACTTCTTACAATACTTTTTATTCGGCATGGTGAAGTTCCTTGAACATATATTTACTAGTCAATGTTTCTTTTATAGTGAAATGCACGACTGAAGATGCTAATAACAACCCCAAGCTCGATTCAATGTTGCAACTGATTTAATCCAACAATATAACCAGTATATGATAAATATAAATATATTACAACATCCCCAACGGGTAAAAATCAAGCATAATGTTGTTAAAGCACTCTCCAGTCGTCACTAAAGTACTCTAACCAAGTACTAAGTACATAAAGTTCAATCTGCTAACACTTGATACACATGCACAGAGTTCCATATATTGACACTGGCCAACAGTTCACGTGTTGAGCTTTTCAGAGTATTCACATCAGGCTGTCCTTGTAGATTAAAATTTCCATTTTAAAAACAGTCAGTAAAATAATGTCCATAAAATCTTCTAAAAATCACACAAAAATATCTTGTTTGCCCATGATACCGCCCGGACTGCCAACACCAAGCAAAACTGAGTCCATTAAAAAATAACATAAGTTCACAGTTCACAATTCTAAAATTTATTTTTTGGCTCTTGCTGGGTTGGCAATCCAAGAAGGACTGAGGACTGTATTGCACATGGCACATGAGGCCCCAGACAAGGACCAATAGCAGACCTTGTTACAAAGGTGCCCAGGCGACCGCATGGTCACCCCATGACCTTTCAATTGTAAACCCCAAAATTTACTCAACTGACCAGTCTGGCCCAATTACTTTAAACCAAACACCTGGTTACCATGACCAGGGAATACCCACTAAATGAAAACATTCAGACTGGTACCCTAATTCTCAGGGAACTGAGGGACTGACACCCTTAGTGCCTAGACACCAAGGCCGATTTGGACTCCTGGCCCAGGTGGACATCCTTTCTCCTTCTTGACTGCTTCTCCTCTTTGACCTTTTGTTCAGTTACAGAAATATTCACCAAATTTTCTTTCCAAAAAAAAAAAAAAAGTCTAAATAAAAGTCTCAATAATTTTTACTAAATATGCCAGCAAAATATATCCTCAAATATCTCCAGTATCTCTTCTAAAGCTGTTAAATTAATGTATCCTCATTGAAATGCAAAATGTGTATGAACAAAAGCCAAGCCAAGTGCCCTTTATTTTGGTTTTTGTCCATGAGAAAGCGTCTTTCTGTAACTTACCAAGTAGCATGGATAACCACAAATCCTACTGTAAACACTGTCCTTATTGTCCTTGAGGCATCCTTATTATCTGTAAACCCTGTCCCTATTGTCCCGGCACAGGTCCGTGAATGTCCATGCATATCAACAAGAAAATTTAATTTCTGTGACATACTTCTAAGGGCATTCATTGGTCCATGGGGTTTCCCGTAATTTCCCTTAACAAACCCGGAGGTGTCCTCATAGCCTCTGTGGGGATATCTGTGGAAATTTTCCGAGCCTTCATTGGCACAGAAGAGTCAGGGATTTTAGGGATACCACAAGGACATCCCGGATGGGTATAAGGACGTTAAGGACGAGCTACAGACGAGTTATGGATGAGCCCAATGCACAGATTGTCTTCAATTCCTGTGTTATACGTATCACTGTGAACTCACCTTAACTCACTTAGTTCTTGGGCTATGACTGATGACTGGTAACATATAGAATTCATTTCTCCATACTTTTCTCAGTGTCAAACACATTTTTTGTGACACCCTACGATTATGCAAATACTTTCAATAAATCAATTCTTGAAATACTGTATAAGTTGAAATTTTCAATGGATGTTATTTTTATCTACTTAAGCTAATGAACATTGATAGTCGCAAATTATTCCTAGTGTAGTTTTAAATCTTTATTGATATCTGAATCAGAAACTAGTCATAAATGAAAATTAATTCTAGAGAATGTTTTTAAAAGTGGAGAATTAGGGAAATTTTCTTCTAGCTAAAATTTTAACTTATACAGTGCATAAAAAACCTCTGGTTTCTGGTTTGAATGGAACCAAATAATTCAGGTAAAGCCTGCACAGTGGGAGTGCTTTGGTACATACTTCTGACTTTGGGCACTTCCATCCGCATCCGACCTGCAAAAGCATGAATTAGTGGCAACTGAATCTTTTTGCCCCAACACCTTCACAGTAAGTCATCTCACTTAAATTCAGCGCTGTGTGGGTATTTTCTCCCCAGCAGAGTAAGGAGTATTTCTGGAATCTTGCATGTTGATAGTTTACAGATATGAGTTATTCCCCTGGATCTTGCGTAATTATTTTTTATGTTGTTTTATAATTATGCACAGATATTTCTGTTTTATAATTTGCACTTACTGATATTTGTCTCTTTCCACTGAATATATTTATATAATCTCTTACTCATGGCAATTACAATTCTGGATTTTTATACTGAATGATTTTGAAAATCATTTTAACAAACTTTTTTTCTTATTTATGGTGCAAAAATTTTAGATCTACAAGCTAAATTTATCATTATATTAAGAATGATAAGATTTTGTTATCAGGCATGCTACTCAAAAATCACACGAATTTGGCTATAAATTTTATAGTCGGTCATGTTTTTACTTATCAGTTCCTCAAGGTCAGACCAAGGGACATACCAAGTGACCTCTAGGGTCAAAACAGAGATGCATTGCGGGTTAATATATATATTTATTGTCATTTAACAACAATAAAGCCACACTACAGATTATTTACAATTCTTGAAACATTTAAGTCTGGCACAGGGTCACCTTAAATTAAGTAGAATTTAAGGGGACCTTAAATCAATTTTAAGATAAGGTTAAGTTAGTTAAAGGAGGTAAAAGAACCTCATACAGATTTGAAGAAAATGAGGTTAGATGAGGAAGGTGGGCCTGTGCCAGAAATAAAGAAATATTTAAAATGTTAAAGTGGTGACATGGTAATTTTTTAAAAATTTGTTACTGAATTGAATTTAACCAGCCACACCAATAAATTACAAGTGAACTTTACATGACTAGATATATTTGGTTCATGCTGCGCTGGTGTACAAACTACGACAAGATTTACCATATAAATTAAACCAAAGTCAAATCTTTGGGTTCACAGGTTACTTATCTACATAACATCATAATCAGTGGATACACTTGTTACATACATGACACCTGGACTCAAGTTTCTGACTAGCACATGGTATTTAATATAAGAATGATTGTTGTATAAATCAACTAAAATATTATTTAAAACAACAGTTCTGAATCAGTGTAAACATTACTACAGAAAATAACCATGTATAACATGAGTACATAATAGTAGATAATGGATTCATTCAAAATGGTTAAGAGCTATAGTCGCTTGCAGATAAATGATAGAAACATTATCGTTAAAATGTACTTTTTAGTATGAATGTTACTATTCACATGCTTGAATTACAGGTATACAAGACCCTGAGTAAAGTACATACAAGACAATGAATACTGTGTACTGGAATATAAATGGTACCATGTCACACTTTTAAAGTAAAATTTTTAAAACAACACTTGGTAAAACATAAATTACACTGTTGATCAGTTAGTTTTAGATCACTCATACAAAGCAGTTACATTTGTTATCAACCTTGTTACATTAATGCTACGATATACATGTTCTAATTACAGGTATGTTTAATACGTACAACCATTGACCAATGTACATACAAGTTAGTGAATTATATATATTGGAACCATAACTGATACCATCATACTTGTGAATTGTATTTAAAAACACTTCGTTAAGAACACATAACCACACTGTTGACATGTGCTTATTAATTACATTGGTTAGCAATGGCCTTTCCATGTGTTGCTATGCCACTACATGATTCATAGCTACAGGGAGTGCAATTGCACTACCCAGGTTGTACAACACTGGTCACCTGACCTTTTTAACTGTCATTACACAGTTGAACACTATAATACCACATTTACTGCCTCAGATTGCCACTATAATACAAAACTTTAGCGACAGTAATGGTGAGCAAGCCAGTTTCCGTCCCAATTAGCTTTAGTATTAGCATTATACTGATACCAGTATTGCAATTGCAATATGCTTATTCATATAAAACAAGAACAAGAAGGGGGCTATACTGCCCAAATCACCCCTGCTACCTCTAATATCATACCACTTAAGGATCCACAGGTCACCTTAAAGGAGCTGAGCAATACAGCCCCCAGTCTCTCTATTACCCTACTGACCTGAGATCAGTGACGATGGTGAGTTACTCTAATAGTAACGGATATTACTGAGCCAACAACTGTCTTTCATTTAGAAATCATATTGAAAACTAAGCACTCTGCTGGTAACCATCCATTCAGCAGCTTCGCTCAGGTAGCAGGGAAGTGGCCTTGCTACACCACTACTTGTTTTCTTTCAACTTGAGTATCTGAAACACAGGAAAAAGTAGCTGAGTACCTGTCAAATTTAAGGGAGAGGATTAAGGGTGGGATCAAAAACATGTTACTTCTTCAACTTTCAAACGAGTGTGGCGCCAATATTAAACAAAGGCTGGCTTTTATAGTGAAATTATTTAAGCATGACCACCCACAATGCAATATTCTGGTCTGGTCCCAGAACTGAGACCTTTGCCCCGTATCTGGTCACAGGCTCACAGTTCCTCAAGGTCAGACCAAGGGACATACCAAGTGACCTCTAGGGTCAAAACAGAGATGCATTGCGGGTTAATATATATATTTATTGTCATTTAACAACAATAAAGCCACACTACAGATTATTTACAATTCTTGAAACATTTAAGTCTAGCACAGGGTCACCTTAAATTAAGTAGAATTTAAGGGGACCTTAAATCAATTTTAAGATAAGGTTAAGTTAGTTAAAGGAGGTAAAAGAACCCCATACAGATTTGAAGAAAATGAGGTTAGATGAGGAAGGTGGGCCTGTGCCAGAAATAAAGAAATATTTAAAATGTTAAAGTGGTGACATGGTAATTTTTTAAAAATTTGTTACTGAATTGAATTTAACCAGCCAAACCCCAACAGTAGGAGTAGATTCAAAGGTGAGATAACTTATTCTTGAACATCTCAGCCACTTGATCCCCAGCATTAGCATCATCTGTGATATACCTCCAGACACAGTCCGACGTCCAGGTACCCTGTCGCTGTATGTTTTGCAAATCAACATTATTGTTGAAGGCAAACGTGGCACCTGAACGCCGGAATGTGTGTAGAGTGTAACCAGAACCCTGCAACCCCAACCTTGATAAAATTAAAGAAAAGTGCCTCCTGACTTTAGTATCAGTGAGTGGGGTCCAAATAGAATTTTGTTTATATTGGAACAATGGCAGATTTGAACCCTTAGGAGTCAATGTCAAGAGGTTGGAGATGGCACGAACTGGACACAGTGGAGAGCCAGCAATTCTCGGTACAGAAATAAGTTTTACCTGGTTGTTGTTTTTCATGGTTTTGGACCATTTGACAAGAACAAGAATTTTTCCTGGTTTAAAAATTATGTCCCCCCTGGCTAAGTGTTTGAGTGGGGAAAAACCAGTACATAAATGTGGCACAAGATTCGATAATCGTAGGAACGAGAAAAAACTAAGTAAATAAAGACCTTTAAAGATTTGCCCCATGTATGTGAGGTCACATTGTGATACAATTTTCTTGAGAAGAGTAACATCAATTATCTTGTTAAGTTTCACATGGAAAGGGGCATGCAACTGCACTGCCTTCTGATAGTATTTCAGCCTGTGATCACTAAAGCAGGCCACATCCAGACCAAATATAATAAATTTACTTTTAATGGCTGACAGATAGTTGGCCATCTGAGAGTGCTTTACCCCATTATAATACAGACACTCCAAAAAACATAGGAGGTGGAACACATTCACCTGATTCACATTCCAGCCCATGAATACTGTGAAAGCCAGGAACGTGGAGAATAGGGTAGCATAAGCCCTCTTGGTGGATTCTGTGAAAGCATTTGACAGTCTGGAGGTAGCAAGCTTGATGAGACAGGTCTCAGCAGGAGAACAGGCTGAAATTTAGGAATAGTACAAAAACTATATAGAATCATCAGTGTACAACAACTCTTCATTTACAACTATCCATGTGACAGGGTCGATCAATTGCTGTAATTTTTGAAAATTATTACTTGTAATAAACCATCTGGACAGCAGGTCAGCGATTGTATTACATCTTCCTGCAACATGTACTACCAACAATGTTACATGCACTTAACCACATAAATATATTTCTGGCAATTTTACATAGAAATTCATCTCTTGCTTTACCAGTGTTGAGTACTGATACCACAGCTTGGTTGTCACAATGAATTAGTACCCTGTGGCCTGCCCACTGGGAGTGCCACACTTTTAAGGCCACCAGAATGTTAAGCATTTCTAATGTGGCAATATTGACATTTTGCCAGGCATCTGGCAATGGCAAGGCATAGACTTGTGTCTCATAAATAGCCCCCAGGCCAGTTGTACATGCATCTAAATAAACATTTCTATTAGGAGTGTACTGAAAGTAGGTTACATCATTATATACTGGGAGAAAGGTATTGAACCACTGCAGGTCTCGTTTAAAGCTTTCAGTGAGTATGATTCTATTATTATCATAATTTTCTCTGAGTAAGCTCAGCATTCTGTTGAGAAAAAATCGAGAATACTTAATACACTTGGTCACATAAAGCAAAGAACCCAATAGTGACTGCAGTTCCTTTTTGGTACAGAAATTTTTTACAGTCCATTGAGAGCACATGTGTTTAATAGTTTGCAATTTTTCAGGAGGAATAGAGATGGTAAGTGTCTCAGTGTCAACTAGTATGCCCAGGCACACTACTTGGGTGCTGGGAGGTACTAATTTTTTGCTGCTAACCGTGAGACCTAGTTCTTGTAGCAGTGACTGCAATCTAGCATAAGAATGGTTAATTTTTGATGGTAAAGAGACACATAGAAAATCATCAATATAATTCCATATTTTATGACCTTCTGAGGTCATAATGAAACGCACGGCGTCGGATATACGTTGAAAAATTGCAGATCCGTGTTTGAATCCGAATGGCAGCGACCGATCGATAAAGTACTCGTTCCAATGGAGGCCTAGAAGATCCAGGTCTCCTGGATCTATAGGGACATGGCGAAAAGCCCTACTGATGTCTATTTTGAAAATTTTACATCCTTTACCAAATTTAAGGACTTCTTCAGTAATGTTATCAATCGAGGGATAGGTAAGGACAAAGTCCACATCCAGATATCTATCAGAATTAACAGCTGAATTCACAGACTGGCCCTTGGGCCAGCTGAGATCGATAATGACTCCTCTTATCAGAGCTTGATTTATCCCGTGTCATGAAAGGGCTAGTGTGCAGTTTTTCGACTGGGGGTTCCTTGAAAGGACCCAATATAGCACCATGATTCATTTCGTCTGTAAGGTAAACATCGACATGAGAGGGATACTGTAAAGCACTTTTGTGATTAATTTTTTCACTTTGGATGCTATGACACCTGTCATAATCAAGAGGGAAGCCATATTTGATTAATAGTGGAAGTTGCCAATCCCAATAGTCTTGGAGATAGGACGTCCACTTCACAAAATTTAATTGTGAATGAACAGGCACCTGTAAACCCTCATAATTGTGTCTGCCATCCTGTCATATTAATCTGTGTAAAGCTAAAATATCTGTGCATACAGAGTTAGAATTTTCATCTTCAGTACGGCTACGTAACCCATAAATGGGAATACAGCCAAAAAACTGGTTATTCTGTTCTAAAAATTTTTTATTTCCTATGGCCCCTCTAGCCAATCGTAAGCGATCACTTTTGCATGTAGTATTGATTTCTAGTGAGTATTTGTCTCCGGACGGTTCATCAGAGTTGAAATTATCACCTACAGTGCCCTCCATGGGACACTTGGTAAAACCTGTGCAAGCAAGCGTCTGGTCTACAGTACTAGATGGTTTGTGGCGATTCAGATTGTCAACATTCATGTGCTTTGATTCAGATTCGTGAAGCAATTCCGGCATGGCCCCTCCCGTGAATAAATGTACAACATTCTTACCTTTATTCACAGTTCGCTTCTGTTTTTTTGACATTCACAGTATTACTTGTGTGACGTTGTCTGTCACTCTTTAAATCTACAACAACACTGGAATTACATTTGTCAGTAATACAATCTTCTACAGGCAAAACTTCAAACCGATTGTGACTACAAATACTATCAATACTATCACAATACTGTTTGCTACGTGAATTATTCACCCTTGACTGATTCACAGAAGCATAAGGCCGTGGTTTTGTGTACACATTACTGTCAACACTCTTCAAACCTGTTTCCAGCGTTTGATTACCATACCACTTGACAGTTGTGCTCTGAGATATTTTACTTTTTGGTTTCTTTGCCTTGGAGTCACAGGTTCGAGTTTAAGATTGTGCAGTCTTTTTGACAACATCAGAAAACAACACATTTGGTTTACTAAATCTATACATGGAAATTAGCTTTTGTACATTTTTTACATCTAACAAATGAGTATCATGAAAGTTAGTGTTATACACCCATCTATCTGGGTACGTGTGACTATATACATTTTCCATATTAATTTTATTAGCCACTGCACCCTTGCAGTGGTTACCTAGTTTTTTGGTGGTATTTTTTGTGCGCAATTTTTTGTGGTGTGGGTACCATTACAATTCTCACACACATGTCTGTAAAATTGTCCTGCTGTCTTATGATGAGTAGGGAATCTGCAAGTACCTTCCTGAAAGTACCTGCAGATCATGGAACCTTTGTTCTACACCATCTTTGGCTTCTTAGAAACCGAGCGCGTGGCAGAGGTTTGAACCCAGTGACGTGTCTTTGGGCATGAGCCCTACGAAATCGGTCCACCTTATCTGTTTCTACCCATGAGACTCTATCCGCTTCCATATTTGTAAGTAAGATAGCATGACAGGCTTTCGCTGAGTCCCACGAAAAGTCTGGTGCATCTTCCATCAGATTAGCTAAGTAATCGAGCATAGCAGAGCGACATGTTTCAGATTTTTCTTCCTGTATACATCTGACAAAGCCGGATACCCATTGGGTGATGCACAGATCATCGTAGGTGGGTCTAGTTTTTTGGTTACCTGTGAGTATAAAATTCTGTGGCCAATCCACAGATTTTTTGACAAAAATTTCACCAGGTCCCCCCCGTTGCGACTTGACCCTACCTTTTGTGGCTGATTCATTAAGTGTACGCAACTCTGCCAAGCGCTTTTCCACCTCACATTGCACAGATTCATTACTCCTCAAAAATTCAATTGAGGGGACCACACTTTGATCAACATTCGCTTCCGCACCATTACTGTCCGAAACCGTAAGACTATGATTGGAAACCGTAGCAGTGCCCTGTTGGCTTTGAGAGACAGAAAGAAGTGGACTTACGCGTGAGCTACCCTGTTCCAGTGCAGCTTCGGTACGCTGCACCCTCCTGTCCATTAGCTCCATTTGTTGCCCTATTTGCTGCAATTTACTTAAGATCTGATCCGAAACTGCAGCAATACCGGATGTAGAGGAGGATGCAGCTACCTCACTAGTACTGGAAAAGGACTCACCTGCCGACTTCAGTTGACATTTTTTCCCAACTGGCCGCTCATGTTCATCCTGACATTTGGAACAATAAAATATTTTTGGCATTTTTGTTGTTGATCTGAGCTACGTAAAACAATGTAAAATATAAAATGTAAGTTGTAAAATAAAGTATAAAATCAATGCTCAGATCAAAAACATGTTACTTCTTCAACTTTCAAACGAGTGTGGCGCCAATATTAAACAAAGGCTGGCTTTTATAGTGAAATTATTTAAGCATGACCACCCACAATGCAATATTCTGGTCTGGTCCCAGAACTGAGACCTTTGCCCCGTATCTGGTCACAGGCTCACTGCTTCCAAGTCCTTTTCCATAAGTGAGGCTACCTGGAAAACTGTAATACTGTAATGCTACAGTCATATTCTACCCCAAAGAGTACTCAAGAGTTTAGTTACTTTACCTTAATAGGGAAGGGTATTTCAGACACTGGCCTATTTCCTTTTTTGTAAGTTAGTATTCACTAGGCACTATTTCATACTCTAACCTGTTCATATGCAGACTTCCTCCTCCTTTTGACTTGCCCTGAATGGTGAAGGGTGTGTAAAATCCCAAACTGTGACCTTTGGCCTTACTTCTGGAATTTTTTGAGGGAAACAATGTAACTTTTCAAAACACTTACCATTTATGAAGGCTTTGATAGAATTTGCATTTCTTTTAGACTTCTAGCTCTTATACGGATTTTACAAGTATGCTTTAGTATCTTATGTGATTAATGCGATTAATGTTATATACATTATACATAAGCGTACATTATACAAAGTGACTTGAGGATGACAACAAAGGATAATGTCACTCTATGTCTCAAAAAGTTAGTTCCTATTGCTGTCTATTCAAGCCAACTAAATCGATCCAGGTGATTGTTATTTCAGTGATCCATTCTGTCCATTCAGCTATCAAAGTTGGAGTATATAACCGATTTCTTCCAATATTTGATGCAAAAACATGATCATGTCATATTCAGCCACATAGATGGGATGATTGGTTGCTTTTTGAGTGATGATGCTGACATTAAATATTATTTTTTACTTTGTCTTTTTAAGACTTAGGTTTTCCCATTAGTGTGGTCAAGTCATATACCCATGAGCCATTCTGTATCTGACTTAAGACAAACAGAAATAAGTTACATTGCTGCAATAATTTTACTAAGTCTGAAGGTTTCACTAACAAGCATTTGCAATCCATTCTAGGTGGCATTATGTTTGTAGACAAGCGTGTTCATATTTCTCGGGTTTTTACCAAAAGATTTTTAAATGGTTTATGCCAGACTTACAGTTACCAAATAAAAGTTAGTAACGACATTAAACAAGATGGAGCCTGTTTTCATGCCATTATGTGTGGGTTCACAATCCTATTACCACATAGATTCCACAATACTGATCGCCATAGACACTTACTTTGAATGTGTACAGTATGAGGTCAATTGTGGAGACTTAAAAAAGGTGTTTTCAAAATTGCCAAATTTTTTTATCACATTGTACCATTGTAACAGCAGCAGGTACCAACACAAAAATTTTACTGAACTTTATACATTGGTCAGGTATTGTTGACATTTCAAGTCTTCTAAAATGTTTACTCTTGTACTCCCATTCCCCACTCTCTTGTCATTCAGTCATCGCTCTTTTCACATGCAGTTGTGTTGATTAAATTGAGCAAAACATCACAGGCCTCAAACCAGGACTCTTTCATCCTGATTCCAAACTTGGGTAATTTTCCACTCGTCCCTACCAAATGCTTTATTGAAATACATCAACATTATCTAGCTGCAATCACCCGCGTTTGTTATAAATAGTATTCCTGTAAATCAATTAATAGCTGCCACTTATCATATGGAATTGTTAGTTTTGCTGGGCTGGGCTGGGCTTAGATGTTAAATTTCATAATTTCCGCATGTTCCTTTGGTCTGGTCAAATTTGCAAAACGTTAAGGCACACAGTACGTAATATTAGTTTAGGGTTAACGTATGGTTAGTTTAGTTCCTGTCCACCAGGGTAATAATATTTCTGTTTTGGCAGAGGAGAAATATTCGCAGCCGTATTTCTGCACTAGTTTAATATCTCAGTTGTGCAATAAGGACACCATTGGTTCCTTTGGTCTGGTCAAATTTGCAAAAGGTCAAGGCACACAGTACGTAATATTAATTTAAGGTTAACATATGGTTAGTTTAGTTCCTGTCCACCAGGGTAATAATTTTTCTGTTTTGGCAGAGGAAAAATATTAGCAGCCGCATTTCTGCACTAGTTTAAATCTCAAATGTGCAATAAGGACACCATTGGCACTTCAAGTTAGCACATGTAGGAGTCTTGTCTTGTCTCTGACCCATGCAATGTCTCTGGCTTTATGATTTTGGATTTGTGCTTTATGAAAATATGCATTTTAGACTCTGTCAATAGATGGAGATCAAGCACTATAAAGTTTCTATTAGAATTAGACTAAGAGTACATTATGCACCCTTGATGTAACATTTATTTTATTATACTGTATTTATATTTTGGTGTTACTATTGTCAAAGTAACTTTCTTTTTCATTCAGTAAAATAATATTAAAGTTTGTATATGTACAAATTACAATCGAAATTCGCATGTACAATTTGCAATTACAAATACATCAATAAATACTTTTTATTGTATAGTAAAATTTATACATTTCATTGTAACTAAAATTAACTTGAGGTGACATTTGAAGGTCAATGCCATCTCCAATGACTTTATGTGTGTACTTTAAAACAACTTGGGTATACTGGTCTATGTCTAAGATTACTAATTAAAAATTTAAATAAACAAGTGTATTTTTTTTTCAGATTATTTATGCTTGTCTGTGTTTAATTACTGTTATCTTTATCTTCCTCCTCCTCACTGGACTTTGAACTGATATTTATGCAAGAAAACTATTGAAATTTTGTCTAACAAGTATCAGCTGATACAGTACACAGAAGGCCCTATATTCCTGTTTTATAAGTAAGTAATAACAAGCCATATAAGTATAAGAGATGCTGAAAGCTGAAGTCTATCCTCATCAATTTAAAATGTTTTGCCCCATGTATGAGTAGCAACCTATATTTAAACAAGAATACTGTGTGCTTAGTCATCTCAGTAGAAAATTTATGATAAAGTTACCACCGATGTTTGTGTTTCCCCAGAAAGTTTTCTTTGCTAAATCAGAAACCAGAGATTCTTCCTGTGACTCACTAATAAACTGGCTACTTCTGATTGTAAAAATATTTGTGTAAAGTTTGTTGGTCACACATGAGACACATGGTAAAAGGCTTTTGGGATTTGTTATGACCAGTAACAGATATCACATTGTTATGGATGAAACAAGAACGGCTAAAAATGGTCTGGTTAAATCCAACATAGAGTAGTTGGTGTAGATCTGACTCAGTCTAGCTTTCTAGAAATTTTGTTCATATTTCCCCAAAGACATTTTGATCTCTCTAGGTCTCTGAAAGTAGAAATCAAAGTAGCATACTCACTAGTAGAATATGAGTTATCGACTGCATACTTCATGGATTCCCAAAACACATCTTTACATATCACCACCAGAAATCAAATTTTTATATTTTTTAACATCTAACCCCCTCATTCCTGTTGATCCTAATGTGACCGGTAAAAATTTTTAGCTGACAAAAATTCTGCTCAAGGAAGGTGCTTTTAAATAATAAACCATGTTAGGCCTTTATCTCCCCTACAATGACATTTATTAAAAAAAATTTAAACATCACACTAGAAAACGTAGAATGATGTTGAATTGTGACGTCATAGCTTAAGATGGTAAATTATACTAATTTTTTAAAATAGTTTCCCAGCTCAATTTAATTTGATAGTTGAAATTACATGCCTCATAGTCTGTAGAAGTATGAAGGCCTCTTTTGGACCATTTCATGTAAAAAATCGCATGTGATATTAATTGTGGTTGCAGCGCCTATTCCTACGTGTTTTGATACATTTGGTGTGAAGTCGGTTATAGAATAGCCACAGAAACAGTTGCAAGATTTTTAAAAATCTATTTTTCATAATCAATTGTGCAGAGAGAAATTTTAAGAAACATTATGTTACTCAATACTCTGTGTGCTTTTGTTTTTGTGTTGTTGCTGACGGTTTATAATGGTGAGCCTTATTTTTCTATTATTTTTTGACTCCTGTTTATAATGCTATTATTTAGTCCATCTTAAATTTATACCATCCTTATCTGTTATATTCTCTAATTAGCTACTTGCTTCTCTAACATCCATTGGATGATAAGATATTACTAAAAACCTGTTACCAGTAATCAAAGTGAACAGGGATATAAGTTAAAAGTACAAGTCTAATTGTATGGCGGAGAAGAAAAAGAAGTATATTACGTTATACTATATGAAAATTTTGTATAACAGAGGTGGATGTTTATCCAACTTGACAGGCATTTTGCTGTTGTCTATGGTGATTATAAAAGTTAAATGAGTAAAAATGTAAGTACAATATATGGTTAAATTGTCCTATAACAGATCTGAATGTAAATAAGAAAAAAAAATATGATATTAAGTTCACAAAACTTGCAGAATGATAGATATCTTGATTTATTAAACTTAATATCTCAATATTTTGTGTCACATATCTCTATTTGTTGACTCATTATCTGTATTGAAGAACTTACTGGTCTATAATGCCAAACTTCCCAACTTCTAGGGTAGAAATGCTTCTTTCTTCTGTAAGTTGTTCTGTTCCGTTACTCTGATTACCAATATTTTACTTTTCATGTATCTATGTCTTGTGAAGAGTGTTTGTAATTTATTACTGGTCCATGGGTACCAGGCTTTCACAAAAAAACTTATATATTTAGGTTCAAACATATTGACATAATATTCAAAACATATGTTTTTATATAAAGCATGCATAATACCAGTGAGTTGACACTTTGGAGACACAGAATAAGCCGACATTTTGGAGAAGTCTACCTTGTGTGAAATCTATTGTTGGTGATGAAAATATTTTGGGGTGTCAGAGAATTTGTGGTTTGTGCAGGTTATACCTCAAAACAATAGAGAATAAAGTTAAACTGATTGCTTTAAATATTACCCACTGTCAACAAAAAATGATGCTGTTCAGTCCTATCTTCAAAATCAGGGTTAACCCTTACGAAACCTATACAGTATGGTCAGATCCGTAAGCCAGACACAAAAGAACTTACAAGCTGTTATTCTGGCGAAGGATCATATATGTTAAGCCCTTCCAAAAAGGCATACCCAGAATAGTTTATATTGGAAATATCCATGTGAGACTGTTCTACACTGACCAGCCACTGATCACCACAAGTCAAGGTGCTCCAATAAGACAGTAAAAAACGCAGATCCCCGGATATTGTGACAGGAGATACAAAATGTGATGCCCCTTGTCCTGAGCCTATACAATAAAAATACTGTATTCCAAGGCAGAAATGAAGTCCTCAGCAACTTCTACATATGTGAAATCAACTGTCAGTCATTGTGTCACTGCAAAATCAAGTGAACACACTTATCAATATGTGAAGACAATCGGGAGATGAACTTTGATATGGCAAAAATGATAAAAGACACTCCAACAGCTTATTTGTAAAGCAAACCACAAAGAGGCTCCCATACAACAGCAGCTAGAAAACTGAGCACCTATCAGTTATGAAAGACCTACTGAAGCATAAATGCAAACAAAATCTATCAAAGACAATAAGTTCATGTGGTTCCAGTATAAAATTTTAAATAATATATTAGATACGCAGTATCATCATTGTAAAATTAAAATCACGGACGATAACACTCGTAGATTATGTAGTCAACTTTTCGTAGAATGCACAAAATCCTCAGAATTATGGAGAAATGTCAAGCATTGGGTTTTCACTAGATTAGGAATCTGAATCTAGATTTTGCTAATTTAGTAAAATATTTGGGTACACAGACAATAATGAAAACTTTTGGCCACTAAATTATGTGCAGATAATAAGTAGATATTATAGTTAATTGTGTATTAAAACACCTTAAATTGAACATTGTCCATCTTCAGAGGGAAATATAAAAAGGTTTTATGAACAGAAAATTTCATCATACATGAACAATTCCAACCAACTTCTTTTAAAAAGAGTTGGAGTTTCTGGCAAGAAACCACTTTACTTATATCTAAGGTTAGATTATTCACAACAGAGTATATGTATTTGCTCTTTCTCGGTTATTTTGTTTGTATCAATTCCTGATGTTTATGGTGTAAAGATCCTGAACACACATTTGAGGGCCAGCCACCTTACTTTGAAAAACTCCTGACAAACATGTTTATCTATTTTTCAGGCCAATGTAATGAACACTAGCTTAGTTGCTACTTATTATAGATTCACTGTGCAAACTAATGTAATTTGACAGTTTTTCTAAATGTTTACATGTTATACATATAATGTATGTCTTGACAAAATATTATTGTTGATTTTGTATATATTTACTGCTATGAAAAAGAAATAAAAAAAATGTATAAAAAATCAAATTAACCAGGCTACTGAGACAAGGTTGTCCAATATCAACCTTGTTGTTCACCGTAGTTGTTGAAATATTAGCAATGAAAATTTGGAGCAATGATGCCATCAATTCAAGATACTTCATTTAAATTATATTATTATGCTGATGAATCAATCTATTACATGAAGTATAAATACAATTAAGCAATTCTAAATGTTTGCTGGACCAAACTTAGGTAAAACAGAAAGTTTGCTTATTGGCAAACCTGAAAAACAGTAACATTGAGGATTTTATGGGTGTTTCTATAATGGTAATACCTGAATACATTGTGAAGAACTTAACTGAAATGGACAAATTAAACAAAATACAAAATATTTTGAAGTTAAGTGTTAAAAAAACTCAACCATATTCAGAAACGACTGTCGTTGTAAATACATTGTGTATATTAAAGCTTGTATATAAAGGCATCATGGATATGTTGGTGGTCAAATGAAGTACCTTGGGTAGCTTTAGGAACTTTTTTTTTTTGCAATGCACTGAGTGTAAGTATGAATATGTTGTTGGATATATATATATATTTGACAGTGATGACATCATATTAAAACATTTGCCATGATTCTACATAGATGTTTGGCTTTCCTATTACTCATATAAACCTAAAACCGAAATACAAGACCTATCCCCTTATAATTTCTCAAGTAGTATCATATGGGGCAATTTCTTTTTTCAATTTAAGAGACAATGTTTGTATTTTAAAAACTGGATTAATGCTGGAAGTGTTTATGTTTAAAGATCTCTTTAATTATGAAGGATGTTTTCTGTCCGAAAATGATTTATTTTCAATTCCTCCAGTGAAGAGAAGTTGGATATCAGAATATAGTATAGTTAAAACTGTTTTTTTTTCCATTAGCGAAAATGTTTAGTACTACTGTTTAGTACTAGGAAATGGCTAATTATATAAAAATTCCTAAAATAACATTATTTTTGATATATAAAATGTAAAACGTACTGTGTTTTATAGTATATTAGTGCAAACCGTAGGAACAAGACATTATATGGAAAAACACCTTGAATCAAAAATTTAAAAATAATTTCCTAAAATTGGCAAAATGTTTATTTAGGAAGGTCAAATTCCCTGTAAAAAGATTGCTGAGTTTAATTACAAATTCCTTCAAAATTAATTCATAATGGGATATATTCTAAGTAAGTGGAATAAAAATATATCATCTACATGCACATGTATCCATGAAAATGACACCCCTGAACATACTGTAATCATACAAACTAATTTGGGAAGATATTATTTCTGCTCTAAAATTCAGCTTAACATATAAACACTTTGTTTTGGGATCAGATTAGGATGGTGTGCAAAACATAAACACAAGATAAAATGTCATACCAGTTATTGCTTGTGGGATATATTGTATATTTCTGGCACACCCTCAAAGCTGAGACCAAAACATCACAACATGCTGCCATGGGCACATCATTAGCACCAAACTGTGTTAACTTATTTATGCACAGGTCCGAAATCAAATGCAATATACCTGATAACCGACACTAAATGCAACATATACCAATAAATAAAAAGGGCATTTAGGAGAAGAACATGAACATAATGACAGTCTTAAAGGATGGACAACTAACCCAGTTTCATTTCATTCCAAGAATGATGGACACAATCACAGATACATGTAGTTCTCTGTGCTAGAGTAGTGTACACCATAATTTGAGGCATCCAATACAACCAGGCGCATGTGAACTGAGTTGGGCTGGACACCCAAATTACACACTCTGGCCCCAATTGGCATCAACCAATTTGTGTGATTCTTTATGGATATTATTGGACTATCTAGCACTCATTAGTCCCCCCTCCCTTTCTTCTGATATATTGTACATGGGTTAAATGTGAGGATTCAAACAGTCTTATAAATTAATTAGTCTTAACCAGAGTGTAAAACATTACATATACCATTACAATTGTATATTTCAAGCATGTAAAAGAAAGTGGCCTTGGTTCAATATTTGTAATTGCAATAAAATCTTGTCATTGTGTTTGTAATATTTGTAATTGCAATAAAATCTTGTCATTGTGGTGTTATGTAATAAAATAATAATAAATAATGTTCGATATCAAATGTGCATGTTTTCATAATGTACAGGCTTGATGGTTGAGTTTGATACCCTCCCCCACCAAGGAGTCTACTTTTGTTTAAAATGTTTTAAAAAGGGACAATAAATTATAACTTAAAAAAGTGATATTATTGAATGTACAGTGATATTGCGTAGTATGATAGCCAGTCTTCCTTCTCTTACTTTCACTTTTGTGTCTACCTGGCACAAAACCATTTACACATTTTAAAATAATGATATCCAAAAACATTTTTAATCCTGTTACCCCTTAAGTCAATTTATATATTACTGACAACAATAAAATCAATCTCTACTTTGTCGCTAAACTACGATCTTTATTGAGTTTTGGTAATTTTGATGCCAGAAAGTGCACAGGTCATGTATGAAATATACAATACAAACAAACTCGCTACTGATGTGAGAGAAGGCTGAATGACCTTTGAGGACCTTTTTGGCTAAACATAATATGGAGATAAGACATACATACAACAAGGAAGAACTGGTGAAGAACAAACAGCAAATACAAAGAATGAACTGCCAGTTTCAAAATAGATTAAGCATGACATAGTGGTAGCTACTCTGGCGAGGTTTGGGGTTTTGAAGAAGGTAGTATTGAATGTGACAACCGGTTAGGACAAGTAAGAATCCCAACATCAGTTGTAACAGCAGTTTCTTGTTATAGGAGGACAGCAACAGATTAAGAGGAGTGAAGAGGAGAAAAATTTAACCAAAACATCAATATTGACTGTAACTAGCCACCTTTAAACATTGCTACTGTGTAACCAGGCCGTTGTAGTGTGGAACAGTTACCTTATGTACAATCTTTACATTAGAAATTCTACTATCTAAAAGTTCTAATTCCTTATTCATTAACAATAATAAATTCAAACCCATGATACATATTTTATAGTGTCAGTATCAGTTTCTCGTCTCCGCAAATAATGCAAGAGGTCAAATGAAGGTCAAACCGAGATCAAGCTATAAAAGTATGACAATAAGTGATGTTGGGTTAAAACCCCAAAATAAGGTGAGCTAATTGCCAAAGACCGAGAATAATACATAGAAGACAATAAAACACAAGTTTGAGGTTTTTTATTTACATGTTAGTAAAATAGTTAAAATTTTTCAAGAATAAATGGACAAAATTTTAAAGCACCATGCATAAAAGAGGCAAAAGCCCCAGCCAAAAGGCATAGAAAATATAAAATTATACAGGTACGACAAACACATTCGTTAATATTAAATGCTACACTTTATGACTACAAACATTTATGTATCAAAACGTACAACCTCTAGATATTTTATCCAATCAAAGTGCAATGCTACTGTATACATGCTACTGCTAATACTACTGTATTCAGTCAAAGTCAGTAAAGGGTAGTGGTTTGTGAATATTCGAAATGCGACATAGAATAAGTATAGGGGGACACCAGGATCAGCCTGGGCCAGCCTATCCCTAAGATTACCTAGACCCACATCAATCATAGTGGAGACCTCCGTACCCCAGGGACAAAGGGAGGGGTCAGGGTCAAGGAAAGTAAAGATATGTTAGCCTGATGATACCAAGATCAGGAGAACTCAAATACCAGTGATCAAACATCCACTCACTTCCTGATCAGGGAAAGGAGCTCGAAATCGAAATCAAATCAAGAGGGGGACACCAAGGTCAGCTTGGGCCAGCCTATCCCTTTACTCTAAGACCCACATCAATCCCAGTGGAGACCTCCCTATCCCTGGGACAGGGGATAGGGGTCGAGGTCAAAGAGGGTAAAATAAAAGACAGAGATAATCAACCTGAGGATACCCAGCTCAAGGAAACTCAGCTGCCAGTGATCCAAAGTATTGCTGGAGGAGGATCAAAGCCCCAACAAGTCTAGCCGAGAGGGGGTACCAAATCTGAATTTGGCCCACCTATAATCCCCGAATCACTACACTACAGTGGGGATAAGCTGTAGGAGGAATGGTAGTATGTACCAGAGGTGGGAGGTGGGTAAAATGCAGTTGTTGCTTCTTCAAAATCTAGAGTCCAAGTAAAAACAATGGGTATTGGCACCAAATTGGAAGACAAGAATTGATAGGGGTTCAAATTCCTGGCAATAGGGTACAAAGTATTGAAATAAGGTAGGGGTGAAAGTTTTAACATTAAGGTAGAAGACAGAAACTGCCATAGCAGGCCCCTGGCAGGACATGCTCTTCAAACCTGCATAAGTGATAGAGTCTGTCATGTTTGAGTTTGGTTTTCCACTATTGTAACAATATTATCAACAATACGGATTTATTTTTTGGAAATTTTTATTTTCCAATCCTGTTTGTCCTGATAACTTGCACCCAAATGACATCAAAACGACAAACAAGAGAATTCTAATATTCCAGATATAAGTAATATTTGTTCAATGTTATGTTTCTATTTTAGCTGAAGCTGTGACGTGCCATTCATGTCAGTACGTCAATTATGACACTGAATATCCAAGTATCGATTCTATTCTCAATAGGCAATTTGACAGTGACCCCAACTGCAACAAACATGGCGATGACTTCAAAACAGTAAGTATCCTGGATTGTATTCACAAACATTTTCTTTCAATTCTGAAGAATTTGCTTTGATCTACCGAGGTTTTCTTTATTTTTCTATAAATTCCTTGTTTTGTATTCAGGAAAACCAATTAATAAGACTTCATAATTTGAAACACGTTTTAAAACTTTTTAATGATATTAGCATAAAAATAAATAATTCCTCAATTGACATTAATCTCTAGATATAAAAAAACAACAAAAAGGCAAGGTCTTAAAGATAAGGAATAATTCATGACAATAAAGAAACTTTTATACCTTGTCTTCAACTCAGTTGTTTGTTTGTTTGAATCAAGACCTTATCTAATATTTACATATTTACAAACTTTATATGCACATGTGTTAAAAAGCAAGTGTTAACAGTGTGAAATTAGACACATTAGGTATATCTTATCTTATTCTTATTGGATAGTGAGTTAATGGTTATTGGACTGTAATGGAGTTTTCATATGTCTGTGTATCAGCAGACCTATTCCCAAAAAAACATGTCTGTTCAAATAGTGCACACCACAACATGATATAATACAACATAACACGTAGCATCATATTTCAAACATAAATCAATAGAACCTAAAGCTGAATAAGAACAGTCATGTAACCATAAAGTACAAGGAAAGATTTATCATTTGACATTCTTTGGATCAAAACCTATTCGTTCCATTATGAGTCGCATTGGGTTTTCTCAAATTTAAAGAGATTTTTTTGCTGAGATACACGCAAACATGTGGAAAATTTTGACATTCCAGTTAAACATGTATTGCTTCATGAATGATAACATTAATGATATGATCTTGACTGGACTGAGTAGGCAGAATGATGAGTTGTCGATTTACATCTAACTTTCACACTCCAAGAAGGTAACTGCAAACATCAGCATATGCTCCAGTTATTAAGTGGATACAATCATCAAAGCAGCATCAAGCAAAGACAGACCTGATGAATTTATACAACAGGGATGACGCAGTCTTTCTGAAATACACTCATGGATGACATGGCAACATCTATTGCTCACAGAAAGGTTTATTTATGGACTGCATCCAGACACTATATAAAATCCAGTTAGGTGCCAAGACAAGAGTTTTAAACTTATAATTACAGCTAAGAAAATGTATATATTGAGGCTGTCATGAAACTTCATGCATGGGTTCAAGGCTCAGACCGATGTAAGAAGGGAAGAGAGAAAAACATAGACCCAGGGAAGAAATACCCAGAATCTGGATTAGCCCCCACTGTCTTGCATGTTCATATTGAGAAAATGTACTGATTGTTTGATCAATTCTTCTGATAGGATCACAGGTACATGTTTGTTGCTTTATTTAATTACAACGATTGCCACTCATTTGTATTTCTATCAATGATTGATGGTGACTACAAGTTCATGGGGCCGTACATTGACCCCAGTGTTTCTGTAACAGATGGCCAGGTATTCATCCAGTCTGAATTGAAGGGCTACATTCAAGATGAATCTGCTGGCATCCCACCCTCAGAACCCCTTATGTCAGATGTCATTCACCAATTGACTGCTTCCTCTCAGGGCAAGACTCTTAGACTACCACCAAACAGAGGAAGATACATTAATCAATGATTATACAACAATAGCTCATCCAAAAAAGAATGATGGTGGAGATGCAATTGGCATTATCAAGAGGTTTAGAGCACAGCTGTCAACCATGCAATATGATCCACCAGAGCCACTACTTGTGATATTCTGCACAAGATAATGAGAAAAAGGTATGCCATCTTGCAACAGAACATTCAGACTTACAATGGAACCCTGCACCCATCGCCTTGCAACTTTAAATACAGTTTTGATGTTGGCACTGGAAAAATTTACTTATTGTTTGACTAGGATAGGATCACAGGTGCAATTTTGTTGCATTACCCAAAACACTACTCAGGTCAAGTCAGGTCAAGATGATGTCAGATGAATACCCCTGTGGAGACAATATATTGTATTACATACAAAACAACTAATCAATGTTTTATATACAATTACAACACATATGTAATTTAAGGTTTATTACAGTTTAAGGATACTTTTTTGTATTTGTACTCTACAAAACATTCACATTTCAATGTTTTTATCTCTTATACACAGGGAAGAATATATAAAAACACAAACAAAAACAGAGACATACCTTTCAGAAACTAGTATTTTAATTTCATTATTTTCAACTAATGGCTCCCAGTGTAGCCAATAATTATTAAGAATATCATGTTTACCCTGCAAACTGTGTTAACTGTTCCATAAATGACACTTAATTTTTTTTAAAACACATATCTTTACATTTTTATAGCTTGTTTTACAATGGAAAACATATTATTTAGCAACTGAAATCATCAGATTAATTTAGATTTTTTACCCAAATTTGTATAACCTAATAATATTTGCTTAGAGTCCAAATTAATCTCAGTTTATAATTTATCTTTCCAGGAAAAAGTATGGAACTCAAAATTTTTCGGTGAAGTCAATAAGCCGTAATAGTCTATCTTTTCTGTATTTTTCTGTAAGATGCAAGGTGATTGGTGTGTCCTATGCATCTTCCAGGAATAAAACCTGTTTATCGTTTATCAGTTAAACTGTTTTAAGTCTATTAACTATAACAGATGATGCAAGTTTGTAGATGACAGACAAAAGTGAAATGGCGTGCCAGTTTTGTAAAAATTTACGATCATTGTTGTCCTTTGGGAGACATGTTATTATACAATGTCTCAGGCTTAAAGACTATTCTCCATTCTGTAAACTAAAATAGATTGTCCACTGAATAAAATACTTCAGGTTTGGCCAGAAAATTTTGGAAGGAAAACCATCAATTCCTGGTGTTTTCTTCCAATTTTCATGCCTTTTAAAGCTTGACCCAGTTCTCAAATAGTAAGTAAACCCTCTCGAGATAGATTTTTTATATTACTAAAAGTACTAATCTTAGAGTTCATAAAATATGGTTTTGAATTCAACCTCATCAAAATTTGCTTCATTAGGATCAAACAAATATTTGCAAAGCTCTTTGACTTCTTTTAAAATAGCCGACTGTTCATTAATGGCTTTACAAGTTATAGCTATAATACATTTAATTGTCTTTTTTCTCCGTGTAATACTTATTCCTAAGGAGCCAAAAATTACATTTTTTCTCGTTATTTTGTAGAAGTTGCTGGTGAGATCTGACCACATGACCTTTCGTTTTCTCCTCCCTTAAACTTTCTAACTCTTTCTTTTTTTCTTTTAACTGATTTCATTAATATTATGATTTTTTTCTTAGTCATTAATTGTTCAATGAGATTTTCTTCTCTGTAGTCCCCATGCTTTATGTTGCTTGCAAATTTCACTGTATCTCCTCGACTTCTCAAGATCCATCAAAAAGGATAGTTTAGCTATAAGCTAAAGTAGACAACAGGAAATCAATGTTCAGATTTAGTTGAAGCTAAAGTTTGAGGTGGAATAACAACGACTGAGGTTAATTTTATTGTTCATCATTAACTCTGACTCCAAGTGAGGGTAAATCTAATTTCATGAGTTTATGTAAATTGTGATGTGAAAGGGATGATAATCCTTAACTCAATTATGGATGAAAAGGAATACACATAGTTGTAAAAATACTGGTTTTCGCAAAGAAACATCCCAAACTAGAGAATAGTAGAAAGGCTTTGTGTTCCAGTGTGATGTATTTTCAGATGCAGTCTGATATCCAGTTGCATTGCTCATAATTATAACTGTATATTGGAGTTAAAAGCAAAGGTGGTACCTGAGCATCTGGAGGCCTGTAAAGTAAGCTTTGCATTTTAAGGTTTAGTTTCGTGAGAATTAGTTTAAAAATGGCTCCTAACTTGGGTATCTGTGACTTTACCCCAATGAGTGAGTGGTTTTAATTGAAAGAAAGGGTTCTTAGAGCAAGGAGTAGTTGCTAGGAGATTTCTTATAGTTGGGACTGGATACAAGGGGTTATCTCCCAGAGATGGAATTTTTAGAATTTTTACGACATTGAAGGGTTTAAGACTATTTTAAGACTGTGTATTTCTGGAGTAGCAAATATGATGTTACCTCTGGCTGACTGGTAAAGCGTAGAATACAACTTTTGAGAGTGGGAAACCAGACTGGAAAGTCGCAGAAAAGGAAAAACAGGCTAATTGTATAAAGTCTTAAAAAGTTGCCACACATATGTGGTGTCACTATTGATTATAAAGTTGAAATCTTTTCTAGTGATTATCCTTTAACCGCCCATGTATGAACTTTCTGAATGTATTTTGTATGAGAATCTAGGAAAATTTGAGTAAGTAGTCCGAACAGTCTGAACTTAGATTTGGATGGAGAAAAGAACACCAAATTTTAAAACGAATTATAATAACAGATACATTAAAGAGCTTATTACAGAAAAACAAGGAAATAACTACTCTACAAGACATAATTAATGAGGAAAGATATTTATACATCTCGATCAAACAACTCTATGTATTCAAAAATGGACAATTATTTTTAAATACTCCTCATATACCTCAGATGACTATGATCAGGTGTTTTGTGATAAATCACTTACAATTACAGAATGTACTGAGGGACTTAAACTCCTACCAAACAATAAATCCCCTGGTTCTGATGGTTTCACCACCAATTTTTACATATTTTTGTATTGATATAAAAGAGATTGTTTTTGAGACCTTTAACTATTCATTAGAAAACAACGGTTTAAGTAGTGACCAAAAAAGAGGTGTACTAAGCTGACTTCGTAAGGAAAACAAAGACTTCTGTTTCCTAGCAAACTGGAGATCTATCAGTATCCTGCAGACAGATTATCATTGCCTCAAGTCTGACTTTAAGTAAAGAAAACACCCCATTTGGGGAATCTATAACTTTTATTATACATAACACTATTAATCTACTTTTTATTTACATTCGTACATTTAATATTTTCAATATTATATACTAGTCATCTAACATCTATAAGACATTTATTCACGGTTATTTACTCCATTAACTAGGTATTTACATCAATATGTAATGGAGTAGTATGCATTATATCAATATTCATGCATGATTAGCATAGTTATGCATAACAAAGGCCACCTTAAAAGAAGGACTACTTAAAGTTCCAAATGTTATGAGAGATTAGGGTGACCTTAACTCCAGTTTCCCATGAGCTAAGGTCACCTTAAAGTTTGATTGGAGAAAGTATAATTTTGAAGAAGAGTAGATTTAAGGTGGCCTTAAAGTTTGATTGATAGATTAATTTTTTATTTTAATTTCCAAAGGTTGGTATAGGTTTATTCCACAATTACTTTACACTTGTTTAGATTTATTCTGAGATGAATTTGTAAATGAAGGTCAGAAAGGTTAAGATTGGAGGTCAGATTTTAAATGAAAGCCCCTTGTTAAAATGAAGGTACAAGGTAGGTTAAGGCGAGATGATTAAGCAAGTATAAAAGTTGCAGATAAAAGAATATAAAAACAAAGGTCAGGTAAGAGATTAAGCAAAATAAAAGTTACAGGGTAAAATGAGACATGTGTGTCAGATCAGTAAAACAAGAAAACACATTAATAATACATAATATATCATATACACCAGATCTGTTAATTCTCATTGACTAGTTGATATATGTAACTTGCGAAGACATGTAAATTAATATGTAAATAAATTGTAAAATATTTATACTAAAACACATATATACTGAATGTAGATATAATAAAAGAAAGTCTTCAAGTTTATCGTGGATATAACACAGTTCTGCTGGAGATACTAACTGACTGAGTGTAATGTCCTAAGGCCCAAGGCCTAACTGAAGTTCCTGCTGCCTTTGTATTATGGTGAAATTTTTTATATCTAATGACAGTTGTACCCAATTCAAACAGATTGTATGCAGAGTATTCTTCACTGACTGGATTTTTGGAGTCATCATAACAGCAAACTAATAGTTTAACCAAGGCTTTCGCCATCACACACTCATCTTGGTAGATATATCTGCCTAACTAGAGTATCCTGAAGTCGGAACAGTGTGCTGTCCTTCGCGTGCATGGCCGTCGCCTGACAGTCCATGGTGTTGTGTGAAGGCTGCTGTGCATCTGCGTCTTAGTTCATCGGTAGCTCAACCCGCGAGGGTTACAATACTGATTAATATTGAGGGCTTCCCAGCCACTAGCCCTGTCTATTGTGACTGCTGATCCAGGCTCACCTGGGGCTTCGCCTCCTAACACAGTGATACCAGTGCGCTCTGTGAAGTGGAGTTGCTACAGTTCCATCAGATGAAAATAAACTAGCTTTTACTGAGATTTAAAGGCTATTGTGTCCATCATAACAACAACTAGCGAGGCAGGCGGGCCTAGACCCCCACTTTAACATCCTTCACCAGTTCCTGTCCCTTGGGGTAGTGTAGATAGATGGCAACTGAACAACTCTTTCTAATTGACGCTGTCCTTGATATACTGGTGTATATGGCCTTAATGTTACATAATACTTTTACTGATCACACACTACTTCAGATAAGAAGGTAGATTACTTTTCCCAATCACTACTTGAAGATAAGTAAGAAGACATTGCTGTATAGATACTTTGTCATCTTGTGGATTGACATCTGAAAAAACACTAAATGAAAAATTACAAGGTTTCAGGGGGGAGTGTGTGTTTAAAATTTTTAAGCTTCATAAAATGGCGACTGGCCTCTCTGAATTTGACTTTAAAAGTGAAGCTTAAGTGAAATTTGCGGGAAAATTTAAGGATCTAGGTCAGGGGTCAACCAATTAGCTTAAACTTTTGATTAACAAGCAAATCTTATTATAAAAAGACTGATGCAATGAGATGTGTATAACTTAAGGTCATACACCCCCAAAAATTTTGACCAAAGCTCTGGCTTTAAGATTGCAAACAGTTTTACCAAAAATTATTAGTTCAGTACAAGTTGGATCCATACAAGGTAGATATATTGGGAAATATGTCAGAATCTTCGAAGATCTTATAATTTATAACAAATTTCAAATATGATTTTATAGAATGAAAATTTCTTTATAAAACGTTACACAAATTTTTAATTTTGGGCCACAGTTTGTATTGGAAACAATGGTTAATATTTCAAAATAACAAGGGGGAATTAGACTGGGATGCCCAATATTAGCCTTACTTTTTCTGACTTTGGCAGAAATAATAACCATTAAATTAAGACAGAACAACATTGAAGGCTTAACTATAAATGGGGCAAAGTACAACCTAAATATGCTTGCAGATGATACAAGTCTTATCTTTTAAAAAGGCTTCTATTGAACTAGCTATTCAAGAATTTCAGGCATTTTTGAAGTGCTCAGACTTACAACTCAATTTTGACTAGACTGAGATAATACTAATTGGCTAATTGGCATCAATGCTACAGAACATCTCAAAAAGTCATCCAGTGGCCTTAGTTTATGAAGGCAGGGAAGTAAACGACAACTTGGGGAAATTAGTTTATTCTATGTTACAACTATAAGACTATTTACATACTGAACTTAAGGTCACCTTAACTTATATTACACACACACACAACTACAGTTGTAGGGGTGACCTTCACACCAAGCCATTACTTACAGATAAGATCTGTTACTGAAATTCATGTTAAGATCTTTGAAACTGATTACATTTAGTAAAAATACATTCTAAAAGTTCAATTACCTTGACCTTTACAAGGTCACGAGTTAACTGTTATTATGAAGTACTATGAATACTTAAATGTACTTTTTCATGATAACAATGCAAATACTGTGCATACAATAGATAGTATCTGAATTACTGTTATTGACCTTTAGAAGGTCACGAGTTAACTGTCATAATGAAGTACTATTATTTAAATGCACTTTTTCATAATAACAATACAAATACTGTACATACAATAGATAATATCTAGATTAATGTTATTTTACTTTAGTTAAGGACAAGATTGGGGTAATATATTTACATTGTTGAGAACCCCATGTTATATTTACAAGACAACTTGTTAATGAGTTAAAAGTATATTTAACACACCCACACTTTAACAAAAGAGACTGTGGTATAGAATACTGTTACCGACATAAAATTACTATATACTGTCTACATTTAATATTTGTAAAGAAAACCACTAAAACTGAGTAAAAAATATACATAAGTTAAAATCAGGACCAAGATATCTAGCTCAACGTGTTTTACCATTATTGGATCGAGCAATACGACCCCCTTATCTCCAATCTTGGTTAACACCCGATTTAATACACAATAAAATACATTATAAAATTGTAAGCTACTGGAAAAAGTATAAAAAACGTGAAGTAAAATGATAGGAGGCCTATTCGTATATCTGTTTTAGTTATCAGTTTAACACACATGCCTACTTATTTATTTCTTGACCCATTAAGTGGCCAATGGTTGCATGATATTTAAGGCTACATCTATTATTTAAGAGGCAGTAATTGTATTATGGCCTCATATACTGTTAGGCCATTGAATGTTACTTACACCTAGACTCTAGAATTTAGATATACAGATGGATTACAGAATAACTTAGTCTGAGCTTTGCATTTTGAATTAAAGCAGGTTTTTACTGGGGATATTTTTTACTCTGACTGCATATGTTATACACACCTGTTTATCATAAGATTGACACTAACATATAGTGACAGGACTAGGTTATGAATTAAAATTTGTCATAAACATTGTTAAAATACACTTTTATGCATCTGTGGCACTTAAGGCGACCTCAATTCGTAAACTAGTGTCACAGAGAATTGGAACCATTACAATCTACTAAGATGTATCATGATGTACTAGCCAATTGTTGGCATACCTATATATATTACTGTTGTTAATTACATGTGTTACTGTACCACTTGAATTAATTCTTTATCATTACAATCGCATCTTACAGCTTACAGCTGGAGCCCACAAAAACCGATGTACTTTCCAGCTTCACAGCTTCACTATCTATAGACTGCATAGCTACTCTCGATAGGTCACTAACTAATAAATACTTATATTTTACTGAAGTTACATATTGTGTCTCTAAGGCAGGCAAGCAAACTGCCATCCCGGCCCCCACCAGAGGGCAGCAAGAGACCCACCACTTGGGGAAGGTAAGAAGGAGAGTAACAGGCAACATCTGGAAGCTGGAGGACTTGAAGGCAGAGGTGACGCAACCAGCCTTGACATCATCCTAATTAGAAGCTGGTCAAGCGGCTACCACTCAGATGCATTTGCATGTTGGATGTACACCATCTCAGGCACTGAGATTTTCCAGCATTGACACATAATCTGAAACTACAATAATACTTTTTAACATTTAGGCTAAAGGGTGGGGAGAGGCAAAACAGTTTGACTTTAAAATGGCATGTAGCCTCTTCAAGTTATAGTTTTAAACTGAGGTTAAATAAGAATTAGCGGGAAAACTATGGGAAACTGGGTCAAAAGTAACCAATCACATTTTCAACAAGAATTACTGAAACATACTGCCACTGAATAAGGTGGCATCAAAGATATCACCTTCCCACAGTGGCCTTAGTTTATGAAGGCAGGGAAGTAAACAACAACTTGGGGAAATTAGTTTATTCTATGTTACAACTGTAAGACTATTTACATACTGAACTTAAGGTCACCTTAACTTATATTACACACACACACACACAACTACAGTTGTAGAGGAGACCTTAACACCAAGCCATTACTTACAGATAAGATCTGTTACTGAAATTCATGTTAAAGGTCACAGGAAAAGAAAACTAAAGTTTACTTATATTCTTCAGTAAACAGAATAAAACATTAAAACCTATTACAAGCCTACACACTGCTGTGTGTGGTGATTTCTCTCTTCCCAGTTCTCTTCAATTATTAAGTAAACAAACCTCTGCACTTGGTGGTTTCCGTGAGGCATTTCAATACCACCTCATAGCTACTAAACATTTCCCTCCAAATGTACACAGTTTGTATGAGCTGAGTCAACTTTCATACATGTGCTGTTGTTTATAAAATTGAAAATCTACAACAGTAAAGTGTTCTAGTCATTGTCATAATTAGAATTTAATCACACAATATATTATAGTATCAGCTTTATAGTTTTATAAATGATAATCTGGCAGAATTGTTATGTGTTTTGCTTGGGGTTGTAACAAGGCTTGTGGGAAGGTTTTTGCTTTTACAAAGGATTTTGTATTTTTATATATATTTATCAATTATGAGTAGTGTGTGGGAAGTATATATAGGAAGTTTTTGAACTTATAATTAACTATCACTGATCAAGTGGTAAATTCAAATATGATTATTCTGAAGACTAATATTGGGATATAAGTACACACAAAACTGTTGAACTACATGTAATTTCATATCAAACTAGCAGAAAGAAGTGGTGGTAAAGATTTTAAAGAATCTATAATAACTCACAGCCTCTAATTATTGATTTCTAGAGGACGATTTCACAGTGCCACTTTAGAAAGAGCTGGAGAGATAAGAAGCTAGCTCTCTTTTACATGGAAATAGCCATATCCATAGGTAGACCCCCCATCTGTATTAGTTAAAAGACATTTCATATAAGCACTTACTGAGAGTATACTAACTGAGATGTATGTCCACAAAATGTCATTTTGAGGTAAATTATAGTAATTGTGAATGTCTTAAAAATTTTCAAAAGATATAAACTGCTTTAAATGTATATAACAAGTGAACCACTAACCACCTTCCTGTATCATCATTGATTAAAACACTTTGGTTTTCACTAGAACTTTACTATTCAATGGCTCATGTAAATATGGCTGTTTTATATTCCAAATTAACCTTTGTACATTCACTGTTTGTGTTAGAGTTAGAATTTTATCCATATGCCATGATTATTTATCAAATTTAGAAATACCTTATTTCTTCTGTAAACAAAATCCCACAAGTTAAAAGTATGACAACAAACTCCTCAAACTATGATATAAATGATGGGTCCAAGGAGATATACCTAACGTTTATGAGTGTGTTTTAGATTAAATCTCAGATAATACTGGAAAACTATCCAGCAGTACCTTAAACTATAAATAGAGTCAGTAGTATGAAACACAGGTCATCACAACAGACACTATACTAGAACATGCAATACAAAGCAAAATTAAAACAAAGTCAAAAGGATCCCAGTCAGAAGTACCAGAATGACAATTAGGATTTATTTCATTAGTTTTATTATAACATTTTCAAAACGAAGTAAATCATTTTACATTTGCAAATATAATTAGTGATTATGATAGTTGCCTATTTTTATAATAATGTAGATTAAAAATGTCAATTAAGTTGGAAGTGTTATGTGTCTGGGACAAGCTTTGGGTGAATCTCTATATAAACATATAGTAAAGCATGGAGTGGAGATGAGTCTGTTTAATAGCTCTGAGGTCACTCAAAGTGCAGACACTCGGAGAGACTTCGGCCTGGATTGGCCTTGAGAAGCACATGTGCTTGTTCTTCTAAACATTTTCTGCTGCGATTGTTTGTGGTGTGTTTTATTACTTTTAAATAGATATTTGGGATATGTTACCTCCCTACTGAAACACCAAAGCAAAAAAAAAAATTCTTTTCCTGTGACCTTTAAGATGTTTAAAACTGATAACATTTAGTAAAAATACATTCTAAAAGTTGAATTACCTTGACCTTTACAAGGTCACGAGTTAACTGTTGTAATGAAGTACTATTACTATTTAAAAGTACTTTTTCATAATAACAATACAAATACTGTACATACAATAGATAATATCTGGATTACTGTTATTTTACTTTAGTTAAGGACAAGATTGGGGTAATATATTTATATTGTTGAGAACCCCAAACCTCAGGTAGAAGTAGCTAAGAGGACAGGCATTGCTGAAAGGTGGTAGCTACTATATCAGAGGCCCTGTGGTTCTGTGTAATGTAGGACCAGACTGCCTCCGACATCCAGGTGCCATGACTTTCGATGTGATGCAGGGGAATATTTGAATTAAATGTCCAAGTGGCACCTGAATGGCGGAGGGAGTGAAAAGTAAGATTTTTGTGTGCCCAGCCAAATAAAAAATGACTTTGGCTAGGAATTTTCGCAACCTGGTGTCAGTCAAGGGTACCCAACTGCTATAACATTTTATCTGGAATAGAGGAGAATTAGGGGAACCAGGGTACAGCTTAAGGATAGCTTTTAGGGCAGCCACTGGACAGATGCTGAATGACCCGAGGGTGGGGAGTCTAATTATTCTGATTTTATTACGAAATTGGATAGTTTTTGACCATTTTATTAGAATGTGAGCTCCAGGGGGGCAAAGATCACATCAGCTCTTGCTAGTTGCTTCATATATTCAAAAGATGAAATGGAATCAGGAACTAGATTAGAAATTCTTAGAAAACTGAAAAAGGAAGTGAGAAAAGCAGCTTTGAATATGATTCCCATATGCATACTTTCACATTGGGTTACCAGTCTGGTGAGCATTCGAATGTCAATGATGGACTTGATATTAGGATTAAACTGAGAATTACATAATATGGCTTTGTTGTAGACCTTGATATGTCCATCCTGGAAACAGGTAGTGTCTATGCCAAAATTTGACAATTTGGTTTTGATAGCAGACAGGAAGTTAGTAATACCTGAATGTGATACTTTATTGAAAGTAAGGAACTCCAAAAAAGCCAGAATAATTTGAGGAGAGAGGAAGTGGAGGTTTACAGAGGCATAACAACAAAAAGCCACAAAAATTCTGAACTTGTGGTCGTAAGCTTTGGTCGTGGATGTAGCATATTCAGCATTCAGCCTTGCTTTTGCTTGTGATGACAATATTTGAATCTGAGGGGAAGTACCTGAAATTAAATATCCCAGTTCATGTTGAGGGCATAATGGGGGACTCGAACCCAGGTGGGGTGTTTCATTAATTGATATATAAGCGTTCTTTGTATATTTTTCCCAAGAAAAACCTAGACAGATTATCTGCTATTTGATTGTCTTTACCACTAATATGCACAGTTCTCAGACAAACGTCATGTGCTGCAATTTCCATGAGAATGTTACGAGCAATTGCAGCCAACAGGACATCTCTAGTCTTACCAGTGGTCAACACACTGACCACTGCTTGGTTGTCACAATGTATTCTAATGTTTTTACCTTGCCACAAGGTGGCCCAGGTGCGAATAGCCACTAGGATATTGATCATATCCAGATGAAGTATACCCATATTTTTGAAATTAAGTGGAATTTCTATGGCATAGACTTGGTCGCCACATCTTGCTCCTAGACCCTGAAGGCAAGCGTCTAATTCGATTTAGCTGGATATTATGATGATATTATGATGAACAAAGAATGCACTGCCATTAAATTTGGGTATAAAATTGATAAACCAGTTCAAATCTCTGTCAAACTCTGGGGTTAGTTGAATTTTGACCCTTTTTTTGACTATTTCTAAGGACTTCCAACATTCTATTAGGAAAAACTGTGAAGATTTCACACATTTAGTGATATACAGGAGTTTTCCTAGGAGTGATTGTAATTCTCTCTTGGTACAACACTTTTTGGAGCCTCAAATACGACAAGTGTGAATTATTTCATTGCCTTTATCCCTAGATATAGAAATGGTGAAGTTTTCGGTATCAATATCTACTCCCAGACATGTGATTTTGGTACAGGGGGTGACAATTTTCTTCTGGCTAATGTCAAAACCTAGATCTGTGAGGATTTTGAATAGGATATGGAATGAATCAGAAGCCTGACTACACACTGAGTGACCTATAATATCATCAATATAATTTGTGACTTTAAATCCTAAGGAGTTCATAATATATCTTATGGAGTCGCTGATTCACTGGAAGATGGCTGAACCATGTTTAAATCTGAATGGCAGGCACAAATCATAGAATATTTCATTAGAAATTTGTAAGCCAAGGAGATTATAGTCTTTAGGATCTATTTTTACATGGCAAAATGCCCTACTGAGGTCAATTTTGTATAACATTGAACCTGTGCCATTTTCCTTAACTTTCTGAGTTATGTTATTTATAGTACGAAGTGTGAGAATGAAAGGAGTATTGAGATATTTATCAGAATCAACCCCAGCATTGACTGAGAAACCTTCCGGATAGCTTAGGTCTACTATCACTCTTCTATGGGGGGCTCCAGGTTTTTCTCATGTGAAAAAAGGGGAAAAATGCATGTTATCTAATGGACAGCTATTATAAGGGCCTAATATGGCACCAAATTGTTTTTTTTCTTGAAGGTAAGCTGTAGCGTCATCCTCATATTGAGTAGCCGTACTATGATTTTTGAAATCATGATTTAACGGTGATTCTTGTTTGTGATCCAGAGGAAAGCCGTACCGTACGAGGTAACATAATTGTTTATCCCAGTAATACTTTAAATATTTGTCCCAAACATCTGGGTTTAATTGGGACTTAACCTGAATTTGTGATTCAATAAAGTTGAACTTTTTGGAATTTTTAACCATTTCATGAAGGGTTTTGATATTCTGAATAGTTGGATTTTTGTCATTTCGTTAAGGAACCAGGATATCACCCAATGGGACAAAGCCATATTTGTCCTCCATCTGGTTATCCCAATTTTTAAAAGTACCTATATTTTTTTGCTTCACTAATACGTTGTCTGTATTTTGGCTTGACCCTGAGTTCTAGATCATACTTGTCTTCATGTTCTTTTAACAGAAATTCTTTACTGAAGTTCCTACCTGTATTTTTTGTGTTGTATTTTTGACAATTTTTGGTTAAGATTTCTGCAGTATTATGTTCACCCCTGCACTGAGCGTTGTTACCACTTTTATCTCCAATTTTATCATTGGTTTTCTTCCCTTGTTTGTCAGTGTTTACATAATTGACACTCTTCATACTAGGTTCACTACGCATGGTAATGTGTGATTTAAGATCACTGATATTACTGATCTCAGACGGATCAATATCATGAATACTATTCAATACATCAAACCTATTGTTAATTGAATATCAGCACAATCAACGTGATTTGCAGATTTTTTTTTTATTTTTATTTTTTATTTCATAACACAAGAACAAAAAACAAAGGTTTTAGACACAACTATCAAAAATTATATGTTTCAAGATATAAAATTGATTAGTATGTTATACTCTATTACACTATTTGGTGAATAATAGACACAAAACACAAATTAAATTTGACAGTTGCTAGTTTGTCGGTTAACATTGACAAAAAAGAATTTTTCTCTGTACTATCTGTCAAAGATTTATACTAATGACTAATAAGAAATGAAAACAGTTATGGAATTCCCTCTTGCCAACTTTAATCAGCTTAACATTCTGATTCTTAATAGCTACTTTAAGAAATGAAAAAAGGCATTTACATTTGCCACTGATGTCCTTGGAACGAGTAACAACTGAATGTTCAAATAGTATGCCTGAGACACATTGTCATTACAATAACATTTTTATACATCGATAAAGATATTTTTCCAACTTTCCCATCTTTTGTTGAAGATCGCACTGTTTTGTTTAATTTTTGCTAAATATTTGTGCTCTAAATATCTTCTTTTGATTTCTTTTTGCAAGAAGAAAATGTTTAAAATTTGGTTTGTTTTGGCACATCTGTAAATGTAGTATCTGGTTGATATCAATATAAAATTTAAAGGCCAGTAATTTTGATCAAAATTAGGATATCCAATTATTTTCATGATATTTGTAATATGAAGGCTCATACCAATTTTATTCTGAATCCAACATTTGACATTTTTCCAAAGATCTTGTACCTTTGTACACTGAGTAAAGATGTGAATAATAGTTTCTCGCACTTCTTTGCAGAAGCTGCATAAATTGCAGTCATTTAGTTTTACTTTGTAAAGGTAATCTTTTGTATCTAAAATTCGAAATAAAATTTTATATTGAAACCAAATTATACTCATTTCTGACACGGCCTTAAAACAGCTTTTATATAGATATAACCAGTCACTGGTTTCCTGTAGGATATCTAAATCGGTTGACCACTTTGTTTCACACAAAGGTGGTTTTGCTTTGTTTTTATCGTTCAATACTTTATAAAAATCTTTACATCCGGGTAGGTTTTGGATGAGTAGCTTCAAATGGAATGGAATATAAGGTTTTCTATGTTGAAATTTATTTCCCTTCTTATATGTTTCAATAAATGCTCCAATTTCATGCTTCAGTTTGTTGTAGTACAGAAAATTTACCTTAAGATCATATTTTTGTTCTATTTCTTCCATATTGAAAAATTTGCCACTGGATTTGACCAAATCACCAATACAATGAATCCCCTTTTTGAACCAGTGAGGGTAATATATATCAGTCTTAAAGATATCTGTATTGTACCAAATAATAGATTCCATTATATCAGTGTTTGTTTGAACTTTATGAAAACTGTTTAGAGTGATCCAGTTTTCAAAAACTTGTTGCCAAAACTTATTCTTACCTGCTTTAAGTAGAAATTTTGTCCATCCAACCCCCAATTTAAAAAACTTAGCAAAGTTATCATAAGTACTGAAAAATAGGTAGTACCATGGCTTTTCTGCCATGGTGTATAATTTTCTTATCCAGCTAAGTTTGAGTGCTCTTTCAAAATTAAAAATATTGACCATTTTAAGTCCTCCCTCAAAGTAGTCTGAACATACTGTTTCACGATTGATTTTATCAGGTTTGTTATTCCACAGAAATTTATATAATAAGTTATTTAAATCTTTTATAAATTGATGAGATGTAGGTATTGTCAAAAATAGATGGACAAAAGGAGAAATAACAAATGTTTTGATAACGGTTATCTTTCCAAAGGGTGTTATATTCCTACTACTCCAATTTTTAATTTCTGTTTTGGCCCTTTCTATATATCTCTTACAATTCAATTCCGGTATATTAGCAATATTGGTTGAAAATTCAATTCCTAAAAGTTTGAATTCTGTACTACCCCAATCTAAATTTTGATTTATTTTTAGTTTTTCTTTTGAAAATCGCTTTCTACCTATCCATACAATTTTAGTTTTCTCTTTATTCATTCTTAAGCCAGAATAATTGCCAAAGACCTCAAGAGTATTTAGGGTTGCTTGCAATGACTGTTGGGTTCCATCCAAAATTATAGTGGTGTCGTCTGCAAATTGTGTTAAATTAAAGTCAAAATCTTTTATTTGAATTCCCGAAATGTTTGGATTTGTCTTTATTAATATAGATAATACTTCAGCACAGATCAAGAACAGATATGCTGCTATGGGGTCTCCCTGGCGACATCCCCTTTTTATTTCAATCTCATGTGATAGGAAGCCACATTGTATAACATGAGCTGTGATGTCTTTGTTAAAAAGTTGTATCCATTTTATAAACTTATGGTCAAAACCAAAAAAATTAAGTGTTTTATATAAAAATTTCCATGACACTGAATCGAACGCTTTCTCAAAATCGACTAACATCAAAAGTCCAGGAATATTTTTTTGTTCAGTGTATACCATTAAATCATATATTAATCTTGTAACATCACTTATTTGTCTACCAGGTAGGAATCCACATTGCGAATTTGAAATCAAACCATTGAGTGTAGGTTTTATTCTGTTTGCAATAGTTCCTGATGCTAATTTGTATATAACACAAAGAAGAGAAATTGGACGCCAATTTTTCAATAACTTTCTATCTTTGTTCCCTTTTGGCAGGCATGTAATGAAACATTTCCGAAAGGATGTTGAGAAAGTGCCCTTTTCGAAACAAGTGTTTATAGAGTTTGCAATGAAATATTTTAATTTTCCCCAAAAGACTTTAAGAAATTCAGCAGTTATACCATCGATACCAGGAGATTTGTTGGGTTTCATTTTTTTAATACTGCACCTAGTTCATCAATTGTGACAGGTTCACCTAGTAATGGATTATCAACCTTTTGTGTGACATGACTATTTAGCATTTCAAAAATATTTTCATCATTCTCTACCTCTTTGTCATTAAATAGTTCAGAATAAAAATTTCTAGTATGATGCAGCACTTGTTTTTGTTCAGTAACAAAGGACCCATCTGGTAATTGTACCTTCTTAATAGTTTTGTCGATGTAATTCCTGTTCTCCAATCTACAAAAATATTTGGACGGTCTTTCTCCATCATTTAGCCACTGGAGTCTAGAACGCACTAGTTCTCCTTTCACTTTTATTTCTCTAAGATTTTCCAGTTCTATTTTTTTTATCTTTAAGTGTCTTTTCATTGGACTTTAATAAATTTGGGCTCATTTCAATATACTCAATATCCTTTTCCAACTCCCTCTCTCTTTCATTGTTTCGTTTTTTTAATGCGGATGCAAATTTTATTGTCTCCCCTCTTATTCTTAGAAAAAGCACTTCTAACAAAAGATCATCGTCAATAGTAAAAGCCAAAGCTTCAGGGTGTTTTTCTATAAAATCAAAACTATATATAGGTATTGCATATTTTAAGATCTCATCAGAAATTGCTTTATTTATCAGTTCGAGAAAGTCCGGGTTTTTTAATAGGCTATTGTTAAATTTCCAGACACCTTTGCCCAGAGTAAATTTATTAAGTTGAATGTTCAGCTCTATCATAGAATGGTCTGATCTATAGCCTGGCCGTATTTGACAATCAGTTATTAGATCCAGTAGGCTATTGGAAGTTAAAAAGTAGTCTAATCTAGCTTGCTTTAGTGGATTTCGTTTTCTCCAAGTAAAGTTATTTTTATCTGGATGTATACACCTGTATACGTCAACTAGATTCAAATCTTTCATTAAATTTAATACAGATAGTCTTGCTTTTGGATTGTTTATATGCTTATAGTTGTACGTATCCTTGGTCGGATCTAAAACAAGATTAAAATATCCGCATATAATTGTGTATGCAGTATTATTTTGTAGCAATGATTTGACTTTAGTGTAGAATAAAGGGTCATCTTTATTTGGTCCATATATAGTAACAATGTTAAAGAACTCATTGTCTATTTTTAACTGTACATATAGATAATTTCCTTCATCATCATAATTTGATTCAACAACTTCATACTCAAAGTTTTTATTTAGCAGAATTGCTACACCGCGTGCATTTGATTTCATTCCGTTTAGAAAGATATCATATCCCCACAGTTTCTTTACATTTTGTCTATCATTGTCTGTCCAATGTGTGTCCTGAAGACAGAGAATATTAGGATTTTTTGTCTTGAAGTATGACAATACATCTGTTCTTTTTGATAGATTTTGTAACCCTTGACAATTTGCAGACAACACCTTTAAAGTATTACCTATCATTGACATTCTGATAAGATTTGAATATTTTCAAAAATATGAATCTTTTCTTCTTGAATATTTGACATAGAGTGACAAAAGTATGTGCGTGTATGACTTCAGAGGCAAGCTGATACATTATAAAAAAATTATACTTGTGTCTATATAGGAAATACAAAAAACAAAAACAAAAATATATTTACAAACAAGAACTAAAGAAAGACATGAAACTATTTTAATAGAAAGAACATAGAGATAAATTGCTAAAAGTGGAACACTTGTTGTTTCTAACCTACTTAACCATTTTATTTTTATTAGCCATATTCTTATGATTATGTGTGTCCAGTCCAGTTAGGACTCAAGGTAATTAATGTTTCTCACATAAACTGAAAACAAACTTAAAACTAACTTAAAACTTAAAAACATGTAACAGTACTCAAAACCAGAAATATAATCATTACTTTAACATAGTAGTCAGAGCGGGTTGAATGATTCTACGATGTTAAAAAAAGTAATTAAGATTTAATACATGAGTACATTATGGATTCAACTCTGTTTTTAATGCAAAGGAATGTCTTAAAAGGTGAATCTTGAAATTCTACATCTTTAAACAAGAAATCATCTATTGGTTAATAAACTATTCAAAATAACTCCTGCAATTCTTGTTCAAGAGATTAACATTTAAGACAATTCAGAACGCATATTTTTTTCTTCAGGAATATAAGCATATAACAATTGAGAAATAGTAGAGGTGTTTGACACACATATTACATATCTTATACCAGGACATATTGGTAATAAGGGTTATATGTACAAATGTACAACATACACAATTTTTGACTGTTCAGAAGGTTTCATATTATATCCCATTTAGTTTCAACAGTAATAGTAAGTTCATAGATAGCTTGTGCTAAAATACTCAATTTGGAAATTAAGATTTTAACACATACATTTGGACACTAGATATAGTACAGATAAACTTTTGTTGGCCTTTGAGTTTTCAATTTGAGTGTAACAATATTCATTTCACTTGCTGTAATGACCATTCATGTACATTTGAAAAATATTAGACATTTAATTATTTCTATTTGGCCAACTAGCAATCTTTGTATTCAATTACATATGCAAGGTAGAGTTTATAAGTAGAAATGCATAAGATGTTTGTCACTATTTGTTGCTAAATGAAATGGCTTGAAATCGCTACTCTTTATCTATTACCAAAGTACTTTGTATTAGCAACAAATTCCAATATCAAGATTTAGTGCCTCTCAACACATATATTAAATTAAGTATTCTATTTTCTTTAACTTTCAGCGTGTATCATTAGACAATCCCTTGACAATCAATCACACTTTACAAGAATGTCAGATCTACTAAATATCCGATCACTACGAAAAATTATGTTAGCAATGCATTGCTAAAATACAGTCTGCAGTTTTAGTATCTTGTTCCTCAAAACTGAAACAATAGTATTAAAAATCCATAATTTAAGTGCCAACATGAGTATCAGAACACTACGAAAAGTTATACTAGTAATGCATTGCTAAAATACAGTCTGCAATTTTAATATATTGTACCTCAAAACTGTAACAATAGTATTAATGTCCATAATTTAAATACTAAAATGAATACAGTCTGTAGTTTTAATATACTTCAAAATGAAATCAATAGTACTAAATGTCCATAATTTAAATGCTGTCTACAGTCTGCAGTTTTAATATCTTTTTCCTTAAAACTGAAACAATAGTATTAAATGTCTATAATTTAAATGCCGACATGAATATCAGAAAGTTATACTAGCAATACGTTGCTAAAATTCAGTCTGCAGTTTTAATATATTTTACCTCAAAACTGTACTATAGTAATAAATGTTCATAATTTAAATACTAACATGAATACAGTCTGCAGTTTTAATATCATGTACTTCAAACCAAAACAATAGTACTAAATATCCATAATTTAAATGCTAACTACAGTCTGCAGTTTTAATATATTGTACCTCAAAACTGTAATTATAGTATTAAATGTCAAGTACTTCAAAACCAAAACAATAGGACAATTGTCCATAGTTTAAATGTTAACTACAGACTGCAGTATTAATATATTGTACCTCAAAACTTAAACAATAGTATTAAAAGTTGTTTAAATACTAGCATGAATACAGTCTGCAGTTTTAATATCATATACTTCAAAACCAAAACAATAGTACTAAATGCCATAATTTACATGCTAACATGATACATAATAACATAGGTTATATAGCAAAATAAGTGATCTAATTTTTGATTTTCAGCCCCTTTCATAGTCAAGAGAAAACATTGTTAAAGGAAATAACATTATTTAGGGATTTCATTATTTCAATCAAAAGCAGAAGTTAGTGAGCAAGTGACTTACGTATGTTCATCAATGCTATTCCAAGTTTATTTTGTCCTTTCCATTGTTGCATATTCCACAAATTTTTATCAGAATTTTTATCAGAATTTGCAGATTTGCCATGCATACCTTTAACAGGACTTGTGATTGTTAAGGTACTATGTGCATTTGAGGGTTTCATCAGGGGTTTTGAATGTTCAAGTGCTCTGACTTGGGTTTTGGGGACACAGGTTCGAGCAGAAGTTGTACTCCTTACTTGAGAACCAACCCAGTCATTTTTGGACATACCCAAAGTACTAATGGCACTATTTTTTCCTTTAACAACATCTGCATAAGACAGTCCTGCAAACCTTTTGTAATCTGTTTTCCAGTTGAAACTTTGTACATTTTTGAGAATACTATTTACAACAAGCCGACTTTTGTATTTTTACACTTTAAACTTTTTGTTTAGGCACTGCAAAGCCTAAACAGTGCCTTACTCGTTTTTTACATTCTTTTTGCAGTCGTTTAGTACATGGGGGTACTTTTTGCCTGTTGCAAAGCAGAAGCTGTAAACATGAAGATACAAATGATTGTTATTTTCGTGATCAACTTTATGTGAACAAGTTACTTTTTGGAAGAACTTACAGGGTGTTGGGTTGTCTTTGCCTAAATTTGTGCCAAGTACACTAGGATTTATGTTTTGTACCTTGTGGGCATAAGCACGTCGAACCCTATCAATTTTAATGGTATCAGACCAATCCAGCCTGCCCTCCTCCGCCTGCAGAGGAGGACAGCATGGGCCCGCTTTGCCACACCCCAACCAAAATCATGGCTATCTTCCATTATCTCGGAGAGGTATTCTAACATGTTTTGCTTAATTTTTGGATCTTTTTTGTCCTTTATGATAGTTGCAAAGCCTGACACCCATTGCCCCATGGAAAGACTGTCATAACTAACTCTGGCCCTAGTACTACCCCCTAGAATAAAGTTTTGAGGCCAAGGTACCTCTCTTTTGACAAATACAGTTTCAGATCCAGCATGTTGGGACTTTAACCTGCCTTTTTCAGGGGCTGCTTGAAGATCCCCGATCCGAGCATCCACCTGGTCCTGTATATCTTTGGAGGTCCAGAGGCTGTGCAATGATGGCAGTATTAGGTCCTCTTCTTGATCTTCCTGGTGCCTTCTGCTGGATATACTGGATGCTGGTGATCTGCTGCTGTTACTGACACTGGGAGATCTAGTGACTTCCAACGACTGGACCTTGTCTTCCATTTATGTCATTCTGCTGGACAGATTTTTAAGTTCTTTTAAAATTAAGGAATTTGTGTCCCCTTCAGGTTCCATAGCAGGTGATCTTAGTTCTTTGCAATTATGGTTGATTGGTTGTGCATGGTTTCCTCCGCATTTTACACAATCAAACGTCTTAACCATGATTAATAACATGATATTTTCACAATATAGTCACTGTTTTATAAACTGAAAGTATAAATAGGCACCTGTGTTGAGGCTTAAGCTAAACAGTTTGATGCATGCTTGCCATAAACTCGACCATGAATGCCTATAATGCAAGGAATTAGGTTAGACCGTCCCTTTCAACTATGGCAAGTAAGCATGAAGCTGTCGAGTAGACTCAACACAGGATCATCACAAACGTATCAGTATTCATAGTCCAGAACATTCACTGTTCATTGCACAGATCTTTTGATATAAAACTTGTAAAAGTTTCCAGTATAAAATAAAGCTAAAACAGTTTGAGTTTAAAATGCCGTGTAGTCTCTTCAAGTTATAGTTTTAAACTGAGGTTAAATAAGAATTAGCAGGAAAACTATGGGAAACTGGGTCAAAGGTAACCAATCACATTTTCAACAAGAATTACTGAAACATACTGCCACTGAATAAGGTGGCACCCAAGATGTCACCTTCCCATTCTTTTCCAATATCAAATTTAGAAATGTCTGCTTCAAATTCCCCCCCCCCCCAAAAAAAAAAAAAAAAATTAATAATAATTTTTATATAAGGCTTGGTATTATGTCCCAAAAGATACATTTAATAAAATACATTAAATATTAATTGATTTGTTATGGAGAAAAAGTTACCAAAAATAAACAAAAAGAAACTAATACAAGCTCAACAGAGGATGAAGGGACACAAATGGCCATTTTATGGTCTAACAATATCATTAATGTTATTCAGTGATAAATAATGAGATTACTAAAAGAGAATAATTGAAGAACAGATACTATTAATAGTTATAACTAGTAAAGCAAGAAATATAATTCACATCAAGCAAACTTGTACACCCAGAACTACATATAGACATAATTAACATACATGAACACAAATATTAAAATAACTTGCTTGCATTACATATAAAATAATAGACATAAAGTCAAAAGAAGGAGTGATATAAGTCAACACTTGGAAGTTGCCAATATCATTATAGTACAGTATGGCAATGTGGTGCAGATATTTTTTCCATAACCATTCTGCTAGAATGCAGCTTTTATGAACTTAATATTGGAGCACATTTACAAAGTTGATAAGGTCTTAATTGGAGGTTCCAAAAATTCCCGATTTCGGTTCTGACTCTCTCAAACTTTAATGTCAGGATCAAATTTTCACCAAATATATCTGGAAATAAAATAAAAAATCAGGAATAACAAATAAGTTTGAGATTTTGCTCCCTGTCCCTCAAGATCCCGCCATTAATTCAAATTGTGGAGTTTAGGAGGAAATCTAGATGGATAATAATGCAAATGCAAGCAATCTTATTGCTGTTTCTGCTAATTTTGTTAAAATCATGTTAAAATCATATAGGTCAAACACAAAAGTCCTGAACACTCCAAGTGAGGTTGGGAGATGATTGGGATAAGCTTAATCTGGTGGTCTCTTGTCTGATCCCCAGGGTCAGGATGCCTTTAAAATTTCCCACCTTTTTGGCACGTTTACATGCCAGTCCTTCTCGACCTTAAGGTAGGGGTCTCTCTCACGACTTCTGAATATGCAACCAAGTGTTAACAGAAAAGAACACTTTATATTGTAGATTTCCACTGAAGAATGTTCTGGCAGCTGCTACAAAGAGGTTGGAGACATGACAGTCATATATCTAGGGTCTGTATTTTGTTTATTTTTGCATGGAATGTTTTGTCGCGCAGTTAAACATTTCATTTTTGTGGGTTAAATTTTATTTCAGCTGACAAGGTTGCTAAGATATTGTCACCGAATCTGCAGCATCCCTGTAATGTAGAAACCCTAGATATGTTCATAGCTTTATGCAATAAACATATTAAACTGACTTTAATAATTGTTTGTACGATCATAGTCTATATCTTGTTTATGGACAATTTTCTTCCGGTTGTATTTCCTGTTCAATTTGTTTTAAACATTGTACTCTGAATTGGAATTTATCTAGTGTGAAGTACAGCCCTTTATATTCCTTTGTTTGTTCAAGATTTAATGCACTCAATACCCTCTGACAATTTTCTCCCCAACTATCTCAAAAGTGTTTTTGCTGGTATTTTGTATAATATGGTAGTGCATGAGTTCTTAGTTCAGGATTTTGTTTATTTTTGTTGTATTCAGTTTACAGGTGGTACTGGAAAAACTGAAAAAAAAAGAAACCTGAAGAAAGAAATTAGATTTGCCCAGACTGAAAAGATAAATCACACAGTATCAGCATTGTAATATGTTCCAAACTGTTATACAATAGACCATAATGTTAGACCACAACAAATTCGTGTAGAGTAATCAGAGGACAACACATATTCTTAACATGATTAGTAACAACACCGAAATAACAAATTGTAACATGATGAGTTATAATACCCAAAGGAAAAGTTGCAGTTGCTTCGTGAGTGAATAGATCAGTTGTAAGTATTCAACAATGGACTTAGGCTTGACTGTCAACACTGTGAGGAATGAGCTTTTAATGCCTAACCTGGTAAGACTCCTGCGGTCCTGCCAGAGTATGCTCACTTCCCATGCTCAGAAATGTACTCTTTGTATTGTCTGATTTTATTTGGTCTTTGCTTCATAAACATATCACACCAAGGTACAGAGGTCTATGTCTTAAAGATTACTCGTGTTTCTAGTCCTTTGCTCCCCCATTCTTTCAGGCAGCAAGTTGTTGCCATAATGTGAAAAATATTCCTACTTTTATTATGTGGAGATGTTTCTCTAAATCCTTGTTTGGTCTCCTTTAGTGTGATGAACTGTCGTTCTGTCAGAAATAAAGGCACCACTATGCAGACACTGTGTCTTCTTGGTCATTAAACCAACTTGTGATTGCAGAAACACTCATACAACCCACTGACACTGATAGTTTGCTTCGTTCAATAACACCACTTTAATATAAATTGTGTCACAGACCTCATTCTTATGGTCTTCGTGGGGATGTTTTTTGGTAACTCATAACATCCATTTAAAAAAGTTGATAGTCCTTCCTATAAATCCTTAGAAAATATTGCAATTACCATTGGTTCTCCAGCTTTTGTTATAGATTGTCTTTATCTGCCACCTGGTTTAAGCTCTGATGCATTCTGCGATGAGTTTTTCAATCTATTTGAGTGCCTGTCTTCAGTGAGCCAACATTTCTTGATATGCGATGACCTCAACATACACGTTGGTACAACCTCCAGGGTTGTTCATAAACCAACCCACCTACATTGACACATTCTTCATCTCATCCTCACTCCTGCTGATTCCAGTGATGTTTTAAATGTTCTTGCCAGTGAATTTATCTCAGATCATGCCCTGGTGCTTGGTAAGCTTGATTTTACCAACCCTTCTGTACCCAGGTCATAAAATGTTATCTTTCGGAGGTATAGCAAGATAAAAAATTATAGATTGTGGAGTGACCTGGCCAGTTGATTATTTGTTAAATGCCTTGGTAAGACTGCTAGTGTTTCCTTACGAGCAATATACAAATTTCTCAGATGATTTGCCTGACAAACACACTCCTAAGGTGTCTCTCACTTTCATCAACGGCCCTTCTTAATGGCTGTCAGATTCTTATGTTCTGACAAAGGTTGTCAGGCGCCAGTTCAAATACATATGGTGCAAAGATAAATCACCATAAAATCGAGCTAGACTGTGTTAGCAGATTGCCCGTTGCAATTAATTAGTAAACAATGATAAACCTAATTACTTCAGAAATCTTGTCAGTGAAAATGCTCAGGGTTCAAAGAAACTGTGTCAGGTCTTACTTTTTGCATTATGGTCTGATCCCGAAAGTGCACTCCCTTCTCACGAGTCCCAGGAATGTCTTGCTAACCGTTTTGTGACTGGAACACGGTTCCATGTTCGAGACTGTCTTCCTGGTGTACAAGTTCCTGCATAGTGATTATCCAGAATATGTTGTACCTAGACATAGTGTATATAACAAATGTAAAAGCCAAGCTTATGGTGTGTTCATTGAGGTCCCACAGTTTGCCACTTCAGTATATAAGTATTCTAAGCATTTTGGCCTTAGCTTTGCTTATGATGCTCATTCAGAAAGATGCTCAAAACCTATCTCTTTGAACAAGCATATTCAACATAATTTCTGCTTTTACTGGTTTCTCTCCATGGTACTGAAAGTTATTATGTCTCAGGTAAACGATTATAGTTTTCTGCTTTCTCTGTTTGGTGCATCTGGAGTCTGTCTTTAGATGAAGATTAAGTGCTACAAAAATATTATTAGAATTAGAAAACTGATATAGTAACATTCAATTGATTTTTAAACATGTTGAATACTTTCAGAGTCTGTACATGATAACACTAATAAACATTCAAGAGTGTAAAAATAAGTCTTACAAATAATAATATTACACTAATCACTAGTCCACTGTATAATATCAGACACAGGAACGGGAGTATATTAGTTGATGAGGCCTCAGTGATGGAGAGGTTATTGAGTTTAGAATTTAATCTTCTTCTGTGTTTGTTTTGACTACAGTTGGTTGCAACATTCAGAATTCCTTTGATCCTAAATGCTGAAAATCCTGTGAAAAGTGAACCTTAATCATTTAAAAGTGCCACATTTGTTTATAACTTTCTTCACACTGGTTTTCACATGTGTTTTGCTTCACATCTCTCTTACAGTAGTTCTTTTGACACCAGGTGCAGTTTTTCTTATTGTACTAATGTTTCATACATATACTCATATATCTGGTTATAGCTTTCCTTTTGATGCTCTCACAGTTTGCAGTGCTCTTATTGAAAAGGTTAAAAGGTGCCTTCTATTGCTTCTTCCAGAAAGAATGTTCAAGTTAATCTCTCCACAAAGGCATACACACCTGAGTTTCAATATTGCCTGGTATTCACTGTGTTGCTTGACCCTTTTTTCACTGTATATTGGAATTTGAGGTCTGTTTTTGTGCTGTTGCGATCACCGAGTCTGATTCAGGAACCAAGGTCTATGGCTATATATTATGGAGAAAAAGAATTTGGTGTATATATGTGCATACGTCTGTTTAGTATTTAACTTTCATTCTTGTTAAAACATTTTTTCCAGTTCAGAGTGGGTATTTAAATATTTAAATTACTAGTAGAGTAAGAAATCTAAAATTCGCCAGGAATCTAAAATTCGCCACCTCAAAAACCTTTGTTAATTTTATGACGAAAATGATGTTTTTGTCTAAAAATTGGTATTTTTTTAGTTCAAAAAGCCTTAATATACTATACATTCAACAAATCTCAGCACAATTCATTTATTTTATTAGTATCTTCACATGTGGCGAATTTCAGATATGTGGCGAATTTTTGATTTCTTACTCTATATTTTACATTTTTGTTCATTGATTTTTCTCCTCAGTGTAGTGTAACAGAAATACTTAAACTATAAAGTGATTCTATTGACAACTGGTCTAACTTGTCAGTTGCCTGCTGGACACTATTTTGGATCACTCTTGAGAAACAAAATATTATCTTGAAACTAATTTCTGATCCTCTAGAATAAGCACAAATACCCGAAACAAATCTTTTTACCATCTTGAAAATGTTTTTTCCCCTGCAAAGAGTAACTAAATATCATCAACAAATGTTCTTACACCACCTTGAGAAAAGGTCCTTCTTTATAAAAGAAATCAGCAAAGCGCAATGACTAAACACCCTTACCATCTTGAAAACAGTTTGTTCTCATACAAAGTACCAAATGCCATCACCAAATGTCAATAGTCTACCAGTTTGAAAATAGCTTATATTTATAGCCTTACTATCTTGAAAATAGTTTCTGATTGTGTAAAAAATGCCAAATAACATCAATAAATATTTTGGAAACAAATAATGTTAGTAAATATCCATACCAAATTCAAAATAGTTTCTGCTTTTCAAAAAGATAACCAATGGTGTGATTGGTAATAATTTAGCAATTCTGAAAAAAAAGAAAATTTTCCACTGGCTGTCATCTTAAAAAAACAAACTTTGTCACCAAATTTTAAAAACTGATTGACTATATCAGACGCATGTCTAACATTAATTTGAACAAAGTCTAACAAATAAAATTAACGTAATGCCTGACATATTATATTGTGAAAAAACTCTACTTTTGGGGGAATGTACATTCACACTTGTAATTCCAACTAACTAAACAGCAAGTTGTTGGAGCACTGACAAAAATATCTAACCTGGATGAGGAGATTATGAAAATCCTTCCATGTGTGCATGCGTGTGTGCATCCATTAGTGAGAATTGTACACATTTTTTGTATCTCTTTCATCATAAAAATGTGTTCACCAAATTTGCACAGAGATTTATGGCTATGCACAAAATGTCTGTAAACAAATTTGCTCCCCATTTCACATGTTTAATTTCAAATGGGGGTCGTCATGTTTGAAAGGCCTTGTATCTCTCTTATTATTGGTTCTAGAGCTTCAACATGTTGAAGCAACCTCCAAGGAAACATAGTCTGTAAATGTTTAGCAAGTGTCAAATTTTACCTTTGACCTTTTCTTTAAGGTCATGTGGCCACGTTAACAACGAAATGCTAATGAAATCATGATCTGTGAATATTCTGCAGGTGTCGATTTTTATCTTTGACCCCTGCTTCAAGGCTCAGTTACATCATCATATTAAAAATGTCTTTTATCTCCCTTATTATTGCTCCTTAAGCTTTAAACACTGTTTCACGGTCAGACTACCTACACTGCTTTATACCAGGTGGAAGATAAGCACTGTGGTAGTGTTTTTTTTGGTTGTGATCGTAACTCTCTTTTTTCAGGATTACCGTTGATGTGGAGTTGGTTGCAAGGGGATGTCAAAATGTAACTTTGGATTCTTGCATTGACCCCAGTGACGCTCTTAAGGTATTGGTTATATTAATGACTTATATGCAACTGAATAATAATGTAAAAAGCTACTGGCAGTGTACCTACAAAACACAATACCATATGAACACAGAAAGACACAGACAGTATTGTCAAGCTAATTACCACTGTCGTGTAGGTATTAAATTCATGAATCTTTGCCTATTTGTTTGTTTCTAATAGGATGACACAAATACTATTGGTTTGGTCTTTATGAAATATACGAGTAGATGGGTCTTGCTCTAACGTAGATCCCATTAAATTTTTAGATTGATTATACCACTCTCTGGATACAAAAAAATCGAAGACCCATAATTTCAGATTTAATTATTTAATATATACACAGTCGCTTGGATGACCACTGTCAGGCACAAGAGAGACTGGGATATTAGGTAAAATAGCCTTGTGTTGCTGTAGCATAACAAGATGTTGCAATGAGTATAAATATACAAAACAGTACAATTAAGTAACTTATATGGTACAGCTGAAATGTAGAGCTACAAGAAAATTATTTGTCATAAAATTTTGCAGACAGGTTAATTAAAGTTTTATTTCATAAAAGTATGTGCTATATTGGCACAGATATTTAAGGTAAAATGCATGATAACAGCATGACAGCACATCCAAATTTTTCTCAGAAGTGAATCGGTTGTATACAAACTCTCTAATAGGGCTGCTCCACTGGAGCTCTCTCTTTGGCTGCTAAGGTTTTACGGAGAGTCAGTTGCATTGTTTACAGTCAGTTTGGGTCGGGTATGCTTTCCTGGCTTGATGTGGTGGGTTGGCAAAATATCAAACATCTTGATATTTCACTTACCCTCTATAACTCTTGATCATGTCTGACTCTGACGGGTCAAAAAAAAGTCTCCGAATCACAGATTCAGTTTCAACACGGCAGAACAAACCCAGAACACAGCAGGACAAGACACTGGAAAGTGAGTGAGTGAAACTTTGAATTTAAAAAAGAAACTTTAGCTGGCCTTTAAAAAGTTTTGAAACTTTAAAAAACATACAATCTTAAGAAATTTGGAAATTTTTAAAAATAATTTGACCTTACAGAAATTCCTCAGATTTGAAAAAAACTTAGACTTTTATAATAACTATGAAATATTTTAACACTATTTGAACAGAAATTTCTAAAATTGGAAAAAAGTTTGCTGTTTGAGAAACTTTGACATTTCTAAAATGATTTTTACCTTTAGATTTGACCATTTACCTTTAAGAAACTTTAAAAGTTATAAAAATATTTTGACACTTCAGAAACTTTCAAAGTTGTAAATATTTTTCTAAAATAAATTAATTTAAATCTGAGGGTTTACAAATTTTGACATTTACTGTAGGTCATTTTAAAAAGCTTGCTTTTATTGTGACATTTTGAGACTTCTGATTTGTTTGGAAATTATTGGAAATTTGTAGGACATTATTGTAACACTAGCTTAAATATAGTTCTTGGAATAATTGGGTAGTCCTTAAAAGGATTGATGGATTCTTCTGTCCCCAGGATGGGTCCTTTTTACATTTCAGGTCCTCTCCTACTGTCCAGCCAATGCACCAATGTGATTGGAGCAATGTTTGAGTGGGTCTTGCTGTTGCTTCACTTTCATCGAGGGATTCCTGCAGTTTTCATCAGGCACAGATACTACTGCTTCATTTGCTATGGCTGCTACGTCATCTGCAGAGATAGGAGTCCTGGTTACTCCACCTTGGTGTGTCCTCAGCATGTTGTGTAACACAACACATGTGAAAAATGTCTCTTGCAAACTTTGGCTTTTGCTCCATTGTGCCTACTAGGACCCTGAATCTACTTGCTGGGATTCCAAATGCATTTTCCACTACCCTCCAGCCTCTGGAGATCCTGTAGTTTGATATTCCCTCTTCCCTTGTTAGTTGCCTTCTGCTGTATGGTTTAACATGTCATGGCCTTAAGGTAAAGATATTGTCACTCAGCAAAAAATAGTGCAAATCTGGCCCTCTTTCCTCCAGGGATTCGGGTGGTGGAAGCAACAAGGAGTCATCCTCAATCTTTTTTTCAAATTGCACCACCCGATGAAGGTCCAATATCTACCCAGAGGAATATGTAGTCTATATTGATCAGGACTAGCAGCACCAGGGGAAAGAAATGCTTATAATTGTAAGATCAGATCTGTCCCTTTTATGTCTACAAATCAGATGAAATCAAAATATTTAACTCAATAAAAATACCACAGGGTCCTAAACTTCTGTAGAAAGTCTCTCTGATGTGGAGCTGGCATCTTTGCAGAGTCTGGTCGGGGTTGGAAACTGCTCCAGTCTTGTCGCTTTGTCACTGAAGCTTGCATGATCTGTCACACTTGTCAGTCTGGTTTTACAGCTAGTTTCCTGTGTAGTTGTGACAGAAAAACATCCCAATCTCAAGTCCGGCTGGGATCTTAATCCAACCATATTTTTCCCCATGCTGTTTTCTTGATTTTTATCCCTGATCCCAAACTCAGCTGACCCCAGAGTCTAAAATATAAATCACTTATTTGTTTAGTTTCTATTTTAGTCCAGTTTCGAATCTCTTGGAATGGATGTGACTCGCATAGAATCAGAGATTTGCTACTGTCAAGACGACCTCTGTAATAATCATAGAAGCCAGCCTTTTTCGGTAAGGAAGGAATTTTGAATTCTTGAAAAAGGAAAAGTTATTGAGTGGACCTTAAAAGGTGTAACTGAATTTGAATCTAAGTAACTTCCAATTTTATAATATTTTATGCTCATTCATTATTCTAGGGTGTTTGCAAATACATGTGAACAGTTTTGTAATCCTATGCAACAGTTCTTCAAAGTTAATTAAGAAAACCAGAAAAGCAATATTTAACAATCAATTTCAAAATACGCAACGGTTTTTCAACCTATTTGCAACGGAAAGTTAAAGAATTTTCATAACCTGAATTTGTTTGGTTGCTAAAACTACATTATCACTATTGCATGTGAGCTTTATGTCTCTTGCTAATTTACGTATTTGTTTAAACAAATTTTAGTAGATAATCAGAAAAAGTGTAACCAAGTGCTTTTAACTTTTTGCTTAAAAGACGTTTTAAAATTTGTTTTAATTTGTGTTAATAAGATATTGTAACTTTATTAAATTTGAATTTTATGGTTTTATAACAACCTATTTTTTTTCAAGCAATGCATTCTTAATCCAACTGCTGATAGCAATAAAACATTCAGCTAAATTACACACAATGTTTTTCATTACCAATGCCCAAAGTAAAATTGGTGGCACCTGGGTTACGGGGTGCAGTAAGATGACACTACAGCTCACACAAATACATTAATGCCTGCTGGTTGGAGGGTGGGGAATGCCCAAATGTAAAATAATTCTTGGTCTCTGCGACCTACAGTGTCATTTGGGTCACTATCACTCCCCATCCAATGGAGCACTGAGAACTCCATATTCCTAGCAGAATGGCCATGGTTAGAGAAGTGTCTAGCCACTGGGGTAGAACTCTGAAGTTTAATGTTTTGAACACTCCTAGAGTGTTCATACATTCTCTGTCTCAGTGGTCTTTTGGTCTCCCCTATGTATTGGAGGCCACATTTTGAACAGTTGATAAGGTACACCAAATTACTGAGTTCACATGTGATTTGGTGTTTAGGTGGGAGATTCTTGCACTGAAAAGATCTTTTGGTGGAGAAGCTTGTGATAGAGTCCAATCTTTTAATTCTTGGGCAGTATGTGCATTTCCCCAGTCTGGTACAAACTGGTGTAAAGACTCTTTGTCTGATGGGTCTCTCTATGGGAGGGTAACTAATCCTCGCTGATGTAAGTTGGTCCCTTAGGTTTGGGAGCCTTCTGAACCCCATAATTGGTAATTCAGGGAAAATGGTGTGAAGTTCCTCTGTATTTTGGATAATGTTCCAATTGTCACGAATTAATGCAGTGACATTAGGATTTTTAGGGCTGAAGTTGGTAACCATTACAGGTCTTATTGAATCTGTTTTGGTTTTGACTTCTAGTAGTTGGTCTTGACTGAAGGAATGGGCTCTCTGAAAGTGGTTTTTCAGTGATTTGAGGGGGTATCCTCTTTTGATATAGTATCCAGTCAGATTTCTGGCATTATGTTTAAAGTCTTCATCCAAAGTGCATATTCGTCTCAGTCTGAGGTATTGACTAAACGGTCCTTTGGTGAGGATGCTAGTCTGATGGGCACTAGTATAGTGGAGGTATAAATGAGTATCGGTGGGTTTGTTAAATAGGGTGGTTATTAATTCCCTATTTTCACCGAATTTCACTGTAGTGTCCAGAAAGTTAATGGAGGTTCTACTGAATTCATGTGTGAATTTAATAGAGTAGTGGAGGGAATTTAGGTATGTGATAAATTCTTTGAGAGAGTCTTCTCCATGTGTCCATATCATGAAGATATCATCAATGAACCGTAACCATGTTAGTGGTTTTAGGTGGTAACCCTCTAGGGCTTTTGTTTCGAACCTGTCCATAAACAGATTGGCATAATTTGGGGCCACAGAAGTACCCATGGCTGTGCCTCCAGTTTGGAGGTAGTGTTCTCCATTGAACTCAAAGTTCATATTGTGAAGGACTAGTGAAAGTAGATCAAGAATGAATTTAGTAATTGGTGTTTTACTTGGGTCAGATCTCAACTTTTCAGCTACAGCTAATATTCCTTCTTGATTAGGAATGTTGGTGTAGAGAGAGGATACATCCAAGGTGCATAATATGGCACCTTCAGGGATTCTACCTAGGGATTTCAATTTTGTGATAAAATCTTGAGTGTCCCTAATGTAGGATTTTGTTTTAGGTACATATCCTTTGATGTGCTCATCAACAAATCTACTAATTCTGCTTGTGGGGTGGTTTACAGAACTGCAGATGGGTCTCCCTGGGACACCCTTTTTATGAATTTTGGGGAGAAGATAAAATCTTCCTTCACTGAAGTTATCAATACTGAGGTAGTCAAAATTGTCTTCAGTGATCAGTCCTTTTGCCCTCATTTGGGTCAGGGTTTGATCAATTTTTTCCTTTATAGTAGGAGTTGGGTCATGGTCCAGCTTACAATAGAAGTCAGGATCACTTAGTTGGCGATAGCCTTCCCTAAGGTAATCCTTAGTGTTCATGACTACAATGGCTGAGCCTTTGTCAGCCTTCTTGATGACAATCTCTGGGTTAAGAGATATTGTCCTGAGACCCTCTTTTTGATTTTTAGTCAAGTTGCTTTTCCTAAATGCCTTTGGTTGGGCCTTGAGGAGGCTGCTTTGAAGGCTCTTGAAAAGACTTCTAAGGACTGGTGGGTGTTTGGAGGTTTCCGATTGCTCTTGTTTTTGAACTGAGAGTGAATATCCTTATAAGGGTTTTCACTTTCATCCAAATTGTGGGCTAGGAATCCTACCAGATCTGCCTCCTCAGGGGTGAGGTGATCAAAATGGCCATTATCCTTGTGGAAGTGGTATTTGAGACAAAGTCTTCTATAGAAGTCTTTGAAATCAGACCAGATTTTTGATTTGTCTGGTGGACCAGGGGTTGGGCAGAAGGTGAGGCCTTTCTCCAGAGCTGAGTATTGATCAGGAGTAAGTTGGATATCAGATAAGTTAACCACTGTATGGCCAATATAGCTGTCCATAGATTTTCCCTTGGGGAGAATCCCAGGGGGAGCCAATTTGGCTTCCTCTTTGATAGTGTCCAAGATGCCAAGGTAATTAATCCTTTCCATCATGAACAATGTGGATAGGATGGAATAAGCTAAGGTGAGATATTTGGAACCGCTTGGCTCCTAAGGAGTGAAGGAGTACAGGTGAATGAATAACATTTTATTTTTTTCAATAATATCTGAATTGGTATAACCATGGTGGGTTAATTGGCTGTGACTGACATAATTTATTTCGATTTAATAAGTTTAGCCAGTCCTGTTAAGAGTTCATTATATTCTGTTAGTCTCCTGTTTGGTCCTGACCTCTGCTGTTTGCGTCTAGGTTGGGCTCTCCTCCTCTTATTTTGAGGTGGGTTGTTCTCCTTTGATAGAAGCTTTTTGGTCACCTTGGTTTTGGCAGCATCTTTGTATTTGCTGTCAAGGCTGTTCTTGATCTCAGAAAACTGTTCTGTGCTGAGTATCTTTTGGAGTTCTGCTAGTTCAGCTTGTAGGCTGGTTTTGACAACAGAGTACTTGTGGTTCAGTTGTTCTACCCAGAGAAGAGTGAGTTCTCGCTTGCAGCTGCTGACTATTTTTGTCCACTTGGTCTTGAAATCCTGATTCTCAGACTGAGGTGGGGAGCATCTGAAATTGCAGATACGAGTGAAGTTCCCCTCTTTAAGTTGGTTCTTCACATGGTGGAGGCTAGTGGCTACTCCTAATTTTTTCCTGTACATGTTCTTAGCCTTGAAATAGTGGCTCTTGGCAGCTGGGGGATATCTGTCCCTACTGGAGCTCTCTCTGTCAGTGGAGGGGGAGCTAGTTCTCTTCCTTTTGGCAGATCTGCTGGCAGTCATCCTTTCTTTGTTCAGTCTACTAGCGACTTCATCAAGGAGATTGACTGTTTCACTGCTCAGAGTGTGGGCAGGTATGGGAGTACCTGATGCAGGAGTGTTGAAGGCTGATCCTGATTGTACATCTAGGTCCTTCAAGGCAGAGCTGAGGCCTGTTTCACTTGCACTCATGATTACCCAGTAGAAATAATAAAATAAGTGAATGTGTAAGTGAAATGCAAACTCCTAGCCTTATAATCTCTCTGTATGATTGATTATTTCGAATCTCTTTGGTATAGTATTCTCATCAGAGGCACAATGGGGGTGGGCCAATTTTCCCCTATAAGGTGGGAAAAACGGCTCCGTCAAGCTCCTCCGGATAATGGGAGTTGCTCCTGTGCTCCTGCGGAGCAAAGGAATATTTTTTGAATTTTTGAGATTTTTTGTTTTAATAAAAATCTCTAGGTAAGAAAAGGTAGTTTGTGTAATAAACAGGGGTTAATTTATTTTTTAAAAAGCCCCTTGGTCCTATTTTTTACTCAGGAAAATCCTAATGGGGATCTACACTGAGAGAGTTGGGGATCGTTAATACACAAATTTCCAGTGGAAAACAGCTAAATATGTGGTTATAATTTGATGAATAAGGGGATTTAGATTAAAATCCCATGTAGATTAATTATATTTAATCCTAATGACTCCAGTTGCAGAAATGTTTTATTTAAAAAGAAAACATAAGTGTGGTTCATAGTGTACTGAATTAGTGCATTATGGCGCATTTAGTCAATAAGTATGAATGCAAAAGTCCACAATATGGGTTTAAAGGTTTGAATAAAGTGTGATTACTGAATTCAACTGGAAATACACAAATGTGAGTGTTGCACGTCCAGGGGAGTCTTAGTTGTGGACTGGACACCCACAGTTGTCTCAAACTAGTGGATGGGTAAGTGTAGTCAAGGAGATTATACACAACTGACTGGCGAATTCCACATGTGTGTAGGAATTGCATGCCCCTGTTGTGTAAGACAAGAGTTGACTATACTGGAGTATTTAAAAAAGCTGTTGTGAAATCAAGTTAAGATTCCAGCAAAAATGTTTAGATACAAATAATAACAAAATAAAATAACATAATGAGTTATAATATAGTGTTTAATACCAAAATAAATGGCATAAAAAATGGTTAATGTTCATGCACAACTCAGTTTTAACTACAAATGAGCGAAATATTTACCCCATTATTTATAGGGAAAAAAAAGTTTTTTTTGTCTGGAGGCAAAATACCTGAGGGAAAATCAGAAAAAATCAGTGAAATAGGTAGGAAATTGTCCTGCCAATTTTAAAATTTACTAAAATTGTATAGTTGATCACTTTATATGCTAGAACAACCGGATTTTCTAAAAGTATGTGTCTTTCAAAAAAAGTCAATTTCAACAGTGAATTGAATGTAAGATTTATATATCCGACAATACTTTTTTTTAAAAAGTAAGTAATCACAATGTCCAGACAGTATGAGTAGAAGACTGAGAATTGTAGACACAGTCACCATCAGTTTCAGAATTCTGCACTGGGGGATGGAAGTGGGTCTTCTGAGGACCATACAGAAAGAGTGTCTGGTGGTTCAGCACCTCCATTCTGCTCTATGTACGAGTGTCTGAATTCAGATGTGTAATAGCACTGAATTGGCGATAGTCCCTCAAACAAAACAGTCTTGCTCTCTCTTGGTGTCATGAGAGGAGTTCTTGGCGAGTGGGCCAGAGGAGACTCTTCCAAGGGGATAACATAGTAATCCTGCATCTTGATGTGAGGAGATGTGCCAGTGGAGACCATGATGGGTTTTTCCACATAGAGCAGAATGGAGGTGCTGAACCACCAGACACTCTTTCTGTATGGTCCTCAGAAGACCCACTTCCATCCCCCAGTGCAGAATTCTGGAACTGATGGTGACTGTGTCTACAATTCTCAGTCTTCTACTCATACTGTCTGGACATTGTGATTACTTACTTTTTTAAAAAAAGTATTGTCGGATATATAAATCTTACATTCAATTCACTGTTGAAATTGACTTTTTTTGAAAGACACATACTTTTAGAAAACCCGGTTGTTCTAGCATATAAAGTGATCAACTATACAATTTTAGTAAATTTTAAAATTGGCAGGACAATTTCCTACCTATTTCACTGATTTTTTCTGATTTTCCCTCAGGTATTTTGCCTCCAGACAAAAAACCTTTTTTTTTCCCTATAAATAATGGGGTAAATATTTCGCTCATTTGTAGTTAAAACTGAGTTGTGCATGAACATTAACCATTTTTTATGCCATTTATTTTGGTATTAAACACTATATTATAACTCATGTTATTTTATTTTGTTATTATTTGTATCTAAACATTTTTGCTGGAATCTTAACTTGATTTCACAACAGCTTTTTTAAATACTCCAGTATAGTCAACTCCTGTCTTACACAACAGGGGCATGCAATTCCTACACACATGTGGAATTCGCCAGTCAGTTGTGTATAATCTCCTTGACTACACTTACCCATCCACTAGTTTGAGACAACTGTGGGTGTCCAGTCCACAACTAAGACTCCCCTGGACGTGCAACACTCACATTTGTGTATTTCCAGTTGAATTCAGTAATCACACTTTATTCAAACCTTTAAACCCATATTGTGGACTTTTGCATTCATACTTATTGACTAAATGCGCCATAATGCACTAATTCAGTACACTATGAACCACACTTATGTTTTCTTTTTAAATAAAACATTTCTGCAACTGGAGTCATTAGGATTAAATATAATTAATCTACATGGGATTTTAATCTAAATCCCCTTATTCATCAAATTATAACCACATATTTAGCTGTTTTCCACTGGAAATTTGTGTATTAACGATCCCCAACTCTCTCAGTGTAGATCCCCATTAGGATTTTCCTGAGTAAAAAATAGGACCAAGGGGCTTTTTAAAAAATAAATTAACCCCTGTTTATTACACAAACTACCTTTTCTTACCTAGAGATTTTTATTAAAACAAAAAATCTCAAAAATTAAAAAAATATTCCTTTGCTCCGCAGGAGCACAGGAGCAACTCCCATTATCCGGAGGAGCTTGACGGAGCCGTTTTTCCCACCTTATAGGGGAAAATTGGCCCACCCCCATTGTGCCTCTGATGAGAATACTATACCAAAGAGATTCGAAATAATCAATCATACAGAGAGATTATAAGGCTAGGAGTTTGCATTTCACTTACACATTCACTTATTTTATTACCAATGCCCAAAGTGTTGGAAAATGATGAATGTACACGAACTCGTGATAACATGTGTTATTCATTTAGGAGTTAGTCCTGATATGAACTTAGTTGTTGACAGGGACATAAATTCCCAAGTTTGAATTTTATCATTGGTATTCAATTTGAGTTCTGATGGCTTTTGTACAGCACTACTGTCTGTTCTGTGTATGGCAAAACAATGGTCATAAAAACCAGAAAGGGGGGGGGGGAGATATCAAGATCCAATGCATTAGCCCCTGGTCTTAAGATGGGAGCAAAATTATTTAACCAAGTACAAGGTAGAGTCACTGAAAAATTATAAAGCAAGGGAGGACAGTAATTACGATATATACACTGCTGGCAGTCCTAATGTGGGCCCAATTTCAAAATCTTTAGAGATAGCCTGAAAGAAATTAATAAAGAAAGGGTATTATGTATCAGAAAAAAACATCTTCCCACTCTCAGGACTGAACGTATTTAACAGGATTAGAGTTTTCAGCATTATACACATTCCATCGAGATAAGGGATCATCCTAATAGCGATATTTACTTTGTGGGTGTTTGACCTTAAGGTCAATACTGTAACCACTTGTGAAATACCAAATGTTCCTAACACAGGCTGTACTCCAAGGATCTCTCAATTTATGTCAAGTAAATGCATTCACTGTGGTAATATTGTCACACCAGAATAAAATTTTCTGATTTAATAACGGAATGTCTACGAGGGCCCGAAGGGACTGAGTCAAGAGCCCATTATTTTCCTATATTGAACACTTACCAGGCTGTTAACCTATTTAAATTACACCTCTTCCTTGATTATTATTTTAAGATGTTGTTTAAAAACATTATTTTTCATTTCTATATTCCCGGTGTTAATTTTTTTCGGTTTTTATGATCATTTTAGTTGAAATAAATGTAAAAGGGTTTCTTTTGTAATGTGCTAAAAAGACTTCCCTATATGGTCAAAATCACCAAGTGGCCAATAGTGAAAGATATTGGACACTTTTAACAAAAAAAAAACTCGCAATTGTAATTTAACAAAGGTTGAAGTCCACCACTGTATTCTCAGCTTCCAAATTTACTGTAGGAACTCTATTACAAATTGCTTGGGGTAGGTTAGTTACATTTATTTTGCACTGGAAATACCCCCTACCACCACCACCATCATACAAAGTGATGCATTGCTCCAAGATGTGAACAATATCCAATATGCAGCAATTCAATGTATGTATCCACCTGTTCAAAATATTTCCCACTCTGTTACCGCCAAGATGTGAACAATATCCAGTATATGGCAAATCCACACACTATATTGAGTTCACCCCAATAAGAATTTACCACAAAATGTGTGTAAAAAGCAATTTATATCCACTTGACACACATATAAAGTAATCCAAAATATAGTGAATTTCAAGCAAGAGTCAAAAACCTATCAAGAACAAATTTTACCCAAGTAAGTGATATGACCTATGAGCCAAGATGAGATAAAGACAATAAAGGTCAGACATTAACCCATGAAAACTTTCTCCACACGAACGATGCCAGACTTGCAGCAAAAATCAAAGCTATAAATGACTTGATTTAAGCCCGAGGCAAAATCTCCCACAAGGAAAAAAGGGTCACACAGAAATCACATAGGACTACAAGTACAATGGAACCCAATGCCATTTTGCTTACACTTTTTATACAAGATGAAGATAGTAAGAACCCAACTTTTGGATTTTTAATTTTGTCATTCCCCAGGGGAAAACCAGAGGAATAAAACCCCAAAGTAGGATGAATATATAATATATAATTTATTCTACTATTCATTGACTGTTTGGTAGTATATAACTTAACATGTTAAAATAGTCTATAATTTAAACGCAAATGGTAATTTATTATATAAATCTACTAGTAAAGGTACTAGTAAAATAAGGCCAAAACTTGGTTGAAAACCAACCCAGAAGCTTTTGAAGAGTACATTATGAATAAAGGACCAATATGTACCCAGAGAAGCCTGGTTTGAAACCATTTACTATCTGAAGTAAAGCATAAGTGAGAAATTAGGAGTAATATGACTAAACAGCATAAAAGTTACCAGTAAAATGAGATGAAATAGGCGATTAAGATGCAAAGAGGCACCCACTAAAATAGTTTTAAGATCAAGATCTGACACGCGACGAAACCAGCCACTGTGATCCAATGAAGAAATGCCCACAGCAGCAGGATTCAGTATATGGTTTATATCACAGAGGGAATCTGTCCAAGAGAATTTGAATTGAAGCAGACACATAACCATGGCCACTCGCATGAGTCCCAAAGATGGGACCCCGGCAATTGGGCACGTCTCCATATCTGAGCCCATATAAAGCTGACTCGCAGTGTGAATTAAAAAGCCATGTTCAAGCTTAAACCAAGTTCACGTCCATATTTCATAGAGCCTCGATGGACACCAGCCACCAATGGCCAACAACATAATTCAAAAGCGACCTGCCACATTTACAATGTAAAAACCAATTTAAATTTAATAAAGGTAATAGTTAATAAAGAAAAGATAAAAACATAAGATTCAAGTGGACAGTGAAGAACCCCAGGTCAAGATGGACCAGGTTGTATGGATAATAACTAGGCCAATGTAATATATGGCTCTTGACTGTCAAAGTATTTAATTAGAAATATACCAGATCCAACTACCCAATATAACCTAAAAGAGAAGATAAAATATGTTCAGATCTGTTCAATATGTTCAATATTGATATTATAACATATCTGTAATGTGATCAATTAGATAATTACTGCCAGCGTCCAAAGCAATGCTTAATAATGATGATAATATGATGAGACACCATGCATGTATAATACAATGGCAAAAACAATGAATAAACATAAAATATGTATATACAGTATTATGTTAATAATCTATACAGACTTTTGAAGCTTGAATTTATAGTCAAATAATAAACTATATACATTATGAAGAATAAGCTATGAAGTCCAATATCTTGTGCTTTATTGATGTTTTAAGTACAGTTTTTTGGTACAACAGTATAATTAACATAAACCAGTGTTGAAACACAGGCTAAGAACTAGTACTTTGACAATCTAGGGACTGTTTCATGACCATTTTACCTCCTACTTGTCTTTAAATCACCGGCAGAGTACAGCTTGATTTTATGCTCACTCGAATGAACATGTAGTTTATATTAAAGCAATTAAATACACATTTTATAACATACCAAGATTTCTTTTTCTATGTATATTTATTTCTCTTAAAACAGTTGTCGAGGTATTTCACTTTAAGAGCACCATTGTAGAATGGGCCCATCCACAGAACAGCTTTGGGAATAATTAAGCATGAGCTCAAGCCAGGCTCAAGCTTCTGGAGATCAGTTTTTATTTTCTTTTTCATTTTATTTGTCACCAGAGTTTCATGGCTTGTGGTGCAATGTAATGAGTACCTATCTCATCACTTAAGTACTTGGATGTGTGACTGTTTCAGTGCATTAATTGCAGGTCATGCTAAAACCAAGAATTAGTCTAATAATCACAGTTCATCATAATAATGTAATGTGGATCAACAACTAAATTTATTAGTATTACCTAATAAACTTAAGTAATAAGTAATAAGTAATACATAGTTCACATTTCAACAACTTATAAATCCCTTGTTTGCTTTCTATTTTAGTCCAGTGTCGGATCTACAGGAATAGATGTGACTAGCACAGCATCAGAGGTTAGTGTCTGCCAAGAAGGGCTCTGTAATAATCATGGAAGCAAGCTTGAATCCAACATATTGCTGTTTACACTGGCGGCTCTGGTAGTCGTGAAGTTCAGAGGTTGAGATGGCATGTAGAGATGGCGTTTCATTCATTGACAAGATATGAATTTTTAAAGATGATTTTCTGATATCCAGGGGTATATATTGCCTTTTAGACAGTGATGTAAATTGAAACATAATTGATCTTTGGAATTTCAAACAAATTATTTCCTAACATTTAATTCAGAATAGCTTTCTCTCATAATTTCTTTCAACTTATCATTCTTAAATTGAAATTACATGTAATTTCATTTTTTTTTTCGTTGGAGTGTTAATAGATCTTTCAAGTTCAAAAGATAAACAAATGCTAAGATTTGTTAATGATGTTATCTGGTAAGGAAGGGATTTGAAATTCTTGAAAATAGATAGTTACTGAGTGGACCTTAAAGATCTGTAACTGAATTTAAATCTAAAAAACTTTCAATGCATTTAATATTTTACGCTGTTTTAATATTCTAGGGTGTTTACAAAGATATGGAAAAGTTTTGTAGTCATACGCATTAGTTCTTCAAAATTAATTAAGAAATCCCCCCCTAGGTTAGTTACATTTATTTTGCACTGGAAATACCCCCTACCACCACCACCATCATACAAAGTGATGCATTGCTCCAAGATGTGAACAATATCCAATATGCAGCAATTCAATGTATGTATCCACCTGTTCAAAATATTTCCCACTCTGTTACCTCCAAGATGTGAACAATATCCAGTATATGGCAAATCCACACACTATATTGAGTTCACCCCAATAAGAATTTACCACAAAATGTGTGTAAAAAGCAATTTATATCCACTTGACACACATATAAAGTAATCCAAAATATAGTGAATTTCAAGCAAGAGTCAAAAACATATCAAGAACAGATTTTACCCAAGTAAGTGATATGACCTATGAGCCAATATGAGATAAAGACAATAAAGGTCACATATTAACCCATGAAAACTTTCTCCACACGAACGATGCCAGACTTGCAGCAAAAATCAAAGCTATAAATGACTTGATTTAAGCCCGAGGCAAAATCTCCCACAAGGAAAAAAGGGTCACACAGAAATCACATAGGACTACAAGTACAATGGAACCCAATGCCATTTTGCTTACACTTTTTATACAAGATGAAGATAGTAAGAACCCAACTTTTGGATTTTTAATTTTGTCATTCCCCAGGGGAAAACCAGAGTAATAAAACCCCAAAGTAGGATGAATATATAATATATAATTTATTCTACTATTCATTGACTGTTTGGTAGTATATAACTTAACATGTTAAAATAGTCTATAATTTAAACGCAAATGGTAATTTATTATATAAATCTACTAGTAAAGGTACTAGTAAAATAAGGCCAAAACTTGGTTGAAAACCAACCCAGAAGCTTTTGAAGAGTACATTATGAATAAAGGACCAATATGTACCCAGAGAAGCCTGGTTTGAAACCATTTACTATCTGAAGCAAAGCATAATTGAGAAATTAGGAGTAATATGACTAAACAGCATAAAAGTTACCAGTAAAATGAGATGAAATAGGCGATTAAGATGCAAAGAGGCACCCACTAAAATAGTTTTAAGATCAAGATCTGACACCCGACGAAACCAGCCACTGTGATCCAATGAAGAAATGCCCACAGCAGCAGGATTCAGTATATGGTTTATATCACAGAGGGAATCTGTCCAAGAGAATTTGAATTGAAGCAGACACATAACCATGGCCACTCGCATGAGTCCCAAAGATGGGACCCCGGCAATTGGGCACGTCTCCATATCTGAGCCCATATAAAGCTGACTCGCAGTGTGAATTAAAAAGCCATGTTCAAGCTTAAACCAAGTTCACATCCATATTTCATAGAGCCTCGATGGACACCAGCCACCAATGGCCAACAACATAATTCAAAAGCGACCTGCCACATTTACAATGTAAAAACCAATTTAAATTTAATAAAGGTAATAGTTAATAAAGAAAAGATAAAAACATAAGATTCAAGCGGACAGTGAAGAACCCCAGGTCAAGATGGACCAGGTTGTATGGATAATAACTAGGCCAATGTAATATATGGCTCTTGACTGTCAAAGTATTTAATTAGAAATATACCAGATCCAACTACCCAATATAACCTAAAAGAGAAGATAAAATATGTTCAGATCTGTTCAATATGTTCAATATTGATATTATAACATATCTGTAATGTGATCAATTAGATAGTTACTGCCAGCGTCCAAAGCAATGCTTAATAATGATGATAATATGATGAGACACCATGCATGTATAATACAATGGCAAAAGCAATGAATAAACATAAAATATGTATATACAGTATTATGTTAATAATCTATACAAAGTTTTGAAGCTTGAATTTATAGTCAAATAATAAACTATATACATTATGAAGAATAAGCTATGAAGTCCAATATCTTGTGCTTTATTAATGTTTTAAGTACAGTCTTTTGGTACAACAGTATAATTAACATAAACCAGTGTTGAAACACAGGCTAAGAACTAGTACTTTGACAATCTAGGGACTGTTTCATGACCATTTTACCTCCTACTTGTCTTTAAATCACCGGCAGAGTACAGCTTGATTTTATGTTCACTCGAATGAACATGTAGTTTATATTAAAGCAATTAAATACACATTTTATAACATACCAAGATTTCTTTTTCTATGTATATTTTTTTCTCTTAAAACAGTTGTCGAGGTATTTCACTTTAAGAGCACCATTGTGGAATGGGCCCATCCACAGAACAGCTTTAGGAATAATTAAGCATGAGCTCAAGCCAGGCTCAAGCTTCTGGAGATCAGTTTTTATTTTCTTTTTCATTTTATTTGTCACCAGAGTTTCATGGCTTGTGGTGCAATGTAACGAGTACCTATCTCATCACTTAAGTACTTGGATGTGTGACTGTTTCAGTGTATTAATTGCAGGTCATGCTAGAACCAAGAATTAGTCTAATAATCACAGTTCATCATAATAACGTAATGTGGATCAACAACTAAATTTACTAGTATTACCTAATAAACTTAAGTAATACATAGTTCACATTTCAACAACTTATAAATCCCTTGTTTGCTTTCTATTTTAGTCCAGTGTCGGATCTACAGGAATCGATGTGACTAGCACAGCATCAGAGGTTAGCGTCTGCCAAGAAGGGCTCTGTAATAATCATGGAAGCAAGCTTGAATCCAACATATTGCTGTTTACACTGGCGGCTCTGGTAGTCGTGAAGTTCAGAGGTTGAGATGACATGTAGAGATGGCGTTTCATTCATTGACAAGATATGAATTTTTAAAGATGATTTTCTGATATCCAGGGGTATATATTGCCTTTTAGACAGTGATGTAAATTGAAACATAATTGATGTTTGGAATTTCAAACAAATTATTTCCTAACATTTAATTCAGAATAGCTTTCTCTCATAATTTCTTTCAACTTATCATTCTTAAATTGAAATTACATGTAATTTCGTTTTTTTTTTCGTTGGAGTGTTAATAGATCTTTCAAGTTCAAAAGATAAACAAATGCTAAGATTTGTTAATGATTTTATCTGGTAAGGAAGGGATTTGAAATTCTTGAAAATAGATAGTTACTGAGTGGACCTTAAAGATCTGTAACTGAATTTAAATCTAAAAAACTTTCAATGCATTTAATATTTTGTGCTGTTTTAATATTCTAGGGTGTTTACAAAGATATGGAACAGTTTTGTAGTCATACGCATTAGTTCTTCAAAATTAATTAAGAAATCCCCCCCTAGGTTAGTTACATTTATTTTGCACTGGAAATACCCCCTACCACCACCACCATCATACAAAGTGATGCATTGCTCCAAGATGTGAACAATATCCAATATGCAGCAATTCAATGCATGTATCCACCTGTTCAAAATATTTCCCACTCTGTTACCTCCAAGATGTGAACAATATCCAGTATATGGCAAATCCACACACTATATTGAGTTCACCCCAATAAGAATTTACCACAAAATGTGTGTAAAAAGCAATTTATATCCACTTGACACACATATAAAGTAATCCAAAATATAGTGAATTTCAAGCTTAAAGATCTGTTACAGAACTTAAAGATCTGTAACTGAATTTAAATCTAAAAAACTTTCAATGCATTTAATATTTTATGCTGTTTTAATATTCTAGGGTGTTTACAAAGATATGGAACAGTTTTGTAGTCATACGCATTAGTTCTTCAAAATTAATTAAGAAATCCCCCCCCCCCCCCGAAAAAAATATTTGACAATCAATTTCAAAGTATGCAATGGTTTCTATGGTTTCTCAACCTATTTGCAACTGAAAGTTTAACAATTTTCATAACCTGAATTTATTTAGGCAAAACTGTATTATCAATATTGTGTGTAAGCTTTATATCTTTTGGTACTTTATTAATTTGCTAATTTGATAAAAAGGACCTTATTTTCAGCAAATAATCAAAAAAGTTTACGCAAGTGCTTGTAACTTTTGCTTAAACATATCTTTTTAAATATTTATTGTAATTTTTAATTGGAATTATTCCTTTATGTAAATTATTTTTGGCATATATTAAAAGTCTAATTTATGATAACATTTGTGTCAATAAGATCTTGTAACCGGAATAAATTAAAAAATTTTAAGCTTTTATAACAACCTAAAAATTTTCAAGCAAAGCATTCTAACTCAAATTACTGAGATCAATAAAATATTTAGAGATATTACACAGCATTTTATTTCATTAGCAATGCTTCAAGTGCTGTAGGAATGATGAATGTACTCAACCTCGTGACATATGGTGTTCATTGAGGAGACAGTCCTGATATGACCTTAGCTGTTGACATGGACATTAATTTCCACCTTTGAATTTTATACTTGTTATTCAGTTTGACTAAGAGCTAAATATCTGTCACTTTCACACAAGATTCTAATTAGAAGGTTTTGTATTATTATAAATAGCCAATGTGAAGTATTGGTTAAAGTACAACAAGCTTTGAGGTGACCAGTGCCCCTTCAGATGAACCATGACAATATGACAGCATAGAGATAACACAGAACAATGAAATGCACACATGGGATATAATATTCTTTTAATTTCTAAATTTATATACAATACTAAAAAGGCATCTTTTTAAGAGTTTGAGGTCACCTTTAAATTTGGAAGAAAACTGCTTATGTGGGTGTTCCACCACACGACTAAGGCTCCCGATTAAGGGTTTTTGAGGGTTGGTTTCAAAAATTTGCTTAGTCCCAGGCGTCCTGTAAGGGTCGGTTGTGGTCTGTTGAGGCTGTGTGAAAAATCAAACATGTTTGATATTTCTCCCGACCCCAACTGATTATTTTTCCCGCCATAAACAAAATGTCCAGTCCCAGGCTTCCCCAGGCCTCCTCAGACCAAATTTACACAGTCCTATGTTGTCCCAGGCCGCCTGCGAGCCTTAGTCGCCGACCCTTAGTCCCAGGCCTCCTGCGACCCTTAGTCCCATTGCAAAACAAGAATCGGCTATCTCGGTCTGGGGACGCCTGGGGACGCCTCAGGACACCTTGTGGGGTCGGGACTTAATCGTGGGTTAGTCGGGGCTTAGTCCCAGGTGGCCTGAGGCATCCTGGGACCCAGTCGGTTTGTCTACGACAGGATCGTGGTTCAAACCGACCAGAAAAATGGCTTAGTCGGTTCTTAGTCCCAGACCAGTTAGGGACTGTCTGGGGCCGCCTGAGGCGTCCTGAGGCTTCCTGAGGACGATCTGTACTTAATCCCAGACTTTGAAACCGATCCAGTTTTCCCGCCCATTTTTGTTTTTTTTTCACCGACTGTCCACGATTAAGGGTCGCCGACAGGATCGGGGCTTAATCCTTTGGTGGAACAAGGGTATAAAGGCCCCCTTAACACAAGATTGCAACTAAAGTTTATTTACATATATTTACTGAATTTGCTGTCCATACATGAAGTTGCAGAAGTTACTACAGTTAATACATAGGGTGGCCTTAAAATATTTGAGTTTAAGAATGCCAAATGAAACTTACTTGTTGCCAAAGAAAGGTGACCTCAATCAATAATCCAATTAGTGATAATTTATGTATATCTATATAGGTTATGTATAAATGTTTTAAATCAAAGTCAACTGAGGTAGATGCCGCACCCCAGTGCCCAACTAGGAGGTAATCACTTTCACACAAGATTCTAATTAGAAGGTTTTGTATATTATAAATAGCAAATGTGAAGCATTGGTTAAAATACAACAAGCTTTGAGGTTACATCAGTTTGGGCAACACTTTCAGAGAATGGATAGAATCATACCAATCAACAAGTTTGGATTTCATGACTAACACGACATTCACACTACAGACATTATAACCCGTGGTTATAGGCATATACAAAGTTTCTTTCGAAGTAACATGGCGACACAAGGTGAGTGAAGATAAATGGACATAGCTGAAGGACAAGGGCATTTGGCCCAACACCTTTAACCTCGGGTTTGAGGCATATTTGGAGGTGGTTCCACTGTGGAGTAAAACCTATAACCTTGGAACCTACCGCCTGTAGTATGAACAGGGCATAAATATTTAATTTACTACAAGTGTTAATCAATTAATATCTACCAAAACAATTACCTTAATCAATAATCATGACATGTAATCAAGTTATATTAGACGATTCCAGTATAAGTAACTCAGTAAATTGCGACATTACAGCTAAACTCTAAATTCTGAAAACGTTTGTCTGCTATAATTGCTAAGCTGAGGTATGTAACTACTATGACTTTTTTTTATTCAAACAATTAAGGACATCTAAATATAAAATTAGCTTTAACTTTACCAGAAGTTTTTTGAAATATTGTCATCAAACATTACACTTTTTAATGTGAACATAGTTTAACAATGCCAACAAAAAACTAGCTACTATAAATGTTGCCATTTACAATAGTTCATATATAATAACCCCTATTGTGAACACCTCTGCAAAGTTTGAACAAAAGAATGTGTGTGAACTTTTTATATACAATATTTGAAGATACAAAATTCAAACTTGCTTGAAGTGAAAATTATTTAGTTCAAAGAAAATTATTGCATCAGGAAAATGCAGTTTTTAATTTTTTTTAAAAAGTGAAATGTTTTTGGCATATGGGTTTAATATTTGTTTAATATAATGTTACCAATAGAGTTATCCTTTTTATAGTTGTATTCTAATCTAATCTAATCTACTGCTTTGCTAGCGCAATATCTTCAGTGTGCTGGTTAACAAACTTCATTTATCATAAGTCGAGGGGCGGTCAAGGTCAGCGATCCAGAGTTATGGGTGTCACCAAAAGGGAAGAAGATTAAGTTGGGATACTGGAGTTGAAGAGGTGGGTTTTGAGGTGTTTCCTGAATGATGTGACAGAGGGGTCATTTTGTATTTGGAAGGTGAAAGAACTGGGACATAGTGACTGAAAGAATTAGAAAAGTGTTTGTTTGATTTATGAACTCTACGGTCAAAAGTGGGGATATCAAGGAATTAAATTTTAGGGGTGCTTCGCCTTGTATTTCTGGAAGAGCTGTAGGGGTGAATTAATTCTCATAGGTAAGCTGGTTGACCTTGGTTTAGAATTTTGTATGTAATGGGTGAATCAGCATTTGGACATTGTGGAGCAGCAAGTCAAGGAAACCAGGGGAGGACACAAAAAGGAACATCATCAAGCATACAAACAGTCAAAGTTAATTAGACAGAATTCTTACAAACCTGTGGTAAAAAACCAAGTAAATTCAATGTTTCTAGTTCTGAGAGCGACTCTGAGGTTGAAACTAGTAGAAATTTTCCATCTTTGACTACATTACGTGAATCAGGTCATATTCAAAAACAATAGAATCAGAGAAACTACAAGTTTGCAGGAAACTTCAGGTAGGGAAAGTAATAGCAAAATAAAATCCAAACGTAATAATCAGAAATTCAAAACACAAATTTTTTACAGAAGCATTCAAAACCTGCTGAAATTGATGCATTATTGGTATGTCCGGTGCATCAGGCCTTGAGAGTTTACAGATCAGCTTTGTAAAACTAGGTAATATTCTAGTGTAGTTGGTGATAGAAAAGAATAGAATAGAAACATTTATATAGTGCAAAATTGACGCAACATTCTCAAATGCACTTGAGGCAAAGAAGGGAAAGTCGAGGGACATGCTGGGTCAAGATCCAAATTTAGCGCCCACAAGGGGAAATATACTATGGTGGAGGGTATGCAAGTCTAAACAAGTAGGTCTTTAACTGGCTTCGAAACCCTATTTTTGTGATCTGTGATCGGACAGATTGCGGGAGTCTGTTCCATTCAGTGGGAGAAGCCATTGCAAAACCTCGCCTACCAATGGACTCCTTAGGACGAACTGAAGAAAGGAAAGCTGATTTCCACCAGTAAGGCCACTGGATTTGATTAAGGATGATAAGTATGTTGGTTGGGAGAATTTGATAGCCTTGAATGTAATAAGATTATATTTGAACAGGATACTGTATGAAATGGGGAGCCAGTGTAGTTTTTGCAGATAAGAAGTAACATGGCTTGTTCTATCAAGTCTGAAAACAATTCTACAAAGGGCATTTTGAATCTTTTGGAGCTTAGCCACATTGTATTTATTCACACCTTAAAGTAGGATATTGCAGTAGTCAATTCGACTACTGATCATTGAGTTTGCCAGCGGGGCTGCAGTCTCCACACTGAGAAATTTACAAATGCATCTGAAATCTTTGAGATGGTAGTAGCAAACAAACCTTGGTTATATGACTGACAAAGGTGTTTCCAGAATCAAAAGTAACACCTAAATTCTTAACTTCATTAGTACGGCAGATTGAATTTCCAAGAAATTGGGTGGGAAATTTTTTCGTAATTGACTCCCTGGCCTGTCCATCGCCAATGGCAGTAAATTCTGTCTTCTCTGGATTAAGTTTCAATCTGACACCATCCATCCATTTTTGAACGCCAGCAAGATATTCAGTGAGCTCAGCAATACTAGAATCAAAGTTCCTGGAATTGAGTGCTAAGTATATTTGGATGTCACTGGCATAAAGATGATGGTAACATTAAAACTGGAAATTATATCGCTGAGGAAGGGTAGTGTAAAGAGTGAAAAGCAGTGGACCCAGGACAGAACCTTGAGGTACCCCATAAGGAAGTGAGAAGGCATCCAAAAAGCTATTGCCCAATTTAACCTTCTGTCTGCGATTTGTGAGATAAGATTTGATCCACATCAGCACAGTGCCTTCCATGCCGATAATGTGAGAGTAACAGCCTTACCTGAGTCCATAGAAGCAGCTATGTCAAATTTTAAGGAGTACCGTTTCTCTTTCTACACAATATCTACTGCAGTTAATTGCAGAATTTTCCCTGCTCCATACACACTCATACTTAAGCTTCAGATGCTTTACTGACAGGATGTCTGAATTCATGAAGCCTTTGTCAGAGTGCAATGGTACTTCTTTTCTACTAACTGGAGGGTGCCTGTCAAGAATGTTGCGCAAGGTGTTAACTGGTGTTTACTGGTGACTGAGTAAACTTGCTGTCTTGTGAGGATGTTTGATTAAGTCAGAATTCAGGATGTCATTAAAATTTATCCTGTGAATTTTCCGTTTGTTAAACTGCCTGAATTTGCAGGGTACCTAATGGGTATATCAACAGGGAAAGTGATGGCGAGATGGTTGGAGAACCCCCTATAAACTGCCTCTGAAAAGGCATCCCTGACACATAAAATGTCTAAGATATGACCGTGAATGTCTAATATCAGTACTGGATTACAGTATCATGGGGTACACAATGAAATCCAGGAAAAAAACGAAATAACACTGGTATTGCTGCGGATAACAAACCAAAACATTTGGTTACTGTGCACGATTCAAAGACAGATTGCCAGAATGATTCAGGTGACAACAGTAACTTTGTTCCAAGTGAAGTTATTTTGGCATTAATGCTGACAATGATAAATTTTTACAAACGTTAATGTTTGCTGGTTGTCACATAGATACCAGTCTTGACTGTATTGCATACAATCGTTATAAAGAGCATACAGAAATGGACTTTGTCTTGTTGTCAGAACAAATTTTACCAAACCACCTTGAGATCTCTAACATACCAGGTATCTCTCCTTGGCAACTTCATAATAAAGACAAACAAACGGGTCTTCCCAACTTCCTTGGTGCCAGGATCCTTCCAAAATCACAATTAGACACTTCGCTCTGGAAGCACTTTCTTAGAGACTATTGGGACCAGCAATTGTTAAAATTTTTAGAATTTGGATTTCCTGTGGGTTTCAATAGAAACTGTCCTTTACACCATGCCAATAACAATCACAGTTCTTCCTTTCAATACCCAGGTGACATAGCTGCTTACCTTGATGAAGAAATTAAACATGGTGCAATATTTGGTCTGTTTGACAAAAATCTAATCAATAATTGCCACATTGTGCTAAACTAATATATAGATAATGGCCAAGTGGTTCTCCATTATGTAAACTTAATGGCCTGAGGCCCTGAAAGGGCCGAAGGGTCATTAAGTTTACATAATGGAAGTGCCACGAGGCAATTATCTATTATAAAACCCAGTAAATTAAAACCAATTTATTAATTCAATAATTTAACACCTTGTACCAAATGATCAATCCAGACAATCTTTGCAATGTTTCCTTTGGTGTGCATACCATATGTGGCTTTCACTAAATTGGTTCTATTGTCTTTTTTATTTCAATACACAATCAACATTGTTTCACCATGTGTACCACTGGTTTTCCTTTATGGGAAAATATAATTTTGGATAAAGTTTTAATATAATGTGACTGCCACAAAATTTAACCATGGATAATGATAATCGATAAAATATGGATATGTGACTTACAGAAAGCACTTTCCAGAAAAACATTAGACTGCTTATTTAACAATGCTGTGGATAATTTGTTGTGGTGAGTGTTTCATGTTACTTTATTAATCTGTGCTTATTTTAAGACAGTAAGCTATTATTTTTCAGGCATTGAAAGTACTAGAAACTGGCGAATTACTTACTTGTTTCATTTTGTGTTAAAGGTTTTGGGTTTCTCAAGATTTTTATTTTGTGTGCTTCTTTTCTCTTAATTTGGAATCAAGGAAAAATGCCTCCTGGAAAGATTGTCTCCTGGAAAAAAAGCCTCATAGAAAGAATGCCTACTCTACATTTTGCATTTCAGTAATACCTCCTATGAAAATTAATCCACAACATTAAGAATAAAATTCATTTTAACCACAAACTGTGTATCATTTTAGAAGTATATAACAAACTGTAATAAGATCAATTAAAATTTTTGTTTTGAACCTAAAAACATTGAAAATTTAAATCAAATTTAAACCCAGCAGTAATGCATTTCAGAACTGCATTTTTGCGCTACATTTTTTCTCATTTTATTGTAAATTTGGAGCCACAAAAACACTCCTTTTAATATAATATGCTGGGTTAGATTTTCACAGTGAGTTTGTTTGAAAGTTAGCTGCTTCTTTGATTAAGTTCACAGAAGATTGTTGTAAAGTCAGATTGTAAAGAAATGCAAAGAATATCCAACTTTACAAATTAAATTGCTTGTTTTGTATTTCTCAGGAGGTATTTTTTCAAGGTAGCATTTTTCCATGAGATGTTTTTCTATGAACACTTAATGTCATTCAGAATTGAAAAGACTTTGTAAATGTACCCACTGAACTAATTAATATGAAAGAAGTTGTGAAAACATTTCAATATTGAATGCGTTGTACTGGGGATGACTGACAAATACTAAGTACTCTTTTGTTCTTGGCAGACTGGCCACTGAACTGAATCACAATCCACTGTTAGAAAATAATGTAGTGTTAACTCTCCATTATGCAAAAATAATGGAGAGTTGAGACAATGGAAGGGTCGCCTGTCTGGGTTTTATATTCAGATAACCATCGTGTCATAGATTTAAGCTGGCCCAAAGGTGCTTAAGTGAACATTGTGGACCAGGAAATGGTGAACATTGTTGTGACCTTGAAAGTGTTTAGGAAACAATGGGCAGGTTTCAAAATCCTTATTAGAATTGATAATGAGCCACTGGTTGCAGTATTCAAGTTTGGTCGCACTAAAGATCCCTTTCTGGGGGTGTGTGTGCAAAATGCATGGTTTATGGCTGCACATTCAGATATTGACCTACAACATGAATACATTAGAGGCATACATAACAGAACGCCAAATTTGCTGTCACATCAGACAGGTTCTACCACTGATCAAACAGAATTAAAGACCTTAGTACACAACCCAATATGGTTAAATGTCTCCATGGATTACATGGGCATAGATCACTAATGCCCCTGTTCCACCAAAGGACTAAGCTCCAATCCTGTCTGTGACTCTTAATCATGGACAGTTGGTGAAGAAAAAGGTAAAATGGGCGGGAATACTGAATCGGTATCAAAGCCTGGGATTAAGTTCAGATCGGCCTCAGGAAGCCTGAGGAGGTCCCAGGGGGCCCCAGACAGTCCCTGACTGTTCTGGGACTAAGAACCGATTAAGCCATTTTTCTGGTCGGTTTGAACCACGATCTTGTCGTAGATATACCGACTGTGTCCCAGGACGCCTCAGGACTCCTGGGACTAAGCCCCGACTAAGCCCCGATTAAGTCCCGGCTTCCTCAGGCGTCTTGAGGCCTCCTCAGTGTTCCTCAGACCACGATGGCCGATTCTTGTTTTGCAAAATAACTGGATTTTCTGGGCATATATATATAAATTCAGGGAAGTAATTATCATTACTTGTCTAGGAACACAGCAGGATGCCAGCTTTCAATGGAAGCCATCTTCAGCAACAAATTACGGATTTTTTATTTTTTATTCAGTTACATATACTGATGTATTTGCTATTTCTACATCGACCACAGCAACCACCACAAGCAGCAGCACCACCACCACCAGCCATAGAGAGACCTAGAAGAAGGCATAACATGTGGGTCAGGCCATGGCTACTACAGAGAGAGGAGAGGGGGGCCTACCACAACATTATGGCTGAACTGTATGCCACAGACATTCCAGGATTCACCAATTTCATGAGGATGACCCCAGAATTCTTTGAAATGATAAAGACCAGACTGGAACCACGTCTAGCCAGGCAGGCCACCAACTACACAGCTCCAATCAGTGTTGGGGAAAAGTTAGCCCTCACCATCAGATATCTGGCTACTGGAGAAGCATACACATCATTATCCTGTCAGTTTAGGGTTGGCAGATCCACCATTTCCAAGTTTCTACCAGAGGTCTGCAGGGCCATCCAGGATAAGTTCAGATGTCCTACTACTCAGATGAGTGGAAAGAACTGGAAACAGAATTCAGGATCAGGTGGAATGTTCCACATGCCCTGGGAGCCCTTGATAGCAAGCATGTGGCCCTGAAGAAACCCAAGAACTCTGGAGCCCTGTACCACAACTATAAGGGATTCTTTTGAATAGTAATGTTGGCCTTGGTTGATGGACAGTACAAGTTCAGATGGGTGGATGTGGGTACAGCTGGATCTTGCTCAGATGCCCAGATATTTAACACCTGTCACCTGAAGAGGAAGATTGATGATGGCAGCATAGACTTCCCTGAGCCAGCACCTATAACCCAGGGTGGTTGAGATGTCCCCTACTTCATCCTGGCAGATGATGCGTTTGCCCTGAAGACCTGGCTGATGAAACCCTATGGCAGAAGGATGTTAACCAGAGAGGAAAGGATTGCCAACTGCAGAATATCAAGGGGCAGGAGAGTTGTTGAGAACACTTTTGGCATCCTAGTCTCAAGATTTAGAGTCATGATGACCACTATTGAACTATATAGTCCCAGACCCCCCATTGCCTCTTTTTGGTTTTAGACGCGCGGAAAATAGTCGGTACTTAATCGGTACTTAGTTCCAGGCCTCCTGCGGCGTCCTCAGACTGTCGCAGACTAAACTTCAGTGGTCCCAGGTGGCCTGAGGAGGCCGGTTTGGATCGGTTTGGATCGGCTTCTCTTAGTCAGGGCTTAATCCCAGACCCAGATTTCTTAGTCCCAGGACACCTGAGATGGTCTGAGGCTTTGTGAGACTAATGAAACCGATTCCTTTTCACACGCATGAAACTTTAAAGATCTGTTATGACGGGACTGACAACAGGCTTCCTGGAACTACGCTACGGACGCCTGGGACTAAGGGTCGCAGGAGGCCTGAGACAACATAGGACTGTGTAAATTTGGGTCTGAGGACGCCTGAGGAAGCCTGGGACTGGACATTTTATTGACGGCGGGAAATGAGAATCGGTTTGGATCCGACCGACAACTACCGATCCATACTGAACGCCTGGGAGTAAGCAAATATTTGAAGCCGACTACAAAAAACCCTTAATCGGGAAGCTTAGTCGTGTGGTGGAACACCCACATTACTTTAGTTCCCCCAAGCTCTCAGATATTATACTTTGTTTTGTAGAGGCAGTGCGTGGTGGGCACTTCAGTGTCAACGATACACAGAGGCTGCAGTCAGCTTTTTGCACCACCACGAGGAAGTCCTACCACAGGTTCTCTAGGTTATTTGTCCCATCTGCAATTGCATCAAAGTGTCCATCCTGTACTTCTCTGTCATCTCATTCCTAGCCTAGCGCATAATGATGTAGTAGTGAGTGTGGTTATCAGTCATTAGTTGGCTGTCAAAGCAGTGTTTATCTTATATAGTATTCCACACCATGTTCTTGATCACCCTCAGATCAAATACTTCCCAAAGTCCCTCAAATCGAATAGGTCTCTAGTGGTTTGCACAAAAAATATTATAGACATCCCAACTTTGAAGCACATGATTAACTGTTGTGAGCAAGTTTCAAACTCTAAAACCTTCAAAACACTCTTTCTCACCTGTTTTTTTATTTGTTTAGGCTATCAAATCTTGCACCACGTGCAGTTAGTGACTTTGACCCTACTCGCCATTTCACTTGAGATGACATCTTTTTGGCAAACATTCAGTAAAACTGTTACTAAAATAGTCAAAAACTCTCAAACTAGGGATCGAGTCACAATCATTACCATACCCAAACCAAAAGATCTATCAATTTGCCCTCACAGGGCTTTGAAAGTAATAATTAATTTACATAAACCAAGTAGTATGGAACCATCATGGGACTCTCTCTCTAAGTTGTTTTAGAAGTACTATTTACTAATTACGTTCTTATCTGTTTTCACTATGTAATCATTAATATGCTGTGATCAGTCAAGTCTTATTGCTTTACCTTATTTATTAATCATTATGTATTTACTGATAGTAAATTCTAAAGAACCTTGTTTTATACTAATTTTATCAAGTAACTTCTTAACTGTTACTTATGACAGTATTATAATCATGTAACGCATGACATGCATGTCTGGACTGTATTTTGCATGCTAGAAGTGTACACAACAATAGTTTAGAGATGTATAATTGTATAATCATATTAGAAGTGTACTGTATTATGTAATAAACTTATAACCCCCTGTGGTGTTGCTCTGCGACTTGGGGGCCTTGGGGACTGTGATCAATTTTGACATTCTAACTTTGAACCCAAATTTGCTAGGTCAGATAAACTAAGGAATGTGAATTGTCACCAAAATGATGTTAAAAACTTAATATGTTAACTCTGATTATTTACCTAGATTTTATTACCTAAATTTGAGTAAGAAATGCCGACTGACAATACAGTGATCAGTTGGCTCACTCCTGGATATTTAGTTCTACCTTTAACCAATGCGTCATACTGTAACACGGGTCACATTGGCATGACTTCTGAGAGAACACTGAATGAATGTCAGGTGTCAGTCAATGGTTCAGGCGAGAGTAGAATCTGAAAGTGCAAATAGACCTGTGAGCTCTTGTAGAACTTTTCAATAACTAAAGGATATTAAGCATAAGGATAACCAAAGACCAGGAGACCTCCTCCCAGAAAGCCACCAATCCGGCTGTATTGACCCAACTGGCTAGTATTAGTGGTTAATCATACAATATTCAACAGTCAAAAACCATGATTAGTCTGTACCCTACTGGCTATGTAAAGACATGATTTGTATTTGCAAAGACAGATGAAAGTGATATTGAAACAACGTTCACAAATATCCCAGGGCAATGAATAAAAAAGTCTCACTCCTGATATTTTTATGAAAAAGGGTCAAATGACCCCCTGAGTACGTACTTGTATGTACCCTCAAAGGCTGGCTGTGTCACAAAATGAGGAAAGAGCAGAATGTAGGTGCCAGAGAACACATTTTGGAGCGCATGTGGGGGCGGGGATATCTTTTTGTCCCCCCAAACTTTAATATCCAATTTATGGACATTTTGCCAATTTTAAGCCATATTGCTGTAAAACTATGTGACTGATAGAGATGAAATCTCATATGGAAATACTTTAATATGTTCTTTTACATTTATATGTGTCAAAAACCAAGACTTTCAGTGCATATTTAAACTGTACATGTGGCCCATAAACAATCTACCCAGAGGACTTTTTAAAAAAAAATTAAACTAAAAATAAAGGTTTAACTCAAAAAATAAACAAAAATGATTTGTAATAATTTTGATTTAAACAAAATGGGTGCTACTAAAATACCCAGTGAATGCTTGTGGTTTGAGAGATTGCCAGTATGGGAATATGTTGGCGTCAAGTCGGACGAATCTAGTTCCTTGCTTCCTACAACCCTGAATAGAAGAATTGAAGAGAGATTTTAGACTGGTCTCAAACAGAAAACATTGAAAGGGCAAGCAGAGCCAGTGCCCAGAAACACACCCCAAATGTTTCAAACAAATAGCAGTTTATCAAAAAAATTTGAAAAACCAAGCAAATCCAGTGGATCGTACAATTTGGAAAAACCAAATATGTTTTGTGGGGTGTTCTCTGAAGTACACTGACTCAGCTAGAGGGGAGTTCTAATAATGCAACAATTATAGAAGTGTGGCCTAGGTCGTGTATCAGGGAATTAGTACAAATTATATTTTTCACTTCATGAATATTCATGAGATACTATCTGTCGAAGAATTACTCATAGGTAAAGTGCATACTTTTCCCGCCAACTTCGTCTGTTTATACTGGTGAGCTAAACCCACTCATTGCTGTGGGGTTCATGCAGAACACGTGCATGAAAGCTCCCTCCCTCCCTGTTAGTTAGTCATTATGGTGATATGGTTTCATGTTCAAACGGTAATAACAGTGTAAATACTTCTCATACTTTTATCAAACTTTATTACATCCTAATATGACCTTTGGAGGTCATATATATGAAACATTAAAGTCAATTTGACTTTTGAAAATTCAATTTTATTTAACTCCATTTGTATTCACTCATTATCAAGCAATTGACCTTGAGGTCACTAGTTCTATGGTTATATAGACTTAAGATGAATATTTTAGGTGATTTGATAGCAATCAGCCTGGTATCTAAAGTCAAACAGATAACTGTAGTGATTGCATAAGTGGCCTTTTGTAGAATAATGTAAATATGACTAATAGTAGCGTAGTAGTATGAAGGTTTGTAAGTTATAAGGCTGATATGACCTTTGACCTCTGTAAGCAGTTCTACTAAGTGTGTTATACTGTCATTGGTTCTGAAGATTAGTTTGTGAGGTTCCAAACACTTTATCAAACAAGTTAGAAATTATTTGAAAATAACTGAACCTTTGTATGGTTGTCTGTAAAACTAACAATAGATTTAGTGGGATGTTAATAATTTGATGTTTTAACATGGAAGTTTTTAACATAAATGTGTTTAACTATATAATCAATAAACTCCAAAGCTATGTGTGTAACTGAAAACTTTTAATTCTTTGAACTTCCTCCTCTGTGGCTGCAACTATTTTTGATAAACTTGATAAATTCTCAAATGAAGATTTTCTATGCTTCCAATACTTTTGGAACATTGCCAAGCAAGACAGTGTAAAGGAAAGGCAGACAGATTGGACAGCAATGTATAACTGATTTTTAGAGTTCATTAATTAGAATAATTTACTCTGTCCAATCTACCTGCCAACCCAATAATAAGCCGTACCAGGCCATAAATGAAATTAACCCGAAAGGTCATAGATGAAGGACCTGCAAGGTCAAAGTCAGGTCAAAGTCAAACCGACGACCCGTAAGTAAGGGAAGTAAGTTGGCCAGCAAATAGTCAGTGTATTCCAATAAACTGTTAACACACTGAGATAATGTATAAGATCTTTAAGAAGTTTTGATATTAACATTTACATGAGTAATCTTTCATTCAGTGTGTATACAAGATCTAGCAATAAAGAAGCACCATGTGGCAGTTATAGCCTGGCCATAAATCTTGATAAAGAACTGCGATACATGGTTAGTATGACACAAAATGTGCATTCCAGTGATAAATAATAGTTAAAATAATGGCAGATCACAAAAAAAAAAAAAAACTGGAAGTGCACAATGTGCATTCCAGTGTTACAGATAAAATGATATAATAAAAAGACTATGTGTTGGGAGGGTGAGTGTTGAGGTCCCCTCACTAATAAATATATACACCCTAGTGACTGCCCAATGCAGCCTCTGCTTAACAACATATCAACTCAAGACCTCAACTATGACTCGTAAGCTCACCAATCCCAACTAATGTCACTGGTCACCTATTGTCCAGTGTCCTAGAAATATAATTTCCTTCAGTTTGAAAAAAAAACATTGTAGTGCGAGGACAAAAAATGAATTTCAATTGTTTTATGTTATTTTACTGGATTTTACATTGTTTTTACTTTTATTTTAAACAGACGGTCATTTAGTCTTTTATATATATCATTATGTTGTTTTATGAAACTTCATGCAGATGAAATTTATGAACATTTTCTGAACTGCTGAACTGTGAATTTACTGCTCTGCAGTGATTAGTCTACTCTGACAACCTAATGCTTGTTTGCATAGTACAGAAAGGGACAGTCTACCCTAGTTTATTGCCTTATTGTCATCCATTTCTAACTATACATTACAAGTCAGATTGTAGGGAGGATACCCAGCATTGTTAGTTTGTGTTTTTCAGTGACATTAAAAATGCCAAAAATTCAAAATAAAATATATTGCTCGAAGTGCAACACAAAGCATGTGCTGCCCACAGGCAAGAAATGTAAATATTTGTGGACAATAACAAAGACTCTGATAGCATGGAACTGAAACACACACAAGTTTCCAGTGATGACAGTGGTAGTGAATCAATGGACTCTGATGTAAACTTGAAGCAGTTTGTCAAGAACAGAAAGGTCAAGAGAAAGATCACTAAACAGCTGGACTGTCATGTTAAGAGGGTGTCAGCCCCACAGGCAGTGACCACAGGAAACCAAGCTCAAGCAGATGTGACTGGTGGTGAGAAACAAGAGTCAGATGATCTACAAGTGCTCATACTGAAAGAACTGCAACGAGTAAACTCCAGATTAGATGAAGTTGAAGATAAGAAGGTCGACAAAAGGCAGCAGCATGGCACCTCCTCAAAGGACTTACAAAAGTTAAGTAAATCAGTTCAAGGTTGTTGTTCCAAAAGTAGTACAAAGTATCAAAAAAGTAGTTGTAAAAGGTTTTTGAGTGACTCATCGTCAGATGAAGATGAGATCCCATGTTTATCTGTCCTGATGACATCTAGAGATGTCCAAAGGAAAGTTGATGACAGAATTGCAGAAATTGAGGGTGCCTCAAAAGTTGAAGGCAATAACAGTCAAAAAGGGGTGGGGCGGTCGATGTCCTAGACTCAAAAAAAGTGGCTTGGCCACATAATACGATTCTTGGGGGCCCTTCCAAACAACAGGTCACGTATTACCAATTATCGATCACTCAGTTCATCCAAGGTTTCATTCAAAATGTGTTAGATGAGCCAAATCATGAGGTTAAGGAAAAATGCTATGGTACTTGAATGAGCTGATGGAGGACCCCTCCGATTTTTCGTAGGCCAGTGCCAAGGCATGCCATGCAGTCCTCCTATGCGAAATGGAACGAGGCTCCCTTGATTGGCACAACACAAACTGTATAGACTGAATAAGGTGGGCCCATGCCCAAAAACACAGTCACCATAGGAGGCAAAATTGGGGAAAAAATGCTGAAAGTCAAAAGAAACCTTGGTTCTGTAAATTATTTCAGTTCGCCCAATGTCAACACACCAAGGATCATGAATTTGGTGGAAAAATTCAAAAACAAAATGAAAAATGATATTGTTGTGTCTAGATGTTTTCACAACTCAGCCATTGATAAAAAGACGTGTCAAGCTTTACTGGTAAGAGGTAACCAGAAGAAATTTGTCAAGCATGTAAGGGACCCCTTAGTTGTTAAAACTAGAACATTTAAGGCTACCACAAATCAGATTTCTGGTGAAAATATTGTAAAATGCACAACAAACAACAACATTGCACTATGTGGTTCGTATAATGACAATATTCTGGGGAAGTGTGACAACACAGCAAATTGTGCTGATGAAAGTATGAAACAAATTGCACCAAAAGTCACTGTTGTATGAAATCACAATATTGACAACAACATTCTGGGTAAGTGTGTTAAGACAGCACATGGTGCTGGTGAGTTTACTGGAAAAGTTGTATCTGAGTACTATTGTGAAAAGTGACATCACAAATGACGGTGTTTCAGGTAAGTGTAACTGCAACCTCAGCTATGTGTCACCTGGCAATTGTCACACCTCAGATGTGCGACCCAGAGGTGTGGATAATCAGTCCTGTGTTTTTTCTCACAACCAGGTAAACAACAAAGGTAACAATTATGCATGTGGAGGAGGTAACAATGCAGAGGTGAGAATTGTTGGCAGGAATAATGCTAACAATAGTAACAAGGTGCCGACTAATGACATGTGTCACACAGTTCAACACAATGCAAAAGTTGGAAAAAGCCCAGAGGTGAGAATTGTTGGCAGGAATAATGCTAGCAATAGTAACAAGGTGTTGACTAATGACATGTGTCACACAGTTCAACACAATGCAAAAGTTGGAAAAAGCCCTCCAAATGTAGATGAATATTCCTTATTGTTTGATATTGACAATAATGGCCTTGACTCACATGTTTTTAATACTACCATGAGGAAGAATTCTTGGAAAATATTTACTGGCATTTTACAGAACAATTGTGCTGATTTAAGTGCTTGGAAAAGCCAGTCAGATTGTCAATTTGACTTTGGTCCCCTCAGTAATCTAGTGGTTGGCAATAACCAAGGTCATATCGGGGTCAAGGTCCCTGACCCCATTGCTCAACACTTTGCTGTCAAAGCTTATGGTGTCCCTAATTTCTTGGGTGCCAGGATACCTGTGGCATCACAGTTGAATGTCAATGAATGGGAACATGAACTAGAAGGATATTGGGATCAGCAACTACTCCAATTGATACAGTTTGGTTTCCCTTTGAGTTTTAACAGGAATTGTAAATTGCTGTCAGATAACAAAAATCACTCCCCTGCTATTGAATATCTTGATGACATTCAAGCCTATTTAGATGAAGAGAAACAATATGGAGCTATTCTTGGCCCATTTGACAGTAGTCCAATCCCCATTATGCACTTTTCACCATTCATGACTAGAGAAAAACCCAATGCCCCCAACAAAAGAGTAATTATTGACCTCTCATGGCCCAAAAATACGTCAGTAAATGCGGGTGTAGACAAAAATTCCTATCTTGGGGCTAAATTCTCATTAGCATTTCCCACTGTAGATGACACAACACATCAGTTGACGCGTTTGGGTCCTGGTGCTCATATATACAAGGTTGATATATCTCGCACTTTCAGGCACTTGAAAGTCAATCCCCTGGATTATGATATCCTGAGTTTTAACTGGGATGGGGCATATCTGGACACATGTCTCCCATTTGGGAGCAGACATGGCAGCCAAAATTTTCAGCGCGTCAGTGACACCGTATGCTTTGTGTTACATTGCCATGGTTACCAGGTGATAAATTATATTGACGATTTTGTCGGGTTCGGCACGCCGGACGTCACTGCCAAGTCATTTCAATGTTTATCTGACCTATTGCATCGCCTTGGTTTGACCCTGAGTGAGAAAAAGTTGGTAAGCCCTACCACTCAAGCCATATGCCAATATTGATACAATCTCAGGCACTATTTCCATCCCACCTCAAAGGCTAGATCAAATAATCCATACCATCAAGTTGTGGCAAACAAAAACGCATTGTACCAAGAAGAAATTGCAGTCATTACTTGGTCAACTCCTCTATGTTCATAAATGTGTCCGTCCTGCACGTATTTTCGTTAATAGGATGTTGGAACTTCTGCATCTGAACTATGAAAAAACCGCCATTAATGTGACGCAAAGCTTTAGGCATGATTTGCGCTGGTTTGATAGGTTTTTGAAAAAGTACAATGGGACCTCCATGTATTATCATAGAAACACTGATCATTGTGTAGAACTTGATGCTTGCATGCATGGATTAGCCATCTTGACGCAAACCCAACAGATCATAATCTTTGGGATCCAGCTTAACATGCCTGAAGGCGCGTTTGATGTCTATCTTATATATCATGCAGCCTCTACCCAATGATTTGACGCGGTTAACAATGTGGTCAATTGTGGGAAGTTTAAGGAGAAAAGGGGTATTAAGATATATATCCTTTGGACTGCCAGCATTTACAGACCTACCCTGGGGAAAACTTAAATCAACTATGACTCTTCTATTTTTTTAATTTGGTTTGTCCCTTGTCATAAAAGGGGAGGTATGTAGGTCAGGGAGGGGGGGGGGCGTCAAAGGGGCCTAAGATAGCATCATAGCTCTTTTCCTCCTGCAAATAAGCTTTTGTAGAGGGGTGATTCTATCAAAGTCCAGAGGAAATCCAAACCTAACAAGGAGGGGGAGCTGGGAATCCCAATATCCCTGGAGTAGTTCATCCCAAATGTCTGGATTCAACTGTGACTTTATGGTGACCTGGCATTTTTGAAAATTATATTCTTGAGAGGCCTTGATCATGTGGTGGAGTGTCAGTGGGTCACAATTAGATACAGAAGGGACCACTTCGAGGGGCAACTCCAGATCTCCCATTGGGATGAAACCAAATTTGAAGCCGTTTTGTTTGTCCCATAACTTGAGGGTGGGGCAAGAGTCAATGAGTGTGGTATAATCAATTTTCTTGTCTGATAGACGCAAAGAAAGGTCATATTTACTGTCATTTTGCATAGCTGGGTCCACACTGGTCTCACTATTACCCTGGGGTTGCATTGGGACCTTTGCAGCCGCATTCTGCCTTGATTTGCAAGGGGCGTCATTAAATGACGCCATTTTTTTACAAGTAGTGTCAGGGTGGATGTTTGACGCAATATTTGTGCTATTTGAATAGCCACTTGTCTCTAGGTCCATAGTGACGTCAGCGGTGTCGGATGTTTGAGAAACGACGGCGTCGTCTTGTTGTAACACATCATACCTATTATAGCATGTCACTGGGTTTATACTCTTACTTTGACCTACCTTGATACCATTAGTGGCCATTCTCTTCATATTTGCTTTAATTTTGGTCTTTTGTGGTACAAGCTTACCTGCGTGTATTGCAGCTTGAGTGCCTGTTTGAGGTTTTGCTGAGGTGAACTTCTGACTCAAACCCAAGTCCTTTTGTACATGACATTGGTGAGTTTTACTTTTTACTACATCAGCAAATGTAAAACCTTTAAATTTGTAATAATCAAGCTTCCAGTTAGTACTCTCACTATAAGCACATGCATTACTACTCACAGTTCGTGCTTTGACAAAAATACCTTTTTTATTGGATGTTTTATGGCAATATTGATTCTTGGGATTCGTACCGTGCACTGCATTTCTGCAGTGCCTTATTCGTTTTTTGAATCGGTAACAGAACGCTTGGAGTTTCTACAATCCTTTAATGGATGTGGGAGTCGTTTTCCCAGAGTACTACAGAAACTGCAAATGTGCCTATAAAACTGACCACTAGTGTGGTGGTCACCCTTATGAGGGCATTTTGGAGTCTGAAAAAATTTGCAGGGCATGCCCTGTTGATCAGAGCTTGATTTTTTGGATGAGGTGTTGACTACTTTCTGGGCATGAGCCCTTCTTATTCTGTCGATTTTTTCCGTCATTTTCCAAGTTACCTTGCCCTCCTCCATACGACATAGGAGGACTGCATGGGCACCCTTTGCTGAGGACCAACCAAAATCTTGGGCGTCCTCCATCAGCTCAGACATATATTCCAACATGGAATTTTTTACATCAACATTATTTTCATCTTTGATTATCGAACAAAATCCAGAAACCCATTGGAATGTACTTAAACTGTCATAAGTCACCCTACTCTTGGAGGTGCCTGCAAGGATATGATTTTGGGGCCAAGGTATTTTATGTTTAACCGTAACATTTTCGTTACCACCCCTTTGTGATTTGAACGTACCTCTTTCGTTAAGAGAGACCAGTTCTTGAAGACGCCTGTCAACAGCATGTTGGATGCCTCGAGAGCTCTTCAGGAAGGCAGTGGTGGGGGTTACAACTTCATCTTCCTCGTCACTGTCCACCTGTGAATATGTGTGTGAAGCCAGACTGGCGGTGGGGGAGGTGACGCCGTCGGAAAATGACGCAGATCCCTGCTGTAATTTGTCTTCAGTTCTCTGTATACGTTGTTCTATGGCAGTTAACCTAGAACTGACACTAGTAAGAGCGGATAAGATGTCATGATTCACTGTATCAACAGTATTAGTATCAGTATTGATGTTCGAATTAATACTATTCGAAACACTACTTTCTGCCTGGACATTGTCTTTAAACTGGCATTTCACACCTACTGGTCTTTTGTGTTGGCCACCACAGCCAGAACAATGAAAATTCTTTGGCATAATAACGTTAATCACTTGAGGATTTGTACACTGGTTAAAATGTTTATTTACAAATCAAGGTAGAGTTAGCGGGGAAGAATTAAAAACATACAGTTAAAATACTAAAATTACTGTTACAAAGTAATAATGTATATAAATCCCGCCAACTCACCTGACAAAGTTTAACACCAGTACCTCATAAGTGAACGCAGTCCAGCCACAACACAAAGCCAGCAAAGTGAGAGCACCATATACTGTATTAACGACGTAGATAACTCAGAAACTTAAAATAGCTAACTAAAAATTTTAAATTTCTGTAAAATGGCGACTGCCCTGAATGACTTTCACTGATAAAGTCCAGAACACTAAAGTTGGCGGGAAAATAAAGTGAACAAAGGTCAAAGGTCACCCAATCAAATTACTTGGTCAAGAACAAGAAACACTGATACAAACCTGAAGCAATGAGGTGTGTATAACTTAAAGGTCATACACTTTCAAACCACTATTACATTATTTGGCCATATTAATTGGTGAACATTTACTCTTTTTGGGAAGGTAAAAAAGCTTATGTAAAAAAAAAAGAAAAAAAAATGTTTATGTAAAAAGCTTGTTTCACACAAACCCTATCGTTTGACTGTCAGTTCTAGTATATGTCACAAAACTCATCACTAAACACAGAAACTTTGACTTGCATTTTAATATCTTTATGATAAAAAAGACACTTTTTGTAAGTAAAATTTGCATTTTACATTCAGAAAAGTATACTAACAATACAGAACGCATGGGCCATTATGGAAACGTATCAGTTTGTTTAATAATAGTTTTATGTGCATTAGTTATTTGAATTTTAAGGGAAATTAAAAGTATCAGTGTTGACATGTGGTATGATATTTACATTTTACCACTGACATGTGAAATGCAAATATCTTGTATATTCTTTTCAGCGTTTACGCATGACTTCTTGAGGTATAGAATTTATTTCTTTATTCAGTGTAATGCTTTTCAAAGCCTTGTTTTCAAATAGTTCTTATTTTATCAAACCGGACCATTATCCAAAAATTCGTTTCCGTTTCAGGTTTATAAGAAACAAAACCAACTCATTCATGTAAAGACTGTACAGTAGGAGCGCACGGGTCAATACTTGATATATGCTCTTCAATCATGGACATTTGGGTACTGGTGTCCACATCAGTGTCTGCAAATATGTCATGGGCTTTTCAATTGACACTATAACAGCAAGAGATGATAATCATTTTATGTGATTGTTTTTAATATATGTTTGCTTTATTATTTATTAGTGTCATCTCGAACTGTCTTGTTGCCAAAGCTCTTAAAACTATCTCATTTCAGACTAAAAGTTTGGTATTTTCTTGAAATCTTTTATGTCGATAGTTCACATGTTATATTAGATTACCCTGTGAGTTATACCCCTGGATTTTGTATATTTTAAAAAATTTTAATTGTTTTAATATTTTATGGAGACATGCGATTTAAATTGTTTACATTTTTTGCCATTATGTATTTAACCATTGGATATATTTTTTATACCTCATGTTTGTATATAAAACCTTTCTCATACTCCAAACATGTGAATTACAGTTCTTTATTTAAGTCGTTTAAACTAAGTTTCAATGTTGTTTTTTTTTATTTATTTATTTTTATTTTATTTATTTTTTTTTTTTTTTTGGGGGGGGGGGGGGGGGGGGGTATTTATAATTGAAAATAACGTTACAAACTAAACTTAGCAATATCTCAGACAATGTTGGCAGTTAAACTGTAATACCCTAATTGTCAAAGTAATATTTTAGCCCACGAGGACCCAAGAGAAATATTTATGCAAGAAAGCCATTTAAGCTGTGTCCAAGAAATGTCAGCTAAAAACAGTGCATGCGTACGTGTGTGCATATATTCAGTAACTGAATATTGAAGTCTTTCTGTGTCAAAAAAGTGCTTTCGGCCCAGGTTTCATTATACCAGTCCCCTCACCCCAAGCAAGTGAAACAGCCAGTATGAGCATTGGATTTTATTATACAAAACAGTAGTACATAAAATAAATTACATGGGGTAAATGAGACTACTACAATACTACTACAATTCTACTACAAACTACCAAAATTGCGTTTCAAGACTGATTTTAAGAATTTCCATTTTACAGTATAAAAAGCCTTTTCAAAGTCTGCTAGGAGTATAACACTGGCAATTTTATGATATTTGCAGTAATCTGTTATTATGTCTGAGATTAATCTTATATTTTCCCCGCAGAATCTACCTTCCAGGTATCCCACCTGATCATCATCTATTAATGCCATTTTTAGTCTTTTGCTCACCACCTTAGCTATAATTTTATAATCGGTATTCAAACTTGTAGACCTGAATTATTTTATTTTAACCTGAATTATTATATTTTAGTTGTAGACCTGAATTATTATATATAATATTTGTACACACATATCCATACATTTATATATTGGCAACATTATGTATACATGTGCTCACACTAACTAGAATATGTATTACACATTGTTGTAGATGAGAAGGCAATAACCAGGATTGTTCAGGATGCTCAAATCAGAAACAAGTCTACCTTTCTTCCAAAGACGAGAAGATGTTATGAGTTGTTGCTTAGGATATTTCTGGACTTCTGTATAGGTGATCATGTTAATTTGACCGTCCTTGGCCTCTCTTGTATCATGACATGTCTAGAATTTTTTATAAAGAAAAATGTGACTGTAAGCATGGTTTCAAATCATATTTCCGATTCGGAAGCCCAGTTTATAATTTATGGCCTTCCTTTTTACTTGTTGGGTCATCCACAAGTTAGGTCTATTTTGTGCAATCATGAAAAATTAACAGGCTGCTGAATGTCGTTAAGAGTAATATTAAGTCACTTGGTATTCTGATAAACCAGGTATGAGAATGCATGTTTCTCCCATCAGGTCTTGGGTTCAAATCCATTTTTTCTTAGCCTTTTTAGGGATTTTGAGGATATTTAACTTCACCCCACACTGAACACACGCATTTGATTCTTCTAAACATTTATCACTCATAGATATAAATTTCAAGCCGACTTGTATGGATGTGATCTCAAAATGGTCAAAATCTCTGCAGACAAGGACCAGAGTTCATGAAGTCACTCTCCCTAATCACCTCTGTGCGCAGCTAGGGTTCTGAAAAAGCCCATCAGGTCATATCGCCCAGCACCAGATAGCCCCATTTTAAGTACAGATCTATAATGGTTGGGTTGTGGGTTACTGACAGCAAATTAATACGGTTTTAGCAAAAATTGAACAAAAGAATGGATCCAAATCAGTTTACCTTCCACAGATTCAGACTTTCAGGGCTCATGCCTTTAATTCCCATGTTCCTATTACAGAATTAAAAATCTGGCGCCAGGACATCAGATTGTATGTGGAGGTATATTCAACAAGATGTCAGGTACTCCAAAGATTTTGCAACTTCCTTTGCTCGGGTTATTTTGGCTTTATAATTCTCATGTTGGGTATTTGAATGTTTTCTCTTTTAGGATTTTGTCCAGTGTATATGCAAAGGTCTTGAAAAACTCAAATTTGGATTACCTTCCTAAGTTCACCTAAACCAAACCTTACTTAAAGCTCATCAGTATTCTCTTAAAGTTATGTTTTAACCTCATGAGGTCCTCAACTTAAATTATTAATCTCAATTTAAGGAAGCCCTAACTTTATTATATTTTAATGTCCCCAGTCTGAGGGATACTCTTCAGTTCTGATCCGTTGCAATTATGTATTTCTTTTGTGATAGAATGTGTAGAGTATCTGTAAATTTCTGGACTGTATATGGTATTGTAGTAGTATTGTAGTAGTCTCATATACCCCATATAATTTTTATTTTTTTAAGTTTTGGTCCAAAGTTTAGAGACTGGGTCAAAATTTTGTATAAAAATGCTGACAGCTGTATTACAAGTAATGGACATATAACATCGTTCTTTAAATTTTTAAAGGTATTTGACAAGGATGCCCTATAAGTGCATTACTCTTTTTGTTAGTTGTTGAAATCGTGGCAATTATGCTGCGGGAAGCACCAGAGGTTGGTGGAATAAGTGTAGACCATCACCATATCAAACTGTGTCAGCTTGCTGATGACATGACTTTCTTTTTTGGGGATGTACACAAGCTGTAAGAGCAAGTGTACATATTTTTGAAGAATTGTATTGTTATGCTGGACTAAAGTTAAACAAAAGCAAAACTGAGGTATATATTATTATGCAATGACAAAGCAACAGTTGAAGAAAAAAAAATAGTGGTATTGGTTGGTTAAGGGGACCATTTAAAACTTTAGGAGGTTGGTTTTCTACTGATCCAGAAGAAATGATTAGGCTTACCAACTGTGAAGAAAATATCAACAGTATTGAAACAATTTTAAAGGTCTGGCATGCTAGATCACTGACACTTCAGGGTAAAATTGTTATCATCAAATCACTAGTAATCCCACATCTCTTGCAAATATCTTCAGCAATACCTCTTTGTGAAAAATTCCTGATTAATTTGGACAGAATGTTTACTGACTTTATTCAGAGTGATAGAAAACATCTAATCTCTAAGAAGGTTTTATTAATCCAGCCAGTAGAATTTAGCGGCTTAAAAATGGTTACAGCTAAAAATATCCTTGACACATCTAAGGTTATGTGGATTAAAAGATTAAGCAACAACATTGATGCCACTTGGAAAATACTAGCTAAATATTTGATGGGACTAGACATAAAGAATATTCTTAAAAAGCAGATATATTCTGCAATAAAAAGTAACATTAAAACTCCATTTTATCAAGATATGTTGAAAACATGGTTCAGATTTCTCAAAACAAATGTCAAAAATATTACACAGTTTGTTAATGAAGAGTTGTATGGAAACCCAAACATTTTAATAGATAATAGACCTACTGATATTCATTATAGTGACTGGAGAAATGTTGGTATTGTCCTTGTTGGTGATATGTTTGATAAGGATACAAACAAAGTAAAGAGTAAAGCAATGTTAGAAAATGAATACAGCATAACCATGAGGGACATGAAATATAATCAAATTACAGGCTGTTTGCTCTCTAAAATAAGCAAATTGTCAAAAGTACAAATAGATTACCCGCAAAATTATAAGATTCTTGAAAAAATTCTTGGTAGATATCAGCAAAGTAAAATACCTATCTCAACAGATCTCTGCATCAAATTCCAATAGTCAAGATAAGTGGATAGAATTCTATCCATTCCTGGAGAGTATCAAATGGAAAAATATTTATCAACTGCCTTAAATTTAATAACTCTACAATATAGGATTATGCACAGAGTATTTACATGCAATCTCAATCTTCATACTTGGGGCATAAAACCATCTCCTGACTGTATCTTATGTGGCCAAATAGATCATCTGGAACATTACTTTTATTACTGTAAAGAAGTGATATATGATGCATTTTCCTATTCCAGATCTAGGTGGTCATCTTTGATAAGGAGAGTCGGGGAGTGTTCAAGGTCAGTATTCCAGAGTTGTGGGTGAGACCAAAAGGGAAGGAGACTAAGTTGGGAAACTGGAATTGAAAAGGTGGATTTTGAGGTGTTTCCTGAAAGATGTGACAGAGGGACTGTTTCTTATTTGGAAGGGGAAAGAGTTCCAAAGAACTGGGGCGTAGTGACTAAAAGAATTAAAAAAGTGTTTAATTGATTTATGAGCTCTATGGTCAAAAGTGGGGGTATGAAGGAACTTGAGTTTAGGGGTACTACGCCTAGTCTTTCTGGAAGAAGTGTAGGGGTGAATTAATTCCCTTAGGTAAACAGGTTGACCTTGGTTGAGGATTTTGTATGTAATGAGGCCTATTTCGAATTGTGCCCTGTACCTGACTGGAAGCCAATGGAGTTTTTTTCAATTGAGGGGTGATGTGAGAAAATTTTGAGGAACAGGTGACGACCCTGCAGAGTGAGTTTTGCACTAGCTGCAATCTCCTTAACTCAAAATTAGTGAAATGTTTGACTTACATCAACCTTTTAAAGGTGCCAGCCCTTACCCAGAGACCTAACCTCCAACTTTCCAAACATAAGGTCTGCGGTTTGAACCCTCGACTGCACAGGTGGTAGGCAAGTGTGTTACCACTGAGCCACTGACGCACCCTTAAAAGTTTATGAGGGGCCACGGTGGCAGGGTGGTAACACTCTCGCCTCCCACCTCTGAGGCCGGGGTTCGGTTCCCGGCACGGCTTCAAGTGGGAAAGCTGGTAGTTGCTTGCTGTTGGCCGGCAGTTTACAGTACAGAACCCTGACGAACTGTATGTACTGGTTTCCTCTGCCCTTCCAACTACCCGTCGCGATATGACCTGTACAGTGTTGAAAGCGACGTAAAACCCCAAATAAATAAATAACTTAAAAGTTCATAATGCAATGTACTTGCCCACATAAAGTCAAAGAGCAATCCATATTTTAGTATGAATCAGTTGGGTGTTCCAGTTATGTTGTAACACCTCATTCCATGCTGGGATGTGTAATTGTGACTGCACCAGGAGGCGACAGTGTAAATATTTTGGCCTACCACTCTCTCTGACCAGTCTATGCATTTCAATATGACAGCTCGGTATTTCCCCATCCTTGATCTGTGGCTTGGTCATGATAAATTTCGAGAGGGCCATAAACCCAAAGCTAAAATCAGATTGTTCATGTCATTTACTTAAAAGTTGTTGAACGTCATTGTGTGGTGATATTGTTTCAGTCCCCAACCAGCCCAATACAAGCAAACAAGAGGTGAGGAGCATTGGGTTTATTAATATATAACACATTTTTTATTACATGTAATGTATACACAATTCATCATATACTAATATGTACAGATTACAGATCTTCTAAATGCAGTTTACAGTTGATACACAGACATGTAGGTTAGTTAACCATGAAAATATTACAGCTGATTAAAACATACACACTAACATCAGTATAAGACACACTTTCATAGAATACTTGTAAATAATGTATACTTCAGATTTTGAAACAATACTTGAAAATAATGTACACTTGTAAACTATAAAATGATAATTACTGTTTAGCATTTGAATGTAATCTCAGCAATCAATGACCTCTGACCTCCCCCCTCATATGTTGACCCCTGAAGTGACAAGATCCTGGGCAACTGAAGGCCCACCCCTGTATACAGGTCAAAGACGGACGGTAACCAGAGAGAGGTCAAAGGTCAAAGCCATGTAGTACCACCTATGAAGTCTGACTGCATGAACATTATCATAAAGCCTCAAGCCCAAACACACATTTATGCATTTATCAATTTAGTGAATGAAGAAGCAATCTCTGAACTCCTAGCTTCATCTTGCTGAATATAGGTCCAAACGTATTCAGAAGCCCAGGAGCCATGCGACTTGATACTCTGCAGTGGGACATGTACATTATAAGCACAGGTGGCTCCTGAGCGCCTGAAGGCGTGGAAGGTGAAATGATGTGAATCAAAGCCCAACTTAACATTTAACCTAGATAAAACCTTCCTCAGCCTGGATTCAGTTACCATTTGAAAGCCATTGCTGGTGAAAACTTGAAATAATGGATCATTCTGACCAGGGTTATACACTGCTAAAGCCCTTTTTAATGCATTTACTGGGCATAAAATGGAGGAACCTAACTTTGGTAAAACAATAGTGTGGACTCGATCTCGAGTCTGAATGGTTTTTGACCATTTCAGGGCCACTGTCATGGTGGATTTCTTAAAAGCTATATCAGATGGGGTCAAATGCCTGGAAGGGTCAAACTGGGACAGAGAATGAGGTGCCAAATTTGAGATTCGCAGAAATCCAAAAAATGCCATAAGAAAAATTGCTTTGTATGTAAAGGGTGACTCCAGGCCATCACAGGCCTTTATGAGTTTCATCAAGGTATCCAAAGACATGATATTCCTACGAGTGGGGCACAGAGGGCGGTTGATCTTCACAGACTTCAAAAAATACTTGACCCGGGGATGGTCCCAGACTTTAAATTTTAAGCCAAATTTCACAAAATTGGCTTTTAATGCAGAAATATTATTAGCCAGCATGTTAGCAGATACATTGTTTTGTACCAAGAACTCTAGATATGCCATAACTTCTTGTAAAGAGATGAACTAAATGACAATGTTACTACATAGACAGAAACCTATGAAATTCCTAAACAGTAGTTCATAGCATCTCCTGGTTTTGGGTCTAAATGCCAAATCCACCCTGTGAGCAGCTTTAACTTGCAATTCTTTCAACCGACCAGCACCTGAAACAAAGTGTAGGATCTGTAATTATGCATTATAATATTTTTTAAATTTCATCATCAATGAATAATATGTTTTCTGGGATGTACATCCACACAGGGCTTTCGATTTTGGTATGTAAAAATTTTACTTGTGCCTCAGAATTGTTCCACCTTGATAACGTATCTGCAACCTCGTTTCTGCTCCCAGGTATATGGGAGTATTTAACTTGAATGTCAGCATGTGCCACCACCATCCAGACATTTCTGGCACACGCTGCCAAGAAAGGGTCTCTTGTTCTACCCGATGTGAGCACTTGTACAGCTGCCAAATTGTCACATTTGACATGAACCTTTTTTCTATGCGAATAAGGCGCAAATAGCCTCAATGCCACCAAAATGTTAAGAGTTTCAAGCTGAGTTATAGCCAAGTTCTTGTACTTCTTTTCAATTGGGACATGATAGACGCAGTTACCCCAGCAACCACCAAAGCCAGTAAGACATGCATCCAACTCAATAGAGGCTTCAATTGGCTTGTGATCAAAGTATGAAGTCCCATTGTAAGATCTGACAAACTTCACAAACCACCTAAGGTCACGTCGAAAGTCATGTGTCAAAGATATGGAATTTTTGTCATAATTATCTCTGAGCAGTTGGAGCATACGGTTGACGAAGGTACGAGCCGGTTTGACGCACTTATGAATATAAAGTAGATTACCCAGCAAGGATTGAAGCTGCTGGCGAGACGCAAATGCCTTTGACTTCCATTCTTGTAACATAGCTTCAATACGATGCATCTTATCTTCAGGAATGGCAATGGTTTTTTCTACAGTGTCAATGTCGACGCCAAGACATGTGACCTTTGTACAAGGAGCTACAAGCTTCGTGACGCTAACGTCAAGACCTAGGCCACTGAGTATTTCACAGAAGCGGTCGTACGAGCGTCGCGCGATGCTCAGAATGTCAACCCCGACAAAATCATTTACGTAATTGACGACGTCAAAGCCCTCGCGACGCATCATGTGACACACAGCGTTGCTTAAACGCTGAAAAATTTGCGTGCCGTGCCTGCTCCCAAATGGGGGACACGTATCGAAGAGCGTGACGTCACGCGACTGTAGGCCCAACAGGTCATAATCAAAAGGATCTATTTTAACATGGCGAAACGCACGGCTGATATCCACTTTATACAAGCAAGCACCCCTGCCTACGTCATTGATGGCGTCAATGATGTCATCCACAGTTGGGAAAGTGAGTTGAAAATCTGAGGCTAGATACGAGTTTTTATCAACACCCAGGTTGACAGAGGCGTCCTTAGGCCATGACAAATCTAAAATGACGCGTCTATGTGACGCATTGCTCTTCTCTCTAGTTAAAAAAGGTGAAAAATGGCAATTTTCAATTGGACTTTTTGTAAATGGACCTTGTATTGCACCAAATTGGATCTCTTCCTTTAAGTAAGCCTCAACATCCTGAGGGAACTGAAGAGCAGAGTTATGATTTTTGCCCTCCCACCTCAGTGGTGACTGCCTATTAAAATCCATAGGAAACCCATATTTGATGAGGTCTAATAATTGGGTGTCCCAATATCCCTCAAGCTGTTTTTCCCATTGATCTACATTCAACTGACTCTGAACTGGTATTTTTAGACCTAAAAAATTGTATGTGCCACTAGCCTTGATAAGCTTATGTAGTGCACTAGGGTCTGTGATGTCTGTTTTCAAACCTTCATGATTCGGTACCTGAATAAAATCTGACAGAGGAACAAAGCCAAAGTCAAATTTGCTTTGTTGTTTCCATAGTCGATAATTATGACAATACAGCTCAGCCTGACGCCTTGCCACTTCATTCAAACCTTTATTGAATATTGTATTGACAAATTTGTCATCATCTAAACCATTTGTGTCATATAACAGTGCTTTTTTTTTATTCATGTCACCACATTCACCAGGAGTGTCACTTTCCCCACTCTCCATATGAATGTCCATTGTTTTTGCTTGGTCAATCACAGGCAGGTTACAACCCCCACCCTCCTTACCTTTAATAGACTTGACACCTTGTGAAGTGTCACTAACTCTGACACTGTGTTCAGTGACACATTTCTTCACACCTTTTTCACTACCCAGGCTTCGTTTTGCCTCTGATGCTATTGTGTTTTTGACATTATTACACTCACCTTGCATCAAGTTGGAGCTTTCATGACATGTAGCCATTCTTTTCAAAGTTTTAACTTTGACAAACAAGTAGCACAAATGTAATTTCCCCCCAGTCTCGTGGTCCTTTTCAAATGTACATGAGCCACTTTGGTACTGCTTACAGAACCACGGTTTTTTATCCCCAATTTTTTGACCCCAGCTTTGTCTGTCCGAACCTTGATGTTTTTGTGCATAAGCCCTTCTCACCCTATCAATCCTGGCGGTGTCCTGCCATGTAACCTTACCCCTCTCCATCTCACAAAGGAGAACCGCATGGCTGGCCTTTGCACTTTGCCACGAAAAATCGGATGCATCTTCCATAATATCCCCCAAATATTGTAACATATGTTCCCTGTTTTGCTCATTTTGCTCATCCAAAATATTTTTTACAAAACCCCATGAACTGAGGCATTGTTATTTGGTCATATGTTAACCTCTGCCTATTTTGACCACCTAAAATATGTTCATGCGGCCAAGACACTTTTTTTTGTACAATTACATCTACTGGACCACCCCTCTTAGACTTTAATTTTTGAGAATTATCATTACCTTCACACTGAGTCTTGGACAATTTGGCAATACTTCTGTCTATTTGCTTCTGTATACTTTTTGATGCCCTTATGTGAGCCAGATCCGGCAATACATTGTCATCATCTGAACTATCAGAGCTTTCACTAGAAGTTTTGCTACAACATGACTTGTGACAATTACTTTTTTTACATTTTTGAACAGTACTTAACTTTTGTCCCTTTGCACTCTTCCTGCTGCTTCCCTGGTCTAACGCCATCTGTGACTCCACCACTTGCAACCTTGAGCTGACCTTCTGTAGTTCCAACAAGATCTTCTGCTGCATATCTGGCTGACCACCCTCATCCATCGAGCTTTCTTCTTCAGTTTCGCTACGGCTGGCATGGCCAGAGGAATAACCCCTTCTAACTACAGAGTCCTTCTCTGGTGCGACTGACTTCCTATTAACAACTTTACTCGATGAAGAGTCCCGAGCGTCATTTTCTGACGGTATATCTACTGCTGCCTGGTCTGTTTCCTGGTTCTTCTTTGCAAACACACAATTCTTTCCAGTGGGCGGATAATGTTTCTGTGAGCATGCCCAGCATTTATTTTTGTTTTTTCCCATATTAACACTACTGAAAAATGGCACAACAAACCTTAGGAACTGCCAATACAACCACAGTCTAAATTTTGGCTATGCAACTGCGAAAGGAATTAACAAGAATTAGGGTTGACCATCCCTTTTGCTTAGCCAGAATAAAGCCTGAGGTTGTCTCGATGACAGTTCACTGTAGATCAACGTAAAGTTCAGCTTCCAAGTCCACCATCAATGTCTTGTATAACATGCAATAAAATGTCAATAATAAACTAAATGACCGTTCATTTCATACAACACACATAAAATTGATTAAAATCAGATAAAATAGTTTCCATATAACGTCAAATAATTATATAACACAGGACAGGTCCACAAATTTGTCAACACGTCCTTTCTCCTGTCCTGAATTTATGTAACTGAGGTCAAAGATGCTAGGTTTCCCACCACTTTATGAATCAGCCAATCAACAACCCCCTTACATCAGGCCCCAATGCCCACCATGCATAGTCTGGTCCCCACTTCAAGTAACACAAAATTTTGGGGGCTTGTCCTGGGCTGGAGGGACTGACAGTCGTGATGCCTTAACACCACTTTAGAATTTTTGTAAACAGGGTATTCACTAACTTGTCTTCGCTATGGACAACTTAATATCAAACAGAGGGAGAGTGTCACCAGATACCTCAGCATAATCTACTTTTTTGTGGTGTACAGTGTGTTTTTTTTTACCAATGTCATGTACATTATCACAGACTTTTTCACACTTTTGTGTTTGTACTTATAATCAGATTCATCATTCAAAACATATTTACACTTTTCGCTCTGAACGCCTTCACACCTAATGTGTGACATTTCACACTTATTCAATGAGTCATTGTTATTGTCCATAATATGACCGCACTGCACACTATGCTCTTTATAAGGTGTGACCAGATTATTTGACCCCTGAATGTTTTTGCACCTACCCTGCAGATGTTGCACTACCTCAATGTTAAAATGAGTGTTAATACCTTCCTGCAAATCTGCAGATGTTATTCTGTGGTCACTATGATGGACTCGAGCCCTGATGGCATAGCACAACTAAGATATTCTGTAGTATTTTGTAGTATTTTATTTTGTCTGTTAACTGTCTCATATCAAAGGAGTAATTAAAAGATAATCTGGTGAATGCCTTGTTTGTGCAGGTTCGGCCACAACATATTTTTCCTGTTGACACACATATTATTGACATGTACAGTTTAGCCAATAAATGTCTCTTTTTCTCAAAAAAAAAACTTCTCACATCGGACTCATACAATTGCTCTTTACTGGAATTGCTGTTATGATTGACTTTTCATGCTGCTTACTGTGGCCAGACCATCTTTTTGTTCACAGGACATCTAATACCCCACCTCTCTTTGATATAATATTTTTCTTTTTAATTTTTTTAAATTTTCATTGTTTTGATCTTGCCTGGATTTTTCTAAACTTGCTAGTTTTCTATCATTACTTTTATTGCAATGGCCTGAGGGATCCAATGGTTTGCATAGTTTGAAGTTCTAAGTCATCATCTGAAGATTCACTACTAAAAAACACTTGCGACTATTTACTTTTCTTATTGGTGAAACAGGAATCATGAGCAGTAAGTTTACTTAACTTTTGTCCTTTTTTCCTACTGTCATTGGATAGTGTCCTGGTCGCTGCCATCTGTTCTTCCACCACATTCAGTCTCGAACTCACTCTCCTTAGTTCTTGTAAGATGAGGACCTGTACATCCCCAGCGATATTTCTGTCCTGCAACTACTGGTCATCCTCAGATTCACTGTCAGGCCCTTGGGGCTGAACCCTTTTAACGTGTATGTTCTGTCCTCCAACCTGGGCCGTCCTGGTACTGACAAACTTTTTAACTTGGGAAGCTTGCTATGAACTATTGCCTTGTGCCACACTTGAGCTGCTGTCAAAATTTATTGTTCATATGTCCCAACACATCTTTTACATTTTGTTGGAATTTCACACTGTTGCACACTTTGTATAAGTTGATTGCACATGACGGTCCTCATACACATTATACCACCTCTTATGTTTTCCCATAATTAATGCACACTTTTCTACAGTAACTGAAAATGCAGAGTTTGCCCTGAGAGAGTTGTCAAAGCAGTAATTCACACTCAGTGGTCAGCATCAGAGTTCCATAAAACACCTATAGAGTCCAGCGTCACACATTCAATCAGTGGGATAGTATAATACATATGATAAGTCAAGTTAAATTCATAAAATTGATCCAGTAAAATAAAGTTCTAAAAACACCTAATATATAATCAAATCGTTCAAAGTTATGTAAATCTCAAGCAAATTTCAACAGTTAGTCCTTTTATTTGGCTTCCAGGTCACACTAATATTTGCCTCCATTTTTACAGGTCAACAAGGCCTCAGTTATATTAGACTATTTGAATGGTCCCCTGGAATACCCAGGGAGAGGGGGGCTCCCTGAAACTGGTACATGCACCCCAAAATATCACTTAAGGTGCGGGTATACTTCCCTGGTGTGGGGGACTGACAACCGTGATGTCTAAACACCACTAGTGAATTTCCAATGGAAATCAGAATAAATGGCAAAAACAATGAAGCATTGAGCTTCTATCATGTTCGTAAGCATACATAAATTTCTATATCCATATATCTGCTTGATATGACCTGGCTATATCATTGGATTAACGTTAATTGCCTTGTTTTATGTTCAGATGCGCATAAGAGTCTGCCATTGATAGAGATTAAGCACTATAAAAGTCCACATTATATTAGATCAGTAGTACATTGGTATACATTAAGAATTTTAATTCCTACCATGTTAGGTAATCTTAAACATATATTAATAAATATGAAAGTCTTTCCATCTGTCCATCTAAAACTCATAACAAATCAAATGTTCAAATTAAGATATAAACCTTCTGCAGGTGCTAGCTTGAAAAGCCAAGCAGAGGGCAATATTTAAGGTAAATCATGTAGTTGCTTCACCAGTGCTGTAATGACTATAATTATAAATACAGATCATACAACACATTGGAAATACATAGAATTATACTGAATTGTGATATTACAGTTTAAAATGGTAAAGCTACCCATATTGTATACAACGACATTCTATTCCAGTTTCACCAGAAAGTTCTGAAAACATCCCACTTTGGTTTTGAAGGCTCCAGTAGACTACCTCTTGTAAAAACAATATGAGTGGAATAAAAAGTAAGAAACTGTGCAGCTAGAAGTAATTCCCAATAGGTTTATGTATAAAGATATATTGGTATACACACACACAAAATCCCGCCGAGCTGGACAAGCCTGTTTCTGCATGTTTATATACCTTTGGCTGTAATTCAGTAGTCGGCCCCAGCACACCACTTTTTTTCCAAATGAAGTTATATACCAAAAACTGCTCAGGTAGAAAGAATTCCCTGTTGATAAATCCCGCCATACTGGAGATCCCTGTTTGTGCAGGTTTTCATAATTATTGGGCAAAGTAAGTTAGTCGTCGGACAGCCACAGAAGAAGCAACAGCATTTTCAAAAGCTGATTTCATTATAAGTTGTGTTAACAAAAGCAATTGTTAAGAAACAAAATGTTAGTCAAGGCTGTGTTTGCTTTTGCTTGTGTATTGCTGCTTTCAGTTTACAATGGTGAGTGACTTTTTCTTAAATATTCTGGGCTAGTGCTAATAATTCCATAATTCAGCCTACTTTCTTAACTTTGAACAAGTTGTATTATCCTGTATGGTTTCCAGGAAACATTTCTAACGTTTGCAAATGTTGCAAAGGAAACATTTTGTAAAGGAAAAAAATGATGGGTATGAATCCCATTCACAATTGACGATTATCAAACTATGTTACGTATACCATTTATTAAATTTTTAATGACAAATGTTTGAAAAGTGTTGTAAATGAATATTACAATGTATCAGAAATAATGCTTACCAATATTAACCTTAACTGGGGTCAGAGGTTAAATTAAACCTGTTTTAGGGTTGCTCACTAATGAATATATCATTTTATGTCTAAAATTTTAAGATAGTAGCTTCAAATTGCCCCCCCATTCAATTTTTGCTGCTAGATATTGCGTGCAGGGTAATTTGTGACAATGTTATCTAAAATGGCCTATTACTGCTCACCTCAATCTTTGTTTGTAAATGTTTGAAGATAAACATTTAAATAGCATTCTGAAAATATGGGTACAAAACTATTTGATAGAAAAAAATTCAAAAAATGATGGCTATGAAAACCAGTTACTATAGAATGTTAATAAAATGTTTTCAGAGCTAACATTTACAAATCATTGTCATCAAACGTTGTTTAAACGTTTTTGTATTCTGTTGATTACACATTTAGTGATAAATATGTGAAAAAAAACTGCCAGTATAACCTTCATTTCTTGAACTATTTCTAAATGTTAAAAAAAATTCCAGTCAAACTTTATTTTGTAACTGTTTAATAAATCTTTTCAGCAAAAACATTTTGTATAGAGAATGTTTATCAATGTTTCTAAACATTACAATGTAAACACACACAACCCTTGAAAACATTTGGTAACCCCAAAGAATGGTTTTAAAACGTTTTGCAAACATTTAAACCTTTTAAAACCCTTTCTCATGTTTACTGTGTTTAATTAGCTATTTGCTTGTTACATGTTCACGGCACAATGACAGATCACCAAAATATCCCTGAAACTGAAAACTTCTTTGGAATAATTAAAGTGAAGAGGAATATAATGCTAAAAGTATATCATTAAGGTTGAGCAATAAGTCTTCTGTAAAATAATACGTATCTCACTTGATAGGCACTGTGGCATTTCTATTGTGGTTATGATATTTTAAATACAAGAAAATTTAAATAAGAAAAAGGGAACAAATTCAAGGGAAGAAGAAATTTCCAGGCTTCTGTTTACTGTGACAGATGTGAACTATTAAAATAATCATATGAAGTTGACAGTATATTGGAGTATCCTCAATGGCATAACAACAGATATCTTTATTTATCGACTTACTATCTCAATCAATCGGGGCAATTATCTTTGTCATTGACGAATTATGTAACAAATTGAAATTTGATTTGTCAAGAAATTCAATTCCTTGGCAAGTCGAGGAAACACTGGCCTTGCTATTCTCGAATGTCAAAGTTGCTCACTTCCACAGTTCGTGTGAGGGGAAGGTCAAAGGTCATATGCTGGTTAATAGTAAGCTATAAGAGATACATTATAGATTGAGGCATTTTATTTACATGTTAGCATACAAACGAACTAAGATTTTAAAATTAAGCATGAATTTTAAAATATTGACCCATACGGGTAAACCATACTCAGGTTTATCACAACACACAATAACTACCATACAGGTTACGTTAGCTATATACATTGATGTATTCTCCACTTAATTATAACATGTTCACTGTCCTCAAGGTTACAGTAAGGTCATATTTTAATATGTTGACATAATTGGTAGGGGAATCACAGGGTCAGCCTGCTTCGCCTTATGTTTCAACCGAAACTTGAAAATGGTCCTAACATCTGTATCTAACCCCAATATGGGAGAACTCCCTTAAGGGAGACCAACCTAAGGGGTCCTAATCAGAGCCGAAGTTTTCTGAAATCATATGAAATCTGGAAAATTCTTCAGCCTGCAAAAGTGAGTCTCAATATACCCAAGGCCTACATCTATCCTAATGGAGACCTCCCTTTGGTGAGACTACGTCAAAGGGGTCCCAGCCAAGGGCGCAAGGTGATCAGATAATCTGGTCAATCAGATCAATGCCTGTGTGATCAATACAGGTCTGAATAACCAAATGTCAAAGCCAATCTAAGATTGGATCCCTTCATACTCCCTGATACAGTAGGGATACCTGAGACAGGGGTGTGCTTCTGTACTAGTGGTGGGTTGGTGGGTAAAAATCTTGACCCATTCACTTTGACTTCAAATTCAAATGTGAGAAAGTTAATGGCAAAGGGCGGGCTAATGAAGCATGAAGAGCCCTGATTGGATATAAATAGTAAATAGAGGGAAATACAGGTAGACCTGACAAAATTCATAAAATTAAGGTACCCCACAAACTGCCATAGTAGGCTCCTACATAGCCGTACTGACAACAGTTCGTGTGAGGGGAAGGTCAAAGGTCATATGCTGGTTAATAGTAAGCTATAAGAGATACATTATAGATTGAGGCATTTTATTTACATGTTAGCATACAAACGAACTAAGATTTTAAAATTAAGCATGAATTTTAAAATATTGACCCAAACCCAAACTAAAGATAAGTAGGAACAGCCGAGGAAAAAGTCAAGGGGATGGTAGAAAGAGATTGAGGAGAATTTTGTAAATACAACCATACAGCTGAACTACGCCAAAGCCCATGGGCCATGATATCCTGTAAAGAAGCATTGTGATGAAAAGCAAAAGTAGCTCCCGATCTTCTAAAGGTGTGGAACCCATGACCATTGTGTGGAATCCCTAATAGTGTCAAAACCTTCCTCAGTGCATCCCTAACATGTGTGTCAATAACCTGCGTGAATGGAGAAAAGTTATAGCAAATAATGGAGAAGTTTGAGGTAATTTTCTGGAGGAGAGCAAAGCTGAAAGAGCTCTCACCGGACACAGGTATATGTTATCTAACTTTGGAAGTTGGACCCAATGATGAGAACGATTATCTTGTAAAGTTTTGGTCCATTTCACCAGAAGATGTGCTCCAGGGTGATGGAGAATCAGGTCCTGCCTTAAAAAATGTCTAGTGACATCAAAAGCTTTAAGACTATGTGGGGCTATATTTGACATGCGCAAAAATGCATAAAATGCAGTAAGAAAAATAGCTCTGAACAGTAGTGGATCAGTTAAATTGTCACATGCCTTTGAAATGTGATATAATGTTCGAATGTCAAAGATGCCCCTAGGAGTAGGTCTGAAAGTCGAATTGATGGAAATACTTCTGAGATAATGGGCCACTGTAACATGTGACAGGTCCTCAGCTGGAATATTATAAGTTCTGGCCATAGAATTTAAAGATGAAACATAATTCTTTATCACCTGCGGGGATATGTGGTTCTGATACAGGTATTCAAGAAATGCAAGAATGTTGTGTAGCGAAAAATTCACTGGCAGTTTCATGAATAACACAAACGCTAAAAATGTTTGAAAATGTAGTTGATGAGCTCTGTTGGTTGAAGGTCGAAAAGCTGAAGAAACTCTTGTCCAAGCTGACTGCAAAAGTGGTGCAGAAGATGAATTTCCACCTGAAATTACAAGGTCAGATTAAGGTCAAATTTACTAATATTTACTTTTTCCCATGTATACTTTTGATTCAATAAAGTGAGAAGGGTGTTACTCACCCCTGCAGGAGAGTGTAATCTCGACAGAAGGTCAGCTAGGACATTCTTTTTTCCTTCAATATGTTCAATAACAATCTCAATATCATTTGAAGCTGAAATCAACCAAATATTGCGAATGCAAGCTGCTAAAAATTTGTCTTTAGTTTTGGAAGATTTGACCACCTGAACGACAGCTAAATTGTCACAAAAAATTTTTATTTTGTGATGTTGCCAGTAGGAACCCCAAGTTCGCAAAGCTAAAACGATGTTCAGCATCTCTAAGTGAACAATCTTAAGCTGAAATCCTGGGATTGAAAATGTGGGTGTACTATAAACTCTGTTATTCCATATTGCTCCTAGACCAGTCAATGATGCATCTAAGTATACATAATTCTCACCTAATACCTCAGTTTTAACTAAATATGTAATTCCATTAAAAGTAGGTAAAAATTCTAGAAACCATGTAAGATCCTGAAAGAATTCTTCGGTTAACCTGATCCGCTTCTTATTAGCATTTTCCCTAAACACAGCTAGCATCCGATTGATAAAAATTCTAGCAGGTGCCACACATTTATGAATATAAATGAGCTTACCTAATAAAGATTGGAAGGATTTCTTTGTCAGGTATTTTTTACCAATTACATGGATACATTCTTCATAAATAGCTACAAGTTTTGCATTATCAATACTGAGAGTATTTGCTTCTATGTTAATGGAGATACCTAAGCAAGTTAGCGATTTAGCTGGAGGGGTTCTTTTGTCCAAGTTCATTGGCAGTCCTAGCTCAGTAAACAAGTTAGATAACCTGTTATAAAATGCTAATGCCATGTGACGCTCAGCTACTACCAAAAAATCATCCACATAGGCCAGTACTTTACAGCCCTCTTGGGCCATAATATAAGCTATTGCATCGGCTACTAATTGAAAACTAGCTGTACCATGTTTCCAGCCAAAAACAACTGCTGAACTCAGATAATACTGGCCACCCCAACTCATACCTAACTTCATAACATCTACAGGATCGACTCTTAAGTTTCGAAATGCTCTGGCAACGTCGATTTTAAATAACATGGGGTCATGCAAGTCCAAAATTTCTTTAACAATGTCATCAATTGAAATAAGTTTAAGTGTAAAAGGTCTGTGATCAAATTTAAACTTGTCAACAAATTCGTTAACAGAGCCCCCATCAGGATGGGAAAGGTTTACAATAACCCTTCTTTTGACCACATCCTTGGGTCTGGTCAAAAGGGGGGAACAATGAAACATGTCAGATCTAACTTCAGACACGGGGCCTAAAATGGCCCTCTGATCAAGTTCTTTCCTGAAGTATTCATCTACTTCCTGAGTAAACTGAGTAGCTGAATGATGATTCACTACAGTGGTTGTGTTAAGAACATTGTTCTTTAATATAGACATGGGAAAACCAAACTTAAGATATTCAATTAAAAGGGGGTCCGGGTAATCCCTGAGGTATGTTTCCCAAGCTCCAATGTTCAGACCCGAAACCAAAGGTATCCTAGCTCCACGATAATTTGGTACCCCAGTTGAAGTTATCACTTCAGCAATTCTGATACATTGCTCAACAGTGGTTATCTCAACAGGTTCCCTATCAGGGCCTATAAATGTAAATTCAGAAGCTATGTGGTTAATAAAACCCTTAGTTTTGTCTGGAAACATGGGATCTGTGACCTCATGGTACCTAGATGTTCCAGAATAATCTAAACTCTCAAACATACTTGGAACGACGGCGTCGACGGAGGCGTCACCAAAGTCTGATTGTAAATTACACATAAGTGTCGCTTGTTCAGACAATAAAGCCTGTGATTTCATATCATCAATCAACTTTTCTTGGTGTGATATGATACTGACTATCACTTGATCCATATACTGATCGTATGTCATATTAACACAATTAATATACAGATTATCTTTCTTAAAATTGTCAAAGACCACTCTAGCCTGTGCTTTCTCTTGATTCGTGATCTTCTCAACATTAATATGATTATCAAACGCTATACATAACATGCATGAAAATATCACTGCCAAATAACCTGGAAAAGGATCCCTGTGTGTATGCAAAGATATGCTACCATCAACATTATTCACAAATAACGAGTAAAACCCATTTTTGAAAGTACCATTTCCTTGCAAGTACACTAGCCAACATTCATTTGTATTAACATATTCTAGTATTGAAATAAAATCACATCTTACATTAACACACGCCTTCCCAAAGCTCACGTTCTGTATACACCCATTGGCAGCATTCCCTTCACACAAGCAAAACGATCCTTTACCAGACATAATAAAATCACAATGTTGTTCACTAATATTGTCATCAAACATCAAAACCTTATATAATTTACTGATATTATTATCCGTCCAAGTACTAGTAAATTGACCTTCAATACTTTGATTATCACCCCAACTTTTAAAGTTATAGTTTACTGAATCATTGTTCACACTTCCCCCCTCTTGACAACTATGCTGATCAATCACAGCCAAGCTGTCCTCAGGTGATCGTTTCCATTCCTATTTATCATTCTTCTCAAGTGATTTGACCTTGAAATGACATTTGACCTCAGGGTGAGCCAAATAACGTCCTTGACGACTACAGAAAGCACAAAAATGTTTGTAGTTACCATGATGTGAGTCATGGGAGCAAGCTCCCTCATTGAAAAATTTACATGTCTTCCTCTGGTGAAGTTGTGACGCATTATTCGACGCTATATTCGCATTGGCCATTGCAATCTGCGAGGCACTGAGTCGATTCAATGACCATTGGGTTGCATCCGCCCACGTAAGTGACCCATCTTCAATTTCATGCATGGAAGTAGCCCAAGCACTTTTGACCGCCTGCCATGGTAGAGATGTAGCATCTTTGAGCGCTAATATGACTTGTAGCAAAGCTTGTTTTGAAACGACAGCATCCTTCATTTGGTAAACATTTGAAAGTTGCCCAACTGCCCACTGTGTTAACGACAAGTCATCATACACTACTCTTTTCTTTCCCTGCCCACTATGGAACCCTTCATTCGCCCACCTGGTTTCTGGGGGAGCTTGGATTAGATCAGTTGTATTATAACGACCTGAGCGTCGTACTGTTGACGCCTTACCTTGAAATGCCTCCATTTTCGCGTGGCCATCATATGTCGCCATGATCCGCGACACAGCTTGTGATAAAGTGGAATTCTGACGCAGTGATTCTAAACTGGGCACCACCGAATCATGATGTACATTCTGTTCAACTGTCCTCATTGAATCTGGAAGCAAGGGGTGGGGAATCTCCTGGTTGTTATCAGCCCCCATATGATCCGCCCTTCCTGTCGTTAGGTTGTGCCCTAACATATAATTCGCACTTGTGGACCTAGATATTTGAGGTGCTACTGATGTGGCCATGGCGGTTACTGGGTTCGAATCAATGTGAACCCTTGATTGCTGTTTCCCAGTCAAGGGTGTCGAATTGACTGACTGTTGACGCTCCAATGCATCTATACGGTGGACAATGTCTTTATTGGCTTTGCTCATTTCTTGTAACAGTGTCAAAATTACGTCATTCGTGTCTTTAGGAGCAGTGGAGGATATGACGGTGTCTTTGACGATGATATCTTCTGTACTTACAGGATGTTGCAGATATGATCCATTGTGTGCTGTAGCCTTTACCCTTGGTTTTCGAACTGATGTCTTTGCTCTTGCTGACGCTGTCACCTTCTTTCTCACATTAGTTACAGGAGTCTTTTTGTTTGCTGATGACATTTTATCCAGTAAAATGTATAAATACAAATTTAAAATCAACTAAAAACGTAACTTGAATTCATATAACTAAAATCAACGTAAAAACTAAAAACCCTAAATGTTCTCATGTAAAAATCTTGACCCATTCACTTTGACTTCAAATTCAAATGTGAGAAAGTTAATGGCAAAGGGCGGGCTAATGAAGCATGAAGAGCCCTGATTGGATATAAATAGTAAATAGAGGGAAATACAGGTAGACCTGACAAAATTCATAAAATTAAGGTACCCCACAAACTGCCATAGTAGGCTCCTACATAGCCGTACTGACAAGAGCAGAGAGGACCGGGTATTCCCTAAAGATATGAATTCTTTATTTTATATGATCTGTTCAACATGCACATTCTGAGTAGCAATATTTCATTGCTCAATATCTCTAACTTATGTCTGCTGAAAAGTGTTCATTTGTGGTTTATTTATCACTTTATTTTCCACAACTAGCTTTGCGAAAGTAAGATCTGAGTAACATAAACATCACTTCAGCCAGACTCTTGATTATTTTTAAATTAAAGGGATTGAAAGCAATGAGTAAGCTCTAATCTAATAATTGAGTTACACTCCAAAGTTTGGAGAATAAAAAGCATGGCAACAGTACAGTAATGAATGGAATGTTTTGAAACACAGTCTCTCTTTCATAATAGTGTTTTTGTACATTAGATATTTAGATTTTAGAGGAATTGTAAATACATCAAGTATTTGTGTTTATATGTGGTGTGATGTTGCCATAGTACCAGTGACAAACAAAATGCAATTAGGTTACATTTTTCTTCCAGCCTTAAACCCATGATCAGCTTGAAGAATAGTATTATTTCCCTATTTAACATAATGCTTTCCTAAAATCTCGTTAAACAGTTCTTCCTTTATAAAACCCTACTATTACCAAACACTTGTGTTTTAGATTAGTCATTTCACAAAATAAAAAAAAACGCTTTGGATTTGCTCTCTGGTTTCAATAAAGGAATCGAAACCAAATTATTCAGGTTAAAGCCTGTAGGAGTGTTTTGGTGAATACCTATATCAGTTTTTTTTCATTGATTTTCGCTGTGGTGTCTGCAAAAGTTTAATATTAACTTCTCACAGCACCTAGAGATGCTTAGCATTTTATCAATTAACTTTGTTTCATGTGCCCTAATATTTATTAGTGGTATCTGGATCTGTGTTTGTTTGCCACATCGGTGACATTGTTATTAGAGTTATAAACCTGTGCAATATTCTACATCTCCCACGGAAATAAGTTTAAATAAAATCAGAACAATACTCAATTATTGAGCTTCTCACATGTATTTATTTATATATACATTGGAACGTTGACATAGATTTAGTATTTAATCATTGAAATATAAGGTAACATTAAAGTTACATCAACATTGATGCTCACAAAAGCCTGTCCATCCATTCATCCTTTTATTTCAAAAACCTTTGTGTCAAGTCAGTTGTCAGACAGCTTCAGAAACCACACATTCTCAAAGGATGTTTTAATCTCCAGTTGTTTTAACATAATTTTGGGATAAAAAAATGCTTAATCAAAGTCAAAGTTGGGATTTTACGTCCATTTCAACAGCTGGGATCATATTGGGACAGGTCCTCAGCTTTATACTTGCGAGAGTGGTACTGAAAGCTTCCGCATATGTGTTGATGCTGTCAGTTGATAATGGTGAGTGATTTTTTCCTGAATATTTCATGCTCCTGTTTATTGTGTCATAATTCACCTACCTCCTTAAGGTTGAACAATCTGCATCTTTTATTCAGTTTAATTAGGTATTTGTTTCTTCACAGTAAACATTTTTGGAGTGTTGTAAACGTTTGAAAGGAAACATTTGGTGAAGGTTAAAAAGTGATGTGTGTGAAACCCATTCATAATAGAATGTTTTCAAAACGTTTTATACATACTGTTTATTAAACGTTTAATGACAAATGTTAAAAAAGATGTTATTATTATTATTATTTTATTTATTATAGTGACATGTATACATTCCACTTTCACAAAATAGCATGTAATACAACAATTATCAGTATACCCAGCCCTCTGTGGGCTTATAAGTCACTTCAAATACATATTAATTTAATGTGTATGTTTACATTTAGCTGTTCAATGATGCTTCAAGAAAAAACTTTTTTCTCTTATTCCAAATGCTTTCAATGAAATTTGCAAGATACTTGGACTTCAAGTTCATCAAAATACACAATTGTTCATCTGGGATTAAATGGTTGAAACTAGGAATTAATTTAAACAAATTGTCACGCTCAGCATTATATGCCGGACACGAAAGCAAAAAGTGATGTTCATCTTCAATAGAGTTTTGATTACACAGCAAACACAATCTTTCATTTAACTCTTTTCGGATGTATCGTCCAGTTTCTATATTTAAAGGTAATATGCCCATGCGAAGCTGGGCAAGTAATGATCTTTGAGACCTTATAATTGCTCCCTCTGCCTTTTCACTTTGCATACTTTCCCAGATTCCTTTAATCTCATAATACTCGTTAATTTTTCCACTATTGTTAATTATTTCTTTCTCCAAAGATTCTAACTGATGTTTTACCTCAGCTTCTTTTCTATTCCTCTCTAGGGCTATTTTTTCGAGTAAGCAATGGTGACCGATCTTATTTGACACTTAACAAAGTCCCAAAGAGTATTTTTGTTTTCCATTTCTACGTGCGTTTTGATGTCGTCTAGTTGGTTTTTAATCATAGAAATATATAACCTATCTAAAAGAAGTTTATTATTAAATTTCCAATGTCCAGGCCCTCTTTTCTGAGTACTTAATATTTCAAGACTTATCTGTATTAAGCTATGATCAGACTTGTTTCCAGGTTTGAAAACACATTTTTTAATTAGATATGTCAATGATTCAGCAATAAGAAAATAATCTAGTCTAGACTGGACTAGGCCCCCTCTAGTTTTTTCACATCTAGTGAACTTAAGATCATTTGGATTTCTTAATCTCCAAATATCGATCAATTTATATTCCTCCATTGAACTTTGTAAATATCTTGAGTAACGAGACTGATTTTCTATCTTCCCACCTTTTTTATCAATTTTTATGTTCAACTGGGTGTTAAAATCCCCGCCAATTATCAGATTGTTTGAAGTATTGGCCTCCAAGATTTTATTAAGTTCTGACAAAAAAGTAATTTGGTTTTCCAGATGATCTTTTGTAGGTGCATAGACATTGACAAGGGTCATGTTCATGCTATGGTATGTACAGTCAATAAGTATTAGTCTACCTTCAGTATCTTTTTTTTCACTTATTATTGTTAGATCCCTATGAACAGCCTGTGGTATTAGGATAGCTACACCTCTACTCTGAGATGTTCCATTTGAAAAATATATTGAACCATCCCATTCCTTAACCCAAACTGTTTTATCTTCATCAATGCTATGGGTTTCTTGAAGAAAGGTTATACCATAATGGGATGTTTTCAGCCAATGAAATATGTCTAGTCTTTTTTTTGTGTCTCTTAAACCTCTGCAGTTGAAGGAATTGAAGATTAATTCTCTTTTCTTCTCTATATTCCCCATTAAATTGTTTTAACATTAACACTATTACTTTTATAATACCCTTTACACTTGCACAAGTTTATCTTTAACTCTACTTTTTCACTTTGTACACATATCAAAATATATAACAACGTGTTGCTGCAGAACATATCTACAGTATATAACAAACCAAATATCAAATCTATATACACAATTTTGCACCAGTTTAGATCTCTAGACTGTGCTCGTAGTAGACAGATTTTGGAATAATGACAGAAATTTAACATATAAGGTACAAAGTCACACAACACAAAAACATAGAACATAATTAACCAGCTTTTCATACTTATCAAAGTATGTATATTCAAAAGAGTAATGAGAGGATAGAAAATATGCTATATTACTGCATACACGTAAGAATATGTATTCCTTTTTAAGTTTTTAGGTTCCAGGGCACAAAATGATCTTTGAGACCTGCTAATATTGCTTATGACATAATCTTTTACATTAATGTTCTGTTTAAATTACAATATTACTTTGGAATCACTTGGCAATATTGACGTTGATTGAGATCATAGCTCAAATTCAATATCTTTTTAGGTTGCTCACAAATGAAAATATTATTCTTATGTATAAAATTGTAAGATAGTGGCTTATAAATTGTGCCCCCATTCAATTCTTACTTTTAGGGATTGCATGTGGGGCAGTTTTTGACGAGGTCCTCTAAAATCCCCTATTATTGCTCACGGCCATCTTTGTTTGGACATGTTTGAAGGGAAATGTTTAATAAGCATTATAAAAATATTATAAAAAACATTTGTGACGGAATGTTTTCAAATCATTTGATAGAAGACATTTCAAAAACAATTCTAAATGATGGGCATGAAAACCAGTTTTTATTTTACTTTTCTAAAACATTTTCAGGGCAAATAAAACAAACATTTACAAATCACTGTCAACAAATGTTGTTTAGATGTTTTACGTATACTGCTTATCAAACAATTCATGACTAATGTTTGAAAAAACATTTGCAGCATAAATGTTTAAAACATGTTTCCTAGTTAAACCTAGTTTCTGGAGTTATTTGATAAATGTTTAATGAATATTTTCAGTAAAATGTTTGAATAGAGAATGTTCATAAAACGTATTTTTAAACATAACAGCGTAAATCTTTACTTGGAAACATTTGCTTACCCAAAAGATAGGGTTTAAATAGGTTTTTAAATGTTTTGTAAATGTTTAAACCATTTTAAAACGTTTTAATGTTTAGTGAGTTTCACTTTGATATCATGATAAGAGATTTAGATATATAACTGAAAACTGAAAATCTGATTGTAGTAATTAAAGTGAAAATAAATATAAAATTAGAATAATGTCATTAAGTTTAATGATTATCATAGTTTTACCTTTCCTGCTAATGTTAAAAAAAGTTTATTTAATGAAATTGTGCCAACAAATATGGGAGAGGATGTCCAACATGGCAAGTTTTATCATTTTCATTTTAGTTGCAATAGATAAAAGACCAGAAAATTAAAATATAAAATATGAAATATATTTAAGGGGGAGATGTGTTCATGCTTCTTTTGTTTGAAAGATCTGAGTATAAAATTAGACTTGGCACGACAGGTAGTTGACAGAATCTTCAAGTATCTAAAATTGCAAATGAGTTGACTTACTGTATATTCAAATCAAGACAATAACCTTCATTATTGATGTATTATTTCAATAAGTTGAAATGTATTCTTTGGCTTATCAAAAATGCAGTTCCTCGGCCATTTCTAGGAAAATTTTGCTTTGGTATTCTTAAATTATTTCTTCATTCAAAACGATACTCTACTAAATTTCATTGTCAAATAGTTCTTTTGTCATACCTTACTGTTAACCAAATACTTTAGTGCTTTCTTCTGATCTCAATCAGTTGACAAACGTGTAAAAATCCTCTAGATTCAGTTTCTGGTTTCGAACCAAAAAACGACACCAAATGACTAAGGTACAGCGTACACACTAAGTGTTTTGGTTAATACTTATGTACATTCTTACATCATAGTCTCTGGGTATTGATGTCCACATTCACATCTGCAAATGGGTTATCAATTTCTCCGTTAAAATAAAAACATCTAGAGATACTAATCACATTGCCTATTCTTGAAATCTTTCATGTGAATCGTTCACAGGAAGTGTTTGATTTCCTTCTGAGTTATACCCTGGATATAACATAATAATATTTTATGTATATAAATTTAATGGAGACAATTCACTTAAATACACTTCACTTAAGTTATTAAGTTGCCTCAATCTACTGAAGATATTTTTGTATATTTTGTTCATGTGATAGGTAAAGTATGAAAAAATGTGCCTTACTGGGAAAATAATGCACACTTTACGAGACCTCAAAGGGGTCGAGTAATAGTGTGCATTATTTTCAAAGAGTGCGTTACTGGGAAAATAATGCACACTTTACGAGACCCCAAAGGGGTCGAGTAATAGGGTGCATCATTTTCCCAGTGAGGCACACTTTTTAATACTTCATAGAACTTAAAGCTCACACACTTTTGGATACATCCCCCTGAAAAACTACACTTTTATGGAATTGTTTTAAAAACTCTTGACAAACCAATTAACCTAAATCTCAATGCTCTTGATTAGTGGTTATTTATAGATTGGCTACTGTGTGTTGGCCCATGTGTTAATATTAGTTTTTGATACTTTTTCTGTTCTGTAAAATTTTTCCTCAAAAATGGATAGCAGGAATAAAAATGACTAGTAATTTGTTCTAACTTAAAACACTTTTTGGGCAATTGAACTGGATAATTCAACTGATGTACTAGAATTAAAACACACTTTTTATGTCATCCTATTGATGAAAAGGTGAATTATTTGCTATGTACATTTTTCTGGAATAAATCATGGGCACCATTTGACTGTTTCAGGTGCCTGTAAATTGGAACAAAAAAAGTGTACATTACATAAAAATAATGCATACTTTTAACAATAGAATGACATCACAAGTGTGCTTTAACCATAATTTTTTGATTGTATTTCAGACATATCAATTAGACTCCTGGATCTTTATTAAAGAATTTTGAACATCATTTTAATGCCTTTTGATATTTACAATGGACAAATAGTGTTAAAAGTTAAAATTATCAAAATCTCAGAAATGGCAAGATACTATTTTATCTCTACATGGCCCTCGAGAATCATAAGAATTGGGCTATAAATTGTTTTTGTTTATAAACAGATAATTAATGCCAGATCATGTCTCTGCTCGTGTATACACACACACACACAAACAAAAACTGAATTCCATCATGATCAATGTAAAATGTTTCTGCCCCTTGTATACTTATACATGTAAAATGAAAATAGAATAAATGACATAACAATGATCAGCAAGAGCACTAGGTGAGTGCATATCTCCGCCAAAACCCAAAACCCCTAATAAATTGCTGATGACCGCAAAGACAAAAATGAACTCCTATTATGTACATGAGTACATTGATAAACATAAGTATGCATAAGTGTTTGAATCACTGCAATGTCAGGTAACCTTAAACTTACATTAATATGAATCAATGTAGAGGTCCGTCCATCCATCTTAAACTCATAATGAATAAAATATTCCTAAAAAGATGTGGGCCAAGATTGCAGCAAATACACTAAACTGCCACACACACAGGGTGGCTTTTAAGGTAGTAAATTAATAAATTATGGTAGGGCTTCATCACTGCTACAATGGCTATTATTTAACTATGCAAAACATCACATTGTAAATACATAGAATAATGTTGATTTGTGAATTTATATTTTAAAATGGTAAAATTACCAGTCTTTTATATAAAGATATTCCAGTCCCATTTAAATAGAGAGTTTGGAAAACATCCCAATTTCTCCATAGCGGTTTGAAGGCCCCAATAGACTATTTCTTGAGAAAAATAGTTACATAAAAAGTTATATTCTAATACACTGCTCTGCCAGACATAATTCCCAAAAGGTGTATTTACACAAAATCCCGCCATGCTGAACATGCTTGTTTCTACATGCTTACGTACCATTGATTATTAGTCAGTTAGTGGTCAGACAGTAACAGAAAAAAAACACCATTTTCAAAAGTTGTTTGTTTTGTCAGTTATAATCAATATTTCATTCCTTTTGTATCTGTAATTTTTTTTCATGTCTGCAGAAGGGTTATAGTGGTTTATTGATCATGTTATGGATATGGGTGTTTACACACTTTGCATTCTGTGGTTCACAAGTAAAATTGGGTCACCTCAAAGGTCCTTTCACCTAGCCTCTTGATTGTTATTACATGGAAGGAAGTGAAAATATAATGTGTAATCTCTAATTTTCGAGTTACACTCTAATGTTATAGTAATGTTAAGGTCCCCTTAAACCAAAGAATATGAGGCTACTTTAAATTTACTTGCAGAAAAAAAGAATTTAAGCTTAGTTTTAGCCTTACAGTTGAAGATAGTCTAAATATATAGTTAAGCAAGTTTTGGGTGATCATTTATGGGGGTATTTCACTGGGGCCGTCTTGTCGGTAACTATGGATTTATCGAGGGTTGGGAGCAATGTTTACAGAGTCAGTTAGGATCGGTTGTAGTTTCCCAGCTTGTTGTGGTGGATCAGCAAAATATCAAACATGTTTGCTATTTCACTGACCCTCCCCAACTCTGTATCGGGATCTTAGCTTTGCCCACCTGGAAAATGTCCTGTGTGAGTCTCTATGGCTTGTTGGACACACTTCCACAGCTTGTCGGATCTGTCTTGTCAAATATTGTAACCATCTTGTTTGGAATTACTTTCCGGCAAGGAGGAGAGGGAGAGGGAGGAATCCATGAGAGAGGAAGCTACACAGTCAACAGAGGAGGGAGTGGCCAAAAAGCATGCAAGGACAGACTGAAGTGATACAGAAATAGACACCTTGCATGGTGGAGAGGTCTCAATCACACTCCAGGCACATGAAGGGACATATGATGAACATTTACTGGGCAGACTCAGAAGAGGAGGCTATTGTAAACTTTGTCAAGGATTATGAGGAGACACTATGACAAGACCAACACTTTAAGGACAAGGAAGGAATGCCTGTAGCAGAGGTTCAACAACAGCCGCAAACTGTCTGTCAAAGTATGCAAGACATCATAAAGGACTCGCTATAGTAAACTTACACAGTCAAAGTCTGGCCAGGCTCCAAAGGAAAGGACAGAAGGGCAGAACTGGATTCAGGATTAATTTAACTTTTTGAAGACACATATCAGATGCAAGGGAAAATCTTCACTCTCCAAGTCCCCGGCCTAAAGAGCCAGTGCATCCGCTGCCTCAGCACACAGCATGTCCAGAGGTTCAACCAACAAGGATAGTATGGACATCATCATGCGATTAGACACCCCAATATAGCCTTCAGTTACAAGATCCAGCAAACAGTAGGCCAGCAGGTCATGGACCAGTTTGTACAGATAAAAACTATGCTGTCATCATTTCTCGGGCCAAGGCAAGAGACTACCAGAACAGCCTTCTTCAATTACCTGGCATCTCAGGTGGAGACCTAAGGAGATGAGACTTTCAAACATTCAGAAACGAGGCTGTGAAACTTTTAAACAAGCAGAGGAAAGTAGCCGTCAGCCCCAGCAACACCAGCAACCTACTCTTTCTTGGAGCTCGAGTGCAACTTCAACATTTGTTCCGCAGACTTTTCAACAGCCAGAGTAGCCAGCACCAGCTGCCAAGGAACACATCTTAACCATCCCAGTGACTCAGATATTGGCAAGCCAGGTCATCCAACCAGCTCCAGAGCCAAGTGGCAACCAGCAACAACCCAGAGTGCTGGTAACTTCCTTTGTAGTTATTGATGAACAACACACTAACTTTCCCACTGACCCCAACGAAGCACTTCAACCCACTGTCAGCTGTCTCTGTCCAGGCGAAGAAAGTCAACACAACTTACCAGGACTCTCTAGCTTCTACAGTCAGTCATGAGCTACCAGCAGATCAACACACCACAAGTGTTTTCACCAATCACCATTGCACAGCAAGAACATGCGCATCAGTCAGCCCAGCCTCAGCCCTCCCAGCAGTCAGCTGACCTCAAGCAACAGCAGCAGTAGAACCACTGCACTTGACTGTAATCAGTCCTTTTCAGGACCACTGTTGTAAACTTTATAGGTCCTTCTCAGGACCACCCGAGTCTACCAAAACAATTATTTTTTCCTCAGCTGAAAGTTTAAAAATCCCAAAACAAGAAACATAACACCACCCCACACAAACACATGACCGCATGAGTTTTCAGTTTCGTCCTTTGAGAAAATTTGGAAGTTCTTAAAAGATTTTGATAGTTTATATAGGTATTGAACTTAGAAGTATCTTGCAAATTTGACAGAAATCAAATTTAAAAAAAATGTCTTTTAAGGTTTATAAATTTGAAGTTTCAATCTGGGACATTTTTACGGGGGCAAATAGTTGGAAGCAATAATTGAGTAGTCCTGAGAAAGACTGATAGATACCATCTTCTTCTGTATCCAGGATAGCTCTCATCTCAGATCCTGTCCTGCCCAGTCAATGCACCAAGATGATTGAAGTTGTCTTTTAGTAGGTCTTACTGATGTTTGGCCTCCCTTGAAGGATTCTTGTAGTTATCATCTGGCACATACACCACCTGTTCATTTTGTAGGACTGCCACATCATTTGCTGGGGTGTGTGACCTGTCTGTTCTACCCTGGTGTTTCCTCAGCATGTTTTGCAACACCACACATATTAAAACAATGTCTCTGACAACCTTTGACATTTGCTCCATCGTGCCCAGTAAGGCCCAGTTGTACCCTGAATCTGTTTCCTAATATTCCAAACGCATTCTTCACCACCCTCTTGCTTCTGCAAGAATGGCCCGGCAGACCTGGACCTTTGAAATTCATTCAAAACTGGAATGGCAATACTGACTGCAAGTCTGGTCATGGTGATTTCACAAACCATTCAACAGCCAAGGTCAAAATGGAGGGGCTCTCAGCATTGTGAGAGCAAATTTCAAATTGACATTTTTCTTGGTCAGTCGCATGTATCTATAACAAAATAGTTCACATTGCTCCAAAAAACCGGCCGTCTACTGAAACCATTAAAACTAGTGATCTCAACGGGTATCCGGATATCCGGGTACCCGAACTTTGAATATCTACCCGAATCCGAAATCACATACCCGAGTACCCTCATCTAAGCTTAAGTGCTTCCAATATCGCCCATGGTGGCCGACCGAGTCCCGATATGTCCCAACTATCTACATAAAGTCACTTCAAAAGGAAACTGTTCAGTTAATTTGTACAATAATATTGTTTTCTCACCTTTTACACCATTTATAGTGTCATTTATCTTTTATTTTGGTTGTTTATACATTGCTAAATGCAGGAATGCTTTGAAATTCGTCAGCATGTTAAAACAATTATCTAATTCCGACAACATAAATTGCTGTATATTGTCCATATAGTGACATGTTCTACTTCAATAAATAAAACTTCAGTGTTTTCACACAGTATTTTAGAACTTTTAATCAGTAAAATTAACTTATTGCTCTTAGAAAAAAATAAAAGTTGCGATTCCGAAACTACATTCGAGCTTTGTTTAATGTTTGACTTTTTGGTCATGTGACTCCATTTTATGGCATAAACAACTGTGTTTTGAATCTACAAAAGTCTTTTATGAACATTTCTTCCGTCTCCTGGTGTTTTGAATGCACCAACGAGTGAAGCAAAAAACAATATTGTCCTAATATACATGATTATTTTGTCATTTATTAAATAAAAAGCTTGGCAGATGCAAGGAATAAAGCAAATGGGTTGGATCCCGTGCTTTATGTGAGTTTAAGGTTTGTAAATGTGGAGATTTATGTTCGAATACCTATTATCGCCCATCGGAACGAGTACCCAGGTACCCGCCCGTTAAAATTACTACCCACCCGGTCCCACATAACTGGAAATATTGAGAACACTAATTAAAACAACCACGGTCTTTATGTTTTAATTACTTACTGTTATAAAATTGCCATAAATTAGAGAAGAGACATTTATTACAGGAGTTATGGTAGAACTTTCTATATATAGTGATTAATATTCAGCTTCAAATGTAGGTCGATATTGTAAAAAGAAATGGCAAATACAAAGGCTTGTTGACTTGAATCTTTAAATATTAAACATTTTGATTACGTAAAATTATGTCAATGCAAATTTTAAATATTTTTATTTCCTATTTGACCTTCAACACATAATCATTTGACCTGTAATGCTGGCTAAACCATTACATTTTTATGCATTAAAATGAAAGTTTTTAAATTTAGGTTTCAACTTTAAGTGGTAGATTGTGCCGCATGTAATGAAACTATTTCAAACCAAACTGAATGCCGATACATCACATTGGTTAACTAACAGTTTCTAGTTATTAATTGATATATGAATATTACATACCATTTGTAGAAGTTTGGTTCACTGATGAAATGACCTGGAACTTCATACCCCAAGTCCCAAGCCAAGAGGTCCATAATGAAAAAAAATTCTGGGCTTTAAAAATTTATTATTTCTACTACTCCATTGGTTGATAACATATATATTACACAAAAGTAAGTCACACTAGCTTTGAAAGTTAATATCATCACACCATCTTTTGATATGAATATGCACAGCATGAATTATTTACATGCAACATTTATGTTGTGAATAAAGTTACTATATGCAACAGTTAAACTTGAAAGAGTCCATTATTACTTTGCATTAAGTACACCAATAAGTAATGTTCGTATTTACTGTCCATATAACATACTTTAGAAGATGCAACATTTAACATTTGTGATATAAAGAATTGAATTTCCAATAAATGTGATAGGCTGAAGGTTAAGGATGCACAGATGTACAAAGAAGTTACTAGATTATAGAACAATGAAATTTATGGAATTTAAGTAAACCTTTGACAAAGTAGAGGTAGAACCAGTGTGAAATTGATATTAAGAATAATTAACAACAATTACTAGTAGGAGGACTCAGGGTCCATGTTTAAGAACATATTTACTGTACAAACTTTCCATGGAGGTGTTATAGAAGGGATAATTTTGTAAATTTACAGAGATTAATGGAGGAAAGAGGGGCCACGCGACCAACAGAAACTATCTGCATATCAGTTATATTAAAACTGAACCTTAATAAATTGAAGCATAATTTAAAATCAATGTTAGGTTATTAAAGTGCACAATGAAGTAATGCCAATCATTTACTGTCCCAATCTGGTTTGGCTATGAATCATTAAACATTTGTATAAGATTTGGAATTTATTTGAAAATGTATAAATTACACCGTTACGACATGAGTGAATACAGAGGCCTTGAATAGATTTAAAACAACAATGTACACTAAAACAGTTATATTACTATAAAATCATAATATAAAAATTTGGCACTCTGTAAAGGAGTAGAAACGAGCCCACTTTACTAATATATGATAAAATACACTAAAATATATGTCTAGCTCAAACTTGGCCATCCTACCCCAATACCTAAGTACTGCTTAGCAAGCCTCCAATTCTAACAGTCATGTTTTCAGAATAGGCATTAGAATTAGGGTGACACTTTTAGTTACTTTTTGAGACAGCTAGAAAAAGAGATCCACTTTACACCAGTATTCATGTGATAATACCCAAGCAGGCTCCCGGGAGCCGTCCAAAATATTTTGGGCGGCTACTGGTTGCCAAATACAATATATGTATTCCCTCTCCACCACAGCCATCCTAAGCTCATGGCCAATGCCCTAGGTGACTGAGCAATACAGCCTCTCACTAATACACTTTACACAACCCTAGGCTTGTGGTCATAGCTTTTAAGTATTGCAACAATGCAACAACATGGTTGAACTGTACATAATAGAGTGACATGTATAATTAATGATCATGAGAAAATTAATGCAACAACAGCCAACAGCCCCATGGGGCCACAACCACGTTCATAAGGTGACTATATTTAGAAGCCATGGCAAGGAGCAGCCAGCAGATGACTTGTGTTCTTATTGAAGCTGGCACCCGACTCCTAGTGAGTTGTTGCATAAAAGTCTGAAAATACAAGAGAGTGTAGCAACCATCCAACCATACAACGTTATGACATGGGCGGGAGTGGTGGGAAAATAATTTTTCATGATGTGTGCCTGTTGACAGCCAAATTCAATGTGACCTCTTGCACATTCAAAATCAGGGAGGCCAGAAACTGGCCAATGAAAAGCTCTGTAACAGAATGACACATTGGTTGACGCTAAAAACTACCTAAGATTGAGACTCCAGGAATGAGCTGACAGACCACCTCAGTGTCTGCCCGCACATACCCCAAGTCCCAAGCCAAGAGGTCCATAATGAAAAAAATTTCTGGGCTTTAAAAATTTATTGTTTCTACTACTCCATTTGTTTATAACATATATATTACACAAAAGTAAATCACACTAGCTTTGAAAGTTAATATCATCACACCATCTTTTGATATGAATATGCACAACATGAATTATTTACATGCAACATTTATGTTGTGAATAAAGTTACTATATGCAACAGTTAAACTTGAAAGAGTCCATTATTACTTTGTATTAAGTATACCAATAAGTAATGTTTGTATTTATTGTCCATATAACATACTTTAGAAGATGCAACATTTAACATTTGTGATATAAAGAATTGAATTTCCAATAAATGTGATAGGCTGAAGGTTAAGGACGCACATATGTACAAAGAAGTTACTAGATTATAGAACAATGAAATTTATGGAATTTAAGTAAACCTTTGACAAAGTAGAGGTAGAACCAGTGTGAAATTGATATTAAGAATAATTAACAACAATTACTAGTAGGAGGACTCAGGGTCCATGTTTAAGAACATATTTACTGTACAAACTTTCCATGGAGGTGTTATAGAAGGGATAATTTTGTAAATTTACAGAGATTAATGGAGGAAAGAGGGGCCAAACACACCATGAATATTACATACCATTTGTAGAAGTTGGTTCACTGATGAAATGACCTGCAACTTAAAGTGAAAAAGATATTAATTTTGTATACTTCAGTATAAATGTTATAAATGTATGTCATTTTAATAATTCACTAAATTATAATTACTATTTTTAAATACTATAAAAAGAAGATTTGAAACTTTTACATATAATGTCCATTCTTTAATAAATAACTAAAATGTGTCAATGAACAAAAGTGACATATTGCAAAAATCAACTTAGTTTGGGTGAAACATTTTCACTAGCTAGTAACTACAAGACGGTGTGTCAATAAGACTTGGGCCGATTTGACGAAAGGCCTTACCCTGCTCTCAGGGTCAAACTTGAGACTTTTGTCTCAAATTATGGAAACATTTTTTGAGCCCATGAGCTCAGCCTTTATAAATTTCACAAAAGGTCTCAGTCTCAGCTTAGGCTGAGCCACTGGCTCAAATGTTGAGACTGGTAGGTAGTGGGCTTAAGTTTTGTAAACAGAGGCTCAAATGTGGCTGTCATACTTATTTCTCCACTTAAAAATTTGAAATGTCTGAAAATAAGGTACAAATGTATAAAACAACCTCATGAAGTAGTCTTTCGGTGTTTTTATTTACATGTTTACAAGGTTTCCCATTGTAAAATAGCATTTGACCAGAGATATTATGTATAAAACAAGGAACATATATGTCATCAATAGAATATTTTGACTACAAAAAATGATCACATGACACAGAAAACCACTGGTTGTTTGATAAGCTTGGTCTCAGCTGAGACATCTTCTGTAAAACCGTTTGTGATAAAGACTTAGATGAGCCAAAAGGCTCAGATTTGAGCCAGTGGCTCAGCCTGAGGCTGGGCTTAGTCTGAGACCTTTCATCCGTCCCTGGTCTGGAAGTGAGCAGAAGTGAGCATGAAAAGGTGTAAAGTACCAGGGTAAAGTAAAGGTCGGGATGAAGAGACCTAGAGGATTAATGTAATATCAAATAACCAACCGCCAAAATTAAGCTTCCAAGCAAAGACTGATACTTACAGACACTGAAAACAAACCAATCCCATCCTAGGGTTGGGGAGGGTCGGCTCTAGTGGAACACCCCCATAAAGAAGGCAATAACCATCCATTGCCTTAAAACTAAAACCTTTTGCGGCTAAAATTGGACTTTAGTTATGATTCACAAAAGATGTTGAGCTAAAATTTAGCTCCATTTTTTGTCCTTACTAATCCCGTAACAACCAATGCCTCAATTCATCTATGCTAATAAATACAAACCTTTGTCCATTCGAGGCCTCTAGCCAATCAAATGCTCTCATTTAGATGAACTCTTAAAGTTAAAATATTTATCTGTGTCTACCATGGGAAATCTAATATACCGTTGAAAAGGTATGATTCTGGACTTTTCATTCCTATACAATTCAACAAATTCTAAATGAGCATGGAGAAATAATGATATATAAACAGAGCTCTAGGCATACTGTAAGTATAACTTCATAAGGTATCATTAAGTCTAGGTGCCACGACTCTTGAAACTGTAAACATCCCACATTGCTTTTTATTGTTTTAGTTCTTGTATATTATGTCTGGGCGAAATTTACATGCCTTACTGTATTATTACACTTATATTGTAAACTTAAGGTCATCTCAGTTTGGATGGGCTGTTGCTTTAACCCTCTTCATTCCCTCGCTTTGCTCACTTTGACCCCAATGTGGGGCTAAAGTGACCTTCAATTTGACCTTGGGCAGCTTATATTTTAATGAAAAGGGGTGCTGCCGGGGTCTGGGGCAAGGGTCCCTCTGTATTTGCCCACAGCCTTCACTCTGGGTGACCTTGAGGTCAGAGAAGTGTAAAGAGCAAGGTCAAGCCAGCATGACCTTGGTGACCTCAGGGTCAACCTCATGTAATCATTTTATGACATCATAACTTAATTTGCATAATCACTATTCCTTAGGACTGTACATAGTATAGAACAGTAGTAACCTGTGTATTTTTAATAAATTTATATATATATATATATATATATATTATTAAAAGATATCTCGCAAGCATGCTTCTTATTGAGTTCCATGGGGTTGGGGGGACTGAAACTGTAAACATCCCTAGTGGGTACTTGACTTTGGACATTAGTGATAACTGTGTAAATTGCATAGAATTTACTACTGGTAAATTATTGTCCTTTAAACTGTACTTTGTGGATATTTTTGTTACTTTATTTTAAACAGTTCTCGTATTTTTGGAAATGTGTATCATTTAATCATTTTACTGGTAGACTGGGACCAAATAATTAATGGTTCTTATCATAACTGTTATAAGATTTAGTGCATATTACAGCTGTTGTTTTGATAACAAACTGTAATTTTGTTTATTTATTCCAACTGATAACAGCTCTCCTTTACATGGTAAGATTGTTTTACAGTGATATGCTGTCAAGATGCAATTTGTACAGCCAGTGGCATAGAAAGTAGTTGTTTAATTTGTGAAAATATTGATTTCTTCATATGTATATATTTACTGTAACCATACACAATGCAGGTTTTAGTAGTCTTTTTCTTGGCAAAATATTTCTTGTGGACACAGAAATGAATAACAAAGACACATTGGGAGATCTTCGTTTGTTCTCTTTTCTTATTGAAAAGACTTAGTCTAATTTTCTACATGAAATATCAGACGAAGTGAGTAAATCTCTTGAGAAAACACTCTTTTCATGGTTGTGTTTATTGCCAATTGGTCGTGGTTGTCCCACTTCTAGATGTTATTTACCCACTGTATTAAGACATGGTGACATGAAGCAGAGAAGAGCCAAGCTAGAAAAAAAATATATTTACTTTATTACTACTTTTCTACAGTCTATAGCAAGTGGCCTACTGAAGTATAATCATTAGCTTTAACACCTGAGATTATACGGGTGTGTTACTGGAGCCGACCAGTCGGTAACTATGTCTTCTTCCAGGTTTACTGGGAAGAGTCGGTGAAATATTAAACATGTTTAATATTTCTACGTCCGTTTCTGACCCTTGTAACAGACCCTAAATTCTTCCACCTAGCAACAGGCCTGTCGGTTAACTTAAAGTCCTGTCGGTTACACTTCCCGGCTTGTCGGTTAACACAACAGGTCTGTCTGTATTATGTATCCAGCTTGTCTCAAATACAGACTGTACTTGATGACAAACAGACTGTGTGGGAAAGCATACCGTACACTCAGTAAATTTAGAGGTAAATGTTTCTGACAAGCCTGTAACTCTTCCCTGCCAGTCGGGAAGTTTTAACATCTCAGTCCTAGAGTCTGAAAGTTTTATAACCGACAAGCCCGCAACATTTTTTCTACTTACAGCTTGTCTGTTTCAAATACTGTGGTTATAGGGCCAGTGGGCAGATGAACTTCATTCATTTGAGTTGTTTCTCTGAGAGAGTGAAGGTGTGGAGCATTTCAGTTTTAAGTTTTACTTTTTTTTTAGTTAGGCTGGACTGGCTGTGAGTGAAACTTTTTCTCTGAGGTTTCACTTTTAAGTTTCAGTTTTTTTAAACAAGCTGTACATATAATTTATCAGCATACCAAGGGGCAGAAGGAGAAGGATTGAAGTACCTACAGATTCTCAACCACAGTTTGAGTTAGGAGATACTGCTGAGGATATAGAAAGAAGAAGATGAGAGAGGAGAGGGAGAGGAGAGAGATGGAGGAGAGGGAAAGAGAGAGGTTGGAACGAGAGAGGACAGAAGGGACCGAGCAGATGGAAGAGAGTGAGGAAAGGACAGATAAGCGACCTCGTACAGATACAGATACAGATGTTGAGTCTACACAGTCAAGACAGAAGAAGGTCTATTTTCCTGAGTGATTTTGTTGAAGAAGCCATTGTGGAGTTTGTTAAGCAGCACGAGGAACTTTATGACAAGACTCACCCGAAGTTCAAAGCACAGGGAGGAGGAACTCTAGGAAAGCTTCCAGGAAATTATCTGTGAACATGGTCAAGAAGTGGTTCAAGACGTACCGGATATGATAAGCTCACTGACAAGAAGCCAGGACAAGCTGCAATGACGAGCACTGAAAGACAAACCTGGTTGACCACAGCCTCCAACAGTGATTGCCAAAGTTCAACTACACAGGTCAGCATCAGCATCATGACAGCCAACATCTTATCTTGAGGATGACCAGTAGCCTGGGCCTTCCAGAAAACTGATGTTTGTTTTGAGCCCAACAAAGACATTTAACCCCTCCATCAGTTGCCTCCAGACAAGAAGAAGACAGCCAACACAACACATCTGGATTATCATGTCTCTTTGTAAATATTCCTTCTGTACTACAGTACCAGCAGATCGACACACCGCAACCATTTTCATCCTCTCTACTTCAACTAGCACAGTCACCAGTGCCAACTACCACTCAACAAGAACAAGCAAGACATTCGAGCCAGTCCAGCCAACAGGGTCAGCCCAAATAAGCAGATTAGCCTGCAATAAGTTGCACCATCAAAGGCCCTACTAAGGGCCACCCGAATCTTTCCAAGACAATTATTCAGCTGCTGGTTCTTCCTAAAAACAAGATAAAGCACACCATCCAACACTTACACTTCCCCAGAAAACATAGCAAAAATTGTAAGTGGTTGAGTGAATGGTTGACACAAAGTTAAAAATAATTCAAACACACACATTAAAAAAGGGAAATAGTTACTAAATAAATTTTAAATTTTAAAAAGTTGAAAAAAATAGTTAAGAAAAAAATTTAAAATAAAATAAAAATAAAATGAAAAAAAAATAAAAAAAAATAAAGTAGAATGAATGTGTGGATAAACTGACAAACAAAGAGACAGAAAGACTGACCCCTATAAACTTGACCAACACATATGACAGAGTAACTGACAGACAAACAATGATCGAAACAAACATTTACGTAGGAGTGACATTGTCACTGACACTACCATTTCTGAATTCCAAAGTGCCTGACAGACAGACTGACAAACTTCGGGCTGACTCAACCTACATGATTTGCCTCCAAAGGGCGTGGGTTTGAACCCACATATTTTTGATATTTTATTTGGATCTTACTAAATTGCTTGCATATAGGGTTCGAATTGTGATGGCATTGAGTTTGGACTTGGACTGAAATTGGTTTAAAGTTGCATTAATACTTTTATAACACTTTTGAAGTAAATGTTCTTTAAATATTTGGCTAGTCCTGAAAATGACTCCCTGATGACAGCATGTGCTCCTCCCAGTCTTCTCAAATCCTGTTCTCCTGCCCAGCCAGCGTCCCTAGGTGACTGAAGTAGTCTTTCAGTAGCTCTTGTTGATGTTTAGCCTCCCTTGAAGAGTTTCTAAAATATTCATTGGGTTTGTTGTCTGCCTTTGTCAGCCAGTTGGGGGCCTTTGTCTGCAGGGGTTGGTGGCCTGTCTGCTCCAACCACATGACTTCTCAGCATATTATGTAGAACAACACAGGTTAACACAATGTCTCTTACAACCTTTGGCCTTTGCTCCATGGTCGTCAGTAGTACCCTGAATCTGCTCACTAATATGCCAAAAACATTCTCGACCACCCTCCTGCCCATGGAGTTGGCAATACTCTCCTCCCTGGTCAGTTGTATTCTGCTGTAGGGCTTAACCAACCAAGGCATAAGGGCAAAGGCATCGTCCCCCAACAAGGAGTAGTGTAGATTTGGCCCTCCTGGTCCGAATGGTTCTGGTGGTGGTAGTCCCAAGATGACATTCTCAATTCTTCTTCACAGTTTGCAACAGTTAAATATTTGTGCATCAGATGAGGAATCACTGGGACCCACATTCACCCACAGGAACTTGTACTCCGCATTGGCTAGGGCTAGCAGTGCCAGTGAGAAGTAACCCTTGAAGTCGAAATATTCACTGCCTGACTTCTTTGGCTTCTTGATTGCAATATGTTTACCATCCAGTGCACCGACAGCATGTGGGACGTTCTGTTCTAAATTTCTGCTCAGTGGCTCTCCAAGTCTTCTGGTTCAGTTGGACAAGTCAAATATTCCTGCCTAAATTCTGCCACGAAAGCTTTGCACACCTTGGGGACAAAGTTACAAATGGTAGTTCTGCCAACCCTTCAGTGATACTGTAGTGAAGTGTAGCTTTCTCATGTGGACATGTGTCTGGGTGTGACTGCCAGTTTCAAACCAACTTCCAGTGGCTTCCTGAAATTTGTGTGTGACTTTTTGAGGCAGTTGTAAATTCTTTCTACGATTAAGTCGAAAAAAGCAGGGGGCATTCTGACGAAATTTCTATAACCAGGAATGTCAGTTGTTATTAGCTCGTCCAAGAGTGTTCTGTAACATCCTCTCTCCTCTCTCTGAAGTATCCAGGGCATAACCCATGGATTCTGTAGGTTCTTCCTTCTTCGAGTTGGGGCCTGTGGCTGTGGTGGTGATGCTGGCTGGGCAGGTGCTGGGTTCTGCTGTCTTATTTGTTTGGAAATCATGATGAAAATAGCATATTCAACTGAATGAAAAACAAAAGGACCTTCAACTTGTTAAGCAGTTTATCCTTATGTGTAGCTGTCATTTTTGCAATGATGAATTAATGGATTATTACAGGTGATGAGGGGTTTATATAATGTGATATGGATCCCGATTCTGGATCCCGACTATGGCTACTGACCCCCAAAATTAATCAGTCTTGTTGTGATGGGTCGGGAACGTGTTCCGGGCTTGTCTGTTTGTCTTTACGGCCTGTCTGTTTGCCTTGTGGCCTATCTGTTAGGGGTTTAGGGCTTGTCGTAAAACTTCTACAACTGATCGTGCAAAAAACGTCCCCGACCCTACAGCTTGTCTTCATAGTCTTCACGTTCTGTCGGAAAGTGTACAGGCTTGTCGGGGGTTTCTTAACTGACTATGGTTTTTCATGCCCATTTTTCTATGACTCCACCACTTTTACAACCGACCTTAGAGTCGTAGGGTCGGTTGCAGGGTCGGCTCAAGTGGAACACCCACATTAAATGGAGAGCTGAGAACTAATTCAAGAATTACAAAGAATACTGTGTAGTTTTGCAATATTGCCTTGTTTTTGTCTCTCTATTTTTGCGCCAAATGAAATGCAATAAAAAAAACTTCCCAACATATTCTTAAATGACATATACAATATAAATATAAAACTCGAAGCTGGAGGTTTACCGCACCCCCTACAGCACCATTTACCGCACCCCTGCCTGGTTGAAATATGTGTCATCTTAAATGTTTACTTAATAACTGGTGTGCTGTTGTATTATTGAATGAAGAATGAGGTCACGGGGCTCTGTTGGAAAAATGAGACTACGTTGGGATTTTTTGGAAATATTTTACAAATAGAAGATCAAATGAAAGTATTTGTACACAGCACGGATTGTACATAAACAGAATATCACATGCTTGTACTTGCACACACAAACTCAAGAAATATGAGGCAATATTATCATTGGACTTTGCAAAATTAAATTATTACTAAGTATATCCCCCAAAATTTATTGTTTAAAAGTTAAATTATAGTTTTAACTCAACCTCAAACATAATACATATTCTCAAGTAAGTATACTTAAAGTCAAATGCTAAAGTGTTCATAATCCCTATTAAATAGGAAAAATGTTTAGGCTCACGTGAAAGATTTTAAATGTTTGACTTTGACTGCATTTTTAATTTTATTCGTTCACATTTTCAGCATAATTTTGAACAAAGACTACTTAAGAAAGAATAACAGACAATTCTGCCCTTCATCAAATCGGTTCCCTTCAAACTCGGCCACCAAGGTAAAATACTGTAGTAAAATTGGCCCCCAGGAAAAGTACCCTAGTCAAATCAGCCCCCAGAAATTACTGAACTCTAAAAAGAAAAAACAACAAGAACGAAAGTATGTGTTAGTGAACAGAAACCATGGGTTCAACGCAACATATAATCTAATAAGACTTTTTATTGCACTTAATCTCTATCAAATCAATTGAACTTTTAATAGTTGTAATTTATTCTATTTTATTATAGTGACATGTGATATACAATTTCATTACATAAATATACAAAACAATATCAGTAAAATCATCCAGCCCCTGAGGGGCTTATAAGTCACTGTTAAATACAGTTACAATGACATTGTGTGGTGGATTATTCCAGACCCTTACTAATATATATATAATTTAAAAACAAAACAAAAAAAAACAATAATGGGATTTCTTTTAGATATCATTACAATTTCTAAACAATAAATTATTCCTTTCGTTCCATAAATCAACTTTAAAGTTACCATGTATTCGAAAATGATTTTTACTCGTAAACAAAAATTTACTTTCTCTGTCTAGGTTACTGAACCCAGGTTTAAGATTTGTAAAATGTTCCATAATACTTTTGACAATTAATTCTAATTGGGGACAGACACAGAGAAAGTGAATCTCATCTTCAATTTCCCCATTATTAGAATAGGAAAACTTGCCGAATGACATACACAGAAAAAATATATCACTAAAAAAATAAAAACAATATGATATGAGTACTTAGCACGACTATTATATTGTTAAACTATGCGAGTAATATACATTTTCTGTATATGTCTGACGAGTGATGTTTTACTTTTATTATCCACTATTGATTAATGTATGATTTATGGGTCAAACCACTCAATATTAAATGCGAGAATGTGAAAAAGCGGTCAAAAAACATCAGTACCAGACCAGTGACTATAAGAACGTCAGTCTTTAAGTTGCAATATCTCAGTTATTTCTGTGTGGATTTTCATCAAAGATGAGCAAAGGGCTGTAAAAAGAGCCTTTCTAGTGATATATAATACATAGTTGTAGGTTACATAGTTTCTGAGATATTAGTGAAAAACCGGAAATTGCTAACACTTATTATCCATGATATTAAGGCGCCATTGAAAACAAGAAAAATGTATCCCGCTTCATATATCCCCATATATAGGTCATGTGTTGGATAATATATTAGTAAAACATTCAGTTTCAATAGACAAAGATAATGTTCCACTCCTTAAACAAGCAATCAACGACTTTTGATATTTCGGCAATAGGTGATATTCTTCTGGTGAAATATAAGTCTTGGTTATTTTATAGCTCCTGAGTTTTGACTGGTTTCCCATACTAATAGCCTAACTTTCTTTTGAGTTTTTCCGCAAAATATTTTCACAAAGGTATAGATCAACTTTTCTTCTTTCCAAAAATAGGATGACAAGTTTAGATCAAAAGCTTTCAGAATAGTTTTACCCAGGTATGAGGATTCTTAATTTGAAATATCCAGTTAAATATTTGCTGTGGTATGTGTGTATTAGAACAGATTTGCCATAAATTTATTTACACCTAAGAAATATTATAATGCCTTGCTAATGCATAAACGACATTACAACAGAACATATTAGGTGTCTAAAATAAATTTAAATTAACAAAACATACATCAATGTCAAAAATAAGATTTATGTTTAGATAAAATGTTCAACAGGAAATTTGTAAAAGGCAGAATATTTTCCTTTTGTGTAACAACTACAAATTTTTCTGAGGATGAGAGTGTCCTCCAATTTCTTTGTATACTGCGCATGTTATTTTCAAAATTATGTCTTTTTTCATTATACCCACTGCAATTAAAGACTATATGGTTGTCATCTACAATGCCTGTGTGAGAGATTTGACAAATCCGATCTTTAAACTCAATATTTCGCCCCTGCTCAATTTCAGCTTGTCAAATCTCAATTTTAAAAGTAGAGATCTATCCTGTCTATTTCTAAGTTTATATATGTTACAGTACATACCAAATCAGTAAATACGCGTATTTACTGAAAAATACGCGTATTTACTGATTTGGTCAGTAAATATGTGTATTCCCTAAAACTTTCAGTAAATATGCATATTTACTGATTTATGACCTGTGTTATTTCACATCTTTACTGGTTTGATTTTCAGTAAATATGTGAAATGAAACTTTGATGTTCACTGGTTGTAACTATGTAATATTTAATGGTAAACCAAACTGTACATTATATTGGAACATTTTACTCTGTATATTATTAAATGGTAAACCAAAGTGTGAATTATATTGGATCATTTTACTCTATTATGATGACTATTAGAACATACTAAACATACTTCATTTTTCAGTACATTACATGCAAATATGTTGAAGAAATAGGCACAGGACTTTTAAATATTTATTTAAAAAACTTTATCTATGTGCTTTCTGTAGATATTTCATTTAAACTTATATTATTTTCAATCCCACAGCTACTAAGGACCTATGTCATCCCTACAAATGATTAAAGATAATTTAACTTTTCACTATTTTTATGTGACTGATACATAAAAAGCGTTTTTATTGGAAATGAATAAAACTTTAAGAAATTAACTTAAATTTCTAAATTTTAACATATTTTAACTGTACTTTCATTCAGCAGAAATTTTACCTTCATTGCCCCAGATATCAGTTAAGGATGTGAAAGTGTAAAGACTAAATTGGGTAATACATTTTATTACTAAAACATTTAAACTAATGATATTTACAATTTGACAAATTAACAATGAGAATTACAATTACAATTATATTTGCTAATTTGAGGCCACCATAAATAAAACCAACCGGACACACAGTTGGGGCCACCCCAACCCTGATACAGGAGCTGAGGGGACCTCAAGGTAAAATTTTAATTTTGCTTAAAATAAGGTGGCCTCAAGCAACTTTAAGTTTGCGTCATTTATAGGAGTGGAATCATTTTTCCACTAAGAACAATTCTCAATTGCAGTCATACTACATTTAGGTCACCGATTAACAAATCAGCTAAACATGTTTTCACTAACCCTGATGCCAGAACTAGGGTGGCCCTAAAGTCTACTTTTTAAACTTTGGATTAAGATAAGGGGACCTCAGAGTGACTTTAAGTTGAACTTATATTCTAATCAAATGGATTGCAAATGTTAAATCTAGATAATTAAAGTTTTATAATTTTTTATTTATGGTCCAGAAAGGGGTGAACAAAATTTACTGAAATAATGAAATGGTTGTGCTGTTGTACCTTATCATTTAAGAGAGCATGTTAAACAGGGAATCTATTGTTAAACAGGGATTATTAGTAAGTGGTTTCTTTATTTTATTTCAATCAAGGCTTAATATTTTGCCATTTTCTGGTAGATTTATGACTTTAATGGAGGTACTGGCTACTTGATCAAAGAATTGTTGTTAGAAACAATGAAAAGGCCAGCTAGCCCCTAATTAGATTTCATCATAGTCTTTCAGAGGGACTTAATCTCTTTTACGGCATCTATTGTTATGGTGTAGCTTCCTCTATTGAAGAGACAACATTAAAGGGAAGTTTTATTCAACCCTAATTATACATCTAAATTATATTGGTGACCTTTGGAAAATGAATACATTATTAAAATACATTGTTAAAACTACAGTGAAATTCAGTTCTTGAACAAGAAATATATCTTAATCTTATTACCTTGCTTGTTGTTCCATAAACCATCATAATTTGATAAATATTTGGATATTTAGTTTTATAAACTTGTCTATTTACATTACAATTTATTTTAAATGAAAAAAATATTACAAGTTTTTATCACATGCAAATGCTTTTGAAATTATAAGGTGATGTTAAATAGTTATCCCAGTGCTGGACTGTAAACAAGTATCAAACTTTGAATATGACAAAGCTATTTAAAGTTTGAAATAACTGTTAATTTGAAGACATAGCAGATAACACCCAACTATTTAAGATATAAAGTCTTCATGATGATTTTAGTAAATATGCGTATTTACTGGATCCAAAAAAACCAGTAAATACGTGTATTTACTGAAATTTTTAGGGAATACACGTATTTACTGATTTGGTCAGTAAATACGTGTATTTCCTGAAAATTTCAGTATCAGTATTTACTGATTTTGCATATTTACTGTAACATATACATATCATTCCAAATGGGGATTTTCTTAAAAAGAACAAAATGTTCTTAACTTTGGACTATTAGAAATTTTTTTTCAAGTTGTCTCTATCCATTTGACTTGTAATACTTTCACATTGAGTAATGTCTTGTCCAGAAAAGAGCCATGTAAATCAACAGTTGATAAAAGATTTTCAATCTCCATACACCCAGAGAATCGATTTTTATGATAATCCCACTCTAAAACTTTATGCAAGAGCAATGATTCACTAATTTAACATAGTTTTATTCCAGAATTTTAAAACTTGTATTTCCTTTGTATATTATGTGGTACTAAAGTCATGTTTCAGTACACAGCAGCAGTGGAGGCAGTTTTTTGAGCCCCTAAGAAAAATTTCATTGCTTTATTTTGTACACTGTCAATTTGACTAAACAGTTTGTTACCTCATGAGCCTAAACTATAATCCAAAATTGGGGCTACACACATAAAAAAGTGTTTTGTAAGTGTTATTAGTGACACCATTGCAGTTCCTCGTGTACCAGTAAGTTTGACCAATGACCTTAGATAGAAGTAAAGAAGGTCAAAACCGCAGTGCGGTTAATATATTTTATTAATACATTAATAATAAATCTACACTAGTTGTATTTACAGAACCATAACATTTTGATAAGACATAGGGTCACCTTACCCAAGGCCCAATTTAGGGTGACCTTAACATCAGACCTTAGGAGGGCAAAAGATTCAAGTACATGCAAGAAGGTGATACTTCAGAAGAAAATATATAAGAGTGCCTTGTGGAAAGGTGACAATATAATGTTAAATTCAAGGCTACTATAAGAGTAGATGAGAACATATTTACTCGTAAAAGGTTATAAAAATTACTTGCTAACCCACAGTAGCATACATACTAGATACATGGGTGTGTAGCGTGCCGAGCTGTTGTATTCTTGAAAAGGTGTCTGGTAACCAGAAAAACACAGGGATATTTCTGAAAACTATGCAAGTTTATTAAACAATAAGTGGTAGTGTAAATATCATACAGTGACCAACTGTAACATACAGTTGGGGCTGGACTGAAACATACAATACTGCTGACAATAAAATCAAATATTGACATTAACCTGGCTTTGTAACAACTTCAGACCTTTAGCTTGAATACAATGCTGCAACTTTGGATCCTAACTGGAAAAACAGAGTTCATCCTTACTCAGTCATCATAGACAGTTGCTTTTATCTTAGTTGAAACAAATCATATATTAACATAGCCTTCAGGTTTCACCCAGAACATGACCTCAGGTTTCACCCTGTAAATGACATGAATCCACTGAGCAATCTCACAGAACAGCAGAATTCATCCTATCAATGACATGAATCCACTGTGCAAACGTCATAGAACCTCAGGATTCATTCTATCAATAACATTAATTCACTAGAAAACATCACAGAGCCTCAGTTTCACTCTGTAAATCAAAACATAAAAATACTTTGTACAACCCAGGTTTCACCCTGAAATTCAGATGCAAGATACTGGAATAATTCACATCTCCTAACCAAAAGAGTAAACCTGCAAATAAAATTAAAGTCACAGGTTTTACCCTGTAAAATAAATGATCAAACCTAAACTATCATTTTTGACAGGTTTCACCTGCAAGAGAAACAAACTATATCATATCAATCCTTAAATAAATCAGCAGGTTTTACCCCTTAACTACAGGTTTTAGCCTGTGACTGAGTTCATGGTGTGTCCGCCAAGTGGTTCCCTCAAAATGTCCAGCACAGATATTACATCTACCAGTCCAGCATTGAACTGATGAAATGCTGGCACCTTATATAGTGAAATTGCAGACAGAACAGAATTACTCAAATCAGAGAAGTAACAAGGCCTCTCATTGGAGAGTCATCCCCAAGACTTTGGAAAGACAGCTTCCTTTTAATACTTTATACAGAGTCACATTGAATCAACAATTACCGTTAACACACTGAATCATATTACAAAATGACATAAAGACAACAGATATTAAAGTACTTAATTTACAGGAATATCTGCACACAAACGATCAGTGTTTTATGTATATTAGTTGAATATCGCTCATTTGTGAGAATCAGAAATACGACGACGAATCCACGTTCGTCACAGGTGTTAATGCATTATTAACAGCTTATCCTAATTTAACGTAACACTAAACTGACTAGAATGTTATATCAATATGTAAACTTTAATAACTCTTACTAATTACACACTTGACACAACACATGAAGGGATGCTAAACAAAGATCACAGACCTGCATGATTACATACAAGTTTACATATGAGAACCACAGTTATGATGTAATGGTGTATACTGTGGATATTAACCATGGTACAACCACTGTGGTTGAGATGATAAAACCATGATAACATGAATTACAAAGATTACTGGTAAGTTACAATAATAATGAATTACAAGGATTACAAAATAAAAGTTACAAGATAAAATGACACCTGTCTGACTGTAAAATGGAACAGACTTGAACTAAATGCTATTTAGGTAATGGTGTAATAGCCTTCCTAACGACTTGATCATACATGAAGTTAGTTAATACATGAATGACTAAATACTACAGTTAGAGCACACTGGATTATAACAAAGTTAGATCAGGCTGTTAAGATGATTCATATTACTACCAGAAACAACAGAGACAGGTGCGAAACCTATTGCACCTGAAGAAGGGGATTACCCTAAACGCTGGATACTGTTATGTAATATGTTATACCATACTATAATACTGAAACCAGTAGTCATGAATGGCAACATTATGCAATTGAAGTTTCCTATAAACAAGCATTACAATTACTAATACACTAAAATGACAGGGTTAAAATTTGAATAGAAGCATCGTTCACTCGACACTTTAAAATTAATTAGATACATATGGGTGGAAGGGAATCACCCTGAACACTAGATACTGTTATGTAATACGTTAGAAAACACTAAAACACTGAAACCAGTAGCCATGAATCAAAACATTATGCAATTGAAGTTTATTTATAAACAAACGTTACAACTACTAATATACTAAAATAACAGGGCTACAGGTTAAATGAAAAGCCACATTCTCTCGACACTTGATTACATGCACATAGGTGGAGCAAGCCCACGATGAAATATTGTTTTACTGATCCTAAACATTTAAACAGGACCACTGTGGTGTGGCAGAAATACTATACGTAAGCATAAATATCATAATATTAATTCATTGGGTTCATACCCATAAACTGCTTCTGCTACCAATGAGGATAGTCCCATTTCAAAGGCCGGAGAGTTGCCCTAAAGGAGCTGAGCATTACAGCCCCCAGTAACGTTAGGACTAATAAGCTGATCATTACATGGTAAAGACACTAGCCAAGCACTGTCTTACATTTAAGCAATTTTATTGCTTAAGCACTCTGATGTAAACACAACCGTACAGCAAGCTTTGCTCTGGTAGCAGCACTATGGTGTTGCTCCAACCAAGCTGTTCTACTTTGAGTGAAGTCTTTGGCATCTGAAAAAATATAAAGTACAACTGAGTACCAAGAAGATTATGCTAGGGAGAGGATCATGGGTGGGTTCAAATCTTTAACATGTATATTGTTCAAATCCAAGAGTGTGGCGCCAAATTCAAATGCAAGCTGGCTTTTATAGTAAAAGTCAGTGAAGCATGCAATACCACAATGCAAGGTTCTAGACTGGTACCAGAACTGAAGTTCATGCAGAGTATTTAAAATTGGTAGCTTTTGAATGTATGTGTATTTCTTTTGAAAATACCGGGGCCACGGTGGCTGAGTGGTAACACTCTTGCCTCCCACCTCTGAGGCCGGGGTTCGATTCCCGGCACGGCCTCAAGTGGGAAAGCTGGTAGTTGCTTGCCGTTGGTCGGCAGTTTACAGTACAGAACCCTAACGAACTGTGTGTACTGCTTTCCTCTGCCCTTCCAACTACCAGTCATGATATGACCTGTACAGTGTTGAAAGCGACGTAAAACCTCAAATAAATAAATGAATAAATTTTGAAAATACCAGGTGTAAATATTTTAAGTTTGCAAAGAATAGTTGCAAGTAAGATATGCATGTATGACCTTTCATAGCAACGATTAATCATTGAGAAGATGTAGGATTCATATCACATTTAATGATAAGGCAAAACAGTACAGTGGATGTGGATGCAAAGAAGATACTTAACTAAAATGTTAACTACTTTATCTTTTCTATGGATGTCCTACCATGGACGAAGTTGCTCACAAAGCTCAACACCAAAACACCAATCTAGCTGGACTGGTCACCCACCATTCAAAACGCCTACAAGTAACCAGATTCGTAGTGAGAAATCTGATATAGATATTACATTCATACAAACATGAAAAAAGTATTGTGTGGCTACATCATAATGTACTCATATGCACAACAAAATTATAGTATATATATATAATATTTGTAACCATTAATAAAAGAATAAAAAAAATACACAGTTACTAATAAAAGGTCAAAGTCTTGGTTCACCGATTAAGCAAAATCTCAAATGTAACACCAAAACTGAGTCAACCAAGAAAGATACATGGTGAAATGATATGTTCCAAGGTCATATAATTCCAAGCAGGACACAACAAAAAACTCCACATAAAGGTCAAGGCAAGGTCTTGGTTCACCCGGTGAAGCAAACTCTCAATGTATCACCCATCACGGCCTAAGGCCAAGCAAAGCTATAGCTGACTGAGCCAAGATAAGGGTGAACTTTCTACTATCCGAACCAGCAACCGTAGCCTTACGACAAGCAAAAATGTTAGAATTTCCTGTTAAGGCATGGCCACCCTTTTCTCGTTGTTTTTTTGAGTGAGTCTGGTGCTTCCTACATTCGGACTGTGGGTGTGTAAAATGTTTACCATCTTTAGACCAACAGGCCGATCATATATACCTATATAAGACACGCATGGGATGCTTTTGCCATTAATGTGACCTTTGTCTGAATGACCAGCAGAATTAAGGGTGGCAACATGTCTTTGTGCATGGGCCCCTCCAAAGCCTATCTGTCTTATCTGTCTCTAGCCAACAGCTAATCTCACCTTGATTCCATACGACATAGAAGGACTGCATGGTTGGCCTTTACTGAGGACCAAGAGAAATCTGTAGCATCCTCCAGTAAATTGATACAATAATCTAACAAATGTTCTTTGATCTTGCGATCAGCTTCCTCCTTGATGCTCCTATAAAAGCCAGCCATCCACTGGATAGGAGACAGTTGATCATATGAAATCCGGTCCTTCTTCTGACCTGCCAGAACAAATTCAAGATGCAATTTGACCCTCTCTGAAACAAATACATAAACAGAACCACCTCCATGAGATTTAATTTTATTAGTACCTGTTTTGGCCCTGTCCACAAGATGCAGTAGTCTAGCCTGAACTTCTCTTTGTCTTTTTTATGTATGCTTCCTGCCTACGCTTATCAGGGAGTAAGATATCACTGCCTGCCAAACCTACATTAGTATCCTCTAGCTGATGATTTGGACTTGAATGTGTAAAAGCCACTTTACACCGCTTGACCCTTTTTGAACTTTTGCACATCACTGGTTTTTATAAGGCCTTGTGCTGCTTACAATAAGAGTCAAACGGTCTCCTAAGCTACTAAAGTGTGTCAAACTTTGCCTGTTGATATCATGATCTACAAGACACTCTCCTTGACCAGTGGGAGCCTCCACATTCCTACTAACCGGATCCAAAAATTTTGATCCAAATGATTGATCATATCTGATATATCAATGTCAGATTCGCTCCAATCGGTGTGTTCAGAATAAAAAACTTGCCCAGAAGTTGATGGTCCAAGCCTGGCCATGAAGTCCTCATCTAAAGCAAGCTGGAGTTGTATAGAAATACTGCATTCTTTCTTCTTTGACCTCAAATTGTATCTCTTATCTTCCATTTCAATGTACAATATACAAGTAACTAACATCAAAAACTAAAAACGCAAACTGAAAGAAAAAGTTTAAAAGTTCTGTACTGTTGCATGTTCAATGACAAAATGGCAGAGGTAAAACATTGGAGGGAAGGACAGAACTCTGCAACCAATGAGAATTAAGGTCAGTTAATTATGTTACCTACAAACAAATCCAAAGATCTGAAGATCTACCATTTAAGCTCGGAGCCAAGAATGAGAGATTGCACATCCTCATGTGCAACCACACAAGTAATGCATTAATAACAACTACAAATGCATTCCAATAGTGTAAAATAATCATGATAATTATCAGAGTTACAGTAGATATGGCGGTTCTACCTCACAGTAATCTGTCACTTTGGAACTACATGAGATAGCATTCCACTAAGCAGGCTTCACTTGTGCATCCTACTTTCAAGGCTACACACATATTTGTCAGCCACTCTGGTATTGTGTTACAGTTGTGATGTACAATACAAGTGTTTCTCTGTGTGAATTAACTTATTCATTTTACAACACAGTGAATAAAATGTTTTGAATATTGTTTAAGCTATTTAAAAAAGAAACTTGGATAAAGATGATCATTACTTACTGTTAAAATCATTAGAATCCAAAAATACCAACTGTAAGTGGGATACTACTGTCACTGTTTCTTTTGGTATTGTGTAAAAGCTATCATGGAAACTCACAAACCTGATGATGAGTATGACCAAGAGACACCAGGACCCTCAGACCAATCACCCAGCCTTGCATGTCAGGTGTCATTATTGACTCAAAACATGAAAGAAATGCAATCTAACATGCAACTCCTAATCTCTCAAAGATTGGGGGACCCTCCCGGGGAGGGATACAGTATGTCCAGCACTGCCAATGATGATCACAACCTCCTGTCCAATAAATGGTCAGGGGGCCCTCCGGGGGAGGGTATGAGAAAGGCCCATAAGCAGGAGCATGATGATGATGATGATGACAGCTGCTCGGCTTTCAGTGACTCTGACATTTGTGGGCTTATTAAGCCAAAGAAGGGTACCAACTAGTGTTAGGAATCGGTCTAAAAAATCAGAATCGATTAATCGGTAATTCTAAGCGATCGATTATCGATTATAATCGTTTTTTTGCTTGCTTTGTAAGAAAGACAGAATATTCTTTTTTCACAAAATATAATAACAATAGTCTTCCAATAGGTCAGTGGTGAAAAAATCCAGGTTATTTGTTTACAGTTTGGGGTAAGGATGGGGCTATGTTAGGAAACCAATAGGTTGAAGAGTCAACAAATATGTGTGTTAGCAATAATATAATTATCTACTAAGGTGACCTTAGCAATTTTCATTCTCCCTTTTCATCAGCTAAATCATTTACAGTGTTTGAATGTAACTTCAGCAGATTAGCAACCAATCATGCTTAACATAAACAATATTTCAACCCCTTTTGTTCAACATCACTTTGTGGTACACCCATGTTGTGAACTCAGGACACTTTTTTTAACAAACAGTGTATATATACATATACAACAAAGAAGAATAGAATATCTGCTTATCCTTATCATATGTCAAGAACAGTGACTGCCAAGCAGCTTCTGAAAATTATCCTGCATAAAATGCTTCTTTGGGAACTAAACAGCTAGACATGTATTCATGGAATTTTCCTTCTATTTTTAACTCGGGACACTTTTCAAAGACATGCTATTTTCATTAATCAAATGGAAGAGTGACTTTTATTTTTTCTGGTCAATATTGGTATTTTGTAATATATACTAGATTATATGAAACAGTCTGGCACAAGTGAACATGTATTTCAGCATTGTCACTCAAGTATATGCGTGTTAGATGGGGTCTGGAAAATGGGACTCTTATCTCAGGAATAATATGATAAAAATTTCTCAAAGCAGCATATATATGACATAAATAGTTGTATATCATTGATACATGGATGGTGCAGTTATTTTATGTATTTAGCACTTGTATATGTTTCAGTACATGGGTGTCCTGAGTTAAAACCTTCCCATGTTAGCAACACAGGTGTACTGTTTTTATAACATATCTTTTTTCTTTCCTAATTTTACTTCAAACTGAAAATATCTCCTAGCCTGGCCTTCCAGGCTGTCTGAACCATAATGCAAACGTGAAATATTTTTGCCATAATGCACACTATCAAAGGCCTTTCTCATCTGGGAGTCTCCTCAGCAAGCTAGCCTAAGTAAGTGTATGAGAACATTATGAAAAATACTCATAATGCAGTCAAACAGTTGTGTCTTCTTTATGCATATAAATGTCTGTGGCAAAGCTAAGTATCTCCTACCAGCTTCAATGAAGTCAGATATCCCTCACTCTTTCTCTTACTGTAAAGCATTTGTCTATTATTCTGTTAAATTTCTGTCATCCTGAAAACAATATTCCATGAATTTCCCTTTCTAAGCAGATCTTCATGATCTATTCACTTCATATAATTATAATTTCTTAGATACTGTAAATTTCTAAGTATGGCAATGTAGTAAACATTTCAGTTTTCTTGTTCAACAAAATTTGTCAAAAATATTCATGGCAGACTGCTGAAGTATTACAGTAGTGTGATCTCTCTCCACTTGATTTATGGCCAAGGTTGTTATTCCCCATTTATAGGGAATATGCATGTTGTGTATGAAGCAGTGAAAATTAAATTTAATTTAGGTTGAACTTAGTTTATTGTATTAAAAGATCTTCTAAATACGTAAAGAAATTTTGAGTTTTAGTTGTAACTAACAGGAAGTAGATACCAGTCAAAGAAACATGGCAGATAATGTAAACAAATGTTATGAAAATAAAATGTTAAATATCTGTAGAAAAAGAGAAAATTAGGTGGTTTATAAATCTTACTTTCGATTCACAATTGATTCTTAAAATGAGAATTGATTTTCTACATTGAAACTTTTAAATAGATGTCGAATTGATTTTCCGTCGAATCGTAGGACCACTAGTACCAACCCTAGCACTACTGAGTCATCTGTTCTGGATGAATTAGTGAAAGATCTGGAGGAAGGGGAAACTTCAGGCCCAGGTGTGAACCCAAAATTAGCCTCCATTGTGAATAAAAGGTTCAGGGCTCCACTGTCTTTAGACAAGCTCAAACAAAAAACAGGAGAAATACTGTAGGCCTTCAAATTGTGAATCCTTGGATGTTCCACAGCTAAGTAAAGAAGTGAAGGACATGATTCGCACTCGCACTGTTACTCGTGACAAACAATTTCAATACATTCAAATGGCTATTGTTAAAGCTTCTAGTGCATTGACCAGAACAGTTGACAAGCTGCTGGATCAATCTTATAAGGTTGATAATGAGGCACTGCTTACCACAATAATGGATGCACTAGCATTGCTTGGTCATGCCCACTCACAGCTTGGGTATAGATGTAGGGATGCAGTTCTCCCTGATTTAAACAAAACCTATGAAGGCCTTGTCTCATCTGACATGCCTTTCACAAAGAACCTATTTGGGGATGAAGTCCTGAAGACTATGGCGGAGCTTAAATGAGCTAAAGAGGCAAAATATGGAACAAAACAGTATGGTCCAAAAACTACAGAGGCCCTAGGGACAGGGGCAATCAAAAACAACAGAAGTTCAAGGGAAAACGACCTTGACCATATCCACTCCACACAAGAATTCAGTCAGAAATAGTACCCCCAACTCAACAGGTAGCACTTGTTTGATTGAGATTCTACCGATCTGTAATCTGGAACGGAGGAATTATATGCCCACCCTAGACTGACAAAAAACACACACTTGTACCCACCCAATTAACTATTTGAGTCCTCTCAGGCTCTTAAGTGTGAGGCCTGCTTAGTGGAATGCTATCTCATGTAATTCCTCCGTTCCAGATTACAGATCAGTAGAATCTCAATCAAACTTCACCTTACAGGTAAGATAATGCAACAAGTTCAATGAAATGCATTTCAAGAGTTTCACTAAAATCAGAACAAAGTTACCAAGCATTAGCTAATTTAAACAAATATAGTAATTGGTGAACAGTTACATTACCTCTGATACAGTTGTAGCACTAACGTGAAACATCACCAACACAACCAACAACTTTCACAACAAACTTCTTCTCAAACCCAGCCACTACAAAGCTTACCCTTTACAATCAACTTCCAGACTGAAAACAATGTCTGTTTTCCCCCAATTCTAACACTCAAGCTGGTGGAAGTAAAGTTCATTCATTTCTAGCCGATTAAATAACGAAAAAAGTTATCTTTCTAAGCACGAACATTGATAGAGCTCATGTTTATAAACTCCAGCTTTGAATGAAGTACTTGTTTGCTGTGTAAATTTTGAACAGCAAATGATAAATGTATAATGTCCTTGTTACGACAACATGGATATATCCAGTTTATAATGCACATATTATTTTGATCCTAGGGCATTGTCAATTCAACCAACCCAACCAAGATGATTGCCATGCACATTTTTCTTTTCTGCACCATGTTGATGGCTGCCACTCATCTCAGGAGTGTCTCCCAGAATTTCACTGGAAGTGGATTCCTCATTCCATCCATGTTGAGGATTGCTAAAAATTACTCTTATAGCTGTTCCTGCCATGATTTTCCTCCTGTAAAACAGAGTGGCCTTATGCTATTACTTCTTATGTATGGTGATGTTGCCATGAATCCTGGACCGGTTATGCTTGGCTCAGTAAATGTGAGGTCAATCCGAAATAAGGGCCCTCTCCTCTCTGATACAATTGCATCTCATGCCTCTGATTTCCTATGTCTCACAGAAACACACATTCGTACCACTGATTCTGATAGTTTCCTTCGTTGCCTCACCCCTGATGGATTGTCATTGATACATAGGCCACGTTCAACAGGTATTGGTGGTGGTGTTGGTTTCTTCATTTGTGAATCATACAAATGTCGCAAAGTTGATACCTCAAATTATAGCTCCTTTGAAAATATTGTCATATCAGTTTCAGTGCCAGGTCGAACTTTGTTCCTAGCTTCTATCTATCATCCTCCTGGGCCGTGTTCTTCTATTTTTTTAGATGAATTTATGTCCTTTGTTTGTTTTCTGTCTTCTATTGATGGCAATTACTTCTACCATCTATAACCAAATTGGTTAATTGTTCGCTCCGGGAGGGACTGGTTCCAGATGGGTTCAAAAAAGCTGTAGTCACTCCACTTATAAAGAAGGCCTCGCTTCATGTTGAGGATTTGAAAAACTACTACCCAGTATCAGGACTTAGCTTCATTTCCAAACTGGTGGAACGTGTAGTTGCTAAACAGCTGGTTGACCATATTCATCGACATGGCTTGGATAACCCATACCAGTCTGCATATAAGTCAGGTCACTCAACAGAAACAGCTCTACTTTCCATCAAAAATGATATTCATTTGTCACAATCCCGGGGTGAAGCTACTGCCTTAGTACTTCTGGATCTCTCGGCCGCTTTCGACACTATTGATCATACCACTCTCCTCAGCTGCCTTCTGGATTGGTTTGGTGTTGATGGTTCTGCTCTCAAATGGTTCTCTTCCTATTTGATGGAATGTTTTCAATCTGTTAAAATTGGTTCTACCTTGTCTGACCTACAAAAATTGCTATTTGGCATACCTCAGGGTTCTGTTCTGGGTCCCCTGCTATTCTCTCTTTACACATCTCCCCTTAGTACTCTGATTGGTAAACACAAAGGTGTAAAATTTCATTTCTACACTGACGATTTACAACTTTATGTCCATCTGTTGCACATGAATGCCTCAGCTGCTTTTGATAAGTTGAACAGATGCCTTCAAGATGTTAAGGAATGGATGTCGGCTAGCAAACTTAAACTTAATCCAGATAAGACTCCAAGAAACAGAGAGAAAGGTTAAATGTATGTTTCCCAATTGACATCTTGGGTAACCCTCTTCACTCCACCAAGTCAGTCAGGAACCTGGGTGTGTGGTTTGACTCTGATTTTTCTTTCTCTAAACACATCCAGAATGTTTGTAAATGTTGCTTTGTAAAACTGAGGGATTTTAGAAATATTAGGCAGTTCTTGACGATGATGCAGCTGTGTCGGTTGCCAATGCTTTTGTTAGTAGTCAGTTGGACTACTGTAACTCACTTTTCAGGAGTCTCTCCAAATTCAATCTTCACAGATGACAGTCTATCCAAAATAGTCCAAATTGTTACAAATTCGAGTAAGTTTACTCGGATAACTCCCGTCCTTAGGAAACTCCACTGGCTCCCTGTTCAGTTTCAAACTGGCTACCCTGGTGTACAAGTTTATTCACACTGGCTTCCCTAAATACTTTGCTCCATATCTTTCCACATACCACAATACTTACAATACTAGACGCAGTCAGAGTGTTGCAAATTTCCTTAATGTTCCAAAGTTTCAACCTAAAATTCACAAGTCCATTAAACAGTTTGGTTTTAGTTTCACTTTCGATGGTCCTACTGTTTGGAATTCACTCCCTGAAGACATTCATGCATCACCCACTATTGCCTCTTTTAGAAAGAAACTCAAAACCTATCTCTACGCAAAGGCTTATCCTCCTTAGCTCATTTTCTCTTATGGCTTCTCCGTGGTGCCGACCTATTTCTGTCCCTGGATTTTGAATTTTGCATATTGCTATTGTCTTGTTGCACCTTGTGGAGATTAAGTACTATAAAAGTCAAATTAGAATTAGAATTAGAAACTAAGCTGATTTTGTAAATGTGCCATTCAAAATGTAGACAGAAAAACAAGTACTAGAGAACTATGTCCTTTGCCATTTTGTACAATCAGTATATCAAAAGCAATTGGCGACTGGACAGAAACTCGGATCAGGCTGAGTGCTGATCTTCAACTATATTCATGACCTTTGATAGCAAAAAGATAATCACAGGATTGAGTGTTTATCTTGGTAATGTATGATTTAGAAATATCCAGTCTGATAGTGGAACTCAAACAATTCGGCAAATATATTAGTTACTAATATAAACAAAACACTGGCATTTTTCGATGAATTTGTAATGCTAATTATGCATAGTAAGTGAATTCAGAAAAGATGTATCCCTGTCTGTATTCCCCTCTATATAGGACAAATAGGGTACTTAGTAACTTTACCTTTTTTGACCTCTCATATTTATTTATTTTATTTATTTATTTATTCTCATATATACAACATATTTATTGTAATACACTGTCAAATTGTTATAAACACAAAGAAAAAAAAATTTATAGGTACACGTAAGTGAAAAACATACATATATTCATCTAAATGAACCTATCTAAATACAGAAATATTATAAGCTTATTTTAAGAACTTTAAGCTGTACACACTGTCAATAAGATTGTGTTAATTCCATGTAGTTTGAAAAAAAGAGTAATTATAGCTATCTCTGCAATGCAACATATCTTTTTATGATTTCAGTACTAACAAGTGTAGAATCAGCAGGTTGAACAGAGTTATTTATCTTATGACACCACAAGAGAGGCTCTGTACTAGATAAATCATACTTACAAATATTATATTTATGACAAACATAATTAATTGTGTTACACATAAGTGATTGACGTCCATTAATGGCTAACTGTAAACTTATCTTGTACAAATTACAGATTTATTTAAGCAGTAGATAAATTTCAGCACTCTCTTGTGCATTTGACAATCAACGGGCAAGTCATTGCAAATAAGGGGTAGAACAGCTGAGTGTGTATTATAAGGGACGTTAATTAGTTTCCGAAAACATTTCCTCCAAGTAACAAACAATTGTTCAATAGAAGACTGAGAATAGTCCCCAAAACACGGTCATACAGTGGCATGCAATAAGTTTTAAATAACTGGTATTTTACTTTATATGATGCTTTACCAAACAGAGATATATGATTAGTATACACAAACATTTCAGTAATCTTGCTTCTAATGTCTCTGTCCCCAATATTTGGTCCAACTGAATTCCCCAGGTGTTTCTCATATGTATGACATTGAATATAGTTGTTACCTAAATAAACACCACTAATGTTGCTGTTATAAGCTATAAATTTACTTTTTTCAGGGTTCATTTTTATGTCATATTCATTACAAAATTCATTACATTGTTGATACAGGTGATTCAGGGAATATACTGTAGGTGTAAGTAATATTACATCATCTGCATATCCAAATGCTCCTGCAAAGGTACTTCCCAAATGACAACCTAATTTAGAGTGTTTCAACTGTACAAATAACTTATCAATATAAATAAAAAATAGCAAAGGGGATAAAACACCACCTTGTTTCACACCATTAGACACAGAAAATTCTGAACTTAAGGGGTTGCCCCATTTTACAGAAACTAGTTGATGAACATACATAAAAACCAGTGTTCTCACTAAAAACATACATATAAACAAATAAACCCCTACCTATTAACAAATGGAATAACTTTACATAGTTGACCCTATCAAAAGCTTTACTTGCATCTAACATTAGTAAGTATACACTTGAATTCCTATTTTTATAATATTGTATTATTTCTTCTAGTACAAATATGCACTGAGTAGTAAAGTGCTTCTTTTTGAACCCATATTGCACATCAGAGGTAGATAATACATTTGAGTGGAGTATAATTACTATTTTGTCAAATACTTTCGGCAATACAGAACTCAAGGCAATGCCTCTGTAGTTGTTTATGTCATTTGCTGATTTTTTTCCCAGACTTCGGGATAGGCACAATTTGTGACATTAAAAAACCTTTTGGAACATATCCATGAGCAATCATAGTTTTAAAAAGAAATTATATATACAAAAACAATTTACTGGATCCATGTATCAAATGATCAGTCATCAGATTATAATTGCTATCTTTCTTACCCCTTTTAAGAGTGGTAATTGTGTTCTTGATATGCCTTTCATGTATATCATGGTCAGAGTAACATTCTCCTTTGCCACACAATGAATCAATGCCATTATTATTAATTATTTCATCTAGATTAACCATTTCATTTTTGCTATATAACACACAATTATACAATTCAGAGTATTTGTTTTTAAACAACTCAGCTATATCAGATTCACCAACAGTGTTTTCAACCGTACTAGGTAATTTGCAACACTTTCCGTTTAACCTCCATATGTCTTTCCAAAAATTAACATAGTCATTGTTTATCATTTCACTTGCTAATTTGTTTGCTAATGTAATGTCTTTCAAGCGCTTAGCCTCTTTAATGCTGTAATGATATTTACAGTGAGTACTGCGTCTAATATTGGCAATAACACCTGTCTTAGGACAACCAGAAGATTTCCATATGTTGTGCCAGAATAAAGCTTTATGTCGAAGATCCTTCACCATGTCATTCCAACCAGGAATAATATTGATTGTACCCTTTGTTTTACGTTTAATAGTCATTTGACTAGCATCTACACATGCATTAACAATATAATCATGAAGTCTTTCAATATCAGTGCGATGAATTTTACATGTAGTGTCCTTACATGATATAGCAATAAAAGGGAGAACCATGTTATCTAACGTGATATCTAGCATTGATTTATATGCAGTAATATCTGCAGCAGAAGCTTGTTGCCAGTTAACATCAAATGGTTTGTTAGGAGAAAGATTGACATCCTGAAAGCCGATATTGTGGTCAATATTTAAATGTAAGCAAACAGGTAAATGATCTGACAAATTTTCAATGTCATTTTTAACTGCACACTCTGTGATATTTTTCCCTAAATTTGGACTGATGAGGAAATGGTTAATAAAGGATTGAGCACCATTAGCTTTACTTTTGAAAGTATATATTCAAAAGTATATACTATGTTACACTCATCAGCCATTTGTGATACACAAAGTAACTCTTCATCTTTAACAAATAACATTATTTGTCTGGTCATAGGTTGGTCAGTGTTACTTAAGCATGTGTTGAAGTCACCACCAATGATGAAATAATCAAAATTATTGCACAAATATGAGAGAGAGTGAAGAACATCTTGAACTGTATCTCTAGTATTTGAACCACTCATCTAACATGCCATGTAGACTGTACATAAAAGGAATTTAGTTGATTTTATTTTGACAGATACAGCACATAACCGGTTACAGTCAATTGGTATAGGGGTAACCTCACTAGTTATATCACTTTTCCAGAGGATACCACAGCCTCCATAGGGATGGCCATGAACTAGTTTAGTATTTTCCATACCAGATATACAATGTGATGTTATATCCTTAATTTTCTTATTAAAAAGTGTAAGTTGACTATCCATCAGCCAGTGTTCCTGAATCATTACAAAGTCATTGGAAAAATACAGTTGTTGAATATATTCTATCCTCCCTGCACCATGCCCATGGCTGTTATAACTGCATATATTAAGCTGATTTGTCAAACCATTCATTTTGCTTGTTTTTTGGATTGTAGAACTTTCTCATTCTGATTCCCTCAGGCCATATGTCAGCATTAAAAGCTGCTTTACTGTGAGAAAGAGACACAGATAACTTATATGATTTGAACTTTGAGTCTGGATTGGACACACAGGCCAGCTCTAGTGGTATAATCCCTTTGCTTAAGATGTAGTCACTCAAGTTTTTATCAGAGGTATCCTTGTGAACACAGAATACAAACAAATCTCTCATTGGTTTCGGAGCCCCTCTCACCGTACTAATAGACTTTTCTTTGCCGACAATGATCTTTCTCTTTCTACGCTTGGGAAACTCAAATCCAGGAGATTTAGATATTGTGTTACCTGAGGGAGTAAGAGGACCATTTGAATTCTTGATTGCATCATTGGAAGGTTTGAATGATAAATCATCAAGTTTGTGCTTTGGAGGTTTACCTGGAGATTTAACTGGTGGCAGAAGAGTGAATTGAAGGTCTGTAACCCTTGTGACTGTTGATGGGTTTGGAGCAGATGTGCCTTTACTACTATGGTTTTCCTTATTAAAAACTGGATTAGCATTTAACCTCTCCAACTAAGGAAACTAATGGCACTTAGTAAACCAGTAAGCATTTTTGGGTTTTGTACACATTTGAATGGAAACGTTTGGCAAAGGTTAAAATATGATGGGTATGAAAACCATTTATAACAGAATGTTTTTAAAACATTTTATGTACCATTTTTCAAAGGTTTAATGATTAATGGTTGAAAGCATTACAAATGAAATAATAACATCTGAATAATAATGAGATCAGAGATCAAAATCAATATATTTATAAGGTTGTTCACTAATGAAAATATTAGGGCAGCTTAGACAATGGTGTGGTGTATATTGTCTAGTTCAATTGTGTTTTGATTCTGACTATTATACAGGCATCAACCTAGACTAGACAATAATCCCTTTACACTGCCAAGTTACAGCTGGTACATAACTGGTACTTGTTCCCAAACTCTACACTCTGGGGGACACAATCTCCCACTATAATTACAATCGATGAAAGTTCATTACTAGTCTGTGGACTGAGTTAACTACACACAAGGTTAACTTAAACCCATTCATGCCAAACATAAAAATTATTAATGGACTCACACACAATGCATCAACTTTCAGATAATTATTTTACAAGATAAAAATCTTAAAAAAGTATCAAGATTTTAATTATTAAAATTACAGAAAATATGCCTTTTTATCTATGCCAATTTATCATTATAAATTTATCATGATATGAGTGTAGAATTCATGTTTTACAGTATGTTAGAAAGGAAGTCTTTCTGATTAACATGTACAAGTGTTTTTGCTATATATTCTAGACTTCCCAACAAACTGTTTGACAGGTGACAAAACATGTGATAAATAGGTACTCTTATTGCACTTTCTGATGCCTGTAGTGTACCTTGGTTTTTCTCTAATATTATTTTTATGTCTAAAATTGTAAGATAGTGGCCAAGAAATTGTGCCCCATTCAATTCTTACTTTTAGGGATTGGATGTTGGTCATTTTTGAGAAAGTCCTCTGAAATCCCTTATTACACAGCCATCTTTCTTTTGACATGCTTGAAGGTGAATGTTTAATAACATACTGAAAATATGTGTTAAAAACGTTTTGATAGAATGTTATTAATAAAACATTTGATCACAAATGTTGTTTAAACATTTTATATGTACTGTTTATCAATCATTTCATGATGAATGTTTGAAAAACATTTGCAGCATAACCTTCATTTCTTGAGCTATATTATAAATGTTTATAAAAACGTTTCCAGTCAAACCTAATTTCTTGAGTTAATGTTTAATAAACATTTGCAATAAAAACATTTGTATAGAGAATGCTAAGCAAAATGTTTTTTTTTTAATATTACAGTGTATATGTTTACTTGAAAACGTTTAGAAAACCATAAAACATGGTTTCAAAAGGTTTTTAAAACGTTTTGTAAACGTTTAAACCATTTTAAAACATTTCCAATGTTTACTGGGAACTAATAATTTTATATCTCTATTTCAGCTGAAGCTGTGACATGCCATTCATGTCAGTTTGTGCATTATAACACAGCTGATCAAGATGTTAAGAATGCTCTTAACAGCTTATACCACAGCGACCCCAACTGCAACAAACACGGAGAAGACTTTGAAGCTGTAAGTCATCTGGGATTGTATATAAATTTTTTTCTCCTATTGGTAAAGAATTTGCTTTAATTTAAAGAATATTTCTTTGGCATTCAAGATATTGTCATTCAAAATTTCAAAGGTATTTTATTTAGAAAAAGAACCACAAATAAAAAGTTAACAATTGCAGGGGTGAAGGGTATTTATCAATGAACAGTACATTGGGTAAGCACATGTCAAGTTATTAATGATCACAAATAATAATGAGGAATAATTTCTGGTGATCATATTAATTTTGTTTCACAAGGGTGATAATTTCTAAAGTGAGATTTGGCTAAGTATGATTAACACCTGTCAAAGCTATTTGGATCTTGTAATCAGACCCTTTTAACTCATGTCCTTTAAATACTTGTTTATGTTAGAATAATTAAAGTACCAACTAGATCATCACGTTATGATAAAGCTGATAGCTACGTCAGTGGCATTTAGAAAAGGCATGATTAACAGAAATCAAACATTTTTGGATGTTCTAATCAATACCTATTATCTTCTGTCCTTTATCACTTGTTTGTGTTGGAACTATTAAAATGCCATTTTATTTAATGGGGATTAAGTGCCATAAACGTTTTTATTAGATTATAGGTTAGGTAAGCCCATTCACCAGCACATAGCTTTTTGTGATTTTTGTCTTTGTTTAGAACAATCTCTTTTTAGATGCATAAATTTTCCTAGGGGCTGAAGAATTGGTTAGCAAGTTTGGCATCTAATCACAGGCGGTCACCTCTCTGTGGGTTTGACTCCCACAAGCGCCAATGCTGAGAATGTGTCCCAATATGACCCTGGCTATTGAACAGAACATAAAACCCCAACTTTGACATTGCCTAGAGCTGAATTGACTAGGGTATTTTTTCCCAGGGGGCTGATTTGACTAGGATATTTTATATTGGGGCAGATTTTGATTTGTCTATGATTCTTCCTGATTCGGGAACTGTCAGGGAGTTCATATCAATAGGAAACTGTGATGTTCAGTTTAAATATAAAACGAGTACATAATGTGCATATTGAATTTGATTAATATTTCACATTCCTGGTGTTTTGGTCAGTGACAGTCTAATCAGTATTGAGGCAGAAAAAGTACTGCTAAAAATTTAGTGTAATTATGTGTTCCGAAAAGAAATATCTAAATAGATAGATGTTCTGGTATGGGCTCCAAATATGCAAACATTACACACCAATGTTAGTCAAAACCTTTTTTCTTAACTTCTTATACCCCAGTTCCATTTCCAAGACTTACTGTGAAACCTCCATGAATTATAACTTTGGAGGCTTCAACTACTATTCCTGCTGAAACAGGGCTGGAAAACTTGTAAAACATGTTTTATGCTGAGTGAAAAGATAAGTCTTTAAGACCTGCTTCCTGCTGCTACCATTCACCAATATCACCTGTAACACAAAGCCACTCCCAGCAGTCTTGTGCTGTTTTGGATGGACTCCTATGACTAATCTGCTGATGGTAAAGATCACTCTGCACTCTCCGATTTCTTAACAGAAGAGTGTGCAAGATAATTTGTCACAATATAAGAATTAGTCCTAACATCCTAAATATCGTTCTAAGCAGAATAAATTTTAAGCTTTAGTGACTTACAGTTAAGAAGATCATTTGTGACAACTGGGGACAGAAATGCTCACTTTCAAAGGTTGTTAAACGTGCTTAAAAATATGGTCCTTCAGTCATTTATAACTGAAAAGATAAGTTGTACGACTGATAAAATTATGCTGAGAACTACATTATGGTGGCAGTTAGGAACCAGAGAGAGAGTGGAACTAGATTATACTTAGGGAACCCAACAACCCAGTAAAATGTAAAGATGGGTTTTAAGATTTTAAATACCACTCAGGTTAGTGATAAATCATACATGTGTACAGTATGACTTGAATATCAAAAAGAACTACTGGAGGCCATCGTGATGCAAATTTTCATCAATAGCTTGTTCTTGATAAGAAAAAATTGTATTTTTGGAATAATGGAATGTAAATTTTATGAAATTCATATTAAAGTACATTCACACAGTTACTTCTGTCTTAATTGGTGACATTGGTCCCGACATTTGGTCCTGACTCTCTCCCCACTTTGAAATCGAGATCAATTTTTCTCCAATCATTGTTGTCATGACGTAAAACCATGAAGGGAAATAGGAAAATCATCAAACATGTTTCAGACTTTTGAAGAAGTCAGTTACTTTGTTTACATTCCCTAAGATCTTAAAGTCACTTGTTCAAATCGAAGAGGTTGGGAGGCATCCTAGAACGATGCTATTACTGATCATATTGCTGTTTTTATACATCATTTTGAAACTATTTGGGAAGTTAGTGGCCCCAACATAAACCAGAATTATGCAATGGACTGGCTATACGCTTGCTATGTTCATATACTTTTAAATTTTCTCACCCACTTTGGCAATTTTTTGGAACTTTGCTACTCCGATCTTCACTGACCTTAAATTCAGGGGTTGTGTCTCAACATTCTTTGAATATGGGACCAACCCTTATAGGTAATTGCACTTCATGTTTTAGGGTTCCACTGAAACATGTGCTGGCAGTTGTTACAAAGAGGTTGCAGACGTCTCAGCCAGATATAACGGGTCAGTAGTCTATTAATTTTGGCATGGCTTATAGTTGCCTGCAAGTAAGCATTTCATTGTCTGTTTTTTTATGGAATTCGTGGGGTGAACTTCCTTCAGTCAGATTGTATGAAAGTTTGATGTCACTCACCATGTGTACCCTAAAGTCACCAGCAATCCTACCCAACAGACTGACAACTTAGACTCATTATCAGACCTTACCGAGTATCCAAATTTAGTTTAGGAGTATATGGATGGTGTCAAATTCAATCTTTACCCAGATAAAACCGAGTTTATCATAAGCTGGTGATACTAGAGAGTCACTTCCAATAAAATTCTATATCTCCCTAAGAAGAAGTAAACAAATTCCTGGTGTAATTTTCGACCCAGAAAACTAATTTGATAATCACATAGCCAATGTTTGGCCTTAGTATATGAGGCCAAGAAAGCCAGTGTTGCATAACTTTAGAAAGTTCATAGTGTTATCTGTTGCGTTTACAAACAGGATAATATGAGCCATGTCACATCCTACTTTGAAAATGTCCACTGGTTTCCCCTTTCATACTGTATTCTCTTTGCCTCTATAAATTTTACCTTATTTAAAGGAAAGCAATATTCCCCCAAGCTTCTAATTGGCCATCTTTAATGAAATTGGCTAAAAATGTAATTTGCATGCATTGTTTTGCAACGGCCACCTCAATGGAATGGAACAAGTTGTCACTTAATGTCAATCACAGCAAACTATATTGGAATTCCAAAGCCAACTAAAAGAGCCCATCTGTTGTAACCGGCATACCCACCACTATAGTTAACCATCCCTGACAAACTATTGCTGGATAGTGACCTCTGCTTGGTTTTAAGATTCCTACTTTCTGAACTTAAGATGATTAGAGGATGCACTGTATAAATGCTTCTGTTTTTCAAAAGATTTGTTTTAACTACTTTGCAAGTGAAAATATCAGTCATGGATACATAAGACAGAAATGATCACTCACAAAGGTTTTTAAAAAACACTCTCCTGTGGCTATGTGATCTAAAATGAACTGACTCTTTCCATGTATGTGTTTATGTGCTCGGCATGGTAAATATATTAAACACAGTTTTATTACGTTTTTAAGTGTGTTTTGTCATATTTGTTGCTTTATGTTCAGTATGCTGCTGTCCAGAATTTAAACTTGATTTTTCTTAAAAAAAATTTTGGGGTGTTATTGTTTAAACAAATAGTATATATTTACATTTTTGTTTATAGTTGGAACCAAAAAAATGTTAAATTATCAAGTGCCCACTGGTTTATTTTCTCATCATCCTGCTTCACACAAATTTTGGGCCACTTTTGAGAATAACATCTTAAAAATAGTTTCTTCTCCTATAGAATGTCACCAAATGCCATCACAAAATATCCACACCATCTTGTAAAAGTGTGTTCTAGTACAAAGAATAAGAAAATAACATGACCGATTATCCACACCATCTTGAAAACAATTTTTGATCATGTAAATTATTATCAAATGACACACTATCATCAAAATAGTTTCTGTGGATTTAAAAGGCAACTTATGTCATCACTAAATTTCTAAGTGTATATGTATTGTGTCAATAGAGTGCTTAATGATGATTCTGGACCCATTTACAAATACAAACTGCTCTGTGGCGATCATCTTGAAAACAGTCAGAGGGAGTGCGAACAAATTTTAAAACTGGGTTGCTTAACAAGCAAGCATTTGAACCCATTCTGGTAAACAAAACCACAATGACTGCTATGCCAGGCATCTTGTAAATGGTTTTTTAAACTTGTTAAAAAAAATTTAGTCGGACCTTGTTTGGGTTGTACATTCACATTGGATGTGTATGTGTTCTCAGCTGTAACCGTTTAAATGTCAGTTTGTTAGAGCATTTACCACATAAATTAAGCTGGATACATACGGAAACAACATGGTTTTGTTTGTATAATTTGTTTTATATTTATTTTGTAGAGATAATTCCTTTTTTTATTTAGGGTTTCCATCGATTTTGATTTGGTTATCAGGGGATGTAGAGGTGGCACTTTTGATTCCTGCATTGACGACAGCCACAATTTGGAGGTATTGATATATTAATGGCTAAAATGTAGCTTCCTATTATGGTAACAAATTACTGGTAGCATACCTAGTCAACATACACAGGCAGTTATGTCAAGACAGTTTTAATTATATTGACATTAAAGATGACTACTGAAAATTAAATTCTCAAAGAAGATAAAACTTATTTGGTAGTACATTTGATATGTAGAGTCATAATTTTAAAAAGACAGGTTGATTATTTTTTTTATTCCTGTTTATTTTATTAACATCTGAGCCATATTCGACAGGATATACTGTTGTATTTGCAAAGTGGTTGCCAGTTGCATGGGATAGTTGTTGGTAGTGAGTTACTGTGGTAGTCAGTTACACATATATCATTTTACTTTTTTGAACATAACCATTATAGAGGATTTTATGTTTGTCACCACTTTCTTCACATAGATCATATCAGGTAAGTTTAGTGAGTAAAAATTATGCCAGCATCACATCGATTTTCCGCCTTACAGCATTCCAAATTGCAAAAAAAAAACACAATTATCCTATCTTCTACTTTCTATTCTTCTGTCTGAAAATTTACCCCCCCCCCCCACCCCCACCCACCCCCCAACCCCACCCTCCCTTCTGCGCACATAGATCAGTCACAGATGTAGACAAGCTTAAAGAAACAGGATGTTAAATAACACGAAATGTGACGTTTGGATCTGTCTTTCCTCCTGTTTCCTTATGTTATTTCTGTAACCATTAGGCTGTCTTGAGGGGAGACAGGAAGAGAAATGAAAAAAATTGAACATTTCAAATTTCCACTTTCAGCTACCAAATTCACAGGCGGAAATTTTAAATGTTTTGAAACTTCTGTAGGACACACAAGGCAATGGACGTTTTGCCACTATGTCACAAGGTTACATAAGAACCTTGGACAGTAATTAAAGGACAGGGGTGTTTCGCCTATAACCGCGGGTTATACCACCTGTAGTGTAAATGGGGTATAAGCTCCAAAAATTACAGAACGTTATATAACACACTTTTTCAGGCTAAATAGATGGTTTCGCATATCTTCATATTTAAAAAACTACACCGGCTCTCCATAAAATAGAGAATTCCACCCAGTGGACATTGCCTTTTAGGCCTAAGGTGATGGTCACATCAATTCAGTGCTTTACAAATGTTTCCATTATTGAATAACAGGAATTTTCTCACTTTGAATTTGCAGAGCAGTGGTAACAGAACTGGAATAAATTTTTTTGCTTCATGGAATTAACAATATGCAAACATTTTATGTGGTTTTAATTAATTGTAGATTCCTAGTACAGCTAGGGGAACATTTTTATATAAAACATATATACACACTCTACTTATCCTAATATTTTATAGTGATTAAATTTTCATATTTTTAAATGTAAAATACATTTTTATAAAGAAAAATGTATATACTTACCATATGAAAACACTTGGGTAAGCATGGTTTGGCGTTCAGTGACCGCCACATACACCGTACATAGAATTTAAAATATGAGGGGAGACCCTCTTTAAACCTATATATTGCTACCTTTGACCCCTGGTGACCTAATTCACTCTGCCATGCGCAGTAATACAGAAATAGTTCATTCTTTTTGTGAATAAACATATATGCTGTAAAAAGGTATTTTAAAAGCGGGGCAAGCGGGAGGGTGATTTGCTGTTTTCATATGGTAAGTATATACATTTTTCTTTATAAAAATGTATTTTACATTTAAAAATATGAAATTTTATTTCATAAAAATGTAATATACTCTACCATATGAAAACACTTGGGTTGAATGCCCACATGGAAGGATGGTGGGAAAAAGACAGACTGAGGAAAACCACCCTAAGGTTAAATTGCATAAAGAGGATACTTCCTGGTGCAATTGAACCCAAAACCTCTGTGCTGAAAAAATAACTCTGAGTTAAATGAGTAGAATTAACCACTGCAAGAACTTCAGCACTGCTGTCTACACCCTATAAGGCCAGCTCAAAGGAGAGGGCATAAATATGCCACTGTGCTCAGAACAGGAACATGCCAAAAGGCACTAAGAAGCACGGTTCTGAAAATAGAGATGAAGAACAGAATCCCTAAAAGGGAAATGCCACCCCCCCCCCCTTTTCTGAAACTCAAAAGTCTCAGAATGACTTAAATTGTGGAATTTAAGTAGAAGAGAGAGAATGGGCTGAGTGGAAACAAAAGTCCACTACACTTAAGAAATCCTAGAGATTCTTAAGAACAACATCTCTGAAGGAAAATAAGTGAAGTGCAAGAATTCTGAGAGGAATCCCCCATGATGTGAAGCAGTGTGAAACCACCGAAGAGACCAGAATGAAACCTGGGCAAAAACATCATGGGCCTTCACATGTGGAACAGAATTAGAGGGAATAAAGGATAAAATGTTATCCAAAAAGATATTGTCTGAGCAGCAATATCACCCTCTTTGAACTTCAGAAGAAAGACCAAGAAGAAATCCTCCTAAGAAAGTCAGAATAGCTAGATAGATAGTATCTTAGGAATCTGACTGAAGGAAAGGAGAGGTCCTCTAAGTCATCCTGACCAAAGACAAAAAGTCACAGCAGGAAGAGCCTTCTGAAGATAACTGGCTTAAGCCAGGAAAGTAAGATCTGACTTAAGGATGACTTAGGCCATCCCTAGAGAGTGAGAGAAAACCTTTAAATAAAGGAATCAAAATCACTCCTTCTCCTTCCCAAAGAAAGGGAGAAAGAAAGACTGTCTAATATATGAAAAACTTGGCTCAGCAAGTAAACAGGGTTCAAGAGGAGCCTTGGTAAGAGCCTACAGAACCAAGGTTTAAGTACCAAAGGGTAGGTGACGACTACCCTTAGTGTGGACTTAAAGATGCTCTAAAAAGAGACTTCCAAGCTCCCTATAAGAACCCAACTCCAAGTAGTACCTGGAGAGAGCTGACCTGTATCCCAATTGTCTGAAAAATAATTCCTTAAAAGGAACAAACAGCAATGAAAGGGACAGTTAAGGCATGGCAGAGCGGCCATGTTCCTCACAAGTTTTTGAAGCAGTTCCACAGTGCATCATAGACAGTAATGGAGGATAAAAATCCTCCAAGACCCCTCCTGTGAAAATTCTTCTTAAAGGAGACTTCAGCCAGAAAGCTTGAAGAAAGGAACTCCATAAAAATTAATAACAAAACTCTAGATGAGATTGTTATAGAAGAAAAAGAGGAAGAGCCAATGGCTTTCTTAAAGGAGATCTTGAGGCCAAAAACTTGGCACTTGCCAAGGAAGGCTACAAGAAGAATGGTACAGCTCTGAAAGTTGATTAACTTCCTGGCCATAGAGGACAAAGAGCTGAAGGAGGGAAGGAGTGGTACTCTGGACCAAAGCACACCAGGGCATCTGTTGCCAGAGCCTAAGGATCTAGCACAGGAGACACATGCAAGAGCAGCTTGTGATTGAATCACATGGCAAAAGAGATCTAAATCAGATGAGAAGTCTGAGACTACCATCTGAAGATCCAAGAATAGAGAGACCACTTTATATGAAAGGTGAGATAAGACCTCCAGAGATGGTCTGCCAAGGATTCATGCCCTGGAACATGAGAAGGTGGAAGAACAGACTTGTTCTTGTAAAAATAATGGCAAAAGGTGCCAAAATAGATACACATGTCCCAAGAGTGGAAGCTCTCTTGATATAAAAAAGAAAGCACAGACAACAGTGTTACCTGAAACTATCTGAAGTGTCCCTTAAAGAAAGGACAAGTGAGGAACAAATGTCTTGAGAACAAGACATCTGTGTTGTTTGAGGCTGAAAGGATGATCCTTTGATGAAAGGATAATACAGGAACAAATGTCTGAGCAAAACGGACAGCTGTGAGCTCTAGAACAGATGAACAGATTGGACTGCTACATCAAAGATGGACCTTAGGTGGTCAAAAGAGCACAAAGAACTCCCAAACCCTGAAGAGAAACATCCATGAAAGTAGATGTAAAAACTAGGGAATTAAAGGGAGGTATGCAAAGACATAATTCCCAGGTAAGTACCATCTTAAATGAACCTTCATTGAGGGATCAAAGGATGGACAGTCCAGAGCACCTTTGAGAAGAAAAATCAAAGTGTCCTGAGATGACACTGAAGAAGTGTCATGTGCAGGTGACCTTGAAGAAATGGCTTCCAAGTGGAAGCCAAGAGAAATAAAGGTGCTCAGTTGGAGAGGTAATTTAAAGGTGTTCTAAGGCAGAGAAAGGAAGAGCTGCTGAATAGACAGAACCTTGTCCCTGTCAGGAACACCTTTAGACAGGTTAAAAATCTGACCCAGGAAGGAGACCTGTTGTAAGAACAGATCTAATTAATTCCTGCTAAAAACCACTCCAAATTGAAAGTCAACTCTAAGAGAGTTGCCAAATGAGCCTCTGACAACTTTTGACCCTAATGAGTCAATTTATAGTCACATGTGCACTGAGATGCCCAACCTCAAAGCCAACTTTCCTTACTTCCTTGACTAAGGAAGTAAATCCTGAAAGGCTAGTGGCTAGGCCCTAAGGTATTGCCACAAAGTGGTACACCCTGCCCAAAAGCAAAACTCTGAGCAAGAATGAACCAAAGGAGCCAAAGGAGAGAAAGGAGGCAAATTGAGGAAGAGAAGTGGTCCACTGGCCAACTGAGAAAATGATCAACTGATAAGTTGCATCCTGATAGTCGGAAAACCAGGAAAAGATAAAAATCTGGTGGTTTCCAGTATATCTTTGTCAAAAATAATGCCCTGAAAAAAATCAGGAAAACAGGAGCTCAAGATACTTGAACTGCTCATGTGAACAGACAGTGTGAGACTGAATGACAAAGAACAGCATTCTTCTGTGGAGAAGAGCTGAAGAAGAAACCAGGAAAGTGGAATCTGAGAGACCACTGGAATGTGAACCAAGTCAGAATACTGGAAAAAGAAAGGCTGCACATAAACATTTCAAATGAAATCATTGAAGAAATCAGTTGACCTCCCACTGGCAAGTGGAGGGATCTGGAAGTAAGAGTGAAAAGTTGAATAAAACAAAACACTCCTATCTCCTGAAGGACACCATGATAGAGGTTGAGGCTGAACAATTTCCTATGTCTGAGCCAGAAAGTTCAATTAGACTTTCTAGACTCTTTGCAGTTATCTCCTGCTGTTAGCCTCAGACAGTCCTGTATCTTTTGAGGGCATTACTTACCCACTTCCTGATTGTAATAAAAGCAGGCATGTTTGTGAATGACGCCATCGACTACATGGTCAGAGGTGAAAAAACATTTGTTGGTGTTATAATCATTACAGTGATTATTCTTCATGAAAACAAACGATTTAATGCATAGATGCATGAATTGCATGGGTTAAAATAGTGCAAATTGGTGGAAAAGATATACGGAGGAAGAAGGGAGAAATATGTGTTACCTGCTCTGCCACTGTTCCGTTTTGCAGTATTTCTGATTTGTAAGTCATAACCATAAACATGATATTGTCAAATATTGTAACTCTGATTTAAATCCAGCAATTTTTTCAAATTTTGAGATGAAAAATAAGGGGTTTTTTTGCTTGCAAATAATGCAGGTTTCTGAAATAGTTCAAAGCTCAACAAACACTAAAGGACACTTTGTGTTATTTTCTTTTCAAATTTTAGTCCGACCTAGAAAATGCAGGATTTAGCGTGGCCACTGCAGAATCAACCATTTGCTACTGTCAAGATGAACTCTGTAACCATGGAAACCAGATTGGTCCCAACATCTTGCTCTTTATCCTGGTGGCTTTTGCAGTTTTGAAGTTCTAAACAGCCATGCCAGTTTCACAGCAGTGATAAAATGATTTGTGGATTTTTGTGTGTGAAGATTATTTTATAATATCCAGAACTATATTTTACTGTTTGATAGTTTTGCAAAGCCGAGCCCAATTGTTGCTTAAGGTATTACTTTATAAGGTTTAGAAAGTTATTTTAGATTTCATTGAAGAAAAAAGTGTTTAATAGTAAAAGAGTATTTTTTAAAAAAAAATGAATTTATTCTTATTTTATTAGAGTGTGTGACTTCTTCAGCAGTTATCAGTCAGTTTTGAAAATGGACTCGACTCAAACCTAAGCTTTTCAAATCTAAGTTTTTCCTTTCTAATTATTTCATGCAGTTTACAACTTACAGTATACTAACATTTTATGTTCATCTATTATTCTGGAGTGCAACAAGGATATGTGAACAAGTTTTTAGTTGCATGTAAAATCATTTTAAAATTAAGTAACAACACCAGAAAAGATATCTTTAACAATCAATTTCGTGCTACAGTTTCTTAACCTATCTTCAACTGAACGTTTAAAAATGTTAATAACCTGAATACATTTATATGTAAGACTGTATTTTTAATATTGTATTAAGTTTGATGTGCTTTGCCAGTTTAATTATTTCTTATTTGACAAAACCTTAAGTTCTCAATAGATATTCAGAAAATGTATAACCATGTGCTTGTATCTTTGGCTTTAAAATATGTTTTTAATATATTTAGGTTTAAAATTGTAACTACTTCTCCTGAAGGAAGAATTTTTAAAAATATTTTTACTAAATTAATGATTCTATTAATACCTTTTATATTTGTTAAAATTTAAATCTAATTAAGGAAAACATGCAACACAATAAGATCTTGTAATCGGATTAACTTTTTATCTTATAGCCTTTATAATAAAACAAAACTTTTCATCATAGCATGACTAACTCCACTTTGTGATAACAATAAAACATTTCGAGAAATTATAGTGTATTTTATTTCCTAAGCAATACTTTAACTGGTGTAGCAAATGATGACCTGTACTTATTTGGCCTTGGCTGTTGACAGGAACATAAATCCCATCTTTGACTTGTACAGTTGGAACTAACTCAGATTTGTGTAATAGCTACATATCTGCAAATTTCACACAATCTACACAAAAGAATCTGCATTGTAAAACAGCGCACCATAACAGTCCCCACCCACCCCAACAAGTCAAGCACTCATAATGTGGAGCATACATTTATTAAATACAATACATAAACAATGAGTAAATAATGACTACTATTAAAATAAAGTCCAATACACAACTTTAAGTACATAATCCATTAAATACACGTTATCGTCCACAATCACATGTGTACATACTTGCTCGACTATGATCACTGAGTTATCACTTTACTCACACACTGTGACTTAATATCAAGCTAGGTCATCTTAGTATCAAATGTAAGTAACAGTATAACGGAATTGTTCATGGCAATGCTCCCCCACTTCTCAGTTATAATGGGACCCTCAACTTTGCCGTATAACGGTAAACTTTCCTGCTGAAGGTAAAACCTCTAAGTCCGGCTTTAAGAGAATGAGTGAAGAGGCCCGTTTAGCAAGTATGATACATCTGTATTTATTAACGTATATGAAAGTCCTCAAACCCCAAACCAAGTAGAAGTAGGTCATATATTTATTTTATAATCGCAGCCATTAATATGGCCATGTGTTCACCCAATTTATGGTCCTTTTGAATGTACGACCACACACAATCAGATACCCATGTTCCGTGTTGCTTGATGTTTTGAAGGGGAATGTATGCATTATAGGCCAATGTAGCACCAGAGCGCCTAAAGCTATGGAATGTGAAATGACCAGGTGAAAATCCTAACTTTGCAATCAACTTTGCGAGACATTTCCTTATTTGGTTGTCTGTAAGGACTTTCCAGGATTGGTTAATTGGAAACTGAAAAAGAGGTTCATGTGGAAGTGGTGCAAAAAATTTCAAAGCAGCTCTACATGCCTTGTGGGGGCAGAGGTTCGAACCCTTTATTCTAGGCAGGGAGAGGATGTGAACTCTATCACGAAATTGATTTGTTTTAGACCATTTAAGTACTACTTTCATGAAATTCTTAGAGAAAATGACATCCCCAGCAGTTAAATGACGGGTTAGGTCAAATGTTGATAGAGAATGAGGTGCTATATTTGAAAGTCTGAGGAAGCCGAAAAAACCTAAGAGAAATACTGCTTTAAAAATTTTCCCCATGTATATTGAATCACACAGATTAATCAACTTTGACAGGGTCTGTACATCCATAACATTTCTATTGGGTAATTTAACAGGTCTTGTCAATTTCATTGATTTAAGAAAGTATTTAACGTTTTTGTGACACCATACTGAATAATCCAAATTATTCATTACAAAATGAGCTTTTGCTGCTGACATATGATTAGCAATCATATTACATGACACTCCATTTGTAGCCAAGAACTCCAAATATGACAATACATGAGTGGTTGACACCTGATACAGAGATACATGTAAAACTAGACAAAATGCTACAAATACTCTGAACAGCATGGTGTAACAGGCTGAAGTCTTTGGTCTAAAGGCAAACTCCAATCGCTTTCTGGCCCCCAAGGCTAGCAACCTCATTTTCTTTTTTCCTACAAAACAAAGTGTAGTATATCAGCTGATATCACATGAACATTCATATTTCATAGTCTACATGCAACATTTCTATCTCCAACTGAAGTCACAATGGTTTCTCCACATATCTGTGTAGTTTTGCGCAATCCTGTGGGGATCCAGTCCACCTGGACAGGAGGTCTGCAACTGGGTTGTGTTTACCTAGGACATGGGTATATGTAAGCTCGATGTCATACCATGCTGCCGTTTGCCACACGTTACGGACACACGCCCCCAGAAATGCATCTCTTGTCCTACTATTAGTAAGGACGTGGACTACCGCCTCATTGTCGCACTTTATCAAGACTTTCTTATGGGACCAGTGCACAGCAAAAGCCCGTACCGCCAGGAGAATGTTCACCATCTCCAAGTGAACTATTGTCCACTGCATAAAGCCACGCGCCAACGGGAAATGGTAAACATAGTTTTTCCATAGAAGAGAATGCAGTATTTTTTATAAGTATAGGTGGAACAACAAGAAGCAGTTTGAGGTTCCAGTCAAGCAGAGTTTACTGATCAAAATGCTTAAAAAATGACCATTTTGTTAGTTTAATAAGTAATAAATACATCAAAGGAGGCAAATATCTTATTTGAATATATTATCTGGCATTCAACAATCAGTCATTTATTTGCATGATGTAACTGGCCAACTTAGTATAGATTACACAATGAATTGTGGAAGTAAGGGCAAAAAAATGCAACATATACTGGTTGAGCAAGGTTGGACACTGCTTACTACTGGGTGTCTATAAGTCAAACAGATTCATAAAAGCCAGTCATAAAAATAATCATCCTTTCAAAAGAAATGTTTCATTGTGGTGGTCAAAAAGTAACAAATTTGTGGTTTATTTAAATGTGACATTGCAAAAGTGATATGGTGAGGAACAGTTGTAATTGTGATGCATACCAGTTGGTTCCACACTGCTAACTTTGCGAAATTGAAAAGCAGCTGTTGTTTTTGACATGCAATACTGGGAGAAGTGTTGGGGATAGACGATATGCATTAAATAAGCATTTGCTGTTAAGCTGTTTGCTGTGAAACTACATTTATTATCTGAGCCCACAACACATACATCAGTTAACAGTAAACCACATCCATAGGGTCTTTCATAAACAATGCACCAACATTCTCCCTGTTAACTGTTTTTTTTTGTATTTTTTATTATTCATTGATATTTTTTTTAATTGAAAGAAATTTAATAAATTGAAATTGTCAGAGAGGATCACTTGGATAAATACTTAATTATATAAAATGTTGTACTATTTAGTACTAGGAAATTATATTAATTTTACTACATTGATGTTTTACATTGATGGATCAAAGATAGTTTTCTTTTTCACTATCCTGCCTGATTTGGTGACATAAGATAGATGACTGATTTATGGCAGGCTTTAATGGTTCATTATTCACTGAATCAGTCAAATTATCTGCTTTGAAACTATTAGCATTATTCTTATTACTAGATACTTGAATGTCAGACATTTTACAAGTATTGTCATATTTCACATTACTTAAAACAGTGTTTGAAACAGAAGGTTTATAGCAAGAACTGTCAGATAGCAAATTTGGTACATTGACATTCAAGACAGGACACTTTTGTCCTAGAGTATTCATAGTACCCTTGTAGCCTTGATTGCTCAGTTTCAGAAGCACCTTTTGAATGTGGATTCACTTTAACTTGACTGGATGGCCGTAATTGATTTCTGTTTCTGCGGAATAATCCCTTTAAAGTTTAAACCACACAGGAACATGGGACAGGAATTTCTTGAGTATATCCATATAACCACTGTTTTCCCATATTTCGTGGAGAAGGCTTTAGATACACAATATCACCCCATGTTAAAAAACTGGAAAGTTCTACTTTGGCATGCTTATCATAAAAGCACTTTACTTGTTGTTTCTTGGCCACTATTTCATTTTGTACTTGATCCGACTCAGCGTTTATTAGCAATAGGGCATATAGTCAATTTTAATTGTCTGTTCATAGACCTTTGAGCTGAAATTTGCAATTTTTATTTGGTGTATTCCTGTAAGATAATAATGCTAATTCAAGGCCATAACACTTTTTTATCACATTTTTTACAATTTTTACAGCCAATTCCATTTTTCCATTGCCTTTTGGCCAATAAGGGGAGCTGGTTTGATGCATTATATTCCACTCACAACAAAAGTTGGCAAATTCAACATTGATGAATTGCGGCCCATTATCAGTAGGAAAGCAATCAGGTATACCATGTCTTGCAAACTGTGTTTTTGACTTGTCAACAACAGTACTGGACTATGTCTCATACAAACGATTTACTTCAGTATAATCAGAATAATGATCAACCATTATTAAATATTGTCTTGATTCAAATTCACACAGATCTTGGCTCATAAACTACCAATGATATTCAAAAACTGGCTGAGTCAGCATTGATTCACATGTATTAACACAAGAAAACATAGCACATGTACCACAACTACTGCAAGTATCTTTGCCTGCATTACAGGCCAATACACAATATCCATGCACAACAGAATGTATTTTGAACCCCAAGATGTGATGCATGGATGAGGGAATTATGGCCTGTGTCCCTCTATACACAACACCATCAATAACTGACCTTTCATCTCTAATGTTCCAATATGGCATCAAACACGAAGGCAAACACCTTTTTTCAATGACCACCAATTCAATATTGTTCTTTTTAAACTGTTCATAACTTGATCTGCCTTTGTTGTCTCTTGCAGTTTAGCCATTGTTTTTGAAGTAATCTGTATATTTACTTGGAGATCATTTCTCTCTATCTCCAGACGTAATATTTCCAACAAAGGTTGAATGGAAGTCATTACTTGTGGTAAAGGTGCATCTGAGAAAATATCTGCCAAAACAAGAGAGGTGCCCTTTTTATACACAACATTAACATAAAACTGCTGTAATCTCATGATCAGTCGTTGTAGTCTTTTGGGGGCTAATGGTCTTTCAAAAATAGTTTGAAGTGGCTGATTATCAGTATGCACTGTGAACCTTTTCCCATATAGCCATAAATACCATTTTCACACCCAGCAAAAATAGCTAGGGCTTTTTTCTTTATCTGTGCCCATCTTTGCTCATTTGGAAGCATTAAACAAGATGTGAATGCCACCGGCTGCAGCTTTCCTTGTCCATTAGGCTGTAAGAGCGAACCACAGAGGGCTGTATTAGAGGCATCAACTTCTTTGTTAACATCAAAATAGGCCAAACAAGGAGAACACGTTATCAGTTTCTTTAGCTTTTGCAAAGCTAGGTTCATGAATATCGGCCCACACAAAAGATTGATCCTGCCTAGTTAGTGAATTTAGTGGACTAATTGTCTCAGCTAATGCTTGGCAAAAGGTATTTAAATAATTCACCATTCTGAATAAATCTTTCAAGAGCTAACTTACTTGTTGGTACTGGCATTTGCGTAATGGACTGAATCCTTGAGGGGTCAGGAGAAACTCCTTCCTCTGTTATACAAAATGCCATGAAAGCAATTTTCTTCAATTTAAAATGAATCTTTCCTGGATTTAATTTTAAGTTTCTTGCTCTAGCCCTGTGCAACAATGCAGCAAACATTTGTCATGAGCTTGTTCTGAATCTTCTTTGGTATCTCCTACTCCACACACAAGCAAATCATGAGCAATACTCACTACGTGCCTTGCTAATTGTTTGGCTGGGGTCAATACAGATCCTTGTCGTAAAAATACTATTATTTTTTACTGCCACAGTCATATTTGGGCAGCAATCTGTGGGCAGATCCATTTTTGACAGCTTTCCTAGTTTAACCATTTCATCATTTTTTTGTTTTGTTCGTTTTCACTTTGCCAAAGGAATTCTGTGCACTGGTGCATGAACCAGAACCACATTCAGATCTAAAATGAATAATATTGGCAGCCACAAATCTCCAATTCCAATAAACACATCACTGTGAGCACTCAAAAGACCTTCTTTTTGTAATGGCTGAGGGAGGTCACATATACTCAGCTTAAACATACAAGAAGAACCTTTCATTACAATGACATGATCGTCATAGTGAATTAGTCCAAGTTTTACACAACCCTTCAAGCCCAACAATCCTGGCTTGCCAACATCATTATTGTCAATTATCTCAAACTGAATAATATCAAATTTCTCCCGAGACTCACAAACCAACATACATTTTCCAACAGGTTATATAATATTAGGAATGCAAGACAGATTTTGATCTTGCCAAATTTTCAGATGGTCAAAACTTTCATATACCCTATATGGTATTGTATTACATGAGGCAGCTGTATCTACTTGACATGATTATTAATAGAAATCATTTCCATCTACAGACAATGGTAGTTCTACTAACAATTTTCTGATACACTAACAACTATTACTATCATCAGAGAGCATAAAGCCATGTCTAAATTCCTCAGAAGACTACCCATCATCAATTTCTAAACCATTTACTTGCTTTTTGCAGTTATGCTTAAATTTATCCTTCAGGCTTGGACACACACTAGCAAAATGATTACGTACATAACAGTTCCTACACAGAACACCAAGTTTGGCAGCAGGGCAACTTTTCCTTGGATGTGACACTGAACCACCACAATGAACACAGGGTATATTTCTTTTATTTTGCACTGACCCTGATCTCGTTTTATTTTGGGCTAGATTTGGATTAAATTTTGAGTTATAACTAGCTGCACTATAGGCAGTATAGTTAACCTGCTCTTCAGTCTGCTGAGATTCTATAACTTGGGTCTTTGTCGCAGATTTCCATGCTTTTGCTCTGTTTATCACTTCAGAAAGACCGAAAACAATACCGTCTTTTTATGGTGTACAATGCATCCCTCAATTTATCATCAAATATCCCAGTGACAAATCTATCCTGTATCACTTCTTCCTCTGGGTTCTCCATTTTACTGTAATCACATTTAGAACCCAAATATTTACACCTTAATTCACACTCAGCAATACTTTCATTAACGTTTGTTTACAAGTCCCCATAAAAATTCAAAGGATAAGACAATACAGTAGCTTCACCAGAGTAATGCTGTAAAAGTTTTTTCTTCCATACCCAGGGGTATTTTGCTGAAGTATTTTCAATATCATCATTGCTTATTGTAGGGAGAGCTGCTGATTTCACTGTGTGCCAGACATTTAAAGCAAAGCCAAACAGAATGCACTTATTTCCATACCATAACAAGCAGTTTTCACGTGCTTATTTTCACTTGGGCTTTTAGATAAGTCTAAACACATACCAATCATTAAATTAATCTATCCATAATTCTACAAATTCTTGTTTATTTTCACACATAGATGAATCTAACACTGGTGGTTTTGAGTTTCCTTTAACTGTCATGCTGAACAGTGGGTGTCAGTGAGTGATATTACAGTAATTTTGTTGTTTGTGGTAACTTCAGATCAAAAGAACCACATTTTAATGTAACCTTTCACTTGTAAGATTCAGACTATTAGCTCATTTTAATTTGTTTAACTGATCCCACATCTGACACCATGTTGGGAATAGACAATGTGCATTAAATAAGCATTTGCAATTAAACCATGTTTATTATCTAAGCCCCAAACACATATATTGGTTAAACCTTAAGCCCCATCTATGAGGTTTCAATACTCTATGCACTGTAGAGTATTGATACAATTAAAATAATCTCGATCAAAAATAAGCACTTTTTTCAGCAAATACTTAATTGTGTTATCAACACAAATGAACATTCTTGTAGATTAAACTGGGCTAAGTAAAGATGAAAAACCATTGTAAGAGTAAAGGAAAACAGGTCATATCAGTCTGCACTGTTAATCATTGTATACCAGCAATGAATTACAAACTTCATATTTGAGGCTAGAACCAAGATTTGAGAGTGTTATTGCTAAGAGAGTTAATGAAGTTGTGTGAACATTTCCCTACTGTTCACTTTTGTCTTTATAAGGGTGTATTCATGCAACATTTTTGAGCTGTGGGAGAAGTTGATACATTTTCTTCTAATTCTTTTAACTGCTTTGTTAAGTTTTTAAATTCTTTGCTTTGTACCTTTTGTTTTTGATTGAATAAGTTATGCTTTCTTATCGTATTTCACATTTAATAAAATCCTAAATTAAAGATTCTTGGGTTTGCGGCACAGCACCAGAGTGCTGTGAAGTTCAGTCCACTGAGCCCCAGTCCTGGCTAGTTAGGCATTGACAGATCATCAGCCTTAAGACTGGCTAGGTAGCATGCTATAATGTGCATTACCGGTCGCTATGACTCTTGCATTGCTATTGGTTGAGGAATTAGGTTATGCAGAGGGAAAATAACAGTGGGTCAGTTTGAATTAAGCTTTTGAAAAGAAAATATGTTTTATGATTTACAGAACTTTACATGCGTTTTTATCATGAATTTTATTGTGTTTTAATCTGACTCTAGTAATACGTCAACTGTTGCTGATCTGCATTGGGATTTTGATAGACAACCTTATGCTCGTTGCTCTGAATTCTGAGATCTTGCCTAACCTTATGCACTATAACGAGTAAAGATGGACAAATAAAAAAAAAATTATTGCTCACATTGTGAAGGGAAACACCAAAGACCAGTTGGACAAAAATGCACATGATTACCTGCAGTTGTTAATGAATTAAATACCAATGACGAGAACAACAGTCAGTACAAACATTAGTTCTGGAGGTGCATCGTCAGAGGTTGTGACTCCTGATATGAATGTGTTGTTATTAACTGAACTAAAAATGTTAGTTCCAAAATGGAATCAATGGAAAGACGCCAGGCAACTACTGAAGAAAATTGCAGTCTACAAGTACTGTGGCAAGCAAGAAGGTGTGTCGACAAAAGACAGTGAAAGAATCATACATCTGATTTCTCCTGGGCATCTGCCAAGGCTGCACATGTAGTCATTCTTTGCAGGATGGAAGAGGGAAAACTAAATTGGGAAGATACTTTAGGTTTGGACAGATTGAGAAGAGCTCATCCTCAGAAATCCATTGGTAGTTCAAATCAAAGTGGGTCACACCATGGAAATAAATTTGTCAAAGGAAAAGATTCGGGTTTGATCGGTAAATTTTTCCAAATTGGTACCTGTAACTAAACCCGTGACCATGTAAGCGGGGGAAAAAGTATCATCATGTGTGTGCTCATTGTTATGGTAATCAACCTGCAAGGGACTGCAAAAACCCAAAAGACAAGTCGTCAAAAATGAGTAAGGCACTGCAAAAATGAGGTGCCTTTTGTTGCAAAACTGAATAAAGAGGATGTGAAACTGTACAAAACTAGAGGGGCCACGGTGGCAGAGTGGTAACACTCTCGCCTTCCACCTCTGAGGCCGGGGTTCAATTCCCGGCATGGCCTCAAGTGGGAAAGCTGGTAGTTGCTTGCTGTTGGTCGGCAGTTTACAGTACAGAACCCTAATGAACTGTATGTACTGGTTTCCTCGGCCCTTCTAACTACCCGTCGTCATATAACCTGTACAGTGTTGAAAGCAACGTAAAACCCCAAATAAATAAATAAATGTACAAAACTAGAATAGTGTATAAAATAAGACATAGTCAAAGTGCAAAATTAAAATGTGGCACAATTGTAAAATAATTGGGTTCTGCCATGTGTATAAATCACAATGATGATCAAGGTGTTTATTGTGACTTTACTGTAACAAATAGATTTGATGTGTTAACTATTGAAGACAATGTTGCACAACATGTGAAAGTGTTGTATGAAGAAGTGCCACGGCACTTTGATATTAAAAATGACAGAGAAAAAGTACAGGCGTACAAGCGTGTTGCAACAAATGGAAATATTGAAACTATAAAAAAGGTATCAAAACCATACACAAGAAAGCAACTTAAAGAAATTTCGAGCCAAATGGTAGGTAAGAACAGATGTAGAAATAGATGTAAAAAATTTTAAATGTCTTAAACTGCAGGAAGCTTCCTCGGTTACTTGTTTTCAGCAAGGGAAAGAACAAAACAAATTCTCGTTCAGATTTATATTTCTAAGCCCGTTGCCAGGCATGAAAACTTGGAAAGAAAACGGTAGTAACGGCTGTCCCCTTCAAGCTCATAAAAAGATAGTGGCCTCGGGCTGTTACAGTTTTCAACAGGAACAGTTGTTATTAAAAAACTCAATTGAAACCCTTAGCATGGGAGAAGAATCTTGCAGATTACTGGGACTGGCAAGTCGTACATTTCATCAAGTTTGGTTTTCCTCTTGATGTAAGTCCTGATTCACAGTTTCAATATGATTTTTCAAATTATAAGTCAGCCACTTTATTTCCAGATCACGTGGATACTTACTTATGACAAGAAAAACAGTTCAATGCCATTTTTGACACCCTTGAATCTCCTCCCTTTGATAAAATGAGAGTCCATTTATAACATGCGAAAAACCTGACTCTGACAAACACAGTCATTGTTAACTTGAGTTGGTCTCATGGTGCCTTCATTAACTACAGTGTCGATTCTGATCAGTACAGGAACAAAGTTTCTACTCACCTTTCCATCAATTGACAATATAACTGCACAAGTGACACATCTTGGTCGTGGTTGCCTTTTATACAAGGTGGATATTAGTCATGCCTTCGGGCATATCAAAATGGACCCCTCTGACTATAATAAATTGGGTCTCAAGTGGGATCGCTACTACTTTGACTCTTGTCTTCCTTTCGGGTATAAACATGGAAGTAAAATCATCCAGAGAATCAGTGATCCCATCAGATTTATCATGCACAAGAAAAATTACTAAATCATTAACTATATCGACGATCTGATTGGTTTTGGCCTTCCAAGCACTGCAATCATAGTTTCAATGCTCTTTGTGAACTACTTACTGATCTAGGCCTCACTATTAGCGAGAAAAAACTTACCCCCAATACCATTGTCACTTGTCTGGGGGTCCAAATTAATGCTATTGAAGGCACAATACCTGTCCCTCCTGAAAAGCTGGGAAAAATCAAGCAATTATGTCATCAATGGATCAACAAACAATATACCAAAGAAAGGCATTTGCAATACTTGTTAGGCTCATTGCTTCATGTCTCAAAATGTGTAAAAAGTTCAAGAGTGTTCCTTAATAGAATGCTGGATTTGTTACGAATTGCTAAGAATACTGATCATATTGTATTCAATGAAGAGTTTTATCAAGATCTGACTTGGTTTAGAACCTTCCTTCCCCAATTCAATGGTGTCTGCATCTACAACCATCCTCCCTTATAGGGCACTGTTCAAAGTTGACGCATCCCTCAAGGGCATGGGCATAGATGGGGTGATCTAGCGTACAGATTGAGCATAGCCCTTGGGAATGGACGGACTGAGTATTGTGTAATTAGGTTTTTCTTTTCACAGTTTCCGTAGATCAGGAGCCTCCTATGTGTTTAACCATCGAGTAGGTCTCCAAGCAATAAAACACCATGGCACTTGGACCTCTGATTCGGTCTGGAGATATCTTTTTCAGGATATCAACTCCCCCTCTGCTGTTTCTCTGGCCTTCCAGAAGGCCTTGTCCTGTCCTCCTACCTCCTAGTTGGGGTTTGGGGTTCTATTGTAATGTTAATGTAATGCTTGCTGTCGTATTGTCGTATATATGTACACATATATGTATATATACATTTCCTTGTATGCTTAGAAAATTTCTCCATCTAGACTAATCATTCTAAGTAATGTTACATTTTGCTTGCTCACCTTAATCTGGGGCATTTCCCCCTGTAAAACTTTCTTTAATTATATTGATAAAGTTCAGTTACTTATGGTTGATTTAGGGGGCTTTGTGGTGTTGCGGTTAGAGTGCTTCCCTCCAACCTCTGAGGCTGCCGGTTCGAATCTCGGGCCGGGCACTTCATGTTGGAAAGTTGGTAGTTACTTGCCGATGCCCGGCGGTTTACAGTGCAGAATCTTGACCAACTAGTATGCACTGGTTCCTCCACCCGTAAACTACCTGTCGCAATATGACCCTGGCTGTTGAACGCGACGTAAAACTACAAACAATCTAAATCTTATGGTTGATTAATTTCTTTTGTGGCTTCAGTAGTTTAACATGGGTTACTATGATTAATCATATGCTAATTCTCCTGTTTGTAACCATGTAAATTGTAAATTCCTTGGTAAATTTTCATCTAAATTTAATGATTAATTCATTAATCCTCCATTTTGTGGTGGATGATAGTAAATTACCGTGGTTAATTGTTATTAAAATAATGATTAAGTGATGGGGTGACTTGCAATTGATGAACGCTAATTATTAATGATGTTGGTTACAGCAGCCTGAGTTTGGACAAATTTTGTGTGATGTAATAGTGTATATAGATTGTATGTACATAACAGAATAATTTGGTAGTAAATATGATGGAAATAAAATAATAGAACCCTCAACCGTGGCTGTGGCTCTTGGGGTACTGAAGCTTTTGGCATCAGAAATGGAGTCTTTTTTCATAATTTCAATATTTTCTTCATCTGTTAATAATACAACATTTAATTTCCACATTACCTCATTTTGGGTGATCAAGAAGAGATAACTGAATATAAAGGAGACTATGGTCTGGTTTTATACAGGGCTTGATATCTGTAAGAGTTGTAATGTAATCCATACTGCTTGGAATGAAAACGTAACCTAGTCATGTCTGCTTGAAACCAAATTTAGTCTTTTCCCGACGTGTGTAGCAAACAGTATCTGAATGTTGAATCCACAAGATGTCGACAAAATTAAGTGTTTCCATCGTTACTGACAGTTTTTACTGTAACCCCGATTTTTGCTCCACACTAGCAAAAGTATCCAAACTTTTATTAAAATCACCCCCATGATAACATCATCACCAGTATAGCTTTCTAAAGTGTCACAGACAGAATTTGCAAAAAGCTAATTGCTCTTTTCTTTTCTCTATAATGGGTGCATCAATAATGGTCAAACATTTTGGCCATAGTTTTGCCTTCGATGCTCCTCAGATCAGAACACCCTAATGATGTGCTCTATGCAACATCAGTTGCCTCCTTCAAGAAAAAGCTCAAAACTTACCTGCTTGCAAGAGTCTATATGCCATGTCAACCCCTGTGTCTCCTTGGTATGACCTGGCTATGTCATTGGATTAACGTTTATTGCCTTGTTTTATGTTCAGATGCGTCTTAGAGTTATCATTGATTGAGATTAGGCACTACAAAAGTCCACATTAGATTAGATTAGTGCATAAATATTCAGAATTACAATATTCAGTTCAGAAACCACAGAATTAAGGAGTAAGATTCTTCCATCATTATCTTTAAATGTGTGTGATATTAATATTGATATTCCTTGAAATTAAAACTGAAACTCCCTTACTGTTGGAAACACCATGAGATAACTCAATAGTACCATTCCACATAGATCGCCACTCTTCCTATTTTTCAGATAAATGAAACTCGTACAATAGAAAGATACCAGGGTCCTTCTCATTTAACCAAGTAAAGACCACTTGCCTTTTCTTTTTATCACCTAAGTCTTTTATCCATTACTTAATTTATAGATAAAAAAGTTCAAAATGTGCACCTTGTTGTAAAGTTCAAGATATGTTTCAATGTTGACTTCTGCAGAAAATGAAACATACATTAGAAGCATTAATAATATTAATGCTTCTTCACTGGCAATTTGAAACGTATATACACTATATATACAAGATGTAGTTAACAAAAAAACATGATGTCTCATAGAGAAACAAAAATAAGAACACAGAAATGACCTGACCTGATTGCACTTACTGAAACATGGCTGAAGACAGATGACACTAATAATTTCATTACCAATGTTACTTCCCTATGTTATAAATGTACCCATGTGTCTCATACTACAGGTAGAGGTGTCAGAGTATTTCTCATGCACAGACCTCTAAGTGTCCAAAGGCTTATTTTCTGATGATTTGGAGTTAGTTTTGAAGGAGCAGCACTATCAAATAGTGAGCATATATTGTTGGGTGAATTAAATTTTTATCTTTACAATATAGACTTTTGGTCCAAACAACTTAATGATGTGCTTAAACAATACAGCTTTGCTCAAATCATAAATTCCCCGACCCATATACATAGCCAAATTCTGGATAATTTATGCATTAGAGAATCTTCATCCTGGAAGTCTGGTCCCATGTTACAGAGGGCCTCGCTGACCATTTTGTAGTTAATTTTTATGTGAAAGTACTTTTTAAGGAGCCTGTAAATGTAGATGTGTCAGAATTGGTAAAATTCATAAAATTAATGTCCAAGAATTTAGGAAAGACATTTTACATTCAGATCTTATCAGTTGCCACCATAAAACAGCCAGTATTCACAGTTATCAATCTTTCACCATTTTGCGCAACCTTCTTGATAAGCAGGCTCCAGTGACGAAGAAGGACATACCAAAGCCAAATAACCCCAAACTGGCATCATGAATGTTGACATCCCTGCTTGCAAATGTTTCAAGAGCATTACCACTGAGGGACAAAACCCATTCATTAAATAAATCCCAAAGTGGGTTAAACATTATTTTATTTCTTCTGTGAGATTTTTTATAACAGAATAACGATATAATGTACTCATTTTAGGGAAACTATGAGGTTTAGAATAAGAAAACGAAATTTCAAGCCCCAACACTTTGTTGCCTTAATGAGGTGTTCTAGCCTAAACTTATTTTGAAAAAACGGCCCCAACAGACCTGAATTTTATGGGGAACAAGCCCAAACCAAATAGTGATAATTGAAAAAGATTCCCAATTGTGCTTAATTCATTACATGTACAAAACCCCAAGTCAAATGAAAAATATAAGTATATTGTTAAGCAACTATCTCAGAAGCAGCAAAGAGTTAGGTAGATACCACACAGGGATAATTTAGAAAATTCACCAAGTTGGACGTATAACCCAAATATAAAATCTTAAAATCAATTCTAATTCTAATTGGACTTTTATAGCGCTTAATCTCCCCAAATAAGAGGACTCTAAGGCGCAACTAAGCAATAAGCAGACATAAAAATTTCTGTATCCAGGGGCATAGCAGGGGTCAAGCACCACGGAGAACGCCAGGGGAATGATCCAGGCTAAGGTGGGTATGCTTTGGTGTACAGGTGGGTTTTGAGCTGCTTTCTGAAGGAGGCCAGCGAGGGAGAGGCATGAATCTCATCAGGGAGAGCATTCCACACAGTGGGAGCATCAAACGCAAAACTATCAGCAAATTGTTTGACAGATTTGTGAACAGAGGGGCAGAACTTTGGAATCACAAGGAAATTACCATCACTTTGACTGCGCCTAGTGCTATAAGAACTGCTGTAGGAGGAAAGATATGGACAAATAAAATAATGTAAGAAAAAAGGTCAAGGTGACAAGAAATGATTAAAATAGATTATTCATGATAGGTCACGTGTTCCTACAGATCAAAGGCCAATGAATTGGCCAAGATAAAGTACTAAATTATAATTTTAAAAAGTCAAAATTCATATACACACAAGGATCCTGACATGATCAGATAACTGATGGAAAGTTTATATACAAGTCAAGTCCAAGCTCAGGCAAAGATGAAGAGAAGTCATAAAGTCATAGCATGTTATAGAGTTAACAAGACAGTAAAACAAGCTTTCTTCTGACATTTTGCTTTCCATTCAAGGACTATACACCTACCATCTGTCTAGCTCAATGAGTGGCGCCCTACAGGGCTGAGCAATACACCCCCCTTAGAAGAAAAAAATGTAGATAGCATAGCAACGGCATAAAGCCCTAGAGTGTAGTCATGATATCACATGTGTAAATATAGTCCAACATTTGCATACATATCTAAATATCATCACAGGATCAACAGCAATAAACAATATTGATGGCACATAATTGCAAACACAACGTGTAACATGTATTACAGTATAAACCAAATGTGTGGGTTTGAATGAGTCATCATACAGCACAGGAAATAAGGGTAATAAATCACTGGACAGTAGCATCACTACAGAGAGAGGTTAAACAGTTCAGTCCTGTATCAGCAGTTCAAGCATGTGCTGGTTATTTCGTGATCTCTGTTTTAAATGCTGAAATAATAACATTTGTAGGGACTTTGTGTTTTATTTCTCATAAAATATCAACATGTCATATAACTTGTTACATGGTGTCAGGTGTATATTGCACTAACTCTGAAATATTAAAACAAAAGGATACATTCATTTTAATTACTATAAACAGGACAATCTCTGTTCTGAAACAAAGCCAGTAATTAGAATATTTTTTGTTTTTTGGAACAAAACATTTGTTCTAGGAAGCAAACAGGATTTTATTAATATGGATCCAGAAGGTGAGCAAGCAGAAAATGAACAAGCACCAACAGTAGCTTCAGCAATGGCTAACTCTGTGGCTTCAATCAACAGCCAGGTACCACTGCTCTCAAATTTTGTGATGACGGGTGACCTAGCTTCTCAATGGAAGAAGTATAAAAAATCTGGGACAGTTTTGAGGATGTAACAGGACTCAAAGAAAAGAGTAGTTGAATAGCCTCAGAAACGATAGAGCAATAGAACATGGAAGAGCTTCAGAAACGATGACAAGACAACTGAAGACAATGGATCTCACTGAAGAAGTGCCCAGCTTATGGAAAAACCTGCACTTACTGCTCCAAAAAGAACCACTTTGAAGCGAAACAAAACCACTTACAGTAGCACAGATCACATCAGAATACCCATACCTGTCTGTTGCTTTTCATTACTAGTTAATATGCACTAAAATACACATTACACGACGACATGTCTAAGTTCAACTTATACAAGTCTAACAGAATGTTTAAAGTTTTAATTACTCAACGATACTAAAATATAAAACAGTTACTTCAAGTTTAAAACAGTTACTTCAAGTTAAAAACTAAAATACTGTGCAATACAATACAATATCTTGAAGCCACGTGACTGAAATCAGACAGGCCACTCCAATATGAAGAAGAGCTCTGAGTAGTTTTTGATGTTAACCGCCTGCTGTCCAGGGTTAGACTGACGAGAACTGGTCAGCCTCGTGGTCAGTAATGCAGATGACCAATTAACTGTCTCGTGTGAGTGAAGTGTAAGGTTTTGACTTTTTAAAACAATTTTTTTTGAATCAACAGTACTTAGCTTGCTTGTGTTCGTTTCTTTGGTTATGTAGTCGTCCTGTTCCACATCGTCCAGCCTAAAGTTCAACTTCTGAAATTGTTCAAGATGAGTAGCTGTAGTCGTCTGTTGATCCCATGGCTCCAGCTTCTTCTGCGTCATCCTCAGACTCATCAAAGTGAGCATAACTCCCACTTGCCCGGCTTTTAGTTTTACCGTGAGTCTGTTTAGCAAGTTTCAGCTTCTTCTGGTAACTCTGTTTTAACTTACTCAATTGCATGTCCTAATAGTTACTATCACTACTACTCTCTGTAACTAATGATAACCAGTCTCTACTGCCACTCTTCTGAGGAGTGGACTTCTTGATTAACTTAACAGTGTTCTTACTTAACTATGTTGGTTTCCTGTTGGTGATTCATGCTTTGTTTTACACTTTGTGCAAACATTTTTATTGTTATTGTTAGTCATTTTTCAAATCTGAAAACAGTAAAAAGAACCCAACGTGTTGGATATCTCTTCTACTCTGGCAAGCTAAGGCTCGTAATGAATAATACACAAAGGATGATAAACTAGGGTACACTGCCCCATTGTATGCTATTCAGAACAAGCATAAGGTTCAAGAGTCGGGTAAAATCTGGATACACAAAGTTCACATTCAATTCAAGCAAATAAAGTAACACGTATAACTGTATAATCTAAAAGGTCTAGTTCAAAAATTCACTTCAACACAAATAAGAGCTTAGTTATTTCAATCCAACAAGTTAACATATTAACAAGAAATTCAAGATGTCCGTCTCTCTCAACAACTGGTTTAAAAGTGGTTCCTGTGTCTTTATTTGCTTACATCCAACAATGCACATGAACAGGTCATATTCCTGGCAACAGGGGTCAACTTATTTAACCACATATGGTTGTGTTATGCAAAATGGTGGCTTAAGGTAAGTCACAATGCTCCGAACATTACTTGCCGCAGTGGAGGACTGACAAACGTGATGCAAGTAGTCCATTCCCCGTGGGCCCCTTTTCTCAGAGAAAATGCAGACTTAAATTAAAATAAATTTTATTGTTCATAGTTCCTTGTAAGTTTTGGTTACACAAATAAATTGTAGTTATTACGGTCATTATATTATATATATTTCCTCCAGCAATATTTTCTATGCTCACAGTACCTCACAGGAGTGCATTATGAAAACAAACCAACACTGAATAAGTACAAACTTATACAAGTAGGAAAGAAAATACAAAAAAAATGTTAACTGGAGAAACCACCAGTGCCCCGTCCCAGCGGTCCAAGTGAGCCCAAGAGGGGCTACTAAGTGCCGAGATGTAAAATGTAAATTTAGGATAGAATTTAGTGACTATAACTATTCAGTAAGTAAAGGGGGAGGTGAATAAGAAACCCCCATGTGGTTGTTACTGTCCTGCAAGACCAAATTAAAGACCAGGGCCATGCAAAATTGCAAATTAAGTTGTAGTAAATATTGTGACTAGTCAGAAAACATTTAAACATAAAGCTAGAAGACGATATTTACACTAAAATACCTAGCAAAAGTTCTCAGGATAGACATTACTAGGAATAGCGATAGCCTGAGATCCAAGAGAAACTAGGTCTGATGATAACTAAAACAGTTATGAGATCAGCTGTGAAATTTGTAAAACACATGTGGGTTGAAGAACCCCACTTACTATAGAAAGATTTATAAATCTCTGGACAAGTCGAGAGCCCAGAGTATAAAATGGAAATAAGGTTCAATAATTTAATCTGTAGATTTGTCCAAGTCAAATCGTTCAGCCCAAGACAATAAAACACCACACACTGATAACATAGCAGTTTGCCTGCCTATGGTAATGATGATAAAGTAGTGAAAATAACGTTCATGTTATACATAACTAATAATATTGTCTTTTTACTGTAATCAGATAAAAGCATTTAAAATCTTTATAAATAACGCAGATAGAAAGAAGATAAATGAGCTTGGATTAATAAAACTGGTAATACAGTTACTAAATGTACGATGACAACAAAGGAAGCACCTCTTACAGTAAAGGGAAAGACTTATAAGCAATTAACCAGCCACACACACGAAGATTAAATTGCAACCATACTCGAATTAGCAGTACTGGTGAAAAGCACAATGACAAGACAATGATTTTGATAGTAAAGCTTTTGTCATCAGGTCCATCTAGCAGTCACTCTCTCTAAGACTGGAGTCTGCTACTACACCAGCGAGGATCCTGGCAGTCCATCGAAGGTGAAGCCAAAGTAGAAGTCAAAGTAGAAGTGTGGACAGTACCTGAAACTAAAAGGCCACGGGAGGTACTCTGTCCAAAGTACTCTGGGCAATTTTGACCAATTGGCTGCAAAGCCTAAAAGAAAAAGATAAAATTACAATGCAGAAATACACACTATGTTCTGTGTGGGTTACAGTGAGGGAGCTTCAAGTGATTTATCCCTCTGCTGCCAATAGCACAAACGACAGAGTGACTGGAGTTTTGAGGTCAAAAACCTGTGAACCAATGAGAAACCGTTTTACCAAACGGCATGGTCAGACACACTATACCTCCCAGGAATGAACTAGGTGGCACCCAGATGACACCTCGCATTAGGTCCAGGTCACACACAAATCACATTCAAATTACAGCCAGAAAGGGAAACTGATGAAAGTGTGAATAAACTTACCCAAAACATAGGGTAGACACGGAAAGCATAGGAAATGAGAAAAGGCATAAGCTAAGTAAGATAAATGTGAGCTAAGAATTTTGTAAACCTAAATTACATAACTTAAATGAATTTCAAATGAAATGAAAACGAGGGGAACAATTTTTCAGGCTAGTTGCACTTGCACATAAAGCTTTATTTGAATTAAACTGAGCTGTTAAATTGATCAAATTTCAATCACTAATAAATCACATTTTTGTTGTTTACTTTTTCACTTTTAGACCGTTCTAGAAGCTTTTGGATACGAAGTTTCTAAATCCAAAGCAACGGCTTGCCACTGTCTAGATGATCTCTGTAACCATGGAAACTACTTTGCAATAACAAATTGTTTCATGGATTTTGGTGATGAGGTGATTTGGTGACTTTGTGATAACGAGAACTACATTTGAAGTGATGTTGATAACGTGATAAGATTTATTGTGTTAATTCCTAAATGTTAAGTCAGAATAGCTTTCTTTTACATTTAATTTTGAGTTTTTTACAATTTAAAATTGATTTCCAAACTGAGCAATCAAAATTTCAACAGTCTCCAGAAATTTGTAGAAAAAACTGCATTATCAATATTATATACATTATTTCTTTACGTTACATTTAAAGTGGTATTATTTTCAGTGAATGGATCTGGCAATTTTCAATAGATAAACAAAGCTATAGTTTCACAATTTTCTTTGGATGCATCTCCGAAAAAAAAATGTAAATTAAACAATCTCAGATAATGAGTTGTTAATAACAGATTTTGTATTTTTATTCCATATAAAAATAACAATTACTGAGAGGACTACAAACTAAGTTTTTTTTTAAATCTAAGTGAAACTTTTTAATGATTTTTCTGGTGTGTTGCAAGGACATATGTAATGTTTTATATAGTTGCATGTAAAAATTGCAACGGCTTCTCAACTTCTTCTCAGTTGAAACTTTAAACAATTTTATTAACCGTAATATATTTGGATAAAACTGTAATATTAATACTATATGTAATGCAGGTGTTCCACTGAAGCCGACAGGCCGGTAACTATGCACTTTTGGCGAGTCGAGACCAATGTTTACATGGTCGGTTAGGGTCAGCCTGTCGGGGAGAGTTCCCTCCTGGCTCTTGTTCCCGACCCTAATTTCAGGCCCCTAGCAACAGACCTGTCAGTTATCTTAAGGGCCTGTTGGTTACACTTCCAGGCTTGTCTGTAAAACTTTCAGGCTTGTCATTATCACTTGCAGGCCTGTCGTAACTTGAAGCCCGCTTGTCTTTTGTAGTTTATTAGGTAGTGCTTATTTGCAGTCCATTTCCAGCATGATGTGAAGTAAAAGTACGATCAAAAATTATCTCAAGAATGACACAAAACAGTGCAAGTGATCATAATTTCAAAGTTAGAGAGATGGAAAAGGTCAAATTTTATATTTTAAATGACTTTTTCGTTCATAAACTGAAACAGATATACATTAATTTTATTTTCAATGTGTATTAAAGCAAAAACGTGGAAACTGTAATCAAAATAAAATACATTTGGACATTCTTTCCCAAAAGTTTAACAAAAACTGTTATTACAATACCGACTTCAAGTCTGGTCGTGGAGTCTGTATGTTTCTCCAGGCCTGTCTGTTTGTCAGTATGACTTATCGGGACTTCATACGGCTTGTCTGTTAGGGCTTTACGGCTTGTCCTGATAGTTTAAAGACCTGTCTTGTAGAAAACATCTCGACCCCATGGCAGGTCAGCCTCTAGATCCAGCCCTGTATGTTTCACGTCCTGTCTTGGAGTTGAAACCGACCCAAAAATTTCCCGCCTTTTTTTTGGAATTTTGTCCCCGACCACCCAACGTTTGCATTCGACCTTATAAAAATACAGAGTCGTAGAGTCGGCCTCCAGTGGAACACCTGCATAAGCTTGATGTTGTTTAATTATGCTCTTATTTTTGCTAAAACGTTTAACTTTTTAATAGATAATCAGAAAAACCATAACATCGAGATTTTAATTTTAGTTCTAAAATATGTTTTAAAAAATATTTAAATTTTCAATTGTATGACTTTTTTTTTCAAAAACTATATTTCAGCTTAGTACATTTGAATCAAAACAGTAACGCCTTTGTTTATTTTTAGTTTCAATGTAACTTATGAAAAAATACATGTTGATAGTATTTTGTAACCAGATTAAATTTATATCTTATGACGATCATAAGAAAGTAACATTTCATATCAAAGCATGTCTAACTTCACTTAATGAGAACAATAAAACATTTTGAGAAATACGACTTATTTTATTCCCTTAGCAATGCGTCAACTTGTATAAGAGATGATAAATGGTGCTCTATGATTGGTGGTTCAAACCTTAAACCCAACCACATGTGAAAGTTTGCTGTAACAAAAACAAATTCCTGTGGCTATTGAAGGGTGCAGTCACATTTATCTTAACACTGTTTAAAACACCTACAGTGATTAAAAATTCGACTTGCCATTTCATTGGTAAAATAAAAAAATGGGGAACATTTCTTTGAATGGATTATCAGTTATTCACCAACAAGTCATATATGACCCTATCTATCTGAATGATTTTGAACATTATATGTAGTCTACATGATGTAGGTGTTCCACTGGAGCCGACAGGCCAGTAACTATGCATTTTTGGAGAGTAGGGACCAATGTCTACATGATCAGTTAGGGTCGGTTGCAAGTTACGGGCCTGTGGGGGAGAGTCGCTGAAATATCAAACATGTTGATATTTCTTCGACCATTGCTGACCCTTGTATCTGACCCTAATGTCAGCCCCCTAGCAACAGGCATATTGGTTAACTTAACGGCCTGTTGGTTACACTTCCCGACTTGTCGGTAAATGAAACAGGCCTGTCTGTAACAAGTATCTAGCTTGTCCCAAATATGGACTTCCAGACTGTACGTGATGACTCACCAACCGTTCAGGAAGTGTTACAGTACAGTCGGTAACTTTAGCTGGTCTGTCTGTTAATGTTCCCAACAGGCCTATAAAGTTTACAGGCCGGTCGGTAACTTTAACTGACTGGGTCTAGAGTCGTGAAAATTTGTAACCAACAGGCTGTAAACTGAAACAGACAAGCTGTAAACAACAACAGACAGGCCTGTAACACTAACAGACAAGCTGGGAACTGTTACGGACAGGCTGGCAATATTTTGACGTCTTACAGCCGGCCAGTTTCAAAATCTGTGGGTATAAAAAGGCAAGATGGTAGATAATCTGCAGATATTTGGGCTTTGACTTGTCGAGAGACAACTGGTGTGCAGCTTTGACTTTGACTTTAGGTTTTTTATTTTTTGAAATTTGCTTAAGTTTTGAGCTAGGCTGGACTGGTTGGGAGTGAAATCTGTTCTGTGAGGTTCCACTTTTATTTTAAGTTTTTGTTTTTTAAAACAAGCTGTACAATTGACTGATTGATCAGTACGCCAAGGGGCAGAATGAGAAAGATTGAAGTACCATCTGACACTCCATCACAGTTTGAGTTAGGAGATACAGCTGCGGATATAGAAAGAAAGAGGAGGGAAAGAGGGGAGAGGGATGAGAGAGATAGGATTGAACAGGAGGAGAGAGACAGAGAGAGGATGGAGAGAGAGAGAAGGGAAGAGAGCCAGGAAAGAGAAGAGAAGAGAGTGCAAACTGACACAGATACTGATGTAGAATCAACTCAATCCAGACAGAAGAAGGGCCAGATGAAGTCCATTTTCCTGTGTTATTCTGACAAAGAAGCCATCGTGGAGTTCGTTAAACAGCATGAGGAACTGTATGACAAGACCAACGACAGTTTCAAAGACAAGCAGAAGAAAGAAAGGCTTTGGGAGCAGGTAGCAGCTACCAGAAACTTGCCTGTCAAGATTGTGAAGAAGTGGTTTGATACTCAACGTACAAGATATGGCAAGCTCACTCAACTTCCAGAAGCATCACAGGCCACAGCAGGATGTGAATACATTCTCACTATACCGGAAACTCAACCAGTCTCCATTCCAGTTATGCAGCCTACACAGACAGCCACAGGAGAACCTGTTACAGTCATTGCCAAAGTACAGCAACCACCAAGGCCTTCATCAGCGTCAGCACAGCCAACTTCTTATGTAGCTCTGGATGACCAACAGTCTGGGACTTCCAGAGAGTTGCTTTTCAATCCAGCTTCAGTTGCACCTTCACAACAGGAAGAAAGTCAACACAACACTTCTGGATTATCCAGTCTCTTCGCAGCGATTCCCAGTGTGCCTACACATCAGCAGATGGACACACCACAGTCATTTTCACCCTCTCAACTTCAACCAGCACCTTCACCAGTGCCATATTCCACTCATCATGAACAGTCAAGACCTCCCAGCCAGTCCAGCCAGCAGAGTCAGAGTCAGCCCAAATCAGCGGATCAGCCGGCACAAGTCGCACCAAACCGGGCTCTTTTCAGGGCCACCCGAATCATTGAAAAACAATCAACAAGCTACATGTCTATGCCCAAAAACAAAAAAGCACACCATCCAACACTTACACCTCCCCACAGTACCCAAAAAAGCTGTGTGAATGAATGAGTGAATGTTAAACAAATATTAATGAAGTTCCACCTCAAAACAAAAAAAAAGCAAACAAAACCCCCAAACAAAACCCAATTTTAAATAAACACTCCCCACCCCAAAAAAAAACAAAATCCAGACTCAAACCAACGTCCCTCAAAATCAAGATGCAGACTCAAACCCACGTCCTCCAAAATCAAGATACAGACTCAAACCCACGTTCCTCCCAAAACCCAACTTGAAATAAAATGCCACATCCAGTGAAATAAATGGCACATCACAGGGGAGGGGGTTCATATAGTGTGACATTGATCCTGATACTGGATCACAACTATAGATACCGACCCACCAAAAGAACCAGTCCTGTCAGGAAGGATCGGGAACATGTTTCCGACTTGTCTGCTTGTCTTTACAGTTTGGCTGCTTGTTATCTGGCTTGTCTGTTAGATGTTTAGGGCTTGTCGTAGTACTTCTACGACTGACCATGTAAAAACGTCCCCGAACCTATGTCTTGTCAGGAAGGTCATTACAACCTGTCTGTAATTATAACGTCTTGTAGGGGATTTCATAACCGACCCAGCATTTTTGTGCGCTTTTTCTCATGACTCTACCACTATTCCAACCGACCCTAGGGTCATAGGGTCGGTTACAGGGCCAAATCCAGTGGAACACCTGCATAAAATTTATAGATGTAAGGACAGAAAAAAAACAGTATATACTACCTGGACAAATTAGGACACCGTAAATCACTGGGTGTTTATAAGCAACTGGTAACTTTTCAACTTCAGCTGAGACCAAACAATGACACACTTCACCTACTTTTTACCCAGATGTGCACCATTGGATGCATATGCCACATGCATTGCACAGTTTGGTCTCGTACAATTTAAATAAACTATACGGAGGCTAGAACCAAGATTTGAACACTCAAAGGTGAAAGGCAAGTGTGTCCATACCAAAACTACAGAACTGCCACCTTTAAAAATACAGGATAACAATAGGATGTGGCAAACAACACTGAAGCAACACCTTTTGTAATATTTGATCAGTTTGATATCAATTAATAATCATATTTGCTTGGCACAAACGTTTAAATCTGTTTCAAAAAATCTTTACATATATCTCTGAACCCAATCTAGATAGTAATGGGACAGTTTTTTTGACATAATAACTCTATTTTCGATAAAGTCACACGTAACTTCAAACTTAACCTTGCACATCTTCCAATGCAAAATATCTTCCAAAAATGAGGAATCTTTTCTCTTTTTAAATATACTCAGACCATCATCAACTAGCATTGTCACTTTTAACAGTTTCAGTCACTTCTGGAAAATATTCACTTTACAAGTGATAACCCGTTGATTACTGGCGATTTCAACATTCATCTTGGAACAACATGCTCAAATTTTAAAACTTTTCACTCCCTGACTGAATCTTTTGACCTCATGCAATAAAGCTAATTTTCCCACTCGCAGACATCCTGCTGGCCTGGTTTTAACCAAATCAAGTAATGATAAAATATCTTACGTCCACACCACTGATACCTTTTCTGATCATTTTTCAATTAGTTTCACCTTAAATCTCACAACTCCTAGGTCCCAAACTGATACTACTTTCACTTTTTTTATAAATTCCATAGAATTGACAGAGAAGAAACAGAAACAGATCTCCTCGCTGCCGAACTCCTTACCAATCCTCATATGGAAGCCAATATTTTTACAACCAACATCATTCAACTTTGTTAAGCTTAATTGACAAACATGATCCACCTTATACAGAACACGGCAAGGCAGAGTACATCCCAGGATACAAAGCGTAATAGTATCTATAGAGATCAATGGTTTGTATGACACATTTGGCGTAAAATAAACCCACCTTCAACAGATAACAATACATGCAGAACTACATTTCCTGGCCATCCTCATCACCCCTATCACTTTCAATAATCAATACCTCACTTGAACAAGGTAAGTATCCTAAGTTTTCCCAACAGGTCCCACTTTACTCCAATCCACAAAATCATACTTTCACAAATTACAGGCTTATTTCCAATCTCAAAATTATTTCAAAGATTCTTGATAGGGTAGTAGCTGTCTAGCGTCAAACCCAACTTTTTTTTTTTATTTTTTATATTTTTATTTTTTTTGAGTACATGTAGTAACATAATATTTGACATGAGTTGAACAGTTATAAATTACGCATGTAGTGACTATGTCTAGTAGTATCAAAACTATATCTAGGTGTTAACAACATAACAGATACAATCTATCATTCATTACAGGTCAGTTGAACAGTTCATTCATTGTCAGTTGAACAGTTATAAATTACGCATGTAGTGACTATGTCTAGTAGTATCAAAACTATATCTAGGTGTTAACAACATAACAGATACAATCTATCATTCATTACAAAACATGACTTCATCACTAAAGTGACTGACATCACTCGTTTGTACGCCCAGTTAGGGTTCTCTGTCATACAGTTACATACAAATGTTTAAAAAATATGTCACCAAGTCACTATTAAATGCCTTCAAAAAGTTTTTCCCAAATCAACCATCGACTTTTGAAAGCCTCTAAAGATAGCTTTGTTTCCCAAATATATTTCTCTTCCAAATATTTTTTTTTCATTTGTGTTTGGAAAAAGAAAATGTTCAAGTATGTTTCCTTTCTGGAGCACTGATAAATATACCATCTAGATAGCAAAAGAACAAAGTTTATAGGCCAGAAGTTTTCATCTTGAATATGGTATCCAAGTATTTTCATACTTTCACTAAATTGAATATGTAGATGTAGTCTTCTGGTGATCCAATTACTGACATTTTTCCAGAAATCCACGACAACAGGACATTTGCTAAAAAGATGAGTAATACTTTCGGTGTCCTGCTTACAAAAATAGCACTGGTTATTTTCTATAATTTTGACTTTATGCAAATACCCTCTGGTGTCTAGAATGTTAAAAAGTATTTTGTATTGGAACCAAACTAGTGTATTATCAGTGACTGACTTGAAACAAGCCTTGAAGATCTGTACCCAAACATTATTCAGATTGTCAAGTGGACTTACAACTTTGTTCCATTTTAATTTGCATAAAGGTGTATTTGTACAGCTATCTTTCAAAATTTGGTAAAACTGTTTACACCCTTTGGTTGGTTTTCCCAAAAATTTAAGGTGACATGGATAGGTAGGTCTAAAAGTTTCAAATTTCCCCCCTTTTTTGTTTTTATTGATAAATCTCTCCACTAGTTTTTTAACTCTGTAGTAATCTAAAATATTTGGATTAAAGTTGTATTTACTTTTTATCTCTTCGACTTTCATCACCTTTCCGTCGGTATCAATAATATCTCCCACAACGTATACGAGATGCTGGTACCATTTGGGAAAATATATGGATTCTTTCGATAGTTGACTATTGTACCAGAGGCATGTTTGTGTAATTTCCAAATTACTTGAGACCTCAAGATTTCTAAAAAACATTTGCCAAATTGTAAATATTTCTGACCAAAAAGGGTTTTTTCCACTTTTCAATATAATCTTGCTCCATTCTCCACCCATTGTCCACAAATTATTAAGTTTTTGATATGTTTCTGCAAGTAATATGTGCCACTGTGAAGTTGAATCGAAAAAAATTCTTCTTACCCAAGTGAGTTTAAGGGCTTGAGCAAATTGATGAATATTAATCATTTTTAAACCGCCTTCTAAGTAATCCAAACAAACTGTTTTTCTTTTTACTTTATCAGGCTTTTTATTCCATAAAAACTTAAAAAGCACATCATTCACTTGTTTTATGCAGCCTTCAGGGGTTGGAATAGAAGTAAAAAGGTGGATATATTTTGATAGCAATAGTGTTTTTATAACAGTTATTTTGCCAAAAGGTGTCAGATTTCTATTTTGCCATTTCAGAATTTCTTTCCTGATTTCAATCAGTGCTTTATTGTAGTTCATTTCTGGCATATTGCTCAAGTTTACAGAAAATTCAATTCCTAATAAGGTAAATTCGCACTTACCCCAGTCTAACATTTCTGATACATTGAGTTTTTCTTTTGAGTACTTCTTCCTACCTATCCATATAACCTTTGTTTTTTCTTTATTCATTTTTAACCCCGAGAAATTCCCAAATGTTTCAATTGTGTTTAAGGCTGACTGCAGAGAGTTTTTGGTGCCATCCAGAATAAGTGTGGTGTCATCCGCAAACTGTGTCACTTTAAATTCCTTGTTATTCAGAACGAAACCAACAATACCTGGATTAATTTTTATTAATAAAGAAAGTACTTCAGCTCCTATTAAGAATAAATATGGGGACAAAGGGTCGCCTTGTCTGCAACCTCTTTCTATTAATATCTTGCGAGAGAGATTACCACACTGGAGAACATATGCATGTATATCAGTATTAAACAGTTGGATCCATTTGATAAAATCCTTATTGTAGCCGAAAAAAGAAAGAACTTTATAGAGAAATTTCCATGAAATCGAATCAAAGGCTTTTTCAAAGTCAATCAACATTAACAGGCCAGAGATATTTTTAACTTCAGAAATGTGCATGATATCATAAATTAGTCTGGTATTGTCACTAATTTGTCTACCTGGTATAAAACCTGTTTGACTTTCAGATACAACTTGGTCAAGGGTACTTTTAAGTCTGTCTGCAATTACCCCGGATGCAAGCTTATAGGTTACACACAAAAGTGATATTGGTCGCCAGTTTTTCAGGCTACTTCTATTTTTACTGCCTTTTGGAATACAGTTTATAATACATGTTCGTAAGGTTGTTGACAAGATGCCTTTTTCGAAACAACTATTCAAGGCCTTTGTTATAAAGAACTTTAGCCTTGACCAAAAAACTTTTAAAAATTCTGAGCTTAAGCCATCCATTCCTGGAGTTTTATTGTTTTTCATTCGTTTTAGAACCTTTTCTAATTCATTTGTTGTGAGGGGTGTGCCTAAATCTAAGTCTTTAATTTTCTTTATTTTGGCACCTGTTAATAGCCTCTCTAGATCCACCTGTTCAAGCTCACTTTCTCTGCTTCTAAATAGATTTGCATAGAATTTTTGGACATGATTCATAATTTCCTTTTGATCAGAGACATAGTTACCTGTGTTTGTTTGCAATTTTCTTATTGTTTTTTCCACAAAATGTCTTTTTTCCAAATTGCAAAAGTACCTTGAGGGGCTTTCACCCTCAGTTAACCACTGTGTTCTAGACCTTATTGCTTCACCCTTGACTCTGTTTGACCGAATACTTTCAAGTTCTATTTTCTTATCTGACAATAGTTGCAGGTTTACATTAAGGTGATTATTTGTGGACTCTAGAAATTCTATGTCTTTCATGAGTTCCTTTTCTTTCAAATTGGTTTGTTTTTTCAGGTTGGATGCAAACTTGATCGATTCCCCCCTAATTCTTAAAAAAAGTAATTCCAGAAATAGATCATTGTCGATACGCAGAACTATATCTTCACTATTATGTTGTAAAAAGGCAGTGCTATAAACTGGTGCTGCATATCTTGTTACTTCTTCTTTTATAATATTATTTATAAGGTTAACAAATTCCAGATTTTTCAGTAGGCTATTATTAAACTTCCATACGCCTTTACCAATAGTAAACTTATTTATTTCTATATCCATTTTTATTATGGAATGGTCAGACCTATATCCGGCTCTAATATTACATCCTTGTGTTAAATCGGTCATTTCATTTGACACCAAAAAAAAATCAAGCCTAGCTTGCTTCAAGGGATTTCGTTTTCGCCAAGTGTATCGGCGTTCTTCTGGGTGGAAATGTCGGTAAATATCTAAGAGTTCTAATTCATTGCACATATTCATAACAGCTTGCCTTGCTTTCGGGTTATTTACCTGTTTATAGTTACATGTATCTTTTAGCGGATCTAGTACCAGATTGAAATCCCCACAGATAATATTGTAGTCTGCCTTGAACTTTTGCAGTGATGTCTTAATTTCAGTGAAAAAGCCAGGACTATCGGTATTAGGAGCATACAGTGAAACCAAATTGAAACTTGCAGCACTTGTTTTAAAATTTAGACAGATATAGTTTCCCTCCTTGTCCATTATCGAGGACATTACTTCATATTCAAAGTTATCATTAAACAAAACAGCCACTCCTCTTGAATTGGTTTTACATCCGTTGATGTAGCAGTTATTTCCCCACATTTCCCTGACTTTCATCAAATCCTTATCAGTCCAGTGTGTGTCTTGAAGGCAGACAATACTTGCTTTTAATTCTTTAAGGTACATTAGGACATCTCTCCTTTTTTGTAAATTTTGCAGTCCCTGACAGTTTGCGGATAACACCGTGATACTATTCCCTATTTTTGTTGCCATTTTTCAACCAAATACTCTCTGCAAATATTTTTATTACTTGAAAATATGTACTAAGATACAAGTGTGACAGTAGTATGTATTGGTAAGACACATGTAAACAACATATAGGGTGTCCATAAAAATCCATTATGTTATTATTATACACAATTATATATACTTGAATGACTGAGTATCCACAATGATTTACTATTTCAACATTAAAATCTGTTGTATTACTACCAAATGATTTTTTTACAATTTCAGGAAACAATGAACGAAGAAAAAGAACTGAACTTACAAATAATATAGATACATAAAAACACCTTTGGTGTAATGGCACCTTATGTAAGGGATAAGGCATGGATTAAATTGGAGAGAATTATAAGAGCACTGAATCACTGTCATGAGAAATTTCTATAATGGGAGTATTTCCTTTGACCTAGTTCACTATCATGAGAAGTTTTTATCATGAGAATATTTCTTTTCCCCTAATTCATTAATATAAACATTAAAAATCCGATTCATTTTATCTAACAATAACACTATTACACATATTTCATTTATTATACCAGTAAAACATTCACATTTTTCATACAGTCAAGTTGTCAAAACTTTACCAAGATATAAAGTTTGATCATTTTGTGTCTCCTTACACTTTTGACGCATTCAGAATTTCTGTTGCTGCCTTCCTGATTAGTTCGAAACGGGTCTTTCCTAGGTTGGTGCCGCCATGGAGACGTGACACAATCAGTATTGAATTGGAAATGTTCCGCTCTTGTAATAAATCCTTCAGAATGACACCAGCTGACCATTCTCCATCATCACAATAACCACTAACTGTGTGGCCATCAAAGTCTGTATAGTTGTATGCATATATAATATGGTCGCTCCTGGATCCTAAGTTGTTTTGCAGTATTGCTCTAAGGGACTGGATTGCTTCAGCTTCACAATGGACAGGGTGCAGGTGACCTTGAAAAGCACTTCCTCTGAGCCTGTGTACACTGGAGTGGAGCATATGGTCGAAAGAGATTGGCTCTCCAGCAGATGTGGTATAGTCCAGGGGTTTTACCTCAAAAGCATCCCTATTGACCTTGGAATCTATTAGTAACTTATCTTTAATCAGCTTGATATTGGAATCTTTATGATGTAGTCGGCGTCAAACCCAACTTGACGAAACTGGAATAATGACTAAACATCATTCCACTGAAATTCCCCTCAATATTCAAAAAAGAGTCTTTCACTGCCCTTACCCTCCTGGTTCTCGTTGCCACTTTCAATACCAAAAACCACACCATTCTCATTGTTAGGTTGCACACACACTATGGAATCAGTGAACTGGCACATGGCTGGTTCAAGTCATACCAAGAACCTGGATATGTCACTCAAATTTATCACTCTCTGACCACGTGTCACCGTTCATAAAGTCCACCAGAGTCCATGCAACAGACCTTCATAGAATTCGTCACCGCTTGGTCCTTAAAACATCAGTCCTCCTGCCTTGTGCTTTAATGAGTAAGCGATTACGCTACTACCATTCCCTGTTTGTATCACTCACTGAGAAGTTTACAACGCATGCAAAACTCCGTTTTCCCATATCACCCCCACCTAAAAAAACTTTATTGGCTTCCAGACAAGTACAAGGTACAATTTAAAATAGACCTTATCACATTTAAAAATATAATTCACCCCTACACTTATTCTAGAAATACCAGAAGAGTTAAAGATCTCACCAATAAGGGCATCAGGAAAGATGCAAGTATGGTCGCACCTCATAATAATGGAATTCTGGTAAACAGTTTTCTACCAGACTTTTTGATAGCAACAATTCATCACCGATGTTCAGAACAATGACTCTAAATTTAAGTTTTTGGTGCTAAAGGCATAACAAAAGGAGATGAACCTACACGTTCTTTCGATATATATCTGAACGAGATTTTGTTAAGACCTTTCGTTTTGGAGAAGAAGATTTTTCTGAAAATACAGTCATAGAGTGTGGTACTGGAACCTTGCCTCTGAGCACTGGTTCTGCTGGAAATGGGATATGTTAAGAAACTGCACTCTTTATCCTGAAAATAGAAACTACAACTTAGAATACACAAAATTAATGACTGGTATAACTAAACTTCATACTTGATAAAAACTATATATAGTATACAGACCTTTATGTCACCCCCTAAAATAGTGCAAAGAGACTAGTCAGTACTTCTTGCATCATGTAACTAGGCCAAAATTATATAAAATAGATAAACAAATATGTGACATAATAAAAAAAATAATAAAAAATTAAAGTTATTAAAAAGTGGTAATAACGGGTAAGTCTCCAGTGAGTGAGGTGTTAAGGGCCAATTTCTTTAAATAATATGGGTCTGTTATTAGATGGTTCCTGGTTGACAGTTTCAGGTACTCTTTTCAAAATAGTCTCTCGTCAAATTATTAAAGGACAGGAATACTGAGATTCATTCCAAAAGTTAATAAATATCTTTGTTATTTAAATAATTGCAGATCTGTTACAGTATTCAACACAAACTTCAAAACACATTTTTTCATGGTGGATTGGAGTTACTAAATACAAAAGTTTAAATGTAAACTGAGGCTCTTAAAAATAAACTGCAGCCTTTTTTAATATTATAGTTACTTACTTCCATCATATGACCGTAAATTACAGAGAATGTTCGAATTTTGAGTGATATCCTACAAAGATCTGAAGCACTTGCCAAGTTTTTAGGCTCTTATAGACCAGGTGAGAAGCTAGGATTTTTGATCCGGTACCTCCTGATTTTTCAGAAAGTTGTGGTTACATGCAATATTTGTTAGGGGATGAAGTATTGTAAATCACATTCACGATTCTGCTAACTAATGGTACGCCTGGGCGTAATGGCTTATACACAAGCTATGCCCCTGTAGAAAATACAACTAGAATACACTGCGATAGTCAAGCAGTAGTGAGTGTACTAACTACAGGCAAGACAAAAGATGCCATTCTGGCTGCCATAGCTAGAAACATTTTTTTATGGAAACAGCTGAAAAAATACATTTGTTTAAGGACTGTTCACATGGCAAAGATAAGTGGCAAAGGTAACCAGATAGCAGATGCATTATCACGCTGGTTCACAACAGATAGTTTTAAAACCAGGCTTTATCAATTTAGTACCTACCCGCATACGTTTTCATATCCCACCTAATGCTTTAGATATTAATTGGACAATACAAATTTCAGATTTCAGGTACCTCACATCAGATAGAAGTACTCGCTTCAAGAGCAAAGACAAGACTGGGAGATGCATATTTCACAATCTACTAGTAGATCTTATGACCATAAGTTAGGACTTTTATGGATTTTGTTGCTTTGCTTCAGTTTATTTATCTAACTTGTGCATTGATATCATTTAAGCTTTTCTTTAATTATTAAATTTTAACACAATTTCTCATTCTGGCTTACTGAACCACCTCTCTGTAATAAAGAAAAAAAATTATGAAATTCTGTGTTGGATGCCACATGTTTCAATGACCAGCCCATAAGAGTCTACAGTGAGGCTGTTATGAGGCATACATCCTTGAACCCCCATATGAAGATGATTATTGACATTGAAATGCTATTTCAGCTGGTTCTGGGGTGGGATAGAAAGAATATCGGAACTATCTTTAAGGCTGCTTTTTTAACTTCTTTCTTTAGTTTTTTAAGAATTTCCAATTTGGTTCCCCATTCTATAGAGATGTTTGACCATATGAGGCAGTTTTCTAGTGCAGATGTGATCTTTGCACCTCCATGTGCTCATCTAATTGTCAAATTGTCAAAACCCATTTAAGTCAAAGATTTAAACATTTCTTCCCTAGGTTCACCAAGCTTATGCCTTGTTGCCGCCCTTAAAGCCATGTTAAAACTATAACCAGGTGATAAAAATTCTTCTTTTGTTTCAGATCATGTGTTTTGGTAACTGGGTTCCCCTTACAGATACTAGACTAAGAAAATTCCTATCCAAAGATTTCTAAAATTTTAGGATGGCAAAAGAAAAATATTGCTGTGCCACTCTGCCCTTTAATTTAAAAAAAAGAAACAAATGCAGCTCATTCAGCGTCATGGCACCTGGATGTCAGATGCAGTCTGGAATTATATAACTCAAGATCATAAAGCCTCAGATCTGGTTGCGACTCCCTTCAAGCAACAAATATCTTCCTAGCTACTCCTACGTCAGGCTTGGGGTTCTGATGAATATTAAATATTCTTCTACTATAAATAATATTGGAAAAGTAACATTATTCAGTTTCATTTATTTATTTATATGCATTGTGTTTTAACTTACATGTATTCAGCAGTAAATTACATCTTTACTGTAACCAGTAAAATCTGCTTTGGTAAATATTTGTAGTTGTGACCTTATTAGGTCCCAGCTTTAAACTGGTAACTTAATTTAGTTTTTCTTCCCATGGGTCTGAGAAAATAGGCCACTGAAATTCCAACTTTGGCCCTTATACTTTATTGACTCAGTCTACATAGGGAGAAAGAAACTTTATGCTTGGATTAGCATGTTGTGTTTATTCTACACACAGAAGTAACTTTATGTTTAGATTAGCATGTTGTGTTCAATCTACACACACAGGAAGTAACTTTATATATGGATTAACATGTTGTGTTCTTATGTATGGATTAACTTGTTGTGTTCATTCTACACACAGAAGTAACTTATCTCTTGGGGTGTTTGGGCACCCCGGATGTCAGTCCTGCCTCAAGACAGTTTTTTGTCCTAGCAGCAATGTACCAACACATTTGGGTACCAGACTAAGTCTAACTTGGGGTCCCAGTCTAGTTTTTGTAACACAACCTTGAAGTCACCCCTTATTACTGGGCAACCTAGTAAGCGACTGCCGCTCATTGGTTCCCTCTGCTTTACAGTGGTGAACCCCTAATTTCCTCCCTGATTTACAGGTGATATCCCCAGGATACAAAGTCACTTTGTGATTTGACTTTGAGGGAAGGACATGATCATAAGAATTTTTATTTTTTTTACTTTGAACTTTTTAGTTGGTTGTCTTAGTTTTTTATTGACTATTTTATTTTTAAAGGTGTAAGATAGTGTATATATAAATGAACGGTCATTTATCCTGTAACAGATCTTAACATTGGAGAGGATTGTGCTGTGTACTGGAGAAACTGAACATATTGACACTGTGATATTCTATGAATGCTGTGACACGTCAGATTTCTGACACCTTGAGATTTCAGTCATCTTGACAACAACAGGCTTTATGTGCTAGGGCACAAAGGGACGGTCTAACCTATATTTCATTCTTGTGCATTTATGCCAATTGGTCGCTTTTTGATATTTGTTCCATTTTATTAAGCCTGAGGTTGCCAAGAGAGAGTCTGAGTCTCTTTCTTGTGTATTTGCAGTAAATGTTGAACTGTGAAATAAATTTTAAAATGCCAGATAACAAACAAAAGTGTAGAAATTGCAAGAACAGACACTTGCCACCCACTGGGAAGAAGTGCCGTTATGTAGACAATATTGAATCTGATGCTGAGCCAAATGGACTTAGAGATGCTGCCGCTGCAAGTGTGTCGCTTGCTACGGATCAGGCGGATCCGGGCGGACAGCGGATCCAGGAGGAGATACTGGTACAGTTACACAAGATGTCCCACAGATTGGAGGCAGTGGAGCAGCAGATTTCTTCCACATCGCAGGACCCAGTGCAAGCTTCTACCTCAAGTTCCGGATCAGGAAAGTTAAGTAGAAATAGTGACTTTTTAGATCATAGCAAAAGTACTTCAAGTAAAAAGAGTAAGAAAAGTAAAAAGTTCGTACCCTCATCAGATTCTAGTGAATCATCATCTGATGAAAGTGTCAGTCCCTCTTTGTCATTCAATTGTCAGGGAGTTAAATGGTTGTTCACATTTATCAGGTACAGAATGTTCAGGCAAATACAAATCAAAAAGGGGGGGAAACGTTGATATCCCAGTGAAAAACAAAGTATTATGGCCACATGAGGCAATTTTGGGTGGAATTAACAGACAGAGGGTCACTTATGACCAACTGTCTCTCACCCAGTGGGTTCAAGGATTTTGTAAGTAGGGCCTTCAGGCATGTCCGCATAGACCCTGGCGATTATGACCTACTTGGGTCACACTGGCGTGACGCGTACGTGGACACCTGCCTGCCATTCGGGACACGGCACGGGAGCCAAATTTTTCAACGTTTAAGCAACGCTGTGCGTTATATCATGCGTCAGAGAGGCTTCTGCGTCATTGACTATATCGACGATTACATCAGGGTGGGCATTCCGGACGTCGCGCGTGCGTCATTTGCGTCACTGTTCAAACTCATAAATGACCTTGGCCTTACCATCAGTGATAGCAAGCCGGTACCCCCCAGTACCCAAGTTGTGTGCCTGGGGGTTCTGCTTAATACAGAAAATGGCACTGTCTCCATCCCTCCAGACAAATTGAGTCAGATAAATGACACTGTGCGTCAATGGATGCAAAAAATCACATGCACAAAACGCCAGCTACAATCACTCCTGGGACTTTTACTGTATGTACACAAATGTGTGAAGCCAGCCAGGGCATTTTTGAATAGAATGCTGGCTCTTCTCAGATCTGGCCATGCTAGTCAAAAAATCCATCTGACCCCTGAGTTTAGGCGTGACCTTAGGTGGTTTGCGAAATTTTTACCACTCTATAATGGGGTGTCATTGTATGATCATAGAACCATTGACCACACACTGGAGCTTGATGCCTGTCTCACAGGCCTTGGGGGGCGTTGGTGCAATTTTGTTTATCACCTCCCCATACCCATGGGATTTATGAATTGGTCCATAGTCCAGCTGGAAATGGTGAACATATTGCTAGCAGTGAGGTTGTTTCAGGCACATTGGGCTGGTAAGAAAGTGCTGGTCAAATGTGATAACGAGGCAGTGGTCTCAGTGCTGAGGTCTGGCAAGAACAGAGACCCCTATCTAGGGGCGTGTGCCAGAAATATCTGGTATGTCTGTGCATTAGCTGATATTGATATACAGTATGTGCATGTTAGGGGGTTGGACAACAGGGTGGCTGACCTGTTGTCCCATTGGACAGGTAGTGGCAAAGGTAGTCTTGAACTTAAAATGTATGTACAAGATCCAATATGGATCCCTGTTGATATAAGTCTTCTGGACATAGATCCAGAGTTATAAAGTAATGCAGTGTTACTCTTGTCAGGGGTCATAGGTGTCATCCTTTCTGGAGCCTGCTGCTTTTTGTATTTCATACCCTTGCAGGGGTCTGAAATTTATATTTGATAACTAACAGTATACTATGCTTTGTTGTAGGAAATGTGCAATTGGAAACTCTGTCAGAAAAAGCAGCCCATAGAACTGAGGCAGCTTACAGACCCAAGACCAGGCAGGCCTACAAGAGAATGTTTGAGGTGTTCATGGCCTTTTGTATTCATATGCGTGTGCTGGTCCATAGTGTTGATGTCAGAACATTGTTGTCTTTTTTAGAATTAATGGTTGTTCTTACAGTATGCTGTGTAATTATTTGTCAGCCATAAAGGCCTCCTTTGTTTTACATGACCTCCCACATGACCTTTTGCATCACCCAAGATTGAAATTGTTTCTTAAATCTGTCAGAATCAACAGGCCTTTGACCTTGGTCCCTCACAACATCATTGACCTTGACATGCTTGAAAAGATTTCTCTGGCCTGTGAGAATCTGGAATTTCCAAAAGTTTTTAGAGCTATCTTCCTGACGGGATTCTTTGGCTTCTTGAGGTTGTCCAATCTGGCTCCTCACTCCCTGGCTACCTTCGACCACACACGTCACCTCACTGGGCAGGATTTGTTTTTCAATGATAAATTAGTTAAGTTAATGGTCAAGTGGACCAAAACCATGCAAAACAGAGACACTGTAAAGGTTATCTGCCTGCCAAAATTGACAAATTCAGTAATGTGTCCCTTTAGGGCCCTTAAGGCCCTGTGTAAATTGTACCCCATGTCTGCAAGTACTTCAGTCTTTCAAGTGCAGGCCAAAGCAAGTTGGCAACCTCTCACTGACACTAAGGTCAGAAAGTGCCTCAAGGCAATCAATGTGTCCTTGGGTTTGAATCCCCACTTCTTCACCTTCCACTCCTTTAGAAGGTCAGGTGCCACTTTTGCATACAAAACAAATTAAGCTCCATGGCACCTGGTCCTCGGATTGTGTGTGGCGCTACATTCAAGCTGACCACTCTGCAGGTGAAAAACTAGCTCTCTCACTGGCTGCTTCTGTAAATGTGTAATGTCCCTACTGTTGGGGTTGAGGGCCTTCATATGTCACTACCTTATATAAAATGTAATTGTACACCTTTAGGTCTCATCACCTCCAGCTGTTAGGGTAACCTTAAATTCATGTCAAATTACGTATCTTCAAACCACAACCTCACTTTCAGAGGTCATTTGCAATGTTAAAGTTTGACCTTTTACAGGTCAGGTTCGAATGTGACCTTCACCAAGGTCAAACCTTCTGCTGGGGTTCTTCAGACTTTTAGGATTTTATGTTTGTTGTTAAACCAAGTAATTTTAAATGTAATACTTTATCATGATCTATATGGACAATGACTCTAGATTGATTGATCATGAATTTACCAAGTTATTTATGTAGTACTAACTTCTGATACTTTATTTACATATTTTAACGAGATTGTGTATATCAATTGACCTGTATATAACTTTTAGTAGTAACTATATATATACATTTACTTTGTTAATTGTATTAAAATAAAGAGCCCTCAACTTCATGTTTTACTGTCTTGGGGTGGGGACTGACGTATGGATAAACATGTTGTGTCCATTCTACACATAGAAGAAGTAACTTTATGTTTGGATTAGCATGTTGTGTTCAATCTACACACAGAGGAAGTAACTTTATATATGAATTAACATGTTGTGTTCTTTCTACACACAGAAGAAGTATATGTACATATGGATTACCATGTTGTGTTCATTCTACACAGAGAAGAAGTAACTTTATGATTGGATTAACATGTTGACCACAAACTTATATAATCAGTGGGGGTTAAATAATTAGCTTGCACACATTTGGGTAATATTAATTATATTATTATTTTAATACTCATTTTGTTTACACACAGAGAGTAACACATGGATAAAGCGGCCTTAGCTAAAGATATCCTATGCAACCATTCAAAAATTAAGGCCATTTTAAAAGGAAGAACTTTACAGGTTAGTACAATGCAACCTTGAAGTGGGCGTTAGTTGAGATACATGTGTTACTGAAGACTGAGATCACCGAAAGCTGACTTTATGCCCCTGTTCCACCAAAGGACTAAGCCTCGATCCTGTCTGGGACGCTTAATCATGGACAGTCAGTGAAAAAAGGTAAAATGGGTGGGAATACTGAATCGATATTGAAGCCTGGGATTAAGGTCAGACCGGTCTCAGGAAGCCTCAGGAGGCCCCAGGTGGCCCCAGACAGTTCCTGACTGTTCTGGGACTAAGAAGCAACTAAGCCAGTTTTCTGGTCAGTTTGAAGCATGATCTTGTCGTACACATACCGACTGGGTCCCAGGATGCCTCAGGCCTCCTGGGACTAAGCCCCGACTAACCCCTGATTAAGTCCCGGCTTCCTCTGGCATCCTAAGGACTTTTTCCCCAGACCAATGTGGCTGATTCTTGTTTTGCAATGGGACTAGGAGGAGGCCGCAGGAGGCCTGGGACTAAGGCACCAAGGGTATGGGACTAAGGGTCGCAGGCGGCCTGGGACAACATAGGACTGTGTAAATTTGGTCTGAGGAGGCCTGAGGAAGCCTGGGACTGGACATTTTGTTAATGGCGGGAAAAAAGAATCGGTTTGGATCGTGAGAAATATCAAACATGTTTGATATTTCTCATGGCCCCAACCGACAACTACCGACCCTTACAGAACGCCTGGGACTAAGCAAATGTTTGAAACCGACTCCCAAAAACCCTTAATCAGGAGCCTTAGTCGTGTGGTTGAACACCCACATTACTAAAAGTTACAGCAAAGTGGTAGCCTAAGAGAGTATTACTGATGTGTTTCAAAGCTAAATTTTATTTTCATTTGGTAAATATACAAATATTAGTTTCATTATTTTGAAGTAAAGCTGTGGATATTAAAAGTTAAACATCATCCTGAATAAGGTTCAAGAAGTTCTTCAAACCTTAAGTTATTTTACTTTATACAAAATTTCTCGTGGCACTTTCTGATTGGTTGACCATTGGTCATCGCTTTTGAACCCTCCTTCACTCTACCATTTTGAAGTTGGAATCACACGAGGCAACACCTATAAAAATTTGCCCACCCTTTTAACCCTTCCCTAATTTAAATGTTAATATTATGTCATTCTCTTGTAACGTACTACTGCTTGTAGATTTATATATTTCCAGATTGCTATATATAACATGGTGGTCAAGTGTTAAACTTCAACGTTGAAGGCTACCAGCTAGTTCAGCTTCTGGACCTTCATCCCTATCGACACAATATATGTGTTTTGCTTCACACGTGGTTGTGCTGTTAAGTGCTGCAATATCTCCAGCCAGCTGTTCTACACGCCTGCCAATGATATCATTTTTGTGTGATGCCTTGCCTTCTTTATGAAGATCAAGAATTATGTTGTTGCTTGTGCCACCTAAAAAATATCTATAATGAACTGTAAATTTTTGTATATTATCATGATGCCAATGTATATCAATGATTCTCTGTCTTATATATTTTGTAAATGTTTTCATAATGCATACATACAACATTAGTTGGTAGGGGTGGTCATCAGCCTAAGTTGTGATCATGAGCTAAACTATTGTCAAGCAGAGGCTGCATGGTGCAGTCACTAAGGCAAAAATAAAATATAATCTATAGTGAGGGGATCACAACGACCACCCCTTCTAACAATTAGATAGCAGTGTGTTCTTATTGCCTTTTATCTTTTAAATTACTGTAATACAGATTGATGGACCTGTATCCAACTTTGACCTACCTTACATTAACACTGCATTGCACATATGTGCACTTGCATTTGTCCATTCACTACTGCAATGTACGATGATATTGCACTCTTCCTTTCTGCTGGCATTATCCCCTTTTGCCTTGCTTGTCAGCCCACACTGCAATGCACAGTGGTGCACTTGCAATTATTACCAATTTACTGCAACTCAGAATGAAATTGCAGTCTTACATTATCTATCTTATTTTATTCACTTATTCTACAACACTGCAATGCACAAATGTGCACTTGCAGTTATATTTTACAAGTAACTTTTAGGGTATTTTTCCTTCACCCTGTACATTGTTTATATATCATCCATAACAATTTTACTAAAAATACTTACATTTTAATTGTTAAATGAAGATCAAATACCATCAGCAATTTAGAATACACTGACTTTAGCTACTGGCATTCTTGCTTTACCCGGCCACGTCTGTCAGCTGGGAATTTGACCTCTGTTTGACCTTGAAGGTCTTGCTTGACCTTGCATAACTTCCTGTGTCTTGCGTGATTACTGCTCGATTGGCTGGCAGTTTGGGCAGTTTATAGAACCAAAGGACTTTAGATATGTAATTATTTACTACTGACCAAGCTGCTGCCCTTTCATTGACCTTGTCGTGTGATTTTGACCTTCAAGGGTTGAAGGTCGGGATGCCATCTTGGAGCTGATCTCGGTTAAAGTTCAAACTCAAGTTTCACTTGCTGGGTGGGTCTTTTGGCCAGTTAAGGAAATACAACCATTAAAAAATGTACAATATTTTAAAATGATGTGCCTGGTTAAAATCAGGTAGATGTAGAAAACTTAAAATATAAAATTAAATAAAAATTTTAATCCTACATTGCATTTCATTAAAACCTTAACTTCTTGGGAACTGTGGATATTAAAAGTTAAACATCATCCTGAATAAGGTTCATGAAGATGAATAATATAATGCTCATGTTCAAAGCTCGTATAATATTTCCATCTTCATTCATGACATTCCCCTTACTAAAAGCAGAGGCTCTGGTCATCCGAGCCACTGTTTATGTGACTATACTTGTGTTTGAACCCACGTGCTATGTGTCTTTCATGAGTGTATTACTTACTGGGCCTCAGTAACAGATTTTCCAATTATAAGTTCCAAGGCTTACATCGGAGACAATAGACTAGACAGGTGTGAACTCCATTCAGAAGTCAGTTTGCATAGCAAGTGGTGCCAGTAAATAAAATATATTTCCTCTGAATTGCGTTAGGACAAATACGGCACTTTGGTAAAAAATTCAAATCTCCATTAAATATTATGCTTTTCTTAATTTCGGTATTAAGTAGTTCTTTTCAGACATTACCTCTTATCCAAACACTCTATGTTAATAAATACAGCAAAACGAATAATAGGTTGTGTTTGTTTTGGGTTCATTGAACTTGTAAAAATATGAAACCTTTTGGGTTTGGTGCCTGGTTTTAAAGTAGAAAGGAATCTAAAGCTGTTACATCCCATCGTATGGGTCTACACGCGTAAGTGTCCTACAAATATTCTTGAAAAATATTAGGTAGCCTGGTAGTGGAGTAGCAAATAAATGTGCAAATAATTCTGAATTCTTCCTATAACAGTGTCACTTTTGAATATCCAAGAACAGACAGTAACTGGCTCGAGACGGCACTTTGGGTTTATATACATACAAGGTACACGTGAGGGCATCTTTCAGCACCTACAAACTCTCTAAGTAACTGACAAGGAAAACGCACGTGGCTAATTCTCTCGTAAATTCCCTTTGAGATATAGATGCGTCTGTAGCCATGCTGCGAGCATGCACAGAATAATGTGCATGTCAATTTTTATTGCAGGGTCTCTGCAACCTGGAAATTCTGTTGTGAAATCGCAAGTGTAGCTTATGTGTCTCTTGCAAATAAGCCAATTTTTCTCTGTAACCAGGACGTACGATGGGATGCAAGAGAGGCTGAAGCAATTCAAGTTGAGTCTGTACAGGTAGATTTCCTAGATTAGTACTCATGTCATCTACTGAAGTCACTAACACATTACATAGTCTTTGGGTGGTGGCAGTTGCATTAGTGTCTGCAAAAGCACCATCAACGTCTGTGACAAAATTAGAACATTTAGAAATGCTAATCATCTGAGCTTATTGTTTTTTTATCTGCTGTAGTATTTCTTTGTGGCAGCAGCATAGGTCTGTTCTTACAATTACACCGGGGCTTCACAGTAAAGTAACTCACATTTTCATTTTTTTATTTTAACATTTATTAATAGAATACCTTTTGGACATATTCTAACTGCCTCAGCAGGGAATTTTCCTGAAACCTTTAGATGGATGATATACTGGTACCACATAGTTACATGTGAAAATTTGTACTTTAATTATTGTAAGATTGGGATATTTGTTGAAGTCATAATATTTTGGACAGAAATTTTGAATAAAATAAACAGATTGGAAAATGAAATAGCGCATTGTCAAGGCTATATTCTATCAATAAGAATACTCAAAAGTTATATTCATATAAGAAATCAGTTCAAAGCACAAACTACCGTACATTTGTGCTGTTATGTTATAAAAGAACTGACCCCCCCAAAAAACAAGAAAAAAGTAGACAAAAGAAACAGGCCATCAATGGAAGATTATTTACCAGTCCATGAGACATTTGAAAAATCAAATCAACTGATAATTCAGCAAGTGTCCACCAGAGAGAGGTCCCTATGGTGGGGTATGTCAGATTGAATAGGTAGACCTTTAGTTGGCTCCTGAAAATCAAGATAGTCTGCTGTGATCAGACGTTAAGTTGCAAGCTTTTCCATACCACTGGTGCATGAAACAAGACTGACAATATTCAATCAAGTATTATGTAATTAATTACACAAAACATTAGTACTTTGATATTAACATTAGTTAATTAGTTTACATTATGTGTTTCACTGACTTTTATGTAAGGTTACCTTTAATAAATTTACAATTTCAAATTTATAACTTCAAAGGATTATATGTCACTGACTTGTCATTTTTCTTCATTTGGATTTATATATTGAAAATCCACTCAAATGGAATTGATTGTCAAATATTTGTCACCCTGTTTATATATAGACACATATAGGCCATGGTAGAAAAGCCTGTTTTTGGTGGGGTTTTTCATGTACACAAAGGTTTACATTTGCTGTTAATTCAGTTGGTAGTTGGACGGCCATAGAAAAACAACATTTTTAAAAACTGATTTCATTGGCAGTTGGGTTGGGAAAAATTTTACGAAACAAAATGATAGTCAAGACCCTGTACACTTTTACTTCTGTGATGCTGCTCTCAGCTTATAATGGTGCGTAATGTTTTCTTGATTTTTATTTTGTTTTTGCTTGTTTTTTTTTCCAATACCGATGCAATTAAAAGCTATTTTCGGTAGTATTTTGTTGATTATTACAGATTTAGTGTTATTTTGTTAAATAAATTACATTTTGAATTTATGGGTCAGTTTCTGATATCATGATAAGAGATCACTTCAATAGCTTTTCAAACTGGTGGCCAGTAATAAAAGTGAATATTAATGTAAGGTTAAAAAGTCTACCCTTTTCAGACAACTTAGATGCTGTTAAGGTTGTAACCATCACATTTAATGTCTGCTAATATAAAGTCATATTTTACCATTTGGTGTAAATTATTTGACATGAACAATTATACCCAGGCCAATGGACAACCATTTTGTAATTTATGATTTAGATGAAACTTTAAAGACAAGGTAAGTGATACACAAACTATCCACTAAGTACCAAGGGGTAAAGATGCATGTTTCCATATATTAAATACAATATCATGTTATAGCTACTCTGAATATTTGTAAAAACATTGAAAGTTTAGTAGATAGTATTTTCAGGCCAGGATTCCAGTTCCGTTAGAACTTCCTTAACCTATTACAACATATGACAATAGCTCACACAGAGACAGCAAATGTGTTAGTAGCTCTAAGGTGCTGAACATCATGGTTGAAGAATTCTTATTGTTTGATTTGGTGCGACAACCAAGCTGTACTGAATGCATTTACAGACCAATGTGTTCACAATGCTTGATTGATAACTGCTATCAGCAATATTGAGCTGGAAGTTAAACATGTAAGGGACAAAGATAATACTTTCGCTGACATATTATCACATTGGAATTTGTATAAACATTCAAAAGTAAACTTGTAAAAACATCCCTCTTTGTATTTTCCACCTTGTAAGTTTATGTTTCCTGGCTTTACTACATAGCCCCTTTGTCCTGCCCCAATTGTAAATCAGTACTGCCCGCCTGTGTAGTTTCAGCTGCTCCAGGGGTCAACCACCTCACAACACTTGATGCCTAGAGATAGCATTATACTCTTCAGACGAGGTCCCCTCAGACTTATGTGCTTTTGAACATCTAGGTTTCCGTGGGGTCATTCCTGGGGCCCAGCTTGAAATTTTATTTTTGTAATTAGGTCTGTTTACTTGCTGTTGTTCTATATAAGTGAACCCCAGTGTCCCCGTGTGGGTCTGTTTTCAGGTGTTGCTCAGGAACATTTGGTTCGGCAGTTGACCAATTATTGCCAAATTGAATTTTAAAACCAGGCAGTGTGCACTGAAAGTTTTCTGCCACGTCTTCATCAGTAGGGAATGTTTTGGTTTTACTTATTTTACATGATTTTAGTAGTGACTTTTAGTTTTCAATTTTTATTGATGGAGGCGAGTTATACTTTAAGGTCTGCCAGAGGAGCATGTCATCCCCATTCAGTTAAAGATGAACACAGATGAGGATTTTTTACCCCAAGTTTGGATCCAATAAACGTGCCAAGTCTGCTGGCTCCACCCTTGGTTCTGAGTCTTTGCATAGGGGCTACAGTGGTGCAGTGGTAACACACTTGCATTCCACCTCTGAGGTCGGCGGTTCAAACCCCGGAACTTATGTGGGAAAGTTTGTAGTTACTTAATGAAGGCCGGCAGTTTACAGTACAGAACCTTAACCAACTTATGCACTGGTTTCCTCTGCCCATAAAACTACCCATCCTGGTACAGTGTTGAAAACGATATATAACCCAACATAAATAAAACTGGGCATTTGGAAGCTGAGAGTAAGGGCCTATGAGGGTCTCATTCGCCCCGTCCCAAAAGACAATCAGATATTAATAAGCTAATTCTGTCCCAATTGTCTATGCAATGTGATAAGCTCACTACGATTGAGAAGGCCCAACAGCAAACTTGTAAAAAATCACATATATGATATGAAGAAAAAAATAAAAACTGCCAAAAAAGACAGAATATTAAAGCTACTGTCGCACAACAGGGGATCGGCCCGAGTTTGGGGAATATTCCTCCAACATCAGTTCTTAGGCAGGAAGCTAGGGTAGCGCAGGAGGTGCAGCAAACACCCCAGAAAAATACATACAGGCACAGGAAAGGTTAAGTCACAGAGAGGGACCTATTTGATTTCTTTGTAGCACATGGGTTTGAATTTGTGTTTTAAGCAACTTATCTAGTGGTTTTACTTGGTGTCAATATTGATTTAAAAGACTTTCTCATTCATTTTAATGATATATTATATCCTTGGGCTACCTGACTAAGGTCAGAATACTGTTGTTAACAGAAACTACTGGTAACAGGAGTAAATGTTATGACTTGGGTGTATTAATAAACTAATAACGTTACACATAGAATAAAGCAAAATTAGGTAAATATTGCTTGTTTTTCCTGGTCTTCCGTTCCCAATGCACTTGTGTTGTGAATGACTTTCAATCGTGTTTCATTATTGTGTATTATGCCAAAGGTATGGTGGCAGTCGCACTTCTTGGTGTTATTTACCAAATTTTCTTTGACACTCTACATGACTGAAACAACATTGACATCAAAGACCCAAACTGAGAAAGTATATTCATTTTACTATTTTTACTGTGGATAGCAGTGGTCCACTGAAGTAAAGTATTAGCCCAAATATTTGAGAAGAAAAGAAGGCCTTAGATCAAAGTTAATTTGCCTTATATTTGTTTGTATGGGTTTTCTATGGTGATATATTTTGTGTTTTACATTTTTTGCACCAAATGGAAAAGTTGTGGCCAGTTAAAGACTTCACATACCAATGGCTCAAAGGTTAATACACAATACTCTTTTGTCATGAAAACGAGGACACTATTTTACCTCCGCCAAGGAGGTTATGTTTTCGCCTGAGTTTGTCTGTAGGTTTGTGAGTTTGTTTTTTTGTGAACAAGATAACTCAAAAACTTATGGACTCATTTTGATGAAATTGTCAGGATATGTCTGAAAAGGTAAAAGAAAGAAATGATTTAATTTTGGGAGTGATCCATATCACTATCTGGATCTTCTGGATCCATGAAATGTAATTTTAAAGACAAAACACTCAAAAACTTATGGGTGGATTTAGATGAAAATTTCAGGATATGGCCTGAATGTGACAAGGAACAAATGATTAGATTTTGATAGTGATCTGGATCACTGTCCGGATCCATGAAAAATAAATTGAAAATATGAAATAGAGGGGGAAAAAGCAATATCAGTGCTAATGGTAGTTTTTAAAAGTCCAGGAATTGAGCTCCCGTGGCGGAGGTCTGCGCTCTCTGAGTGCCCTTGTTGTTTTTTTATATTTTTAAGGGAGACCCTTTAAAACATTTATGGTAAATAGTTACAAAAATCTCTACATAATTATGTCAGAACAGTCTGTAAACTGACCACAAATTAATTTAAACCAGTTTGAATTATAGATGAATCCATTCAAAATTCTTTGAAGTCACTATCAATCTGAAAAAATATACATGTATATATATTCACAATGTGTTCATTAAAACAACCAAGAAAATTGTATTGAAACATTAATTTCCGGAACCAAATTGCAACAAATACACTCCATACAATTTTATCAGGTAGCAGGTTTTTGTTCCATAACTAATTAGTTTTGATTGAGTCAAAATTAAAATATGTCCATTGCACTGGGGAAGTTTGATTCAGCTTTTAGGTGTATACTGATATGCATCAAAATATCGGAATATGGTATTTGAATTTATAATGACACTTCACTCATGTTCAACCTCTTGGGCGGGATTTACAAAAGGTCTTAAGTCTAAGATAAAAGTTTCAAATGTTAAAAATTTTGTCATCTAAGAGTGCAATTATTGCATCAGGTCAATGCAGGTCAAGATGAAGTCAGATAGAAACCCCAGTGGGGATAATATATATTTTATTTGCACATGACAACTAAACTACTTTATACATACAAATGCAACATATATGTAATTGAACATTCCACACACTTTTGAGGCCACCTATGCTACAGATAGACAGCAACAAAAAATAAATACCTATTATCTAGGGTGACCTTAGCTCCTGGCTGTGAGGCCACCCTAAAGTAGTTTTTTTTAGTTTTTTTAACTTAAGTTGAGGTGGGAGTTTCTCTTGGGGTGTTTGGGCACCCCGGATGTCAGTCCTGCCTCAAGACAGTTTTTGTTGTAGCAGCAATGTATCAACCGCTTTTGGGTACCAGTCTAAGTCTAATCTGGGGTACCAGTCTAACTTATGTAACACAACCTCGAGGTGACCCCTTATTACTGGGCAACCTAGTAAGCAACTGCCTCTGATTGGTCCTCTCTGGTTTACAGTTGTGAACCCCAAATTTCCTCCCTGATTTACAGGTCATATCACAAAGTCACTTTGTGATTTGACTTTGAGGGAAGGACATTATTATAAGAAATTTTTATTTTATTTGAACTTTTTTGTTTGGTTGTCTTAGTTTTTTATTGAGTATTTTATTTTTAAAAGTGTAAGATAGTGTATATATACATGAATGGTCATTTATTCTGTAACAGATCTTAATATTGGACATGATTGTGCTGTGTACTGGAGAAACTGAATATATTGACACTGTGATATTCTGTGAATGCTGTGACACATCAGATTTCTGACACCTTGAGATTTCAGTCATCTTGACAACAATAGGCTATATGTGCTAGGGCACAAAGGGACGGTCTAACCTATATTTCATTCTTGTGCAATTTATGCCGATTGGTCACTTTTTGATATTGGTCCCATTTTATTAAGCCTGAGGTTGCCAAGAGTCTGAGTCTCTTTCTTGTGTATTTGCAATAAATATAAAACTGTAAAATAGATCAAAAATGCCAGATAACAAACAAAAATGTAAAAATTGCAAGAACAGACACTTGCCACCCACTGGGAAGAAGTGCCCTTATGTGAACAATGTTGAATCTGATGCTGAGCCAAATGGACTTAGAGATGCTGCCGCTGCAAGTGTGTCGCTTGCTATGGATCAGGCGGATCCGGGCGGACAGCGGATCCAGGAGGAGATACTGGTACAGTTACAGAAGATGTCTCACAGATTGGAGGCGGTAGAGCAGCAGATTTCACAGCGCAGGACCCAGGGTAAGCTTCTACCTCCCGGACCAGGAAAGTTAAGTAGAAATAGTGACTTTTTAGATCATAGCAAAAGTACTTCAAGTAAAAAGAGTAAGAAAAGTAAAAAGTTTGTACCCCCATCAGATTCTAGTGAATCATCGTCTGATGAAAGTGTCAGTCCCTCTTTGTCATTTTTGAAATCTCAATCCATGCAAAGAAAAGTTGACAAGCGAATCAGAGAGTTAAATGGTTGTTCACACTTATCAGGTACAGAATGTTCAGGCAAATATAAATCAAAAAGGGGGGAAACGTTGATGTCCCAGTCAAAAACAAAGTATTATGGCCACATGAGGTAATTTTGGGTGGAGTTAACAGACAGAGAGTCACCTACGACCAACTGTCTCTCACCCAGTGGGTTCAAGGATTTTGTAAAAATATTTTGTAGGAAAAATCGAGTCAGAGAAGAGACACCATGGTTTCCTACCTTGGGGATCTGATGGAAGATGCCACAGATTTCACTTGGCAAGGGGCAAAGGCAGCACAAGCTGTCTTGATGTGTGAAATAGAGCGGGGTTCCCTTCAGTGGGAAGATACGGATCGAATAGACAGGATCCGAAGGGCCCATGCCCAAAAACATGCTCCAGGGAAAGGGGGTTGGGCCAAGCCATCAGATCCAGGTAGGAAACCATGGTTCTGTAAAAACTTCCAATCTGGTAACTGCACCCACACTTGGGACCATGAGTTTAATGGGAAATTACAAAAACACATATGTGCTTTCTGTTTGATGGGTGGAAAACAATTGGGTCATGCAGAAAAAGACTGCATTTTCAACGAAACAAAACCCCCAAAACGACCAAGCAGCTGCCCATCATTAGGAAGGGACAGCTGCAGTAGTGGTTCTCAGTATTAAGTTCAAGTAAATGCTTGTAAAAGTAGTGTCAAAGCTGATACTAGTCATATATTTGAGAAGCCAAGAAAGCATGAATGTAAAAGTAGTAATGTTAAACACAACAGAACTAGGTTCTTCTATAATTCTAGTGTCAAACCAAAGGTCATTGAAGCTTCTTTGGTTAGGAAAAGTAGTGATAGCATAACTCATGTCAAAAATGTTGTCAAGACCAGGAATTTGAACTTAGGTTCTACTCCTAAGAGATGTCAAAACCAGAATTGCAGTGACATAAATGTGTCCAGTGTTGTAAAAAATGGTACTCAGTGCAATCTCAGCCAACCTGTTGTCCATCCTGTGGCGTCAAGTTCAAATGGTAATAATAACGTGAGAGATGAACAAATCTTGGGGGTGGAGGAATCTCATGCTGATGTAAAACAAGGTACTGTTTCAGCTTTGGGTTTGAATCCCAACATGGCCCAACATAGTGATCATAATGATCCCTCAGGTCGTGGTTTGAATCCTCCAAAGCAATATACCAAAAACAATGTTAATCAGCAAATTGCTTCTGAGTCGGATCTGGAATATCGAGATCGTGTGAACACAGTATGTGCAAATGACCCACAATGGACAGATCAATGGATGCCAATATATGGTGTCAATTATGCGGGTGTGGAAGAGAAGTTTGTCAATAGTATTATGCATTTTAATCAGTTTAGTGATCATATTGACATTGCTGACTCCCAATCCAACATTTTTCAATTATGGCGTGAACAGTCTGATTTTGACTTTGGTTTTATACCATTAGGGGAGCAACAAATGTCCAACACTTTTGACACAAATGTCATTGACACAAATAATTTGATTGAAATTCATGAAATTGTCAGAAAAACAAAAAAGCCCAACTTTATGCAGGCACGTATTCCTGTGACGTCACAGTTGAATGTTGAAGTTTGGCAGGAGTTGCTTAAAGATTATTGGAATCAGCAACTGTTGCAGTTGCTTAGATTTGGCTTTCCTTTAGACTTTAACAGAAATGGGCAGTTACAATGTGAAGGGGGTAATCACTCCTCAGCTACACAGTACCCAAAAGATGTTGATGCTTATATACAGGAAGAAAGTAGTTATGGTGCCATATTGGGCCCTTTCAAAGAAAATTCAATCAAAAACTCCCACACCTCACCTTTTATGACCAGAAATAAGCCCAACTCTGATAGGCGTAGGGTCATTATTGACTTGAGCTGGCCCTTAGGGGCCTCAGTGAATGCAGGTATTGACAAAGATACATACTTGGCTAGTCCTTTTGCCTTGACATTTCCCACTGTGGACATCATTACTGGGGAGTTGAAACACCTAGGGAGGGGGCCCTTCTATACAAGATAGATGTCAGCAGGGCCTTCAGGCATATCCGCATAGACCCTGGCGACTACGACCTCCTTGGGTTACACTGGCGTGACGCATACATGGACACCTGCCTGCCATTTGGGACACGGCACGGGAGCCAAATTTTCAACGTTTGAGCGATGCTGTGCATCACGTCATGCATCAGAGAGGTTTCTGTGTCATTGATTATATTGACGACTACGTTGGAGTGGGTGTTCCAGACGTTGCACGTGCGTCATTTGCGTCACTGTTCAAACTCATGAATGACCATGGCCTTACCATCAGTGATAGCAAGCTGGTACCCCCCAGTACCCAAGTTGTGTGCCTGGGGGTCCTGATTAATACAGAAAATGGCACTGTCTCCATCCATTCAGATAAACTGAGTCAGATAAACGACACTGTGCGTCAATGGATGCAAAAAATCACATGCACAAAACGCCAGTTACAATCACTCCTGGGACTTTACTGTATGTACACAAATGTGTGAAGCCAGCCAGGGCATTTTTGAACAGAATGCTGGCTCTTCTTAGGTCTGGCCATGCTAGTCAAAAAATTCATCTTACCCCTGAGTTTAGGCATGACCTTAGGTGGTTTGCGAAATTTTTACCACTTTACAATGGGGTATCATTGTATGATCACAGAACCATTGACCACACACTGGAGCTTGATGCCTGTCTCACAGGCCTTGGGGGGCGTTGGTGCAATTTTGTATACCACCTCCCCATACCCCTGGGATTTATGAATTGGTCCACAGTCCAGTTGGAAATGGTGAACATATTGCTAGCAGTGAGGTTGTTTCAGGCACATTGGGCTGGTAAGAAAGTGCTGGTCAAATGTGATAACGAGGCAGTGGTCTTAGTGCTGAGGTCTGGCAAGACCAGAGACCCCTACCTAGGGGCGTGTGCTAGAAATATTTGGTATGTCTGTGCACTGGCTGACATTGATATACAGTATGTGCATGTTAGGGGGTTGGACAACAGGGTGGCTGACCTGTTGTCCCGTTGGACAGGTAGTGGCAAAGATAGCCTTGAACTAAAAATGTATGTGCAAGATCCTATATGGATCCCCATTGATATAAGCTTTCTGGACATAGATCCAGAGTTATAAAGTGACATTGTGTTATTCTTGTCAGGGGCCATAGGTGTCATCTTTTCTGGGGCCCACTGTTTCTTTTGTGTTTCATACCCTTGCAGGGGTCTGAAAATTATATTTGATAACTAACAGTATACTATGCTTTGTTGTAGGAAATGTGCCCTTGGAAATTCTGTCAGAAAAAGCAGCCTATAGAACCCAGGCAGCTTACAGACCCAAGACCAGGCAGGCCTACAAGAGAATGTTTGACGTGTTCATGGCCTTTTGTATTCACATGCATGTTGCTTCATAGTGTTGATGTCAGAATATTATTATCTTTCTTAGAATGTCTTGTTAGTAACAATTGTACTTACAGTATGCTGTGTAATTATGTGTCGGCCATAAAGGCCTCCTTTGTCTTCAGGCCACAAAGACCTTCCACATGACCTTTTGGACCACCCAAGATTGAAACTGTTTCTCAATTTTGTTAGAATCAACAGGCCATTGACCTTGGTCCCTCACAATATCATTGACCTTGACATGCTGGAAAAGATTTATCTGGCCTGCGAGAGTCTTGAATTTCCAAAAGTTTTTAGAGCTATTTTCCTGACTGGATTCTTTGGCTTCTTGAGGTTGTCCAATTTGGCTCCTCACTCCCTGGCTACTTTTGATTGCACACGTCACCTCATTGGGCAGGATTTGTTTTTCAATGATAAATTGGTAAAGATAATGGTCAAGTGGACCAAAACCATGCAAAACACAGATACTGTAAAGGTCATTTGCCTTCCAAAATAAAAAAATTCAGTAATCTGTCATTTTAGGGCCCTTAAGGCCCTGTGTAAATTGTACCCTATGTTTGCAAGTAATTCAGTTTTTCAAGTGCAGGCCAAATCAGGTTGGCAACCTCTCACTGACACTAAGGTCAGAAAATGCCTGAAGGCAATCAATATGTCCTAGGCTTTGAATCCTCACTTCTTCACCTTCCATTCCCTCAGAAGGTCAGGTGCCACTTTTGCATACAACTCCCACATGCCCATCCAACAAATAAAGCTTCATGGCACCTGGTCCTCTGATTGCGTGTGGTGCTACATTCAAGCTGATCACTCTGCAGTTGAAAATTTAGCTCTCTCACTGGCTGCTGCTACAAATGTGTAATGTCCCTACTGTTGGGGTTGAGGGCCTTCATATGTCACTACCTTCTATAAAATTTCATTGTATACCTTTAGGTCTCATCACCTCCAGCTTTTAGGGTGACCTTAAATTCATGCCAAATTACGTATCTTCAAACCACAACCTCACTTTCAGAGGTCATTTGCAATGTTAAAGTTTGACCTTTTACAGGTCAGGTTGGAATGTGACCTTCAACAAGGTCAAACCTTCTGCTGGGGTTTTTTAGACTTTCAGGATTTTATGTTAATTGTTAAATCAAGTAATTTTAAATGTATCACTTTATCATGATCTATATGGACAATGACTCTAGATTGTTTGATCATGAATTTACCAAGTTATTTATGCAGTACTAACTTCTGATACTTTATTTACATATTTTAATGAGATTGTGTATATCAATTGACCTGTATATAACTTTTAGTAGTAACTATATATATACATTTACTTTGTTAACTGTATTAAAATAAAGAGCCCTCAACTTCGTGTTTTACTGTCTTGGGGTGGGGACTGTTAGTTTAAATTTATAATTTTTACTAAATTGGACTCAATCATGTGTGCCTTCTAATGTCCATCGCTTTATGTTATGTAAAATGAATTGGTTGACAATCTTCAATTTAAATATGGACAAAAGAGGACAAAAGCAGTTGAAATTAGTATTTTTAAAAAGACACATCCCAAACCCCAACTAGGCCGGGGGCTTCTGAAATTTAAGGGCCACCTGATCAGAAATGTTGGGGTCTAGGGTGATGTATTTCAAGACGCAATCCGACATCCAGGTGCCATGGCTCCTAATATCTTGCAGTTGGACACCTGATCATTGGAAGGCGTTGAAAGTGAGGTTTGAATTTTGTAAATTTAGTTACTTTAGCACTAATTGGAAATGATGCCTGACTTGAGTATCTTTGAGTGGAGCCCAATAGTTCAAGGTCTTGTATTGAAACAAAGGGGAATTTTTTTAAGCCAGGAGTAATGGCCATGAGATTTTTCATGGCTGTAACTGGACGAAGGGGTTAACTCCTAGAGAAGGAATATTTATGATTTTAAATGAATTCCTAGATTTAAGGGTCTTAGACCATTTAACCACTATGTGAATTCCTGGGAAAGCAAAATGATGTCGCCTCTGGCTAAATGGTACAAGGGAGAATACAAATTTAGGACGTGAGGGACCGGGGTTGGAGAGTTGTAGAAAAGAAAGTCAGAGTGTATACAGGCTTAAAAACTTGACCAATGTATGTGCTGTCACAAGTTTGAACTATGAGTTCTCGAGTTCTAATAGCTATAATTATTTTAAGATTAGCCTTGAACCTTTGCTTTTTGGAAATATTTTATCCTAGCACCTGGGTACTTGTGAGTGGGCAGTATGAATAAAGAGAATTTAGATTAAATGGTTAAATGTTGATAGCAATTGCAGAGGATGGCATACCAGTAATTCTAATATTTGTTATATATCGGCTATTACTATTATTGGTTTGAGGTTTGTGAGATTAATCTTCATAGAGACTGTGAAAGTAACAAATAATGAAAGCATACTATTGTAGTTTCTCAATGTAGCCGGTATAAAAACCATGTGGTTTTTGACAGCCATGTGAGCCAATAGAGCCATGTGGTTTTTGACAGCCATGTGAGCCAATAGAGCCATGTTGGAGGGCACACCACAGGAAATTACATGAAATTCCTATTTAAATAGACCAGTCAATAATTGGGTAATCTTGGGGTACTGGTATCCAGACATGGTTTGGCAATAATTGGTTTAGGTGAGAGGTGATGAACCACCTAGAGAGGAGATCAGCAATTGTTACCCAGGCCTTACCCAGGCCTATATGTAGGCCTGTAATTGGAGGGTCCTTAAATGGACCTAAGATGACTTTATAACCAATTTCCTCTTGTAGATAAGCTTGAATATTTTGGGGGTACAATTTGGCAGAGGCATGATTATCCAGGTGACTTTGCAATGGACTTGTTCTGTCAAAATCTAATGGAAAACCAACCCGTATAAAAAACACAACTGGTTGTCCCAATAATCCAGGAGACATCAGGGTTCAATTACGAGTCCAGTGTAATTTGTACTTTCTTGAAATTATACTCATCAGAATATTTGGTGAAGTGAACGTGGGTCCCTGGAAATAACCATTGGACAAGTTTTCTCAGGAATTTGAAGTCTGAAGCATTATCGGGTACACTTGGCTAGTAGAAGCCACAATAGGGATGGCGTCATTTGTTGACGCATCTCTGTCCTTTTTGAATTTTGATTGCCAGAGTCATTTTTAAGCTGATGTATTTTCTTACTAAGAGTGGCTGGTTGGTAAGCATCTACTGAGCGTGAGACAATGGTGCCAAGGTCTTGCAGTAGTAAAAGTCTGTTTTTTTTAATCTTTCTAACTTGAAGATTCATACCATTTGTCGAGGGGACACAGTGGTAACACATTTGCCTCCTACCTCTGAGGTCGGCAGTTCAAACCCTGGACCTGATGTGGGAAAGTTGGTAGTTGCTTATAGATGGACAACAGTTTAGAGTACAGAACTTTGACCAACTGTATGTGCTGGTTTCCTCTGTGTACAAAACTACCTATCGTGATATGACCTGTACAGTGTTGAAAGTAACGCAAAACCTCAAATATATAAACCATTTGTTGCAATTTTGGGGGCATGTGCCTGCCTCAGCCTATTAATTCTTCAGACATATACCAGTTAACCATGTCCTCTTCCATTATGTAAAGCCTGAGGATATGCCTCCCTTTGGCAGAGGTCCACCCAAAATCTTGAGTGTCCTACATGATGTCAGTGACATAATCATGCATGGTTTTTTGTTTTTGTTTTATTTTCTTCCCTGATAATGGCGCAGACTCCCAATATCCATTGAAAAACTGATAAACTTTTACTCTATATACATAACTCTGGGGACAGGGAAACGTGGTGTTTAACTGTAACTTGTTCCTTACCTCCCCTTTGAAACTTGATTTTACCTTGTTCATTCAGTGCTGTTAATTCCTGGAGCCTTTGATCAACTGCCTCCTGAATATGTTGGGAGCCCTTCAAAAACTTTTTTTATATATATTTTATTTCTTTTTCAGAAGGAGTTCACATTTACATGTATTGTATTTTCCTAACAATTCCAAGCTTTAATAGTCAGTTGAAGAACATTCATAATATTACAATATGAGAGTAGATACTGTAGAAAATGTAACTTACAAAATTAATTCTGGGATAAAGTCCCATTTTTTTTAGATTTGCATTCTTGGCTTTGTATTTTTGAGAAATACTCCTGTTCCACACTTTTCAGCATCTCAAGAGCTTCGACTAACTGTGGAGTTTTTCTTTCTTTAATGCTGTAAAAATATACTTTTTCATTATTATCAATAAAATGTTTGCAGGCCACATTTGTTTTTCTTGTAAACCCAAAATTATGTCTTTACTTGAAAAGTCTAATTCCTTATTTGTGTTGGTTTTAATTTGCCTGGATAGGTCCTCCCAAAATTTGCTTATGGGTTCACACGGGCTGAATAAATGTATTAGAGTTTCTTCATTTTCATTGCACAATTTACACATATTGTCGTTTTGTTATGCCCATTTTGAATTTCTGATTCCCAATATTTGGTTTAAGATTCTATATATATTTATTTATTTATTTACCCATTTATTTATTTATTTGGTACAAGAACAAGTACATTAAACAATATCGATTTCAAACAGGACATAGTGTAAATTTTAACATTATGTACACTACACTTGCCACAAACATACCCACGCCATATTATTATTTATATAGAACATTACAAAAATAGTGGCTATTCCAAAAACTATCACTCAGTGCACAACTGATCAATCAGAAATGTCAATTCAGCTTGTGTAAAATTTGAAGTTTTTTCATCTCTGAGCTGGATAGCATCCCTAATTACACTACAGGTCACTTTATCGTCTAGTGTTTCCTTTCTATATTGAAGCCAAATTAAATAATTATCCTTTATAGTTTTGAAACAAATGAGGTAACATTTTTGCCACAATTTTTTCTGTAACTTCAATATTTCGTAGTGTTTCCCACATGTCTAAGCTTGTCGCCTTTGGAGAGCAAATGTAATGTTTTTGGATGGATGGGCCTTATGTTTGTCAAGATATTAGATTTCCCTATAAAGTTGTTCACACATTGCCTGACCCCATGATATTCTAAGAAGTTGTAAGGTCCTGAGTACTTTCTTATTAGGTCATGGTGTGTTAAAAATTTTCCTTCAAAGTTGATTAAATCAGATACAAAAATGATCCCTTTATTAAGCCACTGTGGCAGAAAGAGTTCTATTTTGAAATAATTGGATTATACCATATTGGGCTAGAAAGTTTCTTGTTTTCTTCTTCAGATATGTTTGTGTCTAATAGACATGCCCAGGATAGTAAAGCCCCCAAACCATATTTGTTGTATTTTGTGCAAGGTTTTTGGGAAAAGTTGAACCAAAATATTGTAGTCTAAGAGGGTTTCTGACACAATGTATTCCTATAGTTTTCCACACCAGTGTTCAATTGCTCAGCAACATTTTGATCCAAAAAATTTGGAGACCAGTTATGAAGGTATCTATATCTATCATTCTAAGGCCTACTCTTGAATAGCTTTGTGTTGGTTTTGCTCTGCTTATCTTGTCTTATTTTATAGTCTGGTGGCTTGGTCTGGGAATAATCATGAATAATGTGACAAATTTTGGAAAAATTAAAACTTAGCACCGGTATCACAGCATGATCCTGAGGTCGCAGTTTGTCCTCGTAGAATATTACAAAGCTTCAAAATATCCAAAATTGTCACACTTTGTCTCTGGTGCTTCCAGATTTTCTCATGTCACTCCAACTTTAAAGTCTCTCTCTCCACTGGCTACCTGTCAAACAACAAATCATTATCAAATCCCTGGTACTCATATATAAGTACCTGATCACTGGCAAGCCAAAATGCTTTGCCCCTATTGGTATTTATATACTCTGCTGTTAAAACAGAACATAGTAATCTAGAAAATATGTTTCTCAAAGTCGCCTCCTATAGCTCTTCAGTCCATAAATCTAAAGTTAATTTTAATAAGTGCTTCTCATATGATGCTGCAAGAATTCTGGAATGATTTTCCACTGGAAATGTGAACTGCTCCTACGCTATCATGTTTGAAAAGGAGAGTTAAAACATATCTGTTTCAGAAATCTTTCCCTCCCTATGTTGTCTTACTACCGAACACAATGATCCCTTGGTGATGACCCTATGTTTTACAACTTCTGGTTTATGTATTGCAATTTGGATGGTGTGCCTCAGAATCCGTGAGTTCCAAGACTAAGCACATGGATACCTGATGATCCTCACCTCACTTTCTTCAGAGCTCAACGTAGACATGATTTCGCTGGCAGCTTGGGATCTGACATCATGAGAAATGGAATCAAACCTCCCCTGAATGTGATCCTCAGAATGATCAATTCATTCCTCAATGGCAGTTAGTCCAGAACTAACAGTGGTCAAAGCATCAAACATATCTTGATTGACAATTTGCATTAACATTCTTTCTTTTGTTTGGGGATTTGTGACACCAGAGGAACTATCATCCAACTTTTTATTAATTTTTAAGTAAAAAGTCTACATTTTTAGATTTTACCCTAACAGACCTTTTATGTTGATCCCACACCTAGCCCCCCCCCCCCCCCCCCTAACAAGGAAAATGCATTATGGGATTATTTATTTATTTACAACAACAACAAGTAAATATATGTGACTACTAATTTTAAGCACATGACATGAAGGTAATCAGTGAGTACAATCTCTACTGGTCCATATGCTGTTTCTTATACACCAACCAGATTAGCAGAAGCAGGTGCTAACCTAAATAGTGACTTCCTGCTACCTAAGTCAATCTAATCTAATCTAATGTGGACTTTTATAGCGCTTAATCTCCATCACTGATGGACTCTAAGGCGCATCTAAACATAAAGCAAGGCAGTTAGCGTTAATCAAGGGACATAGCCAGGTTGTACCAAGGAGACACAGATGTGACGGGGGAGGCTATGGTGGGTAGGCTTTTGCAAACAGGTATGTTTTAAGCTTCTTTCTGAAGGAGGCAGAGTGTGACCCAGTAAATGAGTCGGGCCACAGACACTTTGAACCAAAACAACAACACTGTAGGATGTCGTTAAACCTGGACCTATCACCACACTCAACATCCAGATGGACATTTATATCGCCACAAATGATGAAACGGGAACCAGTCGAAGACAGAAAGCCAGAAAGAGCCAAAAAATCTTCCAGAAACTGAGTAGTACATGAACCAGAGGACAGTACACACAAGCAGCAACAAAGCTATTGCAGTCAGACTTGAATGAAAGTATAATAGTTTCAAATGACCCGAAGACTGGTGAAGAGACAATACTGGGAGAAAAGGTTTTTCTGCACAGAAAACCAACACCACCTCCCCGACCAGTACACCTTGGTTTTTGGATGAAATTGTAATCAGCCGGTGTAAGAGAACTCAGGAGGCCATCAGTATCATGTGGTCTAATATGAGTCTCAACTAGACCCAGGATATCTAGGTCACCGCATTTTATCAGATCATGCAGGAGAGGGCCTTTATTGCGAATGGATCTACAATTGACGAATCCAAAATTGGTGGGGCCAGGGTTTGAAGCAACATCGCCACACAACAAAAGGAGTAGTAGTAGGTTTTTAAATTTCAGTTGTGGAGGAACCTGTTTTGTATCGCTAGTGTAACAATATTTACGGACCACGACAGAAAGTCGAAAAATAGAAGGGATACTCCTGTCAATCTTTTCGCAATTCTGACTCCTGTCGGCATTCAGCCAGTTACACAAGAAACCAACACACAGGAAACATACCACTAGGATGACTTTCACAACTAACATGGCCAAGAACACATCAAAAAAAGCCAAGAGTTAGCAAACCATGGAAGCAGAGGAACCCATAATTACAATCACACAAAAGCCAGAGTTAAAACCACCACAACAATGACTTTAAGCAATAAAATGATCACTGGGACATAAAAACCATAAAATAATCACTGGGACATGTCAGGTAATAAGGGGGAATGTGAAATCACAGCAACAGATGGGTTGGAAATACTACCACGATAACGGGGAATGTGGGCGATAATAGGGTACACTGATATTTAAGGAATCTAAGGAAAATATTAAGGAGATTAAGACACCAATTTGTTGAAGGGGACTATGTATATTGTAAAAACAGCAATGGTGAACTTTATAAGACAGTAAGTAGCATAATTCATGCAATTTGAAATCGGATCGTTTGAAAAGACAATACCCACCACGGCCTCACGCCACAAAACTCGACAAAAGTCAAGGGGTGTAGGAAGCAATTTTGGGGGGGAGGACAGAAGGAACTAGATTTGACCTTAAAGCTCTTAATTCAAGGTCATTTACAGAGTGCCAAAAGTACCCCACGTAGCGGACTTTAAAAGTGTCTATGTCTCCCTTATTATTGGTCCTACAGGTTTGCAATGTGAAACCATACAGAAAATCATGAGCAAAAATCATTTGATGTGGTCAGATTTGACCTTGGACCCATCATTCAAGGTCAAATGAGGATAGCAAAATCTAAAAGTGAACATAACTCATTTATTATTGGTCCTAGAGGTTTATAATGTGAAATCAACCTATGGGAAATCATGGGCTGGTCAGATTTGGTCAGATGTGGTCAGATTTGACCTTGGGACCCTCCTTCAAGGTCAAACAAGGATAGCCAAAATTTGAAGTGCTTGTAACTCGCTTATTCTTGGTCCTAGAGGTTTGTAATATTAAACCATCCTATAGTACATTGTAGGCTAGGAATCTTCTGAAATGGTCAGATTTGACTTTGGGCTCCTTCTTCAAGGTTAAGCGAAGGGTTGATTGGCTTTGGTGAGTTGTCTTTCTGGTGGATACAATTTGCATCCTTTCTCCAATGTGCTAGGTCTAGTTTTACTAGATGTTTCGAGAACGTGTGACCTTTTCTCCAACTGCCAGGCTGATGCAACATCTATTTTTAGCAAGGTTAAGCCCCAAGTAGAGGGGGTGTATAATCATTGCACTGGCTAGGTCAAATAAACTCACAGTAGAGAAAGAAGAGTTTTCTGGGAAATATCTCATCAGCTGACAAATTGCTGTGCTAATCTGTTGCTCTATGTGAATTTGGTGCTACATATTTAAGTACTAAATAATTAGCAAGAAGGTAAATTAAATGTAGAAGATTAGTATACGCATGATTTTGGTATGCACAAAGGAAATGTTTCACAGAAATTTACAAATCCCTTGGGGGCTAACTGAAAATGTTCCTTTCACAAATCATAAAAATACATATTTTATAGTTCAAATGGTAGCATACACAATAGTACATGGGAACAGTGAACAGAGTCAAAGTGTAATTTGACAACATATTATTGAGTTACCTGTAAACATTTGCATAAACTTCAAAATTGGAGTTAAGTTCCATTTCAAAAAGTTGGGGGGCGAAAAGATATCCCCGCCCCCACTGCCCCCCAGTTTCTGCGCTTATAGACTCACAGTAGTCCGTGAGCCAGGACCAAAAATTCAAGGTCCAACATAGATAGCCAAAATTTAAACGTGCTTATAACTCGCTTATTATTGGTCCTTGAGGTTTGGGATGGTAAACCAACATATAAGAAACAGACGCTATTGTTTTGTGACCTTGACCTGCAATTTCAAGGTCACTGGTGGCCTCTTTAAAACTAACAGTCTTTGTACACCATGTGTGACTTCACAAGAATCATTGCAAAGTGCCAAGTATATAGACACACGCTGTATGATTCCATAGGGCTTAAAATACAATAATAATAAGCCTCTATAAGCCTGTACAGAAGTCTGTAAATTAGAAATAAGAAATATAATGCAGTCCTAAGTTTGTATGTACCAATACACAGAACTTTATACAATATATGCCAATAATACACATGAAATATGTTATAAGTAAAAATCCATTAATGGCAGTTGACTAAGTGAAATACATAGAGTTTACTCATTGTAACAATATGACAGCATTTTAATAAAATGTGTTACGATCGAAGACACCTCAGATCTCGCAATATAAAATGGCTAAAATTTCCTGTATTTTGCATTATATAAATGCATTTTTTTCAAAATTCAATGAATTATCACAATTCTTTCCTGCTGTACGCATTTTAAGTGTTTAATAAGGTGTAATATGTTAAAATATAATGCAGTTTATTACGTGGGCGATAATCAAGTGATCAACTGAATCCAAGTCGTTTCTTCCAAAACGAGGAATCGAGGTGCATTTTCAGGCTCGCTTGTAGCCCTATCATGAGCTACAGGTCTATAACTTCACTATGTTATAGCTGAATTATAGGTAGATGAATAACATATTTCAACAAAAGTCTCTAAATGCAATAGTTTTTGAGTTACAACTGATTTACTCAACAGTGAGAACCTCACTCAGCTACAGGTCTGTATGTATTGCTCAGCTATGCCATGACCTTCAGGTCTGCAATTTTACTATGTTATAGCTGACCCCCAAAAAGGTGAAAAACATAAGTAATTACAAGAAATTACAAGCTATTACTCCACAGTGATAACCTCAAAGTCACCTGACATACAGATTGATGACATTGATGAAACACAATAACTTATGCCAAAAGACATTTGTACTATTAAGGGTTAGGGATAACATTGAATACTGTTGTGATGTGAGTAAAGACTTTATGGAATATATAATTAAGCATCCCTGAAAGCGCCACCACTGCATTATGGTCTCTGTTGAATATCTCCCTTATTATTGAAAGCTTTCTGATCACATTTACCAGTTACATACCTTACGCGTGGGAAAATTTTTCCACATGTTTATAATTTGGCCTTGGATCTTTATAAAGGTCACATGATCAAAAAATAGTTTTTTTTCACCAGTCTTCGCCACTCAGCAAAATCTACTAACCCCAGAGGCTTGTAATTTCATTCAATGTTCATACCATCAAAAACCCAAGCTGATTAGATTTTGGGATCAATCTAATAAAATTTGATTAATGAGCGATTTTCTCACACCAACCAAAAAGCTAAAATTCCATGTGAATCCCCCTGTTATCGTCTTAAGTATTGTATTGGGAGGTAGTAAGAAACCATATGTGGAGAATCTAGAAAGTAAGTTAAATACCCACCGACCCCCTGTAGGGGGTCAAACTAGGATCATAAAGGAGCAGATGACATTTTGCCTTATATCTCCTTTATTATTGCTTTTACAGCTTTAGAATGTATTAAGAGGCATTGGGAAACCAAGTGTGGCGAGTCTAAATAGCCAGTCAGGTTTCAACCCAAACCCCCTTTTGGGTCACACTGGGGTCATTAAATAGCAGATTTTTGCCTTACATCTCCTTTGTTATTGCTTTTACAGCTTTAGAATATATTAACAGGTATTGGAAACCATATGTGGAGAGTCTATATAGCTGGTCAGATTTACCCCAGACCCCCTCCCTTATGGGTCAAACTGCCGTCATAAAATAGCAGATTTTGTCTTTTGGCTTTATATCTCCGTTAGTATTGCATTTACAGCTTTAGAATGTATTGACAGGTTATAGGAAACCGTACACAGGGATTCTTGATATTGGATCATATTAACCCCCTAACCCCCCTTATGGGTCAAACTGGGGACATAAAAATAGCAGATTTGGTCGTTTTACCTTATATCTCCTTTATTATTGCTTTTACACCTTTAGTATGTTTGAGGGGGTACAGGAAAACATATACAGAGAGTCTACATAGCTAGTCAGATATACTTCCGAACACCCCCTCCACCCAAATTATGGGTCAAACTGGGCTTTTAATTTAGCAGATTTTTTGTAAGCAAAAACATTTTTCTTCCCCAGTTACAAATAGCCAGATGTACCACCTGATAGTGGCAGGATTCTTTATATGGAAAATTTTGAGTGATTTACGGACCATCTTTTCCGTCCTCAAGGCCATCCATAATGTGTGTAATGTCCTTGGGGATGCCACGGAAAAATCAAACTGCTTGATTTTTCCCTAAAGGCTTTGTGAATCTTATCTGTAATTGATATCTGTACCTCTTCCTTATCTGATCTGTAGCTCATCCGTGTGTGTTCTTATTGTCCATATACCCATCCAGGATGTCCTTGTTGAATCCCTTACATCCTTGACACTTCCGTGGCAAAAAATATCAATAAAAACATTGCAGAATCTAACCGGATCTGCTACGAACTGACATGGACAGGGTTTGCAGATAAGAAAAAACAGTCATAGGACCAACCTTGGCACAATCTTTTCATTCGCAAACCTGTCCGTAGCAGTCCGTAGCAGATCCATGGAAGATCAGTGGCAGTTCCATAAATCTTTTACATGACCACCCCCATCCCTTGTGCATCCTTATCAGTTACTATACATGGAACCGTGGGCTATATCCGTGGCACATTCGGCTATGTATAACTGCCCCCTAATGTTATTTGAATTACACTAAATAAATTCTTAACAAATCCAATGCAATTTCATATATCATAGGGTTGTCAGCATTTTCTAATTGTTTAAGCATTTTCACTGTTTCCAATGTAAAATATAAAACACTATTGCATGAATAGGCCTTAAACTTTATTTTTATTGTAACAAATTATAATATAGAGGTGTCACTTTAACCAAATTCACAAAAATGAGTATATATTTGTTATACTTCATATTACCATACTTTACAAAATATTCATTATAGGGGCATGTTATGAAATGCATGATAGCATGCATAAAGCTACCACTGATACACTGCTATCATATATTTTCTAACTCTACAGATGTGTACCTTGCCAAAAATTACCATGAGCATTATTCCCTAATTTGCTACCGACCAACCATGCTGGCTCATGGACTACAGGCAGGTGTGTATTTTACAGTCATGACTTGCAAAATGAGGTACAAGCGAGACTAAGTTGATCTTTAAGCAATAGCTGATATCCAGTAGCCATACAGTAACACATACAGTAGATAAGGCACCCCTCCTGCTATAAGACCAACCAGACAAGCTGGCGAGTCAAAGCAACACCAGATAACACATCATCAGTTCTTCTCCATAAAGTGGAAGCCATCAGGTATGACAAGTTGAGATCTGGAAGCCAAAAGGTAGCACCATACACTAAGGTTGACAGCTAAGCCAGGTGCCACCATAGACAAGGCACCACCCCTTCTGTGAGACCAACCAAACTAGCTGGCGAGTCAAGGCCCTGCAACATGACACAAGCCCCCAGGTTTTCCCCAACCAGAAGCCACAGCAACAAACCAACCAGTCAAAGCTGGCAAGTCAGGGTCAGCTTAGCATCAATTCCACTTAAAACACGCGACCTCAGGTAACCAGGCCAGTTACCTCTATGCCTCAACAGGTGCCGCAGGAACCCAGACATCTCAGCACTGGTGACACAGGAGATTGAGATATCCCATTGGCAGCCAGTTCCCCCACAGGCAGCGACCAGCAGTCCCAGGAGTCTAACAAGCAAGGCAGCATTTACAACTGAACAAAATGACAGCCAGCATGACATTAAAAAAATAGGGAAAGGGGACAACACAAGATTGGAAATTTTTTTATGTGCACTGGTCCACTTTCAAAGTCAAAGTGACCTGAATGCTGCTGGTGGCAAGGACAGGCAATCGTAAACCAATGAAAAAGAAGATAACAAACAGCATAGAGCAGCACCTAAAATAACATTATGGTCGGACATAAAGGAATGAGCCCGGAGACACCTAGATGTCTCTTAGCACAATGGACCATGTTTGGCATGTTTACACAAGTATATTCACACCAAGTTAATAACAATCACTTACATAAAATCATAAAATGTCAATTTCAAATATTTAAAACAGTATTACTCTCAATTTACAGTAAATTTACACAAAAAAAAAACAAAATAAATTTACAGAGTCACCAACTCACCACTGGTTGCTCCAAATAGCTTTATAAAGTGCTGGACACGATCAACATTATGCCATAAATGCCAGTGAACCTTCACCTTCATTGAATACAAATATCCTTCAAATAAAATCACAAACTAAAATGTATAAGATAAAAATATTTTTTTAACGATTTACAAATGGCGTCAGACTAGCTTGACTTTCCTTTCCAGAGAGAAGAACACTTTATTTTCCTCGGGAATCAAAGAAGCCTATGTTAAAGGCATTCCAAAAAAATTATTACCTTGTATAACAAGAACTTTTTTGAATGATGGTATGAACACCAGTTGCTACAAACTGTTTGTAAAGCATTTTCAGAACAAATGTTTGAAAAAAAATATCCTGCATAACATTCATTTCTTGAGCTATTTTATAAATCTTTAAAAAGCGTATCCAGTCAAACTTAGTTTCTTGAGTTATTTTATAAATATTTACTAAATGTTTTCAGCTAAAATTTTTATAGAGAATGTTTATAAAACATTTTTAAACATTACAGTGTAAATGTTTCCTTGGGATTAAATAGGTTTTAAACGTTTTGTAAACGTTTAAACCATTTTAAAACGTTTTTAATGTTTACTGGGAAGTATTACTTTGTAAAATCTAGTTACGTCAAGTAAGTATGTGGTTACCTCAAGATAGGATCTAGTTCCGTCAAGATAAGATGTTATTTCAAGATACTAGATCTTTTATTTATTTTTTTAAAATAAATATACAATAAATTTGACGACCTAATACCCTGTTAATGCCGCTCTGATAGTACCCAGGTTTGGGAGATCCTCTGCATCAGTATGTGTCCTGCTTGATTTTGGGTCTAAGAAAAAGTCAATTGAAACATGGCTGTGTTTTTTTCTTTGATCTGATGATGCTAGATTCATGTTTCTAAACTTTTTTCCATACTTCATTGATTGGTTGCAACTGCAGTGCAAATGTTTGACGTCTGTTTCCATTGGGACAAAATTACAAAAATACGGACACCTTCTTCCACAAGAGTGATGTTTAACAGTTCAAGCTCCAGCAAGGATCACGCTTTTAGATATCACTTTCTTTTTATGGAGATCACTTTTTATTAGTTTTTGGGTTTTTTTTGTTTTGTTTTCTTTATTGTCACTGGACTTTCTTGAGAATTGGTGTATCATGATGAGCACCCCTGTCTTCATTTAAGTAGCAATGAGCTATGTTAGTAATTGGATGGGTGACAGTCTGAGTGCACTACTCATGTCTCTGATGGTTTTGCAGCTCATGCCTGTAGACCGAAACACTTTGTGGCCTTGGTTTTTTTTTGTCACTTTGACTTTCATGAAACTTGCACTTTCAGGAAGGAATCTGACCTTCCAGTGGCCACTACTAGTGTTTCTGATTGTTTCCAAGCTCTGATGTCAATGCCCTACTGATGGCTGTACAACTTGTGCCTGTGGATCGAAAGATTTTTCGGCCTTGTTTTTGAAGACATTTGTCCACAATCTTGTTTGCACGGATAAACCAAATCAGAATAACATAGATTATATGCCATAGAATTGTGAACTAGATAATGGTAACCCGTCCCACACCTTTTCTTTCTATTTTGTGTCTGTATTTCAGCTGAAGCCTTGAAATGCTATCAGTGTCAGTACATACAGTATGGCCACGTAGATTCAACTATAGAGACCTTACTCAACGGCATATATGAGAGTAATCCCGACTGCAATAAAAACCGAGATGACTACTCAGACGTAAGTAATCTGGGCTTGTATTCAGCAAGAATTTAGAGAATTTGTTTCTATTTTATTTAAAAAAAATATTTCTTTTGCATCTTAGTAGACCCAAACATTCATTATTAAACAGCAAGTACTTACACTAAAAATAAAGGACAAATAATTCCTAATATGAAATAATTTTACCATGTAATACTATAATTGGCATAAAAATTGAAAAATTCCCCCAATTAGTTTTATTGTTATGATAAAAAAGTTCTTAAAAATAAGGACTAATACTTTAAGATAAGGAAACTTTTTACCAAAAACACTAATCCTTGTCTTACATCACTCAGGGCATAGGATTGAATCCAGGGTTTGGGGAACACTTTTTACTTATAGCCTTTAACAGCTAAGCAGTGTTGCTTTCACCCATGACGGTAAAGCAGGCAGGCTTTTGGTCAATCAGGGTGGCCGAAAAAATCTCATCCGGGCTGTATGTCAAAAACCATGAGATATAGGAAGGTCATACTTTGTGCGGACATTGGTTTGGTTGCAGCTGTGCAACATCAATGTGTGACTTTATTTTGATCTTTGGCTTTGCCATAGTGCCCCAAACCTTTAAAATTTTGTCTTGGCTGTATTCTGGACATCCTCGGTTGGGAAGTGTAGGTATAAACTGCATGTTAAGGGAAGTTCATACTCATTTGGGGGTACTGGTTGGAAGTGTATTTATGCAACGTCATGGTGTTACCATGACTTGACCTTTGATCTTGCTGTAGTGTCTCCAGCCTTTTAAATCTTGGCTTGACTATATTTCCGAAACTGTAAGGTATAGGAAGTTGACATCTGATAGGAACACTGGGTGGGATGTAGGTATGCAACTTCATGGTACATTGATTTGACCTTAGACCTTGCTCTAGTGACTCTGACTTTTTAAAATCTTATCCAGGTGATATCTTCAAAACCGTTAGACATAAGTAGATACTTGGCAGGTATATTGTGGGGTGTAGGTGCACAATATCGTGGTATGATCTTGATTTTACCTTTAACCTTGCCTCAGTGACTTTGACCTTTTAATTCTTGTCATGGCTATATCTCGGAAAGAGTGAGGTGTAGGAAGTTGTTACTTGGTAGATATACCCGTTAGAGGGTGTAGATGTGCAACGGCATGGTGTGAACTTTATGTGATCTTTGACCTTGGCTCTATTTCAATGTTTCAACTGTCACATTTGAGACATATTTCTCCTATCACAAAGCTATAAGGCTTGATGCAATTTCTAGGGTTTTTTAATTTTTTTTTTCAATTTTTACAACATAGTATAATAGTAATAGAAAACAATATATAGGGAAAAAAGAAAATGTTAAACACCGCAATATATGGTTTGCTATTGGGCATTACGCTGCAGATTTTCATCCATAGTGCATTAGTGCATCTTCAGTGGTACTCATTACTTGACTTTTCACTGAAAGATATGAGTGATCAGTCGACCCAGACACCAATACAAATCATCAAGGAACTATCATAAACATGTTTTAAATATGCACAATAAAAGATAATAAAATTCCATATATATAAGCGCATTTTTGTTTCACAAGTAAGTTAAACACACCATAAATAAATGAAGTCATAATTACACAACAGTCACCATTTGAAATATTTTGGTAAATTAGATCTATAACTTTTTAAAGTGTGTTGGTTCCATTTGTACTTTAGTTTTATGAAGACCTGCACAATAAGCACCTGCATACCTCATCTTGATGTATTCAACTACACATAGAAAATATATCCATGGACTCACACGTTTTTGTCTTATAGGCAATGTCGCTTATAAAATTATTTTGCTTTACAACATAAGAAGCCCGTGTTAATGCATTTATAAACGAAAAAAATATCTTAAAAATTGAAAGATTTTGTTGTTTTTTAAACGTGTATGAGAGAGTCTCTGAATTTCAACATCGGTTTTCTGGGTGAATTGCCAAGTGTGTGTGGTTACGTTTTAAAAGTACTTGTTTATCAATAATTACCAACAAAACTGTTTTTTTTAATGTGAGAATAATTAGTAATTTTATGAACTGCTGGAATTCCCCTTTTATAAACTTGATATGGAGGTACATTTACAAAGTGGGTTATGTCATGGTTCAATTTTACTTTATTCTGTAGGTTCCCACTGGACAATGTTCTGGCAGCTGTTACAAACAGGTTGGAGATGTTTCAGTCACGTATCAAGGGTCAGTATTTTCTGGATGAGTTGTGGTCCACTGTAGTTAAACTTGTCATAGCTCATCTTTATTACAGCTAAATAAATTGCTGACAAGTTGTCATGGACATTTGCGTTTTCAGACTGTCCAAACCTACAGAGAGAGATGCTAATAATTGTATATGGTAGCCTACTGAACCTACATGAATAGTTGTATGTGGCATCCAGATGTGTATTTTGGCCATTTTCTCCCTTCCTAAGAATAAATTGTACCCTGCATCTACTTTCTCCAGTGTTAATTACAGCCTTGGAGTTTGTCATTGGGTCACCAGTATCTATGCTGGGGGAGACGTAGGGATTGTTGTATCTTCTGGCTTTGGCATTGTCATCATTGTACATCACCATACTTCGTTTCCAGACAGTATCACAAAAATGGCCTGACGGATCAAATTTATTTGGCATGTGGATGTCACATCATAAAAATTTTAAAGTGACTTTATACTCAATTATATTCAGCTGTAGTTTTTTCTATTTTTTCCACTGAGAATACCGAAAATTCATTTTAATTCTGCATGTACATATAACTGGACCTAGATAAGTGCTCTTCAGTAAAACGGCCTTAAACTCCCAGTAATAACATAATTAAATACCTTTAACTCTGTTGACTTTATTTTAGCATTACCATAAGAACTTCTTTAGGTCAAGATATATGTACATGTTTAGTGTTTTTTTAATGTTTTTTTACTTGTTATGTGGATAAACAAGGTAGATAGGTTGTTTCAGTTTTTTAGAAGTTAATTAATGATATTTTATTCCTCGTGTGTGCATTTATTGATGGGGACGTCCCCTGCAACGATATAAGGGGTTATTTATGTTTATACCCACAAAGAGGTGACTGAACTAGTGGACAATTCTTGGTGTAGGAGTGGAGTTCTGTGCCAGCAGAAGACTTTCCTCTGCAAGTACTACCAGCTAGAATACAGGACATTATATTGTGAGTAACTCGTGATTTCAATATGCCTAAGAAAGGGAAACAGTACAAGTGTAGTACCTGTAAAGACAAGCATTCTCCCCCCCACTGGTAAACGCTGTAGCAAGGTTCATGGGGACACAATTATAGAGGACCTGTCGTTCATCCAACATCCCCCTACCCAGGCAGTTATGGGCTAGAGCAGGGGCTTCAACATGGACACTCTAGTGGTGTTGGCGGGCGTTTGGCAACCACCCAGGGCTTACATAGGCCAATCATGGCTCAGCATAGGGAGATGTCAGACTGTACTACAGTTCCACTTGAGAACCCGAGAATTTGGGCAAGGGCCGTTTATCCCAGGTTGAACACAGTATTGACTCACAAAGTAACACTAGGACGTCAACCCCCCACAGAATGCGCCCGTCTCATTCCATAGCAGTACAGGGATGTAATGAGGCCACTGGGGTAGCGGTGCCAGTATCATCTTCTTCTGTTGGGGTGTGTTTCACATTATCTCTGCCTTTATCTACAATGGCCAGTACAGGTTGTTAGTATACCTCATCCCCTACGACTGGGTATGTTTCACCATATGGACAGGTTGTTGTACCTCAATCGTCATATCTTCTATATCCTGTGCATTCTTCTGTTGTTTACACAGCACCCCCCACAGCTGTCACGTCAGTTTATGGTAGTACAGTTGGCAGCAGATGGCAGGGACAGAGTGCAGCAAGGGATGTAAGAAGTTATGGACGTCGTACCAGGACAGCAACAAACCAGGATGCAGACTACCCAAGGTAGGCCACTCATCAGATCGTGTGGTCCCCACCCTGTCAACATTGTGTAACTCAGCTAACATACAGGCTCAGGTGAACACATGCCTTCAGGAGTTGGAACAAGCTAATCAGATGAACACAGCAGGTACTGGTGATTCTAGTGTTGTTGTACCAGATTTGAGTAAAAAAGTAACTGTAGGGAGTAAGAGGGGGAGAGATAAGAAGGTTTCTGTTCCCTGGCACCAGGATTTGGCTTTTGTCAGAACTCTCAGGAAGAGACCTCAATATGAGGACCTTCCTCAAACATAATGGATGTTAGGTTTCCTCCGTATTGCACAAGAAGAAAGTAACCCAAAATTTAGGGCCCACATGTACGAATACTTAACTGAACTCATGCAAGATGCGGCTGATAATACATGGGCAGCAGCAAAGGGTGCTCATGCCGTACTCATGCATAGAATGCAAGATGGGGTCTTAGATTGGGGGAACATTAAAAAGATTCAAAAGATCAGAAAGACTTATGCTAGGGCTATAGTTCATAGTGGTTCAGATAATCAGACAAAAAGGGGTACAGGCAATGGAGTTCCATGTAGGATTATAAAGTGTGTTCCTGGCAACCATGACATAAATGGTTTACATGTCAAGCACATATGTGCCCATTGTTTCACAAGTGTGGGAAAAGAGCATAAACATGCCCAAAAAGACTAACAGATTAAAGAATGTGTCAAAAAATGATCAAAAGTAAAGTCCCACAATAGTCAAGAAAAATCTGGGTCATTAAGTGGGACGCCTAGTGTCTCTTCTGCCATTGTTACTGGAGAAGAATTACCTTATTTACACTCTAGGTTAAATCACACATGCCCAAATATGGTAAACTCACTACGCATCCACCAGGGAGAGGTGAATGAAAACAAGGGGGCAATGTGCAGAGCACTTCAGTGCAGTCATTAGTTCATTCTTCTCACGCAGATCTTTCCAAATATGGTCATGTTACTACTCAGAGTGTTACTCCATGTAGTGAGGGCAATCACAATCAGCTGTTTCTTTGTAAATTATTTGACATTAATTCTTCCTCAGGGCAGGGGTTGAACAGGCCTCAGTTTTATAGTGAACAAGAAGTGGTGAATTTTTTAACAACATTTCCTAATGCAGTGAACAATGTACAATTGACAGATCTTAAGTTTGACAGTCAAGATATATTGAAATGTGTTAAACAGCAAGATCATGTGTTTGGTTTTATACCATTGACATCCCTGAGCCAGAAGTATAAGCTGGGGCATCTCAGTCATTCAGCAGTTTTATCCAGGTGAATCTGATCCTTTGGGGTGCTATAAAGAAGTCAGGGAATCACAGGAGTATAATTGCCAGAGATGTCGCATTCAGTTGTCTGACTCTATTAATTTTGATTATCTGTTCTTTGGAGTAAACACTCAACTGCCCCCCTTTATAACTAGGGAGAAGTCAAACAGTGACAAAAGGCAAGTGATTATAGATCTGTCCTTTCATCCAGATCATAGTGTCAATTCAGGTGTCCCCAAGAATATATATCTTGGTACTGCTTTCAAACTCCATTATCTGACTATTGACATGATCACTCAAAGGTTGTGTGACATTGGTCCGGGGGCCCCACATTTATAAAATTGATTTGGCTTGTGCATTTAGGCAGTTATTTGTGGACCCCTCTGATTAGGATCTCCTGGGTTTACACTGGGATGGTGACTGCTTTGGGGACTGTAGGGTCCCCTTTGGATATTGGAATGGCTCGTTGTTTCTGACCCGATTCACTGATTATATAAGATATATTATGAGGTCAAAAGGTCACCACATTGTGAATTATGTGGATGATTTACTTGGGCTGGAGAGTGAAGGTCATTCTATGGAATCTTATAAGTTTTTGAGGCAATTTTTGTAGAGAACAGGATTTCCAATAAGTCTGTCCAAACTTGCCCCTCCTTCTACTAGATGCATATGCCTCGGAGTTATTATAGACACTGAAAGGGAATTGGTTACAATTCCCCCTGACAAACCACAGCAGATATTTGATAAGTGTTCCTCTGTTCAAACAAGTAAAAATATTTCCAAAAATCAACTTCAGTCTTTGCTGTGCTCCTTCATGTTTCTGTATAGGGGGGGTCAAGGCTACTAGAGTATTTACAAATAGATTACTGGAGGCTCTTAGTAATATTACCTCTAATACTGTTCACGTCAGGGGGCAGCTGTGTGTATAAATCTGACATACCCTGGTATCTACTCCAATTGAACATAAGCATAACTCATTTGGAGTTATTTAATGTATTTGTGGCATTGAAAGTTTGGGGCTCTGACTGATCATCAAAAAAGTTAGTTATTAGCCTAGATAACTCAGCTGCAGTATCTATCATTAACTCAGGTTGTACTAGAGATCCCCTCCTGGCCACCATTGCAAGGAATATCTGGTTTGAGGGTGCGGTCAATGATATCCAGATCTGTGCCACACATGTCCCTGGGGTTAAAAATCAGGTTGCTGATCTCCTATCCAGGTGGGAAGCTCGTGGGAACCCTATGGCTATGTTCACAAAGTTTATATCTCAACCTAGGTGGTTCCCGGTAAAAAATGGCACACCTTACCATGAGACAGGATATTCAATTTAGGTATTTATCAATGATTTTTTGTATTTTTGTATAGGCTGGTCTTCCTTCCAGTGTGGGCTTATGGATTCAGTTAACCATCATCTGGAAAATGCTTACAGGCCTAAGTCTAGGTTAGCATTAAGAATGGTTTTAGAACCTTTCTAGCCTTTATGGTTTTTGTGGGTTGTTCTGTCTTTCAGATTTCAGTTTTAGTAACATTGCCTGGAAATGGCAGGCTGTACAAGTTAATGAATGAGCACCTTATGTACTGATATTTTAATTTGTATTCATGGGGCACTCATGTGATGTATATGTACAGATGTGCTTAATAAATAAAAATTTTAGCTCCAATGCTGGTTTTGTTATTGGGGTGTGTTGGGGGGACCTTTTCTTGGACTGATTATACATTCACATGATAGAGACACATAAAAGTTTTAGCTTCTTGTGTCCTTATCTCTTTATATTAATATTGTTCCACTCTCATCTACGAAAGAGTATTAGTGCCACAGAAAATTTTTTTTAATTGTCGACTTACTATCTCAACTTGTCTAGTTACTATCTCAACATGTCAACTTAGAATCTCAACATGTCGACTTAGTATCTCAACATGTCGATTAAGTATCTCAACATGTTGACTTAATATCTCAACATGTTGACTTATTATCTCAACATGTTGACTTACTGTCTCAACACGTCCACTTAGTATCTCAACATGTCAACTTAGTATCTCAGCATGTTCACTTAATATCTCAACATGTTGACTTAATATCTCAACATGTCGACTTAGTATCTCAACATGTTGAGATTTGTACTAAGGCTGATACTATACTGATTCACAAATGAGTACTTGACTGACAGCACACTACAATTCCCTGCTGGACTAAATGGCAATTCGCTCCACAATACTGATAAGAAATTAAGCAATCAACAATCACCAAAGCAAGTACTATGCTAGTTAGCAGTTTATGCTTACAGTGCTGGAGTATGCATTTCAGAAATACATACATGAAATAAACTTTGCATTTTATGTCATGAATTAAGCTAAATTAAATATTACTTTTTAATCAGAAAACCCTCACTACACAAAATTCCACCAATGACAAAGAAAGACATATTGCTTTAATATTCACACTTTTGTACCCATAATTCAGACTAAAAGTATTTATTAACATCAGGGCTGGGGAAACTGGGGAAACCCAGTATGGCACAATGATGTGTGACTATGACTTTGCACAATTACACATGTCCTGTAACCAGTGTGTTGTAAAGTATCAAGATGCTAAAGGTCAACATTGCACACCTAATTCTAATGGTACTTTTATAGTGCTTAATCTCTATCTATTGACAGACTCTAAGACGCATAAAGCCAAAAATCAGAGATCGTAATCATTAAATCAGAGACATTGCAGGGGTCGGCACCACGGAGAAAGACGAAATGAAAACTGAAGAAAAAACTAGGGTGGGTAGGCTTTTTCAAAGATGTAAGTTTTCAACTTCTTCCTGAATGAAGAGAGAGATTTAACTGAGCGTACATCGTCAGGGAGATCATTCCAAATCATCGGAGCATTGTATGCAAAGCTAAGGCCAAAATGCTTTTTTGACTTGTATATTGATGCAAAATGTGGGACCTCAAGCAAAACACCCTGAGGTTGACTTCTACGCGTTCTGTACATACTGTGTCTAGGTTTAAGGAAAGATTCGAAGTATTTTGGATGGCCACTATGTAGAAACTTTTACACCAATAGGGCAACCTTGAAAATAGAGCGATGCTTGATAGGCAACCAATGAAGACTCTTTCTTACAGGAGTGATATGTGAGTACTTGGTGGTATTCGCCACGATTCTAGCTAGACTGTTCTGAACACATTGGAGCAAGGCATTTGCAGCCAAGAGTGCAGCTTTACGTGTAAGATACCCTCTGAGTCACTTTAAATCCCTGATATGAACAAAACAAGTCTTACAGATATTCCTGACATGGCAAGAGAAGGAAAAATCAGAATCAAACCAGACACCAAGGTTGCTAATTGCCTCAGCAGGTGACAGGAGGGTACCAAGTATACTAACTGGGAAAAATTTTCCAAGTTTTGTACGGATATTTTTTGAACTGAACAGAATAAACTCTGTCTTATCAGGATTAAGTTTAAGCTTGTTTACTGAGAGCCACTTTCCAACATCATCCAAGCAGTTTTTCAGCCTTTCAAAGGCCAGAGTGGCATGCTTGTGTGTGAGATGAACGTATAACTGCATGTCGTCCGCATAAAAGTGGAAACGTATGCCAGGATGCTTCCGAATAACATTACTTAGGGGTGTAGTGTATAATGAGACAGAGCCCTGGGGCACACCATACAATAGCCTTTTAGCATCAGATAAAAGAGAACCAATCTTGATGCACTGATAGCGGTCAGAAAGGTACGACCTGAATCAGTCCAGAACCACACCTCCAACACCAAACCAGGAACTCAAACATTCAATGAGCGTACTATGATCAATGGTGTCGAATGCTGCTGATTGGTCCAAGAGAACAAAAGCAGTAGCTTCACCTCTAGCAAGAGCAAGGTGGACTTCGTTTTTAATAGACAGTAGTGCAGTTTCCGTCGAATGACCTTGCTTATAAGCAGACTGACTAACATTTTCAAGACCATTGGAGGTGACATGGTCATTTAACTGAGAAGCTACTACACGTTCAACAAGTTTGGAGATAAAGCTCAAACCGGAGACAGGTCGGTAATTTTTTAATTTGTCAGGTGGTAGTGAAGACTTTTTAATCAAATGAGAGACTATGGCCTTTTTGAAACCAGCAGGGATAGCACCTTCAGTTAGAGAACAGTTGACAAGCTTAGTAATTGAGGGTAGGAGAATATCCAAGCATTCCTTCACTAGAAAAGTAGGCCATGGATCAAGTAGGCAAGATTTGGTTGGTGATTTGGTAATTACTTCACCTACACCACCTAACCAATATTTCTACCAAATATCACCATCCTATTCCTTACCATTCCCAAGATATGGCCCGAGAAAGATTTTATAGATGAAAGTCTCTGTGACAAGGTCATATGTCAAATCCAGGTCACAGTACTATGTAGCATATCTACCCCAACCTATGTCACTAAAAACATCAACATTCTACTCCTTACAGATTCCGAGATATAGCCCAGACAAGATTTTAAAGGTCAGTGTCACTACAGCAAGGTCAAATCAAGGTCACACTAGGACGGCACCCCTCTATACACTTGATATGTTGAGATAGTTAATCAACTTGTTGAGAAATTAAGTCAACATGTTGAGATAATATCTCAATATGTTGACATAATATCTCAACATGTTGACTTAATATCTCAACATGTTGAGATATTAAGTCAACATGTTGAGATATTATGTCAACATATTGAGATATTATCTCAACATATTGAGATAGTAAGTCAACATGTTGAGATATTAAGTCAACATGTTGAGATACTAAGTCAACAATTCCAAGAAATAGTAACTCAACATGTTGAGATAATAAGTCAACATGTTGAGATATTAAGTCAACAGGTTGAGATATTAAGTCAACATGTCGAGATACTAAGTCGACATGTTGAGATAATAACTCAACATGTTGAGATACTAAGGCAACATGTTGAGATATTAAGTTAAGATGTTGAGATTTTTTTTTCTATGGCACTTATACTCTTCCGTACTCATCGGTCAAGATAAAGCCAATTTTAAATTCGGACGCTGCTACAACTGATCCCACTGAAAATGGGTAAGGCAGAACTGATGAACATAAGGAGTTAAAAACTTAAAAGTTAAGTCTTACAACTGAAAACGTCAGTTTGCTGACTTGCAGCCTGCTCCTGGTTTTCACAAAAGTAAACAAAATCTTAGCTGACTTCCAATTTGTTCTTTGGGATGTACATTCACACTTGGTGTGTAGATATTTTCAGCTGTAACACTGTAACTAAGAAGCAGGTTAAACAATTACTAGGCTTGACAAGGATGGATACAACATTTTTTCTATGCCAAAAAAAAACATTTTCTACTTATTTTATGGTAATGACTCAGTTTGTATTTTTTTATATAGGTTTTCATTTGATCTGGAGTTGGTTTCAAGGGGATGTCTGGGTGGGAGTTCGGATTCTTGCATTGACTACAGCAACTCACTGCAGGTATTTATCCATTTATGAGTGACATGTAACTCAATATTACGGCAACAAGCCACTTGTAGCATACCCATACAACAGGATACCTTATATAGGATGTTATATCTAGTCCATAAAATGGATACAGGTTTTTGCCTATTGTGTAAAATTACTATTACTGACTACTGACCTGTATATTATTTGAAATGGATAATTTATACAATTATATCTTGCTTATTTCATGAAATGGCCAACCTTATGCGCTGACATATAATGTGCATGCATATTTGGCAGGAAAAATAGTCTTCTCCTTTTAAAAAATTGTTGTTGTTTACGAACAAAAGATCTACTAGTCTATTGCGGAACTGATGCATACTTGTATCCATTCAAAAAAGAGGAACCCTAGCACTTTATCTAGTGCCCATGCTAGAAGCAATAATAAGTAATGAATTTTTACTTGATATTTGAGGACGTCGTTATCATCTTCACAAAGGAAATCGAGGTCAAATTTGACAGCATTATCAAAATCCCAGCAAAAGGAACCTAAAATGCTTTGTTCACGAAATTTCCAATTTATAATTCACACGAACTAAACTTTCTAACTTTCTAGTTAAATGTAAGAAACATTTATAACAAAATATAGAATAACGGAAAATATTTTAATAGGTTTGTCTTTAAGTTGCAAATGATGCATTTATTTCCTTATATTAACCTCATAAATAAAACAGATTTCAAATAAATAATAAACCATTTTGTCATTGCTTACTTCTTTCTTTATAGTCCTCTCTAGAATCTGCAGGATTCATCGTATCCAACTCAGAAGCAGAGATTTGCTACTGTCAGAATGACCGCTGTAACCATGGAAACCAGCTTGGTAGCAACATCTTGCTGTTTACCCTGGCGGCCCTTGCAGTTTTGAAGTTCTAAAAATCAACTGGAGTGTCTGTGTCAAAGCAAAGACATACTAATTTGTGATTTTTTGAGTAAAGATTTTCTTGGATATCCTGAACTATATTCTGCTTCATTTATGCTTAAACTGATAATTTATACATTTTAGGAACTTATTTTAGATTGATTTGATGGTAAAGGTATAAACTATTTTTTGGAATTTTTTGTTACTGTTTAATTAACGCAAGTGACTTTCTCTGTCAATATCCGTCAGTTTTGAACATTAATTTATTATGGTTTAATTAGAACACATGAATTTCACAGTCATATACTAGCATTTTTTTTAAATATAAAAACGATTTTAAATGAAATATCACACTTGATGGGCAGAACTATTAATTCGTGTTTTTTTTTTGTTTGTTTGCTTTTTTTGTTTTTGTTTTTGGTTGTTTTTTTTTAAATGTGAAAATACTTTCACATTTACCGTAAGCTTTAGTATTTAACCAGTAACACATAATATATATTCGATTTTCAGAAACTCTTACAATACCTTATGCTAGTTTCTCATGCTGGAGTGTGTTGATATGATGTTGAAATGACTTTAAAAACTTCTTGGAATTAATTGAAATAATTCCTTTAAAATTGATACAGAATAGCTTTCTTTTATAATTAACTTTGACATTTCAAAATCCATTATTGCCTTTCAATCTTGGTATTCTTGAATTAAAATTTTGAAAACATCCATAGATTTTGATAAAAAAAAATTGTATTTAAAAAATCAACGTGATTTTTATTATTTTTTTATTTGTTGGGAGTGGGGTTATTTGAAGTCAATAGATACACAAATCTTTACCTTCATATTTGTCTTTGGATATGCATTTTAAAAATTGTGTCTTAAGCAATACAACTAAAGGATTGTAAATAAAGAGATTTTTATTAATAATAAATCTTGGATAATGAATTGTAAACAATAGATTTTTTATGAGGAATTGATTTAAATTTTTCAAATCTAATTTAAGCTTTCTAATGATTTTCATACAGTTATGACTTACAGATTATGTGTTGATACTTATTGCTCCTCTATTATTGAGAAGTGTTGCACTGATATTTGAAAGAATTTGTGGCTGTATGCAAAAATAAAAACAACTAATATAAATACAAAAATAACTGAGGACACTAGAACACATATAATTGTTAATCAATTTCCAAACATGCAACAGTTTTTCCACCTAGAATCAAATAAAATTTTACCACTTTTAACAGTCTTAATATATTTGTGTAAAACTACATTATTAATAATTGTGCTCTTACTTGCGCAAACCTTTAATTTTGAAGAGATAATCAGACAATACATAACCAAAAGCTAGAACCTTTGCCTTAAAATATCTTTTTAAAGAAAGTCAATATGTTAAATTATAGTTAGTGCTCATCAAGGAATCATTAATTATTTTAGTTCTTTTAATTGAATGTATCAAGACATTAATATTTTTAATATCAGTATAATTTATGACAACATCTGTGTTAATAAGATCTTGTAAAGGATTACGGTTATATCTTATAGCCTTTATAACAAACTAAAACTTTCCAAGCAAAGCATGTCTAACTCCACTTACTGATAGCAATAAAACAGTATGAGAACTCCACTGTGGTTTTTTACCGTGGCACTGTTTCCAATGGTATAGCAATAACACATATCTGGCAGGTCTTACTCTGTGGTTGTGGGTTCAGTCCCAGCTAATGACAATGTGTCAGATTCGTCAAGGGTCTGCCCCGACATTGGCTGTTGACATTGACCTTACATCCCAACTTTATACTTGGTTGACTATTATACTTGGTACTCAGTTTTCTAAAGTATATTGTTAACTGGTATCCAACTACATGTCAGTTCATTGTGGACCACACTGCACAGCTCAAAAGTCCGAGCTGGGGTTTACATCTTTTTGAACAGTCAAGGTTATATCGGCAACGGTAAATATTGAATAAGGGATGAGGGTTTCTCAAATCTATTGGTAATCAGTGGTACACCTGACTATCATTTTTGGCTCATAGATTCACATGTTGCACAAGACTAACAAGACTGATTGATCAATGTCACTTTTTGACACATAAGATAGATCATATTATCTGCTCCAAACCACGACTAATGAAAGTAATGTAGTTGTTGACACTTATCCTTTGAGACTTGCAGCACATGTCAACAGACAGACAAGTAAATGCAAATTCCTAGTTATGACATGCCTTAAAATGCTGTAATAACCTGTGCCATATTTAGAATTTCCCCCTAGAGTGGCTTCCGTCAATAGTCTTCAATTAAACAAAGCATATTAAAAATATTCAAATCTTTTTTCTATTCAATAAACTCATTTCCAAAACCAGTATTTCCACGAACCTGTATGGGTACATCATGCTAATACTTCTTAAAATATTGTGCAAATAATATTGCTCCCAACAGGAATGATCCAGCAATGTCCCTATATAAGTCTGATCTATTAATAAAGTGTTCACATATTTACTTATTTTAAATTTCAATACAATGCTGACTCGAATCAGTATGATAAGCTAAGGAATGGAGAAAAGCTATGGGTGACCATTAGACATATATCTTCTGCTTTGACACTGAGGCAGAGATAGGAGGAAAGGGTGTAAAACATTCCTCACTGCACCTCACATCCTCTCTGAACAATATGTATTTGATATAAGAATTTTAAGAATACATTAACCTGTTTTAAAATTACACATCAGTTGCTAAAAGCTAGTGTTTAAAATCATATTGAGGTGTATCACTGCATGAAATTAATTACAGTTTAGGCAATTGTTATATGCAGAAGCAAAAGGCATTCTCAATATTAGCATTCTCATCATGGATCAGCTTAGATTATTTTTGGCATCATTTTGCTATCTTGCTTGATATAGAATAGAATAGAAACATTTATATAGCACAAAATTGATGTAACATCCTCTAATGCGCTTGAGGTCAAAAAGGGAAAGTCCAGGGACGTATCAGGTCGAGATCCAAAATTAGCGCCCGCCAGGGAGATGTACTATGGTGTAGGATATGCTAGTCTAAACAAATAGGTCTTTAGCTGGCTACGGAAACCTGTTATTGTTTGTTGTGATTGTACTGATTGTGGAAGTCTGTTCCATTCTGTGGCGGAAGCAATTGCAAAACCTTGCCTACCAATGGCCTTTTTGTGAGAGACTGAAGAAAGAGAAAGATAAATTCCATGCGTTAAACAATCGCTTGGGTTGTTTAGGCAACCCAGGTGTCAGTCCTTCCTCCCAGGGCAGTTATTGGTTGGGTACCTTAATTTTAAGTCAGGTAACCAGTCTGGTCAAAGTTAGGTGACCAGTCCTATGATTACATAAATCTTGCATCAGCCTTACATAACTGACCTTGGGGTCCAAATCCCCCTTCTAGGTTGCCCCAGTAACCGTTCAAATGCACACAGTCTATTGGTCAGGCTGAAGTACTTGGGGTTTGCCCTGACATTTCTGGGAACAAGGAATCACTTTGTAACTTGATTTCAAAGACTTAACTTGAAAACTTTGAAAACATTGGAACTTAAATTATGTGTTTTACCGGCTTTTTTATTGATTTTAGTCATTGTTTTTAGAAGTCTTAGTTTATTTTATATTATAGCATTGAATATATGTGCAAGTGTTATTTTAATGAACACTGAAACCGACATGAATGGCTGGACATTGCTGAATAATAGTGTTACTGAGATTCTGTAGTCTACGTGACAGCTTCAGGCTTTTAATCTGGGACCACAAAGGGACGGTCTACCCTATATTTTTCTTTGGCGCAAGCCATTTGGTCATAGTTTGGTCGATTTTTGGAAGCCTGAATCTGTACCTGAGTACAGAATTTCAGCCCTTGTGGGCTAATTGTGCTTTAATTTCTAGATGAGGAACATTGACTAAAATAATTAGCATATCAAAATGCCTGACAATAAGCAAAAGTGTAAATCGTGTCAACAGAGACATTTGCCACCGACAGGGAAGAAATGTAAATTCATGCAAGCTACAGTGACAGAAGATGAACTTTTTAGAGATGCTGCCGGACCCAGTGGTGCGACCGTGTCGCAGGTGAAGTCAGACAAGTCCACTGACAGACAGCTGTTGCAAGAAAGGATCCTAGAGCAGTTGCAGAGAGTAACAGAGCGGCTGGAGATGGTGGAAGACAGGGTTGCAGCTTCGACATCACATTCAACTCCCACACGAGAGTTAAGTACGATAGCTTTTTAGAGAGTGTAAAGCCAAGTAAAAAATTGAGTAAAAAACAGAAGTTACAAGTTGATTCATCCCCTGATGAGAGTGTTAAAACTAATACAAAATTGTTAAAAAAACACAAGTTACAAATTGATTCGTCCCTTGAAGAAAGTGTCAAACCTGGTCAAAAAGGTGTTTAAAAATGTATTGTGTCGAGTGATTCATCATCTGATGAAAGTGACACTCCAAGTTCAGAATTGTTGAGATCAAAACAATTGCAGAAACAGGTGGACAAACGAATTAGGCCGTTGAATCAGTGTTCACAATCACCAGGTAAAGAATTTCACACTTTAAAATCAAAAAGGGGTGGGGGAGTTGATGTTGTTGTGAAACAAAAAGTTCATTGGCCCCATGAGGCGATTCTGGGGGGTGTCACTCATCAGCGAGTTAACTATGACCAGTTATCCTTGACCCAGTGGTCAATATTTTGGAGCAAAAATCGGTTTCTCGTCAAAAATCCATGGTAGCATATCTGGGCGACCTCATGGAGGACGCCACAGACTTTTCGTGGCAGGGAGCCAAGGCAGCCCATGCTGTCTTGCTCTGCGAGATGGAGCGCGGTACTGTTACATGGGAAGACCAGGAATGAATAGATAGGATTCGTAGGGCTCATGCCCAAAAGCACATCTCTGGGGGTAGGCAAAATTGGGGTAGACCTGACCAAGCAAAAAACGAGACACCAGCTGCACATCACTAGTGTGGGGCAGCTGGAAGAATAGAAGCAATAAAAACATGGTAGATGAAAATGTATGTGCAAATGTTGAATCTCTGAATGTTAAAACTGAGTTGCCTCTTAGCACTTGTGTCACCAATAAAGGTACCCATGAAGTGGTTTCACCCGCGTTTTCAACAAGATTCATCTACAATTCACATGTAAACCCAGCCACAGTTGAGGCTGCTTTTGCACGTAAAAAATCAAAATTAACTCAAAAATCTTCTGGTATAGTCCCAAGTCGAATTTTTTGGGCTGGTCCGTCCACTGTTGACAACCATGTAAATGATAGAAATACTGTTAATGTATCCAACACATGTTCACAAGTACAAGAGAAATGTAGCATTCAGAGCATGGGGCGTAGTGGCCCCAAATCTCTCAGGGAGTATACTGGTGATTCAGGTAGCGTCGTCTGTGGCGTCGAACGTCATCTGCATGGCAATACTCATGATTCCCTTAGGGATACATCCACGAATATGGATACTTTATCTGATACATACAAACATGCTCTATCTGATACATACAAACGTGGCCAAGGTGGAGTACACAATACTCAGGACGAGGTTCGGACCAATGTGAACGCTGCAAATGACGGTCATAGCACAATACACTGCATTAAGCCATTATATGATGTCAATTATTGTGGGTTCGATGACAAATTCACCTCTGAAATTATTTGTGCGACTGTTAGACATAGAAAGGCAAGGGGTGAGATTCAAACCCCCATCTTTGACCTGTGGCGGGACCAGGTTGACTTCACATTTGGTTTCGTTCCCTTAGAAGATCAAGTTATGCCCACATCAAATATTCCTGATAGTGTCTTTTCCGGGTCGCTGTTACAAGCCCATGAGTTGGTCAAAGCCACAGGTAAACCGAATGATCTACAAGCTAGGATTCCCATTCAGTCCCAGCTTAATGTCGAACAGTGGGAAAAGGCCCTAGTGGGCTACTGGGACAGGCAACTATTGGACCTACTCAAATATGGTTTTCCTGTAGACTTCAACCGTTCCTGTGACCTTGGCCAGTATACTGGCAATCATAGCTCTGCAAATGATTTCCCAAAAGATATAGAACCATATTTGCAGGAGGAATTGTCATATGGTGCCCTGTTAGGCCCTTTCAAAACCCATCCTATAGAAGGGGGACACTGTTCTCCCTTCATGACCCGTAGCAAGCCCAAATCTGACAGGTGTCGTGTCATTGTGGACCTAAGTTGGCACCATGGGGCTTCTGTGAATGCAGGTATCGACAAGGCGTCATATTTGGACAGTGCCTTTGAACTGACCTTCCCAACTGTGGATGACATTACCTCTGAACTAAAACGCTTAGGTTGTGGTGCTCTGATATACAAGGTTGACGTTTAAGCCTGCACTGGGGAGGGTACTACGTCGACTCTTGCGTTCCGTTCGGGACGCGTCACGGAAGCCAGATCTTCCAACGCCTCAGCGACGCCGTCAGGTTCATCATGCGTCAAAAAGGTCACACCATAATTGACTATATCGACGACTACGTCGGCGTCGGCGTTCCAAGCGTTGCGTCATATGCCACTTTATTGCAAGTAATGTCTAATCTAGGTCTGACGGTTAGTGAAAAGAAGCTTGTGGCCCCTTCAATGCAAGTGACGTGTTTGGGCGTCATGATAAATACTGTGGAAGGTACTATTGCTATACCGCCTGAAAAATTGCAGCAGATCAATGACACTGTAGTGGATTGGTTTGGAAAAAGCGTCGTGTCGAAGCGTCAGCTGAAGTCCATACTGGGCTTACTGCTTTATGTCCACAAATGTGTAAAGCCTGCTAGAATTTTTCTCAGCCGGATGCTAGAACTTTTAAGGTCATCTCATCCCACACAAAGAATCACTCTCACCTCTGACTTTAAGAGACTTACACTGGTTTGCCACCTTTTTGCCCAAATATAATGGGGTCTCTCTGTATGACCACAGACCCATTGACATGGCGTTGCATCTTGACGCCTGTTTGACAGGTTTTGGGGGTAGGTGTGGTCAATTTGTGTACCACCTTCCCATCACTCGGGGTTTTAGGAATTGGACAATTGTCCATCTTGAAATGGTTAATATACTTTTGGCAATGAGATTATTTGCAAACATCTGGGCTGAAAAGAAAATTCAGATCCACTGTGATAACCAGGCAGTTGTGACGGTATTGACGACGGGAAAAACGTGTGACGCATTCCCAGCCGCCTGTGCTAGAAATATTTAGTATGTGACAGCTATTCATGATATGGAGGTCCAGTATAAACATGTTAGTGGGGTAAACAATCAAGTGGCTGATATCTTGTCCAGATGGCAAGGTTCTCCAGCCCAAATTGAATTTTTATATGCTCAAGTGTATGCTGAACGTGTCTGTGGATCTACTGGAGTTGGATCCTTATTTATAATGTAATTCATGGTTTTAGTGTATACAGTGTATTAAAAAGTGTGTGTCATTCTTGTCAGAGGCCCTGCTGTGAATCATAGGGAGATAATTCTCCATTGAGGGGCCTGCCAGGTTAATGTCGTTATTAAAGGTGCTACACTTTGTATTTGCTGTGGTTACACCATTGGCAAGAAAAGCTCTCAGGACACACCAGGCATTCCGTCCAAAAACGCGTCAAGCATATGACGCCATGTTTAAAGTATTTGTCGCCTACTGTATAGTGGCTGGTGTCCTCATGTCAGATGTTAATGTCCTTTTTAGAATGTATGGTGCGAAACCATTGTTCTTGTGCTGTATTAGAAAATTACATGTCAGCCATAAAGGCTAATTTTGTGTTATATGACTTTGAATTTGTTGTGTTTGAGCACCCAAAGATCAAGTATTTTATTAAATCCATCAAAATCAACAGACCTTTGACCTTATGACCTCACAACACCATTGACCTATCTACCCTCAGGCGTATATCTAGGTCAAAGGTCAAAGTTGGGGTTTTACGTCCCGTTCAACAGCCAGGGCGTATATCTAGGGCCTGCTTGGATATTCCACATGGTATGGTCCACAGGGCTGTATTTTTGACTGGATTTTTTGCTTTTTTCAGACTTTCCAACCTGGCACCGCATTCTTTAGCAACTTTTGATGCTTCTAGGCACCTCACTGGCCATGACGTGTTCTTCACCAAAAAATTTGTAAAAATACTGATCAAATGGTCTAAAACCATTCAGCAGAGAGACACAGTTCAATGTATCACACTGCCAAAGCTACGTGATAGCAGCATCTGCCCTTTCATGGCCATAAAAGCTCTATTCAACTTATATCCCATGTCTCCACACACTTTCTTATTCCAGATCCCCACCCCTTCTGCCCTGGTTCCCCTCACAGATTCCAGAGTTCGCAAATCTTTAAAAATTGTTAATAAGAAATTGGGATTCCACCCAGCACATTTCACATTTCATGACTTCAGAAGAGGTGGAGCTACATTTGCGTTTAACGCCCAAATTCCAATTCAGGCCATTAAAAGACATGGAACTTGGTCCTCCAACTGCGTATGGAGATATATTCAATCCGACCACACCTCTGGAGACCATATTGCTAATGCCCTTGCCTCTGTCATTGATAATGCTTAAATAGTGTCTAATGCTTTCTACCCTTGATTGGGGTTTGAGGGCCAGTAATATGTTGTATTATGTTAAAATTCCCCACTATCTTAAAGGTTCTTAGTCTTGTCTTATTGTAAACCCCTCTGGTCGCCTCTCTCTTCGGCAGTTTAGGGAGGTTGGGCTTCCTTAGTCAAAAATCTTGTAGTAGATTTGTACTTTAATGTGTCCCTCAACTTGACCTTGCCCTGACCTTCTCTTCTGCCGGGGTCATAGGCCACCACTGGGGTCAATGTTGTGTTTTGTATTAACAAAGTATTTCATAGTTAACTTTATAATGTGTACAGTTACAAATGCTTGATAAAAAGTGTTGGAGCATAGTCATGGAGATGGACATAGACTCTTATGGCAAAGCTAGTACATTGCTCCATATATATATATATATATTTACATCATAGTCTTTTTACATATTTTACATGATTTGTACATAATTTTTAGCAGAAACTATACATTATTTATATACTATAATAAACTGGTACCCGCATTGTGTGTTTCTCTGTCTTGGGGGTGGGGACTGCTGGTTTTTATCAAGGATGATAGGTATATGGGTTGAGAGAATTTGATGGCGAGTTTTGAGTTTGCAAGCAAAGCTGCAGTATCCACACTGAGGAATTTACGGATGCGTCTTAGGTCCTTACGGTGGTAGTAACAGGCGTGACACATATTTCCAAGAAGTTGAGTAGGGAATTTGTTGATGAAGGACTCTCTGGCTTGTCTATCACCAATGATAATAAATTCAGTTTTCTCGGGGTTGAGTTTAAGTTTCACACCAGCCATCCAGTTTTGGACACATGTGAGACACTCAGTAAGCTCAGCAAAACTGGAATCAAAGTTCCTATGGTCCAGTGCTAGATATATTTGGGTGTCATCGGCACACTGAGAGGGGTAGTATAGAGGGTAAAAAGAAGGGGGCCCAGGACAGAGCCATGGGGCACACCATATGGGAGTGAAAAAGCATCTGAAAAGCTATTACCTAGTTTAACCTTCTGTTTGCAGTTTGAAAGATAGGATTTGATCCACCTCACCTCAACACAGTGCCATCAACCCCAAACCAATCCCTGAGGGAATTAAAAAGAATGTCATGGTCGATAGTGTCGAATGCCACTGAGAGGTCCAGCAATGTGAGTGCAACAGCCTTACCAGAGTCCATTGAAGCAGGAACGTCATTCTGGATTTTCAGGAGTGCTGATTCTGTGGAATGGAGTCTCCTGTAGGTGGATTGGTTGACATTGGAGAGCCCCTCACTATCAATATACTTATTTAACTGTTTAGCCACTACTTTTTCAATCAGTTTGGATATAAAACTGAGGTTGGATACCGGTCTGTAATTTTTGAGGAGATTTCTATCTAAATTAGGTTTCTTGAGAAGGGCGGTGATATATGCGGTTTTGAAACAGTTTGGGAAGCTCCCTTCTTTGAGTGAATAGTTTATAATATTGGTTATTAGAGTGACCAAAATGTCCGCACACTCTTTGACTAGTGCGGTTGGTATTGGGTCCAGGTCGCATGATTTGGTGGTGGATGATTTTAGGATTTTGAGGATGTCGCCCTCAGATACAGGCTCAAAAGAGGACAGGGCGGTGCTGTTACTATTCGGTCGGGGATGTTTTACTTTTATTATCAGCGAATAAACAGTCAACCATGAAAGTGAGATACACTCGGCTCCTGAAAGGTTGTCATGTAAGCTACCACTAACTGATGAATGTAATCTAATAATTTTCAAAATTGACCTAGTATCTCAAGAAATTGGGAATATTATCCAAAAAACTTTACTTAATAACTCTAGGAATTGAGCTAATTGTCTAAAAAAATTATTTAATATAACAAAATGTTGAGATATTATATCGAAAAATTTATTTAATGCCTCAAGAAATTGAGAGAGTATATTGAGAGTATATCGAAAATATCTCAATTTTGATTTATTTTGGTTTAACATCGCTTTCACCACATCGTGTAGCTTATATCATTATGGTTAGTGTTAAGTGCAGTGGAAACCTGGGCCCATATTCACTAAACCTCCTTTATTCCAAGGAACCCTTAAAAAGTAAGGATTTCCTTTATTTCTTGCCCCTTCCTTTGTTTTTGTATTCATTAAACTTCCCTGAAACAAAGAAGTCTAACTTTCTTCCTTGACTTTCAAGGAAATCTTAAAAATCTAGGAAATCCTTAACTTTCAAGGGAATCTTGAATTTTGATATTCACTAACCATACTTTACTGAGGAATCCTTATTTTTCCCATTAATTTTCAAGGCAAGTGTGTGACTACCTTTATGATAAATGGGAGTTTTGGTGGTTTGACTTTTTAAGTAAAAATTGAGGTAATTGGTGACATTTGCACCTTTTTTGTCCATACTACATAATTTATATCACCATATGTCTTTCTTTGAAACTTTTGGGATAATCAGTTAATATGTCGTCAAACCCAATAAAAATGTATTTGACGTGTGTCACAATAACTGTGAAAAGTGGCTATTACCACAACAAGGAAAACTTCCCGCATGACTATTATATTGTTTATGAGTGATATATATTATTCTGTGTATGTCTGAGGAGGGATGTTTTACTTTATTATCCCCCATTTTGTATGATTTATGGGTTAAATTGTATGAATAATTAATGAGAGGATGTGAAAAAGCATGTCAATGTATTTATTTATTTGGGGTTTTACATCGCTTTCAACACTGTACAGGTCATATCACGACGGGTAGTTGGAAGGGCAGAGGAAACCAGTACATACAGTTCGTCACGGTTCTGTACTGTAAACTGCCGACCAATGGTAAGCAACTACCAGCTTTTCCACTTGAGTCCATGCTGGGAACCACTCTGCCACCGTGGCCCCTAAAAAAAAAAGCATGGCCACCAGTGAATATAAAAACTGCAATCTTTAACCTGCAATATCTCAGTCATTTCTGCATGAATTTTAATGTAACAAACATGAGCAGAAGTGCTACAATGCAACCTTTCTAATGATATATAAATAAAATATATCCCTCTCTGTATGTCTCTCTATATGGGTCAAATAGTATTTGCCTACAGTGGTTAATAAAATGTGGTAGGCAATACAAAAATCTTTAAAAGTTAGATATTTATTTCTTAAAATACGAAATATCATCTTAAACTGCAATAGAAAACACATCACAACACTAATCTTAAACAAATAATAAACATGGAAAGAAGAAAATACAAAATTAAGGGAAAGATAAAGGAGTCTTTATGAACAAACATCTTTAACCAATCAGATGACTGGATGCACTCCTTTAATAAAGGATCCTTTATTTAAGGTCTCCTTTGGTAAGGAAACCATAAAGGAGGTTTAGTGTATAGCATTTTAAAGGTCACCTTACCAAAGGAAATTTTTCACCTTCCTTTAATAAAGGGACCTTAAAAACATAGGAGGTTTAGTCAATACGGCCCAGTACATACTAGGTGGTCAAGATTCTGGGGCCATATTCACTAAACCTCCTATATTTTACTCTAGATGTTATCAATACAAACATTAATAAAACACTTATACCCATCCGCTTGCACAGAGGGTTGACTGTATTTGTAATATTGAGACAAATATAAAATAATAGAAAGTACTCATAAAATGCTAAAAAATTGGGAATCTTTTGTATCCAAGATACGATCCAGATCATTCACAAATTTAATCACTACTTAATTTTTTCCTAAGATTCATTGGTTACTTTTGGAGTAATTTTGGTTAAGGTATTTTTACAAAAGAATAATATATAAATGTTTATGTAAAAATGTAAGAAATGGATGCTTGTACAGACACACTGAAGGCTCCTTATAATCCCCTGACCTGGCCTTCATTTTATGTGCGTAAGGTCTGAACAATGTAGGAAGTGATGACATTTACAAAAAGATTTCGATCATATTTTCAAACACAAAAACGTCCTAAAGTTTTAGAAATACTCACTGGCAGGGGTCTGTGCACTGTGTGTGTCTCAAATCCTTTTAAAATAAGATATAAATTGTGCTGTATATATAGCAGGGAACCATATCTAAAACTTTTTAAAATTTAATCTTACCTTGCTTCAAAACTGAGTAAGCCCCTGTATAGGTAAATTGGGTCAAACGTTTTTCAGTATATTGGCGTCTCCTCTATAGGACTGTTACATCCCCATAAAAATTTGTGTACAAAAACCATAATTCTACCTTTAAGCGTCGGGTGTAATGGTGGGAATTTTATATAAAGTCAGTGTAATTGACAAATTTAATCAAGAAAACTGGATTTTTTATTGTTTTAAAGGCCAGCTAAGGGATATTTGCTTAGGTTCACTGTACCTACAATACAAACTTGTAGTGATACATTCATGTCCCTAGGATTGTCAGTCTGCTGTAAATAGCTGGAAATATATGTTGAATTCTTGGCACTGTTCTGTAAGTCCACAGTTAAATGTTAAGGTAAAATATCGGAAAAATTATCATACTCATCACACAAGATCAAAGTAATAAGTGCAAAAGAAATAGCGTTAGAAGCTAAAATCAATAAATTGAAGGATCACCTGGTCCACAGCCAACAGTTTTGGATTTCTGAACTTCCTGTTGCTAACCTTGAAACAGACTTAAATTACCTTTAGAAAGAATTAGGGAAAAATTGTCATAAACAAGTGTGTTCTCTAATTACAAGATCTCACGTCCAGTATTATGAAGAAAGGAAAGAGCCTTCAAAATTCTTTTGTAATTTGGAGAAAAGAAATTACATTAAAAAGGTTATTACGAACCTCAATTTAGATGGTCTAAAATAAATGTAGACACTATGAACAAAACAATTAAATTATCATGAATCAAACGGACCTTGTGTGACAACAATGACTGCAAATCTATCCTGAAAAGTTTAACATAGATGTGAAGCAGCTCTGGGAATTAGATTCTGACTGTTTACAATATATAAGTATAAGTATTGGAAATAAATTTTGGTCTGAAGTTTTACTCTCATGGAAAAATTATAAAGAACTATTTAGTCATAAGATAGAGCCCAAGACCTATCCATTGTGAGGGACATCTTTTTTTAGCAAAATGAAAATATAGTAAAATGGAAAACAGAATTCCAGGAAAATGGTATAAATTATATTAATGATCTAATTGCACACGGTAGCCTGTGAATAAAAATACAAAAATAAATATTAAACAGAAATGGACATCCAGTTTAAAAGAAAACATTACCTCTGACTCAATTTGTAAAAGTTTTTCATAAAATTTTGAAAGTTGTTTAGATCCAAAATTGAGAAATTTCTAATACAGAATATTACAAAGAGTTCTTACTACTGATACATTTTTGAAGAAAAATGGAAGATAAAATTGGAAGATAAATGCACCTTTAGTAAAATCGAATCTGATAGTTTAGAACACCTTTTTGGGGGATTGTTCACAAAATTTTAGAACCAGATTTCTCAAAATTTAAACAATACCTAAATTTTACAGATGTATTAAACAGGAAAATGTTCTTTTGAGTGTGACAAGTGGGATAAACAAAGAACTGATCATTCAGATCATTAATATATGTAAAAGTTATATCTATAATACATTTTTTTAAATAAATTTAAATGTAGAAGCAGATTTTTATACTATCTAAAGTATTTTCCACATCAAAGAATATAGTGTCAGAGAAAAGGTTTAAATATGTGTAAATTACAACAAAAGTGGGACCCAGTTGTCAAACTTCTAAAAGATGCCTAGACCCCAAAAGGAAAGGAATCTATTTACATCTTTTGGGTTTATATGAAATGAAATTTTTGTAAATGAGCGAAATAAAATTGGTACAAATAAAATTGGTAGGAGAAAGAGCAGTTTAATATGGTGTAAAATAACACTTAAAACTTATGTCTGGTATTTCTACAGAAAATATTTTGAATTTAATATATTTCTTTAAGCAAATATAAACTGAAAGTTCACACCAGTACTCGGTTGTAGCTTAAAGTAAATGCTCTGTGCAATGCTGTCTTCTTTCTTATAATTAGTGATTTACAGTGGGTATCCAACCCATTAAATAGCCTCACAGTTCTGAAGTCATAGATCTGAGCACCCCCAAATTAAACATGTTCAAATTGTAATAGTAATACAATGACCCTAAAATGTAAAATTTTCAGCCCTTTTCAGTATTGCACTGATGTATTTTCAGAATTTACAACTTTATTTTTTAGGTCTTTAATATCATTAAATGATGCAAAATGAAAAAAAATATTATATCACTCAGTTGTAGTTGTATTAACCATTTGTTTTGTGTCATATTGTTTTGAAGGCGAGGACATGGAATGGGAGGGAAAATTAATAATATTATACATGATTAATGTGTCATAAGTAAAAAAAAAATTGATAGATGAAAAAAATGGTTGTGTCCGATTATTTGTGTGAGTTTTAAGTTAGTAAACATTATGATCTATGTAAAATTTACCTATTTTTGTCCACCACAGTCAGCAAGAGTACCTGTGTACCCACCCATCTAAGTCACTATCAACCGGTCCCAGACAAATTGGTATATTGCGAGTACAACTTATAATTGAACAAAAATTTTAAAAAGTTGTTCACTGTTTATGAGAGGAACAGTCATATCCTGGGTGTGCATATATAAAACACACAAAATGGTCAAATCGCAGGGTTATCACTTGGTAATGTTATTTGTCACACACAAATATAAAAGAGCAGTTGACTTATATATATTGTTCACATCACAAAGTGTTCAAACATGGCTAAAATATGAGTGTCCAGTGAAACATATACTAAAAATTTGTAATGAAAAGAGTCCATTTAACAACTGTTTTCTTCTAAAATATTAGGTTTATTCCTATTAGTAGACATTTATGGTTTCAATTTACAATGAGAAAAACTAAAATTGTTTTTAAATTTTAATACCTTAGTGTAATGCTACAAAACATTATGTGAGATATTATAGATGAATAAAATGCATATGTCATTGAATATACATTTTGTCATGTCTTCTACAGATATATAAATCATATTGGCCCCATCCAAAAAATGTTTGCAAAACTCGCCTGGAATTCATATTGGAATCACAAGTAGGGCCCATGTGGGACCCATTTTATTTCACAATATGGTCCCCATGTTGGGCCCATGTATTACTCATATAAATTAACAGTATTTACCCCATCCAAAAATGGAACAAGGAGAAAGAGAAAATAAAAACTCTGGTCCAAATGAAATGATGACTACATCCTCAAGCCAAAAGAAGGCAAGCAGTCTGAGTTCACCTTTGATTGAACCAAAACAAACAACAAGAATACCATACTGAAATGTGAGAACACTATACCAAATAGGAAAAACAAAACAACTGGTGAGTGAGATGAAGCAGTATGACATAAATATATGTGGAGTTAGTGAAGTTAGATGGACAGGAAAGGAAAGAAAACTCTAGACACTGGTGAAACAATTATATATGCAGATTGTGATGAAGATCATAAAAGTGGAGTTGTAATAGTACTATCAAGAAAGGCAGCCAAGTTATTTACTGAGTGGAACCCAGTCAGTGACAGAATCATACACACAACACTGACATCCAAATATACCAAAATAGAAATGTTAGTGCAAACAACAAGACAGAAATGGGCAAACATGGCCTAGGAAAAAAGGACAACAATTGAGAAAAACTATTACAAATTTGCAGTTAATATGACCTGATAATAACAGGAACATTATTCCAACATAAGAACATTCACAAGGCAACATCAGTGTTTCTAAATAAAAAGACATGAAATCAGACAGACCACATGATGATAAATGGAAAATATAAAGGATACATCTTGACAAAAAGAAAACCAGATAGACCATATGATTACAAATGGAAATTTTATAGGATAAATCGTTGACAATAAAGTAAACAGAGGTGCTGATTTTGGAAGTGGCCACTATATGGTCATAAGTAAAGTAAAACTAAAAATCCAAAGAAATGACAGAAAAGCAAAAATAGAAAAGCAGAAATTTGATAGCAAAAACTCCAACAGATAAAATATAAAGAAAAATTCAAATTATAGATTAAGAATATGTTTAAAGTGCTAGAAGAAGAAACAGAAAATAAAAGCATAAATGAGCTATGGGATGGTTTTAGAAACTCACAACCTGTAATAGAAATAATAGGCATAAATACAATTAAAACCAAGGAGTGGCTGTCAGAAGACACAAAAAGGAAGAGAGAAGAAAAATGCGAAATAAAAGCAAAGATAAATAGCAGAAAAGCAGAACAGATTCTTGAGAAACTAAATGAGGAATATAATAAGATACTAACATCAATTGAAGGTGAAGAAAAGACAAACACAAATCAACAAATGCATTGACAGAAGAGGCGGAAGAAGCATCGAAAAGAGAAGAGTAAGGAGCGCTATACAGAATCACAAAAAAGATATGTGGAAAAACATAGTACCTAATCAGGGATAAAAAGGAAATGCATTAACATATGAAAAAAGATCAGATACTTAATAGAGAGCAACCAAGTCGAAATATAGAAATAAAATGAAAGGAAAACAGTTAAATAGAAATTATCCCAATAAACAAAGAGGAGATTAAAATAGCAATACAAAAACTAAAAATATGTGCCCCAGGTATAGATAGCATAACAAGTAAACTGTTACAGGCTGAAATTAATACAGCAGTTCAATGGCTGCAGATGAAATATGGAAAGCAAAAGAGACACTAAGTGAATGGGCAAAAGGTCTACTAATAACACTCCTCCAAAAAGAGGTTTAACGAAATGTGAAAACTGGAGAGGCATTACTTTAATATCAATAATAGAATCACAAGAGGGCTAGAAGACAAACTAAGACCTGAGCAAGCAGATTTTAGACCCGGAGAAAAACATATGATTAAATACTAAAAAACATAATTGAGTTTTCATATCATGCTTGTTTCTGTACTCCTGGTGCCAACATGGTCAACAGAGTTATTGTAGTACTTAGCACAGTTTATTTTGTTTCAATTTAAAGAGTGTTAGCACAGTACAGTTAGTAATACATACATTCCACACACATTCCACTTCTGACACCATGTCATAATTCTCAATTGAGGTTTATTTATTCAAACAAATATTTCATGACGATTTATTGCTCATATACACACCACTTTATTCTCTCAGCATACAGCTTAAGCTATAGTAGAAACAATATTGTAGTTACGTGACAAGTTCAAGATAAATCATCAAACAAATAGCGCTACAATTATGTTTTTATGTGAAACAGGTGGAAAGAATAAATAACTTTCTTTAGCAATTCAGTGAAACAAGTATGTTTATTGATATCATATAAGGCACAGTGTGTTTGAGAAAGGAGATGCATTTAAGAAAGCAAATAAACATACAATATACATCAGGATATATAAAAGATAATAATAATAATAATATTTATTTCATCCTGTGTGTATGTACAATGAATACAGAAACAGTTACACAGATCAGGGCCTGAACAAGGCAGTGTACACTTGCACACTAACAGAATTTAGAAACGGAAATAGCAGAAGCTTGGCATAGCTAGGATACTCTTTGAACAATACCAGTCAATTATATAATACCTATTATAAACATGCTGCTAAAGTGATGGTACCCCAGTTGAGAAAATAATCACTCAGTTACCATACCTAAGTTAACAATTATTACAACCATAAGAGCTAAAATTATTTTAGTTTTTTTTTCAGATATGTTGATTTTAACATTTTTTTTAAATTTGAGCAATAACATCATTTCCCCTAGTTTGTTTCACAATCTAACATCAATAATTGACAGACAATTAGATTTAGTTTTTGATTTAGAAGATTTAACTTTAAAGTTTAATAACTGAGTAGTATGTTTATTTTTACTATTACTTTGAAACAAACATTGTAAGTTTTCTGTCAGGTTAGCGTCCCAAGCCTTGAACATTAATACACTTATTTTGTATTCCACAAAGTCTGGGAACTTAAGTATGCTTAACCCTTTTAAAAATGTACTTGTATGGTCTCTATTTTTACAGATTACAAAGTATTTTGAGACCTTAGTTTTTGTCCTCTGATAATTGGCAAACAGATACACATTACTACAACTACCCCACAGTTCAGCACAGTAACACAAATGTGAGTGAAAAATACTAGAATATAGTCTGAACAGAGCTTCTCTATGTAACAATAGCTCAACCTTTTTAACCCTATTCATACTGTGTGGGGTCTTTTGTGACCCCGCACACTAAAAATGCTTGATAAAATTTCAACACGTTCAATTTTCTTTATCATATTTCATGAATTTGTTACTCTTTAACCAATATTTCACAAACCAAGACAAACGAATTCATGTTTGAGATGTGTACAAAAGAATAAGGTAATTACTCCTGGGGTTATAAATGACCCCGCTGAAATAGACTATTTTGTACAAATTATTATCTACTAAAGTATGAAAGAAACTTATTTTTTCTTGCAAAATTGAAGTGTGGCTGAAATACAAATAATAGAAGGCAATGTAGAAGGTTGGAAAATGTACAAGGTGGGAAAGGTTCAGACCAAAGGTGGGCTGGGGTATGTGGGAAAATGGATATGGATAGGAAAAAATATTTTGCTACTGTCATAGAAATTTAAGCACAACATTCCTGCATAATGTATAAGTAATGTATAAATTGATACATGAATTCTCTATAATGTTCAAAATGATACATTATAGTAAAGCCATGCTCTTTTTTGTCATTTAACAAAAAAGTTTTCAAAAGTAAATTAACTATTTGTTGTGTTATTAAGATAACAACTGGTCTTAACACTGTTATATTTTGGCGTCTAATGTATTGCAGTAAAATAAAATGTTTATTCTTAACACAGTTATTTTCATTTACCAGTAGGTATATAAGAACATGTAATTAATGTACAGAAACCTTTGCCACTTCTGTAACCTCAAAATCATAGAAATTACCCAATAAGTATTTGCATACAAAATTTCCAACGTTACTGCCAAAAACTGTGAATTTTCCATCTACGTTTGCATTATTGTTCTGACAATTGATTATTAATACTAGAGCAATATCTGTAAAAATTCTTATTCTACACTGACTTACTTTAATATGGTTAACAAAGTAAATGTGTTACTCAAAACTTTAACTTCTATTGGCAAATCCTCAAAAAATATACATGGGGTCATTTATGACCCCACACGGTATATGAATAGTTTGTAAAATATGTCGGTATGAATAGGGTTAAGCACTGCAAAACTGCTGCATAACTTATTCTTAGTATTCTCAATTTGTGCTTTCCAAAATAATTCTGAATTAATTAGAATCCCTAAGAGTTCAGCAACATATACTCTTTCCATTTTAAACTCATAATGTAGACATTACAATTGATGTTCAAATATTTCTTGCAAAAAAACCTATAAAATTAATCTTACTGATGTTCAATCAAAGCTTGTTTGTGGCGAACCAAGTATCCACTATGTTATCAGCTGTACACATATCATTGATGTAGTGGACAAATAGTTTAAGGCCCAAGATTGAGCCTTCTGGTACATCACGTGCAACCTCTTGTAGTTCTGAATGACACAATCAAAATGAACAAAATGCTTACAATTAGCTAAATATGACCTTAACCAATTACTGGCTATACCTCTCACTAAATACTGAGAAAGTTTCTTTATTTACAGCAAATGATCTATGGTGTCAGGGATTTCTTTAAATCAATGAATATACCCAGAGTAATGTGTTTACTGTCTACTGCACTTCCCAGTTTTTCCACGAAGTCTAAAAGAGCCATGGATGTCGTTCTTGTACTTCTAAAACCATACTCAGAATTACTTAAAATGTTATAATTTTTCTACAAACTGTTAATCTTTATCAAACTGATCAATTACATTTCCGAGTTTTAGCGAGAAAATGGTGGATTTCGGCACACAGTACAATTTATAATATTCTACTTCCTTTTCCGTTTCATCGCCACCATGAGGGCTCGTGGAAATGTTAGTAGTTTAGTTTTGATGCTATTGCGAAGTAATTATGTTCTTTTATCCCACCAGAATAGGAAATTAAGAGACATATAGATGAATTGGGATAAAATCTGTGCTTTTTTCACCGGGACAAGGGAAGATTGAGGCGCCGCTCGGAAACTGACGGGAGACCCCCCCCCCCCCCCGACCCATGTTTTAATGTCGTTTCGACTGAATGCGCCTCTCTATCCCTATTTAGTTTTAGGCAGTTCATCATTTAGAGAGTTTAGGTGACAAGTGAAGATAGAGGCGCCGCTCGGCAAACCGACGGAAGATCTCGACCCATGTTTTAGTGGCGTTTCGAATGAATGCGCCTCTCTCTTCACTTGATCCGAGTATAGAATAACAAGTACCAATTTTTGAGCTATGTACTGTTCGCTATTACAACAGCCGTACTGCTCCGTTATGCTGGACCTACACCTGTCGTTTTCACCCGTGTCCATATCAGTGTTCATGCAAAGAATTAATTGTATTAAAGAGCAAAGGCCGACTGCATCTGCCCTTGTCTGTACTTTTTGTCATCTGTGTCTGTGCACAGATTAAGTAGGAACTTCACCTGTCCTTTTTTCTTCACCCGTATCACAAAAAAGGACAGGTGAAGTTCCTACTTTAGACCGAGTTTGGAGTCCCCCAAGGTTCTGTCTTAGGTCCCCTTCTGTTTTCCCTCTACTGCTTCTAGGCATAAGTTGGCCGCGGTCATAAGTTGGCCGTCAGTAATTTAATTGGGCCAAACAGACAAATAAGTCTTTGTACAGTGTTTAAAACCAATAAAAAACATAAATGTAATAATAATGGACCATTTATGATTGCAATCAGCTTTTAAATTTGTGGCAATTTCAAGATTTGGTGATGGTGGCCAACTTATGACCATGGCCAACTTATGCCTAGAAGCAGTACACAACACCTCTTGGTCAAGTCATCAGAAAATATACCGGAGTCCGTTACCGCTTCTATGCGGACGACACTCAGTTGTTCATTCACTTATCCCCTGATGATAGTCTCAAGTCTTTTGACCGTCTTAAATCATGTTTGAATGATATTCAGGTCTGGATGTCTGAAAACAAACTCGAGCTAAATCCTGATAAAACAGAATTCATAGTCTTCGGTGCCAAAGACAGACACAAATGGCTCAGTGACTCACTACCTGTCAATATCCTGGGTAATTGCCTCTCTCCCGCAGATGTACGCAATCTGGGTGTTCTGTTTGATGCAAAGTTTTGTTTCACCAATCACGTAAATTCTGTTATCAAATCCTGCTTTATCAGCCTCAGGGACCTTCATCGTATCAGGAGGTTTCTTTCTGTGGATACATCAGTGGTGATTGCAAATGCTCTGGTCAGTAGTCGTTTGGATTATTGCAACTCTCTTTTTCGCAGTTTGTCATCCCGAAATGCTACAAGGCTCCAATATGTTCAAAATGCGCTTGCACGGTTTGTCACTGGTGCTTCAAAGTACACTCACATTACATCCACCCTTAGGACACTCCATTGGCTACCCGTTAGACAAAGCATCATCTTCAAAACCCTAGTTTTGGTCTATAAGTACCTCACCACTGGCCAGCCTAAGTATTTTGCACCATATCTCCCCTTGTACAAATCTGCCGTGAATACAAGACGTTCCAATCCCAAAAATTTGTTCCTTCTGGTTCCCTCTTACTGTCCTTCCATCCATAAATCAAAGGTCCATTTTAACAATAGTTTCTCATATGATGCCCCTAAGTTATGGAATGATCTTCCATATGATATACGCAGTGCTCCAAATCTCTCCAGTTTCAAAAGTCGACTCAAAACCTACCTATTTCAGAAATCATTCCCACCATAGCCTCTTACTACCGAACACCGGACCGCCTCCCTGGCAACGACTCGGAACATGTCTAATGTCTCATGATTTATGCCTTACAGATTGGATGGTGTGCCTTAGAATCCGTTGATACGGAGATTAAGCACCTGGACAACTGATTGAGTGATTGATTGATTGATTGATGTACCTGTTTTCTGTGTAAAACTCAAACTATGGGAAATTATTTTATTTACTTTAAAAATTAATTTTTATGTCCATATAGCCGTATCCGGTTTACAGTACATATGCTGTTAAACTAAACTGCTTTTACAAACCAGGAATTTCTTTTGTAGATAACTATGTAATGTTGAAGGTTTGTTTATATTTTTAAACAGGTTGAAATACATATATATCAGTTTGATTGGCATTAAATATTAATGAACGGCACATGTACATAAGTTAAAGAATTCAAATAACACTTTATACTTGTGGTAATATGTGTAGAAATATGCCGTTCAAAATTTACACAGAAAACAAGTACATGTGAGCTCTGTCCCTCGCCATTGTGTACCATCAGTATATCAATAGTAATTGGCGACGGGACAGAAGCTCGGTCTAGACTGCGGCCAACTTATGCAGGGAAGCAGTAGAGAGATTTCACTGTTACCTCTGTAACGAAAAAAATATTATAGCTAGCCTTCTCAAATTTGCAGGATATATTCATAGCCATAAAATCTTGCCTGGGAATATTTTTGGCCTCATTTTGAAAAAACGAGATGGCCGCCACGGGCGTTTTTCGACTTTAAACAAGGACTTTTGGTGGCCCTCTAGAGCAAAGGGTATTATAGGTAGAGATCTCAAATTCGCAGGATATGTTCCTCATTATAAAATCCTGACAAGGAATATTTTTGGCCTCATTTTGAAAAACAAGATGGCTGCCACAGGCGTTTCTTTGCAGTCATGAAAAGTGCTTATATCTCCCTTATTATTGGTCCTAGAGGTTTGGGATGGTAAACCAACCTATAGGAAATCATGGGCTGGGAATCTTTTGGTGTGGTCAGATTTGACTTTGGACCCCTCCTTGAAGGTCAAACGAGGATAGCCAAACTTAAAAGTGCTTATAACTCGCTTATTATTGGTCCTAGAGGTTTGGGATGGTAAACCAACCTATAGGAAATCATGGGCTGGGAATCTTTTGGTGTAGTCGGATTTGACCTTGGACCCCTCCTTCAAGGTCAAACGAGCATAGCCAAACTTAAAAGTGCTTATAACTCGCTTATTATTTGTCCTAGAGGTTTGGGATGGTAAACCAACCTATAGGAAATCATGGCCTGGGAATCTTTTGGTGTAGTCGGATTTGCCCTTGGACCCCTCCTTCAAGGTCAAACGAGGAGAGCCAAACTTAAAAGTGCTTATAACTCACTTATTATTGGTCCTAGAGGTTTGGGATGGTAAACCAACATATAGGAAATCATGGGCTGGGAATCTTTTGGTCTGGTCAGATTTGACCTTGGACCCCTCCTTCAAGGTCAAACGAGCATAGCCAAACTTAAAAGTGCTTCTAACTCGCTTATTATTGGTCCTATAGGTTTGGGATGGTAAACCAACCTATCGGAAATCATGGCCTGGGAATCTTTTGGTGTGGTCAGATTTGACCTTGGACCCCTCCTTCAAGGTCAAACGAGGATAGCCAAACTTAACAGTCCTTATAACTCTCTTATTATTGGTCCTAGAGGTTTGGGATGGTAAACCAACCTATTGCAAATCATGGGCTGGGAATGTTTTGGTGTGGTCGGATTTGACCTTGGACCCCTCCTTCAAGGTCAAACGAGGATAACCAAACTAGCTAAACCAAACTTAAAAGTGCTTATAACTCGCTTATTATTGGTCGTAGAGGTTTAGGATGATAAACCAACCTACAGGAAATCATGGCCTGGAAATCTATTGGTGTGGTCGGATTTGACCTTGGACCCCTCCTTCAAGGTCAAATGAGGATAGCCAAACTTAAAAGTGCTTATAACTCGCTTATTATTGGTTGTAGAGGTTTAGGATGGTAAACCAACCTACAGGAAATCATGGGCTGGGAGTCTTTTGGTGTGGTTGGATTTGGCGTTGGACTCCTCCTTCAAGGTTAAATGAGGATAGCCAAACTTAAAAGTGCTTATAACTCGCTTATTATTGGTCCTAGAGGTTTGAGATGGTAAACCAAACTATAGGAAATCATGGGCTGGGACTCTTTTGGTGTGGTCGGATTTGACCGTGGACCCCTCCTTCAAGGTCAAACGAGCACAGCCAAACTTAAATGTGCTTATAGCGCGCTTATTATTGGTCCTAGAGGTTTGGGATGATAAACCAACCTATAGGAAATCATGGGCTGGGAATCTTTTGGTGTGGTCGGATTTGACCTTGGACCCCTCTGTCAAGGTCAAACGAGCATAGCCAAACTTAAAAGTGCTTATAAGTCGCTTATTATCGGTCCTAGAGGTTTGGGATGGTAAACCAAACTATAGGAAATCATGGGCTGGGAATCTATTGCTGCGGTCGGATTTGACCTTGGACCCCTCCTTCAAGGTCAAATGAGGATAGCCCAACTTTAGAGTGCTTATAACTCGCTTATTATTGGTCCTAGAGGTTTGGGATGGTAAAGCAACATATACAAAATCATGGGCTGGGAATCTATTGCTGTGTTCGGATTTGACCTTGGACCCCTCCTTCAAGGTCAAACGAGGATAGTACACAAAATCATGTGCTGGGAATCTATTGCTGTGGTCGGATTTGACCTTGGACCCTCCATCAAGGTCAAACGAGGATAGCCAAACTTAACAGTGCTTATAACTCTCTTATTATTATATCCCCAGACGAAAGTCGGGGATATATTGGATTCAGGTCCGTCGCGCCGCCGCCGCCGCCGCCGCCGCCGTAGAAATTTCCTTGTGGACGCGATAACTCAAAAACAAATTAATATTTTTTTTTCAAACTTGGTACACATGTTAAGGGTGCCCAAAGGAAGATCCCTATTTTAAGGTGACCTTAAACTCCCAGTAAAAAAGAACTTATGGCCACCTTAAGGTCAGAAATTGGACTTTTGGCCACTTAGAGCCTTGTAGGTCACAAACTATGATGCTCAGCTGGCTGAAATTTTACCTGACAACACATTAATATGTTCTTAGTACATGTGCCGAAAATCACGACTTTAAGTTGAGGAGAAAATTGTGTTTGAGGCCCATAAATACCCCCACTTAGGGATTTTTTGCTATACTTTTCATATATTTTGCCCTATAATTTGGAAGTGGTAATTCTGATGAGTCTCAAACTGCGCTAGGTATAACTTTGATATGTAATCCTTGTCTGTAGAAAATTTTAGGGCTGTAGGTTTACCCAAAGGGGTCGACTTAAGGTCTCAAAAGTGCACACAGAGACCCAATTTATGCACTTTTTGCCACTTTCAAGCACTGTAGCTTTCAAACTATGTCTCTCATCTAAGTTAAATATAATCTGGGAATATATCTATGTGTTTTCTTATATGTGCCCCAACATTTAGGCCTTTAATAGACAGTTAACCTGTGTATCAGGACCATAAACACCCACCCGAGTGACCCTTATAAGACATTTTTCACATCTTTTTCCCTGTAACTTGGAAATGGTAAGTCTGAGAAGTTTCAAACTGTATTAGATATATATTCTGTGTGTAATCTTAGTATGTAACAGATTTTAAGTCTGAAGCTTTAATTTTGAAGGTCAAATTGAGGTCTCTAAAAGGCTCCCAAAGACCCAATATTTGGACTTTTTGCTACTTTTAAGCCCTGTGACTGTCAAACTATGTGACTGATAGAGCTCAAATCCTATCTGGGAAGATATTAGTATGTTATTTTTATATGTGCCAAAAATTAAGGCTTTAAGAAGACATTTAACCTGTGTATGAGACCATAAATCCCCACCCGAGTGACCATTTTTAGACATTTTTCACATATTTTTCCCTGTAACTTGGAAATGGTAAGTCTAAGAAGTTTCAAACTGTATTACATGTATATTCTATGTGTAATCTTAGTATGTGACAAATTTTAAGTCTGAAGCTTTAATTTAAAGGCCACATTTAGGTCTCTAGAAGGCCCCATAAAGACCCAGTATTTGGACTTTTTGCCAATTTTAAGGCCTGTGACTGTTAAACTATGTGACTGATAGAGCTGAAATCTCATCTGGGAATACATTATTATGTTCTTTTTACATGTGCCAAAAATCAAGGCTTCAAGTAGACATTTAACCTGTGTATGAGGACCTTAAACACCCACCTGAGTGACACTTTTAAGACATTTTTCACATATTTTGCTCTGTAACTTGGAAATGGTAAGTCTGAGAAGTTTCAAACTTTATTAGATACATATTCTATGTGTAATCTTAGTATGTAACAAATTTTAAGTCTGAAGCTTTAATTTGAAAGCCACATCGACTTTGGACTTTTTACCACCTTTAAGCCCTGTGACTGTTAAACTATGTGATTGATGGAGCTGAAATCCCATCTGGGAATACATTATTATGTCCTTTTTACATGTGCCGAAAATCAAGGTTTTTAGTAGGCATTTAACCTGTGTATGAGGGCCATAGACACTCGCCCAAGTGCCTTTTTTGACATTTTTTCCGTATTTTGCCCTGTTATTTGGAAATGCTTAGTGTGACAAGTCTTAAACTGTATTATATATAATTTTTGTTTGTTATGTATGTCCCCCAAAAAGTTTCAGATCTGTAGTTTAATTGCTAAGGTCTCTTTAACAATTGTAAAATGCCCACAGAAACCCAATTTATGGACATTATGCCACTTTAAAGCCCAGTAACTGTCAAACTATGTGGGTTATAGAGCTGAAATCTTTGAATTTTTCAAAGGAAATGCCTGTCTATTTAAATTTTGATTATTAATAATGTTATGGCTATCTTAGTCTTTTAAGAACTTATTTTTGTGTGTTATACCTCTGCTTGCTGAGTTTTTAACTTTTTAAAATGAAACTGGTTAAACATATTCAAGTAGACAAAATGGACACTTTAAGTGAGCTTTAAGTCCCAATATTAATGAAATTATATCCTTATGTAGTAAAACTAGGGGATTTTTAACCCTCAACTAGCCCAGTTTTATTCAACTTGCCTCAGTTAATTTTGACACAGCTCCTACAGTTATGAACTCATTTCAGTTGATAATCACATACTTAAAATTCTCAATTCTTTTTGTATTTGAGTACCCCTTTTATATAGATTGTTTGTTTACCATTTATCCCCACCTCTGGGACCTCCAGCTATATTGAGTGACACTAAATAAACAAAGGTATTTAATGATATCAGATGAGAAACAAAGAACTCAATGGGGTTGCAGATCTTGTGTAATAGTGAGAGAGGTGTGGAGAAGGGGAGAGGGGTGGGGGTGGGAGGTAGTGGGCTTCATTACATATAACACAAAGGGGAGTCAGAACTGAGATTGTGTCACATATTTAGGTTGCATATATATGGACCACATATACAGGTATAGAGGAAATGAATAACTGAAAACAATTTGCAAATTCTAAAAATAATATAATAAAATAATAATATAAATAATTTTTTTTTAAATAATATTTTATTTGTGAACAAATATAGAAACAGATATGCGCTTTTGGGATTATGAATTTTAGAATGGACATTGAATCATCAATCATTTAAATACTTTGAAGGAAGATTGAAAAGTATGATGAGTTGAGTTAAAATAATATTTTATTTGTCAACAAATATAGAAACAGATATGCTCTTTTGGGATTATTATTTTAGAATGGACATTCAATCATCAATCATTTAAATACTTTGAAAATAGGTTTAGAGTTATCATTGCAGGAAGATTGAAAATATAATTTGAGTTATGTATTCGGTGTCTGGGGATACACCATCTTCCTTGGGAAGATATAAACAGAGTAGATTGATGTGCTGAAGTTCATATAATAATGGGTAATTATGTTTTAAAAAATTCCCGATCAAAACCTGTGGCGTGAGTGATGACCTGTCTGGGGATATGTTGGCGCCGAGTTGGCCCAATCTAGTTGGTCCTAGAGGTTTGGGATGGTAAACCAACCTATTGCAAATCATGGGCTGGGAATGTTTTGGTGTGGTCGGATTTGACCTTGGACCCCTCCTTCAAGGTCAAACGAGGATAGCCAAACTTAAAAGTGCTTATAACTCGCTTATTATTGGTCGTAGAGGTTTAGGATGATAAACCAACCTACAGGAAATCATGGCCTGGAAATCTATTGGTGTGGTCGGATTTGACCTTGGACCCCTCCTTCAAGGTCAAATGAGGATAGCCAAACTTAAAAGTGCTTATAACTCGCTTATTATTGGTCGTAGAGGTTTAGGATGGTAAACCAACCTACAGGAAATCATGGGCTGGGAGTCTTTTGGTGTGGTTGGATTTGGCGTTGGACTCCTCCTTCAAGGTTAAATGAGGATAGCCAAACTTAAAAGTGCTTATAACTCGCTTATTATTGGTCCTAGAGGTTTGAGATGGTAAACCAAACTATAGGAAATCATGGGCTGGGACTCTTTTGGTGTGGTCGGATTTGACCGTGGACCCCTCCTTCAAGGTCAAACGAGCACAGCCAAACTTAAATGTGCTTATAGCGCGCTTATTATTGGTCCTAGAGGTTTGGGATGGTAAACCAAAATCTATTGGAAACCATGGGCTGGGAATCTTTTGGTGTGATCGGATTTGACCTTTGGCCCCTCTTTCAAGGTCAAATGAGGATTGCCAAATTAGTGTTTATATCTTGCTTATTCGTATTCCTAGAGGTTTGCAGTGTCACACCAACCTATAGGAAATCATGGGCTAAGAATCTTTTGATATGGTCAGATTTCACCTTGGGCTTCTCGTTCAAGGTTAAGCGATGTTAGAATGGCTTTGGTGAGTTTTCTTCTGGTGGATACAATTTGCATCGGTTCTCCGATGCGATAGGTCTAGTTTTAAGTTGTTCTAAGTGAAATTTTGTGTGTTTCTTTTTATTAAAATATGTATTGACACAAGCGCAAAAATACTTTTTTTGACATAAAGTACACAAAATAAACCTTTTAGAATCGTTTTTTAAGGGGCGATAATATAATTTCTACATGAAATCAGCACCTCAAATTGGCATAATTTGCATATGAAAATTGTCGAAAATATTTAAATTATTTCTGTCGTCACTTATTTGTGAAGCGGAAATGGGCGAGTGTGGGCGATAAAGAACCATTGTTATTAAATATTTTAACTTCCGTTTTGTGCCAATTTGAGGCGTGTGCCATTATATGGCGCTAAGCAGTATATATGTTAAAGAATTCAAATAACACTTTATACTTGTGGCAATATGCTGTTAAAATTTACATAGAAAACAAGTACATGTGAGCTCTGTCCCTCTCTGTTGCACACCATCAGTATATCAACAGCAATTGGCGACAGGACAGAAACTCGGTCTGTGCACGGATGGGAAGGTCCCAGACCATTTTTTCATGGACACAGGTGCAATATGACATAATATTGATTTTGGTTGGAACAGCTATGTAGAGGGGCAATGCATTGCATCAAATTTTTAAAGAAAAACCAAAAAGATGGAGCCTGGGGGACGGCGGGGGCGGGCATATAGCTTGTGGGTGTTCCATAGCCTAAACCCCTGCTCAGATTTTAACCAAATTTACAGATGTTTACCCCAATAGGATCTAGAGCTGATGAGGTTTTGGGGGGTATCTAGTAACAACTGTTGCCATGGCAACACTTTTAGATTTTCGGGTCTTAAACTTTATGGGTGTTCCACAGACTAAACCCCTGCATGGATTTTCATCAAATTTTCAGGGTATGTTTTAGTGTTGTTAACGGTTTTCTGGTATGCGGTATTTCGTTTCGTTTTGGTGAAAAAACGAAATCCGCAAAGAATATTTGGGAACCGGTTATTGAAGAAGTTATTATTTTAGGCTTTCTAATGGCTGATACTTCATCAAAACGACCAAAAATATACATATTTTGTTAAATATATCACAGTTTTACTTTATATTGAGCAAAGGTCATGTTTACATACATTTTAATATCTCGCGAAAGCCATTTCCAGTTGCAAGTTCTGGTTCATGTACGCCCCGCGAGAAATAATCACTGCCAAAGAAAAACCAAAAAGATGGAGCCTGGGGGACGGCGGGGGCGGGCATATAGCTTGTGGGTGTTCCATAGCCTAAACCCCTGCACAGATTTTAACCAAATTTACAGATGTTTACCCCAATAGGATCTAGAGCTGATTAGGTTTTGGGGGGTATCTAGTAACAACTGTTGCCATGGCAACACTTTTAGATTTTCGGGTCTTAAACTTTATGGGTGTTCCACAGACTAAACCCCTGCATGGATTTTCATCAAATTTTCAGGGTATGTTTTAGTGTTGTTAACGGTTTTCCAGTATGCGGTATTTCGTTTCGTTTTGGTGAAAAAACGAAATCCGCAAAGAATATTTGGGAACCGGTTATTGAAGAAGTTATTATTTTAGGCTTTCTAATGGCTGATACTTCATCAAAACGACCAAAAATATACATATTTTGTTAAATATATCACAGTTTTACTTTATATTGAGCAAAGGTCATGTTTACATACATTTTAATATCTCGCGAAAGCCATTTCCAGTTGCAAGTTCTGGTTCATGTACGCCCCGCGAGAAATAATCACTGCCAGTAACAAGCATACGAAATAGCGGATTTCGTTCGTTTCAAAGCCCCGGTAACCGGTTTTGATTTCTGTAAACGATGCCACCACTAGTATGTTTACCCCAAGAGGATCTAGAGCTTTTAGGTTTTGGGGGGTATCTGGTAACAACCTTTGCCATGGCAAGTTGGCAACACTTTTTAAGATTTTATAATATTAAAGATTGTGGGTGTTCCAAAGACTAAACCCCTGCACGGGTATTCACCAAATTTTCAGGGTATCTTTACCCCAAGAGAATCTAGAGCAGATTAGGCTTTGGGGGGTAACCAGTAATATCTGTTGCCATGGCAACACTTTTAAGATTTTCAGGTCTTAAACTTTGTAGGTGTTCCACAGCCTAAACCCATGCATGGATTTTCACCAAATTTTCAGGATATGTTTACCCAAAGAGGATCTACTCTGATTAGGTTTTAGGGGGTATCCAGCAGCAACTGTTGCCATGGCAACACTTTAAAATTTTCGGGTCTCAAAGTTTGTTCTAAAATCTTCAATGTTTTCTGTAACCTAAAATATTGCAGCTAGCTTCATCAGATTTGCACAAAATGCAAATGGATAGGAAAGCTTGCCTGAGAGTAATTGTGTCCTTGTTTTGGAAACAAAATGGCCGCCATATCAATCTTTAATGGGAAATAGGAATGACATCATATCAAAAAGGCCTTATATCTCCCCTATAATTGTCTCTTTGGCTTCAAAATATGAAAACTACTAAAAATAAGAAAGCGTGGCCTGTGAATCTTTTGTAGAACAACAGAAGTTGTTCCTAAGATTTCCCCAAATCTCAATGTTGTTGGCCATTTAGCTGTACCTGCGGTGTGGGGTTCTTGCCTGTCGAGGCTGGCTATTTTTGTATTTGCGCAGTTTGTGGTAGAAATACGATATTGCTTATTACTTCAGATCCAGTGTTCACCGCTTAGCAAAATATGTTGTAGGGCCATAGGGCCTCGTGAGCATTGACTAAAAAAAACTTAACGGATATATTTTCTTGTCAGCGAGTTTCCATTGGCAACTTCCTATGCTAGCGAGTCACATCCAATGCTAAACAGTAGAAACTTTTCGAAACTGAAAAGATTGGTGTATGAAAAATTGGTTATCTATAATTTTTTCCATGACCGCAGTTGCTTCACAAGCATCACAGTTAAACATTAATATAAGTGTTTTTACCCCACATCCCTTAAGGGCTGTCGGGGTATTGTTTTCACCCATGGTGTCCGGATGGGCGGGCGGGCGGCGGGAAATAGTTTGTCCGGGCTGTATCTCAGAAACTGTAAGGTGTAGGAAGTTCATACTTGGCAGGGACATTGGTTGGGGGGTGTAGGTGTGCAACGTCATGGTCTGACCTTGATTTGATCTTGCCGTAGTGACCTTGACTTTGAAAATCTTGTCCGGGCTATATCTCGGCAACCATAAGATGTAGGAAGTTGATACTTGGCAGGGACATTAGTTAGGGGTTGTAGGTGTGCAACGTCATGGTCTGACCTTGATTTGACCTTGCCGTAGTGACCTTGACCTTTAAAATCTTGTCGGGGCTATATCTCGGAAACCGTAAGGTGTAGGAAGTTGATACTTGGTAGGAACATTGGTTAGGAGTTGTAGGTGTGCAACATCATGGTCTGACCTTGATTTGACCTTGCCGTAGTGACCTTGACCTATAAAGCCTTGTCCGGGCTATATCTCAGAAACCGTAAGGTGTAGGAAGTTGATACTTGGTAGGAACATTGGTTAGGAGTTGTAGGTGTGCAACATCATGGTCTGACCTTGATTTGACCTTGCCGTAGTGACCTTGACCTATAAAATCTTGTCCGGGCTATATCTCGGAAACTGTAAGGTGTAGGAAGTTGATACTTGGTAGGGACATTAGTTAGGGGGTGTAGGTGTGCAACATCATGGTCTGACCTTGATTTGACCTTGCTGTAGTGACCTTGACCTATAAAATCTTGTCCGGGCTATATCTCGGAAGCCGTAAGGTGTAGGAAGTTGATACTTGGTAGGAACATTGGTTAGGAGTTGTAGGTGTGCAACATCATGGTCTGACCTTGATTTGACCTTGCCGTAGTGACCTTGACCTATAAAACCTTGTCCGGGCTATATCTCAGCAACTATAAGGTGTAGGAAGTTGAAACTTGGTAGGGACATTGGTTAGGGGGTGTACATGTGCAACGTCATAGTGTGACCTTGATTTGACCTTTGACCCTTGCCGTAGTGACCTTGACCTATAAAATCTTGTCTGGGCTATATTTCTGAAACTGTAAGGTGTAGGAAGCTGATACTTGGTGAGGACATTGATTGGGGGTAGTAGGTGTGCAACGTCATGGTGTGACCTTGATTTGACCGTTGTACTTGCCGTAGTGAACTTGACCTATAATACCTGGTCTGGGCTATATCTTGGAAACCGTAAGAGGTGTAGGAAGTTGATACTTGTTAGGGACATTGGTTAGGGGGTGTAGGTGTGCTACGTCATGTGACTTTGATTTGACCTTTGACCTTGCTGTAGCAACATTGACCTATAAAATATTGTCCAGTTTATATCTCAGAGACTGTAAGGTGTAGGAAGTTAATACTTGGTAGGGACATTGGTTGAGGGTTTTAGATGTGCCACGCCATGGTGTAACACTGATTGACCTTTAACCTTGCTGTATTGACCTTTAAAATCTTGTTGCACCTTTGGGTCTGTCTGTTGATGCAGATTAAGCACTGTTAAAGTCATATTAGAATTAATTAAGAATTTCATTTTGCAAGTTCCCATTGTAACAGATGGAATTTCATCAAGTGAGCCACAGGCTTTTCTCCAACACCACACAAGCATTCATTGAATGTATTGCCACTTCTGTATGCATGGGTAATATTCAAAACACCCAAACCATAATTCGGCCATTTTTGGTTTACTGATAAATGCTGTCATTTTATTATTGAATTGTCTTGTTTTAATACTTTATCTTTATACACATTTCTTTTCCTTAGATATTATTTTTTCTACTTAAGCATTATTTGGACCTTAATATAACTTACACTGCTCTGAAAGTATCTTGAACTTTGTACTGTTACACTACTTCTGTATCTCATGGTGTTGAAAAATATTTCCCCAGGCTGTGGGGTACGGGCATCTCTGATGCTATTTTTTTTTTCAAATTGTTTTCGTATGAATGTTGCTTTTAAGAGTTTTTAAGACAGGTGATAACATGGATAGGTGACAAACTTGGGCAGTTTAGCAATATCTGTCAGTTGATTACTCCATAAATTGTAGGTGAAAGGCTAATAGTATGTATGTTGGATGGTGCCCACTGTTTTTCATTAAAGAGTATTAACTGTAATAAGCTAGTCTAATATACCCCAGCCTCATAACTAACTGTGTTGGTACAACCTGTTCTGCTTTTCCTAATATTAGTTAACCTGGCAAAAGTTCTGAACAATTGTCATACTCCACCAGTCTTTTAACTTTGGTAGGACAGTACTATGTGACAATGGTCAATCAGTTTATGCAACTATGTAATAAAAAAATTTCACATTTAAAACTTGGCCATACATTAAGAATAAAAAATAAACTAAAATTCTGTAGGGTTCCTTCAATTGATGTGGTGACCATAATTGATTGCCTAGTAGTGCTGTGACATCGCTTCAAATATTGGGTTTGATGTTTGGTGTCTATACAAGCTAGCGAACTTCAGTCTAGATCGATCTTCGAAACATCGTTTTCAAAACCAGTTAAAACGCAGAAATCTCACATAAAATCTTGTCACTTTGTTGAAAATATAGCAAAAATATGAAATTAGTGATCTCAATTGATATCCGGGTACCCGAACCCTGAATATTTACCCGAATCCGAAATCACATACCCGAGTACCCGAAACTACTGTCAATATCGCCCACTTTGGCTGACGAGTACAGACATATCTCGACTTCATAAATTCATCTAAAAATAAAACTATTCAATTAAAATGCACAAGAGTAATGTTTTCTCACCCTTGTACAAAGTGTTGGGATCATATATCGATATTTCAATATATCGATATGTCTTTCTGAATTTCAATATCGATACTGAAAGATGGAATTTCAATATCGTTTGCAGCACCCACCAGGAAGAATTTTCAAAGTAGTTTTGCAGTTATTCAGTTTCCTGTAGTTTAATCATCAATATTTATGCATCAAGAGACTTATTGTGACATTTTTCATGAAATTTAATTGCTTTCATGGGCTGCTTTTATTATATTCATGATCAGTTTTGTATATCTCATATGTTAGCAAAATGATTCTTGATAACTGAAGAATCAGTAGATGCAAAATAACGTATTTTACAGCGTGAAACGATATTTCAATATCGATCGATATGCAAAGCCAAAATAGAGTTTGATATTGATATTGAAATTGCATTTCAATCCCTACACTACTTGTACACCATTTATAGTATTTAATTTGTCTTTTATTTTGGTTGTTTATGCATTGTCAAATGCCGATACCCTTTGAAAATCGTCAGTATATTAACACGGTTAAATAATTCCGAGTACATGAAACGTATGTATTGCCTATATGTAGTGACATGCACACCTTAAATAAATAAAAGTACAGTGTTTTCAAGCAGTAGTTCATAGTTTGGCATCAATAAAGTTCACTTAGCTACCTGAAAAAAAACAAGGTTTCAACTCCGAAACTACATTCGAGCAACAGTGAATGCTTAACTGATAGGTCATGTGACTCCACTTTTATGGACACAACTGTGTTTTGAATGTACAGAAATCTTTTCTTGGTTAACATTTCTTCTGTGTCCTACTGTTTTGAATGCAAAAAAGGTGGCCGACAAGTAAATGGTTGGACCCCATTATTATTTGTGTCTGTTTTAAGTTTGTAACTGTTGAGATTTTTGTAGAATCACCTATTATCGCTCATCGGCGCGAGTACCCGGGTACCCGCCCGCTGAAATCAATACCTACCCGGTCCCACCAAAAAGGGTATTTGGAGAACACTATATAAAATCCATGTACATTTTAAATAAATCCCGCCATATTTTCAATAAAAGAAACAGGTTTTATAGATGGGCGAAAATAGAATCCGTTGGGATGTGGTGTGATATTGGGGATTTCTAAACATTTTGCAAAGTCCGAATTTTGAGACGTTTGAACCGAATCCTGAAATCGGGGCAGTAAATGAGTGAACTATCGAACTTCTTCAAACATAGTCCCAGCACTATTGCCTAGATGGCAGATCCGAAATGTGTTGAAAGGTATACATAAGCCTTAACAATGACAATCTATTACACTTGTTTGCAGTTGAAAGAATACAAGGTCTTGGGCCGTATGTTGCCCACTGAAAAGGAGAGGGTGCCACCAATTTACCAGATGAGAATCTTTGCACCAGATGTGCCCTCAGCAAAGTCTAGGTTTTGGTATTTTGCCACACAGTTGAAGAAGATGAAGAAGACCCTGGGGGAAATTCTTGAGTGCTCTGTGGTTAGTATTGGTGAAGCATTTAAGTTCATGGAAAAGACTTAATGGACAGTGAGTGTAAATACCTTTCAATGACACTGAGCTTTGTGCAGTTAGATGTATAATTACAACATGCATGTGTCCCATCTTGAAAGTCATGAAATCTCAGTTTTTATTGCATAAAAACGTACTTACATAATCCCAACAGAAGCTTACGTGACCTACCGTTCGGTCAAGGACACAGACAATGTGTCTCGCCATTTTTTTCCCTTAATGTACACACGTAAACCCCAGCGGGCACCTGCTGGAGGTTATATCTCCACTGTAAGTTGTCATTCTTATTTTGACCGCCGTCAAGTACACACGCGTTCTTTTCGGATCTTCAAAGATTTTCTACCATGTCCGAAAAACAAAGGAAATGCTCCATTTGTGCAGGTGATATGTTGCCTTGGGACAACCATCAGGCCTGTTTGAAATGCAGAAACGACAAGAAAGGCAAGGATAAGTGTGTGATTGGTAAGGAAAGTGACTGTACTATTTGTGCTGGTGCTTTGAAAATTCCTCACAGAAAGACATCTTCAAAAACTAAAGTTTCTGAGAAGTTTGATGATTCGCTGTTGGATGAGCCAACTCCTTCAAAGTCCTCAACTTCCTCCACTTCTACTCCTGATTCATCTCTTCAGGAGATGTTAAAGGCTATGAATTCTCAGTTATCTTCCCTGGCTTCTCAATTTGAGGAATTCAAGCGCAGGGATAAACCTTCATCTTCCAAAACAGTTCTTCCTCACTCTTAGGAGCAGGGTATGTGTGCCCCTGCCTCCCAGAGCAGACCAGTCCCCTCAGAGGGGGAATTATCTGATGAGGAATCATCTTTACCTGCTACGAAACGCCATAGATCCAGGTCTCCTCAGGGTGATACAGACACTCATTCCCAGGAATTAGATCCCTCCTATGTGGAAATGCTCAATGCCATCAGGAATCTGTTGGATTTAGAGGTACCACAAGTAGAGTGCCTTGTGGCTCCCTCTGCATTCTCTAAGAAACCTTCAAAGCAGGTGGTCAGAAAACAGAATTTGGCTTTACCTCCTGTTCAAGATATACAGTCCATGTGGGACTATAGATTCAGAAAGGCCTCTGGAACAACAGTAAAAGACAAGTCCAGCTCTGAATCTCTATCTCAGGGACAGTTTTTGGCCTTTGAGAGGCCTGACATGATTTATTACACCACCTCTCCTCAAAATACTCCTCTGAAAGCTCCTAAACTTCCTGACTCATACTTCAACATAGCTAAAGTAAAGTCTTTGTCATCTTCAATCTCTGTACCTTCCAAGCAGTTTATTGTGCAGGAGACAGTTTGCAGAGAAAATGTTCAAATCCTGGGCCATGTTGTATGGTTTAAAATGGCTATTGAGGAACTCAACAATAGGATCCAGGAGTTAGCTACTGAGATCAAATGTTCAGAAGATCTGGAAACCATCAGGGAATCAGCAGATCTCATGATCAAATACTCTCAGCTCCAGGCTTCTGTCACATCTTCCTTAGAAATAGCTCTGGATACAGTCCTCAAGCAGAATATGACTCTGGCCTGCAATATGCTACTTGCAAGGAGGGACAGCTTATTGAAGGACTGCAGCTCAAAATTAGGTCCTAAGGACTTGGCAAACTTGCGTACTGATCATTTTGACCAGCAGGAGGTGTTTAATTCAGATATCCTATGCCAGTTTGAGGATAACATGATCAAAAGACTCTCCATTATGAAGGATTCTGAGCCCAAGTCCTACAGAGAATCTGTCAAGAGCTTCGATTTCGGGAAGTCTTCACATCCAAAATCTCAGGAGAATACCAGGTCGTTTCATGACAAACGAATGCAGCAAAATTCAACCTATGGCCACTTCTCTGCGCGCGCATCGCGAGGAGGCAGAGGTGGAAAGAGGAAATGACTTCCCAGGGGCAAGATTGTGGACTTTTTGGCAGGTATGGTCAAAAAACCACGCCCATCCCAGAGTAGTAAGTTTACTGCAACATGGCTATCGCCTAGACTTCAAGTTTCTTCCAAAATTGTCGAAAATTCCGCTCATTTTGAGCGAATATTACAACAAAAACAAAGATGGCGCCCTCCAAGAGGCAGTTCAGGCCATGCTTACAAAAAAGGCGATAGTTCCTGTCAAAAAACTCACTACTCTGGGATATTACAGCAGACTTTTTCTGGTTCCAAAACCCATGAATCGTTGGCGACCAGTAATAGATCTAAGTATGTTAAACCTTCATTTACATGTACCGACATTCAAGATGGAAACAGCCGAATCTATCAGGAAATCGATTCGAAAAGGGGAGTGGGTCATCTCGATAGACCTCACAGGCGCTTATTTCCATGTTCCAATACATCCACAATCTCAAAAATATTTGCGATTTCAGACCAAAAAAGGGGTTTTTCAGTTTCAAGCTCTTCCTTTTGGTGTCGCGACAGCTCCCCTAGAGTTCACTCGCATTGTCAAAGAGGTCAAACTCATAGCTCAAGCCAGGAACCTCAGAATCCATCAATATCTGGACGACTGGCTTCTTCGGTCACCATCAAAAGATCAGTGTCTCAAAGATTCGGAAAAGTTAGTTCAATTGGTCCAAGAACTAGGCTGGCTTATCAATTTTCAAAAATCGGAATTGATACCCACGCAAAAACTGGATTTTCTGGGCTATCATTTCGACCTTCAGAGGGGTCTAGTGTTCCCAACCCAGAAGAAACTCGATCGGCTAAACGCTCAGACTGTTTCCATCAGAAAATCATTAGTTTTGACTCCAAGAAAGCTCATGTCGCTCATAGGGACTTTAGCTTCCTTGGAAAAAACAGTGCCACTAGGAAGGTTACACATGAGACCTTTCCAGTGGTACCTAAAGTCGCACTGGAAGTTTCCCCAGTCATTGGACATAAGGATTCCAGTAACAGGAAATTTCCTGAAGCACCTAAAGTGGTGGGAGGATATCAAAAATCTCATGGCAGGTGCTCCTATCCATCCTCAGGTACACAACACACTGGTGTTTACAGATGCCTCACAAAAAGGCTGGGGAGCTCACTTAAACGAGATAGTGTTAAGTGGTCTCTGGTCAAACAAGGAAGCCCAGCTCCACATCAATGTATTGGAGCTAAAAGCTGTTCTTCTAGCCCTAAAGGGCTTTCAGGAACACTTACAAGGTCAAACAGTGCTCAATTGTTCAGACAACAGCACAGTAGTAGCTTATCTGAACAAAGAAGGAGGCACACATTCCATAGAAATGTGTGCTCTTATCTGGAGAATTCTTGCATTCACAAATTCCAGAAGAATCCAGATAAGGGCAAGACACGTACCTGGATCCCTAAATGTCATAGCAGACTCTCTATCACGAAGGGACAAGGTCATACAGACGGAGTGGTCACTTCACCAACAGATATTCAACCAAATTTGCAAAGTTTGGCACACACCAATTGTAGATCTTTTTGCAACTCATCTAAATTACAAACTTCCAATTTATGTATCTCCTGTCCCAGACAGAAAGGCTTGGAAAATAGATGCATTGAATATCTGTTGGGAAGGCCTAGACGGCTATGTCTTCTGTCCAGTAGCCATCCTGCCACAAGTAATTCAAAAAATAATAACATACCCATGCAGGATGATAGTACTGGCTCCAGGGTGGCCAGGTATGCCATGGTTCTGGGATCTGGTGGATCTCTCGACCAGGGTACCTCTACAGCTCCCTCATTGGAAGACATTACTGAAACAACCACATTCCAACAGGTTCCACAACAACATGGAGTACCTGAATCTACATGTGTGGCTTCTGGATTCCAGGAATCCAATTCTGGAAGATTCTCATCTGAGGTGGCAGAAAGAATTAAGGCACCTCAGAGGGAATCCTCAAGAAAAGTCTATCAATCAAGGTGGACCATTTATGGGCAATGGTGCACAGAGAATAAGGTGGACATCACCTCAACAGCTGTTCCCAAGGTAGCAGAATTTTTAAACTACCTGTTCACAGTCAAAAAATCTCAAGCCAGCTACAATCACTGGTTACAGAACAGCAATTGCTGATGCTTTGGGTTCGCAGGGTGAATTCATTTCAAAAAGTCTAGAACTGAATAGACTTATTGCCAGCTTCACCAGGGATAGACTTAAACCAAATAGGTCCATACCTACATGGGACCTCTCATTGGTCCTCTTAGGTTTGACAAAACCTCCCTTTGAGCCTTTGTCAGAGGCTCCTTTGAAGTGGCTAACTTACAAGACAGTGTTCCTGTTGGCTTTAGCCTCAGGAAAAAGAAGGAGTGAGATACATGCATGGACTCACTCTTCTGTCTCTTCAAGGAGAAATTGGTCAGAAGTTACCGTCTCTCCTTCTCCGGCCTTCCTGGCTAAAAGCCAATTGGCTTCGGATGGCCCTGATTCCATTAAGTCAGTAGTGATACCAGCCCTTACTACCATGTTGGACAGCTCACTGGTGGAGGACAAGTCACTTTGTCCAGTTAGGGCCCTCAAGGTCTATTTAGAGAAGACCAAATCCATGAGAAAGGGCAAGGCCCTGCTCTTTGTATCCCTTAGGGAGGGTTATTCTAAGGATATCACAAGAATAACCATTTCCCAGTGGATCAAACACACCATTCAAACTTGCTATCAGTCTTCAGATACGGCTGATCAACAGGTCACTCAGGTTAGAGCTCATGATGTTAGAGCTATGGCTGCATCACTTGCATTTAAAGGAGGTATCTCCTTAGAGCAGGTCTTGAGCTCCTGTTACTGGAAATCCCACAATACCTTTACAAACTTTTATTTGAAGGATATTTGCTGGGAAAATGATGATATCTTTAAGTTAGGTCCCATTGTGTCTGCACAGCATGTAGTGAACAATTGAGACTTAATAATATAATCAGTCTTTATGTTTTCAGGATGTATGGATTTGGACTGGAATGTACTAGGACTTTGATTTGTGGAACAAGAATAGGGATAAGACTTCATGTTATGGCTGCTTGGCTTGAGGGACAGCTAGTGCTGGGACGATGTTCGCAAACTTCGGTATTATCGCTCGCTGGCTCATTGCCAATCAATGATCGGTAAAATTTAAGTAAAACCGATATTTGCTAAATCCATTTTTTTGCAGCCTTTTGGTCACAATAAAATGCTAACCTTCATAATATTTTGTAAAAATCTGAAATATCCATCAGTTAAAATCACAAAACTAGCCGTGAATGCAATAAAAATAACATAAATAGAAACACCTTGGGGTTTTCCAACTGTTGTCAAGGTGATCATAAAATCAGCCAATCACAAGTGAGGATACATCAAGCATGGTCTGTTAGTGAGGGAGACGTCTGTGAATGGCTTTTAGATTATATTTTGGTCATATTTGTGGTAATGTGTGTGTATTTTACTTGATATAATTTAATATTTGATTTTATCTGTCTTTTTTACACTTCGACTCCATAATCGGAAATGTCTGAAGTTTGGTTACAAATGTCCGATACGAACATCGACAGGGAAAATCCAAGCGATCTCCCAGCACTAGGGACAGCTGCACTCTGACTGTTGGAGTTTTATTCAACTGGGCACAGCTGACCTTTGACCACTGCACTACTGTATAGACAAGGTGGAGGGTTTCATACATATTATTTGATGTACAGTACAGCATGCTGCTTTCATAAGTGGGTGAGTACTTTACAGCTACTTTATTACAGTTACTTTTCACTTTAACAGTACTTGTATTGACTATGACAGTAATAATGATACTAGTATTCATATATGTAGTATATTACAGTGTTTGTAGTATAACATATTGTGTATGCATTTTTTTGTATCTGTATACCTTAGGGGTGCGACCAAGTACTCGACGCTCGATAAACGAGCACAAATTTGCAAGTACTCGATCCCTAAACACAGCGTCGAGTACTCATAATTTCATCAAGTACACATATTATTCATACTATTAAACGTTTTATTCATTGAAATAAAAAATAAAGCTGTTACTTGTCAACAAATTGTGTTTTATTGTCTTACTTTGATCTTCTGAACTGCCATGAGTATCCAAGTACATTGTGACGTAATGATTACTGCAATGACGAAATATCTGCTGTCTTTAAGGTCAGGGTCAACTTTTTTGAATCTGTACAAAATGGAGGGGAAAAAAAGTACTGTTTGGAAATATTTCCAAAAAATGAGGATGAAAGCAAAACTATCTGTCAATTATGCAAAGCTTCCCTGAATTTCAAAGGTATGTTTGGTTTGTAAAATTTCTTTTGAATTCCCTCTCTCAATTTTTCTTTTTAATTCTAAAGATATGTGTGGTTCCTAAATTTTACTTTTGAATCCACAGCTTGAATTTCTTACATTCAGAATTTATTTTTAGCAATGCAAAAACTTAGCAAATTTTTTTTATGTTATCTATAGGCCGAAATACCTCATCAATGAGAAGTCATCTGCAGTTTAGACATCCTAGTGTTGACTTAAGTCATGGTGGGACCCAAAATAAGCCTTCATTTGGTGCAACCTGTCGGCAAAGTACCTTGGCCTTTAGTTCCAAGAAAACTATGACCACCCAACAGTACCAGAGGGCCACAAGGAAACTAGCTGTTATGTGTGCTGTTGATGTGAAGCCAATTAGCCTAGTGGAGGGGCCTGGTTTCAAGTACTTCTGCAATGAGTTGAATCCAGACTATAAAATGCCTTGTCGAAAGACAGTATCTAAGTATTTACAGAAAATTTATGATGAGGAAAAGGAAGAGCTTGTTGGTAAACTTAGGGGTCATTCTGTAGCCATAACCAGTGACTTGTGGACCAGCAATGCAATGGAGGGGTACCTGGGGTTAACTGGGCATTACATATCTGATGAATGGGAACTTAAGGCAAAAGTGTTAGCTACTAGGAAAATGAAAAATAGGCACACCGGCGATAATATTGCAAGAGAGATTAAGGCATTGATGGATGAATTCCAGATTGTATCCTGTGCAGCATTAACCACAGATAATGCCTCAAACATGTCTGTGGCTGCTGACATCTTGGACTATAGGCATGTTGGCTGCTTTGCACACACACTCCAACTTGCGATTGAAGATGGGCTAAAAGTAGCCCAAATTTCCAAAACCCTGAGTGTGTCCAGACAATTAGTCAGTCACTTCAATCACTCCGTCATTGCAACCGATGGGCTGCTTAGCAAACAAGAGGGTCCCCAAAAATTAAAGCTCATACAAGATGTCCAAACTAGATGGAATAGTTCCTTTCTGATGCTTCAAAGGTTACTAAAATTGAGAGTTCCAATTTATGGGGTTTTGTTTGACGACAAACTTACAAAGGTGGGAGACAGAGCCAAACTTGACATGAAAGACTGTTACTGGAAAGTAATTGAAGACATACTTCCAATTCTTGAACCATTGGCTGAAATCACAGAGGTACTGGGTCAGGAGAACGAACCCACGGGTAGTTCTGTGTATGTCCTGATAAAAAATGTGTTCACTCATGTTCTTTGCTCAGAATTGGGGGATAGTTGTGTGCTAAAAGAACTTAAACTTAAGATAAAAGAGGGGCTCCAGAAGAGATTTAAGGTTGACCACAATGGTGTCCCTGAGGATAATGTCCTAAATTCCCCTTTGCTGATGGCCAGCCTCTTAGACCCTAGATATAAATCACTTATAGGGAGGGATGTCCTGTCACAGGAGCAGCGGGATGTTTTGCACAAGTCCTTAATAGTTTCTGTAGGTACTTTGGCTTCATGTCAAAGTGTAAAAGTTGAAGAGGAGGATAATCACCCCCCTACCAAAAAATGTAAAATTCTAGATGCCTTGAAGGGTGATGTGATTGATTTGTCAAAAGATTGTAGTGACTCATCTGTAGAGTTTGAGCTTGAATGTTACTTAAAAGAATCTGTTACAGTGTCTGAACCTCTCATGTGGTGGAAGCTATGTGCCTCTAAATTCCCACGAATTGCCAAGGTGGCAAAAGTGTTCCTTGCCATCCCTGCCACGTCCATATCTTCAGAACGGACATTCTCAGTAGCAGGTCTTACAGTCAACAGCCTTAGATCAAGTTTGGCTCCAGATACAGTTGACCAAATTGTATTTGTTAACAAAAATCTGAAGCCATCCATCAAGGCATTCATAGAATCCAATTTCCAAATTTCAGGTCCCAATGACAAAACAGAACCTACAACTGAGAATGAGCTGATTCCAGAAGATGTGGAATTGGAAGTGAGTGGTGAAATAAATGTTAAGGACTTGCCAACAGAAGTCAAAACTGAAATCTTTAAATGACATTCACATGGACTACTTATGAAAAGACTATTGAAAATTAGATAAGCTTTGATTAATTTCAGAACATAATTGAGATAATTTTCTTAAAATGTAGTTTTAAGGTGTACAAAATTAAAATTTCATATGAATTTTTCCTTTGCTGTTATTTTGTCATTTTTTTTCTGTGTACCTTAAAAACAGCAGATATTTTGTCTTTAAGTAGTCTCACCTGACTCAGGTTACACTTCCTGTTTCCTATACTGCTTTTTGTGCAAGTACTTACCTGTTGCATGTGAAAACCAATAAAATGAACAAAAATAAAAGTCATAAAGCATATTTTTCTTTATTTATTGACATAATAACACTGAATAATGGGATAGAAAACTACTACTTGATACAGGTGAGTTTATTTTGTCTACCGGTGATTATCGCGCTAATTCCCGTAAATTGGGGTTGCCTGTACACTACAGTACTGCAAGTACTCGAAGTCGACTCGAGCATTAACTAACGAGTACTCGACCCTAAAAAAGTGTGCTCGTCCCACCCCTAGTATACCTAAAGAACTCTCCTATAGCACTTGACAGTCCTCCGAAGTCTACCCACCATGGACCTCAGGGCTGCATTCAAGCTTCTGTTGGGATTATGTAAGTACGTTTTTATGCAATAAAATTGGTTAATTTTATTGTAATTGGAATTTTTATAAATAAAAATACTTACATAATCCCAACAGGGAGAGTCCCACCCTCCTCCCCTCTACCATCTTCTGAGGGGTAGGGTCAAAATTAGAATGACAACTTACAGTGGAGATATAACCTCCAGCAGGTGCCCGCTGGGGTTTACGTGTGTACATTAAGGGAAAAAAATGGCGAGACACATTGTCTGTGTCCTTGACCGAACGGTAGGTCACGTAAGCTTCTGTTGGGATTATGTAAGTATTTTTATTTATAAAAATTCCAGTTACAATAAAATTAACCAAATTGGTTAAAGTGGGGAGTTGTTTCCTGGTGCCAAGTAACTGTCTTAACTGATATTGCAGTATCGTGGCTGAAATGATGAGCATTATTTGTTGCTGGGGAGTTGTTTGCGTTAAACAATGTCTGGTTAGTTAGCCGTTTCAAGTGTATAAAATAACCTATAGATTCCGATGCACATGTGCCCAAGAGCAAAGATTGTAAACAGAAAGGCAGATCGTGATGTGCTAGTAAAGAATAGATTCATCCAAATTATTCATTTGCAAATCAATGTCATATTTAATATTGATTTAAAATGATGCACAGATAAAATGCTTTAAATTGTACTCCTATATAAAAAATTCTAGTAACCATTTAAAGTGTCATATGGGTTCATATACACAAGAAAATATTTAACCAGTCCCAACAATATTAGCATTTTCTGGTATTTTGATAACCTTATATTCATATATAGTTTCCAACTGTATTATGTGCATAGTTTTTCACCAAACTTGTATAGAAACGTGAAAGTGAACAAAGACCAATTCAATTTGTGCAGTTTCTGGAAAACTGGTGAAAATTAACTGGGCAACTGTTATTGCATGGTATTGCATGGGATGTTATAAATATTCCTGTAATTAGGCACCCTGCAGTGTTAACATCACAAGCAATTATATATTATGCCCAACAGAAGTCTGTGTGACATATACCCCTTTATATTTTCATTTTTCATCATAGATCAAATGAGGCATAGATTAAATGAGGCACATTATACTCTAGTACCTAGAGGTATAAATGAGATAATACATTAGAATTAATGACTGAGTGTTAATAGTAAGTTATTCATATCACTGTAGGTATATGAGAAGAGGCCTGAGCAGATTAAGAACTATGGCATCTGGTTGAGGTATCAGTCTCGTAGTGGGATCCATAACATGTACAGGGAGTACAGAGACTTGACAACTGCTGGGGCTGTCACGCAGCTATGTGAGTATGACCATGACTACTTGTCACTCGTCTGTGTGCTAGTTGTCTTACCGTAACTTAATCAATTTCCAGGACTTTGAAAGCAAACTTAATCCAGCATTTGGTCCGCTTGTCACTGATAAAGTGAAACTAGCAGGACTGGGTGCGTGCTATAATTGTATCCACCGGATAACATCTGGTGGATACTATGGATTTCGTTTTGTTACACCGCCACCGCAGTGTGTAGAGAGATTTCACCATTACCACTCTAACAAAAATATATTGTAGCTAGCCTTCTAGAATTTGTAGGACATGTTCCTAACCATAAAATCTTGCCAGGGAATATTTTTGGCCTGATTTTGAAAAACAAGATTGCTGCCACAGGCGTTTTTTCGACTTTCAGCAAGGACTTTTGTTGGCCATCTAAGCAAAGGATATTATAGGTAGAGATCTCAAATTTGCAGGGTATGTTCCTCATTAGGGTTGGGGTCAATTACTTTGATCAATTACAATTACTTCTTCAGTTACCAGTGGTCAATTACAAATACAATAATTACAATAGACTGAGAAAAATCAATTACAACCACTTTCATTCAATTACAACTACAATTACAAGAAGGGAAAGTTCAGTTAAAATTCAATCAATACAAGTGTCGTATATCGGATATGTGTTGTTGGGATTAACATGAGTAACAAAGTATGGCATTTTATAAAACTTATGAGTTTTATGCGTCTTTCTGATATTCTTTTATTTATATATAAGTTCTAACAGTGATTGTACCTTATGTTAACTTAGGTTTTATGTTAAGTTGTGCTCTCTTGATGAAAAAAACAACAACTTTGTATTAATATATATATATATGTCTTAATTTAACATATACTATGTTGTTATTGTGGGAGTCTGTTTAATATGCACAATGTAAATTCATTTGCATAATACTTCAGATCTATTTCAGTTGGGTTCTGCAATATATAAATATATGCATATTTTACAATCACTTTAAAATGTACAGATAATGTTAACTAGAAATTGGATTTGCATGAGTGTTAAATGATAAACCCATTGTGAGATTGAAACCCCCATTTAATGTTTCCTGTATTTCTGGTAGATACACTGATCACCACATAACTAGCCAAGGCACAACTTTACAGTGACACTAATCTCACCACAATGCCTAATGACATAATTGACACTAATCTCCCAACAATGCTCCATATACAACAGATTATATCTGTGTGATGTTCATGAAGATATACATATACACTAAGTACTCAAAGCAATCCCTCTTGTTTACATTTGTTAATAAGACTTCATCTAAGTGTTAAATATGTGTAATGAGATGGCTTTACATCATAGTTATATAGGTTAAAGGATGATGGAAAAAATACAATTATTTATACTACTGAATACTGAAGCTTAAATTCAGAATGCGGAGTAAAATATGCAGTGTAATTGAAATTCAAAATATTCAATTACAGTATAAATTTTTCAAATACAATTACAAATACAATTACTCAGTTTTTAAAAAAAATCAATTACAATTACGCAAAAATTGTAATTAATTACTCAATTACTTGTGTAATTGACCCCATCCCTGCTCATTACAAAATTTTGACTGGGAATATTTTTGACCTCATTTTGAAAAACAAGATGGCCGCCACGGGTGTGTCTTTGTCAGTCATGAAAAGTGCTTATATCTCCCTTATTATTGGTCCTAGAGTTTTGGGATGGTAAACCAGATTTGACCTTAGACCCCTCCTTCAAGGTCAAACGAGGATAGCCAAACTTAAAAGTGCTTATAACTCGCTTATTATTGGTCGTACAGGTTTGGGATGGTAAAGCAACATGTAGGAAATCATGGGCTGGGAATCTTTTGATGTGGTCAGATTTGACCTTGGACCCCTCCTTCAAGGTCAAACGAGGATAGCCAAACCTAAAAGTGCTTATAACTCGCTTAGTATTGGTCGTACAGGTTTGGGATGGTAAAGCAACATGTAGGAAATCATGGGTTGGGAATATTTTGATGTGGTCTAATTTGACCTTGGACCTCTCCTTCAAGGTCAAATGAGGATAGCCAAACTTAAAACTGCTTAGAACTTACTTATTATTGGTCGTAGAGGTTTGGGATGGTAAACCAACCTATAGGAAATCGTGGGCCGGGAATATTTTGATGTGGTCAGATTTGACCTTGGGGCCCCTCCTTAAATGTTGAACGAGGATACCAGAACTCAAAAGTGCTTATAAATTTCTTATTATTGGTTGTACAGTTTTGGGATGGTAAACCAACCTATAGGAAATCATGGGCTGGGAACCTTCTGGTGTGGTTAGATGTGACCTTGGACCCCTCCTTCAAGATTAAACGAGGATATCCAAACCTAAAAGTGCTTATATCTTGCTTATTGTTGGTCCTAGAGGTTTTCAAAGTGAAACCAACCTATAGGAAATCATGGGCTAGGAATCTTTTGATGTGCTCAGATTTGACATTGGGCCCCTCCTTCAAGGTCAAATGAGGATACCCAAACTTAGAAGTGGTTATAGCTCACTTATTACTGGTCCTAGAGGTTTGTAATGTGAAACCAAGCTATAGGAAATCATGGGCTAGGAATCTTTATGTGCTCATATTTTGACCTTGGGCCCCTCCTTCAAGGTCAAACAACAATAGCCAAACTTAAAAGTTCTGATAACTTGCTTATTATTGGTCCTAGAGGTTTGAAATATGAAACCAACTTATAGGAGGTCATGGGCTGGGAATCTTCTGATGTTTTCAGATTTGACCTTGGGCCCCTTCTTCAAGGTGAAACAATGGTTCACTGGCTTTGGTGAGTTGTCTTTTAGGTGGATACAAATTTGCATCGGTTCTCCAATGCGGAGGTCTAGTTTAAAACAGGAAACTCTTATGCATGGTGTCCAGCAGGGCAGGCAGGAAAAAATGTCTCTGGGCTGTATCAAGGAAACCATAAGGTTTTGGAAGTTGGTACTTTGTCAGGGCATTTGTTGTTGCCCACAACGTTGTGGGGGGGGGGGGGGTATGCTGTGTAATGGTATGACTTTGATTCGCCATAATGACTTTACCTTTAAAATCACAAAACAACAGATACAACATATAAAAAAATACCCGGCCTGCTATTGGGCTTATAAGTCACTTAAAGTTCGAAATTAATTAAGTGTTGTGATGATGGAAAATTAGTTCACCTAATACAATAATACTATACATAATAAGTTTTATGTTAACTAGTCTTTGTAGATTGAAGTATTAGAGAGAAAGCAGAAAGGTTGCTGTGTATAATATTCTCATTTAAGAAATATATATGTGTCTTTGGAATACAGTGTTATCACCCAAAATTGCTATTCAATAAAAGTGACAAGTAAACAATGAACTTATCCTCACCTTCAAATGTTTGACAGAAATTGAAGTGACTTTTGTGCTTCCTGCAATAACCTGAGTACATTGTTTACACTTTGCTGTGACACTCCCTTCAGTATTAGCTGGAATCTCAAAATGCTTTAAAACAGCAGCCATTGTGCTAACACAATGTGATTACCATAAAAGTGAGTGGTTTGTCAATCCCCCTGTCCTAGTATTTAGAGTGGTCAGACAAGATCATGGCCAGTGAGAGAAATAATCTTTTTTCTGTAATCAACAGTCATACCTACTCCAACAATCTTCTGATCTGTATTCATGCATTGAAAAAAACTCATTTCTGAGCAATTACATCACAGAGACTGTGATTGACTTGGACCAATTGAAAGCTCTTAAATGCCCAGGTGCAATTTACAAAGAATACTCATACCAGGGTAGATATTATTAACTGAGATCAGGCAAGTTCAAAGTAGACAGTTAAAAGAGGATTAAAGAAGGGGAGTAATATGCAATCTTGGAACAATTGTCCCTCCTTTTAAGATGTGATTGGCTTATTGAATTGAAACTTAAATAATTGAATTCATTATTATTATCAATTATACTAAACTTTTTAAAAGAAACACTATTATCAAATTACATCAGATATATCATTGAAACTTTTATGAAAATTTAATCTAAATGAATGTTTATCAATAAAGATATGGAAAAAGCTCAATTCAGTTGTAATAATTATATAATACACAAACTTTTGAAAAATTAGTAAAAATGTACTTAAACTAAAAGTACTTAAAGAGGACTTAAATGTACTTGTAAGTACATCAAATTTAAAATGTACTTGTAAGTACATCAAATTTAAAATGTACTTAAGTACAATTCAAGTACATGTACTTGGAATTTGAAAATGTACTTAAGTACATTTTAGTACTTTGAAAAATGTACTTAAGTACAAATGTACTTAAGTACAAAGTACATTGACCCCAACCCTGAAGGAAACCATAAGGTTTTGGAAGTTGGTACTTTGTCGGGGCATTTGTTGTTGCCCACAACGTTGTGTGTGTGCGTGTGGGGGGGGGGGGTATGCTGTGTAATGGTATGACTTTGATTCGCCATAATGACTTTACCTTTAAAATCATGCACTGTTGTGAAAGTCTGCTGATCTTTGTACTGTTTATTTGGCTGTGGGTCTGCAAGAATGTCTCTACTGCCATATTTGAAACAAATTTCTCACAGTTACATAGGGATGGCCGCAGCTGATTTTTATGTCAGCTGACTTGTCAGTCAGCTGACATTATGTCGTCACTCTGCGGCGTGGGCGTACGCGTCCGCGTGAACAACTTCTCCTCCAAAACTACAAGGCCTAGAGACGTGCTGTTTTTTTTAAAAGATACCTTATCTATCGAGGATGAAAAATTGTTCAAGGCATGCAAATCTGTCTGTTCGTCTGTTTGCTAGAGACATTACAAGGGGGGTACCCCCACCAAAAGTGTGAAAATTTCAACACTTAATCACAATTTTCTCAGTGACTATTGCAGGGATTTCTCTCATATCTTGCATATATGTACTAGGCCACAGGTAGATTCTCTTGTGTGAGTATGAGACCTGGATCTGTCTTACTTTTTTTTTAATAAATTTTTTTAATAATTTTTAATGCATTAAAATTGATGAAATCATGCACAAAATCATTTATGACTTGAAAAGTGTTGCATTTAGAGCATTTTGTTAAAATATGTTATTCAGCTACTTTTTTCATAGCTACAATATGGTGAGTAAGTTGGGTGCCTGTCTCAATAGCTAAGTGAGTAATAGCTACTTTTGGGCTTTTCAGTAACTTCCATCATGAGTAAAATCACTTGTAACTTAAAAACTATTGCATTTAGAGAATTTCGTATAAATATGTTATTCAGCTACTTTTGGGTCAGCTATAACATAGTAAAATTTTAGACCTGTAGCTCATGGCATAGCTGAGTAATAGCTACTTTTAGGTTATCACTGTTGAGTAAATCGCTTATAACTTGAAAACTATTGCATTTAGAGAATTTCGTATAAATATGTTATTCAGCTACTTTTGGGTCAGCTATAACATAGTAAAATTTCAGACCTGTAGCTCATGGCATAGCTGAGTAATAGCTACTTTTAGGTTATCACTGTTGAGTAAATCGCTTATAACTTGGAAACTATTGCATTTAGAGTATTTTGTTTCAATATGTTATTCACCTATTTTGGGATCAGCTATAACATAGTGAAGTTTCAGATCTGTGGCTCATTTCATAGCTGAGTAATAGCTACTTTGAAGTTCTCACTATTGAGTAAATCACTTGTAACTTAAAACCTATTGCATTTAGAGAATTTCGTATAAATATGTTATTCAGCTACTTTTGGGTCAGCTATAACATAGTAAAATTTCAGACCTGTAGCTCATGGCATAGCTGAGTAATAGCTACTTTTAGGTCATCACTATTGAGTAAATCAGTTGTAACTTGAAAACTATTGCTTTAACAGTATTTTGCTTAAATATGTTGTTCACCTACTTTTGGGTCAGCTATAACATAGTAAAATTTCAGACCTGTAGCTCATTGCATAGCTGAGTAATAACTACTTTGAGGTTCTCACTATTGAGTAAATCAGTTGTAATTGCAAAACTATTGCATTTAGAGAATTTCGTATAAATATGTTATTCAGCTACTTTTGGGCCAGCTATAACATAGTGAAATTTTAGATCTGTAGGTCATGGCACAGCTGAGTAATAGCTACTTTGAAGTTCTCACTATTGAGTAAATCAGTTGTAATTGGAAAACTATTGCATTTACAGAATTTCGTATAAATATGTTATTCAGCTACTTTTGGGTCAGCTATAACATAGTAAAATTTCAGACCTGTAGCTCATGGCATAGCTGAGTAATAGCTACTTTTAGGTCATCACTATTGAGTAAATCAGTTGTAACTTCAAAACTATTGCATTTACAGTATTTTGGTTAAATATGTTGTTCACCTACTTTTGGGTCAGCTATAACATAGTAAAATTTCAGACCTGTAGCTCATTGCATAGCTGAGTAATAACTACTTTGAGGTTCTCACTATTGAGTAAATCAGTTGTAATTGCAAAACTATTGCATTTAGAGAATTTAGTATAAATATGTTATTCAGCTACTTTTGGGTCAGCTATAACATAGTAAAATTTCAGACCTGTAGCTCATGGCATAGCTGAGTAATAGCTACTTTTAGGTCATCACTATTGAGTAAATCAGTTGTAACTTGAAAACTATTGCATGTACAGTATTTTGCTTAAATATGTTGTTCACCTACTTTTGGGTCAGCTATAACATAGTAAAATTTCAGACCTGTAGCTCATGGCATAGCTGAGTAATAGCTACTTTTAGGTCATCACTATTGAGTAAATCAGTTGTAACTTGAAAACTATTGCATGTACAGTATTTTGCTTAAATATGTTGTTCACCTACTTTTGGGTCAGCTATAACATAGTAAAATTTCAGACCTGTAGCTCATGGCATAGCTGAGTAATAGCTACTTTGAGGTTCTCACTGTTGAGTAAATCGCTTATAACTTGGAAATTATTGCATTTAGAGTATTTTGTTTCAATATGTTATTCACCTATTTTGGGGTCAGCTATAACATAGTGAAGTTCCAGACCTGTGACTCATTGCATAGCTGAGTAATAGCTACTTTGAAGTTCTCAATGTTGAGCAAATCACTTATAATTTGAAAACTATTGCATTTAGAGAATTTAGTATAAATATGTTATTCAGCTACTTTTGGGTCAGCTATAACATAGTAAAATTTCAGACCTGTAGCTCATGGCATAGCTGAGTAATAGCTACTTTTAGGTTATCACTGTTGAGTAAATCACTTATAACTTGGAAACTATTGCATTTAGAGTATTTTGTTGCAATATGTTATTCACCTATTTTGGGGTCAGCTATAACATAGTGAAGTTCCAGACCTGTGGCTCATTGCATAGCTGAGTAATAGCTACTTTGAAGTTCTCACTGTTGAGTAAATCAGTTGTAATTGGAAAACTATTGCCTTTACAGAAATTTGTGCAAATATGTTATTCAGCTACTTTTGGGTCAGCTATAACATAGTGAAATTACAGACCTGTAGCTCATGGCACAACTGAGCAATAGCTATTCTCAGGCACTGACTGTTGAGTAAATCGGCTATAACTTGAAAAATATTGCATTTGGAGTATTTTGTTAAAATATATTGTTCACCTACTTTTGGGTTAGCTATAACATAGTGAAATTACAGACCTATAGCTCATGGCATAGCGGAGCAATAGCTATTTTCAGGTTCTCACTATTGAGTAAATCAGTTGTAACTTGAAAACTATTGCATTTACAGTATTTTGCTTAAATATGTTGTTCACCTACTTTTAGGTCAGCTATAACAGAGCAAAAATGCAGACATGTAGCTCATTGCATAGCTGTGTAATAGTTACTTTGAGGTTCTCACTCTTGAGTAAATCAGTAGTAACTTGAAAACTATTACATTTAGAGTATTTTGTTAAATATGTTTTTCACAGACGTTTTGGTCAGCTATAACATAGTGAAATTGCAGACCTCTATGTCATGGCATAGCTGAGCAATAGCTTCTTTCAGGTTCTCACTGTTGAGTAAATCATTGTATCCAACCTGTAGGAAATCATGGGCTGGGAATCTGTTAATATGGTCCGATTTGACCTTGGAACCCTCCTTCAAGGTCAAATGAGGATAGCCAAACATAAAAGTGCTTATAACTCGCTTATTATTGGTCCTAGAGGTTTGGAATGAAAACCAACCTATAGAAAATCATGAGCTGGGAATTTTTTGGTGTGGTCGGATTTCACCTTGGACCCCTCCTTCAAGGTCAAATGAGGATAGCCAAACTTAAAAGTGCTTATAACTCGCTTATTATTGGTCCTAGAGGTTTGGAATGGAAAACTAACCTATAGAAAATCATGGGCTGGGAATCTTTTGGTGTGGTCAGATTTCACCTTAGACCCCTCCTTCCAGGTCAAACGAAGATAGCCAAACTTAAAGTGCTTATAACTCGCGTATTATTGGTCTTGGAGGTTTGGGATGGTAAACCAACATATAGGAAATCATGGGCTGGGATTCTTTTGGTGTGGTCAGATTTGACCTGGGACCCCTCCTTCAAGGTCAATTGAGGATAGCCAAACTTACAATTGCTTAGAACTCCCTTATTATTGGTCCTACAGGTTTGGGATGGTAAACAAGCTACAGGAAATCATGGGCTGGGAATTTTTTTGTGTGGTCGGATTTGACCTTGGACCCCTCCGTCAAGGTCAAACAAGGATAGCCAAACTTAAAAAGTGCCTATGACTCACTTATTATTGGTCCGAGAGGTTTGGGATGGTAAACCATCCTAAATTCTTTGGCTGGGAATCTTTTGGTATGGTCAGATTTGACCTTTGGACCCCTTCTTCATGGTCGAACGAGGATATTGCATTTATAGTATTTCTTTAAATATTTTTAACCTACTTTTTACACTTAAACAATTACCTTGTTACTTTATTTCATAATACCATTTGCAGGGCACAACTTTTTTGTCCTTTTTTTCTGTCAGCTTCGGAATATCTTTCGAACATGCTGTTCAGTTACCATTTACTGTATTTCTGTACAGCCCTTTCCCTGATAATTATGCTTTCCTCTCATTATCACCATCACAAATCAAAAACATTCAGTCAGCTGACACAGTGCCCGTTCACGGGCACTCTCCTCTTGTTTTATCTACTTTTACCAAATTGTGTTATTTCTGTTGAAAGCTATATTTCAAATAATAAATTTTAAAGCTTCATGATTTGACCTTCGGCCATGTCGTAGTGACCATGAGTTTTCAAATTTTGTTAGGGCTATTTCTGGGATTGTGTAAGGTGTAGAAGGTTGACACTTGATAGGGAAATTGGTTAGGGGGTGTAGGTGTGCATTAGTGTTGTTAACGGTTTACCGGTATGCGGAATATCGTTTCGTTTTGGTAGAAAAAACGAAATCCGCAAAGAATATTTGGGAACCGGTTTTTGAAGATGTTATTATTTTAGGCTTTCTAATGGCTGATACTTCATCAAAACGACAAAAAATATACATATTTTGTAAAATATGTCACATTTTTACCTTACATTGAGGAAAAATCATTTTGCATACATAAAAATATCTCGCGAAAGCCACTTCCATTTACAAGTTATCGCTCATGTACGCCCGCAAATAGTATTTTCAATGCACAGAACAAGTATACGAAATACCGGATTTTGTTTCGTTTCAAAGCCCCGGTAACCGGTTTTGATTTCTGCAAACGATGCCACCACTAGTGTGCATCATGGTGTAACCTTTCATTTTGGCTCAGCCAGAGTGTGTTCACCTCGCCAATTAAGCGGCCCATCAGGGGCGCGCATTGTATCCACCGGAGGCATCCGGTGGATACTTTGGTTTATCGTTTGCTATGCCACCGCGCATAGAGAGATTTTCGGCGTTAATGCTCTAAGAAGAAAACTACACCACCTAGGTTCACCAAATTTGCAGGATACCTTCATTGGGGGGTAAGCTTCTCTGGGACTGAAATTAGCCTCATTCTGAAAAACAAGATGGCTGCACGGTAGTGGTCCTACGATTAGACGGAAAATCGATTCATCGTCTATTTAAAACTTTCGATGTAGAAAATCGATTCTCATTTTAAGAATCGATTGTGAATCGAAAGTAAGATTTATAAACCACCTAATTTTCCCTTTTTCTACAGATGTTTAAACATTTTATTTTCGTAACATTTGTTTACATTATCTGCCATGTTTCTTTCACTGGTATCTACTTCCTGTTGGTTACAACTAAAACTCAAAATTTCTGTAGGTATTTAGAAGATCTTTTAATACAATAAACTAAGTTCAACCTAAATTAAATTTAACTTTCACTGCTTCACACACAACATGTATACTCCCTATAAATGGGGAATAACAACCTTGGCCATAAATCAAGTGGAGAGAGATCACACTACTCTAATACTTCAGCAGTCTGCCATGAATATTTTTGACAAATTTTGTTGAACAAGAAAGCTAAAATGTTTACTACATTGCCATACTTAGAATTTTACAGTATCTAAGAAATTATAATTATATGAAATGAATAGGTCATGAAGATCTGCTTAAAAAAGGAAATTCATGGAATATTGTTTTCAGGATGAGAGAAATTTAACAGAATAATAGACAAATGCTTTACAGTAACATAAACAGGCAGAGAGAGAGTGAGGGGGATCTGACTTTGTTGAAGCTGGTGGGAGATACTTAGCCTTGCCACAGGCATTTATATGTATAAAGAAGGCACAACTGTTTGACTGCATTATAAGTATTTTTCATCATGTTCTCATACACTTACTTAGCCTAGCTTGCTGAGGAGACTTCCAGACTAGAAAGGCCTTTGATACAGTGTGCATTATGGCAAAAATATTTCACATTTGCATTATGGTTCAGACAGCCTGGAAGGCCAGGCTAGGTGATACTTTCAGTTTGAACTACACCTGTGTTGCTAACTGGGGAAGGTTTTAACTCAGGACACCCATGCACTGAAACACATACAAGTGCTAAATACACTTAATAACTGCACCATCTATTTATCAATGATATACAACTATTTATGTCATATATATGCTGTTTTGAGAAATTTTCATCATATTATTCCTGAGATAAGAGTTAGATTTTCCAGACCCCATCCAATACACATAAACTTGAGTGACAATGCTGAAATACATGTTCACTTGTGCCAAACTGTTTCATATAACCTAGTATATATTACAAAACATCAATATTGACCAGAAACAATAAAAGTCACTCTTCCATTTGATTAATGAAAATAGCATGTCTTTGAAAAGTGTCCTGAGTTAAAAATGGAAGGAAAATTCCATGAACACATGTCTATGTATTGTTTAGTTCCCAAAGAAGCATTTTATTCAGGATAATTTTCAGACGCTGCTTGGCAGTCACTGTTCTTGACATATGATAATGATAAGCAGATATTCTATTCTTCTTTGTTGCATATATACAAAGTGTCCTGAGTTCACAACACGGGTGTACCACATGGTGATGTTGAACAAAAGGGGTTGAAATAGACTTGCACCAAGTCTTTGTATTTCTCATCCCACTAAATCTGACATAGATGAAAACATTATACATCCACTTAAGGAGGGAAAAATCCTTCTCTATGCTGAAACAGTACTTTTGTCAGCCCCACATTCTAGTATAAAGTCGTACAGTCCTCATACAATACCTTAGAAAAAAGGACTTGAAGAAAGTCTAGGGTTGAAATATTGTTTATTTTAAGCATGATTGGTTGCTAATCTGCTGATGTTACATTCAAACACTGTAAATGATTTAGCTGATGAAAAGGGAGAATGAAAATAAATATTATTTTGTAACTGTTAAGGCCACCTTTATAGATTATTATATTATTGCTGATACACATACTTGTTGACTCTTCAACCTACTGGTTTCCTAATATACCCCCTTCCCTACCCCAAAATGTAAACAAATAACCTAGATTTTTTTCACCACTGACCTATCGGAAGACTACTGTTATTATATTTGGTAAAAAAGAATATTCTGTCTTTCTTACAAAGCAAGCAGAAAAACGATTATAATCGATTGCTCAGAGTTACCGATTAATCGATTCTGATTTTTTAGACCGATTCCTAACACTACTGCACGGGCATTTCTTTGAAAATTATCTACATTTTTCTACTGGCTGTTTCTCATAGGTAGAAGGTTGAATCTCTTCAGGGGTGATATGTATAACAGATATACATGTCCTCTACAACCTTGCAGACATTTGACCTTGAAGCTCTTAATTCAAGGTCGTCCACGGAGTGCCAAAATAACCCACATAGCGGACTTTAAAAGTGCCTATATCTCCCTTATTGATCCTAGAGGTTTGCAATGTGCCTTTTTTCTCAGGTTTGGTATGACCATAAGTTATACAAAAACAGCCAAGAAATGTACTTGTGTTACATTTCTCTTAGCTGTATATGTGAATATATTATGGATGTGATGATTTATAACCATAATATTTATCCTAAAAGTGCCCTGCTGGATTATTGAATATAACCACACTAGTAACGTATCACCAGCCATAGCATGGACCTTGGTTTGTATAAATAAAGTTCTACAACTATAATAGTGCCCAAGATTTGAGGTACTGGTAGAGGTCCTCAGTGGCCTAGTGGTTAGCAAGTTTGGCATCTAATCATAGGCTGTCACCTCTGTGGGTTCGAGTCCCACAAGTGGCAATTCTGAGGACCTGTCCCAATATGACCCTGGCTGTTGAACGGGACGTAAAACCCCAACTTTGACTTTGAGGTACTGGTAAGTGGTCTGTGTTCATGGAATCATGTTGGAACTTGGAATAACTGTAGCTGGTATTGGTGTGTAATGTTGACTTTTACACAGAAACATGGCTGAACAAATGGAAGCTCTTAATTCAAGGTCGTCCACGGAGTGCCAAAATAACCCACATAGCGGACTTTAAAAGTGCCTATATCTCCCTTATTGATCCTAGAGGTTTGCAATGTGCCTTTTTTCTCAGGTTTGGTATGACCATAAGTTATACAAAAACAGCCAAGAAATGTACTTGTGTTACATTTCTCTTAGCTGTATATGTGAATATATTATGGATGTGATGATTTATAACCATAATATTTATCCTAAAAGTGCCCTGCTGGATTATTGAATATAACCACACTAGTAACGTATCACCAGCCATAGCATGGACCTTGGTTTGTATAAATAAAGTTCTACAACTATAATAGTGCCCAAGATTTGAGGTACTGGTAGAGGTCCTCAGTGGCCTAGTGGTTAGCAAGTTTGGCATCTAATCATAGGCTGTCACCTCTGTGGGTTCGAGTCCCACAAGTGGCAATTCTGAGGACCTGTCCCAATATGACCCTGGCTGTTGAACGGGACGTAAAACCCCAACTTTGACTTTGAGGTACTGGTAAGTGGTCTGTGTTCATGGAATCATGTTGGAACTTGGAATAACTGTAGCTGGTATTGGTGTGTAATGTTGACTTTTACACAGAAACATGGCTGAACAAATGGAAGAGTTTGAAAATTGGTTGAAATTAAAGACGTAATGTTAAAATAATAGGTCACATCATACAGCAGTATGTTACAGCATAATCCCTAAGCCTTTCTTTCCATAGTAAAGATTTGAGCCAGAAGATATGCTGAGAGTAATTTCAACAAGTCGCCTCCAGGGAAGAATACAGTGACCTATGGAGTGAATTATTGTTGATACACTTAATATATGCAATATCAAACCACTGCCCACAAAGACTTGGATTCACTAGAGTTGAGTAGAAGATTTGTAACAGCCCACTTCTTGTTAGTAACTTGCTACCAAATTTTAGTTGTGTGAACGGTATTCCGTTTTTTACCTGACAGCCCTTATGGACTGTCAGGGTATTGTTTTCACCCATGGTGTCTGGATGGGCAGGTGGGTGGCAGGAAAAAGTTTATGCGGGCTGTACCTCAGAATCTGTAAGGTGTAGGAAGTTGATACTTGGTAGGGATATTGGTTAGGGGGTGTACATTTGCAATGTCATGGTATGACCTTGATTTGACCTTGTCATAGTGACCTTGGGTTTGAAAATCTTGTCCGGGCTGTATCTCGGAAACCGTAAGGTGTAGGAAGTTGATGTTTGGTTGGGACATTGGTTAGGGGATGTAGATGTGCAACGTCATCGTGTGCCTTGATTTGAGCTGTGAAAATGCTGTAGTGACCTTGACCTAAAAATCTCAGAGACCTTTTAAGTGATCAAGTAGCTTTCATAAATATGCTTTTATGGAATCGTGTGAGATAGAGAAAAAAATTGCAAAACACAAAAATACCTGTATCTTGAAAACCGTGTGAGATGGAGCGATTTCAACAAAGTTTTTGACCCAGAGTCATATCTCTGCAGAGTAGTGAACCCAATTTTCAATAAAATGTTTGTCTCGCCAAAAATGGCGGCCATTTTGAATTTTCAAATTTTTTCGCAAAAGGTGTAAAACGCAACAGTACTTGTATCTCTAAAACCGTGAGAGATAGAGCAAATTCAACAAAATTTTTGATTCATAGGGTATCTCTGCAGAGTAGTTAACCCAATTTTCAAAATATTGTCTCACCAAAAATGGCGGCAATATTCATTTTTCGAATTTTTTTGCAAAAATTGCAAAACAAAAAAAAGCTTGAAAACCGTGTGAGATAGATTTCAAGGGTAGTCATCTTTTTAGGGTAGTCAACCTATTTTTGCCAAAAATGACGGCCATTTTAAATTTTCAAATTTTTTGCAAAAATTGCGAAGCACCTTTTTGGGAACTTTTTGGTTGCAAGCAATGTTCCAGTTTAATTGTATCCCCCATAAAGCCAGGATCATGCACCATCGTCATATGCATCCGCGTCAGCAGAGATTAAATTGAATTAAGTTATTTTTATGGATGTCAAATTAAGTAATTTGATATCAACTGGGTGGCCACATAATTGCTGCTTTCTGCCAGTAAGCAGCAGGCCTTGGCCGCTTTTAATTTTTCTCAAAAGGAATTGAAATCCTTTCAGATCCTTTGGAAAAGGGATTTCAATCCTTCACATCAAAATACTTAAAGGATTTGCCCCTAATCCTGTTCAGTAACATTTAGCACATTTAGAAAAGTGCTGGTGTACTATTTATTGGGTATGATATTTGCCTGGCACAGAGTGATTAAGCATCATGAATATGTCAGTGTGGTTACAATTTGTAATCAACAAAAAAGAACAGTTAAAGTGACACACAATTTCAGTGATTCTACAGCATAATCCCTAAGCCTTTCTTTCCATAGTAAAGATTTGAGCCAGAAGACATGCTGAGAGTAATTTCAACAAGTCGCCTCCAGGGAACGATACAGTGACTCATGGAGTGAATTATTGTTGATACAGTTATTGACATTTTGAATTTTAAAATTTTTCACAAAAATTGTAAAACGCAACAGTACTTGTATCTCTAAAACCGTGAGAGATAGAGCAAATTCAACAAAATTTTTGATTCATAGGGTATCTCTGCAGAGTAGTTAACCCAATTTTCAAAATATTGTCTCACCAAAAATGGCGGCAATATTCATTTTTCGAATTTTTTTGCAAAAATTGCAAAACAAAAAAAAGCTTGAAAACCGTGTGAGATAGATTTCAAGGGTAGTCATCTTTTTAGGGTAGTCAACCTATTTTTGCCAAAAATGACGGCCATTTTAAATTTTCAAATTTTTTGCAAAAATTGCGAAGCACCTTTTTGGGAACTTTTTGGTTGCAAGCAATGTTCCAGTTTAATTGTATCCCCCATAAAGCCAGGATCATGCACCATCGTCATATGCATCCGCGTCAGCAGAGATTAAATTGAATTAAGTTATTTTTATGGATGTCAAATTAAGTAATTTGATATCAACTGGGTGGCCACATAATTGCTGCTTTCTGCCAGTAAGCAACAGTACTTGTATCTCTAAAACCGTGAGAGATAGAGCGATTTCAACATAATTTTTGATCCATAGGGTATCTCTGCAGAGTAGTTAACCCAATTTTCAAAATATTGTCTCACCAAAAATGGCGGCAATATTCATTTTTCGAATTTTTTTGCAAAAATTGCAAAACAAAAAAAAGCTTGAAAACCGTGTGAGATAGATTTCAAGGGTAGTCATCTTTTTAGGGTAGTCAACCTATTTTTGCCAAAAATGACGGCCATTTTAAATTTTCAAATTTTTTGCAAAAATTGCGAAGCACCTTTTTGGGAACTTTTTGGTTGCAAGCAATGTTCCAGTTTAATTGTATCCCCCATAAAGCCAGGATCATGCACCATCGTCATATGCATCCGCGTCAGCAGAGATTAAATTGAATTAAGTTATTTTTATGGATGTCAAATTAAGTAATTTGATATCAACTGGGTGGCCACATAATTGCTGCTTTCTGCCAGTAAGCAGCAGGCCTTGGCCGCTTTTAATTTTTCTCAAAAGGAATTGAAATCCTTTCAGATCCTTTGGAAAAGGGATTTCAATCCTTCACATCAAAATACTTAAAGGATTTGCCCCTAATCCTGTTCAGTAACATTTAGCACATTTAGAAAAGTGCTGGTGTACTATTTATTGGGTATGATATTTGCCTGGCACAGAGTGATTAAGCATCATGAATATGTCAGTGTGGTTACAATTTGTAATCAACAAAAAAGAACAGTTAAAGTGACACACAATTTCAGTGATTCTACAGCATAATCCCTAAGCCTTTCTTTCCATAGTAAAGATTTGAGCCAGAAGACATGCTGAGAGTAATTTCAACAAGTCGCCTCCAGGGAACGATACAGTGACTCATGGAGTGAATTATTGTTGATACAGTTATTGACATTTTGAATTTTAAAATTTTTCACAAAAATTGTAAAACGCAACAGTACTTGTATCTCTAAAACCGTGAGAGATAGAGCAAATTCAACAAAATTTTTGATTCATAGGGTATCTCTGCAGAGTAGTTAACCCAATTTTCAAAAAAAAAATATTGTCTCACCAAAAATGGCGGTAATACTCATTTTTCGAATTTTTTGCAAAATTGCAAAACAAAAAATGCTTGAAAATCATGTGAGATAGATTTCAACAAAATTTTTGACTCGGAGGATATCTTTTTAGAGTAGTCCACCTATTTTTGCCAAAAATGACGGCCATTTTAAATTTTCAAATTTTTTTTGCAAAACTTGCAAAACACCTTTTTAGGAACTTTTTGGTTGCAAGCAATGTTCCAGTTTAATTGTATCACCCATAAAGCCAGGATCATGCACCATCGTCATATGCATCCGCATCAGCAGAGATTACTTTGAATTAAGTTATTTTTATGGATGTCAAATTAAGTAATTTGATATCAACTGGGTGGCCACATAATTGCTGCTTTCTGCCAGTAAGCACTAAGCAGCAGGCCTTGGCCTCTTTTAATTTTTCTCAAAAGGAATTGAAATCCTTTCAGATCCTGTTCAGTAACATTTAGCACATTTTGAAAAGTGCCGGTGTACTATTTATTGGGTATGATATTTGCCTGGCACAGTGATTAAGCATCATGAATTTGTCAGTGTGGTCACAATTTGTAATCGAGGGGGCCATGGTGGCAGAGTGGTAACACTCTCGCCTCCCACCTCTGAGGCCGGGGTTCGATTCCCGGCACGGCCTCAAGTGGGAAAGCTGGTAGTTGCTTGCCATTGGTCGGCAGTTTACAGTACAGAACCCTAACGAACTGTATGTACTGGTTTCCTCTGCCCTTCCAACTACCCGTCGTGATATGACCTGTACAGTGTTGAAAGCGACGTAAAACCCCAAATAAATAAACAATTTGTAATCAACTAAAAAGAATAACAGTTAAAGTGACACAATTTCAGTGATTCTACAGCATAATCCCTAAGCCTTTCTTTCCATAGTAAAGATTTGAGCCAGAAGACATGCTGAGAGTAATTTCAACAAGTCGCCTCCAGGGAACGATAGTGACTCATGGAGTGAATTATTGTTGATACAGTTATTGACTTGTATGTGGTTACTATAATATTTTGAAAGGGGTGCGGTGATACAGTGGGTAACACTTGCCTCACACCTCTGAGGTCTACGGTTCAAACCTGTAGCGGTCCTCGGCGTAGTGGTTTGCAGGCTTAGCATCTAATCACAGGCTGTCACCTCTGATGGTTCAACTCCCACAAGTGACAATGCTGAGGACCTGTCCCAATACAACCCTGGCTGTTGTATGGGACATAAACCGTAACTTTGACCCAGACCCAATGTGGAAAAGTTAGTATTTGCTCACCAATCCCTGGAAGTTTACAGTGCAGCATCTTGACCAACTAGTATGTACTATTTTAATCTTGCCTTAAACCTACCTGCGGTAAAATGACCTATACAATGTGTTGAAATTTGAAAGTGATGTTAAACCCAAATAAAAAAATTAACCGTTTGGATGCTTGACTTTGTTAAGGATGGGTCTTGAAAATAAATTGACAGGAGGGGCTTCGTGAGTACCAGTGAGACGTATCAGCCACATAGATCACATATCACTAGAGTATATTGCAAGTCCTCTTTTATTATTTCTTTAAGATGTTGATGTTGATGGCCTGTCCACAGTAGCATGACCTTAAAATTTTTTTCATGGTTAGTGGGGAAAAAGTGTTTGATATTTTACTCACTGTAGCTAGTGTACAAGTCACCCTTTATTAACCCAGCAACTTTATATATTAGATGGTATCTCTGTTTTAACCTAAAGTCGTTGTATATTTAGACCGGGACATGGGTGCCCGCCACCGTGCCAGGGCAAGTAGCATCCAGATCATCCGTGTGGAGATTGTACCCGCAGCCAAGTGCAGACGTGCAAATGTCAAGCAGTTCCATGTGAGTGTTGGGGAGGGTGAAAACATATGCTTTTTGCATTTCAGTTAAGTAGGTTCAGTCTGTCGGGAGGATTTGTTCAGTACCAAATTTAAAACATTGTCTGAGGGCATTGGTAACTAAAAGGACAGAGGGAAGTCCAATGAAATTGAGTAAAAACAAGTATTTTTTTTCTCTCTTTCACTACAGCAATAGCTGATGAACAGAATGGGCTTTTTTTGAGCAGAAATACTAAATTGAAGGGCACTGCCTAAAGTGCTGTCTCATTGAAGCACTGGCTGATGTGTAAATTTATAGAAAATAAATTAAAACAAATAATAATACTGGGTTGAAAAATCTAACAAAACTAAGGTTTAGTCAATATATGGATTTTAACTGGGCTTTTAGTGCCCAGGTAACCTATTGCAGTCTTATGAGTTTTTAACATATTCGACTTACTGCTCTATATGAGGTGTATTTTTGCACAAACATTTCGCCAATGTGATCTGTCATCACAAAGATTCTGTTGTGAATAGGTATTTAATGGGTCAGGAGCATACATGTTTTTGGTACGAATTTGAGAAGGATGTAAATGTTGGCTCACACTAAGATCTGCACCTCAGAGGCAAATAAATTTCCACTGTAGATTTTATTGAATGAAATTTATAGAGCTTCAGTATGTTCCCTATTTTGTCTTTTTCAGGTTAATTCCTACTTTATTAGTATTTTGAATATACTTAATGCCAGATTTTTAAGATAAAAGAGTGAAGTTACTTTGCTGTTGTCTCTTTAATAAGTGGTCCAAAATTTGTTCTATGAGTGACTTATTTTATTGCTTGTGTATGAGATCAAGGTGTCCAGCTGTAATTGTTTAAAGTTGTCTCATCCACCATATTATAGATGACATTTCAGGGTCTGTCTATTCCCCTCACATCACAGAAGCTTTATAGCTTGATCTTTAGTTTTGTGCACTTATAAGTTTGTAATTGTTTTGCAGGATTGCAAGATCCGGTTCCCACTGCCCCGCAGAGTCACCAAGAGACTGCATGCTCCAAGATTTACCACCTCCAGACCTAATCTACACTTTAAATAGACAGCTTAAAATAATGGGGTGTATTCAAATAAAATAAAGTGACCAAGTATACATGTGTTAATGTGATATCCATATTTAGAAGCCAATCATTGGCAGTGTCTCCTTCGTGGGGAAGTCTGTCTCATTGTTTTAGAGTATCTAAAAGGGCATTCTGTAAAAATTGCAGAAATTCCTGTGTACTTAACACCCAGCGTTTCAGGATGGCATCACAGAGAACATACTTTCTCCAAACCAGACCACAGTTATACACAAGAGTACATGGAGAGCCCATACTTCCACCAAGGCCCAACTCCTCAAATCTTAAAACAGCAACTGCAATAATAAATTCTATACAAATTCCCATATAGCTCACTGGATGGCAATCAAAACTGAATCATCGGTTTCTTATACTATTTCATCAAAATCCTCCCAGAACTTTTGGGGTTATTTTGAGAACATGCAGCCAAAAAACATATCTTTTGCAATGTGAAAATGGTAACACATCTACAAGCGAGTCAAGATTGGCAGATATTGAAAATAAGTGGGCCCACCGTGTACCTTACTTGCGCTTATGGCTTAGAATCTCAGCCTTGACTAGAATTTGGTAATTGTCTAATGACACTTTTACAGCATTAAATCTCTTGTAGACTAAGAGACCAAAGCCTGTGCCTGGAGGTTACAGTGCACAAACCTAACAAATTAGTATACCACATAATTACACAACAAAAATGTTCAACAAAAGAACAAAAATAAGCTCCTGAATGATGCTAAAATCTATCATGCCTATACCCATGAGCTGTATAACAAGAAAAATGGATTTGTGCATATTGGCTAAACCGAGGCATAAATTAGAAACTACTGAGTTATAATTGATTCAAACGTGAACACTCAGCCACCCAATGTTCCTCGGCTGTAAAAGAGGTTCTACAATATTGCAAAAGTAAGAAGGGTAATGTTCGTGTAATGCTGCCAGATGCCAGTCTGGCAATTTGACAAGGTCAGCTATGGAGTGTTATTTGGAACTTTGTTGAAACATGGACTTTGTGCGGTCATCTCCAGACTCATTCTCCATGTACACCCACACACACCAAAGTAAAATGATCAGAAGTAATATCTAAATCATTTACACCTGCAAACAGTGTGAAACATGATGGAATCCTTTCTCCAATATTATTTGCAGTATATAAGATGCATATATATTTTTTGGACATCGCTGAGCAGACTATAGGTTGCCACATTGGTCACACTTTCATTGGAGCATTCGGATATGCAGATGATATCATTTTACTGGCTCCATAGCAAAAGCTGAATCAAAATATAATTGAACTAGACAATATTTACCACACCATTGTCTGAAATGCCTTATACAAGCATTTAGTGTATGACTCGATTAGACAACTGTGACATCATCTCCTCAGAGGCTAGGATAAAGCTACATTCACTCCCCTGAGGTAGGATTTACCTATCGAAATACAGTCCTTCACTAAATGCTTATATAATGCAGTTCAGACAATGGTGTGGTAAATATTGTCTAGTTCAATTATATTTTGATTCTGATTACAATACAGGCATCAGACTAGACAATAATCTCCTTACACTGCCAAGTGACAGCTGGTACATCACTGGCCTTTGTTCCAAAACTCTACACTCGGAGGGGGGACACAATCCTCCAATTTGATTGCATTTGATGGAAGTTCATTACTAGACTGGGGACTGAGTTAACTGCACACAGGTCAACTTAAAGCCCTTCATGTCAAATATGATAACTCATTAATGAACTCACACAAAAGGCATCATATCCTGCTGATAATTATCTTACAAGCGAAAAATCTTGAAAATAATCAGGATTTTCATTAATAACATTACAGAAATTATGCTTGTTTATCAGTGCTAATTTATTATAAATTTATAATAATATGAGTTGAATTCACGTTTTACAGTATGTTAGAAAGGAAGTCTTTTGATAAACATACACTTATGTTCTTACATATTTCTTAGATTTCCCAACATATATGTTTGACAGCGAACACAAACATGTGATAGATAGGCACTCATTGCACTTTCTGATGCCTGTAGTGCACCTCTTTTTTCCATCCAAAAGCTCCTTGCAAAGAATTATGCCAGAAGTCCAGAATAGTGACGAGTACATCAATAATGCCATTAGTAACCTGTTTGTTAGGTTTAATTGTATTGTGTATAAATTTGATTCTGCCAGAGCAGATCTGGAACTATGACTAGGTGTATAGCAAAATTCATCATTGCTTGGTGAAAGTGATGCAGACGTCCTCTTGGAATTCCTTACAGAACTCCAATTTGATTCATCTGATCTGTAATGATGTAGACATTAATGCTCAACTTCACTGGAGACTGCTAAAGTTTATAAATTTGTGTGTGAACATTAAAAAAATTGTAAAGCTTTGCTGTAACCTTGCATTATGTGCAGTGGATCTTCTGTATCAGACAGCATAAATTATTTCCTTCCACATTTGATAAGTTTCACAAGCCTACTGTAATCAAATGCAAAAAAAAAAATGTACACACAGATGCCAATATTCAAAATGCAAGTGTTATTCAAGACTTTATCGCTGTGCGTGAAGATCTAGACATTGCAACCAGTGATGAGCAAAACCTAACTGCAATAATTGACTGTCTTTGTGCAACAACTTCTACATAGTGCTACTGTATCTACACACATTTTTATGTTCAAAAATTTTCTTACTTTGTTGTTTAAACTTCTATAAATTGACTTTCAACCCTACTGAAAGTTTGTGTTCGAGTAAATGTCATTTTTAACCCCAGCCCATAAAGGCTGGGGTTATAGTCGTCCCCTGCGCCGTCTGGGCGGCGGCAGGCATAAAGCTTGTGTGTGTTCCACAGTCTAAACCCCTGCATGGATTTTCACCAAATTTTCGGGGGATGTTTACCTCGAGAGGATCTAGAGCTGGTTAGGTTTTGGGGAGTATCCGGTGACAACTGTTACCATGGCAACACTTTTAAGATTTTCGGGTCTTAAAGTTTGTGGGTGTTCCACAGACTAAACCCCTGCATGGATTTTCACCCAATTTTTAGGGGATGTTGACCCCAAGAGGATCTAGAGCTGATTAGGTTTTGGGGGGTATCCGGTAACACCTGTTGCCATGGCAACACTTAGATTTCGGGGTCTTAAAGTTTCTTCTAAAATCTTTGATATTTTCTGTAACTAAAATATTGAAGCTAGCTTCATCAGATTTGCACAAGATGTAAATTGATATGAAAGCTTGCCTGAGAGTAATTGTGTCCTAGTTTTGGAAACAAAATGACTGCCATACCACATCTTTAATACCAAATACGAGGGTCATCATATCCAAAAAGCTGTATATCTCCCTTATAATTGCTTCTAGGGCTACAAAACATGAAAACTAGTTGTAAGAAATCATGGCCTGTGAATCTTTTGTAGAACATCTCGTGGGTTCTCTGTACTTCTTAGAACAGAAGTTGTTCCTAAGATTTTCCCAAATCTCAATGTTTGCCATTTTGCTGTACCTGCGGGCTGGGGTTCTTGCCTGCCGAGGCTGGCAATTATTAAATGTTATTTTACATTTAACTAAATTAAATTGAGACTGTCCTAGTTTAATGTTACAAGAAATATGGTTTTAAATGGATCATGCAAGACCTAAACCATATCTATGAAATTATCTTCTTCACCTGTATTCTACTCAAACAAAAAGGAATTTAGTCATACAATCAGATGTTAAGTACAGTGAAACAAGTTGTGAGCCATTTACCAACTGTTTGAATCCATGGAGCCTGGTGAGCATTGGCTTTCACCTCTTTCAAATCTAAGATTTAGTAATCCTTAATTTTATTTCATAAAAATGTAAATATACTATACCATATGAAAACACTTGGATAAGCTTTGCTTGGCATTCGGTGACCGCCATGTACACCATACATAGAATTTAAACTATGAGGGGAGACCCTCTTTAAACCTATATTTCTATTGCGTTAATACATCCTATCCAATGGACAATTGCTAATCCGGTCGGCGCAGACCGGCCCGCCAAACGCCAGAAAAAGACGTCCTGTGTTGCCACCGGCTGGCCGGTCCGTAGTACCGTAGACAACCTGACGTCATAGCATCTTTTTCGTTTGGCGCGTGTACTGTGCAGACGTAGTTTCTACAATCTCCAGATTTTTTAAAGAAATGTGTGCATTATGGCAGTTTTTCAACCTCATATGTGGATATTTTCAGTGTAGAAGTGTTGTCTACTAATCAAGCACGGATACACATTTAGAAATCTGTTGGAAACGCTCCCTAGTTGACTCAATTTAATTTTGATGATAGGGCAGTAATCGACGAGAAATATGAAGGCAGCCATTTTGCTAGTTTCCTCCCATTCAACCATTGTGTTGTTCAGGGGCAGATCGAAAATATGGAGGAATTATGGATATACTTCTTACAGGTATTTTTATCCGTGTCTTTTGTTTGAATGAACCTTCTGTAACCTTCCAGCTACAGTTCCCATAGAAACGTCTTTTCTAGTACTACATATGCAAATCCCGGAAATCTTCAGTCTATGTAGTTTTGAACACTGCATATAGAGGGAATTCCCCTATGGAAGGGGCATTCTTCATCAGAGCGCACTGGTACAGACTTCTCTGCTGTAAAGCATCAGTCACACCAGCCTAGCTCAAGTATTTTTTCATCAGAAGCAATAGATGAATTCTTCAGATTTCTTCAGAGCGCACTGGTCCAGACATCTTTGCTGCAAAGCATTAGTCGACCGGCAAGCTTATATATATCTACATAGAAGGCATCCATCAGAAGAGCATGAAGGTTGAACACGTGTATTGTGATATCAGTCCCTCCCTTGCGGACCCGGCTTTTGTTGTCGGTAGTGAGGGTTGTGGATGGCCAGTTCACTGGTTTTATCACGAAAGGAAGGAATTTCATCTACAAATCTTCAGAGCGCACTGGTCCAGGCTCCCCTGCTTTTAAGCATCAGCCGGCCGGCCAGCTTAAAAGAACGTGACCTCTGACGTCATATCCAGTCAGCCAATCGCGTTCCTTCCTTCCAACTCACGAAGCTGGTCACGTGATTCACCGACCAGGTCACGGAGTTAATCACGTGATTCACCGAACAAGAAGGTCGGAAGTGCATTCTTTGCACTCACGTCTACTGTGACTCCAGTTTTTAGTTCCTGAAATTCACCCCCAGCGCACTGGTACAGACTTCTCTGCTACAGGCATCAATCGACCAGTCACCTCACGTTTACTGTGATATAAGGAAAGAACGCGTCCAGGGAGGGCATCTCCCCGAAGTTGGTCACGTGATTCACCGACCAGGTCCCGAAGCTGATCGTCATCTCCAATCAGCCAATCATATTGTTCCTCCGACCCGCAAGCGGGTCACGTGACACACCGACCAACATTTGTTTCTAAATATAGCTCACAAGGGCTTTCCCAGCAACTGTCAAAAATCTCAAATAAGACGTGCGTTCAAAGAAATACTTTTATTAATGGTGGAAACCTACAGCCAGCTGAATTCAACACAAAATATAGTTGTAAAATTGCTTCAGCACCGATGGGTGCACCGACTACACAGCCTTGTACACTTGCTTTATCAACTGGTTACAGAGTGTACCGACCTGTACCGGCTACACAGCCTTGTACACTTGCCTCAACAACTGGTTACAGAGTGTACCGGCCGGTACCGGCTATACAGCCTTGTACACTTGCTTTAGCATTTTATTGCGCTACAATGTACTTACCTATTGAAACAGAGTGCTATTCCGTTGACCACCGGAAAAGCTGCCAACGGGTAGAAAGTTGGAAACTTTCCCGGCCGAGTGCGGGGAGAGGTCTCCCCGGAGCCGGCTCACTTCACCAGATACACCGGTACCGAGATGACCGGATATATGACGACTGCGCAGCAGATCACGTGATTCTTCCTTCTTTCCGTTGGTAGCCATCTTATCAGTTGGCTTTCTTTGGAACTCTCACTTTGTGACAGTTTTTATACAGTTTCTAAGAGGATATTTACTCTTGGAATATATCTATTGTCTCACCGTTGTTTATAGACAACTTTAGTATACTCTTTGGTGAGATTAACTACTTGTGTCTTGTACTTTGTGACACTTATATTTTCCACCACTAACATGGTAGGCACTCCTTATCAGAAGAGGGGAAAATGTGGGCACTGGATGCCAGCATTTGATAAGCACCTGAGGTGTTACAGCTGTAGAATGCATTGTAAAGGGGATGACCCTTGTGCCTCAGGAGCCCCTCTAGAGGCTGGCTCTGCATGTTCAGCCCTTACAGAGGTGGAATGGAATCACCTCCAGACTGTATTTCACGAAAGAAGTGCCAAGCGTGCATCCAAGAATTTGCCGGCTGATCCGGAACCGGAAGATGAGAATCCGGAGGCCGGTGAAATAGACGACTCCATCTTGGATTTAAATACCGAGGATAGCGGGACCGGTACTACCGGCTATGTGTCTCCGACCGGAGTGTCAGCACCGGCCGGCTTGTCTCCACTGCAGTCGACACAGAATCTCCCCTCTAGTGTGATACAATTTGTACAACCTTCTGTACCGCCTCCAAGGTCCGCGGCTTTTCTCACGGTGCCCACCACATCAACAGTCTTTTTCAAGACTCCAGCACAACCCAAAGCCACCATCCAGCAGGACCCAATGTTCTCGTCCGCTCCAGATCCACAGAGACTGGTACCTCCACCTACTCCTCGCACACAGATGCTAAAAGCACATTTCGAACAGCAAAACCTGCAAATGATGGAAAATTTGTCACAGCGAAATCAGAAACAAATGTTGGACCTATCCTCACAACTTCAATCAGGCCTTCAACAGTTTCTGACCTCCTCCATGGAGGAAATGTTCAAGAAATTCTCCCCAACTCCTTCAGATAGTTCAGCACCACAGCCATCTGCACAGGCTCAACCTGGCCAGGTCGTTCAAACACAACCTAACCAACCGGTTCCAACACCCCCAGAACCGATGGACACCTCCTTTCACCAGACAGTCAAGAAAGGATTAAAAGGGGTAAAGGGGTCAGCTTCTATCGCTCAAGCCACTAAAGCGGTAGTTTCTCCTACTCTTCCATCTCCAACCCAACCACCAACTCGATCAGAATCTCCCCTCCAAAGGCTCGAGAAGGGAGACTATGGCTTGGAGTCTGGATCATCTTACTCATCTGCCTCTCAAGTAGATGACTCAGAACCGGAGAACTTAGCACCTCCCCCCAAGGCAGATTTCCACGCATTCATCGACCGAGTACGCCAATACCTTGGCATAGACGACCCAGCAAAGACGGAGGATTACAAACTCGGCTCAGGACTTGGACGCGATCCAAATATGTTCCGCATGGAGCAATCCTCCCGTCCACCGTCTCTCAAACTTCCCCTTATGGATGACATCGCAAAACTGCTCCAAAACCAGGATACGGTGGTCAAACCTGGACCAGCCTCATCAACTTCCCTGGATATTGGACAATTTGTACCCAACCCACCAAACAAAGGGAACTGGTACCCAGTGGCAGGGGAAAGGTTTGAACAGAGACCTCAAGTAGTACCACAGGCTTTCTCAAACATTGCCAGGCCCGGGTACAAAGGCCTTCCTACAGCCTCTATCAACCAACGAGAACTGGTTAAACTGGAACTTATGGTTAGGGAGTGCATTGCTACTTCAGATTTTCTATCAACACTCTCAACCGCCAGTGAATCGACCCTTAACAATCTCAGAGCAGCTAGAGACCAAAGGGAAAAGACATTTGGATTACTGGCATCAGATCCAGACCCAAACAACAGGGATCAGTTTCTCCATCAACTGCTCAACTCAACTGTAGAGGATACCCCACAGATGCAGTTCATGCTGGACATCAGCAGGAGTACCGCTGTCGCCTATCAACACTTACTGGAGAAATTTCTCCACCTGCTAACCAACCTAGTCCTCATCAGAAGGGACTCCTATCTCAAGAACGCCCATAATAGTCTTGATTCATATCGCCTAAAGAATCTACGGGCAGCCCCTATCTCTGGCCCAGACCTATTTGAGAGATCGTTGATGCAAGAATACGAACAACACCTGATAGGTCTCGGAGTTAAGACCGGAAACCAACAAAGCACAAGGTTTCACCCCTACGGCAAGCAGAAGAAGAAACCCAGGGGCAGGGGCAGAGGGGCGTATCAACAAGGAGGGTATTACCAGATGCCCCCTCCTCAATATGTCATGCCCCCTCAATTCTACCCACAGCAACAACCACACAGGGGTGGTTTTCGTGGTAGCAACAAAGGCAGAGGAGCTCGCAGGGGTAGAGGTAAAAACATCAGTGGGAACCAGAGCCAACAACAAACACAAAACCAATGACACTCCTCAATCCTCTCCCCCACTCAATCATGGACAACTTCCTTCAACCCCTTCAGGGCTTCCTTGGGATCCCCACAAACCACTCAACCATCCCGGGAGCAGTGGCCTTCCAGAGAGGCAAGTGACTCTGAGCAAAAACACCCCACCGGAGGGGGTAAAGAGTGTACGGTTAGGCAAGGTACCTTTATATATCCAAGAAAACATAAAAGACCTCCCTGTAGGAGGCAGACTCAAGTGGTTTGTAGAACATTGGGAACAACAAGGCGCTCACCCCTTTCAACTGGACCTCTTAAGACAGGGTTACCGCCTACCGTTCAGGGACCATCCCAAGTTGTCCAGAACACCTTGCATCCACAGCGAATACAACGACGCCGACAAAGACAATGCCTTGTCGACTTCTATTCTGGATCTTCTAACCAAAAACGCAATAGAAAAAGTAAACAAGACAGTCTCGGGGTCTACAGCCGACTGTTCTTAGTTCCAAAACCAGGGAACAAATGGAGACCCGTCATAGATCTCAGCTCCCTAAACCAATACCTAACAGTCTCCCAAGTTCAAGATGGAAACTCCAGAATCTATCCGCACATCGCTCAGACAAGGAGAATGGGTCACCTCAATAGATCTGTCAGATGCATATCTACACATCCCCATTCACCCTCAATCAAGAAAGTTCCTCAGGTTTCACCACAAGGGAACCACATACCAGTTCACCAGCCTTCCTTTCGGACTGGCCACGGCCCCCCTAGTTTTTACCTCCCTAGTGAAGGAGGTAAAGCTCCTGGCTTTAAAACAAGACATCCGTCTACACCAATATTTAGACGACTGGTTAATAAGAGCCACTTCTCAGCCAGAGGCTCAGGAAAACACAACAAAACTTCTCTTCCTGGTTCGAAGCCTGGGTTTCATCGTAAACCTCAAGAAATCGGAGCTCACCCCCCAGCAGAGGTTCGACTTCATAGGCTACCATTTTGCGTTGGACCAAGGCCTGGTCAAACCCACAAAAGACAGATGGAGCAAGATCCAAAATACATTCAACGCAATCGCGACGAGATTGACTCTCAGTGCACGGACACTTATGTCCATCATTGGATTACTTGCATCCACGGAGAAAACTGTGAAACTGGGCAGGATACACATGAGACCTTTTCAATGGCATCTCAAGACTCACTGGAGAGCTCCGATGCCCTTGAATTCTCCAATTCCTTGGACTCACAGAATGAAACAACACGGGGAATGGTGGCTAAATCCCCAAAACGTCCTAGTCGGAGAATTCCTACACCCCAGAGATCACGACATTCTAATCTTTACAGACGCATCAAACGCAGGCTGGGGCGCTCACTTAAATCACGACTCCGTAGGAGGTCTATGGTCTCAAATAGAAAAACGCCTTCACATAAACGTACTGGAACTAGTCTGTGAGCTGTCTTCCCACCATCCAAGATGTTGGAATTCAGCACTCTGTTTCAATAGGTAAGTACATTGTAGCGCAATAAAATTGAAAATTTTATTTTAAATGTAGCTTTTATAAGCTACAATACTTACCTATTGAAACAGATATAGGCCCTCCCGGTCCGTCCCCGCTTACCGACACCTCACTGCCGGGGATAGATCCCAACAGAAAGAAGGAAGAATCACGTGATTTGCTGCGCAGTCGTCATATATCCGGTCATCTCGGTACCGGTGTATCCGGTGAAGTGAGCCGGCTCCGGGGAGACCTCTCCCCGCACTCGGCCGGGAAAGTTTCCAACTTTCTACCCGTTGGCAGCTTTTCCGGTGGTCAACGGAATAGCACTCTGTTTCAATAGGTAAGTATTGTAGCTTATAAAAGCTACATTTAAAATAAAATTTTCAAATTGGCTACATATGGCTTCAACCTACCGGTTACAAGTCTACCGGCAGGGCACTGGCTACACAGTCGTTACTGTGCTGTTTTTCACCCAACTAGTTACATAAACTGACTAAATATAGACCAGTGGCTGTCTGAATTCGTTGCTGACCCCAGCCTGCCAGTTTTTTTGCCAGTTACAGTTTTTTTATTACTGGCTACAACTGTTACAGAGTGTACCGGCTGGTACTGGCTACACAGCCGTGTACACTTGCCTCAACAACTGGTTACAGAGTGTACCGGCTGGTACTGGCTACACAGCCTAGTACACTTGCTTCAACAACTGATTACACAGTGTACCGGCTGGTATTGGCTACACAGCCTAGTACACTTGCTGGCTACACAGTCAAAGTGCTGGCTACACAGTCCTTACTGAATAATGCTGCGAGCCAACTGGTTACAAAAAAAAAAAAAAAAAAAAAAAGGCTGGCTAAATATAGACCAGTAGCTGTCAAAATTGATTGGTGACCCCAGCCTGCCAGTTTTTTGCCGGTTACAGAGAATTGCTGGTTACAGTTAAGTACCGGGTATGGAGTCCTGGTACCGGACAGAGTTACCTAAGGTTAATTTGGTTACAGAGAATTCTTAGACCGGTCAGTGGTCTTGGTGATGTGACATGCCAGTGTCCCAAGCTACTGCCAGGCAACCTTCCCTTAACCAGTTATCAGTGCTGGACTTGGCTGGAGAGATAAATTTTGTCATGTCCGGCCAGGGGTCAGACATCTGACGAATGACAATTGCTCTGTAAGTGCTGCACCTTGCAGACTGCTGGCCCGGGGCGAAGAGTCTATTAATATGAAAAGTTGTGTCAGTCCCACCAGCCCACAATAAGAACAGAGAGACTGTTAACCTGGATCATTGTCACCAGACTGGACCAGTGTCCGGAGGGACAGAAAATGTTTATCAAAATACCAAATGTCCCAAATGTGGCACACAATCGGCCTATAGGGTCCAGACTAAGCCCTTTTTCGGGAACTTAGGAAGCCTTGGGGGCTGGACCCTAGGTATTACAAATGTTCAAGGAGGGATACCTACTCCCATATACCTATACAAGAACAATCCAGGTAATGCCTGCTATTCGGTTTTGTCCACAGCACCTTTGGAGTTCACTGTGATACCAAAGGAGGTGAAACGTGTGACCATACACAAGGACTTAAGAAGCCACCAGTACCTAGACGACTGGTTGGTGAGAGCCAGATCCCAGGCTTGTCTCCAACCTTCACAGGAACTAGTAAATAATGTGTCAGCCACTGGGTTGGCTGATGAACTTACAGAAATCAGAGCGGGAGCCCAAACAAGACTTTGATTTTGTAGGCTACTAGTTCGACTTCAGGTCTGATCGGTTCCGACCGACTCTGGACCGGTGACAGAACCTTCAAGAGACTATGTTAAAACTGCTATCCCTACCGGCTTGCCCGGTCCGGGAATTCATGTCCTTGATAGGTTACTGACGGCTACAGAAAAGCAAGTTAATCTAGGTCGACTTCATATGAGACCCATACAGTGGCATCTCAAAACAACTGGAGGGTACCAGAATCACTGGAAAAGGTGATCCAAGTCCCCAGGTCCCTGCACCCCCATTTACAATGGTGGCTGAAGGAAGACAATGTATGTACAGGCCAACCATTATACCCAATAAAGCATGCTCTGCAAATATTTACAGACGCCTCAATAGAAGGGTGGGGCGCTCACTTAAACGAGCACACTGCAGGAGGAACCGGGTCCCTCCCGGGAAGCAAGCTGCACATAACTATCTAGAACTTAAAGCAGGCTTCCTGGCTTTAAAAGAGTTCCAAGAACTTTGCTCAAACAAGATAGTACTTGTAGCAACTGACAACACCACAGTAGTGTCATACATAGACAAGGAAGGAGCCATGAGGTCGGGCCCACGTGTGCCCTACTATGGAGAATCTTGACCTGGTGTACCAGGAAACAGGTGACTCTAAGCCCGACACATTCCAGGCCGGCTGAATGTGGTAGCGGACAAGCTATCCAGGCTAGGCCAGACCATCCAAACAGAGTGGTTTCTCCTTCCAGAGGTCTTCCACTCAATCTGCAGCAGGTGGCACCGGCTCAAATAGACTTATTTGCTAGGAGGTTCAACAACAAGTTGCCTCTGTTTGTGTCACCGGTACCGGATCCCCTGGCCACAGCAGTGGATACACTCAGTATGCCATGGTAGGATCTGAAAGCATACACCTTCCCACCATCAGCCTTATTGGGCAAGTGGTTCAGAAGTTGCAAGACTCCCCATGCAAGAGAATCATTCTGATTGCTCCGGGGTGGCCCAACATGCCTTGGTTTTGGGATCTAGTGGCCATGTCCAGCCACATCCCGCTGAGCCTGCCCAATCTGTCCAGCCTGTTCACAGCCATTCGATCAGATCCCTCACAGAAATCTGACAAATCTTAATCTCCCTGCAGGGCTCCTAGAGCCTCAGCAATCGAGGAGCAGGACTTGTCTGAGGCAGTGGCAGCAAGAATTGAGGCTCCTCAAAGGGGGGGTCAATCAGATCAGTCTATGAGGCAAATCGAAATGGGTCATTTTTACCAAGTGATGTATCATTCATCAGGTGTACTTCGGGCACCACATGTTAAGTCAGTTGCTGACTTCCTTAGGTACCTGTTTCAGGACAGGAAGTTGCAGCCCAGTACTATTGTTGGTTACAGAGCAGCCATTGCTGATAGCCTGGAAATTTGCCCATCAATGTTAGTAAGGATGAAAATCTCACTCGTCTCCTGGATAGCTTCCACTGAGACAGATCCAAAGGCCGGAGGGGAACCCCCTCCTGGAACCTCTCCCTGGTTTTTGCACCAGCTGACAGGGTTCATTTTGAACCAATTAAAGGCCTCCTTGAAGCATTTGACCTTCAAGGCAGTTTTCCTCTTGGCCCTGGGTTCGGGCCAGCGTAGAAGTGAGATACATGCTTGGCAAACAGCCCAGCACCATTGATGGTTATAGGTCACCCATTGTTGATAAATTGGGAAATTCACTTTTCAACATCAGTAAGGACGAAAATCTCGCTCGTCTCCTGGATAGTTTCCTCAGAGACAGACCCAAAGGCAGGAGTGGCATACCCTCCTGGAACTTCTCACTGGCCGTGCACCAGCTAAGACTCCATTTGATCCAATCAAGAAGTCCCCCTTGAAGCGTTTGACCTTCAAGACGGTATTCCTCTTGGCCCTTGGGTCGGGCAAGTGCAGAAGTGAGATTCATGCTTGGCAAAGCTGATATATTGGACACCAATCCGATTGGTCAAAGGTGTCCCTGTATCCATCACCCAGCTTTCTATCCTAGAATCAGCTGGCCATAGAGGGTCCAGACAGTGTGGCCCCTGGGGTTATAACAGCCCTGGCCCCCAACTCTGGATAGATCCCTCAAGTCTGACAGGTCCCTCTCTCCGGTCAGAGCACTGTGCTACTATTTGGACAGGACCTCAGACATCAGGCAGAATAAAGAGGTGGTTCTTGTCTCCTTTAAGAAAGGTTTCAACAAGATATCTCACCTTCCACTATCTCGTCTTGGATCAAGCAGACTGTGATCCTATGTTATGAGCTCTCTGACCAGGAGGCTCACACTTGACATCAGGTTAAAGCCCATGATGTCAGTGCCTTTGCTGCTTCTAAGGTCTTCCAGTCGGGAGTCTCCTTAGATCCAATCTTGTCAGCCTGCCACTGAAGTCACAATACCTTCACACAGTGCTTTCTGAAGGGTGTGGTTTGGGCTGACTCAGAGCTTTACCAATTGGGCTTGCTGTTGGGCTGCTCAGCAGAACCACAAGTGGCCCTTAGAGTGAGGAGATTTGTATATATGTACATAATGTAACAGTTCTACAAGCACATAGTATGAAATGTGATGTGCTTCCTTCGGGAGGATTATTGGCTTTCTGGGACTGAACTCATCCCTCTCTTCCCCTACCTCAGAGCAGGTCTGTTACAAAAAAAGGGGGGGACGACGTCGGTATAGCCCCCGGGTAACCGGCTGTTGGCAACCGACAAAGGTCTTACAGGGTTTCCTGACCTTAGGGTCAACCCAGGCCTGGGCCTATAGGTCTCCTGACGAAGTCAGCCTAGACCGTAGGTTAAAATTTGCTATTACTTGTGAGTTCACATAAGTCCCTAGTAACTTACCCGCCGACCAAGCGGTAGTTATTCAGCAATTGTCCATTGGATAGGATGTATTAACGCAATAAAATTGTAAATTTAATAAGTAAATTAAATTTTTATAAGTTAATACCCTATCCAATGGACACACAAGACCCTCCCACCGACCCCGCTATCAGCTTACTAGGGGTCTAAGAGGTTTAGACAACGAAAAAGATGCTAAGACGTCAGGTTGTCTAGACAGGAAGGAAGTACGAGGTGCCATCTGGGGAGTGCACAGTACTACGGACCGGCCAGCCGGTGGCAACACAGGACGTCTTTTTCTGGCGTTTGGCGGGCCGGTCTGCGCCGACCGGATTAGCAATTGTCCATTGGATAGGGTATTAACTTATAAAAATTTAATTTACTTATTAACTTTGCAAACTTGCTACCCTTTGACCCCTGGTGACCTAGTTCACTCTGCCATGCGCATTAATACAGAAATAGTTCATTAAGCGTCCCGCAAGGGACGCTTGTTTGTGTATGGGAGACCTTCAGGCTCGGCCGGCTCTGGCGGCTCCGCATTTTGTTTTCCTTATAACTCTGTAACCGTTAGGCGGATTCTTTTCAAATTTGGCAGGTTTAGGCAGTAGCCTTGGGGAATTTTTTTGAATATGCTGCAGTGACATTTCAACCAATCAGAGAGGTCACATGACCAAAAATGTCTTTTTTCGATGGGGAAGCTTGTCCGGATGATAACTTGAAAGGAATTTTATCAATTCACCTGAAACTTATATCTCGAAAACCCTGCTAGATAGAGCGATTTCGACGAAATTAAATTTTTGACCCACAGGGTATATCTGAAGAGTAGCCATGCCAATTTTCAAAAACTTTTATCTCGCCAAAAATGGCGGCCATTTTGAATTTTTCGCACAAATTGCAAAACATAAAAATGCTTTTATCTCGAAAACCCTGCTAGATAGAGCGATTTCGACGAAATTTTTGACCCATAGGGTATCCCTGCAGAGTATAGCCATGCCAATTTTCAAAAAAATTTTATCTCGCCAAAAATGGCGGCCATTTTGAATTTTCGAGTTTTTCGCAAAAATTGCAAAACATAAAAATGCTTATATCTTGAAAACCCTGCTAGGTAGAGCGATTTCGACGAAATTTTTGATCCGCAGGGTATCTCTGCAGAGTAGCCATGCCAATTTTCAAAAAATTTTATCTCGCCAAAAATGGCGGCCATTTTGAATTTTCGAATTTTTCGCAAAAATTGCAAAACATAAAAATGCTTTTATCTCGAAAACCCTGCTAGATAGAGCGATTTCGACGAAATTTTTGACCCATAGGGTATCCCTGCAGAGTATAGCCATGCCAATTTTCAAAAAAATTTTCTCTCGCCAAAAATGGCGGCCATTTTGAATTTTCGAGTTTTTCGCAAAAATTGCAAAACATAAAAATGCTTATATCTCGAAAACCCTGCTAGATAGAGCGATTTTGACGAAATTTTTGATCCGCAGGGTATCTCTGCAGAGTAGCCATGCCAATTTAAAAAAAAAAAATTTCTCGCCAAAAATGGCGGCCATTTTGAATTTTCGAATTTTTCGCAAAATTGCAAAACATAAAAATGCTTATATCTCGAAAACCGTGCTAGATAGAGCGATTTCGACGAAATTTTGGACCCACAGGGTATCTCTGCAGAGTAGCCATGCCAATTTTCAAAAAAATTTTATCTTGCCAAAAATGGCGGCCATTTTGAATTTTCGAATTTTTGCGCAAAAATTGCAAAACACAAAAATGCTAATATTTCGAAAACCGTGCTACATAGAGCGATTTCGACGAAATTTTTGATCTTCCGGGTATCTCTGCAGAGCAGCTATCCCAAAGAGCTTTCACTTGGTGAAGTTTCAGACCCATAGCTAATTGCTCACCTACTCAAAATGAGAAAATGCGAATTACCTCTAAAAGTATTGCAGATAGCCAATTTTTCTCAAATAACTCATTCACCTACTTTTGGAAGAGCTTTCACTTGGTGAAGTTTCAGACCCGTAGCTAATTACTCACCTACTCAAAATGGGTAAATGCTAATTATCTTAAAAACTATTGAGGATAGCCAATTTTTATCAAATAACTCATTCATGTACTTTTGGGAGAGCTTTCACATGGTGAAGTTTCAGACCCATAGATGATTACTCACCTACTCAAAATGAGTAAATGCAAATTATCTCTTAAAAGTATTGCAGATAGCCAATTTTTCTCAAATAACTCATTCACCTACTTTTGGAAGAGCTTTCACATGGTGAAGTTTCAGACCCATAGCTAATTACTCACCTACTCAAAATGAGTAAATGCTAATTATCTTAAAAACTATTGCGGATAGCCAATTTTTCTCAAATAACTCATTCACCTACTTTTGGGAGAGCTTTCACATAGTGAAGTTTCAGACCCATAGCTAATTATTTACCTACTCAAAATGAGTAAATGCTAATTATCTGTAAAAGTATTGCGGATACCCAATTTTTATCAAATAACTCATTCATCTACTTGTGGGAGAGCTTTCACATGGTGAAGTTTCAGACCCATAGCTAATTACTCACCTACTCAAAATGAGTAAATGCGAATTATCTCTAAAAGTATTGCAGATAGCCAATTTTTCTCAAATAACTCATTCACCTACTTTTGGGAGAGCTTTCACTTGGTGAAGTTTCAGACCCATAGCTAATTATTCACCTACTCAAAATGAGTAAATGCTAATTATCTGTAAAAGTATTGCGGATACCCAATTTTTATCAAATAACTCATTCATCTACTTGTGGGAGAGCTTTCACATGGTGAAGTTTCAGACCCATAGCTAATTACTCACCTACTCAAAATGAGTAAATGCGAATTATCTCTAAAAGTATTGCAGATAGCCAATTTTTCTCAAATAACTCATTCACCTACTTTTGGCAGAGCTTTCACTTGGTGAAGTTTCAGACCCATAGCTAATTATTCACTTACTCAAAATGAGTAAATGTGAATTATCTCTAAAAGTATTGCAGATAGCCAATTTTTCTCAAATAACTCATTCACCTACTTTTGGGAGAGCTTTCACTCTGTGAAGTTTCAGACCCATAGCTATTTATTCACCTACTCAAAATGAGTAAATGCTAATTATCTGTAAAAGTATTGCGGATACCCAATTTTTATCAAATAACTCATTCATCTACTTGTGGGAGAGATTTCACATGGTGAAGTTTCAGACCCATAGCTAATTACTCACCTACTCAAAATGAGTAAATGCGAATTATCTCTAAAAGTATTGCAGATAGCCAATTTTTCTCAAATAACTCATTCACCTACTTTTGGCAGAGCTTTCACTTGGTGAAGTTTCAGACCCATAGCTAATTATTCACTTACTCAAAATGAGTAAATGTGAATTATCTCTAAAAGTATTGCAGATAGCCAATTTTTCTCAAATAACTCATTCACCTACTTTTGGGAGAGCTTTCACTCTGTGAAGTTTCAGACCCATAGCTAATTACTCACCTACTCAAAATGAGTAAATGCGAATTATCTCTAAAAGTATTGCAGATAGCCAATTTGTCTCAAATAACTCATTCACCTACTTTTGGCAGAGCTTTCACATGGTGAAGTTTCAGACCCATAGCTAATTACTCACCTACTCAAAATGAGTTAATGCGAATTATCTCTAAAAGTATTGCAGATAGCCAATTTTTCTCAAATAACTCATTCACCTACTTTTGGGAGAGCTTTCACTCTGTGAAGTTTCAGACCCATAGCTAATTACTCACCTACTCAAAATGAGTAAATGCGAATTATCTCTAAAAGTATTGCAGATAGCCAATTTTTCTCAAATAACTCATTCGCCTACTTTTGGGAGAGCTTTCACTTGGTGAAGTATCAGACCCATAGCAAATTATTTACCTACTCAAAATGAGTAAATGCGTATTATCTCTAAAAGTATTGCAGATAGCCAATTTTTCTCAAATAACTCATTCACCTACTTTTGGGAGAGCTTTCACTCTGTGAAGTTTCAGACCTGTAGCTAATTACTCACCTACTCAAAATGAGTAAATGCGAATTATCTCTAAAAGTATTGCAGATAGCCAATTTTTCTCAAATAACTCATTCACCTACTTTTGGGAGAGCTTTCACTCTGTGAAGTTTCAGACCCATAGCTAATTACTCACCTACTCAAAATGAGTAAATGCGAATTATCTCTAAAAGTATTACAGATAGCCAATTTTTCTCAAATAACTCATTCACCTACTTTTGGGAGAGCTTTCACTCTGTGAAGTTTCAGACCCATAGCTAATTACTCACCTACTCAAAATGAGTAAATGCGAATTATCTCTAAAAGTATTGCAGATAGCCAATTTTTCTCAAATAACTCATTCACCTACTTTTGGCAGAGCTTTCACTTGGTGAAGTTTCAGACCCATAGCTAATTATTCACTTACTCAAAATGAGTAAATGTGAATTATCTCTAAAAGTATTGCAGATAGCCAATTTTTCTCAAATAACTCATTCACCTACTTTTGGGAGAGCTTTCACTCTGAAGTTTCAGACCCATAGCTATTTATTCACCTACTCAAAATGAGTAAATGCTAATTATCTGTAAAAGTATTGCGGATACCCAATTTTTATCAAATATTCATTCATCTACTTGTGGGAGAGCTTTCACATGGTGAAGTTTCAGACCCATAGCTAATTACTCACCTACTCAAAATGAGTTAATGCGAATTATCTCTAAAAGTATTGCAGATAGCCAATTTTTCTCAAATAACTCATTCACCTACTTTTGGGAGAGCTTTCACTCTGTGAAGTTTCAGACCCATAGCTAATTACTCACCTACTCAAAATGAGTAAATGCGAATTATCTCTAAAAGTATTGCAGATAGCCAATTTTTCTCAAATAACTCATTCACCTACTTTTGGCAGAGCTTTCACTTGGTGAAGTTTCAGACCCATAGCTAATTATTCACTTACTCAAAATGAGTAAATGTGAATTATCTCTAAAAGTATTGCAGATAGCCAATTTTTCTCAAATAACTCATTCACCTACTTTTGGGAGAGCTTTCACTCTGAAGTTTCAGACCCATAGCTATTTATTCACCTGCTCAAAATGAGTAAATGCTAATTATCTGTAAAAGTATTGCGGATACCCAATTTTTATCAAATACTCATTCATCTACTTGTGGGAGAGCTTTCACATGGTGAAGTTTCAGACCCATAGCTAATTACTCACCTACTCAAAATGAGTTAATGCGAATTATCTTTAAAAGTATTGCAGATAGCCAATTTTTCTCAAATAACTCATTCACCTACTTTTAGGAGAGCTTTCACTTGGTGAAGTATCAGACCCATAGCTAATTATTTACCTACTCAAAATGAGTAAATGCGAATTATCTCTAAAAGTATTGCAGATAGCCAATTTTTCTCAAATAACTCATTCACCTACTTTGGGGAGAGCTTTCACTCTGTGAAGTTTCAGACCTGTAGCTAATTACTCACCTACTCAAAATGAGTAAATGCGAATTATCTCTAAAAGTATTGCAGATAGCCAATTTTTCTCAAACAACTCATTCACCTACTTTTGGGAGAGCTTTCACTCTGTGAAGTTTCAGACCCATAGCTAATTACTCACCTACTCAAAATGAGTAAATGCGAATTATCTCTAAAAGTATTGCAGATAGCCAATTTTTCTCAAATAACTCATTCACCTACTTTTGGCAGAGCTTTCACTTGGTGAAGTTTCAGACCCATAGCTAATTATTCACTTACTCAAAATGAGTAAATGTGAATTATCTCTAAAAGTATTGCAGATAGCCAATTTTTCTCAAATAACTCATTCACCTACTTTTGGGAGAGCTTTCACTCTATGAAGTTTCAGACCCATAGCTAATTATTTACCTACTCAAAATGAGTAAATGTGAATTATCTCTAAAAGTATTGCAGATAGCCAATTTTTCTCAAATAACTCATTCACCTACTTTTGGGAGAGCTTTCACTCTGTGAAGTTTCAGACCTGTAGCTAATTACTCACCTACTCAAAATGAGTAAATGCGAATTATCTCTAAAAGTATTGCAGATAGCCAATTTTTCTCAAATAACTCATTCATCTACTTTTGGGAGAGCTTTCACTCTGTGAAGTTTCAGACCCATAGCTAATTACTCACCTACTCAAAATGAGTAAATGCGAATTATCTCTAAAAGTATTGCAGATAGCCAATTTTTCTCAAATAACTCATTCACCTACTTTTGGCAGAGCTTTCACTTGGTGAAGTTTCAGACCCATAGCTATTTATTCACCTACTCAAAATGAGTAAATGCTAATTATCTGTAAAAGTATTGAGGATACCCAATTTTTATCAAATACTCATTCATCTACTTGTGGGAGAGCTTTCACATGGTGAAGTTTCCGACCCATAGCTAATTACTCACCTACTCAAAATGAGTTAATGCGAATTATCTCTAAAAGTATTGCAGATAGCCACTTTTTCTCAAATAACTCATTCACCTACTTTTGGGAGAGCTTTCACTCTGTGAAGTTTCAGACCTGTACCTAATTACTCACCTACTCAAAATGAGTTAATGCGAATTGTCTCTAAAAGTATTGCAGATAGCCAATTTTTCTCAAATAACTCATTCACCTACTTTTGGGAGAGCTTTCACTCTGTGAAGTTTCAGACCCATAGCTAATTACTCACCTACTCAAAATGAGTAAATGCGAATTATCTCTAAAAGTATTGCAGATAGCCAATTTTTCTCAAATAACTCATTCACCTACTTTTGGGAGAGCTTTCACTCTGAAGTTTCAGACCCATAGCTATTTATTCACCTACTCAAAATGAGTAAATGCTAATTATCTGTAAAAGTATTGCGGATACCCAATTTTTATCAAATACTCATTCATCTACTTGTGGGAGAGCTTTCACATGGTGAAGTTTCAGACCCATAGCTAATTACTCACCTACTCAAAATGAGTTAATGCGAATTATCTTTAAAAGTATTGCAGATAGCCAATTTTTCTCAAATAACTCATTCACCTACTTTTGGGAGAGCTTTCACTTGGTGAAGTATCAGACCCATAGCTAATTATTTACCTACTCAAAATGAGTAAATGCGAATTATCTCTAAAAGTATTGCAGATAGCCAATTTTTCTCAAATAACTCATTCACCTACTTTTGGGAGAGCTTTCACTCTGTGAAGTTTCAGACCTGTAGCTAATTACTCCCCTACTCAAAATGAGTAAATGCGAATTATCTCTAAAAGTATTGCAGATAGCCAATTTTTCTCAAATAACTCATTCACCTACTTTTGGGAGAGCTTTCACTCTGTGAAGTTTCAGACCCGTAGCTAATTACTCACCTACTCAAAATGAGTAAATGCGAATTATCTCTAAAAGTATTGCAGATAGCCAATTTTTCTCAAATAACTCATTCACCTACTTTTGGGAGAGCTTTCACTCTGTGAAGTTTCAGACCCATAGCTAATTACTCACCTACTCAAAATGAGTAAATGCGAATTATCTCTAAAAGTATTGCAGATAGCCAATTTTTCTCAAATAACTCATTCACCTACTTTTGGGAGAGCTTTCACTTGGTGAAGTATCAGACCCATAGCAAATTATTTACCTACTCAAAATGAGTAAATGCGAATTATCTCTAAAAGTATTGCAGATAGCCAATTTTTGTCAAATAACTCATTCACCTACTTTTGGGAGAGCTTTCACTCTGTGAAGTATCAGACCCATAGCTAATTACTCACCTACTCAAAATGAGTAAATGCGAATTATCTCTAAAAGTATTGCAGATAGCCAATTTTTCTCAAATAACTCATTCACCTACTTTTGGCAGAGCTTTCACTTGGTGAAGTTTCAGACCCATAGCTAATTATTCACTTACTCAAAATGAGTAAATGTGAATTATCTCTAAAAGTATTGCAGATAGCCAATTTTTCTCAAATAACTCATTCACCTACTTTTGGGAGAGCTTTCACTCTGAAGTTTCAGACCCATAGCTATTTATTCACCTACTCAAAATGAGTAAATGCTAATTATCTGTAAAAGTATTGCGGATACCAATTTTTATCAAATACTCATACATCTACTTGTGGGAGAGCTTTCACATGGTGAAGTTTCAGACCCATAGCTAATTACTCACCTACTCAAAATGAGTTAATGCGAATTATCTCTAAAAGTATTGCAGATAGCCAATTTTTCTCAAATAACTCATTCACCTACTTTTGGGAGAGCTTTCACTTGGTGAAGTATCAGACCCATAGCTAATTATTTACCTACTCAAAATGAGTAACTGCGAATTATCTCTAAAAGTATTGCAGATCGCCAATTTTTCTCAAATAACTCATTCACCTACTTTTGGGAGAGCTTTCACTCTGTGAAGTTTCAGACCCATAGCTAATTACTCACCTACTCAAAATGAGTAAATGCGAATTATCTCTAAAAGTATTGCAGATAGCCAATTTTTCTCAAATAACTCATTCGCCTACTTTTGGGAGAGCTTTCACTTGGTGAAGTATCAGACCCATAGCAAATTATTTACCTACTCAAAATGAGTAAATGCGAATTATCTCTAAAAGTATTGCAGATAGCCAATTTTTCTCAAATAACTCATTCACCTACTTTTGGGAGAGCTTTCACTCTGTGAAGTTTCAGACCTGTAGCTAATTACTCACCTACTCAAAATGAGTAAATGCGAATTATCTCTAAAAGTATTGCAGATAGCCAATTTTTCTCAAATAACTCATTCACCTACTTTTGGGAGAGCTTTCACTCTGTGAAGTTTCAGACCCATAGCTAATTACTCACCTACTCAAAATGAGTAAATGCGAATTATCTCTAAAAGTATTGCAGATAGCCAATTTTTCTCAAATAACTCATTCACCTACTTTTGGGAGAGCTTTCACTCTGAAGTTTCAGACCCATAGCTATTTATTCACCTACTCAAAATGAGCAAATGCTAATTATCTGTAAAAGTATTGCGGATACCCAATTTTTATCAAATACTCATTCATCTACTTGTGGGAGAGCTTTCACATGGTGAAGTTTCAGACCCATAGCTAATTACTCACCTACTCAAAATGAGTTAATGCGAATTATCTTTAAAAGTATTGCAGATAGCCAATTTTTCTCAAATAACTCATTCACCTACTTTTGGGAGAGCTTTCACTTGGTGAAGTATCAGACCCATAGCTAATTATTTACCTACTCAAAATGAGTAAATGCGAATTATCTCTAAAAGTATTGCAGATAGCCAATTTTTCTCAAATAACTCATTCACCTACTTTTGGGAGAGCTTTCACTCTGTGAAGTTTCAGACCTGTAGCTAATTACTCCCCTACTCAAAATGAGTAAATGCGAATTATCTCTAAAAGTATTGCAGATAGCCAATTTTTCTCAAATAACTCATTCACCTACTTTTGGGAGAGCTTTCACTCTGTGAAGTTTCAGACCCGTAGCTAATTACTCACCTACTCAAAATGAGTAAATGCGAATTATCTCTAAAAGTATTGCAGATAGCCAATTTTTCTCAAATAACTCATTCACCTACTTTTGGGAGAGCTTTCACTCTGTGAAGTTTCAGACCCATAGCTAATTACTCACCTACTCAAAATGAGTAAATGCGAATTATCTCTAAAAGTATTGCAGATAGCCAATTTTTCTCAAATAACTCATTCACCTACTTTTCGGAGAGCTTTCACTTGGTGAAGTATCAGACCCATAGCAAATTATTTACCTACTCAAAATGAGTAAATGCGAATTATCTCTAAAAGTATTGCAGATAGCCAATTTTTGTCAAATAACTCATTCACCTACTTTTGGGAGAGCTTTCACTCTGTGAAGTATCAGACCCATAGCTAATTACTCACCTACTCAAAATGAGTAAATGCGAATTATCTCTAAAAGTATTGCAGATAGCCAATTTTTCTCAAATAACTCATTCACCTACTTTTGGCAGAGCTTTCACTTGGTGAAGTTTCAGACCCATAGCTAATTATTCACTTACTCAAAATGAGTAAATGTGAATTATCTCTAAAAGTGTTGCAGATAGCCAATTTTTCTCAAATAACTCATTCACCTACTTTTGGGAGAGCTTTCACTCTGAAGTTTCAGACCCATAGCTATTTATTCACCTACTCAAAATGAGTAAATGCTAATTATCTGTAAAAGTATTGCAGATACCCAATTTTTATCAAATGCTCATTCATCTACTTTTGGGAGAGCTTTCACATGGTGAAGTTTCAGACCCATAGCTAATTGCTCACCTACTCAAAATGAGTTAATGCGAATTATCTCTAAAAGTATTGCAGATAGCCAATTTTTCTCAAATAACTCATTCACCTACTTTTGGGAGAGCTTTCACTCTGTGAAGTTTCAGACCTGTAGCTAATTACTCACCTACTCAAAATGAGTAAATGCGAATTATCTCTAAAAGTATTGCAGATAGCCAATTTTTCTCAAATAACTCATTCACCTACTTTTGGGAGAGCTTTCACTCTGTGAAGTTTCAGACCCATAGCTAATTACTCACCTACTCAAAATGAGTAAATGCGAATTATCTCTAAAAGTATTGCAGATAGCCAATTTTTCTCAAATAACTCATTCACCTACTTTTGGCAGAGCTTTCACTTGGTGAAGTTTCAGACCCATAGCTAATTATTCACTTACTCAAAATGAGTAAATGTGAATTATCTCTAAAAGTATTGCAGATAGCCAATTTTTCTCAAATAACTCATTCACCTACTTTTGGGAGAGCTTTCACTCTGAAGTTTCAGACCCATAGCTATTTATTCACCTACTCAAAATGAGTAAATGCTAATTATCTGTAAAAGTATTGCGGATACCCAATTTTTATCAAATATTCATTCATCTACTTGTGGGAGAGCTTTCACATGGTGAAGTTTCAGACCCATAGCTAATTACTCACCTACTCAAAATGAGTTAATGCGAATTATCTCTAAAAGTATTGCAGATAGCCAATTTTTCTCAAATAACTCATTCACCTACTTTTGGGAGAGCTTTCACATGGTGAAGTATCAGACCCATAGCTAATTATTTACCTACTCAAAATGAGTAAATGCGAATTATCTCTAAAAGTATTGCAGATAGCCAATTTTTCTCAAATAACTCATTCACCTACTTTTGGGAGAGCTTTCACTCTGTGAAGTTTCAGACCTGTAGCTAATTACTCACCTACTCAAAATGAGTAAATGCGAATTATCTCTAAAAGTATTGCAGATAGCCAATTTTTCTCAAATAACTCATTCATCTACTTTTGGGAGAGCTTTCACTCTGTGAAGTTTCAGACCCATAGCTAATTACTCACCTACTCAAAATGAGTAAATGCGAATTATCTCTAAAAGTATTGCAGATAGCCAATTTTTCTCAAATAACTCATTCACCTACTTTTGGCAAAGCTTTCACTTGGTGAAGTTTCAGACCCATAGCTAATTATTCACTTACTCAAAATGAGTAAATGTGAATTATCTCTAAAAGTATTGCAGATAGCCAATTTTTCTCAAATAACTCATTCACCTACTTTTGGAAGAGCTTTCACTCTGTCAAGTTTCAGACCCATAGCTATTTATTCACCTACTCAAAATGAGTAAATGCTAATTATCTGTAAAAGTATTGCGGATACCCAATTTTTATCAAATACTCATTCATCTACTTGTGGGAGAGCTTTCACATGGTGAAGTTTCAGACCCATAGCTAATTACTCACCTACTCAAAATGAGTTAATGCGAATTATCTCTAAAAGTATTGCAGATAGCCAATTTTTCTCAAATAACTCATTCACCTACTTTTGGGAGAGCTTTCACTTGGTGAAGTTTCAGACCCATAGATAATTATTCACCTACTCAAAAATGAGTAAATGTGAATTATCTCTTAATAGTATTACAGATAGCCAATTTTTCTCAAATAACTCATTCACCTACTTTTGGAAGAGCTTTCACACACGAAAATGAAAAATTGTGAATATCTCGGAAAAGCTATTTCTTCTGCTTTAATGCTCGGCGGGAGATACACACCGCGGCAGTGTTCTTGACAAAAATTTTTGTCTCCCCAAAAATGGTGGCCATTTTGAATTTTCAAAGTTTTTGCAAAACACAAAAATGCTTATATCTCGAAAACCGTGCTATATGGAGCGAACTCAACAAAATTTTGGACCTGCTGGGTATCTCTGCAGAGTAGCCATGCCAATTTTCAAAATATTTTTGTCTCGCCAAATATAGCGGACATTTTTAATTTTTTGCAAAACACAAAAATGCTTATATCTTGAAAACCGTGCTAGATAGAGCAGACTGCGCTAACTTTGGTTGCCACAACAGTATAAGGCTAGAAACGAAGCATTTTCTTAATACTTTAACACTCACCTTTATATCCTTTTCGGGACGCTTTGTTTTTGCTATGCAAAAACATTATCTTTTTTTTTTGCAAGCGATCCTCTAGTTCTTTTTGTGGCGGTTGAACTCTCAACTCGGCATTTTTGCTGCCCAAATTTTTAAGACCTGCTAGATGTTGTGGTGCTCTGTAAGTACGTTTATGCTGTTTTTAATCACTTTTCCTTCATTTTTATTCGATTTAATCGATTTCTGGTGTTTTTATTGCTTGTTTTTTGCAATATTTCTTGTCCTTTTCGTAACTTAGCTCATGTTGTCACGTGTGGATGTAGGTTTCCCTTCGGAAATAGTCATTTCCCTGGTGGTTTTCATTAGATTTTTATTTCTAAATGTTTATTTTCACCTATTCAGGGTATTCCTTCATTCATTCTTCGAAATTCTTCGAATCCCCGCACTTTTGACATTAAACTTTAGCTGTTGTACGAAAATTTTCACCAGATCACGTGACTGTGACGTCACATTCAAAATGGAGGTTAACTGTGAACTTTCTGAAGAATAGTCATTCTTTCAGTGAGTACAGCATATTTACTTATTCTTTTGCTTCATTATTATGTTTATTATTGTGTACTTTGTTTTCAGAGCAATTCTTTTTCTCAAGTGTCACAAAATTCAAATATTTGTGTCTTTTCACAACTACCTACCACACTCGGTTCCTTATGGATCCTCCCCTTAATACTGGTACTTCAGTTTCCTCTGGTTTGTGTTTCTCCACCTTGCCTTCTAGCTTACAGCCTGGTATGACTTCTTTAGAAGCATGCACTTCTTGGCTTTTGGGGGTTAGTCAATCCCCACCGGTGGAGTCATGTCCAGTGACTGGTGTGCCTTTACCCCCACAACCCTGTGTAATGTCATCTTGGTCTGTGAATCCTCGAATTCTTTGGGTAGACCGATTTCCCAGCAACCGGTTTCTGTGGGTAACTTTGTTCCCTCAGCTCAGCCTATTCAGGCTGTCCCGGTGCTGGCAGGCTATCCTGTTTATGACCAATCATTCCACAGGCCCCCTTCAATACTTTCTCATCTTTCATGTCATCCATGTTAGATAGGGTTCAGGGTATTGCCAACCCTGCTGTTACTCAACAGCCACTTGCTAGTCAGGATCTGTCGCAACCTTCGGGTGCGAGTATGAATGACTCTCAGGACTCACTTCAGACTCAGTCTCAGGTTAATCTTGAGGCTGAGCTGCAGGTCGTAGATTCAATTCCAAACATCCCTTACGTCCAGTCGGTCAATAGGGACTACAGGGAGGCCTTAGACTCTATCTTTGAGGTCTTATCAGATAAGATCTCCAGGCCTTCGGTTCAAAATCACGATCCTGAGGATTGCTCGGAGCTCTACCCCGACCAATCAAAGTCCACACCCATGAGTCTCCCCATCAGTTCTAGACTCTGGAGTTCCTTCAAGATGGCTGATGCTTATCTATCCGATTTGCATTCACGCTCTTCTAATGTGGAAGCTTCCCAAACTAAGTTGGGGAAGTTGGGAATTTTCCCAAACAAACCCTCAAAGCTTAGTTTTGCCAGGTACAAACCCATGGCTTCTGATGTTTGGTCTGATCTTTTGAAAGATCCGGATCAGGGGTCAGGTTTGCCATCTCCTAAAAAGGAGATTTACTTGTCCAGGAATATAGCTCATGCCTTGGAGAAGAGTCTCAGGTCAGATTTAATGATTCTGAATTCCCTGGACTTCTTTCAAGAGGCTTTGTCGGTCAATCATACCAACTTAGTGAAGTTGGTTGACCAAAGTGAGTCTAACCTTTCTCTGGACATTCAGCAGGCCTTGGACGTCAATTCTTTGCTGATCAATCAGGTGAAGTTTCACTTAATTGATTTGTTGGCTTCCATCACCCATTCTATCTCTACTGTGACCTTGGCAAGGAGGGATTCCTTTCTTTCCATAGTCCCTAAACATGTGCTAGATCATATTGTTAGGGAGCTTAGGTCTCATCCTATCTATGGTCCTTCTCTCTTTGGTGAATCTGCCTTGAAGGCTATTTATTCCCACACTAAAGAGTATAAACAGGAACAGTTCCAGTCTGTCTTGACTAAAGGAGTGTCCAAACAACTTTCTGCTTCTGCATCCAGGGGCAAGTCTTTCAAAAGACAACAATCCCAAGATAGGGATTCTCAAGATAGGAAAGTTCAGAAGGGTTCTACTTCTGGTTCTGGTTCCTTTCGAGGTTCCAATAAACCATGTGGTGGAAAGTCTTCCAGGGGTAGGGGCAAAAAGCCCCAACCTCAATCTCAAGAATGATGTCCTACAGGAGGTAAGAGTGCCCTTGGAACTCTCCAAGGTCCCACTCATACCTCCAGACCCCACCACTTTGCCAGTGGGAGGTCGACTGGGTTATTTCCATCTCAATTGGAAGTTTCTAGGGGCCCATCCTTCTGTTATCAAGACCCTGGAATTTGGACTTCAACTTCCAATAGGTTCAGTTTGATTTCCTTTATCCAGGGTTCCTTTGATAAACAGCCAGTATTCTTCCCTAGAGAAGAATGTAGTTCTTTGCGAAGCTGTTGTGGATATGCTGCTCAAAGGAGCAATCCAGGAGGTCAGGGATTCTTCATCCCTGGCTTTCTACAGCAGACTTTTTCTTGTGGCAAAAAAGACTGGAGGATGGAGGCCAGTAATAGATTTGAGTCATTAACACTCGACGATAGGAGAGGGTTATTGTAATCAGTTTGTTTCTGTCTGTCTGTCTGTCTGTCAGTCTGTCTGTGCACCGTTTCGCCCTAATAACTCAAAAACTATAAAACCAATCAAGCTCAAATTTGGTGGGCAGGTATTTTATGGGGTACAGACGAATTCTTTCAAATTTGGTGTAATTTGTGTGAAAACTAAAGCCAGGAGAGAGTTTTTCTTATTTTTAATTGGGCTTTTACAGTGAAATCTGCTTCTCTGTCTGTGCACCATTTTACCCTTATAACTCAAAAGCTATAACTTCAATCAATCTCAAATTTGGTGGGAAGGTATTTCATTGGGTACAGACGAATTCTTCCAAATTTGGTCTAATTTGTTTGAAAATTAAAGCCAGGAGAGAGTTTTTCTTATTTTAATTGGGAATACACAGTGAAACTGCTTCTCTTCATCACATACGTAAAAATCAATATTTTGCTTTCTGATGATGTCATTACTAAGTGATGTCACAATGTAACTGCCATTGTGAGGTCACAAACCTAGCTTGTGATACTTGATGTCTTTAAGTAAAAATATTTCTTCTCATTGTATGTCTTGAAATTGACATAAACATAATAAAGATGGAGGTGGTATATTCATCATTTTTATTAATTATTATTTCTGTTTTATTTTCTCTTTTTTCTTTCAATTCCTTGACAGTCCATCACAAAAAATTACCATGCATGATTTTCACGAAGAAGTGACCTTTAAGCAGAATTTTTACCTCCACCAGCAGTTTATGTTTTTGTGTGTTAATTGTTTATGTTTGTTTTATTTTTTTTGTGTGTGTGTGTGGGGGGGGTGTGTTTAGATTACTCCAAAACTAATGAACAGATCTTTATTTAAAAATTTGTGAGTAGGACCTGACTGAAGGAAGAAGTTACTAAAAGAAAGATCAGGATGTTACTTTAGATACAAAAAATTCATGATTTTTCAGAGGTCCCATTTCAATGTATTTTTAATGACTTTAGCTTTCTACTTGATATTTCTATGAAAATTAATTTACATGTTTGATTTTATTTTATTGTCTTCCTTACAATATTTTATATCACTTGAGAGACTGGTCACATGGAGTCGAGCGTTTTGCTCTCTCTGAGTGCATCTTGTTTAAATCTTTATCTGGACTTCCCCACTTTCAGGATGGACACTACTCAGTCCATCAGAAACTCCCTTCAAGTTGGCCAGTGGACAACTTCTCTGGACCTCAAGGATGCATACTTCCACATTCCCATGGCTCCTTTGGTTCACAAACTGCTCAGGTTTCAAGTCTTGGGCAAAGTGTACCAGTTTGTGGCTATGCCTTTTGGCCTAGCCACAGCTCCCAGGGAATTCACTACCTTAGTCAAGGAAGTGAAAAGGATGGCCTTGAGGTTGGACATCTCAGTTCACATGTACCTAGACGATTGGCTTATCAAAGCCAACAGCTGTCAGGAGGCTCATTCTGCAACTCTAACTTTGTTGGAGTTGACTCACAAGCTGGGGTGGATTGTAAACAGGGAGAAGTCAGATTTGCTTCCAAAGCAAGTTTTCACCTTCCTGGGCCAGGTTTTCGACCTGTCCAAGGGGGTTTGTTATCCAACAGAGGCCAGGTTCCTGTCCATTCAGGAGGCTATTCATCCTCTGCTTTTCAACCCCCATACTACTCCACACCAGGTTATGTACCTTTTGGGTCTACTAGCCTCTACAGAGAAGTTAGTACCTCAGGGTCGCCTTCATATGCGACACCTTCAATTTCATCTCAGGAAGAATTACAATTGCCACCTGAAAGGTGCCCTGGATTCTCCATTCTCCTTGGACCCTTCAGTGAAGGTTCATCTAAGGTGGTGGTTACTGAGGAACAGTGTCATGGCGCAAGCTCCACTGCACCCACCCAAATATGTAACATCCATTTACACGGATGCCTCAGCTCAGGGTTGGGGAGCTCATTGTGCTCACATGATTGCCCAAGGTCATTGGTCGACTCAGCAGTCCAAACTGCACATCAATGTTCTGGAGCTCAAAGCTGTGCTCCTGGCTCTCAAGACCTTTGTCCCTCAGTTATCCCTTCATCAAAGGATTATTCAGGTAGCCTCAGACAACACAACTGTCTGTGCTTACATAAACAAACTAGGGGGCACTCGCTCCTGGGACATGTTTGCCCTGACTTGGCACCTGTTTGCCTTCTGTCGCAAGACACGTTCTAGGTGTCATGAATCTTGTGGCAGACCAACTCTCCAGGTCTCAACAGACCCTTCATACAGAGTGGTCTCTCAATCCCAAGATCTTCAGGTGGCTGTCACAAATAGACTTCCAACCTCAGATAGACCTTTTTGCAACAAGATTCAATCACAAGCTTCCCCAGTATGTTTCTCCAGTGCCAGATCCCAAGGCTCTGGCAGTAGATGCCCTGGAGATGAATTGGTCCGGACTTCATCTCTACTCCTTCCCTCCTACAGCTCTTTGTCCACTTGTGGTCAAGAAGTTAATCAACTCTCAGAGCTGCAGGATGCTTCTTGTGGCCCCTCTCTGGGAAACCAGAGAGTGGCTTCAAGATCTATTGGCACTGTCAATAAGAAGACCAATCGCTCTTCCTCTAAAAGAAAATCTCTTAAAGCAACCTCATCTCGAGGTGTTTCATCAAAATCTAAGGAGTCTAAACCTTCATGCCTTTTGGGTGAAGTCTCCTTAGAGAAATAAGGGTTTTCTCAGGAAGTGACTAATAGGATTTTGAGTCCTATTAGAAAGTCTTCTAAATCAGTGTATGAAGCAAAGTGGAACGGCTTCTGCACTTGGTGTGAGGAACATGGCTTCTCTGCCATGCACCCTACTGTCCCCATCATAGCTGAGTTTTTCTTATTTCTTTTCTCTGAAAAGAAATTATTTCCTCAGACTATAGAGGGATATAGGTCAGCTCTCTCCATGAAGCGTGATGCAGATTTGGAGTTGGAGCTCAAAAGGACCTCAAAAGACTCATTCAGAGCTTTTACAAGTCCAGGCCTAAGACTTCTCGTCACATTCCTTCCTGGGACTTGACCTTGGTTTTGCAGGCTCTTACCAAGGCTCCTTTTGAACCTTTGTCTCTTGCTGAGCCAAAGTTCCTCACTTGGAAGACGGTCTTTCTTATTGCCCTTGCATCTGGAAGGAGAAAGAGTGAGATTCATGCCTTTACTTTTAAGGGTTGTTCTCACTCTAAAGGATGGTCAAAGGTCATCCTTAAAACAGATCCTGCTTTTCTGGCTAAGAACTAGTTAGCTTCAGAGGGTGCTTCAATTTTTTCGGAAATAAAAATTCCTTGCTTTGACTAAGTGCCTTGATCAACAGGATACAGAGGACAGGTCTCTATGTCCTGTCAGGGCCCTTAGACATTATCTCTCTAGGACTTCTGACCTTAGGCATGGTAGATCTCTTCTCTTTGTTTCACTCTTGAAGTCAAAACGGTGACATCACTGCCCAGACGATTTCCAATTGGATTAAAGACTTAATCCATTTCACCCTTAAGAACTGTTCCCAAGAGAATGCATCTCTTCATGGTGTGAAGGCTCATGATGTCAGGGCACAGGCTGCTTCCTGGTCCTTTAGAGGTGGAGTCCCACTCTTGGACATCATGAGATCTTGCACGTGGAAGAGTCATTCCACTTTCACATCCTTTTACTGTCTCCCAAGAATCTCGAGGATTCCTATAGATTGGGAGATATTGTGGCTGCACAACGTGTAGTCTCCCTTTCTACTTGATCTTCTCTTTTTTTGATCCTTTCTGAGGCTTCTTAGCCTCAGAAAAGGGGGGGTATTCCCTTTTTGGGGACTTCCTTTTTTGGGGACCGTGCTTGGTAATGTACTTTTGGCACATCTTCTGGGTTTTGACACTTTTGTGCTTATCCTCCTAGAGCTGACCTCTTGGGTGTAGACAGCAGTGCTGAAGGTAATAAGTAGTTCTCTACTTCACACTTAGTCAAGTTGCACCTTCATCACAGGGGTTTTGGTTATGCACCAGGAATTTTCCTATTTTAGTGCACTTTAACCATGGGTGGTTTCCTCCTTAGTCTGTCTTTTTTCCCACCATCCTTCCATGTGGGCATTCAACCCAAGTGTTTTCATATGGTATAGTATATTTACATTTTTATGAAATAAAATTTCATATTTTTAAATGTAAAATGCATTTTTATGAATAAAAATGTATATACTTACCATATGAAAACAGCAAATCACCCTCCCGCCTGCCCCACTTCTTTAGACCTTTTTCCAGCATTTATGTTTATTCACAAAAAGAATGAACTATTTCTGTATTAATGCGCATGGCAGAGTGAACTAGGTCACCAGGGGTCAAAGGGTAGCAAGTATATAGGTTTGAAGAGGGTCTCCCCTCATAGTTTAAATTCTATGTATGGTGTACGTGGCGGTCACCGAATGCCAAGCAAAGCTTACCCAAGTGTTTTCATATGGTAAGTATATACATTTTTATTCATAAAAATGCATTTTACATTTAAAAATATGAACTTTAATGTGTTACAAAAAGGAAAATTTTATCAGGATTTCAGTTCGCAAAGTCAATCCGTTTTGATCAGAGTAGTCATTGGTGGCACAGGAGGTCAAATTGATGGCTTTACACAGGGTATAAAAATCCACCAGTACGAAGATGACTGGGCCGAGCCAGATCCCACCAAACCTATCTCCAGCACACACAAAGTCTAGTAGCTCAGTGTCAGGAACTGTTTGGATGGTAAACACGGAAATAATCAGAACTGGACCCCAAACAAGTCTGACCAGTTCAACCTGAAGGAGGGCAAGGTCAGTTTCACCCTTGAGCGTTAACAGACCTTAATGCAAAGATAGAGAAACTGCTGTCCAAACCGACCTGTCACGTCTAGCAGCTGATGTCCCTGATAGGGTTGTCAACAGCTGCAGAAAAGGAAGTCCACCTAGGTTGACTCCATATGAAGCTGATACAGTGGCACTTGAAGAACAACTGGAGGGTACCAGAATCACTGGAAAAGGTGATCCTTATTCCAAGGTCATTGCACCCTCACTTAAAATGGGGAACACATTGCAGGGTCCTTCAAGAAAGCAAGTTGCACATAGACATTTGGAACTAAAAGAGGTCTTGGCCGTAAAAGAGTTCCAACACCTCTGATTGAGCCAAATAGAACTCATAGCTACAGACAACACCATAGTGGCTGCCTATTTAAACAAGGAAGGAGGCATGATTATTGCCTTTATACTTTTTACCCAATGGACAAATGCTGAATAACAATCGCTTGGTAGCAAAATGACCCAAAAAAGGACTCCAGTAGGTAGTAAAGGTCAGATACTGGTGACCCGCTCACCGGCAGAGTACCGACTTTGCCCCCCCCCCTTTTTGTAGACCTGCTCTGAGGTAGGGGAAGAGAGGGATCAGTTCAGTTGCAGGAAAATAAACCTCCTGAAGGAAGCACGTTACAGTTATTTTTTATGATTTTTTTTTTGTGACTATATACAAATGGGATCTGGCTTGGTCCAGTCATCTAGGTACTGGTGGATTTTTATACCCTGTGGAAAGCCATCAATTTGACCTAAATTAAATTTTTTATAAGCTAATACCTTACCCAATGGTCAGATAAGGCCCTCCCAACTGGCACCGCTATTAGTTTACTAGAGGTCTAATTAGGTTTACACAACAAACAAGATGATATGACGTCACAGTGTCTAGACAGGAAGGAATTATGATGCGCCACCTAGCAAATGCACACTACTAGACGGGTCCTGCTGGTGGATAACACAGGATGACCGGTCGCGCTGACCAGTATAGATTTTATTGCGCTACAATAGCTTACCATGTGGGACTGAATGCTGTTCTCGGATGGCCGCGAGGCATCACGGCCAATGTCTAAGAAAAACAGACATTTATAGTTGGCCGTAGCCTCAGGTTGTCGTCACATGATTTTCCCCTTATGATATCTCCTTTATCATTGGCCGCCTCCATTTTAACTATGTTTGCTAGTCAAAGACGTTTTTCGTTCCATATCTCAGTTATTATGTATCAATGGATATTTTAATCTAACCATTTTGCTTATATATATATTTTACTTATTTTGGGAAAGTTTCGGTTCACCAGGATAAGTATTTTCTATTTTCTGAGCGTTTTACTTTTCGTCTTGTCAGGCTTGTTTACTTGTCGAGCATTGGTTGTTTTTACGAGCAATGTGCTTTTATTGCGTATTTCTTCCTTCCCAGCAATAAAGTCTAGCCGCGAGCTTTACTGTGTTTTTATATGTATATGCTGCTCAGAACACGCATATTAGGTATTTATTTCACAAGATATAACACTTTTTGTTTGATGACCTCGACCTTTAAGGACGTCGAGTCCTTCGGGTTCTTCGGCAGATCTCGTCAATGCTGCTATGTTGTTTAATCCTCGTTTTTTCCAACCCCAACTTTCTTTCGAGGCATTATTATATTTCATAAACGCCAGAAAATCTGTCCCACCTCCCCAGTACTGTTTTACAGTAAAAGATCGAGTTCAAACTCGAGTCTTCCCTGGGGTCTCGCCTTTTATCCAATTCTATCAAATTTTCAGACTTCTATCTCGAGGCAAGGCAGTTTTCGAGTGGACTTAGTTCCTCAATCGAATACTAGAAGTGGAGGTGGATCAGATCTCCACTTCAGCCTCAGAAGCCTGCACATTTTATCAAAATCTTTACTTCTGGACCTCCACCCCGCCCCTCGACTCATCCCTACCCTCGAGGCCCATGGTTGTGGACTTTGGTCCAGCATTCCTCATCTCGGCACTTGTCAATATCGCCTCGGCCCTACCCTTCGAGGTTGTCCTCGACCACCAATGACATCTTTCGATGCATGCAGAGTATCTGGTGTATTGGTTAAAGTGCAGAACTCATGTGTAGGAGGTCTGGGGTTCGTACCCTTCCTGGGGTGTAATTTATATACATAAGTTTAACTTAATCCAGGTCCAGATATATTCATATCTTCCTCATCAGAGGTTTTACATAAGATAAACATTAATCCAGATATGTGTCTTCCTTGTCAGAGGAGGATCAGTCCTCTGCACTCAGACACAGGTCTTCAGGTCCTTCTTGGAAGGCCCATTCTTATCAAGACCAACCTCAACATGATCCAGACCCCTCCCTTATGATAGGGATGTCGCCTTGACCGACATAACCTCCAGTACGCAGAGGAAATGGAGACCTTTAGGTTTCTTCTTAACTCCCTGACCCCAGGGAACTATGCCGAGGACTGCCACTGGTTAGGGGCTGGATGTCGAGAAAGGTACACAGGAGCTTGGGCCTAGGGGCCCTTCTTCCATGCTTCCCCTCAACTCCTTATTAAAGATGCCTTGATAAGTTTGACAAGGTTTTTCAACTGCCTTTTCTGAGGGAAGTTCATAAAAGCTCCTCCATCCATTACTCTGTGGTACAAGGTGGGACACCCTTGTTATTAAGACAAGTTTCAGGAGTTGAATACAGATTGGCAAAGATCTGTATTACCCCTAAACCCTCTGGGTCCCCAATGGGCAAGTTTCCCCTACCAATTTTCTAGGAATTGGAATATCAAGCGAGGCAAACATTTCCACGCTCAATTTTGCTTCTTCCTCCTGTAATTCCACTCTGGAAATTTTCAGCATAGTTTGAAGTCGACCTTCACGAAGGTCAATTCACATTCAAGAAAGGTGCCGACCCTGAAAAGACAGCGAAACGTGCTTATGAAGAAGCCTATGAGTATCTGGATCTGTGGAATAAGACCATCTTAATCCAGCACAGAGCCCTTACTTGCCTCAGTAAATCCGTTGCCCATATTCTCCAGAGGGAACTATATTCAATGGGCAATTCTGGCTTGCCTAGGCACGAAGCCAAAATGACCCAGTTACATCCTCAACTGGGAGAAACCAGACGCCAGGAGCTCAGGAATGCGTCCTTTTGGCCGTCTTCATTATTTAAATCTCAGTTAGTCAAGGAAGGTGAGGACTTCCTTCTTAAAAAGGCACCTCATAAGATACCAGAATAAGCCCTTTCGTGGTCCCCACAAGAAAAGAGGCTCCTACAGGAAACGCCCCTATGGGGGTAATTCCTCCCAAGCAGTAACTAATCGTTTTTCCTCAAACAGGAAAACAAAACTTCAGAGGCTCCAGGGGTCGTTTTCGACCCCACAACAGGGGAAGGGGGCGTAAAACCGCTCTTCCCAATGACTCCTCCAAAGCCTCCATGAGTCCACCAGTAGGAGGTCGCCTCCGTTCTTTCAGAAGAGACTGGCAAACAAACAATTCCTCATCCAACGTGTTAAACATTATCACCAATGGCTATGTACGGCCATTCCTCTTAAAGCCAAACTTGGTCAGATTTCCTCTGATAATATCAGAATACAAGGCCCTTCAAAAGACCAAGCTCTGGCCCATTGCATTCAGTCTCTTCTGTCAAAGAACGCTATCGAAAGGGTGGAAAATGTAAAATCTCTCGGGTTCTACAGTCGCCTGTTTTCTAGTCCCCAAGCCTCACCAAGGTGGAGGCCAGTAATAGACTTAAGCAGGCTCAACACCTTTTCTACACGTAGAAAAGTTCAAATGGAAACTCCGGAGTCCATCAGGACCTCCCTCATTCCAGGAGAATGGGCAGCGTCAATAGACCTATCGGACGCCTACCTTCACATCCCCATCCACCCAAACTCAAGGAAGTATCTCAGATTTTGCCACAGGTCTTAGGTGTTCCAGTTCACCTCACTTCCTTTCAGACTGGCCACAGCCCCCCAGGTCTTTACAATGATCGTAAAGGAAGTCAAGCTCATTGCCCTCTCCAGAGGACTCAGACTTCAACAATACCTGGACGACTGGCTGATCAGGTCCCAGTCTCAGGAGGAAACCCTAGTGAACACACAGGCAGTGGTAGATCTAACTCAGTCCTTGGGGTGGATCATAAACCAGGAAAAATCAGAACTGATTTCTTCTCAGGTGTTTTCGTTCGTGGACTACGAGTACCACCTAGATTCAGTCCTTGTAAAACCCACTCAAGAGAGATGGCTCAAACTCCAGGATTTGTTCCTACGACTCAAGTCAAAACATGTTTTGACTGCAAGATGTTTGATGTCTCTAACTGGGTTGCTAGCCTCAATGGAGAAGATGGTCCCGGAGGGGCGCCTTCACATGAGCCCCTTTCAATTTCATCTCAAGGAGCACTGGAGATATCCTCAGTCATTGGACAGCCTCCTTCCATGGACAGAGTCCTTTTCTGCACACCTGGTGGCAGAATCCTGTAAATGTGATGAAAGGTGCAGACCTTCATCCCAAAGACCACAGTATCCAACTCTTTACAGATGCCTCAAACGAAGGTTGGGGCTCTTACTTAGAACAAGTTCTACAAAGGGTCTGTGGTCAAATCAGGAGAAAAGGCTACACATAAACGTCCTAGAGTTGAAGGCGGTTTCACTGGCCCTCTGAAGGTTCATGGACCAGTGTCAAACCAAACAGTTCTAGTGGCAACGGACAACTCAACAGTGGTAGCCTACATATACAAACAAGGAGGAACTCACTCAGCGGAGATTTGTGCTCTCCTGTGGAAGATCATGACATGGTGCCATCATTATCGCATAATATTAAAAGCCAGACACATTCCAGGGTGTCTGAATGTGATGGCCAACCTCCTATCCAGATCCAACCAAGTGCAGTCGACGGAATGGTCACTGCACCCACAGGTGTTCAAACAGGTCACAAGTGGTTCACTCCTCATGTAGACCTGTTTGCCACTCACCTGAACCACAAACTCCCTCTTTACATGTCTCCTATCCCAGACCCAAAGGCCTGGGACATAGATGCTCTGAACATAAATTGGACGGCTCTCACTGCTTATGCATACCCTCCAATGGCTCTCCTTCACAGGGTGATCCAAAAATCAGGCAATGCCACTGCCTGATCATAGTGATAGCCCCAGGCTGGCCAGGGATGCCCTGGTTTTGGGACCTAGTACAGCTCTCAACAGAGATCCCTCTACAACTACCAGTGTCAGCAACCCTTCTCAAACAGTCCCACCTTCATGTGTTCCACAGTAATCTACAACATCTCAACCTCCACACCTGGTGTCTAGGAGTGGACAATTCCAAGAACAAGGCTTCTCTGTGGAGGTGGCAGAGAGAATTGCTGCCCCTCAACGATCATCAACAAGGACCATCTACTAGTCAAGTGGGCCCTATTTGTAAGATGGTGCAGAGAAGTTTCGGTGGATTTCTCCTCTCCATCTGTGAAACAAATCTCAGATTTTTTTTTTCATGTACCTGTACCAAGACCTAAACAGGCGCCCCTCGACCATTGATGGTTACAGGACTGCCATTGTTGACACCTTAGGCCCAACAGGCCAACATATTGCACATAATGAAGACCTTCAAGGTTGCTCACCAGTTTTCCATAGGGATCGTCCCCAAAGTTCCAGGAATCTCCCTAAGTGGAACCTTTCTGTTGTTCTTAATGAGTGCACAAAAGCACCCTTTGAGCCTATGAAAGACACAGCCCTCAAACATCTCACTCTCAAAACTGCATTCTTGCTAGCTTTGGCCTCCGGCAAGTGCCGCAGCAAAATCCATGCCTGGGTCGCAAACAAAGTATCGAATCTAGGCCAATGGGAAAAGGTTGCCTTGTTCCCTTCTTCTGACTTCAAAGCCAAAAACCAACTAGCAAGAGAATGTTCTCAAAGTGTGTCTCCGGTGACTATTCCTGCTTTCACTACCGTTGTAGATTGACAATTCAAAGAAGACAGGACCCTGTGTCCGGTGCGGGCCATGAGGTACGATTTGGACCGAACCAAGGACCTGAGAGGTTCCCGGTCCCTTCCTTTCATCTTCTTCAAGATAGGACATACCTCAGACATCAGACCCGCTACACTCCTTTCTAGGTTGAAACAAACCATACTACTTTGTTATAAACAAGCAGACCAACAAACCTTGGACTTGGTCCAAGTTACGGTGCATGATATTAGGGCCTTTGCAGCCTCTTGGGCACTTTACAGTGGGGTATTGGTGGACCAGATCATGCAAGCCTGTCACTGGAAAGCTCACTACACTTTTACAACTTCTATCTAAAGAACCTTACTTGGTCGGACAACGGCAACAACATGTTTCTGGGACCAGTAGTAGCGGCTCAACAGGTCCTAGACTCTTCCCCTCAGAGTAATCCTCAGAAAGAAAAGAATTGGGGGGGGCACATCCGCTACAACCAAGTCTTAGGAGTCTTCCCCAGGTTCTAGGTATAAGTCTACCTCATCAGGTTGTTTCGGGTAAGGTCTTTATATCCTTTAATCTTAATTATATTTCTTGTTTAAGGACCATTAAGGTTGTCATTAAACCCCTTAAGGGCATAGTAGCATCTCCAAGCCTTGGCTTTGGATTCCTCACGTGACAGCCCTCAGGCTCTCCCTCTCAAGTGTATTTGTCGTACACTTCTCTCCTTAGTCAAACACCCAGACAGTGTATTTGCACTGTCTTCCTTTCATTCTGGTTTTTGGCTTAGTACAGGCCCAACCTCGGGTTGGGGCACTGTCACGGGACTCAGACTGGTATTTTTGACCTCACTTTCATATCACTCATTATCTAATTCTATCTAAATTCTAAGAAAAACAAACATATTTGCCAGTCTCAGCTGTAATCCCGCCACTGGGCGGTTGGATTCAGCATTCAGTCCCACATGGTAAGCTATTGTAACGCAATAAAATTGAAAATTTTAATTACTTAAATGTAGCTTTTATAAGCTACAAGCTTACCATGTGGGACTGAGAAGAGTCCCACCCGACCTCCCCGCTGTATTACAGCTGAGGGGGTATGGGTTTAAATCTCAATGAGAAAGGAGATGACATAAAGTAGAAATCACGTGCCGACAACCTGAGGCTACGGCCAACTATAAATGTCTGTTTTTCTTAGACATTGGCCGTGATGCCTCGTGGCCATCCGAGAACAGCATTCAGTCCCACATGGTAAGCTTGTAGCTTATAAAAGCTACATTTAAGTAATTAAAATTTTCAAATTTGTCCATTTGGTTAGGTATTAACTTATAAAAGCTTAATTCACTTATTAAATTTGCAAATCTCTGGATTTACAGTCGCTTAATTGTTTCTATTTTCAAAGCCTCAACAAAGGTGGAGGCCAGTCATAGACCTCATCAGGCTCAACTCCTTTCTTGTAGTAGAAAGGTTCAAGATCGAAACACCAGTCTACCAAGGCCTCTCTGATTCCAGGGAAATGGATGTCCTCGATAGATCTGTCAGATATGTATTTCCATTTCCCACATCCACCCAGCTTCAAGAAAGTATCTTTGGTTCATCCATGGGTCTCAAGTATTAAAGTTCACCTCCCTCCCTTTCAGCCTAGCCATGGCCCCACAAATACCTAAAATGATAGTAAAGTGAGTGTAGCTCATGACTCTGGCATAAGGGGTCAGACTTCAACAATGCCTAGACGATTGACTCAACAGGGTCCTATCTTAGGAGGAGGCACATATGAACACACAGATCAGGGTGGACCTAACCTAGTGCTTAGGGTGGATAATCAATCAGAAGTCAAAACTCAATCCCACTCCGATGTTTTCGTTCATGGGCCATGAACACCATCTAGATTCAGCCCTCGTTAAACCCACTCAAGACAAATGGCTCGAATTTCAGCGTTTGACCCAAAGAATAACGTCAAAGCCTGCTTTGACTGCAAGATATTTGATGTCGCTAATTGGGTTGCTCTCCTCAATGGAGAAGATGGTTCTGGAGGGTCGCCTTCACATGAGACCCTTTCAGTGGCATCTCAAGGAGCACTGGAGATTTCCTCATGCGTGGGACATTCTCCTTCCTTGGGCAGACACCATTTCAGTTCACCTAGAGTGGTGGCAAAACCCTGCTAACGTGATGAAGGGTTTAGACCTTCACTCCAAAGACCACAATATCTAAATCTTTACCGATAGGTTGGGGTGCTCAATTAGACAAGACTCGGTAAAAGGTCTGTGGTCCGACAGGGAAAAAAGGCTATACATACATATTCTAGAACCGAAGGCGGTATCACTGGCCCTGAAAAGGTTAAAGGACCAGTGTCAAAATCAAACCGTGTTGGTAGCTACACACAACTCAACAGTGGTAGCCTACATAAACAAACAGGGAGGAACTCCCTCAGTGGAGATGTGTGCTCTCCTATGGAGAATCATGACTGATGTCATGATTACCATATAATTATATGAGCTAGGCACATTCCTGTATGTGATGGCCGACTCGCTGTCCAGGTAAAGTCAGACCCAGTCAACAGAATGGTCACTGCAACCACAGGTGTTCATAGATCCGTCAAAATGTAGACCTATTTGCCACTCGTCTGAACCACAAGCTCCCTCTGTACATACCTCTAATTCCAGACTGACATGCTTGGGAGATAGATGCTCTGCTCATAAATTGGTTGGGTCTCCTTGCTTATGCTTACCTTTCTATGGCTCCCCTTCACAAGGTGATCCAGAAAATACGGCAATGCAATTGCCTTATCATCCCAATAGCTTTGGGTTGGCCAGGGATGGCTATGTTTTGGGACCTAGTGCAGCTCTCAACGAGATCCCACTACAACCCACAATATCTGAACCTGCACAACTCCAAGAACAAGGCTTCTCTGTGGAAAAGCTGTGCAGAGAAAAGTCGGTGGATTTCTCCACTACTTCCATGAAACAAGTCTCAAGACTTTTTCATGTACCTGTACCAAGACTTAAACAGGCGCCCATCAACCATTGATGGTTATAGGACTGCCATTGTTGACGCCTTAGGCCCAGTGGGACACCATATCTCTCTAAGCTCGGACCTTGACAGGTTAGCTTTCATGGGGATCGACCCAAAAGTTCCAGAAACTTTAATAAGCAGAACTTTTCCATTGTCCTTAATGAGCTCACCAAAGCACCCTTTGAGCCTAAGAAAGACACACATCTAAAACATCTTACCCTTAAACTGCTTTCTTGCTAGCTTTGGTCTCCAACAAGCGCCACAGTGAAATCCATACCTGGGTTGCAAAGTAAGTGTCCAATTTAGGCCAGTGGGAAAAGCTAGCTCTTTTCCCCTCTTCAGATTTTATAGGTAAAAACCAACTAGCAAGAGAAGGTTCCCAAAGTTTGTCTCCAGTGACTATCCCTGCTTTGACTATCATTGTGCATAGACAAATCAAAGAAGACAGGACCCCTTTGTCAGGTACAGGCCCTGAGGTACTACCTGGATAGCACCAAGGATCTTAGAGGTTCTCGGACACTACTGTGTATATCCGTTAAAAAATGACATAGCTCAGGCATTCAACCCCCTACTCTTTCTTCTTGGTTAAAATAAACTATCCTTTTATGTTACAACCAACCAGATCAACAAGCCTTAGACCTGGTCTATGCGAAGGCTCATGATATCAGGGCCTTTGTGGCCTCTAAGGCCTTTTACGGTGGGGTTTCAGTGGATCAAATCATGCAAGCTTGTCACTGGAAAGCTCACAATACTTTCACAAAGTTTTACCTAAAATACCCGACTTGGTCAGACATTGACAACGATATGTGTCTTGGTCCACCAGTAGCAGCTCAGCAATTCTTAGACCTTAGACACTTTCTGTCAGACTAGTCATACTCAGAAGGAAAGAAAGGGGGGGAGGCAGTAAACATTACAAATGTTTATAAACATTTATAAACCTAACTATGAACAGTTTATTTAAGGTTTAAAATGATGGGCTCCTAAACGTTCACCTATAAACGTTTATCAACTTCTAAGCATAAACATTTATAAACATTGAAGCATAAACGTTTACGCATGAATGTTTATAAATGCTAATACATAAACGTTTACATAAAAACGTTTATATAAAAACGTTTAGGGTGCAATCATTGTAAACCTTGCATAACTATTTAAATTTGGTTTAGAAAAGTTTGTAAACGTTTATAAACCATTTGGACCTAATCAACAAAGATCAACGTTTATAAATGTTTATACACATTTGTACACCATTTAAAACATTTATAAACATTTTCTACATTACCCAGTGCGTGAAATTTTAGTTATAAACAAAGGTAATTTTATGAATAATTACTCAATTTACATTAATTTAACTTTGTGCAGTGCATTCTATGATATAATAATGTACTTTTATATTTCTACTTGACATTTAATGGTGGCGTCAAACAGTGACACAGTAAGATATACTTACAGAAATATTTCTCCACTTTCTCTCAAAATGGCTGTGCTGACATCATTCAAAATGAAAACGAGGTTAAGATATTCATCACTCTTTGTAAAAGGTTTTAAAATGTTTATAAACGTTTATGTTTACTGGGGGGGGGGGGTACAATTACTGTAACCAAGTTTTCCAGAATCTAACATCCAGGGTCATCAGGTCTACCTTCTCAGGATATCTGGTAAGGTCTAATTTTATTGCACTACAATAGCTTACCATGTGGGACTGATTGCTGTTCTCGGATGGCCGCAAGGCCTGGCCAACGTCTAAGAAAAATAGACATAGACTGTTCCATAGGCCACACCCACTTCCTGGTTTATCATATTTTTGTCAGACCTTGTCGGACAAACAAATGGCAGGAAATCAAAAGTAAACATTGAGTATTTTAAGATATACGAGAAAAGACATGTATTATAAATGTTTGGTTGGAGCATAGAATAAGAAATTATATAATAACGAATATTTGTTTTATTGTCACAAAAATTTGAAAATAAATAAATAAACAATTTACTGATAAAAACAAATCCTCGTGCATTGCCCCAGCATGCACACGCCTTGAAATGTCATTGATTTAGAGTTGAAAACAGGTCCTAACGTTGAAATGCACATTACCAACTACTAAATCTAAGTTAGTTTTCTGACATGAAAAAGTAGTGATATTTTGACCAGAAATCATGGTGATTTTGGGTTGAAAAACTGACACTGACACAATTTCAACACTATTTCAAAGCTGGATTTCTGACTGGAAAAAGTAGTGATATTTCATAAAAAATCACCACTAAATCAAGTTAGGTTTTTCGACATGAAATCTTAGTCATGTTATTGAACAGAAAACAGGTTGAATATTGGGAAATGAATGACTGGTTGATTGAAAATTCATTTTCTAGAGGGTGATATAGTGATTAAGTCTAAATTTTTGAAAGAACTATTATTGCAATTGTTTTTGAATTTGTAGGTATTTGTAAAGCAAAGACTAATTTCTAAAGATCATAAAGATGATAAAGATTATGTGTGCATGTACTTGTACATTTTTATATATTCTCCTTATTAATTAACTGATGCATCCAAATATAATTTTTATAATTTATAATTATAATTTGACTAATATAATTCCCGATAATTAAAAAAAACATTTTGAGGTCAAACTTATCTTAAATAAAAAAAAGATAAATTCAAACTTATTCATCAAAACTTAGTAATTTGAATTTGTTTCTCAAAATTCTCCCATACACAAAGAACTAGTTTTCAGTTTGCAAGTATACACTGAAAGCTTCTCTAAACAGAGAACCTAAGCTATAACATTTTATCAGACAACAGTGAGGTTGGGGGGTTCCTGGTTTTTTTCTTATCTGTACCCTGCTTCACAGAACACTGGACCTGTGACTAAAGTAATTAGATAACACAGCAGGGGTGGAGGTGGGAGTTCACCCTTGTTCAATTGCATGCATGGTGTTTACTTTTTTAAGTCTGTTTTTTATGGTCAGCACTGACAACTAATTAAGGTGGTGAGTAATGGGTGGAGTTCTAATAATGTGGCTATTCTTGTGTTTTTTTCTCAGTTTATATGCCAAAGTTGTATGAGACACAAGCATCTGAACTAAGCATTGTGGCTTTGCTACATGATTATAGCTTCTTTATAATTACAATATAATTATAGCCAACATAATAAAACATTTAACAGAAACTGATTGGATAAAATACTGAAGATATAAATAATGTCACAATTGTTTGTTTTTTACAAAGAAAGAAAATATTGTAAAATTTCGCAAAAAGAATTTCAATTGAAGACATTGAATAATACTGGTCCTATTAAAAACATAAAAATGGATATCTAGTTGGATAATATGGATTTACATATCTTGAGCAATTATAATTATATTTGATGCAAAATTATGTATTATTACAATGTCATCAGAAATAGAATATTGAATATACTATAATTCATGAATACATGTCATCTTGGAAAGAATTAATTACTTTGAGTTGTATCCAAAGTGTAAAATATGCATATGGTTAGTTATTGTATAATATTATTAAGAAGCTATAATTATGACACACAAGCTACAATGATTCAAATAAAGAAGACAATGTAAATAACCTGATTTTACCCATTGAATTCAACTCTATTTCATACATTGGATCCAACCAAAACCTGTTTGCAAAATCTACCTGTATTTCAACCAGATTTCACACATAAATACAACCAGATTTCAACAGTTGGTTTCAACATGATTTCACTAGTTGGATCCAACCAAAAACGGTTTGCAAAATCTACACGTATTTCAACCCGATTTCACCCATTGAATTCAACCAGATTTCAACAGTTGGTTTCAACATGATTTCACTGGTTGGATCCAACCAAAAACGGTTTGCAAAATCTACATGTATTTCAACCAGATTTCACCCATTGAATTCAACCAGATTTCAACAGTTGGTTTCAACATGATTTCACCGGTTGGATCCAACTAAAAACGGTTTGCAAAATCTACATGTATTTCAACCAGATTTCACCATTAGATTCAACCTGATTTCAAAGTTGCGTGCCTGCTGGGGCAGTAATATGTAAACAATGGCAGCTTGGGGACATATATTTGCATTGCGGACATTTTTAAGTAGGTAGGATTGATGATATAATTTTTTTATCAAATTATACGTACTGTGGTTTCTTTTTATTCCATTATCAGAAGGCAATAATATTTACAAATATGTCCCTAAAAATGGTCACGTTTTTGTAAATCAAAATGGTGCCCGTCCTTGTTTAATAACACTCTAGACTGGAGTTAACACAAACATTTATTTCACAAGATAAACAGGCTGCCGGCCACACTTGCTTTATCGGTACAATAGCCTTGAACTTGGCGCTTAATAAAACACGTCTGTTATAATATCAACATCCTCCTTTCTTTAAAGAGCACTGTGAAAGTTAGCATTTAAAAATAAGAAAAAAACTAAAATTAGAGAACCAGAACATAATACAAACACAATTACTGTTGCAAAAAAAAAACAGCAAGATTATCATTATTATTAAGTTTCTGAAAAGTTCTTATTTTGCTTATCTGGGGTGGAGAGGTCCCAGGACTTCACACCCAAAATGGACCTTTACCGCCCGCTCCCTACTCTCAGTTAGTTATAGTCTTTAAGCCAAGTAGGTGGTCTCTTGTTCCTTATTGGTCTTGACCGGGCGGTTGGTGTACCAGTAGTTGCTGATTGGTCAGGAATGGTCACCTCCTCACTGCCTGGGTCCCTGTGGATTTCATTATAACCAGAATTCTGAGGATCTTGCTCACTGATAACACGAGCTGAACTATCCGGATGGATGTGTATTGAATTAAGGCGATACTCAGCTCCATCTGGAGTGTTTATTATAAATGATCGTTCACTCACTTTGTCTTTGATTTGGCCCTGTTCCCAAGGTCTGGTGACTGTCCTTCTAAAAAAGACCGGATCATTTATCTTGACTTGTGGTCTGCTATGGGAAGTCATATTGCTTCTTGACAGTACGTTTACGTTGCAATGTTCTGTTCTGTATTTCCTCTCATGTGTATCTTGGCTTGTTGCGCAAACTGCGGATCAGTGATCATGTGTCGTGACCAAACACTAATGAAGCTGGACTGACTCCTGACTCTTGCGTTGGGGTATTTCTTAGTCCGTTTTATTTTGGACAGCCTTGATCATCATGTGTTTTATTGTCTTCACTGCTGCCTCTGCTTTCCCATTGCTCTGTGGGTATCGGGGAGAAGATGTGTGATGCGAGATATTCCAACCTTGTGTGAAGTTTTTGAAGTCGCGGGAAGCAAACTGAGGTCCATTGTCTGATACCAGGACTTTTGGTATACCATATCGGGCACATAGCGATTTCATCTTCTTGATAACTTGAGCACTTGTTGGGTTTGGAAGGTAGTCAACTTCAGTGAAGTTTGAGAAATAGTCCACCATTACTAAGTATGATCTGTTTTCAATTTCAAAGAGATCCATGCCGATTTTCTCCCAAGGTTTCTCACCAATTTCATGTTGTAAGAGGGGTTCCTTTCTGTTTGCTGGGCGAAGGGCTTGGCATGGCTGACAATTGTTCACCGTGTCTCTTAGGTCTTTGGTCATGTTGAGCCAAAACACTGTATTTCTGGCCCGTCGTAACATACTATCAAGGCCAAGATGTGCATAATGCAGTTTCCGTAGGATGCTTTTCTGGAGTGTGTATGGAATGAGAATACGTTCCCCTTTCACAATGACACCATTTTGTACACTTAGGGTATCTCTGAGATCATAGTACGGTTGTATACATGAGGGAATGTCTTGTTTTTTTGATGGCCATCCTTCTGTGATCACTTGTTTCAAGTGCTGAAGTGTAGCATCTTTAGAAGTTTCTTCTTCAACCTCTTGGATTTGTTTGTCCGGTACAAAGTACAGTGCATCAACACTCATGATTTTTGTTGGGTAAGTTTCAGTAATGAGGTGAGCTCGACTGAGGGCATCAGCTATGTGAAGTTGAGCACCACTTGTGTATTTGAATTCGAAGCAATATCAGTGCAGTCGGATGATGAGGTTTTGTAGCCACTTTGGTGCCTGGCTCAAGGGTTTCTTGAAGATATTCATCAATGGCTTGTGGTCATTTTCTACGATCACTTCGCGACCATATGTGTATTGGTCAAATCGCTCTAATCCAAACACCACCGCTAAAGCTTCCTTTTCAATTTGTGCCCAGTTTCTTTCAGCATTTGACAAGGCTCTTGAGGCATACTCAATGGGCTTTCCATCTTGAAGGATGACTGCCCCTACTCCATGCAGGCTGCTATCTACTTGTAATGTTAGTGTCTTTTCAGGGTCAAAATAGTGAAGAACCGGTGCTTCGGATATGGCATTCTTGATTTTGTGCAGACTGTCCTGACAGTCTGTGTTCCAGTCCCACTGAGTGTTTTTGCGAGTCAAAGCTCGGATCGGTTCCAACATATTTGCTAAGTCTGGTAGGAACCTTGCAAGGTACTGGATCATTCCGCACAGCCTTCGAGCATCATGAATGTTCTGTGGTGTTGGCATGTCTCTAATTGCCAAAACTTTATTATGATCAGGGCGGATGCCATCAGCAGTGATGACATGTCCCATGAATGTGACTTCTTTCTGTTCAGTCACTGCTTTTCTCTCATTCAATTTAATGTTTCTATTATGACATCTCTTCTTTAGTAAGGCAGCATGTAAAAAGAGGTCCTTCTTTGCATCACAATCATTTTGCCCTTGACCAACCACAATTATGTCATCTGCGATACAAAATGTTTGCGGTAGATCTCCCAATGCCTCTGTCAGTCTTCGTTGAAATATTTCACTACTGACCTTGAGTCCAAATGGTAGCCTGAGCCACCTGTAGCGACCAAATGGTGTGATCATTGTGGTAAGGTAGCTTGCTTTGTCATCTTACTGGACATGCCAGTACGCCTCCTGTACATCAAATTTGCTAAAGATCTTTGCTTTATGGAGTTTTGGGAGTATATCCTGGAGTACTGGGAGTCTATAATGTTCCCGCTAAAGAGCAGCATTTAAAGGTTGCGGATCTAGACAAATCCGAAGAGCTCCTGATGATTTCTTTACAACTGCCATTTGACTCACCCAGGGAGTTGGTTTGTTAACTTTAGCCAGAATTCCTCGGTCTACTAGATCATTTAGTTCCTTCTGCACCTTTTCTTCAATAGCGAATGGGATTTTTCGACAGGGTAATGCTCTAGGTTTCACAGTTGGATCTACCGTCAGACTGGAAGTGCCCAAATTTCCAAGGTCAGTTGTTTTTCTTATCTTTGCAATGTATTTTTCCTGGTTCAGTGTTATCAACCCAAGATCAGAAATTGTTTTGAGACCCAAAAGGTTTGCATAATTGTTCTCTACCACCACAAACTCAACATTGGTTACTGTTCCATCTCTGGGGTTTGACATTTGCAGTATTGTCTCCCCTATTGGAGTCATTTTAGAGTCATTCCACATTCAGAGTCTTATCCGAGTCGGTCTTACATGATCCTTCGTAACAAATTCTTGGCTGATCGTGTTAACATCAGCTGCAGTATCTATGTGAAACCTTACTTCTCTACCATTAATCTGCATCAGTACAGTAGCACGTCCTGTGGTTCCTTGGGTCACAGCAGCTAACCATCTGTCATTAGAATCAGCTGTAATAGGATCATTTTCCGCTTCAACTGCCCTGATACTGGTCTTCTTGCGACACTTGGATTCAAAATGGTTTCTGCCTTTACAGAATGCACATATTTTTTCCCAAGCAGAACAACTGTTTCTTTTGTTAAGGTGAGATTGGCCACAATAATTACAGTCATACCTCATTGCCATCATCTCTCCGTTGCCACTTCTTCTGGTTACTGGGGTTCGAGTCTGTCCAAAAGCTTTCACTTTGTCTGTTTGCTTCCAATGGGTGATTGTGTGCAGAATCCGTTGTTTTGTCGGGTTCATTTCGTGCATTTGTGTAGTAGATGTTTCTAGAGATCGCATAATTTCAACAGTTTTTTTAAATGTTAAGTTTCTTTCACGCAGCAAATGTTCCTGAGCCTGCCCTTTCACTGTAAATACAATTTTATCTCTAACCATTCTTTCTGTCATGTCACCAAAATTACAGAACTGGGCCCTTTTCATCAGTCCTGTTAAAAATGTGTCGAATGTATCTTCCTGTGGTAGGTTCCAGAATTTAAAACTTTCTAATACCTCACTGGTATGTTATTGGCAATATTCATCCAGCTTTTGAAGTACTATTTTAGGATCTTCTTTGTCTGATTCTTCAGTAAATTTTAATTGGTCAACCCGATCCACCACATCAGGACCGGCACAATGCAGGAGCATAGCTGTTTGTTGCTTCTTGAATTTCTCTTTAAACCCATTTGCAGTACTATAAACATCATAATGTCTTTTCCATTTTCTAAAATTCTCAGCAGGATTTCCTTCTCTAATGTTTAACTGGGCAGGAAGACAAAAATTTCCACTCTCCATGATTGGGTATAGTATCCAACTTCAGGTCAGATCTACTTACTGTATAGTATACAGGATATATATATATGCCTGGCAATAAAATAAAATATTTAACCCCTATATGCTTCATTATTTGACCATTTCTAGGGTTTAAAAATATATATAAATTAAGTACAAACGAGTCCTTGTTGAGTGAAATCATCGGAAACAACTTTTTGTTTTTTGTCTAGACAGCAATGCTTGCAAACTAATGTGCGTCTCTTGTATGTAGTTTATATACAGGAATATATACATGTTGAAATCAAATAAGATGAATCTGTTCATGGTTTATCCCCGTTCTTCTACAGTATTTGTCCATTTTAAGGGTTAAAATATGATATAAAGCACGAAACTAACTTGGGGAATCCTTGGGGAAATCCCTGTGGTGACGTCACGTCTAGACAGCATGTACTGAGAGACGCGTGTATGTAGTTTCTTATACAGTTCGTTTAACTAATAAATAATAAAATAAAATGGAATAAAATATTTTACCCCTTCTTTCCTGTATATTGACCAATTTTATAATATAAAAATAATGTATTTTGCATTTTAGGTTCTATGTTATTTAATAAAATTCTGTGTAATTTTTGCTTTCCTTATCTCACAACTAGCCTTACCTGCAGTGAGGCAGGTGGGGGAGATGGCCTTGAGTCATTCTTGATTTAAATAAATCCAGTTGTGTAGTTCTCTTCAAAGAACTATTAAAGAAAAGCTTACATGGAAATTATAATATCCAACTTCTTGTAAGCCGAGTTGGTCAGATCCCTACTTAAATCTGAAGCCAGATCCGATCTTAGTTCATCCGAGTTTTTTAACCATCCGAGAATCGGATGCATTATTCCCAAGTTCTATCCATCCGAGTATGATTTGATACTCGGATTTTCATTGCATCTAAATCCGATTCTCGAATCTAAGATCTGATGATCGGATGTCTGCAGCTACCATCCTATACTCGGATGATCGGATGGCTGCAGCTACCATCCTATGCTCGGATGGTCTGATCTAAAATCCGATGATTGGATGATTGTATCTGAGATCTGATGCTCGGATGATCGGATCTTAAATCTGATGTTCGGATGATGGTTCCAGATCAGAACTCTGAACAATCCTAACTCACACTTGGACTAATAGTACACAAGCCGGGTAGTAAATATCACTTATTGGAGGCTTCGGTGCAAGTCCAAAGTCCTCAAGCCCAAGAGGGCTTCCTCTAAACATGGTCCTTCATTTAGTCCGGACTCTGTATTTTATAGGGAAGTTGGTTTACCTGACTTAACCCTAGCCATATTCCGAGGACATTGAAACTTAGGCAGTTTTGGGATCTCCCTGACCCCAGAGAATTTATGCCTAGGCCCTCCACAGTCTGGACTCTGAATGATTTAGCAGGCCAACAGGAACTTAGGCCAAGGGGCCCTTCAGCCATGCTCCCATTCGGTCCTCAACTAAAGATGCTAAATTTGAGGATGAGGATTTTTAGGCTGCTAATTTCCCTGAAAATAATAATAATAAAACCCCTGGTTTTACTTGGGGGTACATTTGGGACAACCTTGTTTTTGAGGAGAAATTATAAGGTTTCAAATCTGTATCTCCCTAGGGGCCTCTTTGGGTAAGCCCCCTGCCCCCCTTCTGGTCATCAAGAGTTGAGCTTCAGGCTGCTCTTCACTAGATTTTTTCTGAATGCAACGTGGTTATGGAGATCTATTAAGACAGTAGCCAGGCTACTACCGGACAGGTTTAACTCAATTTCATGGTGCATATAAGTAGTCAGAAGGGGTATGGGGAATTCAGGTGAGATACCGGATCTTAAGAACTTAAAGTTCCCCATTCACAACTAGTTTAGGAGGGACAGGAGTTCCTCATCAGGCACCTGTAATAACACTTAGGGTTTAGGCCCTATCAAATCAGCCCTTTCACATTCCCCACAATCTTGAGGAAACAGCCCAATGGGGGTCATTCCATTCCAAGCAGTATCCATCGTTTTTCCCAGGTAGGGGGAAATCGGGTAGCAGAGGCTCCAAAGGTCGTTTTTGACCCCACTCCAGGGGATGAGGGCATGAAAACCCTTCCCCGCAATGACTCCCCCAAAGCCTCCCTCAGTCCACCAGTAGGAGGTCGCCTCCGTTCTTTCAGAAGAGACTGGCAAACAAATCCTGTCATTCTTTTCAAAGCCAAGTCTGGTCTGATCCCCTCTGATTCAGTCAGAATACAAGGCCCTTCAAAAGACCAAACTCTGGCCACTTGCATCCAGTCTCTTCTGTCAAAGAACACAATAATAGAAAGGGTGGAAAATGTAAAATCTCTCGGGTTTTACAGTCAGTCGCCTGCTTCTAGTCCCCAAGCCTCACCAAAGGTGGAGGCCAGTAATAGACTTAAGCAGGCTCCATCAGGACCTCCCTGATTCCAGGGGAATGAGTATCGTTGATAGACCTATCGGAAACTTACCTTCACATCCCCATCCACCCAAACTCAAAGAAATACCTAAAGTTTTTGCCACAGGTGTTCCAGTTCACCTCCCTACCTCGGACTAGCCACAGCCCCGCAGGTCTTTACAATGATCGTAATGTACGTGAAGCTAATGGCCCTCTCCAGAGGACTCAGACTTCACCAATACCAGGACGACTGGCTGATCAGGTCATAGTCTCAGGAGGAAGCCCAAGCAAATACTTGGTAGACCTAACCCAATCCTTGGGGTGGATAATAAATCAGAAAAAATCAGAACTGAAACCTACTCAGGTGTTTTCGTTCGTGGGCTACAAATTCCATCTAGATTCAGCCCTTGTAAAACCCACTCAAGAGAGATGGCTCAAACAGGATTTGATCCTGCGTCTCAAGTCCAAACATGTTTTGGCTGCAAGATGTTTGATGTCGCTAATTGGGTTGCTTGCCTCCATAGAGAAAATGGTCCCGGAGGAATGCCTTCTCATGAGGCCCTTTCAGTTTCATCTCAAGGAGCACTGGAGACATCCTCAGTCACTGGACAGCCTCCTTCCTTGCACAGAAACGATTTCTGCACACGTAGACTGGTGGCAGAACCCCACAAACGTGATGAGAGGTGCAGACCTTCATCCCAAAGACCACAGCATCCAACTCCTTACAGACGCCTCAAACGAAGGTTGGGGCGCTCACTAAGGTCAAAGTTCTACAAAGGGTCTGTGGTCAGAAGGCGTAAAAAGGCTATACATAGTGTTCTAGAGTTGAAGGCGGTCTCCCTGGCCCTTCAAAGCTTCAAGGACCAGTGTCAGAACCAAACAGTGCTAGTTGCAACGGACAACTCAACAGTGGTAGCCAGCGGAGATGTGCACTCTCCTGTGGAAGATCATGACATGATGCCATCATTATCCCATCACATTGAAAGCCAGACACATTCCAGGGTGTCTAAATGTGATGGCCGACCTTCTGTCCAGGTCGAACTAAGTTCAGTCATCAGAATGGTCACTGCATCCGCAGGTGTTCAAACTGATCTGTCAAAAGTGGTTCACACCTCATGTAGATCTATTTGCCACTCATCTGTACCACAAACTTCCACTGGATGTGTTTCCAGTCCCAGACCCAAATGCTTGGGACATAGATGCTCTGAACATAAACAAGATGGGTCTCACTGCTTATGCTTACCCTCCAACACCTCTCCTTCACAGGGTGATCCAAAAAATCACATCGTTATAGCCCCAGGCTGGCCAGGGATGCCCTGGTTTCGGGACCTAGTGCTGCTCTCAACAGAGATCCCACTGCAACTTCCGGTGTCGACAACTCTTCTCAAACAGTCCCACAGTTATGTGTTTCACAGCAATCCACATCTTTACCTCCACACCTGGTGTCCAGGAATGGAAAGCTCCAAGAACAGGTATTTTCTGTGGAGGTGGCAGAGAGAAATGCTGCCCCTCAGAGGCCAAGGACCATCTAGAAGTCAAGTGGGCCCTATTTGAGAATTGGTGCAGAGAAAAGGGATTTCTCCACTCCATCTGTGAAACAAATCTCAATTTTTTTTCATGTACCTGTACTCAGAACTAAATAGGCTCCCCTCAACCATCGATGGTTACAGAACGGCCATTGTTGACACTTTGGGTCTAGCAGGCCACCATATTGCACAAAGTTTAAACCTTCACAGGTTACTCTCCAGCTTTTACAGGGATCGTCCCAAAAGTTCCCGGAATTTTCCAAAATGGAACCTTTATGTTGTTCACAATGAGCTCATAAAAGCACCCTTTGAGTCTATGAAAGACACAGACCTCAAATATCTTACTCTCAAAACTGCTTTCTTGCTAGCTTTGGCCTCCGGCAAGCGCCGCAGCGAAATCCATGCCTGGGTTGCAACAAAGTATCTAATCTAGGCCAATGGGAAGAGGTTGCCTTGTTCACTTCTTCTGACTTTATAGCCAAAAACCAACTAGCAAGAGAAGGTTCTCAAAGTGTGTCTCCGGTGACTATTCCTGCTCTAACTACCATTGTCGATAGACAATTCAAAGACAGGACCTTGTGTCCAATGCGGGCCCTGAGGTACTATCTGGACCAAACCAAAGACCTGAGAGGGTCTCGATCCCTTCTTTTCATCTCTTTTAAGAAAGGACACACCTCAGACATCAGTCTTGCTACTCTTTCTTCTTGGTTTAAACAAACCATTCTACTTTGTTACAAACAAGCAGATCAACAAGCCTTGGACTTGGTCCAAGTTAAAGCGCATGGCATTAGGGCCTTTGCGGCCTCTAAGGCCTTTTACCGTGGGGTATCGGTGGACCAAATCATGCAAGCCTGTCACTGGAAAGCTCACAACACATTTACAAATTTTTACCTAAAAGACCTTAATTGGTCAGAAAACGACAACAATATGTATCTGGGACCAGTGGTGGCGGCACAAGTCCTAGATCCTTCCCCTCAGACCAGTCATCCTCGGAAAGAAAAGAAGGGGGGTGGGCACATCTACTAAAATCAAATCTCCAGGAGTATAATCCCAGGGTCCAGGTATAGGTTTACCTCTCAAGATGTTACGGGTAAGGTCATTTTTTATTTTTAGTTTATCAAGTATAATATGTATTAAGGATTTATCAAAGTTGTCATTAATCTCATGTTCGGTGGCAAAAATTTATGTGAAATTCAAACCATTGGGCTGGTTTTTCACTCGTGGATGGTCCCTAAGTGCCCTTACACTCTTTAAGTGAGCACGGCTACACTTCTCTCCTACAATCAAAACATCTGGACAGTTTTAGCACTGTCATCCATTCTATTCAGGTTTTTGGCTCTTTACAGGCCCGGCCTTCGGGATTGGGGCACTGTATACGGGACTCAGACTGGTATTTCTAAACATTCATTCTAATCTATTATTTCAAAATCTAAGAAAAATTGACATATCTTCCGGTCTCAGCTATAATCCCTCCACCATGCGGTTGCATTCAGCAATCAGTCCCACATGGTAAGCTATTGTGGCGCAATAAAATTGAAAATTTTAATTACTTAAATGTAGCTTTTATAAGCTACAAGCTTGCCATGTGGGACTTGCCAGCTTGCCAGAAGAGTCCCACCCTGCCTGCCTGCTGTATTACAGCTGAGGGGTATGGTTTAAAATTTCAACGAGAAAAAGGAGACGAATGTCAGAGTGTACCGGAAGATGACAACTTGAGGCTAGGGCCAATTATAAATGTCTATTTTTCTTAGACATTGGCCAGGCCTTGCGGCCATCCGAGAACAGCAGTCAGTCCCACATGGTAAGCTTGTAGCTTATAAAAGCTACATTTAAGTAATTAAAATTTTCAATTTTACCTTTCTTTTTGAAATGTATAATGTATTGTCTTTCGAGGTGACCCTCTTAATCTCATTATTAATTAAAACTTTTTTTATATTTTTATATATAAGTTGTATTTTATTAGATTCTACAAGCCTTGGGCTTGCATTTATAGATACTGAAGCCCTTGGGGCAACAAAAAAGTGAGCATAGGCTGCACTTTCTTCCTTCATAAGTCCAGGTATCCAGACAGTCTTTGTACTGTCTTTTATTTGAGACTTTAACGTTTTTTCGGCTTCTTACAGTGCCTAGTTTTAACTTGTGCACTGTAAGTGGCACTCAAACTGGTAATTTTAACATTGGGCTAGTATCCCAGCCAGCACTACATATATATATACTCAGTTTTTAAATATGCACTACCAACACACAAGGTATATTTGCAGTTCAGCTTGCATGTAATAGAAGCTCAAAAATGAGTTGTTACAACTCTTTGGATATGTGTGAATAGTTCCAATTTCCTTCAATCTTTGAGCACAAATTCTGTCTAATATTTCACCTATAAGCATTTTTTGATACACTTTAATAAAGCCTAATGCACAATACAATCTTGATTCATACTGTACTATTATCCATTTTCGAGAATGTAATTCAAATTATTTCATTTCAAGTTCCAAATCTTATGATGTATCACATTTGTATCCAAGGTTGTCTTATACAGAATACAGAAATGTATATCACAGACTCAACACTTAATGATTCACCCAAACCCTTTTTCCAGATGACCAAAGCTAAAACAGCTACATAACCTTGTCAAGACACAAGTGAAACACATTGTAGAAGGCTAACTTTACAACACAGTCTTATCCAGGTTAAATGCCGTCACATTATGTATAATTCTGTGTATGTTGCTGTGTGATGCTCTATTTACTTGAAGTTGTATGTATTAAATATTATCTCAATTTAAATATTTCCTAGTTCAAACATATTGCGTATTTAGAAAGGCTAACACTATTTCTCTTAATTATGTGTAGTTATTTCACCAACAGAAGTTGATACAATGCTGGTGTTTTAGAAAAGACAAAGGATGAGTGGACACCTGCCTATATTCCATGTTTTCTTTGTGACTTTATAAACCTGGCAGAATTGAGTTTTATGTGTCTTTGTTTTATATGTTCTATTCTTTGTGATGAAAAGACCCCAAACTATAAGCTACATAAAAAAATAAATTATGTAAGTAAAGTATACATTCCAGATCAACACAATAAAGAAATAAAGATTGAAGAACATCATTCTATTCCCTTTTTGTTGTTCTTCAATTTTCAAATGACAAATACAGTAGCTTATAGGGGAATATAGCTTCATTCTCCATGTGCTTCACTTGTGGAACAAAGGATTTATTCTAAGAGACTTTTTTTGCAAACAATTCTCTATGTTCTGTTCATCAGGATATTGGGATTTTGATGTTATTCTCTTTTTGTGATTCATTCAAAAGTGTACTGTAACTTGATCAGTAGTAAATTATTGCTTCACATTTCAAGGATATTTATGCATTCAGTGTTCAGTTCAGGCATCTAAGGATTCATCATGACAGACACAGAAGGTTCCAGTGGTTCAACACAAACTGCAGAATTAGCTTCTGCAGAAGAATTGAATAAAAGAAAGATCATTGCACAGTCTTCAGTGCTTGAGGAATGATGTGAAGCTAGTTCAATGTCAAGTGAACCACATTCTAAAGTGGAAGATCTTCTCCTCTCCTTCAAGGTCACATGAGCATAGCCAAACTTAAAAGTGCTTATAACTCGCTTATTATTGATCCTAGAGGTTCGGTAAGGTAAACCAACATATAGGAAATCATAGGCTGGGAATGTTTTGGTGTGGTTGGATTTGAACTTGGGCCCCTCCTTCAAGGTCAAACAAGGATAGCCAAACTTAAAAGTGTTTATAACTGGCTTATTATTGGTCATACAGGTTTGGGATGGTAACCAACCTCTAAGAAATCAAGGGAGGGGAATTTTTTAGTGTGGTCAGATTTGACCATGGGCCCCTCCTTCAAGGTCAAACGAGCATAGCCAAACTTAAAAGTGCTTATAACTCACTTATTATTTGTCCTAGAGGTTTGGGATGGTAAACCAACCTATGGGAAATCATGGGCTGGGAATCTTTTGATGTGGTCATATTCGACCTTGTGCCCCTCCTTCAAGGAGGATAGCCAAACTTAAAAGTGCAAGTAACCAAACAGTCCTGGCACATGCTGCCATGTTGTTGTCTCTAAATCTGCCAGTAGTCAAGACCTTCACAACCGGAAGGTTATCACATGCAATATTAATATTCTTATTTTCCTAGAGAGGGCCCCAAATTTTTAATGTGACCATGACATTAAGCATGTCCAGATGATTAATGTTGTAATTCAAGCACCTCAAAACTCACCTGTTCAGCTCTAGCTTCCCAACTTAGTTTTTCTACCCTCCTGGTCACACCCACAATCCAGGATTACCGACCTTGAACACCCCTCGACTCCCCTGTGATAATTATTTTGTTTAATTAGCACACTTCCCCTTTGTGGGGAAGATATTGCGCTTGCAAAGCAGTAGATTAGACTAGATTAGAATTCTTATAACCATGTGGAAAAGCAATGGTATCATTTGATTAAAACAACCACCCAGGCCTGTCAAGGAAGCGTCCAAATAGATAGTATCATGTATTTTCCTAGTGTCATAATATGTGACACCATTGTAAGTTTTTAGAAATACCACAAACCAGTTGAGATCTCTGACAAAGTCTTGGGTTAATTTTATTATGTTTTTAATCATAATTTTTTCTCAATAGGGCCAACATTCTATTAAAAAATATCTAGCTGGTTGTACACGTTTGGATATATATAAAAGGGATCCTAGCAGGGACTGAAGTTGAGTTTTCGTACACGAATGTTTCAAAGTCTAAGAATCACATAATTGTGTAATCTCAGCTAATTTTTCTGGAGGTATTGAAATGGTATGAGTTTTGGTGTCAATTAATATACCCAAACATGTAACTGCAGTGGCAGGAGCCCAGTAAACATTACAAACGTTTATAAACGTTTAGTAAACCTATAAACGATTTTTAAACCAAATATAAACCTAAATATTGACAATTATTCAATATTAAGGGTTTATAAACGTTTCAGCAACATTAGTTTGGTTTATAAACGTTTTTAAACCTTTACAAAGGGTTAAAAATACCTTAACCTCACTTTCAGTTGGGATGATGACATCAGCACAGCCATTTTGAGAGAAACTGGAGAAATATTTCTGTTACTATATCTTGCTGTATCACTGTTGTTTGAAGCCATCATTACATTGTAAGTAGATATATAGAAGTATATAATTTGATTATATTATATACTTTTATATCTCTACTTAGAATATAATGATGGCCTCAAACAACAGTGATACAGCAAGATATACTTACCAGAAATATTTCTCCAGATTTTAAACATGTGTATAAACGTTTATAAATATATATAAATGTTTATAAATATTTATATATAAACATTAATAAACGTTTATGCTTAAACGTTTATAAACATTTATAGGCAAACGTTTAGGGACCCATAATTTTAAACCTTATCTAAACCGTTGATAGTTAGGTTTATAAACGTTTGTAATGTTTACTGGGAGGTAATAATTTTTCCTGACTAATGTCGAGACCCAACTGTGGTAATAAATTGAGTAGAAATTGATAAGCAGGATATATTTGAGAGGGTAAACCAGTATATATCAGGCCATCAATATAATTCCACAAGTGTGGAAAACCATGTTGACTCATGATGTAACGTATGGCGTCGGAACAACATTGAAAGAACGTAGCACCATGACGAAATCCAAACTCCAAGGAGGCGTCAATGTATGCATCATTATGGTGTATCCCTAACAAGTCAATGTCTCCATGATTAATCCTGATATGCCTAGTTCCTTCAATTTTTGTGTAATATGGTCAATAGAGGGATATGTAAGTTTAAAATAGGTATCCAGATACACATCAGGAGTGACCCCACCATTAACTGAGACACCCTTAGGCCAGCTAAGGTCCAAGATAGTTCTTCTTTTACAGGAATTATGTTTAGGGCGTGTCATTAAAGGTGAAACATGAATTTTGAAAGGAGGATCTTTAAATGGGCCTAATATGGCTCCGTGACTTATTTCTGTATCTAAGTATTCTTGTACTTGATCCGGAAATTGTTGAGCCGACTTATGATTTTCCAATGTTGTATGTAAGGAAACAGATCTATCAAAGTCAAGAGGAAAACCAACGGTGAGTAAATCAAGGAGCTGCTTATCCCAGTAATTACTAAGAAATTTCTTCCAATTTTCAATATTTAACTGGCCCTGAACTAGAACTCTAGCTGCCATAAAAAAGACCCGTTTTTGCCACAATCTTGTGAACTTGGATTATATCTTGAATTGTATTCCACTCTACCGTAGGGCCATTATACATTTTCAAGGGAGTCAAGGGGACAAACCCGAACGATGTCCCAGTCTGTGTTAAACAATTCTGATAATCCTCACATTGTGTTCCCATATCCCAAATTTGGTCTGGGATACGTTTTTTATCCGCGATAACAGTTTCCTGACATTGGATATCTCTTACATCCATAAAGGCCTCTTGCTGGTCTTTCAGATCTTTAATGATGGAATGACGCGGTGATACAAGCTTAGCTGGCAACTGATCATTGTTCGAGAAAACATGCTCAGCACCATCCTTGATAATCGGGGAACACAATCGTATGACCTTAGCTGTTTGAGTGCAAGTATTTGAATCTTGTAGACCAACCTGGTCACCCTGTAAAGGCAACCCTTGTTCTGTGACAGTGTTATCAGAATTGTTTTAAAATTCTGAAGCAAGGGGATTCAATTGAGATTTTTGAGGTTTCAAACCGTTTTCAAACCCTGGCTGATAGCCTGGTACTGCCCTACCAGCAAGGGATGTTGTTCTTGCTGGCTAATATTGGGGTGTTGATTAACAAGGAGGACTTGTTGGATGGATTGGGTGACAGTATTACTATCTGCATCGCATTTCCCTTTTGGCTGAATTGAAATTTTTGTCTTTTCAATGGGACACCCTTGTACTACCCTGTGGACCAAACCTTCACTTAAAATCGCTCTATCTCTTTTGGTTTCCGAGATATTTACACTTTTTTATTTTCCGCTAAAATCCAAGATGACCACCATTAGTTGCAAAAAATTGAAATTTTTCCCTTTTCAATAGGACACCCTTGTACTACCCTGTTGGCCAAAAATTCACTTAAAATCACTCTATCTCATGGTTTCCAAGATATTTACACTCTTTTATTTTCTGCTAAAATCGAAGATGGCCACCATAAGTTGCAAAAATTTGAAAATTTTAATTACGTAAATGTAGCTTTTATAAGCTACAAGCTTACCACATGGGACTGAATGCTGTTCTCGGATGGCCACAGGCATCACAGCCAATGTCTAAGAAAAATAGACATTTATAGTTGGTTGTAGCCTCAAGTTGTCGTCTCGTGGCGAATTTTGACCTCTCGTCCTACTTTCTCGTTGAAATTGTTTATAACCTACCCCTCAGCTGTAAAAACAGTGGGGAGGCAGGGTGGGACTCTTCTCAGTCCCACATGGTAAGCTTGTAGCTTATAAAAGCTACATTTACGTAATTAAAATTTTCAATTTTATTGCGCTACAATAGCTTACCATGTGGGACTGAATGCTGAATGCAACCGCCCGGTGGTGGGATTACAGCTGAGACTGGAAGATATGTCAATTTTTCTTAGATTTTGAAATAATAGATTAGAATGAATGTTTAGAAATACCAGTCTGAGTCCCGTATACAGTGCCCCAATCCCCAAGACCGGGCCTGTTAAGAGACAAAAACCTGAATAGAATGGAAGACAGTGCTAAAACTGTCAAGATGTTTTGATTGTAGGACAGAAGTGTAGCCATGCTCACTTAGAGGTGTAAGGGCCCTCAGGGACCATCCACGAGTGAAAGACCAGCCCAATGGTTGGAATTCTCATAATTTTTTTGCCACCGAATATGAGATTAATGACAACTTTGATAAGTCCTTAATACACATTATACTTCAAACACTAAAATTAAAAAATGACCTTACCCGTAACATCTTGAGAGGTAAACCCTTTACCTAGATCCTGGGATTAGACTTGGTTGTAGCAGATGTGTCCCCTCTTCTTTTCTTTCCGAGGACAACTGTTCTGAGGGGAAGGATCTAGGACTTGTTGTGCCGCCACCACTGGTCCCACATACATATTGTTGTTGTCTGACCAAGTAAGGTCTTTTAGGTAAAAAGTTGTAAATGTGTTGTGAGTTTTCTAGTGACAGGCTTGCATGATTTGGTCCACCAATACCCCACCGTAAAAGGCCTTAGAGGCTGTGAAGGCCCTAATGCCATGCGCTTTAACTTGGACCAAGTCCAAGGCTTGTTGGTCTGCTTGTTTGTAACAAAGTAGAATGGTTTGTTTCAACCAAGAAGAGAGAGTAGCGGGTCTGATGTCTGAGGTATGTCCTTTCTTGAAGGAGATAAAAAGGAGGGATCAAGACCCTCTCAGGTCTTTGGTTCAATCCAAATAGTACCTCAGGGACCGCACTGGACACAGGGTCCTGTCTTCTTTGAATTGTCTTTCTACACTGGTAGTCAAAGCAGGAATAGTCACCAGAGACACACTTTGAGAACCTTCTCTTGCTAGTTGGTTTTTGGCTATAAAGTCAGAAGAAGGGAACAAGGCAACCTTTTCCCATTGGCCTAGATTAGATACTTTGTTTGCAACCCAGGCATGGATTTCACTGCGGTGCTTGCCAGAGGCCAAAGCTAGCAAGAAAGCAGTTTTGAGAGTAAGATGTTTGAGGTCTGTGTCTTTCATAGGCTCAAAGGGTGCTTTTGTGAGCTCATTAAGAACAACAGAAAGGTTCCACTTATGAAGATTCCTGGAACTTTTGGGACGATCCCTGTGAAAGCTGGAGAGTAACCTATGAAGGTCTGAACTTTGTGCAATATGGTGGCCTGCTGGGCCCAAAGTGTCAACAATGGCTGTCCTGTAACCATCGATGGTCGAGGGGCGCCTGTTTAGATCTCGGTACAGGTACATGAAAATATCTGAGATATGTTTCATAGATGGAGTGGAGAAATCCATCAAATTTTCTCTGCACCATTTCTCAAATAGGGCCCACTTTGACTTGTAGATGGTCGTTATTGATGACCTCTGAGGTGCAGCAATTCTCCCTGCCACCTCCACAGAGAAGCCTCGTTCTTGGAGCTGTCCACTCCTAGACACCAAGTGTGGAGGTGGAGATGTTGTGGATTGCATAATTGTGGGATTGTTTGAGAAGAGTTGTTGACACTGGGAGTTGCAGTGGGATCTCTGTTGAGAGCAGCACTAGGTCCCAAAACCAGGGCATCCCTGGCCAGCCTGGGGCTATGACTATGATTAGGCAATGGCATTGCCTGATTTTTTGGATCACCCTGTGAAGGAGAGCTGTTGGAGGGTAAGCATAAGCAGTGAGACCCATCCAGTTTATGTTCAGAGCATCTATGTCCCAAGCATTTGGGACTGGGATTGGAGACACGTAGTGGAAGTTTGTGGTTCAGATGAGTGGCAAATAGATCTAGATGAGGAGTGAACCACTTCTGACTGATCTGTTTGAGGGTGCAGTGACCATTTTGTTGATGGAACTTCGTTCGACCTGGACAGAAGGTCGGCCATCACATTCAGACACCCTGGAATGTGTCTGGCTTTGAGTGTTATGTCATAACGATGGCACCATGTCCTGATCTTCCACAGGAGCGCGTACATGTCCACTGAGTGAGTTCCTCCTTGTTTGTTTATGTAGGCTACCACTGTTGAGTTGTCCGTTGCAACCAGCACAGTTTGGTTCTGACACTGGTCTTTGAAGCTTCGAAGGGCCAGTGAGACTGCCTTCAACTCTACAACATTTATGTGTAGCCTTTTTTCCCCTTCTGAGAACAGACCCTTTGTAGAACATTGGTTTAAGTGAGCGCCCCAACCTTCATTTGAGGCGTCTGTAAAGAGTTGGATGCTGTGGTCTTTGGGATGAAGGTCCTCACGTTTGTGGGGTTCTGCCACCAGTCTAGGTGTGCAGAAATCGTTTCTGTGTAAGGAAGGAGGCTGTCCAGCGACTGAGGATATTTCCAGTGCTCCTTGAGATGAAACTGAAACGGCCTCATGTGAAGGCGTCACCTCCGGGACCATTTTCTCCGTTGAGGGAAGCAACCCAATTAGCAACATCAAACATCTTGCAGTCAAAACATGTTTTGACTTGAGACGCAGGATCAAATCCTGAAGTTTGAGCCATCTCTCTTGAGTGGGTTTTACAAGGGCTGAATCTAGATGGTATTCGTAGCCCACGAATGAAAACACCTGAGTAGGTTTCAGTTATGATTTTTCCTGATTTATTATCCACCCCAAGGGCTGGGTTAGGTCTACCACTGCCTGAGTGTTCACTAGGGCTTCCTCTTGAGACTGGGACCTGATCAGCCAGTTGTCCAGGTATTGGTGAAGTCTGAGTCCTCTGGAGAGGGCCATTAGCTTCACTTCCTTTACGATCATTGTGAAGACCTGGGGGGCTGTGGCTAGTCCGAAAGGAAGGGAGGTGAACTGGAACACCTGTGACCTGTGGCAAAACCTTAGGTATTTCCTTGAGTTTGGGTGGATGAGGATGTGAAGGTAAGCGTCCGATAGGTCTATTGACCTAGTACCCATTCCCCTGGAATCAGGGAGGTCCTGATGGATTCTGGCGTTTCCATTTTGAACTTTTGTACATGTAGAAAAGTATTGAGCCTGCTTAAGTTTATTACTGCCCTCCACCTTTGGTGAGGCTTGGGGACTAGAAACAGGTGACTGTAAAACCCGAGAGATTTTACATTTTCCACCCTTTCGATAGTGTTCTTTGACAGAAGAGACAGGATGCAATCTGCCAGAGCTTGGTCTTTTTGAAGGGCCTTGTATTCTGATAGAATCAGAGGAAATCTGACCAAGTTTGGTTTTGAGAGGAATGGCAGTACGTAGCCATTGGTGATAATGTTTAACATGTTTGATGAACATTTGTTTATTTGCCAGTCTCTTCTGAAAGAACGGAGGCGACCTCCTACTGGTGGACTGAGGGAGGCTTTGAAGGAGTCATTTGAGGGAGGGGTTTCCACGTCCTCGTCCCCTATTGTGGGGGCTCGAAAACGATGCCTGGAGCCTCTGAAGTTTGGTTCCCCCTTCCTAAGGAAAACGATTGGTTACTGCTTTGTGAGGAATTGCCCTCACAGGGGCGTTTCCTGTAGGAGCCTCTTTTCTTGTTTTGGGGGCCACGAAAGGGCTTATTTTCATAGGGTGCGAAACCCTGAGTCTTTAGAGGTGCCTTTGTTGAGGAGGAAGTCCTCTCCCTCCTTCACAAGTTGAGACTTGAACAAGGAGGATGCCAAAAGGGCGTCTCGTCTCGTTTCCCCTAGATGTGGATGCAAAGGGTCGTTTCAGCTTCGCCCCTAAGCAAGCTGGTGTTACCCATGGAATATAACTCCCTCTGGAGAATATGGGCTAAGGATTTGCTAAGAACTGTGAGAGCTCTGTGTTGGATCAGAATAGTCCCATTCCATAAATCTAGGTATTCACAGGCTTCTTGATATCCACGTTTGGCTGCTTTCTCAGGATTGGCACCTTTCTGAATCTGAGATTTGACCTTCTTAAAGGCTGACTTCAGACTATGTTGGCACTTCTCAAGGTTGACATTGCAAGAAGATGAAGTTTTGGCAAGGCAGCAGTGTAGTTAAGAGTGGATATGTTTTGCCTAGCTTGGTGTTCCAATTCCTTAAGAATTGATAGGGGAACCTTGCCCATAGGGGCCCCAGAGGGTTTATGAGTAATACAGATTTTTGAAAAATCTGTATTCAACTCCTGGATTTTCTCCTCATAACAGGGCTGTCCCACCTTGTACCACTTTGTAGCTGAAGGAGCTTTGATATATTTACCTTCAGGTAAATTGGCGGCCTTGAAGTCATGCTCAAATTTATCAAAGGCATCTTTGATAACTGAGCTAAGGGGGAGCACGGAAGAAGGACCTCTTGGTCTTAGCTTCTCATCATCTAGACCCATTACTGAAGTAGAGGACCTGGGCATAGACTCCCTGGGGTCAGGGAGGGAAAGAATGTGCCTGAAGGTGTCCACCTCTTCAGCGTACTGGGAGGGAACGTCAGACAGAGCTACTTCCCTATAATAATGAGGGTCTGGACCATGTTGAGGTTGGTCTTGATCAGAGTTAGCCCCAGAGGGCTTAGGACACCTGTGTTTAGCCACAGAGGGATAATCTTCCTCTGAGGAAGATGACACATAACTGGACCTAGACTTATACTTACTCGTCAGCATGTTTTTTGGGTTTGGTAGATGACATCCGAGGTTGATTGGATTCATCAGAGTATTGATCCGAGGCAAACCTCGGATCAACATCATGCTTACTATAAGAGTGAGAGTGTCTTTTGGATCTATCCGAAACCTTCTTAGAAGGTTCCTCGGATGCATTAGAGTTCTGATCCGATACATTCTGGTGATCAAATCCGATCCGGGGGGTTATTGATAGGTCTCGGAGGGGGTAGGTCCAGATTAACAGCACTAGATGAAGTTCCAGGCTTAGAAGCTGAGGCCGAGGTCTGACCTACCTCTGCCTGTTTTTTAGTTGTTAATTCGTCTCGGAGAGACTGAAATGCTTCTAACATTGAAATCTGGAACGAACCCATTTGCTGCTGCAAATGAATCTTTAGTGTGTTACCCAGGGATTTTTCTAAATTTGATTCAATTCTGTGCTGTAAGGTAGTAGCTGAGGTGGGTGGAACAGCCTTGGCTGGTGTTTTGATAGACAATGAACTGAAGGGTAGGGGCTGTGGACGTGGGGGTGAGGTAAATAAGTTGTCAGCAGCACTCTCAAGGTCTGCATTAGAACCAGTAAAAGAATCGTCATCCCCTAACTTTATTCGTTTGATTGGTGGACATTTTAAATGCAATAAAATTTACGTACTAAAAAGCCTGAACCAAGGAAAACTCAAAACACGCAAAAATAATGAAAAATACTTATCCTGTCAAAACAGAAATTTCACAGAATAATCTATGATATCTAATACATGAAATAAACCAAAAATAAACCTCCAACAATACGTATGTGCTGAGATGTAGATGAAAAAGTCTGAGTAAATGACAGACGCTTACAATTCACGTGGCCAACAAGAAAGTAGGACGAGAGGTCAAAGTTCGCCATGAGATGACAACTTGAGGTTACGACCAACGGCATTCAGTCCCACATGGTAAGCTATTGTAGCGCAATAAAATGAAATTTTTCCCTTTTCAATAGGACACCCTTGTACTACCCTGTGGGTCAAAAATTTACTCAAAATCACTCTATCTCTAAAGGTTTCCGAGTTATTTTTACTTTCTTATTTTCTGTTAAAATCCAAGATGGCAACCATAAGTTGCAAAAATTGAAATTTTTCCCTTTTCAATGGGACACCCTTGTACTATCCTGTGGGTCAAAAATTCGCTCTAAATCACTCTATCTCTTACAGTTTCCGAGATATTTACACTTTTTTATTTTCCGCCAAAATCCAAGATGACCGCCAAAAGTGGGGAAAATTTAATTTTTTCCCTTTTGCATAGTATACTCTTGGACTACCTTGTGCATGGGCCAAAAATTCACTTGAAATCACTCTATCTCTTATGGTTTCCGAGATACTTACACTTTTTTATTTTCCACTAAAATCCAAGATGGCCGCCATAAGTTGCGGAAATTAAAATTTTTCATTTTTACGCAGGATAATCTTTTATTACCCTTTGGGTCTAAAATTTGCTCAAAATCGCAACAGTTTCTGAGATATAAGCAAATTACTCAAAAGTAGTATTGAAAATAGCCAATAAAGTACCTAACAGGCTATTACTCGCTTATTTACAGAGCTATCAGTCCCAAATACAATACCAATCGAGATATAGACATAACAATTTTCAGTAAAATATCTTGAATGTCAGGTGCTGAAAATAGCTGTACTTAGGTATTACTCAGTAAGCAAAAGAGCTACAACAGCTGAAAGCAATCCCAAGCAAGACACTGACCCAATAATCTTGCATACCAAATTTTGTGAAGATAGCTCTAATACTTTTCCTTAAAATGAGTGGAAATGATGTTTGACCCCAGACGCCAGAAAAAGCAAAAATTATATGTCCACCCCCACTGGGGTGGACATAACTAGAAGAGATAATATGTATTTATGTATGTTTTATAATGATTTCACATCAGTATCATACATAAAATCTAGACTGAAAAACAACCGGTCTCGGCATGCAAGAACACCAGCCCACAGGTACAGCTAAATGGCCAATAATATTAAGATCTGGTTAAATCTTAGGAACAACTTCTGTTGCAAGAGGGTAGAGAACCCACAAGATGTTCTACACAAAAAATTCACTGGCCATGATTTCTTACAAGTAGTTTTCATATTTTGTAGCCCTAGAAGTAATTACAAGGGAGATATAAGGCCTTTTTGATATGATGACCCTCCTATTTGGCATGAAAGATGTGATATGGCGGTCATTTTGTTTCCAAAACAAGGACACAATTACTCTAAGGCAAGTTTTCCTATCCATTTACATTTTGGCAAATCTGATGAACCTAAAGTTTAACACTCGAAAATCTTAAAGAGTGTTGCCATGGCAACAGATATTACTGGATACCCCCCAAAACCTAATCGGCTCTAGATCCTCTTGAGGTTAACATATCCCGAAAATTTGGTGAAAATCCATGCTGGGGTTTAGACTGTGGAACACCGACAAACTTTAAGACCTGAAAATCTTAAGTGTTGCCATGGCAACAGTTGTTACCAGATACCCCCCAGAACGTAGAATCAGCTCTAAATCCTCTTTGGGTAAAGATATTCAGAAAATTTGGTGAAAATCCTTGAAAGGGTTTTCAGTCTGTGGAACACCCACAAACTTTAAGACTTGAAAATCTTAGTGTTGCCATGGCAACAGTTGTTACCGGATAACCCCCCCCACACCTAATCAGCTCTAGATCCTCTTCGGGTAAACATATTCTGGACTCCATGCTTTGCAATTACTTCCCAATACATTCTAAAGCTCTAAAAGCCATAGATAAAGAGATGACAAAAGCTGCAATTTTACAACTACAGTTTGACCCATACATGGGGACAGGATGAGTGGGTGTACCCTACAAAGGTCAAAGCTTACACATAAGCCTGTGGAAAATTTTTCCCCACACCTAATTTATGTTAACACCAAAAATGGTTATAAAGTGCCCACTAATATGGGAGATATTCAAGAAGACCATAATTCAGCAGCAAATGTGGAGAGGAAATTCAACCCAAGAACAAAATATAAGTGCCCCTTTTCAAGGGACGCTTAATAAATAAATGTGGATTTTTATTCAATAGAAGGGATTTCAGATAGAGCCAACAAACCCTTTTCAACAAAGAAAGTCTGAAGAATATGATGATATAGTTTATTCCTGGATCTTTGCAGATTTAACATTTTCATTAAACAGTTTTCATCAGAAGTTCTACATATCTATGACACAGATTCTCCTTATAAATACTGATGAAGAATAAATTTTACCTACCTTCTTTACAATATATATTCTGTTTATAGTCAGTAAGGTAAAGAAGGCAATAAAATAACACATAAAATACTTCCCCAGACAAATGACAGTACCAAACTCGCATATAATATATACTAATAAAAACTAGGGATGGGTTGGTAGGCCCGGTGTCTCAGTATTGAGAGTATTTTACTGAAATACTGTGATGAGGTTTTATAACTGCCACTTTGCTTGTCAACACATATAATCGAGGGATGAGTTAAAATATCTGAAATATACCCAAAATCTGAAGAAATTACAAGCTTTTATCCCATACTTTCCTGTATTTGCAGACTATTAAAGCGATATTATGACAAAAAGGTCATTTTCTGTTACAACACTTTATAAACTCAATCTCGCTTGTCAACACATATAATGGAAGGAAAACTTATAATATTGGGTACAAACCAGAAATCTGAAAAACTAATACACATTTATCTCAAATATTGTGTATTTGGGGACTTTTATTGTGATGTCGTTTACAAGAAACATCCATGTTTGCTTGGGGTGTACTAAAACACGGAGTCCCGGACTAAGTACAGTTTTCCATTGGCAACCTCTCAATGTACACAGTTTTGGTACCGACCCATCCCTAATAAAACACATGCATGAAATTCCGAGATTTAACAGGATACACACTCATGTTTACAACACCAGGAATGAGCAAAGTCCAAGAAACATTAAATCTTTACTTATTCTTTCAAATTTTAAATCTACACAAAAATTTGGATTTGAAAGAAAAAGCTAGCTACACTTTCATCACATGATATGTGTTATCGATTCAAAACTAGATGCAAAGAAACTAAAATTTAAAATCTGAAGCTTTAATATACTGAATATGGTCCTGTTGCACTGAATTCAAGTAACAGGCTCGGTCAGAAGTTCCAGTCACAAATAAGAGATTCAAATCTTAGAATTTTTAGAATTGGTCTGAGGTTCGATGAGCAGAAGCTCTACCATCTCAACTTCTAACTACTCCCATCTGTTAACAGCACATTTTCCCACATATTTGTTTTTCTTCAACAATATACAAGTTGCTAAAGTATCACACATAGACTTATAACTGGAGATTTTTAAATCACTTTATTACAGAATATCTTAAATACAGTTTATTCAGACCAATTAACTGAGGTTGTACACTGACAATTTTTTTTATTTTTTTTGGCATTTCACTCAAGCGTACGTTTCATGGTACACTATAAATCCCACTGCATACACAGTATCCTGTACATCACACCACTTTCACAAAGACTTTTCAATCCAAAGCTCAGTTTCACTTCTCACATTCTGCAACAAAATTATTTTATTCCTGCAACATTTCAATACAAGAAATGTTTAACAATCTGGAAAATATAACAATATGAGATTGTGTTGCACCATCTTGACACAAACCGAAAATGAAATGTAGCGTTACATTTTCACAGCAAAAGTTGCACAAGGTGGCTTGCTCTACAAGTCACACAGAACAAGCGTGAACTGCATTTTATTTCACAGCCCAAGTTAGGTCTATGTAAACAATTGATTAATATATCATTGACACATTAGTACCTCTGTGGATAAATAAAATTTCATCAGGAAAGAGTGACTATTTTACTTCCCTGACTAATACAGTTAGAATGATTACAACACTACTAGATCCACTCACAAAGATTTTAAAACCTTGTCAATTAGATGGGATATAGAAATTAATTTTTCAAAAAAAATAATTCCTTTTAAGTATAATTTTTTATCAGATGTAATTTAAAAATGGGAAAACATTTGATTGTTAAAAACGGGCCTAAAATCAGTTTAACAAGAACACAGATTTTATCACAGAAATATTACAGTCAGATAATGTGAGTTCAGTGACCTATTTCATACATTCTGCATTCTGACAAAAGTTAGATTTTTATATAACTAAATTTTATTACATATCGAGAATTGTAGTTTTTATGGTGGTAACATACAAAAATTCACCAAATAAGGTTGAAAACGGGAGAACATCAAGTTTAGCAAACTACAATTTATGGACTGTATTTTTCTGAAATATATGTACAATTATTATTTACCGCTTAAATATGCCTGGTATCCCCGAAGTATGGGTTTGGAAAAACAATAAAGATCTAAACCAAAGGGAACAAAACAGAACAATGATGTAATCATGTCACCCTTGGTAACAAAAACTATTACAAGGCAAAACACACCCTAGACATGAATATTTTCCAAGGAAAGAAAATGACATTTATGCCAGGATGCAATTGATGTTGGTTACACGTTTACCAAATCAAAAGGTTAGCTTCAACATCTTTACCAAATTGGTAGGTCTTCCAATAACCGTGATATCCCATGTCACTGGCTTATACCATAAAGTTCAAACCACAAAAAAAAATATCTGCAGTTATAGATACAGAAGCTGAAATCACAACAACTATCTATCTCTAATTTCTCAACATTAGGTCAAAATTTTATGCTAAGAGAAAGTGTTCACCAGTTGTTGAATCTTATAAGGTCTTTATACGTACCAGTATTATTGTCTACAGAGTACAAAACCCACCTGGTTCTGTATAGTAGAACCTCTATTATACTTCCATAACGATTTCCTTCCTTCTACCTTTATGTTTTTGTAATATTTTGCACAAATGTATCTCGGAAATTCACCTGCATAATCTTTCAGAAACATGTTTAGATACAAAAGAGTTTTGCTGTAAAAACCTCTCAAGCCCCAACAGAAGAGTAGGCCCTATTTGTTGTACAGCATAAAAAACCTTTGTGAGTTGTCCTTAGCAGAGTTGTGAGTGCACTATTTTGTGGTGCCCGAAAGTCTACCAGACAACCAATCCAAGCCTTCATATAAACCTTTTCCATTTGTAGCCTCTGATCCTTGTATGTACCACTGCAAAGACACAAAAAAGACATTGAATCTAGTTACTTGTATATTTGGTTGAATCTCCTGTAGAGGTGGCTAGCAACATATTTTTTTTCAAATCAGTATCATGCCAATACAAAAGTGCTATCAATTCCAGGAGATGCCCGTACCCCACAACTTGAGGAAATAGTTTTCAACACCATGAGATATTGAAGTAGTAAAACTACAAAGATTGGGAAACATTCAGAGCAGTGTCAGTTTTATGAAGGTCCAAATAACTTCCTACACCTTACGGTTTCCGAGATATAGCCTGGACAAGATTTTACAGGTCAAGTCACAACAGCAAGGTCAAATCAAGGTCACACCATGACGTTGCACACCTACAACCCCTAACCAGTGTCCCTACTAAGTATCAACTGTCTACACCTTATGATTTCCGAGATATAGTCCAGACAAGATTTTATACGTCAAGGTCCCTACAGCAAGGTCAAATCAAGGTCACATTATGATGTTGCACACCTACAGCCTCTAACTAATGTCCCTACCAAGTAACAACTTCCTACACCTAGTTGCCAAGATATAGCCCAGACAAGAATTTATAGGTCAAGGTTACTATGGCAAGGTCAAAGGTGAAGGTGAAATTTATCTGTTAAGCTGATTCCTAAGGAGAAATGTGATTGAATTTCTTTTACATTAGTGATATGAATGGTAATCCAGCATTCACATGTCTGTTTTGTTCTGGTAGAAATGACGAAATATGCAAAGAATATTTGGGAACCAATTATTGACAACATTGCTATTTTTGGCTTTTCAGGACTGATATACTTCATGAAAACAATAAAAAAATCCCATAAACTTGATGAAAGGTATCACTTAATAAGAACTCATAAAAGGCATATCCAGTTCTAAATATGGCTCATGTAGGCTTACAGGTTAATTTTCACCATAGCAAAGGTCAAAGGTCAAAGTTGGGGTTTTACGTCCCGTTCAACAGCCAGGGTCATATTGGGACAGGTCCTCAGAATTGCCACTTGTGGGACTCGAACCCACAGAGGTTCACCATAGCAAGTTTACACAACATTTCATTCATTTCTAAGCCATGGACACTGATTTTGTTCAAGGTCTAAATACTATTTATATTTGTATTATCAAACTTGAAGTAGTTGCCTGGTCTGAGATCTTTAAGACCAAAAAACCACATTATACACCTTTTAGTTTGGTTTCATGCATTGTTTCATTGCTGAACCTTAGCAGAAGGTAACCAAGAGAGGACAATTCCAAAACTAGACATTTTTTGAAAACAAAAACAGAGTGTCCTAATAAGTTAAAGGTCACATATCACACTTTCAAAAAAAAAAATTGGAAAATAAGTGCCATTTTCAAGGGATGCTTAATCAGGTAAAAGACATAGTTGTACATGTACATGGCTGTCCAATACCTCACCTGTCTGCTGCCTAGTGATGGAAGACCTAGACTCTGTGTGAGTTCAGCAGGGGACATTGCATTGGGTAGATCCTGTTTGTTGGCATATACCAGGAGAATGGAGTTTCGTAAATCATCTTCTTCAAGCTAGAAGACACAAGCGTTTAAATTCTTTACAATGCTGACTACTGTTTCTCAGATAGGCTCTAGTCTTCATTATTGGGCGATAGTACAGCACTCTGTCACACTGCTCACGGATACTTAATTTTACTTGACATAATTATCCCACCTTCTCTGTAACAAGAGGAGAGTGCCCGTGAACGGGCACTGTGTCAGCTGACTGAATGTTTTTGATTTGTGATGGTGATAATGAGAGGAAAGCATAATTATCAGGGAAAGGGCTGTACAGAAATACAGTAAATGGTAACTGAACAGCATGTTCGAAAGATATTCCGAAGCTGACAGAAAAAAAGGACAAAAAAGTTGTGCCCTGCAAATGGTATTATGAAATAAAGTAACAAGGTAATTGTTTAAGTGTAAAAAGTAGGTTAAAAATATTTAAAGAAATACTATAAATGCAATATCCTCGTTCGACCATGAAGAAGGGGTCCAAAGGTCAAATCTGACCATACCAAAAGATTCCCAGCCAAAGAATTTAGGATGGTTTACCATCCCAAACCTCTCGGACCAATAATAAGTGAGTCATAGGCACTTTTTAAGTTTGGCTATCCTTGTTTGACCTTGATGGAGGGGTCCAAGGTCAAATCCGACCACACAAAAAAATTCCCAGCCCATGATTTCCTGTAGCTTGTTTACCATCCCAAACCTGTAGGACCAATAATAAGCGAGTTCTAAGCAATTGTAAGTTTGGCTATCCTCAATTGACCTTGAAGGAGGGGTCCCAGGTCAAATCTGACCACACCAAAAGAATCCCAGCCCATGATTTCCTATATGTTGGTTTACCATCCCAAACCTCCAAGACCAATAATACGCGAGTTATAAGCACTTTAAGTTTGGCTATCTTCGTTTGACCTGGAAGGAGGGGTCTAAGGTGAAATCTGACCACACCAAAAGATTCCCAGCCCATGATTTTCTATAGGTTGGTTTTCCATTCCAAACCTCTAGGACCAATAATAAGCGAGTTATAAGCACTTTTAAGTTTGGCTATCCTCATTTGACCTTGAAGGAGGGTCCAAGGTCAAATCCGACCACACCAAAAAATTCCCAGCTCATGATTTTCTATAGGTTGGTTTTCATTCCAAACCTCTAGGACCAATAATAAGCGAGTTATAAGCACTTTTATGTTTGGCTATCCTCATTTGACCTTGAAGGAGGGTTCCAAGGTCAAATCGGACCATATTAACAGATTCCCAGCCCATGATTTCCTACAGGTTGGATACAATGATTTACTCAACAGTGAGAACCTGAAAGAAGCTATTGATCAGCTATGCCATGACATAGAGGTCTGCAATTTCACTATGTTATAGCTGACCAAAACGTCTGTGAATAACATATTTAACAAAATACTCTAAATGTAATAGTTTTCAAGTTACTACTGATTTACTCAAGAGTGAGAACCTCAAAGTAACTATTACTCAGCTATGCAATGAGCTACATGTCTGAATTTTTGCTCTGTTATAGCTGACCTAAAAGTAGGTGAACAACATATTTAAGCAAAATACTGTAAATGCAATAGTTTTCAAGTTACAACTGATTTACTCAATAGTGAGAACCTGAAAATAGCTATTGCTCTGCTATGCCATGAGCTATAGGTCTGTAATTTCACTATGTTATAGCTAACCCAAAAGTAGGTGAACAATATATTTTAACAAAATACTCCAAATGCAATATTTTTCAAGTTATAGCCAATTTACTCAACAGTCAGTGCCTGAGAATAGCTATTGCTCAGTTGTGCCATGAGCTACAGGTCTGTAATTATAGCTGACCCAAAAGTAGCTGAATAACATATTTGCACAAATTTCTGTAAAGGCAATAGTTTTCCAATTACAACTGATTTACTCAACAGTGAGAACTTCAAAGTAGCTATTACTCAGCTATGCAATGAGCCACAGGTCTGGAACTTCACCATGTTATAGCTGACCCCAAAATAGGTGAATAACATATTGCAACAAAATACTGTAAATGCAATAGTTTCCAAGTTATAAGTGATTTACTCAACAGTGATAACCTAAAAGTAGCTATTACTCAGCTATGCCATGAGCTACAGGTCTGAAATTTTACTATGTTATAGCTGACCCAAAAGTAGCTGAATAACATATTTATACTAAATTCTCTAAATGCAATAGTTTTCAAATTATAAGTGATTTGCTCAACATTGAGAACTTTAAAGTAGCTATTACTGAGCTATGCAATGTGTCACAGGTCTGGAACTTCACTATGTTATAGCTAACCCCAAAATAGGTGAATAACATATTGAAACAAAATACTCTAAATGCAATAATTTCCAAGTTATAAGCGATTTACTCAACAGTGATAACCTCAAAGTAGCTATTACTCAGCTATGCCATGAGCTACAGGTCTGAAATTTTACTATGTTATAGCTGACCCAAAAGTAGGTGAACAACATATTTAAGCAAAATACTGTACATGCAATAGTTTTCAAGTTACAACTGATTTACTCAATAGTGATGACCTAAAAGTAGCTATTACTCAGCTATGCCATGAGCTACAGGTCTGAAATTTTACTATTTTATAGCTGACCCAAAAGTAGCTGAATAACATATTTATACTAAATTCTCTAAATGCAATAGTTTTGCAATTACAACTGATTTAATCAATAGTGAGAACCTCAAAGTAGTCATTACTCAGCTATGCAATGAACTACAGGTCTGAAATTTTACTATGTTATAGCTGACCCAAAAGTAGCTGAATAACATATTTATACGAAATTCTCTAAATGCAATAGTTTTCCAATTACAACTGATTTACTCAATAGTGAGAACTTCAAAGTAGCTATTACTCAGCTGTGCCATGACCTACAGATCTGAAATTTCACTATGTTATAGCTGGCCCAAAAGTAGCTGAATAACATATTTATACGAAATTCTCTAAATGCAATAGTTTTCAAGTTACAACTGATTTACTCAATAGTGAGAACCTCAAAGTAGTTATTACTCAGCTATGCAATGAGCTACAGGTCTGAAATTTTACTATGTTATAGCTGACCCAAAAGTAGGTGAACAACATATTTAAGCAAAATACTGTAAATGCAATAGTTTTCAAGTTAAAACTGATTTACTCAATAGTGATGACCTAAAAGTAGCTATTACTCAGCTATGCCATGAGCTACAGGTCTGAAATTTTACTATGTTATAGCTGACCCAAAAGTAGCTGAATAACATATTTATACGAAATACTCTAAATGCAATAGTTTTCCAATTACAACTGATTTACTCAATAGTGAGAACTTTAAAGTAGCTATTACTCAGCTATGCCATGACCTACAGATCTGAAATTTCACTATGTTATAGCTGGCCCAAAAGTAGCTGAATAACATGTTTATACGAAATTCTCTAAATGCAATAGGTTTTAAGTTACAAGTGATTTACTCAATAGTGAGAACTTCAAAGTAGCTATTACTCAGCTATGCAATGAGCCACAGATCTGAAACTTCACTATGTTATAGCTGATCCCAAAATAGGTGAATAACATATTGAAACAAAATACTGTAAATGCAATAGTTTCCAAGTTATAAGCGATTTACTCAACAGTGATAACCTAAAAGTAGCTATTACTTAGCTATGCTATGAGCTACAGGTCTGAAATTTTACTATGTTATAGCTGACCCAAAAGTAGCTGAATAACATATTTATACGAAATTCTGTAAATGCAATAGTTTTCCAATTACAACTGATTTACTCAATAGTGAGAACTTCAAAGTAGCTATTACTCAGCTGTGCCATGACCTACAGATCTGAAATTTCACTATGTTATAGCTGGCCCAAAAGTAGCTGAATAACATATTTATACGAAATTCTCTAAATGCAATAGTTTTGCAATTACAACTGATTTACTCAATAGTGAGAACCTCAAAGTAGTTATTACTCAGCTATGCAATGAGCTACAGGTCTGAAATTTTACTATGTTATAGCTGACCCAAAAGTAGGTGAACAACATATTTAAGCAAAATACTGTAAATGCAATAGTTTTCAAGTTAAAACTGATTTACTCAATAGTGATGACCTAAAAGTAGCTATTACTCAGCTATGCCATGAGCTACAGGTCTGAAATTTTACTATGTTATAGCTGACCCAAAAGTAGCTGAATAACATATTTATACGAAATACTCTAAATGCAATAGTTTTCCAATTACAACTGATTTACTCAATAGTGAGAACTTTAAAGTAGCTATTACTCAGCTATGCCATGACCTACAGATCTGAAATTTCACTATGTTATAGCTGGCCCAAAAGTAGCTGAATAACATGTTTATACGAAATTCTCTAAATGCAATAGGTTTTAAGTTACAAGTGATTTACTCAATAGTGAGAACTTCAAAGTAGCTATTACTCAGCTATGCAATGAGCCACAGATCTGAAACTTCACTATGTTATAGCTGATCCCAAAATAGGTGAATAACATATTGAAACAAAATACTGTAAATGCAATAGTTTCCAAGTTATAAGCGATTTACTCAACAGTGATAACCTAAAAGTAGCTATTACTTAGCTATGCTATGAGCTACAGGTCTGAAATTTTACTATGTTATAGCTGACCCAAAAGTAGCTGAATAACATATTTATACGAAATTCTGTAAATGCAATAGTTTTCCAATTACAACTGATTTACTCAATAGTGAGAACTTCAAAGTAGCTATTACTCAGCTGTGCGCATGACCTACAGATCTGAAATTTCACTATGTTATAGCTGGCCCAAAAGTAGCTGAATAACATATTTATACGAAATTCTCTAAATGCAATAGTTTTGCAATTACAACTGATTTACTCAATAGTGAGAACCTCAAAGTAGTTATTACTCAGCTATGCAATGAGCTACAGGTCTGAAATTTTACTATGTTATAGCTGACCCAAAAGTAGGTGAACAACATATTTAAGCAAAATACTGTAAATGCAATAGTTTTCAAGTTAAAACTGATTTACTCAATAGTGATGACCTAAAAGTAGCTATTACTCAGCTATGCCATGAGCTACAGGTCTGAAATTTTACTATGTTATAGCTGACCCAAAAGTAGCTGAATAACATATTTATACGAAATACTCTAAATGCAATAGTTTTCCAATTACAACTGATTTACTCAATAGTGAGAACTTTAAAGTAGCTATTACTCAGCTATGCCATGACCTACAGATCTGAAATTTCACTATGTTATAGCTGGCCCAAAAGTAGCTGAATAACATGTTTATACGAAATTCTCTAAATGCAATAGGTTTTAAGTTACAAGTGATTTACTCAATAGTGAGAACTTCAAAGTAGCTATTACTCAGCTATGCAATGAGCCACAGATCTGAAACTTCACTATGTTATAGCTGATCCCAAAATAGGTGAATAACATATTGAAACAAAATACTGTAAATGCAATAGTTTCCAAGTTATAAGCGATTTACTCAACAGTGATAACCTAAAAGTAGCTATTACTTAGCTATGCTATGAGCTACAGGTCTGAAATTTTACTATGTTATAGCTGACCCAAAAGTAGCTGAATAACATATTTATACGAAATTCTGTAAATGCAATAGTTTTCCAATTACAACTGATTTACTCAATAGTGAGAACTTCAAAGTAGCTATTACTCAGCTGTGCCATGACCTACAGATCTGAAATTTCACTATGTTATAGCTGGCCCAAAAGTAGCTGAATAACATATTTATACGAAATTCTCTAAATGCAATAGTTTTGCAATTACAACTGATTTACTCAATAGTGAGAACCTCAAAGTAGTTATTACTCAGCTATGCAATGAGCTACAGGTCTGAAATTTTACTATGTTATAGCTCACCCAAAAGTAGGTGAACAACATATTTAAGCAAAATACTGTAAATGCAATAGTTTTCAAGTTAAAACTGATTTACTCAATAGTGATGACCTAAAAGTAGCTATTACTCAGCTATGCCATGAGCTACAGGTCTGAAATTTTATTATGTTATAGCTGACCCAAAAGTAGCTGAATAACATATTTATACGAAATACTCTAAATGCAATAGTTTTCCAATTACAACTGATTTACTCAATAGTGAGAACTTTAAAGTAGCTATTACTCAGCTATGCCATGACCTACAGATCTGAAATTTCACTATGTTATAGCTGGCCCAAAAGTAGCTGAATAACATGTTTATACGAAATTCTCTAAATGCAATAGCTTTTAAGTTACAAGTGATTTACTCAATAGTGAGAACTTCAAAGTAGCTATTACTCAGCTATGCAATGAGCCACAGATCTGAAACTTCACTATGTTATAGCTGATCCCAAAATAGGTGAATAACATATTGAAACAAAATACTGTAAATGCAATAGTTTCCAAGTTATAAGCGATTTACTCAACAGTGATAACCTAAAAGTAGCTATTACTTAGCTATGCTATGAGCTACAGGTCTGAAATTTTACTATGTTATAGCTGACCCAAAAGTAGCTGAATAACATATTTATACGAAATTCTGTAAATGCAATAGTTTTCCAATTACAACTGATTTACTCAATAGTGAGAACTTCAAAGTAGCTATTACTCAGCTGTGCCATGACCTACAGATCTGAAATTTCACTATGTTATAGCTGGCCCAAAAGTAGCTGAATAACATATTTATACGAAATTCTCTAAATGCAATAGTTTTGCAATTACAACTGATTTACTCAATAGTGAGAACCTCAAAGTAGTTATTACTCAGCTATGCAATGAGCTACAGGTCTGAAATTTTACTATGTTATAGCTGACCCAAAAGTAGGTGAACAACATATTTAAGCAAAATACTGTAAATGCAATAGTTTTCAAGTTACAACTGATTTACTCAATAGTGATGACCTAAAAGTAGCTATTACTCAGCTATGCCATGAGCTACAGGTCTGAAATTTTACTATGTTATAGCTGACCCAAAAGTAGCTGAATAACATATTTATACGAAATACTCTAAATGCAATAGTTTTCCAATTACAACTGATTTACTCAATAGTGAGAACTTTAAAGTAGCTATTACTCAGCTATGCCATGACCTACAGATCTGAAATTTCACTATGTTATAGCTGGCCCAAAAGTAGCTGAATAACATGTTTATACGAAATTCTCTAAATGCAATAGGTTTTAAGTTACAAGTGATTTACTCAATAGTGAGAACTTCAAAGTAGCTATTACTCAGCTATGCAATGAGCCACAGATCTGAAACTTCACTATGTTATAGCTGATCCCAAAATAGGTGAATAACATATTGAAACAAAATACTGTAAATGCAATAGTTTCCAAGTTATAAGCGATTTACTCAACAGTGATAACCTAAAAGTAGCTATTACTCAGCTATGCCATGAGCTACAGGTCTGAAATTTTACTATGTTATAGCTGACCCAAAAGTAGCTGAATAACATATTTATACGAAATTCTCTAAATGCAATAGTTTTTAAGTTACAAGTGATTTTACTCATGATGGAAGTTACTGAAAAGCCCAAAAGTAGCTATTACTCACTTAGCTATTGAGACAGGCACCCAACTTACTCACCATATTGTAGCTATGAAAAAAGTAGCTGAATAACATATTTTAACAAAATGCTCTAAATGCAACACTTTTCAAGTTATAAATGATTTTGTGCATGATTTCATGAATTTTAATGCATTAAAAATTATTAAAAAAATTTATTAAAAAAAAAGTAAGACAGATCCAGGTCTCATACTCACACAAGAGAATCTACCTCTGGCGTAGTACATATATGCAAGATATGAGAGAAATCCCTGCAATAGTCACTGAGAAAATTGTGATTAAGTGTTGAAATTTTCACACTTTTGGTGGGGGTACCCCCCTTGTAATGTCTCTAGCAAACAGACGAACAGACAGATTTGCATGCCTTGAACAATTTTTCATCCTCGATAGATAAGGTATCTTTTAAAAAAAACAGCACGTCTCTAGGCCTTGTAGTTTTGGAGGAGAAGTTGTTCACGCGGACGCGGACGCGTACGCCCACGCCGCAGAGTGACGACATAATGTCAGCTGACTGACAAGTCAGCTGACATAAAAACTGTAGTTATTGTGAAACTTTATTGAAAACCAAGAGTTCCTCATGCAGGTTTGTACTCTAGTATGTTATTAAATGTAAGAACTTCAAACAGAACGGGTTTGAATATATTTGATATATTTTACAAAAGCAGGTTAGCTGTCCCATTACTGAAAAGGTTTGGAAATACTACAGAAATAAATGTGTACCATTTAAGCAAACTAAAAATCAAAACAACTTTATTTGTTTCAAAATTTTGTTACTTGGATTTTGCTTACTTAACAGATAATTTTCAGGCAGTTTATTTTGATGGCTCCATTGTGGTTGAATGGCTCCAACTAGAATTATTGTTTGTACAGTTTAAGGCCATGCTTGCATATCCTACCATTTTATGGAGCTCTTCTTTTGCTTCCTGCATTCTCTCTCTGTCATTGCTGTCTACCACAAAGATCAAACCCTGAAATTCCAGTAGAACCCATATTATATCAAAGTGAATACAGAAACATCATTAACTTCTGAACTTATGTAACACTCTGCTCTGGATGTTGATTTCCAATCAGTTGCTGCACTGTAATCACCAAAGCAACCATTTTTCGTAAGTTAAGCATGCTATTTGCCAGTCTTAAATTTAAATCTAATTCTTATAATATTCTAAGAATAAGAGTTTTGTGAATGACAAATTCTCATTCTTAGAAAAACTCTAAAAATAAAAAGAGCATCGAAGATGCCCATATCCCACAGCCCGGGGAAATAGTTTTCAACACCATGAGATACAGAAGAAAAGAAACAGTTCAAAGATCAGGGCCTGTATTCACAAAGATTCTTATTCTTAGAATTTTTCTTAGAATTGTCATTTTTCTGAGAAAAATTCTAAGAATAAGAATTTTCCCATTACACAAAGATTCTTATTTTTAAAATCACACTTATTCTTAGAATTTTTCTAAGAATGGCTTTTATTCTTAGAATTTTTCTAAGAATATGAAATTGCACAAAACTCTTTTTCTTGACACCAGAATTACATCCAAATACAGACAGTCACTTCTGGGCCTGTATTCACAAAGATTCTTAGAATTTTTCTTTGAATTACACTTAGTCTAACCTGTGCACATATTTATTTTACTTCTATTCTTAGCTAAGAATTGTTTTGTGAATAGGTTTTTATTCTAAGAATAAGAAAATTCTTAGAAAAGAATTTTTCTTACACTTAAGTGTAATTCTCAGAAAAACTAGAGGATCGCTCGCAAAAAAAAAAGATAATGTTTTTGCATAGCAAAAACAAAGCGTCCCGAAAAGGATATAAAGGTGAGTGCTAAAGTATTAAGAAAATGCTTCGTTTCTAGCCTTATACTGTTGTGGCAACCAAAGTCAGCGCAGTCTGCTCTATCTAGCACGGTTTTCAAGATATAAGCATTTTTGTGTTTTGCAAAAAATAAAAAAATTAAAAATGTCCGCTATATTTGGCGAGACAAAAATATTTTGAAAATTGGCATGGCTACTCTGCAGAGTTACCCAGCAGGTCCAAAATTTTGTTGAGTTCACTCCATATAGCACGGTTTTCGAGATATAAGCATTTTTGTGTTTTGCAAAAACTTTGAAAATTCAAAATGGCCACCATTTTTGGGGAGACAAAAATTTTTGTCAAGACCACTGCCGTGGTGTGTATCTCCCGCCGAGCATTAAAGCAGAAGAAATAGCTTTTCCGAGATATTCACAATTTCTCATTTTCGTGTGTGAAAGGTCTTCCAAAAGTAGGTGAATGAATTATTTGAGAAAAATTGGCTATCTGCAATACTATTAAGAGATAATTCACATTTACTCATTTTGAGTAGGTGAATAATTATCTATGGGTCTGAAACTTCACCAAGTGAAAGCTCTCCCAAAAGTAGGTGAATGAGTTATTTGAGAAAAATTGGCTATCTGCAATACTTTTAGAGATAATTCGCATTTACTCATTTTGAGTAGGTGAGTAATTAGCTATGGGTCTGAAACTTCACCATGTGAAAGCTCTCCCACAAGTAGATGAATGAGTATTTGATAAAAATTGGGTATCCGCAATACTTTTACAGATAATTAGCATTTACTCATTTTGAGTAGGTGAATAAATAGCTATGGGTCTGAAACTTCACAGAGTGAAAGCTCTCCCAAAAGTAGGTGAATGAGTTATTTGAGAAAAATTGGCTATCTGCAATACTTTTAGAGATAATTCACATTTACTCATTTTGAGTAGGTGAATAATTAGCTATGGGTCTGAAACTTCACCAAGTGAAAGCTCTGCCAAAAGTAGGTGAATGAGTTATTTGAGAAAAATTGGCTATCTGCAATACTTTTAGAGATAATTCGCATTTACTCATTTGGAGTAGGTGAGTAATTTGCTATGGGTCTGAAACTTCACCAAGTGAAAGCTCTCCCAAAAGTAGGTGAATGAGTTATTTGAGAAAAATTGGCTATCTGCAATACTTTTAGAGATAATTCGCATTTACTCATTTTGAGTAGGTGAGTAATTAGCTATGGGTCTGAAACTTCACCAAGTGAAAGCTCTCCCAAAAGTAGGTGAATGAGTTATTTGAGAAAAATTGGCTATCTGCAATACTTTTAGAGATAATTCGCATTTACTCATTTTGAGTAGGTGAGTAATTAGCTATGGGTCTGAAACTTCACCAAGTGAAAGCTCTCCCAAAAGTAGGTGAATGAGTTATTTGAGAAAAATTGGCTATCTGCAATACTTTTAGAGATAATTCGCATTTACTCATTTTGAGTAGGTGAGTAATTAGCTATGGGTCTGAAACTTCACCAAGTGAAAGCTCTGCCAAAAGTTGGTGAATGAGTTATTTGAGAAAATTTGGCTATCTGCAATACTTTTAGAGATAATTCGCATTTACTCATTTTGAGTAGGTGAGTAATTAGCTATGGGTCTGAAACTTCACAGAGTGAAAGCTCTCCCAAAAGTAGGTGAATGAGTTATTTGAGAAAAATTGGCTATCTGCAATACTTTTAGAGATAATTCGCATTTACTCATTTTGAGTAGGTGAGTAATTAGCTATGGGTCTGAAACTTCACCAAGTGAAAGCTCTCCCAAAAGTAGGTGAATGATTAATTTGACAAAAATTGGCTATCTGCAATACTTTTAGATATAATTCGCATTTACTCATTTTGAGTAGGTGAGTAATTAGCTATGGGTCTGAAACTTCACCAAGTGAAAGCTCTCCCAGAAGTAGATGAATGAGTTATTTGAGAAAAATTGGCTATCTGCAATACTTTTAGAGATAATTCGCATTTACTCATTTTGAGTAGGTGAGTAATTAGCTATGGGTCTGAAACTTCACCAAGTGAAAGCTCTCCCAAAAGTAGGTGAATGAGTTATTTGAGAAAAATTGGCTATCTGCAATACTTTTAGAGATAATTCGCATTTACTCATTTTGAGTAGGTGAGTAATTAGCTATGGGTCTGAAACTTCACCATGTGAAAGCTCTCCCACAAGTAGATGAATGAGTTATTTGATAAAAATTGGGTATCCGCAATACTTTTACAGATAATTAGCATTTACTCATTTTGAGTAGGTAAATAATTAGCTATGGGTCTGAAACTTCACCATGTGAAAGCTCTCCCAAAAGTAGGTGAATGAGTTATTTGAGAAAAATTGGCTATCTGCAATACTTTTAGAGATAATTCGCATTTACTCATTTTGAGTAGGTGAGTAATTGGCTATGGGTCTGAAACTTCACCATGTGAAAGCTCTTCCAAAAGTAGGTGAATGAGTTATTTGAGAAAAATTGGCCATCTGCAATACTTTTAGAGGTAATTCGCATTTACTCTTTTTGAGTAGGTGAGCAATTAGCTATGGGTCTGAAACTTCACCAAGTGAAAGCTCTTTGGGATAGCTGCTCTGCAGAGATACCCTGAAGATAAAAAATTTCGTCGAAATCGCTCTATGTAGCACGGTTTTCGAAATATTAGCATTTTTGTGTTTTGCAATTTTTGCGCAAAAATTCGAAAATTCAAAATGGCCGCCATTTTTGGCAAGACAAATTTTTTTTGAAAATTGGCATGGCTACTCTGCAGAGATACCCAGTGGGTCAAAAATTTCGTCGAAATCGCTCTATCTAGCACGGTTTTCGAGATATAAGCATTTTTGTGTTTTGCAATTTTGCGAAAAATTCGAAAATTCAAAATGGCCGCCATTTTTTGCGAGAAATTTTTTGTTTGAAAATTGGCATGGCTACTCCGCAGAGATACCCTGCGGGTCAAAAATTTCGTCGAAATCGCTCTATCTAGCAGGGTTTTTGAGATATAAGCATTTTTATGTTTTGCAATTTTTGCGAAAAATTCGAAAATTCAAAATGGCCGCCATTTTTGGCGAGAGAAAATTTTTTTTCAAAATTGGGATAACTACTCTGCAGAGATACCCTGCGGGTCAAAAATTTTGTCGAAATTGCTCTATCTAGCACGGTTTTTGAGATATAAGCATTTTTGTGTTTTGCAATTTTTGCGAAAATTTCGAAAATTCAAAATGGCCGCCATTTTGGGCGAGACAAAAACTTTTCGAAAATTGGGAAAACTACTCCGCAGAGATACCCTGCGGGTCAAAAATTTCGTCGAAATCGCTCTATCTAGCACGGTTTTCGAGATATAAGCATTTTTGTGTTTTCCTTATTTGGAAAATTCGTAATGATTAATTAATCATTAATTACTCGGCCATTTCTTGACCAATCAATGCCAAAATCTAATGATTTCCAGATTTTAATAGAATGAATGTATTTGCCAAGTTTCAGGTGAATTGATAAAATTCCTTTCAAGTTATCATCCGGACAAGCTTCCCCATCGAAAAAAGACATTTTTGCTCATGTGACCTCTCTGATTGGTTGAAATGTCACTGCAGCATATTCAAAAAAATTCCCCAAGGCTACTGCCTAAACCTGCCAAATTTGAAAAGAATCCGCCTAACGGTTACAGAGTTATAAGGAAAACAAAATGCGGAGCCGGCTCTCCCATACAGAAACAAGCGTCCCTTGCGGGACGCTTAATTCTAAGAATCTTTCTGAATACAGGTCCAGGAGACTTTCAGAGTACACAGTGCTAGCTTTGTAAAGGTCCAACTAATATTTAAGTAGACAAAGTAATGTTTAAGAGAGACAAAATTTATGTAAAGATAAAGCATTGAAAATAGCATCAGAGATGTCCGTACCCCACAGCCTGGGGAAATAGTTTTCAACACCATGAGATATAGAAGTAGTGAAACAGTACACAGAATGGGATACTTTCAGAGCAGTGTCCGTGTCCAAATAATGTTTAAGTAGAAAAAATAACATCTAAGAGAAAGAAACTGCATGTAAAGATTAAGTATTAAAACAATTCAATTCAGTAAACTTAAGATTATGAAGCTGTAAAATTTATTAACTGGAGAATAGCTGTCAATGGATATATCACAATTATGTAAAAGTACATATAATAATCAGTTGCAGCAATTCATATCCTTACAGTTGCCGAGATATGCCTGGACAATATATTACAGGTCAAATCAAGGCAGGGTCCGAAATTAGTGCCGATCCGCCAGTCCACAACCAACAGAAATGCAATTGGGTTGAAAAGATTAAGTGTACGTACACATGTATGCGGCTTACGACATCCGATGGTCGATTTGCGACAGTGAACTTTTCCCTTCTCATTTATGTTTCTTTGTTTACACGTGCCCAAGTCTGATTTGCGACATCCGACATCAGATTTGCGACAGAGATTTTTTCGGTCAGGGAGCCAAAAAATCGGATGACAAGTGAATTCAGATGGACGTTTACAAAATATTGAGAAGGTCAGGAAAAAATTGGCAGTCACAAATCGGCCGTCGGATGTCGTAAGCCTTATATATGTGTATGTACACTAAGATCCTGCCAGTCCGTTTGTCTAGAAGCTGTAAGACGATTGTACATGCACAATTCGCACAGTTGAATTATGATCTGCATTTTTTTATATTGTTCAACCATACCAAAGTGGCCTCATACATTTGTGTGAACATTTAAGTCCTTTCCCATTTTAATATTTGTTTTGTATGGTCAAATTATGGTTTGAATGTTTTGAATATTACCCACAGATACAGATGTGGTAATACATGCTTTGTGTGGTGTTGGGGCAAAACCTGTGGCTCACTTGATGAAATGCCACCTGTTAGAACGGGAAGTTGCAAAAGTAAAACTCTTAATGAATTCTAATATGACTTTAACAGTGCTTAATCTACATCAAAAGATAACCAAAGGTGCAACAACCAAGATTCAAGTAAAAAGATATAAGATAGATAAAAGAGAGATAAAATAGTATCAGATATCCCCGTAGTGAGATAAAATAGCATTAGATATGCAAGATCAAAGGTCAAATCCAGGTCAAACCATGAAGTTGCACACCTATATCCCCCGACCAATGTCCCTACCAAATATCAACTTCCAGATATAGCCCAGGCAAAGCATTACAGGTCAGGGTCACTACGGCAAGGTCAAATCAAGGTCATGACATGATGTTTTACATGTACACACCCTAGCGAAAGTCCCTACCCAGTATCAACTTCCTACACCTTACAGTTTCTGAGTTATAGCCCGGACAGGATTTTATAGGTCAAGGTTAATGTGGAAAGGTAAAACCAAGTCCACACCATGACGATTCACGCCTACAACCCATAACTAATCTCCCTACCAATATCAACTTCCTACAACTTATGGTTTCCGAGATATAGCCCGGACAAGATTTTATAGGTCAAGGTCACTACACCAAGGTCAAATCAAGGTCACACCATGACGTTGCACACTTACATGCCCCTAACCAATGTCCCTACCAAGTATCAACTTACTACTCCTTATGGTTTCCAAGATATAGCCCGGACAAGATTTTCAAACTCAAGGTCACTACAGCAAGGTCAAAGGTCAAATTATGGTCACACCATGACGTTTTACACCTATCCCCCCTAACCAATGTCCCTACCAAGTATCAACTTCCTACACCTTATGGTTTCTGAGATACAGGCCGGACAAACTTTTCCCAACGCCCGCCCGCCCATCCGGATACCATGGGTGAAAATACCCCTAGTCAGTTTTAATGATCTTATCTTGTCATTCTTGTTCAGTGTATGTCTGTTTTAAATCTGTATATCTAGTCACTAGTTTTTTGTATATTTGTTCATGTTGTACATATTGTTTAGTTAAAGTATTTATTAAATTTATTGGTGCAGAATAATACTAAGGTGTTCTTGCACCTTCAGCTATCTTCCCAGCATTTGTCATTACCACAGATATTTTGGTTATGTTCCAAACTTCCGTCTAGTTATTGAAAATCGCTTCTGACCCCCTCTCGCCGAGGTAAAGCCGAACTTTGTTGTATGTTTTCCCGAGACCAAGGTCGCCCTTTCCGCGAATTTCCGCCTTGAAAACAAACATCATAGATATAGAAGGAAACACAAGGTTCAGTCTCGGTTTCTCCAGGAAACAGTAGACCTTGATGCGGGCTACTGGGACTCAATGACTCTACTGTAGGATGTGGGAGGCAGTTGTACTCGACTACACAAGGCAATAGGCGTTATCAAAACTGAAGCACCATCATCTGCTACATTTTCCACCCAATTTTAGAAAAAAAAACGCAGCGATTCGACCGCAAATTGCCGCCTTTCACTACCGCAAGATGAGAACAAGGCTTAAGTAATGTCCCTACCAAGCATCAACCTCCTACACTTAATGGTTTCAGAGATATTGCCTGGACAAAATTTTAAAGGTTAAGGTCACTGCGGTAAAATCAAAAGTCAAATCAAGGTCACATCATGACATTGCAAACCTACAACTCCCAACCAATGACCCTACTATGTATTAACCTTCTACACCTTACAGTTTCTGAGGTATAGCCTGGACAAGATTTTAAAGGCCAAAGTCACTACGGCAAGGCCAAAGGTCAAATCAAGGTCACACCATGATGTTGCACACATATACCCCCCCCTTTCAAATACAATGTCCCTACCAACCAATACAACTATCCATTTCCTACACATAACGCTTTCCAGAAAACCTGCCGCCCGCCATAGGTGAAAACATTACGAAAAAAAAGCGAAAAACATTACGAAACAAAAAAGCGAAATGCTAGTTTGCCTTTTGCATCACAGTGACTCACACATCCACCCACTACCACAAATATACCTGTGTGTTCTGGAAGTAATGTCTCCATAGAGGTCTTATTTTGTCCTGCCCGCCTACATCCCACACTGTGAAAGAGATGTTTTTGTACTCCACAGTCTCTACATTAAAACCTGAAATGATTCATGCATAGTATATAGTAACAACTTGCTAAAAAGTTGAAACGCTAACACCAAAGACAGATTATAAGTTTACATTTTGGCTGAAACACCACATGTAAGACTGATTTGGTTATGTTGGACATAATTTAATCCTGTTCACCTAGAATAAGAATTCTTTTTTCAAAATCCTAGAAGTCATTACTTTTGATACTATTTTTTTCAAATGTTTTAGGTATATCTTCCTCAACAATACACAATTATCACTCTGTCAGTAAAAGTACAATCTGTGATTACTATAAATTTGCAAATTTAAGAAGTAAATTAAGTTTTTATAAGTTAATACCTTACCTAATGGACAACAAGCTATACCAGTTGGCGCGACTAGTCTGACTAAATGCCAGAAAAAGATGTCCTGTGCATGCACTGACAGGATCGTTCGTAGTGTACATTCGCTAGGTGGAACCCTACTTTTTCTCCTTCCTGTCTAGACAATGTGACATCATAGCATTTATTTGTTGCCAAAACATAGATAACCCCTTGTAAGCTGATAGCAGGGTTGGTTGGGAGGGCCTCTCCTGTCCATTAGGTAAGATATTAACTAATAAAAATTTAATTTACTTATTAAACTTTCAATTTTATTACATTAATACATCTTATCTAATAGAAATATAATAGAATAACTACCGCTGGGAAAGTGGGTAGCTTAATAAGGACTTAAGATTACATTCAAAAGAAGACATTAGCAATCTCCAGGGGATGTCAGCTGGTCCCATTGGTTGGTTGCCAGTTAACGGGTTACTGGATCCAACCAACCTTGCTCCTCCCCCCTTTTTAACAGACCTCCTCTGAGGTGGGGGAAGAGAGGTATAGTTCAGTGACTAGAGAGGCCCTCTTTGGAAGAAGAGGCATTTATTACTTGGCAGGCCACTGTCACCTTTAAAACCCTGGGGTAAGGTGACAGGCTGCTTGTTTATGTATGTGGGCTAGTTGTGCATCTGCTGGGCAGCCACCATCAGGCACAGATTAAAGAGCTCAGAATCAGCCCAAGCCACATCCTTCAAGTAAAACTGGCTGAAGGTGTTATTCTGGGATTTCCTTTGACAGGCTAATAATAACTGTTCTAAGAAGACTCCTAACTGGAAGTCCTTAGCAGCAGCAAAAGTCCTAACATGGGCTTTAACCTGATATAGAGGAAGGGCTTCTTGATCAGTGAGTTTGTAAAATGCCAAAGTTTTCAAGTTACAAGTGATTTACTCAACAGCGAGAACCTTAAAGTAGCTATCAAAGTTGTAGTGAATTTACTCATTATGGAAGGTACTAAAATTCAGAAAGTAGCTATTACTCACTAAGCTATTTTGAGAGAGTCCCAAGTTACTCACCATGTTGTAGCTATGGAAAAAGTCACTTGAATAACATATTTTAACAAAATGCTGTAAATGTAATAATATTTTTCAAGTTACAAGTGATTTGCTGCATGAAATCATGAATTTTAATGCATTAAAAATAGCATCAGAGATACCTGTACCCCACAACCTGGGTAAATAGTTTTCAACACAATGAGATATAGGAGTAGTGAAACAGTACAAAGATTGGGATACTTTCAGAGCAGTGTCACTTATATACAAGGTCCAAATAATGTTTTAAGTAGAGAAAATAACTTCTAAGAGAAAGAAAATGTATGTAAAGATAAAGTATTAAAATGAGACAAATTCAATAGCAAGACGACAGCATTAATCAGTAAACTAAAAATCATGAAGCTGTGAAATGTATTGGAGAATAGCTGTCAATGGAAAGAGCACAATTACGTAAAAGTGCATAATATTTATTATAACTAGATTGGGCCAACTCGGCGCCAACATATCCCCAGACAGGTCATCACTCACGCCACAGGTTTTGATCGGGAATTTTTTATTTAATCCATTTGTTGTATGCCATAAATATTGGGAAAAGTTATATGAACTTCAGCACATCAATCTACTAAGTTTATATCTTCCCAAGGAAGATGGTGTATCCCCAGACGTCGAATACATAACTCAACAGATCATATTTTCAATCTTCCTGCAATGATAACTCTGAACCTATTTTCAAAGTATTTAAATGATTGATGATCGAATGTCCATTCTAAATTAATAATCTCAAAAGAGCATATCTGTTTCTATATTTGTTGACAAATAAAATATTATTTTTAACTCAACTCATCATACTTTTCAATCTTCCTGCAAAGGGTAACTCTGAACCTATTTTCAAAGTATTTAAATGATTGATGATTGAATGTCCATTCTAAATTCATAATTCCAAAAGCTTATCTCTGTTTCTATATTTGTTCACAAATAAAATATTATTTAAAAATCATATATTATTTATATTATTATTTTATTATATTATTTTTAGAATTTGCATTGTTTTTCAGTTATTCATTTCCTCAATTCCTATATATGTGGCTCATATATATGCAACCTAAATATGTGACACAATCTCAGTTCTGACTCCCTTTGTCTTAGATAATTAGATAATGAAGCAAACACCACCTCCCACCCCCACCCCACCTCTCTCCCCTTCTCCACACCTCTCTCACTATTACAGAAGATCTGTATACCTTTGTTTATTTAGTGTCACTCAATAGCTGGAGGTCCCAGAGGTGGTTGGGGGATGGGGGTGGGACTACAAAGAGATGGAGTGCTGCAGCACAAATGGTAAACAAACACTTATAATATAAAAGGGGTAATCAAATACAAAAAGCTCAGTTAATCTTATCACTAAAATAAAATATATAAATAAGGAATGTCCAACAGGAAGATCATATACCTCCAGAATTAAATATAAATTATCAAACGACAAGAACAGATTTATAATAATAATTCAGAATTGAGAATTTTAAGTATGTGATTATCAATTGAAATGAGTTCGTAACTGTAGGAGCTGTGTCAAAATTAAGGCAAGTTGAATAAAACTGGGCTAGTTGAGGGTTAAAAATCCCCTATTTTTACTACATAAGGCTATAATTTCATTAATATTTGGGACTTAAAGCTCACCAGAAAATAGCAGTGTCCATTTTGCCTACTTGAATATGTTTAACCAGTTTCATATTAAAAAGTAAAAAACTCAGCAAGCAGAGAGATAACACACAAAAATAAGTTTTTAAAAGCCTAAGATAGCCATAACAAATTAATATTCAAAATGTAAATAGACAGGCACTTCCTTTGAAAAATTCAAAGATTTCAGCTCTATGAGCCACATAGTTTGACAGTTACAGGGCTTTAAAGTGGCATAATATCCATAAATTGGGTCTCTGTGGGCATTTTACAATTGTTAAAGAGACCTTAGCAATTAAACTACAGAACTGAAACTTTTTGGGGGACATACACAACAAACAAAAATTATATATAAAACAGTTTAAGACTTGTCACACTAAGCATTTCCAAATAACAGGGCAAAATACAGAAAAAAAAATGTCAAAAAAGGTCACTTGGGCAAGTGTCTATGGCCCTCATACACAGGTTAAATGTCTACTAAAAGCCTTGATTTTCGGCACATGTGAAAAGGACATAATAATGCATTCCCAGATGGGATTTCAGCTCAATCAATCACATAGTTTAACAGTCGCAGGGCTTAAAGGTGGCAAAAAGTCCAAATATTGGGTCTCTGTGGGCCTTTTAGAGATCTCGATGTGGTTTTCAAATTAAAGCATCAGACTTAAAATCTGCTACATACTAAGACTACACATAGAATATGTATCTAATAATAAAGTTTGAAACTTCTCAGACTCACCATTTCCAAGTTATAGAGCAAAATATGTGAAAAATGTCTTAAAACGGTCACTCGGGTGGGTGTTAATGGTCCTCATACACGGTTTAAATGTCTACTTGAAGCCTTGATTTTTGGCACATGTAAAAAGAACATAATAATGTATTCCCAGATGAGATTTCAGCTCTATCAGTCACATAGTTTAACAGTCATGGGCCTTAAAACTGGCAAAAAGTCCAAATAGTGGGTCTCTATGGGGCCTTTTAGAGACCTCAACGTGGCCTTCAAATTAAAGCTTCAGACTTAAAATTTGTCACATACTAAGATTACACATAGAATATGTATCTAATACAGTTTAAAACTTCTCAGACTTACCATTTCCAAGTTACAGGGCAAAATATGTGAAAAATGTCTAAAAAGGGTCACTCGGGTGGGGATTTATGGTCCTCAAACACAGGTTAAATGTCTACTTAAAGCCTTGATTTTCGGCACATGTAAAAAAGAACATAATAATGCATTCCCAGATGGGATTTCAGCTCCATCAATAACATAGTTTAACAGTCACAGGGCTTAAAGGTGGCAAAAAGTCCATATATTGGGTCTTTGGGAGCCCGTCAGAGACCTCAATTTGACCTTCAAATTAAAGTTTCAGACTTAAAATCTGTTACATACTAACATTACATATAGAATATATATCTAATACAGTTTGAAACTTCTCAGACTTAACATTTCCAAGTTACAGAGCAAAATATGTGAAAAATGTCTTAAAAGGGTCACTCGGGTGGGTGTTTATGGTCCTCATACATGGGTTAAATGTCTATTAAAGGCCTAAATTTTGGAGTACATACAAGAAAAACATATTGATATATTCTCAGATGATATTTCACTTAGATGAGAGACATAGTTTGAAAGCTACAGTGCTTGAAGATGGCAAAAAGTCCATAAATTGGGTCTCTGTGGGCAATTTTGAGATCTTAAGTCGGCCTAACAGGTAAACCTACAGCCTTTAAATTTTTCACAGACAAGGATTACATATAAGAGTTACATCTAGTGCAGTTTGAGACTCATCAGAATTACCACTTCCAAATTATAGGGCAAAATAAGTTAAAAATATACGAAAAAAGGCCTAAGTGGGGTCTTTATGGGCCTCAAAGGCAATTTTCTCCTCAACTTAAAGTCTTGATTTTCGGCACATGTACTAAGAATATATTAATGTGTTCTCAGGTAAAATTTGAGGCAGATAAGCCTCATAGTTTGTGACCTAGAGGGCTCTAAGTGGCCAAAAGTGCAATTTCTGACCTTAAGATGGCCATAAGTTCTTTATTATTGGGAGTTTAAGGTCACCTTAAAATAGGGATCTTCCTTTGGGCATCCTTAACATGTGTACCAAGTTTGAAAAAAAATATTAATCCGTTTTTGAGTTATCGCGTCCACAAGGAAATTTCTACGGCGGCGACGGACCTGAATCCAATATATCCCCGACTTTCGTCTGGGGATATAATAATCAGTTGCAGCAATCCATATATCTTATGGATTCTCCAATCTCCATATGTCCCTATTCCTCAGGATAGACTGAGCAAGTGTTTGGTGTTCCGTCAGAGTCTCAGTCTGGACACTGAGAGGCAGCAGCAGCAGATGAAAAGGTAGGCAGGGGGTTATGTCCTGTCGGTGCTTGCACAGGATGTCTTTTTCTGGCATTTGGTAGGACCAGTCATGCTGTCAGGTCCAGATAATTCTCCAATGGCAAGATGTATTAACGCAATAAAACTGGATATTCATAGACTGATCAACAATTTTTAAAATATTAAAAAATAAAAAATATGGCTACATACCAATAGTTGGAATTGTTGATACTATTTCTCCTAACTTAAGTTTGTATAATATTGTTGTCTTTCCAGCAGCATCAAGTCCAACTACAAAAAAGTAAAAAGTAAAGATGATAAAATGGGGTCATAATGTTAGGTGGAAGCTAACTTCCAAGGCCATTTTGTCAATGATTTAAAACTCTTTTATTTAAATCAATGAGGTAAATTTAAATCAATGAGTATTTTGCCAACTCAAAAAAGAAGCACCAAAATCTGTTGATAAGTACTGGGTAAACCCAGATGTTAGCTAGACTTACTGCAAGCTGGCGGTGTATCCCTGAACATAGCAAACCTGTAGAAGCAATAATAACAGACATAGAGGCTGAAGATTCCTGAAGTTAGAAGCATTTTTAAGTTTGGCTGTCCTCATTTGACGTCGAAGGAGGGGTCAAAGGTCAAATGTGACCACAGCAAAAGATTCCCAACCCATTATTTCCTATAAGTTGGTTTTACACTGCAAACCTTTAGGACCAATAATAAGTGAGTTATAAGCACTTTTAAATTTGGCTATCCTTGTTTGACCTTGAAGGAGGGGGCCCAAGGTCAAATCAGACCACATCAGAAGATTCCTAGCCCATGATTTCCTATATGTTGATTTCACATTGCAAACCTCTAGGACCAATAATAAGCGAGTTATAAGCACTTTTAACTTTGGCTAACCTCATTTGACCTTGAAGGAGGGGCCAAGGTCAAATCGGACCACATCAGAAGATTCCTAGCCCATGATTTCCTATACGTTGGTTTAACATTGCAAACCTCTAGGACCAATAATAAGCGAGTTATAAGCACTTTTGCAATAGTTTTCAAGTTACAATTGATTTACTCAATAGTGAGAACGTCAAAGTAGCTATCACTCTGTTATGCATTTTCATAGTTAGATAAACTGCAAACATGCTAGTTTGTAATAAAGTTAGTATGTCATTATTTATTTCTAAAAAACTCAAGCTTAAATTGTGTAAATCGATGCGATCTCCAAATTTCGCCCACCGAGTTACAACTCGAGTTTCGGTCAACTTGTTACAGCATTACTGTGACAATAAATTTTATCAGCCAAAGGTGCCGTCTCTTCAATAAAATCTAATTAAATGGATTTTTTGTGTTTGAAAGCCTGTTACACTATTAGTATGATCAATGAAACTCCACAGAGAATGAAACTGAAATATGGGAGATATGAGCAAAGTTCATTTATGCTGATTTTCGGATATACAGGGTTCAGTTAAGTGAGAGTGTACTGTAATATAAATCAAAGTGGCTAACGAACAGAGACCTTGTCAACAAAAGGCATTGCTAATGAACTGGTCCTATAGTCCTATTTTATTCTATACATGCAGATCTGTGTGTAAGTATGCTTCAAGAAGCCCTTTTACTACAACCAGGCCAATTAAATGCTGTACATGTATGCATAAAGAAAATGTGTTAAATCAAAGTCAATTATTGCATTGTGCTTTTAAGTCTGCCAATGAGAATTTTATTTATTTTGTTTCTTTAACAGGTTGTAACTCTGTTTAGAAAAACAAATATAAGAAATACAAATTATGTACCAACAGATTCTGTACATTAATGTTGGTTAGTGGTGGCGTTATGGTTTGGTGGCGTTCTGACTGGTTTCGTTGTCAGATAGTACTGCCTTGTGACCAATTATCACCGGGTACCAATTATTAGGGGTGCGACCGAGCAGTCGACACTCGCCGAGCGAGGCAAATTTCACGAAAATTCGATCCCAATTTTAAGAGTCGACTACTCGTGTGTATACAAGTACATAACAACCTATTGAAGCGGTTACGTTTTTTAGGAAATAAAAAATAAAGAACATACCTTGCTAGCATTAAGTCGCATAATCCACCATTTTTAACATAATATTAAGTATATTATATGATGACATCAGCTAATTCAAGCGATTCAAAGCTTTTACCTCTATATTTTTATTGTTTACGGGAGCCGCCATATTGGATGTTGGTTCCTGTAATGGTGGATACTAAACTTCGCGAGTGCTCGATGTCGAGTCGATTTTTGGTCCGCGAGTAATCGACCCGAATTATTTGTACTCGTCCCACCCCTACCAATTATCGCCACTTGTAGTGGTGGTGGACCAATTCACGCCCGGGTACCAATTCAGGCCCATTTTTCAGAGAGAATATGTTTATTACATCATAGATAATCATCAAATGGATCATTTAAATTGTAATTTATTGTTTAACTGTGATTGTTTTGGATAAATTTAGGAGTGGGCGTGAATAGGTACACGGGCATGAATTGGTCCACCACCACTAAATAAAATGTTCATATTTCTATAATGGCTACATATCTTCATGCCCTTTTGGCATGTATTTGTCACATGCAGTTTGGAAACAGTTAATTATACCTTAACAACGACTTTCAGACGTGACTATTTTCCAAGTTATGTGTACTTTCATTTTGCCTGGCGATAATTGGTACCTGGCGATAAATGGTAGCAAGGCACTTTAATTTATGTGTACAAAGTGTTATGTTGGTGGCTATGACCAGTGTGCATTTAATTGCGTCAAGCTCTCATAATATTACCGCAGTGGTTAAATCACGGGACATCCCGATATGTAACTTACTGTCAGGATATAATTTTATTGGTTGATTTTTTATCGTTAGAAAATTCGGGAAATCTGTGCCCCCATATCTTCTTGTGAACATTAATCAGTTGGTGCTACTGTTGTGAATTCTTGAGTTTAAAGTATTGCATTTTCTTTGAAGGTTCCATTTCATAAAATATTGTTAGAAAAACCCGGGAAATCCATGACCTGATATCTTCTCATGAATATTAATGAGTTGGTGCTAGGGCCGTGAATTCTCGAGTTTAAGGCACTTCCCGACATGTAGCCAATATGTTACATATCGGGATGTCCCGGGACATAACCTTCATGCCTGGGCAAAATGTAATCGTAATCATAATCGTAGGTAATCGATTACATTTTTCAAAGTATTCATAATCATAATCGAATACTTTTGTAAAATATGCAAAGTAATCGCAATCGTATTCGAATACATTCCAAAAGTATTCGTAATCATGAATACTTTTACGAATACTTTTGAAATTTTTGTCAATTTACTCAGAATTTTACTCTTTTAAACTTATAGTTAGAAGCTTTTAATGACAACTTTGAAGTGTGAATTCATTGTGTGAGTTTTGACATTAAATAAACATGGGACTGTGTATCTTTCATTTAATATTAATTTAATATAAGCTGTATGAATTTATTAGATAGTTGCGAAGTATATTTGTTAGTATTCTTCATTAGTTGACTTGTGTGACTTTTATGATCAGGCTAGCGAAATTAAAAATAGTAGTTTTGTTACATAGTATTGCATTTTTAATTTACTTACTGTATTATGTTATAAATCTACTACTAGTAATAAATGTATGAATTCATTTACCTCAAGGATTAATGTCTACATTATGAAACAATTTTCAAGGGCGTGAGGATTTGAATCATAATTGATAAAATAAGTATATGACCATTGTTTTTATTTTCCATTGACTTAGATTAATCAAAACCTAACACTATACAGGCCCCTGGTTCTTAAAAACTGAAAATCCAGCAATTTTAATGGGTAACTTTAGATAATGACTTGAAAGAAAGTATAACAATTGTCACACTAGGTAAGGGGATTATGAGGCCTGTGTATAAATATGTGTGTCACTTGTCAAGTTGTCATATTGGATTAATTCTCAGATTGGTAAATGTGGCAGGTATTGTGACAAGTGACATTTTAGACATAAAGGAATGATGGCTAGCTTTAAGCCAAAGTCTGTTGTGTTTGATTACTTTGAAATGCCAGATGACACATCTGGGAAATACAGAGCAAAATGTAAACAGTGTACAGCTACTGTAGCAGCTATAGGAATGACAACTTCCAATCTATTGATTCATTTGAAGGTAAACTCTTTTGTTTTAATATACATATGATAGAGTAAGGAATCTAAAATTCGCCACATATTTGAAATTCGCCACATGTGGAATCACTAATAAATTAAATGAATTGAGGTGAGATTTATTGAATGTATAGTAAATTAAGGCTTTTTGAACCAAAAAATACCAAGTTTAAGACAAAACATCATTTTCTTCATAGAATTAATAAAAGTTTTTAGAGGTGGCGAATTTTACATTTCTGGCGAATTTTAGATTCCTTACTCTAATGTTTATTCAATGATAGGCTTGATGTTTCTTATTTTGTAATGGGGTTAATTCTGGTAATTCTTCACTGAAAAACATATCAACAACAAACAATCCTCTAAAATGATGGAATTAGTTTTGATAACTTACTGTATAATATGGGATATATAATATGCAATTAGAATATCTGGTTTTATATAAGAATAAAAACCCTTTCATTTAATGCTAAATTTAATTTTGGAATTTAACATAGGTTCATTTAACACAGTTTTCAATGTGACTCATAAGCACAAATTAGATATGATTTTTTCAAAAGTAATCGTAGTGTATTCGTAAATGTAATCAAATACTTTTCAAAAAAGTAATCATAATCGTAATCGAATACTTTTGAAAATGGTGTAATCATAATCGTATTCATAATCATGAAAATTGAAAGTATTCGTAATCGTATTCGAATACTTTTCAAAGTAATCGCCCCAGGTCTGATAACCTTGCCGTAATATTATGTGTATCATTTAGATTCTTAATTGCTATAAACACTGTTGTTACCGTTTATCTCAGTAACCACCCGTGGTACATCGGCTATATTAAAGTCTGAGTGGACGTTACAGTAGAAAACTTGTGGCTTAGCCTTTGCGGAACTTAACTGCCAACTTGCCTTTGATCGCTAAATGACTCAAATAACTATAGAGGAATTGCTCTCAGTAACATTGTTAGTAAAATATTAGACTTATTGATTTTAAAGCAAAATGCTGATATTCTGAGTAGTAGTAATTTACAATTTGGTTTCAAACATAATCATTCAACCATGCAATGTACCTTTGTTTTAAATGAAATAATACAATATTACCGAAACAAGAACAGTGACGTTTATGTGATGTTCCTGGATGCAAGTAAAGCATTTGATAGGGTCCAGTATACTAAGTTATTTCAGTTGTTATGTAACAAAGGCTTATGTCCTCTTATCTGTAGAATGCTTTGCTACCTATATACCAACCAAACAGTTTCTGTAAAATGGGGTAGTAAAATATCTAGACCGGTGTCTGTAACTAATGGTGTAAAACAGGGAGGGATACTGTCCCCAGTTTTATTTACATTGTATATGGATACCTTATTTGCTCAGTTGAAGTCATCTGGTTCAGGTTGTCATATTGGAAATACATTTATGGGTGCAGTTGGATACGCTGATGATGTTGCTTTACTTGCTCCCTCTCTTCAAGCCCTGCATAAGATGTTGGGAATCTGTGACTCATTTGGTAATGACTACAGTGTACTGTTTAATATTGAGAAATATCAGTTGTTACACTACAGTAATGGTAAAGAACTAATATCTGGCATATGGCACAATAATATATTCATTGAGAGGTCAATGTACGCTAATCACTTAGGAAATATAGTTGGTCCTGAAACTGATAATATTTACGAGAAAATAATTACAAAATTTATGACTAGTTTTAATGGCATTGATGTACTGTTTCGCCACGCTCATGTAGATGTAAAGTACAGGTTGTTTAAAACTTACTGCATGGATTTGTATGGTAGTATATTTTGGGTGCTTGACAATATTAAGGTTGAGAAGTTTTACATTATGTGGCGTAAGTGTCTCAGAAAACTATATGGGTTGCCTTGTAGAACTCACTCTAAATACATACCACTAATTGTCAATGACCTGTCAGTTCAATTCCAGTTGTTTCAGAGGTTAAACAAATTTGTTTGGAAGCTGAGTCTTAGTGAGAATCCGTGTGTACAATTATGTAGAAATTTAATGCAGAATGGAAGTAACTCAAATGTATGTAAGAGCTTCACTTTTATGTCGTATACCTTAAACACACCTCAGTATAGAGAATGTATGCCTCCAAGAAGTTTTCATAAGTTATTACTTCAATGGAGCACCTTGTCTTTGGACAATCAGGATTATATCAATATCAGTATAATTCATGACTTACTTTACATGAGACAACACAGGCTTTGCAACTTTACTAGCAGTGAAATCAACGATATGTTAGTTTATGTATGTACCTCCTAAGTGTTGTCATCAAAGCATGCATGTATTACGATCTTGAAGTGTATATATGTTCCTTCTTTTCCTACTTTTTATATAATTGCTTTTTCTTTTTGTTTCATTGTGGTACATGTTGAAATGTACGAAATAAACAAATAAATAAAAATAAATAGTATCCGCCCAGTGATACGAGAAAACTTTTACTCACCCATCAAAATCCGCATTTGCACCGAGCCGAACATCCGATTAAACAAATCAGATATTGCGAGCCCCATTCTGTAATGTGTTCACCTGGAAGCAAGACAATGATAAATACTTGATGCTATGGGTATTTGCAAAATTTTTCTGAGGTTAAATTTTGTAAAAGTATTATCAATTCGTTTCAATTTGCTATATTATTCACTTGCCACGTCAGTTTGGCCAACGAAAACTGAAAACACATACGTCACAAATATGGCAACTGCACCCTGTCAATATTTATTCGTTTGATTAAACCGAAAATGTGTGTGTATCATTTACCAGAATTTATCATCAATTTGGAGGTCAAAAGAATACTGGAATATGATAAAAATGACATTACAATAGCACAAAAACGGGTTCGTGAAGAAGATTCAAATGCCTTATAGGTTAAAACTAAAAATCCGACATATTATTACCTATTTCAAATGCTATTCTATTCAAACTTATATGTAATCTAATCTAATGAGTACATTTAAAGTTCAAAGTTGTGGTTTTATGTCCCGTTCAACAGCCAGGGTCATAGTGGGGCAGTCCACAACATTTGTCATTTGTGGGAGTCTAACCTACACAGAGGTGACAGCCTGTGATTAGATGCCAACCTTCCTAACCCACTAGCACACCGTGGACCTCTAAGTACATTTATAATGCTAAACTTTCATCATATGATACATAAACTTGAAACAGTCTAAAGTGGTACAATCATAAAATGAGAAAAATAGAAATCAGAATTCAGAAAAATGGCAGGTCAATGGTCAACACCAGAAATGCCAGGGAGATGAGGGAGCTATGGAGGGTAAGCTTTCCCTAAGAATATCTTAAATTTGCTCATGAAATTTGACAGAGAAACCAATGTTCAGATGTCTTTAAGAAGCTCATATTCCACAAAGTTGGTACATCAAATGCAAGGCGGTGGAAAAGTGTTTTTGATTTGTACATTGAAGACAAAACTGTGGAACATTTAATTAATTTCCGTCAGTTGTGCTGCACCTGGCATTGGGCACCTGGGTACAGATGGGGTATAGATTGATCGGGTAGGGGCTGAAAGACTTTGAAATATCAGTGTGGAGGTATTTGTACACCATAGTCAGAGTTTTTGAAAATGGAGTGTTGTTCAGTGGGCTACCAGTGTAGATTTTAAGAACAGGTGTGGTTCTGAAAAATTTGCTATACTCTTTGTTATGATTCGGGCTAGGCTGTTTTAGACACACTGAACTGTTATATATATTGAATTTAGAGAGACTTCTAAATCATAATTGTTAAGGCAACTACTCAAAAGAGCCTTACACACTAGTTTTGCAGCTTCATCCATTATGTACTTCTAAAGGTGTTGGAAATTATTCAAAACAGTCTCCTCAAGCCTCTTAGCATGGGTATCAAATGAAAACCCAACATAAAATTAAACCCATAAAACCAAATTAGGAAATACAATTTTAGCTTGTTTTGTTGCTGTTATGAACCAAACACATAATAAAATTCTGTTTTGTCAGCATTTAACTTGAGTTTGTTATTTGGCATCCAGTACTTAAAACTGTGCAGACATTGATCCAATTTCTAAAATGCAGCATGCAGTAAGCATGCAGTGTTCTTATGTATATATATATATATGTGTGTGTGGAAGTCTGAAATGGTGCTGGGTGTCATTATGTAGAAAAATTAGATAACAATACAGTAGTTTATACATTATACATATATGCATGCATTGTTCAATGGACTTGATAGTTTTGTATATAGCTGGTAATTTTATAAATATTTTGGTTTTATGGAATGGATGAGTTAGTATATGTGTGACAAAATATAATTTAACTTTGTATTATTATTCTCTTTTTTGGCTTCAAAACAATCTTTTCACCCAAAGACACCTGACTGTGTCAGTCCTTATATTATATAATGTATAAATATTAGATTACACACATGTGCCTGGCCTTACCTTTCAAAAAACTGTATAAGTCATAATGACAATCGGTATTCTTATGGCTTGTCAAGATTTCCACAGTTTGAGACATTCACATTTTAAAATCATTCCATCAACTTTACTAATGTAAGAACAGGTGTGGTACTAATGTAAGTGTTGGTCTCCCACAGAGGTGGAAGATACATAAATTGCCATTCCGTTATTTAGGCAATAATAGGTATCCTAATCCTACACTATGCCAATCGCTGTACAGTAATGCAAGAGTTGTTAAGTGAATAAAATCAATCATACCACAAGACAAAGCATAAGACAAGCCAGGTTACACTTAAGGGATTTTTAAATATGTGTGTTAACTTTTTCACTATAGGGACAAACATACCATAAAATTTATGATCTACACAAATATAAGCCATGAAGGAGATCTATATTACACATATTGCATTTGTCAGAAAATATTATTACTGGACTTAAGAAAAAGTCTTGTGCTAGCTAAACTCTCATTCATCCAAATATGATTTGATTTTCCTTTATATAAATAAATAAAATTCCAAATACAACACATTAGGATAAAAAATGATACAAGGAATGTAAATTGTTTATTAAATGCCCTTAATTACCAATGAGCGTTAAACCAATGCTTTCCTTCATTTATCATAAAGTATAACAAAAAAGAAATTTACCATTTAATAAGCACAGATCAAACAGGTTATATTAAGAATAGAAATATAGCAATAAATATTAGATTGATTTCTGGTGTAATTGAAAAATGTGAACTTACCTGGATGGGTAATTGGGCTTGATTTCGAAAAAGCTTTTGATAGCCTGAGTTGGGAATTTATACAAAAAACAGTTGAGAAATTTTGCTTTGGGAATTTTTTTTGTAAATGGATTAATAACATATATACTGATCCATCCCTTATCATAAAAAATAATGGATGGTTAACCAATAAGATAGCTATGGAAAAAGGAATTAGACAAAGATGCCCTTTGTCAGCGCTTTTATTTTTCTTATCTGTCAAATTCCTGTCAACAAATCTATGAAGGTTAAAAAACATATATACGATGTTAAGACTGGAGATACAGAAATACGGGTCCTGCAATATGCAGATGATGCAACATTGACCTTGTCAAATGATTCTTCCATCATCAATGCACTTCAAATAATGCATGATTTCACTGTTTTTACCAGACTAAAATTAAATATGAAAATATGTGAAGGACTATGGCTTGGAACATTCAGAAACGATCCCAAAAGTTTTCATCAAAATCAAATTCAACACTGAAGCAATTAAAATTCTTGGGGTTTATGTAGGAACAGTCAAAAGTGCATGGAAAAAAATTGGGATCCAAAACTCAAACTATTTCAGAACTTATTATACTTAAGTGGAAATCAAGAAAAATCACAGCTCTCTGAAAGGCAGTAAAAATAAATTCACTCTCGTTACCCCTGATAAATTTCCACCTATCCATCCTGACTGTACCTGAAAGTAAGTAAAATAGGTGAATAGCCTTGAGTGCATAGGCTATCAAAATATACCCATATCTCACACATGTTGGTTGATGCCTAGTGGCGCTAGAGAGTGCAGTTTAAAGATCCAGGACAGCTCATGTTTTCTTCCCAATCCTATCTCATTGAATCCAAACTGTGTGCACCACTCTAACACAGAAAACTCTATGTGGATTACCTTGTGGTCTTGTTGTGTAAAGTGTCTCGATACTGGTGTGCATCTGTTAGGTTTAGGATTTAGGACTCATAAATTAGATTTCATAAATTCTTTTCCTAAATTCCCTATTTGTTTCACCTACATAATACATATTGCATTTAGAACATGTTATTAAGTATATAATGTTACTTAATTTGCATGTTATTCTTCTAGTGAGGTTAATGCATTTGTACTGTTTTTTGTGTAGTTACAAGCTACTGTGGTGGGTTTTCTTAATAGTGGGCAGTATGTGCACTTACCCAGTCTAGTGCAGATTTTAGGGTTTATGGTTCTCTCTTCCTGCTGTTGTTTAGGAAAGTCAATTTGTGCATTAGTCATAAGATCTCTGAGATTGGGTAGTCTCCTGTATCCTAAGATTGGTGGTTTGGGGAACAAATGTCCAGAATCCTGGCTATTGGATATAGTGTTCCAATTGGACATGAGTTTTTAATGTCAGGGTTTTGTGGATTATAGTTAATGACCATAACTGGGGTTTCTGTGGTTTCTCTTGGTTTGATGTCTAACAGGTCATCTTGTTTGTGCTTGTTGGCTCTGTTAAAATACTTAGTGAGGTTTTTTATTGGGTACCCTCTTTTGATGTAGAATTCAGTTAGTTTTTTACTGTTATATCTGAAGTCTTCATCTTTAGAGCATATGCGCCTTAGGCATAGGTACTGACCATAGGGACCTTTACTTTTACAGGGTTCATGATGTGATGCAGTGTAATGTAAGTACAGGTGAGTATCAGTGAGTATTTCATATAGACAAGTGTATATCCTTCGATTCTCATCTATATGTAATGAGGCGTCAAGGAAGTTAACTTGATTGAGGGGTGTATATCATTAAGATATGAAATGAAGTTTATTAGTTGGTCTTCTCCATGTGTCCATATCATAAAAATATTTTACGACCCTTAAGCCCAAAGTGTATTTTTCAATACAGTTCTCGCGTTGTGTTCAAAGGTGGCAGGTCCCCAGATATCCGGTTCGGATTGGAAAATCACCAACAGAGTTGTAATTATTGATGCCTGTGCAAATAGACTCAGCTGATGATAATTTATCAGTTAAAAGTTGTAAAGAACAAGCAATTATATAATCTTAAATGTATATTTATTTTAAATAATCATGGATCTATATATATGGTGAAACAAAAATGGACAGTAAATGTGACCAAAAATGGTATAATACTGTTCGTTAAACTATTAGAACAACAAAGCCACGGTGGCATATGAACAACTGAATAATACAAGATTTAATGAACCATTACGGTAATAATAATACTGCAGCATCTGACTAAGTCAAAATAATCACACTGTAGTATTCAATCAAATATGCAACATAACTATCACCCAGATAGCATGCTGACGTTGGGCCAACGTCGGCACATCCGTCGGCCCGACGATGGCTGCCGACGTTGGCCCAACGGCTTTTTGACCAGCGGCCCGACGTTGGCCCAACGTCGGCAAGCCACCGAAAAAAAATTACTCATTGTATGGCATCGACCAATCAGATTGTCCATAAACAACTTTTTCAGTGTGAATTTATAATGAGAATGTTATTTTTATTTCTAAAATTATGAAATAGTTGGTTAAAATTTGTGGGCTCACTGAAATATGATTTTTAGACATACCATAATAAATAATTTTTTACTAAGTTTTACAAAATCCCCTATTATTGCTCGCCACCATCTTGAATAAAAATCCACCGTTGGCCCAACGTTGGCCCAACGTCGGCAAAATGTAGAGATATATAACCAGAGTTGTGGTTGGCAGTCAGCCGTTGGCCCAACGTCGGCCCAACGTCGGCAAAATCTGCCAACTTTGCGACCAACAGCCAACGTCGGTCCGACGGCGGCATGCTATCTGGGCATCAAGAAAATACTGCAGTTATCAGTCAAAATGTAAATATAAGAACCCTAAGATGTAATACATAAACTGCAGTTGAAACAATATTTACACCGGCATTATTACATAACCACAGCTACAAATGATCCCATTAGAAGTTAAGAATTAAGCAAAAATGGGGTTGGTCTTATGAGTGTGAATTTAAGACCAGAAATGCACAGAAATTAGATAACTTGTATAATGCCTGTTGAATGATTATCTCCAGTATTCCACATCAACCCCTGCTCACGCTTTGTAATCTGTGAACAGGATTAGAGTGTTGTACTTTTTAGAGACACCATTCTGGCGTGGAGAACTGCCATCCTAGGCCTAGGCATAGGTGTATATGCAGATCCCACTTCTAGGCCCTCAGTTTGTAGAGAAGGCCTAGATTCGGCGGTAACCAGAGTAGAGTGACTTGCACTTACAAATCTCACACTCATAGTTAAAACGAAAAAATAAAATTAAGTGCATTAACTTTGTAAGTCACCAGGGTTGTTCACATTTGGTAATATGATGATATGCCTTACACAATATATTTTATATGTTTATTGTGTTTCGAAAGTTTAAACACTGAACTTTCTCATCAGAGGCTGGAGATATGTGGTAACTACCCCCCTGAAGTACCTTTTTAAATGTGCAATTGCACCGGTTTTTTGCACCTGTGCACAGGTGCACCAGAGGTGCAAAATTGCCTAAAATTCAATTTTTAGTTGTTTGAATTGTTAGAGGTTCAGGAAAGTGCTGATTATCGATTTTTGGCTCAATCAGCAACAGGGGTGAACAGACTGACTGAGGGATTCATATAACATTCAAACCCATTGCCTCCTAACGACTTAGGAAGGTTAGGTACCATGTGGTCTTATGTTTTTGTATTCGTCCACTGACACGTTACCATTTAGACCCCATTTGTGTTTACCATAATATGTGGACTGGTTATATGTTAGAATTACATTTTACATCAAAAAATATTATGGTTTGTTAGGGGTGCAAGTTCACAATATAATTGGTTCAATAATTATATGTAATTATGTGGGCGTTAGATCCACTTTCTGATGGTAAAGAACACCCCCATTATATTGAGCATGTTATTAAGGCTTATATGCACAAATCATATGTCTTTATCAGGAATCTGATGGCTTCCTGAACTGTCTGACATTGGTTGCCATATGAGACTGAGAAAAACAAGATAGTTATACATTGTTAACTCAGCCATTATATTTAACTAGTATAGAATATAACATGGAATAACATTAACATATTATTATTTTAATATGATAGGAATGTTTTATTCATTATATTTATTGTTTATCAATATTATAAGTAATATATTGATTTTATTTGACACAATAAAACTATTAGTTTTTCATTCCTCTGTTTATTATTTATAAACTAGTCACCAGCCTTCGTCAAGAAGACAATGTGAACTGGTACACAAATTGTGATGTAATTTGACATGATGTAATGATGTGATGACGTCATATGATTATGACATCACAATTTTTCAAAAGTGCCTTATATGGGCTATTTGATTTTGTGATTTTCTATAAAATAGGGCTTGTTCTCTATTTGCATATTATACTCTGTGTATCTGTCTTAATGTGCATGTATTCAAATAAAGCAAAAATGGGGTTGGTCTTATGAGTGTGAATTTAAGACCAGAAATGCACAGAAATTAGATAACTTGTATAATGCCTGTTGAATGATTATCTCCAGTATTCCACATCAACCCCTGCTCACGCTTTGTAATCTGTGAACAGGATTAGAGTGTTGTACTTTTTAGAGACACCATTCTGGCGTGGAGAACTGCCATCCTAGGCCTAGGCATAGGTGTATATGCAGATCCCACTTCTAGGCCCTCAGTTTGTAGAGAAGGCCTAGATTCGGCGGTAACCAGAGTAGAGTGACTTGCACTTACAAATCTCACACTCATATAGTTAAAACGAAAAAATAAAATTAAGTGCATTAACTTTGTAAGTCACCAGGGTTGTTCACATTTGGTAATATGATGATATGCCTTACACAATATATTTTATATGTTTATTGTGTTTCGAAAGTTTAAACACTGAACTTTCTCATCAGAGGCTGGAGATATGTGGTAACTACCCCCCTGAAGTACCTTTTTAAATGTGCAATTGCACCGGTTTTTTGCACCTGTGCACAGGTGCACCAGAGGTGCAAAATTGCCTAAAATTCAATTTTTAGTTGTTTGAATTGTTAGAGGTTCAGGAAAGTGCTGATTATCGATTTTTGGCTCAATCAGCAACAGGAGTGAACAGACTGACTGAGGGATTCATATAACATTCAAACCCATTGCCTCCTAACGACTTAGGAAGGTTAGGTACCATGTACCACATTAAGACAGATACACAGAGTATAATATGCAAATAGAGAACAAGCCCTATTTTATAGAAAATCACAAAATCAAATAGCCCATATAAGGCACTTTTGAAAAATTGTGATGTCATAATCATATGACGTCATCACATCATTACATCATGTCAAATTACATCACAATTTGTGTACCAGTTCACATTGTCTTCTTGACGAAGGCTGGTGACTAGTTTATAAATAATAAACAGAGGAATGAAAAACTAATAGTTTTATTGTGTCAAATAAAATCAATATATTACTTATAATATTGATAAACAATAAATATAATGAATAAAACATTCCTATCATATTAAAATAATAATATGTTAATGTTATTCCATGTTATATTCTATACTAGTTAAATATAATGGCTGAGTTAACAATGTATAACTATCTTGTTTTTCTCAGTCTCATATGGCAACCAATGTCAGACAGTTCAGGAAGCCATCAGATTCCTGATAAAGACATATGATTTGTGCATATAAGCCTTAATAACATGCTCAATATAATGGGGGTGTTCTTTACCATCAGAAAGTGGATCTAACGCCCACATAATTACATATAATTATTGAACCAATTATATTGTGAACTTGCACCCCTAACAAACCATAATATTTTTTGATGTAAAATGTAATTCTAACATATAACCAGTCCACATATTATGGTAAACACACCTGGGGTCTAAATGGTAACGTGTCAGTGGACGAATACAAAAACATAAGACCACATGGTACCTAACCTTCCTAAGTCGTTAGGAGGCAATGGGTTTGAATGTTATATGAATCCCTCAGTCAGTCTGTTCACCCCTGTTGCTGATTGAGCCAAAAATCGATAATCAGCACTTTCCTGAACCTCTAACAATTCAAACAACTAAAAATTGAATTTTAGGCAATTTTGCACCTCTGGTGCACCTGTGCACAGGTGCAAAAAACCGGTGCAATTGCACATTTAAAAAGGTACTTCAGGGGGGTAGTTACCACATATCTCCAGCCTCTGATGAGAAAGTTCAGTGTTTAAACTTTCGAAACACAATAAACATATAAAATATATTGTGTAAGGCATATCATCATATTACCAAATGTGAACAACCCTGGTGACTTACAAAGTTAATGCACTTAATTTTATTTTTTCGTTAGAAGTTAAGAATTACTCTCAGTTGTAAGAACTGTCAAAATAATGAGCATTTGTTTGTAAACAAATTGGAGGGAAAGCCCACCCATCTGTCAAAATGACAGAAAATTAATAAAATATCCAACCAAATTTGCTGAGAGTTTCTGTCAACTTGTGATAATATAAAAGCAATTATTCAATGTAACCGGATCCGAAAATAAAACAAGCAAACCAGATAAAATCGAATAAATGTCAGTAAAAGTCAGAAGCACAGAGTGTACCTTCTGTTAGAGCAGCTCAATGCACGAAAGAGTTGTTGATTTGCTGCACCTTATATAGATGATTCGTAGCTAATTTGCCTACAACGAACACCGCATCGGTGACATTTCTACACTGCTTATTAGAGGATTTGTAGCTAATTTGCATACACCGAACACTGCATCGGTGGCATTTCAGCACCATTTATTAGAGGATTCATAGCCTTACAACAAATAGAAATATATATTGGTGTTGAACTCGAAGAGTGATGACGTCATCACACAAAGATGGATGACACAGATCCCAGCAATATTCGACAAAAAGCAAATAAAATACTGCGAATATCTTAGGTGACAAGTTTAAGTGTAAAACGATCTACACATAAAATGCTATGGAATGAGACCTTTCACAACTCTGTAGAATATATAATAAATAAAAAATATCACGGACTCGTCAATCCGCAGCATTACTGAAGCACTTTGTAAACTACGAGATGACAGGGTCATCTCAATATCATCAATGAACCTAAGCCATAGCATGGGTTTGAGTGGATAATTATCTAATGCTTTGGTCTCAAATCTGTCCATAAACAGGTTGGTGTAATTTGGTACTGCACCTGTTCCCATTACAGTCCCTCCTATTTGTAATTAGTGTTGATTATTGAATTTAAAGTTCATTGAATGCAGAACTAATCTTAGTAGTTTAAGGATAAATGGTCCTATGTCACTTTTCGACCTATCTGTCCTTAAATGATCTGCTACTGCCAGGATGCCCTCATGGTTCAGTATATTTGTGTATAATGAGCTGACACCAAGTGTCACCAGGAGGGCACCTTCAGGAATTTGTCCTAGTTGTTTGAGTCTACTGATAAAATGTGGGTATCTCTGATATATGAGCTGGTTCTAGGTACATATTTTTTGATATGTTCATCCACATATTTACTTATATTTGATGTTGGATGATCTATGGAACTACAAATAGGTCTACCTGGGATGTCCTTTTTATGGATTTTAGGTAGTAGGTAAAACCTGGTTTCTTTTGGTTTACTGATATTCAAATATTAAAAATTTTTCTCAGTGATTAAGTTCAGTGATCTCATTTGGATTAGTACATCAGCTATTATTTTTGAGTACTTATCAGTTTCATTAGTTTCTTTCAACTGATAGAATTTTAGATTACTTAATTGCCCGCAACCCTCTCTGAGATAATCCGTAGTATTCATTACTACTACAGCAGAGCCTTTGTCTGTTTTTTTATCACTATGTTATTGTTATTTTTAAGTTCTTGCAGCCCCTGTCTCTCTTGTTTGGTGAGATTATCATACTTTTTCTTTGGAATTTTGGACTTAAGGAGATCATGATTGAACAATCTCTGGAAAGTTTCCAATGTTTTGTTGGGTGGGTAGGGTCTCCAACCAGATTTTGGGACAAATCTTTTTCTGATCTTGTCTTCAATGTCTGAGTCTGTGTCTGAGTCAGCAGAATCTTTGGCATTTTGATTCATAAAATCAATGGTAGTTTAGTCAATATCAGTATTACTTATGGATGGTGTATTATTACTGAAATGATGTGCGAGCTCTAACCTTCGGTGGAATTATTTAAAGTTCATCCAGATTTGAGCCTTATCTGGTGGTCCTGGTGTGGGGCAGAAGGTAAGACCCTTTTCTAGGGCCTTTACTTGTGGTTCTGTAAGGTCAATTTTTGATATGTTGATCACAGTATGAGCAATATAGCTTTCAAATTTGGTGCCTGGTGGTAGTATACCTGGTTTAGCTGTTTGAGCTTCTAGTCTTAAAAGGTCAATGTTGACTTGATTATCCATAGATTGGGCCATTTTTGTAAAAATTGGCATATGAGTGAGTGATTGGTACTGTGTTAGGCTTTGAAGTATGTGTAGGCAGGTAATGGTAAACCAGATATCGGTTAATAGCCAGTTTATACACCAATAAGGATGATATTGATTTGGTTTATTGAGACTGATATAATTTATAATGTTAAAAGTAAAAATTGAAAAATTAAACTATTATATGTAATGATAAGTTTGACAGACTAGTAAGTGGTTCATTACTAATTCAAAAAGTCTCTGAGACTGTTGATGATTGAGGCAGCTTTGTCATTATTGTCTCTTCTAGGTTGATTTTGGCCCCTCTTGAACTGGGGCTGTCTTTTTCTGCTCAATAGGCCTTGTTCACACCTGTTGCCTCTGATGGGTTGGTTTCGTGGTTTGAACGGCCTTTCTTTCTTTTGGAGAACCATGGGGGCCATTTGTTTAAACTTGTCCCCAAGGGTCTTTTTAATCTCTGCTAGTTGGTCATTGTTGAGCATCAGTTGTAGGTCTGCATATTCCTTATCAACCTGACCCTTAATTTGACCATATTTGGAATGCATGTCCTCAAGGAGGGCACTTGTGAGTTCCTCCTTGCACTTTTGGATAGTTTTTTCCCATTTCTTCCTGAGTGTTGGGTCTCTGGTGTTGTTTACATTAAATCTAAAATCTACTGAATTGGGATACTTGTTGCTTCCAAGTCTAGATTCAATGGTCCTGATGTTGGAGGTCAGGGATAAATTCTTCCTGTACAAAGTCAACTTCAGGTATACTGGTTTGGCGTCTGGTGGGTACTGGTCTCTATCATCACTCCTTCTGTTTGAGGATGTACCAGGAGAGCTACTTCTTTTTCTCTTCCTGGAGGTAGTAGGAAGGTTCTCTAATTTCATGCGAGCTTCCATAGGTTGGCAAGTGCATGGCAAGTGCATGTCTCTGCAGACAGTCTATTGGTGGATGGGATTTGTGCATCTGCCCCAGATGGAGAAGTAACGTTGATATCAATTCTTGATATAGCATCAACAAAGGTGGTCTGGTTGTTTGATTTGTGAAACAAAGGAAGTCTTCTGTAGTCTTCCCTACTTTGGTATGTTGCAGGTGGGTTCAGTTTGCAGTTGGCTTCTGCATCTTTTGCAAACTTCAGAAATATGTTGCAGGTGGGTTCAGTTTGCAGTTGACTTGGCAACAACAACCACCTGCAACATACCAACGTAGGGAAGACTACAGAAGACTTGCTTTGTTTCACAAAAACCACAGGCCAAAAAACACCAGGAGGAACAGCAGCAACAAACCTACCACATCAGTGAGACAGGTGATCACAACACCAAAACCCCACAGACCGGATATTAAGAACCAGTCATATAGGATCCAGTGAAGCTGCAGAAGTTCAGGGAGTCACTCAAACCAAGATCACCCAACCAAATCAGAAAGAACAATACACTACAACCCAAAGGGATTCACACTAACCCTGGCACCACAGTCAATAAGACCAACCACAAAGAATTAGATCCTAAAGCCATTAAGATCTCCCCTCCTTCTGACTCACCTAAAATTGGTCATAAAATGAAGATACCATCAAACATAGTATTAGACCATGAAACATGTGAGGCAATATGTTCCAGAAGGAAGACCAGACCAACTATAGTCACGCCCAATAGTAAAATCACTGTTCTTGATGGGACAAGTAGAGTCAAGGACATTGTACTCCCACAGCCTAATAGCAAGTTGGACTATTACATTAAGCCAATTAGCAGATAGATGAACTATTTCATAATAAGGTTTAATAAACAATAAACACAACTGTATATTTTTCCATGTTTATTCTGAATAAAGTTTCACATTGTTTTTCATAAATAATATTTTTACAAAATGAAAAAATATATATATATATATATATATATATATATATATATATATATATATATATATATATATATATATATATTGTCTCTTTTTTCTCAACCGGTATACAACTATTTATAATAAAAATATATTGTTGATCTTATAGTCACTAATGTACAAGATTGCAGCATACAGTCTCAGAGATGAACACACCACTTCATCTTGAAAGACATAGTATCTGAAAGAACAAAACAATATATTTTGTACTTTAGTATTCATGTACCAAAAACTAATAAGATCCAAAGAAATGGACAACCTTTCCTGCATATATCACATTAAAAAGTTGACATATTATCTGAAGTACACTGTACCATCATATACTTCTAAATATAAAAACAGACCACATTAAAAGGCCAAAAACCAAACAGAATCATCTTAATACAATAAACCGGTTTAAACCGATGGTATACCGGCCAGAAACCGGTATTCTATCGGTTTAATGGTTCACCACAAAAAGTACTTCAGGAGACTCAGCACTGATTGGGTTATAGCCTCTGATGAGACCAAGACATAGAATGGTCGAAATAAAATTATAGTATCTATATAAAGTTTATCAGGCAAGTCACTGGTACTGTTTTGATTCCAAGCATTTTATCTTGTACCTGAAAGTATACTGAAGCATTTTCAAAATGTGATATTTTGTTTCCTATTGGGGAAAATTCATAAGGTTAAAATGAGAAAAGTTATTGGGAACTCAAATTGTGGTGGGTTTGGTGTCACAGATATCTTCTCCAAAGAAAGAGCATTGGAAAGTTCTAGGATCCTAAGCTTAATTGATGAATGAAAAACAACAAAAATCTTTCCAATGCACCTCCAAAAATGTGAGTTACTATTGCATGTATTGTTAAAAATTAACTTCAGAAATATAAATAAAATCAATTGCTTAAAAAACTCCCCTTTCTACAAAGATGTAATAAGTGCATATCATGTAAATATATACAGCCAATTGTGAAACAAAATAATAATGACTTTTTTTCTCAAGGTATCTGGGGAAATGAACTTTCCAGATTCAAGGAACTTCCCCCTTTTTCTTTAAAAAACTGGATTAATTGTGGCTTTATTTTAGTTAAAGATTTATTTGATGTTATTTAAAAACAATGTCTTTAATAGACTAACACGTAAACAAAACTGGATCAGTGAATACATTCTTTTCAGAAATATTATTTCAAGCCAAAACATTTGATCCTGAATGCTGTAAGTATATTAATGTGGCAAAGGCTTATAGTAGGAAAGTAACTCTAGGGAACTCTGTTTTTGACCTTTCCTCAATAAATGCTAAAATTTTTTATGATGTTTTGATCACAAGAAAAATATTAAACCCTATACTGAAAATATGTGGCAAAATAAAACAGACTTAAACTGAATTAAAAATAACTTTAAGAAATGTGCCTATGAAGTTTACACTCATACTGTGTATGAAACGCACATGTACAAGAATCTGATGGTGGGTTGACTACCCTTGCCCTCCCAGATTCTGTTCATAATTGTTAAAAAAAGATAAATAAAATAGTTATTAAAATCTATAAATTATGGAATATCTTTATTACCTGTGGAGTGCATTTTTTTGTATGGAAAATAACTTTATTACTAAAATTTATAAACGGATTTTGATTAAATTTTCTGGAAATGTCAGCAATGGCACAGGAAACAGATAGATTCGATTAGATTTTGGTGATGGTGCAGGAATTCTGATAGGAATTTTATGCTTGCATTCGTAAGCAATATTGAAAATGTTGGGCCTTGATATAGGTATGAGTGCTTTTGTTTGATATATTAAATGTTATAAAATACCACTAAATACATTTTGTTTTCATGAGAATATTGAATGTAGAGCTAAGTGTCAAGTTCATGAAAAAGACAGATTTTGAACATTAGAATTTAAAACAATTCTGAATAAAAATAGTTACTACTTAAATTATCTTGATAGTTTATTTATTTTACAATTTACATGTTTAAACATTGTCATGAGAACAATTCAAAATATTTTTTTTCATTTTAAGCTATACTAAGCCACCTATAATTCAAATAAATGCCATATCTTTTGGTATATAATAAAGTGAAATTTGAAAAAAGCATAACGTCTTATGTGCCAGTGAATACAATTTATTTATTTATTTGGGGTTTTACATTGCTTTCAACACTGTAAGGTCATATCATGATGGGTAGGTGGGATGGCAGAGGAAAGCAGTATACAGTTGGTCAAGGTTCTGTACTGTAAACTGCCGACCAACGGCAAGCAACTACCAGCTTTCCCACTTGAGGTTGGGCCTGGAAAGGAACCCCGATCTCAGAGGTGGGAGGCAAAAGTGTTATCACTCTGCCACCATGGCCCCCACCAGTAAATACAAAATAATCAATGGCATTTTTCAGAAATAGGAGTAAAGTATGTTCAATTCAAAAAATTACTTTTGCGTTTGCAGTGCACATAGTTAATAAACAATAGCAAAGATCCCTGTTAAAATGGTTATTTGTTAATCAAATCTTTTTCCCTGTGTTTAATCTTTGATTTTTTTCTGTACATATTTATTTCCCATTTCACTTTAATCTGTAACTTAAACTTTAGTCAGCTCAAATAATATAATTGCTCTTGATTTTCCAGTACAAGTCGATCTAAATCCATTTTCCTTTTATGCAATCAAAATAAATGATCAGCTTCCCTGCAAAAGGTTTCATTGATAAAGTAACTGATAAACGTAATGCCTACTCATTGTAGATTGTTCTAAATTTCCAGTTGCATATGTATATCTCTAAATTCCACAGCAAATAAAATTTGATGTAGATGTATGATACAATGTTTTTCATTGTGATAAGGCTAGCAAATATTGAGCTGATACAGCTTCTTTACTGCATACACAAGAATATTGCATTTCCAGCAATGACATAAAACACATCTTCCCACTGGTGATCAGAAAGGAGATCTCTCATCAGCATATAGTCTGATATATATGAAAAATAATTTATTTTTGCATACAGTTTAAGCTAGAAAACATACTGAATATTTCATTAACCTGAGTGCATTTCAACTAAGTCTGGCCACAGAAGAAAGTGCATAATCAAAGCAGTTAATTGGTGAATTAAAATAAGAGATTAATGTAAGGGGTAAAAGTTTTGATTTTAATAAGCTTTACAGAATCTGGCCATTTGAAATTCTGTGATAATATCTATATCTATAGTGTTTAAGAGACTTTATAATGACTTAACAGCAACGTATGACCTAACAAAGAATATTACATAAAAATAACGATTAATGTAGAAATAATCCATGAGTGATCATGGTTTGTATACGGCATTTAACCATGGCACTTCCGGTAATAATTTTACGAAGCCAAAGGCTGTGTAAAATTATCCGGAGGTGACATGGTTAAATGCCGTATACAAACCATGATCACGAGTGGATTATTACTATTCTAACATGACATCTAATATTACTTAAGAGATTTTTTTCATTTATTTTTTATTTTTTACAAGGAATAAATTGTTTTACGTGGGTTTGTTTACATTATGGTGACTTTAGCAACTGGTTCTTCCATCCACTGTACCTTACAACTGCATATTTTTAGCCACCACAAAGTACGTGAAACAAATTTATTCCTTGTAAAAATTAAAAACAAATAAAAAAACGTCTCTGAAATAAGCCTAGGTGTCAGGTCAGAATAGAAATAATCCACTCGTACTTTAACCCCAAAAGTTGTATTTTATCCACCAGTTTTGAATGGAACGGCGTGCGATTGTTGTCGGATAATTGTGTGCGCATAGAATTGAAAACTTGTTTCTGCGCATCTTGTCATGTTAGAATGTGGGTTATATAAAATGTGTTGAAAGAATGGATCTTTTCTTGTAAAGTCCCCTCATAGCGCAAATTTTTCTGGCATGATTTTAGATCATATAAATGCACCTATCAAAACTAGGGATGAAGTGACTGATATAAACACATTGTTAAAAATTGTCACAATAAAGATTATTTGAATTTACTTTTTATTTATTGGTTTTTTTTTCAGTGGTGTGAATATAAACCTTGGTTGTGATTCTGTCTTTATGATCAAACAATCCGGGCATCCATGGGAAATTTAAGTTATGTCCTATGGTAAACAAAACGTTAATTTAGCCAATTTGTACAAAAACGTTAGCAAAGCACTTTTTCAGTTAAGACGGTTAAGTTTTGTCAAAATGCCTTACGCAAATCAACCAGTGGTTCATTTGACTGAAATGACTGATGAAAACATAAAATTTTATCTAGAGGATACAGATTTAAGGCAATATACGTTCAGTAGATTCAATTATCGCCCATCCCCATGGCTAATGCTGCGTTCAGATGTGTAGTGGCATTCTACCAGTAAACGCCCACACTGAAGTTAATATATTGAATTTGAATTATATTACAGCTTTATATTTTCTTCTTCTACCAGTATATTGTCAAATAATATGCACTACAATTAATAACCGAGGTGCATGTTGTAACATTTGTTTCAAAGCTTTATATTTTCATAATTTATCTGGATTATCGGCCGTTTTTGCTGCAGACCGGAAATACCAGTGAACGCCCATTTTGTAGACTTACAGAAGCATTTGTCCTTGACCTCTAACAAAGGTATATAAGGTGGGCGTTCACTGGTAGGCGGGCGTTTACTGTTAGAAAGCCACTAGCAGTCGCCTATAACATCTACGAAACTCCGTGCTCCAAGCTCCGATGCCGCCCTCATTTGGCTCCAAGTTCATAACAGTCATAATGTCCACATCAATAATTGCGAACAAGAATTTTCTTGTTAAAGTCTTTATTGCGCTATGTAAATACTGCTCCAATTTCGGAGCAAATATGATAATTCTTCGAATAAAAAATATTAGTTTCTAGAATAATGATTTTTAAAAATAAATGAAAGATCCTCTTACCTTGGTAAGAACCTTTGTGAAGAGGACATTGTAAAAGCATATGTAACAAAGAGATTTTAAAATCTCTTCTTGTTAACTAAGAGGACATTATGAATGTTTTGATTTTCTGTACGTTATCATATTTGATCAAAATCGGCTTTAGTTAACCAAAGATATAAACACTGTCTGAGGTAGACGTGGTTACCTCGGCTCTACTTACTCTACACGCAAGTAAGTAGAGCCGAGGTAACCACGTCTATGTCTGAGGACAACATATACCACATTTATTGGAGCAACATTGTAAACAATCCAAGTCACAAAAGTGATAGGAAAAGTTTGAGAAGGAGCAATATATACATGGGGCATTTTTATATTTAAATAAAGATGGCATGGCGAGGTTGGAGAAGGAGTTAAAAAATTACCATGGAACATTGTATGGTCCATGGATCAAAATTTGCTCCATGAAAGCTGTGCTCCTTCTCTGACAAGACTTTGACCTCAGTTGGACTGCACTCTGAAGTGGTAAATGATAAAAGGGCATGATATTCTTAAAGAGCATGAAAAAAACATGTTTTATAACCTTTAGTAAGCAAGGAATAAGTACTTTTAAGATATTCAAAATCTAACAACATTACAGTTTCAATGAGGTCAGAGGAGGAGCAGGTGTGTCGTGGTTTTGGATGTGAAGACAGCTTCTAGGAAATCATGTGCCCGAATCTTATGCTGGTTTTAGATTTGACCTTGGACCCCTCCTTCAAGGTCAAATGTGGTTCTTCATACCTATAATGGCCTGTATCTCCCTTGTTATTGGTCGTTGAGGTTTTGGATGTGAAGACAACCTAAAGGAAATCATGTGCCCCAAATCTTTTGGTGGGCTCAGATTTGACCTTAGATCCCTCCTTCAAGGCCGAATGTCGTCCTTGATACCTGTAATGGTCTGTATCTCCCTTATTATGTCCACCCCACTGGGGGGTGGACATTTTATTTTTGCTTTGTCCGGCGTCCCACTTGGTTTCCAGACATTTTAGGCAACAGTTCTTATCCTATCTTTACCAAATTTGGCATGCAGGTTTATTGAGTTAATAGCTTGTATGGGATTGCTTTTGGTGATGATAGCTCTATAGCTAACTGAGTAATAGCTACTTTGCTACTTTTGAGTATCTCTTTGGTTTCCAGACATTTTAAGGAATGCTATTAAGCCTAGCTTTCTGAAATTTGGTATGGAGGTTCATTGGGTTCATTGCTTCATAGATGAGTCAGTAATTAATTAAATAAATGAGTAATTGGCTATTTTGAATACTGAAAAAGGCAAATGTGCTCATATCTCCTAAACCGTGCGAGATAGAGCGATTTCGTCGAAATTTTCGACCCACAGGGTATCTAAGGAATATACTCTTTGCAATTTTCCAAAATTTTCCCCTCCCCAAAAATGGCGGCCATTTTGAATTTTCGACACAAATTTCCTTCTATCTCCTTAACCGTGCGAGATAGAGCGATTTCGTCGAAATTTTCAACCCACAGGGTATATAAGGAATGTAATCTTTGCAATTTTCAAAAAATTTTCCCCTCCCCAAAAATGGCGGCCATTTTGAATTTTTGCCAAAAATGGCAAAACACAGATTTGCTCCTATCTCCTTAACCGTGCGAGATAGAGCGATTTCGTCGAAATTTTCAACCCACAGGGTATCTAAGGAATGTACTGTTTGCAATTTTCAAAAAATTTTCCCCTCCCCAAAAATGGCGGCCATTTTGAATTTTTGAATTTTTGCCAAAAATGGCAAAACACAAATTTGCTCCTATCTCCTTAACCGTGCGAGATAGAGCGATTTCGTCGAAATTTTCGACCCATAGGGTATCCGAGCATTGTACTCTAGGCAATTTAGAAAAAAATTTTTCCCCTCCCCAAAAATGGCAGCCATTTTGAATTTTCGAATTTTTCCCAAAAATGGCAAAACACAAAATTGCTTCTATCTCCTTAACCGTGTGAGATAGAGGGATTTCGTCGAAATTTTCGACCCACAGGGTATCTGAGCAATGTACCGAAATCTTCCGCGTAACCGCACAGGGGCGATAATACGGGAAAATCCCAACAGTTGGGGATGGGCGGTTACGCGAAGTAAATACGGAAAATAAAATATATTTTATCAACCTACCTGTGTTAATCCATATAGTTATTACACTTTTATCAGTCTTTACTCCGTTTATTTGGACTTGTTTCCATTTTGGTTCACCTGCAATTATTTACCTTCAATAATTTAACCGTCATTTTTTCACCTGTAATATACTAGACTGGTACCCTAAATTTGATCTTTGATGAAAATGCTGCAGTCAGACCCGTTTTTTACAAGTATGATTTCTCACTTCTTGGAAACCAAAAAATAAGCATTTTAAAAGGGAAGTTGTACATCTCATTAAAATTTTCCACCAGCATGGCATATTTTCACTTTATTATACACTAACATCCAAGTTTGTGAACAAACAAAAAAAAAAAAACTGACAAATTTTAAAAATCAAACATATGTCCCAAAGCCATTGTGATTGTCTTAAAAATGTTTTTTTGGTGTGAAAATGAAATTCATCTTAATTACTTCAAAATTTACTTTAAAAGTTAGTCATCAGTAAGATCTGACTCAGAAAAGCCTGAGAATTCACTATCTGTGTCAGAATCGGACATGAATAGGAGTTGGGCTGCCTCATCTTGTAGGTCTTCCAGTCTACCAGCTTCATAAATAGCATCCATCATGTTGTCAGATAACAAGGCATCCTCGGTCCCGTCTAACTTGTTGCTGATGCCACAATACTTGAAGGATTTTTTTACAGTTTCCTCCTTAACTGCTCTCCAAGCTTTTGACACCCAGTTTATGACATCTTGACGAGTAGCCATTTTTAAATTATTTTGGGGAGTCCTAATGTCCTGTTCTCTCCAAGCCTTCCACTCTTTTCGAAGGGCAGTCTTGAATGGCAGGTTCCAGGCAACATCCGCAGGTTGGGCAATTGGGGTACATCCGCCAGGCACAAACACAACATCTGTGTCTCTCTGTGACAATTCCTCCACTGTAGCAGGCATGGTGTGTATCCTTGCCCTGTCTAATATAATCAGGCGCCTGACATCATCCACATTCTGGCCCCAAACTCTATTCACCCAATGCTGCATTTTGTCCCCGGTCATCCACCCATTCAGGCTGGCTGTAACCATGACATTATCGGGTATCCGGAGATTGGCAAAAACCCTTGGAGGAATAGTGGCATTTCTTTCCTTGAAACATATATATGCTGGTTTCTTGTCCCCTGTTGCCAATCCACAAAGTGCCACTGTAAAACCTCTCTTTGATCCACCTGTAGTGGCAATCCTCACTGATCTTTCATTTTTCAGACTATTGGTTGCTGTTGGGGCCATATCAAAACGACACATTGTTTGGTCCATATTTCCAATGTTGTATAAGGTATAATCATTTTGCCTTCGTTTGGTCTTGATCAGCTCCAAAAATTCTTTAATTTTTTCCCCATAGTCCGCAGGTATTTTCTGTGCCTCACTAGTACCTCTCAGAATAGCAACATTGTTCCTTTTTTTCCAGCGACTTAACCACCCATCACTAGCTTTGAAATTTGCCAGCTTGCCGTCAATGTCATCCATATCATTAGCAATCTCTAGCGCTTTTTCTTTTAGGCAGATATTGGAAACAGCCATACCCCTAGCCCTTTGGTCAATCAGGTACTCTAGCACTCCTTCTTCCACATCCCTACTTATAATCTCCCCACCACAGTTAATTCTTCGTTTTTTTGCATCAGATCCATGACTATGAGCCCTCAACTCATCTTCTTTGTTTATCCATTCTCTTATCCTTTTCCTATCAACTTTAAAATATCCAGCTGTTTTCCTGATAGATTTACCATTATCCCTGTACCATTTAATTGCTTCTAGTTTATATTTAACTGTATAGGAATTTTGTTTAGGCATTTTTTCTCTAAAATTATTAAGCAACACAGAACAGATAACAGACGCTATGTACAGACGCCACGAAAAACGTGTGACGAAATTCATGGTTATTTCTGGTTAATTTATCGATTTCTACTTTTGATCAATACATAATACAGGGTAAACGAACCGTAACTTATGAGAAAAAACGGTGAAAGATTGTCTGTTTAAACAACATAAAACATCATAATCACCAAAAATGCTGTATATCTTGGTAAGTTTTTCAAAAATAGTGGGTGAAAAGACAAATATTAAGGAATTTGGGGGATGGGCGGTTACGTGAAAATGGGCCGTTGTGCGGAAGATTTCGGTACTCTTGGCAATTTTCACAAATTTTCCTCTTCCCACATATGGCGGCCATTTTGAATTTTCGAATTGTTCCCCAAATTGGCAAAACACAAAATTGCTTCTATCTCCTTAACGGTGCGAGATAGAGCGATTTCGTCGAAATTTTCGACCCAAAGGGTATCTAAGAAATGTACTCTTTGCAATTTTCAAAAAATTTTCCCCTCCCCACATATGGCGGCCATTTTGAATTTTCAAATTTTTGCCCAAAATGGAAAAACACATATTTGCCTTAACCGTGCAAAATAGAGTTATTTCGTTGAAATTTTCGACCCATAGGGTATCTAAGAAATGTACTCTTGGCAATTTTCAAAAAATTTTCCTTTTCCCAAAAATGGCGGCCATTTTGGATTTTGAAATTTTTGCCAAAAATAGAAAAACAGGAATTTGCTTCTATCTTCTTAACCGTGCAATATAGAGTGATTTCGTCAAAATTTTCGACCCAACCAATGCAAAAAGGCATGAAGCTGAAATAATTTACATGTACACTAATAAATATTTAAGCATCATTGATATATTTTACAAATGAAACAGGGTCTTGTAAGACTACTGTACAATTTTGGCAAAAGGTTCATGGGGTGGACATTACACATGATAGTGTGTGTTCTTCTATGCTATCCTGTTTCTATTCATATGTCGCAGCTACTATCAACAGGGCGTCCTATAGTTATTGGTTGTAGAGGTTTTGGATTTGAAGACAAATCTTTTGGTGGGGTCACATTTGACATAATATTCTGTATGTCATGCTTCAACCATGTCCCGTCTGGGGATACACTGCGTCGAGACGCAATCTGTAGTTGGTCCAAGAGTTTGGGATGGTAAAGCAACCTACAGGAAATGATGGGCTAGGAATCATTTGGTGTGGTTGGATTTGACCTTGGGCCCTCCTTCAACATCAAACGAGGACGGCCAAACCTAAAAGTGCTTATAACTCGCTTATTATTGATCCTAGAGGTTTGCAATGTCAAACCAACTCATAGAAAATCATTGGCTGGGAATCTTCTGATGTTGTTAGATTTGACCTTTGGTCCCTCTTTCAAGGTCAAACGATGGTTCACTGGCTTTGGTGAGTTGTCTTTCCGGTAGATGCAAATTTGCATCGGTTCTCCGATGTGTATGTCTAGTTTCAAATCTAGATTTTACTGCGCCATACTTTGAAATCTTTATTTTATCTAACATAAAACAGTATTACAATTTAATGGTTTGCTGTATATTTTAAAATAAGGTGATTCTTTGTTATTTATTTAAGCTGAGCTAACACATATAAATCAAGGTGAAGGGCATTTTGTTTATGGTGGGTCTTAAAGCAAATAATTTGTAAACCATTTCCATTAGCGGTTTCGAAAGTGATTATTTCCCAATCATTCAGTGATTGTTCTGAAGCTAAGCTGATTTGAATATGGTTGTATTGCCAATGTTTGCAATTTCACGGGGTTGTGTTTTCTTGGTTTACTCATTTTAACCACTAATCTGGTTCCCAGTTTGTTTTTCCTTACAAAAAAAATCAAGTGGACTGATTCTCTGTTTATTTGACCACTATTTCCTGTGTTTTATAGCCTGATATCTATAAGATAGTTATTAAGCGTCCCTTGCGGGACGCTTGTTTAGATATGGGAGAAAATCAGGCTCCGCCAGCTCCGCATTTCGTTTTGCTTATAACTCTGTGACCGTTGGGTGGATTCTTTTCAAATTCGGCAGGTGTATGCAGTAGCCTTGGGAAATTTTTTTGAATATGCTGCTGTGACATTTTGACCAATCAGAGAGGTCACATGAGAGAGGTCACATGACCAAAAAAGTCTTTTTTTTCGATGGGTAAGCTTGTCCAAATGATAACTTGAAAGGGATTTTATCAATTCACCTGAAACTTGGCAAATGAATTCATTCTATTAAAATCTGGAAATCATTAGATTTTGGTATTGATTGGTTAAGAAATGGCCGAGTAATTAATGATTAATTAATGATTACGAATTTTCCAAATAAGGAAAACACAAAAATGCTTATATCTCGAAAACCGTGCTAGATAGAGCAATTTCGATGAAATTTGTGACCCACAGGGTATCTCTGCAGAGTGGCCATCCCTATTTTCAAAAAAATTTTGTCTTGCCCAAAATGGCGTCCATTTTGAATTTTCGAATTTTTTGCAAAAATTGTAAAACACAAAAATGCTTATATCTCGAAAACTGTGCTAGATAGAGCGATTTCGACAAAATTTTTGACCCACAGGATATCTCTGCAGAGTTGCCATCCCAATTTTCAAAATATTTTTGTCTCGCCCAAAATGGCGGCCATTTTGAATTTTTGAATTTTTCGTAAAAATTGCAAAACACAAAAATGCTTATATCTCGAAAACCGTGCTAGATAGAGCGATTTCGACAAAATTTTTGGTCCACAGGGTATCTGCAGAGTAGCCATCCCAATTTTCAAAAAAAAATTTCGCTCCCAAAATGGCGGCCATTTTGAATTTTTTGCAAAAATTGCAAAACACAAAAATGCATATATCGAGGAAACTGTGCTATACCGAGACCACATTTTCACTACCGTCCCATCCCTAGTTTTGAGCTTTGTGGATGTTCCACAGCCTAAACCAATGTATGGATTTTTACTTAGATTTGTTTTCAGGAGTTGTTTACCAAAAGAGGATCTACAGTTGATTAGGTTTTGGAGAATATCTGGCAACACCTGTTGCCATGGCCTCATTTTAAATACTTTTTCGGTCTTTAACATCTTATTTGAAAAGGGGGTGCTATTACACCGTTGTTACTACAGTTACCTTTTTTAACTCCCACCAGCCAAGGCCAGGGTTGGAAGATTATGAAACACCTTCCTTGCCTGTGTGCATGCATGTGTGCATTGTCATATTTTTACATCAACCTTTTGTATCTCATTCATTCATTTATGAAGATATCTTCACCAAATTTGCAGAGAATGTTTATGGTTGTGAAAACATGCCTGTAAAAATCTTGTTGCTCATTTTAAAAAACAGTATGGCCACCATAGCCGATTGTTCAAAAATCATAGATGGTGATAGACTGCAAAAGAGACAGCGAGTGATGGTGAATGATGGTGAGATATTCAGAGGCTTTAGTTTTGAACATTTCAAATCTTCTGTGGGAGGCTCAAGGAATTGGAGGGTTGGCCACTGTGTTACAAGTGTACTTTTGGACATCAGACGGTAGTTGAAGGACAGGGGCATTTTGTCTAATGCTTATACCACCGGTAGTGTGAAAGGGGTTTTATGTTGACTAAAAGTTATGAATCTTTGAAATTTATTAATTGATCTATATGATATTTGGAGGGGATATTGGTTAGGATGTAGGTGTGCATTTCTCCTATCACAAAGATATATAGATTACTGCAACTGATTATTATATGTACTTTTGCTTTATTGTGTTATCTCCATTGACAGCTATACTTCAGTTAATAAATGTTACAGCTTCAGACCTTTAAGTTAATTAATTAAAATCTGTCATCGATTGAAATGTCTTGTTTTGATACTTTGTCTTTACATACATTTTCCTTTCTTTTAAATGTTATTTCACATGTACCTTTACATAACCTTCATTATCGGTTCTGAATGTGTCCTTATCGTTGTACTCTTTCACCAGTTCTATGTCTCATGGTGTCCAATGCTAATTCCCCAGGCTTGTGGGGTGCAGGCATTTCTCGTGCTATTTTTAAAGCCCATTTTTATTGCGTTAATACATCCTATCCAATGGACAATTGCTAATCCGGTCGGCGCAGACCAGCCCGCCAAACGTCAGAAAAAGACGTCCTGTGTTTCCACTGGCCGGCCGGTCCCTAGTACTAGTGCACTCGCCAGATGGCGTGTCGTACTTCGTTCCTATCTAGACAGCATGACGTCATAGCATCTTTTTCGTTTGGCGCGAACTAGTGCACACAGAATTTATTTCTGCAAGAGTTTTCTTAAGATTTTCAACAGTTATTTTGATTACTTCGACATATTTTACTGCCATTATATATCAGACACATCATGTCTTCTCCTGGTCAACGTCGAGGGAAATGTGGACACATTATGGCTAATTTTGATACACATTCTCACTGCCCACAATGCAGGGACAAAAGGAAGGGTAAGGAACCTTGTGTTCAAGATCCACAAACTTCTGCCAGATATGTAATAGCCTCACGTCTGATCAACGCCAGCAGTTAGCTACACCTTATAAATTAAGGAAGGAGAAACGTGAAGCAAAGCTTACTGAACCAACCCCTTCCCAGGACTCTGATCAACTTGTCGACCCGTCAAGCGTGTCTGTTATTGGGGCTGTAGACGAACAGGGATCTGTCAAATCCCCTGCTCCTGTCCCCCCCACCTGATAAAAAGCCTAAGAAAGACAATAGGAAAGACAATAAGAAGGAAAAATCTCCCTCTACAAAGGCTTCCAAACACAGTCCTAGTACTGATGATAAATTTACAGAGCTGGATAACAAATGGTCGGAGCGCTTCAGTCGCCTAGAAGCTTTGATAATGGCCAAGAGTTTTGAACCGACCTTTTCTTCAAAGGTGAAAGTCACAGCGACCCATTCACCTCCTCATGATGTTGAAAATGTGTCTGAACCTTTTATCCGACCTTCTACTTCAACAACGCTTCCTGGATCTGGTTCTCTGCTGAAAAGCATCAGCCGACCAGTAAAGCAGTGACCAGTCAACAGACGTCTACAACTAAGTTTCCTGGTACGGGCTCCTCTGCTAGCAAGCATCAGCCGGCCAGTCAAACTAAATCTAACCGACCGACCTCAACTACAAGGTTTCCTGGACAGGGCTCCTCTGCTGTTGTGCATCAGCCTACCAGTCAAACCAAAACCAACCGACCGACAACTACAACCGACCCTTCATCAAAACTGCAGTCTACAAGTGAACGTGACCTCCACCGACCTCACTCTGACCGACCTTCTGCTACTGACCGGCCAATTTCATCTGAGCCTGCTGACACCGGCTCCCCTGCTCTTCACAGGTCAAGGCGAGATAGTATCTCCAGCCTTTCATCTGAGGCTGGTAGTATGTTGTCTGATAACCCACCCCTGGACTTATACACTGAAGAAGGGGAATTGTCTGAGGATCAAGATTAGACAGTAGCCGACCCGGATCAGCCAGTTTCAGAGGAGCAGAATTATAGGGATACTATGAAGGGCATCCGTTCCTTCATGGGCTGGTCTCACATCCCAGAAATGGACAGTGCAGCATCGACTTCAGACGACAACCCTTTTGCAGGGCCAAAGACTGTAGCTCCAGGCAAAGTGTTGGTTAAAATGCCTACTGAAGACTGGTTATGTAGGAAGTTGGCCAAATTAAATATCACGTCAGTTGAGGGTTACCCCTCCCGTGGATCAGAAGCCGGTGGCCTAGCTAAAGATGTCTTCCTGAGACCGGCCAGATCACAGTCCAAGTGGTATGGGCTCTACACCGACCCTAAACTGAATCTTCACAGATCTCCTCTTGGAAAACAGACGCTTCAAAACTCAACATCAGCTATGGTCAGATAGCTAGATACACTGGACTGTCGTCTACTCCACCAGCATCTCGCAGGATATCACAAGAAACACTGCACAGATGGGAGAGATCTGCCAGGGAGACTTCGGTTATATGTAACCAAGCAGCCAGTTTTAACCATTGTCTCAACAAAACATGAAGGACCAGCTTAAAGTTTTGAAGGCGGAAAACAAAGGGAAGGGCACTACAAAGGCGTCCACAGCAGCTGATGAACTGAACTACTTGGTGGACTTTAACTCGAGCATTACACAGGCGGCTGCTAAGTCAATGGAACACTTGTCAGAGTCCATTTTCATCACTATGGGTAATCTAACCTTGGTCCGTCGGGATGCATATTTGAGCCATCTTAGAACCGGTATCAAGCCGGATACACTCACAGCACTGAGGTCAGCCCCCTTCACATCTCAACTTTGTTTCCAGACTCAGTTATATATATTAAGCGGGCAGAGGAGGACATAGCCCAGTTTGAGTCTAAAGGACATACTGGTTCTACACAAAGCAAGGGTCGGTACCACCCTTATTAAAGACAAGATCAGACAAACCCACCTGGAAAACTATTGGAAGGAAACAGTCCAGGAGGGGAAGGGGTCGTACTGCATCTTACTCATCACGACCAGCCAAGGGCCAGCAGTCGTATAAATGACAATTATTGTGTAACCAAGTTGCAGACACGACTGCTGGCCGGGAGCAGACGACAGACAATAGACACTTGTATAAAGTTAAATGTAAAACTTCCTGTTGTCTCACATGTTCATACTGCGCCCGGGCATTCCCAAAAGAAAGAATTAAGTCCCAGGTCAGCAGGTTGTCATTGCAAAAGTTACAAATTAAAGTCTGTGAAAAGTGTTTCTTGTGTCACTCAATTGTCTTGTGTCCAACCTGTAACAAATGTCAAAAATGCTGCACCAAATCTGCCTGTAGGGGCCAGACTTCTAATCTTTTGGCAAACATGGCTGGATCTGGGTGCCGGTCCGAAAGTGGTTCAGATCCTAAAAGAAGGATACACCCTCCCCTTCCAGATCCGGCCAAAACTCACAAGGTCTCCCACGGTCATAAGCTGCTATGTCAATCCCCGCAGGAACAGCTACCTGTTGGAGGCATTACATCAGCTTATAGCCAAAACTGCTGTAGAACTAGTAAAACACCAAACATCTCTGGGGTTTTTCAACAGACTATTTTTAGTCCCAAAACCCAACAACAAGTGGAGACCTATACTAGATTTGAGCAAACTGAATCTTTTCCTCAAGACGGAGAAATTCAAAATGGAGACACCGGAAACCATCAGAACGTCTCTCCAACAAGGGGAGTGGGTTACCTCAATAGATTTCAAGGATGCCTACTTCCATCTACCAATACAGGAACAGTCCAGGAAATATCTGAGATTTCATGTCCAGGGTCAGACATACCAGTTCAAGGCACTGCCCTTTGGTCTGTCCACAGCACCCTTGGAGTTCACTGTAATAGCAAAAGAGGTGAAACTGATGGCCATACACAGGGGTATAAGGTTCCACCAGTACCTAGACGACTGGTTGGTGAGAGCCACATCCCACCAGGCCTGCCTCCAACATACTCAAAATCTAGTGAAAATATGCCAAAAATTAGGCTGGCTGGTGAATTTGGACAAGTCGGAGCCGATTTTGTAGGATACCAGTTCAACCTCAAGGCCGGTTGGGTCCGACTGACCCCAGACCGGTGGCAGAGCCTTCAAGACAGAATATTGGAAATACTGTCACTACCGGCCTGTCCGGTCCGGAAGTTCATGTCCCTGATAGGTTTACTAACAGCCACAGAGAAGCAAGTTCACCTAGGCTGGCTACACATGAGACCCATACAGTGGCACCTCAAACACCATTGGAGAATACCAGAGTCACTAGAAAAGGTGATTCCAATCCCAAGCTCCCTGCACCCTCATTTACAATGGTGGCTACAGGGAGACGTTCTCACAGGCCAACCATTACACCCAATACAGCATGCTCTGCAAATCTTTACAGACGCATCAAAAGAAGGGTGGGGCGCTCACTTAAACGAACACACTGCCAGAGGGACTTGGTCACTGCCAGAAAGCAAGCTGCATATAAACTATTTGGAACTCAAGGCAGTGTTTCTCGCCTTAAAAGAGTTCCAAAGCCTCTGTGCCGACAAGATAGTACTTGTGGCAACCGACAACACTACAGTGGTCTTGTACATAAAGAAGGAAGGAGGCATGAGGTCGGGCACACTTTGTGTCCTACTATGGAGAATCTTGACCTGGTGTACCAGAAATCAAGTCACTCTCAAAGCTCGACACATCCCAGGTCGGCTGAACGTGGTAGCAGACAAGCTATCTCGCCTAGGCCAGACCATTCAAACAGAATGGTCCCTCCTTCAAGAGGTTTTCCAAACTATATGCAGAAGGTGGCATCGACCTCAGATAGATCTATTTGCCACGAGATTCAACAACAAGTTACCTCAGTTCGTGTCACCAGTACCGGACTCCCTGGCAGTAGCAGTAGATGCACTCAGTCTCCAATGGGAGGATCTGGACACTTATGTCTTCCCACCAGCAGCCATCTTGGGCAAAGTGGTGGAGAAGTTACAGGACTCCCCTTGCAAGAGAATCATTCTGATTGCTCCAGGGTGGCCCAACATGCCTTGGTTTTGGGATCTAGTCACCATGTCCAGTCAGATCCCACTGAACCTGCCCAACCGCTTGACACAACCTTTCAATCAGATCCCTCACAGAAATCTGACAAACTTAAATCTCCATGCATGGCTCCTAGAGCCTCAGCAGTCAAAGAGCAGGGCTTCTCTGAAGCAGTGGCAGCAAGGATTGAGGCTCCTAAAAGAGGATCAACCAGATCCGCCTATGAGGCAAAGTGGACCATTTTTACAAAGTGGTGCATCACTAATCAGGTAGACTTCAGGGCACCCCCTGTAAAGTCAGTTGCTGACTTCCTTATGAATCTTTTTGAGGACAGGAAGTTACAGCCCAGCACCATTGATGGTTACAGGTCAGCCATTGCTGATAAACTGGGAAATTCAACCCTCAACATCAGCAAAGATGAAAATCTCACTCGCCTCTTGGATAGTTTCCATAGAGACAGACCCAAGGGTAGAAGGGGTATCCCTTCCTGGAACCTATATCTGGTCTTACACCAGCTGACAAAGGCTCCCTTTGAACCAATCAAGGAGGCTTCCTTGAAGTATTTAACCTTCAAGACTGTCTTCCTCTTAGCCCTGGCAAGCGCAGAAGTGAGATTCTCGCTTGGCAAAATAGAAATATCAGGCACCAATCTGACTGGTCAAAGGTGTCCCTGTACCCATCTCCCAGCTTTCTTTCCAAGAACCAGCTGGCCAAAGAGGGTCCAGACTGTGTGGACCCAGTGGTGATACCAGCCCTGGCCCCAACCCTGGATAGATCCCTGATAGGTCTGATAGGTCCCTCTGTCCAGTCAGAGCACTACGCTACTATTTGGACAGGACCTCAGGCAGAATAAGGTGCTGGTCTTTGTCTCCTTTAAGAAAGGTTTCGACAAAGACATCTCACCTGCCACTATCTCCTCATGGATCAAACAGACTGTGATCCTATGTTATGAGCTCTCAGACCAAGAGGCCCACACTCTACATCAGGTCAAAGCCCATTATGTCAGGGCCTTTGCTGCTTCCAAGGCCTTCCAGTCAGGAATCTCCTTGGAACAGATCTTGTCAGCCTGTCACTGGAAGTCACATAATACCTTCACACAATTTTATCTGAACGATGTGGCATGGGCTGACTCAGAGCTCTACCACCTGGGACCTGTAGTGGCTGCTCAGCAGATCCACAAATAACCCAGGGATAGAGGAGATTCTGTAAATATGTAAATAGTGCATATATATATAAGCAAAAAAAACAACAAAAAAACTGTGCTGTGCCTCCTTCGGGAGGTTTATTTCTACTTATTATGGGACTGGACTCATCCCTCTCTTCCCCTACCTCAGAGCATGTCTGAAAACAAGGGGGGGGGGGGGGGGGGGTAAATCGGTTGACCGGTTTCTGGTAACCGACTATGGCCTTAAGGGTGTCCGACCTCAAGGTCGACCCAGGCCTGAAAGAAAATTTGTTAGTTCTGTTTATGAGTTCACCTAAGTCCCTAGTAACTTACCCGCCGACCAAGCGGTAGTTATTCAGCAATTGTCCATTGGATAGGATGTATTAACGCAATAAAATTGCAAATTTAATCAGTAAATTAAATTTTTATAAGTTAATACCCTATCCAATGGACACACAAGACCCTCCAACCAACCCCGCTATCAGCTTACTAGGGGTCTAATAGGTTTAGACAATGAAAAAGATGCTATGACGTCACGCTGTTTAGACAGGAAGGAAGTACGACACGCTATCTGGCGAGTGTGCTAGTACTAGGGACCGGCCAGCCAGTGGAAACACAGGATGTCTTTTTCTGACATTTGGCGGGCCGGTCTGCGCCGACCAGATTAGCAATTGTCCATTGGATAGGGTATTAACTTATAAATATTTTATTTACTTATTAAATTTGCAAATTTATATTCTCATTAACGAAGTTTTGAATATAATGTGCATGTCTTAGGTTTAACCATTACTTTTATATTTTCAGTGTGGCCAATTCAATAAGAAGAGTTTTCATAGCAGAAACACCCACAATTGGTAGGCATTGACTGATAGTGGTAAAGTATTGTGTCACCAAGCATAGTTATGGAAGAATAGTGTGGTCACACTAGGTTTGTTTTTGGAGTGTGCTATGCATCGTGCAAGTTATTGATTTAATGTTTTTGTATCTATTCTATTCATTTTACATTTTGTTGATTTTTTTTTTACTTTGTACTATTTTCTATATATTGTTCTCAGAACTGTTGAAGGATATTTCAAGAAAAAAAAATTGTTTTGAAATTGACAGTTATCTTGAATTATCATGACGTACATTTAAAAGCTACAGAAAAACAGTCTTTTCGTGTGTGGCCCAGCTATTTTTCCCTACTTCAAAGACACTGAGAGGATTTCATATAATTATAAAGATGTTAATGGGTCTGTGCATATGGTGTTTTTCAAAATAAAATCTGTGTCTTCATAACCAAGTGATCATAAGCTAAACAAGGTAATTAAGCGTCCCGCAAGGGACGCTTGTTTGTGTATGGGAGAGCTTCTGGCTCCGCCGGCTCCGCCGGCTCTGCCGGCTCCGCATTTTGTTTTCCTTATAACTCTGTAACCGTTAGGCGGATTCTTTTCAAATTTGGCAGGTTTAGGCAGAAGCCTTGGGGAATTTTTTTGAATATGCAGCAGTGATATTTCAACCAATCAGAGAGGTCACATGACCAAAAATGTCTTTTTTTCGATGGGGAAGCTTGTCCGGATGATAACTTGAAAGGAATTTTATCAATTCACCTGAAACTTGGCAAATACATTCATTCTATTAAAATCTGGAAATCATTAGATTTTGGCATTGATTGGTCAAGAAATGGCCGAGTAATTAATGATTAATTAATCATTACGAATTTTCCAAATAAGGAAAACACAAAAATGCTTATATCTCGAAAACCGTGCTAGATAGAGCGATTTCGACGAAATTTTTGACCCATAGGGTATCTCTGCGGAGTAGTTTTCCCAATTTTCAAAAAATTTTTGTCTCGCCCAAAATGGCGGCCATTTTGAATTTTCGAAATTTTCGCAAAAATTGCAAAACACAAAAATGCTTATATCTCGAAAACCGTGCTAGATAGAGCGATTTCGACGAAATTTTTGACCCGCAGGGTATCTCTGCAGAGTAGTTGTCCCAATTTTGAAAAAATTTTTGTCTCGCCAAAAATGGCGGCCATTTTGAATTTTCGAATTTTTCGCAAAAATTGCAAAACACAAAAATGCTTATATCTCAAAAACCGTGCTAGATAGAGCAATTTCGACAAAATTTTTGACACGCAGGATATCTCTGCGGAGTACTTTTCCCAATTTTCAAAAAATTTTTGTCTCGCCAAAAATAGCGGCCATTTTGAATTTTCGCAAAAATTGCAAAACACAAAAATGCTTATATCTCGAAAACCGTGCTAGATAGAGCGATTTCGACGAAATTTTTGACCCGGAGGGTATCTCTGCAGAGTAGTTATCCCAATTTTGAAAAAATTTTTGTCTCGCCAAAAATGGCGGCCATTTTGAATTTTCGAATTTTTCGCAAAAATTGCAAAACATAAAAATGCTTATATCTCGAAAACCCTGCTAGATAGAGCGATTTCGACGAAATTTTTGACCCGCAGGGTATCTCTGCAGAGTAGCCATGCCAATTTTCAAACAAAAAATTTCTCGCAAAAAATGGCGGCCATTTTGAATTTTCGAATTTTTCGCAAAATTGCAAAGCACAAAAATGCTTATATCTCGAAAACCGTGCTAGATAGAGCGATTTCGACGAAATGTTTGACCCACAGGGTATCTATGCAGAGTAGCCATGCCAATTTTCAAAAAAATTTTATCTTGCCAAAAATGGCGGCCATTTTGAATTTTCGAATTTTTGCGCAAAAATTGCTAAACACAAAAATGCTAATATTTCGAAAACCGTGCTACATAGAGCGATTTCAACGAAATTTTTTATCTTCAGGGTATATCTGCAGAGCAGCTATCCCAAAGAGCTTTCACTTGGTGAAGTTTCAGACCCATAGCTAATTGCTCACCTACTCAAAAAGAGTAAATGCGAATTACCTCTAAAAGTATTGCAGATGGCCAATTTTTCTCAAATAACTCATTCACCTACTTTTGGAAGAGCTTTCACATGGTGAAGTTTCAGACCCATAGCCAATTACTCACCTACTCAAAATGAGTAAATGCGAATTATCTCTAAAAGTATTGCAGATAGCCAATTTTTCTCAAATAACTCATTCACCTACTTTTGGGAGAGCTTTCACTCTGTGAAGTTTCAGACCCATAGCTAATTACTCCCCTACTCAAAATGAGTAAATGCGAATTATCTCTAAAAGTATTGCAGATAGCCAATTTTTCTCAAATTAATCATTCACCTACTTTTGGGAGAGCTTTCACTTGGTGAAGTTTCAGACCCATAGCTAATTACTCGTCTACTCAAAATGAGTAAATGCGAATTATCTCTAAAAGTATTGCAGATAGCCAATTTTTCTCAAATAACTCATTCACCTACTTTTGGGAGAGCTTTCACTTGGTGAAGTTTCAGACCCATAGCTAATTACTCACCTACTCAAAATGAGTAAATGCGAATTATCTCTAAAAGTATTGCAGATAGCCAATTTTTCTCAAATAAATCATTCACCTACTTTTGGGAGAGCTTTCACTTGGTGAAGTTTCAGACCCATAGCTAATTATTCACCTACTCAAAATGAGTAAATGTGAATTATCTCTAAAAGTATTGCAGATAGCCAATTTTTCTCAAATAACTCATTCACCTACTTTTGGGAGAGCTTTCACTCTGTGAAGTTTCAGACCCATAGCTATTTATTCACCTACTCAAAATGAGTAAATGCTAATTATCTGTAAAAGTATTGCGGATACCCAATTTTTATCAAATACTCATTTATCTACTTGTGGGAGAGCTTTCACATGGTGAAGTTTCAGACCCATAGCTAATTACTCACCTACTCAAAATGAGTAAATGCGAATTATCTCTAAAAGTATTGCAGATAGCCAATTTTTCTCAAATAACTCATTCACCTACTTTTGGGAGAGCTTTCACTTGGTGAAGTTTCAGACCCATAGATAATTATTCACCTACTCAAAATGAGTAAATGTGAATTATCTCTTAATAGTATTGCAGATAGCCAATTTTTCTCAAATAACTCATTCACCTACTTTTGGGAGAGCTTTCACTCTGTGAAGTTTCAGACCCATAGCTAATTACTCACCTACTCAAAATGAGTAAATGCGAATTATCTCTAAAAGTATTGCAGATATCCAATTTTTCTCAAATAACTCATTCACCTACTTTTGGCAGAGCTTTCACTCTGTGAAGTTTCAGACCCATAGCTAATTACTCACCTACTGAAAATGAGTAAATGTGAATTATCTCTAAAAGTATTGCAGATAGCCAATTTTTCTCAAATAACTCATTCACCTACTTTTGGGAGAGCTTTCACTTGGTGAAGTTTCAGACCCATAGCTAATTACTCACCAACTCAAAATGAGTAAATGCGAATTATCTCTAAAAGTATTGCAGATAGCCAATTTTTCTCAAATAACTCATTCACCTACTTTTGGGAGAGCTTTCACTCTGTGAAGTTTCAGACCCATAGCTAATTACTCACCTACTCAAAATGAGTAAATGCGAATTATCTCTAAAAGTATTGCAGATAGCCAATTTTTCTCAAATAACTCATTCACCTACTTTTGGGAGAGCTTTCACTCTGTGAAGTTTCAGACCCATAGCTAATTACTCACCTACTCAAAATGAGTAAATGCGAATTATCTCTAAAAGTATTGCAGATAGCCAATTTTTCTCAAATTAATCATTCACCTACTTTTGGGAGAGCTTTCACTTGGTGAAGTTTCAGACCCATAGCTAATTACTCACCTACTCAAAATGAGTAAATGCGAATTATCTCTAAAAGTATTGCAGATAGCCAATTTTTCTCAAATAACTCATTCACCTACTTTTGGGAGAGCTTTCACTTGGTGAAGTTTCAGACCCATAGCTAATTACTCACCTACTCAAAATGAGTAAATGCGAATTATCTCTAAAAGTATTGCAGATAGCCAATTTTTCTCAAATTAATCATTCACCTACTTTTGGGAGAGCTTTCACTTGGTGAAGTTTCAGACCCATAGCTAATTACTCGTCTACTCAAAATGAGTAAATGCGAATTATCTCTAAAAGTATTGCAGATAGCCAATTTTTCTCAAATAACTCATTCACCTACTTTTGGGAGAGCTTTCACTTGGTGAAGTTTCAGACCCATAGCTAATTACTCACCTACTCAAAATGAGTAAATGCGAATTATCTCTAAAAGTATTGCAGATAGCCAATTTTTCTCAAATAAATCATTCACCTACTTTTGGCAGAGCTTTCACTTGGTGAAGTTTCAGACCCATAGCTAATTATTCACCTACTCAAAATGAGTAAATGTGAATTATCTCTAAAAGTATTGCAGATAGCCAATTTTTCTCAAATAACTCATTCACCTACTTTTGGGAGAGCTTTCACTCTGTGAAGTTTCAGACCCATAGCTATTTATTCACCTACTCAAAATGAGTAAATGCTAATTATCTGTAAAAGTATTGCGGATACCCAATTTTTATCAAATACTCATTTATCTACTTGTGGGAGAGCTTTCACATGGTGAAGTTTCAGACCCATAGCTAATTACTCACCTACTCAAAATGAGTAAATGCGAATTATCTCTAAAAGTATTGCAGATAGCCAATTTTTCTCAAATAACTCATTCACCTACTTTTGGGAGAGCTTTCACTTGGTGAAGTTTCAGACCCATAGATAATTATTCACCTACTCAAAATGAGTAAATGTGAATTATCTCTTAATAGTATTGCAGATAGCCAATTTTTCTCAAATAACTCATTCACCTACTTTTGGAAGACCTTTCACACACGAAAATGAAAAATTGTGAATATCTCGGAAAAGCTATTTCTTCTGCTTTAATGCTCGGCGGGAGATACACACCACGTCAGTGGTCTTGACAAAAATTTTTGTCTCCCCAAAAATGGTGGCCATTTTGAATTTTCAAAGTTTTTGCAAAACACAAAAATGCTTATATCTCGAAAACCGTGCTATATGGAGCGAACTCAACAAAATTTTGGACCTGCTGGGTATCTCTGCAGAGTAGCCATGCCAATTTTCAAAATATTTTTGTCTCGCCAAATATAGCGGACATTTTCAATTTTTTTATTTTTGGCAAAACACAAAAATGCTTATATCTTGAAAACCGTGCTAGATAGAGCAGACTGCGCTGACTTTGGTTGCCACAACAGTATAAGGCTAGAAACGAAGCATTTTCTTAATACTTTAGCACTCACCTTTATATCCTTTTCGGGACGCTTTGTTTTTGCTATGCAAAAACATTATCTTTTTTTTTTGCGAGCGATCCTCTAGTTTGTGGTGTATTTTGAGTGGTGATCTGGCAGTTTTATTTATCCGAGGTGGTTACATAACAATCACAATCAAATAATAGACAATGTTCAAAGACAGTTTCCCAACAATTTTCATAGGATTATGTAACATTTCCCCCAAATAACTACTCTCACAGGGTCTGCCTTTTTTTTGGTTTGTACAGAAGCTACAGACAATTGCAACCTATCAAGCGATGGTCATTTACATGTGTTTGTTTCCATAGTATTACTCCATTGGGTGCCAAACACATTTACATGTGTTTGTTTCCATAGTATTACTCCATTGGATGCCAAACACATATGTAAACAAATGTGGAGGAAAGAATATTGAGTATGTTGATATATGTCACCAATCAGCCAGTTTAAGTGAGTGTTATTGGCAGAAAATTTGCTTTGGATAGTAGCAGAACCAGTGATTGTACTTTTGGGGTATTGTGTGAAAGGGTTCAGCTAATGTACACTTGAAGTTAAACCCCTTTATCTGTTATACCATTGTTTTTGTTTCTCTTTTGTTTTTGGTGGTTTTATGACATAAAACTTGTTTGTTTACTGTAGCAATTGATTGGGTGCAGATTGAAGCCAATTCCACAGTACTTTGTGATGAGTTCTTGGCTTCAAGGGTTGGTCTCATTCCACTCACCTCTGATGACACGGTGGACAAAATGCAGTACTCAAGGGTGAGTATAATATATTTCTCTTCTTGACACATAAAATTAACTCAAATTATTGGCTTGTTTTATTCACCAAAAGCCTAATTTTGTCTGGTACATGGAAAAAAGGCATTTTTAGAAAGACAAAGCCTTTATCCTCTGGGCCTTTTTCCATGATTCATTTTGTCCATCCCTCATTCGGGATGAGTCTTGCTTAATTCTCACGTGTTACAGGTGCACAAAGGCTTGAGTTCTTCACTCAAAGCAATATTGTTTGTACAAAATATAAGTAGTCTTACTATAAATAAAGTACTTTGTTTAACGGGGAATAACTTGCAAGTTTCATTCTAAATTTTTGTCGTGTAATAGAAAATGATATCACTACCTACAATATCCTAATATAATAACTTGTATCTGCTACTGTGGCCTAGTGAACATTTGTCCCACCTAGGAATACAGAGGACCTGGGTTCAATCCTAGTACTGGCAGATATGTAGTGGCTCAGATGACCACTTAAAAGGGCAGTCCACGGTCATTGGGTCCTGTCCCCAGTGGCAAGCATAAGAACCCGAGGGATGCAGATAAATAGACATCCCTAACCTTGTATTTCAGTTAGGGCAATGTCAGTCACTGCAAAGCTTGTGCTGTCAAGATGGGGCAAGTGATACTTTGCATCCTGTAATAAGGGAGATGTTGCATTGCGAATACATGTACCATGCACTATTGGAAAAGAGTAATTTCTAGCGGACTTGGAATCAAGGGTGTTGGAAATTGATCTCGAAATTTTGTTTAGCATTTCAGGCCACTTTTTTTTATTTTTTTTTTTATTTTTTTTTTTTTAATTTTTTTTAAGTTTTTGCTGTACTTAAATGTGTCTCATTCAGTTTCCTGTAGGAATAATAGGATTATTCTTAAGTTTGTCTTTTTCCTCGCTGGTTGTACTTTAAATTTGTCTCACTCTATTTTGCTTAGGACTGGAGTAGGGCTACAGTGTGTCTCAATCTATTTTTTGTAGAACCATCCCTCAATTTGTTCAAATTTGTTTCGTTTAGGGCTTTACTTTAACTTCCCCGGGACTAGTGGGTGGACGATTAGACGTGTGCTCAATTAATCATTGGTGACAATGTACAATTGCGGTCGGTCACTAACGTTTTCTAATGATCGACTCTTCAGCTTAAAGCTTACCTTTCCTAGTTTATCTGAATATCCACATATTTTTTTATGTATATATTTTAGGTCTTTTTAGGTGGGATGCGTGTAACTAATCCGCCTATTAGATTGATGTGTCCGACGTCGGTCTGTCCATCCACATTTTCGTTTCCAGACTCTAACTCAAAAACGCTCTGTCCAATCGAATTCAAACTTGACAGGGACATAGGAGATCACCATCACGGCTAGGTTCCTTTTGAAATTGGTGTAATTCCGTCCGTTCGTTTGTCCATTTTTGTCCGTTTGTCTGTCCGTCAAATTTTCCGTTTCCAAACTCTAACTCAAAAACGCTTTGTCCAATCGAATTCAAACTTGACAAGGAGATAGATCACCATCACAGCTAGGTTCCTTTCGAAATTGGCGTAATTCTGTCTGTTCGTTTGTCCGTTTTTTGTTCATTTGTCTGTCCGTCAAAATTTCCGTTTCCGGACTCTAACTCGAAAACAGTTTGTCCAATCGAATTCAAACTTGACAGGGAGATAGATCACCATCATATCTAGGTTCCTTTCAAAATTGGTGTAATTCTGTCCATTCGTTTGTCCGTTTTTTGTCCGTTTGTCTGTCAAAATTTCCATTTCCAGACTCTAACTCGAAAACGGTTTGTCCAATCGAATTCAAACTTGACAGGGAGATAGATCACCATCATAGCTAGGTTCCTTTCACAATTGGTATAATTCTGTCCGTTCGTTTGTCCGTCAACATTTCCGTTTCTGGACTCTAACTCAAAAACGCTGTGTCCAATCGAATTCAAACTTGACAGGGAGATAGATCACCACCACAGCTAGGTTCCTTTTAAAATTGGTGTAGTTCTGTGTGTTTTTTTGTCCGTATTTTGTCCATTTGTCTGTCCGTCAAAAATTTCTGTTTCCGGACTCTAACTTGAAAATGGTTTGTCCAATCGAATTCAAACTTGACAGGGAGATACATCACCATCATAGCTAAATTGCTTTCAAAATTGGTGTAATTCCGTCCTTTTGTTTGTCCGTTTATAGCATAGATACAATTATGTAACCTAGATTACAAGTTTTACATTTCTTAGCACGTCTAACACATTCACCTTAACTGGGTGACCTAACATTTCTTTCCTTGTTTCTAAATGTAATTACAGCAGTCACTAACCTTATTACTGCCTGCGCAACCCGCCTTTTGGGGCATCTTTGACCCTCTTGTTACTTAATGAATTAACAAATTTGTCATGAATTTTGAGTCTACCAATATATTGACAGGAAGTGAGTCTTTTTGGTAGACTCTATATGTCAGAACACCGTTATTTTTACCGAGTTGACCTATACTTTATCCTGGAAAGTGTTTCATGATATAATGACTAACAATGGAGTGAAAAGTTGATTCTGGTCGATTATCGGTCTGACAAAATGGATGATTAATCAACCATGGAAATAGGGGGCAATTCCCAGCACTAACTGGGACTATACATTTATTTGTCTTAATCTATTTTCTCTGGGATTATACTAAATTATTTCAGTCTTAAGTTATCTTGGACTGTAATTTGTGTGGGACTATATACTCATTTGTGTCAATCTATTTTTTCTATGACTATGCACTATTGTTTCACAATCTCTGTTCCCTGGGACTATATTTTTAATTTGCCTCACTCTGTTTTGTCTAGGACTGTACGTGTGATGAGTTTTGTTCGGAATGTTCCGTAGAATTCACTCTGGATGTTCGCTGTACAGACGAACAAACACGCCATGTCACCAGTGCAGATCTGATCTCAAGCAACACCAATGTAGTGCCGGTAAGTGTATGATTTACTGGGACCAGATTGAGTTCCACTTTTGGTTGTGTTTCCAATATTTCTTCAATGCATGTTATGACCTCAGAAAACAACATTTTCATTCCCTTCTAATATAAAGTGAATGTAACTGTTCACATATATCTGGAGGGTCATTATAAGACATTACAAGACACATGTTTATTTAAAGGATATTGGACATTTTTTGGCTCCCTGGTAGATTTGGGTTGACATCCAGGAAATAGTAGTAACCAATGAATGTGATTTTAAGAGAGTACGAAAAACTTCGACTGAATTGATAAATTTTGTAGATAAAAAAGAAGAGGCCTTCACAGGGTTAGGGATGGATTGATGGTATTGGTATCTAGAGCTGTTATCATTAGTGATTTCTGTAGATCGATGCTCGCCTGTTAGATGCGAGTTGAACTCGAGTAAATGACACAAATATAAATAAAGTAACAATGTCCAAATATTGTCATCAAGGGATCCGCCATTAACGTCTGTCGTACCATTTTATTGCAAGTAAATATATTTTGTTGCCGGTTAAATTGTGCAGATATGTATGAGCACTTTATGGAACATCCACGTAAATAAGGGAAATAAAAAAACTACCATTGCTCATTGATTTTTTATGTCTTTATGGTTAGATAAATTGCAAAAGTGCTGGTTTTATAAGAACATTAGTATATCATAATTTATTTCTCAAAAACTCGAGTTTAAATTGCGTAAATCGATGGTTTCCCAAATATCGCCCACCGAGTTACAACTCGAGTTTCGGTCAACTCGTTACAGCACTATTGGTATCTCAATATCAAGGCCATTTTACTGAAATGCCATGACAAAATATTCTCCCTTGCGTATTGTACGTTCATAAAATGGTGAGATAACAGCATGAAAAACAGACCTTAAATCCAAAAAAGAGTCACTTCCATCCTATGTTTGTTGTATATGTAAAATAGTTTCACAGCAATTTGGATGAACATGTTTTGTTCTTATAAACTCCGCACCTGTTATTAATGGGCCTTTTTGATAGGGACAATACTAGAACAATTCTCTCAGCATCGTGAAATGAGAAACTCTTTATATTACCAATATGCTGATGTTGAAAAATGTGCAACTGACCCATCCTTACAAAGGGCTGGTAGTTCATTCTACTTTAAAGAGAATTTTACTTAACAAGGTTTAGCTATATATGAGAGATGTGGCAAACTCACACCTTGTAACATGAAATCCTTCCCCTGGAAATCCTGCCCAGAAGGATATAGTCCCTCCAGGGGGAAGATTGCCCGGAGCAGCTTCCCTGTAAGGGGCATATATTCCAGGAAATAGATATCTCACTGTAAATTGTATAAAACACATTTTTTAAAGTTTATTTAAAAAGATAAGAGATTATCCAAGTACATTGTGAAGGACAGGGACCTATAAAATGGATATGATAATGAACAACAAATAAACAAAACAAAAGTTAAAGTATAAAGCATGTAAAATAAATAAAACTAAAATTAAACCCATAAAACCAGTTCCATTATGTAATGTATATTTTTAAAATTAGCACCAGTGAACGGAGTATCACACACTTAAGTGTCAGCATCATAACTGAAGAAAAAGCAAAATATAAATTACTTCATAGAATGCACAAGTTTAAATCAATTTAAATTGACTTTGAATAATAAATATAGGTTGTTAAGATGACAGATAAAAATTATTTAAATTACAAACTTCAGAAACAGGAAACAATATCATTTTAACTGCTTTTTTTTGTCCCTCATTACCATGAAATCTCAAAATCTGAGAATTGAATTAAGCATTGCCACATTTGTGAACCAAACTTAGAAGCATTTCATATTTACATTAATTTAATAACAAATAAATAGGTACACTCTGGGCAAATACAACAGATATTCACCTTTAAAATCAAAACAGTAAGCATAGACATAGTGGTAATAATATGTGTATGTGTATATAAATTAGGTTACAAGATGTTTTAAGTATAAATAAGATAGTAAAACAAAAATATACCATTCAAGTGAAGGGAGTCTTTTTCCAAGTGATATTTTAAAGCTAGGATACTGTATCATTATTACTTAAGATAATAGCACATATAAATCATATAATTGAAGGTAACCTTATTCCAGGTCACAATTTAAAGCTGGGGTACTGTATCATTCTACTGAACAGTGATAAAATTTAAACATATTGATGTAAAATAAATCATTCAAGTTACAGGGTTCTCTAATTAAATAGACTTTGTTTGAGGTACAAGGTGTTCAAGGTGAACAGATTTTAGTTACAAGGTAGACTCTTGGAAACTCTTCAGAAGAAATTTTCATTGGAAAATAATTATGTTGAAGAGATTTACATGTTCATTTAGAGGTTGTTTACAATCTAATTGTATTGAAGAAACTTGCAAGATCTTCATGTCAATTATGTATCCAGTGTATCCACTATACTATCCGCAAAACAGGGTGTTCATAATGAAGTGATTAAGATATTAGTGATGAATATATTTACGAGATATGCACATTGATTATTGAAGTGATCTTAGAAACAAATACTTTCACAAGATGTTCATATTAAAGAGAGCCATACTCTGGATCTCCTCAAGCTCCAGTCTGTCTTCCGGATCCTTGGTGATGGTCTTGTCAATCAGGTCCTGCAGCTCTGCAGTGTACTCAACTTCGTCTTCTGTCTCCTCTGGCAGCTCAGGAGCCTGGCTGAGCTGCATCACCTCGAGCATCACCTCCATGGCACTATTTCCGGACTCCCCTGTACTGAAAGCAGGCTTCAGGGCAGCCAGCTCATAGGCGATGCAACCTACGGCCCAAGCTTGGGCTGCCCGATTGTAGGGCTGATGCATGAGTACCTCAGGGGCGATATAGAGATCCAGCTCACTAAGTTCCTTGAGTTCTGTCATGGAACTACGGGTCACCAAGCCGGTGTGGATTACCTTGCCGCTGTAGAAGCAGAGTCCCCGTGGCTCAATCTTGGTGCCCTCGTCCAAGGTCATGACCTCATCACAGATCTGTGAGATGTAGCGCCAGATGATATTCTCTGGGATGGAACAGTGAGAGTCCTGGGCCTTCCTGATGATCTCTGCAAGAGTTTCTTTGTCTTCATATATACCCACAATAGAATTACTGCTGTCAGTACTGGGAAAGGATGTAAGGAGGAAGGGGAAATCATTTAATTCATCTCCTGAAAGGGAAGCAAAAGGATAAATTGGATTAGTTAGATTGATAAAATTGATTAAACACATTCTATAGGTGATGGTAAAAAAGATAGCTGAGGGAATAGAGGTCCGTAATACTAAGTAGTTGGACAAGATTCTGCTCTGTAAACTATGGAGCATTCATCCACAATTTTCCAACTAAACTAGAGACTGAGATTTTCACTGGTATTTCCCAATTAAGAAATCAGCTCAGAAAGTGTAAGGAAGGGTCAGACATGTAATTCTTCTCCAAGAAAAATTTAATGTATGTACAGGAGGTGATGTTGACATTGTATATGGTAATAGTTTTAACTTTCATACTACAATATTCTTTTTTTGTCTTACTATTGTGTGCACATTAGAAATGTTGAATTTGCCACTTGTGGTCATTCCCATAAACTTATTAGAAGCTAAAAACAAAATTTACTGAAATTGTGCAATAGAAGAAATGAAAGCTCTAAATTGGTCACATAAATCACATATATGATGTCAAAAAAATTTCTGTAATTCAAATGTAAAGGAGAAGATTTGAATTTTGTCTTTTAGTTCCAAACAGTGTTGTAATGGCTGATTCACATTGCATAGAATCTGAATATACAAATATGATGCAGTATTCATGAGCCTTAAGCACTGTAACACTTACTAGAATCAACAATCCTGAGTATAACAGGCACATTGTCAAACACACAGACAGCAGGAAATGTCTTGCTGATGTAGTTATTACTGGTGACTTGCCCAGGTGGAACAATGAAGTCAGTCAGAGTGAATTCCCTCAGGCATTTCTGTAATTCTTCAGTTAAGTTTAAACTATTCACCTGAGTAATACATGAACAAAGCTGGAATGGAACAGTAAGTCTTTTATATTGTGTTAATACATCATACCTAATGGAAAATTAGCTATACGGGTCAGTGCCGATTGGTCTCGCCAAACGCCAAAAAATGATGTCCTATACATGCACCCACCAGACCGGTTGTCTAATGCATTCACTAGGTAGTGTGACCTACTTCCTTCCTGTCTAGAGAACGTGACATCATATCATCTTTTACATTTGGCACATGTGCATTCAGATGCTTTTAGGAAGTTGAAAAGAATTTTGTAAAATTCACCTAGAAGACATATTATACATAATACTTTAAGTGTTTCTAAATACAATATGACCTCTCTAGGACAAAAACGTAAAAGTTGTGGGCATGTTATGGCTGCCTTCAACCAACACAGTAAGTAAGAAAACGGCCAGCCCATCTGCCTCCCTGGTGGATCTTGGCTCGATCCAGATTCTAGGGCAGGTTGAGACCAGCAAAAGTTCCAAGATTGCGACCACTAACAAGAAGAAGATGACCCCTACTCAAGAAACTCCCAAGAAGATATCGTCTTACAAGTCATCCTGTTCTAAAAGCTCTACTAGTGATGATATTAACTTATTAAGGCACGGGAGGCAAAGTGGTCAGAGAGGTTCTAAAGATTAGAGGCCATGCTTCTGGCAAAAACTTTCCAGCCTTCAACCAGTCAATTGGTTTTTCAAAAGGTCTCAATGCCACCAGCCGGTGTTGTCACTTCACAGAGACCTTTCCAGTCGGCCACCAAAACACAGGAAGCAACTGAAGAACTAGCCTACTTGATGACATTTAATCAGAGTATTACACAGGCCATGGCTAGAACTGAGACATTGTGTTTATTAACATGGGTAACCTCTGGCCCGGCATGATAGCTACCTGGACTATTTATATGCTGGGGTAAAACATGATACACTGGCTGCTCTCAGGAACTTACCCCTTCATATGACCTCTCTGTTTCCGGACAATGACATGGAGAAAGCAGAGGACATATCTCACCATGATGATAAACGTTTCTATGGTAGCTCCCATTATGAATTCTGGCTGGTACCATCCATACACAGTCGGTCCATCAAGCAAGCACCGGACACCAGTTGGATATCTTGTCTGCCACCATGGAAACAACTGAGACATCATGGTCAGAGCAAACGAGGTTGGGGCAAAGCCTCCAACTATTCACTGCAACCAGTTTTGTGGAGATGGCCGTAGTCAGACTTCAGATGTTAATTAAGCGGCCCGTCACGGACGCTTATTTGTTTTCACCGAAGTTCGACTGATCACCACCGCCGCCGGATTATGGTCTCCCTTGAATAACTTCTTAGCCTTTCAAATTTTTCTATCCTTCTTATCTTTCTTTAAAACTATAGGGGCGGGAAAAATTTTTGGGATACTTTGCGCGGACCTTAAGCTTAACTTAAGGTAACCTTAAGCATAACTCCAAAACACCCCGTCATCGCGTTTCGGAAAAAAACCACACACACCTGTGCTATAAAATTTATCAGGTACATTCTAGACCAAATTTCCAAGGTCGGAAAGGATTTTCTCATCAATTGGACCATAGATGCCTGAATGGGAGGCGTTTAATTTTCGTAAAATTTTAAAAAATGGGTTATTGGTCTGTATCTCAAAAACGGTCAGGATTTCGGCAGTTTTAGCCCTCCAGTTCACTTAGTTTTTCACTTTTTTGTCACTTTTTTCAACCAAACTTTGCACATATATTAAAATTTGCCAAAGGAATATCCTGACTTTATGGTGACCTTAAACTCAAAATGTTAATGGACATGTGGCCTGCTTAAAGTCATCAAATTGGAATAAAATCCTCTGGCTCCTTTCTTTTTCCATTTTTAGCTTACTGGCCAACGGCCGTAAGCTAATGGCATGGCCTGGCGTCGTCTTCGTTGTTGTTGTTGTTGTTATCTTCAACAATTTTTTCCAGCCTCTTCTCCTCAGAAACTACTGCACCGATTTCTTTGAAATTTAGTATGGAGCTTCCTTGGGTAGAGGACTCTCATTTTTCCTCATTGCATGTTTTTCAACCAATCAGAGAAGGTCACATGACCAAAACATGTTTTTCAAAAGGGTGTGCTTGTCTGGATGATAACTTAAAAAGCGCTTCACCTATTCACATGAAATTTTGCAAGTAGGTTCGTTATATACATGTCTGGAAATCAATAACTTTTCGAAGTGATCCGATACAAAATGGCCGACTTATTAATAATTTACTAAATGTCTCGATTTTTCTTAACGCTGAAAAAACAAAAACGTGTTTATCTCAGAAACGGTGCGAGATAGAGCGATTTCGTCGAAATTTTCGACCCCCATGGTTTGTAAGGAGCGTACTGTTTGGAATTTTCAAAAAATTTTCCCCTCCCCAAAAATGGCGACCATTTTGAATTTTCGATTTTTTGCCAAAAATGGAAAAACACAAAATTGCTTGTATCTCCTTAACCATGCGAGATAGAGCGATTTCGACGAAATTTTCGACCCACAGGGTATCACAGGATTGTACACTTGGCAATTTTCAAAAAATTTTCCCCTCCCCAAATATGGCGGCCATTTTGAATTTTCGAATTTTTGCCAAAAATCGAAAAACGCAAAATTGCTTCTATCTCCTTAGCCGTGCGAGATAGAGCGATTTCGTCGAAATTTTCGACCCATAGGGTATCTAAGGACTGTACTCTTGGCAATTTTCAAAAAAAATTTCCCCTCTCCAAAAATGGCGGCCATTTTGAATTTTCGAATTTTTGCCAAAAATGGAAAAACACAAAATTGCTTGTATCTCCTTAACCTTGCGAGATAGAGCGATTTCGTCGAAATTTTCGACCCACAGGGTATCTTAGGAATGTATTCTTGCCAATTTTCAAAAAAATTTTCCCCTCCCCCAAAAGTGGTGGCCATTTTGAATTTTTGCCAAAAATGGCAAAACACAAAATTGCTTCTATCTCCTTAACCGTGCGAGATAGAGCGATTTCGTCGAAATTTTCGACCTACAGGGTATATAAGAAGTATACTCTTGCCAATTTTGAAAAAATTTTCCCCTCCTCAAAAATGGCAGCCATTTTGAATTTTCGCCAAAAATGGAAAAATACAAAATTGCTTCTATCTCCTTATCCGTGCGAGATAGAGCGATTTTGTCGAGATTTTTCATCCACAGGGTATCTAAGAAATGTACTTTTGGCAATTTTCAAAAAATTTTCCCCTCTCCAAAAATGGCGGCCATTTTGAATTTTCGAATTTTTGCCAAAAACGGCAAAACACAAAATTCCTTCTATCTCCTTAACCGTGCAAGATAGAGCGATTTCGTCGAAATTTTCGACCCACAGGGTATCTAAGAAATGTACTCTTGCCAATTTTCAAAAAAATTTTCCCCTTTCCATAAATGGTGGCCATTTTGAATTTTCGAATTTTTGCCAAAAATGGAAAAACACAAAATTGCTTCTATCTCCTTAACCGTGCGAGATAGAGAGCGATTTCGTCAAAATTTTCGACCCACAGGGTATCTAAGGAATGTAGTCTTGCCAATTTTCAAAAAATTTTCCCCTTGAATTTTCGAATTTTTGCCAAAAATGGAAAAACACCAAATTGCTTCTATCTCCTAAACCGTGCGAGATAGAGCGATTTCGTCGGAATATTCGACCCACAGAGTAACTAAGGAATGTACTCTTGCAATTTTCAAAAAATTTTCCCCTCCCCAAAAATGGCGGCAATTTTGAATTTTCAAATTTTTGCCAAAAATGGAAAAACACAAAATTGCTTGTATCTCCTTAACCTTGCGAGATAGAGCGATTTCGTCGAAATTTTCGACCCACAGGGTATCTTAGGAATGTATTCTTGCCAATTTTCAAAAAAATTTTCCCCTCCCCCAAAAGTGGCGGCCATTTTGAATTTTTGCCAAAAATGGCAAAACACAAAATTGCTTCTATCTCCTTAACCGTGCGAGATAGAGCGATTTCGTCGAAATTTTCGACCTACAGGGTATATAAGAAGTATACTCTTGCCAATTTTGAAAAAATTTTCCCCTCCTCAAAAATGGCAGCCATTTTGAATTTTCGCCAAAAATGGAAAAATACAAAATTGCTTCTATCTCCTTAACCATGCGAGATAGAGCGATTTTGTCGAAATTTTTCATCCACAGGGTATCTAAGAAATGTACTTTTGGCAATTTTCAAAAAATTTTCCCCTCTCCAAAAATGGCGGCCATTTTGAATTTTCGAATTTTTGCCAAAAACGGCAAAACACAAAATTCCTTCTATCTCCTTAACCGTGCAAGATAGAGCAATTTCGTCGAAATTTTCGACCCACAGGGTATCTAAGAAATGTACTCTTGCCAATTTTCAAAAAATTTTCCCCTTTCCAAAAATGGTGGCCATTTTGAATTTTCGAATTTTTGCCAAAAATGGAAAAACACAAAATTGCTTCTATCTCCTTAACTGTGCGAGATAGAGCGATTTCGTCAAAATTTTCGACCCACAGGGTATCTAAGGAATGTAGTCTTGCCAATTTTCAAAAAATTTTCCCCTTGAATTTTCGAATTTTTGCCAAAAACGGCAAAACACAAAATTCCTTCTATCTCCTTAACCGTGCAAGATAGAGCGATTTCGTCGAAATTTTCGACCCACAGGGTATCTAAGAAATGTACTCTTGCCAATTTTCAAAAAATTTTCCCCTTTCCAAAAATGGTGGCCATTTTGAATTTTCGAATTTTTGCCAAAAATGGAAAAACACCAAATTGCTTCTATCTCCTAAACCGTGCGAGATAGAGCGATTTCGTCGGAATATTCGACCCACAGAGTAACTAAGGAATGTACTCTTGCAATTTTCAAAAAATTTTCCCCTCCCCAAAAATGGCGGCCTTTTTGAATTTTTGCCTAAAATGGAAAAACACAAAATTGCTTCTATCTCCTAAACCGTGCGAGATAGAGCGATTTCGTCGAAATTTTTGACCCACAGGGTATGTAAGAAATGAAAAAAAAATGGAAAAACAAAAATTTCCTTATCTCCTTAACCGTGCAACATTAACCGTCAAAATTTTTGACCCAACCAACCATCCTATTTCTATTTGAGTTATAAGGGTGAAACGGTGCACAGACAGACAGAAACAAGCTGATCACAATAACCCTCTCCTATTGTCGAGGGTTAACTAGAAAAGTATTGCATTTACAGCATTTTGTTAAAATATGTTATTCATCTACTTTTTCCATAGCAACAACATGGTCAGTAACTTGGGTGTCTATCTCAATAGCTAAGTGAGTAATACCTACTTTTGGACTTTTCACTAACTTCCATCATGAGTAAAATCACTTGTAACTTGAAAACTATTGCATTTAGAGAATTTGGTGCAAATCTGTTGTTCACCTACTTTTGGGTCAGCTATAACATAATAAAATTTCAGACCTCCGGCTTGTGGCATAGCCGAGTAATAGCTACTTTTGCCTTTGCTGGTGAATACATTTTGCATCTGGCCACAGATGCGTCCTTGGTCTAGTTTACAAATGAAACAGGATCTTGTAAGACTGCTGTACAATTTTGGCAAAAGGTTCATCGGGTGGACATTACACATGATAATGTGTGTTCTATACTATCCTGTTTCTATTCATATGTCACAGCTACTATCAACAGGGCATCCTTTTTCTAGTTACAACTTTTGGCAGCCATCTTGGATTTCTGCGGAAAATAAAACATCATAAATATCTTGGAAACCGTAAGACATAAAGCAGTTTCCAGTGAAGTTTGTACCCTAGGGGTAGTAAGAGTATTTTGTTGCAACCCCAAAAACTTCAATTTTTTTTTCAAATTTTGGCGGCCATCTTCGATTTATGCGGAAAATAAAAAATGGTAATATCTCAGAAACTGGAAGAGATAGCGCAATTTTGAGTGAATGTTGGTGAAAACTAAAAGGTGAAACTAAGGTTACACTATCGAAAACACACAATAACCTTATTTATACTCCTGACATTCTAAGAAAAGTTTTTTCCTAACTTTCTGGTACATAATGAAATGTATGCATGCAAAACTGACAAATAATAATTGCTTTATTGAAGAAGTTGTATTACATTGAAGTTTTACTTGTGTTCACAATATATATTCTTTTGCATAATCACCGACCTATTTGGGTGACCAGGTTATATCATCACAGAATATAAAAATACATGTGACGAAATACACAAGTATGAAAAAAGTATTTGGGTGGCACAACCACAACATGCGGGTCGCCAGTCAGCAGCAGGCCTTGGCCTATTTTTTATATTGAAATTATCACTGGTATTAAAGTAGATAAAAATAATACTTATGGTGACCTTAAACTCTCAGTATGAATGGAGTTGTAGCCACCTTAAAGTGAAATAAGGGGGTTTTCAGCCTCCAAGTATCTTATTGTTTGACTGAACTCAGTTAAACTTTATGCACTTATAAAGAATGAGAAAAGGGACATTCTTATTTTATGGTCACGTTAAAGTCCCAATATGAATGAAGTTATGGCCACCTTGCAGTGAAATTATGGAGTTTTTAATCTCCAGCTATTGTATTGTTCAGCTGACCTCACTTTAATTGTGCACACTTATTAAAGATGAAAATAGGGACAAGTAACGTACACAATGCAATAAAGTTCACAGTTTCTATTGCTTATGATGCATATGTTGACATCTTTTATGGGTGACTTCTTTTCATCAGGGCCGCTTCGTTTTTGTCAGCAAAAACATTCTTCCAGTTGTTTGCTGTGAATCCTGTACCTTTAGTTGCCAGGCAGCCACAAAAAAAGGCACAAGACTCTTTGTAAAACAAATAAAATACATGAAAGGGAGTTTCTGGTGTAGATCAGTTGTCTTCTGTCCAGCCTGTCAACAATGTCTCCAACGTTTGCTCAAAATCTGCCTGTAGGGGCCAGACTCAACCAGTTTTGGAAAACTTGGACAACCCTTGGGATCAGTCCCGAAGGTTATAAGAATCCTCAAGCAAGGCTTCACCCTTCCCTCCTGGAACCGACCAACTTTGACAAGGTCTTCAATAATCATAAGGGGCTATGTACATCCTCTCAGGAACAGCTACCTGATGGAAGCATTACATACACTTATTCAAAAAATGCAGTAGAAAAGGTAAAAAAATCAGACATCCCTTACTTTCTTCAGTAGACTTTTCTTGGTTCCAAAACCCAACAACAAATTCAAAGCTCAACCATTTGGTCTGTCTGCTGCTCCAGTGGAATTCACCATGGTAATCAAGGAAGTCAAACTGATAGCTCAAAACAAAGGTAAAAGAATCCACCAGTGCCTAGATGATTGGTTGGTCAGAGCCACATCCCACCAAACTTGTCTCCAGCATAACCAGACCTTATTTGCTCTGTGTCAATAATTAGGTTGGATAGTAAACATGGAGAAGTCAGAACTGGAACCCAAGCAGATCTTCAAATTCATAGGTTACCACTTACCAGTATGACCTCAGAGAGGGCAAGGCCAGACCCACGTGGAACATTGCCAGACCCTAAACTAAAAAATTCAAGAGCTTCTGACCGACCCTTACTGTTTGGCCAGGAAACTTATGTCACTCATAGGCCTGTTAACAGCTACATAGAAACAAGACCACCCAGGTCGGCTCCACATAAGGCTGATCCAGTGCACCAAAAAATCATTGGAGATCTCAGAATCACTAGAAAAGTTGATCCCAATCCCAAGACCTCTCTATCCACACTTAAAATGGTAGCTCCAAGAGGCAAATGTCCTTCAAGGTCAGCCAATATACCCACTCAGCCATGCTCTTCAGACCTTTAGAGATTCCTCAAGTGAAGGCTGGGATGCTCACATAGGAAATCTCACAGCAAGAGGGATTTGGTTCCTACCAGAAAGCAAGTTCCATATAAACTACCTTGAACTAAAAGCCGTTTTTCTGGCCCTAAAAGAATTCCAAGACCTCTGTCCAAACAAGATTATACTCATAGCATTGGACAACACCACAGTTGTCACCTACATAGACAAGGAAGGAGGCATGAGGTTGTACCCTATTCTCTGTCCTATTATGGCTAATCCTGTCCTGGTGGAACCAGATGACGCTCAAGGCCCGACACATTCTAGGCATGCTGAATATGGTAGCAGACGAGCTATCCAGGCAAGGTCAGATGATGCAAACAGTGGTCTCTCCTTACAGAGGTCTTTCATTATCTCCTGCCGGCAGGCATTCTGTGCGTGAGTGTGTGTGTCACGTTTTTAAAAAGGGCTGTACATCTCACTGGTTGTTTCTCCTTGGCCTTTTCAATGTTTTATGACCTTATTGCTTATGTCTTTTCATTTGATGCTGTTTTTTCAGACCTAGGTCCATAGCTAAGTGAGTAATAGCAATGGTGGCTACTTCAAGTAAAGTGCTCATAACTCCAAAATGACTGCATTTAGAGCATTTCTGTAAAATACATTGTTCAGCTACTTTCTCCATGCCTACAAGATGGTACCATTTTTAGGGGTCTATCTTGATAGCTAAGTGAGTAATAGCTATTTTCTGTTTTTAACAATGAGCAAAATGAGTACTTTGCTTTTATCTTTATAACTGTTACTTACAATATTGGACTCAAATCTGTCGTTGAACAACTCCTTCATGTACTATATCATGGTGAGGTTTCCAAGGTGTAGCACCATAGCTAACTGAGTAATAGCTACACTAAGTTTAACATTTGACCATTGAGCAAGACACTTGTAACTCAAAAACTATTAAATATAGAGGATTTTTGTCAAATATGTTGTTCACCTACTTTTTGATGTACTGTGTCGTGCTGAATTTTCAGAGCTGTAAGTCCATAGCTAACTGAGTAATAGCTACTGTGAAATTTCTTAATTTCAACATTGAGTAAATCACTTATAACTCCAAAACTATTGAATTTAGGGAATTATTGTGAAATGTGTTAATTAGTTACTTTTTAATGTTCCGTGTCGTGGCTAAGTTTCAGAGCTGTATCTCCATAGCTAACTGAGTAATGGCTACTTTGAATTTCAACATTGAGTAAATCACTTATAACTCCAAAACTATTGAATTTAGAGAATTATTGTGAAATACGTTGTTCACTTACTTTTTCATGTACTGTGTCGTGGGAAATTGTCACAGCTGTATCTCCATAGCTACCTGAGTAATAGCTACTTTGAGGGTTGTCCATTGAGTAAATCACTTAGAACAGCAAAACTGTTGAATTTAAAGGATTTTTGTCAAATATGTTGTTCACCTACTTTTTGATGTACTGTGTAATGGCAAATTTTGAGAGCTGTAGGTCCATAGCTAACTGAATAATAACTACTTTTATGGTTCTCCATTGAGTAAATCACTTATAGCTGCAAAACTATTACATTTAGAGGATTTTTGTCAAATATGTTGTTCACCTACTTTTTAATGTTCTGTGTCGTGGCAAAATTTCAGAGCTGTAAGTCCATAGCTAACTGGGTAATGGCTACTTTGATTCTTTTCCTTTGAGTAAATCACTTTTAACAGCAAAACTGTTGAATTTAGAGGATTTTTGTCAAATATGTTCTTCACTTATTTTTTGATGTACTGTGTAATGGCAAATTTTGAGAGCTGTAGGTCCAAAGCTAACTGAGTAATAGCTACTTTGATGGTTCTCCATTGAGTATATCACTTATAACAGCAAAACTGTTGAATTTAAAGGATTTTTCTCAAATATGTTGTTTAGCTACTTTTTGATGTACTGTGTAATGGCAAATTTTGAGAGCTGTAAGTCCATAACTAACTGAGTAATAGCTACTTTGATGGTTCTCCATTGAATAAATCACTTATAACTGCAAAACTATTAAATTTAGAGAATTTTTATCAAATATGTTGTTCACGTACTTTTTAATGTTCTGTGTCATGGCAAAGTTTCAGAGCTGTAGGTCCATAGTTAACTGAGTATGGGTCTCGTGTGTAGTCGCCCTAAGTGGACTTGCTTTTCTGTTGCTGTGAGTAGACCTATGAGGGACATGAATTGTCGGACCGGGCAAAGCGGATCCGACAGTATTGATCTGATCTTGTCTGTCAAGGTCTGCCAGCGTTCTTCTGTTGGTCTGACCCTGCCCTCTTTCAGGTCAAACTGGTAACCTACGAAGTTGAAGACCTGTTTGGGGACCAGTTCTGACTTTTCCTTGTTCACCAGCCACCCTAGTTCCTGACAAAGTGTGATCAGGGTTTGAGTATGCTGGAGACAGGTGTCGTGGGTAGAGGCTCTCACCAGCCAGTCGTCCAGGTACTGGTTGGTCCTTATACCCTTCTGAAGTGCCATGAGTTTGACCTCTTTGGCCACCACTGTGAACTCCATGGGAGCTGTGGATAGACCAAAGGGTAGGGCTTTGAACTGGTAGGACCGACCCTGGAGATGAAAACGCATGTACTTCCTGGACAGACTGTGAATTGGTACGTGGAAGTATGCGTCTTTGAAATCTATGGATGTGACCCACTCCCCTGCCTGTAGGGAGGTTCTTATTGTCTCTGGGGTCTCCATCTTGAACGACTCTGTGTTTATAAAGGTGTTCAAGGTGCTCAGGTCCAGGACCGGTCTCCACCGGTTGTTGGGTTTGGGTACCAAAAATAGCCGGTTGTAAAACCCAGTGAGTTTTGATTTTCTGCCGATTCGACTGCATTTTTGTTTATCAGCTGATACAGTGCCTCCACAAGGAAGGACTGTTTGGTTGGATTGTGGTAGTTGCTTATTACAGTCGGTGACCTTGTCAAGTAGGGTCTGAACCGGAACGGGAGAGTATAACCCTCCCTCAGTGTGGTGACTACTTTTGGTCTTGAACCCAGGGCTTCCCATTTCTCCCAACACTGGTTTAACCTCGCCCCTACAGGAGGATCTATAACAGCATGTTGGGCATTGGTGACAAGATTTACAGAACACAAGTGACCTACACAAGAAACATCTTTCACATATTTTATTTCTGCGTACCTTTGACATGCATTGGGATTTACGCCTTTCCTTTGTGGCAACCAGGTGACAATATGAGCATTTGCAACACAAGAGTTTACAGTCAAATTTAAAGTCACTTTGCTGTTCCCGGCTACCACTGGTGCTGGGTCCAAGTCTGCCTGACCGGTAACACATACAGAGTTCTTCTGACCGGTCACATAATTCACACAGTAATTGTCATTTATGCGACTTGGACCCTTTAGCCGGTTTCTGGAAGAAAGTGGAGGCTTTACCACGACTTCTCCTCGCTTGCTGCTTGTCTTTAATCTGTTTCCAAGCAGGGACGTTCTTCTTGTTGCGATGGCCAGTAGACTTGTCACTTGCAGGATAAGGGTGGAAGCGACCTTGGTGTCTGTGTGCTGTGCCGGACGAACGCCTCTCGTCATTCTTACTGATTTCCTCTTCAGCCTTGGCAATCAGCTGGTCCGGGAACAGTGCGTTTAGATGTACTGGAGACGTTCTTAAGGCATTCACAGTGTCTTGCTTCACCCCAGCGTGTAAATAGTCCAAATAACTATCCCTGCGAGCCAGGGTGAAGTTGGCCATGTTGATGAATACTCTCTCTGATAAATCCTGCATGGTTCTGGCCATAGCTTGGGAGATTGACCGGTTGAAAGTGGTCAAGTATTCTAGTTCACTCACACCTTGCTTCATTTTCTCTGATGACTTTCCCTTACTGTCCAGACGTAGGGTTTTCAGCTGAGTGGCCATAGAGTCTTGAACCCTAGTCAAGCACCTTGACAAACCAGCAGCCTGGTTGCACATTATTGTCTGTTCACGTGCTGCTCTCTCCCAACGCCTGAGTAGATCTTGGCTGAGGGCCCGGGAGGGTGGGGCAGTAGGAATGTTTCTTCGTGCAACCCTGCTGAAGCAATGATTGAGTTTGGCAGGGTCTGGTGACCAGGTGCGTACTGTTGCACTGTCACTGTCCTTCTCAGCATGCATCCCGTACCATCTGGAAGATCTGGGAGTTTTAATGAACTGATCTCTGAGGAGGCCGGTGTTGTCTGTGTTTCTAGTTGGGTAGCCTTCTGTGAGTGTGAGGTTAAGACTGGAGATCTTCCTACACAACCAGTCGTCCACAGGGAGTTTCACAGAGACTTTTCCGGTTGGTCTGACACGTGCACCGGCAAAGGGGTTGCCATCTGCAGTAGAGGACACAGTTTCAAACTCAGGAACCTTGTGCCAGTTCATGAAGCTTCTCACACGCCTCATAGTCTCCCTGTAGTTGGCCTCCTCAGTAGGTTCACTGTCATGGTCATCTCTGGAGACATCTCTGTCTGCTGACCGGTCCCGGTGGATCTCATCATCCAGGGAACCGGTAACACTGAGCTGGTCAGCTTCACTATCAGAAGCTGCACTCACATCTCCCTCACCGGTTGGCTGAACTTCAGGGAACGAACCGGGGGCCTGAACAGGCTGGGTTGCTATCCCTGCACCGGGAGCCCCAAGGGGCTGGGTGGCAGTCTGCATCTCCTCTACAGCCTCACCGGTGGCCTGATCAAGGCAGGGACCGGTCTTCTCCACACCAGGGTCAAAAGGCACCAGGGTCAAAAGGCACCAGGGTAAAAAAAATGGCTTCTGGCTGGTAGTCACATCTGAAACTGGCTTCACAACCGGTTCAACCGGTACTGTGAAGGTCTTGGCCAATAGCATTGCTTCAAGTCGGGAGAATATCTCTGCCCACTTGTCATCAAGTTGCTTTAAATCTTCAGCTGATGGTCTACTGCTGGAAGATTTCTTCTTGTTGGCAGAAGTCTTGGGCGAGTCCCTACGCTGCGTCTTCTTAGCAGTAGTAGGGGTAGACTGTACAGCCTTGACCTTCTCCACTTTACCCAGTACACTAACGTCTCTCTAAGTAGGGGTAGACAACTGAAGGATCTGTTCAGGGGTAAACCCTACAGATATTACATTCTTTCTTCTGGACGCAGGGGTCATCCCCTAGCCCTTTGTCCCTACAACGTGCACACTTGGAGTGGGAGTCGAACCCAGCCATAGCGTGTCCGCAGGAACCTCTTCTCTGTCCTGGAGATGACATAGTTGTAGATAATACTTCTAATCTCCTTAAAAGATTAATTAAAACAGTTGTGTTCGGTGTAGAACAAAAAATTCGCTTGTCGAGAAAACACGTCTTCACTCTCCACGTGCCAAACGAAAAAGATGCTATGACGTCACGATGTCTAGACAGGAAGAGGAAGTATGATGCGCCACCTGGCGAATGCACTCTCCTGGCCGGTCCTGCCGGTATTATATACAGGACGTCTTTTTCTGACGTTTGGCGGGACCGGTCGCGCCGACCGGTAAAGCAATTGTCCATTGGATAGGATGTATTAACGCAATAAAAACACATTTTTGGTAAATTACTTATCCTAATGAATTTTTATGCTCTTCAAAAATTTTTTGGGTTTGGTGAACTTTGGCCTACTTTTGAGTGAGTAACAGCAGTTTTACCTAATATAATTATATGGCTTATAACTCTCAAAGTATTGCATTTAGAGTATTTTGTTCCAATACGTTGTTCAGCTACTTTCTCCACAGCTACAACATGGTCAGTAGTTTGGAAGTGTATCTCCGTAGCTAAGTGAGTAATAGCTACTTTGTCAATTTTTAATGATAACCATAATGAGTAAATGGCTTATATCTTCAAAAGTATTGTAGCTACACTATTTCTCTCAAATGTGTTGTTCATCTACTTGTTTTTTTTTTTTTGTGAACTGTAACATATTGAAGTTTCACAACTGTTCCTCAATATACAAGTGAGTAATGGCTAATTGTATCCCTGGCAAAAAGCGGGGATACTATGGATTCATCATCGTCTGCGCCCGCGTCCGCAGAGATTTCTTGTTAGCGACCTACAGTCCAGATTTCTTTCATATTTGGCAGGTGGCTTGATATGGTAGAGGACTCGCCACTAGTGCTCTCGTGACAACTCGCCAACTCGAGTTTCATATCGTTTTTGTTCAACTCGTGAACGCGAGTTTGTCTTATTGCAAACTCGAGTTCCTTTAAAATACTGCAAAAAGTTTATAACTAAACCACTTGCCAGTGTACAAAGATGCAATAAAAGCACAATTTGACTTGTTTCCTTAATATTTTCCTTCATATTTATCTATAACGACGTAAAGCCAATGATCTCTCTCCATATATCTTACCTGGAAAAACAACCAATCAAAACGTCCATTTTATTTCACAACATGGCGAGAATGTTGATCCTTATTTTGCAGGTAAAATATGACAAATTTTATTGGAATATGGTTAAAAATAGATTTCATTATGAAAGGAATCATATTAGTGCATATATATTTAAGGTTGGGGTGTTTTGAAATATTGTTATTGACTCGAGTTCAACTCGAGTTGACTCGTCGGTGATTCATGAAATTCGAGTCGGTACTTTGATGGCTCGCGGAAGCACTACTCGCCACCCTATCTTTTTGGTAGGGTTTAGGTCTAAATTAGGCCAGTGGTAGACAAAAATGTCTAAAATGTGGAATATTGCTTCTTAGCGACCTACAGTCCACATTTCTTTCCAGATTTCTTTCATATTTGGCAGGTGGCTTGGTATGCTAGAGGACTCGCCACCCTATCTTCTTGGTAGGGTTCATGTCTAAATTAGGCCTGTGGTAGACAAAAATGTCTAAAATGTGGAATATTGCTTCTTAGCGACCTACAGTCCACATTTCTTTCATATTTGGCAGGTGGCTTATCCCTTAAATGTATGCCTTAAAAGTATTTTTATCAAATAACTCATTCATCTACCTTTGGGAGAGCTTTCACATGGTGAAGTTTCAGACCCGTAGATAATTACCTACTCAAAATGAGTAAATGCGAATTATCTGTTAAAAGTATTGCAGATAGCCAATTTTTCTCAAATAACTCATTCACCTACTTTTGGGAGAGCTTTCACTCGGTGAAGTTTCAGACCCATAGATAATTACTCACCTACTCAAAATGAGTAAATGCTAATTATCTCTAGAACTATTGCGGATACCCAATTTTTATCAAATAACTCATTCATGTACTTTTGGGAGAGCTTTCACATGGTGAAGTTTCAGACCCGTAGATAATTACTCACCTACTCAAAATGAGTAAATGTGAATTATCTCTTAAAAGTATTGCAGATAGCCAATTTTTCTCAAATAACTCATTCATCTACTTTTGGGAGGGCTTTCACATGGTGAAGTTTCAGACCCGTAGATAATTACTCACCTACTCAAAATGAGTAAATGCGAATTATCTCTTAAAAGTATTGCAGATAGCCAATTTTTCTCAAATAACTCATTCACCTACTTTTGGAAGAGCTTTCACATAGTGAAGTTTCAGACCCATAGCTAATTACTCACCTACTCAAAATGAGTAAATGCGAATTATCTTTAAAAGTATTGTAGATAGCCAATTTTTATCAAATAACTCATTCATCTACTTTTGGGAGAGCTTTCACATGGTGAAGTTCCAGACCTGTAGGTAATTACTCACCTACTCAAAATGAGTAAATGCTAGTTATCTCTAGTGCTGGGAGATCGCTTGGATTTTACCTGTCGATGTTCGTATCGGAAATTTGTAAACAAACTTCGAACATTTCCGATCATGGAGTCGAAAGTGTAAACCAGACAGAAAAATCAAATATTAAATTATAAACCAGCAAATACACACAAATCAAAATATAACCTAAAAGCCATTCACAGACGTCTCTCTCACTAACAGACCATGCTTGATGTATCTTGACTTTTGATTGGCTAATTTATGATTACCTTGACAACAGTGGGAAAACCCCAAGGTATTTCTATTTACGTTAGTTTTGTGATTTTAACTGATGAATATTTCAGATTTTGCATAATATTACCCAGGTTAGTGTTTTATTGTAACCAAAAAGCTACAAAGAAATGAATTTAGCAAATATCGGTTGTACTTAAATTTTACCGATCATTGATTGGCAATGAGCCAGCGAGCGATAATACCGAAGTTTGCAAACATCGTCCCAGCACTAGTTATCTCTAAAAGTATTGCGGATACCCAATTTTTATCAAGTAACTCATTCATCTACTTTTGGGAGAGCTTTCACATGGTGAAGTTCCAGACCTGTAGGTAATTACTCACCTACTCAAAATGAGTAAATGCTAGTTATCTCTAAAAGTATTGCGGATACCCAATTTTTATCAAGTAACTCATTCATCTACTTTTGGGAGAGCTTTCACATGGTGACGTTCCAGACCTGTAGGTAAAATTACTCACCTACTCAAAATGAGTAAATGCGAATTATCTCTAAAAGTATTGCCGATAGTCAAATTTTCTCGAATAACTCATTCACCTACTTTTGGGAGAGCTTTCACTCGGTGAAGTTTCAGACCCGTAGCTAATTAGTTACCTACTCAAAATGAGTAAATGCTAATTATCTCAAAAACTATTGCGGATACCCAATTTTTATCAAATAACTCATTCATGTACTTTTGGGAGAGCTTTCACATGGTGAAGTTTCAGACCCGTAGATAATTACTCACCTACTCAAAATGAGTAAATGTGAATTATCTCTTAAAAGTATTGCAGATAGCCAATTTTTCTCAAATAACTCATTCATCTACTTTTGGGAGGGCTTTCACATGGTGAAGTTTCAGACCCGTAGATAATTACTCACCTACTCAAAATGAGTAAATGCGAATTATCTCTTAAAAGTATTGCAGATAGCCAATTTTTCTCAAATAACTCATTCACCTACTTTTGGAAGAGCTTTCACATAGTGAAGTTTCAGACCCATAGCTAATTACTCACCTACTCAAAATGAGTAAATGCGAATTATCTTTAAAAGTATTGTAGATAGCCAATTTTTATCAAATAACTCATTCATCTACTTTTGGGAGAGCTTTCACATGGTGAAGTTCCAGACCTGTAGGTAATTACTCACCTACTCAAAATGAGTAAATGCTAGTTATCTCTAAAAGTATTGCGGATACCCAATTTTTATCAAGTAACTCATTCATCTACTTTTGGGAGAGCTTTCACATGGTGACGTTCCAGACCTGTAGGTAAAATTACTCACCTACTCAAAATGAGTAAATGCGAATTATCTCTAAAAGTATTGCCGATAGTCAAATTTTCTCGAATAACTCATTCACCTACTTTTGGGAGAGCTTTCACTCGGTGAAGTTTCAGACCCGTAGCTAATTAGTTACCTACTCAAAATGAGTAAATGCGAGTTATCTCTAGAAGTATTGCAGATAGCCAGTATTTCTCAACTCATTCACCTTCATTTGGGAGAGCTTTCAATTAGTGAATTTTCAGATCCGTAGCTAATTACTCGCCTACTCAAAATGAGTAAATGCCTATTATCACTAAAAGTATTGCAGATAGCCAGTATTTCTCAAATAACTCATTCACCTACATTTTGGAGAGCTTTCACATGCTAAAGTTGTTTTATGAATTTTTAAAATAATTTTTAATGCATTAAAATTAATGAAATCATACACTAAATCAATTATAACTTGAAAAGTATTGCATTTAGAGCACTTTGTTAAAATATGTTATTCAACTACTTTTTCCATAGCTACAACATGGTGGGTAAGTTGGGTGTCTATCTCAATAGCTAAGTGAGTAATAGCTACTTTTGGATTTTTCACTAACTTCCATCAAGAGTAAAATCACTTTCCTATCCAAAGGGAAAAATTTCAATTTTCGCCACTTTTGGCGGCCATCTTGGATTTTTGCAGAAAATAAAAAAAATGTGAATATCTCGAAAACCATAAGAGATAGAGCAATTTCGACTGAATTTTTAACCCACCGGGTAGTACAAGAGGGTCTTATGCAAAGGGGAAAAATTTCAATTTTCATCACTTTTGGTGACTCTTGGATTTTTGCGAAAAATGAAAAAGTGTGAATATCTCGAAAACTGTAAGAGATAGAGCGATTTTGCGTGAATTTTTTACCCACAGGTAAGTACAAGAGTGTCCTATGCAAAGGGGAAAAATTTCAAGAGTATCCTATGCAAAGGGGGAAAAATTCAATTTTCGCCACTTTTGGCGGCCATCTTGGATTTTAACGGAAAATGAAAAAGTGTGAATATCTCGAAAACTGTACGAGATACAGCGATTTTGAGTGAATTTTTGACCCACAGGGTAGTACAAAAGTGTCCTATGCAAATGGGGAAAAATTTCACTTTTCGCCACTTTGGCGGTCATCTTGGATTTTTGCGGAAAATGAAAAAGTGTGAATATCACAGGACGAAGATTGACTTGAGTGTAAGTTACTGAACCGACTGTAAAGCTTAGTGGACACTAGCTATAAGGTCATTTTTATTTTAGACTCCCCACAGTCCTTTTGTGTGTTAAGGCTCTGGAGTATGAAAAATGTACCTTGTACGCTGTCTGGTATTCATCAGTCTTTTCCTCATCAGTACGTCCGACCATAAAGTACAGGTCAAGGGTTGTTTTGTGGGCTCCGTACTACCTCGATCTTTCAGACTGGCTAGTTTTGTTACAAATGCAAGATGCTTTCCCTCATCAGTGAAATCACGATCCCTCTGTGTTCTCTTGCTTTTATGTGGGGATATATCCCTAAATCCTGGACCTATTGTGATGGGGTTTGCTAACTGTCGGTCTGTAAGAAACAAGGCTCCAATGATTTCTGACGTTGTGTTCAATCACTCACTGGACATATTATCACTGGTCGAAACTCATATTCGCCCGACCGATACCGATTGCCTGCTTCAATCAATCACACCACCATCTTATAAATTGTGTCAAAGACCTCGTGCACATGGCTCGGGTGGCGGAGTTGGCTTTCTCATAAATAGCAGCCTGTCTCATAGAATTGTGGATCATCCCACTTTCACCTACTTTGAATGTCTGGTAGTCAGTATTGGATCGAATGCTCATTCTACACTGGTTGCTTGTGTTTATCGTCCTCCAGGTTCATGTTCCAATCCTTTTTATGATGAGTTTCACACGCTGGTTGAGTACCTCTCATCTAAGAATTCCTCCTTCATCTTTTGTGGCGACTTTAATATTCACATTGACACAACATCAAGAGATAGTGTTAATTTCCTTAATACTCTTGACTCCTGCAATATTACTCAACATGTTCACTCTGCTACCCATCTTCATGGTCATACCCTAGATCTCATCCTTACTTCTGATAGTTCTCTGGTTTCAAATGTGGTTGTCAGTGACTACATCTCCGACCATGCAATGATCAAATGTCAAGTTGAAACTCCAACAAATGCTAAATCACAAGCTAACAGAGTGACTTACAGGTGATATCATAAAATAAACATGGACACTCTACGCAATGACTTGAGCAATTGCTCCTTTGTTGCTTGTCTGGGTGACACTGCGAAAAAACTGTATGATCAATACACTAATGATCTTTCCAACCTCCTGGACAAACATGCTCCAGAGGTTACTCGCTGTCTTGCCAAGGAGCCAGCAAAGTGGCTATCAGATACCTACAAAAATGCCAAATCTATTCGACGACAGTTTGAACGCATCTGGCGCAAAAAGAAAACTCCTCTTAACCGTGCAAAGCTGCACAAACAAATTGCCAGGTGTAATTCACTTGCCAATAAAGACAAAGCCACATATTACAGAGCTCTTGTTAATGAAAACGGTGACGACCCTAAAATACTATGGCAAGTTTGGCGTTCTGCCTTACACCGTATCCCTGACAAGGTTCTTCCATCAAATAGTTCACAAAAAAAATTGGCTGAACAGTTTGCCGCTTTTTTCACCAATAAGATTGCTAAAATGATCCGAGAGTCTTTTTCCAGTTCTTCATCTTTTTCCTTGCCATCTCCAGTGAATCCGCCAGGACTTGTCAAATTTGATGATGTCTCACCTGACGATATTGCGAAGGTAATCAAAAATTCACCTACAAAATCCTGTCTCCTGGATCCTTGGCCCACTTTCCTAGTTAAAGATTGCCTTGATATACTGCTTCCTTCTATCACAAAACTTGTGAATTGTTCTTTGTTGGAAGGTGCTGTCCCAGATGGCTTCAAAAGTGCTGTTGTCACTCCACTGATAAAGAAATCTTCTTTATCAAAGGATGAACTAAAAAACTATCGCCCTGTGTCTGGGTTGAGTTTTATCTCAAAACTCGTGGAACGTGTAGTTGCCTCACAACTCAGTAGACATGTCTCTCTCCATGGGTTGGAAAACGAGTATCAATCTGCCTATAGACGTGGCCATTCAACTGAAACAGCTCTTTTGTCTATAAAGAATCAGATTCACCTATCTCTAGCCAGAGGTGAGGCCACAGCTGTGGTGCTGCTTGATCAATCTGCAGCGTTTGACACCATTGATCATGACAAACTCCTTGATTGCTTAAGAAAATGGTTCGGTGTCGGGGGTAGATGCCTTGACTGGTTCAAATCATACCTTTCTGATCGTACCCAATGCATCAAGATTGGTTCTGTTCTGTCTGAGGCTAGAAAGCTTAAGTTTGGGGTGCCACAAGGTTCAGTTCTTGGTCCAATTCTTTTTTCATTGTATACCACACCTTTGAGCAAAGTAATCTCTAAACATCCAGATGTCAAATTTCACTTTTATGCAGATGAAACACAGCTGTTTATTCACCTCAAACACAAAAATGCAAAAATTGCCTTCGATCGGCTAGGAAAGTGCCTCGAAGATGTCAAACTATGGCTGTGTGCAAATAAACTAAAGCTGAATGCTGATAAAACCGACTTTATTAAGCGTCCCTGAAAGGGCGCTTATTTGTTTTCGCCTCAGTTTCCTCGCCGCCGCATTATGGTCTCCCTTGAATATCTCCCTTATTTTTAGAAGGTTTCAAAGCATATTTGGCACTTATATACCTTAGGCGTGGGAAAATTTTTCTGCATGCTTAAATTTGACCTTTATGAAGGTGACATGATCAAAAACAATTTTTTTAAGTACACCCCCCACCCCCCCGTCATCACAGTTCAGGAAAAACTACTTGCTACACAGCCTTATAATTTGACACACCTGTTCATACTATCGAAAACGCGAGCTGATTAGATTTTGGGAGCAATCCCTTGAAAAATGTCTCATTGATGGGTGATTTCCTCAAACCTTCCAATCTGAGAGCCTTAAATTTAGGTCAACCCCCCTATTATCTTCTTAAGTATTGCATTTAGAGCCATAAAATGTATTGGGAGGTAATAGGAAACCATATGTGGAGAGTCTAAATAGCCGGTCAGTTTTACCCCACGGCCCCCCCTTATGGGTCAAACTGGGGTCATAAAATAGCTGATTTTGAGTTTTTGCCTTATATCTCCTTTATTGTTGCTTTTATAGCTTCAGAATGTATTAAGAGGTATTGGGAAAGCATATGTGGAGAGTCTAAATAGCCGGTCAGTTTTACCCCCCGACCCCCCCTTATGGGTCAAACTGGGGTCATAAAATAGCTGATTTTGAGTTTTTGCCTTATATCTTCTTTATTGTTGCTTTTATAGCTTCAGAATGTATTAAGAGGTATTGGGAAAGCATATGTGGAGAATCTAAATAGCTGGTCACTTTTATACCCTGATCCCTCCCCCCCATGGGTCAAACTGGGGTCATAAAATAGCTGATTTCGAGTTTTTGTCTTATATCTCCTTTAATGTTGCTTTTATAGATTGAGAATGTATTAAGAAGTATTGGGAAAGCATATGTGGAGAGTCTAAGTAGCCGGTCAGTTTTACCACCCGACCCCCCCCCCCCCCCTTATGGGTCAAACTGGGGTAAAAAATAGCTGTTTTGGAGTTTTTACCTGATATCTCCTTCATTGTTGCTATTATAGCTTCGGAATGTATTAAGAGGTATTGGGAAACCATATGTGGACAGTCTAAATAGCCGGTTAGTTTTACCTCCTGACCCCCATGTATGGGTCAAACTGGGGTCATGAAATAGCTTTTGCCTTTATTGTTGCTTTTATGCTTTCACAATGTATTAAAACCTATTGCAAAACCTTGTGGACAATCTAAATAGCAATACATACTTGCACACATGATTATATATGAAGTTATCAATACTCGTTACTGAAATGCTTTGTAGCATTTACACAAAATTTACTAAAGTTACATCCAATGTTGTACATCCAATGTACAACACTTTCTCCAGCTTGTCTATGTCTACAACGCTTGTTTATGTTAATTAAAGAAGACCTATGTAGGATTTTCCCTGTCATGATATCACTAAGGGGGTTGGTTTATGTAACAGTACGGTACAGCTTTGTGCATTTTTAGTTTTACAGCATGCTTATTAAAACCACAAGGCATTTTAAACTCTCAGGGACGCTTCGCTTTTGTTAGCAAAAGCATTCATCTAGTTATATTTGGCGCCAAGTCTCAACAAGAAAAGTTAAACCCATTCTTTCCAGTAAATATATTGGGTGAATCACTGATACCTTCAGATGCCGTTAAGAATTTGGGTGTCTGGTTTGACTCAGACTTTTCCTTCACCAAACATGTTTAAAATGTATGAAAACTATGTTTCATTCAGATGAGGGATCTTAGACTAATTCGACAGTACTTGACTCATGATGCTGCTCTTACGGCTGCAAACGCACTTGTGGGCAGTAGGCTTGACTACTGTAACTCCTTGTTTAGGGGTCTATCTGTTGCTAACCTACGCAAGCTACAATGCATTCAAAACAGTCTGGCCAGAATTGTTTGCAGAACCACATGTCTTTCTCACACCACTCCACTAAGAAAAGCCCTTCATTGGCTACCCATAAGGCACCGTTGTATCTTCAAGACTGCCTTGTTGGTATATAAATACCTACATACTAACTGTCCAAAATATTTCAGCCCATTTCTCAAAGTTAGACAATGTGCCTATAATACTCGGTTGAGTCAATCTGATGGTATAATTCTACATGTTCCTCAATACCAACCATCTATTTATAAATCCACAAAGCAGTTTGGTCTAAGCTTTGCATATGATGCTCCCAAAATATGGAATGAACTCCCTGATGATGTACGATCTGCCACTTCTATTGCTTCCTTCAGAAAAAAACTTAAGGCATACCTATTCTGCCAAGCTTATCCTCCTTAGTATTTTCCACCTCATATGGCGTTCTCCGTGATGTCGACCATAGCTATGGATAAGGACAACGATTTTTGGAACTATGCTTATGATGTTGCGCCTTAGAGTCTGTCACTTCGGCAGAGATTAAGCGCTATAAAAGTTGAATTGGAAATTGGAAATTATCTTGAACACCTAAGAGATCGAGCGATTTTGAGCGAATTTTTCACCCGCAGGGTAGTATAAGAGTGTCCTATCCAAAAGGGAAAAATTTCAATTTTCGCCACTTTTGGCGGCCATCTTGGATTTTTGCAGAAAGTAAAAAAAATGTGAATATCTCGAAAACCATAAGAGATAGAGCAATTTCGACTGAATTTTTAACCCACCAGGTAGTACAAGAGGGTCTTATGCAAAGGGGAAAAATTTCAATTTTCGTCAGTTTTGGCAACTATCTTGGATTTTTGCGAAAAATGAAAAAGTGTGAATATCTCGAAAACTGTAAGAGATAGAGCGATTTTGCGTGAATTTTTGACCCACAGGGTAGTACAAGAGTGTCCTATGCAAAGGGGAAAAATTTCAAGAGTATCCTATGCAAAGGGGAAAAAATTCAATTTTCGCCACTTTTGCCGGCCATCTTGGATTTTTGCGGAAAATTAACATTGAAAATATCTTCAAAATGGCAAGAGATAGAGCGATTTCGAGCGAATTTTTGACCCGCAGGGTAGTACAACAATATTCTGTGCCTAGGGGAAAAATTTCGGTTTTTCACCACTTTTGGCTGCCATCTTGGATTTCAGCGGAAAATGAAAAATTGTGAATATCTCGCAAAAGGTATTTCTTCCCCTGTAATGCTCGGCGGGAGATACATACAGCGGCAGTGGTCTTGTTCTGAGCTATGTTGAATCGCCTACCCAGACGAGAATCCCACCAAGATGCACCGAATGTGTCCTACCCAAAAACTATGAGGACTGACTAACATTGGAAGTTAGACAAGCCTATTTGTTTGTAGTTCGAGACCTTAGCACAGAAAGGTGTGGGCAAGATATTACATTCAACTGTAATACTTTCTGCTTGAAGAAGATTGCATGTGAGATACTATTAGGCTAAATTATGAATGGTTTATTGAACTTTATTCATAATACTTGGTATAGTTTATGTACCAAAAGCTGATCTAGTCAAATTTCTGGTCTGTTATTAATATCAGACTTATTTCAGTTTGTTGTTAAATATTAACAGCATCTTTACATCCTTAAAATAGAAATGTTGCTCTCTTGTAAATTAGATTAAATATTTGGTGGCAAGATAAGTGCGCTAAAATACTCTAAATGTTACCATCGATTGGTAACATGGCCCCTGATTTACCTTCATAAAAGTCGACAAGTTTATGATATCATAAGCACTTGAATTCCTCAGAATCTGTGAATGGTTTGATTATATGAATAGTAGTTTGAATAGTACATTTACAGTCAGGCCCGTTTAAGTAGAAGTCTTGTTTAGGTAGAAACAATAATCAGAACAGCAGTGGCCTTTTCCTCATAAAAATTTACATTATTAGATGGAATTCCTGGTAAAGTGAAATTGCTTTTAACTTGTGAGATTGAACATGACAAAATTCAACTTAAGACAATACCTGTTCAATCCTGTTCATACCAAGAGCCCGTCTGACAGCTTGCTTGGCGTAGTGCTGTAGGTTGGACACTTCTCTGGCTGACACTGGAGTCACTACTTTAGTGAAAGGATTTAATGTTTTCTGTATTTGGTGAGACATCCTTCACCTTTTCAAAGATATGCATGCAATATGAGTATAGATTAGTACTATCTCAGAGTTATAAGTGTGAATAGTGTAAGTATACTCTTTACATAAAAAACTACTGTTACACCATTTCATTCAAGTGCCACAGTGGCTGGGTGGGAAATAAGTTGCCAACTCCCACCTTTTGTGGTCATGGGTTTCAAATCTAGCAATTTAGGTAATTTGTGAGAATCACTGGTGTCCATCCTAATATAAGCTCACTAGCTCAGTACTGGAAAGGATTATAAAACCTCCATTTTGAATGTATATTTTACCCATTAACTTTCAGCTGTATTGTGTAGTTATCAGCTGCCTAAAGATGTGGAGGCCCAGTAATTTGATCAAAATGGAAAAGTATTAAATTTATTTAAATATTGGAATGTCTAATATTGGAACATTAATATTTTAAAAATTTGTTTATTATAAAAAATCAACAACAACAAAAGACTTTTAAATACACAAAGTAAAACTGAAAAAAAGCTTGCAAAAAATGTGCAACAAGTTTGTAAATTTAAGTTTAAATCAACATGATGTATATCCTTTCTACTTACTTGTTGACTTTTTATTGCTATTTTTATCTCTTTATTTAGCCCTCATAATATTTGACACTTTAATATTTAACACTTCCACAGTAACTGTCAAAGTCCCTTGTTATTTACACTGTCCCATTGTTTACATTTTGTATAGTTACTTTATGTTGTGACATCAGTCATGACATCATAAATATGACATCACCAGCAACTGTGATGTCACACATTAGTTATGTACTTTGTGACATCACAATAGTAAGATGTGACATCATGTAAAAAAGGGTGTGATTGTGATGTAGGATTAAATAAGCTTATTGATTTATTTTGTGAATAATTTTTAATCCTTCAAATATTTATTGGCATAAAAAAATATGAAAATTTAGCTGTAATTACTTTTTAAATCAAAATAATTAAGCAATTTATTACTTTTAAATTCTCATTCAAACAGTTGTTTGTTATATTACTGAAACAAGCCATGTTTTGTTTGTGTTTAAGTTTAATACAGAGATGTAGTTATGCTTAGAAATAATGTCTAATTTTAATTGTTGAATAAAGCAAACAATGGAATTTAAAATTTGAAATTGATTGTAGTATAAAGAGTTCAATCATGTTTTGTTATCCAAGTGGAACTTCACAATATTTATCGACACTGTAAAATAAATTTCTTAATAAACTAATGGTTTTTTAACCCCAGCCCATAAAGGCTCCACAGGCTAAACCCCTGCACAGAATTTCTCCAAATTTTCAGGGTATGTTTACCCCAAGAGGATCTAGAGTTGATTAGGTTTTGGGGGGTATCTAGTAACAACTGTTGCCATGGCAACACTTTTGAGATTTTCGGGTCTTAAACTTTGTCGGTGTTCCACAGACTAAACCTCTGCACGGATTTTCACCAAATTTTCAGGGTATGTTTACCCCAAGAGGATCTAGAGTTGATTAGGATTTGGGGGTATCTAGTAACAACTGTTGCCATGGCAACACTTTTGAGATTTTCGGGTCTTAAATTTGTCGGTGTTCCACAGACTAAACCTCTGCACGGATTTTCACCAAATTTTCAGGGTATGTTTACCCCATAGGATCTAGAGCTGATTAGGTTTTGGGGGCTTATCTGGTGACAACTGTTGCCATGGCAACACTTTTAAGATTTTCAAGTCTTAAAGTTTGTGAGTGTTCCACAGACTAAACCCCTGTACGGATTTTCATCAGATTTTCAGAGTATGTTTACCCCAAGAGGATCTAGAGCTGATTGGGTTTTGAGGGTTATTTAGCAGCAAATGTTGCCATGGCAACACTTTTAAAATTTTTGGGTCTTAAAGTTTGTTCTAAAATCTTTAATGTTTTCTGGAACCTAAAATGTTACAGCTAGCTTCATCAAATTTGCACAAAATACAAATGGATAGGAAAGCTTGCCTGAGAGTAATTGTGTCCTTGTTTTAGAAAAAAAATGGTTGCCATATCATATCTTTAATGGGAAATAGGAGCGTCATCATATCAAAAAGGCCTTCTATCTCCCTTATAATTGTTTCTTTGGCTTCAAAATATGAAAACTACTTGTAAGAAATGGCCTGTGAATCTTTTGTAGGACATCTTGTGGGTTCTCTATACTTCCTACAACAGAAGTTGTTCCTAAGATTTTCCCCAATCTCAATGTTGTTTGCCATTTAGCTGTACCTGCAAGTTGGGGCTCTTGCCTGCCGAGGCTGGCTAGTTTTTTTTTTCTTTTTTTTTTTGTGGTGGTGGTGGTGGTGGGGGGGGGGGGGGGGGGGGAGTGTGCTATATAGTCTATTAATCAACTTTGGGGCTCTAACAAATAAGAAAAAAGACAGGCAATTACAGAAATTAAAATGATGAGATCTTGTAATCTTTATGTTGTTTCCTGTTATCAGGTTGTATTTCTTTCTGCAGATGTTTTACGGTGGTCATCAATTAAGTTGAGTAGTCTTTTGCCTATCACTTTTGTAGTGATTGGTTTGTATCCAGCCCATGACAATCTGTATGAAATACTGAAGGCTTGACCTAGTGTGATTCTAGCTGTTAAAATTAGTCTTTTACTTCATCAGTTTTATACATTTTTTTTCTTTCAGGTGACATCGAGACATAGAGAAGATGAAGGAGAATATGGAGACACAGATGGTAAGTTTTAAATAGTTTATTGTTTTGGTATAGAAATCTAAGTATGAAGAGACAGATGATATGTTATGAACTGCTTATTATGTTAGTATATCAGTCTATACAAATCAAAAAGGTGAAAATGAGGGGAAAGACTGAAAATACATGTAATTTTCTTAAAAAAAGAAATGATATTTTTACATTTTGTTGAAAGTAACAGTTCTTCATCTAATACTGTTTCTTTTATTTTCTACAACGCTAGTTGATGCAAAAGTTCATAAAAAATGTATGTGCAGTCAACTTTGCAGGGAATACTAGAGACCCTCAGAGGCCTAGTGGTTAGCAAGTTTGGCATATAATCACAGGCTATTACTCAGTGTGGGTTTGACTCCCACAATTGGCAATGATGTTGGCTTGTTCAAACATGGGCCTGGGCTGTTAAACAGGATGTGAAAACCTAAATTTGACCTTTTGCAGGAATACTACAACAGGATAAAACCAAACATTGTTTGTGATGTTTGTGGTCTTTCACAGATATCACAATTGTCAAGCTGCGAAAAGGTCAAGAACTGAAAATCCGAGCATTCGCTCGTAAAGGATTTGCAAAAGAACATGCCAAGTGGAATCCAACGTGTGGTGTTGCATTTGAATATGACCCGGACAATTCCTTCCGACATACAACATATCCCAAACCAGAGGAATGGTATGTACACAGAGATCTTCTGAGGGATGTACTTATAGTGTTACTCAAGACTCGAGCAAACAAACTAGTGAATATGTCAGCAAGTAGTTCCCAAACACTCCATCATTATGATAAACTTCAGTGCAAAAGTCACACTGTGTGTCTCTGATATCTTTTCTTTCTAATACTTAAACTTAACTGGTGAAAAGCATTATTTTTTTAAAAGTACAAAATGGGATTGTTTAAAATAGGAAACAGTATTTTTTTAAAGTAAAGAAAAAAAAAACCATTGGTTTAATTTACATCATTATATCACACCAGTGCATATACCATAATCTACTCTCTGAAGCATCCATGGGCAAAGTGGCCAGGTATTTGCAAAATTTGGGAATGGGCATTTACGACAATGAAAATCCGTCAGATATACAGAAAAAAAAAATTACCCAAATTTAGGTATTTGCATTTTAGTATATAGTATATACCAACTGGAAGTATTGTGTGGTTGACCCAAACTAATCACTGTGAAATAACATCTGACTTAACTGCTAAATATGGAAAATTATGTTACAAATGGAAAATAATCAAATGACACAGGTCTATTATTGGGTTTTGATAGATAAATTTTACCTCAAAGTGACATGTTAGCAATTTATTAGTGGTACCATAAGATTGTAGAGAGGGCCCTTACAAAAGCATGTGTGATACAGAACCTGGCACCGTAAATTGTTTGTATGTGAAAAGCTGAGCATTTTTCTCAGTAATTATGGATATAATCTTAACTGATGTGGATAGGGAACATATTTACCAGGTTCAAATGATTTGTAATTTCAGGCCAAAGAGTGAATACACTGATTTAGATGAAGATCAGGGTGAGTTTTACTACAATATTGCATTTTTACCCCACAGCCCGGGCTGTCGGGGTATTGTTTTCACCCATGGTGTCTGGAAGTTTGTCCAGGCTGTATCTCAGAAATCGTAAGGTGTAGGAAGTTCATACATGGTAGGGACATTGGTCAGGATGTGTAGGTGTGCAACGTCATGGTCTGACCTTGATTTGACCTTTGACCTTGCCGTAGTGACGTTGAGTTTGAAAATCATGTCCGGGCTATATCTCGGAAACCGTAAGGTGTAGGAAGTGGATACTTGGTAGGGACATTGGTTAGAGGGTGTAGGTGTGCAACGTCATGGTCTGACCTTGATTTGACCTTTGATGTTGCCGTAGTGACCTTGACCTATAAAATCTTGTCCGGGCTATATCTCGGAAACTGTAAGGTGTAGAATGTTGATACTTGGTAGGGACATTGGTTAGGAGGTGTAGGTGTGCATTGTCATGGTGTGACATTGATTTGACCTTTGACCTTGCCATAGTGACCTTGATCTATAAAATCTTGTCCGGGCTATTTTTTGGATTCCATAAGGTGTAGAAGGTGGACACTTGGTAGGGACATTTGTTAGGGGATTTATGTAAATGTATGTGTGCGTCATGGTGTGACCTTTTTGCCAAAGTGTGTTCAGCTGCCATATTTGAGACATCTTTCTCTTATGACAAGGATATATGGATTGCTGCAACTGATTATTATATACACATTTACGTAATTATGCTATTTCCATTGACAGCTTTTCTCCAATTAATAAATTTTACAGCTTCATATTTTTTAGTTTACTGATTAATGCTGTCATCTTGCTATTGAATTTTCTTGTTTTAATACTTTATCTTTACATGCAGTTTCTTCCTCTTAAAATTATTTTCTCTACTTAAACATTAGTTGGACACTGACACTGCTGTGAAAGTATCCCAATCTGTGTACTGTTTCACTACTATATCTTATGGTGTTGAAAACTATATCCCCAGGCTGTGGGGTACAGGCATCTCTATATCTCTATATTTATCAGTTCTTGTTAAATATTCTAATATTGATACTGCAGGGTAGAATAACAATATCGAATGAATTACTTGACACATGCAACAATTTCCATTAAAATGAAGTCTGAAGATAAAATCAGTTTTCTTGTCAATTTTTCTGTCACTTGACACCAAACCAAAATTGAAATATTTTTGTTTACATTTTGGGAAACTAGTAAAAGATGCTAAATATTTATGTCCACCCCCCTGGGGGGTGGATATATTATTTTTGCTTTTTTCGCCGTCCGATGTCCGATGTCCGGCGTCCGGCGTCCGATGTCCGGCGTCACGCATGGTTTCCGCTCATTTAAAGGAAAAGTATTAGAGCTATTGTCACCAAATTTGGTATGCAGGCTTATTGGGTCAGTAGCTTGCTTGGGATTGCTTTTGGCTGTTGTACCTCTTTTGCTTACTGAGTAATACTTAAGTACAGCTATTTTCAGTACCCATTGGTTTCCGTGCATTTAAGCCAAAATAATTAAAGATATTTTACTACAATTTTGAATACAAGATTGTTATGTCCATAGCTTGCTTGGTATTGCATTTGGGACTGATAGCTTTGTCAGTACATGAGTAATAGCCATTTAGGTACTTCATTGTGTATTTTCAGTACTACTTTTGAGTAATTTGCTAATATCTCAGAAACCGTAAGAGATAGAGCGATTTCGTCGAAATTTTCGACCCACAGGGTATCTAAGGAATGTAATATTTGCAATTTTCAAAAAATTTTCCCCTCCCCAAAAATGGCGGCCATTTTGAATTTTCGAATTTTTGCCAAAAATGGCAAAACACAAATTTGCTTCTATCTCCTTAACCGTGTGAGATAGAGCGATTTCGTCGAAATTTTCGACCCACAGGGTATTTAAGGAATGCAATCTACAATTTTCCAAAAATTTTCCCCTCCCCAAAAATGGCGGCCATTTTGAATTTTCGAATTTTTGCCAAAAATGGCAAAACACTAATTTGCTTCTATCTCCTTAACCGTGCGAGATAGAGTGATTTCGTCGAAATTTTCGACCCACAGGGTATCTAAGGAATGCAATCTTTGCAATTTTCCAAAAATTTTCCCCTCCCCAAAAATGGCGGCCATTTTGAATTTTCGCCAAAAATGGCAAAACACAAATTTGCTTCTATCTCCTTAACCGTGCCAGATAGAGCGATTTCGTCAAAATTTTCGACCCACTGGGTATCTGAGCATTGTACTCTTGGTAATTTTTAAAAAATTTTCCCCTCCCCAAAAATGGCGGCCATTTTGAATTTTCGAATTTTTGCCAAAAATGGCAAAACACTAATTTGCTTCTATCTCCTTAACCGTGCGAGATAGAGCGATTTCGTCGAAATTTTCGACCCACAGGGTATCTAAGGAATGTAATATTTGCAATTTTCAAAAAATTTTCCCCTCCCCAAAAATGGCGGCCATTTTGAATTTTCGAATTTTTGCCAAAAATGGCAAAACACAAATTTGCTTCTATCTCCTTAACCGTGCGAGATAGAGCGATTTCGTCGAAATTTTCGACCCACAGGGTATCTAAGGAATGCAATCTTTGCAATTTTCAAAAAATTTTCCCCTCCCCAAAAATGGCGGCCATTTTGAATTTTCGAATTTTTGCCAAAAATGGCAAAACACCAATTTGCTTCTATCTCCTTAACCGTGCCAGATAGAGCGATTTCGTCAAAATTTTCGACCCACAGGGTATCTGAGCATTGTGCTCTTGGTAATTTTTCCAAAAATTTTCCCCTCCCCAAAAATGGCGGCCATTTTGAATTTTCGAATTTTTGCCAAAAATGGCAAAACACAAATTTGCTTCTATCTCCTTAACCGTGCGAGATAGAGCGATTTCGTCGAAATTTTCGACCCACAGGGTATCTAAGGAATGCAATCTTTGCAATTTTCAAAAAATTTTCCCCTCCCCAAAAATGGCGGCCATTTTGAATTTTCGAATTTTTGCCAAAAATGGCAAAACCCCAATTTGCTTCTATCTCCTTAACCGTGCCAGATAGAGCGATTTCGTCAAAATTTTCGACCCACAGGGTATCTGAGCATTGTGCTCTTGGTAATTTTTCCAAAAATTTTCCCCTCCCCAAAAATGGCGGCCATTTTGAATTTTCGAATTTTTGCCAAAAATGGCAAAACACTAATTTGCTTCTATCTCCTTAACCGTGCGAGATAGAGCGATTTCGTCGAAATTTTCGACCCACAGGGTATCTAAGGAATGTAATCTTTGCAATTTTCCAAAAATTTTCCCCTCCCCAAAAATGGCGGCCATTTTGAATTTTCGAATTTTTGCCAAAAATGGCAAAACACAAATTTCCTTCTATCTCCTTAACCGTGCGAGATAGAGCGATTTCGTCGAAATTTTCGACCCACAGGGTATCTAAGGAATGCAATCTTTGCAATTTTCCGAAAATTTCCCCCCCCCCCAAAATGGCGGCCATTTTGAATTTTCGAATTTTTGCCAAAAATGGCAAAACACAAATTTCCTTCTATCTCCTTAACCGTGCCAGATAGAGTGATTTCGTCAAAATTTTCGACCCACAGGGTATCTGAGCATTGTACTCTTGGTAATTTTTAAAAAATTTTCCCCTCCCCAAAAATGGCGGCCATTTTGAATTTTCGAATTTTTGCCAAAAATGGCAAAACACTAATTTGCTTCTATCTCCTTAACCGTGCGAGATAGAGTGATTTCGTCGAAATTTTCGACCCACAGGGTATCTAAGGAATGCAATCTTTGCAATTTTCAAAAAATTTTCCCCTCCCCAAAAATGGCGGCCATTTTGAATTTTCGAATTTTTGCCAAAAATGGCAAAACACAAATTTGCTTCTATCTCCTTAACCGTGCCAGATAGAGCGATTTCGTCAAAATTTTCGACCCACAGGGTATCTGAGCATTGTGCTCTTGGTAATTTTAACAAAATTTTCCCCTCCCCAAAAATGGCGGCCATTTTGAATTTTCGAATTTTTGCCAAAAATGGCAAAACACAAATTTGCTTCTATCTCCATAACCGTGCCAGATAGAGCGATTTCGTCAAAATTTTCGACCCACAGGGTATCTGAGCATTGTGCTCTTGGTAATTTTAACAAAATTTTCCCCTCCCCAAAAATGGCGGCCATTTTGAATTTTCGAATTTTTGCCAAAAATGGCAAAACACTAATTTGCTTCTATCTCCTTAACCGTGCGAGATAGAGCGATTTCGTCGAAATTTTCGACCCACAGGGTATCTAAGGAATGTAATATTTGCAATTTTCAAAAAATTTTCCCCTCCCCAAAAATGGCGGCCATTTTGAATTTTCGAATTTTTGCCAAAAATGGCAAAACACAAATTTGCTTCTATCTCCTTAACCGTGCGAGATAGAGCGATTTCGTCGAAATTTTCGACCCACAGGGTATCTAAGGAATGCAATCTTTGCAATTTTCAAAAAATTTTCCTCTCCCCAAAAATGGCGGCCATTTTGAATTTTCGAATTTTTGCCAAAAATGGCAAAACACCAATTTGCTTCTATCTCCTTAACCGTGCCAGATAGAGCGATTTCGTCAAAATTTTCGACCCACTGGGTATCTGAGCATTGTACTCTTGGTAATTTTTAAAAAATTTTCCCCTCCCCAAAAATGGCGGCCATTTTGAATTTTCGAATTTTTGCCAAAAATGGCAAAACACTAATTTGCTTCTATCTCCTTAACCGTGCGAGATAGAGCGATTTCGTCGAAATTTTCGACCCACAGGGTATCTAAGGAATGCAATCTTTGCAATTTTCAAAAAATTTTCCCCTCCCCAAAAATGGCGGCCATTTTGAATTTTCGAATTTTTGCCAAAAATGGCAAAACACCAATTTGCTTCTATCTCCTTAACCGTGCCAGATAGAGCGATTTCGTCAAAATTTTCGACCCACAGGGTATCTGAGCATTGTGCTCTTGGTAATTTTTCCAAAAATTTTCCCCTCCCCAAAAATGGCGGCCATTTTGAATTTTCGAATTTTTGCCAAAAATGGCAAAACACTAATTTGCTTCTATCTCCTTAACCGTGCGAGATAGAGCGATTTCGTCGAAATTTTCGACCCACAGGGTATCTAAGGAATGTAATCTTTGCAATTTTCCAAAAATTTTCCCCTCCCCAAAAATGGCGGCCATTTTGAATTTTCGAATTTTTGCCCAAAATGGCAAAACACAAATTTCCTTCTATCTCCTTAACCGTGCGAGATAGAGCGATTTCGTCGAAATTTTCGACCCACAGGGTATCTAAGGAATGCAATCTTTGCAATTTTCCAAAAATTTTCCCCTCCCCCAAAATGGCGGCCATTTTGAATTTTCGAATTTTTGCCAAAAATGGCAAAACACAAATTTCCTTCTATCTCCTTAACCGTGCCAGATAGAGTGATTTCGTCAAAATTTTCGACCCACAGGGTATCTGAGCATTGTACTCTTGGTAATTTTTAAAAAATTTTCCCCTCCCCAAAAATGGCGGCCATTTTGAATTTTCGAATTTTTGCCAAAAATGGCAAAACACTAATTTGCTTCTATCTCCTTAACCGTGCGAGATAGAGTGATTTCGTCGAAATTTTCGACCCACAGGGTATCTAAGGAATGCAATCTTTGCAATTTTCCAAAAATTTTCCCCTCCCCAAAAATGGCGGCCATTTTGAATTTTCGAATTTTTCCCAAAAATGGCAAAACACAAATTTGCTTCTATCTCCTTAACCGTGCGAGATAGAGCGATTTCGTCGAAATTTTCGACCCACAGGGTATCTAAGGAATGCAATCTTTGCAATTTTCCAAAAAATTTTCCCCTCCCCAAAAATGGCGGCCATTTTGAATTTTCGAATTTTTGCCAAAAATGGCAAAACACAAATTTGCTTCTATCTCCTTAACCGTGCGAGATAGAGCGATTTCGTCAAAATTTTCGAACCACAGGTATTTCAGCATTGTATTCTTGGCAATTTAAAAAAAAATTTCCCGTCCCCTAAAATGGCGGCCATTTTGAATTTTCAAATTTTTGTCAAAAATGGCAAAACACAAATTTGCTTCTATCTCCTTAACCATGCGAGATAGAGCGATTTCATCGAAATTTTCAACCCACGGGGTATCTAAGGAATGTAATCTTTGCAATTTTCAAAAAATTTTCCCCTCCCCAAAAATGGCAGCCATTTTGAATTTTCGAATTTTTGCCCAAAATGGAAAAACACAAACTGGCCTTAACCGTGCCAAATAGAGTTATTTCGTTGAAATTTTCAACCCATAGGGTATCTAGAAAATGTACTCTTGGCAATTTTCAAAAAAATTTCCTTTTCCCAAAAATGGCGGCCATTTTGAATTTTCAAATTTTTGCCAAAAATAGAAAAACAGGAATTTGCTTCTATCTTCTTAACCATGCCAGATAGAGTGATTTCGTCAAAATTTTCAACCCAACCAATGCAAAAAGGCATGAAGCTGAAATAATTTACATCTACACTAACAAATATTTAAGCATCATTGATATATTTTACAAATGAAACAGGGTCTTGTAAGACTACTGTACAATTTGGGCAAAAGGTTCATGGGTGGACATTACACATGATAATGTGTGTTCTTCTATGCTATCCTGTTTCTATTCGCATCTACTATCAACAGGGCGGCCGATTTCTAGTTTGGAATGTTTCTGTAGAAAACCTATTTTTGGCTGAATATTATACAATATTGATTGATAAAGAAGACAGAGAAAGCATAGATTGATATTGATATAAATAGTGTTATTTGTTTCAGCACTAGTATATACATTGACCGTTCAGTTAACCACATATCTTCTTGTTTCCATACACAGCTGAAGCACCATTTGATGCACTGGGAAAGCCCAATAAATTCTTCTTCAACGTAGAGTCGTGTGGTTCCCTCAAACCCAGTACCATCGTCATGTCCGGCCTCTCCATACTGAAGAAAAAACTGGGAGATTTGCAGACCCAACTCAGTCAGGAAATACAGAGTGATGTGCTCACAATACAGTGAGAAAACACAGTACAAGAAACACATGTCAGATATGGTTTACATTGAGTGTGTTGGCCTGAATATTTGCTCTACAACTGTACTGGTTTGTTCCGAGATGACCAAACAGGAATCATTCATCTGCTTTTATCCAGTTTTTAAAAAGCTATTTCTTTTCATATAGAGGCTTGACTTTTGTGTACTGAATGAAAGAGTGATTTGTCAACAGTAGTAACAAAATTTCAAGTATACTGAAGATGTCTGTGGTAGCTCCCCTTGGGCAATGAATCAAGAAAAGTATAAAATAGGAGATGGGCATTTGCGTGAGCATGGGCGATAACATAAGCATGGGTGATAAGATATAACATTAGACACATATACAGCATTTATATACAGCAAAGCTCTCAATATTATAGATTTTGTATACACTTTAACAATACATGTGTGAAATCCCAGCATATGTGTCACAGTCATTCTCAGAAAATCAAAATCCTTAAAACTTTGTGAGAAAATCCCACTTTTATTATTTATTATTATTATATTTTTTTTCAATATGGCTGAAGCTCTGTTTATGGCAATAGTAAATCCAGTGAAAAGTAAATACAAAATTAAGTTGACTAAGCCTAAGACTTGGCTAAGACCTTTTTAATTCGACCCCAGTAGTTTTACACTAAAATACCTCTTCTATGTTTTCACCTTCTTTTAACATTCCTTTCAAGCTTACTCTCCCAACATGGATGTAGAGTAAGAAATGTGAAATTCGCCACCTTTAACGTGTTTTTGAACTATTTTCATGCATTTCTCTGCTTTTAATCAAGCAACATGTGTCAAATTTTAGAGAAAACAAGTCTAAACAATTAGCAATTTGATCGCATCATTGTTTTTGAAATATATTATACTGTTGCCATGGATAAATAGAGTTAAAGTTGACAGAACAATAAGACTGTTAGAAATGTGAAATTCGCCACCTCACGAATTTTTTGAATGGTTACATTATTGATAATGGATATGTAGTTATAGTATCTATTACCCACTGATATTACAGCAACCAGTGGTAGCTCAGTTGGTAAGGTGTAGGAATGCCAAGTGGGCGGTTGGGGTTCAATACTCCAATGGGGCCAATTTTTTTTTTTTTTTTTAATTTTTGCTTATTCATAAAAAATTCCAATGTAACTTTTTTTTTTTAATATGAACACATTAAATACACTTAAATAGCATATTTTGTTTTCACAAACTTGAACAAGGTTCACATAGTAATTTAATCAATAGTGCAGGAAGAAGTCACAGGCAATCAACCCTGGTTCAATCCTTAATTCTTCCAAATTATTATATTCAATATTTTATTCAATATCAAATTTTTTTTTTTGAAACTAAAGAAGTTAATGTAATACTTTACAAAAAAAAAAACCTGAAACATATTGAACTTCTCATTGAAATTCACGGAGAATTTATGATTATGTACTCATATAGAACACTGTTTTATTATTTATTGATTGAATGCATTAGTGGCACATTCATTCACCAGGGGCGCCACCTTACAGTGCATTTCTATTGAAAGGCAATCTTCCAGCCCAGGTTCACTCCCAGCCAAGTCCAATCTTTTTTTCTCTTGGGAGAAGTTATTTTTTTCATATTAAGTTTTATAAAGTGTACAGTGTTTTTAACCATTTTCCATGTATATTGGAACATCAATGCCAATGGTTAATTCAGGGCGGATTAATCCAAAGGCAAATATGTTAAATATGTTGTTCAGGTATTTTATCTTTACATATAATATGGACCATAGTTTGGAGCTCTGTTGCATTAGCTAAACAAGTAATAGCTACTTTCTGATTTGTAGCAAAATTTTAAAATCAGAACATTCAAATATCTTTTAAGGTATTGCTCATAGTGACTTTCTTTGGTTATTTCAAAAAAAAAAAAAAAATGATAAATTTTGTTAATTCAGGATATTTCCCCAGCATTCAAAAACAATGAGAATTGAGAAGTATATTTTATTGCATCTTTAACATGAGTTGACAGGTGCATATTTAAATCTGCATGAATGATATACATCTTTCCACATCCAGCATGAATGCACATTTCAAGGAACGTTATAAATTAAATTGAATAAATAAAAAAACAAAACTTCCCGAATGACATATACAGAAAAACTATATTATGAATAAAAATAACACAAACATTATATTGTTAATCTTCATGAAGGATATATTTTCTTCTGCATATGTCTAATGATAGATGTTTTACTTTTATTATCAACCTTAAATAAATTCATATTCAAAGAGAGAATGTGAAAATAGCTGACATATATACCGGGGCACTAGTGAATACAAAAACCTCAATCTTAAACCTATGATTTCTCAGCCATTTTTGTATGTATTTTATACAACAAACACACTCTGAAGCAATGATAAAATACTTTTTCCTAATGTTATACAATACATATTATATACCGGTATTTTCCAAGATATTAGTGAAAAAACATATGTTATCAAAGTTATTGACAATATTAATCCATGGTATGGAGGCACCATTTTTTTCAAGTAAAATATATCCCGCTCCAAATATCCCATTATATGGTTCAAATATGGCAGCTGGCGGATAATAAATAACAATATAACACTATAATTTATTATTTCATGCTGCATATTTAAAATTGATCCATCTAATATAATATGCAACAGAAAATTTAGATATATATTTAATGAATTGTAATACCAATTGCTATTATCAATTTGTATAACAACATAACAAATAAATAAATACATTTATCAACTGAAAAATTGACACAAATGTGGCACAACATCTCATTTTAACATACATACAATGCATATGAAAGTACTGGGTGTGCAAAATTCATCGCCACAACACACACTGTGATACCAATCACAACAAATAATGCAACAATACCAAGAGGGCTCGTCTTCACTTGAGCTGGTACTAGGACCAGGTGGATAAAAACTGAGGCAGCTAGTGCACTCTCTGTCCAAGTTAAGGTTTGTAACATTTGCAACATTTCTACTTTGACTGCTCTTTTTGCTTCTCTTTTCTTCTTGCTTTTTTCTTTTTTCCTCTGCAACCATTGCCCGCTTAATTTGTCTTTGATGTTTTCGTTGTTCCACACTTGCTCTTCGATCTTCCTTTGCCTTTTCTTTTCTTTCTGCTGTTTCTGCTCTTCTTATCTCTCTTGCCCTCTTCATCTCTTCTAGTAGTTTTTCTCTATCATCTCTTGCTTTAATTCTTTCTTTTCGTTTATTTTCTTTCATCTGCTCTTCTTGTAGTTTTCTTTCAATTTGTTGTTTCTTTTTGTTCATGTTATCTTCATCAGTTATTACTCGTGCACCAAGCTGACACTCTTTCTTCTTTGCTGCTTTTGCCACTGTATGTGGCACCCACAGTTCTTTTGCTAAATACTCTGGAATTTTCTTGGACTTAACCAAAGGATGTTCCAGTATGTTAGTGTTGCACCCTCAATAGTGTCAGTTTGGGTCCCGATGGACTCCAGGACTACACCCTCACCAGTAGAAATACAATCAAAATCATTATTTTGTGTGATCAAAACAATGTCTAAATCCTCTTTCAGATGTGTTGTCATAGTTGACTCCAAGATAGATTCATTTTATTGCGTTAATACATCTTACCTAGTGGACAGATGCATTTGTCCGGCGCCTTGCCGGTCACGCCAAACGTTAGAAAAAAACGTCCTGAGCTGGGCTCTGGCCGGGACCGGTAGTGTCCTGTTCATTCGCCAGGTGGCTGTATAGCCAACCTGCTGGTATACTGCGCATGCTCGCGCATGCGCTCTTCCTCTTTTTGTTTGGCGCGTCCATTTTGTTAACGCTTGAAGTTTAAGAGAAACTTTTTTAATTTTACTAGTGTTAGATTGGATATTTGTTTAAAGTGTGTTAGTAGTTTTGTGCTATATATATCATGGATTCACCAGGGGAAAAGAAAGGACAAAGGCGGGGGTCTTGTGGCCACGTTATGGCCGCCTTTGATTTGCACAAGAAATGCGCGCGTTGTCGCGATAAAGGCATTGGGGATGACCCTTGTGTTAAAGACAAACAGTGTAGTGTGTGCGATTCCTTCTCTGATGAACAAAAGGAGTTGATTTCTACCCCTTCTTACAGAATCAGGAAAGACCGTAAAGCAGGTATTTTAGTTTCCCCTAAAGAAGTTGAAGTCATTGCTTCCGTGGATTCTTCTGCAGAGCCAACTTTTACTGCCCCTCCTCAGAGTACATCTCATCCTGCCACTTTTGTTACAGCAGAACAGTTTTCTCTGATGAATGATAAATGGGCAGAGCAATTTGCACGTGTAGAAGCCTTGTTGAGTAGAGGCAATGTTTTCTCCACCCCCAAGATGGCGGTGAACCCTTCAAGTTCAAAAGCTGTGCCTTCTGAATCCCCCTTTATTGCCCCGGCTGCCCGGCCCACCGGTCCGGTGGAGTCCCCGGCAGTGCAGGAGGCCGTTGTTAAATCTGGGGAGGATAAACCTAAGAAAACTAAAGACAAAAAACATAAGAAGTCAGTCAAGATAGCTGATAAACCGGTTCCCTTGGATAAGCCGGTCCCTGCTTTGGGCACCTCCGGTCCGGAGAGTGTAACGCAGGCTACAGTACAGAAGAAAGCCCCTCCGGCATCTTCAGTCACCCTTACACCGGAAGATGACCAAGCCGGTTCTGCTGGTGACCTGTTTTTGGCTAAGCCTACAACTTCATCTTCAGCTTCTGCTTTCCCCGGTACATTCAATCTTCCACCGGAACCGGACGACATTGATTTTGATGACCCTTTGGCCGGTTCTGATGTGTCGTCTGTGCACTCTGACTCTGACGAGGGTGAGATTTCCTCTGATACTCTGGAACACCCTGAGCAAACCGAAGAGATGAACTACAGAGAAACTGTAAGGTCGGTTCGTTCCTTCATGGGGTGGACTCACATACCGGACTTTGAAAGTGACTTGAATGAGCCGGATAAATCCAATAACCCTTGGAAGGGTAAGAATCCTAAAAGGCCTGCCCGTATTTCAGTTGAAATGCCGCCGGATGACTGGCTCTGCCAGAAGTTGGAGCGACTCAATACAGTTGTGGCAGAAGGCTACCCTTCAAGGGCCCAAGACTCGGCCGGACTGAAAAAAGACCAGTTTGTGAAGATCCCCAAGTCACAGGCAAGATGGTATCAGATGTATACCATTAAACAAGATGGCCCCCACAGACCGGGTAGAAAACTCTTCAGTTGGCATAATACAGAAGCGAAACTCAATTCTCAGTTTCCAAGGCTTACTAAGGCTTCGGCCTATCCAGCTGCAGGCCCTCCTTCTAGGCCCATTTCACAGGAATACCTCAGAAGGTGGGAGAAGTGCGCTAGGGAGAACTCATATATCGTTAACAATGCTGCAGGGTTCAACCGGTGCGCTAGTGAGTTGCAAGATAAAATGTCTAGTAATGTTGCCATGTTACGTTCCCGCATCAACAAGGGCAAAGCCCCTAAGGAAGTGTCTGGTGCCCTGAACGACCTCAAGGATCTTATGGCCTTTCACCAAAGTGTCTCTGTTGCCATGGGCACGGCTTTGCAACATCTCGCGGACAGTGTGTTTGTGCATCTTGCTAATCTTATCTTGATCCGACGTGATGCTTATCTAGAACATATGAAGCCTGGTGTCAAGCAAGATACATGGTTACATCTTAGAAATGCTCCAATGTTTGGCTATGGCCTCTTTCCCGACGCAGTCATTGCCACTGCTGAACAGGATATCATCAAGCATGAGGCTTCCGGTTCTGCTCTGAGACCCGGTCCGGGTGCTTCACAGCAGTCCGGTTGGAGGACAGCCAACAGATACCGGCCTTATGACAGAAGGGATCAAAGGTCTACCGGTACGGAACAAGAACAACAACCATGGAGGCAATTTAGTAGGCCTAGGAATAGAGGACGTGGCAGAGGAAGGGGTTCTAACCCTCGTTTCTCTCGTTCCAAGGGATATAAAGGTTTTAAATGACAATTACAGCATGTTTCCTCCCATTCAGAAATCAGTAAATGTGGGGAAAACGTCAAAGTTAGTAAAGCAGACTGTACAACCTGTGGTTCAGGACAGTTTAAATGTTCAGACAATAGTCAAAGTTCCTTCTTTAAACACTGTTCCAAAACCTTCAAATCCTCTTGTATCTTGTCATGTTGCAACTCATGCTCAGTATGCAATTTCAAAAGGGCTTCCGCAAAAGAAAGGTATAAGACCCGTGGTGAAAAAGACAGAAATAAAGCTTGTCAAAGGTGCTTCTTTTGTAAATCATTGTCTTTCTGCCAAACCTGTTCCAAATGTCCTCAATGTTGTCAAAGAGTTGGGTGTAGGGGGGAGACTACAGACCTTTTGGCCAAAGTGGCAAGAACTAGGGGCAAATCCCAGGGTAGTCTCCATTTTGAAGGAGGGTTATACCCTACCGTTCAAAATGAGGCCCCCTTTGACACGGTTTCCTCTCATCACAAGTGGTTATGCAAATCCGGTAAGAAGCCGGGCTCTGTCAGAGGCCTTGGTTGCACTAAGAAAAAAGTTGGTAGTCGAAAAGGTGGTTGTACGGACCTCCCTGTCCTTTTACAACCGGTTGTTCTTGGTCCCAAAACCCAACAAAAAGTGGAGACCCATTTTGGACCTCAGCCAGTTAAACCTTTATCTCCAAACAAACACTTTCAAGATGGAAACACCGGAAACCATAAGGGTCTCCTTACAAAAAGGGGAATGGGTCACGTCACTGGATTTCAGCGACGCTTACTTTCATATCCCCATCCATCCCAGATCCAGAAAATACCTCAGGTTCTTTTTGAACAGCAAGGCATATCAGTTCACAGCCCTTCCATTCGGACTAGCCACGGCTCCGTTGGAATTTACCAAGGTGGTAAAGGAGGTGAAATTGTTGGCCCAAACAAAGGGTATAAGAATCCACCAGTACCTAGACGACTGGTTGCTCAGAGCCCCATGCCCGGAAACCTGCCAACGAAATACCCAGACCCTCTTGGCCCTCTGCCGCGAATTAGGTTGGGTGGTCAACTTGGAGAAGTCAGAACTGGTACCCCAGCAAGTGTTCAATTTCGTAGGCTACCGGTTCGATCTCCTGACGGGACGGGTTCTACCCACGTCAGAGCGCTGGGAGACATTAAAGGCGAAACTTCTCTTTGTAAAGAACAGGGACTCCTGCACGGTCAGGCAGTTTATGTCCCTCATAGGTCTCTTGACAGCCACAGAGAAGCAAGTCTGGCTGGGTCGCCTCCGCATGAGACCAATTCAGTGGCATCTCAAACAGCATTGGCATGTACCGGAGGTCCTGGAAAAAGTGATTCCGGTTCCCCCGTCCCTGCACCCCCATCTGGATTGGTGGTTGGACGAAAAGAATGTACTGCGAGGGCAACCCCTACATGCCCTACGTCACGCTCTACAAGTTTTTACAGACGCCTCAAACGAAGGTTGGGGCGCTCACTTAGGAGAGGCTGTAGCGCAAGGCGTTTGGTCAGAACCAGAAAGTCACCTCCATATAAACTTTCTAGAGCTGAAAGCAGTCTTTCTGGCCCTCAAGAGTTTCGAGCATCTCTGCAGGGATCAGGTTGTTCTCATAGCCACAGACAACACAACTGTGGTTGCCTACATCAACAAGCAAGGAGGTATGAGATCAGGCTCTCTCTGTGCCCTCCTGTGGAGACTTCTGGCTTGGTGCCATCCCAGAGGAATAATCCTGAGGGCAAGGCACATTCCGGGTCGCCTGAATGTGATAGCGGACAAACTATCCAGGCACAGTCAGGTGATCCAGACAGAATGGTCCCTGTCCCTACCAGTGTTCAATCGCTTGTTCTCCAACTGGGACCTCCCACAGGTGGACCTCTTTGCAACCCGGTTCAACCACAAACTTCCCCAGTTTGTGTCACCGGTGCCGGATCCGGCAGCCTGGGCTGTGGACGCCCTCAGCATACCATGGGGGAATCTGGATGTTTACGCCTTTCCTCCGGTCTCACTGCTCAATCAGGTGACGTCGAAGGTAATGGATCAGGGATGCTTAAGGATGGTCCTAATTGCCCCAGGTTGGCCCAACATGCCTTGGTTTTGGGATCTGGTCAATCTGTCCGTGCAAATTCCTTTCCAGCTCCCCCTTCGCAAGGATCTCGTGACTCAGCCTCTCAATGGCCTTCTTCACAAGAACCTAGCCAACTTAAATCTACATGCGTGGCTCCTAGAGCCTCCTGCATTCAAGAACAAGGGTTCACTGATGAAGTGGCAGCAAGAATTGAGGCTCCTCAGAGAAGTTCAACCAGAGCCGTTTATAAGTCAAAGTGGGCCATTTTTATCAAATGGTGTGACGCACATAAGGTGGACTTCCGGTCGCCCTCTGTGAACCAGATCGCTGATTTCCTGCTCTATCTATTCAAAGAAAGGAAACTCCAGCCTAGCACCATTGACGGTTACAGAACTGCTATTGCGGACATGGTGGGAAATCAGGAGGTGAACATCAGCAAAGATGAAAACTTAACCCGTTTATTGGACAGTTTTCATAGGGATAAGCCCAAGGGCAGACGAGGGCTGCCTTCTTGGAATCTTTCCCTTGTCCTTCACCAGTTGACTAAACCTCCTTTTGAACCAATGAGGAAGGCTTCCCTTAAGCATCTGACCTTTAAGACAGTTTTTCTTCTAGCTCTAGGTTCAGGCAAGCGTAGAAGTGAAATTCATGCTTGGCTATTCAAGAATATACGGCACCAAGAGAACTGGAGTCAGGTGTCTTTCTATCCGTCTCCCATGTTTCTTTCCAAGAATCAGTTGGCCAAAGAAGGCCCGGCATCTGTGGCTCCAGTAGTGATCCCGGCCTTGGCACCCTCCTTGGACAAAGAGCTTAAGGAGGATAGGTCCTTGTGCCCAGTCAGGGCCCTACGTTACTATCTAGACAGAACCAAGGATCTCCGCAAAGGGAAGGATCTGGTTTTTGTGTCCTTCCGGAAGAGCTTTGAGAAAGATATTGTTCCGGCTACTATCTCCTCTTGGATTAAACAAACAGTGCTCTTGTGCTACCAAGTATCCGATGAGGATTCCCACAAGTTGCTTCAAGTCAAGGCACATGATGTCAGGGCTTTTGCGGCTTCCAAGGCTTTTCAGGGAGGCGTGTCCTTGGAACAAATTCTCTCGGCCTGTCATTGGAAAGCCCACAATACCTTTACTCAGTTCTATCTGAAGGACCTAGCTTGGGCCGACTCGGACCTGTACCATCTGGGGCCCATTGTGGCTGCCCAACAGGTCCAGGCGGACAAATAAAGTCCCTCTTTGGGAATTATTGTGTATAGTGTACATAATTTCATAAATAAGTTTTCCCCTGGATTATCACGAGCCTAAGTGGTTCCAGGGAATTATTAGGTTTTTCAGTTCCTGTTCGTCTTCCTCACTACGTGATGAACTCTCTCTCTCCTTCCCTCTGTACCCTCGGTTGAGTTGGTACAAGGAAATTTCCAAAAAAGGGGGGGGGGGGTGTTTTTTCCTAAGGACTGGTTTATTTAACCATGGCTGGAATCACCCCTTAGTATCTAGAGTTCTCAGGAATTCCCCTTCTTCTGCTACCCTCCTTCCACTGGGTAGTTATTCTGCATCTGTCCACTAGGTAAGATGTATTAACGCAATAAAATGGAAAATTTAATAGTAAATTAAATTTTTATAAGTTAATACCTTACCTAGTGGACAAGGGGATTCCCACCCTACCTGCCCCGCTATTCTAGTATAAGGGGAAATTCATAGGTAGACCACAAAAAGAGGAAGAGCGCATGCGCGAGCATGCGCAGTATACCAGCAGGTTGGCTATACAGCCACCTGGCGAATGAACAGGACACTACCGGTCCCGGCCAGAGCCCAGCTCAGGACGTTTTTTTCTAACGTTTGGCGTGACCGGCAAGGCGCCGGACAAATGCATCTGTCCACTAGGTAAGGTATTAACTTATAAAAATTTAATTTACTATTAAATTTTCCATTTTCTGTGCTACATTCCATACTGAACAGTGGTACAGACATACTGTCATAGTCCAAAGATTTGGGTTGGGGTGGGTCTCCTATTAATTTTGACCGATCAATAGCATTTCTATCAAATGGGTGAATTCCTGTTGCTTTGAAGACATTTGAATATACTGAGGAAGGGAAGGAACTCATAGTGGCTCTCAAAACTGAGGGGAAATTTGATTTATTAACTATTGCACCTTGGCGTAAAAGCGAGGCATCTCTGGCTATGGCTGTAAATTTGTTTTTAAATGCAGCAAAGAACATGTCCATGGGTTGGAGAATATGGCTTGAATGGGCAGGTAAGTTGTAAATCAAGATGTTGTGTTGAATGGCCTTTTCTCTCAGGGAGTATCCCATGTGGGTGGAATGGTTATCCTGGATCAATATGACTGGTATGTCTGGATCACAGCCACAGTTTGGAATGAAGCACTCAGAAAACCAAGTCAGGTACAAATCTTCTGACATAAAGCCAGATTCATTGGCCCTATAAATTGCCCCAGCTGGACCCTTTTCTTCTGCATCTACTGGAACAGTTTTTTCAAAAATGACTAAGGGGGGTATAATCATGCCTGTTGCTGATGCACAATAGTTCACCGATATATGATCTCTCAACTTAACTTGTCTATGGTATGGAAATTTTGACCCTTTTCTGAAGATCCCTCTTTCCCTTGAACTGTCACATTTGTCACCAAATCCGGTTTCATCTGAATTAAAAATTCTGTGGGGTTTATGTAAGAGATTATTTTCCAGTAAAGTTTTTCCCAAAAGGTCAAAGTGTTTCTCTACCACACTTGCTCTTGACATAGCACATCGCCCCCCATCAACATTGCTTGAAGCTCTCAATGACAACTCGGGATGTCGCTGTTTAAACCCGTGCCACCAACCTTGGGTTGGGACTCCATTTATAAAGTGCTTCTGGCTGTGTTTGGAATTAACATTTCCTGCAGCCTCCATCATACCCTTTCTGGTCACTGGTGTTGCATTATCTCCCATGTACAATGCATACTCCACAAGAGCTTTTTCTTTCTCCACATCCAGGAAAGTCGGCCACCTGCCTTTTTGGTTACCTGAAAAACAAATTCAATGATCAGTATTGTATGTATGTATTGCATTGTGTATTTATACATAGCACAATATCTCCATAAACCACAGGACTCAAAGTGCTATTTAACCAATCTGACTTTGCAGGTACAGCCCAAACTCACAAGTAACTAACACTCCCCTAACAAAAATAGAGGCTCAAGGATGACCATTTATTTTCAACATACATAATACTAATCAGTTCAATTACATATTTCAAACACAACATAGAAGACTTTAACTGGATGTTAACATGATACAAGAATGAAAATGGCTAAAATGAAACATTGATTTACATTTAAACTTCAATGCATAAATTAACATTGATAGTCTGTGCATTGAGTTTAACATACTATGGTAGCCAATTTGTTTTTGAAAATGAGACTAAACTTTTTAACGGCTTTTTTCATAGATATAAATATTCTTTGCAAATTTGGTGGAGATATTTTCAGAAAAGAATGAGATAAAAAGTGTCATGTGAAATATTGAATAGATGCACACAAATATGGGAGGCATTTTATAATTTCCCAACCACAGCCATGGACTAGGGGGAAATAATTAAAATATGAAATGTGGTACAATATTTCTTCAGTAGAATAACTTACCTTTCAAGTGATCACTCAATGTTTTCCTTGGAATACTGAAGTATTTAGCTGCTTGCAGGATGGGCATACCAGATTGCTTCACTGTTGCAACAGCATTAAGAAGGTCCTGGTTGGAGTATTTCTTGTATTTTTTAACAGGCAGTTGAGACATTCTGTAAAAGGATACATATCTTATGATTAGCCATGTGCTAATGAGATTAAATTTAAAAAAAAATGATTAAGTTTCATTTTTGTTATCACAGAGTGTATACCTGAAATGACCAGAGGACTTGTGTTTAATGTTCTGGTTTTTTTTTCTTGGAATGGACGTCACATGAAAAAAAAGTGGGAAAAGGATGTATTTTGGGAGAAAATCACAGTACACACAAGTCTCCTTATTGTCAGATGTCATAGAAGTTAGAACAGGGAGCTAAACCCATTTATATCATACATATACAGTGATACACATAAACCAGAGTGGTAACACCTCTGAGGCTGGGGTTCGATTCCCGGCACAGTCTCAAGTGGGAAAGCTGGTAGTTGCTTGCCATTGGTTGGCAGTTTACAGTACAGAATCCAAAGGAACTGTATGTATACTGGTTTCCTCTGCCCTTCCAACTACCCGTTGTGATATGACTAGATATTACGTCGCTTTCAACACTTCTACAGTGTTCAAAGCGACGTAAAACACCAAATAAACAAATCTTGGGAGAGTAACAATTAGATTGGATAATAGAAAGGTCAGATAACAGAAAGCCTAAAATAACAGGTTTCAATGGAGTTGGGAGTGTGGATTGAAGGTCGGATAATTGAAAATTCGGATAATAGAAGGTCGGATAATAGAGGTTCCACTGTATGTAAAATCAGATAACATAATGACCATTTGTCTAACATTTACAACATCTAACATTAATGACACCCGTGTAGTGGAAAAATGTGAGAACATCAACAAATGTCAAGTAATAATTAATAACAGGTAACAACTAAGTTTAAAATAGACAAAAATTGTGGGTAAATTAATTGATATACATCAACCAAAAACATAAATTTTAAGAAAATGAATGTTTTTCCCACTATGAAGAAAATGTAAGTACTAATAATACTAATAATATTTATCTTCAATGGCTTTTAAATTTTCATCGATTTTGAATTTGAAAAAAAAGTCAAATGTTGAAGCACAAATGGACCATATGAATGAAATTTCAAAAGGGGGACAAGATGATTTGTCATTTATGTGCTGTAAAAACATTTTAAAAACTCCTATTTATAAATTACAAACCATGTTCAGTGAAGTCTATCCATATATTACACACCAAACAAACCAAAACATGTGTGTATACCTGAACACAAAGTTTGTAATGAACGTATACTTGGGTAATAAAAGTACACAATGTGTTCTTTCACTTTACCTTTTGTGTGTGTGTTTTTTTTATTGAGGTGAGAAAGATTGAGGATAGAGGAGAAAGGGGAGGGGCTTGATATTGATTGATTTACTGGAGTTAAAAGTATGAAATAACCAACATAACAACTTATGTTTCAGTTTCACCATGAAAATGTGAATTTGAAATTAATTACATGACAAACTACCAGTTTTGAAAAAAAAAAATAAATGTTATACTGTAAGTACACTGCATAAATAAATAATTATTACAGTAACATTTAAATTTTCCACGGCAATCAATGTACTAGACTTTGAACAGGGCAATGTGAATCATTATGCCCTCATACAAAACTAATGATTTTTTTTTATTGATTGTTTTACCAATGCTGGCGCCTGAAAATACTAACTGTGGTGAGGGTTAGTAACTGTCTCTATAGCTCTGACAGTAGAGTGTAAGAATGAAAGACGGGAGGTTGGTGGTTCCACTCTCATCTTTACAGTATTTATTGTTCTGATAAACTCTGATTGAAAAGCACATACTTACATTTACTTATTGAAGATCTTCACTTGGAAAAAAAATCAGTACACGTCCACAGGTTGTTCAAATGTACATCGTTCATTCCAAAGTACTGTACATATTACGTCACCAAAAAGTGTTTACCGTTTACGTTGTACACAGGAAAGTGGCGAATTTCACATACGCGGCGAATTTCACATTTGTTACTCTAACATGGCAGTTCTGCTCAACTATTCATTGGAGAAATGTATTAAAAGAGTGAGGTCATGAAAGAAAATGTCGTGACAACTACATTGAAACTTTTATGTTAACTGGTTGCTACATTCATTTACTAATTTGTTTTACACATATTTTATTAAAATAGACTATCTTATAAATCAATTTTGTGAGCATAATAAACTTACATTGTTAGAAATTTGATGATTAATTTCTGTATATTTAATGAAAATAATGAGGTACAGCTTCTAGCAAGCAATAATAGAAGATGTTTAAGGTACACTGCAATGTTTTGGTAGCACTGAGAATAAAAGTGATAATATAACTCATAGCTCATTAGAAACACTCGGGCTTCGCCTTTGTGTTACTAACATCCCTATTCATTGTAAAACCCTACATAACCCCATGCTAGTCGTGTGTTATTCCTTAATTTTAATAAATATTGTACTGTACATTAAACTGGTACTCTCTCAGTTTACCTTGTATGTTTTATGCATTCATCTTTACAAATCTTATCAGAAAAATTAAAACTGAATATACTGCGACAGTTCTTTTATTACCATCCTGTGTGACATTGGGCAAAGTAGATCAAGCTGTTAGAGTGCAAATGTGATTCGAGACAGACTTAAACTGACCTTCAATAACCACGTCCAACAACTTACTTTTCTTCATAAGATATATAAGCCAGAGACACAGCAATGTGTATGTATTGTTAGCTTTTGGATTCAAGTATTGGCCCTGTAGAACCCTGAGACACTGATTTGCATTGCTTTCCTCCACCCTTACAACTTCACACCATGATGTAATCCATACAGTGTCTAATTGAAGGCTGTGCTAGACCCAATCCATTCAAATTCATAAAATGTGGTTTTATTACGCTACAATAGCTTACCATGTGGGACTTAATGCTGTTCTCGGGTTGCCACACCCGGGGCCAACGTCTTAGAAAAAAAGACAGTTCTTGTTAGCCACTGGATACACTGCTAGTTGTCGTCACGTGATAACCTCTGACCTCTCGCCCTACTTTCTCGTTGGCCACGCGAATTAACAATGCCTTATTTTAGAAGGAAAGTTCTTTCATTTTTACAAGGATATACTTGTCGTTGGATATGGAAACTACATCAGTTTCTTTATTTTATTACATAGAATCATAATTCGACGTCTTTTCATAGTTCAGATAAGTATTTTTAGCATATTTTACAACTGAAGTCCACTTCCGGGTTCACATTGTAAAGAACAGCGACTCGTTTATGTGGTTTTTAAATACAGGATATATATATATATATGCCTGTCAGTAAAATAAAATATTTAACCCCTATCTGCTTCATTATTGGACCATTTTTAGGGTTTAAAAGTGTATAAATGTAACACAAACGAGTCCTTGTCGAGTGACATATCGGAAACAACTTCCGTTTTTTTGTCGAGACAGCATTTCTTGTAATATGCACGTCTCGTCTAGGTAGTTTATATACAGGAATATATGCCTGTTGATATAAATGAAATAAATTTTGCAAGGGTTTATCCCCATTCTGCGACTCTATTGGTCCATTTTAAGGGTTAAAATATGATATAAAGCACGAAACTAACTTGGGGGAATCCTCGGGGAAACCCCTGTGATGACGTCACGTCTAGACAACATGTGCTGAGAGACGCGTGTTTCTTACAGTACGTTTATCAATTAAATAAATAAAATAAATTTATAAATAAATAAAATATTTTATCCCTTCTTTCCTGTATTATTGTCATTTAAAATGTTAATACTTAAATAAACAGGAATAGAATCCTCAAATCGTCTAGACTACATGTTTCTTCAAACTATGGTAACCTTGGTTACCATTATTTTAATCATATTTTAATTCATCCAGTTTTATAATATAAGAAATATTATACTTGTTTTTTAGATTCTATGTTATTTAATTAAATTCTGTGTAATTACTGCTTTCCTTATCTCACAACTAGCCCTACCTGCAGTGAGGCGGGTGGGGCAGGTGACCTTGTGTCACTGTTGATTTACCTACGTAAATCCAGTTGTGTAGTTCCTTCAAGAAGGAAAGGCAAGCTTACATGGAAGCTTACTTTTAAGGAAAGCTTACATAGAAATTATTATATCCAACTTCTTCTCCAGGGTGGATCAGATCCCTGCTTGAATCTGAAGCCAGATAAGATCTTAGTTCATCCGAGATTTTAATGCACCCGAGAATCGGATGCAGTATTTTCATCGCATCTCTCGGATCATCTACTCTAAAATCCAATGCTCGGTTGATTATATGTAGATCTGATCCTCGGATGATCGGATCATCTAATCTGATGTTCAGATGATGATTCCAGATCAGAACACTGAACAATCCTCACAAAAAAAAAAAAAAACTTGGGACTAATAGTTCACCAGCCTGGCAGTAAATTTCACTTATTGGAGGCTTGAGTCCAAGTCCGCAAGCCCAAGAGGGCTTCTAAACAAGGTCCTTCATTCAGTCCTGGCTCTGTATTATCTCCCGCCGGGCTTTAGCCCGGGAGGGAGATTATGAAATGATGCCTGTGCGTGCGTGTGTGTGTGCGTTAGTTAGTCACGCAGATTTCTCCAAAACTACTGCAGCTACAGTTTTTTTGTAAATTAATAGTCCCAATGAATTTTCATGCCCTTGAAAATTTTTTTGGTTTTATGGACTTAGGCCTAAAGATAAGTGAGTAATAGCAATCATAGCTACTTGGAGTAAAGGGCTCATAACTCAAAAACTATTGCAGATACAACTTTTTCTTGAAATATGTTGTTCAGGTACTTTGTCCTTAGCTATAAGATGGTACATAGTTTGGGGTTCTATTGCATACCGTAAGTGAGTAATAGCTATTTTCTCATTTGTAGCTAAATAACGACATGAGTAAATGTCAAATATCTTCAAAAGTATTAGAGTTACAGAAATCTTTTCAAATATGTTGTTCATCTACTGTTTGGTAAGCTATCACATAGTAAAGTTTCAGACCTCTCGCACCTTGGATAGCTGAGTAATAGCTACTTTGAAATTCTGACTGTTGAGTAAAGCCATTGTAACGCCAAAACCATTGCAGTTAGAGTGTTTTCCTAAAATATGTTGTTCAGCTACTTTGTCCTTAGCTATAAGATGGTACATAGTTTGGGGTTCTATTACATGCCATAAGTGAGTAATAGCTACTTTCTCATTTGTAGCTAAATAACAAAAGGAGTAAATGTCAAATATCTTCAAAAGTATTAAAGTTAGGGAAATCTTTTCAAATATGTTATCCATCTACTTTTTGGTAAGCTATCACATAGTAAAGTTTCAGACCTCTTGCACCTTGGATAGCTGAGTAATAGCTACTTTGAAATTCTGACTGTTGAGTAAAGCCATTGTAACTCCAAAACTAGTGCAGTTAGAGTGTTTTCCTAAAATATGTTGTTCAGCTACTTTGTCCTTAGCTATAACATGGTACATAGTTTGGGGTTCTATTACATGCCATAAGTGAGTAATAGCTATTTTCTCATTTGTAGCTAAATAACAGAAGGAGTAAATGTCAAATATCTTTAAAAGTATTAGAGTTAGGGAAATCTTTTCTAATATGTTATCCATCTACTTTTTGGTAAGCTATCACAGAGTAAAGTTTCAAATTTCAAAGTTTACAACTTTTGGTGGCCATCTTCAATTTTTGCGGAAAATGAAAAATGGCAAATATCTCTGAAACTGTCAGAGAAAGAGCGATTTCGAGCAAGTTTTGGACCCGCAGTGTAGTAGAAGGGTATTCTGTTGAAACATGAAAGTTTTCAATTTCACATGGTGAAGTTTCAGACCCATAGCTAATTACTCACCTACTCAAAATGAGTAAATGCTAATTATCTCTAAAAGTATTGCAGAGAGCCAATTTTTCTCAACTCATTCACCTACTTTTGGGAGAGCTTTCACTTGGTGAAGTTTCAGACCCATAGCTAATTACTCACCTACTCAAAATGAGTAAATGCTAATTATCTCTAAAAGTATTGCAGAGAGCCAATTTTTCTCAAATAACTCATTCACCTACTTTTGGGAGAGCTTTCACTTGGTGAAGTTTTAGACCCATAGCTAATTACTCACCTACTCAAAATGAGTAAATTTGAATTATCTCTAAAAGTATTGCAGATAGCCAATTTTTTCTCAAATGACTGATTCACCTACTTTGGGAAAAGCTTTCAGTTGGTGAAGTTTTAGACCCATAGCTAATTACTCACCTACTCAAAATGAGTAAATGCAAATTATCTCTAAAAGTACTGCAGATAGCCAATTTTTCTCAAATAACTCATTCACCTACTTTTGGAAGAGCTTTCACATGGTGAAGTTTTAGACCCATAGCTAATTACTCACCTACTCAAAATGAGTAAATGCGAATTATATCTAAAAGTACTGCAGATAGCCAATTTTTCTCAAATAACTCATTCACCTACCTTTGGGAGAGCTTTCACTTGGTGAAGTTTCAGACCCATAGCTAATTAATCACCTACTCAAAATGAGTAAGTGTGAATTATCTCTAAAGGTATTGCAGATAGCCAATTTTTCTCAAATAACTCATTCACCTACTTTTGGAAGAGCTTTCACATGGTGAAGTTTTAGACCCATAGCTAATTACTCACCTACTCAAAATGAGTAAATGCGAATTATATCTAAAAGTACTGCAGATAGCCAATTTTTCTCAAATAACTCATTCACCTACCTTTGGGAGAGCTTTCACTTGGTGAAGTTTCAGACCCATAGCTAATTAATCACCTACTCAAAATGAGTAAGTGTGAATTATCTCTAAAGGTATTGCAGATAGCCAATTTTTCTCAAATAACTCATTCACCTACTTTTGGAAGAGCTTTCACATGGTGAAGTTTTAGACCCATAGCTAATTACTCACCTACTCAAAATGAGTAAATGCGAATTATATGTAAAAGTACTGCAGATAGCCAATTTTTCTCAAATAACTCATTCACCTACTTTTGGGAGAGCTTTCACTTGGTGAAGTTTCAGACCCATAGCTAATTACTCACCTACTCAAAATGAGTAAATGCTAATTATCTCTAAAAGTATTGCAGATAGCCAATTTTTCTCAAATAACTCATTCACCAACTTTTGAAAGAGCTTTCACATGGTGAAGTTTCAGACCCGTAGCTAATTACTCACTTACTCAAAATGAGTAAATGTGAATTATCTCTAAAAGTATTGCAGATAGCCAATTTTTCTCAAATAACTCATTCACCTACTTTTGGGAGAGCTTTCACTGGGTTAAGTTTCAGACCCATAGCTAATTACTCACCTACTCAAAATGAGTAAATTTGAATTATCTCTAAAAGTATTGCAGATAGCCAATTTTTCTCAAATGACTGATTCACCTACTTTGGGAAGAGCTTTCAGTTGGTGAAGTTTTAGACCCATAGCTAATTACTCACCTACTCAAAATGAGTAAATGCGAATTATCTCCAAAAGTACTGCAGATAGCCAATTTTTCTCAAATAACTCATTCACCTACTTTTGGAAGAGCTTTCAGTTGGTGAAGTTTCAGACCCATAGCTAATTATTCACCTACTCAAAATGAGTAAATGCGAATTATCTCCAAAAGTACTGCAGATAGCCAATTTTTCTCAAATAACTCATTCACCTACTTTTGGAAGAACTTCCACATGGTGAAGTTTCAGACCCATAGCTAATTACTCACCTACTCAAAATGAGTAAATGTGAATTATCTCTAAAAGTACTGCAGATAGCCAATTTTTCTCAAATAACTCATTCACCTACTTTTGGGAGAGCTTTCACTTGGTGAAGTTTCAGGCACGTAGCTAATTACTCACCTACTCAAAATGAGTAAATGCTAATTATCTCTAAAAGTATTGCAGATAGCCAATTTTTCTCCAATAACTCATTCACCTACTTTTGGAAGAGCTTTCACATGGTGAAGTTTTAGACCCATAGCTAATTACTCACCTACTCAAAATGAGTAAATGCGAATTATATGTAAAAGTACTGCAGATAGCCAATTTTTCTCAAATAACTCATTCACCTACTTTTGGGAGAGCTTTCACTTGGTGAAGTTTCAGACCCATAGCTAATTACTCACCTACTCAAAATGAGTAAATGCTAATTATCTCTAAAAGTATTGCAGATAGCCAATTTTTCTCAAATAACTCATTCACCAACTTTTGAAAGAGCTTTCACATGGTGAAGTTTCAGACCCGTAGCTAATTACTCACTTACTCAAAATGAGTAAATGTGAATTATCTCTAAAAGTATTGCAGATAGCCAATTTTTCTCAAATAACTCATTCACCTACTTTTGGGAGAGCTTTCACTGGGTTAAGTTTCAGACCCGTAGCTAATTACTCACCTACTCAAAATGAGTAAATTTGAATTATCTCTAAAAGTATTGCAGATAGCCAATTTTTCTCAAATGACTGATTCACCTACTTTGGGAAGAGCTTTCAGTTGGTGAAGTTTTAAACCCATAGCTAATTACTCACCTACTCAAAATGAGTAAATGCGAATTATCTCTAAATGTACTGCAGATAGCCAATTTTTCTTAAATAACTCATTCACCTACTTTTGGAAGAGCTTTCAGTTGGTGAAGTTTCAGACCCATAGCTAATTATTCACCTACTCAAAATGAGTAAATGCGAATTATCTCCAAAAGTACTGCAGATAGCCAATTTTTCTCAAATAACTCATTCACCTACTTTTGGAAGAACTTCCACATGGTGAAGTTTCAGACCCATAGCTAATTACTCACCTACTCAAAATGAGTAAATGCTAATTATCTCTAAAAGTATTGCAGAGAGCATTAGTTAGCCACGCAGATTTCTCCAAAACTACTGCAGCTACAGATTTTTTGTAAATTAATTGTCCCAATGAATTTTCACGCCCTTGAAAATTTTTTTGGTTTTATGGACTTAGTCCTAAAGATAAGTGAGTATTCCACTATCTTTAGTACATTTTATTTATACGGCGGGAGATAAATGCATGCGTCCGAATGCTTGTTTTTAGGGAAGTAGGTTGCCTGACTTCACCCTAACCATTTTTGAGGACATTGAAACTTAGGCAGTTTTTTGAACCTCCCTTCCCCCAGGGAATTTATGCCTAGATCCTCCACAGTCTGGACTCTGAATGATTTACTAGGCTAACAGGAACTTGGTCTGTTAATTACCCTTAACATGAAACAACCTTGTTTTAAACACAAGTTTTCAAATCTGTATCTCCCTAGGGGCCTCCTTGGGTAAGCCCCTCCTCCCTTCTGGTCAGCTAGAGTTGAGCTTTAGGCTGCTCTCCACTAGGTTCTCTTCAATACAACCTGGTTATGGATATATGTTAAGACAGTAGCAAGACTACCTCCAGACAGGTCAAACTCAATTTCATGGTGCATAGAAGTAGTCAGAAGGGGTATGGTGAATTCAGGTGAGATACTGGATCTTTAGATCTTAAAGTTTCCATTCACACTACTTTAGGAGGGACAGGAGTCCCTCATCAAGGCACCTGTAATAACACTTAGGGTTTAGGCCCTATTAATCAACCCTTTCCAATTCCCCACATCTAGAGGCTCCTACAGGAACCACCCCAATGGGGGTCATTCCATCCCTAGCAGTATCAATCGTTTTCCCCAGGTAGGGGGAAATCGAGTAGCCAAGGCTCCAAGGTCTTTCGACCCACTCCAGGGGACGAGGGCATAAAAACCCTTCCCCCCAATGACTCCTCCAGCCTCACTCAGTCCACCAGTAGGAGTTCTCCTCCGTTCTTTCAGATGCGACTGGCAAACAAATCCTGTCATTCTTTTCAATCCAAGTCCAGTCAGACTCCTGACCTGGTCAGAATACAAGGCCCTTCAAAGACCAAGTCCTGGCCTCTGTATCCAGTCCCTTCTGTCAAAAAACGCAATAGAAAGGGTGAAAAATGTAAAATCTCTCGGGTTTTACAGTCGCCTGTTCCTAGTACCAAGCCTCACCTAAGGTGGAGGCCAGTCATAGACCTAAACAGGCTCAACACTTTTCTACACGTAGAAAAGTTCAAAATGGATTCCAGGGGAGTGGGTATCGTCGATAGATCTGTCGGACACTTACCTACACATCCCCATCCATCCAAACTCAAGGAAATACCTAAGGTTTTGCTACAAGTCACAGGTGTTCCAATTCACCTCCCTCCCATTCGGACTAGCCACAGCCCCCCAGGTCTTTACAATGATCGTAAAGGAAGTGAAACTAATGGCCCTCTCAAGAGGACTCAGAATTCACCAATACCTGGACGACTGGCTGATCAGGTCCCAGTCTCAGGAGGAAGCCCAAGTAAACACACAGGCAGTGGTAGACCTAACTCAGTCCTTGTGGTGGATAATAAATCAGGAAAAATCAGAACTGAAACCTACTCAGGTGTTTTTCGTCCATGGGCTACGAATACCACCTAGATTCAGCCCTTGTAAAACCCACTCAAGAGAGATGGCTCAAACTTCAGGATTTGATCCTACTACTCAAGTCAAAACGTGTTTTGACTGCAAGATGTCTGTAATTGGGTTGCTAGCCTCAACGGAGAAAATGGTCCCGGAGGGATGCCTTCACATGAGGCCCTTTCAGTTTCATCTCAAGGAGCACTGGAGATATCCTCAGTCGCTGGACAACCTCCTTCCTTGGACAGAAGCCATTGCAGCCCACCTAGATTGGTGGCAAAATCCCTCAAACGTGATGAAAGGTGCAGACCTTCATCCCAAAGACCACAGTATCCAACTCTTTACCGACGCCTCAAACAAAGGTTGGGGCGCTCACTTAGACCAAAATTTCACAAAGGGTCTGTGGTCAGATCGGGTAAAATGGCTACACATACATGTCCTAGAATTGAAGGCAGTCTCCCTGGCCCTTCGAGACTTCAAGGACCAGTGCCAGAATCAAACAGTGTTAGTTGCGACGGACAACTCAACAGTGGTAGCCTACATCAACAAACAAGGAGGAACACACTCAGCAGAGATGTGCGCTCTCCTGTGGAAGATCATGACCTGGGGCCATCACTACCTCATAACATTGAAAGACAGGCACGTTCTAGGGTGCCTGAATGTGATGGCCGACCTACTGTCCAGGTCCAACCAAGTGCAGTCAACAGAATGGTCTCTGCACCCACAGGTGTTCATTGTTCAACAGATCTGCCAGAAGTGGTTCACACCTCATGTAGACTTATTTGCCACTCACCTGAACCACAAGCTCCCACTGTACGTGTCTCCTATCCCAGACCCAAGGGCCTGGGACATAGATGCTCTAAACATAAACTGGACCAACCTCACGGCCTATGCGTACCCTCCTACGGCTCCTTCACAAGGTGATCCAAAAGATCAGGCAATGTTATTGCCTGATCATCGTAATAGCCCCAGGCTGGCCAGGGATGCCCTGGTTTTGGGACCTAGTGCAGCTCTCAACAGAGATCCCACTACAACTCCCAGTGTCAATGACCCTACTCAAACAGTCCCACAGGTATGTGTTCCACAACAACCCCCAGCACCTGAACCTCCACGCCTGGTGTCTAGGAGCGGACAACTCCCAAGAACAAGGCTTCTCTGTGGCAGAGAGAATTGCTGCCCCTCAGCGGTCTTCAACAAGGACCATCTACAAGTCAAAGTGGGCCCTATTTGAAAAATGGTGCAGAGAAAATTCGGTGGATTTCTCCACTCCATCTGTGAAACAAATCTCAGATTTTTTCATGCACCTGTACCAAGACCTAAACATGCACCCCTCGACCTTTGATGGTTACAGGACTGCAATCGTTGACACTTTGGGCCCAACGGCCCAACATGTTGCACACAATGCAGACCTTCATAGGTCACTCTCAAGTTTTCACAGGGATCGTCCCAAAAGTTCCAGAAATTTACCCAAGTGGAACCTTTCTGTTGTCCTCAACGAGCTCACAAAAGCACCATTTGAGCCCATGAAAGACACAGACCTCAAACATCTTTCTCTAAAAACTGCTTTCTTGCTAGCTTTGGCCTCCAGCAAGCGCCGCAGCGAAATCCATGCCTGGGTCGCAAACAAGTATCTAATCTAGGCCAATGGGAAAAGGTTGCCTTGTTCCCTTCTTCTGATTTCATAGCCAAAAACCAACTAGCAAGAGAAGGTTCTCAAAGTGTATCTCCGGTGACAATTCCTGCTTTGACTACCATTGTAGATAGACAATTTAAAGAAGACAGGACCCTGTGTCCCGTGCGGGCCCTGAGGTTTTATTTGGACCGAACAAAAGACCTGAGAGGGTCTCGTTCTCTCCTTTTCATCTCCTTTGAGAAAGGACATACCTCAGACATCAGACCCGCTACTCTCTCTTCATGGTTGAAACAAACCATCCTCCTTTGTTACAAACAAGCAGATGAACAAGCCTTGGACTTGGTCCAAGTCAAAGCGCATGACATCCGGGCCTTCGCGGCCTCTAAGGCCTTTTACGGTGGGGTATCGGTGGACCAAATCATGCAAGCCTGTCACTGGAAAGCTCACAACACATTTACAAATTTTTACCTAAAAGACCTTACTTGGTCGGACACCGACAACAATATGTATCTGGGACCCGTAGTGGCGGCACAACAAGTCCTAGATCCTTCCCCTCAGACCAGTTGTCCTCGGAAAGAAAAAAGGGGGGCACATCCGCTACAACCAAGTCTTCAGGAGTCTCTCCCAGGATCTAGGTATTCCTTTACCTTCAAGATGTTACGGGTAAGGTCATTTTTGTTTTTCAGTTATCAAGTAACTTCTATAAAGGACCAGTGGCCTATTTACAGTGACACAAGCAGGTGGGGTTTATATATTTATTAGCTTTTCTATGTTATCAATCTAACCTTTGTACACAATCAGACAAACAATAGAGTTAACATTAAAGTCACTTTGAGGTGACCTTATATACACTAAAATGAATTTACATCAACGCAGCATGTGACACTATGTGCCCTGACATTTTAAACTTTGACAGTCACTTAAGGTGACCATAAATTGAAATTTATGAAGTTAACATTACAGTCACTTTTAAGGTGACCTTATATACCAAATCACTTTATATTAACACAGCACGTGACACGACGTGCCCTGACATTTACTTTGACAGTCACTTAAGGTGACCATAAACTGACATTTACGTTTAAGTTAAGTTAGGATATGTATAAACCTTAAAGTGGAGGTTAGGAGTTTTCCAGATGAAATTTCAAGAGTTAAGATAATCTTAATCTGAAAAACCAAGGATAAGAGGGTCACTTAGGGTGACCCTAAAGTAAGATGTTAAAATGCTAGTTAGGGTGGCCGTAAGGTGACCCTAAGACAATTGATTTTGTGGGATAGTGAGAGTACATCTTACTGATCTTAATATTTGTGTGAATGAGGAAAAACTTAAAATGAAGTTGAAGAAATTGATTTTAGATTTAGAGTACTTGTAGGTCAGAGGTAAGCTGCAGTATGAGGAGTAGAAAGAAAGCCCCAAAGCCCAGGTAGTCTAGGGTAGTAGTAGTTGTTTGAAAGCTAAGGCCACTTTGTCAGAAGCTCGGTGGTCTTGTGTAATATAAGACCAGACGCACTCCGACGTCCAGGTGCCATGACTCTGGATGTCTTGAATAGGAACACTGGAATTAAATGCCAGGGTGGCACCTGAACGTCGAAGTGAGTGAAAAGTAATTTTTGACTGGGTAAGGTTGAGGTTATTTAATATTGTTGAAAAATTTTTCCTCAATCTAGTATCTGTAAGAGGGACCCACTTCGAATAACACTTTACCTGAAAGAGGGGACTGTTTGGTTGATGAGGGGTGTTACGGAGTAGGTGTTGTAAGGCTGTCACAGGGCAAAGGGGGGAAGCCCCAAGGGCAGGGATTTTGATGACCCGAACTGAGTTGTTCATTTGCATAGTCTTGGACCATTTTAACAATACGTGGGCCCCAGGGGGTTCAAAAAAAATATCGGCCCTGGCTAACTGTTTCAGGGGTGGTTATGGATATATGTTAAGACAGTAGCAAGGCTACCTCCAGACAGGTCAAACTCAATTTCATGGTGCATAGAAGTAGTCAGAAGGGGTATGGTGAATTCAGGTGAGATACTGGATCTTTAGATCTTAAAGTTTCCATTCACACTACTTTAGGAGGGACAGGAGTCCCTCATCAAGGCACCTGTAATAACACTTAGGGTTTAGGCCCTATTAATCAACCCTTTCCAATTCCCCACATCTAGAGGCTCCTACAGGAACCACCCCAATGGGGGTCATTCCATCCCTAGCAGTATCAATCGTTTTCCCCAGGTAGGGGGAAATCGAGTAGCCGAGGCTCCAAGGTCTTTCGACCCACTCCAGGGGACGAGGGCATAAAAACCCTTCCCCCCCAATGACTCCTCCAGCCTCACTCAGTCCACCAGTAGGAGTTCTCCTCCGTTCTTTCAGATGCGACTGGCAAACAAATCCTGTCATTCTTTTCAATCCAAGTCCAGTCAGACTCCTGACCCGGTCAGAATACAAGGCCCTTCAAAGACCAAGTCCTGGCCTCTGTATCCAGTCCCTTCTGTCAAAAAACGCAATAGAAAGGGTGGAAAATGTAAAATCTCTCGGGTTTTACAGTCGCCTGTTCCTAGTACCAAGCCTCACCTAAGGTGGAGGCCAGTCATAGACCTAAACAGGCTCAACACTTTTCTACACGTAGAAAAGTTCAAAATGGAAACTCCAGAGTCCATCAGGACCTCCCTGATTCCAGGGGAGTGGGTATCGTCGATAGATCTGTCGGACACTTACCTACACATCCCCATCCATCCAAACTCAAGGAAATACCTAAGGTTTTGCTACAAGTCACAGGTGTTCCAATTCACCTCCCTCCCATTCGGACTAGCCACAGCCCCCCAGGTCTTTACAATGATCGTAAAGGAAGTGAAACTAATGGCCCTCTCAAGAGGACTCAGAATTCACCAATACCTGGACGACTGGCTGATCAGGTCCCAGTCTCAGGAGGAAGCCCAAGTAAACACAGGCAGTGGTAGACCTAACTCAGTCCTTGGGGTGGATAATAAATCAGGAAAAATCAGAACTGAAACCTACTCAGGTGTTTTTCGTCCATGGGCTACGAATACCACCTAAATTCAGCCCTTGTAAAACCCACTCAAGAGAGATGGCTCAAACTTCAGGATTTGATCCTACTACTCAAGTCAAAACGTGTTTTGACTGCAAGATGTTTGATGTCTGTAATTGGGTTGCTAGCCTCAACGGAGAAAATGGTCCCGGAGGGACGCCTTCACATGAGGCCCTTTCAGTTTCATCTCAAGGAGCACTGGAGATATCCTCAGTCGCTGGACAACCTCCTTCCTTGGACAGAAGCCATTGCAGCCCACCTAGATTGGTGGCAAAATCCCTCAAACGTGATGAAAGGTGCAGACCTTCATCCCAAAGACCACAGTATCCAACTCTTTACCGACGCCTCAAACAAAGGTTGGGGCGCTCACTTAGACCAAAATTTCACAAAGGGTCTGTGGTCAGATCGGGAAAAAAGGCTACACATACATGTCCTAGAATTGAAGGCAGTCTCCCTGGCCCTTCGATACTTCAAGGACCAGTGCCAGAATCAAACAGTGTTAGTTGCGACGGACAACTCAACAGTGGTAGCCTACATCAACAAACAAGGAGGAACACACTCAGCAGAGATGTGCGCTCTCCTGTGGAAGATCATGACCTGGGGCCATCACTACCTCATAACATTGAAAGACAGGCACGTTCTAGGGTGCCTGAATGTGATGGCCGACCTACTGTCCAGGTCCAACCAAGTGCAGTCAACAGAATGGTCTCTGCACCCACAGGTGTTCATTGTTCAACAGATCTGCCAGAAGTGGTTCACACCTCATGTAGACTTATTTGCCACTCACCTGAACCACAAGCTCCCACTGTACGTGTCTCCTATCCCAGACCCAAGGGCCTGGGACATAGATGCTCTAAACATAAACTGGACCAACCTCACGGCCTATGCGTACCCTCCTACGGCTCCTTCACAAGGTGATCCAAAAGATCAGGCAATGTTATTGCCTGATCATCGTAATAGCCCCAGGCTGGCCAGGGATGCCCTGGTTTTGGGACCTAGTGTCTCCCAGTGTCAACGACCCTACTCAAACAGTCCCACAGGTATGTGTTCCACAACAACCCCCAGCACCTGAACCTACACGCCTGGTGTCTAGGAGCGGACAACTCCAAGAACAAGGCTTCTCTGTGGAGGTGGCAGAGAGAATTGCTGCCCCTCAGCGGTCTTCAACAAGGACCATCTACAAGTCAAAGTGGGCCCTATTTGAAAAATGGTGCAGAGAAAATTCGGTGGATTTCTCCACTCCATCTGTGAAACAAATCTCAGATTTTTTCATGTACCTGTACCAAGACCTAAACATGCGCCCCTCGACCTTTGATGGTTACAGGACTGCAATCGTTGACACTTTGGGCCCAACGGCCCAACATGTTGCACACAATGCAGACCTTCATAGGTCACTCTCAAGTTTTCACAGGGATCGTCCCAAAAGTTCCAGAAATTTACCCAAGTGGAACCTTCTGTTGTCCTCAACGAGCTCACAAAAGCACCATTTGAGCCCATGAAAGACACAGACCTCAAACATCTTTCTCTAAAAACTGCTTTCTTGCTAGCTTTGGCCTCCGGCAAGCGCCGCAGCGAAATCCATGCCTGGGTCGCAAACAAGTATCTAATCTAGGCCAATGGGAAAAGGTTGCCTTGTTCCCTTCTTCTGATTTCATAGCCAAAAACCAACTAGCAAGAGAAGGTTCTCAAAGTGTATCTCCGGTGACTATTCCTGCTTTGACTACCATTGTAGATAGACAATTTAAAGAAGACAGGACCCTGTGTCCCGTGCGGGCCCTGAGGTTTTATTTGGACCGAACAAAAGACCTGAGAGGGTCTCGTTCTCTCCTTTTCATCTCCTTTGAGAAAGGACATACCTCAGACATCAGACCCGCTACTCTCTCTTCATGGTTGAAACAAACCATCCTACTTTGTTACAAACAAGCAGATGAACAAGCCTTGGACTTGGTCCAAGTCAAAGCGCATGACATCCGGGCCTTCGCAGCCTCTAAGGCCTTTTACGGTGGGGTATCGGTGGACCAAATCATGCAAGCCTGTCACTGGAAAGCTCACAACACATTTACAAATTTTTACCTAAAAGACCTTACTTGGTCGGACACCGACAACAATATGTATCTGGGACCCGTAGTGGCGGCACAACAAGTCCTAGATCCTTCCCCTCAGACCAGTTGTCCTCGGAAAGAAAAAAGGGGGGCACATCCGCTACAACCAAGTCTTCAGGAGTCTCTCCCAGGATCTAGGTATTCCTTTACCTTCAAGATGCTACGGGTAAGGTCATTTTTGTTTTTCAGTTATCAAGTAACTTCTATTAAGGACCAGTGGCCTATTTACAGTGACACAAGCAGGTGGGGTTTATATATTTATTAGCTTTTCTATGTTATCAATCTAACCTTTGTACACAATCAGACAAACAATAGAGTTAACATTAAAGTCACTTTGAGGTAACCTTATATACACTAAAATGAATTTACATCAACGCAGCACGTGACACTATGTGCCCTGACATTTTAAACTTTGACAGTCACTTAAGGTGACCATAAATTGAAATTTATGAAGTTAACATTACAGTCACTTTTAAGGTGACCTTATATACCAAATCACTTTATATTAACACAGCACGTGACACGACGTGCCCTGACATTTACTTTGACAGTCACTTAAGGTGACCATAAACTGACATTTACGTTTAAGTTAAGTTAGGATATGTATAAACCTTAAAGTGGAGGTTAGGAGTTTTCCAGATGAAATTTCAAGAGTTAAGATAATCTTAATCTGAAAAACCAAGGATAAGAGGGTCACTTAGGGTGACCCTAAAGTAAGATGTTAAAATGCTAGTTAGGGTGGCCGTAAGGTGACCCTAAGACAATTGATTTTGTGGGATAGTGAGAGTACATCTTACTGATCTTAATATTTGTGTGAATGAGGAAAAACTTAAAATGAAGTTGAAGAAATTGATTTTAGATTTAGAGTACTTGTAGGTCAGAGGTAAGCTGCAGTATGAGGAGTAGAAAGAAAGCCCCAAAGCCCAGGTAGTCTAGGGTAGTAGTAGTTGTTTGAAAGCTAAGGCCACTTTGTCAGAAGCTCGGTGGTGTTGTGTAATATAAGACCAGACGCACTCCGACGTCCAGGTGCCATGACTCTGGATGTCTTGAATAGGAACACTGGAATTAAATGCCAGGGTGGCACCTGAACGTCGAAGTGAGTGAAAAGTAATTTTTGACTGGGTAAGGTTGAGGTTATTTAATATTGTTGAAAAATTTTTCCTCAATCTAGTATCTGTAAGAGGGACCCACTTCGAATAACACTTTACCTGAAAGAGGGGACTGTTTGGTTGATGAGGGGTGTTACGGAGTAGGTGTTGTAAGGCTGTCACAGGGCAAAGGGGGGAAGCCCCAAGGGCAGGGATTTTGATGACCCGAACTGAGTTGTTCATTTGCATAGTCTTGGACCATTTTAACAATACGTGGGCCCCAGGGGGTTCAAAAAAATATTGGCCCTGGCTAACTGTTTCAGGGGATCATAAGCGTTGATGGTGTGGGGGACCAGGTTGGAAATTCTCAAAAATGCAAAATAGGCTAAGAGAATGGCCGCTTTGAAAACATAGCCCATATAAAGGTAGTCACATTGTTGAATAATTTGGATGAGCAGAGAGGGTTCGACAATGGCTTTAAGCTTGACTGTGAGAGGAGCGCATCTTGCTACAGCCTTGGTGAAATATTTAATCCTCTGGTCAAAGAAAGGGGATGTATCTAAAGCCAGCATGGAGTAGTTTGCTTTTGTGGCTGACAAGTAATTGGAGATCTGTGAATGAGAGACTTTGTTATATACCAAAAATTCCAGAAAAGCTAGAATATGGTTGGAAGAGATGCATAGTGGATGAATGTCTATAAAAGTTAAGAAAGCCAGGAAGATTTTAAACATAGCTGTATACGACCTTCTAGTGGACTCTGCAAAAGCCAGATGCATTCTACGAGCTGCCTTGCTGTATAATATTGTCAAGTGGGAATTGGAACCTGCAATTAGATAGACCAATCCAATGTCAGTGCATTGGCCGAAGGATTGACCCATGTGTGTCCAGGGACCAATTGAGGGATTTTGTGAATCAAAGCTGGATTTATAGATAATCTAGACAAAGTGTCAGCTATTATGTTTAACTTGCCCTCAATGTGGACTGTGATGAGCTCTATGTCCTTAAATGCAGTAATCATGTTAATATTGCGAGCTATGGCAGCTAAGGTCATATCCCTAGTATGGCCTGAGCCTAGTACTGATACAACTGCCTGATTGTCACAATGAATTACTACTTTACGACCTTGCCATTGATGGGCCCAAGTTCGAACTGCCACAAGAATGTTTAACATTTCCAGATGTACTATATTGTAGTTCTGGTAGCCCTTCGGGAGTTCAATTGCGTAAATCTCTCGCCCACACATAGCTCCTAGGCCTTGGAGGGACGCATCTAATTCAACATGAGTGTGTATTGGTGTATGGCTGAAAAAGGCGACCCCATTGAATTTTGGTAAGAAATTGGTAAACCAATTTAGGTCTCTTCTGAATTCGTGGTCTATGATAATGGTGTCCTGCTTATGAGCTGCTCTCAGAGTGTCTAGCATTCTATTTAAGAAGGGTCTAGAGGCTCGAACGCATTTGGTTACATAAAGGAGTTTTCCAAGCAATGACTGAAGTTGGCGCTTGTTACAGGTTCTTTTACTTAGCCATTGTTTACATTCTTGCCTTATGTCATTCAATTTGTCTTGAGGGACCGCAACTGTTAACTTCTCAGTATCTAGTTTGACGCCTAGGCAGGTAGCCCTTGTAGTAGGTTCAACCAACTTATTTTTACTAATTTTGAAACCTAGGTCCTGAAGAAGGTTATATAGGTTGTCAAAAGAGGCCTGAGCCTGGGATTTAACTGCATATCCGATGATATCATCAATATAGTTGGTCACATTGTGACCCCTGGTACCCATGATATATCTGACAGCGTCACTGAGGCGTTGGAAGATGGCCGAACCATGCCGAAAGCTGAAGGGTAGGCAACTATCAAGAAAGTAGTCCTGGAAGTGAAGTCCTAAGTACTTATAATCAGCAGGATCTATTTTTACATGTCTAAACGCTCTTGATATGTCAATTTTGTAAATTAGGGCTCCTTTACCTAATCTAACCAATTTACTAGTGATTGTATCTATAGTGGGCAGAGTAAGCAGGAATTTCGAACCCAGGTACTGCTCAGAGTTGACTCCAGCATTAACAGACTCGCCAGCAGGGAAACTCAGGTCTATAATGACTCTGCGATGAGGGGCTCCTGGCTTTTCACGAGTCATAAATGGAGATATATGAAGATCTGTTATTGGGGGACTGTGAAATGGGCCTAAGATGGCATTGTGTTCCATTTCTTCTGATAAATATGCTTTAATATCTTCTGGAAACTTATTGCCTGAACCATGGTTGCCTAACTTATGAGATAGTTGTATATTTTTTGTTGAAATCTAATGGAAAACCATATCTTATGAGGTATTTCAACTGAGAATCCCAGTATTCGCCCAAGTATTTTTCCTAGACATCAGCATTTAATTCCGACTGAACTTGGATTTGCCATTGTAAAAAATTGTAAGTTCCCGACTTACTGATTATCTCACGCATTTTTAACACATCAGTACTGCTACCTCTTTTATGATCCCTATCCGGAATAATCTGATCCTGAAGAGGAATGTATCCAAATTTATCCGACATTTGAGCATCCCAAAGCTTAAAAGTGTGGCAATCTTTGGCTTCCTGAATTCTAAGTTGATGACGAGGACGAAATCTCAAGTCCAAAGAGTATTTGTCCGGATCCGAAACATTTTCACTAACCGGATCACTTTGCTTGGGTATGTCTAAAGCTTTGGCTTGAGGGACTGGGATTCTGTTATGTCTGTTCGTGGTATCCAAACTCACCCTACTGTGTATTGGTAGTGTGGATTGACGCTTATTGCTATCATTGACACTTTTTGACACTTTTTTCTTTGCTTTAGTGTCACTATGACGGACCCCCACTATGTGTTTGGACACATGTGAACTTGGGTTAACACTGTCCTGAGTACATAACGGCCAAAACCTATTTTTAACACTTGTTGTGTAATTGCTGTGACATTTGATTTTATCAGTGTGATTCGAGGTGCGACTTTGCTTATTATTCCCAGAGTCGCACCTCTGACCAAAGCCATTGTTCACTAATTGGGTTTTGTTGTCAGATTCGCACCTTTGACCATTGTTAATGTCTTGGTAATTGACCATTGTTCTATGGGGTTCTTTGTTAATTTTAACACGAGAACATGCACTTTTAGTGCTCCAGAACTGATTGGTACGATCAATATGATTGTTTTTCTTTGATATTGACACTTTTGACATATTCTGGCCATGTTTTGGTGTGATGTTTTTTCCACAATAAACTGTGACATTTTTACGCATATTAACCTCACCTTTGTTGTTTCTGTGATTTTCCACATAATCTCTATCTTGAACAATATGTGAAGTCTGTACGTTTTTCACAAGTTTACCCTTATTTTTAAGCACATCTGAATACAGCACATGATTGGAAAGCCACCAATCTTGCTTCCAATTTTCACTTTGAATACAACACTTGCTACTATTTACAATAACCCTAGTATTGAAATATTTTTGACTAGCACTTTGAGGCACTGCATTTCTGCAGTGCCCTACTCATTTTTTGGTAATTTTTGTCTGCAATCCTTGCCTGAGTGGGGATGAGACTTCCCTTTAACAAAGCAGTGCTCACATACATGGAGATATAACTGTCCCCCATTTTCATGTTCAGTTTTTTGCCCACATGTGCCCTTCTGATAAAACCGACATGGAACGCCCTTATCTTTAGATTTGAACTTTTTACCCACTGACAAGCTAGGATTTTGACTTCTCTGGGCATGCACCCATCTAAGACGGTCACGCTTATTGGTTTCCTCCCAATTAACTTTGTTTTCCTCCATGTGACAGAGTACTACAGCGTGGGCACCCTTGGCTGACTGCCACCCAAAATCGTGACAATCCTCCATGAGGTCAGTGACATAACTTAGCATGTTATTTTTGGTTTGGACATTACTTTCCTCTTTTATAATAGTACAAAAACCAGCAATCCACTGGGCCATGGACAAATTATCATATGATACTCTGGATTTGCTAGTGCCACTCAAAATATGATTCTGTGGCCAAGGTATTTCCCTTTTACACCAATAAGTATCAGACCCACCCCTTTGGGATTTGAACTTGCCTTGTGGATGCACGGCTTGCAGTTCCCTGATCCTGTCGTCCACTCTGGCTTGAATGGTGTCCGATGCTTTGAGGAAGTCTATAGATGGAATAACCGTGTCTGACGTTGTGCCTTACGCTATGGTTGACACTGCTAATGTGGTTTCTGGGTCCATTGAAGTCTTCGGGCTGCCTGGCTTCTCCACCTTGTCCACTCTCTGTTCCATAGCTGTCATCCTGCCACTTAAACTTTTCAACTCGCTTAGTATTTGCAAGTTTATGTCTGATTGTCCCGTACTTGCCACACTAATTCCATCTTCTGCTTCACTATCAATAATCCTGGTACATTTGCTATTGATTGGCCTCTGATGCCTGTCGCCACAGGCGTTAAGGTCAAATGTCTTTGGCATATTGAAGATCTATAATAAACAATACTGTGATCAGATCACTGATTCACGCGTACTAGGTCTGAGATGACTTCTATGAATAAATAATGAATTTTATACAGCCCTTTAAAGCTGCTCCAAGTCACCCCAGAGCCAGTATCGCCTGTCTCAATAATCTGAGATAGATTTATACAGCCACATCCGACATCAGGTCACATCAGATCTTGCACATCACATCTTAGGTACAGCCTTTGCTCTGAAAGAACACTGAACCTCTGGAGTTTCAGTGTGTCTGAAGCTTCAGAGTTTCCAAAAGTTAAAATCAAATCGAATAAAATCAAGACATGTATAAAAGCTTTTGATTTTATAAAAGGGGTGTTTCCCCTTTGAAAACTTAAAAGTTAATGAAAATGGCTGCATTTGGCGGGAATATGAAGTTCCAAGGTCATGACCCCATTATTTACAGGAAGGTTACATAAACAAGAATATTTTTGCCATCGCCACTGACAGTTCAGACACCCACCATGCCTGACCAACATTATTTAGTTGTCATTAATCTCATATTCAGGTTGCAAAAATTTATGAGATGTCCAACCATGGGTTGGTCAGTCACTAGTGAAGGGCCCTCAGGGACCCTTAGACCTCGAAGTGAGCACTGCTGCACTTCCGTCCTACAATCAAACATCTAGACAGTGTCAGCACTGTCTCTCACTTTATTTAGGTTTTTGGCTCGTTACAGGCCCGGTCTTCAGGATCGGGGCACTGTAAATGGGACTCAGACTGGTATTTCTGGCACTATTCTATACATATTAATTCAAAATCTTAGAAAAAATGACATATCTTCCAGTCTCAGCTGTAATCCCGCCACCGGGCGGTTGAATTCAGCATTAAGTCCCACATGGTAAGCTATTGTAGCGTAATAAAATTGAAAATTTTAATTACTTAAATGTAGCTTTTATCAGCTACAAGCTTACCATGTGGGACTTAGAAGAGTCCCACCCTGCCTCCCCGCTGTTTACAGCTGAGGGGTAGGTTTTAGAAAATTTCAACGAGAAAGTAGGGCGAGAGGTCAGAGGTTATCACGTGACGGCAACTAGCAGTGTATCAGGTGGCTAACAAGAACTGTCTTTTTATCTGCCGCCGGGCGGGTGGGAGATTATAAAATGCATTCCGTGCGTGTGTGCGTGAGTGCGTGTGTGCATGTGTTCGTGTGTTATTGAGTGTGTGTCACGCTTTTATAAAGGGCTGTACATCACACTGGTTGTTTCTCCTTGGCCTTTTCAATGTTTTTGATGACCTTATTGCTTATGTCCTTTCATTTGATGCTGTTATTTCACACCTAGGACCATAGCTAAGTGAGTAATAGCAATGGTGGCTACTTTGAGTAAAGTGCTCATAACTCCAAAACGACTGCATTTAGAGTGTTTCTGTAAAATACGTTGTTCAGCTACTTTCTCCATGCCTACAAGATGGTACCATTTTTAGGGTTCTATCTTCATAGCTAAGTGAGTAATAGCTATTTTCTGTTATTAACAATGAGCAAAATGAGTAAACTGATTTTGTCTTTGTAACTGTTACTTACAATATTGGCTTGAAATATGTTGTTCAACAACTCCTTCATGTACTATATCATGGTGAGGTGTCCAAGGTGTAGCACCATAGCTAACTGAGTAATAGCTATACTAAGTTTAACATTTGACCATTGAGCAAGTCACTTATAACTCAAAAACTATTGAATATAGAGGATTTTTGTTGAATATGTTCTTCACCTATCTTTTGGATATACTGTATTGTGAATTTTCACAGCTGTAACTCCGTAGCTAACTGAGTAATAGCTACTTTGATGATAACCATAATGAGTAACTGGCTTATATCTTCAAAAGTATTGCAGCTACACAATTTTGTTCCAATATGTTGTTCAGCTACTATCTCTACAGCTACAACATGGTCACTAGTTTGGAAGTGTATCTCCATACCTAAGTGAGTAATACCTACTTTGTCAATTTTTAATGATAACCATAATGAGTAAACGCCTTATATCTTCAAACGTATTGCAGCTACACAATTTCTCTCAAATAAGTTGTTCATCTACTTTTTTGTGAACTGTAACATATTTAAGTTTCACAACTGTTGCTCAATGTACAAGTGAGTAATGACTACTTTATTGCTACTTTTGGTGAAAATGTGAAAAATGACAAATATCTCGCAAACCGTAATAGCTACTTTGTCAATTTTTAATGATAACCATAATGAGTAAATGCCTTATATCTTCAAAAGTATTGCAGCTACACAATTTCTCTCAAAGAAGTTGTTCATCTACTTTTTAAGTCATTCACCTACTTTTGGGAGAGCTTTCACATGGTGAAGTTTCAGACTCGTAGCTAACTAATTACTCACCTACTGAAAATGAGTAAATGCAAATTATCTCTAAAAGTATTGCAGATAGCCAATTTTTCTCAAATAACTCATTCACCTACTTTTGGGAGAGCTTTCACTTGGTGAGGTTTCAGACCCATAGCTAATTACTCACCTACTGAAAATGAGTAAATGCGAATTATCGCTAAAAATATTGCAGATAGCCAATTTTTCTCAAATAACTCATTCACCTACTTTTGGGAGAGCTTTCACTTGGTGAAGTTTCAGACCCATAGCTAATTACTCACCTACTCAAAATGAGTAAATGCGAATTATCTCTAGTTTGGAAGTGTATCTCCATAGCTAAGTGAGTAATAGCTACTTTGTCAATTTTTAATGATAACCATAATGAGTAAACGCCTTATATCTTCAAAAGTATTGCAGCTACACAATTTCTCTCAAATAAGTTGTTCATCTACTTTTTTGTGAACTGTAACATATTTAAGTTTCACAACTGTTGCTCAATGTACAAGTGAGTAATGACTACTTTATTGCTACTTTTGGTGAAAATGTGAAAAATGACAAATATCTCGCAAACTGTAATAGCTACTTTGTCAATTTTTACTGATAACCATAATGAGTAAATGCCTTATATCTTCAAAAGTATTGCAGCTACACAATTTCTCTCAAAGAAGTTGTTCATCTACTTTTTAAGTCATTCATCTACTTTTGGGAGAGCTTTCACATGGTGAAGTTTCAGACTCGTAGCTAATTACTCACCTACTGAAAATGAGTAAATGCAAATTATCTCTAAAAGTATTGCAGATAGCCAATTTTTCTCAAATAACTCATTCACCTACTTTTGGGAGAGCTTTCACTTGGTGAGGTTTCAGACCCATAGCTAATTACTCACCTACTGAAAATGAGTAAATGCGAATTATTGCTAAAAGTATTGCAGATAGCCAATTTTTCTCAAATAACTCATTCACCTACTTTTGGGAGAGCTTTCACTTGGTGAGGTTTCAGACCCATAGCTAATTACTCACCTACTGAAAATGAGTAAATGCGAATTATCGCTAAAAGTATTGCAGATAGCCAATTTTTCTCAAATAACTCATTCACCTACTTTTGGGAGAGCTTTCACTTGGTGAAGTTTCAGACCCATAGCTAATTACTCACCTACTCAAAATGAGTAAATGCGAATTATCGCTAAAAGTATTGCAGATAGCCAATTTTTCTCAAAAACTCATTCACCTACTTTTGGGAGAGCTTTCACTTGGTGAAGTTTCAGACCCATAGCTAATTACTCACCTACTCAAAATGAGTAAATGCGAATTATCTCTAAAAGTATTGCAGATGGCCAATTTTTCTCAAATAACTCATTCAGCTACTTTTGGGAGAACTTTCACTTGGTGAAGTTTCAGACTCATAGCTAATTACTCACCTACTCAAAGGTCAAAGTTGGGGTTTTACGTCCTGTTCAACAGCCAGGGCCTCACCTACTCAAAATGAGTAAATGCGAATTATCACTAAAAGTATTGCAGATAGCCAATTTTTCTCAAATAACTCATTCACCTACTTTTGGGAGAACTTTCACTTGGTGAAGTTTCACACCCATAGCTAATTACTCACCTACTGAAAATGAGTAAATGCGAATTATCGCTAAAAGTATTGCAGATAGCCAATTTTTCTCAAATAACTCAGTCACCTACTTTTGGGAGAGCTTTCACTCTGTGAAGTTTCAGATCCATAGCTAATTACTCACCTACTCAAAATGAGTAAATGCGAATTATCTCTAAAAGTATTGCAGATAGCCAATTTTTTCTCAAATAACTCATTCATCTACCTTTGGGAGAGCTTTCACATGGTGAAGTTTCAGACCCGTAGATAATTGCTCACCTACTCAAAATGAGTAAATGCAAATTATCTCTTAAAAGTATTGTACTTAGCCAATTTTTCTCAAATAACTCATTCACCTACTTTTGGGAGACCTTTCACATGGTGAAGTTTCAGACCCATAGCTAATTACTCACTTACTGAAAATGAGTAAATGCGAATTATCGCTAAAAGCATTGCAGATAGCCAATTTTTCTGAAATAACTCATTCACCTACTTTTGGAAGAGCTTTCACATGGTGAAGTTTCACACCCATAGCTAATTACTCACCTACTGAAAATGAGTAAATGCGAATTATCTCTAAAAGTATTGCAGATAGCCAATTTTTCTCAAATAACTCATTCACCTACTTTTGGGAGCGCTTTCACTTGGTGAAGTTTCACACCCATAGCTAATTACTCACCTACTGAAAATCAGTAAATGCGAATTATCGCTGAAAAGTATTGCAGATAGTCAATTTTTTCTCAAATAACTCATTCACCTACTTTTGCAAGGGCCTTCACATAGTGAAGTTTCACACCCATAGCTAATTACTCGCCTACTGAAAATGAGTATATGCGAATTATCTCTAGAAGTATTGCAGATGGCCAATTTTTCTCAAATAACTCATTCACCTACTTTTGGGAGAGCTTCAAACCAACCTGTGGAAAAGCACAGGGTAAGGGTAAGACCTTGGGCCCCTTCGTTGAGGTGGAATGAAGATATCCAAACCTTTTTAGTGCATATCTTACATGTACATAACTGCGGAATATGTACATTCAGTGGCTCTAACTCTGGAATGTGGCCATTCGATGGCCAAACTCAGTAATAGCTACTGTGACTTTTTTTTATTTAAATAATTTATAACAGCAAAACTATTCAATTTAAAGGAGTTTTGTCAAATATGTTGTTGACCTACTTTTTGATGTAGTGCGGCGGGAGATCATACCACGGCAGTGGTCTTGTTTTCTAAGACGTTGGCCCCGGGTGTGGCAACCCGAGAACAGCATTAAGTCCCACATGGTAAGCTTGTAGCTTATAAAAGCTACATTTAAGTAATTAAAATTTTCAAATTGTTATGTGACTCCAGCGTTCTTGAAGAAATGGTGAAATTCCTTTTAAAACCTTGTAAGAAAAGATTATCCACCATGAATACATTATCACTGAAAGTCCCAGCAGAAAAAAAAATTACACAAATTTTAAGAAAACTATTGTTCAACATGTAAGTGGTCAATGTCTGAATTTCTTGAGGAATTAATTTTCACTGTCCAAAATCGTTGGGTAAAATCAATGTCTCATCATTTATATGTGAAGTTATTCAGCACCCTTTGGTTTCGCCCCCTATTATCAAACCGCCTATACCACCACGGCAGTATTTTCTAAGTTGAATATCTCCCTTAATATAAGGTTTGTCAACACAATTTATTGTAGGTATTATTGATAGGCGTGGGAGAATTTTGTAACAAGTATGAATTTTTGACGAGTATGAAATCATTCAACTTGACCTTTGTGAATGTCACATGACAAAGTAATAATTTTTTGTTTCGACTTCCTTTTCACCAATTTTTTTTAGAAAGGTACAACATATAGATCAACAAAATTTGGCAATCAGTTTTCTCACATCAGCTTCTAGGTGTGAGTTGAATTGACCATAACTGAGGGCTGATTTATTATTGTTTTGTTAAATGCTGAATTTGTCCCATTTGGGCACAAATTGTGTATACTACTCATGCTAAGGTCCTTGCACATATTCAATATGTTATTGAAGTATGAAAATTGGGTTAATGACAGCAGAAGTGGTATCCTCTTGTTAAGATTACCTTAAAATCTGTCAAATCAGGTGTCCTTGGTAAGAGCTTGGAAATGTTTTGAGAGATAATAGGAAACCATGGCCTGGGATTTCTAAAAGCCCATGAAAATTTGCCCTCTGAGCCTCACACACTTAAAAATTCAAACTGCTGCTATAAAGTTGAATTTCTTGTATTTTGCAGTGTATCTACAACCATGCTGCCTGAAATCCTATTCTTTAAGACCATTCAAACCTTGTGATATGGCTTTTTGCCCCCTTCTTGCCTTTAAAGGTCAATTCTATGACCCTAAATAGGTAAGAATTTCACTTGTTGCTCAATATCTCTTTTACTGTTGCAAAGCTTTGGAATGCATTGAGACTAAACACAAAAACATGGCCTGGGATTTCAAAAAGCCTGTCAAATTTTCCTTGCCCCTCTCTGATCAAAGTCAGAATAAGGCTGTAAAGTTTCTTTTCTCTCACTTTCTTTAAACATATAAAACAACTGTGTAAAAGATACGTTAGTTAACAATGTTTATCCATTTTACCAGCCTTTTCTTATTTACTGTGGGACTTTTCATGTTTGCATTAGCACACACATTGTTCAAGACAGTTTATACTTGTTGCCTACTCCAGTGCATTCAATTAAGTTTGTTAGCCTGAAGCATTTTCTTAAATTAAAAATGCATATTTCCTTGCCAGTTTCTTTTGTTATTCTAAAGCTGAAACAAATTCTTTCTTTTGTATGGTAATTGGAGTTTGTCACTGAGTTGCCAGTCCCAACTTTTTTTGGCAAAAACAACAAGGATAGGAGCCAAGTGAATGTAAATTTACAACTAGGAATTATGTTTTTTATGAAAACATAGGGACAATTATGTTGGATGTTCATGCTGAGGTAAAAGCAAAGTCTTCAGCCAAAATGCAGCTTTGACATTCCATTACTGTAAAGTAGAAATTTAGCTTGGAATAAAATTTCACTAATTATTCTTTTTCAAGAAATTCAGTGAAATTACTTTTCACTAATGGCTAGTTTCTTCTTTGGAGATAGCGATTTAATATTTCACTAGAAATTAATTTTTATGGTCAAGCTCATAAGGTAAAATTGTTAAAATTAGTGTCTAGTGAAAATTTGTTACTTATACTGTATAAAATGTGGCAAATAAATTCACAGTTTTATCCAGTGGACAATTGCTAATCCGGTCAGTGCGACTGGCCCTGCCAAATGACAGAAAAAGTTTTCCTGTGTCATTCACAGTCAGGACCAGTCTTATACTGTGCATTCGCTAGGTGGCGCATCATACTTCTTTTCTGTCTAGACAGCTTATTGTCATAGGAACTTTTTCGTTTGGCACGTGCACTGTGCAGACAGATATTTTGAGAGGCTCTCAGAAGTTGAAGAAATTGCGGAATTATTGCGAATTTGAAATTTATCTTATTTTCTACTGCATGTTGTAAGTATTATCTACCAACATGGCATCACCTGGACAGAAACAAAAGACATGCAGCCATTTAATGGCAGTTTTGGATATGCATGCACACTGCGCGAGATGTGACAAGGCCAAAGGCAGTGACCTCTGCGTTTCCAATGAACAATGTCCACACTGCAACATCCTGAACAAAGGCAGCAGCTAGCTACTCTGTCTTACCAAAATAAGATAGAAAGGCGAGAATTAAAATCTGACAAGGCTGATAAGACTGACAAGAAGGGAGAAGCCAATGATAGCTTGAGTAGTACCCAAGTTATCCCACACTTGGTATCAGTGATAGGGCTGGTGAAAGAGAAGAAGACACAGAAGTCTCCTGGAAAGCCAGTGGTTAAGGAAAAGTGCAAGAAGAAACATTCTACCCCTTCCAAACCTGCCAAGTCTTCTACCAACAGCAAGTTAAAAACCGTTGACCAGAAATGGTCTGAACATTTTAGGCGGCTGGAAGCTTTGCTGGTGTCAAGGTCGTTGGGAGAAGTCCGGTCCACAATCGACCCTCCAGACTGTTAAAATAATATCAAAGGCTCCAAGTTGCTAGTGCAGTGAAGTCAAGTTAGCCCTTCTTAGCACCTACCCAGCCTGCCGACTGACCTCTGCCTGGCGACCAACCTCAACATGATGACCGACCTCAGCCTGCTGACCGACATCAGTCTTCTGACCGACATCAGTCTTCTGACCAACTCAGCACCGACCAGGTCCCTGCTTTACAGAGACAGGCGTCCAGGACGTCGGGTACAGAAGCAGCCAGGCAGCTTTCAACTCAGAAATGGACACTGACTCGGATGTAGAATGCACCAACCAACCTTACACTACTGGCCTGGCAGAAGAGAGGGAACTCTCTGACCTGGAGCAAGATCAGACCACTACTGACATTGACCAGGCTTTTTCTGAGGAGCAGACATATAGAGAGACAATGCGTTATATCAGATCTTTCATGGGCTGGAAGTATATCCCTGATGTCAACACTGCCACTTCTCATGCTGACGATAACCCCTTTGCAGGGCCTAAACAGCAGCCAGTGGGAAAGATATCTCTGAACTTACCAACAGACGACTGGCTATAGAAGAAGATGGATAAGCTCAACTGCACACTTGTAGAGGGCTATCCATCTAGAAGCTCTGAAGATGGTGGTTTGCTATGGTGACTCTAGCTAGGAGGGACTCCTATCTGGCACATGTTAAGTCTGGTATCAAGTAGGATACATTGTTTGCACTCCGACAGGCTCCTCTCCATCTGGCCACTGGACGAAATCCTGAAGAAGGCAGAGCAGGACATTGCCTAGTACGAAAGTAAGGGACACTCCAGCTCATCTAGCCATAAGAAGGGTCGGTATTACCAATATGACAGGCCAGAGAAACCCAAGGATTGTAAGTCTTGAAACCCAGCATGGAAGACAATTGCTCCCATGACTACAAGTCATGGAAGGGCAAGTCAAATAACTACTCATCCTGACATACCAAGGGCCAGTCGCCCTATAAATGACAGTTATTGTGTAAAAGTTCCAGTGTCTACATGGCGACTGGCAGGGATCAAAGAGACTGTAAATTATTATCAGAACGAAGAGACTGTAATACCATGTCAGCCTTTAAATGCATACTCGGTTGTTGTAAATCATGCACATTCTGTAAAAGGGCAGCCACAAAAGAAAGGCATAGGTATTGTTCCACAAAGGTCATTCAAATCTGTGAAAGATGTTTCCTGTGTAGATCACTTGGGTTTTGTCCAGAATTTCACAAATGTCCCAATTGCTGTAGGGGCCAGATTGCACCAATTTTGGGAAACTTGGGAAGCCCTAGGGGCTAGTCCAAAGGTTATAAGAATCTTTAAAGAAGACTAAACCCTCCCCTTCCAGAACCAACCAAATCTCAAAAGGTCACCGACCATCATAAGCTGCTGTGTAAATTACCTCAAGAACAGTTACCTGACGGAGGCATTGCATGCACTTATGAAGAAAAATGCAGTAGAACTTGTAAAAACTCAGAAATCATTAGGCTTCTTTAACCGACTTTGCTTGGTACCAAAGCCCAACAATGGGTTGAGACCTATCCTAGATCTAAGTATACTGAACAATTTTCTAAAGACGGAGAAATTCAAAATGGAAACGCCAGAAACTATAAGTACCTCTCTTCAGCAGGGGAGTGGGCCACTTCAAGGATGCCTACTTCCATATACCAATACAGACCCAATCCAGGAAGTACCTATGTTTTCACATCCAGTGTCAGTCCTAGCAGTTCAAAGCACTACCTTTTGGCCTGTCCACAGCTCCCATGGAGTTCACAGTAATAGTGAAGGAGGTCAAACTGATCCACCAGCACCTAGACGACTAGTTGGTCATAGCCAGATTCCACCAAACCTCTCTCCAGCATACACAGACTCTAGTAGCTATTTGTCAGGAGTTAGGTTGGTTAGTAAACCTGGAAAAGTTAGAAATGAAACCCAAACAAGTCTTCGACTTAGTTGGCGTGAAGGAGGGCAAGGTTATACCCACCCTAGACTGTTGGCACACCTTAAATGCAAAGATACAGGGACTGGTCGCCAGATCAACCTGCCCGGTCCACCAACAGATGTCTCTTGTAGGGTTACTAACAGCCACAGAAAAAAGTCCACCTAGGCCAATTCCATATGAATCTCACTTCAAGAACAACTAGAGGCTTCCAGAATCATTAGAAAAGGTTATTCCAGTACCAAGGTCCCTCCACCCTCATCCAACCATTACACCCCCTCAGTCATGCTCTGCAAATTTTTACAGACGCATCAAAGGAAGGGTGGGACACTCACTTAGGGGAACACACTGCAGGAGAAACCTGTGACCTTGAGTCTGAAAATCTTGTCCAGACTATATCTCAGAAACCGTAATATGTAGGAAGTTGATACTTGGTAGGGCTATTGGTTAGTGATTGTAAGTGTCCAACGTTATGGTGTGACCTTGATTTGATCTTTGACCTTGCTGTAGTGATCGTGACCTGTAAAATCTTATCTGGGCTATATCTCAGAAACTGTTAGCTGTAGGAAGTTGTTACATGGTAGGAACATTGGCTGGGGTTGTAGTGGTGCAACATCATGGTGTGACCTTGATTTGACCTTCACCTTGCTGTAGTGACCTATCTCGGTAACTTTAAGGTGTAGGACTCTGGCAGTTGGTAAGGACATTGCTTAGGTATTGTAAGTGTGCAACATCATGGTGTGACCTTGATTTGACCTCTGACCTTGTCTTAGTGACTGTGAGTTTTAAGACCTTGTCTGGGCTATTTTTTGGATTCTGTAAGGTGTTGAAGGTTGACACATGGAAGGGACATCATTTAGAGGGGTGTAGGTATGCATCATGGTGGGACCTTTAGCTCTGCAGAAGTGTGTTCACCTTCCTTATTTGAAACATGTTTCTTTTATGACAAAGATATATGGATTGCTGCAAGTTATTATTATATGTACTTTTACACAATTGTGTGATTAAATTTCCATTGACAGCTATTCTCCAATTAATAAATTTTACAGCTTCATAATTTTTAGTTTACTGATTAATGCTGTCATCATGATATTGAATTGTCTTGTTTTAATACTTCTTTACATACATTTTATTTCTCGTGGACATTATTTTCTCTGCTTAAACATTATTGGCACCTTTATATAACTGATACTGCTCTGAAAGTAGCCCTATCTTAGTACTGTTTCACTACTTCTATATCTCATGGTGTTGAAAACTATTTCCCCAGGCTGTTTGGTACGGGCATCTCTGATACTATTTTACTTCATCAGTCTCACCAACTAAGTGATTAACAAGATTGGTATTCTGTCTCATCTTTCACATCTTTGTGGTTGTTAGTTCGAGTCCACTTCATGTTTACATGTGATTCATTTACAGCCTGATGGGATATTGCAACCTTGGCTGTTGAAGGAGGCAGTAATTTTTTTTTGTCATTTTTGAGTAACATCTGCAGAAATTACATAAATTGTTTGCATATAATTTCAATGATAGCATCCACTTTACTTCTGCTTTTTGAAGTATATTTTATTGTAATATTAGTTCATTGCATTGTGAGGGAGATAACATCCTTCTTGAATTAAAGGCCAATTAATTGAGAATACTTTTTTTTTTGTAAAAAGTAAAGTGTTGTTTAAGTCTGAAGAATTATGAGCCAATGTGGGAATCTACATAACATAGATGCTTTTCATAGAAACCTATGAAACATTACGAGTCACACAAGTGAAAAGGTGAAATTGTTCAAATGGAAACCGTGGACTAATTAGCAGTGTCGGTAGATGCTTTTCAAATGTAAATTAACCTCATTGAACTTTCTTCTCACAAAAGAACTTATATAAAGCAGGATTTAGCACATGCATGTTTACCAGATACATGCATTAGTATGTAAATGATTTATATTGTGATTTTAAAAAAAAATATTTGTCATGTGGTTGTTTCTTTTTAGAACTGCACACTAATTATGAATCTGCAATAGTCTTTTTTTCATGACCCTGTTCAGTAACCTGTTTATTGTTAAAGCCAAGTTCATTAAAGCTTAAGAATTCTACAGTAAGTTTTAATATCGCAAGGTCATTCTGACGTATAAGTTGCATAAATGTTGTACTTTTAGAGATTGAAAATATATTCTGAGTAACTTTCACTGGTAGAACTACTGGTTACTGGTAATGAGACAAATTGAGAAGATACTGGAGAAAATGGTTTGATCAGTCATAGTAACATGAATCAAACTCGTTAAAATGACAACTTGTTAAAATTATCAAAATTAGAATTTCAACATGTCTTTATATATCCCAAGACCAAGCTTAGAGAATGACCCTAGTTTTTACCCCACAGCCATTTAAGGCAGTGCAGGTATTGTTTTCACCCATGACATCTGGGTGGGTGGGTGTTGGGAAAAATCTTGTCCAGGCTGTATCTCAGAAACCTTAAGGTATAGCAGGTTGACATACTTGATAGGGACCCAGATAGCATTCCGCCGTCGGACCGACGTTGGCTGTTGGTCGCAAGGTCGGCAGATTTTGCCAACGTTGGGCCGACGTTGGGCCGACAGTGGCTTGCCAACCACTACTCAGGTTAGATGTCTCTATATTTTGCCAACGTTGGGCCAACGGCGGATTTTTATTCAAGATGGCGGCGAGCAATAATAGGGGATTTGGGGAAACTTAGAAAAAAATTATTTATTATGGTATATCTAAAAGTCATATTTCAGTCAGCCCACAAATTTTAGCTAACCATTTAACAATTTTACACATAAAAATGATATTCTCATTATAAATTTACACCAAAAAAGTTGTTGGTGAACAGTATCTGATTGGCTCATGCTATGCATACAATATACTTTTTACCGGTGGCTTGCCGACGTTGGGCCAACGTTGGCCCGACGGTCAAAAAGCTGTTGGCCCAACGTCGGCAGCCGACGTCGGACCGACGGATGTGCTGACGTTGGGCCAACGTCGGTCCGACGGCAGAATGCTATCTGGGGACATTGATTGGGTGGTGGGGGCAGTGGTGTGCATTGTCATAGTTTTGTCTAAATTTGACCTTGCTGTAGCAACCATTAGTTTTTAAATTTTATCTTTGTTCTATCTTGCAAACTGTAAGTAGGTCAGTGCTTGGTAGGGATATTGGGGAGTGTTGATGTGCAATGTCGTGTGACCTTGGTAAAACCTTTAACATTAACTTTGCCAGAAAGTTATCTAATGCTATATTTGAGACATATTTCTCCCATGAAAAGGATATCTAGATTGCTGCAACTGATTATGGTATGTAGTTTTACCAAATTGTGCTATTTTCAATGACAGCTCTACTTCAATTAATAAATTTTACAACTTTTTGTTTACTAATTAATGCTCTCATCTTGCTATTAAATTGCCGTTTTTCCTTCTGCTCCTTTTACATAATTTACACTCTCTTTTCTGAAATTCTTCTGATCTTTTCACTCTTTTCACTCTTCTTTAACTAGGTTGTCCAACGCTATCTTATAGTGCTTAATCTTGGAAGATGAAGATTAAGTACTATAAAAGTTTTATTCTTCTTAAATTTGAATGATTGATTGTCAACAACTTGGTCAAACGTGGTGAAAGTCTAGAGTTTAAATGGATCTTGTCTGAGTGAATTAAACAAAGTGTTTTGGTTAAGTTTGTAAACAATTTTTTTATCATTTTCCTTCTGGTAAACTTTTGTTTCTTATGTGGATTAATAGATTTTCATTTTAAAAAGATAAACTTTCATAGATTCAGTTGTTTTTACAGAGCCCAGGAAGGGACGTAGAACTGTTTTCTATCATTTTTCTATCTCTTTACTAGAAGTTAATAAGTCACCACAAGATATTAAGTTATTCCCACGAGTAAGCAAGTGGTTACCACAGATACTATGTCATTCCCACAATTTAGTAATGGGATAGTTTTGGTTTTCGGTAATGAAATACTAAGTCACGGGAATGAGATGCTAAGTTGTGGGAGTGAGATACTAACCTGTGGGAACAAGGTACTAAGTGATTACCACGAGATAGAAAATCCTTGCTTTCATTCATACCAACCCCTTATTAAGTCATTCCCATCACTTACTAACTCGTTCCCACCCCTTATTAAGTCGTTTCCATCACTTACTAACTCATTCCCACCACTTACTAACTTGTTCCCACCACTTATTAAGTTGTTCCCACCACTTACTCACTCGTTCCCACAACTTACTAACTGGTTTCCTCCACTTATTAAGTCATTCACACCACTTACTAACTTGTTCCCACCATTTGTTTAGATACAAAAAAAATTTTATGAACACTTTACCCATGGGCTCCTTTTGTCCTTTGGTTTCCTTCTGGCTTCCGGGTTTTTGTCCCCTTTTCAAAATTTCTAAATTTAACTATATTGACCCATGGGTATTTGGTGCAGGGCTTCCCCTGGTTATTATGTTGGTCCAATGGACCTCCCCCCACCAAGAAATTTCATACATTACTACATTATGGTCACAGGTAATAGTACAATATTATCTTATATGTCTATGGGATTTCAACCAACTTATTAAAAGGATTTTAGATTTTAAATAAACATATATAAACCCATTGCTTTTTTCTTTGTCGACTACTTCCCCAGGGCAATGAATAGTAATCCTCTAAAAGGCACCAATGTAATATACCTATAATAATAAGTAGGTGACCTCTGAAGGTCACTAGGTAGGTAAATAAGAAGAATAACCATTAAAATTGCTAAAATCATAATTTGGTACCATAATGGTATAGAAGTTGGACATGTAATGTAATAGGAAACATGCAACCTCTGAAGGTCACTAAAAGCCTACAGCATATGTTAACTTGAATCGTATGCTAGTAGATGGGTGACCTCTATATAAGTTAGGTATCACAGAGAAAGTAATTGCCTATAGATTGGTATTAAAGCATTACTCAGTAACTCCTGGTAATGACTTCACATGTTATGGTAATGACTTGCTATCATCTGGTAATGATTTGCTAACTTGTGGGACCAACTTGCTATATTCTGCCAACAACTTGCTAATTTGTGGTAATGACTTGCTAACTTGTGGTAATGACATGCTATCTTGTGGTAACCACTTGCTAACTTGTCGGAACAGCTTGTGGGAACAACTTGCAATCTTGTGGGAACGACTTGCTAACTTGTGGGAACGACTTGCTATCTTGTGAGAAAGACTTGCTAACTTGTGGGAACGACTTGCTATCTTTTAGGAATGACTTAGTATCTTATGGTAATGAGTTGTTAACTTGTGGTAATGAGTTGCTAACTCGTGGGTACAACTTCTTATCTAGTGGGAATGAGATAAAAAAATGCACCTTAAAAAACAGTTCCATGTCCCTTTCTGGGCTCCGTAGGTTAAATGATAAATTTATATAAATAATTGCAAAGGTTTTTACAAAGATTATTTTCAAAAAGAAAAATTTTCAAATTAACATTATGCAGAATATTACTTATTATAATAATTTTACTTCTGGGATAATCAATTTTAAAGTCAGTGAAAGAATATCACGACATAGTTGTTTTCTAATGACTGATAATGCATGATCAAAGAATTTACCTTGGGAGGAAGAATATTTATCACACACTTATTTAAAGTAATAAAATATATCACCATATAAACATTAAATGGCATACATACTTTTCCAAAGAGTCACTGTATGATCATGTTTTGTTATTTATAAATCTTCAGTCATGGGAAAATGTGGAATTTCTAATACCTTGAGTCTTACGTGAATAGCTATAAAGGTGATATTGCCTGACAGTACCCTAAAAAGCCCATGTTTTCTTTATACATGATCCCTGATCATGATTCTGGACATCTGTAAATATTTATTGCCAAAATTGTTAAAGAAATATCAACTACAACAAAGAACCACCACTTTCAGTATTTAATAATAAATATTAAGACAAATGGTTGCACAAACATAGAAATTTACTTTTTGACAGTTGATGTCTTCACTTCTGAAGCAAATAAACATGGATTGCCGGTCACTCATCACCACTCACATTCCAATATAATGGGAAAACTTCCCAAATTGACATACAGAAAAAAAAATTTATATATTGATCACGAATGAAGATGAAAATATCATACGAGTGTGTATCATGAGTATAATATTGCTGCTTTTTATGGTCAGTATGTCCTGGTATCCAGGTCGAATATGTGGTATGATGGACACTAAATGGACACTTCTCATGATTTCATGAAGATAAAAACCTATGTTTGTATATCCCTTATAGTGAAACTGATGCATGGAAACATACACTTACAGCCCTTTCGTCCCAAACCAATATTCTACAAAAAATCAGATTCTTACCCTTAAATATAGTTGAAAAATTTCATAAGGGGATAAAAGTTGGAGAAATTGTATCTTCTCATAAAGTGTCATTTTGGTGCAAAATATTATTAATTCCAACTTTATTATTATCATATCCTGCTGTCATTGATGTCAACAGACCTTTGAGATGAGGACAGACTTAAAACAGCTCAGTAAGCAATATGAAGGTATTAATGTGGTTCGGGGCAATGTAACCGGTGTCTTAATGCATCAAACTTACCTTTAAAGTCAACCGTTCCTGGGGCAAACAAACACAAACTGAAAAGTATTTTAGAACTATGGAACAATTCAATAACAAAATAAATTAGAAGCTCCATTTCGTACACACAGTGCAGGTGGTGTATTTGGTTTGGACAATTAAAAAGTCATAAAGAAGATAATGTCCAACTTGTCGGGAGCAGTGTTCAGGCACTGCTCCAGTCAGTCCTGCACCAACCTGGCAGTAGAGGGTACCAGTCTAATAATGGTAAACAGGTGTTGACAAACATGGGTCATCCCCTTGGCAACAACAAGCCTTTTGAATTAATTGGCCTTTGAAAATACCGCCAAATGTCCCCAGTATTTTTCCTCAGTTTATGTTTGCACAGTGAACTGTGAACATGAAAATCTTAACTTTTAACTGGAACTGTCATATTTTATTCGTTTTATGTGTTGCTTTTAGAAGGTTTTAACCAGACTGGATGTTGTGTGCTCATATCTCCGCAGAAGGCTCTTGATAGACAGTTTCATGCTTGGTTCCCTGCGATTGAGGGACGGTCTAACCTATATTATTTTTCCTTGGCAATTGCCATTCTTGGCCGATTGAGGGCATTTTGGCTTTTATTACCAAGCTTGATCCTGTCTGTCCAGAGCACTGAGGTGAATTGTGTATTTTCAGTGACTTCTAAAAATCATAACTATATCATAAAAATGCCACAAAAAAAGTTATGCAAAAAGTGTGGAAACAAACATTTTCCACCCACGGGAAACAAATGTGTGAAGCCAATGACAATGGAAGCAGAAACTGATACTGATATGGAGGAGTGGAACGTTGGTGCCAGTGGTAGGAAGGCTGTAAAAGAGTCGGACTCTAATGTTAGTTCTGGTGGTAATGGGGGTGGGCGTCGTAAGTCCACAGACCAGACCAGCCTACAAGATGACATTCAAACACAGATCCTGAGGCAACTTCAGTGAGTGAACGACCGACTGGGCCTGGTGGAAAAGAAGGTGGATTCAACGACGGTGCAAAGACAAGACAGGAAAGGAAAACAACCAAAGTTAAGTAGAACAGTCTTGAATTTTCACAATAACAATGTGACGTCGTCAGACAGTGAGTCATCTGAGGACGAGGGCCAGGCCATGCCAAGTTTGTCAACTATTAGGAGTAAAAAGTCAATTCAAAAGCAAATAGACAGTAGGATAAGGGAATTAGAAGCTGGGGAAAATGTAGAAGGTACAGATGCTCATGATAAGATTAAATCAAAAAGGGGTGGGCCTATTGATGTATATGTCAAGAAAAAAGTTGCGTGGCCCCATGAGGCAATTTTGGGAGGTATAAATCGCACAAGGTTAACATATGACCAACTGTCAATGGCACAATGGGTGCAAGGATTTTGTAGAAATATAATTGATGAAAAGGATGAGGCAATAAGGGAAAAAATGGTCACATACATGGGGGATCTCATGGAAGATGCCACCGATTTTGCATGGCAAGGGGCAAAAGCTGCTCATGCAGTTCTTTTATGTGAAATTGAAAGGGGGGTAGTTTCATGGCAAGATACAAATAGAATTGAAAGAATAAGGCGGGCTCATGCACAAAAACATGTGGGTAATTGGCAAAAAAATGGTACAAAAAGTTTTGAAAAGAAACCATGGTTTTGTAAACCATTCCAGACTGGTGCGTGCCAGTTCACAAAAGATCATGAAACAGGTGGCAGATTCCAGAAGCACATATATGCTTTTTGTTTATCACAAGGCAAGCAGCTAAGTCATAGTGAAAAAGATTGTTATGTCAAACGTACAAAAAACGTGTCATAAGCTGTCCCCCAAGGGTAGCAAGGGAGGGCAGCTGTAACAGTGCTGTGTGTAGTAATGTAGTAGATGTATGTAACACTTTTGTTAAAAATCCCTGCCCGAGGTGGGTGGGAATTCACCAATAACACAGGTTGTCAAGGATTGTGCAAATACTAATGACAAACTGTTAAATACTTGCAGTGGTACACAGTACCCTACTAGAACGTTTTTTTCAGAAAAGACTTGAACCCAGGTCAAATCAAAAGCTTGTTAGTTCGTCCATTCAAACAATCCCTGGCTGTTTTCAAAAGAAATGCGGGGGCGGGACATAATAAACTAGAAACAGGCAACCAATCATACAAAGCGTGTAAAAACGGACATAAAAATATCTTACAAAAACAGGCAACCAATCCATGTCCATATACAGCTTAACAGAAACAGACAACCACGCCAGAGTGGGTGTAACTAGTACTTCAAAACAGTATGTAGAAGCAGGCAATCAATCCACGGCCAGTACAAATGCGGGGGAGGGGAGTTGTCTGCACGCAATTAAAACTGCTATATGTAGACCAAATGCGGGGGTGGGCTGTCTGCAAGCGACTAAAGCGCAGGTGCACCAAAACAAAGCCGTTAATACGAGTGGTGGAAACAATATTTCACATATTGCAACATATAATGACGTAACAATGGCTGCACGTAGTACCAAATCAGAACTCAAGGGTGTTGTAATATCCTCGCGTATATCAGTTCTATTAATACCTGGGCTTCTGGGGATTCCCCTTTAGCTCAGCTGGTTAAAGAGCTAGATTGTGTTTATTTCTGTGTGTAATGAGAAGGCTGTGAGTTCGATACACAGCAGAACCAATCAATAATTTCTCCCTTCCCACTACATGGTGAGATGCCTAAAGATCCTTCCCTCTCAAAAGCCAAGCGAGTAAAGTGTAATAATGTAGTCATGTAACACCTGAGGACAGGTCTTTCCTTGGAGGGGTGGTATGTAATATCCTCACGTATATCAGTTCTATTAATACCTGGGCTTCTGGGGATTCCCCTTTAGCTCAGCTGGTTAAAGAGCTAGATTGTGTTTATTTCTGTGTGTAATGAGAAGGCTGTGAGTTCGATACACAGCAGAACCAATCAATAATTTCTCCCTTCCCACTACAGTGTGGAAACAGTGCCACCAAGTACCCCTATCAAAACACGACTCTTATATGATGTAAATGCATATAAAGATGACAAATTTCTGAATTCCATCATTTATGGGGACACATACAAAACAGACAAAGAAGTAGGGGAGGGCCCCACTTATACTCTCTGTAAACATCAATCAGGTCACAATTTTGGCTTCATTATCCATACTGAACCAATACTACCTGAAAATACTGAGATCAGTGCTGTTACCACTCAGTGCCCCATTGAATTGCACAGAAAGGTCAAACTTTATAACAAACCCAATTTCCTAGGTGCAAGAATACCAGTACATTCACAACTCAATGTAGATCAGTGGAAGCGATACCTAGTGGACTACTGGGATAAGCAGTTGTTAGAATTCCTACAGTTTGGATTTCCCCTAGGTTTTAACAGACAGTGTCCTCTTAAAAGTGACAATAAAAATCATAAATCGGCAGTAGAATACCCTAAAGATATTGACGCATACCTGACTGAAGAAAGAGAGTTTGGAGCAATAATAGGTCCATTCATGGAACATCCAATTGAAAACGCCCATTTCTCTCCCTTTATGACCAGGTTCAAACCCAATTCATCCAACAGGCGGGTTATCATTGACCTAAGCTGGCCAAAGGGCTTTTCAGTGAAGGATGGGGTTGAAAAAGATGGGTATATGGGTGCAGAGTTCAGATTGACGTTCCAGACGCTTGACGACTTGATGCAACGTCTGGTAAAACTAGGCAAGGGCACTCATATCTATAAGGTGGATATAAGCAGAGCATTTCGCCATGTGAAAGTAGACCCGCTTGATTACGACTTGCTAGGTCTCTACGTGTCTCCCATTCGGGACACGCCACGGCTCGCAATTCTTTGAGAGAACCAGCGACGCTGTTACTTTACGTCATGCGTCAGATGAACTATGACGTCATCAACTATATTGACGATTTCCTGGGATATGGCACGCCCAGCGTCGCGGACGAGTCATTTCGTATGTTACTTGACGTCATGGGTGAACTAGGACTGACCATCAGTCAGAAAAAGTTGGTTCGTTCAACTACAAAGGCAATTTGTCTGGGTATAGAGGTCGACACCGTCACTGGTACTGTAGCCATACCGCCAGATAAGTTGGCTGATGTCAAAGACATAGTTCACCAGTGGGATAAGAAAAACTTTTGTAACAAGAGTGAGCTTCAGTCCCTATCAGGGACCTTATTGTATGTACACAAATGTGTCAGGCCAGCATGTGTGTTCCTCAATAGAATGCTTGACCTGTTACGTCACGCTCCGGATCCGTCATGTATTGCCTTAACAGAGGACTTCAGACGAGACCTTTGCTGGTTTAAAAAATTTTTTGCCCAGCTACAATGGTGTATCTTTGTACGCATACAAACATCTTGACTACGTCATAGAACTTGACACTTGCCTTACTGGACTTGGGGGTTGTTGTGGTAATCTGGTTTACCATCTCCCTATACCTAGAGGTTTCAAAAATCTGGATATTGTTCACCTGGAGATGGTCAATATCTTAGTGGCCCTTAAGGTGTATGCTCAGACGTGGAAAGGTGCTCGCGTTTTGATAAAATGCGACAATGACGCAGTGGTCAAAGTATTGTCAGCTGGTAAGGGCAGGGATCCTTTCCTGGCAGCCTGCGCACATAACGCATGGTATTTGGTGGCGTTAGCTGACATTCACCTACTGTATGTACATGTCTTGGGAAAGAACAACCGTGTCGCCGACCTATTGTCGCGTTGGCAAAACTCTCAGGCTAATATAGAACTCTTGCATAGTATAGTTCCAAACCCAATATGGATTCCCACTGACGTCACACTTACAGATGTAGATCATACTATTTAGAGTCTACAGATACTATGCTTTGTGTTTCAGGGTCAGAGGCAATGAGAGAACTACAGAGAAAAGCTAATGCAAGGGCTCGTGCAGCATTCAGGCCCAAAACAAAGCAGTGCTATGTCATGTTATTTAGAACTTTCATAGGTTTTTGTTTATGTATGAAATTAACATGTAATGATATGTTGGTGTCCACAGTTATGGCTTTTCTAGAATTTTTGGTGTACAATAAAGTGTCAACACACATGATAGCTAATCATGTGTCTGCTTTGAGAGCCATGGCTATAGTGTATGACATTCCATTTGCAGCATTAGAACACCCAAAAGTCAAATACTTTATGAAATCCTTAAAGATAAATCGCCCTCTGGCTGTAACCAGAAGACATATCATGGATTTAAAAACCCTTAAAGAAATTGTATTGTACTGCCCAAGATTTGCTGACTCAGTCACCATTAAAGCCATCTTCTTAACAGCCTTCTTTGGCTTTTTCAGGATTTCCAATCTAGTTCCACATTCCATTTCCACATATGATTCTGCCAGACAATTTTTTGGTGGTGATATCTTCTACCAGAAAAGATTCGTGAAATTACTAGTTAAATGGTCTAAAACTCTCCAATCTAGAGATGAAGTGAAAATCATTACTCTGCCCAGATTAGCATATAAAGTTATCTGTCCTTATCTAGCATTGCGTGCTGTTACTCAGCTTTATGCTCCAACTGCTAATCAGCCATTGTTTCAGACATACAGTAACCAAAAATATCAGCCCATGACTGATTCCAGAGTATGCAAAGCACTGTCCCGTATTGTTCAGTTGATGGGTCTTCCAAAGGGGTTTTACACTTTCCACACTTTCCGGCGTTCAGGTGCCTCCCTGGCTTACCAGGCTCAGGTCCCTCTGGCTGACATCAAGGACCATGGCACCTGGACGTCTGATTGTGTCTGGACCTATATTCAAGATAAAGCTCATGTGGGCACAAAGGTTGCTCAGGCTTTTCAAAAGATGGTGCCTAGTGTATAATGTTATGCTTTACAAATGTTTCCCTACTGCTTGGGGTTTAGGTGGTTTCTTGTGGGCTCATAGCCTCACAAGTTATATTGCGGTATAATAAATAAATAACAGCAACTGAAAGTTGGTACACTAATAGCATTGTATGCTTGGAACAAGTTTTAGTTTATTACTAAATTTAGGGTCACCTTAAAGTGTGGTGATTATATATTAACTTAAATTTAACTATTAATTTAAGGTCACCTTAAGTAAGTGGTGACCGTGAGGTCAAGTATATTTTAAGTTAAGGTCACCTCAAATTGTTGTGACCTTCAGTGTCTTATATAATTGTCGTTATTTTATTGTCTTAGTTGTGATTTTTACATTTGTCATACTTAATATAACATGTACAGTAATTTTACATTAACATGAAGTATTATGGGTCATTTATGTTAACTGTACTATTTCATGTATTATATGAATGAAGTGTAAATAATAGTAGATACCAATATGTATATTATTTTATAATGAAATTGTTATGTAATAAAATTGATTACCCTCACTGCTTGTTCTTACTTGGTTGGGGTTGGGGACTGGTGTAAAACAAGGAGACAGTATAAATTTGGGATAAAGTAAGTAAAATCATGTTTAATACTTGGATGGTTGGACAGGAGTAGAGGTTCTTGCTATACTGTATTAGTGGCAATTTTAAGTGGAAGAAAATTTCATTAATTTTTAAAGCTCAAGAAATGTACTAGAACTTATTTTTACAAATACTCCTTTTCTACTGCAGAAAACAATGGACATTTGAAATTTCACCATAAATGTGAAAAGGTTGTGTGGTATTTGGAAAGATGTGCATTGATTTGGTCAAAGTTGACTTTACCACAGCTTTTGTCATACTTTAGTAATCATTTATTTACATAAAATACTTGCCAACTTTGAAACCTTGACAGAAAAAGCACATAGAAAGGTATCTCTTCTTTCGTGTAAAGAGATAACTCTTCAGATTTAGAAATGATCAAATAGAAAAAAAGATTGTGTTTATTTAAGGCACACCATTACATATAATATATAATTATATCAAGTCTCAGTCTTTTCAGAACACTTAAATATGCTGTGTGGGAAAAGAATCAATAAGATTCATGACATTCGCCAGAATATCCTCCAATAATAGCAAATTGAAAAATTCCATTGTAAAGAATTACCAGATGTGAAAAATTCCCATGTTAAGTTTGACTAAATGACTTAATACTGTATATTTAGCCTCACACATACAATGAATGAAGGTTATCTTTTCAAGGTGGATTGATATACTAGTATTTGCTGAAACCTGCATTATATTTTGTCATACTTCGTGACAGAATAGAACTTTATGGCAAAGATTAGTTAGTGAGTTATGGGTTTTTCTTGGACTGTCAGCATCTAAAATGGAAAGGTTCCTTCAGTATTCTGAAACTAGAAGCTTAGTTTTAAAACTTTAACAGAATGAACATACAAATGTTTTTATTTCACAAGTTGCTTCCAAGATTAATAACTGTATTGCTTTAATATTTGAATTGTTATATGTTCTAAAAAATTAACAATTTTTGTACTATAAAAGTCTGCAGTATTATGATAATTAATAAGAAATTAAAGAGTAAATAAGCTATATCTAACACTTGAAATAAGCAAAAACAGCCCGAATATTCTTGATTAAAATGCACAAATATCTGTAAAAGAGTCCTTTAGAACAATAGTTATTCCAAGGCCTTGAAATCTCGAGAATTGCAGAAGTTCTTTCTGAGAGAATTTGATCTGAGTCCACTGTTTTTCATTCCACTTAATGTGGCAGTGTGCTTCTGGCAAACATTGACTTTCGATTCGCTCTGTTGGCTATTCATTTCTCGGTCTATGTGTGCAACATATGGGTTATATTTATGCTCTGTTCTATTAAGGACAGTCACGAATGCATGTCACGTCTGCGGTATAATTAAAGCCTTATATTAGCCTTTGCAAGGATGTGTTTAAATATATCTGTATATCATTTTATTTATTTATTTGGGGTTTTACGTCGCTTTCAACACTGTACAGGTCATGTCACGACTGGTACTTGGAAGGGCAGAGGACACTAGTACATACAGTTGGTCAAGGTTCTGTACTGTAAACTGCCAACTAACGGCAAGCAACTACCAGCTTTCCCACTTGAGGTAGGTCTGGGAACCGAACCCCGACCTCAGAGGTGGGAAGCAAGAGTCTTTCCACTCTGCCACCGTTGCCCCTATCTGTATATCAAACCCAATCTGGATCTTAGGTGGATTACACAAATACTATTGGTTGATCTTCCTGAAAAAAAAATCAGAAGATGGGTCTTGGTCCAACATAGATCCCATTAAATTTTAAGAGTGATCTAGATAACCGTCTGGATAAAAAAATCTGGATTTTCTCATTTACTTATAATTACATACCTTGGCTTAGGTATGCACTCTTTGAGTGCTCTTGATTATATTGCATTTTGGAGCTTGGGTAAATTCAAGTCATCAGTACTTCCCACATGTTGTTATGAGGCGGGAGTTCAAGGTATTTGCAAAACTTTATACCAACTGGCACCTACTACTACTGAGGCCCATGCAGAGTCCATACTTACTAATATTCTTATTTCTTGGAAATCTAAGAAAATTCTAAGAATAAGTAAAAAATGTGAGATTAAGATTTCTAAATTCTTCAGAATTTGTAGAATTTAAAAGTTAATTATGACAAAATAATCACAAATGCTATGTTAAAAGCAAGTAACATGGAAAAGGGAAGACTGGTATAAAAATATGATTTGTAAGCCTTACATTAATTGGTTATGTGCCAGTTTAGGGCACGGAATTTGAAGCAGAAATTGCATTACCATCCCTCAAAAGGCACCCTTAATGGTTAATTGACATTTTTTTGTATGAAAACTAAATGTATAGGTTTTGCTTAAAATAACATGTTTCAATTCTGTGCTGAAGCTTTGCCACATTATGTTACCAAACAGTAATGATTATACATTAGCCAAGTTACAGGGTTTGATTCTCATAAAGTATTAACATACCAATATATTGACGCACTGTCAGACAAAGGTACATAATCTTAAAGCAGTTTCACTTACGGGAAAAGAGCATTCATGTGAATGTACATTCTGTAAAGAATGTCCACTTTCTCAGGCATGGTACCTTACATAATGCGTTGAAAATGATATTAGTCCAAATCGAACGAAATATATACATAATTATGGAAATAACTCTAATATGAAAATAAATGCAGAGATTAGCATTCTTGCTGTTGATTGGTTCTTAACAGTGTCTTCCTTATCAACAGAGTGACAAGACGAATTGGCATTCATTATTTATACAATCGCTTAAAGATAACTACACCTTGTTTAAGGCTATTTTTTATGAGTGGAGGTTTATTGACTGGAAGTTTGACAAAAGAAAGATATTCTGAGAAAACAGGCGTCATGTTATCTTTGCTCTATAATCGTGTTTATGGCAAATATAATTCTTGGCATATTATGCCACAAGTAGGGTTTTTTTTGAGTTTGGTTTGTTTAATTTGTGGCTAATATGTTGATGACAACAGTCACTAATGCAATTTATTGTTTCATCAGGGAGACAAAGAACTTGTTGAGATGGAGCAAAATTGAAACAAAAGAAGCAAAATATTTTATGGTCAATTGATTGATCAAAATTACTGCAAAAGTGACAGGAGAGCTCCAAATGCTATAAACCCTTGAAAATGTTATGGATATCTATTTGAGATTCTTTCACTAATTTATGGATATGACTGGAGGATTGTATTGTAGCAATGCAAAGCTTGATTGTAATTTTTGAGCTAATTTAAACATATTTGAATTTGTAAGATACCATTCAAAATATGAAATAAATGTAAAAATGTATCTGAAATTCTATCTTGTCCTTGTAGTTTTTGGATATGCAGCTCTGTTGGTAAGATGTGATGATCCGCTATTGCTCTGGACACAAAAGTCATATATTTGGTCCAAAATCAAAGGTCTTCAAGGCCATCCAGACCAGTGGCTTCCATTGAAGCTGAAACCCTATCTTCAGTCAAAAACCTACAAGGCGGGCTTTCTCTATGCCATTGCATTCAACCCAGCCAGTGAAGAAGTTGTATGGAGTGATATTCATGCAAATAGCATTGTAAAGCAAAGTTTACAAGGTAATGTGTACAGTAAAGAAGATGAAGTGAAGGAACTTTATTTTGAAAATAATGCTGAGATTAGCAGTCTTGCTGTTGATTGGCTCTCTAATAATGTCTACTTCATCAACAGAGTGACGAGATCAATTGGCATCCAGTCACTGGATGCAGAAAAGGCAAACATCAACAAGATCTTGTTCAGCAGAGATGATGATGTACCAGTGGCTCTTGCCGTTGATCCATATGAAGGTCTGGTGTTTTGGACAAATGCAGCAACCGGTAGTATTGAAGTAGCCAGTCCAAATGATACTTCACCCAAGACCGTACTCCGAGGGCTAAAAGATCCTCGAAGCATTACCTTGGATATGACTTCAAAGACACTGTTCTATACAGATGGAAAAACCATTAACAGGGTATACTATAATGGTACAGGCTCAGATTCTATCTACACAGCACCAACTGATCACATGTATCTAGACATTACACTGATGAAGGATTATCTACTGGTATCAACAGGCAACAATCTGCAGATTCATGTTCACTCAAAAACCTCTGGTGATCTTATTGGATCTGCAGATATCGATGCAGAGGTCATTCATATTGTTGCTGCTGAAACCCTTGAGATTCCACCTCATTCTTGTCATGTGCTGGACTGCAACCACCTTTGTCTCAATCTGGGCATTAATAAGCATGCACAGTGTGCATGTGCAGATGGTTTTACCTTGGATACAGATGGAAAGGGTTGTGTCATTACTCCTGTACCTACTCAGGAGGAAGTAGATGACAATGATTTTGCTATCATAGCGGGTGCTGCTGCAGCTGCAGCATTTTTCTTGCTATTGTTGGCCCTACTAATCTGCTGCTTGGCAGTACGTAGATGTAAGAAAGACACAAAGAAAAGTGCACTGCGCTCTGTTTCCGAGGAGAGCTTCACCAGTCCAGAAAACATTCCAGAGTCTCATGTGTATGAAAATGGAGATGTTTTAGGTGAAACTGATCATACGGCAATTCCAAGGGAAAGTTATGGGAATACTGAAGGTTCAACAGAGAATATTGTCCCTGTTCCCATTATACCAGTAAGTGCTGAAAAGGCGGAAAAATCATTTAAGTCCAGAATATCCAGTCACAGTACTAAGGCCAGTGGCTTTGATGGACAAAGCCAACCAGGTTCTGATGATACTGAAAGCTATGAAATACCAAGTCCTGATAATTCCCCTCCACCTTCTTCCACTGTCTCTTTGTCCAGTATCCAGTCAACCAGGCCCCTCTCTGGGAGCAACAACTTTCAGCTTCAGGATAGTAAAAAAGTTGCCACAGTGATACAAAGGTTGACAAATAGACTCAGAAAAGGTCTATCTTCAATCCGGTTCAATGAGACACAGAGAAGGCCTGGAATAGATACTGATGGAAATGAAGATATGCCACATGACAGTGAAGCTGTCCACGATCAGATTAGATCTTACCCAGAAACTGCCAAGTTCCCTCCAAATAAACGAAAGATCCACATACCCAGTAAGCTACACAAGGAACCTCGTGGATGGGCTCCAGCTTCTCATAATGTCCCTCGGACTGTTATCTCCACACTGGGCCGTGCAAAGGGGCAAGCAGTTGCAGAAGCTGCAAATGTGAATGTACAGAGTTAGGCCCTTGCTTGTAAAGACAGTAGACTTGCAGAGAGCTGTAAATTCTGGGTGTTAAAGGTGCTTTTGGGGTCTCTCGTGCTTAAAGTAATGAATCTAATTAATTCCCTAATAATGTTTAATTTCTGTGTCGAGAATACCAAGGTGCAACCACCTAAATGGACAGAAAAAAGGTTATTCCTAAGGATTGATCAACAGCATGACTTCCATTAAGAAGGGAAAAGCTTCATAAAAGAGAGGAGTCTTGTTCTGAAACTAGAAAGGGAATGACTCTATCTTTTGTCTGTAGAAACATGGTTAAATAGTTTAACGTTGTGATTTATTGAAGGATATCCACCAAATACGAAACTTTGACACAATATTTTTTTTTAAAGTTTTGTTACCAACAAATGCTATACACATTTTTGTCTATACCCTGTTTCACATTTGCTTGATCTACTTTAGATTCCATTATATTAGCACGAACATTTTTGTTGGAATATTAAATATAATTACACAGTTTGTCTTTTGTTGCTTATTCCAAATGTTATGTTATTGTATATCAATGCTTTTCAGGATTTTTTAATCTGACACGGGTGTAGAATAAAATGGAAATACTAAACTCAGTGTGGATAGATAGGTTTACACATTTATGAATTATTGCAGTATATGAAAAAAAAATTTGTAATTTTTATTAAAACCTAATTTTATTGGGCACCTGAAAAACTTTTGTATTTTAATCCTGTAATGCATTTTGATTTGTTGTGTACATGCTATGCAGTGGTCGGTTGTTAGATTTGACGAGGAAGAAATCGTACTGTATTTTTATTTAATTTTAAATGATAATTCTGATGAAGCCCAATATAAGCATCACTTTCTCTGGATTCTGAGATTTCGGTGGTTTCTTCAGGCTATTTGGTCATTGATTGCTTAGTTCTTCTTTGGCTAGCCATTTTTATTACTACTGCAAGTTGAATAGAATGTTTCACCTTCAGCTGATGCAGTTGATACTCCAAACTGGAATAAGCATGCCCTAGCTAATTACGGTATTAAACATTAAAATAAGCTTTACATATTCTGTTTACAATTATATTTTGTTTAGGATTTGTGTGTTTAATCACATATACAGTAAAACCTTTATTATCAAAATATCTTTTTTCAAAATAATTTGGACTGAAATGCAAAATACAACTACTGCAACCTGCCTTTCTTGTACAATTTTTTTTTTGTAAAATGATAAATCTGACATTTGCCTCAATGTGTGAAAGTCAACTTAGAAAAATTGTGAGAAGATCCCCATTTTGTACTTTGAATTATGGGACATTATGATCAAATGTAGTAATTTGGCGTCACTTTTAGTCCAGCTATTTAATCTTTTCAAAATTAGAAACACGATAGTTCCAGGCTTTTCTTGCTTTAAAGCCTAGGTTTTCAGCGTAAATTGCCAATACCTTTGAGTAAGCAAGTGAAAATATAATATTTTTATATATATTTCTAAAGTCAAAATACATTTTTTTTCTTAAAAATATGTACAAAAAAACACAACTAATTGCTGATCCAGGAAAGTTTGTCACCTGCAGTTTATGACATCAAAAAGGTTTTATACTTCAAATTTCAATGCTTAATTGTGTATTAATATTCAAGCTCTGGTTACATTTGTTTAAACATGAATATTGCTGGTCTTTGAGGGTTCTTCCTTTAAAGTTTTCAAATTTGAACAAACTTCACTGGCTGAGTATTAGACTACCTTCTATCTAAAATATTTTTCTTATAAAAACCACTTTTATGTACACCTTGTTCTTTGTTATAAATTGGGAGATTTTGCTTGACTGTGTTACAAAAGTAATTTTATTTTGCCAAACTGCTTAGCCAAGCCCAAAGTACTCAAATATTAATGACAGGATACCTCCATTCATAGGAATCAGTGATTGCAGAAAACTGAGAATGGATGAATATTTATAACTATGACTACATTGTATCTTATGTTTTGTACAAATTAATGACATAACAAATTTTATATACCGGTAATACATTTTTACTCTGTTCACCTCATGTAAAATGTTTTAATTTTTAAAACAGTCCATGCTTTGTTAACTTACACATGATATTAATGCAGAGTATTGAACTACTTTGGTATTTCAGAACTTGTATGTTTGTTGTAATTTTTTTTCAATTGTTCATAGCTTTTTATTTGTTTATTAAAGAGATTTTTTTCTGTATTTACAGAGTCTTGATGTTTTAATAAAGTAACAATAGCTCATACTGCTGATTTTCCAAGTATATTTCTGCTATTATCTAGCTTAACCTGTAGAATCATTAAACTTGTGATTGTTCTGTGCAAGGGTGGTTAAAACATTGGCATTTTACAACCAAGGGAACATGCAAATATGACCTTATCTGTTTTTATAGCTATGACTTTATGCCGTGGAAATTCGACTATATTGAATTTGCATCATAAAGTTTCTTTACTATGTTCCTAGTCTATCTTCTAGAAAAACTAACCATACACATACATATTCTGAACAAATATTCTGTTTCATGAGCCTTAGCATCTGCTAGTACAGGTGTTACGGGCCGTTTCAGCTCCATATGCCGTTTCGACCTGGCGCACTCAATATGTGCGCCGTTTCAACACCAATCCATATATGCTCAAATTATAACATTTAGAGGTCATTTGACATTCAAAATTAAATGAATGCAACAAATATTTTTCATCATTTTAGTGGATATTTTCTTCATAATTCAGCATAAATAATGCCTTTAGTATTTTATAGTTGTGGAGAACTTAATGTAGATTTGTTTTATACTTTATTGATATTTTTTATTAAGTAGCATGATTACTGGTGCAGCTGACATATATATGTGAGTTATATATATATAAAAATTTTACAGATAAAGGTAATAAATGTGTTTTAAAACATTTCAAAAGGATAATTGATGAAGTTGAGACAAATTAACTGCGGTGTTGAAACGGCGCAGTGAGCCGTTTCGACCCGGCGCTGGTGTCTAAACGGCCCGATACACAGGCATTAAGCATGATAAAAGTATGTTTAGATTACTGATTTCCCACAACAAATTAATAATTCATTGTTCACAATTTCTCGGTCTCTTGTGTCAGGTGTAATTCTGACACGACTCATCATAGGGATGAAAGTGTCCATATTTTTTTCCCATTTTATCACAATGGAAATAGAGATTATCATAGTTTTACCAGAAAAGAATGTGTCGCCCACAGAGGTCACAGATGGACAAAGTATCAGGAAAAAACATGAGCTGATATGATAATACAATATATAAAACAGTGTGAAAACGTATGAGACTTCAGGCTCTTTTACTTATCAGCCAATTGTGAAGGCTGTATAAAGGAATGGCACAATGCAAACAATATATAATGTTTCAATATTTACAGCATATACCAGGATGATATAAAAAACATTATCAAATGTAATGTCCACCCAATGGTAATGTTTACAAGATAAACACAATTCTGCATTTTCCACAAAAATGCAAGATGGTCGACAAAACTTGCGGAAACTGAACTTTTCTAACTTAAATTGACAACACCCTGAGTTTTCAGTATACTGAAAAAGTAACACTCTACAAGTCCAAAAAGTCAATCATAAACTTTCTACTCACACCATTTACAAAGCTGAACTTGTGAAAATTAAATTTTTTAAGGTTTCGACATCTAATCTAATCTACTGCTTTGCAAGCGCAGTATCTCCCCCACAAAGGGAAACTTAGTGTGCTAATTAAACAAAATCATTATCATATGGACAGTCGAGGGGTGTTCCGGGTCAATAATCCAAAATTGTGGGTGTGACCTGGAGGGAAGAAGACTAAGTTGGGAAACTAGAGTTAAAGAGGTGGGTTTTGAGGTGCTGCAACAGATGCAACAGAGGGACTGTTTCTTACATGAAAGGGGAAAGAGTTCCAAAGGACTGGGGCATTGATTTGTGAACTCTATGGTTGAAAGTGAGGGTGTGAAGAAACTTGAGCTTGGGGGTGCTTCGCCTTGTATTTCTGGAAGAGGTGTAGGGGTGGATTAATTCTCTTAGAGAAGTGAGGGAGGAGTTGTTTACGATTTTTGGGGGGCCTATGAGAATAAACTCAGTTTTGTCTGGGTTAAGTTTTAAATTAAAAATTATTTAAATTAAAACTTTTAATTTATTTGTAAACATTAAATTTTGAATGTCGTTTAGGCATTTCTTTAGTTTTTGTATAGAATGCGAGAAATTTGCTGGCGAGATGTGTTATGTACAACTAGGTGTCATTGACGTAACTGATGCTGATGCTACTGTGTGAATGAATGATTGAGCTGATTGGGTTAGAGTAGAAAAGAATTGGACCAAGGATGGAGCCCTAGGGGACTTCATACTGGAGTGCAGCAGGATGTGAGAGTGTACTACCTACCTTGACCGAGTGTGTCCCTCCCGACAGGTATGATCTGAACCAGACAAGTGCTAGCTCACTGATTCCATAATAAACATTAAGTCTGTCCAGGAGAATGGTGTGGTCAATGATATCGAAAGTGGTGGAGAGATCCAGAAGGGGAAGCGCATTGACAGACCTTTGGCCATATTAAGAAGAATATCGCTATGAATATTAAGGACGGCACTTTCAGTGGAATGGTATTTTCTATAAGCCGATTGAAAGGCAGTCATAAGGCCGGCTTCATCAAGGTGAGTTTGTAGCTAGACGGCTACTAACCTTTCAAGTATCTTTGAGATAAAGCTTAGATTAGAGACAGGCCTATAGTTTTTGAAAACTTCTTTGTCTAGGGATAATTTTTTTTGAGGATTGGGGTAACATGGGCCTGCTTGAAAAAATTTGGACACTCACCTTGTTTAAGAAAAGCATTGATTATTGAAGTGATGGGGGTGATGAGAATATCCAGATAATCAAGAACAAGGAAGTAGGCAAGGGTCGGGGGAACATAATTTACTTGGAGAGTTGGTAATAATTTTGGTAACTTGATCCTCTGTTACAGTAGAGAAGGTGGAAACATAGGGGGAGGAGAGTCTGGGGTGATATGTTGTGAATTGAGGGAAGCAGAGAATGTCGAGTGTATTTTTTTAACTTTTTCTGTGAAGAACTCCACAAATCTCTGAGCCAAAAGATGAGGGGCCTTTATCGATGGGAGCATCTTTGTTGGTAATTTCTGTAACACATTACCCAGGACACGCCATAATGTTTCTGGGTTGTGGGGATTGCTTTAAGAAATTGAGATTTGGCCTGCATGCAGATTCTGTTGTACTGGTGGACTTTCTTCATGTACTGGCATCTATCGAAGGTGGATTTATTTCTTCGCCAAATGCGTTCAAACAAATGCTTTGTCTCTTTTGCCGCAATTACGGTTTCGTTAACTCATCCATGGATGTACTTTGCTTTGGTGTGTTTGGTGTGTAGTGGTGCATGTTTTGTCGATAAGGGTGGACAAGATAGTGTGATATTGTTTGTAGAGAGTATCAGGTTCTTTGAACGGATTATTAATCAGTTCAGCAGCAAGGAAATCTGCTTTTATTTTCTCTTTATTGATTTTATGGTATTTACGAATGGAGACAGTAGCATTATTCTGGGATCTAGGGGTTAAGAAACTTAGAGTGAAACTAACTGAAAAATGGTCGATATATAAAAGTAATAGCACTTGATGGGTCCAAATTCACCTGAAATTGGATCTCTCAACCTTTCTGAGATAAGCACAATTTTAAATTTGTGCAAAAATCCAAAATGGCTGGCCAAACAACAAAAATAAAATTCTTTAGTTTTCCTTATACTGAAGAAGTTTACACCATATGGATCCAAAATTCACTCAAGATTGCTCTATCTAGCAATGCTTGTGAGACAAGTCCAGTTTTACATTTTCCACAACAAACCAAGATGGCTGCCAAAGCCTGAGAATATTGAATTTTTAAGCAATACCAAGTAATACCTAGAAAGCTATTAAGCCAATAACTCTCCTGTCTTTTTCCTTTAAATCAACAGAAACCAAATTGCTACTCAAAATAACTAATTATTTATTACTCAGTTAGTCATATAACTAAAATTCCCAAAAGTAATACCAACCAAGCTATTGACCCACTAAACCTGTGTACCAAAATTGGAAATGATAACCAAAACACTTTTCCTTAAAATGAGTGGAATGAGTCTGTTATCAGAAAAAGAGCAAAAATAAGATGTCCAACCCCATAATTATTAACAAATCAAATCATACCACAATGAATAGTTAAGGTAATTCAGAAAAACAGTGCAAACTAGTTGGTCAAGATACACCACTAGGGGGGTGGACTATCAACTAACAGCTTGACCACTTACAGTCAATGACAATAGCTGAATGATGTCTAATACAAGCTATCCACTGAATACGTGAATATAACAACCACACATTGACATTTGTTAGCTAACAGACTTGTGAGTGGGCACATTTTACCACCATTAGCTAGCCAATAGCAAACATGAAAACATTTACACAAAGCCAACTCAGTGTCATTTCTTTGTCTTGAAACTTATTATCATAGTCCACTGGTAGTAAAACAGACTTAAAATACTGAATTCTGTTGTTTCATTTATTTTTCAGAGAAAACCAGCCATTATAGATTCAAGTGCTACATTTTTACACAAATTATGTTACAAATAAATTTATTATTGAAGCCAACTACAATACAAAAAGCAAACAATGCAATTTCTACAATTTTTTGGTGTGAAATGGCTGGAATCGTGTCACTCCTTGTATAAAGTTTTGAATATTCCTTTATTTATATTATGTAAAAAAACAATACCTGATTAACATTTACACTTATAGGAATTAAAATAATACCTTAGAAATATTTCAGAAAAAATGCAGTTAAATTCTACAGTTAAACTCGTATTAAATGAAATCTCCTGAGATCCCCAACACCCTTCTGCTTAACCAGGAACTGAAGACAATAAAGGTAAATATCAATGCGAAAGCTCCTCTGGTGGATTTCTGGTTTACAGACTTTCTATTTAAAGGGTTTCAGTTGGAGTCTTCACACTTCTACGGTATTTTTTGTGTCCACACTTTCATGAACAGTGCACTATTCTAGTGCACTGTTCATGTTTCTGATGGTTTTACAGCTCACACATATAGACCAAAACAAATAATGGCCTTGTTCTTTCTTCATTCACAGTATGACAAACAAAATATATTCAAGTAAGGTGCTTCTTATGCAAAAAGAGGAGCTTTAAAAGAAATATAAATATCTAAAGACAGATTTAGCCATTGTTCTGAAACTGCAAAAAACATAAGCTTGCATAAAGTTTCATATTTTTATACAACGCCTTAACACAGTAAAAATTTATCTAATGTGATAGTGACGTAGTCTGACGATAATTTTCTCAGTTGTGAATTTAATAGAAACAGATGAAGACTGATTTAAGGCTAGCAGTAGGGTCTCATATAAATGCAAAACTTTGATTGGCTAGGGGTTTCAGATGTATGGATGCATACACGGGTTTTGCATTTATTGATATTAGATGTGTAAAAACACTGAATTTTGTTATACTGTGATAAACATTATTGAGGCCTAAGAGAAGCTAACAGAATTCTTTTATAAATACTGCAACAAGGTGGCAGTAATATCTAAGTTTTATTTATGCTAAAACATTGACTATGTCACAAATACTACTGGTTGGATCTTAATAAAAAAACCAAGAAGATGGGTTTTGACCAAACTTGGATCCCATTATATTTTGAGAGTGATCCAGATCATCGCCTGGGTACAAAAAAAAAAAGTTCCAGATTTTCCCCATTTTCATATGTGCTTTTTAGAGCTATTTTCTAAAAATCCTGCATGCCTTGGCAGAGCTATGCATACTCCCATGTTTTCTCTTATTTCTCCATTTTGTTTGGTTTAAACTGTGCTCATATCTGAACTGAGATGTTCCCTCCCTAATTATCACTGCAAATATACCTTAAATGTAAGAGTTTTTGACCAACTGACAGAAGCTAGACACAATTATAAGCATACAGCAAAATGCCTTGCAGTATTAATTTTGGCAGTAATTTATTTTTATCTGTAGACACAATTATAAGCATACAGCAAAATGCCTTGCAGTATTAATTTTGGCAGTAATTTATTTTTATCTGTTTCACATACAGCATAATAATACTGTAGACAATACTTTACTATATATATTTGATACATATAGCACATTACCATACACATAGTCATTTATAATAATCACAGATAATGAGACATAACTACATGAGAAAAATACAACAAATACACATCAACAGACAGTTACAGTAATTAATCACAACACATAGTAAACATGACAAAAAGCAATACTGTAATAGCATAATTTTAGTGATATGGGTACAACATCATAAATTAAGTTATATTCACATGTGTCTTGAGAAGGATTAAAATTAAAATAATCCAAACTTTGAACCATTTGACATTGAGTTTGAATTCCTTCATCCATGATAGAAAGTACTGCTTGAAGTCTTCGTAAATTTTAACCTTTATTTCACATATATACTTAAACATTGAAGAAAGGATATAGCTACTTTGTTCTACATGTATTAATGTACCATTTATCACAAATTATTAGGAGATGAAGTTTATATCTGCTATATTGTAACTACATAATATTCCAACAAAATCACATTCACAAAGATTGTATGTACAAAATATTTCAGCACTCAGATGTTTTACACACCTCTAGTATTCACCAGCTTAACTTTACATTGAACGCTTTGATAAATGATATGCAGCTATAGGAAAATATCAAAAAAATGACCAGGACTCATACAAGCTGTGTTGTCTTCGGGACAATATAAAATTTTCTGATTCTACCAAGGTGTATAGAAAGTTATTTAATCTTACCAAAATGTGGCCTGAACATTAAAAGTAGACCTACGCATCGGAGACCGATGCAAATTTGTATCCACTGAAAAGACAACTCACCAAAGCCAGTGAACCACTGTTTGACCTTGAAGGAGGGGCCCAAGGTGAAATCTAACATCAGAAAATTCCTAGCCCAAGATTTCGTATGAGTTGGTTTCGTACTGTAAACTTCTAGGATCAATAATAAGCGAGTTATAAGCACTTTTAACTTTGGCTATCCTCGTTTGACCTTGAAGAAGGGGCCCAAGGTCAAATCTGACCACACCAGAAGATTCCCAGCCCATGATTTCCTATATGTTGGTTTACCATCCCAAACCTCTAGGACCAATAATAAGCGAGTTATAAGCACTTTTAACTTTGGCTATCCTCGTTTGACCTTGAAGGAGGGGCCCAAGATCAATTCCGTCCACACCAGAAGATTCCCAGCCAATGATTTCCAATATGCTGGTTTACCATCCCAAACCTCTATGACCAATAATAAGTGAGTTATAAGCACTTTTAAGTTTGGCTATCCTTGTTTGACCTTGAACGAGGGGTCTAAGGTCAAATCCGACCACACCAAAAGATTCCCAGTCCATGATTTCCTATATGTTGGTTTACCATCCCAAACCTCTAGGAGCAATAATAAGCGAGTTATAGGCAATTTTAAATTTGGCTATCCTCTTTTGACCTTGAACGAGGGGCCCAAAGTCAAATCTGACCACACAAAAAGATTCCCAGCCCATGAGTTTCTATAGGTTGGTTTACCATCCCAACCCTCCAGGAGCAATAATAAGCAAGTTATAAGCACTTTTAACTTTCGCTATCCTTGTTTGACCTTGAAGGAGGAGCCCAAGGTCAAATCAGATCACACCAGAAGACTACCAGCCCATGATTTCCTATATGTTAGTTTACCATCCCAAACCTCTAGGATCAATAATAAGTGAGTTATAAGCAGTTTTAAGTTTTGCTGTCCTCATTTGACCTTGAAGGAGGGGCCCAAGTCAAATCCGACCACACCAGAAGATTCCCAGCCCATGATTTCCTATATGTTGGTTTACCATCCCAAACCTGTAGGACAAATAATAAGTGAGTTATAAGCACTTTTAAGTTTGGCTGTCCTCGTTTGACCTTGAAGGAGGGGCCCAAGGTCAAATCCGACCACACAGAAAGATTCCCAGCCAATGATTTCCTATATGTTGGTTTACCATCCCAAACCTCTAGGATCAATAATAAGCGAGTTATAAGCACTTTTAACTTTGGCTATCCTCGTTTGACCTTGAAGGAGGGGCCCAAGGTCAAATCCGGCCACACAGAAAGATTCCCAGCCCATGATTTCCTATAGGTTGGTTTACCATCCCAAACCTCTAGGACCAATAATAAGTGAGTTATAAGCACTTTTAAGTTTGGCTATCCTTGTTTGACCTTGAACGAGGGGTCTAAGGTCAAATCCGACCACACCAAAAGATTCCCAGTCCATGATTTCCTATATGTTGGTTTACCATCCCAAACCTCTAGGAACAATAATAAGCGAGTTATAGGCAATTTTAAATTTGGCTATCCTCTTTTGACCTTGAACGAGGGGCCCAAAGTCAAATCTGACCACACAAAAAGATTCCCAGCCCATGAGTTTCTATAGGTTGGTTTACCATCCCAACCCTCCAGGAGCAATAATAAGCAAGTTATAAGCACTTTTAACTTTCGCTATCCTTGTTTGACCTTGAAGGAGGAGCCCAAGGTCAAATCAGATCACACCAGAAGACTACCAGCCCATGATTTCCTATATGTTAGTTTACCATCCCAAACCTCTAGGATCAATAATAAGTGAGTTATAAGCAGTTTTAAGTTTTGCTGTCCTCATTTGACCTTGAAGGAGGGGCCCAAGTCAAATCCGACCACACCAGAAGATTCCCAGCCCATGATTTCCTATATGTTGGTTTACCATCCCAAACCTGTAGGACAAATAATAAGTGAGTTATAAGCACTTTTAAGTTTGGCTGTCCTCGTTTGACCTTGAAGGAGGGGCCCAAGGTCAAATCCGACCACACAGAAAGATTCCCAGCCAATGATTTCCTATATGTTGGTTTACCATCCCAAACCTCTAGGATCAATAATAAGCGAGTTATAAGCACTTTTAACTTTGGCTATCCTCGTTTGACCTTGAAGGAGGGGCCCAAGGTCAAATCCGGCCACACAGAAAGATTCCCAGCCCATGATTTCCTATAGGTTGGTTTACCATCCCAAACCTCTAGGACCAATAATAAGTGAGTTATAAGCACTTTTAACTTTGGCTATCCTCGTTTGACCTTGAAGGAGAGGCCCAAGGTCAAATCTGACCACACCAGAAGATTCCCAGCCCATCATTTCCTATATGTTGGTTTACCATCCCAAACCTGTAGGACCAATAATAAGAGAGTTATAAGCACTTTTAGCTTTGGCTATCCTCGTTTGACCTTGAAGAAGGGGCCCAAGGTCAAATCCAACCATGCCAGAAGATTCCCAGCCCATGATTTCCTATATGTTGGTTTACCATCCCAAACCTCTAGGATCAATAATAAGCGAGTTGAAAGCACTTTTAAGTTTGGTTATCCTCGTTTGACCTTGACGGAGGGTTCCAAGGTCAATTCTGACAACATCAGAAGATTCGCAGCACATGATTTCCTATAGGTTGGTTTCACATTGCAAACCTCTAGGACCAATAATAAGGGAGATATACGCACTTTTAAAGTCTGCTGTGTGGTTTACTTCGGCACTCCGTGGATAACCTTGAATTAAGAGTTTCAAGGTCAAATGTGAGCAAGGTTGTAGAGGACATGTATATCTGTTATACATATCACCTATGAAGAGATTCAACCTTCTACCTATGAGAAACAGCCAGTAGAAAAATGTCGATTATTTTCAAAGAAATGCCCGTGGCAGCCATCTTGTTTTTCAGAATGAGGCTATTTTCCTTCCCAGAGAAGCTTACCCCCCAATGAAGATATCCTGCAAATTTGGTGAACCTAGCTGCTGTTGTTTTCCTCTTAGAGCGTTAACGCCAAAAATCTCTCTATGTGCGGCGGCTGCGGCGTAGCGAACGCTAAACCAAAGTATCCACTAGATGCTTCCGGTGGATACAATAGAATACAGTACAAACATGATCAAGCTGTTCTGCATCAAGCCATTAATTTTAATGATGTCATGATTTTGAAATATCTTTCAACTGAATTCATTGCTGAAAATCTTTTAACATTCTGACAACCACCACAATAAAATCTACTATGTACTGTTCATGATTTAGATATTTCTAAAATGGATTTTTACTTGACCTGGTGCAGATGTAGCTGCTTAAAGCAGAAGAGAGTGAATGATATAAGGACAGATTTGAGCAAATGGTGTACCATTAAAGTAACTATGGAATGATTGTAGAAGTGACTGAAATTGAAATCTCCCACATTGGATGCAGGTTTTACATGTATATCTATATACACCTGAACATTATCATAAAACCCCAGATCCTGACAAAACAGCCATAAACCCTAATACTAACTTCCTAAATGTAATCATGATAAATCTTATATCTTTAATCCCCAAAACCTAAAAAGTGATTTAGCACCATTAATCAGATTCAACCCAAGTCCTGATATTTGAGTCACAAACCTTAATGCTGACTCCTAAAAATTAACCATATATTTCTAAATTCCATTCTCCTAAGTCTGCTCCAATCCTGAAAAAAGCCATTAATTTGAAAAGTAGTAGTCCTCAATAAGGGTGGGCCAAGATCCTGACACTCTAGTCACAAATCCTAATGCTCGCTACTAAAATTTACAATAAACTTCAAAGACTACTATCCAAAAAACTGTTAAAACATTAAGCATCCAACAGCAGCAGTAATCTAAGGCCTAAACAATTAACCCAATTGCTGAAACTCCAATCAAACCCCTGAAATTAACCACAAAATGCGTGATACCTGAAACCCCAAAACACTACAATTTCTGAAGATGGTGTCATGACTTTTCTTCCAAACAGAGAAGTCACATGACCAAAAACATGCTTTTTCAAAAGGTGTGCTTGCACTTAAAAAGTGCTCCACTTATTCTCATGAAATTTGGCAAGTAGGTTCACTATAGATGTCTGGAAATCATTACCTTTTGCAAGTGATTTGATAAAAAATGGCTGACTTATTAACCATTAATTAAATAGTAAAATATTTCTTAATAATGAGAATGAAAAAAAAATTTAAATCTCAAAAATGTGCGAGTGATTTGAGTCAAGTGTTTTACCTGGAGGGCTTTTGCAGAATCATATGTTAATCTTTGGCAAAAATCATGCTCCCACCATGTTTGGTGGCCATCTTGAATTTTTATGTAAAACACAAAAAGCCACATTTATCTTGGAAATGGTGTGAGATAGAGTGATTTTGCCCAAACATTTGGCACAGAGGATATACCCTAAGGCGTCAGTCCCTTTTGCCAAAAAGCACTCTCCCACCATTTTGCATAAAATGCAAAACTGCATTTATCTTGGAAATAGTGTGAGAAAGAAATTTCAGCCACATCACCATTGCTCGTGGGCTCCACTGTCTTTGAACTTTTCTTTTCAATCAAAGAACAGTTTGGCCATTATTCTTTTTACTACACAAAAACAAAGTGTGTATGAAAATAAAATAAAAGTGTAATTGTAATTAATTCCATCTTTGAAATGGGAACACTTGAAATTGTAATTGGGATTAACACTACAGGAAACATTATTAAGAATTCCTGGACCGAATTCCTTTTCAACTGTGCTCTGGCTAGTGTTAGTAGCAAGATTTAAAAAGCCTGAGTATAGATCAATTCACTCCTGTACAAATTACTAAAGATTAATGTTGTTAAATAGTTGTCAATAGTAATAAAATGGACCTTTTGACTTTTACTTGACTTGATAAATTATATATTAGTATAGTGCTAACCAAATTGTATTGAGTTTAAAGTTGATGTTTGATGTTGTTAATTTAGTTTGACTACTTTGCATTGAAATAATAATTGTGTACATGTTTTATATGTGTTAATAAAATGTATATTTTCACTTTTAATTGTTTATTTCATTTGTTTATTTGTTGAGTCATGTATACTGTCACTCTGTGTCTTAATAAATGTGCATGTCAGAAAAAAAAATATTTTGGGGGCGAAATGTCCTACTTTATAATGTAGGCAAAATTGCTGGGGACGAAATTGATGCCTAAAATATTTTGGGGGCGAAATTGATGGGGGTGAAATTGACATACTTCTTCTTTTTTTGCAAAACAATACTCTTATTTAATAAATCAATTTAAGTTTGGCATTAGCCATGTCAATTTGAGAAATCCATGTAAGCCCAAGACTTAGCTAAGACAAAACACTAAGTTATAAGTCCCTGACTCAGCCTAAGACTTAGCCTTAGACCTTTTGTGAAACCGGCACCTGGCGCTGGTTTCACAAAGCCTCCTTTGGAAAGGACCTCCTTTAGTAAAGGAAGCTCATTTTCATTCCTTAGGGAAGGCCACCTAAAAATTCAGTATCACAAAGCCTCCTTTAACTCTCCTTACCAAAGGTCTTCCCTGAAACTTAAGGAGGGAGCATATGTTCATTAAAGTTATAAAAACATTCCTTGAAGGACACTTCCTTAAATTTAAGGAGTTTTCAAGGTCTCCTTTAAGGAAGGAAGTTTTGTGAAACTGAGAATTACTAAAGGAGGGAGAAATTCAAGGAAATACTTGAATTTAAGGAGACCTTTATCTTAAGGAGGCTTCGTGAAATCTGCCCCTGGTGTTTAATGTTGAAACCAGTCTTCAACACCAAAATCTTGATACCATAAACCCAATAATTGCTAAAACCCAAAACTTATTAGCCCCAAACATGATATTAGTATAACAAAATATGACTAATGTTTGTGATATTCAGTCACACCATCATTAAGTATATCCACTAAATGTTCCTTTCTCACAAATATCAGGGCAGTGGCAAGCCATTTTCTTGTTGCTTTAATTCCATGTTTTTCTTTCCACTTTCGTAACATCTGTGTGATCACTTCTACTAGCCCGGTGGAGGAGTAGTCAGCTTCCAGTGCATCCAAATCTCCATCTTCAAATACTGGAAATATATAACCACATCATACAACCACATTATAACCATACAAACTCAAATGTCAAGAATACAAAAATGGTTTCCAATGCACCAAATCTCCTGGCATAATTAAAAATATTACCACTTAATATAACAACATGACATACCAACATTATAACACTATAGCCTTTGATATTAAAGAAAAACAAACTGGATTTATATCCACTATTTTCTTAGGATTATTCTTACTCTTAGAAATTATTTTACCAAAACAGTAATTTTCTAAGAAAAAATTATAACAACATAGAATATATTTATGCAAAAAATGTATTGAAAATTTTAACTTTTATGGCAATTCTGATTAATTTTAATTTGGATTATTACTGCACCAATATGCAAAGAAAGGAAGGTCTATTAAACAGGGTTCAACTTATGTGATTTAACTGCATACAAAAAGGAAAAGTATTCAACTCACGCAGACATCTCCGTCCCATTAATTTCCAGCATTTGCCGAGCCTGGGGGCAATCTGATGCAAATGGGTGTCTGCCACGACTGCTTTACCATCTAAAAATACATCCAAAATATTTCTCCTTATTAAGCTTAGGATCATATAGACTGCAAACCTCCATTATCCAAAATGTTGTTTATCTCTGGCTTTAGAAGAAAATGACTTTTATGCTCTACCCAGTTTTCTCATTAAGAGATTAAGCACTATGAAAATCTCACTAAATTACTTCATTAATTTACCTATTACATGATTAACCTACCTATAACATCTATGTTGTTTCTCTCTGGCTGTGGACTTTCATTCACTTCTATGTCATCCTCTGATGTTTGTTTATGATACTGCCTCACATGGATGTCTCCTATATGCAGCTTACTGCCGCCTGTCACGTTGATTTGATTCATAGTGGTCATACCCTGCACAGAAAAACAACAAGTCTACATTGAAATGAACCTGTAATTAAATAGTCAATCCACTTACCCTATTTTCTTGAATATATATTGCAGACATACAGAAAACTCTGCAGAAGTAGCACCAGTATAAGTCGGATTTAGGTATAAGTGAAACAAGATCCCCCCACCCCCCTTGGTCCCAACATCACAAAACACTGTATTTTTGAAGGTGCCAGGGGCGGTATTCACTAACATTCCTATCTTAGTCTTAGTCCTGACTTTAGAAGTTTATCACTTTAATCATATACCTGATTTTATTTCTATTACAGTAAGCACAATTTTAGCTCTTAAATCTTCATGTAGAATCAATATACTTTTAAATTAGTAACTGAATTTGTTAATTGATTTAGAGTATCGTTAGAAATTGATGATTGATAATTGTGTACAAGATAGGACTAAGACTAGGAATGTTAGTTGAATACCGCCCCTGGTTCTTATGGGGGACTTCACAAACACACAGAGGCAAAATCATATGATGCAGTTGGGTTTGTTAATTCTTCTAGGTAAAACCTCTGTGTACACTAAAAGCTAACAGTGATAGCATTCTCCATCTGGATGAAAATATTTGGCCTATAGCGGAAAATTCTCCTCATTAACATAGTTCTAATCTGAGTGATTTGACTGAGTACATACCCCCCTCTCTGTTTTGATTCTATTCTCCACAGCCTTAATGGAGGAAGGGTCCGAATGATCACCCAGTTTCACAACATATGCCTCCTTCTTCATTTCTAAAAGATGCAAAAAAATTCTTCTTCAACATGTAAACATATTTGCTTTGGTACAAAAGCTGCATAAACTAACTTTGCTGTGTCTTGGCATGCATTGGACACTTTTACATTTTAGTTTTATCCATTATATTCTATTTTTGTGTCTAAAAAATAGGATCTGGACCAGGGATGGGGTCTATTACAAGCATTCTATTACTATTACTTTGCAATCTATTGCTATTACTTTAAAATTTTTTTAATCTATTAATATAATTGTTACTTTGCAATGTATAACTTCTAATACTTTCTATAACACTTGTACCGAGACTATGAATACATGACTGGATATTTCAAGTATTTTATTTATCTTTTAAACAAACTTTATAACACTAAAAACAATTAAAACAAACTTACAAAAAAAATAAAATTTAAGAAATACATGTAATATTTACACTGAGCATACAATATGTACACAACACATATGAAACCTACTTTACACAATTTACAATAGTTTTAAAATGCCCCTGTTACATCTGAGAAACATAAGCTACAGAAAGACAATGTCTGACAGTTGGGATCTGTCTGATCAAAATATTTTGACCCCTATACTGAAGATCCTCTCAAATGGTGCTGAAGAAGATGGCATTGTGAGGAACTTTTCAGCCAGTCTTGCCAATCCTGGGTAAGATGTGTCTTTCACTGCCCAATATGCCAGTGATTTTGTCCTTTTCCAGAAGAGCTCCAGATGGATACTCAGACTTCTTTTTCAACTTCAGAATTCTGTAAATGTTTTCAGGAGAGTCCAAGAACAAGTTTTCATCTTCTGATAATGATAATGTGTACTAGTCTCTGTTTCCATTTGTACTGCAGCTGCTAATTTTTGAAGTTGTTCTTTGTTTTCTACATAATGTAGCTCCACTACCCAAGACAGCTTAAATCTCAGATCCCAAGTGGTTGTCATAATAGTGGAGTCATTTTCTTCAAATTGAGACATTCTTCTCTCAAATGAGGCTTTTAGGGTCTTCATTAATGTACAACTATAACTCTCTCCATGTACAACCAATTTCTTTTTCATTCCTTTGACACAAGGCACCACAAGGCTGGATGTCACCATATTTTCTCCTTGGGTAAAATGGATGAAACTTTCAAATGGTATGAGCACATCCACAACTTCTTGGAGGGTCTTTCTTTTACACAAAGTCAGTTTCATGCAATCTAGTTTGTCCAACTTTTCTGCAGAAATAGCAAGCACTGATCAAATTATGGTTAACTGTGAATTCCACTTGCTCTCACAAGATGTTTGTAACCTCTTTTCTCTCCCCAAGAGCTCAGTTACATATATTGATTTTGTCACTGAAGCGACAAGTTTCGATGCCTTGGCAATCACTTTGACAACTGTCCTGATCTGGAAAGCCCATCCTTAACAACTAGTTGAAGTGTATTAGTGAAGCATGGGTGGTGCTTGCATGAGATAGCCTCTCTCATATCAATGCTGCCATCCACACATTCAGGTTCTTCATCAATAGAATCACCATCTTAGTGCCTTCATCAGATTCATAGCCAGGAATGGCAAATGCCTTTGTCGTGTTGGCTGCATTGTCAGTGACAATATGGCTGATCTTTTTGGCAACTTCAAAGTAGGCTAGTGTTTCTTCAACATGATGTATGATGTCCATGGAACCTTGAACTGGATAGCAGATTTGAGTCAAGTTTAAAATAAAGTGTCCAGTTACTATCGTGTACCCTCTCATCTGGTGGCTTGACCACAGGTCTATGGTTAGGCACACTAACTGGTGCACACTGGCTGTAGCTGTGTATTCAGCCTTAAAGTTTTCAGATACTTTGTTCATTAGAAATGTTGGTGAAAAGTGTTTTATCGATGGACCACTGTACTTAGGGTCTAATGTTCAACCAAATTCCTGAAACTGCTACTGAGTAATAACCCAGACCTTACAACCAATCTTCTGATAAATAAGATGTAGGAACTACAATTTACACACAATCCTTATGTCCATTAATACAAATATTAAAAGAGTTAAAGAAATGATAAAGAAGTGTCTTTTGTGCCAATTAAGGGTTTCCTTTTTTAAACTGGTAATCACATTTCATAAAAAAATACATTTTAGCTACAAAAGGCGAAATATTACAGGGAAAATTCCTTATTGAATATTTGGGGAAAACAAAACACTACAAAATAAAACAGAAGAATAAATTACAAAAATTGTACTTACACTCAATCTTAAATTAATTGTTCTTAATTGAATCAGGCCTTTATTCCTACAATTTTAACTGTGATTTTAACATAGTGATACCCAAAACACTTTGCTAGCAATTTATATATACCAGATAAACTTACAAGTTTAATAAAAAATTGTAGATATTTATGACTTTGAATCTAAAATATCTAGAATATTTTTTAAATACAGCTTGTAAATAGTGATACATGCTAAACCTTTAAAAGCAAACAATATATCAACATGCTCATTTTTATGAAATCTCTTTTTCTGTCAAACATTAGAGTAACAAATCATTGTTTTAGTTCACAAACTTATGATCACATTTGAAATGAAATTTTAATGCAATAGAGAGTAAACGAAAAGTAATAGACAAAATCTATTACCTTACAATCTATTACTATTACTAGTGTTAGGAATCAGTCTGAAAAATCAGAATCGATTAATCGGTAATTCTTGGCGATCGATTATCGATTATAATCGTTTTTCTGCTTGTTTGTGAAAAAAAGGAAAATTCTTTACTTTTTGCCATAAACCACAAAATAGTAGATTTGGTTACAGTGGGTTTCAGTGGGGGTGGGGTATGTAGGAAACCAGTAAATTTGAAAGACTCAGCAAGTATGTTTATGAGCAATAATATAGTAATCTATGATGCTAACCTTAACAGCTATAAATATTTTGGTGTCTTTTCAGCTCATAAGATCATTTATGGTATAAAAATGTTAACCAGCATATTACCAACCAATCAACTGAAAAATAATCATTATTTCAACCAGTTTAGTTCAACATCCCTGTGTACACCAGTTTTTATAATACAAGACCACACTTTACTTCTTATAATTTGTGGGGTTAACTTTACCTCAGACTGCAAATATCTAAGTTACAAGAGAGCTTTAGAAATTATGTTAGCTTCAAAATTAGCCTGGCTTTTCAGGTTGTCTGAATCATAATGCAAATGTGAAATATTTTCGCCATAATGCACACTGTATCAGAGGCCTTTCTCCTGGGAGTCTCCTCAGCTAGCTAAGCTAAATAAATATATGAAAACTTGATGAAAAATACTTATTGAGCAATTAAACAGTTGTGTCCATACTATACATATAAATGCCTGTGACAAGGCTACTTCAAAGTCCCCTGTACTCTTTCTTTTTCTTCCCCCATGTGTGAACATGAAATCATTTGGCTGTAAAGTAATTGCCAATTATTCTAAAAAATTTCTCTCACCCCCCAAAAATATTCCATGAATATCCTTTTTTTCAACAGGTCTACATGATCTAATCAATTCATATAATTATAGTCTGTTAAATGAGGCACAATTCAATGCATGATGAAGTAGTAAACTTTTGATTTCTATAATTTAACAATATTTGTCAAAAACATTCATGGCAAATTGGTGAAGTGTTACAGTAAATACAGTGTGGTCTATATTACTCGACAGTCTGTTCTCTCCACTTGATTGATGGCCAAGGTCGTTAGTCCCTATTTACAGCGAGTATGTATGTTGTGTATGAACCAGTGGAAGTTAAAATTTAATCTAGGTTGAACTTAGAATATTATGTTAAAAGATCGAAAAACATTCAGAATTCTCGAGTTTTAGTTGTAACCAACAGGAAGTTCCTGAATCCAATCAAATAAATATAGTAGATTATGCAAACAAATATTACGAAAATAAAATGTTAAATATCTGTCAAAATAAGGAAAATAAGGTAACCTTTATATCTCATTTTCGATTCACAATCGATTCTTAACATGAGAATTGATTTTTTACATCGAAAGTTGTAAAAAGACGTCGAATCGATTTTCCGTCGAATCGTAGAACCACTAACTATTACATTCCCATCTATTACTAGTACACTTCAATCTGTTACATATTTACTACTTTTTATCGCATGTATTACACTGACCCTATTCCTGACATGCTTATTCTTAGAATTTTCTGAGAAAACAACCATTACCTAAGAAAATTCTTACAATAAGAAGACTTTCTAAGAATAAGGTCAAAAAAGCCCATGGGAAGTTGAAGACTTCTGAAGGTAACATTGAATAACTTAACATAAGGACTTAGATTTGAAATTGATCATCCAACAGTTTCAAAGTTGGAAAGTCACTCTATTACAAGTTCATTAAAGAGTTCATTAAAGAGCAGGGGGGGCACGGTGGCAGAGTGGTACCACTCTCGCCTCCTACCTCTGAGATCGGAGTTCAAATCCCAGCCTGCCCTCAAGAGGGAAAGCTGTTAGTTGATTGCCATTGGTTTGCAGTTTACAATATTGAACCTTGACCAACTGTATGTACTGGTTTCCTCTGCCCATAAAACTACCCGTCGTAATATGACCTATACAAGGTGTTGAAAGAGACGTTAAAAACCCAAATAAATAAAAACATTAAAGAGCAGCCTATAATATTTGAAAAAAACAGTACTGGACATTGGGTCTGGACAAGGCATATTCCTTGATAAGACAAATTCAACACAACACATACAGTTCCTCTAAGAAAGGTTCAAAGGCTCCTAGGTATTTTGATGTCATGTAACACTAACTGAGTCATCACAGTTCAAGTCTGACATTACTGAGAATTGGCAGCTCATGATTTGGTGTAAGTTGTTTAACATTCCAAGCCCTTTGGATCAAATATAAGAGAGATACAATGCGTTTTTGGTAGGTCCAGTCTGCCTGACCTTGAAATACGGGTCAAATGTTAAATCTGATCCTGCCAAATCATTTAGAGCCCATTGTTTCCTATTAGATTTTTAATATTTAAACCTCATCAAACCAATAATAAGAGATGTATGAAGTATTTTTGGTGAAGATTAAATCTAAACCTTCAAAAGAATCCCATGAATTCTTATTGGTTGTTGACTCTCTTTGAACCCATAGGATCAAAAATAAGGGAGATTCAAACATTTTGGTGTAAACACCCTGTTTTACTTAAGCAATGGTTAAATGTCAAATAGACAAAAGTGCTCAAGATCAAAGCAGTGGACATCCATATTTTATGGTTTTCTTAGGTTTCAGTACAAATTTAAATTGTTTCCATTTTAATACCATTGTAAAAAAGCCTAAAAAGCATTTAGTTGGGATAGTCTTATACTGTCTGATGACCTTACAAAAAAGATATTCAAGGTAAAATTTCTGTAGCATTTTAGGAAATAAATATCTTACAACTAAAGTGTGACTTTTTAATGAATTTCACAGCCTTCAGAAAAACTTTACTGTATCTGCGGATGAATCAAGACACTCTATCCCCACTGAAGCATTACCTCCACTCCTGTTGTCACTGTTGGACCAGGACATCGACTGGATGTTTTTTTTGTTGACTGGTTTATTACCAACTGTCACCTTCAGATTATGGTCATGTCCATTCGCTAAAAATAATACCAGAGTCTGTGTAAATTTAAATTTGTATAAATTACAAAGAAGCATTCAGTCAAATAAAGGCTAAATAGGCCAGAAAATGCTTCTATATACCCGGTAACCAGGATTTCGGGATCACAGGATATATTTCAAAGGAAGAGGTACCCGATGGACACAATATATTTATAAGGAAGTTCTACTAATCAGAGTTCCTCTAAAAGGTGTTCAACTGTAACTAGAAACAAGGGCTATTAATGAATTGTCCATGACACTTAAACAAATTATTTTTTTGAGGAATAGATTGGAATTTAGTCCTTCTCTGCAAGGTGTATAAATAGAGCAGGCTCTGTATTACTGGAACCTGTGAGTACTCTCACATATACCAACAACACAGTGGTATTTTTGTTCTTGCTTTGGGATCTCAAAGACTTGGAATAATTTTACTTGTAAACAGCCTAGTGTATCTGAACTGCAGCCAATATTTGTCATGCATGTGACCAAAGTCAATTATGTTTTTCTATTCTAATCCCAGAGTGAAGCAGTTATCAAATGTATTCTGATCATTGTATATTTCTTTCTGCTAGTCTATTCACAAGAAAATATCCATAGTTGCATGATAAAGAATCTCCTGAACGCTTATGCTTCTTACTTTATTTTTCAGAATTGAACTAGTCTTAACCAAGCCTTATGTTTCTGGCTAAAAAGTCAGATTGATTGACTTCACATTTCAAGATGTCCCTAAGATATTTACTTAAATGTCTATAAGAGGTAATCTTTCAGCATGTCTATTCTTATCACAAGCATAACACATTTACCGGTGTATACAAGTTAAGTATACAAAATTAACTTGATCTGTAGACAGATTTGGATTGAATATCATGTTGAATATATTATACAGGTTGTACAGTGGGTAGTTGAGGGGATGAAGGAAAACAGTGTATAGAGTAAGAAATGTAAAATTTGCCACACATCTCAAATTAGCCACATGTGGAAATACTAATAAAATAAATGCATTGAGGTGAGATTTGTTGAATGTATAGTAAATTCGGTGCTTTGAACTGAAAAATACCAAGTTTAAGACATAACAGCTTTTTTCATAGAATTAAGTAAGGTATTTAGAGGTGGCGAATTTTAGATTTCTGCCGAATTTTAGATTCCTTACTCTACTAGTTGGTCACTGTATACTGGCAAGCAACTGACAATTTTCTCACTTCATGTTGGGCAAATTACCAACTACATCACTATACCCCTCTCCAAAGTATAAACCTCAAAAGTTTACAACAGTATCTTCCACTAATCCAATAATTTCATCACAGGATAATAATGCATAAAATAGTAGAACCTCTATTATCCAAACCTCTTGGGGAGTAACAATTAGGTCAGATAATAAAACCGTCAAATAATAGAAGGGCTAAAATAAGTTTAAGTTTAGTCGGGAGAGTGGATTTTAGGCGAGATAATTAACGCTCGACGATAGGAGAGGGTTATTGTGATCAGTTTGTTTCTGTCTGTCTGTCCGTCTGTCTGTGCACCGTTTCGCCCTTATAACTCAAAAACTATAGCATCAATCGAGCTCAAATTTGGTGGGCAGGTATTTCATGGGGTATAGACGGATTCTTCCAAATTTGGTGTAATTTGTGTGAAACTTAAAGCCAGGAGAGAGTTTTTCTTATTTTTAATTGGGTTTTACAGTGAAATCACCTTCTCTTCCTCACAAACGTAAAAAATCAATATTTTGCTTTCTGATGATGTCATTACTCAGTGATGTCACAATGCAATTGTTATTGTGAGGTCACAAACCTAGCCTTTGATACTTGCTGTCTTTCAGTAAAAATATTTCTTCTCATTTTATGTCTTGAAATTGACATAAAGATAATAAAGAGGGAGGTGGTATATTTATCATTTTTATTAATTATTATTTCTGTTTTTATTTTCTCTTTTTTCTTTCAATTCCTTGACAGTCCATCACAAAAAATTACCATGCATGATTTTCACCAAGAAGTGACCTTTAAGCAATATTTTTACCTCCACCAACAGTAGAGCTGAAAGGGATATTCGCATTATTCGTTCTCCGCTCTGCATTTTCCAGATTCGACTTTGATCATGAGCAAACAAATATTCGGTATATGTATAGAAATTAGGCATCAAAACGCAAAATAGCACAATTAACTATGATTTTTGTCCAATAACATAATAAATCATTCCCAGGAAAATATACCTCGTTTACTTATGTTTTTATGACAACTTTCATGCGGTTGTTGGTACAACCACATTTGGGTATTTCGGCGAAATAAATGGACAGTGCTAAAACACACCAAAAGAATATATTATTCGAAAATTTCTGAATTCCGGGATGCGGATATTCGACCGCGATTTTTGTCTTCTCTTTCAGCTCTAACCAGCAGTTTATGTTTTTGTGTGCTAATTGTTTGTCTATGTGTCTGTTTTGGGGGTTATTTTGTGTGTGTGTTTAGATTACTCCAGAACTAATGAACAGATCTTAATTAAAAAAATTGTGGGTAGGACCTGACCGAAGGAAGAAGTTATTAAAAGAAAGATATGGATCTTATTTTGGATACAAAAAATCATGAATTTCCAGAGGTCCCCTTTCAATGTATTTTTAATGACTTTGGCTTTCTACTTGATATTACTATGAAGATTAATTTACATATTTGGTTTTATTTTATTGTCTTCCTTACAATACTTTATATCACTTGAGAGACTGGTCACATGAAGTCGAGCGTTTTGCTCTCTCTGAGTGCATCTTGTTGAAAGTTTCAATAACAGAGGGTTGGATAATAGAGGTGCAGCTGTATGTATAACTGATACCTCTTGTTGATGAATGTCCCACACGTCTCCCAAATTTACTGGCTACATAATCTTCCAGGCCCATGGTGGCCACACTGACTTCACTCTGGGAGGCATGCTGACAAAACAAGGGACAGTAAAATATGTGATGCTCAAATCCCACAGCCTGAGAAACAGTATGGGACAAATGAGATACAGTAGAGTTGAAAAAGTACAACTGATAAGGTATCTTCCAGAACAGACAATGTAACTTGTGTAGAGGTACAGGGGAAATAACAGTGAAACGGTGTATAAAGAGAAAGTATCAAAAAACATGATAAATTAAAAGCAAGATGAGCATTTTAATTTGCATACTGAGAGTTATGAAACTATAAAATTTAGAATAGAAGTACAGCTGTCAACAGAGATAACACATTTAAGTACAAGTACAACATCTAATAAACAATTACAGCAATCTATATAACTTAATATGGCTTTGTGATAAGAGAAATATGTATCAAATGTGCCAGCAGACAACATTCTGGCAAAGAGGAGGTAAAGGTCACACAAAGATGACACCATGGCGTTACACAAACACATCCAGCAAGAAAATCTCTGCCTGGACAACACTTTCAAATCCAAAGTCAGAAATAATCTAAGTCCAACTGCAGAGAGCCAAAGTCAGATCATAACACTGAAAACTACACCGTCCAAGGAAAATCCCAACTAAGTTTGAACTCCTTCCAACTTAGGGTTGTGGAGATCTGGCTCACACTAGACTTTCAAGTCCAAAGTCAGAAAATTTTAAGACCAAATGCACAGAGCCAAGAATTACACCGAGACTACATTATAACTTTGCACAAATAGATTCCTTGAGGAATATCCCTGCCAAGTTTGAACTTCTTTCCACTTTAAGGTTGTGGAGATCTGGCCAGTACAAGATTTTGAAGTTAAAAGTCGGAAAATTTTAAGTACTGATGCAAAACCAAGATCAAAGGTCACAGTCTGATGGTGCACTACTTTACTACTTTATGAATTTTAAGACTATTTTAGCTAATGAGCTTGGATACAGAAAAATTATCCCAGTGAGGGTTTAAATTTAGCAGAAACTGGCCATAAGTGGAAATGAATTTAGTGAATTATTTAAACTTTAAAATTTTCTTCCACCTTAATACATATTTCAACTGCTATAAATCATTCAGTTTTATGAACTTATACTTTTGACTTTCCCAAAACTGCATTTTATACTGTTTATGCTGAATCACCTCCATTGTTTTTACAAACCTTGTATCACCTGAATATGTTCATATTACAGAAGCTTTTGCTGAACAAACTACTTATATTTCCTCAAAAATCTGAAACATTTTTTGAAGCATATGTCTGTTTTTCTTAACATCGGCAGACCATGGATTTAATACCATTAGAATTTGGATAATTAAAATCACAGCTTCTAATGTTTTGCATCAAGCATTTATAATATCCAGGCATTTATTTCCATACATAACATGGGTGGAATGAGACTTCCTGTCAAGTTTTTAACTTAATATTCCTTTTATCAACACAATTTTCGTTATTTTCACAGACATTTGACTTTACATGCTTGATAAATTTGTTTACATCAACTCTGTATGTTTGCTCCACTGGTGAACACTAAAATGCGGGTAGCATGATTCAGGATAGTTATCACAATACAGAGTACATGTATTTTAATAGTTTCACTCACCAGACATTTGATAAGGGCAGGAACAGCCTGCTGTGCTTCAATTTTGTGAGCATCATACAGCGGCTTCAGAATATAGATAATCTCTGCAAAACATACACACTACTAAATTACTGGATACATCAAAAGTCTAAGCCAATCAAAGCTACACCTGAAAGCGAGGAGAAACATGCAGTGAGTTTTGTTATTACTTTTTTAAGGAGAGGGGGATTTTATCCAAATATGCTATACTAGAAAGCACTTGTGGTGCACAGACCTCCAGTAGGTGGGCCTTTATGAAAAATCAAATTGTTTTTATGTCCAGAATATGATTTGAATCTTTCCCAAAAGGTAATCACTTCTTCCTAGTGCATTTCGTGCTGTGTAACAAATTTTACATTCTTACAAGCCATTTGCAGGCTACTCACCAGGTACAGAAGCTCTGGCATCCGAATCATCACTCCAGCATCTCTTCATCAGAGGAACCACAAGCTTGTGACAACTGTCAGGGGGGTCACTGGGTATAAGAGACATGTCTGGTCTCTGACCATTTGCTACAGCAAGCGTCAACTGTTACAAAAGGAAGAATCTGGGAGATTACTCTGCAAATCATTCCAGCCATGGGGTATGGGGTCAAATAGTCAAATATTACAAATTAAGTGCTCTGTGGGGTTACTATATGCAGTGGATTCTCATCCATATGAACCACAATTATTTTAAAATCAGGCTCAACTGAACTTTTCTTACAACTCACATATTTTTAGCTTGTTATCCATCCATGCAGATGACATTTGCAATTTCAACAAATACAGTAGTAACACATACAACAGGGACTGAAGGCCAGTCATTTTTGCAAAACGTCTGGAAATTTCTTACTACAATTACACAGTCTTTCTGTAACATATACAGCATTAAGGGAGATGCTCATACGGTTCGCCAGGTTTAAGAGGATTCATGGGGATACTGAAGCACAGGTGCACAGCATGAACATCATAAAGTAATTGTAAACCATAGCAACATTTTTGTCCACTGTAAAAAGGTTATGTAAATCCTGTGTACTTCAGTGAAAATAATCAGTATATTCTATTGTATGAATTAGGGGTGTGACGATACCAGATTTTCTAGTCCGGGATTCCAATGAGTTTCAGCATTTCCCCAATTGAATAGACCTACAAACAGGAAGTGATTTTCCATAATCCAAAACATGGCAGTTTTTCTCATTGAAATCGCTATAAATGCATCAAAATCTCATGAAATATGAGGCAACAGTTCATAATTTCTTCAGATTCAGGTTTGGAATTTAATATTTTACGTTTCTCAATAAATATATAAGCTAACATTTGAGATTCCGGTTGTTAAAAGCGGTCACGGTATTTCAGTAAACATGTCTCGATACCGGTATACCGCCACTACCGACTCACCCCTAGTATGAATACACACCTGAGGAATATTCTGTACATTTTCATACGCTTGCTTTCCCGTGAGAACCTCCCACATGTAGATGCCTGTAATCAAACAAATACATACACTTTAATACAAGCAATTAGTGGTTGATCATACAGTTGACTTAATAATATAGCTCCAGACTTACTGTAGCTGTATATGTACCATAGCTAACATCTTTATAGGTGATCAAATCTGGTTCCACTGGAGAGGGCACTTCCTATTACTGTACACCCAGAGAAGTTTTTCCTATAATTAATTCATGGTAGCCCCAAAGTTCATCTTCAAAGCAAATATTTAAGGTATAGGTGTTTTAGTTTGTTTGCTGTATCAAACTAAAGTAAAAGTATTTAACAAGTGTTACAGAAGAAGCTGTTTATTAACCAGTGACAAAGCAACAACTGAAGTATTTTTATAAAACATGCATAGAACTTTGTGAGTGCTCTGGGTGACTCACCCTTATCACATGCACAGAGGAAACCATTAATCTAAATTACTGTTGAACTTAAACTGTGACAATTAGCCTGTCCCACACCAACATAACTGTGACAATTAGCCTGTCCCACACCAATATAAATTACTGTTGAACTAAAATGTGACACACCAACAGTAGGTATAATATTGTTCTGAATTAATGCAAAATATAATAAATCAGCACTGAAAGATCTTGATTCATGGGATATAAGATCTACATGGCTTATGTATTAAGACATTGTGGTCCCTTATATTGAGACACCCATTTACACCAGACTTCTTGGCACAAACTAGAAAAAATTAACAGAATCTATGTTTGACACATCGAGTTTTACTGATTTTGACAATCACTGGTTCATTAACACATGGGAAACAATGATTAGACTGGTGCACGACAATAAGATGTGCACAATAATAGGAAGTGTGACGATTCTATATTTTACTAAAGCTCTGCACTAAATGTTGTGAACAGTTAATTCATTTACCATAACTCTACATTTACTGTTGCTGTATAAAATCTGTGGTTCCATATTGACTGTAACTCTGTTCTTTCAATAACTTTACACATACTGTTGGTATCCACATCAAACTAGGCGGGGGAAATTTTGAGTGCACCCTGGATTGTTACAGATTAATCCTATATACTGACTATAACCATACACTTACTGTAGCTGTACACATCAAACTGTGTTGATGGCTTTGTGTGCACATCTTTCAGACACTCAGGAGGGAAGTGTGTCAAGGTACCACCCACTGATGTGGTCATATTACTTCCTGTGACGGACATCTTGTTCCACTTAGACAGTCCAAAATCACAGATCTGAAATGCAATTAGGCAACTTATTAATGGCCTGTACACATATTTGCTAACATTCTTATATTAGATTACCAGCTAAATCTCAATAGAAAAGACCCTTCCAGAACCTGATATGTCTAATTCTAATTCAACTTTATAGCACTTTATTTTTTGCAAAGTAATAACTTTATCTGAATACTCTGCCATTATGGTGTGGTAACATTTTGTCCATCACTTACATTTTGGTGATATTATGAGGAAGTGCTTATGATATCCCTGGTATTCATAGTTTTTCACATGAACAAGCTTAAACTTTTCAACCAAGGACGAAAATGGTGGTATAGTCTATCCTGGTGAATATATCTTCAGGAGAATTCAGGCTTTACACGTGCACTCACCTGAGCATGTAGATCCTCGGACAAAAGGACATTGGCTGCCTTGAGATCCAGATGCAGTACTCTGTTGCTGTGTAAGTAAATCACACCCTCAATCACCTCATATAGCAGGCGGTACTTGATACACCATGGCACTGAGGTCTGGTCTTCTAAGTTCTGGAAAAAACTGTTCAAAAGTATCAGCTCATTAAGAGGGCTTGGGCTTATATCCATTAACAGTTTTAGTAAGTCTCAATTACAAGATAAGAAAAATATAGAGAAGTGACAGATATAATGGTATACTTTTAAGTTCTCTTAAAAACTACACACAAATAGCAACTTGTTGTGGACTACGATAATATTGGTTAACATGTCTGTTTTTACATGGTCTCTTGGGCTTCGAATTTTATTGGAAAAAGTATTAATTCAAGATTACCAGCTAAATTTCAACAGAAAAGACTCTGTTAGGATCTGATGTTTACTTCAACTTAAACAGGAATGATACTAAGCAAAAACAGATTTCCATTTAAAGTGTGTCATGAGTGGTTGCAGGGGGGCGGGTTGACTGCAAAACAAAATGCACCTTCTGACCTTTTGACTGAGCCATTCTCCATGTAATGCATCACAATACCATACACAGGAGTTGTACCGGTGCTGTCTATGCAGGCTCCGTAGATGTACAGTATATGTTCATGTCTCAGCTTCAGCATTAGCTCAGCTTCATTCAAAAACTTCCTCTCATCTCTATGAGCAATTATATATTTATGAAATCAATTGATGATCAAGTGATCAAAACATAATGAAACTTATTCGACACAAGAAATGTACATTTCTCGTTTACAAGAAATGGTGCCTCTAAATTCAATTGATCTATTGGATCAAGCGAACTTACAAGCGTTGTTTCTTTTACATGAGAAATGCGTATTTCTTGTCACAATAAAAGCTCAAGTTCATGTTCACATATCATTTTTGTCTAACTCTATAAATGAAGATAATAAGTTAACACCCTTTAATATAGTTGTTGTATTTTTCTGTGTGGACACTGCAGAATTTATGAGAAATGCCTTTGATATCTTCACAAATAGACATTTTCAAAAAATACTAGTGTCACAGTTACCTAAAATATTTGAGACTCCTTTGTAGTGCTACAATTAAGAAGATATCAAAACATATTTACTGTTGTAAATTCTAAACTCTTTGACAAGACAAAATCATGAAACATACTTTTTCCCTTATAGTTTACAAAATTAATAACACATGGGTTCAATTAAAAATTTGGTTCCAACAACTCACTGGTGGTGAATATTTTGTAACTGGTGTGACACTGCTTTTGATACCACAAACAGTGTACAGTTAACCTGTTGTTTAGGTTTGAATTCACTTCATGTATTTTTACATATCTACGTTGTTGTCTTTATATGTTTTTCTGTAACACCGATATTATCAAATATATATTAAAGAGGCTCACTTCTCAGTTAATCTGTCTGTTATGTTTATGATTTTTACAGCCACTTCTTTCTTCCAGATATTGTGGTAAGCTTTACACACACTTCCAAAGGCACCAAAGCCAATATCTCCTCTGGCTTCTAATACATGTTTTGGGATTAAACCAACATTTTTCTCTTTGAGCTTGTCCTTTATGTGGTCATCCATTTTAAGTTAAGTCTGTCAACAATAAAATAATATATAAAAGTATATTATACTTGTATAGGCATAATTTGAATAGATGTAACACTTCAAATATCAACCAAAGTGCTTGAACAGAGAACATACCTCAAATCATGGGAAAACAAGATGATGAAAAAATGAGTCTCTTTGTAAAATTACAAGCATTGAACAACTCAACTAAGGATGTCTCTATGGCCAGATTGATTCTGTGCTCTTTTCAGTACTTCCCACAGGTGAAGGTTTATACACCCTCAAGTACTGCATGTTCTCTTTATGTTCATTCATATGGACCTCTACAGACCATTTTATGAAGTTCTTATGATGAAAGATGTGAGTTTGGATTTGTGATTTCTCTCTCATTTCTACAGAGATTTTTATTGGAACTAACACTAGAAAAATCACTGTAAAAATACCTTACCAATAACATTTAGATAAGTTTTTGTTTATCACAGTTCTAAAACTATTTGAGAAAAATCACCACTTGTTCACTGGAAAACCATACTTATTTGTCTAATAATTTAGGGCGAACTGATTGGGGTATATTTTGGGTGATTTGCCAGTTTGGGGAATATAGTGCTGCTCCCCACCATAACTTTTGCACACACCTCAACTTAAGTAGTCATTATATTGTAGTAATTAGCAATCATTGGAAAATCACATTCATCTGCAAGATCTTGTCAAGTTGTCATTGACCCCATAGGTCATGTAACTTGAAAATGTTGTGGGGATTTCAATAATACAGTGTAAATAGAACCTGCCCTGACTTAAACAAGTAAATACTGAGCTGTGGTAAACTGCACAAGTGAGTACCAAAACACTTCATTGATACGAGGAGTGGGGTAATGCAAAATAAAGAAGCAGTTGCTTTAGCTTTCATTCTTGTGGATGTTCACTCAACCTATGTAGTGAAGAAGGTTAAATGAGAGTATTAAGTTTCAAGGTCAACAGAAACAATTGAAAGAGTTACAGCACATGCTAGATACAGCGAGAAGGAAGAGTGACGTACAGCAAAGTTTAGTTGCAACGAAGTCAATGTTGTTGAGATCAAAAATAGTGACTTACATTGAAGCTTGGAGTTGCAACAAAGTAAGTTACACTCTAAAGTGAGATATACATTCTTGTAATGGAACTCTGATATCATGTAGTTGAAGTCAAATCTTTGGGAGATAACATGTCCAGTGTCAAAAAGGAATGTGAATCTTTCCATTGAATAATATCAGAACTTAATGTCAATGATCAACAGTCTGAAACAGCCAAGTATTGAGATGAAGGAATATCAGCACTGATAAAAAACTACCAGCTGAAGAAAGTGAATAAGAAGTTGGATTGTGAAAAAGAGGGGCAAAGGAAATACAGCATCTGTGAATTTCATATCAAGACTTGACATATGAAAGTAAGATGCAAAAACAGGGCATCCTTAAAGAAATTAGAAGGTATATTGGACCCAAAGTTGATACAGATACTTGTGAATGTCCTCTTGGTGAAAGCCGGTGATTATTTGATGAATGGGCAGCAAGTTTTAACAGCAGTTTGTGTCCAAGCTGTGAAGGTCCAGCCAGTAAACCAAACTACTTTAGTTGTCATACCAGTGTGGGGGCACTATCACAAAACTTTTTTCTTGTGCTGCCAAAGTTACCAAGTCTTGTAAAAAATATGCTGAGGTCATCTCACCAAACATCTTCTTGCAAGAAAAAGGTCATCTTTAAGCATCATTCACTACTGTAGGATTTCATGCTTTTCAGTCCTTTACTTACCAGTACACAAATTGGTTATGATGCGGTAATTCAACAGAATACCAAAGGTTCAAAGTTGGGGTTTTACGTCCCGCTCAACAGCCTAGGTCATCTTGAGACAGGTCCTTACTATTGTCACTTGTGGGAGTCGAACCCACAGAGAGGTAACTCCCTGTGATTAGATGCCAAACTTGGTTACTACTAGGCCACTGGGGAACTCTAAACAGTGTCTTAGATTCTTATATACATCACTTTCAGTACTTTATACATATTTATTACTTACTTGAGCAGGATTCCAATGTTGGGATTTTCTGGTCTACTCAAACACTTGTCATGAAAACAACCCAGTGTTTACAGCTGATGTCAAGTATTTTGCCATGTCCATCAATTACAGATGTTTCAACCTTTTAGTGTACTTGACAGGGCAAGTGGAAATAGTGACAATAAAATGGTCACAACTTCATTGCCATGTGATCAGTATCAGTAACACACAAAATAGTCAAGAGCATGTGAAACTCTCCAAAATACCAAAAGTTTTGCACAGCTACATTCTTAAGTTAAAACAAAGCATTCAAAAAAAAGATGCTTTATCCATGGTTGTCATGTGGAAACCACCAGCATGAAAAAACAGGTTCTTGAAAGAAATCTACCTCCTTTGTCTACCTTAATTCTGTAAGCTATTAGAAAAGTTATTCTGCTTAAGATTAGATAAATTTATAAGCAAATGTAATATACTTTCAGAAAACCAGTATGTCTTCAGGTCTAACAGATCTACGGCATTAGCTATTATACTGATTTAATAGAAAAGATGTTATCATTACTTTCTGATTATTACTTTTATTAGTATTATTTTTACAAAGTGACTCCTGTCATGGCATCGTGTTTTTTTACTTTCATCTATGTCACAGCATCATAAATTCAGTCATTATACCATGGATTCGCACAAATAAAATATGTTGGGAAACCCCATAGAATACTGTGACCTCATGAATATTTATAAGCAGTCTTCAAATTTTGACCTTCAAGTCCCATGGACTAATGAAATCCATCCATAAATATTTATGTCACGTTGAATTTCTAAAGAATGGGCCGAGTTTGCCTTGATGGGTTCGAGTTGGCAGGGGCCGAGTTGGCAAAGGGCTGAGTTTACCAGTTTCCAAGCAATTGTCAAGCAAAAATACAACTAATAAACTAGAAATAGGCCGCCCTGTTGATAGTAGATGCGAATAGAAACAGGATAGCATAGAAGAACACACATTATCATGTGTAATGTCCACCCATGAACCTTTTGCCCAAATTGTACAGTAGTCTTACAAGACCCTGTTTCATTTGTAAAATATATCAATGATGCTTAAATATTTGATAGTGTAGATGTAATTTATTTCAGCTTCATGCCTTTTTGCATTGGTTGGGTTGAAAATTTTGACGAAATCACTCTATCTTGCACGGTTAAGAAGATAGAAGCCAATTCCTGTTTTTCTATTTTTGGCAAAAATTTGAAAATTCAAAATGGCCGCCATTATTGGGAAAAGGAAATTTTTTTGAAAATTGCCAAGAGTACATTTCTTAGATACCCTATGGGTCGAAAATTTCAACAAAATAACTCTATTTTGCACGGTTAAGGCCAGTTTGTGTTTTTCCATTTTGGGCAAAAATTCGAAAATTCAAAATGGCTGCCATTTTTGGGGAGGGGAAAATTTTTTGAAAATTGCAAAGATTACATTCCTTAGATACCCTGTGGGTTGAAAATTTCGACGAAATCGCTCTATCTCGCATGGTTAAGGAGATAGAAGCAAATTTGTGTTTTGCCATTTTTGGCAAAAATTTGAAAATTCAAAATGGCCGCCATTTTAGGGGAGGGGAAAATTTTTTAGAAATTACCAAGAGTACAATGCTCAGATACCCTGTGGGTCGAAAATTTTGACGAAATCACTCTATCTGGCACGGTTAAGGAGATAGAAGCAAATTTGTGTTTTGCCATTTTTGGCAAAAATTCGAAAATTCAAAATGGCCGCCATTTTTGGGGAGGGGAAAATTTTTGGAAAATTGCAAAGATTGCATTCCTTAGATACCCTGTGGGTCGAAAATTTCGACGAAATCGCTCTATCTCGCACGGTTAAGGAGATAGAAGCAAATTTGTGTTTTGCCATTTTTGGCAAAAATTCGAAAATTCAAAATGGCCGCCATTTTTGGGGAGGGGAAAATTTTTTGAAAATTGCAAATATTACATTCCTTAGATACCCTGTGGGTCGAAAATTTCGATGAAATCGCTCTATCTCGCACGGTTAAGGAGATAGAAGCAAATTTGTGTTTTGCCATTTTTGGCAAAAATTCGAAAATTCAAAATGGCCGCCATTTTTGGGGAGGGGAAAATTTTTGGAAAATTGCAAAGATTGCATTCCTTAGATACCCTGTGGGTCGAAAATTTCGACGAAATCGCTCTATCTCGCACGGTTAAGGAGATAGAAGCAAATTTGTGTTTTGCAATTTTTGGCAAAAATTCGAAAATTCAAAATGGCCGCCATTTTTGGGGAGGGGAAAATTTTTTGAAAATTGCAAAGATTACATTCCTTAGATACCCTGTGGGTCGAAAATTTCGACGAAATCGCTCTATCTCGCACGGTTAAGGAGATAGAAGCAAATTTGTGTTTTGCCATTTTTGGCAAAAATTCGAAAATTCAAAATGGCCGCCATTTTTGGGGAGGGGAAAATATTTTGAAAATTGCAAAGATTGCATTGCTTAGATACCCTGTGCGTCGAAAATTTTGCCGAAATCGCTCTATCTCGCACGGTTAAGGAGATAGAAGCAAATTAGTGTTTTGCCATTTTTGGCAAAAATTCGAAAATTCAAAATGGCCGCCATTTTTGGGGAGGGGAAAATTTTTGGAAAATTGCAAAGATTGCATTCCTTAGATCCCCTGTGGGTCGAAAATTTTGCCGAAATCGCTCTATCTCGCACGGTTAAGGAGATAGAAGCAAATTTGTGTTTTGCCATTTTTGGCAAAAATTCGAAAATTCAAAATGGCCGCCATTTTTGGGGAGGGGAAATTTTTTTGAAAATTGCAAATATTACATTCCTTAGATACCCTGTGGGTCGAAAATTTCGACGAAATCGCTCTATCTCGCACGGTTAAGGAGATAGAAGCAAATTTGTGTTTTGCCATTTTTGGCAAAAATTCGAAAATTCAAAATGGCCGCCATTTTTGGGGAGGGGAAAATTTTTTGAAAATTGCAAAGATTGCATTCCTTAGATACCCTGTGGGTCGAAAATTTCGACGAAATCGCTCTATCTCGCACGGTTAAGGAGATAGAAGCAAATTTGTGTTTTGCCATTTTTGGAAAAAATTCGAAAATTCAAAATGGCCGCCATTTTTGGGGAGGGGAAAATTTTTTGAAAATTGCAAATATTACATTCCTTAGATACCCTGTGGGTCGAAAATTTCGACGAAATCGCTCTATCTCGCACGGTTAAGGAGATAGAAGCAAATTTGTGTTTTGCCATTTTTGGCAAAAATTCGAAAATTCAAAATGGCCGCCATTTTTGGGGAGGGGAAATTTTTTTGAAAATTGCAAATATTACATTCCTTAGATACCCTGTGGGTCGAAAATTTCGATGAAATCGCTCTATCTCGCACGGTTAAGGAGATAGAAGCAAATTTGTGTTTTGCCATTTTTGGCAAAAATTCGAAAATTCAAAATGGCCGCCATTTTTGGGGAGGGGAAAATTTTTGGAAAATTGCAAAGATTGCATTCCTTAGATACCCTGTGGGTCGAAAATTTCGACGAAATCGCTCTATCTCGCACGGTTAAGGAGATAGAAGCAAATTTGTGTTTTGCCATTTTTGGCAAAAATTCGAAAATTCAAAATGGCCGCCATTTTTGGGGAGGGGAAAATTTTTTGAAAATTGCAAAGATTGCATTCCTTAGATACCCTGTGGGTCGAAAATTTCGACGAAATCGCTCTATCTCGCACGGTTAAGGAGATAGAAGCAAATTTGTGTTTTGCCATTTTTGGCAAAAATTCGAAAATTCAAAATGGCCGCCATTTTTGGGGAGGGGAAAATATTTTGAAAATTGCAAAGATTGCATTGCTTAGATACCCTGTGCGTCTAAAATTTTGCCGAAATCGCTCTATCTCGCACGGTTAAGGAGATAGAAGCAAATTAGTGTTTTGCCATTTTTGGCAAAAATTCGAAAATTCAAAATGGCCGCCATTTTTGGGGAGGGGAAAATTTTTGGAAAATTGCAAAGATTGCATTCCTTAGATCCCCTGTGGGTCGAAAATTTTGCCGAAATCGCTCTATCTCGCACGGTTAAGGAGATAGAAGCAAATTTGTGTTTTGCCATTTTTGGCAAAAATTCGAAAATTCAAAATGGCCGCCATTTTTGGGGAGGGGAAATTTTTTTGAAAATTGCAAATATTACATTCCTTAGATACCCTGTGGGTCGAAAATTTCGACGAAATCGCTCTATCTCGCACGGTTAAGGAGATAGAAGCAAATTTGTGTTTTGCCATTTTTGGCAAAAATTCGAAAATTCAAAATGGCCGCCATTTTTGGGGAGGGGAAAATTTTTGGAAAATTGCAAAGATTGCATTCCTTAGATACCCTGTGGGTCGAAAATTTCGACGAAATCGCTCTATCTCGCACGGTTAAGGAGATAGAAGCAAATTTGTGTTTTGCCATTTTTGGCAAAAATTCGAAAATTCAAAATGGCCGCCATTTTTGGGGAGGGGAAAATTTTTTGAAAATTGCAAATATTACATTCCTTAGATACCCTGTGGGTCGAAAATTTCGACGAAATCGCTCTATCTCGCACGGTTAAGGAGATAGAAGCAAATTTGTGTTTTGCCATTTTTGGCAAAAATTCAAAATGGCCGCCATTTTTGGGGAGGGGAAAATATTTTGAAAATTGCAAAGATTGCATTGCTTAGATACCCTGTGTGTCGAAAATTTTGCCGAAATCGCTCTATCTCGCACGGTTAAGGAGATAGAAGCAAATTAGTGTTTTGCCATTTTTGGCAAAAATTCGAAAATTCAAAATGGCCGCCATTTTTGGGGAGGGGAAAATTTTTGGAAAATTGCAAAGATTGCATTCCTTAGATCCCCTGTGGGTCGAAAATTTTGCCGAAATCGCTCTATCTCGCACGGTTAAGGAGATAGAAGCAAATTTGTGTTTTGCCATTTTTGGCAAAAATTCGAAAATTCAAAATGGCCGCCATTTTTGGGGAGGGGAAATTTTTTTGAAAATTGCAAATATTACATTCCTTAGATACCCTGTGGGTCGAAAATTTCGACGAAATCGCTCTATCTCGCACGGTTAAGGAGATAGAAGCAAATTTGTGTTTTGCCATTTTTGGCAAAAATTCGAAAATTCAAAATGGCCGCCATTTTTGGGGAGGGGAAAATTTTTGGAAAATTGCAAATATTACATTCCTTAGATACCCTGTGGGTCGAAAATTTCGACGAAATCGCTCTATCTCGCACGGTTAAGGAGATAGAAGCAAATTTGTGTTTTGCCATTTTTGGCAAAAATTCGAAAATTCAAAATGGCCGCCATTTTTGGGGAGGGGAAAATTTTTTGAAAATTGCAAAGAGTACACTCCTCAGATACCCTGCGGGTCGAAAATTTTGCCGAAATCGCTCTATCTCGCACGGTTAAGGAGATAGAAGCAAATTACTCAAAAGTAGTACTGAAAATACACAATGAAGTACCTAAATGGCTATTACTCATGTACTGACAAAGCTATCAGTCCCAAATGCAATACCAAGCGAGCTATGGACATAACAATCTTGTATTCAAAATTGTAGTAAAATATCTTTAATTATTTTGGCTTAAATGCACGGAAACCAATGGGTACTGAAAATAGCTGTACTTAAGTATTACTCAGTAAGCAAAAGAGGTACAACAGCCAAAAGCAATCCCAAGCAAGCTACTGACCCAATAAGCCTGCATACCAAATTTGGTGACAATAGCTCTAATACTTTTCCTTTAAATGAGCGGAAACCATGCGTGACGCCGGACATCGGACGCCGGACGCCGGACGCCGGACATCGGACATCGGACATCGGACATCGGACGGCGAAAAAAGCAAAAATAATATATCCACCCCCCAGGGGGGTGGACATAATTAACTGAGTTGTTTAGACTCAATTTGATTTTTACTGTGATACCTTGACTTTGGATGGACACTTAAAACCATGATGTTGAATATTTATTAACATTTGATTGCTTTCAGTAAAATTCACACCCTTTCGTATACCAAATAAGGAAGTAAAAGTGATAACAGCAATAAATTAAATAAATTCGGCACTTTTGTATGCAAGCTCTGCCAAGTTGAGGGGGGCACTGATTTCATGTATAAATCATATTATTGCCCATTAAAAATGAGTATAAAAGATTTATTCTTTCAACTTTAAGATAGTAAAATGCTTTTATAACTTGTGCTTGTGTCAATTCATCACAAAATTACATTTAAAACAAGCAGAAATGAGGTTTTTGTGTCAAAGTTGTGTCAAGTGATGGCGGAAAGCATATGCTAAGCACCAGTGTATCACACACATAATTAGACCAAGTTTCTGTCCCGTCACCAATTGCTATTGATATACTGATGGTACTGATACTGCGGTGGTACTAAAAGGCGTACGGGGTGTATGGAGGCGTATGGGAGTGAATGGAAGTTTACGGGAATGTATGGAAGCATATGGGATTGTAAGAAAATTGTATGGGATGGGTGTTAAAGGTATATGTGACTGTAAATAGCCTTTAAACATTCCATTTTCACAATTTCTGTTGTGTTGTTTAAATGCATTTTTGGATTCGAAGTGGGTGGAGTACAGGTGGTCACAATTATGTCCGGGTCATATAATTGTGTCCTTTATTTCTTTACTTAATGTGAATGTACTCCGTTTGGGTGTTAGGTTCGATTTTTAAAATTTTCATGAAATAACATCGATCTCAAAGGGAATAATCTGAAAATTTTTTTCAAAGTTCTGGTTGCAACATTTTAAAAATAAACTCCAATAAAAATCAGACATTTTTATGAACCGGACACAATTGTGACCACCCTTGTACAGCATATTGTCTACAGAACGTGTTTACTATACCACAGTCACACCCTTTTGGGTTAATAAATTATATTATAAAAAAATTAAATGGGTATTATCGGTAGTATATGCAATATATTACATGGCTTAATTTAGTGGAATGAATCTGCCAAGCAGTTATGGTCAGTATGCTCTTTCTGAGCTGACATGCTTTGTAAATGTAAAGCTCAAATTTTTAATGTTGATCTTAAATTCCAGTTCAATAACTGTCAGAATTAATTTAGTGCTGTCAAACAATATATCCGACTGGTAACCTATCCAATGTACATGTTTTTAATATACATGTATTTACATGTATGATCACTTTACTCTAGGTTTACAGTCTCCTTTTGAGATGGAACATTAGTGTAACAAACCAAGATAACAAAACAGAAGTTATGAAAATTAATGGTTAAAGACCTATAGTTACACTTCCATGCACTTTTATACCACTCCAGTATGCCTTTTTTCAAACTCCCAAACACCTCCATACACTCCCATATGCCTCCATACACTCCCATACACCTCCATACGCTCGATCTTTAGTGCTACCCCTGATACTAATATACTGATCATAATAGTGGCATTCTACCAGTAAACGCCCACACTAAAGTTAATATATTGAATTGGAATTATATTACAGCTTTATATTTTATTCTTCTACCACTACATTGTCAAATAATATGCACTACAATTAATAACCCAGGTGCATGTTGTAATATTTGTTTCAAAGCTTTATATTTTCATAATTTATCTGTATTATCAGCCGTTTTTGATGCAGACCGGAAATACCAGTGAACGCCCATTTTGTAGACTTACAGAAGCATTTGTCCTTGACCTCTAACAAAGATATATAAGGCGGGCGTTCACTGGTAGGCGGGCGTTTACTGTTAGAAAGCCACTAATATTATTAATTCATTGTATAAATCATATTATCGCCCACGAGTATAACAGGTTTACTCTTTCGATTTTATGATAGTTAAAATACTTTTGTAACTTCTGCTTGTGTCAATTATCACAAAACTACTGTACACGGGTGGTCACTAAGATAAACGGTCACGGAGATAAACGGTCCTCAGAAATGCTCACATAAAAATAGTTAAAAGGTTTAAACAACAATATAACACAAACCAAAATCATGAAAAGCATTGTTTAAGTCTATTTTGTTGTTTAGTTTCTGCGATTTTGCTATTTACACTATTTAAATTTGAAAACTTTGAAGACCGTTTATCTTCGTGACCGTTTATCTTCGTGACCACCCGTGTACTGTACTCCAGTGCTGTAAGCAGAAATGAGGTTTTGTGTCAAAGTTGTGTCAAGTGACGGGGGGGGGGGGGCAACTTCGATACTGCATATGTATAGCTTGTGTTAATGCAGATTTGAATAAAAATAAAAATAAAGAAATTCACGTTATTACACAAATTAAATTGAATATTATCACAAATGTTATCAAATGATCTTCAAAACTTCATCCCGATGTTTATTATCTATTTTAGAAACTGGGGAAATCCTGGTAAAGAAAGATACTAAACTTCGGAATCGGTAATCTGTGGAACGAAGAAATAAGTTTCAGAATGATAGTTCAGAAACATGGAATTAAGATGAAATATGGGCTGCTATTGTTATATGAGTGGTGGGTAAAGTCAAAACTGGACTAATGAATGTAACCTTAAAACCTTTCCATTTAGGGTACTCTGCGAGTGTGTCTTTTAAGAAAGACAATGTTGTTGTGAGTGCAGAGCTCTTTTACCAAAAAAGATTATTTATTTAAGTGATTTTTTCTGTAGTCTACAGAACTGATCTAGCTAGTGCTGAGCTCTCTTGTTCAAATATAGATTGATCTGTTTATATGTGATGGGAAACACCCCTGTCTTTCTTTGAAATGTGTTGACATATACATTTTTTTATTTTGCTGTATACTCTTATTGAAGTGAATTGCATATAGTGTGTGGATCTACCATGCAGAGATTGGGTTTGTTGTATTTTGCTTATTGTTCATATTGTGGCGCAGGAAGCAGTTGTGCAGACAATCTAAACATCACAGGATACAGAAACTGAATGGATAACAGGATAAAGACACTTTGTGTTAGTGGATGCATAACAGACAACAGGACAGAAAGCTGGGCACAGTGGAAAAACTTGTTTAACTGTTAACTACATGGACAGGACTGTGGTCAGGTCAGTTTGGTTTCATTATTTTTAGTTAAGTATCTCACTTGACTAATTATTACTTTTAAATTGTAAAAGAAATTAATTAAGTAAAAGTTTTGTCTATTCCTGTTGCAACTTGAAAGTAACCAATAATTGATACCACACTTGCCTGTGACAATAACATCAATTATTTCCCAAGATAATAAGTTCATTTTTATTATATTCTGTCATTGACAGGCGAATTCAATGTGTACGTTAGTGCATTGCAGACAGATATATTACAAATTTATATTCGACCACATTTTCTTTATATGTCAATGTTCCAGTTTACACAGCAGGAAATGTGACAGGGTATACCAGCTTCAGGATCTCTAGAAAGGATTTTATCTGAATCAAATTGAATAACAATGTGCGTGCATACTATTACATTGATCCAATGAAATTTTATTCATTATACACCCTTAATAAAATTGAGAACAAAAATAATTTACTTGTGAATTTGTTATATTCACTATATCATACAACCTTTTGTTTGTAGTTCTTAATTGTCTTTTTTTTAATGTTGGGCACATACATCAGCATATTTTTGCCAGTCCTCTATCATTATTCAAATGGTTGCCGCTGTGAGAAAAATGACTGATTGAGCTTGTGTTGAACTAGTGACATTCACTTTTTCACAGTTGTGTTTCCATAACGACTGTGGCCAAAATTTGCTATTGTTATTTTATGACATAGTCAACATTTATATTTATGGTATCAATATTTAAAAACAGGAAAATAGTTGCTGATCATGTACCCCTTCTAGCCATGTCAACTGTTTTATCAACGCATTTATTCTTTTGTTGCCTGTTGGCCTTTGTATTCTTTTTGAAGATTAAGCATTATGTAAGTTTCTCTTCTCAATGGAAATTCATCAGTCTATATTCTCCCAGGCTGGTGGCTTATTTTGTGAAAGTTGTCCAAAGTAAAATCAAACTACATTCTCAAATTCATTTTTCGGGGTTAGGAGAAGGTCCGGATTAAAGGCGAACTGATTTAGGGTTAGTATCAGTTACGGTACGTGGTTATACACACAAAAATGGGATTTGTGGTTATTTGTGACCGGTGACTTTGCTTTTCTGAGAAGCACTACTTGATCAGTAGTCACTACTGGTACTGGTACAGTATAAGTTTTAACATAGTGACTTAACACTATACGGTAAGGTTTCTCTGTTTATTTTGGATCACATCTGTCTAGCGTTTTCAGACGAATGTAAAACTAACAAGGAATATCAAAGCTTACTAGTGGCATTCTACCAGTAAACGCCCTAGTTCTGAACTACAGAACGGCTCGGTACGCATTTGTTCCCCTCCCCGTTCTGACGCTTCCTATTTAAAGCATTGGTGACAATAAAAAACGATGCATAAATCTTATTTTAACCTCGTATTTCAGGGTGTACATTGCAGGACTGTTGAAACAACATTTTTGCGATATAAAACCGCTTATAAATGTGACATAAAATGAGTATTTATTTCTATTTAAACAACTATCCTGATATATCGCTCACGCTAGCGCACAAAAATCTGGCGGCCCAAATATAAAGAGAAATATTAAGCATTACCTTACCAAACTTCAGGAAATACTGTAAAATATGTGTATCCAACTTTGTAGATGTATATATACACAAAATTATATATAGTCAAGGATCCTTGACTCGAGGGTCTTGTTGATTCGAGTATGGCCGTTTTTCTTGGATATAAGAATATCTATTTTCACTTTTTATAACATAAAATGGTACTTTGATATTTATAGTTTTATAAAACACATCCAAAGTGCTGCAAAATAAAATATTTTGACGTGAAATAAGCTCTTAACTAAAACGTTAAAACTCGCGAATCATCAAAACGTAAGGCTACATTAGGTGTTATTTCAGCAATTTTTTATCGAGAGCACTCACTTGACAGCCATTTTGAGAAGTTCCTTATTTTAGCCGGTGAAATAAATTTCTAATAAAAGTTTGCTGCAGATAACCACAGAATTCGGTAAAGTAACACCAAATAATGTTTGAGAAGCCATGACTGAAAAAAATCACTATAATCGTATTTTTAATGCTTTATGGTGTGTATTATTTTGTGTAACTTGTATATAGCATTTTATAAATTTATTAATTTTTTAATAGGGTACTTTACTAATAAAAATTGGTGAAAGATTGGAAGAAGCTTAGATTGGTAGCTCTCAAAATGATATTTAAATTTGTTAATATTTGTCCAGATGTACCTGTCACCATTTTGAACAGATGTGTGTATACTATTTCACTTAACTGTACAAGGATACATCAAGGAAAAAATTAGTATCACCAATTCTTTAGTATTTTTTATTATAACTGAAAGTGAAAATACATACATGGTCAGTTGGTAACTATCAACTGTCAGGCTAAAGTGTGACATGAAAACTAGGATTAAAGTCTCAGCAAAGTAAGTAAAAAATACAATATTTAAAATGATGGTGAGCAAGACTAAACTTAAGGATGGAGCCGCAGGAGCCTATCAAAGGAGAAGTTAGCCAAAGTGTATTACCTGCAACAAAATACCTACAATTTTAAGGAGGAGTCCTAGGACTGAGACACTGCACCCAAATGTGCAAGAACACTCCTCTAGGACCTCACATAACAGATGGAAAGAAATAGAATTCATATTTTTATTTTTTTCAGGTTAACAATTATTCACTTTTTTGCTTTGATTTTGAAGGAGGTAAGACCTGGACATCTGTATCATCATCAACAACAACAACAGCAGTGGAAGTATACAGAAATTATACCTTTGAAAATCTGCATTTTCAATATCTCATAAATGTTATTATCATGTAACCAGTGTAATAACTATGGTACTGGCCAAATGTGCTTTTTGTCAATTTTTTGAATCTATATAAATAAAGCCAATAAAAATAGAAAAAGAAAAACAACTGAAACAACTTTTCAGGTTGCTTTTATGATCAGTGTATTTTTCTTGAGTTTGGAGCTTGAACATCAGGAATCTGGATATCTTCTTGATCTAATTTATTATGCATACATATTTATAAAATAATATCTAGGGAACTATGCCTCCCATAATTGATACCCCACCCATACTCTGTAAGCATCTCGCAACACCCACTCACGCTATGTTGTGTGACTTCTTGATCCCACCACTCCAAAAAGTCCACAATGATCTGCTAACATCAGTGTATTGTTGATGCCATGGCAAAAGGCTCTCTCAATCCTCACGCTAATGTCTGAGAGAAGTTGATCACTCAAACCCCTGCTCCACTCATTTCACATTCCCACATTACAAAAGGTTAAATGTATGTAAAATGATGATAGAGTTTCTGAAGACCATGAAAGAGCAATAACTGTTTCATTCTGCACGAATTTTGTATTGCATTAATTCTTCAAGAAGTGCACCATGAAACTGAAATTAATGTATTTGAGATAAATTATTATGATGCACCATGATATTATTTACTCCCCTGACATAACCCAATGAAAATACCCATGGATCGTGATACACCCAACACACTGATTTCCGTTGCTTTCCTGTCACACCCAACCCAAATAGCTGCCAGTGATATGACCTGTGTAGTGTAATCTAATGTTTTACTCAAACTTGCAACCCAGAATGCTTCAAGTGATATGACCTATGCAATGTTTTGCATTGTTTTCCTGTGACACGAACCCAACCTACCAATAAAGATATGATCTATACACAATGTTACTTACTGCTTTTAGGTATTTCTAGTGTAACCTATGGCAATAAATTATCTACCTGTCTGAAAGAACAGACCAAAAATTAAGTACTGCATATGTTGTGGACTTCTTTCTTTTATACAAAACACTTTATCAAAGTCTTTATTTACAATACACTTAGTCTTTTCTATGATTTATCATGATTGTAGAACACAAAATGCACTGCTCAATACAAGTAATATAAAATAGCAAGTCATTCCCAGAAGATACTAAGCCATTCCCCCAAGTTAGCAAGTTGTTACCACAAGATATGAAGTCATTCCCACGAGTTTTACTAAGTCATGATTTGATGCCAATGTACAGCCAATTACTTTTTATGTCATACCTAACTTATGTAGAGGTTATCCATCTACTGGCATACCATTCAAGTTTACACATGCCTGTAGGCTTTTACTGACCTTCAGAGGTCGCATGCTTCCTGCTACTTTACATGTCCAACCTTTAGGCCAATATGATTATCATTTTAGCAATTTTAATGGTCATTCTTAGTGACCTACCCAGTGACTTTGAGAGGTCATGTACTTATTATTACAGGTATAATGCATTAATGTCTTTTACAGGTGGCTGTTTTATGGCACTTTTGTTCATCTTTCTAAGATATTTTAGTATGTTACATTGGATTGAGTGTTTTTTGGCACAGCATATTTTTCCTTGTAAAAAATCGTTTTTCAACATCTAATTTCTAGCTTTTTAAAATATTTTTATAATGTATTTGTCCACAAACTTTGACTATGTTTAAATAGAAAGCACCACAGACTACAATAGCTTCCTTTTGAAAGGAGTAAATAATTTTTAAAATAAATAAATTTTAAAAATCTAGTCAAAATAGCTTCATACAGCCCCAGTAATCTCTATTTTTACCAACTTGGGAATACTTAAAACAAGTTTTTAACACATTTTCCAATTGAAAATTCGAAACTTTTTACATCTGCATGCATATTAAAAGAAATAGTTATGATGGGTGTTGTCAAATAAAATTGGCACTATTTTTCATTTCATAAAAATCACTTCCTGGTTCAGATCTACGTAGGTTGTTTATCCACATACATTTTCCATGAATGCAATTCCAATAAGGCTTATGCTTACCCCTACTTATGTAAATATTGAAAAAAATAGATTACTCTTGTTTTGTAGATAGATAAAATATTTGAAATAAAAGAAAATGTATCAATAGGAACTCGCACAATAAAGATAGAAGCAAGTGTGAATGACCTTTTCAATTTATATTCCCGGCTGTTATTTATCGCCTTTAATTTCGACAGTAGGAAGAACCAGGGGCCGTATTCATGAAAGGTCTTAGCCAAATCTTAGGCTTAAATTGACTATATTTGTATACAAAATTTAAGCCTAAGACTTGGCTAAGACCTTGTGTGAATACCATCCCTGTACTTTTTCCCGTAAGGTGGTGCTATTTGCAGTGTAAACAAACGTAAAAGATTTCCACCAATAATCTTAATAGGGAGAGTCAGAACGGAGAGGGCGACAGTCCAAATATAAAAAAAGCCCTCGTAGTGAAGAATTTCAGAACTATAAACGCCCATGCTAAAGTTAATATATTGAATTTAAATTCGTTTGAAAGCTTTATATTTTATTCTTCTACTACCACCAGATTGTCAAATGATACACACTTCAATTATTATTTGAGATACATTTTGTTATATTTGTTTCCAAACTTTATATTTTAATATTTTATCTCTATTATCGGCCGTTTTTACCGCAAACCAGAAATACCAGTGAACGCCCATTTTGTAGATATATAAGAGCATTTGTCCTTGACCTCTAACAAAGAAATAGAAGGCGGGCGTTCACTGGTAGGCGGGCGTTCACTGGTAGAAAGCCACTACTGCCTCCCGCCGTAATTTGGCACAACTTGGACACAAAAACCTCATTTTTGCTCGTTTTAAGTATAGTTTCGTGGATTTCTTTTTATTAGAATATGAATTGACACAAGCGCAAGTTATAAAAGTATTTTACTGACATAAAATCAAAGTAGTAAGCATTTTACACTCGTTTTTAATGAGCGATAATATAATTTCTACATGAAATCAGCGCCTCAAATTGGCACAATTTGCATACGAAAATTGCCGAAGATATTTAAATTATTTCTGTCGTCACTTCCACTTCCTTATTTGTTTGGCAGAAATGCGCGAGTGCATGTGGGTGATGGAGAATTATATAATTAGGAAATATTCTGTCTTCTGTTTTGTAGTGGTGTGAACGGTAAACCGGTACACCGCATTTCGTTTCGTTTAGGTAAAAACTACGAAATCCGCAAATAATATTTAAGTACCAGTTATTGAAAACGTCATTAAATTAGGCTTTGTACTGGTTAATATGTTGTCAAAACAGAAAAGAACATCATTATATATTTCAGGAAATAACTTACATTTTCGCTTTATATTCATGGTAAATGAAGTTTACAAACCTCAAAATATCTCGCGAATACATATTTCCTATTTGAGAATATAGCTGATGTACGCTCGCGTAAAACTTTTGTCATATCTGTAAACTTTCGAAATCCCGGATTTCGTTCGGTTTCAAAGTCCCGAAAACCGGTTTTTCTTTTTAGAACTGGTCCGACCACTACCGTTTTGTGCCAATTTGAGGCGTGTGCCAAGATACGAAGCCAGGCAGTAAATCCAAATTCAAGGCAACAAATTAACTGCACAACACATGTCTCACAGGGCCTGTACTGTATTCACAAAGATTGTCAGAATTTTTCTAAGAAAAATGACAATTCCAAGAAAAGTTCTAATAATAAGACTAATTCAAAGAATAAGAATCTTTGTGAATACAGGCCCTGGTCATGCAGCCCATTTCAAACTTGGCCCACTACAAACTATTGGGTTAACAAAGTTTCATGTATAAAGTACTTACTGTTACCCTGCATAAGTTGGCCGCAGGCATAAGTTGGCCGCCCTGGCGCCCTCACCACACCTTCACAGGGTTTTAACATGTGTGGTGTATTACACTCTGAAGTCATGTATTATTGTTAAACTTATCATATGCAACAGTGTTCATTGGTGTACAATAACCTATTTGTCTTTCTGGAGCCTGTAGATGAGCCGCAGCCAACTTATGCCTGTGGCCAATTTATGCAGGGTAGCAGTAGTGCACTAAGCAACATTTCTATTTTTTAAAATATTGTTAAGACACCCCACAGAATTCTGTGGCCTCATATATTTTTCTGTGCATACACGATTATAAATGAGTTGTTAAGTAAATGTATTTGAAGTGTTTAATCTTCACCTAGTAGACGTTTCCATGGAAAATACTTGATCTTCAAACAGTATTTCTATAAAATGCTGTTAGGAAACCGGACAGAATACTATGATCACATATTTTACATGCATGTATGAATATCAATCAGTTGTCCTTGTATCCACATTGTTTGGGCTAACTTTGAAATGTGCCGAGTTGTCCATAAAACATCTCAGACATTGGCTGGACGCATCTACTTAGGTTGTTACTTTTGCAATCCACTCTTATTTTAGAAGAATTTTAGAAGCAGAGGACATGCAATAACAAAATTGTTAATTTGGATGTAGTGCATGGTGATGAATGTACTACATTGGGGTTAAGTCCAGGGTGTTTATCCTTGGGCAGGTATTAGGGGATAGAAGTTGTTCTATGGTATGTCGGTGTGCTTTTTATCAATTAGTTGTTAAGGGTAGGCTGGTTAGCCCCTTCTGCTGAAATGGTGAGCCTGAGTTAGGCTTGAAAGTTAAAGTCATTCAAAAAAGAACATATTCTACTGACTGAGAAATTAGGTGAATGATTCGCCAGTTTTGCAATGCTGTTGATGGGACGAGCTGTATAATTAGTAATTATGGGAATCTGTGGGTTTAACAAAACATATAGCAAAACAGTTCAAGGAGAACATGGGTGTGCACATTTTATTGTATGGTGTTTGAAATGAATACCCAGTTCAAACTTCACAGATGGGTCATGCCATGGCTCTGTACACAAGATAAGTAGAGATAAGGTAGCCATGTCTACTCTGCATGTAGTACTGAAATTCAGGAATAAATTGGTATGTGCTAGGTGGAAGACCGGATATGATAAAGTGAGGAGTTTCTGAATGAGTCTACATGTCATCATGAAAGCCCTTTGTTTACTGGCATCAGGCTAACGGCACACTACTGTACAAAGAACTGTCATAGTGATGGAAAACTATGGGGAAATATAACTAATGCTGGGTCTAGCTTGTGACTGATGCTAGTGCACATGGTTATATTTTTAAAATATTAGTTTCCACCTATAGAAAATCATATTAACAAGAGCTTTCGGAGAGTGCAGACCTCTGCCAAAACACATAATAATAAGTAAATGAGAACATCCTGACTTTTTTGTATCCACACAGTGATCCAGATCACTCTCAAAATTTAATGCAATCATAAGACACTTGAATTTCTGATACCATGATTTCAGTGTAACAATCATAAGGATACATGAAATATTTTATATTTTAAAGCAAATAGTGTACACAGACTTTAAATATTGGGCAAAACAAGCCAAAACATATTAAAGTCTATGGATTTATTTTATCATAAGGTTCATTGCTGGTCTATTGATTTCTGAATATTGTTAAATGTTTTTTTTTGTAGTCATAAATACCTCATGCCAGTAAAATAGTACAAGTGTTTAAACCTTGATATCATCACAATATCATCTTCAAAATATACTGATATTGTGATGCCATTATTGAATCTGCAAACAACACAGATAAGTAAAACATATTGAATCAGAAAAAGTGTCATTCTATAGTTCTATACCAAAATGACTCAAAGAGTTTTGCCGGACTAGGAATATTCTCTAGGAAATTTCTCCAAATTTTTGTTAAAAGTCCTAGCTTTTGCCGGTATTCCACCTTGTTTTTCCACATTTAAAATTTTATAAATTAATGATAGTGTAATAAAAAGGGTAAAAGTAATTTTCCCATACTCAACAGATATGTTTGTGTAAATGCTATGTAAAGCTCTAATTTATGTGTGATTTCCTCCCACCGCATATTGAGGTAGTCATGCATGTTATATGTGGTGAAGGTTGATAAATACAGTACATAAAACTTGTAAGTTTTTGCTATTGTTTCAGAAGTTTAGCTGGCTGTTATGTTCACACCAATTGAAAAAAGAAGCAGGAGCCTTAAGGATTTCACCCTTGTCCTGGTAAGTTTGTCCAAGTGGGTATTACACAGTAAATTTTCTTGTTTCATCACTTCACTCCTCTGACCCTCGGATGTGAATCTGGTTCATGATAGCATGTGAATATACTGGAGTGGAGGGTTTGTCCTGATATGATCTCAGTCATCTAAAAAGATAGGAAACCCAAATTTGGTATTTGTAAATCATATTTAAATTCTTGCAACTTTTGTATGAAAAAAACAAATGCCACAAATAAATTGTCATCTACAAGATGTGAAATAATAAAGTCTGAAATGAAACATCTTCAACTTATATTTACAATGTCTTGATACACTGAAATCTTTCAACTCAGTGTATTTTTGAATGTTAATTAATAGGGAGTTTTGCTGCAATAATAGTAAGATTTTATCTGCATCCCACCTTGTTGTATCCCCGGACAAAAGTCTGGGATACTTTGGATTCAGTACGGTCACGCCGCCACCGCAGAGATTTCCTTTTGGACGCAATAACTTAAAAAAATTTTTAGTTAGACCTTTCAAATTTGGTATGTGGGTATATGTCACAGTGGAAACTCCAATCCAGTGCCATTTCTAATTCCCCTAGTGGTAGTTCCAATTGGAACTGCCACTAGTGCTACTTCAAATTGGAACTACCACTAGTGCCATTTCTAATTCCCCTAGTGCTGCTTCCAATTGGAACTACCACTAGTTGTACTTCTAATTGGAAGTAGCACTAGGGGAGTTAGAAATAGCACTAGTGCTACTTCCAATTGGAACTACCACTAGGGGAATTAGAAATGGCACTAAACCTTTGAAAGGTGTAATTTCTAAAATCATCAAATCAACATTTTTAAGACAACACTAATTTCTAATATGAGTTATGTTTTGGTAAATGTTGTATCTAAATTCCAACTAAAAATCCACTAGCACCCATCAATTGCAATTACATCATTTTGCCTCTTTAATGTGGTATCTGCTCAAATGAGCAGGTCTCACCAGAGCAGCAATTTCCTTTAATCTTAGTAATCTAATTTAATATTTGAAAATCCACTGGCTTTTTTATCCTGTATTATGTTAGGTCCTCAACTACCAATTGCAATTACCCCATTTTGTACCTTTAATTGTGGTATCTGCTCAAATGAGCAGCTCTCACCAGAGCAGTAATTTCCTTTAATCTTCTAGCTTATAATTGTACAGGTAATCTATGCCATCATTTGATCTATCTTTCTTTGGAACACATAAAAGGGGGCCATCAAAGGAATACATTTCTGTAATTAACTGTGTTGTTGTGTCTATATAAGACCAGCCCATCTGGGCAATGATCATTTTATCTTTTGGTAACAACAGTGAATAGTTATTATCTCTAAAGTTTCATAAACACTAAGAAGTATGGATGAACAGAAGTCTGAGTTTGTAAGACAGCTTGAAAAGCTTGAAACCAATCCAGTGGTTCCTCAAGAGGAGCTGTTTGACACCATCAAGCGCTGCCATGAAAGAGTGGGACATGCTGGCCGTGACAAGACTTGGGCTGAAGTCCATGCCAACTATGGATGGGTTCGATGGGACTGCATTCCTATCTTTCTAAGCACCTGCCCTGCCTGTACAGTTCGTGTCCCTTTGAAGAAGCCACCAGCAGGCAGACCCATCATTTCCTTGGGGTTCCTTACCCGAGTCCAGATGGATCTGATTGACATGAGCAGTCACCCTGATGATGAATGCAAGTGGATCCTTCATCTTAGAGACCACTACAGCAAATTCAGCTGGGCACATGCGTTGACTTCCAAGCGAGCCTCTGAGGTTGCAGCCAAACTTGTGCAGACATTTTGCCTTTTTGGTTTCCCCCGACTACTTCAATCAGATAATGGGAAGGAGTTTGTGGCAGCAGTTATTGAAGAGTTAACTAAGGCATGGCCAGGACTCACTATCATCCACGGGAGACCAAGACACCCTCAGTCACAAGGCTGTGTAGAGCGGGCAAATGGAGATCTTCAACGGAGACTAGGAAAGTGGCTGGAAGAAAATGAAGACTGTGGTTGGGCATTGGGACTACAGCATGTAAATACTGTATGTATTGTCATTTACTGTATGTAAATAAACAGTTTGTGATCAATGATGAACTTCTTCTTGAGAAATCAGATCAAGAATCAGGGCCATTTCTAATTCCCCTAGTGGTAGTTCCAATTGGAACTACCACTAGTGCTACTTCTAATTGTTGTTTATCAGCAAATGATTAGAAATGGCACTAGTGCTAGTTCCAATTAGAAGTAGCACTAGTGGTAGTCCTATGGAGCCAACAGGAACTGGTTACAGAGGATTGCTTCACCTATAGCCGGTTAGGCCCTTGTACTGGGCAGGTCCACAGGACTGGCTAACAGACCAGCAGGGTCCAAGTGGCTGTCTCAGATCAACCAGTTACTGCCCGAGGAAATTGGTTACAGAGAAATTCTTATACCAGTCATTAGTCTTGGTGAGATGACTTGTCTGAACCTACCAGACCAGTCAGCCAGCCTACTGTCAGAACCTCCTAGCTGGTCGAAAAGTGACTATAGGTAAGAAAATTTGCAAAACAAGATTTGTCCAACTACCTGTCAGACTTATCTTATCAGACCCCACACCAGCCAATTACTGGTCCCGGTGAGATGCCGAACTCAACCGGATTGATCAGCCTACTGCCAGCAAGAAGTCTGCTGTATCAGTTACTGTGAAGGTTCATCAAGTTTTTCTTACAGGTTCCAGTGAGATACAGTGATCCACCCTCCTAGACTGGCCACCCAGCTTGCCTTTTACCCAGGCTGTGAGCAGTGTCAGCTGACACCAGGGGCCTGAGTTTCCAAACTCAGCCTTCCCCTCTAGATTTTAACCCATTTGCCAGTTTTAACAACTCAAGCAATGGTAAATTTATCTGTTAATCAGACCAGGGGTCACAGTTCTAATAAATGGCTATTAGTGTTTTCCACAGTGGGGTTGTGTGGGTTACTGACACTCATATAGAAGCAAGTCCACCTAGGTTGCCTCCACATGAGGCCGATACAGTGGCACTTGAAGAACAGCTGAAGGGTACCAGACTAACTAGAAAAGGTGATCCCAGTTCACTCCACCCCATCGAAAATGGTTGTTGTAGGATGTGCTTCAAGATCAACCATTACACCTAATTAAATATACTCTGCAAATCCTTACAGATGCATCAAGAAGGGCGAGTGCTCACTTAGGGGGACACACTGCAAGGGGAACCTGGTCAATTCCAGAAGCAAGTTACACATAAAGTATCTGGAACCAAGGCGGTCTTTTGGCCCTAAAGGAGTTCGAAGACCTCTGCTTGATCCTAATTGCTACCATAGCTACGGACAACACCATGGTGGTTGTCTATTTAAGGAGGGGAGGGGGGTGGGGGGTGGGGTAAGTCGGGCCCTCTTTGTGCCCTACTGTGGTGCTCCAGGAAAAAGGCTCAAGCCCGACACATTCACGCTTCAACCATGTCCCGTCCGGGGATACACTGCGTCGAGACGCAATGTCTAGTTAAATACTTGATTTCTGCTTCACAAAAATAGAGTCAACCTACCATCAAAATAGAAAATTAACCCCATTCAAACAATATGAAGGAGAAAATTCTGTGAAATTCAAAAAGACTTGCACAGTACTCGATACCTTAATGTTACACTATTTGCTTAAGATAGCCTGTAGATATATAAATCAATCACAGTAAAACTACAATTGCTTTTGAAAGTTATAAATATTCAGCAAAATTATTAGCATTTTAATTAGCATGGAATTTGTACAGAAAGTTGAACAGTTTCTGTCTCCATCTGCCATGTGGTAACATTCTGCCTTGCCTTCAGTGGGAAAAGCAGGTAGGCACCTATGCCAGATAGTTTGCCATTTATAATCTTGAGTCTTGACCCAACTAATTTCCAGTCTTGTCTTCCATTCTCTCTACTGGTGATCATGATATGACCAGCTACCTGTAGAAATAGTACTCAAACACTCATTAAAGAATGAAGTACTTTGTCTTCAACAGTACAACATTGAAGAAGGAGTTCTCTTGTCTATTTAAATTGTAATATTTGTACAGATATTCACCTGTAGACAATGTAAAATGAGCTTATTTATGGCATATTTCTCAATATGTTTTAAAATACAGGAGAACCTGTTTTATCTAAATTTCTGTTATCTGAGTATTCAAGTGTATAATTTGCATTTGCACTGTTCGAACGTTAGTACTTCCCAGCCTTTTTTATAATAAATTACCAGGGTACATGGACCTTACCATTTGGAACAAGAAGTAGTTTTTGTACTTAAGTACATTTTTACCATAGCTATACCCTTTAAAGAGTACTCTTTTTAGTATTACAATAGCCAGAAATTGAAGTATTTTCATGTAAGAATTGCCAAAAAATGACTCACTCTGACCCCATTTTATGAGAATAATTGCTGATATGCTGATATCAAACAGAGAAACTTTTCACCTATTTTTGTGCTCAAAAAACTCAGTACTCTGGTCTTCAACATATACATGAGTTCTCCTGATGGCCTCTACTATTTTATGACTCTTCTATTATCTGACCAGAATCTTGCTCTCACAACATTGTCAGAAAATGGAGGTACTACTGTAATACTGTTCAGACAGGAAGGCAATAGCTTATACCAATTCAAAAGTATCTACTTTTCCCAGCCTCATTAGAAACCTTGTTCTATGATTGTCTTTAGCCCTGTATATCGGTTGGAAATGTGGGTCAGCTGACTACTGACCTGCTGGTGACCACCCTGGGACTGGTGCGGATTGGATACATGAATGATGACAGCCTGCTACCAATGGTGGGGAATGACCCATATACAGAGGGGACGGATGGACTGTCAGACCGGTGTAGGCTGTGCACATCAGTGGAAGGTGAGGCTGAAATGAATACAATACAGTATCTCATCCAAACATCTCAGGAGAGTCATATTTTGTTTGGATAATAAAGAGGTAATACAATTAGAAGATAATGTTGTGAGAGTAAAACTATGTCAATAAAACTGAATATTTGGAAAATAAAGGTTTGGATAGAAAAAGTTATAATATGCTTGCTTGCTCTTTCACTGGCATTCTATTCTTTTAAAAAAGTCAAAATATGCACAATTTTGCTTTCAGCCCATTTAAGGTATTGTTAGAATGATTTTTGTATTTGAGTTCTTTGTTGCCATTAATTCTTTCGACAAGTTCTGTGTTAGTGAACATAAGCAGCTTTTGCCTTCCTTTCTATCAAACATATGTTAGTGGAGTTTTTTAATTTGTCTTATTTATGTTGAAAGCTGCATAGTAGTGGTCAATGGGCAAATCTTAAAGTTCAAGAAAGCAAGTGCATACTAGATGGTCATGATTCTGAAACCACTGCGATCAACGAGTAACTCAGTTTTCCCACACAGAATCATGGCTAAGATTTGAACATATGACATCAGACTTGAAAGGCCAGTGTATTACTTCTACACATTTGAGACACCTCAATCTAAAACATAATCGTTCAAATCCAAGGTAACACAGGCAAAATAGTATACTCTAAGCTGAGAGTTAGAGCTCTTGGACCATATACACAAAAAATTCTTAATTATTATTCTAATTCTAGAATAAAAAATATTCCAAATTACTGAAAATTCTGAGGATTCTGAAAATAACTGACAAATTTGATACAATAGGATTGTAGGTTTGTATGGAAAGAAAAGCTTCAATATTTTTTTACATTAACTAGCATGAGAGAGTGGAGTTCATGCACACTTTTTTATGTTAGTTCTGTAAGTTGTTTTGTTGAAGTTTTCTCCCTCCTCAACATTTTTTCTTGAAAATATATACTATCTCAGCAGTTCTGGAATTGGAAATCCAAGAATTGAATATTAGTGTATATGTGATGGAGATTGTAATGTGTAGTTTTCTTAAGTTAATGGTGAGAAACATAGATTTCTTATCAGAATATTCCAAAGCTCTCAGTGTCGAATCAGAATTTTTACCATTAGGGTGACCAATTTCAGTGCTCAAGTTTCCATGTGATCAAAATTGTAACTAACATTAAATCTAAAATTAATGACTCCCATTTCCCAAAAGTCAGACCCAAAAGTTAGCTGGATCTGATAACTGACATTGACCTATTGATGACAGCTGTTTACAGATGAACTTCGTTAAGTTGAAGCCTGGTAGTTCAGAGAAATACCTCTCCTAAAAGTGACTAAACCAACATTTCCAGGTAACCAGTTAAATTTCAATGGCAAAGTATCCTCTCAGGATATGATGTATACTTCTACTTGAAGGTATATCCTATTATCAGGATCCCCTTTCAAGAATTTTGAATGTAATTACAGATAATAATATTAAAGGAATTGGTTATGTCTTCTTGTGTTTCAGTGTTCTGCTCAGAAGAAAAGAAACTCTGTGTGTTGCAGCAAAGAGCTCCTTGTATCAAGGTCAGTGTGGAATGTCTTCTCAAATAAGACACAGTTGAACTCAAAAACTTGGCATTCATGGCAAAATAGTGTACGGATTGAAATTTGATTTCAATGGTGATATTGAAATCACCTTTGCATATCAAAATTATCAATTGATATTAAAATATTGTTTTACACTGTAAGTTCACTGTATAACCAGAGAAATAATAGTGTCTCATTTTTCAAAATTATTTGTGTGAATTAGTACTGACACAAGTGGAAGTTTACACTTGTGTATTCCTCTGTGGCCTTGTGGCTAGAGCACTGGACTAAATAGCGGAAGGTCTGGGGTCCGTTTCTTTCACCTGGGCATGGAGATTGTACACTTGGACAAGGCACTTTATGTAATATGTCCTTCATTCAGGCATACAAATGGGTGCCGACACTTGTTTGGGAGGTAAAACTATGACAGGCTGGCATACTTTCTGGGGGAAAAGGAATATTCTGAGTGACTGCATGTAACAGGAGCCAGAAAAAAGCACCAGATGTATGTGCAACTGTGCCTAAAGAATGACTTGATCCTTTTTTACTCCTTTTAATCAAGTCAGTAGTGTGATTCATCTTGTCAGTCATCAAAGTCTGTGCCAAACTCTAGATATGTGGTCAATTTGTTCAGTCACTGATTGCTTGTTTAATCCTTTACTCTTATGCTCCTTTCACACTACAGGCGGTCATGTCGCGGTTAGAAGTTTTTCTCGGCAAACACCCTTCAGGTCACCCCATTTCGTCCAAGTTGTTGACACTACAGGCGGACGACCACTGATTGGACACAGTGTTTTAACCATCAATAACAGTCGGATGACAGCACTACAAACGATGGTCACCGAGAGACAACCTCCATTAACCTTAACTCATCTTTGGCGAAATGACTAATACCTTAACTCACCTTATGTCACCGAAAGATGACCGAATTACCGTAGTACGAAATTAATAAACGCATGTGCAAAATTGTCTGCGCTTGCCCACGGTACTGAAATCAGGGGCGGAATTTTTAAACAGTTTAAAACTTCCGTAGGACTCGCAAGGTAATGGACGGATCACTAGTGACTCACAAGGTCGTCCACGGACGTCAGGCGATGTTCCAAGGACAGGGACGTTTCCCCAAACGCGACCTACCGTGGTTGATACCGCCTGTAGTGTGAAAGGGGTATTAGTGTAATTTCTGATGAGTACTCTTTCCAGTGATAAAACCTTCAAAAATGGTTCATTGCAATTATCTCACATATGCTAGAAAGAGTCATCCATTTTGCACAATGGGTTACATGTGATAATACGTATAATATCATTAATATGTATTAAAATTTAACAACAAAAGAGTTCTTTGTTTTCAACTTTATGCTCTGGAAAACTCCATTCTCTAACAAGTAGTGGTGTACTCATAAACTTCCCTAATGTAAATATAAAAAAATAATTCTTTAAAGTTCAACTTTTAATTCAAAAATCCAATTTAAGCTATAAAAGTTTCCTTTTCTAATGTATGAATATTGATTATTAATGTAGTTAGTTATAACTTGAAATGGTAACCAAATGTAGTCCAGCCTTATGAGGTATTTCAATTAGTGTTTAAATTGACAGTTGGATTTTGATACTGAAATCCAAGAAGCTAGATCAGTTGATGATAAAAATCATCATATTGAATTCATTTCCAGTGCTCTGGTTACCATTTTATTTACACAGGGTAAAAGAAAGCAGTACATGGAGAAGCTGTTGTTGTGGATAAAGTCATGCGAATTCAGTCAGGTGTTTGTTTTGACCAGTAGTTTTGCTCATGAGAGACGAGATTTCCAGCTGCAAGGGTGAGTTGGACTGTGACACTTACTTAACCCTCTAGATGCACAGATGGCTGGGGTTGTAGTCGTCCCCTGTGCTACCTGGGTGGAGACAGGCATAAAGTTTCTGGGTGTTCACAGTTTAAATCCACAGATTGATTTTCACCATAGTTTCAGAATTTGTTTATTGTATCCCCGACGCGAAGCGGGGATACTATGGATTCATCATCGTTGTCGTCCGCGCCCTCGTCCGCGTCCGCAGAGATTTCTTGTTAGCGACCTACAGTCCACATTTCTTTCCGGATTTCTTTCATATTTGGCAGGTGGCTTGATATGGTAAAGGACTCGCCACCCTATCTTTTTGGTAGGCTTTATGTCTAAATTAGGCCTGTGGTAGACAAAAATGTCTAAAATGTGGAATATTGCTTGTTAGCGACCTACAGTCCACATTTCTTTCCAGATTTCTTTCATATTTGGCAGGTGGCTTGGTATGCTAGAGGACTCGCCACCCTATCTTTTTGGTAGGCTTTATGTCTAAATTAGGCCTGTGGTAGACAAAAATGTCTAAAATGCATTAAAAGTCATGAAATCATGCACTAAATCACTTATAACTTGAAAAGTGTTGCATTTACAGCATTTTGTTAAAATATGTTATTCAGCTACTTTTTTCATAGCTACAACATGGTGAGTAACTTGGGTGTCTGTCTCAATAGATAAGTGAGTAATAGCTACTTTTGGGCTTTTCAGTAACTTCCATCATGAGTAAAATCACTTGTAACTTGAAAACTATTGCATTTACACAATTTTGTATAAATATGTTATTCAGCTACTTTTGGGTCAGCTATAACATAGTAAAATTTCAGACCTGTAGCTCATGGCATAGCTGAGTAATAGCTACTTTTAGGTTATAACTGTTGAGTAAATTACTTATAACTTAAAAAGTATTACATTTAGAGTATTTTGTTTCAATATGTTATTCACCTATTTCGGAGTCAGCTATAACATAGTGAAGTTCCAGACCTGTGGCTCATTGCATAGCTGAGTAATAGCTACTTTGAAGTTCACACTGTTGAGTAAATCAGTTGTAATTGGAAAACTATTGCATTTACAGAAATTTGTGTAAATATGTTATTCAGCTACTTTTGGGTCAGCTATAACATAGTGAAATTACAGACCTGTAGCTCATGGCACAACTGAGCAATAGCTATTTTCAGGTACTGACTGTTGAGTAAATGACTTGTAACTTGAAAAATATTGCATTTGGAGTATTTTGTTAAAATATGTTGTTCACCTACTTTTGGGTCAGCTATAACATCGTGAAATTACAGACTTATAGCTCATGGCATAGCTGAGCAATAGCTATTTTCAGGTTCTCACTGTTGAGTAAATCAGTTGTAACTTGAAAACTATTGCATTTACAGTATTTTGCTTAAATATGTTGTTCACCTAATTTTGGGTCAGCTATAACAGAAAAAATTCAGACATGTAGCTCATTGCATAGCTGAGTAATAGCTACTTTGAGGTTATCACTGTTGAGTAAATCAGTTATAACGTGAAAACTATTACATTTACAGTATTTTGTTTAAATATGTTATTCACATAATTTTTGGTCAGCTATAACAGAGTGAAATTGCAGACCTCTATGTCATGGCATAGCTTACCAATATTTACTTTCAGGTTCTCACTGTTGAGTAAATCATTGTATCCACTGGATAGCCGCAGTGTGTAGAGAGATTTCACCATTACCGCTCTAACGAAAAAAAATATTATAGCTAGCCTTCTCAAGTTTGCAAGGTATATTAGAGGGTGCACCACAGTATTCTATTGGTAGGCTTTATGTCTAAATTAGGCCTGTGGCTAAATTACTTGCCTACTAAAAATGAGTAATTCTGCATTTTCTCTAAAAGTATTGCAGATAGCAAATTTTTCTTAAATAACTCATTCACCTACTTTTGGGAGAGCTTTCACATGCTGAAGTTCCAGACCTGTAGGTAATTACTCACCTACTCAAAATGAGTAAATGAGAATTATCTCTAAAAGTATTGCAGATAGCCAATTTCTTTCAAATAACTCATTCACCTACTTTTGGGAGAGCTTTCACTTGGTGAAGTTTCAGACCCGTAGGTAATTACTCACCTACTCAAAATGAGTAAATGCAAATTATCTCTAAAAGTATTGCAGATAGCCAATTTTTGTCAAATAACTCCTTCACCTACTTTTGGGAGAGCTTTCACTTGGTGAAGTTTCAGACCCGTAGGTAATTACTCACCTACTGAAAATGAGTAAATGCAAATTATCTCTAAAAGTATTGCAGATAGCCAATTTTTGTCAAATAACTCCTTCACCTACTTTTGGGAGACCTTTCACTTGGTGAAGTTTCAGACCTGTAGCTAATTATTCACCTACTCAAAATGAGTAAATGCTAATTATCTCTAAAAGTATTGCAGATATCCAATTCTTATCAAATAACTCATTCATCTACTTTTGGGAGAGCTTTCACATGGTGAAGTTTCAGACCCGTAGGTAATTACTCACCTACTCAAAATGAGTAAATGCAAATTATCTCTAAAAGTATTGCAGATAGCCAATTTTTGTCAAATAACTCCTTCACCTACTTTTGGGAGAGCTTTCACATGGTGAAGTTTCAGACCCGTAGGTAATTACTCACCTACTGAAAATGAGTAAATGCAAATTATCTCTAAAAGTATTGGAGATAGCCAATTTTTGTCAAATAACTCCTTCACCTACTTTTGGGAGACCTTTCACTTGGTGAAGTTTCAGACCTGTAGCTAATTATTCACCTACTCAAAATGAGTAAATGCTAATTATCTCTAAAAGTATTGCAGATATCCAATTCTTATCAAATAACTCATTCATCTACTTTTGGGAGAGCTTTCACATGGTGAAGTTTCAGACCTGTAGGTAATTACTCACCTACTCAAAATGAGTAAATGCAAATTATCTCTAAAAGTATTGCAGATAGCCAATTTTTGTCAAATAACTCCTTCACCTACTTTTGGGAGACCTTTCACTTGGTGAAGTTTCAGACCTGTAGCTAATTATTCACCTACTCAAAATGAGTAAATGCTAATTATCTCTAAAAGTATTGCAGATATGCAATTCTTATCAAATAACTCATTCATCTACTTTTGGGAGAGCTTTCACATGGTGAAGTTTCAGACCCGTAGGTAAATGCAAATTATCTCTAAAAGTATTGCAGATAGCCAATTTTTGTCAAATAACTCCTTCACCTACTTTTGGGAGAGCTTTCACATGGTGAAGTTTCAGACCCGTAGGTAATTACTCACCTACTGAAAATGAGTAAATGCAAATTATCTCTAAAAGTATTGGAGATAGCCAATTTTTGTCAAATAACTCCTTCACCTACTTTTGGGAGACCTTTCACTTGGTGAAGTTTCAGACCTGTAGCTAATTATTCACCTACTCAAAATGAGTAAATGCTAATTATCTCTAAAAGTATTGCAGATATCCAATTCTTATCAAATAACTCATTCATCTACTTTTGGGAGAGCTTTCACATGGTGAAGTTTCAGACCTGTAGGTAATTACTCACCTACTCAAAATGAGTAAATGCAAATTATCTCTAAAAGTATTGCAGATAGCCAATTTTTGTCAAATAACTCCTTCACCTACTTTTGGGAGAGCTTTCACTTGGTGAAGTTTCAGACCCGTAGGTAATTACTCACCTACTGAAAATGAGTAAATGCAAATTATCTCTAAAAGTATTGCAAATAGCCAATTCTTGTCAAATAACTCCTTCACCTACTTTTGGGAGACCTTTCACTTGGTGAAGTTTCAGACCTGTAGCTAATTATTCACCTACTCAAAATGAGTAAATGCTAGTTATCTCTAAAAGTATTGCAGATATCCAATTCTTATCAAATAACTCATTCATCTACTTTTGGGAGAGGTTTCACATGGTGAAGTTCCAGACCCGTAGGTAATTACTCACCTACTGAAAATGAGTAAATTCGAATTATCTCTAGAATTATTGCAGATAGCCAGTATTTCTCAAATAACTCATTAATATGAAAACAACTTATAGGAAGTCATGGGCTGCAAATCTTTTCGTGTGGTCAGATTTCACCTTGGGCCCCTCCTGCTTATTATTGGTCCTAGAGGTTTGCAATGTGAAAACGACTTATAGGAAATCATGGGCTGCGAATCTTTTGATGTGGTCAGACTTCACCTTGGGCCCCTGCTACAGGGTCAAATAAGGGTAGCCAAACTTAAAAGTGCTTTCACCTTGCTTGTTAACGAAAAATGCTGTTTATCTTCTAAACTATGTTAGTTGGCCTTTGTCGGTGGATACATCCAGCATCTGGCCACAGATGCGTCCTTAGTCTAGTTGAAAGTGGATCTAGGGCTGATTAGATTTTGGGGAGTATCTGGTAACAGCTGTTGCCATGGCAACATTTTCAAGATTTTTGAGTCTTAAACTTTATGGGTGTTCATCAGCCTGAACCCTTTCATGGATTTTCACCAAATTTTCAGGATATGTTTAACCCAAGACAATCTACAGCTGATTTGGTTTGCAGGAGTATCTGGCAATGGCTATTGTCATGGCAATGCTTTTATGACTTTTTGGTCTTAAACTTCTCAATTTAAAAGGCGCACTATTAAACTTATGTTACTGGAATTGCATATTTTTTGTATATGTGTGTCAAAACTAGAGTAACTGTTGCTTCCATCTGAAGTAACACAGGCCTTGCTGTCATTAAAAGAAATCATCATGTCATGAAGGAATAAAAGTTGTAAGTTTTCCCCTTCTTCAACTACGTGGAAGTTCTTACATCTGACAGCATCTCATGAATCTTGTATACTTCTTACATTTGAAGTTGTTCCTGAGATTTTCCCAAATCTTAATGTTGTTACCCATTTAGTTGTACCTTCGGGATGGGGATCCTGGCTGCTGACGATGGCTTTTTGTCCTTTGATTCTGTACTGTAGAATATGTTAATAGAAAACAAGGAAAATAGGTAAAATGGGTATAAATTTTTCTTGCATTGAAATCATAGGGATTTTGTTAAAGATTAAATACTAGGGAAAGAAACAGGGAATCTATATAAAAAAAACTGAAAAAAATTTCTCTTCTTAATTATATTATGCTTCTTTTATTTTTTTTTTGTTATACATGTAGTGCCGTATTGATTAAAGATGTATTGTTGAATTGTTTGATATATGTATTTAGATTAGATATCTCCTCTATCACAAAACTCAAAGTGCTGTTTAACCCAATCTGACTGCACAAATTCAGCCCAAATTCTCTGGTAACTGACATTCCACTAACTGAAAGGCAGTCTTTGGAATGACCATTCGTCAGTATCCCTGGGTTCCTAGGCTGTCACTGGGGATAGGACCCAATGACAAAGGACTCACATTTTTAGTGGTCAAAGATTTAACATAATGGAACATAATTACACAAAATAAACTGACTAAATAGCTAATTAAGCGTCCCTGAAAGGACGCTTATTTGTTTTCACCTCAGTTTCCTCGCCGCCACCGCCGCCGCATTATGGTCTCCCTTGAATATCTCCCTTATTATTAGAAGGATTCAAACCATATTTGGCACTTATATACCTTAGGCGTGGGAAAATTTTTCTGCATGCTTAAATTTGACCTTTGACCTTTATGAAGGTCACATGATCAAAAACAATTTTTTTAAGTACACCCCCCCGTCATCACAGTTCAGGAAAAACTACTTGCTACACAGCCTTATGCTTTGACACACCTGTTCATACTATCGAAAACGCGAGCTGATTAGATTTTGGGAGCAATCCCTTGAAAAATGTCTCATTTATGGGTGATTTCCTCACACCTTCCAATCTGAGAGCCTTAAATTTAGGTCAACCCCCTATTATCTTCTTAAGTATTGCATTTAGAGCCATAAAATGTATTGGGAGGTAATAGGAAACCATATGTGGAGAGTCTAAATAGCCGGTCAGTTTTACCCCACGGCCCCCCCCTTATGGGTCAAACTGGGGTCATAAAATAGCTGATTTTGAGTTTTTGCCTTATATCTCCTTTATTGTTGCTTTTATAGCTTCAGAATGTATTAAGAGGTATTGGGAAAGCATATGTGGAGAGTCTAAATAGCCGGTCAGTTTTACCCCCCGACCCCCCCTTATGGGTCAAACTGGGGTCATAAAATAGCTGATTTTGAGTTTTTGCCTTATATCTCCTTTATTGTTGCTTTTATAGCTTCAGAATGTATTAAGAGGTATTGGGAAAGCATATGTGGAGAGTCTAAATAGCCGGTCAGTTTTACCCCCTGACCCCCCCTTGTGGGTCAAACTGGGGTCATAAAATAGCTGATTTTGAGTTTTTGCCTTATATCTCCTTTATTGTTGCTTTTATAGCTTCAGAATGTATTAAGAGGTATTGGGAAAGCATATGTGGAGAGTCTAAATAGCCGGTCAGTTTTACCCCCCGACCCCCCCCCTTATGTGCCAAACTGGGGTCATAAATAGCTGCTTTGGAGTTTTTGCCTTATATCTCCTTTATCGTTGCTTTTATAGTTTCAGAATGTATTAAGAGGTATTGGGAAAGCATATGTGGAGAGTCTTAATAGCCGGTCAGTTTTACCCCCCGTCCCCCCCTTATGGGTCAAACTGGGATCATATAATAGCTGATTTTGAGTTTTTGCCTTATATCTCCTTTATTGTTGCTTTTATAGCTTCAGAATGTATTAAGAGGTATTGGGAAAGCATATGTGGAGAGTCTAAATAGCCAGTCAGTTTTACCCCCCAACCCCCCCTTATAGGCTAAACTGGGGTCATAAATAGCTGCTTTGGAGTTTTTGCCTTATATCTCCTTTATCGTTGCTTTTATAGCTTCAGAATGTATTACGAGGTATTGGGAAAGCATATGTGGAGAATCTAAATAGCTGGTCACTTTTATCCCCTGATCCCTCCCCCCCCCCATGGGTCAAACTGGGGTCTTAAAATAGCTGATTTCGAGTTTTTGTCTTATATCTCCTTTAATGTTGCTTTTATAGATTGAGAATGTATTAAGAAGTATTGGGAAAGCATATGTGGAGAGTCTAAGTAGCCGGTCAGTTTTACCACCTGACCCCCCCCCCCCCCTTATGGGTCAAACTGGGGTAAAAAATAGCTGTTTTGGAGTTTTTAACCTGATATCTCCTTCATTGTTGCTATTATAGCTTCGGAATGTATTAAGAGGTATTGGGAAACCATATGTGGACAGTCTAAATAGCCGGTTAGTTTTACCTCCTGACCCCCATGTATGAGTCAAACTGGGGTCATGAAATAGCTTTTGCCTTTATTGTTGCTTTTATGCTTTCACAATGTATTAAAACCTATTGCAAAACCCTGTGGACAATCTAAATAGCAATACATACTTGCACACATGATTATATGATTATATTATATGATTATATGAAGTTATCAATACTCGTTACTGAAATGCTTTGTAGCATTTACACAAAATTTACTAAAGTTACATCCAATGTTGTACATCCAATGTACAACACTTTCTCCAGCTTGTCTATGTCTACAACGCTTGTTTATGTTAATTAAAGAAGACCTTTGTAGGATTTTCCCTGTCATGATATCACTAAGGGGGTCACTTTATGTAACAGTACGGTACAGTACGGAACAGTACGGTACAGCTTTGTGCATTCTTAGCTTTACAGCATTATTAAAACCACAAGGCATTTTAAACTCTCAGGGACGCTTCGCTTTTGTTAGCAAAAGCATTCATCTAGTTTACATCACTTTTTTTCTAACTCTGTCCACATATTTATGCTAGATCTTTTAAATATTTCCTGATTACAGGGTAATTTTTAATGGGAAAAGATATTCTAAGGACTTTTCCTTAAAAGACATAATGCAGAGATTACAACCTGCAGGCAAGTCACACACAATCATAGCTTTCAAAAACAAACTAAAAACCTGTCTGTTAAGACTTCCCGCCCCACCACCATAACTATCCTTCCCCTGGTGGGTGCTGTTTTTGGTATCGATTTTCTTCTTGTTATTCAACCATCACTTTATTGGGCAGTCAGTACCTTAGGGCTTGGTTATCATTTTGGTTCTTTATAAATGGTTCAGATACAATCTAACACTGATTTCTAGTGATAGTGTTTCAGTCAAAGACTTTAAACTGCATTTCAAATGTTATAGGTCCCAGTTGCGCTTTCTGGTGACCCCAAACTTAGACAACCTTCATGCAACCTTGACCCAGCAGCATGGCTGGACAGAACTAGAGCAGAGGGCACTACTCCCAGGGGTGGAGGAATACAATGAGGAGAGAATAGATGGCAGCCATATGGAGGACTACTTTATACCAGGAAGTGGCATGGCCAAGCAATTCTTTTGTAAATGGTAAGTATTGTGACTGTTACAATAACTAACTTGTTTGGTTTTTACTTGAGACTTGTGATTAGTAGGGTGTCAAATGCCCCAAAGAAAAGAGGAAATGGTGGTCAAAAGTGGGCAAAATTGCATGCTTTTTGTATGCTTAATGGTGCATCCTAAAAGTGGATTTTCTAACTTCAGGTATTTATGAACCCCCATTTCAAAATTGAGAACCAAAAATAATTTTTTAAAAATATTAATGTACTCTCCTTGTGATCTGAAAGATTTTCTGAAATTGTTTACTACAGCAGCATTCCTACTTATTTTTATGTTCCCAATTTCACAAAGATTTTTTTGTCATAACCACATTCCATAAAGTTAAAACCATTGTAAGACTGTATATTTTGTGATGTGTACACATAGTGTTGATACTATGTCTGTGTTTTACAGTGTCTAGACTGTACCTACAGTGTTAGCTCAATTTTTGTGTTTTACATTATTGAACAGGCTATACCTGGAGCATTAGCTCAAAGTTTATATTTTACATTAAAGAACAGGCAGTACTTGTAGTGTTAGCTCAGTGTTTGTGTTTTACAGTATAGAACTGGCTGTACTTATATTGTTAGCTCAAAGTTTGTATTTCACAGTGGAGAACAGGGTGTACTTGAAGTGCAAGTACCTATACCTTATACCTGCAGTGTTAGTTGGTTCTCTGTATTTCACAGTATAGAAGAGGCTGTACCTGCAGTGTTGGTGCTGTGTTTCTGTGAGGAGGGCGACAATGCTGGAGATGCCATACAAATGTCAAGCTTTCTCAACTCTCACTTCAACTGGATCAATACTCAGCTAGTATGTTGTCATTACTGATCTCCACCGAGTAGAACCCTATTTATTAGAATTCTCATCTAAATAGAATCGGATATTAGGTCCTTTCCAATTGTAATTATCCTTCAATCCAACTTGAGATGGATCTATATAATATTATGTGCCTGATATTTCATCTGATAAAGGTGTAAAAATATTTTAGCTTGTTTTTGGTTTCTCTTGGCTATTTGGGTTGATATAAAAGCTATACTTTCTCCCCAACATTTTTTGACCTTTACAGCAGTGCCAGTTGCATGTTTGCCAGCATTTGTCTGTCTCCCTGTGGGGAAACTCATTCCAATATTGAGCTGATGTAGCAATACATTATATCTGCAACATCATCTTTAATTTGAGGCTATGTTGTGATTGAATCGCTAAGAAAGTCCGTGCAGGAGTAGTTTGTTTTTCTTACAAAACTGTGCAGGTTTCCACTTCATAATTTTGCCCAAATTATTATGAATATGACATGCAGTAATTTGTTGTTCTTGTGTTTACTTCCACCAAAAAAGTTTTATAGAATCAAAAACCATCACAAAATGCCTTTGAAGACACTTTGTTCATCTGTTCACATTGCTTTACCCTTGTTGTTTCAGGATCTTCCAGACATTCTTCCCGCCCACATGAGACATGGCTGGAAGATCCCCTCCTCCTGGAGACTTCAGTATGGCAGTCGGTTTAGTCAGATGTTGTATCAGTAGTTGTACAGAGATATACAAGGAAAGATACTGTTGTGACTGCATGTAGATTCAGTTCTACCGACACTTGGACTTCCAGGGATTCCCATTTGTTTCAATCCATTAAAGGTGTCAAGGACTTGTTTATTTTTATCATGCAATTTACCTACAATCTTCCTTTTACAGACTCACAGACATCTCTCATATGTAATTCACAGAAAATCATATTTATCAACAGGTGGTCTACTATTTAAAGCACAAATATATATATTTTTTCACTATTGTTTTCACCCATGGTGTCCGGATGGGCGGGCCATGTTCGGGTGGGCAGCCAAGAGCTCGGCGAGAAAAAGTTTGTCTTGATTATACCTTTGACCTAGCCACATTGACCTTGACCTATAAAATCTTGTCCAGCCTATACCTCGGAAACCTGAAGGTGTAGAAAGTTTATACTTGGTAGGGACATTGGTGAGGGCATGTAGGTGTGCAACGTCATGGTGTGACCTTGGTTTGACCTTGCCGTAGTGACCTTGACCTATAAAATCTTGCCCTGGCTATATATTAGAAACCATAAGGTGTAGGAAGTTGATACTTAGTAAGGACATTTGTTAGGGGGTGTAGGTGTGCTTCCTCATGGTGTTGATTTGACCTTTGACCTTGCCGTAGTGACCTTAACCTATAAAGTCTTGTCCGGGCTATATCTTAGAAACCGTAAGGTGTAGGAAGTTGATACTTGGTAGGGATATTGGTTAGCGGTTGTAGGTGTGCAACATCATGGTGTGACCTTGATTTGACCTTTGACCAGAGTATAAATTTAAATGCAAACTTACCTGTTGTGAAAGTTGTACCAAGTCCTGGGTTAACAGGTTGTTATTCTCAAAGAAAACATAAATTAAAATATGTGAAAAGTGTTTCTTGTGTCACTCAATTGTCTTGTGTAAAACCTGTAACAAATGTCAAAAATGTTGCCTCAAATCTGCCTGTAAAGACGAGACTTCAAAACTATTGGCAAATTTGGCTGGATCTGGGTGCCGGTCTGAAAGTACATGTAGTTCAAATCCTGAGAGAGGGCTACACCCTCCTCCCACAGTCATAAGCTGTTATGTCAATCCCCACAGGAACCTCTACCTGCTGGAGGCATTACATCAGCTTATAGATAAAAATGCAGTGGAGCTGGTACAAAATCAAAAATCTCTGGGGTTTTTCAACTGACTAATTTTAGTCCCAAAACCTAACAACAAATGGAGCCCTATACTAGATCTGAGCAAACTAAATCTTTTCCTCAAGGCGGAAAAATTCAAAATGGAGACACCAGAAACCATCAGGACATCCCTCAAGCAAGGAGAGTGGGTTACCTCAATAGATTTCAAGGATGCCTACTTGCACTTACCAATACAGGAACAATCCAGGAAATATCTGAGATTTCATGTACAGGGTTGGACATACCAGTTCAAGGCTCTGCCATTCGGTTTGTCCACAGCACCCATGGAGTTCACTGTGGTAGCAAAGGATGTGAAATTGATGGCCATACACAAGGTTATAAGAATCCACCAGTGCCTAGACGACCGGTTGGTGAGGGCCAGATCCCACCAGGCTTGTCTCCAGCAAACTCAAGATCTAGTGAAGATATGCCAAGAACTAGGTTGGCTGGTGAATTTGGAAAAGTCAGAACTGGAGCCCAAGCAGATCTTCGATTTTGTAGGCTACCAGTTCAACCTCAGGGCTGGCTGAGTCCGACCAATACTGGACCGGTGGCAGAAGCTTCAGGACAAAAGACTAAAAAGACTATCCCTATTGGCTTGTCTGGTCTGACAGTTCATGTCTTCTGATAGGTTTACTAACAGTCACAGAAAAGCAGGTTCACCTAGGTTGACTACATATGAGACCCAAACAGTGGCAAAGTGTGACCTTGATTTGACCTTTGACCAGAGTATAAATTTAAATGTAAACTTACCTGTTGTGAAAGTTGTACCTTCTGCGCCCAGGCCTTCCCAAAAGAGAGATCTAAGTCCTGGGTTAACAGGTTGTTATTCTCAAAGAAAACAAATTAATACGTGAAAAGTATTTCTTGTCACTCAATTGTCTAGTGTAAAACCTGTAACAAATGCCAAAAATGTTTCCTCAAATCTGCCTGTAAAGGCGAGACTTCAAAACTATTAGCCCAAAACTGGAGGCATTACATCAGCTTATAGACAAAAACGCAGTGGAGCTGGTACAAAATCCAAGCCCAAGCAGATCTTTGATTTTGTAGGCTACCAGTTCGACCTCAGGGCTGGTCGAGTCCGACCAATGCTGGACCGGTGGCAGAAGCTTCAAGACAAAAGACTAAAAATACTATCCCAACCGGCTTGTCCCGTCCGACAGTTTATGTCTCTGATAGGTTTACTAACAGCCACAGAAAAGCAGGTTCGCCTAGGCGACCCATACAGTGACCCATACAGTGCCATCTCAAAAACAACTGGAGGGAACCGGAGTCACTAGAAAAAGTGATCCCAATTTACAGGTCCCTGCACCCCCATTTGCAATGGTGTCTAAAAGAAGACAATGTACTCTCAGGCCAACCATTACAGTGAATAAAACATGCTCTGCAAATATTTACAGACACATCAATAGAAGGGTGGGACGCTCACTTAAACAAGCACACACTAAGAGGAACCTGGTCCGTTTTGGAAAGCAAGCTGCATATAAATTACCTAGAACTCAAAGCAGTCTTTCTAGCCTTAGAAGAATTTCTAGCCACAGTGGTGTCATACATAAACAAGGAAGGAGGCATGAAGTCGGGCCCACTTTGTGCCCTACTTTGGAGAATCTTGACCTGGTGTACCAGAAAACAAGTCGCCCTCAAAGCCCGACACATTCCAGGCCAGCTGAACGTGGTAGCAGACAAGCTATCCAGGCTAGGCCAGACCATCCAAACAGAGTGGTCTCTCCTTCCAGAGGTCTTCCAAACAATATGCAGCAGGTGGCACTGGCCCCAAATAGACCTATTTGCCACGAGGTTCAACAACAAGTTGCCTCTGTGTCACCGGTACCGGACACCCTGGCATCAGCAGTGGATGCACTCAGCCTGCCATGGGAGGATCTGAATGCATAAGCCTTCCCACCAGCAGCCATATTGGGCAAAGTGGTGAAGTTGCAAGACTCTCCATGCAGGAGAATCATTCTCATTGCTCCAGGGTGGCCCAACATGCCTTGGTTCTGGGATCTAGTGGCCATGTCCAGCCAAATCCCAATGATTCTGCCCAATCTGCCAAACCTGTTGACAAAGCCCTTCAATCAGATTCCTCACAGAAATCTGACAAATCTAAATCTCCATGCATGGCTCTTAGAGCCTCAGCAATCAAGGAGCAGGGCTTCTCTGAGGCAGTGGCAGAAAGAGTTGAGGCTCCTCAAAGAGGATCAACCAGATCAGTCTATGAGGCAAAGTGGGCCATTTTTACAAAGTGGTGTGTCACTAATCAGGTGGACTTCAGGACACCACCTGTAAAGTCAGTTGCTGACTTCCTTATGTATCTTTTTCAGGACAAGAAGTTACAGCCCAGCACCATTGATGGTTACAGGTCAGCCATTGCTGATAAACTGGGTAATTCACCCTTTAATATCAGCAAGGACGAAAATCTCACTCGTCTCCTGGATAGTTTCCACAGAGACAGACCCAAAGGCCGGAAGGGAATCCCCTCCTGGAACCTGTCCCTGGTTTTGCACCAGCTGACAAAGGCTCCTTTTGAACCAATTAAAGAGGCCTCCTTGAAGCATTTGACCTTCAAGAGTTTTCCTCTTGGCCCTTGGGTCGGGCAAGTGTAGAAGTGAGATTCATGCTTGGCAAAACAGAAATATTAGACACCAATCTGACTGGTCCAAGGTGTCCCTGTATCCTTCATCCAGCTTTCTTTCAAGAATCAGCTAGCCAAAGAGGGTCCAGAGAGTGTGGCCCCAGTGGTTATACCAGCCCTGGCCCCACCTCTGGATAGGTCCCTCAAGTCTGACAGGTCCCTCTGCCCGGTCAGAGCATTGCGCTACTATTTGGACAGGACCTTAGACGTCCGGCAGAATAAAGAGCTGGTTTTTGTCTCCTTTAAGAAAGGTTTCGACAAAGACATCTCACCTGCCATTATCTCCTCATGGATCAAACCGACTGTGATCCTATGTTACTACCTCTCAGACCAGGAGGCGCCCACTTTACATCAGGTTAAAGCCCATGATGTCAGGGCCTTCGCTGCTTCTAAGGCCTTCCAGACAGGAGTCTCCTTAGAACAAATCCTATCAGCCTGCCACTGGAAGTCACATAACAGCTTCACACAATTTTATCTGAAATATGTGGCCTGGGCTGATTCAGAGCTCTACCATCTGGGGCCAGTAGTGGCTGCTCAGCAGGTCCACCAGTAGCCCAGGATATAGAGGGGATTTACACATATATAAATAGTTGTACATGTGTAAATAGTAAAAAAAATTTTAAAAATTAAAAAAAAACTCTGACGTGCTTCCGTCAGGAGGTTTATTTACCCTTCTTATGGGACTGAACTCATCCCTCTCTTCCCCTACCTCAGAGCAGGTCTGTTAAAAAGGGGGCGACGTCGGTATAGCCCCGGGTAACCGGCTACAGACAACCAACTTTGGCCTTAAAGGGTTTCCTGACCATCAAGGTCATACCCAGGCCTGGAGAAAATTTTGCTATTTTGTCTATGAGTTCATGTAAGTCCCTAGTAACTTGCCTGCCGACCAAGCAGTAGTTATTCAGCAATTGTCCATTGGATAGGATGTATTAACGCAACTAAATTGCAAATTTAAATTAAATTAGTTGTGTCCAGTCTAATTCAAGTAAATTAAATTTTTAGGCGGGTTGCGTGTAACCAACCCGCCTATTAGATTGATGTGTCTGACGTCCGTCTGTCTGTCCGTCCACACTTTTGTTTCCGGACTCTAACTCAAAAACACCTTGTCCAATCGAATTCAAACTTGACAGGGAGATAGATCACCATCATAGTTCGTTTGCCGTTTTTGTCCGTTTGTCTGTCCGTCAAAATTTCCGCTTCCAGACTCTAACTCGAAAAAGGTTTGTCCAATCGAATTCAAACTTGACAGGCAAATAGATCACCATCATAGCTAGGTTCCTCTCGAAGTTGGTGTAATTCTGTCTGTTCGTTTGTCTGTTTTTTGTCCATTTGTCTGTCCATCAAAATTTCTGTTTCCGGACTCTAACTCAAAAACGCTTGGACACAGCTAGGTTCCTTTCAGAATTGGTGTAGTGCTGTCTGTTCATTTGTCTGTTATTTGTCCGTTTGTCTGTCCATCAAAAATTTCAGTTTCTGGACTCTAACTCGAAAATGGTTTGTCCAATCGAATTCAAACTTGACAGGGAGATAGATCACCATCATAGCTAGGTTCCTTTCGAAATTGGTGTAATTCTGTCCATTCGTTTGTCCGTTTGTCTGTCAACATTTCCGTTTCCGGACTCATTTGTCTGTTTTTTGTCCGTTTGTCCATCATAATTTTCAGTTTCTGGACTCTAACTCGAAAATGGTTTGTCCAATCAAATTTAAACTTGACAGGGAGATAGATCACCATCATAGCTAGGTTCCTTTTGAAATTGGTGTAATTCTGTCCGTTCGTTGGTCTGTTTGTCTGTCAACATTTCTGTTTCCGGACTCTAACTCGAAAACGCTTTGTCCAATCGAATTCAAACTTGACAGGGAGATGCATCACCATCATAGCTAAGTTGCTTTCGAAATTGGTGTAATTCCGTCCTTTCGTTTGTCCGTTTATGGTATCCATACAATTATGTAACCTAGATTACAAGTTTTTGTACGTCTAACACATTCACCTTAACTGGGTGACCTAACATTTCTTTCCTTATTTCCTTATTATGTAACCTGGATTACAAGTTTTAGTACGTCTAACACATTCACCTTAACTGGGTGACCTAACATTTCTTTCCTTATTTCTAAATGTAATTACAGCAGTTGCTAACCTGATTGCTGCCTGCGCAACCCGCCTTTTGGGGCATCTTTGACCCTCTTGTTATAAGTTAATACCCTATCCAATGGACACACAAGACCCTCCAAAACCGGCCCCGCTATCAGCTTACTGGGGCCATAATAGGTTTAGACAACGAAAAAGATGCTATGACGTCACGCTGTCTAGACAGGAAGGAAGTATGATGCGCCACCTGGTGAGTGCACCGTACTGGGACTGGCTGGACGGTGGAAACACAGGACGTATTTTTCTGATGTTTGGCGGGCCGGTCTGGGCTGACTGGATTAGCAATTATCCATTGGATAGGGTATTAACTTATAAAAATTTACTTATTAAATTTGCAAATTTTACAGCTTCATATTTTTTAGTTTACTGATTAATGCTGTCATATTGCTATTGAATTGCCTTGTTTTAATACTTTATCTTTACATACATTTTCTTTACTTTTCTCTACTTAAACATTATTTGGACCTTTATATAAGTGACACTTGGGCTGAATGTATCCCGTTCTTTGTATTGTTTCACTACTTGTGTATGTCATGGTGTTGAAAACTATTTCAAAACTAATATTTTTCTTCAACTTTTTTCTTTAACCATCTTTGTGATCTCTTTGAAACAAATTTGGTATGCTTATTACTTTCACTGATATCTTTGACTTCAGTTCATTGTTTACTGATGGATTTTGAATCAAATTCATTTCATATCATTTTCTGAGATTATACGAAAAAGAATTGATGTTCCACATATCACAATTGAGAAAAACAAACGACTTCTGGTTTTGGATTTTCTTGCGAGGTTTCCTTTTGTCTAATAACTCTTTGTTTCACAACCAAATAGATTGTTATCAGTTGAACTATGTCTGATTTTGTGTTCTTTAAGATAAAGGCTTGTTGACTCTTGTTTCAATTTAAAATTACCAAGTACAAGTCCCAATGACACAGCAATGCCCTATGTGTTCTACAGTTTACCGTAAGATAAATAGGTGATTATTTTGTTATTACAGTTAGAACTCAGTTACATAGAATTTCTCATTGAATAGGAGTAGATATCAGATTTTTGCTTTGAGAATTACACCGTTGAGCCTGTGGATCTGTAGAAATATATTTCTGGTCACTCATGCACTATCTGCTCAACTTAATAGGGTTTGCTGTGACCAGTGTCAGAAAATGTTGTAATTCCTCTGAAAGAGAAATCTTGTCCCTATAAGAACAAACACAGACTTTGACAATGACCACAAAACTATGGATTGGACCCAAAGATGTTGGCCAATACACAAATCAAAATGGCTCGAAACATTACAATTCAGTTAATTATTGGTAATATTCAGTAAGGTCATGTAAGCTACAAAATTCAGAGGAATTGAATAAGTGAACATATTCCAAAATACTTGGGTCTTTATTTTGTTTAAAGAAAGAGCAACGTTTCTTAATTAAAATGAACTCTTGAATACCACCAACTCCTTGCCTGAAGAATTGAATATGTTCATTATTAGAATTATCCTTCATTAAAATAAAATAAATTTCCTTCAAGGTAAAGACTCTTTTTTGTTACTTTAAACAAAGAATCTTCGGTAATAGGCTATCACGTTCAGTGGCAACATAACTAATTAATCATGACCAGATAACCTTTGTTATACATTTACACGTTTTTCTATTGTAAAAACTACAGACGAAAGTCGGGGATATATTGGTTTCAAGTCCGTCCGGCCGCGACCATATATTTTGAGTTGTGTGCGTGAGAACTCAAAAACAATTTCAGGGATTTCATTCAAACTTGGCACACATGTATTTGGGTCAGGAGAGGAACCCTATTTAAGGTGACCTTAAACTCTCAATAATAAAGAAGTTATGGTCACCTTAAAGTCAGAAATTTGACTTTTGTGCAAGTTAATGCCCTCTAGGTCACAAAATATGGGGCTCATCTGGCTTAAATTCTACCTGGGAGTCCATAAGGACAATACGTACATAGACTTGTTTTTTCGACATTTTTCACAGATTTTGCCATATAACTTAAAAATGTTAAGTCTGACAAGTCTCTAACTGCAGCAGATATAATTTCCACATGTAATCTTTGTGAAAGGTTTAAGTCTGAAACTTTAATTTTAAGGTCACCTTAAAGTCTCTAAAATGTCCACAGAGACCCCATTTATGAACTTGTTTGCCTTTTTGAAGCCCTAAAGCTATCAAACGATGTGAGTGATACAGCTGAAATTTCATCTGGGAAAATGAGCTTATGCTCTGTTTACATGTGAGAAAAATCAAGGCTTTAAATAGATGTTTAACCTATGTATGAGGGCCGTAAATACCTACCTGAGTGATCCTTTTTCAACATTTTCCACATATTTGGTCCTGTAACCTGGAAATGGCAAGTCTTCCAAGTCGTTAACTATAGTAGATGTAACTTCTACATGTAATCTTTTTTTGTGAAAAATTTTATGTCGGTAACTTCAATTTTGAGGTCACCATAAGGTCTCTAAATGCCCACAGAAACCAAAGTTATTGACTTTTTACCATTTTAAGATGTTGGCGGATATGTTGGTGTCGAGTGGTCACAATCTAGTTGGTACTTTCAATATGATGCTATTTTCACACTGAATACATGTAATATATCACTAAATCATCTGTTTTCCATTAGGGTTTCACATAATGTCATAAACAAAGAACAAATTTCACTAAAATTTAGCTGATGTAGGTTGCTAAAAATTACTCGAGGAAATGTTGAAAGAATATTGTGATGAAGCATTCAGAGTTAAAAAAAATAATGAAAGCAATACCATATATTCCCATGAATTTCATTTCAAATCAGTAATTCCGTGTAATTTTCACAAGAATTGTGGGATTTTTAGCTATTTTTACAGTAAGCCTAATGAATAATCTAAAATTTATATAAAATTCATAAAGTTGGTAAGAGTATCCCTTAATTCACAATACAATACATGGTCGTTCTCTGATGTAGAATGTCACATATCGTGATGAATTTCTCATTTATTACTGTACTTCTACGACTACACTTGAGCTTTCAAGGACACGTTTGTTGAGACGTCCATTGCTTTATAGTCCAATGTCATAGTTTGGTGTTCCTGCCAGGTAACCCTGTATAAACTGGCTGTGGGTCTGCTTGTCAAATGCTAAAAGGAAGAACAAAATACATTGTACAATAATTTGATTGGATTTATTTATATTTGATGTTGTTTCCAACTTATTGTACAGCTAACCTCACCAGTTTTAATCTAATCAGACATATATATCTAGTGCTTACTCTATGTATTTGCAGATTCTAAGGCACAAAAAAAGCAGAATCAGTGTTTGAAAATTTATTCAACCAAAGACACTGGTAACCAAGAAAAATTTAGGTGTAACAATTCTGAAAAGTCTACTGGCATGAGCTGCAAGCCATCAGTAGGGCACTGACAACAGAGCTTGGGAGCAACAAGTTGTTGAATTGTTTTTGGATGTATAAACCAATGATTAGGAAGCTGGAACAGTAAAGAAGGTCAGGCTAATCACATCTGGTGTTATATAAAACAGTTTCTTTGTTAAGATGATAAAAGGTTCATAACATAGAGGAGGCAACTAAACATCAAACAGTAAGTAAAAATTACAGCAGAATGTTGATAATCTGAGCAATCAATTGTTTCATGAATTCATTTCCATTCCCCCGAATTTGGTTTTCTGATAAAATGTCTCTTATATTTTATACGTCAGTCCAATACCCAAGCAAAATCTTACTCTTCAAGCATTGTTATATTTCAAACAATGCAGATTTACTGTTAAAAATATTTGGATAACTAGAATTTAAATTAAAACTGGGTTCTGCTGTACTTGAAAGTGACTCTGTTTTGATAGCAGCAGCCATTCAGTATGTCAATAAGTGTGTTCTTAACCACAGTCCTCAACATTTGTGTGTCCATCATGTTTTGCATTTAGTATGTTAATCAGTGTCTGTGTGTCTGTTGATCATGCTGGTATTAGCCATTAACCACTGTGATAGATTTCCATGCATATGTCTTCCGTTCAGTACACGTGTCTGCCTGTGTTGATATCTGTCTCACAGTGTGGGACAGTTTTAGCCACTGTTCCTACTGTCTGTCTCTTAGTCAATGTGTGTGTATAACTGTCTGTGTCTGTCTCTCCAAAATAAAGATATTGGTCAATGTCGGTCCTGTCTATCCTTTCTTAGTGACAGCTTCACTGTAGAAACTATCAGTTTCCAACATATCACCCATTTAGCATGTGTGTGTTTGTCTGTTTGCATGTGTGTTTCTATTGGGGTGTGTGTGTAGGGGTCTTTGCATGCGCGTGTTTCTGTTCTTACCAACAGCTTTCACCGTATCGGTTTTCCACATGTCATCCATCCAGCGAGTGAGTACTGGGAACCTGTCTTTTGGCAGTAGATCCACCCTCTTGGTTTGTTCAGCTGCTGTGTAGCCCATCCTCTCAAACCATGGCCAGATGAAGTAGTCCAGCATGCCTGGCTCTGAACCTGAATGTATATTACAAGAAGGTGAAACAAGTTGTGAAATACATATACATAGACAAAAATAATTTGTAACATTTATTCATGTTTTGTTTGTTAGATAAAAGTTGTAACATTGATTATGTGGCTAAAGCCTGGCCAAATTAAGACATGATTAAATTTTAGGAAAGATCCAGATCACCCTGGTGGAGGCCTGTCAAGCTACGAGTGCTATCTTGTCTAGATTTTGGGTTCACTAAGTTTTGCTAGAAATTAAATACATTAGACAAACAGAAATATACTAAGAAACATTTGCATGAATTTCAAAGCTCCCTGGAGCTGTATTCAAAAAAAGGATCAGTGAAGCATGGGTCAGCTTAATTTTATTTCTTCTGAAAAGGAGGTTATGTTTATGGGTGAGTTTGTCTATCTAATTGTCTGTGTACGTGATTGCTTTAAAATCAAATGCTGCTTTATGAATTTTTTATATGCATAGGGCCTGCTAGAGGAAGAAGTGATTAAATTTTGGGGAAGATCCAGATCACACTCTTAATACAAAAAATTAAAAATTTCCAACATTCAATGTTTCCAATCATTTGGGGTTGGTGGGTGATTACTCCAAAAATAATGAACAGATCTTTCTGAAGTACATGGTAATATGGTTTCTGGCACAAACAAGATAGTGCTCATAGCCACAGTGGTAGCCTACGTAAACAAAGAAGGAGGTATGAGGTCAGGCTCACTGTGTGCCCTTCTGTAGAGAATCCTGACCTGGTGTTCCTGGAAACAGTTATCTCTTAAGGCCCGACACATTCCAGGCTGGTTGAATGTGGTAGCAGACACGCTATCTGGGTTAGGCCATATCATCCAAACAGAGAGGTCTCTCCTAGAGGTATTCCAATTGATATGCAACAGGTGGCTCCAGCCTCAAATTGCCTCCCTGTCAACAGTCACAGACTCCCTAGCTTGGGCAGTGGATGCACTTAGCCTGCCATGGGAATATCTGGACCCGTATGCCTTCCCACCAATAGCCATTCTGGGTGAAGTGGTTGCAAAATTAAGAGACTACCCCTGCAGTATCATCCTGATTGTTCCCATGTGTCTTAACATGCCCTGGTTATGGGACTTAGTGGTCATGTCCGACCAGATCTCACTGTGCCTGCCCAACATGCCCAATCTATTGACCCAACCGTTCAACCAGACTCTACACAGGAATCTATCAAACCTGGACCCCCATGCCTTGCTCTTAGAGCCTCAGTTGTCATGGAGCACGGGTTCCCCGAGGCAGTGGTAGTGCAGATTGAGGCTCCTCAAAGAGGCTCAATGTTACATATGCCAGCACTCTACTAGTGTGTTTTCTAGCAATGACAATTTTGTGCATTATTTCTACAACTTTCCGGTCACTGTATTCAGTGTATTGTATACATTTTCAGGAACCTTCTATAATCTCTGGTGTTTGAAGTGTTGAAAACATGGCCACAGCAGGTTTTCTGAAGTTGGTGTGCAACATGGACTTCTATACTGTGTTATATATATTTTGTGGCAAACTCTTGTTGGAATGAAATGGATATTGTGTGTGGATCTACCAGAGAGTGGATTTGGTGAATTTTGGATACTGTTTATATCTGGATATATTGTGTGAATCTACCAGAGTGGATTTTCTGCACTTTGGATATTGTTTATATCTGGATACAATTTGTGGATCTACCAGAAAATGGATTTGGTGAAAATTGGATGTTGTTTGCATCCTGAAGTGGACAGCTTAGTTGGACAGACTCACTGAATATATGGCTATGGACATTTTGTATGACTGGATACTGAAAAGATCACAGGATACATACATTGTGTAGTAGTGGACGCTGATGGATCACAGGACATATTGCTAGATACAGATGACAAACTTGACTGTTAAATACGTGGATAGAACTTTGGTGAAGTCAGATTGGTTCAATTATTGTATTATTATATTGTCGTACAAATTATTAAGAGTATCTCCATTCATTGTAATCATTATTTTAAGCGTAAATAAATGGAAGGATTGCAGAATTTCCCTCTTGGAAGTATATAGGTGTATGAATAGCACTGAATTAAATTTTTTATAATGATATAGTTCCTGGTTAAAGAGAAATAGAGGTATAAGGTCGGCAGGTATACAGGTCGGGGGTAGACAGGTGATGTAGTTTCTCATTGAAGTTAAAGTAGAGAGGTAGATAGGTCGGCAGGTAGGCACGTCAGTCAAATGCCGACCTGCCGACCAGTTTATCTGCCGACCTGTGTTGCTATTATTTTTTTAAAATTTAAATATATATATTTGCTTGGATTTCTCCCTCCTTTAAAAATCCTTAGTTCCACAAAGCCTCCTTCCTTTAAGGATACCTTGAAAACTCCCTCAAATTTCAAGGAAGCTAAGGAGCTACCTTAAATTTAAGGAAGTGTCCTTCAAGGAATGATTAATAACTTTAAAAAATATTTGCTCCCTCCCTTAAGTTTCAAGGAAGACCTTTGGTAAGGAGAGTTGAAGGAGGCTTTGTGAAACTGAATTTTAAGGTGGCCTTCCCAAAGGAATAAAAATGACCTTCCTTTACGAAAGGAAGTCCTTTCCAAAGGAGGCTTCGTGAAACCAGACCCTGACCTTCAAGACAGTATTCCTCTTAGCTTGGGGTTCTGGCAACGAGAGCATTAGATATCAGACAGACTGGTCCAGAGTGTCTCTCTATCCATCACCCAGCTCTCTTTCCAAGAACCAGCTGGCCAAAGAGGGTCCAGACTGTGGCCCCAGTGGTTATTCCTGCACTGGCCCCAATCTGGACAAATTGCTGAAGGCTGGTCTGTATGCCCAGTTAGAGCCCTGCACTACTATTTGAATAGGACTTCAGACTTCATGCAGAAGGAGCTTGTCTGTGTGTCCTTCAAAAAAGGCTACGACAAAGATATCTCCCCAGCCACTATCTCATCATGGATCCGGAAGGTGCTGATTACCTATGACAACTTTGACATTTGTTTTTCGCAACTTTTGAATACAATTGGTCCTTTTACTTTCTTTTAGAATTCTAAAGATTCTCAGGAATTAATTCTTTTTCTGAGACATTTCTCTGATTCTTAGAAAAGTTAAAGAATCATTAATTATAGTAATTATCAGTGAATAATTCTTTTGAATATAGACCCTAGGCATGACTTATTTTCTACCTCCAAAGAAAGTTGTCCCCGCTGCACTGAGAGCCTTCTCAATAGGGTCCATGTCTGTGTACATCTCACCCACTATTTGCTGGATTTCAGAGGCTACGACTCTCATCAACTTGTAACAGAGACCGACCCACTGAAAACACACCAACACATGGCAAGTATTATGGAAACAGAAATGTTATATCCATTATGATACAGGTAGAATTAAGAGAGCTGAAATAACAACTTTATGCATATGATACATCTAACATATACAACGATTTGCCTGATGACATTCCACGATTTGCCTGATGACATTCAATCTGCCACCTTTTGTACATCTCTCAGATCAAAATCCCTTCCACGTCCCTTGATATATGATTTATCTTTGGACTTAGCCTACTGGCTTTCTTTTACATTAAAAGGTGCTGTTTGCAGAGATTAAGAACCATAAAAGTCATTTTGAATTAGAATTAAGGCAAGACCTCAGCGGCTGAGTTAACAGGATTGGAATTTATTCACCCTGTTCAAGCCTCTGAGCTTATGGGTTTGAATCCAACTCATGCAAATATGTGGGATTAACAAAGGGCTCGCCTTTTGTATGATCTTAGCGAGTTAAAAAGGACATCTAACTTCATGCAGTGCAGAGACCTAATTCTGTATTTCATAGAGTTAATTTCTTAAACATATATTATTCTCCTAAATTCAGCCAAAGAAGTTTTGGTATTTACACTCTGCAATATTTCCTTTACCGCATGACTCAGTGCTATTTGACTCATGCCAACTGCGGAAAAAATAACTCCAGTGACTGACATTCCCCTAACGGAAAGATAGAGGCTCAGGGATGATGATTTATCAGCATCTTTGTAATAAGTTTTTGTTGGGCTTGTTTTTAAGTCCTTTAGCTTTGAGATGCTTTATTAATCTGCCTGCAGAAATGTATGATACAACAAAATATTGGGATAACTGCTTTAGTAACTTTACTTTCTCACACATACATGTATATTTCAGAGGAAACAGTTTTATGTGCACTGTTATGAATGACTATTTAAATGTATAACTTCAATCTTTTGACTGTAAAGTCTTCTCCTGTTTGGTGCTCAAACAGAGTACATTTTATAAACCCTGGGATTCTTTAGCCTTCCACTGGGGATTGGACCCAATTGCAGAGGATTGCCAGGTTAAGTGATCATCCAGGCCACTATGTATCTCCCTATACCTGTGAAGAAACCAAGGTCCCCTTTGTTCCTAGGTGAGTATATTGCCCACATTTGACCACACTAGTAGAATTCCTTCTCTATTTTATAAGCCTCATGTTTTCATTCATCTCTTGTTTGGCTTGGTGATGGGTTTGTAACTTTTGTTGTAGTATAGTCAATGGTTTCTTGATAACTTGTTGATAGTTTTGTTGATGGTTTGTTGAAAGGGTAAATGTATTAAACCCACAATAGTCTGTCACACCTGCTGTATGTATTGGTTGTTACCTTGCTGAAGTTATCTCTAAGCAGCCTATGACATGCCTTGGTGTAGGGATCTTTTGGAGTGAGTGGCTTCTGTGGATACTTGTCATCTAAGTACTCATCACACACATCTGACTCAAACACCAGCTGGAAGTAAATTAGACCCACAACTTCTAAATTGAAGAAGATTAGAAGTAAGTGTAAATAACATGTGCAAACACTCCCACATATACCACGCCTTGACTTATAGAAAACTTTTAAAATAATATTTCATAGGAAGAATGATTCAACAGTATAAGCAAGTGCAGAACATTTCACTAAATTTTTAACTTTTAAGAAGTTTAGTGGAAATGATAGTAAGTGGTCAGCCTCTACTTTAGTGATTTATACAGATTAAAAATTTCATTTGGAATTGTCAACTTCCAACCTTCTTAATTAAAATAATTGACATTTAACCAGGTGAAAATTTCCACTCATTCAGTTTTTGTAATTTATTTCACAGTTTTATCAACAAATTTATTTTCACAGGATCACGATTAAAAGCTGGATATACCTGTCTTCAACAGTAAAATCTTAAACTAGAAATTTTCAATTGTCAGTCAGAATAGCACTGACCTCATCATTGTACTGTAATACTGGCACTTTTCCAAAAGGACTTTTCTCCAGGAACCAGTCTGGCTTCCTTTTTAGGTCGATATTGATTGTTTCATACCTGGAAAATGTGAAGGTACAATAAGTATTCATTAACATATATCAACATTGGATAATTATGTCAAAGCAATGGAAGATGTTTATTTCAAATAACCCGGCACATTATCTTCAGTGCATTACACACGTTCAATTATTTTTGAGGTCAAACTAGGCATTTTACAGCTTCAACTGCTACGTGCATGTCAGTGTAGGTTACTAGGGCATGTCAGATGTTGTCATGAACTGAACTAGTGACCACAGAGGAGAATGCCAAGTGATTTAATGTCAACCTTGTTAACCACTAGGCAACCAAAGCCTCTCATCAGGGACAGCTAATATACTATGATATTATTTTTACATGTACATCCATAATGACTCCCTATCCACTAATATATGAATCTTTAGAATAAAGGCATCAGAAAATAGATATTTATTAAGCATAGGCAGTGGCTGGTGAATTTCAAATTGTCTTGAATTGTGTCCTAGTTATACCCCCTGTTCCACTGTCATGAGTTTACCTCCCAACCGCCCCAATAATGTATTCCTCAGCAAAGTCAAATGGTCTGAGGTCCAACTATTTCACTCATGAAGGTCAGAAACTTAATCCCGGCAATTGTATACTCCTGTTAAAATATTTAGCATGTTAATAAACCTTTGCAAGTGAGCATGCCTGTCCTCAGTATTCGTGACAGATCTTTTCAGTCATAAGGCAGCTTTGATGAATCTTTAAGTCGCTACTGTTCATTTTCAATGTGTTACAATATCTTTTGCCTGCTACAACATATCTTGTATACTCTTTTGTGAAAATGGAGTGGAGTTATCTGGTCCCCAGAAGTGATTAGTTGTGGGATTCCCCTGATTACTGTGCAAGAGTGCTGAGGATGATCTTTACAAGTGGTAGTAGTCGGGAGCAGGTGGTAAGGCTGATCTCTTAGGTTATACAAGTGATATGTTTACTCTGGGCAAATCAAATCGTCTGTCGGTTTTATTGGCCTTATTTGACAGTATCACTCCTAGCAGAACTCCAAGTTTAAATCAGGTCTTGCAACAGGTCATGAAAGTCGAGGCTTGTGCTTCTAGAGATTACAATTTTCCTTTTTTATGTCTCCGGACTATCATGAATTATGCGTAGGGTGATGAGTATCTGTCTCTTCCTTGAAGTTAAGTGGCAACTGGCAACATTAGTACTGGGATGGATGACCGCCTTGGTGTACATTCCATGTCTCTGATGGCATCGCGAGTCATGATAGTAGACCAAATCCCCTTTCAGCCTTGTGTTTCATCTACAATAAGCAGCATCCACTATTCACCCATTTAGGGTTGGCTTGGGTGTTAAAAAACTACTTTGAACTAACATATACCATTGCCTAAAAAGCAGTTTCCTGGATTTGAAAAGCAAATATTTCAGTATAAATTTATTTGGAAAAAAACGTGTTTTGGGATATTTTACCATGAGTAATGGTCATGGTAACTGCGAACTGTGACCCAAGAATGTGGCAATGTACATTATGACATTATAAGTCACTGTTCTCACATACTAAAGGTATTATTATAACATGTAGCTTGTGTGGTGGTGGGAAGAGCTGTGTCCTATAGTTGGTCGAGATGCTGCACTGTTAACAACAGTGTATCTGGAAACATTTGCAGGATTACTTTTAAGGCCATAAATTCTTCCCAGCTACCCCATTTTCATCTTTAATCAAGACTAGTAGTCTGGTTCATGGAAAAGGGGCTATCAGTCGTGATTTGTCTATGGCTACACCAGTGAAATCGACAGGTTGCCACTAAATGTCAGATCACAGCAGACCATCTCAGATTTCAGGTGCCAACCCTAGACCTGCCTGTTAACAATGGCATACCCACCAACATAGCCCCCCCCCCTCCCTGGGGGCTGCTTGCTAAGTAACAACCTCTGTTTGGTGTTGGTCTTTCCCGAAAATTTTTAACATTTTTCAACTTCAACTTTCTGGCTACAGAAAAAAAAATGAGTGCAAATTTTACTGACATAGGTGTGGCAGTAGATGAGGGAAATGGGTAGTTCTGGGAAACGTCTATAAATATAGGTTGCACTCCTGTAATGTGATCAGGGGATTTACAGGGATTAAAATGTACCTACGGTATGTTTTTGTGTGCAAGCACCAGTCGAGTTCTCTCTGTGTATGGGCAGAACCTCATATTGTACAGGCGCATTGTGTCCTTTGTGTATGGCGGGAACTCACTCCCTAAAATACAAATTATTGTCACAGTGACATGTATGGTATAACCATAACTGTTCAATTGATTTGTGCATTGCAAAAATATTTATCTGTTTAAGTCTTTTTCAAACAATATATACTTGGATGTGAAATGTTTTCATTTAGCAGAAAACAAATCAGTAATTTTAATGTTCTGATACCCCCTCCACCAATTACACTGAAGAAAGCACTCCCTTCACCAAGGCCCAATACCTCCAAAATTGAGTGGAATGATAAAACATTCATTCAAAAGTTCCTGGATCTAGACACTTAATCAGATCACCTTGTACAATTGTCAACATTTCCTGAAAATTTCCTGAGAATCAAGGGTGACATTCTACAACACTATTTAGATAAGTCGACAATCTAAGATCTAAGTAAGGACAAGGTTTTTCACTTACCTCTTTCTTGCACTTTGTTTTTACAAAGTTAGGAATGATCAGCTTCATAATTTCTTACTTGAAATCTAAGAAATACTTGAAATCTAAATTAGAAATGATCGAAGTATTGTTGTGGGATCCTGTTCTCAACATTCTGAGTTATTTTGCAAACAAATGTACAAACAAATAATGTCAAATACATAACCTTCTTATTGGAGGTAATAAACCCCAGAGAAAGGTGAGCTAGGCATCAAAAAAGAGTACAGGGGCATGGTGGTGAAGTGGCCACACATTCACCTCCGACCCCAAATCCTGACCCGACTACAAGTGGGAAAGCTGGTACATATGTTAATGGCCATTTCAAACCTTACTTGGTTTCAAAACAGCTTGGCCGTTTCAAAACTTAAATGATCAGAATGAATTAAGCTTTGATCTTCAACAGTTCCTTGAATTGAAAGGATTTCATATTTTGGCAATTAATGACTTCAGCAGCTGTAGCAAGCTCTCCTAGGTTTTGAAATGACCATCAGATTTATTTGGCCGTGCTTTCTGTTGGTCAGAAAATTTACAGTAGAGTACCTTAACTAACTGCATGAATATATATCCTCCATCTATCTGTCACAATATAACCAACCAAAAGGTACTAGGCATGACAAAACTGAGTGAGTGAGTAAAAATGTCGACAATGACACAAGGAACAGATGATAAGATTCTGATGATGATCCGGATCACTGTCTGGATCCAGGAATTTTTTAAATGATTTTTTATCAGTGCACTCATGATCAATATTGGAAGTGCATTCAGTGTTCGGTAGGACCGTAAATGGACCAGTATTTCAAAAATATATAAAAGTAGTTAAATTTACAATAATATTAAAATTTTGGGCTTTTAGTCGTACTTTTAGTACTTATTATTGTTTTCCATGATATACCTGCAGTTATTTAGAGATTTTATGTTGTTCTGAATTGTTTTTAATTGATCAATAGCCTGCTCAGTGATTTTTTGGTTGTGGTCTGTATTTTAAATATTTTATAACTGTTGTTTGGTTTTACTTTTATGAATTTCTGCATAGTCCGTTTTTTGTGTGGTCTCTGATTTCCTTATGATGCAGATTGTTAGGCTCCTCCTTTGTATTGTTGGTCTCTTTGTGCATTGTCATAAGACTCAAAACAGAATCCAGAGCAGGTGTGATGTTGGCCTGCATGTATGTAAATATAATGGACCTACTGCCAAATCTATTCTGTTCATTTATGTCAAGTCACATAGAGTTACATTTGTGAAAAGGCGTCCTTCAGGCAGCTCGCTCTGGTTCTGTTGTCGGGCGATGTCGCTCTCAATCCTGGGCTAATGAAGTTTGGATTCGCTAACTGCCAGTCCATTAGGAATAAAGGCCCAACTCTTTGTGAAAGAAGTTAAAACTGGAAATTTTGATGTTTTAGGTCTCACTGAGACCCATATTAAAGCTCCAGACACACCCTCATTTCTAAATGAGTTAACACCTGAAGATTTTTCCTTTGTACACACCAACAGAGAAAACAAACGTGGTGGCGGTGTTGGCTTTTTTATTAAATCAGCTCTGGATTTCAAAACCATCCATTCCCCTGAGTTCTTCTCCCTTGAAAATCACACTGTCTCTCTCACTCTCAATGGACATTGCATGTTTCTTGGGGTCATTTACGGCCCCCCCTGCCTCATCTGTTGTAAATTTTTTTGAAGATTTTCTGTCATACGTGGGTTTTTTGTCTTCCTTATCCTCCTCCTTTGTGATTTGTGGCGACTTTAATTTTCATGTCAACACTATGTCTCCAACAGTCTCTGAATTTAAATTAGTCATTGATTCTTGCTGTCTGTCCCAATACATTGATTTTCCAACTCACCTTCATGGTCATACCTTAGATTTGCTGATGGCTCCTTCCAAGTTTTCTGCAATTTCTGATGTAAAAGGTTCAGGCTTCAAAAGTGATCATAAAATTATCTCTTATGTGGTTGACTTTCCATCTTCGGATACTCCAATGCAGAAAGTTGTTTATCTTCCGTCAGTATCATAAATTGAATATTGATAAATTCAGAAGTGACCTCCTGGCTATTCCATTTGTAAGTTCACCATCTGATGACATTGGTTTATTGCATGAACAGTACATGTCTGGTTTGTCTGGCCTTCTAGATATTCATTCTAGAGACTAAACAGCTCATCAAACCAGTGCCAAGCTGGATAACTAATGAGTATAGAACTGCCAATTGCATGAGAAGGCAGTATGAACGTGCTTGGAGAAGAGACAAATCCTCTGTAAATCATTCCCGTCTTTGATGGCAAATAAACAGATGTAACCACATTCTAAATAGAAACAAGGGGCATTTCTACCATGATCTAGTTAGTGAAAATTGCGGTGATGGTAAAAAGCTATGGCAGGCACTGAATAGAATATTGAGTCGGTCAAATACCACTGTCCTTCCATCCTTTGTTGATGAAAAATTCTTAGCAAACAGATTTGGTTTGTTTTTCATTGATAAAATTAAAAAGATCCGAGACACTTTCAAACACACCTGATCTAAGTCTCTTCACCCAGACAAGGAGCCACCAACTTTCAGTTCCTTTCAAGTTGTCACTGAGAGTGAAGTCCTCAAGTTTATCAAGGAAGCCACTTCAAAAACTTGCTCTCTAGATCCATGTCTCTCACATATTGTGAAACAATGTATTGACATCCTTCTGCCATCATTGACAAAACTGGTTAACTTGTCCCTCAAAAATGGCATTTTCCCAAATCCTTTTAAACAGGCTATTGTCACACCTCTCCTCAAAAAGTCCACCCTTTCAAAAGAGGAATTGAAGAGCCATTGACTGGTGTCTGGTCTTAGCTTCTTGTCAAAGTTGGTTGAGCGTATAGTGGCTGCCCAAATTAGATCTCACATGGATTCTCATGATCTTGGTAACACTTTCCAGTCAGCCTATAAGGTGGGGCACTCAACAGAAACTGCCTTGTTGTGCATCAAAAATGAGATTCACTTATCTCTGTCCAAGGGCATGATTACAGCACTGGTGCTGCTATACCTGTCCGCAGCTTTCGATACTATCAATCATGACACACTACTTTCCTGTTTGTCAGCTAGGTTTGGCTTTGCTGGATCTGCACTAAAATGGTTTAGATCGTACCTCCTTCAGTCAGTCAAGATTGGTTCTAGTCTTTTGAATTTGTTCAAATTGAAGTTTGGAGGCCCCCAAGGTTCTGTCTTAGGTCCTCTTCTGTTTTCCCTCTATACAACACCTCTTGGTCAAGTCATCAGAAAATATACTGGAGTTAAATACCACTTTTATGCTGACGATACCCAGCTGTTCATTCACTTATCCCCTGTCTTTTGACCATCTTAAATCCTGTTTGAATGATATTCAGGTCTGGATGTCTGAAAACAAACTCAAGCTAAACCATGATAAAACAGAATTCATAGTCTTTGGTGCCAAAGACAGATACAAATGGCTCAGTGACACATTTCCTGTCAATATCCTGGGTAATTGTCTCTCTCCCACAGAAGTTGTATGCAATTTGGGTGTTCTGTTTGATGTACAGTTTTGTTTCACCAATCACATAAATTCTGTCATCAAATCTTGTTTTATTAGCCTCAGGGACCTTCATCGTATCAGGAGGTTTCTTTCCATTGATACATCAGTGGTGATTGCAAATGCTCTGGTCAGCAGTCATTTGGATTATTGCAATTCTCTATTTCGCAGTTTGTCATCCCGTAATGCTACCAGGCTCCAATATGTTCAAAATGCTCTTACACGGTTTGTCCCCGGTGCTTCTAAGTACATTCACATTACATCCAGCCTGAGGACACTTCATTGGCTACCCATCAGACAACGAATTATCTTCAAAACCCTAGTTCTTGTGTATAAGTACCTCACCACTGGCCAGCCTAAGTATTTTGCACCATATCTCTCCTTGTACAAATCTGCCATGAATACAAGATGTTCCAACCCCAAAAATTTGTTCCTCCAGGTTCCTCATTATTGTGCTTCCATCCATAAATCAAAGGTTCACTTCAACAACAGTTTCTCATATGATGCCCCAAAGTTATGGAATGATCTGCCACATGATATCCGCGGTGCTCCAAATCTCTCGTGTTTCAAAAGTCGACTAAAAACCTGCCTATTTCAGAAATCATTTCCACCTTAGCTTCTAACTACCGAACACCGGATCGCCTCCCTGGGTACGACTTGGAATGTGTCTAATGTCTTGATGATTTATGCCTTACGAACTGGATGGTGTGGCTTAGAATCCATAGATACGGAGATTAAGCACTTGGACAGCTTATTGATTGATTGATTGATTGGTATTGAGCCTTGGCAGAGGTATGTGTTCTCTGAGTGTTCTTGTTCCTAAGTATTAAATTTTGCACAACTGTAAAATAATATTTAGTAAGACTTTAATGTTACCGATATCTATGAAATCTAATTCAGTCCTTCCCTCAGTTACATGTTTTTAGTTTTCAGTTTTACACTTCATAAATAGGAATTTTTACAACATAAAATCATAAATAGTATCATTCTCACAATAAATCTTACGTAAATATTCAGAGATTTTCCAAACATCTTTCATTACAGATTTACAAATCCCTTCATATAAGATACTGTAGAAAACATATAATTACTTTACCTGCTGCATATGATTTCTGTGTCATGTTTCCCTTCTTTCATAAAGACAGAGTGGATATGCTGCTTTGAGATGTATTTTATTATCACTTCTGAGGCACAGTTTTTGACACCTTTGTCAGTACTTAGTACTGCTATATACTTATATCAATACATGTGATCACATGTCCTGTTCACACATTTATTTATACAGCTTAATTGAGTTCTTGGCGGATGTAAGTAATACACTTCCCTGCGGGCTGTGTTATGATAAGCTCACAGCTTTCCTCATGGACTTCTCTATACATATTTCATTCTCTATATTGTATATTTTAGTACAGCTTCGAATGCTTATGCATATTTTTTAAAGGTTTAAAATTAGCATCAGAGATGCCCGTACCCCACAGCCTGGGAAAATAATTTTCAACAGCATGAGATATAGAAGTAGTGAAACAGTTAAACTATCTGGATACTTTCAGGGCAGTGTCAGTTATATAAAGCTCCAAATATTGTCTAAGTGGGGAAAATAAAAACATCTAACAGAAAAAAAATGTGTGTAAAGATAATGTATTAAAACAAGACAATTCAATAGCAAGATGGCAGCATTAATCAGTAAACTAAAATTATTAAGCTGTAAAATTTATTAATTGGAGAAAAGCACAATTATGTAAAGTTGCATGTAATAATCAGTTTCAGCCATCTATATATCTTTGGTATAAAAGAGCAAGAAGGTCACACCATGTACACCTACTCCCCCTAACCAATGCCCCTACCAAGTGTCAACCTTCACCTTATGGAATCCAAGAAATAGCCCAGGCAAGATTTTAAATCTCATAGTTACTATGACAAGGTCAAAGGTCAACTCAAGGTCACACTATGACGTTGCACACCTACAGACCCTGACCAATGTCCGTACCAAGTAACAAACTTCCTACAGCTTATGGTTTCTGAGATATAGCCCGGACAAGATTTTATAGGTCAAGGTCACTACAGCAAGGTCAAAGGTCAAATCAAGGTCATGATGTTGCACACCTCCACCATCTAGCCAATGTCCCTACCAAGTATCAACTTCCTACATCTTGCAGTTTCTGAGTTATAGCCCTGACAATATTTTATAGGTCAATGTCTCTACAGCAAGGTCAAAGGTCAAATCAAGGTCACTCCATGACGTTGCACACCTACACCCCCAACCAATGTCCCAAGCAGGTATCAACTTCCTACACCTTATGGTTTCTGATATATAGCTCGAACAAGTTTTCAAACTCAAGGTCACTGTGGCAAGTTCAAAGGTCAAATCAAGGTCACACCATGACGTTGCACAGCTACACCACCTAACCAATGTCCCTACCAAGTATCAACTTCCTACACCTTACAGTTTCTGAGACAAACTTTTTCCGCCGCCCGCCTGAATGTCCATTTGGACACCATGGGTGAAAACAATACCTGACAGCCCTTAACGGCTATGGGGTAAAAATACATTCTCTAATGCAAAACATGTTCCAGGTTTTGTTATTTTTCCAATGACTGTATGCTAGTACTAGTGATATCGGTCAATAACAGAAGATTATCAAGATGTTTTATATTTAATTATTGTCTTTGGCTGGTTCTGATCTGATACACGGAAAAAGTACTTGCACTTGTAACAGAAATGTGTGAATTGTCAAAGTGGGTGTTTAATGTCAGTTTAAGACTCTGGATAGTAATGTGATAGGTGATAAATATTTCCCACATATTGTTCTGAGCTAGATTTGATCCCAAGACGATAAATTTGAGAGGTTTGTGGCAATTTTCCAGTCTTTACAACCACTGCGCAACTTGTGATAGTCAGATTTCACACCCAATTGGGATCCTTATTGTGTCAGATCAGAATTGGCTGATCCGGGTCTGTATTCACAAAGATTCTTAGAATTTTTCTTAGAATTACACTTAAAATTCTAAGCTAAGACTTTTCTAATTCGTAGAATATAATCCTATTCACAAAACAATTCGTAGCTAAGAATAATTTTAAGAATAGAAGTAAACAGAAATTTATGTAATACTTAGAATTCTTATTAGACTAAGTGTAATTCTAAGAAAAATTCTAAGAATCTTTGAGAATACAGATCTTGGCATATGTGAACAGAAGGAAATTTTTGAAATACTATAAAGAGGCTGCATTTCATTGCAGTACACACAATGGACAACTTAATATGTAACACTCTGTTCTGGATGTCGATTTGCAATCAGTTGCTGCACTATAATCACCAAAACAACTATTTTTCTTAAGTTAAGTATGTTATGTGCCAGTCTTAGATTTAAATCAAATTCTTAGAATATTCTAAGAATAAGAGTTTTGTGAATATCAAATTCTTATTCTTAGAGAAATTCTAAGAATAAAAACTATTCTTAGAAAAATTCTAACAATAAGTATGATTCTTAGAATAAGAATCTTTGTGTGAATAGGAAAATTCTTATTAGCATTTTTCTAAGAAAAATGACAATTCTAAGAAAAAGTTCTAAGAATAAGACTAAGTCTAAGAATAAGAATCTTTGTGAATACAGGCCCAGTGCAGTGTGAACAGTACCTCACAGCTAAAAACTGATACACTGCGAGAAACCACTTGACACAGATAGATTACTGATAAAAACTACTTAATTATTTCCCAGAGTTGTCTTATCCTGTTATTGATAAACAGTACAACATTATTTTCCTATTATTTCAACTGAAGATTAAATAAGAAATACAAAGGACTAGTAGAGCACAGATCTCCTCCAGGGAATGTTTCCGAAAACCTGGGATTTTTCTTGTATCCAGAATAGGATCCTATCCACAGGAAAAACAATTTATGAAGATCCAATCATTACTATTCGCGTAATGTCAACCAGAAAGCCAAAGTTATTGGAAATATTTTGATTGGACCTCTGACAATTTAGGATTTTTTTATCAAGAACACATTATCAGTATCTTTACAAAAATATTATGACTTCTTCCTTTTGGCCAGGTCCAACTCATTTATGAAATTTCATAAGAATCTGTTGATTATTATTTAAGTTAGTGACTTTATAAAATTGCACGTTTATTGTGTTAATACATCCTACCCAATGGACAATTGCTTTACCGGTCTGCGCCACCGGTCCTGCCAAACGTCAGAAAAAGACGTTCTGTATATAAAACCGGCAGGACTGGTCACAACAGCGTGACGTCATAACATGTTTTTCGTTTGGCGCGTGGAGTGTGCAGACGTGTTTTCTACAGAGAGACATTTTTGAAGTTTATCAGCAAATTTCCCAATTTTATTAACTTTCAAGTTTATTTACTTACTTGTACAAGTTCTATCATCATTATGTCTTCCCCTGGAAAGAAATGGCCCTGTTCAACAGTCACAAGAAATGTGCCAGATGTAGGCAGAAGGGGGTGGGAGACGATCCCTGTGTTAAGAAACTTGATTGCCAGATTTGTAAGGCGGTTACGCCTTCTCAAGTTCAACAACTGGCCACCCCAACCTACAAATCCAGGAAAGAATGTGGAGAGCAGAAGAAGACAGAAACCACCAGTAGTGCTACCCCACTCTCATGGACTCAGCAGAGGTGACCAAGAAGAAGAAGCTTTCTGATTGCTCTCCCAAATCCAGCAAGAGAAGGCACAGAAGAAAACCAACTTCTGATGACCTCAAGAGTTTGGATGAGAAGTGGAGTGAGAGGTTTTTATGAGTTGAAGCTTTGCTTCTTAATAAATTGTTTGTGCCAGTGGAACCTGTGAAGCCCTCTACTGTGGTGACCAAAGAACATCCCTTCTTTGATCTGGGTGCATCTTTCAGTGTGGTGTCTGCTGGCTTGGTCACTGAGGGCACCGGTCCCAGTCTTGTTCAGACCACGGGTGAGGCTGCCCAGTTGTCTGCTACCCAGCCTCCGCTGGGGATTCCAAGTACAAATGCTGTGCAGGATGTCTGTAAGAGTGCTACTCGCCCTGTTCAGGGTCCTGGTACCTCTGATGTATCCACCCAGCCTTTACAGGCTCCCAGTGCAGAGAGAGAGCCACCCAGCCTTTACACCCTCCCGGTGCAGGGGCAGCCATCCAGCCTCCAAAGGCTTCCAGTGCAAAGGCTCCCAGTGCAAAGTGCTGCCAACCAGTGTACAAACTGATGAATTTGCCGATAAATCTGACAGTGAGGCAGAGATGGATAGGGAACTGGTTTCACCAGCTAGTGCCAATGCCCAGAGTGAACTGTCTGAAGATTGTACTGACCAGGACCTCTTGAAGAAGCCAACTACAGAGAGGCAATCACAGGGGTCATGCAGATCCTTCATGGGTTGGCATCAGATCCCTGATTTTGACAGTGCCTCTTCCTCCCTGGATGATAATCCATTTGCTGGTTCCCGAGCCAAACCAACGGGTAAAGTGTCTGTCAAGTTACTGGTGGATGAGTGGTTGTGTCGAAAATTTGAGAGACTGAATGTAACTGTTACTGAAGGCAACCCTGCCAGGAACACTGAGACTGGTGGACTGCTGCAAGACCAGTTTGTCAAGCCACCCAGATCATCAAAGTGGTATGACATGCACACAGATAAGAAAGACTCTGCTTCAACTACTGTGTGTAACTGGTCTCCGGAACCGGTCAAGTTAAACAGCACCTTTAGTAGAGTGGCCAGATGTAGTTTGCCTTCTGTACCAGCCTCCCGTACTATCAGCCAGGACACTTTAAGGCATTCCGGGAACAGTCAGTGATGTGTAACCAGGCTGCTGGTCTGTCAAGATGTTTGACAAAGGTACAGTACTCTATGATTACACATTTGAAGACACTACGTGTGGACAAGTCTAAGGGCAAGGTAGCAGAAAGAACACAGCAGGCAGTTAAACTAGAATATTTGGTGACCTTCAACCGGTCAATCTCTCAAGCCATGCAGCGTACTATGCAGGATCTCTCAGAGGGAGTATTTGTCAGCATGGCCAATCTCACTCTGGCATGCAGAGACAGTTACCTAGAGTTCATACGTGGTGGAGTAAAGCCAGATACCTTAACTGCCTTACATACAGCACCAGTCCATCTTCATTCACTGTTTCCAGACAGTTTACTGGTCAAGGCTGAAGATGTCTCATAGTGAGGAGAGGCATTCTTCTTGCAGTGCTCACCGGAAGCCCCAGACGCTTTCATCTGTACGCTTCCTCAAGTGGCAGATCAACACAGTAACCGGACCGGAAACCTACTACACCGGCCTGGAAGCAAATTAGAGACCAGCAAGTTGGACAGTAAGGTCGTGGTAAAGCCTCAAACTTCACCCAAAACACGGCCAAGGGTTCAAAGATAAGTAAATGATAATTACTGTGTTTTAAATGTAGCCGGAGTGAAGGACTCTGTACATGTATCCAGCATGAAAGAAGATTTTGAACCCTTCACCAGTGACAATGTGTTGTCAAGGCACCAAAGTAGTGTAGCTAGTGATGGGACAACTGTTGCTGAAATGTGGTAGCTACAAGATCAGAGGCATTGTGATCTTGTGAGATGTACTGCCAGACAGCATCTGAGGTCCATGTACCATGGAATTGTATGTGCTGGAGGGGAATATTGGAGTTAAATGCCAGTGCAGCCCCTGATCGTCTAAAGGAGTGGAAACTAATATTTTTGGTATGCAGATTAAGGAAAGTAAGAACTTTGGTAAGTTGTTTACGTAATCTAGTATCAGACAGGGGAACCCATGAGCCATAACATTTAACCTGAAATAAAGGAGAATGTTTATGACCAGGGGTGTTACTCAACATGCTTTTCAAAGCTGCAACTGGACATAAGGGTGAGTGCTTGAGAGAAGGGATTTTTAAAACTTTGATTTTGTCCTGAGTTTTTGACCACTTAACAACTATATAGGCTCCTGGAGGAGCCACGATGATATCACCTCTTGCTAATTCCTTCAAAGGATCAAAAGAGGAAATAGAATGAGGGACCAAGTTTGAAATTCTAAGAAAACTAAAGAATGATAACAAAAATGCAGCTTTATAGACCATACCCAAGTATACTCTGTCACATTGAGATACAATTTTTTTAAGCATTGATATGTCAATGATGGATTTTATATGTGGATTAAGAGGTCTGGACCTTAGAAGAGCTCTGGTAAAGACTTTGACTCTTGGGTCTGAAAATGCTGAGACATCAAGGCCTAGGTTTGACATTGTTGTTTTGATAGCCGATAGATGATTTGTGATACTTGCATATTAAATATTGTTAACGTTTAAATACTCAAGAAAAGCAAGTAGCAAATGAATGGACACACAGTGAATATTGCAAGATGCATATACACAAAAAGCCAGAAAATTTTTGAATTTTTGGTCATAGGACCTAGCAGTGGACTTCGCATAAGCTGAGTTGAGTCTAAGCTTTGCTCTAGCTGATAGTGCAGCCACCTTGGAAGGGAGACCTGAAAATTTAAATTTCCCAATTTATACTAGTAGCATTTTCTGGTACCTTATCCCAAATAATGTTGGGTGCCAAACTCAGGACTTTGTGTTTGTGAGTATCACTATTAAACCACCTAGACAAACTATCAGCAATAATATTGTCTTTACCTCTTATATGCACAGTTTTGAGAGAAATGTCTAATGTCAAGCAGTACCTAACCAGATATTTCTGGCTATGTCGGCCAGTGTGAGGTCTTTAGTTCTACCTGAAGTCAAGACTGTGACTACAGCCTCATTGTCACAGTGAATGAGAACAGTTTTCCCTGACCAGCCCATACCCCAAGTCCTAATTGCCACCATGATATTAAGCATCTCATAGCGGACTATGGCCATATTCGCATATATAGTGGGAAGTCTTGAAGCATATACTCTGCTACCCTATCTGGCACCTAACCCTTGTAAACAAGCATCAAGTTCAATCTCGTGATGAACTTTATCATGCACAAAGAATGCAGTCCCATTGAATTTAGGTACAAAGGTTGTAAACCAGTTCAAGTCTCTTCTAAACTCAGCAGTAATGACGATTTTTTCTTTTTTATTAGAACTTCTTAGCAAATCTAGCAACCTATTCAAAAAAAATCTTGAAGATTTGACTCATTTTGTAATATATAGCAGTTTTCCAAGTAGTGACTGCAACTCTCGTTTACTGCATGTTGTTTTAATGGCCCATGATTTACACAAATTTAGTATATCTTTGAGTTTTTCTTGAGTTATGGACACTGTGAAATTTTCTGAGTTAATTTCTACTCCTAAACATGTTACCTTAGTTTTCACTTAATTGAAGGCACAGTTTGAGTAGCAATTTTTATAGATATTCAAAGGACTTGTGAGCTTCACTACAAACAGAATGACCCATGATATCGTCAATATAATTCGTGACATGAAAGTTCGACTTAGACATGATAAACCTTATGGCATCGCTGATTCTCTGAAAGGTGGTCGAGCCATGTTTGAACCCGAAAGGCAGGCAAGGATCGAAATAAGCCCCTTCTAGATGTAAGCCCAGTAAATTATAATCCTTTGGGTCCAGCTTCACATGTCTGAATGCTCGACTTAGATCAATTTTGTAAAGTAATGAGCCTTTGCCATTTTCTTTCACTTTATTAATAATAGTGTCGATAGTAGGAAGAGTCAGCAGGAAAGGGGTACCTAAATATGCATCTGGATCTATCCCAGGTCAACTTAGGTCAACAATGACTCTTCTGTGTACTGCTCCAGGTTGTTCTCGTGTCAAAAAGGTGAAAAATGCATGTTGTCAAAAGGAGGGTTTTTAAATGGACCATAAATGGCTTTAAACTGTTTTTCTTCTTTTAAATACGCTTTTACATCATTTTCATATAAAATTGCTGAACTATGATTAGTTATTTCATGCTTCAATGGAGATTCTGGATTAAAGTCGAGAGGAAACCCATAACACAATAATGCACATACTTGCTCATCCCAATAACCTTGCAAGTATTTTTGCCATTTATCCGGGTATAGTTGAGAAATAACTTCAATTTGTGCACCAATGAAATTGTGGGTTCACAACTGTTTGACAATCTTATGAAGAGCAATGATATCTTGCATGGGGGAATTTCTGCTATCCGAATCCAGAAGAACGAGGTCCCCCAGGGGAATAAATCCGAATTTACCTTTCATTTGATGATCCCAGTTTTGAAACGTGGGATTGGCTTTAGCCTGTTGAATTTTTTATCTTTGTTTTGGTTTAAAACGCAACTCAAGATCATATTTGACATAAGTTTCTATTAAGGCAGTTTTCTTATATCTTTGCCTACCTGTATTTGATGTGTGTCCATTTTCTTTGACACTGCAAACGTTATTACTTCCAATCTGACTATTTACCCCAAATTTTTGGGTTTCTTCATGCATTTGACATTTCTGTTCAAATGTTTGACACTTACAGACGCATTAGTATTGACATTCATATTATTTTCATCTGACTCTTTGTTTTCATTCAGATTCTGTAACACCTTGAACCTATTATAGGTAGGTATATTGTTGCATTTGTTTTGTACATGCCGGGGTTTACTATGACAACCAGACCTGTGATTTTTTGAAGGTACGATTACACCAGAGTATTTCTTCACCACTCGATTATAACCTGTGTTGGTGTTTGCCACCCTCATGCTGTCAGTTTTTATTGTAAATTTCTCAGGACTTTTAACATAATTGTTATTTACCCTTTTGTTACACTTATGCTTAACAATCTCTGCATAAGACACACCAGCAAACATTTTGTAATCAGTTTTCCAGTTTACATTCTCAGCAAATGTTTTTTTCAGAATTAGTTACAACTCTAGTACTGAAAACCTTGACCTTATCTGTTTACTCGTTTTTTGATAGCTTTTGACAATCTTTGGATGGGTGTGGGTATTTTTTCCCATTTGTGAAGCAATGGCTACGTACATGCAAATATGTGTGCCCATTAACCTCGTGATCTACTTTGTGCGAACATGAAGCTTTTTGATAGAATTTGCACAGTGTGGGATTGTCATTCGAATGCGTTCGTTTATTTCCACTCGAACTTTGAACTATCTGAGCATATGCTCCTCGAATTCGATCTATTTTATACGTTTGATCCCAAGACACTCGACCTTCTTCCATCTTACAAAGTAAGACCGCATGCCCACCTTTTGCTGCATTCCAACCAAAGTCATGGCTGTCTTCCATTAATTCAGCCATGTACTCGAGCATATTTTGTTTAATTTGCAAGTCTTTCTCATCACAGATAATTGTAGCGAAGCCGGATACCCATTGGCTAATGGATAGACTGTCGTAGCTAACTCTACTTTTATTGCTACCCCCTAAGATTACATTTTGTGGCCCTGGGACTTCATGCTTGACAAACACAGTTTCACTACCTCCCCCTTGTGATTTACACTTGCCTTTGTCTGATATCTGCTGCAATTCTTTGATCCTGGCATCCACCTCTGACTGTATTCTATTTGAAGCTTGTAAATTCGCCATTGATGGAAGCACCAGGTCATCTTCCAGATCCTCATCCATGCTCCTACTGCTCACTGTGGCTGTACTTCTAGTTGGGGGATTTCTTTTCATCGATTTCATGAATTTTTTCTTCAATCTGTGACATTCTAGAGCTTAAAGTTTTCAGCTCGTGCAGAATCTGAGAGTTTGTGTCCATATTAACAGTTTGTTTGGTTACTTTTGGTTCTTTACAGTTTCTGTTTATAGGACGTGGGTGAAACTCACCACACTTCATGCAACCAAATGATTTCACCATAATTTTTTTGGTCTAAAAATAGTCAATGTTAATATGTATCCGTCATGAACAAGCAAAAAGTTGTCTCGCAGTCTCAGTTCAGTGTAAGATCCATAAGAACGCTGGTACTGTTTCTGTCCATGGCAATATAGTTCATAAATATCAAGCTACACGCTCGTCCGTTATTCGCCGGAAATTTGTGAATTATCTGGGGTTATAAATCACAAAACCTCGGACTTTATTTCTACAACATGGCGTTCAATTTACAACATAAAAGTGAGGTAGCTAATAAAGGGCAGGAAAACTATTAGGTAATTGGGTCGCAGGTCATTGCTATGGCAAGGGACAAGAATATTCTTGCAAAAGCCACTGAAATGGGTGGCACCCAAGATGTCACCCCTTCAATATACTACCGGCAGGACCGGTCACAGAGTGTGCATTCCCTAGTTGGCGCATCGTACTTCCTTTCCAGTCTAGACAGAGTGATGTCATAGCATCTTTATTGTTTGGCTAAGAGTGTGCATGTGTTTTCTACAAAGAAAACGTTTTTGAAGTTTTACAACGAACTCTGTCATTTTATTTTTTTTAAGTAGTTACACTTAATTCTGCTAGTTTACTGATCATTATGTCATCTCCTGGAAAAAAGAGAGGAACATGCGGACACGTTATGGCTGTGTTTGATAACCACAGGAAATGTGCGTGTTGTAGGTACAAGGGAGTGGTTGATGATCCGTATGTCAAGAAGCAAGATCTGCCAAGCTTTCACGCCTATGCAGTTGAAGCAATTATCCACCCAACCTACCAGTCCAGGAAGGAACGTGAATTGAAGAAGTCGTCTTCAGATTCCCCTGCTAGTGCTACCTCCACTCTTGTGGACCCAGCCGACGTTAGTGTGTTGGGACGGGTACACAAGGAATCTGATGGAAGTTCACCTGCTATCAAGAAGAAGAGGGCTGATCCTTACCCTATCTCCAAGGCTAGCAGTAAGAAGAAATCCAGTAGCAGCAAGTCGAGGTCTGATGATTCCAAAGACCTGGATGAGAAGTGGAGTGAACGTTTTGCCAGATTGGAGGCTATGCTGCTGTCCAAGAAGTTTACGGTTCCTGTGAATCCTGTACAGAACCCCCCTTCAGTGGTTCCCAGTGATCACCCATTTTTTATCCTGGAACCTCCACCACTGGCTTGTCCTCTGGTGTGAATGTTGGGGGCACCAGTCCCAGTCTTGGTCAGACCACCGGTGACGCTGCTGTGATGAGGGAAGCTGTCAACAAGAGTGCTACCCTCCCTGTTGAGGTTCTCGGTACTGATGTGAAACAGCAGAATGCCACTCAGCCTGTTGAGGCTCCTGGTGCAGGGACGGCCACCCAGCCTGTTGAGGCTATCAGAGAGACTATCAGAGGCATGAGGTCATTTATGGGCTGGCATCAGATCCCTGAATTCGACGTTGTGTCATCTACAGATAACAACCCTTTTGCCGGTTCCCGAGTCAAACCAACCGGGAAAGTCTCTGTCAAGTAACCAGTGGACGACTGGCTGTGTAGAAAGATGGAGAAGTTAAACCTCACTGTTGCTGAAGGTTATCCGTCCAAGAATACACAAACTGCTGGACTGCTCCGGGATCAGACACCAAGGTCGTCTAGATGATGTGACATGCAGACTGACAAGAAAGACTCTGATAGTTCTGCTGTACGTTACTTGTCTCCGGAACTGGTAAAGCTGAACACGCGTTGAGTAGGGTGGCCAGACGAAGTTTACCTTCTGCTCCTCACTCCTGGGCTTTTAGCCAGGACATCTTGAGGTGTTGGGAGAGAGCTGCAAAAAAACAATCTATTATGTGTAACCTGGCTGCAGGGTTGTCACATTGTCTGACCAAAGTACAGGACGAGATGTTTACGCGACTCAAAAATTTATACTCAGACAAAGGCAAGTCCTCTGAAAGAACACAGCAAGCTGTGGACGAGTTGGAGTATTTCCTGACTTTCAACCGTCCAATCATACAAGCTATGGCCAGGACAGAATTATGGATGAATTTGTCAGAAGGCATTTTTATTACTGTTGCAAACTTCACCCTTGCACGTCGTGACAGTTATCTTGAATATTTACACGCAGGAGTTAAACAGGACAGACTCACTGCATTGCGTACTGCTCCCATTCATCTGCAGTCACTATTCTTGGACCAGCTTCTCATCTAAGCTGGAGAGGAAGTGACCAGATCTGAAGAGAGGTGTTCTTCTAGCCAGTTTAACTGGAAACCGGGACGTTTCAATCCTTATGCATCCAATGACAGAGTTTCACAACAACCAGACTTGATGTCTTCCTTCCCAGCTTGGAAAGAAAGGTCATGGCAAGCGAACCTCTTTCTCACAAAACCAGCTAAGGGTTCAAAACATCGTAAATAACAATTACTGTGTACAGAGTGTAACTGGGCTGAAAGAATTTGCTTGTGTACCCATTCAGGAAAGTTTGAACGTTTCACCAGTGATGGAGAAACACAGGGCTTTGTCCAACAAGAGGGAGACTGTATTTTTACATGTAAACTCTTGTGTTGCAAATGTTCATTCTGTCACCGGGTTGCCACAAAAGAAAGGCCTAAATCCCAATTTTGGTCAGAAATATACAGAAATAAAATATGTGAAAAATGTTTCCTGTGTAGGTCACTTGAGTTCTGCAAATCTTGTCACAAATGTCCCAACTGTTGCTGTAAATCCACCTGTAGGGGCAAGGCTACAGCAGTTTTGGGAGAAGTGGGAAGCCCTGGGTTCGAGTCCAAAAGTAGTCATAATCCTGAGAGAGGGTTATACCCTTCCCTTCCAGTTCAGACCCAACCTAACCAGGTCACCAACTGTCATAAGCAACTATTTCAACCCATAAAGACAGTTCCACCTATTGGAGGCACTGTATCAGCTGACAAACAAAAATGCAGTCAAACTGGTAGCAAGCCAAAACTCACTGGGTTTTTACAACCGGCTATTTTTAGTACCCAAACCCAACAGACCTATCCTGTACCTGAGCACCTTGAATACCTTCCAAAACACAGAGTCGTTTGGCCAAAGAGGTCAAACTGATGGCTTTACAGAGGGGTATAAGAATCCACCAGTACCTAGACGATTGGTTGGTGAGAGCCTGTCCCACCAAACTTTCTCCAGGATACACAGACCTTGGTAGCTCTCTGTCCAGAACTAGGTTGGCTGGTAAACAAGGAAAAGTCAGAACTGGACCCAAAACAGGTTTTCAACTTCGTAGGTTACCAGTTCGACCTCAGGGAGGGCAAGGTCAGACCCACACCAGAGCGTTGGCAGACCTTAACAGACAAGATCTTGTCAATCCTGTCCAGTCCGGTGAGCCCAGTCCGGCAGTTCATGTCCCTCATAGGCCTTCTAACAGCCACAGAAAAGCAAGTCCACCTAGGTCGACTTCATATGAGACCCATACAGTGGCACTTGAAAAACAACTGGAGGGTACCAGAATCACTGGAAAAGGTAAAACCAGTCCCCAGGTCGTCCCCCCACTTAAGGTGGTGGCTGGAGGAAAGCAATATGCTTTCAGGTCAACCATTACACCCACTGAAACATGCTCTACAGATATTTACAGATGCATCAAAAGAAGGGTGGGGCACTCACTTAAACGAAAGCACTGCAAGGGGAACCTGGTCCATTCCAGAAAGCAAGTTGCACACAAATCATTCAGAGATAAAAGCGGTTTTTCTGGCCATAAAAGATTTCCAAGACCTCTGTTCAAACAACATAGTCCTGGTAGCCACAGACAACACAACAGTGGTTCCCTATATCAACAAAGGGGGGGGGGGGGATGAAGTCAGGCTCTCTGTATGCCATACTGTGGAGAATCCTGTCTTGGTGCAAAGGGAAACAGATAACTCTCAAGGCACGTCACATCCCTGGCCTGCTGAACGTGAAAGCAGACAAGCTACCCAGACTTGGCCAGACCATTCAACCAGAGTTGTCCCTTTACCCAGTAGTGTTTCAAGCTATATGCTCCCGGTGGCACCAGCCTCAAGTGAACTTGTTTGCCATCAGATTCAACAACGAACTACTACATTTTGTGTCACCAGTCCCAGACTCCCAGGCTTGAGTAGTTTATGCACTTGGGAATATTTGGACCATTTCCCTTCCCACCAGAGTGACAGAGAAATCATCTAAAAACTCTTACATTTGCAGCAGTTTCCCTGCCTTTTATAAATTGTATAAATTATGTGGCACTTGCTGCGTATATTTCAGGACAACTATAGTATCATCGCACTTGACAGAGGCATGAATGTTTACCAATGACCTTTTAAACCTTGAATTTAACTGTGATATCTCCAAAAAATATTTATTATCTAGTTCCATAATATCTATGTAAAAATTCCTTCCTTATGACGGTGTGGAAGAGCAATTACTCTTAAAAATGACTTTTTTCTTTAACTGGATTATGTATTTTTTATTACTAGTATTTTTCTTCAACTTTCTTCTTTGACCATATTTCTTCAAAAGAATGCTATGAGGGATTCCGAGTGAATAATTAGGAAAACTCGATACTCTCATAAATTTAATTTCAAATGTTGTTTAATGTTCACAAGAATTGTATTTTTTGGCTATTTTTACAGTAGTAAACCAAATTGAATGATCTTTTAGTATCCCATAACTCAAAATAGACATGATCGTTCCTCAATGGAGAATTTCACCTATTGCTGTGGATTTCTCATTTGTTACTGTTCTTCTATGACTAAGTTTGAGCTCTCAAGGACACATGGACAAGGACTTCTGTTGCTTTATAGTCCAATGTCATAGTCTGGTGTTCCTGCCAGGTGACCCTCAAAAAACTGGCTGTGAGTCTGCTTGTTGAATGCTAAAAGCAAAAAAAAATTAAGTGCAATAATTTGAATGGATTTATCTGAATTTGATGTTCAGTTTTCAACTTACTGTATAGCTTACATCACCAGTTTTAATCTAATCGGACATTAATGTGCTTAATCTATGTATTTGCAGATTGTAAAGATGAAAGAGAATCAGTGTTTAAAATTCATTCAACCCAAATCACTGGTAACCAAGCAAAATTTAGGTATAAAAAAGCCATACTGAGCAAGTATTCGTTATAGATGCGAAAGCGTTGTTCATCATTATAGATGCCAAGGCGTGGTTCAATCCAGACACTATGGGCATCATTGGAAAATCTGTTGAATTGTTTTTGCATGTTTTAATTAATGGTTAGAAAGCTGAGGCAGTAAACAAAAGGCATTGTCATGCCAACCACATCTGGTGTTTCTTTGTTTAGATTATAAAAAGCTTCATAACATAGAAGACGTAGCTAAACATCAAACAGTAAGAAAATGGAAGTTACAGTAGAACGTCTATTATCTGAACAGTCAGTTGTTTTTATGAACTAATTTCCACTCCTCACAAAATTAGTTTTATAATAAAATTTTGTACGTCATTCCAATATCCAACCAAAATCTTACTCTACAAGCATTGTTCAGACAATACAGATTTTACTGTTTTTCATAGCCAGAAATATTTGGATAACTGTAGTTTAAAGTGAAAACTAGGTTTTCCTGTATTTGAAAGCGATGCTGTTTTGAATGCAGCCAACCGTCCAGTTTCCTGTTCTTACCCACAATCCTCAGATCTTGTATGTCCGACATGTTTTGTATTCAACATGTGTGTCTCTCAATGTCTGTGCTTTTGTCTGTTGGTTTCTTGTATTACCCATTTAATTCACTGTGACAGTTTTCCTCATGCCTCCCATCCATTGGATCTGTCTGGCCATGCCTGTTTGTGTCTCTGAGTGTCTGTTCTTAGCCACAGTTCCCGCTGTCTGTCTCTCAGTGAACGTCTGTGTGTATATAACTGTCTGTCTTTGTCTGTCTCTCGGATATTAAAATATAGAGAATGTGGGCCCTGGCCATGTTTACTAAGTAACAGTTTTCACTGTATCACTTCATCATGTGTGCCTTTATATGTGTATTTGCATGTGTGTGTGTCTGTTTGTATGTGTGTTTGTATTCTTACCGACAGCTTTCACTGCAACAGTTTTCCACATGTCATCCATCCAGCGAGTAAGTACTGGGAACCTGTCTTTAGGCAGTAGATCTACCCCCTTGGTTTGTTCAGCTTCTGTAATGCCAATCCTCTCAAACCATGGCCAAATGAAGTAATCCAGCATGCCTGGATCTGAACCTGAAGTGTTTATAATAATAGAAAGGTTAAACAAACTGTGAAATATATACACACAAATACACACAAATATCTAGAATTCATAGCTTCTTATCATCTTTTTTTTCTTACTACTAGTAAAAGTGGGTTTATATGTATCTTGAAAGCAATGGAAGCTTACTTTATTGTTTCTTGTTTATTTAATGTTGAATGCATATTCATATATCCTAAAGTATTATGTTCTGTTTGTGCATGTTATAATCCTACTGTGATTAACCTTGTACACCTGTACAAACAAACCTGAAATCTTCACCTTTTAGTATTAAACAAAAAAATAGCCAAATCAGTTAAAATTTTTGAAACAGAAACAGCTGCAAAGACCAGTCCCTAATACATTCATTAATTACCAGGTGTAGGTGTGCATTGTCGTGGTATGACCGTGATTTGACCTTTAACCTTATAATAGTGACCTTGTCCTGTAAAATCTTGTCAGGGCTATATCTAAGGAACTATAAGGTGTAGAAATATGATACTTGCTAGGGGCATTGGTTACCAGGTGTAGGTGTGCAACATTATGGTGTGACCTTGAGTTGAATTTTGACCATGCTGTAGTGACCTTGACCCTTAAAAATATTGTCTGGGCTATATCTCGGAAACTGTAAGATGTAGGAAGTTGATACACAGTAGGGATGTTGGTTAGGAGGTATAGGTGTGCATCGTCATGGTGTGACCTTCAACCTTGGCTATGCCATATTTGAAACATATTTCTCTTATCATAAAGATATGTGGATTGCTGCAGCTGATAATTAAATGTACTTTTACTTAATTATGCTATTTCCATTGACAGCTATACTTCAATTAATAAATTTTAAAGATTTATAATTTTAGTTTACTGATTACTGACATCATCTTACTCTTGAATTGTCATTTCAATACTTTATCTTTACATAAATTTTGTCTCTCTTGAATATTATTTTCTCTACTTTCCTACCGAATATTATTTGGAGCTTTACAAAGCCGACACTGTGTACTCTCAAAGTCTCCTGATCTTTAAACTGTTTCACTTCTTCTGTATCTCAAGGTGCTCCGATGCTAATTTTTTTTATCTAGAGCGATTATGGTGCTATTATTACAAAATTTGAAGAATTCTTTACAATGAAAAATGGCATTTGCTCATATTTTGTCATTGTCTGTGCTAATAGCCAAGGTATAGTGTATAAATTCAAGCTTTATTATTAATGTATTGTCCAGTTTTGTGTTGCACTTGTGCATATCGGACTTAGCAAATATCTTAAATGTAATGCATTGATACATAAATTGTGGTGTTTCCTGTGTGACCTTTTCAAGAGAAGGTTAAACAATTTCATATACTGGATCAGGCTTTTCCACCTTAATTTTTCCATAATCTTTTAATCACTAGTAAAAACCTATGGAAGTCCACATGGTGAATATATTCTGAACAATACCTCTTTTTTATGTGTCCACCAGGGCCGGTATTCACGAAAGGTCTTAGACTCAGCCAGGTCTTAGGCTTAAATGTGGTCTTAAAGTTAAGACTTTTGTCTCAGCTAAGTTTTGTCTTAAAACCGTATTCACAAAGGGTGACTTAGCTAAGTCCAAGATTATCAAATAACCACAGTGGTTTTCTGGGTCATGTGACCTTTCTTTTCTATTTAAACTATACTATTGGTGACATATATCCTTCATTTAATGTATTTTATCTAAGGAAAAGTACTGTTTTGAAATGGAAAACCTTGTTACCACATATAAAATTTCAAAGACTGCTTTAGTGAGGTGTTTTGTATAATTATACTTTATTTACAGCCCTTTGAAATTTTGAAGTGGAGAAAAGTTTATGGCGGCCATATTTAAGTCCTCTTTACAAAATTTAAGCCCACTACCAACCAGGGCCGGTATTCACAAAAGGTCTTAGACTTAGCCAGGTCTTAGGCTTAAATGTAGTCTTAAAGTTGAGACTTTTGTCTCAGCTAAGTTTTGTCTTAAAACTGTATTCACAAAGGGTGACTTAGCTAAGTCCAAGATTATCAAATAACCACAGTGGTTTTCTGGGTCATGTGACCTTTCTTTTCTATTCAAACTATACTATTGGTGACATATATCCTTCATTTAATGCATTTTATCCAAGGAAAAGTGCTGTTTTGAAATAGAAAACCTTGTTACCACATATAAACTTCTCAAAGACTGCTTTAGTGGGGTGTTCTGTATAACTATACTTTATTTATAGCCATTTAAAATTTTGAAGTGGAGAAGTGGAGAATTTAAGCCCACTACCAACCAGTCTTAAAGTTGAGCCCTTGGCTAAGCCTAAGACCGGTCTTAATTTCTTTTTGAATACCACTAAGCCTAAGACAAGGGTTTTAGCAGTTTTTGGGCAGAAACTTGAGACAAAAGTCTCAACTTTAAGCCTAAGCCCTGGCTAAGACCTTTTGTGAATACGGGCCCTGTCTTAAAGTTGAGCCCTTGGCTAAGCCTAAGACCAGTCTTAAATTCTTTGTGAATACCACTAAGCGTAAGACAAGAGTTTTACCAGTTTTTGGGCAGAAACTTGAGACAAAAGTCTCAACTTTAAGCCTAAGCCCTGGCTAAGACCTTTCGTGAATACGGGCCCAGAAGATTATGTTTTAAGGTGTCTTCATTTGTCTGTCTGTCCATCTGTGTTGGTATTGCTGCAATAGTATTGAACAGATTTTTTTGGAATTTTTATGTGTGTAGAGCCTGACCAAAGGAAGAATGTAGAAATAAACTACTTTTGCGTGAACTTTATTGGCGATTCAATCACAAAAATAACCTCAAATAAATGACGAGGGCCGAAGAATGAATTTGAATCGCCAATAAAGTCCAAGCAAAAGTAGTTTATTTCTATTATAAACGATTATTGATGTTTTATCCAATGTTCACTGATTTTGTTTATTTTCAGTTTTATTTTCGAGATTATGTTGCGCGACCATGTTCATAGATTGGAATAGCCTACATTAGTTTCTCTATTAAGTACTCTCACGAAATGCGCAGAGACGCATATTCATCGACGCAGGTGTCCATTTTATAATTGAGTATATGATAGGAGAGATCCAGATCATACTCTGGATACAAAAAATTCCAAATTTTCAGAAATGTGCCCAGTGGAGATCTGCTCTCTAGTACTGATATTAGGGTCACTGAATTTTGCCAGAACTTAAGCAGATATAATCGAAATATACTTGGAAAAATTTTGTGTGAATTTCAAAGCTGCCAGGGGGCCTATTCACAAAAAGTATGAGTCCGCTTAACTTTATGACTTCCGCCAAGGGGATTATATTTTTGCTTGTTTTTATCTATCTGATTGTTTGCCATTGCTCACAATAGCTCTAAAACATATGAATGCATATTAATGATTTTTTTTTGTGAGGGTAGGTACTACCAACAAAAGAAGTGATTAAATTTTGGGAATGACCTGAGTGATACTCTGGATATAAAAAAAATCAACATTCCAATTTTAAATCGTTTTGGGTTTGTGGTTGAGATTAATCCAAAGATAGTGAATGGATCTTTCTAAATTTTTTTTTGTATGGATGACCAGACCGGAGGAGGAATTCATTATATCTCAGGAAAGATCTGGATCTTAGGTCTGCACACTAGAGTGCTTTATTGTTGTAAAAAAGCTTTATGCTCGAGCTTATCTTTCGGGCAAATACCAGTTTCTACATTTACCTCTACCTCTCACGTCAGATGTCTGGGTTTTTGGTATCCTGTTTGTTGAGCATCATGTGGGCAAGTACTGCTTCCTTCCATCACAAAAGATGTTGTGCTGGAGTAGTTAAAGAGCAACCTTCCCATATTTCTCTACATTGTTATTTTTAGAACACCATTTTGTAAATTTTTCAAAATTGCTGTAAAACAGTATTTCCAAAATAGTTTTTCAGCAAAACAATACCTTAAGCCAATCATCAATGACTACTATGACATGTTTTCTATTCAGCTTTTTATATCAGAATTACAAAAAATTATTATTCAGAAAAGTTTCTCGTATTCCTAGAAAAGCCAAAAAATAAGTACTTATAGTAATTCACAGAGAATAAGAATGTTAGTCTATGTTGACCCTTTAAATTATTTTCTACCTCCAAAGAATGTTGTCCCTGCTGCACTGAGAGCCTTCTCAACAGCGTCCAATTCTGTATATGCATCATTCACTATTTGCAGGATTTCAGATGCTTCAGCTCTAAGCAACTTGTAAGTGAGCCCAATCCACTGAAAACACACCATCACATGATGAAATGAAATTGTAAATGTTATATCCAGTATAATAAAGGTAAAGTTAAGAGAGAGGAAATAGTAGGTTTTTGTGTCACCAGCATTTATGCTGCATGGCATATAGGGATTGCTTTGCCACCTCATTTTGTGGCGTCGTCATCGTCTGTCATCATCACACTTTCTGTTCTGGACAGTATCTCAAAATTGGCTTGCCCCCAATGTAGAAGGTGAAAAATAGGTTTGCCGAAAATATTTGGTGCATCAAGGAGTAAATATTTTTCCTTCAGCAAGATTTTCCTTATGAAGAGTGATCCTGAATAAAGAGCAGTCCAAAGTGTGAAAATCACGGTAAGTGATCAATCTAAGGATCAGAGTTGAAATTACATGATATGTAAACCTCATTAATGTTTATATTTGTGAATAAAATATTTAAAAATCACAAATAAGTGTTTTTGTATATTGTGGCATAATAGTTTAAAGATGTGCCCTATTTAAAAATGACCTTAAACTCCTATGTATGAAAGAATTATGTTGAGATAACGTTTTTATTTTTCCATGCAGTGTGCTGAAAATAACTTGACAGATTTCATTCAAATTTTGCATGTATATGTAGCTGGCCATAGCTAAGTGACATACATTAAGGTGACCTTAAACTAGCAGTAACAGCAGAAATAACAGAATTATATTCACTTTAAGTTTGCAAATTTTTAATAGTATTTTAAATACTGTGCAATTCTAGGCATGTTTAAGTTGTGGATATAACAAACCCTGAACAGAACCTCCAGGAAAAGATTACCTTAAACTCCAGCACAGTTTGGAAGATATAAATATTTTATATGCTAATAAAGACTTTGTTTCATTGATATTCATCATGTACATACATCTACACCAAAAAAGCTCTCTTTTGTAAGGTCATAGTAAAGTGCTGATATTTTATAAATTTATGAGTTTAAAGTTGCATTAGTGTGTGTCACTAGCAGCTATGATGGAGGACATACATGGTCAGTGTCGTCACACTTCTTTTCCAGACAGAATATCTTATGACAGATCTTATGAATAAATAAAATGCTTAAAATATTTTACTTATAAGGTCTTTGTAAAATAGATGAATATTAATGCACAATGGCAAGGCAATTTTCAAACATAAGCAATCGTTTACATAATGCCTTGTCTCCATAATTTAACTTCAATTCAATAACAAAAGTGGTTGTTAAACTAACTGTTGAAGCGATAATGGGGAGTTTCCAGGCTTCTGACGGATTAAATCTATCAGCCAGTTAAAGCCGGAGTGGATCAGATCTGTGCTCAGATCTGAAGCCTGGTCTGAACCTACAGACTTGCTTTTCACCTGAGTTATAACCATCCGAGCAGTTGGGATGTTTGGATGCTTGAAGCCTGGTCCCAACCAACAGCTTGACTTATAGTCACCAAAGTACTAACCATCCAAACTTGTTTGGATGTTCGAGTGATTGTTCAGATCAAAACTCAGAGCAGTTCAACTTGACTTACATGTTCACCCTAGTGCTAACTATCCGAACATATGTTCGGATGATTGTTCGGATCTAAAGTCCAAGCAGTTGGGATGATGGTTTCAGATCAGAACTCTGAACAATCCTAGCACACACTTGGATTAAAAGAACACAAGTCTTGTATTCAATGTCACCTATCTGAGGCTTCGGTGGAAGTCAAAAAGTCTTCTTTTGAACAAGGTCCATCACTCAGACCCGGACTCTGTATTTTATGGGGAAGTAGGTTGCCTGACTTGCCCCAAACAATATTCTGAGGACATTGAAACTTAGTCAGTGTTTTAATCTCCCTTACCACAGGGACAGTATGCCTAGGTCCTCCACAGTCTGGGCTCTAAATGATGTAGCAGACCAACAAGAGCTTGGGCTAAGGGGCCCTTCAGATATGCTCCCAATCAGTCCTCAACTAAAGATTGTTTGATAAATTTAAACAGGATTTTCAGGCTGTTAATTTACCTGAAAATTAATCTAATAAACCCCTGGTTCAACTAGAAGGTACCTTGGGACCACTTTTCCTTGAGGACAAATTATAAAGTCTGTATCTCACCCAGTAACTCTGGGCCCCCTTGGGGCTAGGTCCTCTACTGGTGATATTTGTAGTTAAACTCAGTGCAATATCTTCATGTACTACAGGACTCAAAGTGCTATATGACCCATACAAGTACAGTCCATCTCTCTCCATCTCTCTTGCTGACATTCCCTAACTGGAAGATAGGGGCACAAGGATTACCATTTATCAATGGTTCTTTAACCTGCCACTGGGGATAGGATCCAATGGCAGAGGTTCTTTAACCTGCCACTGGGGATAGGACCCAATGACAGAGTACCGCCATTTTTAGTGGTCATCCGAGCCACTATGCATCTGCTAGTACCTGGGATTGAACCCACAGTCTCTGTGTTCCTAGGGGGCCAGCAGTCAAAGAACCAAAAACCAGAAGCCAAAGATGATTATGAAAAGACCTATCCTGTATAAGAGTATCCTTATCCAACAGACTTCCTTAGCTTGTTAAGAAAGACCTTGGCCCACTCTCCAGAGAGACTTATACACTATGGGAAATTCAGGGGAGATACCAGATATTAAGGATTTAGGAGTGCCCTATTCTGTCCCTCTCCTTTGCTCCATTCACAATTAGTTAAGGAGGAAACAAGAGTTCCTTCTCAAGGCACCATAAAAACACTTAGGGTTTAGGCCCTACCAACTCAGCCCTTACTGAAATATGTTGAGTAGACGTTATTTCGCCATAGAGTATACTGAAAATAACTTAAAAAATTTCATTCAAATATTTTATGTTGATGCAACTGGCCATAGATAAGTGTCATACAATAATGTGACCTTGAACTCCCAATATAATAACATAATTATATTTATGTTGCTGGCCATACATAAGTGTCATGCAATAAGGTGACCTTGAACTCCCAGTTATAACATAATTATATTTACTTTAAGTTTGGCAATTTTTGAACAGCAATCCAAATAATGTGTACTTCTAGACATGTTTAACTTGTGGATATAACAAACCTTGAACAGAATCTTCAGGAAAAGATTACCTTAAATTCCTTACCTTAAACTAACATTGACTTTAATGCCCCTGTTCCACCAAAGGACTAAGCCCCGACCCAGTCGGCGACCCTTAATCGTGGACAGTCGGTGAAAAAAAAGGTAAAATGGGCGGGAATACTAAATCGGTATTGAAGTCTGGGATTAAGTACAGATCGGCCTCAGGAAGCCTCAGGAGGCCCCAGGCAGCCCCAGACAGTCCCCGACTGTTCTGGGACTAAGAACCGACTAAGCCAGTTTTCTGGTCGGTTTCAACCATGATCCAGTTGTACATATACCGACTGGGTCTCAGGATGCCTCAGGCCTCCTGGGACTAAGCCCAGACTAATCCCCGATTAAGTCCCAGCGTCCTCAGGCATCCTCAGGCCTCCTCAGTCTTCCCCAGACCACGATTGCTGATTCTTGTTTTGCAGAAAATCTGGATTTTCTGGTTATATATATATAAAATCCGCGATCTAATTATCATTACTTTTCTAGGAACACAGCAGGATGCCACCTTTTAATGGAAGACAGCTTCAACAACAACTTCAGCTTCAGCTTCAACAAGGGTTTTTTTGGTTTTATTCAGTTACATATAATGATGTATTTCCTATTTCTACGTCGACCACAGCAACCACCACCAGCACCACCTCAACCACCACCACCAGCCATACAGAGACCTGGAAGAAGGCACAACATGTGGGTCAGGCCATGGCTACTACAGAGAGAGGAGAGGGGGGCTACCACAACATTATGGCTGAACTGTATGCCACAGACATTCCAGGCTTCACCAACTACATGAGGATGACCCCAGAATTCTTTGAAATGATAAAGACCAGACTGGAACCACGTCTAGCCAGGCAAGCCACCAACTACAGAGCTCCAATCAGTATTGGGGAGAAGTTAGCCCTCACCATCAGATATCTGGCCACTGGAGAGTCATACACATCATTATCTTGTCAGTTCAGGGTTGGCAGATCCACCATCTCCAAGTTTCTACCAGAGGTCTGCAGGGCCATCTAGGATAAGTTCAGCAGAGAGTACCTCAGATGTTCTATGACTCCAGATGAGTGGAAAGAACTGGAGAGTGAATTCAGATCAGGTGGAATGTTCCACATGCCCTGGGAGCGCTTGATGGGAAGTATGTGGCCGTGAAGAAACCCAAGAACACTGGAGCCCTGTTCCACAACTACAAGGGGTTCTTTTCCATTGTAATGTTGGCCCTGGTAGATGGACAGTATAAGTTTAGATGGGTGGATGCTGGTGCAGCTGGATCTTGCTCAGATGCCCAGATATTTAATGCCTCTCAACTGAAGAGGAGGATTGAGGATGACAGGATAGGCTTCCCTGACCCAGCACCTATAACCCAGGGTGGTAGAGATGTCCCCTACTTCATTCTGGCAGATGATGCCTTTGCCCTGAAGACCTGGCTCATGAAACCCTATGGCAGAAGGATGTTAACCAGAGAGGAAAGGATTGCCAACTACAGAATATCAAGGGGCAGGAGAGTTGTTGAAAACGCTTTTGGCATCCGGGTCTCAAGATTCAGAGTGATGAGGACCACCATTGAACTCTCCCCAGAAACAGTTGGAGAAGTGGTATTTACCTGTGTGGTTCTGCACAACATACTGAGAAGCCAGTATCAAGGTCAACATGGTGCCTGGTGATTGTCGATTGATTGGTGGTGCTGCTGCTGGTGGTCCAGACAGAAACCCTGCTAAAGAAACCAAAAGACAGATTACCTCAAGGACTGCTTCAATAATGAGGGAGCAGTGGCCTGGCAAGATGGCAGAATATAACTCCTGCTGCAGTAATCAGTCATTTTCAGGACCAACAACCAGTCCTTTTAAGGACTACCAAATATTCCAAAAACAATTAATAAGCGGTGCTTGTTCCAAATATCACAACCATTTCCCAACATAAGTCACCCAACAAACAGACAAACACAATGTCTGACAGAAGTCACCCCAGTGACAAACAGACAAACCCAACGCCTTACAGAAGTCACCTACCCAACAAACAGACAAACACAATGCCTGACAGAAGTCACCCCACTGACAAACAGACAAACCCAACGCGTTACAGAAGTCACCCACCCAACAAACAGACAAACCCAATGCCTGACAGAAGTCACCCCACTGACAAACAGACAAACCCAGTGCTAAACATAATTCTCAAAAGCAACACACAAACCCAAACATGATATACTAAATGGAATGAATATTGCAGATATTTTGAAAGCTACATCCTAATTTCAACTGCATTGGGTTTTTATTTTTGAAAAATATTTTAAACACAAATGTTTTCCTGGAAATTTTACATGAAATTCTTTTACTCCACTTCACAAATATTTGGGAAATATAACCACCTAACTGATTTTTCTTACAATTATGGAGGGTTATGTTGCAAAATAGTTTGTCAGTTCTTTGGTTTGGTTTCTGTTTGCTATTGGGTTTGTCTGTTTCTTGGTTGGTGGTTATGTTTGTTATTGGGTTTGTGTGTTTGTCACTTGAGGGTTAGGTTTGGTATTGGGTTTGTGTGTTTGTTGGTTGGTAGTTATGTGATAATGCCTTTTAACTCTAGGGGTGGTGTAAGTGTTGGACTTTTCTATTAAAGATTTTAACCTATCCCATGGATTTCAAGCTAAAAATGGGCTGATTATTGGCCATATTGGGAGTTTATTTATTTTAACTTTTTTATGTGGCCTTTTTTCGCTATGTGTAGTACCATGGGTTATTTGTTTCATGTTTGAGGGTGGTGTGGGTGTTGGACTTTTTTTTCTTGTGATAAGTATTTGTACTGAACTGTTATGTTTTGGGAGGGGATTTTTAATAAAATGCAGCTTAATAAATTGTTTTTGGAATATTTGGGTGGCCCTGAAAAGGGCCTGGCAGGTCAAAGACACACCCTGACTGGATGGCTACTGAGGAGGCTGCTGCTGTTGAGGCGGTGCTGTAGTGGTGATAGTGAAGAGTTGCGGCTGCTGCTGCGGCTGCTCAATGATCTGTGTAGATGTCAGATCTGGTAGCTGGCTTAGTATTCCACTTAAGTTGTGTCTACTGCCCTCATCCTGTACTGTTAGAACTGATGTAGGGTTGCCAAAGCCAAGTGGGCTGGGTGTGTAGTAGACGTAACTGCTGCTAGCTGCGGCTTGGGTGGAAGTAGACACCTGTTGAGTGGTTGTTGGCAGTATCCCGACCCTCTGGGACTCCGGGGTAATAGTGGCTGATCTTCTTGGTAGTGGTTCATGTCTACGGTTGCTCTTAATGCTTTCAATGTCTCTAAATAATCTGCCCTTGAGGTCCTCAAACTCCTCTTGGGTCATCTTTTCAGCCTCTGATGCCACGTAGTTGAAGAAGGGCTGCCTGTTTGACTTCTGCTGCAGGAAACCTGAGATCAGTGTCCTCATCTGATCAAAGTGCTCGAGTATTTTGGAGTCTGTTGAAACTGGTGTAGATGTGAACATAGGTTGACTCCTACTCTCCCTCAGGACACTGGACTCAAGGTGTTCTGTATCAGTAGTAGATCCACGAGATTCATCCTGCTTGCTGGTATTTGGACTGGCCTCGAACCCTGAACTTCTTCTGGCCCCCTTTTGTCTGATGTGGGCTTTAAGGAAATCCATCTGCTGGTAGACCCAGGACTGTCTCTTGGTTATCTGCCTTGGTGCTTGGCCAGATTGTAGCTTGGAGAGCTTGCCATAATGCGTTCTCTGGGATTCGAACCATCTTCTGACATCAAAGGGCTGGAGCTTTAATTCTGCAGAGATTTCTGCCCAGAGAGCCTCCTTCTCCTGTCTGTCGTGGAAACATGCATGCTCCTTGTCGTATAGCTCTGGATGCTCCTTCACAAACTCCACAATTAGTCAATGGGTGTCCGGCTTCGCCACGATCATCCATGATGAGAAAGACTTGCAAACTAAACAAAATATGCTCGAGTATATGGCTGAATTAATGGAAGACAGCCATGATTTTGGTTGGAATGCGGCCAAAGGTGCGCATGCAGTCTTACTTTGTAAGATGGAAGAAGGTCGAGTATCATGGGATCAAACCCACAAAATAGATTGAATTCGAAGAGCTTATGCTCAAAAAGTTCAAAACTTGGGTGGAAACAAGCGAACACATTCCAATGACAATCCAACACCGCAAATTCTATCAAAAAGCTACATGTTCACACAAAGTAGACCATGAGGTGAATGGGCACACGTATCTACATGTATGTAGCCATTGCTTTGCAAATGGTAAAAAACACCCACACCCATCCAAAGACTGTCGCAAGCTGGCAAAAAATGAGTAGGGCACTGCTCTGCAGTGCCATACTCACCTCATAAGGTTAAAATGTTTAGTCCCAGAGTTGTAACTAGTTCTGAAAAAGTAATTACTGAGAGTGTAAATTGGAAAACTTATTACAAAAAGTTTGCTGGTGTGTCTTATGCAGAAATTGTTAAGTATCACGGCAATAAAAAGGTAAATAACAATCATGTTAAGAACCCTGGCAAAGTTACAGCAAAAGCTGATAGTGTGAAAGGGGCATACGTCAAAACACGTGAATATAGAGGACTGAAGAAGCACTCTAGTGTAATCGTACCTTCACAAAAGCACAAGTCTGCTTGTCATAGCAAACCCCAGTATTTACAAACCAAATACGACAATATACCAACCAATAATAGGTTCAACATGTTACAAAATCTTGATGAAAACAAGGAGTTAGATAAAAGTTATATGAATGTCAATACTGAGGCGTCTGCAAATGTCAAACATGTGGACAATCACAGTAAATTTGTGCATGAAGAAACCCAAAAACATGGGGTAAATAAGCAAAGTAGAATTATGAATGTGGGTAGTGGGAAAGCAAATGAACACACATCAAATATAGGTAAGAAAAAATATGAGAAAACTGTTCTAATTGAAACTTGTGACAAATATGATCTGGAGCTGCGTTTCAAACCAAAGCATAGATCAAAAATTCAACAGGCTAAAGCCAGTCCCACGTTTAAAAAATGGGATCATCAAATTAAGGGTAAATTCGGGTTTATTCCCCTGGGGGATCTCGTTCTTCCGAATTCGGATGACAGAAATCCCCCCATGAAAGATATCATTGCTCTGCACAATATTGTCAAACAGTCGGGAACTCACAATTTCATTGGTGCACAGATTGAAGTTATTTCTCAACTAGACCCGGATAAATGGCAAAAATACTTGCAGGGTTATTGGGATGAACAACTATGTGCGTTGTTGCGTTATGGGTTTCCTCTCGACTTCAATCTGGAATCTCCACTGGAGCACAAAATAACTAATCATAGCTCAGCAATTCTCTATGAAAATGATGTAAAAGCTTACTTAAATGAGGAAAAACAGTTCAAAGCTATTTATGGTCCATTTAAACACCCTCCTTTTGATAACATGCATTTTCTCCCTTTTTAACACAAAAAAACCTGGAGCAGCTCATAGAAGAGTTATTGTTGACTTAAGTTACCCCTTTGGTACTGCAGTTAACACTGGAATAGATCCAGATGCATATTTGGGTACCCCTTTCTTGTTGACTCTTCCGACTATCGACACCATTACTCATAAAGTGAAAAAAAATGGCAAAGGGTCACTACTTTATAAAATTGATCCGAGTCGAGCTTTCAAGCATGTTAAGTTGGACCCAAAGGATTATAATTTACTGGGCTTATATCTCGAAGGGGCCTATTTCAATTCTTGCCTGCCTTTCGGGTTTAAACATGGGTCGGCCATCTTTCAGAGAATCAGTGATGCCATAAGGTTTATCATGTCTAAGTCGAACTTCCATGTAGTGAAGCTCACAAGGCTTTTGATTATCTCAAGAAACTGCTACTCAAATTAGGCTTTCAGCTAAGCGAAAATAAAATTGTTACTCCCAGCACTATGGTCACATGTCTAGGTGTAGATATTAACTCAGAAAATTTCACAGTGTCAATAACTCAAGAAAAACTTAAGGATATACTACATGTGTGTAAATCCTGGGCCACTAAAACAACATGCACCAAGCGAGAATTGCAGTCACTGCTTGGGAAATTACTGTATATTACAAAGTGTGTCAAATCTTCTAGGTTTTTCTTAAATAGAATGCTGGATTTATTAAGAAGTTCTAGTAAACAAGAAAAAATCGTCATTTCTACTGACTTTAGGCGAGATTTGAACTGGTTTACGAATTTTGTACCTAAGTTCAATGGGACTGCGTTCTTTGTGCATGATAAAGTTCATCATGAGATTGCACTGGATGCGTGTTTACAAGGATTAGATGCTCGGTGGGGTAGCAGAGTATATCCTCTAAGGCTTCCCAATTCATTGGCGAATATGACCATCGTCCACTATGAAATGCTCAATATTTTAGTGGCAATTAGAACTTGGGGTACGGGTTGGTCAGGAAAAACTGTTCTTATTCACTGTGATAATGAGGCTGTAGTCACAGTTTTGACTACAGGTAGAACCAAAGACCTCACTCTGGCCGCCATAGCCAGAAATATCTGGTTAGGTACTGCTGAGTATGACATTTCTCTTAAGACTGTGCATATAAGAGGTAAAGACAATATCATTGCTGACAGTTTGTCTAGATGGTTTACTAGTGATGTACATAAATACAAAATGTTGAGTTTGCTACCCAACATCACTTGGGATAACGTACCACAAGATACTACAAATATAAACTGGGAAATTTAAATTTTCAGGTCTCCCTTCCAATGTGGCAGCATTATCAGCTAGAACAAACCTTAGACTCAACTCAGCTTATGCGAAATCAACTACTAGGTCCTATGATCACAAATTCAAAAATTTCATGGCCTTTTGTGTATATGCATCTTCCAACATTCATTGTGTTTCCATTCACCTGCTACTTGCGTTTCTGGAGTATTTAAACTTTAACAACATTTCATATGCAAGTATAACAAACCATCTTTCAACTATCAAGACAAATATGTCCAATCTAGGCCTGGATGTTTCGGCTTTTTCTGACCCAAGGGTCAAAGTCTTTACCAGAGCTCTCCTAAGGTCCAGACCTCTTAACCCACACATAAAAGCCATCATTGATATATCAATGCTTAGCAAAATTGTATACCAATGTGACAGAATACACTTGGGAGCTGTCTATTAAGCTGCATTCCTGTTATCATTCTTCAGCTTTCTCAGGATTTCAAACTTGGTCCCTCATTCTATTTCCTCCTTTGATTCTTTGAAGCAATTAGCAAGAGGTGATATTATTTTGGCTCCTCTAGGAGCCCATGTAATTGTAAAATGGTCAAAAACTCTACAAAATCGGGACAAAATCAAAGTTTTAAAAATTCCTTCTCTCAAGCAATCCTCCTTGTGCCCAGTGTCTGCCCTGAAAACCTTGTTAACCATCACCCCTGGGCTTAAGAATTCGCCTTTATTTCAAGTAAAATGTTATGGCTCATGGGTTCCTCTGTCTGATACTAGATTGCGTAAACAACTGTCTCGAATCCTCACTTTCCTCAACCTCCATACCAAAAATATTACCTTTCACTCTTTTAGAAGATCAGGAGCAACACTGGCATTTAACTCCAATATACCACTTCAACACATTCAATCCCTCGGGACATGGACCTCAGATGCTGTGTGGCAATATATCTCGCAAGATCATAATGCCTCTGATCTTGTAGCCACCACGTTTCAGCAGCAACTATCCCAACACTAGCTACACTACTTTGGTGCCTTGGGGTTCGAACAGATATCAAAATCTGAGTTGTGTAGTCAATAACTAGTCATACATTTTAAATGGTTTAAATTTCTTATCTAACATATATCTTATAAGTAAGAAAGAAGTAAGTAAGAAACACTTATATAGCGCCGAATTTGATGTAAACATCCTCTAAGGCGCTGATGTGCAAAAAGGGATAGTCCAGTTCCAGAAAGATGTCAGTTTCCATATTAGCGTCCGGTCGGGAGATAGGCTATGGTGGAGGATAAGCCAATCTAAAAAGGTATGTTTTCAACTGTTTCCTGAAACCAGAAATGCTTTCTATGGTTCTGATGGCTTGAGGAAGCTTGTTCCACTCTGTGGGAGCCCCTGCTATGAAACTGCGTAGCCCTGAGCATTTATTTGGTTTAGATGAGGAAATTGATAGGCGATTGCCCTGTGTGAGATCACTCCGCCTAATTAGAGCGGAGAGATATGGAGGTTGGCTCAAATGTATTGCTTTATAAATGAGGAGATTATATTTGAACAGTATACGATAATGAATGGGGAGCCAGTGTAGTTTGTGCAGGAAGGGTGTAACATGACAGTATTTATTTAGCTTGCACACCGTCCGACATAAGGCATTTTGAACTCTCTGTAGTCTGCTAGTATATGCCTTTTTGTGTTGTAAAGCAGTGAGTTACAGTAATCCAGACGACTGCTTACCAAGGCATTTGCCACCTTTACAGCTGTTTCATGATTTAAGTACCTGCGGACCCTTCGTAGTTCCCGGAGATGGTAGTAACTTATGCTACATAGATTAGCCACGTGTCTTTGCATTGAATTTTCAGCATCCAGGATGACACCAAGGTTTTTTACTGATTCAGCTGGTTCCATGGTGTTGCCAAGCAAACTCACTGGGAAAGATGACTTCAGGGAACTTCTAATTTGATCATTACCAATCACTATGAATTCTGTCTTGTCAGGATTTAATTTAAGCTTATTATTTCCCATCCAAGCCTGGACCGCCTCAAGGCAATTTGTTAATTCAGTGATACTGGAATCGAAGTTCCTAGAGTCGAGTTCCAAGTAAATTTGTGTGTCATCTGCATATAAGTGGTGGGTGACATTGAATTTAGATATGACTGAACTGAGAGGGGTTGTGTATAGGGTAAAAAGGAGTGGCCCTAGAACTGAGCCCTGGGGAACCCCGTAAGGGAGTTGAAAAGCATCTGAAAGATGTCCATCTATTTTGATGCGCTGCTTGCGTGAGTGGAGGTATGACTGGACCCACTTTAGCGCTACCCCATCAATGCCATACCAGTGCTGAAGGCAGTTGAATAGGATTGAGTGGTCTATTGTATCGAAAGCTGCAGATAAGTCCAAAAGGACTAATCCAACAGCTGCACCCTTGTCCATTGATGTGGCAATGTCATTTTGTATTTTGAGCAACGCCGTTTCAGTTGAGTGAAAAGCTCTATATGCGGACTGGTTTTCGTTAGATATGCCCTCGTGAGCAATATGCTCATTTATCTGCTTAGCCACAGCTTTCTCTATGAGTTTGGAGATGTAGCTGAGGTTGGACACTGGTCGATACTTCTTGAGAATATTCTTGTCAAGACCAGCTTTTTTCAACAAGGGTGTAACATGTGCAGTCTTAAAGCAGGAAGGGAAACTGCCCTCCTGTAGAGAGTAGTTCACAATATTTGTGATAGGAGTCAAGAGCACACTGATACATTCAAGGACCAATGATGTTGGGATGGGATCCAAGTCACATGATTTATTTGATGTGGACTTTATGATTTTAAGGACTTCTTCCTCTGACATGGTCCGGAAAGAGACAAACTTGTTTTTGTAGGAACCTGAGACAGGGGGATCGGCATCAGTAGACAGTAATCCAGATCTTAATTTAGTAATTTTGTCTGCAAAATACCTGCCAAAAGTGTTGACTAGACTGTTCATGGTGGTATAATCTGGAAGTACCATTTTTGGTGATCTATGGAGGACTTTCTTTACGGAATTCCACAAGGCCTTGGGGTTATCCTCATTTTCCCTAACCATATCACTGTAGTGTTTGGTTTTTGCACATTCCACGAGACGGTTGAAATGGTTCACAGCGGCTCTGTACCTACTGTGGTTTATGGCAGAGTTGTCCTTTCGCCACTCCCTTTCGAGTTTGCGCTTACGTCTCTTTGCTGCCAAAATCTCACTGTTGATGAACCCTTTGTTGACATGTTGTGGGGTTTTACATTCATGTACAGGTGCATGCTTGTCAAGTATGTTCCTAAGGGTATGAAAGTACTGGTGTGAAAGTAAGCTAGCTGTTTTGTAAGGAGCCTGGATAAGCTCAGAATTTACATTGTCAGACATAAATTCAGTTTTATTTATCTTACGAAGTTTCCTGATTTTCAACCGTTTTACTCTGCAGGAATTTTTGACAGGGAATGTTGTAGTGAAAAAGACAGCTAGGTGGTCTGATATGCCGTCCTTAACATGATGGTGAACTGAGGAAGTTAGGGATTTACTAGTGCAGAGTACATCAAGGATATGTCCTTGTATGTGTGTAGGTGTTGACACATGTTGAATAAAATCAAAATCCAATAGAACTGTGTTGAAATTTTCTGTCCAGCAATTTTGACTGTCAAGCTGGATATTGACATCTCCCAGGATAATATTTTCATGTGGTGACAAAGCAGCTGCTTCCATGAAACTGTTGAATTCCTCGATAAATCTGCTTTTGCTGGTACTTGGAGGTCGGTAAATTACATGTACCAGGAGCTGGCTTGACTGTCGATCTGACAGTTTGACAGTAATGTGTTCAAACGATCAATTTGACAACGCACGCTATCAATGTCATTCCTAAGAAGGACAGCAACTCCACCTCCTTTCTTGTTCTCGCATGGGACCTGGTGAAGCTGGAAACCTGCAGGCATTATCTCATCCATTAGGCCTTGTGTGTCCGACGGTCTTAGCCATGTCTCAGTGACACCAACGATGTCGAGATCATTTGACAAAACAAAATCACTAAATGGTGATGTTTTGTTACGCAATGAACGGACATTCAGATGACAGGCTTTGATATTTCTGGCTGATGGACCTGGGTTCAAACTAATGTTGCCAGAAAGAATCAGGATGATGGACCACCAAGGATTGACATTTCTGAAACAGTGCGTCACTTGACGACAGTGGGCCTGCAGGGCGACAAAAGCAATGTTGCAACTGTCCAAAGAGGAGAGTAAACTTGGGTGAATAATTTTTGGTGATGGCAAACTATTTTCCTTGGTGGGGGTTGTTGACCGAACAGTCAAAAGGATGGAAAAGCAGAACCAAAAAGTGCAATGCATGACCAATGAAAGCCAAAATTAAAATTTAGAAATAGGTGCACCTACCTTTCCTACGTACAAACCTTTCTAATTACAGCATCACAGTACCAAAATCAAAAGATGGTAGGTTAGGAAGGAGTAGATTAGTGCATATGTTAGATAGATGTGTGGGATTAAAATATAACAAACAGTGGACAGGGATAATTAATTGGTAATGTTATCTAATGTTATCATGTAAATAGTCAGTTTTAACATAATGTGTCTTATTTTGATATCACTCACTTTATCTAGTAATTCAGTGAGTGTCATATTCTCTAATAAGTATAACTGTAAATAAGTACCTGGCAGTACTTAGGTACTGCTCACTTGAGTGTTTGATTGTTTAAAGAGGTATCAATGTGTAATCATAAACTTGAGTAAAGGCTACCTTAAAGTGTAATTTTGTGTGATTTCGTTAAGGTGGTCTTACAGACAGATTGTAAATAATAAAGTAGAAAATTGTGTAAATAAAGTATTATCCCCAAGATGCCATCTTTACTTATCTTCACAAAGCTAGGACACTGGGGTCGCAGGACACCTGGGACGGTCTGAGGCTTCCTGGGACTAATGAAACTGATTCCCTTTCACACGCATGAAACTTCAAAGATCTGTAATGAGTCGGGGACTGGCAAACAGGCCTCCTGGGATTAGGCTATGAGGCCTGGGACTAAGGGTCGCAGGACGCCTGGGACAACATAGGACTGTGTAAATTTGGGTCTGAGGAGGCCTGAGGAAGCCTGGGACTGGACATTTTGTTGACGGCGGGAAATAAGAATCAGTTTGAGTCGTGAGAAATATCAAACATGTTTGATTTCTCTCACGGCCACAACCGACCACAACTGACCCTTAAAGGACGCCTGGGACTAAGCAAATATTTGAACCCGACTCCCAAAAACCCTTAATCGGGAAGCTTAGTCGTGTGGTGGAACACCCACATAAGATTGGGACAATTGTTTTGGTGTTTGGAAGATATTTGTTGTGCGAATTGAGTCACCAATATTCATCATGTACATATATTTAGACAAAAAGATAAAAGGTCTCTTTTGTAAGGTTACAATAAATTGCTGATATTTTAGAAACGTATGAGTTTGAGGTTGTAACAGTTTGGTGTCACTCATCTGTCATGGATCACATATATTATCAGCATCGTCTTCACGCTTTATTACTGAAAAATATGTCACAAATTGCTTCTAGGGTGAAATTCAAATTTGGCATGTGGATATTGATTCAATTGTGGGAGTGATCTGAATCACTATCTGGATCTTCTGGATCCATAACATGTAATTAACAAGCCAGGAACAACAAACAAACAAACAAGAAATATATTGTTTACAAAATAACACCCCTTATAATTTAATCTTATAAACCGCTTACAGTTTTAAGATTCACATATTAAGTTCTTTCGGTGTTTTTATTTGTTTTTTTTTTTTTTCATTATTATTTTTTTCAATTTCTAATTATGGATACAAAAGACAGGTTGCCATTTATCCCATATTTGATGAAAATGTTTTCGTCTGATTATGTGGCCACATATTTTTCTTTAAATACATCTGGCTAAGCATATGTTTCAAAGTTTCAATGTTAAAAAATGATTTTAATGGCTAATATCAAATATATATTTCTTTGTCACAAGCAAAAGTGTATTTATTCTGGATTTGTAACTGATATTCTAGAAGTATTTCAGTTCTTTCTAGCACTATATTAAGATCAATGATTTTGTGGTGTAATTTGCAAGCATCTTCAACTTAAAAAAAACAACGTTCTACAAACAAATGTGTGTCTCTCTTTCACCACATTTGCTACACAAACCATCTTCCATGATTCCCAGTTTATGCAAATAACTTTTGAACCTTATATTCTATATAATACTTTTATTTGTAACCAAATCAAATTGTTATTAGTGACACTGCTAAACAGATTTTGAAGACATTGTTCCATATTTTATCATCAAAATGAATTTATATCATTGTGCCAATTAAGTTTCTTTGCTGTGTTGATTCTTTCCTTGCTTATTGATTGCTTTATAAAAAGCACCAGTACCTTTTCATTGATAAATATATTTTTACATGTAATAGAACAAACGGTCTCTCCACTGAGGGAAGCATATGTAATTAAGTTTTTGTAGACTGCATGTTTTGGTGAACTCTGAGATAATAAAGTGGATTTTGGAAGATGTATAGAGTATTTCTGTTTCAATTCATCCATTTCAGCACTGCCCAATTAGGATTAACAGCGTCAGATACAGCAGTAATTATGTTTTCTTAAAATCTGGCAGATACATTCGGATTAATGATACCTTTTTATTGTACCATATTGGACTGGTTAATGCATCTGTTTCCACCTGAAATGCTTGCTTATTTTAGAATTCTATCCATGCATCAAATGTATGTAGCCAGAACCTATTTCTTTTGCTTTTCTTTTAAGATAAGCCTGATATTGAGAGCCATGCAAAATGAATTTTGTTTATGTCTGTGTGGAAGATTTTCCAAAATAAGGTCATCCGCAGTGGTTTATATTATGACAAAATTAACCTTCTTATCTATATAACCTTTTTAGGCATTGAGACTGATTTTTTTTGCATTTTTAAAAGCAATAGTTATGTTGTAGTAAGGTAACCTTCCATTAACTTGGCTTGGTTGTTGCCTAGCATCTTTACATATACGCGTTTCAACAAGTTCTTCAGGTTGTAATCTTTAATTGCAGAATCTTTAGATTTAAAATATTTTGGTAAAATTTGGGTAAAGTTCACTTGATATTACTGTTTTATTTTATATATGTATATATATATAGTCTCATAGTTTTATTGTGTGAATACTTCTTACCCAATGGACATATGCTATACCGGTTGGCACAACGAACCTGCCAAACAACAGAAAATGCAATCCTGTGCGATACATGGGGCAGGACTGGTCATGAGTGTACACTCTATACATGTACATTGGCTAGGTGGTGCATCATACTTACTTTCCTGTCCAGACAAGTTGACTTTTACAGTACCGGTGGAATAGGTTCAGAAGACAGGCAATGAAGTGGTGACCAGTGAGAAACCATTTTTTGACCCTGCAGCTGGTACCAATCAGAAGATTACCGGGCTGGCCACCAAGCTCTTGAGGCTCTTGATGCTAGACCTGTGGTCAACTCTCAGCATACCGGTGCCATCAGTAAATATTTTAGAACGGTAGAACAGTCCCTCACCAGCAAGAATTCTGTACCCTGTGCTACTGCTGGAGTACTGGTTAACTCTGACATGGCCTCAGAAGATGATCAACATAGTGAAACAGGCTCCCCTGCTGGTGTTACTGAAGAACATGGCGAGCTCTTGTACAGGGACATGGCCAGAGAAGAAGAGTTGGACTGGGAATTGTCTGAAGAAGCAAACTCATGGGAGACCATGAGACGGGTGAGGTCATTCAGGGGTGGTACCAGCTGTCAGAAATTGACATTCCTCATCATCTTAGGATGACAACCCTTTTCCGCCACCAGGACCCAGCAAACCAGTGAAGTGTCCTTCAAGCTGCCAGTGAATGAATGGCTCTGTAAGAAGTTAGAAAAACTGAATAAAAACCAAGAAGCTCCATGTGGTATAACATGAAAAGAGAGACTTTTCAAGATCAAAGGTGTTTTCCTGGTCAGCTGATATGGCAATACTGAACAGCAGCTTTAGTACAATTGCCAGACATTCACTGCCTTCTGCCCCATCATCTTGGGGCATCAGCATTGCACCAGCTCTTGAACAAAAATGCAGTAGAACCGGTCACAACTCACAAATCTCTAGGGTTTTACAATGGACTTTTTCTGGTTCCAAAACCCAACAACTGGTGGAGACCTATACTAGACCTCAGTACCCTGAACAAGTTTTTAAAGCCATAGTCATTCAAAATGGAGACACCAGAGACAATAAGAACCTTCCTACAGGCAGGGGAGTGGGATACCTCCATAGATTTCAAAGACGCATTCTGCCACGTACTGATTCAAAGTCAGTCCAGGAAGTAAATGCAGTTTGATGTCAAGGGTACGTTCAGGAAGTAAATGCATCTCCAGGTCCAGGTTCAGTCCTGCCAGTTCAAAGCTCTCATGGAGTTCATGGTAATGGCGAAGGAGGTCAAAATGATTGCACTACAAAAGGGTATAAGGATCCACCAGTACCTAGATGACTAGCTGGTCAGAGCCATAGGGAGGTGTATAGTGAGAACAATAAGAGATCAAGAACAGAGCCCTGAGGCACCCTAAAATCAAGTCTAAAACATCCAGAGGTCACAGAGCCAATTTTGACAGATTGAGAAAGATCCAGGAGATATGATGTAAACCACCAAAGGACTGTACCAGTAAAGCCAAACCTAGGTGACAGGCAGCTGAGAAAAAATGTCAGCAAAGATGAGAATCTCACGCATCTCTTGGATAGCTTCCACAGACACCGGCCCAAAGAACAGAGGGTCAACCTATTCCTAATACTGTACCAGTTGACAAAGGTTCCCTTTCAAGACTTAAGGAGGCTTCTTTGAAGCATTTGACCTTCAAGACTGTCCTCCTTTTAGCTTTAGGTTCAGGCGAATGCAGGAGTGAGGTCCATGCTTGGCTCAATAAGTGCATCAGACACCATTCAGACTGGTCGAAGGTTTCTCTTAATCCCTCACCAAGCTTTTTTCCAATGACCAGCTGGCCAAAGAGGGTCCAGAAAGTGTGTTTTCCCGGTGGTGATTCAAGTCCTGACCCAACTCTGCACAAGTCACTTAAAAGTGATAGGTCCCTGTGTCCAGTCAGAGTCCTGCACTACTATTTGGACAGGACCTCAAGAAAGGTTTCGACAAAGATATCTCCTGCCACTATCTTCTCATGGATCAAGGAGACCGTGATCCTATGCTATGAGCTATTTGATCAGGAGGCGCTCACCCTACATCAGGTTAAAGCCCATGATGTAAGGACCTTTACTGCACCTAAGGCCTTCCAGTCGGGAATTTCCTTAGAGCAAATCTTACCACCCTGCCTTTGGCACTGACACAACACCTTCAGATAGTTCTTTTTGAAGGATGTGGCTTGGGTTCATTCAGAGCTTTTCAATTTGGGGTCAGTAGTAGCTACTCAGCAGATCATCCAGTAGCCTCCACATATGAGGAGATTTGTATATATGTACATAGTGTACATTTTTTGTATATAGAAATAAAACTAAAAAAAATCATCACAAAAAAAACTGTGATCTGCTTCCTTCAGGAGGTTCCCCTCTGGGACTGAACTCATACCTCTCTTCTGCTACTTCAGAGCAGGTCTGTTAAAAAGGGGGGGGGCAATGTTGGTACTCTGCTGGCTACCGATCCACCGGTTACCAACCTTTAGGGCTTAATGGAGTTTTGGTCGGGGTCATTTGGCCCTAAAGTTTCAGTTTACTTAAGTCCCTAGTAACTTACCCACCTACCAAGCAGTAATTATTTAGCATATGTCTGCCGGGTAAGAAGTATTTACGGAATAAAATTGCAAATTAAGTAAATTAAATTTTTATAAGTTAATACCTAACCCAATGTACAGGTAAAGCTCTTCCAACTGACCCTGCTCACAGCTTACTGGGGTCTAAGTAGGTTTTGACAACGAGAAAAGAAGCAATAATGTCAGCTTGCCTAGACAGGAAAGGAACCTTGCGAATGCACACTCATGACCGGTCCTGCTGGTGTATCACACAGGGCGGCTTTTTCTGTCATTTGACAGGACTGGTCTTGCCGACCGGTATAGCATATATGGGTGAGGTATTAACTTATGAAAATTTAATTTACTTATTAAATTTGTAATTTGTAAGTATAGTTACCGTTCTTCACAGCACAGAAAAACCTAGAAAGTCCTTCTCCTTCAAATACGCATTGCAACCTTGAGCTAACCATTTGGTCTTGCATTTTTGCTCGATTAAATTCCAATAATTATTGCTTTTTCTAACAGCTTCTGGTTCTTGGCTTATCTACAGCTGCATAGTTAAAACTATCAAACTTGGACTTTAAGGCAATAATAAAATCACCAAACCGTATAGTATAATCTTGTTACTGCGACAGACTCACTGAAAACATCATCATATGGCAATTGTAATGAAAATATAAATGTTATATCCACTATAATAAAGGTACAGTTAAGGAAGAGCAAATTATAACTCAATACATAAGCTCTGCGTGGAACGAATTACCTTGATGACATTGAATCTGCCACCTTTCATGCACCTTTCACACATCAAAACCCTTTCCATATCCCTGGATATCTGATTTTTTGGACTTAAAATCTTGACTTTTTGTACCTTAGAATCTGCAGTTTGCAGACATTAAGTGCTATAAAAGTCATAGTAGAATTAAAATAAATACAAGACCTCAGCGGCTGAAAGGTTAACAAGATTGAGGATGACATACAGTGTTGAGACCTAATGCTATATTCCAAAGAAAATGATGTCGTAAACCTATTTCTATTCTCCTACACTCTGCATAAGTTTATACTACTGTACAATATCTCAGAAACTGCAAGAGTGAAGGTGTTATTTGGCAAACACTGCACAAGTACGACTAAAGAAACTGGCATTGCCCAACCTGAAATTCTTCAGCCTTCCACTTGGGACAGGACTCAATAATTATTATTATTTATTCATACACATAATGAAACCATATTTAAACAGTAAATATACAAGGGGAACACATAATGAAACCATATTTAAACAGTAAATATACAAGGGGAACACATAATGAAACCATATTTAAACAGTAAATAAACAAGGGGAACCAAAAACCCAACAAGGAACATAGCAACTTGCATAAGAAACTAGAAAGACAAAAAAAGGAAGAAACAATTTTACCACAATAAATATACATCATGTCATTTCAAATTTGTAAAGTTGGAAAACGTTTCAGTAAACATCTCTATTCAAAACTGTTATGGGGGTGTCCCACTAGGGCCGTCTTGTTGGCAACTAAGGATTTTTTGAGGGTTGAGAGCAATGTTTACAGGGTTGGTTAGGATCGGTTGTGATTTCCCGACTTGTGGTGTCTCCCCAACTCTTGATCCTGAACTTGACTCTGCCCACCTAGAAACCATCCTGTTTTGTCTGTCTATGTCTTGTCGTAATCATCTTGTAATCACTTCCCACTTGTCCTATACTGTTACCATCTTGTCTAGCAACACTTGCTGGAGTGTCGTGCTCCAGTATCCAGAGATCACTCCATGACAGGCCATAGATGCAAACAAACCGTATTTGAAAGCAAACCAGCCTGTTGAAAACATCTACGATCTCACTTGGTCACTTCCCACCATGTCTTTAGTCACTGAGTCTTGAGTAACATTTCAGCAGGACAAGCCGTGAACACACCACTCCAAGAAATAAAAAAAAGTGACAAGACAGTTACAGCTGGTAGCAAGCCGGGAAGTGTATGGATAGGCTGGCTTCATTTTTACTAACCCACGGCTTGTTGGTTATGCAATCTGTGGGTATATAAGGTGAGTCGGTATGCAGAATGCATCATTTGGATTTTCAACTCTGACGGATTACATCTGACAACGCTCAGACTTTTTTTACAAATTAACTTGATATTCATAGTAGACATACAACTTGGGCTAACTTGCTGATAGGCTCTTCTTTTTTACAAATGCTGCTTTTATCTGATTTATAAGATGGGTCCTTAAATGAGAAGAAGGAATGTGAGGAAAATAGAGGTCCCCATAGTCACACAGAGTTTGAGTTGGGAGAGCAGCTGCTGATATACAGAGGGGGAGAGAGGCAGAAAAACATCTCAATCTCAGTCCAGACACAAGAAAGGACATATGACAAACATATGTTTAATAGACTCTGATGAGGAGACTATTGTGGACTTTGTCAAGGATCATGAGGAGCTTTACAAGACCAACAAGCACTTTAAGGACATGGCCAGGAAGGAAAGCCTGTGGTAGAGGTTCTGTCATTGAAAGTGTGCAAGACTTGATTCGAATCCAGAAGGACTCGCTACAGAAAACCCACCCAGTCCAAGTCTGGCCAGGTCCCCAGGTAATGACATAGAGGCAGAACCGGATTCATAACAAATTTAACTTCTTATAGACACATCAGAAGGAAGACATTCAGCAAATCTTAAGGGTTCAAGTCCCTCCGGAGAGGAACCAATGCTAGTGCAGTTTTGGAACTTGTGCAGAACTTGGAAAATAAGAGAAACATAAAAGAAAAAATTTGAAACCAAAAAAAATTAAAAACTTTTACTTAAGAAATGTTGTCAATTTTGAAAAGATTTTTAGCTGTGGATTCTACATTCAGAGTTATAAAATTATTTTGACACTTCAGAAGTTAGAAATATTTTTTGCAAATTTGGAACTCTCAGAAATTGAAAAAAGTTTGGTTGACTTTCCCCCTTAAATCTATTTGAAATATGTACAAAATGTACGGAAGCTCTGGACTGTCAAAGTTTTTTTTTATTTTACTAGCTTGAATATACCCATTAGTTCACTTGAATATTCGAGTTAATAACTGGAATATTCGAGTTAGTAACTTGAATGTACAAGTTAATAACTTGAAAATACCAGTTAATTAACTTGAATATACGAGTTAGCTAACTTGAATATACAAGTTAACTAACTGGAATATACGAGTTAGCTAAGTGGAATATACAAGTTAACTAACTGGAATATACAAGTTACTAGCTGGACTATACCAGATAGTAACTGGAATATACAAGTTACTAACTTGAATATACCAGTTAACTAACTTGAATATACCAGTTAACTAACTTGAATATATGAGTTAACTAACTGGAATATTAGGTAACTGGTAAGGTAGGTAGGTAAGGTTAGGTAACTGGAATATACATGTTAACTAACTGGAATATACGAGTTAGCTAACTGGAATATACAAATTAATACCGTAACTGGAATATACGACTTAGTAACTGGAATATACCAGTTAGCTAACTTGAATATACGAGTTAGCTAACTTGAATATGCCAGTTAGCTAACTTGAATATACCAGTTAGTTAACTGGAATATACAAGTTAATAACTGGAATATATGAGTTAGTAACTGGAATATACATTTTAGTTAATTATTATACGAGTTAACTAACTCATATATACCAGTTACTAACTGGTATATTCAAGTCAGCTAACTGGTATATTTCATTTACTAACTTGTACATTCAAGTTAGCTAACTGGTATATTTCAGTTTTTAGCTCATATATTCCAGTTACTAACTCGTATATTCAAGTTACTAACTCGTATATTCAAGTTAGCTAACTCATATATTCAAGTTAGCTAACTCGTATATTCAAGTTAGCTAACTCGTATATTCAAGTTAGCTAACTGGTATATTCCAGTTAACTAACTTGAATATTCAAGTTACTAACTCGTATATTCCAGTTATTAACTCGTATATACCAGTTAGCTAACTCGTATATTCCAGTTACTAACTCATATATTCAAGCTACCTATCTCATATATTCAAGTTAGTTAACTGGAATATTCAAATTAGTAAGTCGTATATTCCAGTTATTAACTGGTATATTTAAGCTAGCTAACTGGGATATTCAAGTTAGTCAACTTGTATATTCAAGTTAGTAACTGGTATATTCCAGTTATTAACTTGTATATTCCAGTTACTAACTGGTATATTCAAGTTAACTAACTGGTATATTCAAGTTAGTAAAATAAAAAAAGTTGGGCAGTCCAGAGCTTCGGTACAAAATCCGGGGGTTTACAAAATTTGACTTTTAATGTGGGACATCTGAAAAAAGTTGTGTTGAAGTAATTAAACATTATTATGGTAATGGTTATTTCTTTGGAAATTGTCTGGAAACTGTTTGAAAACCTATTAGAGATCCTGATGTGTCCTGAGCATGTTGTGCAACACATTTAAAAACAATGTCTCTGACAACCTTTGCTCCATTGTTTCCAGTAAGACCCTGAATCTGTTTGTCAGGATTCCAAACACATTCTCCACAACTCTCCAGTCTCTAGAGATCCTGTAGATTGCTATTCTCTCTTCCCTTGTGAGTTGTCTTCTGCTTTAGAGTTTCCAAGCCATGGCACCAAGGCAAAGGCGTTTTCACCCAGCAAAAAATGTGTAAATCTGGTCCTCCCTCCCCCAGAGGTTCAGGTGGTGTAAGCCCCAAGGTGCCATCTTCGATCTTTTTCTTCAACTTGCTATGGTTAAATATTTGTGCATTTGATGAAGATCCACTTGACACAACATCAACCCAGACGAATCTGTATTTTGCTTTGACCAGGGCCAGCACCAGGGAAAAGAAGTCTTTGTAGTTGTAATATTCACTCCCAGATCACTTTGGCTTCTTCATGGTGACATGTTTCCCATCCAGTTCCTCAAGAGCATGTGGTTCTGAACTTCTCAATTTGATTCCAATCTTCAAGAGTGGTATTACAACGCAAATACTCTTCTTGAAATTCATCAAGGATGGCCCAGCAGACCTTGGTGACAAATTTGTATATGGTGGTTCGGCCAACCAGAACAGTGATACTGCTAGGATATGTAGATTTCTAGTGTTGCCAGGTATCTCAGTGTTTTTGTTTGTTTCAATCCTACTTCTGAGGGCTTCCTAAAATTGGTGGTTTCTTTCTTGATGTTGTGGCGCATGCATTCTTCAATGAGGTAAAAAATGCAGTTGGCATCTTCACAAAATTCTGGAATATCACTCTGTATTAAGTCGGCCAGGAGGGTTCTATTGCATCCTCTTCATTCTCTTTGGAAGATCCAGGTGTTTTGTGGCTTTCTTTCTCTCCTGGGTAGTGGCGGGGATGTAAAGGTGCTGGTTGTATGGCAGGTCCTGGTCCTTGGTTCAGATTCTTCCTTTTTTTCTGCAAATCACAATGAAAATATTAAACTCAGTAAAACAGAAGGACCCAAAGTCTTCCGTATAAAGTATTCATGGTGTGTAGCTGGCATCTTTGTAGTGACAAATGATGAGTTATATCAGCCGGTGGTGGTGGTGGTGGGGTTATATAGTGTTGGTTTGATCCTGACTTGTGATCCTGACTCCAAAATTAATCATTCCAGTCAGCATGGGTCGGGAAACTGTTCCAGTATTTTCGGTTTATCATAACAGCTTGTCATGGTCTGATACAGCTTGCTGGTTCGGGGTTTACAGATTGTCCTGGTAGTTTCCCATCTAGTCGTGGAGAAAAATACCCTTACCCCAAACCAGGTTCGGAGGTAGATCAAGACAAGTAAGGATGTACTATGTCCTGTCAGGAAAGTGAAACCGACCCAAATTTTTCACGAACTTTTTTCTGGATTTTCTTCCCTGACACCTGACTTTCCAGCCAACTCTAGATTTACAGGGTTGGTTGTAGGATTGGCTCCAGTGGAACACCCGCATTAAATTGGGTACATTTACTATCACTAATATACAGTACAGGGTAAGGGTAAATATAATAAACGTATAATATTCTGTCAAACCTGCTGTTTTTGTTACCTTGCTGAAGTTATCTCTGAGCAACCTGTGACGTGCCTTGGTGTAGGGATCTTTTGGAGTGAGTGGCTTCTGTGGATACTTGTCATCCAAGTACTCATCACACACATCTGACTCAAACACCAGCTGGAAGTAAATTAAGTCTCTAGTTCTGACTTGAGAAAGATTGGAAGTGAATGTGACTGATACAGATAAACAACTCCCACTCCTATATATACCACAAATACAAAGAAAACTTTAATTAGAATATTTCTATTCAAACTATTTTATTGGATAATGATTCAACAGTACAAGCAAGTGTAGAGCATTTCACTAAATTTTCAACTTTAAAGGAGTTTAGTAGAACTGATACTCAGTAAGGGTCAGTCTCTAGTGATTTCCAGATTAAAAAATTAACAAGATGAAAATTTCCACTCAAAAGTTTTGATGAAAGTTTTGTAATATATTTCACATTTTTATCAACCAAGTTTATTCTCACAGGATCAGTTTTAAAAGCTGACTATACCTTACTTATCAGTAAAGCTTTTACTAAGAAATTCTCAATTGGCAGCCACAAAAGCACTGACCTCATCGTTGTACTGTAATACTGGCACTTTTCCAAAAGGACTTTTCTCTAGGAACCAGTCAGGCTTCTTTTTCAGGTCAACATTGATTGTTTCATACCTGGAAAATGTGAAGGTTCAATGATTTTGTGTTACATGTGGAGTGGAAGATATATATTTCAATATTCGTCTACATATTTTGGCTTAGTGCACGGCATATGATCAAAGATTAAACTTGATATTCATATCTTTCAACAGCTGCAGTCATGTCGGTACAGGCCATAAACTTAAACCAGTGATTCAATTCCAATCTTGTTAACAAATCAACAACCAAAAGCATCTTATTGGTCGTTTTAGAAAAGAGACAAGTAATATATAAGGATATTATTTGTACATGCACGTCCATTATGATTCCCTATCTGCTCAATAATATATGAATCTTCGATAATGACATCAGAATATAGATAGATATTTAAGCATAGACAGTGTTTAGTGAATTTTTAATTGTCTTGAATTGTGATCTAGTTATACCCAGTGTTCCACTATCATGAGAATGCCTCCCAACCGCCTCAATAATATATCTTCAGCAAAGTCAAATTGGTCCTAAGGCCCTGTCATTTCACTTATGAAGATCTGAAACTTTATCAAGGCAATCGTATCATATCAAGGAAAATATTTACCATGTTTAAAAACCTTTGCAAGTGAGCATGTCTAGCCTCAGTGTTCAAGACAGATCTTTTCAGTCATAAGGCAGCTATCAAAAATCTTTAAGGCATCTACTATTCATTTTCAAGGCGTTACAATTTTTTTGGTTGCTATAACCTATCTGATACACTATTGTGTGAAATAGAGCAAAGGCGTTAGTCCCCCTCCATTGGCTGCTGCTTGCTGAGTAACAACCACTGTTTGGTTTAGGTCTTTTCCTTTTTGGAATAAAGTACATTACAGGATCAACGTCAATTATGTACTATATAAATGTTTTTTATTATTATTACTATTATTATTATGGGGCCAGTTACACTCACACGGATCCCCCGTGGATAGAGGCCACAGTTCCATATATGGTAGCTGCCAAGGATCTCTTGCTGATAGTGGGGTTCGGGGAGGGGGGAATGTTTGAAAAGTGAGTGATTTACGGACGGGTCACAGATCACTCTACAAATGATAAGGATGCTATAAGGCATTAGGGACGTGTTTTTTGGCTTGCGGATGACCCCTGGATACACGTCTGGGACCACCCACAGTGTGGCAGAAGCACCCCAGGATACGCCAGGATAACATAGGGATGCATCAGGATACCATAAGGACACCCCAGATGGGTAGATAGACCTTGCGGACACTCACAGATGGGGTTTACGGATCTTTACTTTTCTCACGGATGTCAGTTTATCAATAAGAAAATTTTATTAACATAACATTACAAATGTCTCCATGGGAGGTATTGACCACTAGATAATTGGATGCCAATGGCTATAAAAGGGGGTAAGGTCCAGCTCACTAGCCAGATACAGTGTAGATGCCAAAATGGACACACATGACAGAAATCTTGCACAACTTCAACTCTTACTCTAAGAAATGGAGAGGTAGTTACTAATCATTTTGGCTATGATATACCGGTTGAGAAGCAGATGGGGTCTGGGGGGATCTGCCAGTTATTAGACCTATAAGACACAGAAGATATAGGTTCAGGCCTTGGCTAACCCAGACAGATATTGAAGAAGCAGGTCAAGGTGAACCGAAGCTGACATCCTGTGATGTGAGATGTGGTGAGTGCTGTGCCGCCTTGTCATTGTAATGGGTAGTGACATGATACGCAGCTGTGATGAAGTAGTGCTCTGTGATGTTTGCTGCTGTGATGTTTGCTGAATGTGGTGCTATGTGGGCTGCTGCTGCTGTATTGGCTGATGTGTTAGTATTGGCAGTTGCTGCTGCTGGATTGGCTGCTGTGACTGTATGGAATGATGTGGTTGAATTGTCTGCTGCTGCTGCATCGGCTGCTGTGGCGCTGACATCACTTGCAAGTGTTACTGTGGCTTCATGCTTTGCTGTGGAGCCTGTTCATGGATCTGCTGCTGAGCTGGTGCATGCGGCTGAGTAAATATATGTTGAAACTGCTGCTGTGAATGCTGTAACTGCTGCTGTGAAAGGCCCTCTTGTACTTCTGCAAATGTCTGTTGCATCTGCTGATGTGATGCCTGCATCTGTGTGTAAGACACAGGGTAATGGTGTGAAGTCAAGGGCTGGCTGTAGTTGAAGGTCTGCTTGTGCCGATTCTGTGTTGGTACCTTTGCTGTTGCTTGTCCCTACGTTTAAGTCGCATCAATAAGTTAAATGTCTCTTGTTGAAATTCACCATATGAGTAATTTGTAAGTTATACCACCTCCACCTTTAGAAAGTCACAGAAGCCCTATCTTGAGTTATCACTCTTGTCATCACCAAACTCTGTGATTCGACAAAAGCTGATTGGAGGTCGGAATCTGCTCTGCTTGACGTCACACTGACAACACGTGATCTAGAAGTAGGCGTATGTGTATTCAGGTGCAAGATGTCTGATGGGTCACAAGTTTACTCTGGGAAAGAATTACCCTCGAATGGTTCTGTGTGCACAGTCTCCCATCTGGATGATGAGCCCGCTGCTGCACGGGCTCGAGATGAACCCCTTGGGAGGCCTGAATTCACTTTTTGCTGTAAGATGGTGCACGATGTGGTCCCTGAGGAAGTGAAAATTGTCCCTGGTCCATCTCTGTCTCTCCATCAGCTGTGGTTCCCCCTGGCCCGACTTCATGTGAGTGACTTTTCCGAAGATTGTGCGTAGGCTCTGGAACCACCTCTGGCAGGCATCTTTATCCAAATTGTTCTCCTTACAAATCTTATCCCACACAAGCTCCCTCTTAGACCTATTCTTGTAGTCCATCAAATGCTTGTTGTAGAGAAGTTCATTGTCACACAAAAACTCCACTAACTTCTGCTCCTCTGCAGCACTGAATAGAACCGCCGGTTTCTTGCTCCTTTTGTCAGCCTTGCCCTTGCCTTTGCCCTTGCCACTCTGTGTGCCTCCAGCAGCCTGTGTATCCTGTGTATCACTTGTATCCGAATCATGCTGTGTCTTCAGCCTAATGTCACCCTGTTCTGTATCTGACAGCTGCAGAGGATCCTCTAGTCCCACCACCAACTCCTCCACCCCAGCTGCCTGCTGGGTCTCTGGTACCCAACTCAACTGATCCACCTCTGGACTCCTGGCCCTGGTGACATCCTCTCTGCCTCATGACTGCCTCTCTCTTGGACCTCTTCTTTTGTGGCATTTTACTACACTAATGTTCACTAAATTTCCTATTTTGAAAAAAAAACAAAAACCTAAAAAATCTTGATTAAATATGTATGCCGGCAAAATATATCCTCAAACATGTACAGTAAAAGCTGTAAAGTTCCAAAAATTCATGTATCCTCGTCCCCGAGTGTCGTGGGAAACTACAATTCTATCCGTAAATCCGTCCTTATTGTCCTTGAGGCGTCCTTATCATCCATAAACCCCATCCCTGTTGTCCGGGGACAGATCCGTAAACATCCGTGCATATCCACAAACAAATTTCATATCTGTGACCTTCTTCAAGGACCATCCCTATTGGTCCTTGCTGTTTCCGGTAATGTCCGTAAACATCCATAGGCATCCTTATAGCCTACAGAAATATCCGTAGAACTTTTTCGAGCCTTTATTGGTGTGGATGAGTCAAGGATGTCACGAATAACACAAGGACATCCACGATTGCTGTAAAGACATTACGGATGAGATACTGATATCAATTACAGTTTGATTTTTCTGTAGTGTGTTTGTGGGCCAATTTCATCCGGGGTGGATGCCACAAGGACAATAGGGACATTACAGATGAGTATACGGATGTAAAATATGATCCGTTAATCACTCACAATTTTGCATATTTGGAATCCTGCTGCTGTCTGGCGGGACATCCGTGGATGTGTAACTTGGGTCTATAGGTGGAAATTGTTAAAATTTTACAACTTTCATGTGGACGGCCACAGAAAACAGAATATATAAAGAAATGCAAACCTTACTGGCATAAGTGTGGCAGCACATGGAGGAATGGGTAGTTACACAAGACGTCTGAAAATTTAGGGGACACCTCTGTAATAACGGGGCATTTACAGGGATTAAAATGTACCTACGGTATGTTTTTGTGTACAAGCACCAGTCGAGTTCTCTCTGTGTAAGGACAGAACCTCATGTTGTACAGACGCATTGTGTCCTTTGTGTACGGTGGGAACTCACTCCCTAAAACACAAATTACCCTCACAGTGACATATATGGTATGTTATTATTGCCCACAATAGTTCAACTGATTTTTTTTCATCGGAAAATAATTATACATGCAAGTCTTTTTCCAACAAAATATACTTTGATGTGAAATGTTTTCGTTTTGCAGGAAACAAATCAGCAATTTTAATGTTTAGTTTTAATGCCCCCCCCCCCCCCCCCCCCCCCCCCCCACTACACTGAAACTGGCAGTCCCAGAGCACATACCTTAGTCAAGGCCCAATACCTCCAATATTGAGTGCAACAATAACAAATCCTTTAAAAATTCCTGGGGTTGGATTCACAAAAGGTCTCAAGTCTCAAATCGGAGATTTTGGTCTCAAATCTAAGAGTCAGCTTGGATTTATAAACGATCACACGATCACAGATTTGGTCTCAAATCTAAGACTGTCTAGGGGATGACTTAAGTTTTCATATAATAGAGTATATGTAATAAAAAGTTCCAAAACAAAATGAAAATAGTGAAGTATGACATATTATTTGACTTGTAACACAAAATATGAATATATATTAAGAGTGTGTACAAAAACAACAGTAAACATTAGATTGCAAATTTACATGAGTGGCTTGATTTGCTGTTATAATTAGTTTTTTTTTACGTAAGTACAAATTATAGTAAAAAGACAACGTTTTGCTTGATAGAAAATGTTATAAAATGTGAGTATATGTGGTGCAGTGGTATATTTATTTATTTATTTGGGGTTTTACGTCACTTTCAACACTGTACTGGTCATATCACGACAGGTAGTTGGAAGGGCGGAGGAAACCAGTACATACAGTTCGTTTAGGGTTCTGTACTGTAAACTGCCGACCAACGGCAAGCAACTACCAGCTTTCCCACTTCAGGCCATGACAGGGATCGAACCCTGGCCTCAGAGGTGGGAGGCGAGAGTGTTACCACTCTGCCACCGTGGCCCCCTGCAGTGGTATAATAAAATGTGTATGCTTTACACTGATCTCAACAGAATGCTACATCAATTTTGATTGGTCCAAACTCAAAACCTGTCTTGAGATTTGAGCGAAATCTCAGCTGAGATTTGTCTAACACTTGAGACCTTTGGTGAATCCGCCCATGGATATAGACACCCAGATCACCTTGTGCAATTGTCAACATTTCCTGAAAATTTTTATGAAAATCAGTTCTCGACATTCCGAGTTATTTTGCAAAAACCCATAAACAAATACTGTCAAAACATAAACTTCTTATTAGAGGAAATAAACCCCTGAGAAGGGTGAGCTGGTCATTAAAACAAGAATATAGGGGCCAAGGTGGTGAAGTGGCCACACATTCAACTCCCACCTCAAATCCTGGCCCAACCACAAGTGGGAAAGCTGGTACATATATACATGTACTTACCTTCTGTTGGTCAGAAATTTACAGTAGAGTATTTTACTGGGCACTCAAAGAATGATGTTTAACATGAAAATCACAGGCTCGGATCTTTGCTGACTTTGTAATTCATGTTCAGAGACTGTAATACACCTGTTTGTTAACTGCAATCATATGGTGAAGTTATGGAGGGATTTAAAGAGGTGGTTAAAGACAGCAATAAACCTAGGCTATACCTTCACAACGAATTATATCATTCTTGGTTATTTATTAACATCCAATTTTTCTGCTTCAATTATTTTTTTAGTATGGTAACAAAGAAATACTTTTCAGTTGTGCTTATACCAATTTAACACCAAATATTTAACCATTTAAACAAAAATTGACTGCTATAGAAGACTGGCCGGGAGCAAAGATACTATAGTTGTAAACCAGTGTCACCAGACCGGACCAGAGACTGTAAATTGTCTTCACTTAAACCAGACGGAAAGGCGTAAGTCTGGCTATTGTAGGACAACGTCAGCCATTAAATTATGTGAACAATGTTTGAAAACAAATTACAGTAGAGAACCTTAACAAACTGTACTGATTTCCTCAATCCTTGTAACCATCTGTTACAATATAACCAATCAAAAGATACTGGACATGACATGAATGAGTGAGTGAGTGAAATGTCGGCAATGGCACAAGGAATAGATGATAAGATTCTGATGGTGATCCAGATCATGACCCACGAATTTTTAAAGGATTTTTTGATCAGTGCATGCATGATCAATATTCCAAGTGTTGGGCCTTGGCGGAGGTATGAGTTCTCTGAGTGTTCTTGCTCCTAAATATTTGACTTTCTACAACTGTAAAGTAATTTAAATATTTTATGTTACCGTTGTAACATGAGATAATGACTTTCCTTGATTTCTGACTCCTCTCCTTTGTTCTTTTAGGGGAGTCATTATTTTGCAAACAACATTTATCATCCAAACAGTAGCATTTAGGTGGAGGGGGTTAGAATATTGCTTGTAAGATATTGACCAACCATTCAGAAACTCATTCCCGTCTATTGTTTCTGATTTTTTATTGTTGGGCAAATGGAGCGGGGTGTATTTATTGTGTGTCAACATCGAATAGGCTCGACTCCTCAATCAATGAGGAGTCATTTCTTCAGCTTAAGTTTGATTCAAGTTTAATTAGTTCAATATCACATGCATCTTTGAAAATCTTATTTACAGGGGAAAAAGCAAAGGTTAACAATAAGCACCACAACGAGCACCACATTAAGCATATTTGAGACATTAATATAGTAGCACAGAAATACATATAACGTATAAAATAAACAGTCATTTTACCTTTTAAATGTGATTTTCTAAATCAATATTTATTTTACAGTGTTGAAATGTGTCAATCTTCAATCTTCTTAATCATAGTATTCAATTGTTAAAAATATCAATGTAAATAGTAAATAACTTAATCTTAAACACACACATGAAACACAACCCCACCACCAAGTGTGCAAGGAGACATCTAGTTGGCTCGGGGCTCAGTTCTGGTACAACCTTAATTGAGATTTTTATTGTAGATTCTTGTCACCATATGACTTTTCCTATCACCTCTGTGATTGGTAAGTGGGGCGTGACCTTTGTCTCAGCAAGGAAATTGGTCACTTTGAATTTTGAAGGTGACCTGTGAACAACAAAAATTTCTTACTGCCATTTTATATAGTTTTAGTGTTTTAGTTTTTGCATTTGAATCATGAATGAGGGCAGATACAACTTGAGGAACAGAGGGCAATGCCACATCCCAATCCAGCTCCAGTTGGCGTCAGATGCAGATTTTTTGACGGCGTCAGGAGATAGGGCTGATTCTCCACAATCTAGTCAAGTTGGTTTTACTGATCAATAGGACTCCAGATATGATACTGCCATAGATGCTGTGGTTGACCATTCAGATCAAAATTTATCCTTAAATTCTCATGTTTCAGAACATCGGGTTCACAATGCTGGCAAAGGTCAGGCCCCGCACACTGCGGGTTCGAATCATGTAGTCATAGATCAGAAACATATTAACAGTCAAATTTGGGCTTAGCTTAATGCATTAGGGGCTAGGATGGATAGTATGGAAAGTTAAATTAAAACTGTGAAAAACTAATGACAGCACAAAAATAAAAAATTCTAAAGTTAAAACTAAGGCTACTGTCGCACATACTGGATTAAAAGGGGTTGGGGCCCAACTCTCCCGTTAAAATGGTTCACTATATTACCCCACCAAGTCAGTAGAGGGAGGAGGCTAGAGTGCAGGAAGAAGTTTAGAATAGGCTCAGACACTTGACAGACAACGTCAAATCAGGTATAGGCAAGATTAAATCCCAAAGGGGTGGGGCTGTGGATGTGTTTGTCAACCATAAAGTAAGATGGCCACACGAGTTTCTTCTCTCAGGTCATAATCAGGACAGGGTCACCTATAACCAGCTGTCCCCAGTCCATTGGATTGCTGGCTTTTGTCGAACTATGCAGGAGAAGTCAGACATAACAATTTGAGAACATATGTTAGATTATGTAATTGATTTACTTGATGATGCCACTGACTTATCCTGGTCTTCGACAAAAGGCTAGCCATCCTGTGCTCTTTGTAGAATGAAGCAAGGGGAAATCAAGAGTTGGTTGGACACTGATAAGATAGAGAGAGTATGTCGTGTTCATGCCCAAAGCAATAATACTGCCCAAAATAATGCCCAGAGAGGTCAAAAAAGCACTCCTCTGCAAAAACTACTACTTGTGTATATTACAACAAAGGTGTCAGTTCACAAAAGCAGACACATGAGACTAAGGGTGTCCTTTATAAGCATATATGTGCCTCATGTTGGTCAAAAGATGGCATGGCATATCCTCATCCCCATAATACAAAACAAATGACTAGACCTGGGCATGACCTTGGGTTCGAGTCATGTCCACAGGGCTAGAACTGTTGTAAAATCGAGGTTTTTTGAACAAAGACTTGCTGTCTTTATCAGGTTGGCCAAGATAAGACGGAGGTTTGAATCTTCCCTCCCCTGTTTCAGGCAGAGGGATCACAGAACGTATGCTCAAGTATTGGTGGGCAAGTTTGACAGTGCAGGGATGGGGCTTCTTGGGCCTTTGCAAGAGGGGTCCCGATTCAGGAAATAAAGGCACAGGGCACTTGAACCTCCAACTGTTTTTGGAGGTACATTTCATTTCCCCCTGCCAGTGCTTTGAAAATCTCCCATGCTTTCAGATCTCACCTTTTTGCTTAGCCTCCTTCCCTCCCTACTTCTACTGGGTGTTTGGCAACCCTCCATGCTTTATGCTTTTATGACCTTACAACCTTTGATCTTCACTGTTTAACAACTTTGACCTCAGTCTTAGGTGACCTTGTGACCTGTTATTTCCTTCAAGGAATTGTGACTTTACCTGGATCTATTACCCGGATCCTTGTAATACTTGCTGATTTTGCAAGTCATTCATTAGTTTTACTGTGGGATTAAAGTTCAGGAGTCCTGTATTTTAAACCACAGATTTGACCTCTTGGGGTGATTGTTGTCAACTGTAACTCGGGTTTCATAATTTTTACCTTTCTTTTAGGTGTTTATAGTCTCACATCTCACCCGAGTGAATGATATTGGTTATGTTGCAGTTTATTTTGGATTTAACCTTTTGCGATAATTGTTTTCACCTTCACTCAGGTTAAACTGTTCTGACTTTTGTTTTGGTGTTATCTGTTAAGGTTGAACCTGGATGAATTATAATTGCTATGTGCCACTTTGACCTCTGGGTCAGGTTCATTTATATTTTGGGTCATGGTGATGTATATACATACATTTACATTTCATAATGTCACTTTCTATCAAAGTTTATGCTTAATTTTATTATGTCCTCATTTATACTTGTTATATGATAATGTCTTTACAGTAATTTCAGCAGCAACATTTATGTATTGTATAATAAAATATATACTCCCATTGTTTGTTTATTGGGGGGACAGGGACTGTGCTTTAATGAAACTGAATTAAGTGGGAAGTACGGGGATTAAGGGGGAGTCATAATCTTGTAGTGGGGTCAGAATACTTCAATCCCTCTTGCAAGACAACCCCCCCCCCCACACACACACACACACATACAGTCTGAAATCTGGCTGAGTCATTATTTCGTTCTACACCGTCAATTATGAAATTTAGTTCAGTCCTTTGCTCAGTTAAATACGGAAGAGTATTAGTGCCACAAAAAAATTTTTTTTTTGAATTGTCGACTTATTATCTCAACATGTTGACTTAATATCTTAACATGTTGACTTAGTATCTCAACATGTTGAGTTAATATCTCAACATGTCGACTTAGTATCTCAACATGTTGAGTTAATATCTCAACATGTTGAGTTACTATCTCGACATGTTGACTTAATATCTTAACATGTTGACTTAGTATCTCAACATGTTGAGTTAGTATCTCAACATGTTGACTTACTATCTGAACATGTTGAGTTAGTATCTCAACATGTTGAGTTAATATCTCAACATGTTGAGTTAGTAGAAACTGTAAGGTGTATGATGTTGATATTTGGTAGGGACATTGTTGGGGTTGTAGGTATGTGCCATCATAGTGTGACCTTCATTTGACCTTTCTGTAGTGACAGTGACCTTTAAAATCTTGTCCGGACCATATCTCGGAAACTGTAAGGTGTATGATGTTGATATCTGGTAGTGACATAGGTTGGGTGTGTTGATTTACAACATCATAGTGAGACCTGGATTTGACGTATGACCTTGTCATAGAGACTTTCACCCATAAAATCTTTCCCAGGCCATATCATGTGAATGATAAGGAATAGGATGGTGATATTTGTTAAGTGGTAATTAGCATTGGTTGGGTATTGTAGGTGTGTAACGTCATGGTGTCAAATGGGATTAACCTTTAACCTTGTTATAGCAATGTTGACCTTTAACATCTTGATACTTTACAACACACTGGTTGAAGGACAGGTGTAATTGTGCAAAGGCATACTGACACATCAATGTGCCCTAATGTTTACAATTTGCTTTTTTTCCGTATAAATCTATTCAATGTCATGTTAATCCCCCTTCTGTTCTGACAGCCCTAATATTAACAAACTTTTTTAGTCTAAATTATGGGTACCAAAATTTGAATATTAAAGCAATTTGTCTTCCTTTGTCATTGGTAGAAATTTACATGGTGAGGGTTTGTGTTCTCTGAATGGTTTTCTGATGAAAAACTTATATTTAATTTAGCTTAATTCATAACAATTCATCTGAAAAGTTCATTTCATGTATCTATTTCCGAATACTCCCACACTTTAAGCATAAACTGCTAACTAGTGTGATGCATGTTTTTTTCCTTCAATATACTTTTATTCACCCTTTTTTCACATCAGTGCAAAAGAATCTGGGAGGGCGAGGGTGGCAAACCCTCCATCAGATTCACTTACAAGTGCAGTGTATTGCAAAGACAACAAGGTCAACATTTTTGCTATTTTATATACTTTTAAATAGAAAAATAACAACTGATCTTTTTGCAATTGCATAACTCCACAAGGTCTTCTGTGTGACCGAAAAATGAAATAAAACAAGAAAAAAACATAATACCTATACGAAATATCAAGCTAAAAATAAATGACCAATAAGTGGTTGCCACTTTTTTTAGTGTGATGCATGTTTGGGGGGATTGTTGATTGCTTAATAATATCTCAACATGTTGAGATAGTAACTCAACATGTTGAGATACTATCGCAATATGTTGACTTAGTATATCAACAAGGAACACCAGCATTCTGAGGGTGATGGAATGCTAAAAATGATACAGTTAAATAAATTAATTGGTTAATGCTGACTGGGTGTATTGCTCGAATATTCCACATCCACCACCTTTCACACTTTGTTCCTGTGCTTAGGTTTAGATGTGTTGTATTTTAGAGAACACCATTCCAGAATTGAGAATCTTAGGTCATTTACAGATTGTCCCTTGTCTGTGAAGTGTTTAGACACTGGGGTTTATCTGCTCTCCTTTGGTTTTTTCACTGAGAGAATGTGCTCACACATTCTTGATCTGAATACACGCCCTGTTTCACCAGCACAGTATTTGTTGCACTTTCTACATATGATCCAATAAACTATGTCACTTAATTCACAGCCTATGTGTTTTGGAAACTTGGTGAGATTGTGAATTGTGTTGGATGCATTGCACTTTAAGCCTCTCTTACATCCCATCGTACCTGTATAGACATGTAAGTGTGCTGCAAATATTGTTGAAAAATATGAACGCAGCCTGGTAGTGGGGTAGCAGAGATTTGCGCTTGCAAACAATGTGTATTCTCCCAACAACAGTGTCACTTCTTGAAGATCAAAGAACAAATTGCGACTAGCTACAGGTCATACAGTGGGTTTATATACATGCAAGGTACACTTAAGTGTATCTTACAGTATGTCTAAACAATGTAATTAATTGGGGAGAACCTACAACACTTGCAAGGCGAATGCACATGCGCAAGTCTCTCATAAGTTACCCTTGAGGCATGGATGCGTTTGTAGATATCTTGCGTGCACGCAGGTAAAATGTGCATGCCAATTTTCATTGCAGGGCCTGTGCGACCTTGATATTTTGTTCTAAAATTGTAAGTGTGCCTTGAGGGTCCCTTGCAAATCAGGGGATCAGGACGTACGTGCACGTATGATGGGATGTAAGAGAGGCTTTACTGATGTGTCTGTGTATTAAGGAGCAGTAAGTGCATTTGCCCAATCTCATGTCGGTGCTCTTAGGGCACTGCTCTTTAGGAGATTCATGACTCAACTTCTGAACTTTTAGTCATAAATCCAGTAAAGAGTGTAAATAACACTATGGATATTGCACCTTAGACTAAAAACACCATTAGCCTTTTGGTCAACATATAAGAAATCCAAGATCCATAGGTGACACACAGTGGACTGTTATTCATTATTTATCCATAAAGAATAAAAGAATATAATATGTACCACTAATATATCCCATTTAAAAACAATAAACTCTAAACTAATAAAGAATTGAGAGTTTATATACACTTACTGCACATCTAGAACATCAAATCTAGACATTTACTAATCAATAGGTCACTAAGTGCAAACTGCACCAAAAAGCAGTGCTGCACCTGCACCTGTGCAATTGAAAAAGTACTTCAGGGATAGGACTTGGTGAAATCTCCAGCCTCTGATGAGACAACTCACCTGATTGTCGAAATACAGTTGTGTGTTAATAAACATAACAGTATAAGGCCACAACACTTTACAAGTGAACTAGTAGTAGTGACTGGACACATATATACCTGTGTTTTGTATCTTAGTATCTCAACATGTTGAGATATTAAGTCAACATGTTGAGATAGTATCTCAACATGTTGAGATACTTAGTCAACATGGTGAGATACTAAGTCAACATGTTGAGATATTAACTCAACATGTTGAGATAATAAATCGACAATTCAAGTGGCACTAATACTCTTCCGTAGTTAAATGTATTTAGCAATTGTTCAGTTTTATACTTCATGAACGGGATCTGTTTACCATACAAAATCATAAATACCATGATTTCCATGTTGAAGCGTATGTAAATATATTCAGTGCTTTTCCAAACATATTTCATTACAGATTTATGAATCTCTTCACACAAGATATAGTATACAATTACTTTACCTGCTGCATATGCTTTCTGTGTCATGTTTCCCGTAAAGACGGAGTGGATGTGTTGCTTTGAGGCGTATTCCTTTTATTTTGCTATCACTGTTTAGCCACAATTATTGAAACATTTGTCAGTACTTGCTGCTATACTTATATCAATGCACATGTAGTCGTATGTCCTGTTCACGCATCTGTTTTTACAGCTTAACAAAGTTCTTGGCGGATTTAAGTAGTACACTTCCCGGTAGTCTGTGTGTTGTGGAGTTTTCTGTGCATATTTGCTGGACGTTCAGACTAGTGATTCAACCCGGGATGACACAGATTGAAGCAGATTGGAGCGTAGTCTGAATGCGCACAACCCTGGTTGACAAGTGTAAATCTCAACCCCACTCAAGAGATGGATTGAAGCAGATTGGTTCAACCCCTTTTGTAGTGTGAACCTTCTCTATCCGGGTTGACAAGGGTTGAATATGTTAGTCCTGACATGGTTTGATTTACTGCCATAAAACGATTGCCTAACTTAATATTTAGATATATAGCTTAATCGTTTATATGCAGGAACATAATTAACACCTATAGATCACCAGGCAAGATTGTTGTGTGATTTCTGTATGATTGGAATTTTGTATAAAAGGAATATGTGCAATTGTAGTTGGATGATCTAATATGCAGAATTATTCCTATAAAGGATTGCAATTAGCCTGTTGCTGAAAAAGTAGCAAATCTTAAAAATATAACATTCTCTTTGATTAATTATAAAACATGAAAAAGTATTTATCTGAATGGTATCTAATTTAAAATTGGGACGTTTTATAGTTTTAGCAATGTTGAGAAATAGATGTAATTCAAACAATTTACATGCATCACATTAAGCTAACTTGGTAGGTTTTACTGTACTCAGTTTTTGACACTTCTCAATCCAAATTAAACTCTGTAGTGTGGACACTCAATCCGGATTGAGATTAATCTTCTTCAATCTGCTTCAACCCTCAATCCTTCTCAAGACGGATTGTAGTGTGAACAGGGAATGATAATTGATTTCTGCTTGACGGTTTCGCCTTTGTGCTCAGAAAAAACACAGATTCTTTTAGCCGAGTGGTATACGTTAGGGAACGAGCAATCCCGAATATCTATTCCCACCCTTTACCCACCCCCACCCCCTCAAACGTGTATATTTTAGTACAGCTTCTGAATGCTGATGCGACATTTTTCAAAGGTTTCAAAAATGCACTCCAAAATGAAAAACATGTTTCAGGTTTTGTCATTTACCCAATGACTGTGTACTCTAGTAGGATATTGGTTAATGTAGAAGGTTGGCTCTGATCTGAAACACGGAAAAAGTACTTAATTACACATGTAATTGAAATCTGTGAATTGTCGAAGGTGATGTTTAATGTCAGTTTAGCATCCTGGATCAAAATGGGACAGGTGATAAATGTTTCCCCACACATTATCCTGATCTAGATTTGATCCCAAGACCATACTTGTGGAAATTTTTCCTGTCTTTATAACCACTAGGCTACTTACGATAATCGGATTTCACACTTGGGATCCTTACATCATGTAAAATCAGAATTGGCTGATCATTAGAGTCTGAACAGTACTTCAGAACTAAGAACAGATACACTGGGAGTAACCACTTGACAGATAGATTACTAATAAAAACTTGTTATTTCATGATGACAATGTTGTCACATTGCCAGTATTGCCTTATCCTTATTCAGAAACAGTACAAGAGTTTTTCTATTATTTCACCTGAAGCTTAAATAAGAACAGAAAGCCCTGACAGGGCCCAGATCTCCTCCAGGGAATGTTTCTGAAAACCTGGGATTTTTCTTGTATCCAGAATAGGATTCTATCCATAGAATATAATGAAAATAGGACCTTTAAGAATTCCGGATTTTTTTATATCAAGAACATGATATGTATCTTTCCAAAAATGAAGTGACTTCTACTTACAAAATAAGTTCTTGATACAAAATAAGTTGTTACAGGCCCTATTCACATATGAAATTCTATAATAAGCCGTTGATTACTTTTTAAAGTTAGTGTCAACAAACAAACTGATGGACACACAATCAAACCCATCCCAAAACATAATGTATCATAAACATCTTACAGTAGATGTTTACACTTATTTCATACAAATCTTAAGATCAGATGTTTTGTCTGTCACAGGCAAGGTCTTAAGCCAACTAGTCCTGAATGATGTTGGATCAATAGTCTGTTGTCACTTGAACCACATTTAGAATAAACAAAATCATATTTAAATAAAATGTTTCAGAGTATTATTACAATATTGCTGGACTGAATAAAAGTTTGTGTAAGTTCAAACAAGATTAATTCTGCATACAAAAGCCCATAATAATACCACTTTGACTGGCATTTCTCAGATTAATGAGATAATGCCATTGAGGATAACAAATGAAAACACAGAGTTTACTGCACGTTACTGAAGATAAGTTATATGAAATAATAAAGAAATATCTGTATATTTATAAGACACGTGTACTCACAGTAAAATTCTACAAATATACAAACACACGTAAAATTAAAGCACAAATTTACATGTGCACATATTTCGTTCTTGTAACAATTCTTGTCCTTTATTTCTATATACGTTTTTATGCATATTAAATATTCTATTACATAGTTTTCATTTGGATTTAGGTATCATACTAGTGTATATTCCATGAGTAACACTGATTGCACTTAATTCAGTAGTATACATACTCCAATATTCTGACATACAGAGTAGGTCCTAGTAGATTGCATTTCATTCGTATGCTATAGGAACAGTCAAGGTCATTACATAATCCAATGAGTAGCACCTGTCAGCCAGATGAGTTTCAGATAATGATGGTACTGAATTGAAATCAATTGACTGACTTATTAAGTGTCAGGTATACTTAGTATTTATATTTGGTGCTGCTCAAATGAGTCAAGTAGATTGCAATCATTGCGAGTGACTAGATCTGTAATTCATTGACGTACAAAGTGTCATGTATAGTTAGATTGTGTTGCTCAAATGAGTCAAGTGGATTGCAATCATTGTGAGTAAGGATGTTACTGAGGACTTGAAGACTGGGTATATATAAAAGAGGTGTAACATTCAGAATTCAGAACAAAGTTTAACACATTGTATCTTGCTGACTATCTGCATTCGTATGCTTATATTGCACTCATTTATTTCCATTAGAGACCATTAATCCTGATATAAACTTGAGCTATATATCATACAGAAGAAAGACAATCGTAAAATTTCATTGTTAGACTGAATATACTCTTGTTAGAATTTGTATAAAGTATAAAAGCAGGGATTTTTTACTTGTAATTTTGCTTCATAGCCCTTTCACTGAAAATGTCTCCATCATTTGAAGTCAGTGTGGTCATGCAGGACAGAAACACTCTGGAAGACAGAATCAAGAAGACTGACAGGAAGTTCAGAAAGTGCAGCCAACAGATGATGCTATTGAGTAATTCCATAGAACAGCTGGAGCAAAAGCTGATCTTGGCCAAGGAACAAAGAAATGCGGTGTTCATCTACAACTTACAGCTAAGGATGAATATGATGGAAGGAGTACAACAGATGATGTATTCCTACGCCAGTAAATTGGCCCAAGAACTGGACTTACTGCATCAGAGGGCAATGATGTTGGAGGGTGATCACCTGTTTGGGAGTGATGCAGAGAGTGATGATGAGTACCTGGACAATGACCTCGAGTATGCACTAGATGACGAAGAGTTAGAGTAGTCTGAAGATGTTATTGATGACAGACCATGCCAGAGCCAATAGATCATTTAGTAGATCATGTAAATACTAAAGATCAGCTATAGAAAGATATAGCAACACGGCCAGCTGTATTCAGTCATCGGGTGAACACGTGTATAAATATTTCTGAGGAGTGTATGTTCAATAAGTAAAATTTCATAATTTATACAGTCCTGTTACTTATTATGTATGTATATATAAATAAACTATATTGTAAATATACTGTTTATGCATTTGGTGAAAATAAACTTGCATAACAGAAAAAAAACCCTCTTTTTTAACTATTTCAGGGAACTTCTTACGTGTGCTTAATTTGGATGTGTTGAAATGTGAAGAATGACAGTTCTTTGTTGTTTTAAGTCGAATATCTGAAGCCCTGAATAAATGCTTCTATTAAACCTGGAATTCAAGTCAAAAAGGTTATTTTCAATGCAAAAACGCTGTATAAAAACATAACATTTATCTCTACACAAGATAGAATTCCACTCAAATTGTGTTTAACGACACTGACCATTTTGTGAAATAAACCAACATTGCACTCCCAATTGTAGTGGTCACTATGTCAGTTGCTTTAATCATTCCTTTATCTGAACAGACTGTTCTTAAATAGGATATAGTATAGAATATCTTTTGCCAGAGTGTCCTGTTTGCAAATAGCACAGCTATTTACAATAGTGTAAAACACACATCAGTACAGTAAAATTGTAAATATCAAACCCAGCCTGATGTAGGCTTATAAGACACTGCCAGTCAACACATAATAACACACTGAGATGTAAAGATTCAAACAAATGAAACAAGTTTATACTTTAGAACTCAAATCAGCTTAAACACAGACGATTTAACAATAATGAACTATAAATTAAAGAGGTTAATCTTTTGTAAGTACCATGTTTTTTCTACATACTTCAAGAATATACTTTCTCAGTTGACATGATTAAATATGTGGAATAAAATGATACTGATTTAATATAACATTCGCTAGTCACACTTTACAAACATTTTACAGGGGTAGTCAGTCTTCAAGACAGCACAGTTGTAATAGACAAAAAAAACACTCATGGGTGTCCTTTCCCTAAGACTGCCCATCTGTGAATTGTGTAAGCTGAAATTGAATTCTCCCAGTAGGGCATGTTCACCAGCCATTTAATAATGGAAATTTATTTTCCTAAATACTGGCACATTTTGTTTGACAAATAACTTGTCATCGTGACTCACCAAAAACGTAGCTAAAGCATACATACATATATTCAACACACAACCAAGTAAGAAAAACACATGATATTATACATACAGTACTTAAGTGGAATAGATAGATAGATGGATAAATAATTTTTTTATTATACTGACAGTGTGTTTTTTTACATTGTAACTTTTTAACGAGACCTAAACTAACACCCAGCCTGGATAGGCTTACAAGTCAGTTTCATTCTTTAAGCGTTGTAACATACCCATATGTGTAATGAACAGTATTTTAATATAATTCTCTAATTAATGCATCACTAATTAATACAGAAAGTACAGAATTGGAAACAAATAAAATAGATTTTTTTTTTATTCGGTAAGAAGTATATTTTTTCTGTGTTCCCAAATATCAACCCAAAACTTAACAAATCTTTTTAAGCTAGCATTTTCCTGAGTCATCAATTGAATAATTTTTTCTTCAGAATCCAAATTCATAAAAATATTAGACACATTGTTACAAATATAAGAGAAAAAATAAGTTCTTTTTGTAGTATAACCATTGCAGTTAATAACAAAATGTATTTCATCTTCAACCTCATTAGTCTTACAAATGGGACAAGTCCTACTTTCCAATTTTTTTCCTTCATATCTGCCCTTTTCAATATATAATGGCAGGGTTCCAGATCTTAATTTAACAAACATTGAGCATTCATATTTATTGATATTGAGAGTCAAATAATTTTCACATTCCATATGTAACTTATATTTAGTGTAAGTTCTTAATTTTGACTTCCAGCCCAGACTATCTTGCCATTCAAGGTCACTGATAATGTTAAATTTTTCTTCTGCAGCTTTCAGATCAACTATTTGTCCTGACAGTAAGCTTTCCTGCATGTTCAGGTCATCTAATATATTTCTAGTTCTCCACTCCAATTGTCATTTGAGATATTTTGTAAATCATACTCAAAAATTTTATAGGTTAATCGGTCATTATTCATATTCATCAGACGATTATTACTTACTTACTTAATCCTCTTCGTGTATGTCTACACATAAGGCGGCTACAAGGTCTCTCCATTGGCTCCTGTCCTGCGCTGCTCGCCCTATGGTGTTCCAGGTATATCCAGTCTCCTTCATTTATGTCTCTACTGTTCTCCTCCATGTCCCTCTCGGTCTGCCAGGTCTTCTCTTTCCAGGTGGTGCCCACTTCACGGATCTTCTTACAATACTGTCTTCCTCTCTTCTAAGTACGTGCCCCAGATATCTCCACCTTCTATGCTTTATCTCCATATTGATGTCTCCTATGCCTGTCCTTTCTGCTACCTCCCTATTACTGACCCGATCTTGCCACCTCACTCCAAGAATCCTTCTTAGGCATCTACCTTCAAAGCCTCTCAGTCTGCTCTCTATCTCCTTGTTGGTTCCCCACGTTTCCGCCGCATATAGTAGCACTGATCTTACATTGCTCTTATAAAGTTTGATTTTGGTCTTTCTTGAAATTTTCTGTGATTTCCAGATGTTACCAAGTTTCTGAAATGCTGCAGCTGCTTTGCCAATCCTGATGTTAACTTCCTCCTTCACTTCATCATTGATGTTTACGACACTACCCAGATAGCAGAATGTCTCTACTTCCTCCAGATCTTCTCCATCCAAGCTGATACCGTTGGTGTTCCTGTTGTTCATTCTCCTGACCTTGGATTTCCTACGGTTGATTCTCAGACCGATCTTTCCTCCCTCTTCCTTCAATTTACTGGTCTTCTCATGCATCTGTTGTTGCGTGTGACTCAGGAGACCGATATCATCTGCGAAATCTATATCTTCCAGACCTGGTGTGAATGTCCAATGAATTCCTTGAGGTTCCTCTGTCACTAGTCTCATAATCCAATCTATACAGAGACGGAACATGATGTTATCAGAATCCAGTCAGATGTTGATCCTTCGTGTTTCACTGTGCATCGGAATCCATCATACATATCTCGAATAATACCTATGATCTTTCTCGGTATTCCATATGCTTCCATGATTTTCCATAGCGTGATCCGATGTATACTATCAAATGCTTTCTCAAAGTCAATAAAATTGATATATAATGATGATCGCCACTCTAAACTCTGCTCTATGATGTTCCTGAGGCAGAAGATGTTGTCTGTACATGACCTGTCTCCACTCCAATTGTCATTTGAGATATTTTGTAAATCGTACTCAAAAATTTTATAGGCTAATCTGTCATTATTCATATTCATCAGACGATTTTAGAATCTTAAAATATTTAAATATATTCTGTATTTTGGCCTTGACCACCCGGTTTCTCCATTTAGAAAATCAATTGGAGTTTTGCTGTTAACACCAAGAAAATAACGAAATGCCCTATTTTGGACCTTTTCAGCTTGCCTAATGTTTCAAAATCCCCAAATTCCACTTGCATATTCATTTATTGGGACAACACCAGTATGATATAATTTGGTGAATGTATTAAACCCAATATTCTTAAAAGTCTTAAATTTTGAAATTATTCCACCAAGTGCCCGGCACCCAGCTTCTGCAAGTTCCAAGGCACATACTTGATAATCTAAAAATTCATTTAGTGTAATGCCCAAATATTTATATGCACTGACAACATGCAGTTTTGATATCCCGACATAAAATTCAATATTGGTTTTTGTTTATTTTTCTTTCTAAAATATACAATTTTACTTTTATTGGCATTCGAAAACAGTTGCCACTTTGTACACCATTCCTCAAGTTTGGTCAGCATTTTTTGTAAGTCCTTTTCATTTTCAGCTATAAGAGCTATGTCATCTGCGTATAATAGAATTGACACTTTTGTTGTACCACAGAGTACACCAAGACCCAATTTTTCATTTCAATTGCTAAATCATTAATAATTATACCAAAAAGGGTTGGTGAAAGATTATCACCTTGTCTGACACCCACTGATACTTTAAACCATTCACTCAATAGAGTATTTACCTTTACACAAGATTCATTATAGTTATATATTGACCTAACTGCCCAGTTAATTTTGCCTGTTATGTTATGAACCAACAGTTTATACCACAGAAAGTCTCTATTTACCCAGTAAAATGCCTTTTGCATATCTATGAATGCAACAAATGTATCTTTTTTCATCTTTAATCTATATATATATATATAGTTATATATAGTTAGTTTATTATAGTGACATGTATTATTTACAAATAAATGATACACATGAATTATTATTATTATTATTGTGTTTGTTATTGTTTATATCTACCTACCTATCCTCTTCATGAATCACATAAGTCATCACATTTATACTCAGCACTATATCTCCTTTTACTACAGGACTTCTGCCACTATTTGACACATCCGAACTGCACAAGTACAACCGAAGTTGTAAAGGGACTGACATTCTCCTAACTGAAACGCAGAGGCTCAGGGAGGACTGTTTATCACTGCTCATGAGGTTCTTTAGCCTGCCACTGGGGATAGAATCCAATGACAGGGGACCATTTTAAGCACTTTCCCCGAGTGTGTTAATTCAACCTCAAGGTCAAATGAGGGTCAAGCTGACAACCTTGTATTTGAAATAGTGTTATAGGTAAGATGAGCAAAGTCAGTAAGGACGTTTGAGGAATTTTATTTACAGATTAGTTAAAATACACAGTATATAGTTCCAAAAGGGAGGTTTTAAAATATGAGTTGGCAGATTTTAAAGCACCAACCAATAAAATATACCAGAATAAGTAATACCACAAGGGTTGAACAAAAATTACTGTAAGTACAAACAGGAAAACAGTAAATGACATAATACATAATGCAAGTACTTGTATAAAATGTATGTCAGTAGCGTTAGTAACTGGTCACAAGTTGGTCATAGTGGTTAACTTCGTCCTAATCCAGAGGGGGACACCAGAGTCAGTCTGGCCCTGCCTAGTGAAATTTGCCTACAGAGAACTGAGGCTAGTCGAAAACATGATCCAAAGTTACTCAGAGCCATATCAATCCAAGTGGAGACCTCCCCTGGTTGGATCGGTCCCAGGGGGTCCAGCTCTAAGGTCGAAATTATAAGACCCAACAAGCTCCCTTGAGAAGGGTCAAAGCTCAAGGGGGGAAAATCTTGGTCAAAAATAGAGAGGGGGACCCAGAGTCCATCTGGCCTGCCTAATCCTGATCGCAAAGAGCTGTGTCAGTCCGATAAGTTTCCTTGAGTGGATCAAGTTCAAGATCAGCTCAATGGTCGAAAGTGATCTAATTCGCTCAGAGCCATATCGATTCTAACAGAACTCCCAAAACTGGATCAGAGCTAAGGGGTCAAGCTCTAAGTACGAAAGTGACCAAACTACACTCTGGTGGGTGGTCAGGTCATACGAGGGCAAAACTTGACAAATCAGTGTGTTAGTGGTGGGTTGGTGGGTTCGAACTTCATGTGTAGTCTTTCAATGCTACTTGTAATATGAAAAGCCAACCCCAAGCGTGGGATTAATCAAGCAGAACTTGCAATTCTATTGGGGTTGTCAATAATGCCATGTATTTACCCTAGATACGATGCACAGCATACCCATAGCTATTTAAGGTCGAGGTAAACTGCCACAGCAGGCCCCTTAACAGGCCGTGCCATGCACAGTTTCCCCGAGTGTGTGAATTCAACCTCAAGGTCAAATGAGGGTCAAGCAGACGACCTTGTATTCGAAATAGTGTTATAGGTAAGATGAGCAAAGTCAGTAAGGACGTTTGAGGAATTTTATTTACAGATTAGTTAAAATACACAGTATATAGTCCCAAAAGGGAGGTTTTAAAATATGAGTTGGCAGATTTTAAAGCACCAAGCCCATCAGAAAGAAGAGGAAATAACAGAAGCGAAGGTGGGGGGAATGAGAGAAGAGGCCTGGGTAGAATTTTGAAAATAGGTCCATACTGCTGGACTTCTCCAGAGGCCGTGGGCCATGATATTTTGCAGGGGGACACTGTGGTCGAAAGCCAGGGTTGCCCCGGATCGCCTTAAAGAGTGGAACCCTTGACCTGTGTGTGAAATTTTTAAACTTGTAAGGATGGTCTTGAGAGCATCCCTAATGTGAGTATCAATGATTTGAGAGTGTGGGTAAAAACTATTTGCAAATAAAGGGTGAGTGGGTGGCAAGTGCCTAGAGGCTAATAGGGTTTTCAAAGCCCTGACTGGACATAACCACACATTGGCTATTTCTGGTAGTTGGACAATGTGAGTAGATTTGGCATCTTGCATTGTTTTGCACCATTTCAAAATGATGTGGGCACCTAGAGGTGCAAAAATAACATCCTGCCTCAGGAAATGCTTTTGGGGATTGAATTGCCTACTACTGTGAGGTGCTATGTTGGACATTCTTAGAAAAGCATAGAAGCTTGTGAGAAAAATGGATCTGAATAAGATGGGGTCTGATAAGCTCTCACATTGTTTTGAAATAGCATAGAGAGTTGGGATGTCAAAAATTCCCAGGGGGTAGGTCGAAAGGGGGAAGTCAAGGAAAGGCCCCTGATGTATCTGAGGACAGCTGGGTTGTTGGTTGCTGAGTAGTCCATGTTATAAGTTCTGGCCATAGTGGCTATAGAAGATAGGTAATTTTTGATGACCTTAGGAGAGAGGGAGTTTTGATGAAGGTATTCCAAAAATATTAGTAAATTATGGACGTTAACTGCTATTTGTAGATCCATGAAGTGTATAAAGGAAATGAAAGTCCTGAAGTGGGTTCTGTGGGCAGAAGAAGTGGAAGGTCTGTAAGCTTGATCAATCTTCTGCCAGGCTGAGTTCAACAGTTGCAAAGAAGATGGATTGGAACCTGAAATTAAATGTGTAAGTTTAGATTGAAGTAAAATATTGGGACTTTATGCCAAGTGTAATTGTCTTGTAAATTTGCATAAAGGGAGCTATTGACGGACTTCTGTGAATATAATCTGGATAATAGATCAGCTATGTCATTATCCACTCCTCTAACGTGGCAAATTTTCAGATTTATGTCCAAGGTAGCTGTGATTAACCAAATATTGCGAATGCATGCAGCCAAAAATGGGTCCTTAGTTTTGCTAGTCTCAACCACCTGGACAACTGCTAGGTTGTCACAAAACAAAGAAACTGTGGAATGTTGCCAGAAGTCGCCCCAAACTCTGAGCGCCAGGAGAATGTTGAACATTTCTAAGTGTACAATCTTGAGGTGGAAACCTGATATGGGGTAGATGGGGGTAGAATATACCCTGTGGCCCCAAACACAATTCCTAATGGGTTCTTTCTTGAGAATTGTAACCCCATTGAAGTGTGGCAAAAATGTTATAAACCACTGAATGTACTGTCTGAATTCTTCAGAAATGAGGATTTTTGACTTGTCATGATGTTTTCTAAATATAGTCAAGATTCTATTGACAAAAATACGTGCAGGATTTACACATTTGTGCAAGTATAGAAGTTTTCCTAATAAGGATTGCAGAGCCCTTTTCAATATGGACTTCTTTGTGTATACTTTAATGCAGTCCTCGTAAATGGCTTCTAGCTTGGCTGGGTCTATACTGAGAGTGTTATTCAAATCAATAGTGATGCCCAGACAGGTGAGCTTGTGTGTTGGTGGCATTCTTTTGTCCTCGTTCATGGGTAACCCTAGTTCTTGAAATATGTTAAAGAGGGTATGGAAAGCTTGGTTGGCTACGTTCTTTTCAGTGACTATGACGAAATCGTCAATGTACGCAAAGGTTTGAAAGCCATGACGTCCCATGATATACGTAATTGCGTCTGTGACAAGCTGAAACGAAGACGACCCGTGGACCCAGCTGAACGCGGCCGTGATGTCCAGAAAGAACGCATCTTTCCATTTAATACCAAACTTGATAGCATCAGCAGGGTCCACTCTGAGGTTACGAAATGCTCTTGATATGTCTATCTTGGAGATCAGTACCTCTGTAGAGTATTTGCAAATTTCATGAACAATATCATCCACAGAGGGGAACTTTAGTACGAATTTTTTGCCATCAAAGTGGAGCTTGTCAACATTATCATTCAGTGAGCAATCATGGGGATATGATAGATTTAATATCACTCTGCGTTTATCAGTGTCTTTAGGTCTGGTAAGCAGAGGGGAACAGTGAAAGCCTGGATAGTTCACCTCATTCACTGGGCCTAAAATAGCTCCTAAGGACTTTTCTTTATCTAAATATTCTTGAACAGCAGTGGGATATTGAAGAGCAGAAAAATGGTTACTAACATCAGTGTTGCGCAACACCTCAGGGTCAGTGAGGGATAATGGAAACCCAAATTTTAAATATTGGAACAATCTTTGGTCTGGATAATCTTTCAAGTAATGTTCCCATGCAGGAAGATTCAAACCTGACTTAATGGGGAATCTAGCCATTTTATAGTTTGGCAAGCCAGTATCCTGGATATTTTTTGCTAGTTGACAAATATGATCGATCTTGATATTCGATGAGGTCCCTGTCAGGACCAAAGAATTGAAAATTGGTGGATTCCAAGTTCAAAAACCCTCTGGTTTTGTTCTTCAAGTTTACATCAGTGACATTTTTGTCGAGTTTTTGACCTATCTGGGCCTCAAAATAATGAGGAATTGGATTATCCTCATCAAAAGTTTTGTTAGTGATGTTAGTAACATTAATATAACATTAATATTAACATTAATATATTAACAGCTGTGGGCTCTGTAGGTTCGAGCTCACCATTTGCACGCTTATACATTTTGTCTTGCCTCTCAATTAGGCTCAATATAACTCTATCCATATACTGTTCGTATGACATATGATATTTCTGGTAAGCATACTGATCTTGGTAAAAGTTCATTGCAACTAATCTTGCATTGCTTTTCTCATGTTCTGATATCAAATGCACTTGAGTATTTAAAAATGCAATAACCATATCTTGGGAGTGTGTGATCACAAGTGGACCTTCAGGGATGGCGTCACAATCATAGATAGTCACCTCTTGATGCCATGTATTCCTAACCAGCCAAAAGAATTTATTTTCGCGTGGAGAATTTTGAATGTGTACAATGTAAGCAATGTGATTATCTGAAATATCGTACCAATTTGTAAATTGAACATTGTACATGTAGGAACGAAGGTTAATTGTGCAATTAGGTGTACTTTGATTGACAGTGATGCCACCACTGGTACAGGGACACTCCTTTTTTGTCGTGGAAGCAAAGTGATCTACGACACAACTATCATACATATACCACCACCGATGTTAGACCGGCCGCCATCTTGGGCAGATTTTGAATTACTCTGCGAAGCAATGTTATGACGACCAGTGAGGTTAAAGACATTCTGGCTAACATTATCAAAGGAAACCTCAGGCTGTGCCTCATTCTGAGGTAAGTTATTTTGAAAATTTGTGTACACAATATAATTGTCTTCAGGTGAACTAGTTACATTCTCTTTAACATTATTTAACTTGGTTACATCATTTGTATCACATTGTAAAACATATAACGGTACTCCTTCATATTTACATATTTTTGAGCCATTGTTACTGTCCAAATTATGTCTAAAATGTTTTAAATTTAAAGAACAGTTAGCAGGTCCAGCTGGTTGAGTACACCACTAGCTACTAGAAATGTTGATTTTTTCTTGCTTTTTATATTTAAAGTTGCATTTGCTTTCAGGGTGATTACTTATTCTCCCTTGCTTCCTACAAAAACTACAATTGTGCTTGTATAACCCGTGATGACCATCATGTGAGCAGGATCCTTCGTTGTAATAACGACACAGCCTCTTTTGTGATACTGACTGTGAATTTACCAGTGAAACTTGTGAGGCACTGAGCCTGTTGAGTGCCCATTGAGTGGAGTCAGCCCATGACAGATTACCTTCCTCAAGCTCATGCATAGAGCATTCCCATGCATTTTTCACTGCTGTGAAGGGTAGGGATACTACATCCTTCATGGCACATACTACCCGAGTGAGGGCTTGTTTTGAAGTCAGTGGATCTTGCATATGTAGGATATTCGTCAGCTGCCCAGCCACCCATTGTGGCATAGAGAGGTCATCGTATAATAAACGTTTCTTACCATTTGAACCATGGTACCCCTCATTGGGCCATCTTCTCTCTGGAGGGTTGGATACTGTGTCAAAATTATTATATCTTCCTGATCTATGAGAGTTCTTACCTTGCAGTGACTCATGCTTGGCTTGCTGTTCATATGATGCCAGGATACTTGATACTGCCTCAGATACGTTTGGCAGCTTCCTGAGTGAGTCCAGGCCAGGGATGATGGCGTCGCGAGGCAGATCTGCAGCGTTGGATGCCAGATTTATGTCCTGTTGTTGAGCCATGCCCAAGGGTGCCGTGTCCTGAGGAACAGAACTTTGTTGACTAGGCCTAACAGTAGGCTGATGTTGCAAGTTGAAGTGTTGGCTTGTAGCGTTTGTCGGCACAGCCCCTTGTGATGAAACTTGGTGAGACCACGAATTGGTGGGCGCAGAAATGAATGTGTCTGGTTGACGCCTTTCCAGCCTCTCCAGCCTGTCAGCTAGCTGCTGGTTTGATGCTTGGATCTGGCTTAAAATTGTGAGCACAGAGTCATTCTCGTGAACTGCTACCCGAGGTTGCAAATCAGTGAGTGAAGAAGTGGAAACAGCATTTACTGGGTGCATTTGTTTGATGAATGAACCGTCGTACATCAGGTCGGCCTTGCGGATTTTCTTTGTGGATACCTTCGCACGAGCTGACACAGTTACTCTTTTCCTGCTTGTAGCTGTACTTTTCATGGGTTTGGTTGACATTGTAAAATACTAAAATATGAAACTGTGGCAGGTTGTACATGGAACATAAGATCTTGTTCCGTGTTGACTAGAAGTGAGTTCCTGCTGTGAATGTGACGTTGTAGATAAGTGAACTTGAGCAGTCACAGATAGTCAGGATTTCTGATGTACATCACTTTGCGAATATACGTACAACTTGTAAATACCTGTAGATAACGCTGTAAATGGCTTGAGTGATCGTCAGGTCCCCACATGTAAATATGCACATAAAATCCAGTATTGGTTAGTATTAATGTCAGTTCATTATGTAATTCCAATTTCCTTGTAATCTCACTTTGTTAATATGCACATAAAACTTTGTATATAATGTAAATCAACGTTAGCGCATTACACTTCGGTTCTTGTGTGCTTACCACTTTGTAAATATCTCTAAAACTGTATAACAGCTTGTAAAATTTCGTTACATAATCTTCGAACTTCATGTGTAGTCTTTCAATGCTACTTGTAATATGAAAAGCTAACCCCAAGCGTGGGATTAATCAAGCAGAACTTGCAATTCGATTGGGGTTGTCAATAATGCCATGTATTTACCCTAGATACGATGCACAGCATACCCATAACTATTTAAGGTCGAGGTAAACTGCCACAGCAGGCCCCTTAACAGGCCGTGCCATACATAGTCATCTGAGCCAGTATGTATCTCTCTGTATCCAGGGTTGAACCCAGGTCCTCTGTGCTGGAGATAAGTGTGTTGACCACAAGTCTCGTGATATTCTAGTGATCCTGGACTTCTACCAAGTCCTTTTGTCTTTGTGTAATATATGTGTACTATATGACTCCAGCATTCTCCCTTACTCCAGAATGCTTGTGGTATACTGAACTCCTGTAAGTTTCCAATTTAAATTTAGATGTTCAGGGTACCAATGGATACAAAAACATCTATAGTGATCCTAAATTAAGAAGTATTTCTGTTTCATGATGTCAAATGTCGCTTAAGTATTAATACAATGCAGATCTTTCGATTTCATATATACTATGGGTTTTATGATGATAACATGATTATTTTTACAGGTGATATTAAGATATACATACAATTATCAAGGTGGAGGACACCATTGTATCCTGCAATGTAAATCACAACACATCAGTAATGAAGTACCAGCTTTCCACCCTGGATGGGATTTAAACCCTCAAATTAAGAGGTAGTAGGTGAGTGTGCTTACTAAACCAACAGATTCCTTTTATCATAATCAATAACATTGTCATCTAAGTCCTTTATCCATATTTAGTGTTAAATATTTACTTTAAACTTTGAAGATACCATTGGCTAAAAACTAGTTTTCTAAACATTCCCAAAGAAATATTCCAGCACATATTTCTTTGAATGTGACTATTTTGTTACATTGGACCTTAAATACTGGCCATGTTAACCTTGAACTCGTGAGCAGGAATGCAATGGGGTATGATGACAGACCAGTCAGAGTGATTTTGAATGTGACAATAAGACTTGGTGAAATGTCACAGCTCAAACGGAAGTTAACGTGGGCACATATTGTTGAAAAGGGTGCACAAAAATGTGTTTTAAACAGTGGTATTGGTTGTGTTCTTATAAACGTTGCGATTTCACAATCAATGGTTCTTATGTAAACAGAAGCATCACCACATATTTGAAACTTGGATGATGTAGTAGTTAAGTAGCCCAAAGTACAATAAAGGTAATAGGACGACACTGAATATTATTAACAGTTTAAAATTATTGAGAGAGATGCTCAGGTACAGATGAACATTTGTACTACCTTTCAAAAGAGGAACATGCAAGAGGGCTCAAAAGAAAAGTGAGACCGAGATTTTATATCTTACAAACATAAATATAAAAGTTGGAAGATTTGCAAAAAATAAATAGCATTTATTTAGTGAAAAGCTTTGATCCTTCTCCAGTAAAGTTTACCCTCCTTAGTGCTTCCATCTCCCTGATGTCTCCATTATTGGCCTGGCTTTGTCTCTGGAATCTGAAGTCTGTTTTCTCTTATTGCAGCCCCAGTACATTAGACTAGGTTATATGATGGAGATTAAGTGCTATGAAAGTACTCACTACACAGAAACATGGACGAAAGATTTTAAATTAAGCTGATATATGTCAATGAAAAGAGAGGTGGTTTATGTATTTATTTAGTTTGTAGGACCAGTACCTTCAATATTATATAATGTAAAACAGAAATTCGCTGTAACAGAGTTCGACATAGGTAGGTTTTAATTGTTCTCCAATGTGTCAGTGTCTGAGTTCTCTTTATCATATGGCTAAAATGCTACTTGTCCAATCCAATGTCATAATCTGGTGTGCCAATCACATAGCCTTTGTAGAATTCATCATACATGTCAGGATCAAAGGCTGGTAAAAAGAAACACAGAGTCTGCTGATAATTTGTTTCATGAAATAGAGGATGATACAAAATAGAGAAATATTCACAATACTGCCCACTTGACTGGTGAGTGTATAGTATGACAGGTCTCTTAATCTTGATATATTGATGATAATGTTAAAAATTTCAACACAATAATTTCAACAACGTTCATGCTGAGTCATGGTGACTATGAATTTCTACAGTAATTACTTTTTGCTCACTGAGAAGCAACCTCAACTCACCTATGGTAGCCATTGGACAAACATGTGGCAAAATGACCAATACCTAAACTCACCTTATCTTGCCGTATATTACATCAAACGGCGACCGAATCACAACCTTATGTACACCGTGGACTACATCTTTGGGTACCATAGTCAGAAATTTATATGCGCATGTGCAAAATAGTCTGCACATGCCCACGGTATTGAAACCAGACGCGGAAATTTTAAACAGTTTAAAACTTCTGTAGGACTCGCAAGGTAACGGATGGTTCGCTACTGACTTGCAAGGTTGATTACGGACATCAGACAGTGATGTAATGACAGGGACGTTTCACCAAATGTGCCTTACCATGGGTGATACCACCGGTAGTGTGAAAGGGGTATAAGGATTTTCCCTTTTATATAAAATGTAGCAGAGTTAAGCCTAAGGATTGGCCAAATCTTTTGATAAATATGGTCCCAGAAACTCCGCTTTTTTCTGATCTGTAAAAAAGTTGTCTTTATTGTTTTAAACTACTGAATACTGGCACAACTCAAAACTGTGGCTGTATTTTTCTGTTTTGGTCACAGATTTAGAATTTTCTGAGGCCATATTCACAAATGAGTTCCGCGAAAGGCAAGCAAAAATACTTTTATGTAAAACATAAAACTTTGTATACTTGAGCTAACCTTCCTCTCAATATTGGCGAATCCCCTGTGTGAATTGCAGTCTGTATCGTCACAGCTGCAGTGACATTTGAACTGTGTTAATGAAGCATTTCGACTTGTTGGAGCTTCAATCATCTGTGTTTCCATTGTGATAAGTTTATAAAAATATGGAAAAGTTCATGTCACACAAGTGAGGGTTTTATCTATTAATTTTCTACCCTAAAATCTTGTTTGCCTTATACCCCTTTCATATGGCTATAGGCCTTGGGTGAAACGCCCCTGTCCCTCAAATGCCGTCTGCAAAATGTCCAATTTCTTGTGTGTCCGTCCTAAGGAAGTTTTAAAATGTTTAAAGTTTCCACATCTGAATTTGGAACCATGAGCATGCGCATATGAACTTTTTCCTATAGTAACTGAAGGTGTGGTCTGCAGTTTATCTGCTGAGGTTGTGACTCAGTCGTGTTTCAGTATCACATGTTTGCCCGGCGGCTACTGATGGTCATTTGAGGTTAATTCATGTTGCTAACGGTTTGTACTACTGTTGTCCTACTGTCATTGTACTGTTATTTGTGGATACACAACATGCCCGATCGATCGCCATGCGTGTTATACCTTTTGGATACACCAAACCTTAGAAGATATGGGGCCTCCTCAGAGGTGGCTCTGCGCCATGTAAAACTGGGTATACCACCTGTAGTGTGAATGGGGCAATAATTAAATTGTGTAAGTACCATATCAAAGACAATTTATAAAAGGAAATAGTGGACCAAGCATAACATAGTGTCTTTATAAATACTGAAAAAACTATGTCCTGTGGAACTTTAGTCAACTGAAGTACTTTGAATTGTTTTAGCATACTTCTGTACTCAAATGAGAGTATATGAATTACCTAAGTACTAGAGTTCTTCCACTGTATTTTTGAGTACCTACCAGTAGCTTTCACAGCATCAGTCTTATACATGTTGTTCATCCATGCTCTGAGGTTCGGGTACTTTCCCTCTGGCATGACTTTCCCTTGAAAGATCCCGGAGGCACTTGTACGCTCAAACCAAGGCCACATGTTGTAATCCAACATACCTGGTTCGGAACCTATACACATTAAAATTATGACTTCATGTACTCGTATTAACCATCTCTTTCAGCACATTGAACAGGTCAGAAAGCAGTCAAAACTGGAAAATACAGAAATGAATCATTCTACTAAAGCAAGGTTTCTAGAGAACAAAGTCAAATTTTAAACACTCATTTTTTTTCAATATTGCTCCTCTTGGAGTTCTTCTACCACCTCAAATAGGAGCCACTTTGCTAAGAGGCATGGTTATTATAAAACTTTAGAGCATTTGCAAACATAAATCCTTGTTATAGAACAAGATCAAATGCTCCATAAAACATATATTTGGTGCTGATTTTTTCAATTCATTTTAATTGTATTTAACAGCTGCTTCAACACATTGTACAGGGAATATTATCGGCTATAAATATAGAAGAAATCAGTCAGTAGTAGCAACTAAAGAGCCTACACCAACAGCCATCAGTAAGAAGCAATAGACTTCTTAATTAATGCAAGAGTCAAAAGTCATACACACATTCTCTGAGTTGGGAAATTATCTTGTTGCTACCACGCAACGGTGTCCCCATACTATAGTAATTATGAGGAAAAATATTCTAGTTAATATCCTTATTAATACCCCATTCACAATTTCCAGTAAATCACCTCTATATACCCATGTCTGGAAACATGTCATTATTGTACCTACCACTTTTGCTTCCATCATTCCCCCTTCCCTCTAGTTTGGGTTTGAAATTTGAAAATCTTTTACTGTGTTTAACCCTATGTACATAAACTAACTTGTAAAATAAAAACCGCAAACCTACATCTGACCTTTGATATCACCTCAGGGACTGACCTTTACTGGCACTGGTCTACCATGACCTTTTCAACTCTTGGCAAGAAACTGTCATTAAAGTCTAGAACAATGTTTGCGACTTGTTTACAGATCCGTTAGAAAAAATCTCTTGGAGTTTAAAACTGCTGAAAAATATCAATGCACAAAACCGAAATAAGGCTATTTTTCATCCAGCTAATACATCATGCCCAGACTTATCAGTTTAGTAATCTGTTTGACCTATGTTAGAGGTACATTTATTAGTATCACAAATCCAATTAACACACAGGAGTGAATCTGATGACTGATCAGTCTAAAGGAAGGAAAATAACTGTTACTAGTTGCCCTTGACTGCTAAAGCTTCTCTTGCATACCATCGTAAGTGTATTAACACGTAAGTGTGCTACAAGTATTGTTGAAAAATATGAGCATGGCCTGCGCAGTAAACATTTTGGGGTTTTGCAAATGTTTGTTAGGAAACATTTGGCAAAGGTAAAAAAATGATGGGTATGAAAACCATTTGTAATAGAATATTTTTAAAACGTTTTAAATATACCATTTGTTAAACATTTAACGATAAATATTCGAAAAACATAAATGAACATAATAATGTCTGAATCATAATGGGGTCAGAGGTCAAATTCAATATCTTTGTATGGTTGCTCACTATTGAAAATGTTATTTTTATGTCTAAAATTGTAAGACAGTGCCTTAGAAATTGTGCCCCCATTCAATTCTTACTTTTAGGAATTGCATGTGGGGCAATTTTTGACAAAGTCCTCTAAAATCCCCTATTATTGCTCACCGCCATCTTTGTTTGGACATATTTGAAGGTGAAGGTTTAAAAATATAGGTTTAAAAAACGTTTTTGATAGAATGTTTTTAAAACATTTGACAAGCAATGTTGTTTAAACATTTTATGTGCACTGTTTATCAAATATTTCATGGTGAATGTTTGAAAAACATTTCCAGCAAAACCTTCATTTCTTCAGCTATTTTTAAAAATGTTTTAAAAACGTTTCTAGTCAAACCTAGCTTCTTGGGTTATTTTGTAAACGTTTAATAAACGTTTTCAGTAAAAACTTTTGTCTAGAGAATGTTTATAATGTTTTTTTAAACATTACAATGTAAACATTTACTTGGAAACGTTTAGAAAACCATAAGATAGGGTTTAATTAGGTTTTAAAAACGTTTTGTAAACGTTTAAACCATTTAAAAACGTTTGTAATGTTTACTAGGTGGTAGTGGGGTAGCAGAAATTGGCAAGTGCAAACAGGTGAATTCTTTCAACAAGAGTGTCACTGCTGGGATATCCAAGAACAGACTACGACTAGCTACAGGTTGCACAGTAGGTTTATATACATGCAAAGTACACGCGAGTGTATGACAGGACAATTGCAAACAATGCAAGTAAATCGGGAGAACCTACAATACTAGCAAGGAGAATGCAAGTGCCCAAGTCTCTCGTAAATATCCCTTGAGACATGGATGAGTTTGTAACTATACTGCGTACACGCAGAATTTAATGTGCATGTCAATTTTCCTTGCGGCATATCTGTGACCTTGAAATTCTGTTATAAAATCTCATGTAAGGATTAAGTGTCCCTTGCAAATTGGGCGACTTTTCTCTGTAACCAGGACGTTGTTGCACGTACGATGGGATGTAAGAGAGGCTTAAGATTTATGAAGACAAGTCTTACGGCAAAGCCTAATTACTCCAGTAGGAAGAAAAGATTAACTCAGCAAAAAAAAAAAAAAAAAACTGCCTAAACGACATTTGGAATTTCACGTTTACAAATAAATTAAAACTTAACCCTCACAAAACCAAGTTTATTCTCATACACTCCCCCAAAAAACCGTAAACAACTCCTCCCTCACTTCCCTCTCAATATTCTGGGAAATCAGGTCTCACCAGCACAAAGTATCAAGAATCTCGGAGTGGTGTTCAACTCTAATATCAATTTCTCAAACCATGTCTCACAGGCCATAAAGTCCACTAGAGTTCATGCAAGAGACCTCTACAGAATTCGTCCCCTTCTAGACCTTAAAACATCAGTTCTGTTAGCGAATGCTTTGGTGAGCAGCTTCCAGAAATACAAGGTGAAGTACCCCCAAAATTAATTTCCTTCAAACCCCCACTTTTGATCGTAGAGTTCACAAATCAATCAAACACTTCTCTAATTCCTTCATTTACTATGCCCCAGTTCTTTGGAACTCTTTTCCCTTTCAAGTAAGAAACAGTCCCTCAGTCGCATCTTTTAGGAAACCCACCTCTTCAACTCTAGTTTCCCACATTAGTCTTCTTCCCTCCTGGTCACACCCACAATTCTGGATTACTGACCCTGAATGCCCCTCAACTCTCCCTATGATAATGATTTTTGTTTAAGTACGGCATTAGAAATTGGTTGTAACACCCTAAAGAAAAGTTGTAGCAGCATAAGATAATTTGTAAGTGACTTACAACTAAAAGGCTTAGAAATGACTACTTGGGATAGAAAAGCTCACTCAAAAAGGTTTTTAAACTGTTTTAAACAATGGACTGTTGCCCATTATCAGCAATATTTAGCTGCCGACAATCACGCGACATAACTCTTGATACTCAGACTGGGGTATTACATAACATTGATAATACAAAAAGGTAGATTAACCATACTTTTAATACTTGGTGTAATCTTCAACACAAAATGAATTACCTCCAAAGAAAGGTTTGCCCTCCACAATCTTATCAAACTCCTCAGACAAGCGGTGCATTGTTGCAAGAGATTCTTCACATGATGCTCCAGAATGCATAAACTTGTAGAACATGCTGATCCACTGTAAGAGCACATATATAACCTTATCAGATTGTTACGCCTAGGTCACATCTTTCTGTAATAGGTTCACAAGCTACAAACAAATGGGCTTGTAAAGTCCAAATTATGGATCATTGTGGTACAGTCCCCACCATGTCTTATTGGATCTTCTTTGGTTGGATTCCAATTTGGGTACAATGCTTTCAACAGAGCACAGACAAATTTTTAAAAAAGTTTTAAGACATCCAATGTATTCTTATAATATATATTACATTCTACATGCTACAGAGGTGAAGGTAGACTTGCTCCAAGTCTTTGTATTTGTATCCATCAGTAACCTGAATAGTTAAACTTAAATTGGAAACTTACAAGAGTTCATTATACCACTAGCATTCTGGAGTAAGGAGGGGTAGTCTCTGAAAAAACTTTTGTCAGGACTGGCTGTTTCTTCAAAAGTCATACATTACCCATATATTTCACAAAAGACAAAAGGGCTTGGTGAAAGTCTAAGGTGAAGGGTCATGTATGGTCAGCCCATTCTTCAATGTGCAGCAGCCAGATATGAGGTCTCTTTTCGGAGCAATAAGGATGACGCCGAAATCAAGTGTGTATAGGAATGACCACATGCTAAGGTGTAACCTAGGCATATCTTTGTATGAGCAGTATAAAACCTCAAAAACCGAAATTTGTGGTACATGGTGATCTATAGACTTTCCTTAAGTCCTTTTGTCTTAGGTATTATACGAGGACTGAATGACTATTTTTCAAGAATTTGGTGCTCTATTTTATGAAAGAGTTGGATCTCCACCCATCATGATGGATTGATAATGATTCCACGTATGCCAGATTCTGTGGAATGAGAAAAACAAAGAGTAGCAAGTCTAGATGATCTACTGTAAAACTAAAGAGATGTAATCTACTGTTACAAGACCGCTGGATTAATAACTATGGTCAGAGCGGCAATTATGGTCACCTCATATACTTTATTAAATTTTTATGCCTAGTTGAAAAGAACAAGTTCTTGTTTGAAATTGCATTAGTTAACAGTAATTTTTTTCAAATCGCATACACATATAAATCTGATCATGAATGAAGATATGACAGTATTATACAACTCCCTAGCATGAGTATTATACTGTTCATGAGTAATATGTTGAATTGCTTATTTTAAGTTGGTGCTAAGAAAATTACAATTATTAAACAAGAACAGGGTATCTTTTCATTATTCTCCTTTTAAAATAAGTTATCTCCATATATATCCAAGAAGTTTATTTTTAACACATAAAATACCTCTTTCACAATTTCTTTTAACTTTGGATCAAGTTGAGAACTAGACAAAAGTTTTTGTACACAAAAACAAAGCGTCCCTACAGCTTTTAAGTTTTATAAGAAATGCTAAAGGACCAATGTGAAGAGGTAAATGTTATTGGTGAAGAGAAATTCTCCTGAAAGGACCATGTTAGGGTCACAAGAGTGATCTTAAAACGAAAAAAGCAATCAGTGCCTGAGAACAGGTTCTGTATCAGCTGACTGTGTCTTTTAAGCTGCAAAGTAGAAGAAGCATGTTTAGGTTTGGCTATGCTCGTTTGACCTTGAAGGAGAGGCCCAAGGTCAAATCGGACAACACCAAAAGATTCCCAGCCCATGATTTCCTATATGTTGGTATACCATCCAAAACCTCTAGGACCAATAATAAGCGAGTTATAAGCACTTTTCAGTTTGGCTTTGCTCATTTGACCTTGAATGAGAGGCCCAAGGTCAAATGCGACCACACCAGAAGATTCCCAGCACATGATTTCCTATATGTTGATATACCATCCCAAACCTCTAGGACAAATAATAAGCGAGTTATAAGCACTTTTAAGTTTGGCTATCCTCGTTTGACCTTGAAGAAGAGGCCAAAGGTCAAATCCGACCACACCAAAAGATTCCCAGCCCATGATTTCCTATATGTTGGTATACCATCACAAACCTCTAGAACCAATAATAAGCGAGTTATAAGCACTTTTAAGTTTGGCTATACTCGTTTGACCTTGAAGGAGGGGCCCAAGGTCAAATCCGACCACACCAGAAGATTCCCAGCACATGATTTACTGTATGTTGGTATACCATCCCAAACCTCTAGGACCAATGATAAGCGAGTTATAAGCACTTTTAAGTTTGGCTATGCTCATTTCACCTTGAAGAAGAGGCCCAAGGTCAAATCCGACCACACCAAAAGATTCCCAGAAATGATTTCTTATATGTTGGTATACCATCCCAAACCTCTAGGACTAATAATAAGCGAGTTATATGCACTTTTAAGTTTGGCTATGCTCGTTTGACCTTGAAGGGGGGGCCCAAGGTCAAATGCGACCACACCAGAAGATTCCCAGCACATGATTTCCTACATGTTGGTATACCATCCGAAACCTCTAGGACTAATAATAAGCGAGTTATATGCACTTTTAAGTTTGGCTATGCTCGTTTGACCTTGAAGGGGGGGCCCAAGGTCAAATGCGACCACACCAGAAGATTCCCAGCACATGATTTCCTACATGTTGGTATACCATCCGAAACCTCTAGGACTAATAATAAGCGAGTTATAAGCACTTTTCAGTTTGGCTATCCTCGTTTGACCTTGAAGGAGAGGCCCAAGGTCAAATCTGACCACACCAAAAGATTCCCAGCCCATGGTTTCCTACATATTGGTATACCATCCCAAACCTCTAGGACCAATAATAAGCGAGTTATAAGCACTTAGATTCCCTGCACATGATTTCCTATATGTTGGTCTACCATCCAAAAGCTCTACGACCAATAATAAGCGAGTTATAAGCACTTTTAAGTTTGGCTATCCTTGTTTGACCTTGAACGAGAGGCCCAAGGTCAAATGCAACCACACCAGATGATTCCCAGCACATGATTTCCTATATGTCGGTATACCATCCCAAAGCTCTACGACCAATAATAAGCGAGTTATAAGCACTTTTAAGTTTGGCTATCCTCGTTTGACCTTGAATGAGAGGCCCAAGGTCAATTGCGACCACACCAGAAGATTCCCAGCACATGATTTCCTATATGTAGGTATACCATCCCAAAGCTCTACGACCAATAATAAGTGAGTTATAAGCACTTTTAAGTTTGGCTATCCTCGTTTGACCTTGAAGGATGGGCCCAAGGTCAAATCCGACCACACCAGATGATTCCCAGCCCATGATTTCCTATATGTTGGTATACCATCCCAAACCTCTAGGACCAATAATAAGCGAGTTATAAGAACTTTTAAGTTTGGCTATGCTCATTTGACCTTGAAGGGGGGCCCAAGGTCAAATGCGACCACAGCAGAAGATTCCCAGCACATGATTTCCTATATGTTGGTATACCATCCCAAACCTCTAGGACCAATAATAAGCGAGTTATAAGCACTTTTCAGTTTGCCTATCCTCGTTTGACCTTGAAGGAGACGTCCAAGGTCAAATCTGACGACACCAAAAGATTCCCAGCCCATGGTTTCCTATATGTTGGTATACCATCCCAAACCTCTAGGACCAATAATAAGCGAGTTATAAGCACTTTAAACTTTGCCTATCCTCGCTTGACCTTGAACGAGGGGCCCAAGGTCAAATCTGACCACACCAGAAGATTCCCAGCACATGATTTCCTATATGTTGGTATACCATCCCAAACCTCTACGACCAATAATAAGCGAGTTCAAGGCTTAATCTTAGCAAAATTTTTATGAACTTATAATCAATCGCCCGTCAATCGGTCAATTATGGCGCGATTGATCCTAATATCGACTGGCACCTAGATTCTTCCCTCAGGAATGTGCATACCAAATTTGGTTGACCCACACCCAGTACATTCTGAGGAAATCTAGTGAAAAGGAAGTAATTTTTTTTTTTAATTTTTGATAATGTGACCTTGATAAAGGTCAAAGGTCAAATTTATGCCTGTCAAAAAATTTCCCCACGCCTATAGAATAACACTGCCACATATCATTTGGATAGGCCTAATAACAAGGGAGATATTCAAGGGAGACGATAATGCGGCGGCGGCGGCGGCTGACTGAAAACTGGGGGTGAAACCAATAAGCGTCCCCTTTTCAAGGGACGCTTAATTATTTAGTTTTACCACTATTCTACAAAGTCCAGAAGGCTGAATCAGACCTGAGAGAACTGCTCCAGGAGAATCCTGTGCCTTGCTTTCACATAAGGATCCTTTGGGTTGAGAGGTTTGTCTGGATAAACTTCATCCAAGTAATCATTGCAGATTTTTGACTCATAGAGCACCTGCAAAAATGATGTAGCAATCAACCAGTACTCCGTGCCATATTCAGCACTCACTTTAAAGTGGCACATACAGGAGCAAATATGACATTTTTGGAGACATGGCCTGTTACGGGCCTGTCACATCAAATTCGCTCCACCTTAAATTTTTCTGACGCCTGTTTATTTCTGTTACCCAATCATAATGTAGGTCACGAATCATTAATACCCCCCCCCCCCCCCACCTTCACAAAGCAATTGAAGTGAACACATGGTAAAGGAATTCCCCCCCTCTTTCTCCCGCAGCCCCAGGACTGAAAGTTACTACGTCCAGGTAAACATTTTTGAGTTTTTCAAATGTTTGAAAGGAAACGTTTGGCAAAGGTTAAAAAATTATGGGTATGAAAACCATTCATAATAGAATGTTTTCAAAATGTTTTGTGTAAACTTTTTAAACGGTTAATGGCGAATGTTAGGAAAAGGTTACAAATGTACATAATAATGTCTCAGTAATAAAGGGGTCAGAAGTCAAATTCAATATCTTTTTAAGCTGCTCACTAGTGAAAATATAATTTTATGTCTAAAAATGTACGATAGTGTCTTAAAAATTGTGCTTTAGTACTTTTAAGGATTGCATGTGGGACAATTTTTGATAAATAAGTTCCCTAAAACCCCTATTATTGCTCACGGCCATCTTTCTTTGCAAATGTTTGAAGGAAAACATTTAATAAGCATTCTGAAAATATGGGTTTAAAAACGTTGTGATGGAATGTTTTCAAAACATTTGATAGAAAACATTTTAAAAACATTTTAGAATGATGGATATGAAAACCAGGTAACATTTAGTAAACCATAAGATAGGGTTTAAATAGGTGTTTTAGAAACATTTTGTAAACGTTTAAACCATTTAAAATGTTTCTAATGTTTACTGGTATTACATTGGGCCAAGCTTACCCTGGTTCCCCCTTCTTGGATAACACTTTAAGTAAGTATTTAAAAAGCACCAAATTGATGTAGACATCTCCTAAGGCATTGATATCCAAGAAGGGATGTTACAATTTCAAGAAGGAAGTCTACGTATATGTTAGCATATGATAGGGAAGACAGACTATTGTGGTGGGTATTCTGATGTGCAAAGTCAAGATGTTTATGTTCAAGCAGACTCGAGTGTAGTGACCTCAAGGCAGACTCTGAGGCAATAGCATGGGAGTCCCCTCTCGAAAGAGACTTAGATGATACAATTGCCTAAGATAAACAAGTTGCAGTTCATGTGAGTTAATACATGTTATGGTTGCTAATGGAACTAACAATGATAGTAATATGTATTGTATTAATTTGCATACAGCTGTTGGAGTAATATGCCTCAAATCAATGCTGCTGTTGGATGAGTAAATTGATCTTGCAGTGATGAATTCTGAGGTAGATTAATTGATAATTGTAAAGTTAATATGTGGCGGGATGATCACTTACTGAAAAGACAGCTTGGGTGAAACAATGTTGATCTGTCTCGCACTAGATGCAAAAATACTATCTTCAATAAGACAAAGCTATCTTCGAAATAATCTTCCACCTTATAAAAGATCACTTTTGGCCCAGTTTAGAGCTGGAGTTCTGCCATTGTGAATAGAAACTGGCAGATTTCATTTGACAAAAGACCAAGTCACAGAATTATATATGTATGCTATTGAAGATGAGGCTCATTTCTTATGCAATTGCATTGCTTATAGTGAGCCAAGAGAGATGATGGAAAAAATGTTAAATCTGAAATACAAAATTTTGATAATCTCCCTGATGTAGAAAAATTTACAACTGTTGTGCTATGTTTTCAAAAAGCATTGAAATTATCTGCATAAGAGTTAGAATATAAGACAGGATATAATCAACAAATAGTGTTAATTTGTAATACAATTAGAAAGCTACCATTCTGTTTAATATAATTATTTCATTACAGCCAAATCAACTTGTACTTTAATTGTTATTTTTATGTTTCTCTTTGTGATTAGATACCTGAGTGTAAAGCACATACTTCTGTACTTAGAACTAAAATGCTTGAAGTCACTTATAAGCCCTATGGGGCTTGGCAAACATTGATATTTTCAGTTACTATTATTGTAAATTTGTATTTGCATGTGACTATAAAAATATATATAAATACTATTTCATGTAAATTGTTGGCTAGCATGAGTTGCTGGATTCTATTAGTGTTGTTATGTCAGTACATTTGGCATTTACACCAGTTTGTGCTTTTAAAATTTTTATTACTCCGTTTGCAGATCCAGATTCAGGACCACCAATCCACATATGGATCAATTTTGAGGGTAGTCCCAATCTTGTTTGAAATATAAGAATGCAAAGGTAGTTTTTAAGCTATATAGTATTGTTGTGGTATTTGTGTCCTCATTGTTTAATAGGTTGTCCTATTTCAAAACAAGAGGTAGAAGTCTAATCTATCTAATCTAATGTGGACTTTTATAGCACTTAATCTCCATCGCTGATGGACTCTAAGGCGCAACTGAACATAAAGCAAAGCAGTTAACATTAATCCAAGGACATAGCCAGGAGACACAGGGTGACAGGAGAGGCTATGGGGACATGCTTTTGCAAACAGGTAAGTTTTAAGCTTCTTTCTGAAGGAGGCAACTGATGCTGCACTGTGCACATCATGAGGGAGTTCATTCCAGATTTTAGGAGCATCAAAGGCAAAGCTGTGATCAAAATGTTTGACTGCCTTGAAGACTGAGGAGCGGAAAGGAGGAACAGTAAGGTATTGATGATCTGGGTGACTACGCCTGGTACTATAGGAACAACTGCTGAGTGACAAGAATGGTTGAAAATAAGAAGGAGAACCACTATGTAAAAAAAGTGTTGCAGTTTTGAACATACATCTATACTTAATGGGCAGCCAGTAGAGTTGCTTCAGAATGGGTGTAACATGAGCATACTTTCTATGATTTGTAACAATACGAGCAAGGGTATTCTGAATACTTTGCAATTTGTGCTGATTGAAACATGACAAACCCCTAAACAGAGAGTTGCGGTAGTCTAGACGACTACTAACCAAGGCATTTGCAGCAAGGACTGCCACTTCTGGAGTAAGATACTGTCTTATTTTACGAAGGTCGCACATCTGAAGAAAGGTCATATTCAGAAAAGGGAAAGATTAGCAAAAAAGACCTGAAGTTGTTTAAAAAAGGTCAGTATTCACACAGAAGTTAGGCTAATTTTGGCAGTCACTTTAATCTACACAACAATATGGTTTGAATTGTGCATTAAATTAATCTAAAATTTAACTTTGTGAATACCATTTTAATCCAAAGCTGAGCAATTTTTCCATAAATGTTAAGCTAATGTTTAGCTTAACTTCATCCATTTTGTGAATATGGTCTCTGAGGTTCTATCCTTGGAGACTGTTCCCTGGCACAAGGTACTTTACAAATATGTGCCCCTCTTAACCCAAGAGTACCAATGGGTACGAAGAGTAGGTGAAGGTGAACTTGGGACAAGATGGCTTTTCTGTTCAGGGGAGTACAAATACTCTGAGATGCTTCATGCTAGTGGGTTAGCCGGTGTGGCATCTAATCACAGGCTGTCACCTCTGTTAGGGTTCAACTATCACAAGTGAAAATGTTGAGAACCTGTCCCAATATAACCCTGGCTGTTGAACAGGATGTAAAACACAAACTTTGATTTTCATGCCACAGAAACGAAAAATAAGCACTGACCATATGTACCACTACATCTGAAGAGCGACATAACCTTCACCTTCCTTTTGTCGGAAACCTATTTGAACTAAAAATAAATTTCATACTTGACTAAAATAACTCTAAATGATCATTAAAAAGTTCTGTTGCATTGAAATAATGGATATGATATGTGATTGTGTCGATGCTCACGTTTTTATGTTAAATTGCATATAACAGTAACAAATACAGACTATTTTGGCAAATTTTAGCATTTGTTTAACCCTTTAACAATGAATATCACACTACCTGATCATTATATTCTAAGACTGGAACCTTCCCCAGTGGATTTCGTTCAAACAACCAATCAGGTTTTTCCGACAAATTCACGTTGATAGTTTCATGCCTAGAAATTTTTTTAAAAGCATAATATAGAGTTATGTGTGTGGGAATAAATATAAAAACACACGCTTATCTAGATTAAAAAGGATTACTGTATATTTTGAGCTCGGAGAAGGCTAGTTTGTTTAATATATTAGTGGATCTGGGCAAAACATGTTTAACTGAAAATAAAACAAATAGTTTGATCAGGTCTCCAGAAATTAAACACATACATATTGTTATTCTTTTTGTGAATGGGTTTATTTTTTAACAAGAAATGGTGGAATGAATTCCTTTGTTCTACAGGATGGAGCAAGGAGTTATCAATTATTGAAATTCAATAGATCCTACTTTAAATTGTGAGTAATGATATCTTTATATCAAAAGAAACTCTTACTTTAGAATTTGCTATTAATTAGCCACTGTGACATGTAAGATATATAACGTCACATCTATTGATATGGTCTATGAAACTAACTCAGGCAGCATATATCTCTCTTGGTGATATTTAATTTGAGGCACAGTTTGGGGATTTTTGCGATGGCTCTGCCCTGTTTTGAAACCAAAAAAGCACTTGGTCAGATATTTGGTCATATTTAGAAGAGTGAGTGATCTTCTGTTGAGCAATGGGGCAGAAAACTAACAAATAAAACTCTCCACAGTGACAAGATAAGTTGCATGGCCAAAAATATTGGCCTTATGATCTGCTTGTGACTGCTATAACTCATGAATATAACTCGTAAAATTAAGCCCCAACAACTCTTGTAGAGCAATCAGTGGACTTGCATTGTTAATCCTCTCTCGAGACAAGACCAAGACAAGAGAATCTTCAATCACTGCAGTTACCCTCCCCATAAAATAAAACATAATAAAATATAACATATCACTCATATTTACAATTAAACCGCAATAAAAAATAAATTTTAGCTGCAACATGTTACCATATACGTTTATAAACATATATTGAATATACATATATTATCCCTTCAGTTTAAGACTGGTTTCCAAGCAGGACACTCACGGTATGCCTTTGTGGATGAGCACCAGTCTTACTCTCTGAACAAATGGACAGAATCTCATACTGTAGAGTCGTAAAGTGTCCTTTTTCAACTCAGGCAAATCCTCCCCTGTGAACAGGAAACAAAATATCATAGCACACGTAAAGTTAGGAAGCACTCATAGAGCACAGACCTCCATCCGTGTACAAAAATCCTGGATTTTATAGGTATCCAGAATAGGAGTCGAATCTTTGTCAAACTTTAACCACTTCTTCGTTTAGCCAGGGAGTGCCCACAGTGTAAACGTGTGAAGGATGCATTTATTACTGTTGGGGTAATCAGGAACATAGAAAAACAAACAAACAGACAAATAAATATACCCTAAAAGATAACCCCCTGGTTGGGTTAATTATAACACATGTATTTATTTATTTATTTGGGGTTTTATGTCACATTCAACACTGTACAGATCATATCACGACGGGTAGTTGGAACGGCAGAGGAAACCAGTACATACAGTTCATTAGGGTTCTGTACTGTAAACTGCCGACCAACGGCAAGCAACTACCAGCTTTCCCACTTGAGGCCGTGCCGGGGATCGAACCCCGGTCCCAGAGGTCGGAGGCGAGAGTGTTACCACTCTGCCACTGTGGCCCCTCTATAACACACGTAAAAGAGTAATGACCAATGGCTGGAGCCGCAGCATATCCTGGGATGTCAGATGTCAGTACTGGCGAATGTAGATGCACTAAGATATGAATTAAATGATCTTTTTGAAGCTTAGGTCTGATAAATTAAACATCTTTTCATCAACAAATTAAACAGGTGAAGATGGTTATGTGACTGTAGCTTGTGTTAGAAAGGGTAGCTACTGCAATATATGAAAGAAGGGCAATCAGAGAGCGCATACCTCCACGAAGCCATAATAATATGTAAACTGGAAAAATCTGGCTCTTTGATATTTTTGTACCCAGATGGTGATCCAGGCCAGTCCTAAAATTTAGCTACATCTAAACAGTAGTATTTGTGCTATACTGCTAACAAACAGACATACAGTCATGAAAATAATATCTCCTTGTGTGAAGCCATAAATCAGGAAACCCAACAATTAAAGAAAGGACTCTGCATAGCTGAAATTAGTCAGTTCAACATATAAAAAGTGTAATTTATATTACCCCATTGTGGAGGAAGATATTGTGCCTGTACAGCAGTAGATTAGATATTATTAGATTAGATCAATTGGAACTTAGGTCTTCTGTATTCCTAGGCAAGTGTGTCTTCCGTATTCCGGTGGCAGAGGTCCTTGGTGGCCTAGTGGTTAGCAAGTTTGACATCTTATCATAATCAGTCACCTCTGTGTGGGGTTCAACTCCCACAAGTGACAATGCTGAAGACCTCTCCCAATATTACCCAGGCTGTTGAACAGAACGTAGAACCCCAACCATGACCTTTGTGCTGTTTCGAGTGGGCATTTTTGTAGAAATATCTGTGGCTTTCTCACATGATAAAAACAACTGGGCCATATTCTTAAGCAATACTTAGACTGTTCCTAACTTGGATTCTAAGTTTTTCAAGCTTTTACTGTCTTAGATCAAAATGGCATTCATCAACATTCCTAACTCTAAGGTCACCTTAGAGTCTTGGCTTAGACTTCTACTTAGATGTCAAGTCATCAGGAGAGGCACCTTAGAGGATAGGATTTTTTTAAATATGCAATTATTACAGGGAATCTTGTGTTTTATTGCTATTAAACTGTGACACAATATTAAAGACAGCATTTTCCTTCAAGAAAATGAGCTTTTTTACCATTTTTAACAAAGCAGATGATTAAGTAAAAACAAATTTAAGGTCACCTTACATAAGAATTGTTGTGGAATGAGACTCTTCCTAACTCAGATATATTGGTTTGCAAGTTTACAGTTACAGTAAAAAGTAAACGGAGTTTTCCTTAGAATTTAAGTAATACTGAACAAAGTACAGGTTGATGAATACAAAATCAAAGTAATACTTTGGTAAGCAGAAAACCATTCCTAACTTGGATCTAAGGTGACCTTAGCATAGTATTGTTGAAGAACACGGCCCCTGAAGCAGAATGGATCAATGCAAGCGTAGTCAATACCAGACAATATAGTTATGAGAGAATGTGAACGACAAAATTTGCCACAGTATGTGAAATTCGCCATTGAGGGTAAACTTTAGAAAATAAGACAATTTTTTATCAATTTTTAACATCATCGAAGATTGAATGTCTTATAACAGGTCCAATCACAAATGTGTAGAGAAACTAGACAGGTAAGTATATAAATAATTCCTACCTTTGGCATAAGATTTTTGCGTCATATTTCCGTTCTGTAATGGCATATAATACTATCCAAAATATAAATGGTCGAATGAAAGGGTGGATATGTTTCACACATTCAGAGTACTGCTTATTCAGTACAGCCTGTACAACAGTATTGATATCCTCTTAATCTTAAGATTCCACCTATATTTGCCTTTACTGGGTAGATTAGTATTCAGTTGCATTGAAAAAAAAAGAGAAAATAATGCAGTGATCCTTATAAGGAACTTATATTGTCCGTATACGTCAATAATGGTTTCATGTTATGTAACATGTGCTACACATAAAGTGTAAATAAACACACACACAAAAGAAGAGTTATTTATTATTGTCCAAATGCAGTAGAAATCCAAAAGAGACAACACTCTTGTGTAAATATCCGTATCTGCTAGAAATAGTCAGAATCAATACTATTTCCATGTGGAGAAGAGTATGGAAAAACTAAAGGAGTCATTTCTCAAGCCATTTTCTGTTTATCGTCATGTAAGTGTCTTATATTTGTAGAATTGGCATGAAACCGTTGGTATTTTTACCAATGCTCCAACCTTTATTGGATTCATAAGTACCGTCATGACATAACACAGACCAATTAAAATGACAAGGCCTCAGTTCTTCATTTCTAATCCTATTTTATATTAGTTTCTCTAGTTTATATATGGCAGTATCTGATCGAGTATATTGCATTTGTTTTGGACTAAATATTGTTTTTTTCCTTGTAAAATGAAACAATGCCATAAAAGTTGATGATTCTACACCCCCCCCCCCCCCCCCCACCCCCCCACCCCAAAAAAAAAAAAAAAAAAAAAAAGAAGACATTTATGCCCCTGTTCCACCAAAAGATTAAGGCCCGATCCTGTCGGCGACCCTTAATCGTGGACAGTCGGTTGAAAAATAACAAAAATGGGCGGGAATACTGGGTTGGTACTGAAGTCTGGGATTAAAAACAGATCGTCCCCAGGATGCCTCAGGCAGCCGCAGACAGTCGCCGACTGGTCTGGGACTAAGAACCGACTAAGCCAGTTTTCTGGTCGGTTTCAACCACGATCCTGTCGCACACAAACTGACTGGGTCCCAGGACGCCTCAGGCCTCCTGGGACTAAGCCCTGACTAACCCATGATTAAATCCCGGCGTCCTGAGGCCTCCTCAGTCTTCTCCAGACCAGGATCCCCTATTATTGTTTTGCAAAGTTGCTGGATTTTCTGGGTATATATATAAAAAATTCGCGATCTAATCACCATTGCTTTTCTAGGAACACAGCAGGATGGAAGACAGATTCAACAACAACTTAGGGCCTTTTTTGTTTTTATTCAGTTACAAATAATCATGTATTTCCATTTTTTACGTCAAGCACAGCAACCACCACCACCAGCACCACCAGCACCCATACAGAGACCTAGAAGAAGGCACAACATGTGGGTCAGGCCATGGCTACTGCAGAGAGAGGAGTGGGGGGCCTACCACAACATTATGGCTGATCTGTATGCCACAGACATTCCAGGATTCACCAACTACATGAGGATGACCCCAGAATTCTTTGAAATGATGAAGACCAGACTGGAACCACGTGTAGCCAGACAGGCCACCAACTACAGAGCTCCTATCAGTGTTGGGGAAAAGTTAGCCCTCACCATCAGATATCTGGCCACTGGAGAGTCCTACACATCATTATCCTGTCAGTTCAGGGTTGGCAGATCCACCATTACCAAGTTTCTACCAGAGGTCTGCAGGGCCATCCAGGATGAGTTCACCAGAGAGTACCTCAAATGTCCTACTACTCCAGATGAGTGGAAAGAACTGGAGAGGGAATTCAGGATCAGGTGGAATGTTCCACATGCCCTGGGAGCCCTTGATGGCAAGTATGTGGCCCTGAAGAAACCCAAGAACTCTGGAGCCCTCTACCACAACTACAAGGGGTTCTTTTCCATTGTCATGTTGGCCCTGGTAGATGGACAGTATAAGTTTAGATGGGTGGATGCAGGTACAGAAGGATCTTGCTCAGATGCCCAGATATTTAATGCCTCTCAGCTGAAGAGGAGGATTGAAGATGGTAGGATAGGCTTCCCTGACACAGCTCCTATAACACAGGGTGGTAGAGATGTCCCCTACTTCATTCTGACGGACGATGCTTTTGCCCTGAAGACCTGGCTCATGAAACCCTATGGCAGAAGGCTGTTAACAAGGGAGGAAAGGATTGCCAACTACAGAATATCAAGGGGCAGGAGAGTTGTGGAGAACGCTTTTGGCATCCTGGTCTCAAGATTTAGAGTCATGAGGACCACCATTGAACTACCCCCAGAAACAGTTAGAGAAGTGGTCATGACCTGTGTGGTTCTGCACAACATACTGAGAAGCCAGTATCAAGGTCAACCTGCTGGTCAGCAGCCTGGGGAGGATGAGGATGATGATGTGCCTGGTGATTGTGGATTGATTGGTGGTGCTGCTGGTGGTGGCCAAGACAGAAACCCTGCTAGAGAGGCCAAAAGACAGAGGGATTACCTGAAGGACTACTTCAATAATGAGGGAGCAGTGGCCTGGCAAGATGGCAGAATATAAGTCCTGCTCGAGTAAACAGTCCTTTTCAGGACTAACTATAACAGTCCTTTTCAGGACTACCAATTATTCCAAAAAACAATTAATCAGCTATGCTTGCTACAGACGGACAAACCCCATGCCAAACATAACTTGTACAGACGGACAAACAGACAAACCCCATGCCAAAGATAACTTTTTCAGATGGACAAACAGACAAACCCCATGCCAAAGATAACTTTTTCAGACGGACAAACAGACAAATCCCATGCCAAAGATAACTTTTTCAGATGGACAAAGAGACAAACCCCATGCCAAACATAACTTTTTCAGACGGACAGACAAACCCCATGCCAAACATAACTTTTTCAGACGGACAAACAGACAAGCACAAGTTACTCACCCAACAATCATACAAACCCAGTGTTAAACAAGAGCCAAACACAAAGTCACATATAATATCCTAAAATGAATTTATTTTTTATACATTTGGAAATCCACATCCTAATTTCACCAATTTTTTTTGGTTCATGGGTTGGAAATTTATTTGTAGCAGAAATGTTTTTATGGAAATTTTCAATTTTAAATCTTCACCTCTAATCACAAAAATGTGGAAAATATAACCAAAAAAACTAGTTTTGTTTTCAATAATGGGGGATTGTTTTTGCAAAATAGTTTGTCAGTTCGTTGGCATGGGTTCTATTTAATTTTGGGTTTTTGTGTTTCTTGGTTGGTGGTTACTGGGGTTGGGTTTATTATTGGTAGTTGGATGTTGGGTTTCTTACTGGGTTTGTTATTTGGGGGTTATGTTTGGTATTGAGTTTGTCTGTTTGTGGGTTGGCAAGTATGTAATAATGCCTTTTAACTCTAGGGAAGGTGTAAGTGTTGAACTTTTCAATTACAGATTTTAAACTATCCCATGGATTTTAATCTAAAAATGGGCTGATTAATGGCCATATTGGGAGTTATTTTTAATTTTTTTATGTGGCCTTTTTTGTTATGTGTGGTACCATGGGTTATTTGTTTCATGTTTGGGGTGGTGTAGGTTTTGGACTTTAACTTTTTTTTCTTGTGATAAGTATTTGTACTGAACTTATTTGTTTTGGGAGGGGAATTGGAATAACATGTAGCTGAATAATTGTTTTTGGAAAATTTGGTGGCCCTGAAAAGGGCCTGGCAGGTCAAAGACCCGCCCTGACTGGATGGCTACTGAGAAGGCTGCTGCTGCTGTTGAGGCGGTGCTGAAGTGGTGATAGTAAAGAGCTGCTGCTGCTGCTGAGGCTGCTCGACGATCTGTGTTGATGTCAGATCTGGTAGCTGGCTTAAGATTCCACTCAGATTGTGTCTGCTCCCTTCGTCCTGTACAGTTAGGACAGATGTCGGGTTGCTGAAGCCAATGGGGCTTGGTGTATAGTACACAAAACTGCTGCTAGCTGCTGCTTGAGTGGAACTAGACACCTGTGGAGTGGTTGTTGGCAGTAGGCCGACCCTCTGGGACTCGGTGGTAACAGTGGCTGATCTTCTGGGCAATGGCTGACGTCTGCGGTTACTCTTAGTAGTGTCGATGTCTCTAAATATCTTGCCCTTTAATTCTTCAAATTTTTCTTGAGTCATCTTTTTGGCCTCTGATGCCACGTAGTCAAAGAAGGGCTGCCTGTCTGACTTCTGATGCAGAAAACCTGAGATAAGTGTCCTCATCTGCTCAAAGTGTTTGAGAATCTTGGAGTCTGTAGTTGAAACGGGTGTTGGTGTAATGATGGACTGACTCCTCTCCCTCAGGACACTGGACTCGAGGTGTTCTGTGTCAGTAGTTGACCCACATGATTTGTCCTGCCTGCTGGTATTTGGACTGGCCTCAAAACCTGAACTTCTGTTGGCCCCCTTTCTTCTGATGTGGGTTTTAAGAAAACCCATCTGTTGGTAGACCCAGGACTGTCTCTTGGTCATCTCCCTCGGGGCTTGGCCAGATTGGAGCTTAGACAGCTTCCCATAATGGGTTCGCTGGGACTCGAACCAACGTCTCACATCAAATGGCTGGAGCTTGAGTTCTGCAGATATTTCTGCCCAGAGAGCGTCTCTTCTGGTCCTGTCGTGGAAACGTGAATGTTCCTTGTCATACAGTTCAGGGTGCAGCTTTACAAATTCCACAATGGAAACTTCCTGGCTGTCTGTAAAAGTGGCACACACCCTGGCTCTCTTGGCTGAAGAATGGCACTCCGGATCTTCTGCACACCTCTCTTCTTCTTCTGCCACAGCTTCCCCAATAGCTGAACCTTCCTGAATCTCCTCCTCCTCTCTCCTCTCAGTTCCTTCTTCTGTAATAACTTCACTCCTCTCCTCTACTTCACCTTCCTTCTCCCTGTCATCCATCTTTTTTCTTCCTCTCTTCCCTCCTTTCTCTTTTCTCATGATCCAGTCGACAAAATAATAAAAAAATAGTAAAATGTGTCTCCTAACTGTGAAATTTGCCTTAAGCTCAAGTAAAATATATATAAAATAAAAACTGAAAACCCCTACAAATCAGTGACACACGTCTCTCAGTAGCCAAACAGTCAGTAACAACGAGAATGTGTGCGCGGTCGCTTATATAGTCCCAGACCCCCTCATTGCCTCGTTTTAATTTCCGACGCGCGGAAAACAGTCGGTTCTTAATCGGTTGTTAGTCCCAGGCCACCTGGGGCATCCTCTGACCGTCGCAGACTAAATTTGTGCTGTCCCAGGCGTCCTGGGGAGGCCGGTTTGGATCGGTTAGGGTCAGTTACCCTTAGTCGGGGCTTAGTCCCAGACCTAGATTTTTGGGTCCCAGGACACCGCAGACGGTCTGAGGCTTCCGGGGACTAATGCAACCGACCCACTTTCACACGCATGAAATTCATACGCATCATATTTGAGTCTGGGATTAACAACCAGCCTCCTGGGACTAAGCTACGGAGGTCTGGGACTAAGGGTTGCAGGCGGCCTGGGACAACACACGACTGTGTAAATTTGGGTCTGAGGAGGTCTGAGGACGCCTGGGACTGGACATTTTTTTGACGGCGGGAAATATGAATCGGTTGTAGTCGTGAGAAATATCAAACATGTTTGATTTTTCACACGGCCCCAACCGACAACAACTGACCCTTACAGGACGTCTGGGACTAAGCAAATATTTCAAACCGACCCCCCAAAACCCTTGATTGGGAGCCTTAGTCGTGTGGTGGAACACCCACATTACACTTTTGTTTTATATAATTATGTGCATTTGTAACTTTTCCACTGTAGACTTGAATCAGTCTTCCTGAACTGTATTTACAATTCCCACAGCTTTATTTATACTTGTTAAACAAGAGTAATAATATTAATTTAAAAAAAAAACAGAATATTTTTAACAATCGTTATCGAAGAAGAGGATCATACAACCTTTGTTATTATAACTGGTAGGGCTACGTAAAAGTTATCAATAGATCACATTTGTGATAGCAAAAATGATCAAATAGTCAATAACACACCAATTACACAGCTCTGTACACAATGTTACTGTTGATATTTATTAAACTGGATATTTGTTAAAAAGTGTTTTAACCAGCCCATAAAGGCTGGGGTTACAGTCTTCCCCAGTACCGTCCAGGCAGTGAGAGGGATTAAGATTGAGGGTGTTTCACAGCTTAAACTCATGGTGAATTGATAGCTGATTAGATTTTGGAGAGAGCTGTTGCATTAGCAATGGTTTTAATATTTTGATACATAAACTTTGTGGGTGTTCCACAGCTTAAACCCCATGTATGGATTTTCACCAAAGTTTGAGGATAAACAGAACAAATTACTTCCTGTTTATTATCAACTATGTGTTAATTGTATTTCGACTGCTTCTTTCAAAACTCAGTCTCATCAGAGGCTATGATTTATCTTCATCTGGACTCCCTGAAGTACTTTTGGGGTTCTGGAGTTGAACCACAATTTGAACCGGCTCTGAACCTGTATTGAACCGGTTCTGAACCTGTGGTTACAGGTTCAATGTTGAGTACCAAAGTTAACCTTATAGGCATGGTTTTTTGGGGGTTGGGACCAGATATAGGTTAATTTTCAATATTATAGTGTAAATATTGTTTTAACCTGTCTATAATTTTAATATTGATTTAGTAAAATTATGTAGGGGGTGGACTATTATTTTTACAGATAAGGTTTAGGAGTGGTGAGTATGGGTAACTCATTTCCTTGCTTTTTGTTAAAGCATTATGTCATGGAGAAAGCACAAGGAACAGTAGATTCGTAGATACGAATGTACGAGGGCCGAAGGCCCGAGTACATTTGTACTACGAATCTACTGTTCCAAGTGCTTTCTCTGACTTAAAATACTGTTTAATAATGATAGTAGTTTTTTGGTTTCAAGTTAATTCCACATTTTAATAGACATTTCTCATAGCATGGAAATATTTTTAGTTACTTTCCAAAATAATCACATCACCATTACTGGCTGTAAATATGTCAAATCATAAACATTTCAGCCTAACTAAGATCTTAAATACTTAAACTGTATAAATTAGAATGCCATATAGATCTGAGTATACATATTACACATAGTCTTGCAAAACGTAATGCCTTGAAATATTGCTATATTTAATATTTTCTCTTTAAAGTTTTGCACTACAAAAAACAAATGTAGGTAAATGTTAACACTTTTACATACTTCTTAAATCCCAACTTGTATTACATAAAAATACGAATATTACACACAAAATAGTCTATCTTGAATGCATTTTTAAAGAATGTAAAATACTGATACAGGAATTTAAAATGTAGTGTTAATTGAAGGCTAAACTGTAAATGGTCAAGCTTTGTACCTTGGGTCCCTTTACAAAAACAGTAGAAAAAAACAGCACATTCTGTTGTAGGAATCTACTGTTTTAACAATAGAGTGACGTCACTACTGTATTTTAATTAAAGGTAATCCACTGTATATCTGTATAGTCCATATTTATTATGATTTAATTATTATGTAAAATGGAATATCAAAACTAATATTTAATGAATATGTTGATTTCCATAGTAACACACAGGATCTATATGGATTGACTATTTATTTATCATAATAAATTTTATTGTTGATTGTTGATGCACAATGTTAAACAATTTTGATAAATGTCTATGTGTTTTTATTTTTATAGTTAAAAAATAAAATCTGAAATTCACACTCATGACATTTATACTTGAAAGGTTCCATGTTATGCTGTCACTTTATATCACTTTAAAGTTTCAGGATATCTTTAACTTAAGAGGATCTAGAACTGATTAGGTGTTAGTGAGTATCTGGCAACTACTGGTGCCATGGCAGTACTTCAAAGACTTTTTTCTACAAGCTTAATGTTCCTGTACTTGCAGGACGATAAAACATTTGGATGTTGTTGTTGCTGTTCTTGTGGATGGATATTCAGTTGACAGGAGAAGAAGGCAACAGAAAATACTTTGGACTATAGGTTAGGTGCTTGAGATTCCTAGATTTGGAATTTATGAGAATTTACTTGAGGACTTTGAGAGGGATGACTATGAATCATGTAGGAGATTTACCCAATGTGCACCAGAACTATTCCAAATTTTCCTTCAGAGGATCACATCACATATCCATAGAATTCCTGAAAGCCCTAGGCTCAGTGACGTTCAGATATCTGGCCTGTGGAAGTGTATGTTACTGGCTATTAGCCAACACGATCTCAGAAGTTGTTACTGAGGTGTGTCAGGCTTTTGATGAATTTTGGGATGAGTGCAGTAGTAGATGCATTTCAGAGAAAATGGTACTTGAACCACACACTGGGTGCTATTGATGGTAAACAAATGCCCATAATGAAGCCACCCTATGCATGTTCAGAATTCTATAAACGGTCAAACTCCACCATAAAAATAGCAATTTTGAATGTGAACTGCCAATTCATACTTTTGGATAAATATGGGAATAGAGAAGCAGGTGACGTTCAAATCTGAAACTATTGTCGCATTAAGTTGGGGATTTTGTAATGTCCATGAGGTTCAGAGTTCTTATTGCTGTAGTACAGACAGCAATGATTGGCAGGCACGATCATAACCACAAGTTGATTCCAAGAGTTTGGAGATACAGCAACAATGTGCTCGACATCAAATGAAACATGGGTGAGAATACTTCCGAGAAAGAAAGGCAATGTGCCAGAAACTTACTGAAACTGTATTATCATATGTTTTGTAATTACAACAGGTTTGTGCTGGTCAAGATCACTTTTTGAGCGCGAGCTCTAGGTAAACTTCTCGAGAAAGTTATCTCTAGCATCAAGGCCAACACCAGAAAATTGAGCTGAAAACTAAGGCAAATTGGCTGGGTCCATTATGAAATCCAAAATGTTGACCTTTATATATCTTGACTTTTACTTACACTCATCAAGTGCTGAAGCTACTGCCAGGTGATTGATTTTTCAAGTTTGGTTGCTTAGTGGCACTCAACAAATGTCACATATACTGTCAAGCTGGTGACATTTCTGTCTGTGGCTGTGTGAGTGTATGTTGTTGTATTAATACCTGTGGCAGTGTGGTTGTCTGCTGCTGTGTGAGTGGCAGTGTGGGTTCCTGCTGCTGTGTGGGTGCCTGCTACTGTGTGAGTGCCTGCTACTGTGTGGGTGCCTGCTGCTGTGTGAGTGGCTGTGGCAGTGTGGGTGCCTGCTGCTGTGTGGGTGCCTGCTGCTGTGTGAGTGGCTGTGGCAGTGTGGGTTCCTGCTGCTGTGTGGGTGCCTGCTACTGTGTGAGTGCCTGCTGCTGTGTGAGTGGCTGTGGCTGTGTGAGTGCCTGTGGCAGTGTGGGTGCCTGCTGCTGTGTGGGTGCCTGCTGCTGTGTGAGTGGCTGTGGCTGTGTGGGTGCCTGCTGGTGATACTTACGTTGCTGGTTTGGGAGGCCCCCTTGGCTATGATGTGTACCTTTCAATGACCTGGGTCTTAGAGGTGGGGCTGAACCACTTGCCAGGGCTTCCTATTTTTCGATACTTTCTCCCTACAGCACTACCACCTATACTTTTAACTCTTATATAGACCTACAAGAAAAACAAAGCCATGGCACCTGGACATCGGAATAAATTTGGAAATATATTACTTCAGACCGTAATGCCTCTGACTAGGTTGCTCTTACCTTCCAGCGACACTTCCACTACCTCATAATATGGGGTTTGAGACTTTACCGTCTTCATCCATAAATAAAAAAATGAATAAACTATAAATTATTTTATGTTATATAATCCGAATTATCATCTTACAATAAGTAACTTGTGCATTTAACTTGTCTTATTTTGAGGTCACTTTAATCTTTCCTTTTTTAAAAAAATATAGTCTTAATTTAGGGTGACCGTATGCTCGATAGCTAGGAGCTAAGGTTACCCTAAATAACTTCTTTGGTCATAAACTTGTTCTCATTTCCTCTAGGTGGCCTCAAACTACGGTAAATAAATTTAAATGGCTTATACAACTATATAATACAAGTGTACATAACATTTAGATTAATTGTAAATAAAATTAATTCACCAACTGGAACTGTTTTTTTCTTTTTTTTTCTTATCACTGATCTGAGGTGATGGAGGTGTATTCATGATTTGTATATTTTATTAGTTTCTGTTTTCTTTTTCTTCTTTTTCTTTGGATTCCCTGACAGTCATCACAGAAACTTTACCCTGAGTGATGTTCAGCAAGAAGTGGCTTTTCACTAAGATTTTTACCTCCACCAGGAGTTAATGTTTTTGTGTGTTCATTTGTCTATTTTTCTGTCTGTTTTTGATGTTAAGGTTACTCCAGAACTAATGAACAGATATTTATAAAAAGATTCATGCGGGTAGGAACTGGCCAAAGGAAGCAGTTTCTGAGTTTTGGGAAAGATCTTGATCACATTTCGGATACAAAAAAAATCATAAATTTCCAGAGGTCCCATTTCAATGTATTTTCAATGACTTTGACTTTCGACTTGATATTTCTTCAAAAGCAATGAACAACTTCTAATGATAATTCTTTAGTAGGTAGGGCCTGGCCAAGGGAAGAAGTGATTACATTTTAGGAAAGATCCAGTTTATATTCTGTATACCAATAAACCTACAACTTGTTAGAAATGCCACCCAGATAGCATTCCACCATCGGACCAATGTTGGCTGTTGGTCGCATAACTATTTAACAATTTTAGACATAGAAATAATATTCTCATTATAAATTCACACTAAAAAGTTGTTTCTGAACATTATAATTGTATCACTGGATTATGGACTATCACCTTATGACACTGTTCCACCATTCTTAATGTTTGATCATGTGACTTATTAGGGATTCCCTTAACTAAGATCTTCCCACAATCTGTCAGTCACTTGCCTTCTGTTAAACAATGGTCACACAACACCATGCTGCAATCTGATTGGCTGATGCTATACACTGAGTAGAGGTTTTGCCGGTGGCTTGCTGAGGTTGGGCCAATGTTGTCTCTGCCAGCCAAAAAGCTGTTGGGCCAATGTTAGCTGCCAACGTCAGACCAACGGATGACGTTGGAATGCTATCTGGGACCCTCATGGACATGAGTGCTCAGTGGTTTGTGCCCGTTTTATCTATTAACACTTATAATTATGTCAGCTAGAGAGTGAGCCCACTACTGTGAATTCCATTTGTAACTGGACTTTTACATCGCTGTATCTTGCCTATACTAAGACAACTCTAAGGCACAAAATAATTTAAAAATAAAACAACGCTGAAAGGTTTTTCGGTCCCCTAGCACAAGAGCAAAGCCATCAGAGACTCGAGTAGTGCACTAGAATTTACAAAAGTCTGGTGACAAAGAAATTCCCACTCATTCCACAGCTGGTCTAGAATTGAGATGGTCACCCATTCAAGTACTAACATCCCATTGCTGCTTAACTTCAATGAGCAGACAAATGCTCATCACACTGCACCACAATTCATCAAAATCCTAACACAAAAAAGGTGATTCCAAGAAGCGTGACCTCCATTGAACCTTTTGCTTAAAAACACAGTAAAACCAATTTCAGTATCCAGGGACAGAAAAGAGATCAATCACCACAGAAAAAAACAACGGATAATCAAGACTAACTTGGGTATGCCTTAGTGTACAGGTAGGTTTAGGCTGCTTTCTGAAAGAGACTAGAGAGGGAATTGCACAAATCTCACCAGGAAGAACTTTCCAAACATTGGGAGCATCAAATGCAAAACTATAACCAAACTGTTTGACACATTTATGAATAGAATGATAGAACTTTGGAATGACAAGGGAATTACCAACACCCTGACTGTGCCTGGTACTATAAGAACTGCTGTAGGAAGAAAGATATTGAACAAAATACATGAGAAAACCAGTTTGAAGATAAATCAGAATCAAACCACATGCCCAAATTTTTGACTGACTGAAAAAGGCAGAGAGGATGTCAATGCTTTCAACTTGTGCCTCTGTAACTTTGAACCAAAGATGATACACACTAAAGGCTCAGGTCTCTAAAAAAGAATGACTTCATGTGGTTCAAGTTTTGGCTTATTCAAAGAATTTTTGGGTACTAAAGCCTACTTGAGTAAGATAAAAATAAGCAAATCTTCACACTGCAGATTCTGCAGTATGTGTGATGAGACTATTTGTTACCTCTTTATATCTTGTCCGAAGGTGTCTCAATTTTTTTTAGATTTAATGTCATGGCTACAGACAGAGTTCAACGTGTTTATCGAATTAAATCCAGTGACAATAACTTTTGATTACTTTTATGCCCCTGTTCCACCAAAAGATTAAGCCCCGATCCTGTCGCCGACCCTTAATCGTGGACAGTCGGTGGGAAAATAACAAAAATGGGCGGGAATACTGGGTCGGTACTGAAGTCTGGGATTAAGAACAGATCGTCCCCAGGACGCCTCAGGCGGCCCCAGACAGTCCCCGACTGGTCTGGGACTAAGAACCGAGTCTGGGACTAAGAACCGAATCAAGCCAGTTTTCAGGTCGGTTTCAACCACGATCCTGTCGTACACATACCGACTGGGTCCCAGGATGCCTCAGGCCTCCTGGGACTAAGCCCCGACTAACCCACGATTAACTACCGGCGTCCTCAGGCGTCCTCAGGCCTCCTCAGTCTTCCCCAGACCAGGATCCCCGATTATTGTTTTCCAAAGTTGCTGGATTTTCTGGGTATATATATATAAAATTCGCGATCTAATCATCATTGCTTTTCTAGGAACACAGCAGGATGCCACCTTTTAATGGAAGACAGATTCAACAACAACTTAGGGCCTTTTTGGTTTTTATTCAGTTACAAATAATCATGTATTTCCATTTCTTACGTCGACCACAGCAACCACCACCAGCACCACCAGCACCCATACAGAGACCTAGAAGAAGGCACAACATGTGGGTCAGGCCATGGCTACTGCAGAGAGAGGAGTGGGGGGCCTACCACAACATTATGGCTGATCTGTATGCCACAGACATTCCAGGATTCACCAACTACATGAGGATGACCCCAGAATTCTTTGAAATGATTAAGACCAGACTGGAACCACACCTAGCCAGGCAGGCCACCAACTACAGAGCACCAATCAGTGTTGGGGAGAAGTTAGCCCTCACCATCAGATATCTGGCCACTGGAGAGTCCTACACATCATTGTCCTGTCAGTTCAGGGTTGGAAGATCCACCATCTCCAAGTTTATACCAGAGGTCTGCAGGGCCATCCAGGATGAGTTCACCAGGGAGTACCTGAAGTGTCCTACTACCCCAGATCAGTGGAAAGAACTGGAGAGGGAATTCAGGATCAGGTGGAATGTTCCACATGCCCTGGGAGCTCTGGATGGGAAGCATGTGGCACTGAAGAAGCCCAAGAACACTGGAGCCCTCTACCACAACTACAAGGGGTTCTTTTCCATTGTGATGTTGGCCCTGGTAGATGGACAGTACAAGTTTAGATGGGTGGATGTGGGTACTGAAGGATCCTGCTCGGATGGCCAGATATTTAATGCCTCTCAGCTGAAGAGGAGGATTGAGGATGGCAGGATAGGCTTCCCTGACCCAGCTACTATAACCCAGGGTGGGAGAGATGTCCCCTACTTCATCCTGGCAGATGATGCTTTTGCCCTGAAGACCTGGCTCATGAAACCCTATGGCAGAAGGATGTTAACCAGAGAGGAAAGGATTGCCAATTATAGAATTTCAAGGGGCAGAAGAGTGGTGGAGAACGCTTTTGGCATCCTTGTGTCAAGATTCAGGGTGATGAGGACAACCATTGAACTACCCCCAGCAACAGTCAGGGAAGTGGTCTTGACCTGTGTTGTTCTACACAACATACTGAGAAGCCAGTATCAAGGTCAACCTGGTGGTCAGCAGCCTGGGGAGGACGATGATGATGATGTACCTGATGATTGTGGATTGATTGGGGGTGCTGCTGGTGGTGGCCAAGACAGAAACCCTGCCAGAGAAGCCAAGAGACAGAGGGATTACCTGAAGGACTACTTCAACAATGAGGGAGCAGTGGCCTGGCAAGATGGCAGAATATAAGTCCTGATGCAGTAAACAGTCCTTTTCAGGACTAACTTTAACAATCCTTTTCAGGACTACCAATTATTCCAAAAACAATTAATCAGCTATGTTTGCTACAGACGGACAAACCCCATGCCAAACATAACTTGTAGAGATGGACAAACAGACAAACCCCATGCCAAAGATAACTTGTAGAGACGGACAAACAGACAAACCCCATGCCAAAGATAACTTATAGAGACGGACAAACAGACAAACCCCATGCCAAACATAACTTGTAGAGACGGACAAACAGACAAACACAACTTACTCACCCAACAAACAGACAAACCCACTGTTAAACAAAAGCCAAACACAAAGTCACACATAATATCCTAAATTGAATTATTTTTTTTATATATTTTGAAATCCACATCATAATTTCACCAATTTTTTTTGTTCATGGCTTGGAAAGTTATTTGTAGCAGAAAGGTTTTCATGGAAATCTTCAATTTTAAATCTTCACTTCTAATAACAAAAATGTGGAAAATATAACCATAAAACAAGTTTTGTTTTCAATAGGGGGGGATTGTGTTTGCAAAATAGTTTGTCAGTTCGTTGGCATGGGTTCTATTTAATTTTGGGTTTTTGTGTTTCTTGGTTGGTGGTTACTGGGGTTGGGTTTATTATTGGTAGTTGGATGTTGGGTTTCTTACTGGGTTTGTTATTTGGGGGTTATGTTTGGTATTGGGTTTGTCTGTTTGTGGGTTGGCAAGTATGTAATAATGCCTTTTAACTCTAGGGAAGGTGTAAGTGTTGGACTTTTGAATTAAACATTTTAAACTATCCCATGGATTTTACTCTAAAAATGGGCTGATTAATGGCCATATTGGGAGTTATTTTTATTTTTTTATGTGGCCTTTTTTGTTATGTGTGGTACCATGGGTTATTTGTTCCATGTTTGGGGTGGTGTAGGTGTTGGACTTGAACTTTTTTTTTCTTGTGATAAGTATTTGTACTGAACTTTTTTGTTTTGGGAGGGGAATTGGAATAACATGTAGCTGAATAATTGTTTTTGGAAGATTTGGTGGCCCTGAAAAGGGCTTGGCAGGTCAAAGACCCGCCCTGACTGGATGGCTACTGAGGAGGCTGCTGCTGCTGTTGAGGCGGTGCTGAAGTGGTGATAGTAAAGAGCTGCTGCTGCGGTTGTTGCTGCTGCTGCTGCTGAGGCTGCTCGACGATCTGTGTTGATGTCAGATCTGGTACCTGGCTTAAGATTCCACTCAGATTGTGTCTGCTCCCTTCGTTCTGTACAGTTAGGACAGATGTCGGGTTGCTGAAGCCAATGGGGCTTGGTGTATAGTACACAAAACTGCTGCTAGCTGCTGCTTGAGTGGAACTAGATGCCTGTGGAGTGGTTGTTGGCAGTAGGCCGACCCTCTGGGACTCCGTGGTAACAGTGGCTGATCTTCTGGGCAATGGCTGACGTCTGCGGTTACTCTTAATAGTTTCGATGTCTCTAAATATCTTGCCCTTTAATTCTTCAAATTCTTCTTGAGTCATCTTTTCGGCCTCTGATGCCATGTAGTCAAAGAAGGGCTGCCTGTCTGACTACTGATGCAGAAAACCTGAGATAAGTGTCCTCATCTGCTCAAAGTGTTCGAGAATCTTGGAGTCTGTAGTTGAAACGGGCGTTGATGTAATGATGGACTGACTCCTCTCCCTCAGGACACTGGACTCGAGGTGTTCTGTATCAGTAGTTGAGCCACGTGATTCGTCCTGCCTGCTGGTATTTGGACTGGCCTCAAAACCTGAACTTCTATTGGCCCCCTTTCTTCTGATGTGGGTTTTAAGAAAACCCATCTGTTGGTATACCCAGGACTGTCTCTTGGTCATCTCCCTCGGGGCTTGGCCAGATTGGAGCTTAGACAGCTTCCCATAACGGGTTCGCTGGGACTCGAACCAACGTCTCACATCAAAGGGCTGGAGCTTGAGTTCTGCAGATATTTCTGCCCAGAGAGCCTCTCTTCTGGTCCTGTCGTGGAAACGTGAATGTTCCTTGTCATACAGTTCAGGGTGCAGCTTTATAAATTCCACAATGGAAACTTCCTGGCTGTCTGTAAAAGTGGCACACACCCTGGCTCTCTTGGCTGAAGAATGGCACTCCGGATCTTCCTCACACCTCTCTTCTTCTTCTGCCACAGCTTCCCCAATAGCTGGATCTTCCTGAATCTCCTCCTCCTCTCTCCTCTCACTTCCTTCTTCTGTAATAACTTCACTCCTCTCCTCTACTTGACTTTCCTTCTCCCTCTCATCCATCTTTTTCCTTCCTCTCTTCCCTCCTTTCTCTTTCCTCATAATCCAGTCGACAAAATAATAAAAAAATAGTAGAATGTGTCTCCTAACTGTGAAATTTGCCCTAAGCTCAAGTATATAAAATATAAAATAAAAACTGAAAACCCCTACAAATCAGTGACACACGTCTCTCAGTAGCCAAACAGTCAGTAACAACGAGAATGTGTGCACGGTCGCTTATATAGTCCCAGACCCCCTCATTGCCTCGTTTTAATTTCCTACGCGCGGAAAACAGTCGGTTCTTAATCGGTTGTTAGTCCCAGGCTGCCGCAGACTGAAAATGTGTGGTCCCAGGCGTCCTGGGGAGGCCGGTTTGGATCGGTTAGGGTCGGTTACCCTTAGTCGGTTCTTAGTCCCAGACCTTGATTTTTGGGTCCCAGGACACCGCAGACGGTCTGAGGCTTCCGGGGACTAATGGAACCGATTCACTTTCAGATGCATGAAATTCATATGCAAAAATTTAAACACAAAAATGGGACTTAAATTTTAAAGTCTCCAAATGTGTTGTCCCCTCTAGTACCGGAATTCAATGCTTCATAGATTTTGTAGGGTTTTACAGTCATTTTGAAACAGGGACCAATGAATTTTAACTCATGTCTCTGTAACTTGGATTGCATTACATAAATAAACAGACATTGAGGTTGATCATGTCCATAGACATTTGGAAGAGAAAGAGAAAGTTACAAATTGGTAACACGGTCTGATTTTCATGAACAGGCTGAAATGGACCGAGCTTGCAATATGACATCAAATTGAGAAATATTTGGGGGAACATTCATGACATAGTGAGAGGGTAAGCCACAGGCTGCAACTGGGTTTTCAGGGACTCCCGGTCTCCATATTTAGCAATATATTCCATAATGTTCCCTTAATTTTTGTTACATTAGGTCCCAATTCCACTCGCTGTTAAACAAGATACAGAATCCCTACTTTAATTAAATACTCCCATTTCTTTTTGTCATTAGCCTTAAGGGAGTTGTAAGCGCAAAGGAAATAAAGTAAAAATTTTTAACATTTCAAAATTTGCTCCAGCAGTGCTATTTGTCCAACCTTTTAAAATGACTACTTAGACTACCAACTGTCTTCTTTCATTTCTCCTGTTCTCTCCATTTTTGCTCATTTTTATGGGGTGTTGTCTTGTGAGTATATGTTAGAGTTCAGCTAGGTTTGGCTGTATCTCTAATTTGACCTGTTGGTATCTAGAATTCAGGTCTTCTAAGATAACCTCATTAATTTAACTTTGGCATCTGTGGTGATTTGAGTCCATTTGTCCCTAAAGACACTGACTCCGTTAGTAAGGACATTACAATTGAAGTTTGCTTGTGTGGGGAACTTCTCTTGGAGACTATTCTTAATCTGATGAATATTGGTGGCCAGGTTGAATTTTTTCCTATGTAAGGTCTAACTTTTCAGGTATAAGGCTTTGCTTTCTTTGGGATAGTCAGTTCTGTTATCCCTTTCAGTGGATTCTTGGCACTTGCTCTTTTGTGGTTGGTTGCTAGTATTATCCTTTGTACATTCGAATTTATCAGCTACAATATCTAATAGTTTGAGAGTTTCATCACTCAGGATTGACCTGGGGAATGGTGTACCTAGGGCTGGTGTGATATATGTGCTTGACTGTACGCCATATCCATGGCTGTGACTATTGTAACATGACTTGCACTATCAAACATATTGGTGCCGGTTAGTATAAACTTAGGGAAATGCTGTGTGCTTATACAGTAAACTCCTGAAGATTATTCCCCGGCATGGGACTGAGTGAATTCGAGTTTAGGTTACCATGACAACCACCCAAAGGTACAAAATTACAGTTAATAACAAAATTATTATCTACTATCACATAAAATCACTTCAAATTATCATTGGTCAAAAAATCCCATTGATTTAAATCGCATTATTGATTTTGAGAAAAAAAGTCTGTCCGACCCATATGTAGTACCTTAGGGGGGTCAGATCATATGAATCTTCAGCCTCAAATACGACCAACTCAAATCCAAGAAGGTCGAAATATATCAGTACAGAAGTCAGAATATATCCAGCTATATCTTGTACAAGCACACAGCTTTCTCCAAGTTTACCCTTACATTTTTCATTAATAACTTTGTAATACTTGTTCTAAGTATGATTAGATTACCATATAAAATGGGTTAGATTTTGTTGTTTGTTCTGGATCAAAAGATCTGGCGGAGCCTAAATTTTTTGGGTTAAATAGGAAGGTGATCCCAGGTGATCCAGATCATTCTCAAAATTGAATGAGATCTAATCTAATTTGGACCAACGCCCATCTGATGTTATCTTTTCAGGAAGATATGAAAAGTAGCATTTGCATAATCCTGATAACAAAGAAACAGACAACAGGCAAGCGGCCAGGAAGATAATACCTCCTTGGCAGGGCTAATAAGACCTTCCATGATTACAGGTCCTGGATTTTGCATTCTGACTGGAAGTGATTCCTCCAGGGGAAAAATGTGGTAAGTAGCTTGTATTAGATGTAGTTTTTCCAACAAGATTGTTGATCATGGTTTCCAAAAATGTGAATGCCAGGCCATGTGTCTTCACAATTATCAACACGACAATACAGACCAGTAAATATGCCAAAATCCAAAATGTTTGTTCATTTATTTTGAGGGGAGAAGCAGTTAGAGCTCTATCTTAAGCTTATTATAGGATTATATTATTTTCTCATTTTGGTCTCTAAATAGCCAAATAGTCCACAGTAACTATAAACACACAGCTTATACAACATTATTTTAAGGCCTGGATTAAGAATAAATTGGTCTTCTTCTAAATGCAACAAATAAAATTATTAACTTTTACTTTGAATGCTTTCTTAGTTTCAAGAACATGGGTACTGAAATATTATGTATTATATTTCACACATACAAATGTTTCTGAATGAAAGTCTATCATAGTATGTATTGTGAAGATGTTCAGTAATTTTTAAAATGAAAGTCTATCATCCTTTGTAAATTGAAGATGTCCAGCAGATGTCTGAGTGAAAGTCCAGAATATTCTGTATTTTGAAGATGTTCTGTAATTTTAGAATGCAAGTCAGGTATACCATGTTTTTTTTAAACAGTTTGGTAATATTCTGAATGAATATTAGCATACTTTGTAATTTGGAAGCAGTCCGTTAATTTTATCTAATGACAGTTCACAATTCTCTACATGAATTTTTATTGTATTTTTAAGCAGTTTACTTGTTCTCTGATTAAAAGCTTAACATCCTAGGTATTTTCACAAAAGTTCAGTAATTGTTTGATTCCTTTCACTCCAGTCCAATGTCGTAGTTTATAGCTCCTCTCTCGTGACTTTCCTTGAATGCAATGTGTGTCTTGGTATCAAATGCTGAAAAAAATAAATTACACAAAACTTGCAGAAAAACTGTGCTGGAGGCCCCTGAGGGTATTAGTTTGATTCCAGCTAATAGAAACATATGGTTTTCACAGTCCTGATAAAACTTAAGCTGTTGATGGAGTCATAAGAAAATAAAAATTTGACCTTTGATCATGTGACATTGAAAATTTCATACATCATATTAATGTTGCTGTACATTGTAACTTGCCTCTTAATTAAGCTGCAATTTTTCTTATACCCACAATATCAATATGGCTTACCCTATTGATTTTTATTGATTTTTTTATTTCAAACTATTACAATGAACCCCTAGACTTGTAACTGAAGTATCATTCACCAAAAAGTTATGTACATCTGCAGAAGGTGTTCCAAGTAGAATGTTCTACAAATGAAACAACTAAAAATTTAAACCATTCTCACACAATGGGTCAACAAATTAGCTAAGAGTGGGTGACTGAAATACACTAAGAAAAGGTGCCCAGTGGGCAAACTTACATCATTTAGACATCAAAATGACAACGGACCCGATGTCAATAAACTGTCTTTTTTTGATTTGGTTTGAAAGTTCTAATGACATCATTTTCACGACATCAAAATGACATCATTATCATGACATCAAAAAGACATTATTTTCAAGATATCAAAATGACATCCTTTTTGGGAATTCTAAATGACATCATATATTAAATTAAAATTAAATTTTTATGACATCCAAACCGGAAGTAAATTAAAGTTTCAAATACACCCAAAATTATATACGTCCTTTGGAGAACAGTTTCATTAAAACTTCCCCAATGACATATACAGGAACAATATATCACAATGAAGAAAACAGTATTATATTGTTAATCTTCTTGATTGATATATTTTGATATGTCTGATGAGGGATGTTTTTTACTTTTATTATCTACCATTTTGTACGATTTATGGGTTCAATAGTATGAATATTTGATGAGAGAATGTGAAAAAGGATGTCAGAAAGCATCATGGGCACCAGTGAATATAACAACTGCAATCTTTAACTTGCAATATCTGTCATTTCTGCATGAATTTTTATGTAACAAACATGAGTAGAAGCACTGTAAGAAGACCTTTCTAATGATATATAATACATATTTGTAGGTAACACAGTTTCTGAGATATTGGTGCAAAACTGGAAGTGATTGAGGCCCTCTATACTGGTCAAATACAATGTGCGGTGGATAATAAACTAAATTTTAAATTAATTAAATTTTGTTCAAATAACATAAAACTAAATTTTAAATAAGGAATTGTGTATAATGAAGAATTGGCATCAGTTTCCCAGTGGTACCTACAGAGAGTGATAAACATGAATGTCAATAAAAATATATTGGTACTTTTAGTACACTTCATATACAGCAATTACACAACAAAACATCAGTGCCACTACATCTCAAATTCACTTTATCATGCATGTAAGAAAAGCTAACAAACAATCACAGGTCGATCAACCTAATACTTGAATGACTGTAAACAAGAAAATTACCCAAACTGTCTATTATTGCCTGTAATTGCCACCAACAACTAGAAATTTTAATTACCTGGAGATTGGAGTATATATCCGGTCTATTGTTGCAGTATTTCAAGTATTTTACTTTAATAAAACATATTTTAAGCACAAATTGATGGTTATTTGCTTTTAAAAGTGAAATAAATAAATAAAAGTGAAGTTTGTATTTTGTAATACTAATGTCATAAACTTCATTATGTATACAGTCTATGTTTGATCATTCTAGAGTCCCTTAATTGGTAATTTTCTACCCTAAGGCCTTCTTCCTTTTGAACGTTTGCATATGACAAAGTTACATCAAGGGTTACCAGCAGACTGTCATATGGTAATGCTGGTATTAGTGATCTAAGGGGGTGCTCCTGCCATATACTTTTTAATATTTACTTATTCAAAAAGTGCGGTGGTTTGTAGTATTGCAAATTTGTCTGCCACTGATGTCCTTTTTGTAATTTTTTGGTAGTAGGTAAAATCTGCTCTCAGTGAAATCTTGATTATGGAAGTGATCAAAATTCTTTTCAGTGATTAGTAATTAATCAATTGGGATTGACTGACAATTGGGATTGATGTTACACATAAATATATAACTCAAACAGACTGTAAGTGTTAATAATGACATCAAAATGATGTGTCAAGAAATGTTAAAGTGAAAAAAACATCTATGAACTTCAAGATGTAACAGTGACATTATTGAGCCAAAGAGAAGAAATATAGGGGAAGTTTGAAGAAGTCACAAAAATTACCAACTTATGGGGTACATTAATCTATCCTCTGATGGCACAATGACATCAAAATGATGTGGAGAGAAAAACATCAGATTTTGCGCAATTAAATGATGTCAAACTGACATCACATGTAATGACCAACAGGTCTGTTTCCATCAAATAATGTCTAGATATCATTATGCTATCAAAATGACATCAGGTCCCAGTTTAGACCAATCATTGATATCGAAATGACATCTTGTGCCTGGTGGGTGAGCATAACACAATTCATAGGTTTTAGTGAGATCAAAAACAAACATGACACTGCTCCGGAAACAGATTTATAGTGTCAAAGAATGGATGTGAAGAATAGCCATGATAATTTGTACAGCAGACTACTGTCATAGGGGTAATGATTAAGAGGTTAGGAGATAATACGGGAATAACCAAAAGTTTGCCGTGAAATTCAAATAATTTTATATTTGCATATATTCAACTTCGAAATCGCCAGTGTGACCTGGGATTTATTGTCACATTAAATGACCTCCTCTCTTATAAATACAGGTAACTTTGCAGGCTTCAGGAACATGTATTTCGATTCTTCTCCCTAAGCTTAGTACATACGCATATTTTTATTGATTTCTCTACACTTAAGTGAACGCAAGTACATTTATTTTCCTTTCAAGTGAATACTCACATGTAGCCTTGACAGCCTTTGTCTGCCACATGTTTTCTATCCAAGCTGTCACTTTGGGGAACTTGTCCTTTGGAACAGCATCCACATTAGAGAGATAGGGTGGAATGCGCTCAAACCATGGCCAGATCATCAGGTCCAACATGGCAGGCTGTGAGCCTGAAAATGAAGAAGCTTTGGTGACTGTGTGGGCTGGAAAATGCCTTGCTTCAACCATATAAATTATATCACCTCTATGGTAATAAATATCTACAGGAAAGCCTGCAAGGTTTACTGGATAATTTGCGGAACTTCGCTGAGGTTTGAGGTCACATACATGATGTTAATATTTTATGGGTCTTTGGCTGAAATCAACACGACCTAGCCCTTGATGAGGTTGAGCTAAATATCTTTTGAACTTCAGGCTAAATCAGATAAAAATATACACACTTTTAAAAATGTAGATATTTTATTTTACTCTTTTAAGAAACATGCTTGCGTATTTGATAGTACCTCCAAAGTATTTCTTGTCTCCAAGTTCTTTCTCCAGTCTGTCCAGTTCGGTATACATATCCTTCAAAGCCGCCTCAGTGTCCACATCTTTAGTGAGCAGCAGCTTGTAGTACAGACTGATCCACTGAAAAGTTATATGGCAAGCAATTACTAAGTATAACGGCAGAGTGGAGAAAATATGCAAGTAACTTCTCTAATGTAATAAATAAATAGATTGGAGATTCCTCTCTAGGAAAAGGAGGATTACAGTAATATTTTCACATGAAAATTAAATATGGCCAACAGTGGCAGTCAGGTACGTACGTAGATGTGTAAATTAGGAATTTAGACAGGTCGACATGCAGACACTAAAAATTATAGGCCTGCAGGTCAGCAGGGCTGAATGTTGACACACTACCAACCTGTCAATTTAACATCCCTTTATATGTTAATACATACTATATAGACATAACTATTTATACTGAAGAGTTTATATCTAGGAGGGGAACACTGCAACCCATTTAAGTTGCGATACTTAAATAGTGATGACAAAGAAGGAAGTTGGCCACGTTTGATAGGTCAAAAGAGCACGCAGGAAGTGCATACCTATGCCAAGGCCCATAACCTCCACTTTTGATCAGGAGTGCAAAGACAAAAACTCTTTTAAAAATCTCTTCATCCAGATGGTGGCCTGGAATCATCTGTTCCTGGTCCAATTATTAACATTTCCTAAAAATGTCATTGCAAATCTGTCTGTCACCTTTTGTGTTATTTTACAGACACATTCATGCATAGCCTGGTAGTGGGGTAGCAGAGATTTGCACGTGCAGACAAGGTGTATACTCCCAACAAGAGTGTCACTACTTGAGCATCAAAGAACAGACTGCAACTAGCTACAGGCCCCACAGTGGGTTAATATGGATGCAAGATACACGTGAGTGTATTATTATACAGTACGTGCAAACGATGCAAGTGGATTGGGATATCTTGCAACACTGGCAAGGAAAACGCATGTGTGCAAGTCTCTAGTAATTTACCCTTGAGACATGGATGTATTTATAGCCATACTGCGCACACGCAGAGAAAACCTGTAGGTATGATGGGATGTAAGAAAGGCTTTATATCACCTTCTTAGCTGAAATAAGGAACTATTTAAAGGTTTCTTAAGAAGTTAATTCCATCTTGTTGGAAAGTTCTGAACAGATCTAGATTACATACAATATTGTAGATGACATCTTATCCTCTCTGGGATTTTCAGGGCCGGTCTACTTATAATGTACCAAAATATTTTTTACTTACCACAGTCCTATGACATCACAATTGCCGAGAACATACCAGTTAGCCAAGATCGAATCTGTTGTCTTAGAGTTTTATATCAGAGACTGCCTAAGGTAGATGATTTATTCCTTTCTGTTGAACACAGTCAAACCAAGCTATGATTATTAACGAAAAATTTACAATCCATCATACCATACAGAGAGAGGATACAGTAGTCTGACTGACTACTACACGTTGCATTAGTCACCTGCAAACTAAAGCTTGGTTGGTCGCACTTTCTCATTTCCATATCCAACCAATGCCAAACCCATTATTGGATCACAAAAGAAATAAAAAAAAACAATTGAGTACATTCCCCATCAAATAGACCTACTGACCAGAAGAGAAACTCAAATAAGCTTTGTGAATATATTTTTTGTGCATAAATGATGCTTACCTTACTAAAATGTTCTTTGATCAAGTTGTGTCTGGCCTTGATGTAGGGATCTGATGGTTGGAGAGGGTTCTGTGGGTATATTTCATCTAGGTAGTCACTACAGATAACTGACTCGTACAGCACCTAAACATAACAACAAACATGCAGTGTCCAAGAGAGCACAAAAAAACTTTGCACAGAAATCCAGTAACCAGATATTGACAAAAAATCCTTTAAAAAATCTTCAGTCACAATATGAATATATCATCTATCAGGAAAACCAAGCTACTAATAGACTTTACCTTGTGTGAAATTATGACCCTAATACAATGTAAATATATAGTTTTGAATATTATGTACATGGACACACAAATAGACATATAAATGCTATAACAATACCTTCACTGCTCTCATGCCTGAAGCAAGGGTAGTGATTCAAACTGCAATCTTATATCTTACCAGATAGGGAGTTTCATCGCAGTACTGGCAGAGACACTGTAGTGCTTAAAAGTGACATGCACAGATTCGTGAATATTAATTTGTACCAAATTTATCAGGAAACTTGAATGTATCAAATTATAGCATTTTAGCGCGATTATACATGGTACATAACAAATACTTTTTGCCACTAGATTTACGGTATAAAACAATGGGTCTTTTCGTGACTCAACCCTTTTGACTTGGGGGGACTACCAAGTACACAAAGGAAAACCACTTGGCATGTAATTGCAAGGTGTTTCTACTGCATTTCTCAGGTCCAGGACTTGGGTTCATTTCCTTGCCCAGCACAAAATGGGAAATATGGTAGTTGCTTACTTGTGCCCAAACGTATGCATTGCTTTCCATGATACCTCAACTAACCATCATGATATGACCTATAAAATGAGTTGAAATTGTGTAGCCCAGTCAAAAAATTCTAGTAATTGTTGTGACCTTGTCGTTGTACTCTAGCACTGGCACTTTCCCTGACGGGTTCCTCTCAAGCAGCCATTCTGGTTTCTCCTTCAAGTGAACATTCACTGTCTCGTGTCTGTAAGAATACACAGAATGTATCAGGCAAAAGCGCCAAATCCATGCAAAATGCCTTGTATATAAAACCACCTTGTGTATTTGAAAACATTTTATAATGTTTTTAAATTTACAATCATTTTAATTCCACCCAAGAGTGACACATTTGTTGGAAGGTAGACATTCTCGCCAGATATTGGTTTGGGATCAAGAAAAGTGAGTTATAGTGACATGTATTTTTTTGTATAGTAATATCTGAAGTAAAAACTGAGGGAAAAGTGTAAAATAACTTTTAAGAATATCTTAAGATTTAAGAATTAGTGAAAATATCTTTCAGTCCAAGTTTTTAATTGTATGTCACAAAAACATCTTGGTAGTTTGGCGCTAATGCTATAAATAAAATAACATTGGTATGTGCTTTCTTTTTATGCCTACATCAAATAAATGTCTGTGTGATAATGACAATTGGCTGTTATTTTCAATATTTTTCCATTGCAACAATTTGGCCTAGAATGTTTAACATAGGGCACAGTCTATGTTAAAATAAATAGGTAAAATACAATATATAAACTCACGGAATCTCTTTATGGGCAAGTACCAATCTGGCTCTCTGGGCGTAAGGACAGAATCGCATACTGTAGATTCTCAGAGTGTCCTTCTTCAACTCAGGGAAGGCACTGCCTGTAAAATGTACCAACTTTATCTTTGCAATAACATGCTTAAGGGGGGGGGGGCACGGTGGCAGAGTGGTAACACTCTCGCCTCCCACCTCTGAGGCCGGGGTTCAGGTCCCGGTACGGCCTCAAGTGGGAAAGCTGGTAGTTGCTTGCCGTTGGTCGGCAGTTTACAGTACAGAACCCTGACGAACTGTATGTACTGGTTTCCTCTGCCCTTCCAACTACCCGTGGTGATATGACCTGTACAGTGTTGAAAGTGACGTAAAACCCCAAATAAATAAATAAAACATGTTTATGGATATTTTCAAACATAAGCCCTTAAATATACATAAACCAAAGATCCCTCAAGGAAAATATGCACCAATGTAGATACAATACGACAGCATCTGATAATTAGAGCACTTGTAGGGAGCAGACCTCCACAAAGACAGTCATATTGCATATTTATAATCAGTGCAATATCTACTTTAGTACAGGGCTTAAAGCACCACATAATACATAGTGTGCATTGGAGAATTTGAGAAAAAATTTTAATGATGTTAGGTTCTGTGTGTGCAATAAGGGTCTAATTACATCTTAAGACTAGCCATTCTATTTTAGGATTGTCACCCAATTTATGATCACAAGTTAGATTTCAGTTTGGCACAAACATACATGTAAAGTATACACATATATAAATAGTAAGCAATCATATCAAGTCAGTTGTCATTCAAAAATGCTTGAATACAGTTCTTGAATGAAACTGAACCAGTATTTCTCTGTTAGACTTTTGCCAAGTTCATTTGTCTTTTGTGCAATATATGGGTACTGTATGACTTTTGAAGAAACTGCCAGCCCTGACAAAATGTATTTTCAGAGATTATCCACCTTTATTCCAGAATGCTGGAGGTATAATGAACTCCTGTAAGTTTCCAATTTAAATATAACTATCTATATCAATGTTGGATATCAATACAAAGACTTGGAGCAGGTCTCTTCCTCTGTAGAACTACCAAACAAACCTCGCAATTTGTATTACGTTTTAATTCTGTTAACTGGCTGATTGAAAATTCTAACATTTCTTTTTTTAACTGCAAATATCAAGATTGCTGATTTTCCAGCCTTTTTTCAAATGGTTGACAAAAGTAAATGTGCGCACTTGTCAAGGCAATAGATGGGGACATTATGCTCTTTTGGCGAGCTATTTGCACTGGCTGAACTGGAGACACAATATCAATATAATATCAATGCAGGTTTCATCGTGTTTCCCATGTTTTTGTCAATGCTTAAAGATATTGTACAGTTTATTATATTGATGAACAGAAAAGCACTATTGTCTCTTTCATTCCCCGCTGATTTGTCTTTTTCACAGCTGTACAAGCTGAAATAAAAAATAAACAACTATATGTTGTAGCCAAAACAAAGATACATTGATTTGGGACACTTCTGGGAAACTCCAAAATGAGATTACACTGAAATCATAGGCCCAAAAATTTCTATAAATAGAAACATTGGCCAGTGAGTTTGACCTTTGTTCCGAATAAGCTGTAAATGTAAAGGTAGAGTCAGGGAGTTCAGCAAAGTTTATACAGTCTACCTGGAATGATGGATTTGTTGATGGTGTGGAATTTTGTTGTTCTATAAACTGACAAATAGAATGCTAAATGACAAGTAATAATGCAATATAATCACTAATATTAATGATGTAACATTTCTGGAATTCAATGTTTGTACTGGCAAGTCAGTTTATTACCATCTAATGTAAAGTCTCCCTAATCAATGTCGCCAGTGCAGGAAGTCAACTTTGGAAGAATGTGTTTCTAATCATGTCAAACTAGATACATCCAGTGGATACTTTGGTTTTGCATTCGCTACACCACCGCCATGCGTATTGTTGCATTGTATTGGGTTTTTATACTCAGCGCAATATCTCCATATACTAAGTACTATTTGACCCATCCGACTGAACAAAGTACAGTTCTCAAGTGACTTGCATTCTCCTAACTGAAAGACAGAGGCTCAAGGATGACTATTTATCAACGTCCTTGAGGTTCTTTAGCCTACCACTGGGGATAGGACCCAATGACAGAGGACCGCCATGGTAAGTGGTCATCTCAGCCACCATGTATCTGCCTGTACCTGGGTTTGAACCCACGTCCTCTGTGCTCCAAGGTGCGTGTGTTACCCGCTAGGCCACAGTGGCAGATAACCTTCTCTGAGATTGAAATTAGCCTCATTCCGGAAAAACAAAATGCCTGCCACAGGCATTTCTTTGATAATTATCTACATTTATTCTGCTGGCTGGTTCTCATAGCTAGAAGGTGGAATCCCTTTATATGTGATAAGTAAAACAGATATACACGTCCTCTACAACCTTGCAGACATTTGACCTTGAAGCACCTCATTTAAGGTCATGCACTGAATGCCAAAATACCCCAGGTACTGGACTTTTAAAGTGCCTATAACTCACTTATTTATGGTACTAGAGGTTTGGCAGGTGAAACCAATGTATAGGACATCATTGGCTGGGAATCTTCTGAAGTGGTCAGATTTCACTTTGGACCCCTCTTTCAAGGTCAAATGAGGAAAGCCAAACCTAAAAGTGCTTGTAACTAGCTTATTATTGGTCCTAGAGGTTTGCAATGTGAGATAGATAGATAATTAAAATTTCAGTGCAAAAACACAACTGTGTTATACTGCACTAAAAATAATAAATACACTAATTAATATTTACAACAAACAAATAAATACAAATACACAATGACTAGCAAAAAACAAGTCACAAAATCATAGGTTGACTAGAATACATAAAAATACAAGAATAGTAAAAAGTAAGTGTGCTAACAACAAATAAAACTAGACCTAGCGCATCGGAGAACCGATGCAAATTGTATCCACCATAAAGACAATGCACCAAAACCTCTAGGACCAATAATAAGCGAGTTATAAGTTTGGCTGTCCTCATTTGACCTTCCTATATGTTGGTTTACCATCCCAAACATCTAGGACCAATAATAAGCGAGTTATAAGCACTTTTAAGTTTGGCTGTCCTCACACTTGACCTTGAAGGAGGGGCCCAAGGTCAAATCCGACCATGACAGAAGATTCCCCGCCCATGATTTCCTGTATGTTGGTTTACCATCCGAAACCACTAGGATCAATAATAAGCGAGTTATAAGCACTTTTAAGTTTGGCTGTCCTCATTTGACCTTGAAGGAGGGGCCCAAGGTCAAATCCGACCACACCAGAAGATTCCCAGCCCATGATTTTCTATATGCTGGTTTACCATCCCAAACCTCTAGGACCAATAATAAGCGACTTATAAGCACTTTTAAGTTTGGCTGTCCTCGTTTGACCTTGAAGAAGGGGCCCAAGATCAAATCCGACCATGACAGAACATTCCCCGCCCATGATTTCCTATATGTTGGTTTACCATCCCAAACCTCTAGGACCAATAAATAGTGAGTTATAAGCACTTTTATGTTTGGTTGTCCTCGTTGGACCTTGAATGAGGGGCCCAAGGTCAAATCCGACCACACCAGAAGAATCCCAGCCCATGATTTCCTATAGGTTGGTTTACCATCCCAAACCTCTAGGACCAATAATAAGCGAGTTGTAAGCACTTTTAAGTTTGGCTGTAATCATTTGACCTTGAAAGAGGTGCCCAAGGTCAAATCCGACCACACCAGAAGATTCCCAGCCCATGATTTCCTATAGGTTGGTTTACCATCCCAAACCTCTAGGACCAATAATAAGCGAGTTATAGGCACTTTAACCTTTGGCTATCCTTGTTTGACCTTGAAGGAGTGGCCCAAGGTCAAATCCGACCACACCAGAAGATTCCCAGTGCATGATTTCCTATATATTGGTTTACCATCCCAAACCTCTAGGACCAATAATAAGCGAGTTATAAGCACTTTTAAGTTTGGCTGTCCTCATTTGACCTTGAAGGAGGGGCCCAAGGTCAAATCCGACCACACCAGAAGATTCCCAGCCCATGGTTTCCCATATGTTGGTTTACCATCCCAAACCTCTAGGACCAATAATAAGCGAGTTATAAGCACTTTTAAGTTTGGCTGTCCTCATTTGACTTTGAAGGAGGATCCCAAGGTCAAATCCGACCACACCAGAAGATTTCCAGCCCATGATTTCCTATATGTTGGTTTACCATCCCAAACCTCTAGGACCAATAATAAGCGAGTTATAAGCACTTTTATGTTTGGCTATCCTCGTTTGACCTTGAAGGAGGGCCCAAGGTCAAATCCGACCACACCAGAAGATTCCCAGTGCATGATTTCCTATATGTTGGTTTACCATCCCAAACATCTAGGACCAATAATAAGCGAGTTATAAGCACTTTTAAGTTTCGCTGTCCTCATTTGACCTTGAAGGAGGGGCCCAAGGTCAAATCTGACCACGCCAGAAGATTCCCAGCCCATGATTTCCTATATGCTGGTTTACCATCCCAAACCTCTAGGACCAATAATAAGCGAGTTATAGGCACTTTTAAGTTTGGCTGTCCTCGTTTGACCTTGAATGAGGGGCCCAAGGTCAAATCCGACCTCACCAGAAGATTCCCAGCCCATGATTTTCTATATGTTGGTTAACCATCCCAAACCTCTAGGACCAATAATAAGAGAATTATAGGCACTTTTACCTTTGGCTATCCTCGTTTGACCTTGAAAGAGGGACCCAAGGTCAAATCCGACCACACCAGAAGATTCCCAGCCAATGATTTTCTATATGTTGGTTTACCATCCCAAACCTCTAGGACCAATAATAAGCGAGTTATAAGCACTTTTAAGTTTGGCTGTCCTCATTTGACCTTGAAGGAGGCGCCCAAGGTCAAATCCAACCACGCCAGAAGATTCCCAGCCCATGATTTCCTATATGTTGGTTTACCATCCCAAACCTCTAGGATCGATAATAAGCGAGTTATAAGCACTTTTAAGTTCTGCTATCCTCGTTTGACCTTGAAGGAGGGGTCCAAGGTCAAATATGACCACATCAGAAGATTCGCAGCACATGATTTCCTATAGGTTGGCTTCACATTGCAAACCTCTAGGACCAATAATAAGGGAGATATAGGCACTTTTAAAGTCCGCTATGTGGGTTACTTCGGCACTCCGTGGATGACCTTGAATTAGGAGCTTCAAGGTCAAATGTGTGCAACGTTGTAGAGGACATGTATATGTGTCATACATATCACCTATGAAGAGATTCAACCTTCTACCTATGAGGACCAGCCAGTAGAAAAATGTAGATTATTTTCAAAGAAATGCCCGTGGCGGCCATCTTGTTTTTCAGAATGAGGCTATTTCCCTTCCCAGAGAAGCTTACCCCCCAATGAAGATATCCTGCAAATTTGGTGAATCTAGCTGCTGTTGTTTTCCTCTTAGAGCGTTAACGCTGAAAATCTCTCTACGCGCGGCGGCGGCGGCGTAGCGGACGCTAAACCAAAGTATCCACCGGATGCTTCCGGTGGATACAATAAAGCATAAAAGTAAGGAAAAGTATAAATATCACAATATAACTTTGAAGACAGACTAGAAAATCGTAAACGAAAAAACAACAAACTGTACATGATAAATAATGAATTAAAAACCATAATATAATTATTACAACACTATCCAAGACTAGATATTACAGAATAAATGAACATGAGGAACAAAACACAAAATAAATTAATTGAAACTTTTTAAACAGGCCACATTCCTTTAAAATAACTTATGATATTAAAAACTCTTTCATGGTATTGATATCTCTATAATATTTCATTCTAGTGTCACATAGGTACAGTCTAATAATATATGTGTCACTGTATCGGGGCAATGACATTGGCCAGGGCATATCTTCACCTTTAAACAGATAACGGGGGCCACGGTGGCAGAGTGGTAACACTCTCGCCTCCCACCTCTGAGGCCGGGGTTCGATTCCCGGCACGGCCTCAAGTGGGAAAGCTGGTAGTTGCTTGCCGTTGGTCGGCAGTTTACAGTACAGAACCCTAACAAACTGTATGTACTGGTTTCCTCTGCCCTTCCAACTACCCGTCGTGATATGACCTGTACAGTGTTGAAAGCGACATAAAACCCCAAATAAATAAATAAAATTAAACAGATAACTGTATGTAAAATAAGTGTGTCCCATACGGGTTATAACTATTTCCTCCCTACGAGACAAACACGTCCAAACATAAAAATCTCCTACAGTAGGGTTTATTTGAAATAGTTTGTTATCAGGACACGCATTCCACTGAGCTTGCCACCTTTGTTTAAAAACACTATTTACATTCACTTTCAAGTCTTATAGGGGACTTTCAGTCTAAAACATTAAAAGTTAAGGCCTGTTTGGCAAGCTCATCTGCTTTTTCATTGCCCTACGTGACTTGGAACCCAAGCTCAAACAACTTTCTTATTCACTGCCAAACAATCATTAAAAAGTTTTAAAATATCTTGAATAAAAGGGATGATCACAGTTTTGCTATTAAGAACTTGAAGATAAAGATAAAAACTACATAAAGAATCAATGAATATGATAAAACGATTCCATCACAATTTTTTACTATATTAAAAGCCATGTTAAGAGCCTGTAATTCAGCTGTGAATATACTAGCAATGCCAGGAAGTCTGACCTGGGTACTGAGGTTCTTAGATGTAGCAGCTGCAGCAACCCTATTTTCTACCTTCGATCCATCAGTATATATAGCAAATAGATTTTGAAAAAGAAATCATCACCAAGATGTTTCTTTTGATTGGTGAGATATAAGTCTATGTGAGGCTTCTGTATAGTCCAGGGTGGGTCATCTTGCCATGACACAGTCTGAATTAGATCCAGCTGAGGACAGACAACAGACAATTCTTCCTCTACACAATGCCCAAAACAACAGGGATTTGTGAATTATATATTCTTAATGTTGGGTCTGGATAAAATTTTCTTTCATTACAGAAATGCATGCAAACAGTTTTGGTTTTAGAAAACTTAAAACCAATTTTCATCAGCCCATTTTTCAACCTTATCGAGACACAACTGAAGTTGTGTCTATTGAAGCCTTTCTATTGAAGCTATATTTTTAGAAGAACAACTGATTGAGAAATCATCAACAAAAAGAGACTTTTCAAAGCGAGATGGAATTACATCAGCAATAATATTAATCTTTAAAATAATTAAATTTACAGAGAGGATGTTGCCTTGAGGGAGACCCATCTCTTGCCTATGTATATCTGAATAAAAAGACCCTAAACAAACTCTAAAAACTCTATTGGATAAAAAATTTTTGAATAAACATGGGCATTCACCCCTTAAGCCTATTTTATGTAGATCTAAAAACACCATGTTTCCAAACAGGCTTTTTCTAAATAAAAAAACAGAGACTACATGGTTGCCTTTTAAAAAGGAATCTCAAACAAAAGATTCAAGTCTTATTAATTGGTCTGTTGTAGATCGACGTTTTCTAAAACCACTTTGATATTTTGTTAAAATATTATTTTTCTCAAGAAACCAAAGTAATCTAGTATCAATCATTCTTTCCATAGTTTTGCATAAACAGCTCGTCAGAGATATGGGACGATAATTGGACGGGTTTTTCGGTCTTTACCTGGTTTAGGAAAAGGTATTACAGTGGCCTCTTTCCAGCATTCAGGAATTTCACCTGAAGCCCATATATCATTAAATATATCACGTAACACCATAAGTGAGTCTCTTGGTAGGTGTTTAAGCAGTTGATAATGGATTTCATCTGGACCAGTGGCTGTGTCATGAGACTTTTTCAGAGCACCACATAGTTCTCTAATGGTAAATTGTACATTGTAGTTTTCAGAGTTGTCTACGTCAAAATCCAGGTGTTCTTTTTCATCATTCACTTGATCTTTTTGAAACTGTCTACGGCAATGGTTGCTGTTGGAATTCTTGCTAATTTCTTGGGCCAACCTATTTGCTATGTCTACTCTTTTTGTTATCTTGGTTCTGTCAATATTTTCCAGATGGTGTATTGTGGTGTTACTTTGTTTGCCACTTATTTTTCTAATAATTTCCCATACCTTCTTTGCTGGTGTCTTTACATTTAGTTTTTGATACATATTCATGCCATGATTTCCTTTTACTTTCTTTAATAACTTTATGAGCAGTGGCTTGACAGTTTTTTTATTCATTTATATTATCTGATGTAGAATTTGTATGGCATTTATCCACTGCATTTTGACGAGCTTTTACAGCTTTTTTTCATTCGCCGTTGAACCATGGTTTGTAGCTACCAGTGGACAGTTCAATGGACTATGGGACACATTTTGTTGCTATATGATTTAATTTATTTAAAAATGCAGGAACATTTTCTGTTATGTCAGTAAACCTATGCCTATTGATATAACAATGAAGTTCAAATTTTGGCCAATTGGCCTTTTAAAGATTCCAATGAGGAACATTATCCTTAGGCATACTCTTAACTATATCTATAAAAATAGGAAAATGGTCACTACCACACTGGTCTGAATGGACCTGCCATGCAAAATCTAGAAAAATAGATGGAGGGACATAAAGATAAATCATAGGTCCTCAGTGGCCTAGTGGTTAGCAAGTTTGGCATCTAATCATAGGCTGTCACCTCTGTGGGTTCGAGTCCCACAAGTGGCAATTCTGAGGACCTGTCCCAATATGACCCTGGCTGTTGAACGGGACGTAAAACCCCAACTTTGATAAAGATAAATCAATAGATTTATAAATAGATAAAGATAAACATAAAGACAAATCAAGCAACATTAAAACATGGTGGAATATATACACTACATACAGTTATAGTTTTATGCAGAGATACTTTTACAACTGCCTGGAGTTCTGTATCCAACTCAAGTACCTCATGGGGTATACCTTTCCTAATAAAGTTGGAGCAGCCACCAGTGGCTCTCCCATCTATTTCTGACACACATGTTTTAAAATAATGATCAAATCCTCTAATATTTACATTGTTGGTATCTTTAAAATGGGTTTCCTGCAATGCTAAAATGTAGGGTTTAAAATTGGAAATTAAAGTTTTAATTTCTTCAAAGTTTGGTTCCATTATTTACACTTTTATTCCCACTCCGCCCTTGTGAATTTGCAATTGGAGATTCTTTGACACTCATTTCACTGTCACTGTCACTCAAAGCATCATATTTGTTGTATTGTTTAACAGGGTCATTAGATCCCTTGTGTTGTATGGTCAAATAAACTTTGCTTTGGCTTATTTTCAATTTAATGGGGTCATTTTGGGATGGCCTTGTCTGACTTGATGCACTGGTTTTATTCACTTTAGTTGTCTGTTTCTCAACTGTAAACTTTTTTGGTTGTTTTGTGCCTTCTAGCCAAGTCATTACTGTTTGTGTTTCTACATTCACAGTTTTCATCACAGGTTTGGTTGCTGCAGCCGCTTGGGCATAGGTTGTCTTCACAGAATTAAATGAGCAGTTAGCTTCTTACTACCGAACACCGGACCGCCTCTCTGGGAACGACTCGGAACATGTCTAATGTCTTATGACTTATGCCTTACGAATTGGATGGTGTGCCTTAGAATCCGTTGATATGGAGATTACGCACTTGGACAACTGATTGATTGATTGATAAATATGTCCATTTGCCTCTTGGCTTCTGTGTAGGAAATTCTCTGTATTTCTTTCTCTTCTTTCCATTTTGGACATGCTCTATCATTCGATGTATGACTTCCTTGGCAATTAACACATTTTGGTTCATTTTGCATTCCTGGGAGTCATTATGATCTTCTTGCCCACATTTATTGCAAACCTCATTTTTCCTGCAGTTGAATTTAGTGTGGCCAAATTTCTGACATTTATAACATCTGACTGGATTAGGAATAAACTGTGACACAGCCACCTTGTAATAACCCACACTGATATATTTTGGTAAGGTCTGGCTTTGAAATGTCAATATAAAAGTTCCTGTTTGCTTCCTCAAGCAATCTTTGAAATACAGTTATCCTGTCCAGCTTGATGACACCCTCATCCTTTAGGGCTTTAAGTATTTCTTCGTCAGTGCAGTCTTTTATGTCAGGGCATTTAATGACTCTTTTCTTCATGTTTAAACTATAGTGAGGCAATACACTAATAGAGATCACATTGTCCATGGTCAAGCTCAATTTTGTCGTTTTCAATAGTTTGCTCCTTTGAGTTTCCTTGTCCACTTCAACCAAGATGTCTCCATTCCTTAATTTCTTTATATTAAAGAGGTCAGACCTAAGTACAGCAACAATGGCCTTGTTTACAGCAAATGGTGACAGTTTTGACAAAAGTCTCTCATTGTCTCTTCCTTTTACTAGCAGGAATCACGGACATGTACTAATGTGTGTGGAATCCGAGTTCGTAGTTATGAATTCAGGTGAAATTCTTATCCTTTTTCTATCAGTCATTCGTGAATTTTGTGAAGATATAATATTGTAGTGGTTATTCATTGCCAATGCTTTCCACCCACCCTTCAAGCCCAACAAGGGGATACCATAATTGTGTGGAGCTGCGCCCTACACTCTGATATCAGAGGTACATCAGCAATATACTCAAAGAACAAAGATGTGAACCTTGATTGACCTGTTAAGCAGCCGCTTTCTAGATACTCAAACAAAAGCACAAACCAAACACCAGCAGAATACAATAATCAAGAACAACAGTATAAACCATTAGAAACAACAGGCCATCACTAATTTGGAGCACTAGGGCTTGGCACCATCAGCTAATTGATTAAGCTAGGCCATCTTAACCTTCTGACTAAGTGAAATTGAGATCAAAGCTGTGTATTGCCTCCTCAATGCCGCAACAAAGTATTGGCTCAACAGCCAGGACCCTCTCTTCCACTGACACGGATCACAACCCACGGCAAACAGGCTGCCCCAATTTGTTGGCTCTTACTACACGCAGGAGGATACGCTGGGCCTATTCTACTTTCCCGGACTCATAGGGTGGCGGTTTGCAATGTGAAACCAACTTACAGGAAATCATAGGTTGGGAATATTTTGAAGTGGTCAGATTTGCCTTTGGCCCCCTCCTCTAAGGTCAAATGAGGACAGCCAAAAATGCTTATAACTTGTTTATTATTGATCCTAGAGGTTTGCAATGTGAAACCAACTTATAGGAAATCATGGACTGGGAATCTTCTGATGTGGTCAGATTTGAGTTGGGCCTCTCTGTCAAGGTCAAATGAGGACAGCCAAGCTTAAAAGTGCTTATAACTCACTCATTATTTGTCCTAGAGTTTTCCAATGTGAAACCAACTTATGGGAAATCATGGGCCGAGGATCTTTTGATGTGGTCAGATTTGACCTTGGTCCCCTCCTTCAAGGTCAAACGAGGATAGCCAAAGTTAAGAGAGCTTATAATATGCTTATTATTGGTCGTAAAGGTTTGCAATGCCAAAACAATTTTGAGAAAATCATGGGCTGGGAATCTTCTGATGTGGTCAGATTTGGCATTGGAGCACTCCTTCAAAGTCAAACAATGGTTCACTGGCTTTGGTGAGTGGTCTTTCTAGTGGATACAAATTTGCATCAGTTCTCTGATCCACTAGCTCAAGTTATTATTAGATAGGCCGGCATTCCCTAGCTCATTGATGTCTTTAAAGGTCCATAAAATACCATATTTGCACAGGCTCTTTCATTATCCACCCACTTTTGGGGGATTAATATTAATACAGGCTTTTTCACAATATGTTTCTCTTAAGTTTGTTAACAAATAGTTTGTTCCCACTTGAAACTTCAAAGTCCCATGTCTTCCTTATAATTTGATCATAAAAATGATAACAAGCAGCTTGAAAGTATCTTTACATTGCTATGTAGAATTTATAAGTTTAACATTTTAAAATATTTTCAAAAACAAAACATCAGGAAAAATATTTACTAAAAATCACATTATTGTACTGTTACTCTGTTATGTTATGTTATTCTAAATAATGATAAAAACGCTTAAATATCTTGAATAAAATATCTTAAGCTGGATAAATGTATCTGTCATGGTAGAAAGTCCAATCTGGTACAATTTCAAATTCAACCAGTAGAAAGTCCAAGTGGAGTTTCTGCCAGTGGAAAGACCAGTTGGACTTTCTACCAAGATAAACTTGGCATGTAAAGTTTGGTATGTTCAACATGTAAAGCTTGTTACCTCATCCAGAGTTTCAATATCTGGATTAGAATATCATCCAAGTTTTAGGTTTCGGACCCCAGGGCAATACTTCCTAGATTGGACTTTCTACTTCTAGAAACTCCAATTGGACTTTCTACCGGTAGAATTTGAAATTCTACCAGATTGATCTTTCTACTATGACATATCTATTAATATACATTAAAATAGTTTTTTAGTTAAATACATTTAGCCGTTACATTCGATGCACTTAGAACATATATATTTTAAATGCAAAAGAAAAAAATACCCACCTTTTGCAAGTGTTTTCTCAGACATTTTACTCCTTGATTTTTTAACAGTGATATAAAAATGAAGCTAAGACGATACCACAAATAGTAATAATAATATTTTCAGCATATATTTGTAAAGAACTTAGTTATTTACTCAAGGCTGAAGAAATCAATTCAACGTGACGGGACATTATGGCTCGTGTAACCTTTTATGGTACATCCTTATACACTACCTAAAAAGTTATTTTATTGTATTTTCCGTTTGAACACTTCAGATGGAATACCCTCCCGTTGAAAGCAAGATGATATATATTTATAATCTATCTGCATAATCATGACAAAGTATTTCTGGTAATATTATGTTTAATATGTCTTGAAATTTCACACACATAAAATACCAAAACGTCTATCAATTTTACAAGTAGTGTATGTACTTTCTCATGGGTCATGCCCTTCACCTTGAGTTGATCCACCAAATATGAGTTTACTTAGACTCCTGTTCCACTCTCCCGAGTTTGCCTCGACATAACAACAAGGATATATTTCGGTGTGTAATATTATTAGTCTGATGATTTATCATTTCATGTTTAAAGGTTTAGAGCATAATTAGAGGAATCATAGTCATTATAGGACTTTGGTTATAGGAATTGCAGAAAATATTGAACATGATTAGAAAACCTTTTTGTCAAGAATTTTGTTGAGTAAGATTTTTAGGGTAGTTACAACTAATCTTTTTGTGAAGTTAAAGCTATGGTTTTACAATTCAATTTTTGGTTGCCACGACCTTTCTTCTTGACCCCTCTGTAAAAAATGTGGCCAAGTGACCCTTTAGGAAAATCAGATTTATTGTTGGAGTTCCCCAGTAACTGCATAACTTTGGTCGGGGAGAAATATTAGATACATAGATTTTTTTATTTCAAAATAACTAATATTTTTAAAACAAAAATCTTCATTGGATTTATTTTTGCACATGGAAATGTTCTTCATATGTCTTCATAGAGATTATTACTTATTTCATTACTTCCATTTGTTTCACCAGTGTGTCTACTTGCCCTTGGCCAAAGGTCAGTCGCCACTGTGAGTCATCAAGCCATGAGTTAAGAATAAAGATAATATCTATCGCAACTCTGTCCTCGACTGAACCTATCCCTTAAAGGATGGTCATAATATATTGATTTTCGTGACATCAATTAACATAAAAGGCATGCTAGACTTGAATATCTGTCTGGGTAATTGGCTGCATAAGGGGTAGGGGGCTGGGGTCACATGGTCTGTCACCATCAAAGTGCATCAATACAACATGGTTATTATGAATACATCAGTTCCTGGTACAAGAAAATCTAAAATATTCAGTTACAATGAGGATGGTGTTGATTGGAATGACATATTTCTTCACACAGGACACATCATGTGGTTTGACAGCTTTCCTATCCATGTCAACATGCTCAGTTGTACAAGGACTGTCGCCCCTACCACCCACTCCCCAAGCTTAAACTATGCAAGGTCTTCCGATTACCCAGGAGAGTGGAACAGCAGTATTATGGTTTTAGTTGCCTGCAGCTTGGTGTGGTTTTTAACACAACTTGAACACACCTTGCCTGTGGTAATTATATCAGAAGCACCTCACGGTCTTTGGCAAGAAAAGGTCCCAGTAACTAGAAAACATTTGTAGAGTATATACCTCCACCAGGGCAATATTTGCCTGTAACTGGGACTGAACTCAGGCTCTCTAAATTCCCAGGCGATAGTGCTACTCACTAGGCCATATATATGATACATGAAATCAAAGTACCAGCTTAAAGTGAAATAAGCTAAAATTACCATGACAAGCAATTGCTAAGTGCTATCTTGAAAAGCAATAAGGTAAGATTAATTTGATAAATTTAAGTAAAAAGAGTCTGCCCCACAACTGATATTGTAAGGTACTTATCCATGATACCAAACATAAATGTGCACCACTAAGATTTTTTAAATACAAATTAAAGAAATAAATATGAGAAAAAGATTACTTTGATGAACAATATGTAGGTTCAAGAAGTTAAGGTTACCTTACAAACAATTTAAGAGTTAGTAAGTTCATGCAAACTTGTGTCAAAAATTAAAGGTGAACTGAGGTATTAGAAATATCACTCTAATTTCAGAATTGTCCATACATAGGTCTAAACACATACACATGACTTACATTCAAGTTATTATTAAATAAAAGATCTGAAATTATAATGAAAATAAATATTATTCCTATACAGCTTAGATCTACCTGTTCTGTAACTCCTTTGCGTCATTGTAAACACTTTTACTATTTTCAACTTTTAAATGGATCCAGCGTACTAATGCTCTTTCTTTAATATTTTATCCACCACAATTGTCTCCACCTTACTGGTTCTGTATCATACAACGTTAACCCCACTGTATATATGGCTTGATAAAATGTGCAAGTCATGTATTTAGGATTGTTTTCTTTCCTGAAACTTGCAACGTTTTTGTTTTGTAGTACTTCCTGTTTGCATATCACTTGAGCAATAATAGTTTGTGTGTGGCAACAGTGCCCGTTGGAAGTAAGATTAATACGGGATGTATTCTAACTGCAAAGTGCCCTACACATTGAATTATGTGGCCACTTCCTTCCCTGCTGGCTGTCTGTGTGTTTTATTATGTTTTGGTTATTACTCCAACTTTATCCATTTCAGTGAAACATTTTTTTTTTTTGAAAAAAACCCAACTGATTAGATTTAATCAGAGAAGTGGAATACAAGCAGTAAGTATTATATTATGTAAGATGAAATGAAAACAAACTAGACCAAGGATGCATCTGTGGCCAGATACAAGATGTATCCACCGAAATAGGACAACTAACATAGTTATTCATTATGTTATGTTCATTATGTTATGTTATGTTCATTTTTCAATAAAAAGCATGTTGTAAGCACTTTTAAGTTTGACTCCACTCATTTGACCTTGAAGTAGGGGCCCAAGGTCAAATCTGACCGCACCAGAAGCGAGTTATTAGCGTTTTTAACTTTTTATCCTTGTTTAACCTTGAAGGATGGGCCCAAAGTTAAATCTGACATCATCAAAAGATTCCTAGCCCATGATTTCCTAAACGTTGGTTTGATATTGCGAACCTCTGGGACCAATAATAAGCGAGTTATAAGCACTTTTAAATTTGGCTATCCTCCTTTGACCTTGAAGGAGGGGCCCAATGTTACATCTTACCACATCAAAAGATTCCTAGCCCATGATTTCCTATAGTTTGGTTTCACATTGCAAACCTTTAGGACCAATAATAAGGGGATATAAGCACTTTTCATGACTGAAAAGAAATGCCTCTGGCAGCCATATTATTTTTCAAAATGAGGCCAAAAATATTTCCAGTCAAGATTTTGTAATGATGAACATATGCTGCTAATATCTTTACCTATAATACCCTTTGCATAATGTATAGTATCCACCGGATGTTATCTGGTGGATACAAATACGTTAAAAAATAAAAAAGTAACAGAATTTAGTGTTAAGCTATCTGATATGCAATTGATATGAAATTCACTCCTATGTCTGGATCAATGATAATTCTTATATTCTAAAACCAGCTTTTATAATTCTTAGTCTCCATATAAGTAGTAATAAACAAGGACAAATGCCAATTTCAAAATACACTGGGAGAAAAAATAGGTCTGCATCATGGAAATGCAGGATAGACTAGCATTAGTGCAGCAAAGAAACGACACATCTTGCTTATCCCCTGTAAAGATGACCTAGCACCCATGTTAGGACAATTATAAGCGAGTTTGTAAAGACCTTTAAATTTGTCTACCACCTTTATTTCTTTCCACCCAATGACTTCCTGCAACTTTGTTTACATCTCAAATCTCTGGGACCTATAATAAGGGAGACTAAGGACATAGCAACTCTCGTTTGACCTTCCCATGACTTCCTTTACACTAGTTTCTCATCCCAAAGCTGTAGGACTGGTACTAAACTAGTTGTAAACACTTTTAAGGTTGGCTACAGTGGTTCATGTTGGAAATTTGGTAGTTACTTGCTAATGCCCAGTGGTTTACAGTTCAGAATCTTGACCAACTAATATTAACTGGTTCCTCCACCCACAAACTAACCATCGCTATATGATCTTGGCTGTTGAACAAGGTGTAAAACAAAAAACAAATCTAAATCTAAGCTTTGAAATTCCAAGCCTGCAGGACTAATAACAAGGATAATATAGACACTTTATGTTATAATAATAACTAGACCTAGCGCATCAGAGAACCGATGCAAATTGTATCCACCGTAAAGACAATGCACCAAAACCTCTGGGACCAATAATAAGCGAGTTATAAGCACTTTTAAGTTTGGCTGTCCTCATTTGACCTTCAAGGAGGGGCCCAAGGTCAAATCCGACCACACCAGAAGATTCCCAGAACATGATTTCCTATATGTTTGTTTACTATCCCAAACATCTAGGACCAATAATAAGCGAGTTATAAGCACTTTTTAGTTTGGCTGTCCTCACACTTGACCTTGAAGGAGGGGCCCAAGGTCAAATCCGACCATGACAGAATATTCCCCGCCCATGATTTCCTGTATGTTGGTTTACCATCCCAAACCACTAGGATCAATAATAAGCGAGTTATAAGCACTTTTAAGTTTGGCTGTCCTCGTTTGACCTTGAAGAAGGGGCCCAAGATCAAATCCGACCATGACAGAACATTCCCCGCCCATGATTTCCTATATGTTGGTTTACCATCCCAAACCTCTAGGACCAATAATAAGCGAGTTATAGGCACTTTTACCTTTGGCTATCCTCGTTTGACCTTGAAGGAGGGGCCCAAGGTCAAATCCGACCACACCAGAAGATTCCCAGCCCATGATTTCATATATGCTGGTTTACCATCCCAAACCTCTAGGACCAATAATAAGCGAGTTATAGGCACTTTTACCTTTGGCTATCCTCGTTTGACCTTGAAGGAGGGGCCCAAGGTCAAATCCGACCACACCAGAAGATTCCCAGCCCATGATTTCCTATATGTTGGTTTACCATCCCAAACCTCTAGGACCAATAATAAGCGAGTTATAAGCACTTTTAAGTTTGGCTGTCCTCATTTGACCTTGAATGAGGGGCCCAAGGCCAAATCCGACCTCACCAGAAGATTCCCAGCCCATGATTTCCTATATGTTGGTTTACCATCCCAAACCTCTAGGACCAATAATAAGAGAGTTATAGGCACTTTTACCTTTGGCTATCTTCGTTTGACCTTGAAGGAGGGGCCCAAGGTCAAATCCGACCACACCACAAGATTCCCAGCCAATGATTTCCTATATGTTGGTTTACCATCCCAAACCTCTAGGACCAACAATAAGCGAGTTATAAGCACTTTTTAGTTTGGCTGTCCTCGTTTGACCTTGAAGGAGGGGCCCAAGGTCAAATCTGACCATGCCAGAAGATTCCCAGCCCATGATTTCCTATATGTTGGTTTACCATCCCAAACCTCTAGGATCGATAATAAGCGAGTTATAAGCACTTTTAAGTTCTGCTATCCTCGTTTGACCTTGAAGGAGGGGTCCAAGGTCAAATCTGACCACATCAGAAGATTTGCAGCACATGATTTCCTATAGGTTGGCTTCACATTGCAAACCTCTAGGACCAATAATAAGGGAGATATAGGCACTTTTAAAGTCCGCTATGTGGGTTACTTCGACACTCCGTGGATGACCTTGAATTAGGAGCTTCAAGGTCAAATGTGTGCAAGGTTGTAGAGGACATGTATATGTGTCATACATATCACCTATGAAGAGATTCAACCTTCTACCTATGAGGAACAGCCAGTAGGAAAATGTAGATTATTTTCAAAGAAATGCCCGTGGCGGCCATCTTGTTTTTCAGAATGAGGCTATTTTCCTTCCCAGAGAAGCTTACCCCCCAATGAAGATATCCTGCAAATTTGGTGAACCTAGCTGCTGTTGTTTTCCTCTTAGAGCATTAACTCCGAAAATCTCTACGCGCGGCGGCGGCGGCCTAGCGGACGCTAAACCAAAGTATCCACCGGATGCTTCCGGTGGATACAATAATAATAGTAGGATTTATATAGCACAAAATTTATACAAATCCTCTAATGCACTTGAGTCCAAGAAGGGAGAGTCCAGGGACAGGCATGGGTCGACTTCTAAAAAGTGCCCGCCAGGGTATAACTAAGGTGGTGGGTATGCCAGCCTAAATAAGTAGGTCTTTAGCTGGCTTCTGAAACCATCTATTGTTTGCTGAGATCTGACAGTCTGTGGCAGCCATCGTGTTCAATAAAAGTACAACCAGGCAGGGTTTTTTTGATTAAACAAGGCCGAAAGGGGTTTCTGTCTACTAGATCGAGCCGTAAAGCCATCAGAGACACAAGTAGTGCACTGAAGTGTTCACCCATTCAAGTACTAAGATAGCCGCTTAACTTCAGGGAAGAGACAGACACTCATCACACTACACCACAATTCATGAAAGTCTGGAGACAAAAAAGAGAAAAAAGTGATCCCTAGAAGCAGGAGTCTCACAAGAAAATCTCTGTTGACACTGTGGTGGCAAGTGAAACATAATCCAAGGTATCATCTGGAGTCTAAATGTGGATATAGTAACGAGGCTATGGTAAGACTATGGCTTAGATGAATTCAACTCCTTCTTAACCATAGTAATGTACAGTAACTAGAACTACCTATACATGTAGTTGACTACTTTTCCACATACAATGTATACAATGCTATAGGTGTCAAAACAGCTATATATTTTGTAAAATATAATGTTTCTGTGTCTTTGTTATGGGATTTTTTTCCTAGTGAAACACTTTGGATTTATATATTATTTATTCAGTGAAACAACGATAAACATAACAACATATTGTATTACTCTACAGACAAATTCCGAATTTTGGTGTTATACACAACGGTAAAAAGTGAACACAAGTTATGACAGGTGAACATACTGTGCATTTTACTCTTAACTACTTACTCAAAATACAAATATAAGTGATTTTCACAGTTGCCTGCATAAATTGAGACAAAAGTATACACGTGATGTATATCATATCACAAAACTCCCCTATAACAAAGTATTTTACAAACAAAATGGTAAGTAAAAACTCTTGCTGGAGATTCACAATTCTTCAGACAATAGAACATGTGAAGCACCAAACAACGCAGCAAACGGGTTGAACATTGGTGAACGTGCCAGTAATTTCTCTAATTTTAAAGTTACGATGTCATAATGGAAGTGGAGATTGACATAGTTCTAACATGATACAACCTATCCCTACCTCAGCCAGAGTTACAACATTGACATAAGTGATGCCAACCCTACCATGGAGGCATGAATACCATGAATTCAGAATAGGAAAAGGATTACACAGAGTCCAGTCCTAGGTTTCCCTCTGTACAGTGCAAACCACCAGTCTGAGCGAGTATGCTTCTTTTCAAGTTAACATGTGCATTTCGTTCCAACATTTCTGTCTTTCATGATTAGGTAGGTAAAAGAATAGCTAGAATTGGATGGTGAATGAGAAAATTATCGTTAAAAATTAATACATTATAATTATTTGTAACATAAAAGGACTGTGTCAATGAATCTGATTGGTTGAAACCATAGGGAAATTCCTTGCATATACACATGTTGGCTGTTCCGATCACAACCTTTCAAGTATAATGGATGAAACAGCCTCTTCTTATAGTCAATTTTGTAGAATTACACCATGATAGAGGCATTAACCACGTAGACTTTGACCTTGGTGGTTTGTAGCCTCAAACCTCAAATTTTCTGTCTCCCATGGTTTGCCACTTGTTATTCCCATAAACAGTTCAAAGAAAATTGTTCTTTATTTATGAACAGAAGAAAAACCTTTGTTATCTTGTGTGTGGTAGCACAAGCCATCAGAAATCGATGATCCGTCAACATGGTCGGTGTTGTGTAAAGACCTACTTATGATTAATACTTTTTTCCTGTGAAAAAAAATTACATTTTTCACATTACCATGTACATAGAAAATACACTGTCTATACAAGAACCAGTTTTTGAAACTACTAAAGGTCCACTTAAAAGATTTCAACTAAAGAGTGACTAAACAGGCGAAATCTTTATTCTTCCAAGCCAATGTCATAGTCCAGTGCTCCAGTACTGTAGCTGTTTTTGAAGTCAATATGTAGCTGTGCATCATGGGCTGAAATATAATAATAAAACAATGATCATACTTTTTATAACGTGTAAAGTCTGTGTAGTAGCAGATTCTAAACAGCGTAAAGCAAAACCATTGTTGTTATTCCAAAATCATTTAACCATTGGACAATCATGGTTCATTTGTCCAGTAAATGCAAGTTGTTTGTAACATGTTAAGCCTCACTTACAACTGAAACTAACCCAAGATTTGTAAACATAGATCTCAGTGCATCATGAAAGTTATTATGTTCCTATCAAACTGAACTTATATATGGTCTTATGGCTAGGTCAGACCTTTCCTTACAGTCGTGTCTGTGTATACTTTATTTCACTGCTCTGTGTATCCATCTCCCCCCTCCCCTTCATCCATGCACAGTGTATGTTGTAGTATAGCTTATAAGGGGTAGCAGGAGATTTTCCAAAGATTTCATAAGTGTATTAACAAACGCATTTCCAAAACATACTCTGAGTTGTGTGAACTCCCCGGGAAAAGTCCTACCCAAATGGATCAAGGAGAAATGAAAGTATACGAGCCTTTTCGGTTGGAGCTCATGACCACAAGCAAGGAAAGGTGACCTTGGTATAATATGATAAACATATCTTACATCTACTTTCATTTGTTGTCAGATATATATTTTATACTAAATGTTGTAACAGAAACCTTTGGGCTTCACCTACATATGAGGAGGACTTGGTGACCTCGTGGCTTTGCAAGTTTGGTACGGAATAACATGGCTGTCATTTCCAATGTGGTGAGCTGAAACCAGTGTGCCAAATTAACACCTATCACCGTCAAAGAATGATTCTCGTGGACCTGCATTTATTTGGGACTAATGAAGCAGTCTTGCCATTTAAGAAAATAACATTAAACCGTTTAATCTTTACCACTTGCCACTTGCTAATGTTGAAACTCACTTTTATTTATCCTACTTTGAAATTGGACTCTGGCTACTTTTTGTTGCGGGCCTGTAACATTTTAAGTTGCAGGTCTGTTGGCAAACTTCCTACACTGGTTGAAACCCAGCTTCTAACAAAATGGCCGTTGCACTGGCGATGATGTGACCTTAGTAGTTAAAAGGCATGTAAAAATCTAACCTTGACCTTGACATCAGCTTACAGATGTGGATGACACTATCTGACTTACCAGTAGCTTTCACAGCATCAGTCTGCCACATGTGTTCCACCCAGGCAGACAACTTAGGGAACTTTTCTTTGGGGACCATCTCAGAATCTGGGAAGAAGGCAGGCAGTCGTTCAAACCATGGCCAGATGTACAAGTCTAACATGGTCAATTCAGAACCTAAAATAAACATATCTTCATTTTATTATCAATATCCGCACTATGATTTGTTGACATTAAGACTGAGTCAGAACATATCCATAGTGAAAATGTCAATAGTTCATTATGGTAAGGTTCCGCCATTACACACCCGCAGTGACACAAAATTAATACTTTGTTAAAACTCAGTTGAGTTATCATATAACCAAAAAGAAAAACAAAAAACAACACTTTATAAATATCAATGTCACATTCAAAGTAAGATCACCTATTTTTGTGTTTGCATATACTAATGTCATGAGCCGTTTCCTCAGATAGATTGTAGGTCACAACATGCTATAGATGTAGAATCTTATACCCAAATCACATTTTTGGATTATCCCCTCAGTTTATTTGTCATAAAATATTTTTATGTTGTATTATTTAACATATTCTTGAGTTTATAACATATCAAAATTCCAGTTGTATTTAAATATATTCATATTTGTATCCACCAGATACAGTGGGTACTTTGATTTAACGTTCAATAGGCGCTCTGCCGTTAATACTAGGGTGAAATCTACACCAGCTAGCTTTTTTCCATTTCTGCAAAAAAATTCAAGATGGCAGCCAAAATTCAGAAACTATAGGTTGGTTTATGACCATTTTTAAGTTTCGTTACCCTTGTTTGACCCTGAAGGAGGTACCCAAGGTCAAATCTGAACACATCAAAAGATGCCTAGCCCATGATTTCCCACAGGTTGGTTTCACATTGCAAACCTCTTGGACCAATAATAAGGGAGATATAGGCAATCTTAAAGTCCACTATGTAGGTAGTTTGGCAAACCGTGGATGACCTTGATTGCAGAGCTTCAAGGTCATATGTCTGCAAGCTTGTAGAGGACATGTATATCTGTTATACATATCATGAAGAGATTCAACTTATAGTTATGAGAACCAGCCAGTGGAAAAAGGTAGATAATTTTCAAAGAAATAGCCATAGCGGCCATTTTATATTCAGAATGCGGCTAATTTCAATCCCAGAGAAGCTTACCTCCCAATGAAGATATCCTGTAAATTTGGTGAAGCTAGCTGGTGCAATTTTTCACTGAGAGTGTTAACGTCGAAAATCTTTCTACGAGCAATGGCGGCCTAGCAAATGCTAAACCAAAGTATCCACCAGCAAAGTTATCTTAATTTTTCCCTAAACTTTAGCTTTGTTTAACTGAAATCTTCACAAAGAAAGAGAAACCTGCACACGAAAAATCAGAGGGTGTTTATAAGTCAACTTATTTTAAGTACAAGTGCTCATGAAAACCCCTGAAGTGATTTCTTACCACGTAAGTTTAAGAACAAAAGTTTTTCCCCCCAAGCAAATGCTGCTAGTGTCCTAGCATATGATGCTCGTGTTTGTTAGGGGTGTGTCCCAATAATAACTGAATTACCAGTGCCTTGGTATGAAATAACCGCAGCGATTTTAATAATGAATGCAGCCTTGTAGCTACAATGACAGCACTTGCAAATCTGTTTCCTATTGTGAGTAAATTTATTGTTGTCATTGACAGCTTGCTCATTCAGGAACAGGTGTAATGACGTGGCCATTTGTAGTGATTCTTTTCATTTCTAGTTGAAAGATAAGACTTAAAATCAATGGGATAATGCTTTACTTATTTATTTAACCCAATTGGAGGGATATCTGCCATAGCACATGTCAAACACAGTTGCCCACACCCCTCTCCCCTTTTCACTATCAGTACTGTTTAGTTGATAGTTTAAGCAAGTCCATAGAATTAATATCTATAATAATTAATGAAACATACAATATACAATTCTACCTCCAAAATATTTCTTGGTTCCTATAGCTTTTTCCAGTCTATCCAGTTCAACATGCATCCCTTTGATTGTCTCTTCTTTATTTACACTTGGATCAAGCACCATCTTGTAGAACAGCCCAATCCACTGGAATAATATGTCATATATTACATTTACCATATATAGTCTCTTGCAATTAGTAAAACTAAAATTTTCACTCGTCCATTTCAAGGTATATGTTTATGTGGTTACACAGTTGAACAGACTAGGCTAAGCCTAAGGTGGAAAAGTGGTTTGCAAGACTAATTGTGAATAGGTTTGTGGCAGACTAGTATCATCTTCAGAGGAAGAGAAATGTTCTGATTCACTTCTTGCCACAGAAGCCAGAAATAAATACTGATCACATGGTGCCACTTGCCAGAAGAATTGTTCACCTTTTCACAAAGATCCACGAGTTCTGAAGTGACATATAATATCAGGTTGTATTTAAAAGGTTGACAATATATGATCAAGTAACAAGTTATGACATATGATAGATTAAAACAGATATCCTACAGGATGTTATTGCATGGGCAGTTACTAGTGGATGTGTTTCCACTGTAGTTAGTCAATATACTACTCACAGTGTTGAAATGCTCCTTTAGAATCCTATGTCTGGCTTTCACATAGGGATCTTTGGGTATCAGCTTTTTCTTGGAATATTTGTCATCCAGAAACTCATTGCAGATATCTGAGTCATACACCACCTGTAAAACATACAACTAGCACATGTAAAAACATAAATATGATCATATATGAAAACATTCAACTGGTCACACGTAAAAGGTGAACCTGCTAACATTGAAAACGTGCAATTAGTCACGAACATAAATATCTGAGGTATAGCACTACATATGAACACACATCTGGTCACGTGATAGATATATGAGTCGTATGGCACCTGGAAAACAAAGAACTGGTCATATAACAGATATCTTAGACATCCACTACCTACACAAACATACAAATGCTCATATGACTGAAATCTGAGACATCCACCACCTAAACAAACACACAAATGGTCATATGACAGATATCTGAGACATCCACCACCTACACAAACACACAAATGGTCATATGACAGATATCCAAGACATCTACCACCTACATAAACACACGAATGGTCATATAACAGATATCTGATGCATCCAACACCTTCACAAACACACAAATGGTCATGACAGATATTTAAGACATCCACCACCTACACAAACCACAAACGTACATATGGTCATATGACAGATATTTATGATGTTCACCAGTTGCACAAACGCACAGATGGTCATATGACAGATATCGGGGTTATACACCTGTAAAATATACAATTTATACACCACTGATGCAATATCATAAATTTGGTTAGAATCAACTTTACTTAATACACTGCTTACAAAGATATAAATACATGTACAATTATGAGAGAACATGACAATGTCCACATAATTGTTTATTGAATGACAATATGCTTGTTCAGAAACAACATGATTAATGGTTAAAGAGGCCACTGTATAAACTTCATCATACTTCATCCAAACAAGAGTAGTAGACGCTGTTTGAATAATAAGTTTTAAATAACTGTCCTTTGCAGCAAAGTCAATAATCCAATCTGCACTGACCTGGTCATTGTACTCCAACACTGGGGCTTTTCCAAGTGGATTTTTCTCCAGAAACCATTCTGGTTTGTTCTGTAAGTTCACATTCACTATCTGAACTCTGAAATAAACAAACATAGTGTGAAAAGGCCTGTGTAGATGCCTTCAAAAATAAATTCTTTATAAACTAAAACTAATGATAAAATTTCCACAAATTAGACCCTAAAGTCCCATACACACAGAAAACGATAAAATGTGATTGAATCAGGAAGTTCAAAAATGATATATACCCATGTACATCGTATATCTTGTCTTTTCAAGTCAAAATACCATATGATAAAATAACAATTGTTTTGCATCATGTCAGTGTGCCCATGCCTTTATATGCTGTAGCTGTTGCTGTATTTCTTTATGGTGAAAAAAAGCTGACACTCGGTACCGATCACAAACACTACAGTTTCAACACAGCAGATATTCTTGTGTGAATAAAGAGTTGACATTTGAAACTGTTCAAACCCACACATTTCTTATTTCCCAACTGATTTATTTACCTATGTCCTAAACTGGTTTTGGAGAAATATACATATACATTTATCTAATATTTGCCTATTATTTAGTAGTTGACTACTTTGTCACAACATAAAGGGAAAATTATGATTGGTGTCAATGACGGATCAGCTGCATCAGCTCTGACTGGGTGCGTGGAAACACATTCAATAGAAACTAGACCTATGCATCAGAGAACCGATGCAAATTTGTATCCACCGGAAAGACAACTCACCAAAGCCAATGAACCATCGTTTGACCTTGAAGGAGGGGCCAAAGGTCAAATCTGACCACATCAGATGATTCCCAGCCCATGATTTCCTATAAGTTGGCTTCACATTGCAAACATGTAGGACCAATAATAAGCAAGTTATAAGCACTTTTGAGTTTGGCTATCCTCGTAGGGTGCTTTGGCACTCTATGGATGACCTTGAATTAAGAGCTTCAAGGTTAAATGTCTGCAAGGTTGTAGAGGATATGTATATCTGTGATACATATCACCTATGAAGAGATTCAACCTTCTACCTATGAGAACCAGCCAGTAGAAAAAAAGTAGATAATTTTCAAAGAAATGCCTGCAGTGGCCATCTTGTTTTTCAGAATGAGACTAATTTCAGCCCCAGAGAAGCTTACCCCCCCCCCCCCCCCCCCCCCCCCCAATGAAAATAGCCTGCAAATTTGGTGGACCTAGTTGGTGTAGTTTCCCTCTGAGAGCTTTAACAATGAAAATCTCTTTATGTGCGGCGGCGGCAACGTTGCGAATGCTAACTGGATGCCTCCGGTGGATACAATACGTGAAATGGATAAAGTCGACATCAGCTATAAGGCACCAGTGGTTGATCATGTGGAAACACCAATTAAATATCACGATTAAATAAAATATCTTGATAAAATCGCTCGGTTCCACTTTACAGAATAGTACCAGGCAAAAAAATACAAGATACAACATCATAAGTATTAGTCATAGCACCCCAAAGACTGGTCACAACTTACAGCTTTTTGACAAACTAAATGGTCGTGAGAACTCAAGATAGGAATGACAACTAGCAAAGCTTTCAAACATGTTTAATATTGTCTACAAGTGCTGACATTACGTCCATGACTATAGTGCTGGGGCAGACGGGACATTAACTTGCTACATTGAAACAAGGTGTAAGACTGGCAAGAAATAATTATATAAGGGACATTCAAAGAGCTAAGGAGAACCAGTTGTAAATATGAAATTATATCAAATGTAAATGGACTTAAAGACACATATGACAACCTGCCTGTTTTTTTCTTGTAAGTTGTACACATACATATTAACACTATATTGATCCTGAAGTTGAAGAAGACAGGTAATTTAAAGTAAGTACTTGATCTTGTGATTATTAAGACTGAATCTTTGATGGTGTGTGTCCTTTGATACTGGCTGATTTATGTTATTGATTCTATTGATGATTTCATGTAAGGGGATTTTTAATCTGAATCAGGTAACATGAGACACGGCTGTATGTAGACTTATTACGTTCTCGGGCACAATTTTGGAGCTAGGATTCCCATAAGATTGTCATTGGTCAGAAAAGAGCGCAACCAAATTTTGACAAAATTGGTGGTGGATGTTTTTGCTTGTTTATTTTATTTATATACATGTATTTGTTCATTTGTTTTGTTTACTCATTTAGTGTTTGAAGTCACGCTTTTAGTACCTTGATATATAATTCATATTGTGACAGGTAGTTGGAAGGGAGGCGGTAATCAGTGCATACAGTTGGTCAAGGTTGAAAGAGGCCTCTAAAATATTTACTAGCCAAAGTAAAAAAAATAACAAGAACAAAAGACTTATTTGTTCTTTCTTGACAGTGTTTTGCAACAATATGTGGTACATCAGAATTCTTTTCCTGTTTTCTTAAACCGCATAGTGGTGAATCCATGAAAAGTGCCCTCTTAGAAAAGTGCCCTCCTAGAAGACTGCCCTTCTTTAATTTTTAGGGGTGGAAAACTGTCCAACCCTTTCTCAGATGATGTACTGTGAAATTACTTTAAAGTATTTTAATCACAATGTAACCTTGGATTTTATGATTAAAGGCAGTTAGATCTGCTAGTGTTGGAAGTATGCTGTATGTGAATTCCAATGGCTGCTCAGGGTTTCATGATTAAAGGTATAATTGCTATTGATAGTTAACTTTGCAAGGTCCATCAGTGTATATAAAGGTGGACAGCTGTGGTAAGTAATCATTTACTTTTATCAGCAGTATTCAAGATTATATTTACATGAGAAATGAATTATGGAGGAAATGACCAATATTAGAGGAGGGTTGAAAGTTTAATTTGAGTGCTATCTCTACACCAAGAAATCTGTGAAGAAAAACTTTATTTAATAGGAGTGTGCTCAGAGACGAAAATAGACATACTGTTCTGCCGAAAGATCCTGCCACTTTGCATGTTTATGCTTACTTGTGTATTATTCATAAATATGTTGTCACAATCATATGTTATAATTCTCTGAATTAAATGTCTGTAAAATGTTTATTGAAATGCTTATAAAATATATTATGGTGTATTATTGTAGAAAAGGCACTTTTCCAGTCCCTCAAAAGGAGGGCATTTTTCTAGGAGGGTACATTTCTAGGAGGGCACTTTTCCGTGCACCCATAGTGGCAACTTGCAGGACTGAGGAACAAGCCGACAGTTTCAATTCGTTGAAATGAGACCAAGTCATTATACGCTGAACTGTGCCCTGCAGTAGCTCAGTGAGATATTAATGTACTGACTGGTCTAATTAATACCTTTACCTGAGTATTGTGAGAGCAGTGAGCGTGTGGGCTTTTCTGGCTGTGCATTGAGGAACCTTAATCAAGAAGGAACCATGACAACAGAAGTGGTGCCGGTGATGCACAGATATTTACTGAGATACAGGTGTTTATTTAGCCCTTTCTAGGCCTATAAAGCTATTAATTTCTTACATAGTTGTTACATAGTTCTTTTACAATTTTATTTATTTATTTATTTGGGGTTTTACGTCCCTTTCAACACTGTATAGGTCATATATCACGATGGGTAGCTGGAAGGGCAGAGGAAACCAGTATATACAGTTGGTCAAGGTTCTGTACTGTAACTGCCGACCAATGACAAGCAACTACCAGCTTTCCCACTTGAGGCCGTTCCAGGAACCAGACCCCGGCCTCAGATGTGGTTGGCCAGAGCGTTACCACTCTGCCACCGTGGCCCCAATTCTTTTACAAGGAATTAAACTTAATTCTATAGTCTAGCTGATGAGGCCATATAATGAAAATTTCAAGCGAATTTTCAATGCTTTGTTAAGATTATAATTGAACAATAGATAAATTAAGTCCAAGTGATTTTTATAGCTACAATTATTGGTTGTTGTTGTTGTTGTTGTTGTTTTTGGTTTCAGGCGTGTGTTTTTGCATCTGTACTCTGAAAAACCCTGTAGAAGGCTGATTCATTTGTTGTTTACATTTAAAGTCAGTTACATAGCTGTATTCCTGTCAGTTGACGTTCCACTCAAAATACATGGACAAAAAGGCAGAAATGGAGATTATGTGTTTACCTTAGACTTAGTGAACAAACCCGGCAGGTTCCACGAAATAATATATACCTTGGATTCGAAGGTTGTACATGCAATTAAATACACAGGTAGTGCATTTATAATGAAAACTGTTATTTTAAAGCTAACAGGATAACATAGGCCTGACTAAGGCTAACTTCATTCGGAGGTCAACCGACATAAAGGAGCCTGACACGAGAAGAGTCATTTAGGTATACAGTAAACGTATAAATTTATGCCCTCACTTTATTGTAGACCATTAATGAAGAGTAATGGATTTAGGGGTGCTGTCATTAAAGAGACTTTATCTCATAACAGAATGATTGTTTATATTTTCGTCAAAGTTATAAATATGTTATAAGACAACAACTTTGCTACATAAAGCACATTACCCTTTTGATAACAACTTTGGTAGTGATAAAATATATATTCAAATATAAATTAAATTATAAATTATGAAATATCTAAATATCTATTATAAAAATGTGATTTATTTTCTCCACTCTCTTCAGAAAGCCAAATCATGTTTAAAATATGGATTTGGAAATGGCACACCTAGTTGAGAAATGTGTAATATAATTAAAGTAACACACAAATAACATCTGGGGTAGTCGTTCTTTTTTTTTCTTTTTTTTTTTTTTTTTTTGGGGGGGGGGGGGGGGGGGAGATCAAATTAAAGATTATACTTCACAAGGGCCACTACTTACTCTCTACCATTTTGTTGGAACGGACAGTAAATAAAGGCCTTATTTGCCTAAAATGCATTCTCAATCGCTGATGAAAAATCAGCTGTGAAAAATATCCATTGTAAGGGGCGCCATTGACTGTAAAAGTTTTCACTTTAGCATCCTCCACCGTTTGTGCACAGATTTTAATACAACATAAACTGATAAAGGAGCTGAAAATACTGATACATATATCTACTAACCTGTAAAACATATTTATATGTTACATAATTTAATAAATATTTCCGGCAAAGTTTGGCATTTTGTTGAAGCAAAGTCAGCCAGCCTATGTCACTAGGGAATGAAATAATTATTACTCAGTCTGGATATCTCAGTATTTAGACCAAATATGTAACATAGTGTATAATTAATATAAATAATAATATAAATATACATAATATAAATTAACGAAAGCAAAATTTATCAGTCAAAAATATCTATATAACAAGCCTATAATACTCACGGTATTTTCTTGTGAGCTAACACTAATCTGGTTCTCTGGGCATAAGGGCAGAACCTCATACTGTAGAGACGGAGAGTATCCTTTGTTAGTGGGGGCAGGGCACTACCTGAAAATAATGCATAAAAGGGATATAATATAGGGAGATACTATGAAATATTTGAGAGGGCAATATTAGGATTTACATTCCTAGTACATATAAATATATGACCCAGTGGTGAAGAGGTTGAATTTCAGAGCTAAAGGGCTGGGGTTTGATCATCACTTGGGTCATAGAAATACTTTATGTCACTTTAAGCACTGAACCTATGGGCCACTAGATAGGGAAAATGACTTAGTCTTTCATACCAATCTATTTGTGTAAGCTTTTGATCTTGTCTCTGCCAATACATCTTGAAGTGGCCTTCTTTCTGAGTTACATTGAGCAAAGTTAATTACATTAAAAATTTCATGAAGATTGTGATCATAAGCAGCTTCTTGAAAAGAAATAAATATAATTTAGATAACAATGTGGAACTGTCAAATCATGACATCCATATTTGAAATAGAAGCTGGGAGAGGGGAACGTCGGGGGGGGGGGGGGGGGGGGGGGGGGGCTGGGGATCCCAGGTACAGACAGACATACTATACATTACATTTTGCAGCTTCTTAAAATTTTCTAAATGGATACAAAATTATACAACACATGGCCAGGAGAATTACCCACCAAATGAACATTAATGAGATTGAAGTAAAAACGATTGAAAATATATCATAAAAGTGTCAATTTAGTATCATTAGAATAATTTTTTTTTCACTTTTATAAAAAAATCCTCTTTTTAATTCACAGTTTTATTTCAATAATATTCAATAATAACGACCAATAATATGAATGTACAATTATTAATTATATATTCAGTTTTATAAACAAACAAAAAATAAACTTACCTGCGGCAAAGGCTTTCTGAGTAATTTTACTCCCACTCATAGTTAACTTAAATACTCAAATACTAAAATATTGAAAATACTTCTACCAGATTCTGATAAGAAGTAAATACGCAATAAATAGAATTCCCAGTGACCATCAGATGAGTTATGAGCTGTTCAATATATTGCTTGTCCATTTAATGAACCCAGTGGTGGACTTACACTGCTAGCCAAAAGTTTAGTCCACTAGCCTGAAAAATGTGAATGGCGGACAACACTCCATAGGACAATATCCCCGAGGACAAAACTCCACAAAAATATGGCTACAAGGACAAAACCACGGAGCAAATTTCATAGGGAGTGTACCAAACCCCCGAGTTGTAATTTTGGAGAAATGATCACACAAGATAAAAAAACATTAAAAGAAATATTTAATTTTTATCTTTGTTGAATTATCAATCACATATTAAAATCAAGTAAACACAAAATTTATATCAAATGGAAGCATTATTTTTATTCTTTGTTAATCACTCAAACAGTACACGTTAAATCAAATGAAATGAAAAATGAAATTGCAATAATATGGCACTGTCTAAGATTGCTGTGATTGGTAACTATGATACTTTTTTCGGTTATTAGAGATATTTTATGGGGCTTTTATTTGATATAATTTCCCATGATTTTAATGTATAATTGATTGTTTAACAAATAATAAATATTTCTTTCAATTTATTTTATCTTGTAATAATTTCTTTAGAATTACAACTCCAGGTTTGGTTTTATCCTCCAGAATAATGCAAACAACAGTTATACCAATAAACATTACTTCTCACCTGTTCCATAACTGTACACCTTTCACATTCATCTCGTTCATTAATTTTTTTAAGCTTGAGCTCTAGCGAGACTTCTAGAGATAACTTTTTTGTCTCTTTTTGGACTTGCATGAATAGTGGCATAGTGTGATGAGTATCTGTCTCACCACTGAAGTTAAGCAGGGATTATGTTAGCCTTGCCACAGGCGTTTATTATGTAGAATATAGACACAACTGTTTGATTGCATTATAAGTATTTTTCATAATGCTCTCATACATATACTTAGCCTAGCTTGCTGAGGAGACCCCAGACTAGAAAGGCCTCTGATACAGTGTGCATTATGGCAAAAATATTTCACGTTTGCATTATGGTTGAGACAGCCTGGAAGGCCAGGCTAGGATTATGTTAGTACTTGGATGGTTGACCTGCTCAGTGCACTACTTGTGTCTCTTATTGCTTTGTGGCTCACGCTAGTAGACTGAAACCCCTTTCAGCATTGCCATTTATTTTATTTTGTTTGTAGATTTTAATCTTCCTGTTAGGCTTTTAGGCAATCTGTTTTATTTACCAATGTGGTGTCATGATAATTAACTGTTAATGATAAAACTTATAACTCCAAAATTACAGGCTAAGCCAAATTAGCAAGGAAGAAATGAATAAATCATCTATGATATGGCTACAAAACTTTTTGGTGGAAGTATATCCAGTTTTTTTACCTGGAGCCACTGACGCCCCTCTTCACGGGGTGAAGGCCACCTATCTGTTTACAGAAGGTAGTTCTATTGTCGTTTTGTTATTAATGTATTTACCTGTAATGGTCAATGGATTATTCCCTATATATTCCTTATTGTAAACAGAGCTCATCTTGTTTATTATAACACTGAGGTAAATCAATGACACATTTGTAAATTTGTGGCTCATCAGACATTGTAGAGCCTATTTCATTTTATATGTATATATTATGGTTGGTTGGGGTGTATAAGAAGTTTTCATTGATTTTCTTATCTATTTATTTACGAATTTATTGTTCAAGAATTATCTCTGACACAGTGAATTTTGACATCTGCAAACCCTCGCAGAACATGCAAAGAATTCACAGGTGATGTATTAATAAATATCTACTGATCACATATTTATGTAAATGAGTGTGATGTTATGGTTAGAAGTCCAATCTGGTAAAAATTTAATAATTCTACTGGAAAAAAATCCATTTTGAATTTCCACCCATAGAATTTCAAAAGGCAGATTTGCCTTTCTACCAGCCTGGTAAAAATTCAAATTTAGTTGAAATTCAGATTCAACAAAACCTGAACATAGTCAAAATGTAACTGAACTGATCTGGCACAGAAATTAATATTACATTTACAGTTTTAACTTTAATTTGGACCCTCTATATTCAAATAACTTTGTATTATGGGTCATTGTTATGTCCAGATCTTTGTACTTTGGATAACATTTTTAGTTAGGATTGATTATGTATCAGAAAACACAGTATTATGACTAGCTTGAGTATCATCTTCATTAGCAGAATTCAAAGTAAAATTAGAAAAGGAAAAGAAAATTGTTGCATCTCACAGGAAAAGTATAACAAAATAGTTGAATAATTTGAATTGTGAAAATTGTAATATAAACTGATACTTGTGCATATACTGAAGTATCAAAAGTATAAATTTGAAAAAATAAAAATGGTCAAGAGAATTGTTCTATTTTCAGATATCCAGTTTTCCAGTACACATCTATAACACGCTGGTATGGTGTCATGAACAATGGGGTGGAGGGTGGGGGTGGGTATGTGTGTGTTGGGGCTACCGTAGGTCCCCATTTTATAAACAGGTACGATTTTTATATAATTACTTCTGTCAAGGAGGCATTAAGATAATGCCCATTCATGTGTCTATTTTTTCTGTTTATTTCTTCATTTGTTAGCATGATTAAGCAAATACTACTGATTGGATCTTATGAAAAAATGAGAAGAGGGTCTTGGTTTACCTGAGATCCCATTGAATTTTGAGAGTGATCCCCTAATGTAATCAGTTCTTTCTTTTTTTGCCTGGTCTTATCCACATACAAAATTTCAGAAAGATCTGTTCTTTACTTTTGGAGTTATCATGAACATAAAAAACCAGACAGCTAAACAAGCACTCCTTAATAGTTTAACCTCCTGCTGGAGGTAATAATTAATGCCTTTTGAAAATTTCCCGTTTTACTGTATCACAAGAGCACTAAATGACTTATGAATGTTTATCCATTCAGTCTGGTCAAGGGGGGTGGGGGGGGGGGGGCATGTTCTCATTGAAGATTTACATGGTCACAAACTCAATGGGGAAAACCTTGCACACATTGAGTGGGTATTTCAACCGTGGAGATTACAAGGCTGTGACGTCATGTCCTACCACACCTTCATTAGTTTTGATACCCGCGCTGCTGTTTAATGTAGAAAAGGGTCCACTATTGGACACCATTGTAGATGATCATCGTTAACTACACTTGACAATAGTACAGAAAAATATGTTTTTAACACGTTTTTGCTCACTTTGTATGGGTCCACATTTATTACATTATTGCAGAATGTTACTGGATGATAATTTAACAATATTTGTCTTAAACAGACTATATGCACTAGTTTAAAGCTTTAAATCATTCATTATCACTCATGAACTAAGCTTTTTTTCCTTTAAAAAATATCAAATATTAATTTATTAAATGTCATAGTTCTTATTATGATTTACAAAACAATAATAATCTATAAAATATATAATAACCAATTGTATATATATGAACAATAATTGAATTTAAAAAAAAAAATTATTGATTTATGTATGACCACAATGCAATGCATACGACACTGTCTAGTTGAAGGTCACTGTAGGCCATTTTCTTTTAAAGTGGACTGGCGCCCCGTTTACAAATTGATTTACTATTGTCAAACCAGTGAATCTTGAAATATTTTAAATTTTCCCAATATTGTCCTACTCTATTTAATATTTGTAAGTCACTTATGACCCCAGACCAGAATATTATAATTTGCCCAGTAACTATTAAAAATAATTACTTGTTCAGTGAGTTATGTCAGTCACTGCGGGTTGGTGTGCAAATCTAAATTCATCTCATCGAAGTGGGACAATTATGTTACATGAAAAAAAAATACTCAGAGGGAACAGACCTCCTCGTACCCCTCTACCTCAAATAAGAGTGCAATGGCAAAAAATAAATCTTTAAAAATTCCAGGGTGCAGGTGGTGATCAGATGGTAATGGCACTAATGTTATATAAATATAAAAGTCTATCTGTCCAACCATCTCAACCCAATCTAATCCTCCCAAAGGAGTGCAGCTTTCGGAGAAACTTGGCATTGAATAGACTTTCTTCAAGTCCTTTTTGTCTAAGGTGTTATATGAGAACTGGATGACTTTTTTTACCCGAATTTCGAACGTGGATTCATAATGATTCCATTTATGTCCGATCTGGTGGCATTAGAAATACAAAGACTTGGAGCTAGTCTAGGTGTAGAACTATAATACATTTACATGGGCCATATTCTATGTTTTAGAAGTCGCCCCGATGTAGTGTGGTAAGACTTGGGCACATAATCACCAATATTTTTATTAGAATATTGCTATTTAACTCTTCTTATTTCTTAAACTAGGGATAAGAAAAAGTAGCAAAGAATAGGAGTTTTTAATAGTACTATAAAAGAGAGTTTTCAGTTCTTTTTCTCAACTGAAAGCTAAGTTACTGACATTTGATATTACTTGCTTTAAAATAATAAATAACCCCAAGAATTAAAAAAGATATTATTCTTAGAATCTTATCAAATAAACATTAAAACTTTCTTAAATGGTTGAAATGTGTTCAAAACGTTTTAAACCCTATATCAATTCCAACTTTTGGGTTACTAAAGATTTCCAAATAAAAGTTTACATTGCAGTCGTTTAAAAAAAGTTTGATAAACATTCTCTGTACAAATGTTTTGTTGAAAACATTAATAACATGTTTATAAAACAACTAAAGAAACTATGGTTTGAATGGAAATAGTTTTAAACATTTATAAATAGCTCGAGCAATGAAGGTTATGCTGGAAATGTTTACAAATATTCATCATGAAATGTGTAAAAAACAGTATACATAAAATGCTTAAACAACATTTGCCGACAATGTTTTTAAAAATTCAGTTTTGAAAATGTTTTACAAATATTTAATAGTGATTGGTTTTCATATCCATCATTTTAAAATGCTTTTAAAATGTTTCTATCAAATGTTTTAACAAAATCAAAAACATATTTTATACCCATATTTTCAGAATGCTTATTAAACATTTACCTTCAAACATTTGCAAACAAAGATGGCGGTGAGCAATAGCAGGGGATTTTTGACTATGTCAAAAATTGTTCCACATACAATGCCTAAAAGTAAGAATTGAATGGGGGCACAATTTTTAAACCACTATCTTAAAATTGCAAATGTAAAAATAATATTTTCATCGGCGAGCAACATAAGAAAATTTTGAATCTGATCACTGACCACAAGTAAGGTTAATATTGTTCAGCAATGCCAAAGTAATACTTTTGAAACATTGTAATGTTCATTTGTAATGTTTTTCCAACATTTTTCATTAAATGTTTGAAATTGGTATTCATGAAACGTTTCTAAAAACGTCCATTATAATGGGTTCCGTACCTATCCTTTTAGTAAACCTTTACCAAATATTTCCTTCCAAACGTTTGCAAACCTCAAAAATGTCAACTTGGTAGTAATGGTTGTACCAGAGTGTAAGTAGAGATTTAAATCTGAACCATTTGATGCTAAAATAACAAATGTGATACACTGTATAAACCAGGGAAGGGTGAAACCAAGTTGGCCTTGATATTAAGAGCAACCATTGCCTTTGGTGACACACTGTATAAACCAGGGAAGGGTGAAACCAAGTTGGCCTTGATATTAAGAGCAACCATTGCCTTTGGTGATGTGATACACTGTATAAACCAGGGAAGGATGAAACCAAGTTGGCCTTGATGTCAAGAGCAAGCATTGCCTTTGGCCATCCAATAAACCCTTTAATTAGTAAATTAAATGAAGACATTTGACTCTTGCTACAGAAAATTTCCCGGTTACTCACCAAGACACCAGTCCACTTTATAGAATGTACCACCAATGTAACATATACAAGCACATATTAGCCACAATAAGACCACATACGATGACATTATGAATATGCAAACGCCTACAATATTTTTGAATTTGTTTTCGCCCAACGAATTACGCTGGGTAAAAAAAATATCATCCACCTAGTGATGTATTTGACCTAAATGTATTGAAATAAAGTAAAAAAAAAACCTCAAGTTAAAAAAATATATTTTTAATAAGATAATAAATGTTCTGAAATGTTTATTTATTATTCTTTATTTATGCTTGTTTTTCCTTTACTCGTACTAAAATTTAAAAATAGCCATCACCCAGGTAATTTTCCTGGGTTAACATGGCAGGTTCAATATGGGGACAAAAGACACACAGTTCCTGATTGCAAAAATCTGTCCTCTAGCTTTTAGTACAAACATTTAAATATCTGGAGTTTTGTTGTGATTAACTTACATCTGCGAGTTTTTCTTTTGTTGAAAGTGTCCAATATCTTTCACTTTTGGCCACTTTGTGATTTTGACCATATTTTGAAGTCTTTTTAGCACATTTCCAAAGAAACCCTTTCACATAAATTTCCACTAAAATGATCACAAAAACCGACAAAAATACACACCAGGGATATAGAAATGAAAAGTAATGATGTTAAACAACATCTTAAAATTATAAATTAAGTAAGAGGTGTAATTTAAATAGGTTAATAGCCTCATAAGTGTCAAATATTTGAAATTAATGGACTGATGACTTGGTCCCTTCGGGACCTCGTAAACAGTCCATTATTTTCCAATATTGGAGACTCACTTGACCATTAACCTATACATAAAACAAACTATGCAAATGTATATAATTATACATATGTTGTCAACTCAAGTAGTAGGTCAATGGCTTTTACTTTTTACTCTCAAATCTTGGTAGACTTGTAATACCACAGTGTTAAATGGGGCTGTTCCAGTTCTGTGATATACTGTAAACCTTGCCCCAGACTGTGAAAATGTGGGAACTGGGAAAATTTTCTGCGATTGTTGGCTCAGTGGGTGAGAACTCAACAGTTTGCAAAAATTCATTGACCACTTGGACTTTGAGCAACATGGATCGAGTAATAACTGAAGTGCTACATATCATGGCATATTTTGTTTGGAATTCTTATATGGGTACTTATTAAAGTTTGCCATTGGTACAAGCAAGAAATGTGAGTCAACATTGACAATGCAACATGAAAGCTCGGGATACTTTTTAGTTTTATACATTTTTCAAACTTATGGCCAAAACGATGGCTGAAGGAACAGAGGGGATACAAATTATTCAGAAAAGACATTGTAAATATACGGTAGCATTTGGCTTCACTAGAGACACAGAAATGGACAGAATAACACAGAATTAGCAAGAAATGCAGAAAAGCACATGGAGAAATGTGAGTCCCTACAGTTGCAGGCAGTCATGAGAAGTGACCTTAATACTATGGTAAACAGAAACTTTGAACAGTTCAAAACGTACATGTGTTTAACCACAGAACATAACAGTATGCCAAGTTTTACTGTCTGTCAATACATGGAGGAATAAAGAGTTATATAATTATCAAATAAGTCAGGTAAAGAGTTGTATAAACATCAAGTCAGTTTACAAGTGTTTAGAAACATGTTGATCATTCTTCACAATGTTTTAAAACACGACTACATTGTAAAACCACACCTTAACCATGTTTTTTGACAAGGGCTCATTATCAAATAATATCAATATAATTAATTCTGTTACAACATGTAAACCATTATCTATTTTTTTCCAGCACCAGCTATAAAAACGTTAAGAAAACTGGTAGAATGCAATATTTTGCACGATGAGGTCATTTATTACCATATATGGTATTAACAAGTGCCTCTTCAACGTCTGCCATGTAGAGTTAGAACATTTTCAGAAAAGAAAGCGAAACTGATGTCAGTGTTATAAATATACCTGGCATCTTGCCAAAATTGCAGTAACACATAATGTAATTCAGGAAAAATCGATTGTCCAACAGTTTGTCAAGTGTTGCAAAAAAATCTAAGGTAAACAAAGAATTTTGTTTGCATGATATACTCAACAAGCATTGTGGAAGGTAGTTTTAGACTTAGTGTATGTTCCCCTGGAAGCGATCTGCACTTTGCAAACTTTTTCCACATTATGGCATTAAAGAGAGTGTACGAAGAAGCGTGAATAGCAGCATTCAGGTGATGAAAATATGGCTCTCTTTAAGTGCTGTTTGGCGTCATAAGTTGGCGTGCGCCTCAGTTTGGCACAGATTAGAATATAGACTAATAACTGACTTTTAGTTGTTGGTGACAATACTTGCAGATTTCAGTACAGTATGGAGTACAGCAGAGAAAACTGATCAATACCAAGGCATAGGCGATAGTCACAGTGATCATAGAAGTAAGTTAGATATTTTTTCGATTTTTTGTGATCATAGAAGTAAGCTAGATATTTTTTGATTTTTTGTTTTTCATATTTCACCAACCCTCCACGTCTTTCCTTCAGGGCCCTGTCTCTGCCCACAATGTAACAGGCTTATCCTTGTCTCTTAACCTCTTATCCTGGTCACTTCAAGTCCAATTCTGTAGTGTGTTTTAATCTTATTAGGAAACACTTGCTGGTCTGTCCTTTTCAAGTACCCTGGCCTCACTTCATGACAGGTGGTAGGACCAGTCTGTCCTAATCAACCAAGACCAGACTTGGCAGCTTTATGTCAAGATGACAAGTCTCCCAGTCTTGGTCCACAGAGACATTTTCGTCACAGCAGGTCAAGCTAGGAACACAGCAGGACAAGACATAAGAAGAAACTGTCTAGATGGTGACAGCAACATATAAGCCTGGAGGTGTATAGGACAGCTCTGTTTCATGTCTTCCTCTCTTGTTGGTTATGGGATCTATACATAAAAAAGGCAACAGTGAGTGAATGACTTTTGTTTGTAAAATATATATATATATTGTTTTAATCTGGAGGTTAACGTAAAAAAGGGCGAGGTTAACTTTTTCAAACTTGGAGACTTATCACTCAGAAAGTTTTGGTACTGCATATAATAAAACTTAAAACTTGAGTGCTTACAACTTTGAGAAACATTTGACATGGTCATTTGGAATGTTTTCATTTGTAATTTATTTGTGTTAAGATATACTCAATTTTTTATGAGTGATAAGGCAAGAACTTACTTGGTGAGGGGAGCTCTTACTTAAGGACTTCTATGACAATTTGTTTAAAACTTCGTAGAAATTTCTTAAAAATTGTACCCCTTTGACAAAGTTCTTTAAAGTCCCCTATTATTCCCCACCGCCGTCTTTGTTTGCAAATGTTTGAAGGTAAATGTTTATCAAGTGTTTCTGATGGAATATTGTCAAAACATATTTGAATGTTAACCAGCTTATGTATAAATAAGAAATTGGATAAATAGTTAGATGGTAGTTAAAATTGACTCCTTAGACCTTTATACTTAGGTCGCACATTTAAGATCTAAGTACCAATTTGTAACACAATTAACACAGATCTGGTCTGGCATTGAGATATTTCACTGATTTCTACAGTTATTGGCGGTTCTGTCACATTATTGCTGCCATTTTAGCCGAACTTTGTACCATTACATGGCTATTTCATCAAGAAAAGGGAAGATTAGTGAAAGTAATTGTGACAAACATCTGCCATAGTTATAAGAATGTCGGTGACTAATGAAGATTATGATGAAACAATTAATGAATATTTTACAACCAATGAAGATCAGTCCACAGTTATACTACCTCATCTGGACACACTACTGAGGCAGACACATCACTACAACCCTTAATCTTAGTATATTCATAGCGTCCTGCAGTGATCAGTGACAGATGTTCAGCCATTATGATGGTTGATATGAAGACAGATGGCGACATCACTGGTGGTGCGCTAAAGACTTGAAGGGTTTACTATATTAGAGGGATACACTAATAAGATTAATAAAGACAGAAATTGACACTATGACTGATGACAAGATTTTTAAATAGTTAAACAATTTCGCCACAACACAAAGACTGTGAACACCGTACATGGAAGAAAGACTTATGCAGATTACAGTACAGTTGATAAGGATTTCAATGTCATCAGCAGTCGTGCCTATAATTTGCCGTAGTGTGACCTGGGCATTAACAATCCTGCAAGTCTACAAATGGAATACCTAGATAGTAAATCTTCTGTTGTCAACACAGATAATATTATCGTGTAAATTAGGAATAAGATCTAATGAATTTTTCAATATTTGGTTATATAATTTTGAAATTCTAGTAATGCTTGCTTATGTAACAGTCAGATAAAATGTGTGAAGTTTGACACTTATAAAACATCTCTTAGTTACCAAAAAATATCACCATATTAAGTGTGCTTCACAGATAATCAGGGTATTAAATATTCAGTGAGCACAAATCAAGTGGTTATTTAATTACAATAAATGTAGTTAAGGCCATCGATCGTAGAATTTTAAAACGTATAGAATATAGAATCACGAAACATGTTTCTTAGACATTACAAATCTATTGAAAAGGCAAATATATAAATATTATCAATACAGAGGCAAATGATTGATCTGACTTTTATAATGAGCACATTGCCAAGTTTACTAAACTGGTATTTGGTCTGGTTAAAACTTGATCTAGTTTTCAGTTAAGGTTTTTTATATTGTTTAACTGTTAAGCGAAACACTTTTGCAGAATATGTACAGATACATATCCAGAAAAGTACAGTAAAAACTATCTATTGCAGGTACATAAAATCTAGCTTTTCGGGGCAGGTATGTGACCTTAATATGTGGTCTGACAACATGGAGACATTTGCAGAAGTATCTCACACATTCGGCGTCAACAAGAATGGGCGATAATTAGGAGTTATTTTAGAAGTTATTTTTCACATTCAGTATTTCTGTTTAATGCTGTTGTTTCTCCTGATATCAACGCATAATATGGCATAAAATACTTATGACATAAAATACTTATGACATGATAAAGACCTGATAAATTTGTGTATAAAACAAAAAACACTTGAACAGAAGATAGCTGCATTAGATCGGTGCTATCCATTACTGCAATCAAGTCAAGCAAGTCTGCCACACACAATGTGATATCATTGAATAAAACAGTCACATTTGACAGTGGCTGCGATCTATTGTAATTTTTATGTTTTAACCAAACTGAAAAGTTAGTGTTATAGAACATTGCAATATGTTGTGGTTCACAATGCAGTTTAGGTACCTTTACTTGCAATATCATTGTTTGTGGATGAACCTTGTTAACTGTGTCAGATGTATATATAAAGTCAAAGTTGGGGTTTTACGTCCCGTTCAACAGCCAGGGTCATATTGGGACAGGTCCTCAGAATTGCCACTTGTGGGACTCGAACCCACAGAGGTGACAGCCTATGATTAGATGCCAAACTTGCTAACCACTAGGCCACTGAGGACCTCTCCAGATGTATATATATGAAAGTGCTTAAATTCGTAGTTAAACATATGAAACATACTTCTAGAGTATCATCTGTTATAAACGAAAAACTATATTTGTCACTTGAAAAGTTTTCGTTTTCTGCTTTAAAACTACAATTCAAAATAATTAAATCACAACCAAGTAAATGCCCATCCAACAGCTATTATTTAACTGCACTGTAAAAATATGATGTGACAAATTGATTTAGTTTTAACACCCAATTATTTTGTCTTGCAGAAATCTGACAGAAACAATGTAGCACCGATCTAACCCACCCATTGTCTACCTTTTATTGATTGCGTAATACTGGGTCAATTTATCCACCGATAAACGAAAGTGAAACTAAACATTGGCGACAAGCCCACAATTGTGGTCGAGAAACTATTGATTATTGGGATTGTATCAGTACTATTTTATAGAGCTCGTTGCTGTATTTAAATGACACTCTGTCAAAAAAAAGAAAATCAATAACCATATTAAAGTATTTAATGCAATGCAGATATTTATCTTTAAGATTAAATAATGAGATATATCACGTAAAAAATGCAATATTGTTGAGTGATAAAAGCTTGTCAATATGCCCTCTAGTCTCTGTTTCACAGCTCATCAGTTTCCCGCCCACTGGGTTCACTGACTCAGTTCTATTTTTATAAGTGAAACTAATGCATTCAGAAATGAAACTAACAATCCCACAGACATGACACGTGACTTACTTCTTTTTATTTCTACACACACACACTTCAAGACAATGGATAACTCTACATAATTAACATATCTATCAATGACTAAGCATAATTCAAAATTTGTTTGTTTTCAATTTTTTTTATAAAGTGGGTAGTAGGGTTTGACAATTTTTCCAACCAAAACTGTGGACACTTGCACAGTTCTAACTATACTATTAGTATTATTTGAAAATCATTGACTGTCAAGTTAATTCAGTTGGTTTCTTTTACCGCAATTGTCTGCACCCGTTTTTTATGAAATACTTGTGTATTAAAATTACCTCTCTGAATGAAATAATAAAAATTATATCTGAAATAAGAAAGCACAGTGGTAAAGTGGGCACTTTTTTCTTTGTGGTAGAAAATTCTTCACAGATCTTATTGAGTCTCACCTACCCATACCTAATGTTGGATAATTTCAGGAAAATCCACAGATATCTTCACTGGTTCGTAGGGCATTCTCAGTGTGACCTTGCTTTATTGAGAATAAATCTTAGGACAGTCGAAAAACATCACAGAACACCCACCACGGAATTCTGGAAATTTGTGATCACACGTTGCAAAGTTTTTTGGTGAATTCTGGCAAATTTGAAGTCGCCTGTATTCTGAGATATTCTCCAAAATGGTCAAAGCCGCAGTCAAAGCAAATTCTATACCCTACATATGCACTGGTATTCTTCATCCAACCCTACTACCCACAACTATATGGGTAATGCAATATCTTTGAAGTGACTTCAAACCAAGTTACAGAAAAGTTACACAGAACAATTTATTATGACTTTTGTTGTTGCTGTTGTATCTTATTCTTATTTTTATTTTTGACATTATATAATGTATGCTATACAACAATGTTTAGCACGATTAAAATAAAATAAATTGTATCCATGAAGAAGTTATAAATATCATACATTTATAACCATGAAGAAGTTATAAATATCATACATTTATAAACCATTAGCGATCTATATGTATTTGTATACTAGAATTAAAACAACATTCAAAATATTTCTACAGAACTATATCTATATCATGACATTTTAAGAAATGAAACTACAGATCCTTTATGATGCAATCAGTTACCTTTTTGTGCGACCTATAAATATCATGTCTCAGCCAAAGTGCAAATAATTCTGAAAGCAAAAAACTTAACTGAAACAGGAGTGAACCTTTGATGGTCTAAGTGTATGTTTCCATGTGCGAGATGTACAGGCTGAGATTTTGAAGCACCACTTTGCCATTCAGTGTTTCTATGTAAAGTGAACTTTCAGCATAGTTATAGTTTACAAATTATGGCGAATCTCGCTGTAGGCTAGTTTCTTGTGTTGCTCTTGGAGGTAAAAATCAATTGGTGAGGGAGTGGACTGTTGACAACTGTGATGTCACCTGTTTCAGTGCTTCTTGGTAAAACCATTCTTGTTTCTTGACCTTCAATGTGATACGATAGCTGTGATACCCAACTTCTCAATTTCCCACCTACAGTGGCCATATTCATTTTCAATTTAGAAATCAAGTGAGCAACACGTTCTTTTAAAGTACCATTTTTGTCTAATTCTATTTCAGAAAAATTCTACTTTCACTGGCACATAGCACAAAAGTTTTTTTTTTCAGTGCTACAAATTAGAGCTGTTGAGCTCGATTTTTACTAATTTGAGTAAACTTAAAATGCCATCAATTTGTGGAAAATGAATGTGTTGAACAAAGCACTTGTGACAGTCAGGATACAAATTTGCTCATACCAAGGAACTGAAAAGTTTAAGTGGATGTATGGCTGCAGTGGAGCAAAAAAGTGCAGAGCTAGGACACCAAGATGAGTGCAGCCCAGTCACCAGCTAGCAGAACAGTCAGTGTCAACTATCTACCAGTGTCAGAAGATGATGACAACACTGATGGTGATGACCTGATCCTTCCTTTAGTCACCTCATTGAAGCAGTCAAGAGCCATGAAGCATCGCGTTGTTTTCAGGATCACACAACTGCAACAATTGAACAAACAAGGCAAGTTCAAATCTCAGAGGGGTGGGATGAAACTATACGGGTGAAAAAAAGAGATCCCCTGGCCCCAAAACTTTGTATTATGTGGTACTAGTAATAAAATAAGACTTTTATATGATGCCCTCTCCATGTCACAATGGGTCTCTGGTTTCGCGGAAATTGTTTGGGAAGAAAGGGATGAAATTACATGAAATAATATGTTAGACTACTTGACTGGATAGTTATGACTTTGGATGGCCATCAGCCAAGGGACGTCATGTTGTCCTCCTCTGCAAAATGGAGGAAAACAAGCATTCTGACGCATGCAATTATCTCCCGCCGTATAAATTAGATGTACTAAAGATAGTGGAATATAGATTTTCTTGTGAGATGGAGGAACATGCAGAAGCGACAATAAGCCAGAAGCACTTTAATGTTTGACTGCAATATTTTTAAAGATAAAAGGCATTTAGTCATTTTAGTAGCTATTACTGTGAAATACAAAGAGCTACAGTTCCGCAACTTTACTTTTAGAGATAAAAGGTATTGACTCATTTTAGTAGCTATTACTCAGTTATGCAAAGAGCAACAGTTGTGCAACTTCAATATGTGGTAGATCACCCAAAAGGTGAATGAGTTATTCAGAAGAAATTGCCTATCTGTAACACTTTTAGAGATAAAAGACTTATTTAGAACAAACTGCCTATCTGAAATACTTTTAGAGATAAAAGGTATTGACTCATTTTAGTAGCTATTACTCAGTTATGCAAAGAGCAACAGTTGTGCAACTTTACTATGTGATAGATCAACCACAAGTAGGTGAATGACTTATTTACAAGAAATTGCATATCTGTAATACTTTTATAGATAAAATACATTTACTCATTTTAGTAGCTATGACTGTACTATACAAATAGCTATAGATCTGCAACTTCACTATGTGATAGATCACCCCAAAGTAGGTGAATGACTTATTTAGAAGAAATTGCCCATCTCTAATACTTTCAGAGATAAAAGACATTTACTCATTTTAGTAGCTATTACTCAGCTATCCAAAGAGCTACAGTTCTGCAACTTTACTATGTGGTAGATCACCAAAAAGTAGGTAAATGACTTATTTAGAGGAAATTGTGTATTTGCAATACTTTTACAGATAAAAGACATTTACTCATTTTAGTAGCTATGACTAATCTATGTAAAGAGCTATAGATCTGCAACTTTAGTATGTGGCAGATCATGCAAAAGTAGGTGAATGACTTATTTATCACCAAAATTACTGTCGCACTGTTTCCAAGATAAAAAGTTTTTGCATTTTTGCGCAGAAATGGCCATCACAAATGGTGGGAAAACAATTTTTGGCAAAAAGTTGCAGCTGACTCTGTGTGCACCCTGCGGATTCAAAATTTTGTTAAAATCGCTCTATCTCGCACCGTTTCCAAGATAAACATGTTTTTGCATTTTACGCAGAAATTCAAGATGCCGCCAAAAGTGGGGAGAAAATGATTTCTTGGAAAGTCACGCAGAGACTCTGCAGATACCTGTGGGTCAAAAATTTCGTGTTTTTGCATTTTACGCAGAATTCAAGATGGCTGCCAAAAGTGGCAGGAAAACGATTTTTGGGAAAAGTCGCCAGTACACTGTCCATATACCTTGTAGGTAAAAAATTTCGTCGAAATCGCTCTATCTCACTCCGTTTCTGAGATAAATAAAGAGATAGATGTCATTATCTTGCTACAAATAAGAAAATAGCTATTACTCACTTATGGCATGCAATAGAACCCCAAACTATATGCCATCTTATAGTTAAGGACAAAGTAGCTGAACAACATATTTTACAAAAATACTCTAACTGCAATAGTTTTGGAGTTACAATGGATTTACTCAACAGTCACAATTTCAAAGTAGCTATTACTCAGCTATCCAATGTGCAACAGGTCTGAAACTTTACTATGTGATAGCTTATCAAAAACCAGATGAATAACATATGTGAAAAGAATTCCCTAATTTTAATACTTTTGAAGATATTTCACATTTACTTCTGTCATTATTTTGCTACACATAGGAAAATAGCTATTACTCACTTATGTCATGCAATAAAACCCCAAACTATGTACCATCTTATAGCTAAGGAGAAAGTAGCTGAACAATATATTGTAGGAAAATACTCTAAGTGCAATAGTTTTGGAGTTACAATGGATTTACTCAGTAGTCACAATTTCAAAGCAGCTATTACTCAGCTACCCAATGTGCAACAGGTCTGAAACTTTACTATGTGATAGCTTATCAAAAACTAGATGAATAAGATATTTGAAAAGAATTCCCTAATTTTAATACTTCTGAAGATATTTGACATTTACTTATGTCATTATTTTGCTACAAATAAGGAAATAGCTATTACTCACTTATGGCATGCAATGAAACCCCAAACTATATGCCATCTTGTAGTTAAGGACAAAGTAGCTGAATAACATATTTTAGGAAAATACTCTAACTGCTATAGTTTTGGAGTTACAATGGATTTACTCAACAGTCACAATTTCAAAGTAGCTATTACTCGGCTATCCAATGTGCAACAGGTCTGAAACTTTACTATATGATAGCTTACCAAAAAATAGATGAATAACATATTTGAAAAGAATTCCCTAACTTTAATACTTTTGAAGATATTTGACATTTACTTATGTTATTATTTTGCTACAAATAAGAAAATAGCTATTACTCACTTATGGCATGCAATAGAACCCCAAATTATATGCCATCTTATAGTTATGGACAAAGTAGCTGAACAACATATTTGAAGAAAATACTCTAACTGCAATAGTTTTGGAGTTACAATGGATTTACTCAACTGTAGAATTTCAAAGTAGCTATTACTCAGCTATGCAATGTGCAATAGGTCCAAAACTTTACTATGTGATAGCTTATCAAAAAGTAGATGAATAACATATTGAAAAGAATTCCCTAACTTTAATACTTTTGAAGATATTTGACATTTACTTATGTCATTATTTTGCTACAAATAAGAAAATAGCTATTACTCACTTATGGCATGCAATGGAACCCCAAACTATGTACCATCTTATAGACAAAGTAGTTGAACAACATATTTGAAGAAAAAGCTGTAACTGCAATTTTGTGAGTTATGAGTCCTTTGCTCCAAGTAGCTAAAATTGCTATTACTCACTTATCTTTAGGCATAAGTCCATAAAACCAAAAAAAAAATTTCAAGGGCGTGAAAATTCATTGGGACAATTAATTTACAAAAAATTCTGTAGCTGTAGTAGTTTTGGAGAAATCTGCATGACACACCAACGCAAGCACACATGCATGCACATGCAGGCATCATTTCATAATCTCGCTCCCGGGCTAAAGCCCTGCGGGAGATAATAGAGAGGTTGCGCACTACGTTTTTTACCTCCGCTAACGTTAGAAATGCCTGTGTGACATCATAAATTGTTGTGTGAAACGTCACGCCAACTACGGTAAAAACTAACGTTTTATACGCAAGTGAGGCCTGACTTACATACATTGTCTCCCTTAACATTTTTAGTCTATTTATAAATTTTATATTTTGAAATGTGGTGAATATATATCCAAAGAAATATGTGTACAATCATTTATAACACTCAATGTGTCAATGCAATGTAAAATGGCCAGTAAAAGGACGAATTTTCACAACCAATCATTTTTTGGAAAAGTCATTCATTGCCACCATGATATCTAAGGCCAAGCTCATTTGATTCATTGTTAAACACTGTTTTTGGAACACATTATTTATGGCTTTATTTATATAATAAAAGAATACATCCTCACCTAGCTCTTTTATTAACAAAACATAATTTATTTGTACAATATATCATTGTGTTGACAGGTTTGAAAGGTTTTGAGCTTACATCAAACTTAAAAGTAAATACCTTTGGCCTAAATGCTGTCATAGTGCGCAATATGAAATATTTCCCGTAGGGTAAACGCTAACCTAATTCTCTGCATATTTACGTTACGGGACAATAAAACGTAGTGCGCAACCTCTCTAATAAAATAGACTGGAGTAAAATCCATAATGTAGACAGAGTCCGTCTTGTTTATGCCCAGAGAAATACCCATAGCACAAAGTATGTAAAACATAAAACAAGTAAGGATATCACACCCTGCAGACAATCAAAATAGTTCTTGCTTCCAAAGGATGGACCATGAAGCCAATGGCCAATTATACCTCCATGTCTGCCAAAACTACTTTTCACAGGGGTCAGTCTTACTACAATCCATTAAAGAAATATCGTTCTCGTTCAAAAACAAAATAAATAAATAACATAAATAAATAAATAAACAATAAACATACTTTATGGCAGCACAAATTTAGATACCGTCTCAACTGAAACCTGAAGTATGGGGACAAGTACTTAGAAAACTACTGGGACAAGCAATTTACATCCCCAATTAAAATTTAATTTCACTTTGGTATTTGTTTCTATGTGAACTCAAAATTCATGAAAGTTGTAACTGGAAGTCTCATTTTCACAAATATGCTGGCTGATCCTATGTGGATATTGTTATGGTAGAAATTTAAAGGTTGTAACAAAACACTAAAGATACCAACAGAAAAGATGATGATAACCGTCATGTTTAAAACAATCTTAATAGCAAGGTTAGTGTTGAAAATGCAAATAAATCTATCAGTATCAGCACATTCACTCACTGTGTTCCTGGCATGGTTTAAGTGTCTCCTGGTAGGAAACCACAGGTAAACAAACCTGATCCATGTAAACAATACAGAGTTGTCGACTATGGCAAAAGTCAAACCAATTATACCAACAGATTTCGACCTTTGGTTGATGATAAATTGTTGAAGAATCATAATGCAATGAAAACTGTTTGGTCAATGAGGACAACAAGGTCGTTGGTGTCGAGAGTTCTGTTATAATCAACAAACAAAAGTCTCAAATACATGATGTCACTTCTAGTGAGGTAGTTGATATAGCATCAGACATGGTTTCTCACATCGGCCTTGTCATTTCAAATGCCTATTCTCAACCTAATGATAAGTACAACTTGGAATGTCACATCTTACCATGGAATAGGGAAACCATTGCTTAGGGTGTTAGTGGTGGAATTCCTAAACTAAAGATAAATACCGCTTCAACACTTTATCTGATAGGAAGTTTCCATGTTGTTTAAACTCAAAAACACATGTTTTCAATATTTTTAAGTTCACAGGGTAGTAATCGAATCAAATAATTTTAACTTTATGGCAGCACAAATTTAGATACTTTCTCAACTGAAACCTGACAAGTATGGGACAAGTACTTAGAAAACTACTGGGACAAGCAATTTACATCCCTAATTAAATGTGGATTTTCCTAGGGCTTAACTGTCAGATCAAACTTACCCACCAAGAGGTTAATCATAAATCAGCCACAGACTTTGAAAATGATGCCAGACAATATATGATGTCAGACATGAATTTGGGCCATAACTGATGCTTTTCAGGAGCCCCATATTAAAAACTTGCACGTATCCCCATTTATTACCAGATCCAAGCCCTTGAACAGTCATAGGAGCTACCCTCAAGGTGCCTCAGTGAAAATGGGAGTTAGTTCAGACACATATCTAGGAACAGAGTTTATATTTACATTGCCAACCATTGACAATATCACTTGCAAAATCAGGAAATTTGCCAAGGGTTCACTGTTATTCAAAATTGATGTATCACAAGCTTTTAAACATATCAAAATTTCTCCCATCAACCACTCACTGGTATGATTTAAGTTAGATCAGTATTTTATCGATACACATCTCCCATTTGGTTACAAACATGGCTCAGCCATCTTTCAACAGGTCAAAGATACCATTAGATTCATCATGTCTTAGGCTGGTCATTCCATTACCAACTATAATGATGATCTTATAGGTTATGCATCTCCTAGTAAGGCACGCCTTGCTTTCACCAAACTGCACTCTATTTACAAGAATTAGGCTTCAGTATGAGTGACAAAAACTTGATGCACCTGCTAAGGAATCATAATAGATACTATCAAATCAACATTGCCCATACCACCTGAAAAATTAAGAGAAATTATACAAAATCACAAAAATTGGACCAATAAAACAGTATTAAAAAATGAGAGCTACAGTCACTTCTCGGAAGCCTACTATATGTAAGTAAATGTGTGAAATCTTCCAGATAATTCCAGTAGTGTTAAATCAACATTTTTAAAGGATCTAGCAGGTCTTCAGTGGCCAAGTGGTTAGCAAGTTTGAAGTAGTTAAGCATCTAATCACAGGCAGTCTCCTCTATTTGGGTTCGAGCCCCACAAGTGCAATACTAACGACTTGTCCCAATATGACACTGGCTGTTGAACGGGACGTAAACACCAACTTTGACTTAAGGGATCTAGCATGGCTGTGTCAAATCACCTCAAGTTTATCTTTTATCTCTCTTATTTTCATCAAACCTGTGAATATGGAAGAATTGAATTAGGCGTCTCTTCAGAGGGCTTAGGGGCCTAATTTTAATAATGAAGTATATACTATCCTGGTTCAAAAAGGTTATAATCAGTTTGGTATGGTGCATCCAGAGATGGTAAATGTAAGGGTAGCCATTAGAGTATGGGATTTCAATGGGCTGCCAAAACAGTAGTCATAGCTTGTGATAATGAGGCTGTAGTGTCAGTCAGCAATTCAAGCAGGACTGAAGACATGATATTAGCTGCAATAACTCGAAATATAGCAATGGAAGCAGATATCAACATAAAAGTCATACATATATTAGGTACACAAAACACCATTGCAGATAGTTTATCATGATGCTACATAGCTGACCGTTATAATGTTAAAGTAAATAAAATACTTCCAAATGCAGTTTGGAGACCTCAGCCCAGCTAGTTGTTAATTAATTGGATTATCTAAATTTTCTATCCACAGGTGCCTACAAATATGTACTCTCGTCACTAAAGCATAGACAAGACTGCAGAGTGCTTTCAGACTCTCCACATCAACGGCTAAACAATTCAATGTTTAAATTATTTGTTGCCGTCTGTATTCTTGCAAACATCTCCCTCACTCTCCAGTCACTCACTTCAATCAAATCCTGGCATCCCTGGTATTTCTGGTCTTCAATCAAGTCCACCATGAGCTCATCAATAAACTACCTCTCAGCAATCAGAGCACAATTCTCTATTCTTAACCCGGATTCTGCCCCTCTTTATTATCTCAGAATCAGATAAGTTAGTAAATCTTTGGCCCTGGCTGCCTCTTAAAATTTCTCTCAAGACTATCATTGATATACCCACCCTTGCTGTAAAAGTTCAAAGATGTGATTTCCTGTACATGGGCCTGGTTATAAAGCTGCTAACTGACGCTAAGCTTAAAAGATCACTTGCTATAAAATTAAAGCATTTAAACTTGTAAAATTTCAAAATCACATTCCATTCTCCCAGGTGCCACACTGGCTTTTAATTCAAATGTGTCTTTACAGGATATACAGAGCCATGGCACCTGGTCTCGTCAGACTGTGTCTGGCCATACATCAGCCAAGGTCTCGATGCCTCCACTACTGTGACTTCTACTTTCCAGCACTTACTATCTTCATAGCTACATCCCTACCTTCTACTGGGGTTTGGGATGTTACTTTATGAACAAGCTTAATTCTATTCAAGTCTTACACTAAATTCCAGCATCAGTAATCTTGGATTTAATACCCTTGCCCCATTGCTTAAAAATCACTACACAAACTTCAGATTACCCTCACTTTGTAGTTGGTCATTAAAATTCTTCTAAAATCCTTTACAACCCTCCCTATTCTTCTTTTTTACCACCAACCTCACTAGGGCCAATCTGAGATTGAGGTCACCTTAAGCTAGTCTCGTACCCTCTCCCCATTGTTGATAAAAGCATTATTGTTATATAAATTTATAAGAATATATATGTTTACTCGACCTTTATGCAGTAATATCACAGTATGTAAATAAGTTTTAGATATATAGATAGATATACACACATATAGTTTACTTCAGCTGCCATTTCAGCAACCTACAATGGTATTCCAACATGACAGGACTGTAAGTGACTCAATAGGTTAGTCTAGGAAATATTTCATCGGTAAACCGGTAAAATATCTGTAACTTCTAGGGTTAAATTATTACTCACTTTGCAAAAAAACTAGGCTGTTCCATCAATTGAAATAACATTTAAATTTAAAGATTTATATATGTCATGACAGAACTTAAAATTTGACAGAATTTAAAATTCTGTCGACAGAACATAAAATCATAGGATTTCATTGGTTTGGAGGGATTTTAAGTTCTGTCGGCAGAGCTTAAAATCATGTATATATAACTGTAATAAGAGAAATAAAGTGTAATATATTTATTTAAACTTTATTGATGATATGCAACATTAAAAACATACATTATTCCCTGAGTTTAGCACTACAACTAGATTGCACCGATTCGACTCGACACCAACAATTTTGGTTAATTTTACAGAATGTATTGCATGTAGGTAATATACAAATTCAAATGGTCCAATTAAAATATTTTTAATTCTCTGCATTTGAAAGGTATTTCTGATATCTTGACTACATGTTTCCAGAACCTGTGACCTTTCCTTCAAGTACCAAGCTGATACAAGAACTATTTTAGCAAGGTTAATCCCCAAATTGAGGGGGATGTATAAAAAAATCATTGGACTGGCTAGGTCCGATAAACACAGTAAAGAAGTAAGAGTTTTCTGGGAAAAATCTTATCAGCTGACAAATTGCTGTGCTAAACCATTGATCTGTGTGAATTTGAAACTACAAGTTCTAAATAATTAGCAACACAATAAATTAAATGTAGAAGATTAATATTTGTACGATTTTGGTCTGCATAAGTGAAACACTTCACAGAATTTTACAAATCCCATGACAGGTTAACTGAAAATGTTCCTTTTACAAATCTTAAAGATAATTATTTTATAGTACATATGTAGCTTACACAATGGTAAATGTGAGCAGTGAACAAGGTAAAAGTGTAATTTGACCACATATTATTGAGTTACCTGTAAAAATTTACATAAACTTCAAAATTGGAGTTTAGTTCTGTTTCAAAAAGTTGGGGGCGAAAAGATATCCCCCCCCAAACTTTATGGTTGGGGGGCCGCCCCCGATGCCCCCCCCCCCCCCCCCCCGTTCCTACGCCTATGACTATGCATTCCCCATCTTTAACTCTTTAACTATCAATGGTAAAAGACAGCAATGTGAACTTTGACTATTCATAAACATTTCCTTGTTTCATGTGCTCATGTTTGTTCTGTGAAAATGAATCTGTATCAGTGTTCTTGTGCATGTTTATTTCCTTGTCATAATGAAGCAATAATTGATTCAAATTACAACAGAATATTTGAATAAAAAGTTTAAATGAATATGTTTATTAAGCAATTTGACATGATTATCATTGGTTCTTTTATATTTTTGCAATTATATGTGTTGTTTTATAGAATATTTTATTTAAGGTTTCTTATTACAAACAACTTCATGCAGTTAATACTGGACTGTCATGGCATGACCCTGATTCATATCCCATTGAATAATGTGTCTTGAAATCCTGTTTAAAAGTGGTACACATTAATCATACTATGAATTCAATAGCTTTCACTTCCTGGTGTTTTTTGGTAGTTTTATGATGACAATCCTGACCAAGATAACTGAATTTGTTTTAGTATAACACTGCTTTGATGACAGTACAATCAAACTTTTACAAGAGTACACCTCTGTATAAAGAACAACTTCCATATAAAAATCACTTTGTGATTCCCATTGTCACATTTTACATAATTGTTTAAGTTGTATATAAAGACAAACCCCATGCACAGAAGGTTTTTCAGTCATCCAAGGATGATCTTTATTCATAAGTTCCACCATAAAAATAGGTCTCATCACAACATGCAATTTTGCTGGTGGAGAAAATCAAAGCATACCAATCGGTCAAAATTCTGTAGTATCAGCAAAAAAACTTTCCTAGTTAAAGCCAGGACCGAGGTTTAAACACATTACCTCTACATTAATTCCTGCTATACAAAAGCCTAAAGGTTCCAGCCTTGATATTTTGACTACTTCACCTTGACATCTTGATCTATCAAATAACCCTTTATTTCAATCATAGCCTTACTTGTCTTGTAATCTAAACTTTGGCAGAAGTATTCTTGCAACTTTGACAGGCTTTTCAGAACTTGTCACATTTAGAGTTGAGATATTTCTGTAATGTTATTTGACCTATGCTTTGACCTACCTCTCTGGCTACAGGTAAGGGTCTTGATTCAGTTCTACAAGACGAATTCACTGCTATGGTCTATTGGGTCGTAGGCCCTTAATTAATCTAGCAACTGCTATTAATAATAAACACTGAAGTAACAAGGTAAGCTCATTCTGTGAGCCTCGAAGGCACATATGGCTGGTGCTTATCATCAGTTTGGGTTCTATGACAAGGACCAACTCAGAAGACTTTTTCCCCATGGATAGGATGTCAGCCTGTCACCAGTGTACCTCCTAACTGGAATTGGTACTAATTAAAACCCCTCGGTGAAGAGGGACACGTAGGTAAAGATTACCTTGCCCAATAAACACACACAGTTCTCTAGCAACAGAAAGTATCACTCATGTAGGTAATCGATTAATGCCGTAAATACAGCCATGTTTAGATCCTAAGCAATTGACAATCATAGAGATAATCATATATTTCATACTAGAATTCATTCCCAGTTTTTTTTAACTCTTCAAAATTTCTGTCTGCCAAAGCTTGGGTGAAGGCCACCTCCTATAACTTGCTATAACTGTAATGTGTACTATTATTTCTGTTGCTGTGCTGCTGTCTGTCCTTGAAATTCTGCACTATTCGGTCTCTGTGTCTCAAGTCAAGTCGTATGTTTACTTTATTGTCTCTTTATCTTTACTGCATCTTTTCTGTGATAAGCCATCGCCATTTTCCAGATTCTGAAACTTTTCCGTAGCAAAAACTGAATCTGGGTTGTAGAGGACGTAAAAGCGGTACAAATTTCCAGAATCAAGGGTATTGACCCGATCATGCAAAAATTTAAATCAGTTCTTCCTTGTAACAGTTCTGATTCTCCCTAAAACTTATATAACCATCAGTGCAATAGTTATGGATTTATGCTGTAAACAAACGAACAAGAGCACTTAGAAACCAGTCAAGTGCATAGTGTGCAAAGTTTTTTCAACATATATTACTCAGTCTGTTTGTGAACGACTGATCTGCTTACAGGGCATTAACTACTTCATCTCATTGATTTCACCCACCCTAGCATTAGGGTTCATGGGCGCTAATGGGGATGATTTCAACGATTGCTCCCGAATCCAGATATTGACCCAATCACGCCCAAATTTGAATGTGTTCTTCCTTGTAGCAGTTTTGATGCTCCCTAAAAATTTCATTTTCATCTGTGCAGTACTTTTGGAGTTATGTTGTAAATAAGCAAACAAGGTTACAAACAAGCAAACAGACTGAAAAATATACTTTGCAAAAATTTTTGAAACCGGAAATATAATGAGAATGATATACATCAATTCCATGCTCATTCTCAAACCTTCAGGCTTCTGAAAAATTCACAGTATCATTATCCAGTGTCATTATTAGTGGAATTACACCAATTTCGAATGCAACTTAGCTATGACGGTGATCTATCTCCCTGTCAAGTTTGAATTGGATTGGACAAAGTGTTTTCGAGTTAGAGTCTGGAAACAGAAATGTTGACGGACAGACAAACAGACAAAAAAGGACAAATGAAGAGATGAAATTACACCAATTTCGAAAGCAACTTATCTATGATGGTTATCTATCTCCATGTCAAGTTTGAATTCGATGGACAAAGGGTTTTCGAGTTAGAGTCCAGAAACAGAAATGTTGACGGACATACAAACAGACAAATGAACAGACGGAATTAAACCAATTTTGAAAGCAACTTAGCTATGATGGTGATCTATCTCCCTGTCATGTTTGAATTCGATTGGACAAAGTGTTTTTGAGTTGGAGTCCGGAAACGGAAATTTTCACAGACAGACGGTTGTCGGACACATCAATCTAAGAGGTGGATTGGTTACACGCAGCCCACCTGAAAAGGTAAAATTCCAGAAACCTAAAATCTGAAGAAATTATAAACTTTTATCTCATATTTCTGCGTATTGTAGTACTGTTATAGCAATTTCTTTCGGAAGCACTGCAGTGTTTTGTTTCCACAAATTTTACTTCCTGTAATGGGTCAGTTTGATTGGGGATATGCTAGAACGCAATTTTATTTGGTATGGTTTCACACAAGTGGATGGACTAATTGGCACCAATTTTGAAAGCAACCTAGCCCTGGTGGTGTCTTACCACAGTCAAAATTCAATTTGATCAGCGGAAGTGTCCATGTGTTGGAGTCCGGTAATCAAAATATTGATGAACAGACAAACGGACACATCAACTGGCACTAATTTTGAAATAGGCTAGCCAAAGTGGTGTCCTATCCGCCCTGGCAAATTTCAAAGCAATTGGTGGAAGCATTGTTGAATTAGAGTCTTAAAACCAAAATGTTGACAGATGGACAGACATACTGACAAACAGACAGATGGACAAACATCAGAAACATCAATTTAATAGGCAAACAATCCACCCCAAAAAGATCTAACCTGTGTATCTGGAGGAAATTATTTAATAAATGTTTGACAGACATACACACACACACATAAAAAAAACTTATGACAAGAAAAAGAAAAAAAGTTGGAGGTACAGAGGAATATCTAGATAAGTATATAATGGCTATTTGACATCACACACATAGTTTGTTGATCTTAGCTGCTGATGCTGCATGCAGAAAAAGGCCACAGTTTACTCCTCACAGAGAACTTAACCAGTGCTTAGTTTAAGGAGAGAAAAGTGGGAATTCACTGCACTGAGAAACCCACTGGCTCAGTGAGAGCAGGTCTGTGTACCTTGTGTGCAGAAGTGTATCTAAACTTGCAAAGAAATCTTTGATTTCCGGATACCATCTTGGATTTTTGAAAACATGATAATTTTGAGCTCATTTTACAACCTTACAATTAAGGGTGCTTGGTTTAACCCTGTAAGAGTTTTCACATTTGGCACATTTTTATTTTCTGTACATACAAGGACACAAATCAAACTGTCAATTGTTGAAGTGCTCAGGCAGAAATCTATTTTTGTTCAATTGCTAGGCTGTTACTAATGTCTCATGACCATGTGGATCATGACCCACAGGTGAATGTATGAGTAAGGGTGTTAAGTTACATTTACTCACAGAACTCTAATAAAACACCTACACAAGACATATTTTTTGCCTCAAAAACACACAGTTATCTCGATGGTGTGAGGAAAAATTGTCAATCCCCCTCATATAAACAACATTAATCTGTAGGCACTGTTGTCGGTGAATTTTTGTTGTGGGAACACAGCTACATATATGAAATCACCGGTTTTCTTTACATAACTTTTAGGTACCCACATTGTAATAACCGCGCTCTGGCAAATAAAAAAAATGCACCCAAAATAATAATAATAATATTTTTTTTTTTTTTTTTTTTGGGGGGGGGGGGGATTTATTGAATATAACTATTTCATACCAACATGTAAACATATTTCTTGTTATTCAGACGCACTGAGTAGCTTTAATTATAATTAAACTCACTATAGCTTTTTTCAACTTTTCTACGCAGGTAGGTGTAGGCAGTAACCTGATATTTCGTGTAAACAGGTCGCGCATTGATACAACTACATTTCTCGAGAGAACAAAACTTTAGTTTCGGTTTCTATCTAATTATTGATTATTACTACTGAGACACATGCAGCAAGCTATGTCAAGCAGGGTAATCGAGTAATGTGTGTCTCGCAGAAATTGTACCGCAAATTATTTGAATGTTGTGACCTAGTATAGTTTATCCCGGAAAGAAAAAGACAGGCGGAAATGACGTAAACGGGCGTGACTTCCGACGAAAGATACCCGTTCAGGAAAAGTTGGCGAAATTTTGTAGGGTAAGTGTTTAATTTTGAAAACCCTTACTCATTCCCTGTATATATTTAAGCATTTGCTGCTGATATAAAGGTATGCTACAGGCTATATAATGTCTTTGAAAACAGCCAGAACTTGTGGAAAATAACAGAAGACAGAACTTTACTTATTTTGTTGTAAGTTCATATATTTCTATCAAATAATTTTTTGATGATGTATTTAAAATGTGTAGCTTCAGAACAAATATTTCAATACATAGATGTTTGTATTGGCTTCAATAAAATCCCGACTAATTATTTAGATTTTTTTCTAGCACTCTTTAAAACAAGCATTTGATTTATATGTGTTTATTTGTTCATCCATTTTACTGTGTCTATTGATGTATAACAAATATAATGTACATCAGTTAAGACATTATATTTATAAATTGCATAAATCTTCTCCAGTGACCTGTAAATGTTTACATATGTTATTCAGATAAAAGTAAATATATTATTTAGTAATAATTTATTTATATTGCCGACAATGACTGGCGCAACTATTTCTGGGTTTTTTTTTCTGTTTCCCCCAATATGTCCACTTCAGCTTTTCTATTTACAATAAGGAATATTTGTTGTAAGTACAACACATATTAGAAGAAACCGTTACTGATTAAAAATGAGTAGTTTCCCCAGAACTAAGGCCTTTATTTTTAATACTTTAAATATCTTAAAACATATTGATGGTCTTTAAATGGTATAATCCATTTGTTGACATTGACACTGTTTATTTTACTATAATTATCCGTCTAATGTACTGTATTACATGCATATTAGCTTCAACTTCAACGTGGAAATATTATTATTATTATGACTTTCCTGAGTTCTCTGATGAAAAAATAACTTAGATAAACTTAGGACTGTCAAACATAATGATTCAAACACTTCTCTAAATAACAGGCTTAAGATATGGAGTAATTAAAATAATATTAATGTTTTATTTGTGCCCCTTTAAAGTAGTTAAAAAAGTGAAAATCTATTATTTGTAAGGTAACATTAAATTCATTACACTGCTGTATAACTTTGAGATTACTTTAAATATATTGTTGTAATCTGGTATAAACCCTCTTTGTAATCGCTGAATACTGTTGACTATATTCGGTTTAATGTTGTTGTTGTTGGAAATATTCACTACAACAGGGTGTCCTCAAATAAAAAAAAACTGCATGTACCGGGTATTTGTATATTTACACACAAGACGCCACTGTCAATTAGTGGGTATAAATAAAAATACAGTATAATTTCGCATGGAATTTTATTGTTCATTATTATAACAGTTAAACCTTTTCTTAAAGGTCTATTATATTAAAAGCAGAAAAACTAGAAGTCACTCGGTAATAGTACAAATAATTTTTTAACAAAAAAAAACATATTATTTTGATTTACCTTTTTTTGACAAAGTGCATAAAGATTCCCTGGGGAGGCGAGGGTAGACACACCCCCCACCCCCACCCCGGGAGCAGATCCAGCTTTTAAGTATGGTGGGGGTTCACATCAGACATACCATAACTAGGGGGGTCGGGGGCCATGACCCCTCAGGAAAAAAATTAATATTTGGTAAAATTATAGTGCATTTCCTGTAAATTTCACACCACTCTCAAGAAATAATTTTGTACTTTGGGTTTTACATTATTTTTCAAGGGGGGGTATGTATGGATGTTTTGAAAATTTATACATTTAATTTTACAGTATGCAATAAAGTTTGTAACATCGAAAGTAGGTTGACCTACCCACCAGCCGGGGGCGTTGGTTTGTGATATAATTTGTTAGAACTTTGGGAGTTGTCAACTGACAGACCACTATCAGTGTTTTTGTCACTGTCAGCTGTGTGTTTTGACAAGGTTTTAAAATGTTCTACTTAAATGAAACAGGAAGAGGATTTACTTTTAATTTATTTTTGGCATCACTTAGTTCCTGGACTATAGCAACATAAAGAAAATTATTGCTCTGAAACTTAAGCCAATTTGACAAGTTTATGTGGGTGTTCCACCACACGACTAAGGCTCCCGATTAAGGGTTTTTGAGGGTCGGTTTGAAATATTTGCTTAGTCCCAGACCTTCTGTAAGGGTCGGTTGTGGTCGGTTGGGGCCGTGTGAGAAATCAAACATGTTTGATATTTCACACGACCCCAACCGATTATTTTTTCCCGCCATAAACAAAATGTCCAGTCCCAGGCGTCCTCAGGCCTCCTCAGATCAAATTTACACAGTCCTATGTGGTCCCAGGCCGCCTGCGACCCTTAGTCGCCGACCCTTAGTCCCAGACCCTCTATTCTTAGTCCCAGGCCTCCTGCGACCCTTAGTCCCATTGCAAAACAAAAATCGGCTATCTCGGTCTGGGGACGCCTGGGGACGCCTCAGGACACCTTGTGGGGTCGGGACTTAATCCTGGGTTAGTCGGCTCTTAGTCCCAGGAGGCCTGAGGCGTCCTGGGACCCAGTCGGTTTGTCTACGACAGGATCGTGGTTCAAACCGACCACAAAAATGGCTTAGTCGGTTCTTAGTCCCAGACCAGTTAGGGACTGTCTGGGGCCTCCTGGGGCGTCCTGAGGCCGATCTGTAGTTAATCCCAGACCTTCATACCGATTCTGTCTTCCACCCCATTGGTCAATTTTTTTTCCATTTTTTCCAAGACTACCCACGATTAAGGGTCGCCGACAGGATCGGGGCTTAATCCTTTGGTGGAACAAGGGCATTAGCTCCTTTAGGGTCCTGTCATACTTATCATTTATGACATAAGTTTATAGTCAACTGAGTCTCTGCCAACTTGACCCCTGCACACTCGGCCCAACAACTACAAACTGGGATCTGTTATGGTACAATCTCTGCCCCTTGTGTTGCAAAGTCTGATCCATCATAAAACAACTGAGTAACATAGATATTACATATTCTTTTATTTACCATAGTGACATGTAATATTCCGTATCAAAAATATAAGAACAAAAATAAATATTATTTTATTTACTATTGTGACATGCAATATACAGTATCCAAATATAATAAGAACAAAATAATACAACATTGCTCAGCACTGAAGCATTTTATAAGTAACCCCTGATGAAAACACCAATTAACATATGGCTAGATATAAAGTGTCAGACAAATACAGACATACTAACAGCAGTAGGTATAGGAAGTTGTTGGAATAAAATATTTAATAAATAGCAACATTGATATTCATGACAAACTTACCCAATAAAGAAAATGCAAAGCACACCAATATGGCTTAAATAAGTAAGTAATTCACTATATTTACTGGAACATACGTCATTTACAAAATTAACTCTTCCTGTTTTTTTTTGTTCTTAGTTCCAACTCTCCTGTTTTGAATTCAACTAGTAGTGATATTTTTAGTTTGATATGTAGATATTGACATAATTTCCCGTTTCGTATTTATGTTTAAAATTTGTGTACACTCTAAATGAAGTTATTTTAGGCTTTGATTCCAACTCTTGTTTCCAATCATTCTCAATTTTATCATAAAAATTTAATTTACCTTCTCAGTGTTTACAGGAGTTTTAGAAATGAATGGTTCGGCTTGTTTATTACCCCAGGGATTTCTCTTATATCATTTGACCAATTTGATTTCCATTGTTCAAAATCCCATAAAAAATCTATTTTGTAATTCAGCCTCGAATCCATTTTCATGATGCAGTTCCACAGTCTAGGCATGTACATGTAGTGTCTGTATTAGAGAAGGAGGCATCCCATTTTTCTTCATTTATAGCTGCCAGAGGAGTAAATATGTGTGCCCCCAGGAAACATATTGCCTTTGTTTTTGGTCACCCCGCATGCTCTGCATTTTTAACCTCATATAGAAGAGCAGTGGTCAACCTTACTGGGTTCTATTGAATTTATACATGACATGTGGGGAAGTGCATGATTGAACAAGGCATACTAAAACATGCAAGAAAAGTGGTATACTGTGTGGCCATTTTCTCAATAATGAGTTGTAGATGTCATAATGGAACCCATGTTACGTAGGTCCACATAACTGTAACGTTACAGAATGTATTACTGTGGAGTTCAAACAGTGACAATTTAACACTGATACAACCATTGAATAGCAGGAAAATGTCAAAACACACACACAAAAAAACCCATTTCATTCAACAAAAACTACCCAATTTCAGGTTTGTACCCTGATAATTCTTAATCACTTTGAAACTATAATTATTGAGGTTTTAAAATTGGATACAAATCACCAGACACTTTAGGCTAGGCATAAGTATGGATTCAGAGTGCCAATGTTTCAAAACAGAGTCCTGTCTCAGAACAAGAACAGTGATATGAAACAGAAGCCTAAACCATGGAGGCACTGGTGTAAACATCTAAACATATATCCCTCCCCCACCTAGGGGTAGATGCACAGGGTAGATTATAGTCGCCTCCCACCCCACCCCCACCCCGACCCCCAGTATCTGGTCCCAGAAATTTTCTAAATACCCTTTTCTTCCAAAAAGCCTATCCTCTGTTTTAGCAGTTCCCCTTTCAGTTGTTATTTGGGTTACAACCTACCTTTTAAAATATAGACTTTGGTGTCACAGAACGGTATCCGAACCATCTTGTTCTCACGGGTAAGGGATTTGGAAATAAAAACATTGAGAGATAGACTGTCACATTAATGCCATGTATCTTAGCACAGAAGGGCTGTGTTAGTAGTTAATATGTTGGCGAGGTTATTGGGGTGTCAGAAGGAGAAATGTAATTCATATTTAACCTTGTGGATAGGATGGGTCCCAAGTTACGAGGTTTTTGTAATATGCCACCTTATACATATTTTTTTTTCTTCAAAAGACAAACATACACATATGTATATTGAATGTTATAGTTTAAGAGTTTTGCAAAGACATTGTAATGATATCATCTTATTACCCAATAATGCATTTTCAAAGAAATTGACATTTTCAGAGATTCTTATCTTTAAGAAGATTGTCAACGCGTGGTATAGAAACTGAAAGTGGATAAGTTCATTTTGATACTGTACAAAGTTCCATGTAACTATTTTGTTTAAAGGTGTTCTGTTGATGTTACAGCATCACTTATAAATGGTGAATTTAAAACCTCTGACATTTACATAAAAGCTGAATATTTCGTTAAAATTTATCAACTTATATTAAAGCACAAAGTTAAATTGTTGAAGGACATGCAGAATCAGGCATACTCCTGCCAAATGTAATGCTAAAATATACCTTTCATTTAATGGAGACCTTGAGCTGTACTTGCGCATTTGGGATAGGTTAATTAGTTCTTTGTGTTCCTTCTCAGCTCAGTATCCCCTATATCACATGACTCAAAGTTCTATTTGACCCAACCCGACTGCCCAAATTCACGTGACTGGCATTCACCTAACTGAAAGACAGAGGCTAAGGGATTACCATTTATTTATGTCCCCGGGGTCCTGTAGTCTGTTGATGGGGATTGGAAGCACTGACAGGGGACTGCTATTTAAAGTGGTCATCCAAGCCACTATGTACTTGGGATTAAACCCAGGTTCTCTGTGTTGCTGGGCGATTGTGTTACCCACCCACTGGACCACAGCGGCAGATATCAGTATAGATACAACTATACCATGTACATGGCAAATAGTATTTAATCAATGTGAAAAAGGTAAAACTGTGGTTAAAGTAAAGGTTTATAGATTATTTCACCATTTCTTTCTGCATGTAACATTTGAGATATCTGTGCAGCCAGCTGCATTTGTTGAATTTTGACAACAGCTTAAGATTATATCAAAATTGAAATTTAATAAGGCATTTTGTATTGGAAGGTCACTATTTTTTTAATGTTAACAAGATTACAAGAAGCTTCTGCACAGATTAACGTCACATTTTCAAAGTTAGCGGGTCTTGACATAACATAGAAAACAATTAAATTTGGGAATTATGCTTAACCATTTCTGGATCTGGGATATTTTTAATGGATATATCGAGTCTTGGCATAGGTGCGCGATCTCCGAATGCTCTTGTATCCTTATATTTTGACAGTAAAATTCATACGATATCCAACTGATATGTAATAATTAACCATAGCAGTACGATCCAGTGAAGATATATCTGTCCCCATGTTCAAATGGATAGTAGCTGAGACCAAAATATGGTATTCAATACAAAATTCATCTCTGGCTTATGACCACACATGCCCAAAAGCTACAAAAACTTTTCAGTGGTTTTGTTACACATATTTCCTTTATCTATTATTACATGAAGAAGGGGCCACGGTGGCAGAGTGGTAACCCTCTCGCCTCCCACCTCTAAGGCCGGGGTTTGATTACCAACACGGCCTCAAGTGGGAAAGCTGCTAGTTGCTTGCCAATGGTCGGCAGTTTACAGTACAGAACCCTAACAAACTGTATGTACTGGTTTCCTCTGCCTTTCCAACTACCCGTCGTGATATGACCTGTACAGTGTTGAAAGCGACGTAAAACCCCAAATAAATAAATTTATCTATTATTTCTTGCAGACGGTATGTTTGACACAGCTAATTAATCACACTTTTGGTAAATACACACATTTTATCAGTTGAAACATATTTTGAATCTGCAATTGTAAAACAGTTTCAGTTACCGTATCATAAACTTACAGTTATTCACATGAACATTGTATTTGCCATTATATTTTTACATACATAAGTCAAAATTTGGGTTTTAACGTCCTATTCAACAGCCAGGGTCATATTGTGACAGTCCTCACCAATATCATGTGTGTGGGAGTCGAACCAACACAGAGGTGACTGCCTGTGATTAGATGCAAAACCTTCTAGCCTACTGGGGGGACTCGGGGGTGTAGCAGTTAGAGTCCTTGCCTTCAACCTTTTAGGTCTCCGGTACAAATTTCTGCCCGGGCACATCATATTGGAAATTTGGTAGTTACTTGCCGTTTCCCGGTGGTTTACAGTGCATAATCTTGACCAACTAGTATGCACTGGTTCCTCCACCCATAAACCAACCATCGCAATATGACCCTGGCTGTGGGACACAACGTAAAACAAAAACAAAAATAAACCTAAATTTTAGCCTACTGGTGTGACATAAACAAAAAAATCTAAATTCTAGCCTACTGGGCCACCAAAGACCTCTTTTACTTGCATAAATGACTAAAATCAGATATATGGTTATACAATATTTTAACTTAAAAAAGCAGCAATTTATTTAAACAAAATCAAAAATTTAATCTAAAGGTGTAGGTTTATCCTAGAAAGTTTAAAAATTGGGCTAGTTTTTTTCTATTTATAATACAAAATTCCAACAACATAGCACGAAGAGATTGAGATACAGTATATTACTCACAGATATTTTTAGGTTTTGAAAATAAAGCATTAACAGATAATGCATGGGATATTTTATAAAATGATTTTATATTATGATACTGTAGCAGCACATTCTGTCGACATTCTTGCTGTCACTGGAGGATACTGATAGTCTTCTACATTCCATCACCCCAACAGGTTTCAAATTCTGTCACAAACCCCGTATTCATGGCCAGGGTGGTGCTGTTGGATTTTTTATCAACAAAAAATAGTTTAGATCAGTGGATACTCCTACATTCAGTTCCTTTGAAAATATTAGCATTGCCATTGGGTCCACGGCTCAATCGCTTGTATTAATTTGTGTTTATCGTCCACCTGGCTCATGATCTGACAGTTTCCTGGACCAATTTCTCAATCTTTTAGAATACTTATCCTCAGTTTCTCCCTCATTCCTAATTTGTGGTGATTTTGATATTCATGTGGATACCTCTTCAAATGATAGTATTAAATTCCAGAACTGTTTAGAATCATGCAATATTACACAAAATGTTCAAACGGCTACCCATCTTCATGGTCATACTCTAGACCTCGTTCTCACTCCTACTGATGCCAGTAGCTTTTCCAATGTACAAGTTGCTGAATTTATCTCTGATCATGCTCTTGTCCTTACTCAGCTTGATTCAGTTAATCATCCTTCAAATAAGGAAAAAGTGGTCACCTACAGGAATTATTCATAAGACGTCCTGGTGATACAGTTAGTGTTCTGTGTGAACAATACTTAGGCGACTTGAGTAGATTGATTGATAAGCATGCACCATTGGTTACTTGAACTTCTACTAAACAAGCTACTGGTTGGCTATCTGATTCCTACCGACTGGCAAAAAACATCAGACGACAACTGGAATGAATCTGGCGTAAACTAAAATCTGCCTACGATCGATCTAGACTTCGAAAACAGATTGCTCGGTGCAATTCACTGGTCAATAAAAATAAGGCAAGTTACTTTAGCAACCTGGTCAGAGAAAATGCTAATGACTCCAAGAACCTATGGCAGGCCTTACGTTCTGCACTATACTCTGGTCCCGAAGCAGTACTCCCTTCTCATGAATCTAAGAAAGGTCTTGCTGACAGGTTTGTCACTTTCTTCAGTTACAAAACAGCTAAAATCAGAAACTCATTTTCCTCTAGTGACTCATTCTCCCTTCCTCCATCCGATGTGTCTAATTTCAGCTGCTTTAAACAAGTTTCTCAGGAGGAAATTGGAAAAATTATCATGAAGTCACCCACTAAATCTTGTTTATTAGATCCATGGCCCACATTTCTTCTTAGGGAATGTATAGATATTTTACTGCCCTCTATTACCAGGGTTGTTAACTGCTCATTGTCAGAAGGTGTTGTACCTGATGAGTTTAAGAAGGCTATTGCAACCCCATTGATTAAAAAGTCTTCCCTACCACCAAATGACTTTAAAAACTACAGGCCTGTTTCAAGGCTGGGCTTCATATCGAAACTTGTTGAACGTGTTGTTGTTTCTCAATTGAATGACCATGTTAGTGTGAATGGACTAGAGACTGTCAGGCAGTCTGCCTATAAACTAGGTCACTGAATCTAGGTCAAATGAATCTGCATTGCTTTCAATTAAGAATGATGTTCATCTGGCTTTTGCTAAAGGTGAGGCTACTGCTGTCATTCTCTTGGATCAATCAGCAGCGTTTGATACTATTGCTCATGATAGCTTCTTGATTCTCTCAGCTCCTGGTTCGGTGTCAGCAGCGTTGTCCTCGATTGGTTCGAGTCTTATCTCTCAGACCATGTACAGTGCATTAAGATAGGGTCAATTTTATCTGATGCCAAAAAGTTATTGTACGGTGTGCCTCAAGGCTCTGTTCTGGGGCCAATCCTTTTTTCACTCTATATCACTCCGCTGAGTAAAGTCATACAGAATCATCCTGGTATTAGTTTCCAGTTCTATGCTGATGACACACAATTGTATGTGCATCTCACACATAAAAATGCTGCCTCAGCCCTTGATAAACTGTCACACTGCCTAGAAGACGTTAAGAGATGGCTCTCTACAAATAAGCTTAAGCTAAATCTTGATAAGACAGAATTCATTGTGTTTGGCTCAGCATGAAAAACTTCACTCCTTCCCAGTCAATATACTCGGTAATCTTATATCACCAGTAGATGCAGTTAGGAACCTAGGTGTCTGATTTGATTCAGATTTCTCATTCTCTTGCCATGTTATGAAAGTCTGCAAGGCTTGTTTTGCTAGTGTCCGTGATCTTAAGCGACTCAGGGGACATCTGACACATGAAGCTGCCCTTATGGCTGCCAATGCTCAATGAAAATCGTCTTGATTACTGTAACTGTCTGTTCAGAGGTCTCTCAGCTCTGGATCTGTGCAAACTTCAATGTGTTCGGAACAGTCTTGCCAGAATTGTTGCCAACACCACCAAGTATTCACACATCACTCCAGTTAGAAAAGCACTACATTGGTTTATTGATTAAGTACCGTTCTATCTTTAAGACTGCCGTGCTTGTTTAGAAGTTCCTACACAGTGGTAACCCCAAATACTTTGAACCCTTTCTCATACCCAGACATAGTGCATATAACACTTGTCGAAGTCAATCTGATGGTATGTTTCTTGAGGTTCCCCACTTTGCTTCAGTTTTCAAGTCTTGAAAGCATTTTAGACGCAGTTTTGCATATGACGCACCTATGATTTGGAATGACCTTCCTGATGAGGTCAGTTCTACAAACTCACTTGCCTCCTTCAGGTCAAAGCTGAAGTCATACCTCTTTGGAAAAGCATATCCACCCTATATTTCAAATCTCCTCCTGCTTTCTCCGCTGTGCTGACCCCTGCAATGTCTCTGGTTTATGAATATTGAACACTTACTTAATACTTAACTCACTTAATACATTGTTAGATAGGTAAAATGTTTGAAATTGTGCAAAATGCATAGGCATAGGAACTGGGGGGGCAGTGGGGGCGGTCGCCACCCCCAACCATATAGTTGGGGGGATATCTTTTCAACCCCCCCCCCCAACTTTTTGCATTGGAACTAAACTCTAATTTTGAAGTTTAGGTAAATCTTTACAGATAGCTCAATAATATGTGGTCAAATTACACTTCGACTCTGTTCACTGTTCACATGTACTTTGGTGTATGCTCCCATTTGAACTATAGAATATTTACGTTTTATGACTTCTAAAAAACATTTTCAGTTAGCCCACCATGGGATTTGTAAAATTCTGTGAAACATTTCACTTGTGCATACTAAAATCATACATATACTAATCTTTTGCATTTAATTTACCTTGTTGCTAATTATTTAGAACTTAGATAACATGCAGTTTCAAATTCACATAGAGTAACAGTTTAGAACAGCAATTTGTCAGCTGATGAGATATTTCGAAGAAAAACTCTTCTTTCTTTACAGTGTGTGACCTTGCCAGTCCAATGATTATACATCCCCCCTCAATGGGAGATTAACCTTGCTTAAAAATAGATCTTGCATCAGCCTGACATTTTGAGGAAAGGTCACAGGCTCTGGAAACATCCCGTAACATTATCTGATTTTCATATTTACGTCCTCCTCTAGGAAAAGAACGTCACATGGTTAAGACATTAGAAACATCTTTCAAATGCAGAGGTTATTTCTATTTCTATACCTGGGCAAGTATCGGTGATACTTAGGATTAATTAAATCTTTTAAATTTGTATATTAACTATATGCAGTACATTCTGTAAGATTAACCAAAATTGTAGACATAATAACAAAAAATCCAAACAAGATATAATTATACATTTTACAAAAAACTTCAAAAGTTCATTGACCATTTGTTCTTCTTTAAATTAACCATTGGCTAATTCTTTAATAATCTATTCTATTTGAACCTCAGAAGTCCCAGGTAAAGACATGAAACAAAGATAATAAATTTTGAACCACATAAACCTTTGGCCTTTTATCATTTTTTTTTCATTTTCCTTGAAGGGCAAAGCATAGCTAAAGATGTTTATAATATATCTAAAAGGATAAAAACCCAAGAGCTCTGTATGTATATATTTCATTATATCCCAAGACAGGTGTCGTGGATGTACTGGTTTCACCTCAATCAAGCCGCTTCCAAACATTTTGACATGTGTGTGACCTTTAATGCCTAATAATAAAGAATTCATGGCCATCTTAAGGTCAGAAATTTGACCACTTAACGCCCTGTAGGGCAGCAACTATGTGGCTCATCTGACTCAAATTTTACCTGGAAACGCATTAATATATTCTTTTTACAGATGGCAAAAATCAAGACTTTATGTTAATAATAAAATTGGCCACTTAACGCCCTGTAGGTCAACAACTATGTGGCTCATCTGACTCAAATTTTACCTGGAAACACATTAATATATTCTTTTTACAAAGGGCAAAAATCAAGACTTTATGTTAATAATAAAATTGTGTTTGAGCCTCATAAAGACCCTAGTTTTTTCTACATGTTTCACATATTTTGCCCTGTGATTTGAAAATGGTAAGTCTGACAAGTCTCAAACTGTAGTAGATATGACATCTCTATAGGTAATGTTTGTCTGTGGAAAATTAGAAGTCTGTAGCTTTAATTTTTAAAGTCATTTTACAGTCTCTAAAATGCTCACAGAGACCCAATTCATGGACTTTTTGCCACTTTTAAGCCCTATAGCTGTCATAATATTTAACTGAGAGAGCGGAAATCTCATATGGGAGTGTATGTACTTGATTATGTTTTTTACATGTGCCAAAAACCAAGGCTTTAAGTAAATATTTAACGTGTATATGAGGCCCCTGAACAATCTACCCAGAGGACTTTTTTCAAAAATTGACAAAAAAGTGAAAAAAAAATGGTTTGCCCAAAATAAATAAATAAAAATAAACAAAAAATAATTTATAATAATTGTGAATCACACAAAATGGGTGCTACAAAAATACCAGTGAATGCCTGGGGCATGAGAGATGGCCTGTCTGGGGATATGTTGGCGTCGAGTCGACGTAATCTAGTTCCTTCGGTCCTCGCCCCCCCCCCCCAACCAAAAATTGCTTTCTACACCCCTGAGTCATGATAAATTGTGCCCAAGATATATTCCATTTCTGCAATAGTCAGAGTACATTCATGATAAGAGTATCATTCGTACCATATATTATGTATGTGAAAGATGCCTAAATACGTCTACCCATAATGAATTGCTTCTAAATCAGGATGATATCTGGGCATATTGGAGCCCAACATTACAAATGGTAAAGTAAGTACAGGTAGGGCTTATAAAGATAAATTTATACCCCTATTGTACTGTCCTACTTTATCCATCTGACCACCCAGACATAATTGTATCGGTTGTATGACTTGCCTTTACATTCATGGAAGTCAGAAGTTTAGTTGACAGAATCATAGACATGGAAAATATTCAGCATTTTTAGAGGCTTAACAAATGGGTACTTTTGTCCTAGTCACTCACAACTGATCTTTCTGGTCATAAGACTAATACTTTGGATGGTACGACTTTCTTTGCCACTGCTGATAATCATGTCAATTGCTTTGTAAAATGGAGTTGATTGTTCTTGTCCTAAGATAAGAATTCCACTCAGAACAAATAACCTGGTTTGTCTGTTTTCACACAGAATTTTAGGATTAAGCATTGCAGCAGTCAGCCCCATCCTTCACCCACGAGTTTTATATAGGCTAGGTCTTTCAAATAATATGTTAAAGTAGAACACCCCTATATTATGTAAAGTAAAATTTAAAGGCTTTTCCCTAACACAATCCATTCACTCTGTAATGCCCCTGTTCCACCAAAAGATTAAGCCCCGATCCTGTCGGCGACCCTTAATTGTGGACAGTCGGTTGAAAAATAACAAAAATGGGCGGGAATACTGGGTCGGTACTGAAGTCTGCGATTAAGAACAGATCGTCCCCAGGACGCCTCAGGCGACCGCAGACAGTCCCCAACTGGTCTGGGACTAAGAACCGACTAAGCCAGTTTTCTGGTCGGTTTCAATCACGATCCTGTCGCACACAAACCGACTGGGTCCCAGGACGCCTCAGGCCTCCTGGGACTAAGCCCCGACTAACCCACGATTAAGTCCCGGCGTCCTCAGGCCTCCTCAGGCCTCCTCAGTCTTCCCCAGACCAGGATCCCCGATTATTGTTTTCCAAAGTTGCTGGATTTTCTGGGTATATATGTATAACATTTGCGATCTAATCACCATTGCTTTTCTAGGAACACAGCAGGATGCCACATTTTAATGGCAGACAGATTCAACTTAGGGCTTTTTTGGTTTTTATTCTGTTACAAATAATCATGTATTTCCATTTTTACGTCAAGCACAGCAACCACCACCAGCACCACCAGCACCCATACAGAGACCTAGAAGAAGGCACAACATGTGGGTCAGGCCATGGCTAGTGCAGAGAGAGGAGAGGGGGGCCTACCATAACATTATAGCTGATCTGTATGCCACAGACATTCCAGGATTCACCAACTACATGAGGATGACCCCAGAATTCTTTGAAATGATAAAGACCAGACTGGAACCACATCTAGCCAGGCAGGCCACCAACTACAGACCACTAATCAGTGTTGGGGAGAAGTTAGCCCTCACCATCAGATATCTGGCCACTGGAGAGTCCTACACATCATTATCATGTCAGTTCAGGGTTGGAAGATCCACCATTTCCAAGTTTTTACCAGAGGTCTGCAGGGCCATCCAGGATGAGTTCACCAGAGAGTACCTCAAATGTCCTACTACTCCAGATGAGTGGAAAGAACTGGAGAGGGAATTCAGGATCAGGTGGAATGTTCCACATGCTCTGGGAGCCCTTGATGGCAAGCATGTGGCCCTGCAGAAACCCAAGAACTCTGGAGCCCTCTACCACAACTACAAGGGGTTCTTTTCCATTGTCATGTTGGCCCTGGTAGATGGACAGTATAAGTTTAGATGGGTGGATGCAGGTACAGAAGGATCTTTCTCAGATGCCCAGATATTTAATGCCTCTCAGCTGAAGAGGATGATTGAAGATGGCAGGATAGGCTTCCCTGACCCAGCTCCTATAACCCAGGGGGGTAGAGATGTCCCCTACTTCATTCTGGCAGACGATGCCTTTGCCCTGAAGACCTGGCTCATGAAACCCTATGGAAGAAGGCTGTTAACAAGAGAGGAAAGGATTGCCAACTATAGAATATCAAGGTTGGTGGTGCTGCTGGTGGGGGCCAAGACAGAAACCCTGCTAGAGAAGCCAAAAGACAGAGGGATTACCTGAAGGACTACTTCAATAATGAGGGAGCAGTGGCCTGGCAAGATGGCAGAATATAAGTCCTGTTGCAGTAAACAGTCCTTTTCAGGACTACCAAATATTCCAAAAATAATTAATCAGCTATGCTTGCTACAGACGGACAAACCCCATGCCAAACATAACTTGTACACACGGACAAACACACAAACCCCATGCCAAACATAACTTGTTCAGACGGACAAACAGACAAACCCCATGCCAAACATAACTTGTACACACGGACAAACAGACAAACCCCATGCCAAACATAACTTGTTCAGACGGACAAACAAACGCTACTTACTCACCCAACAAACATACAAACCCAGTGTTAAACAAAAGCCAAACACAAAGTCACACATAATATCCTAAACTGAATTACTTTTTTTATCTATTTTGAAATCCACATCCTAATTTCACCAATTTTTTTTTGTTTATGGGTTGTAAATTTATTTGTAGCAGAAATGTTTTTATGGAAATCTTGAATTTTAAATTTTTACTTCTATTCACAAAAATGTGGAACCATAGAACTAGTTTTGTTTTCAATAATGGGGGATTGTGTTTGCAAAACAGTTTGTCAGTTCGTTGGCATGGGTTCTATTTAATTTTGGGCTTTTGTGTTTCTTGGTTGGTGGTTACTGGGGTTGGGTTTTATTGGTAGTTGGATGTTGGGATTCTTACTGGGTTTGTTATTTGGGGGTTATGTTTGGTATTGGGTTTGTCTGTTTGTGGGTTGGCAAGTATGTAATAATGCCTTTTAACTCTAGGGAAGGTGTAAGTGTTGGACTTTTCAATTACAGATTTTAAACTATCCCATTGATTTTAATCTAAAAATGGGCTGATTAATGGCCATATTGGGAGTTATTTTTAATTTTTTTTATGTGGCCTTTTTTGTTATGTGTGGTACCATGGGTTATTTGTTTCATGTTTGGGGTGGTGTAGGTGTTGGTCTTTAACTTTTTATTTTCTTGTGATAAGTATTTGTACTGAACTTTTTTGTTTTGGGAGGGGAATTGGAATAACATGTAGCTGAATAATTGTTTTTGGAAGATTTGGTGGCCCTGAAAAGGGCCTGGCAGGTCAAAGACCCGCCCTGACTGGATGGCTACTGAGGAGGCTGCTGCTGCTGTTGAGGCGGTGCTGAAGTGGTGATAGTAAAGAGTTGCTGCTGCGGTTGTTGCTGCTGCTGCTGCTGAGGCTGCTCGACGATCTGTGTTGATGTCAGATTAATTAATTAATTTCAACAGTCGGTTCTTAATCGGTTGTTAGTCCCAGGCCACCTGGGGCGTCCTCAGACTGTCGCAGACTAAATTCGTGCTGTTCCAGGCATCCTGGGGAGGCCGGTTTGGATCGGTTAGGGTCGGTTACCCTTAGTCGGGGCTTAGTCCCAGACCTAGATTTTTGGGTCCCAGGACACCGCAGACAGTCTGAGGCTTCCGGGGACTAATGCAACCGACCCACTTTCACACGCATGAAATTCATACGCATCATATTTGAGTCTGGGATTAACAACCGGCCTCCTGGGACTAAGCTACGGAGGTCTGGGACTAAGGGTCGCAGGCGGCCTGGGACAACACACGACTGTGTAAATTTGGGTCTGAGGAGGCCTGAGGACGCCTGGGACTGGACATTTTGTTGACAGCGGGAAATATGAATCGGTTGTAGTCGTGAGAAATATCAAACATGTTTGATTTTTTACACGGCCCCAACCGACAACAACCGACCCTTACAGGACGTCTGGGACTAAGCAAATATTTCAAACCGACCCCCAAAACCCTTAATCGGGAGCCTTAGTCGTGTGGTGGAACACCCACATTAGAAATCAATCCAATTATAGTAATGCGGTGTAGGTGTTTGAGGAGCCTCGAGGACACATAGTTAATATCAATGGAGACCTTTTATTCTCAGATCGTTCTATTCACAGTTATTTTTGGGAATTTAGGCTACAGTTAAAATAATATTAACTTGGTTTTTTTGTCAAGACCAGCAGTTGTTTGTTCCGATATTTACATCAGAACCACCACCTTGTCTAACTTAAATATTTCAAAGACATTTTATCATTATAAGCAACAATATGTACGCCCTAGGTTTGTACATACACTGTGTTATGACACCGCCCCCCTCCCCCCAGTAAAAAATTACCTATCTAGTGACATGTTAGGGACTGCAGAACAAAATTCTTGGTTTTAAACCTTTAAATAAATGTGATGCATATGTATGGTGGATAAGTTATATATATATACTGGTGTCCCTAACTATGAGCATGTGTCTCCCCTTACATTCCTTAGGTAAAAATGGACTTACTTTGCTTAAAATTCAAACAAAATGGAGGATAATAAATGTTTGAAAAATAACCTTGGTGTAGTACCTCTGGATTAAAACACCAGCTTACTAATACACTACCAGGGCGATGCAGCCACATTATACAAATTACATGCTTTAAAATGATGTTTAATTAATGAATATTTATAAAGTGGAGGAATATCTGCAACCCACCGGAATATGAAGAAATATTCCATTGGTCTATTATTGGATCACCCACAGAAATTGTCTAGAAAAGACTGGAAACTTCATTACAACATATTAAAAGACTTTCCCAGTCAAGTAATTAACATTAATGTTAAAGGTAATTTATTTTATTACAAAAGAGGCAGTCCTCCAAATGTGACACGGGTAACAGGTAATGTAAACAGTTTTAACATTGCTAAGAAAAGCTAATCCTAGAAGTTTTGTTTTAAGCCCAATATACACATACTAAAGTTGAGAAATTGATATGAATGTTATATAACTTTAAAAACACAAAAGAGTGGGCCAATGTAATAAAGTCATATCTATACATTTAACATGGTTTACATGTTTTATGTGGGTGTTTATACAATCAGTCTTTTCCCAAAAGGCATGGTTTCCCCAGAATTTCCTAAGTGAAACCGAAACTAAGGATCAAAAGTCCCACAAAAACACACTTAAATTCAAAGTAACACTCATTGGCAAATGCTGTTGAGTTACAAGCTTTCAAACTTGTAGTTATTTGAGAGCATTATTTTATTGAGGCAGTTAAAGATTAAACTGTTATTTAGTTTGGATTTGTATTTTAAAATGTGATTATTGGATACCCTTAGCATTAAAGACTTATCAGGTAAAATTTGTTTTTACTAGTTTTCAGATTATCAGAGCTAAGTAAGCTAATATCATGTAGACTTTTCAATGTTTTGGTATGTTATATCTGCCATTTAATCAAATGTTAAATAAAGATAACTGGCTATCCTCAAAACCTTAGAATGTTTGAAAAAGAACTGTTAAATGTGCAATTTAAATTTTTTTAAATCACTTGAAGGACCCTTCTTAAAAAATATCAAAATGAAGACAATTTACACAAATTTGTAACAGATGAGTTAAATGTTTAAATAGTCACTAAGATCATAAATTTGAAAAGGTAATTAAAAGTAAAATTAATAAAGGAAAACAAGACCCATCTTCTCAATTTTTCATGAAGATCCAATCAGTAGTATTTGCGTAATCCTGCTTGCAAACAAATAGACAAACAACTGGTCAGAAATTCAATACCTCCTTGGTCGAGATAATAATAGTTACAATGATGACTTTAATAGAGACAATCTAGTTTTGTATATAAATGTCGTCATTACAATGTTTATCAGGCTATATTTAAATATTCGTCATGAAAAAGTAGCAAAAACCACAAAGAATACATATTTTTGTAAGGGGATTGTTTTTTTATCGTTTTTTATAATAATATAATATTGTTCAACTTTTGGTTAATTTTTATTGATCTTTGAATGATGCATGAACCTATGCATTGTCAACATACTCACAATATTTTTACTTCAGAAAAGCTTACCATATCTTCAAATCAATACTTTTTAAGTAAATATGACCATACATGTATTTTGTTGTTCAACTACCACCTTGTCATGTGACATTTGTGACCTCTCACTTTCAAACACACACAAAAGAATTAAATCCACCAAGAAAGGTAATGACATTTAAAGCTTGCAAATAAGTTGTGCGTCTAAATATCAAAATGTATAAGCGGTTGTCATATATATGTGTATATGTTACAGTGAATTTGTGTAATCAGGGAATTCGCGAATTCCCTAAATGTTCTTAGGGAATTCGCGAATTCCCTAAAGGGACCAGGGAATTCACGAATTCTCCAAAGTGTCTAGGGAATTCGCGAAATCCCTAAAACTTTAGTAAATTTTTTCACCAATTCACTGAATGTTATTTTAGGGAATTTGTGAAATTTTTGGTGTACTAGTCCATTTTAGTTAAGGGTTTGTATAAACTAATGGGATTTTATAAGAAAACTTCTTAGTTTTAAAATGATTTTGTGTGTCATGCACAGTAATTCTGATTGTCTTCTTAACTGATTAATTTAAAGAAACTAAAAAAAGTGATGTTTTTGAAAGTATTTCATTTGTTTTAATTAGTTTAGGTTTTGTATGGACTATATAGCCTAATATGATTTTCTAACTGATCCTTTTATACAAAATATAAATGGTATATAAAATATTTCATACCACAAAAATAATTGATTTTTATTAAAGTCTAAATTTGAATCTATTCAATTGTTTGTGTTTAAAATTTAACTGTAATTAAAAGTATTTTTAATAGTAATCTTGCTTGAAGATACAAGTATTTCTATTTTACTAAGTTCTATACTAATATAGTTACTTTTTTACACTTTGAATTAATGTATCAAACATATTATACAAATAGAACAAACACTATATCTATTAATACTTGCAACACTCTAATTGCTATTTCTGTTCTTCCATGTCCTAAAATTTACTAAGTGCAATTTTCATTTATCCACAATAGAGACAGGAAGAATAATGTATGTCCTTGATTTATAGGTTAAAAGAGATTCAATCTCAATTACAATGAGCAGGAACTGTACAGAGAATAGATATATCCAAGAAATAATTAAGTCAATTCGCGAATTCCCTGATTACACAAATTCACTGTAACATATATATGATTTCTGCTCCAACAATTAATGATAACTATCACACATACATCAAACAAAAGCCATCGCCTGCAGACTTTTGACTCTAAGGTCTCAAGCCTTAGCAAAAACTTGCCCATGATTCGTCTGAAACTAGAATTTTTCTTGTATGACTTTTTGTTGACTTTCCGATGAGATTTCCAATACATATCTTACCTGATGCAGAAATAGTCAAGTGGCATTTACCTGTCAATTAAATCAATTCGAAAAAAAAATTAAAACTATGTCAAAAACTGAGAAATTTAAGTCGGATTTCAAATATAAGTCTGAAGGCTTCACTGACTTCAAAATGAGAAACAAGTCTCAAGTCGTTGAAATATATTAGAAAAACACACTTAAATTTCTTATTTGTAGCCCTTCCTAAATGTACGCCCTGCATTTCGGTTCTAAAATGAAACACACTGTTTTCTTTTTCAACACAAAAAAGTGCATGTTGTAATTTAAAATTTCATCCATAGCTTCTTTTTTTTCAATCACAGCAATTTTTACCAGATAAATACTCTTTTATTTTTTTATTTATTTATTTATTACAGACTCATGGTCCATATAATTACAACAATAGTATGTACGTGTCGACAAAATTTTTGCAAAGACATATAATAGTTATAAAATTATTATTACAGCACTATCTACAACATTAAAGATGTTAAACAATACTAAAACATTATGGTACACCATTCCTTGTAAAAAGTGGAATGATACAATAAATTTGTTGCTAAAATATGCTTTATGAGGTTATTCTCAGATGAGTTCAAACGATTCATAAAATTTTGCAAACATTTTCTTCTTAAAACTTTCTCTAAACCTATAAATAATATAATCTTTTGATTTAAAGATTTCAACAATGTGTGTTTTTTTATTTTAGATATTCTTCCTATATCAAATGAAATAGGTCATTGACATAGCACTGCAAACCAAGAAAGAATATGTGCACTAGAAACAGAATATTTTAAAAACAAAAAACAATTCATATAGTTATATAATTTGTTCTTAGAATAAGAAAATACCTTTCAAATAGAACGTTTATGAATGTCAATGGTTACATATACTTTATCTGTCTATAAGAATATGGTTTGTGTGTGGAAATAAAACTTAAATATTGCTTTATGCAGTCAAATAGCCTTTTTGGAAATATTCCTTTATGCAGTCAATAGTTTGTTAGGGTTTTTGTTTTGTTTTTTTGTTTTGTTTTTTTTTTTGAAAATTTTCTACTGAATTTCTCATTTAAAGCAATGTCCAAATATAATGTTTTGGAGGATGCTTCACAAGTCCAGGCATGGGCTGTCTGTAGCAAATAACGCTTGATCCGTTGGAAAGGTTTGCAGTACAATACTACTGTACCCCCCCCCCCCCTATAATTTTACATGAACACAAAAATGCAACAAAATACATATCTTAAACAATTAAATACAAAAATACCAATTGTATACAAGTAGCTTTTTGGGTGCTGTTTTTTGTTGTTGTTTTGTTTTGGGGGGGGTTTGGGTTTTTTTTCAAGTCCTATCTTGTTTTCAACTTATATAAAGATATTGCGTTGGTTGTTCTTCAAAGTTTAATAAAACCACGTTCCTACACGTCACATTGGGGGCGAAAAAAAAAAACCAGTAAATAATCACGTGATTGCGGGAGCCAACCAAATGATTGGCATTTGCATCAATATGGCGGCGTGAAAACTTGTTAGACGTTGAGAGGAAAAGTTCATAATTCATTTTAGAACGATTTTGAATCGTGTGTCACTTACTCTATGAATTAGTATTTGAATAAATGAACTAATATTCCCTGGAAAATAGTCTTGAGAGATTGCTAAAATCATTGTTTGCGTGGCATACTTTTCAAAGTTGTTTTTTCTAGCAAAAACAGCTTACACCTAGCTTGTACTTAATCTGTACCAGACCTAGTAATCTGTATCTCAAGGTAACTATTGTTTTAAATTTATTGTTAAATTTATTTTTGAATATTGCTTTTCATGCAGATGTGGACATGCTAACATCTCATTCTAACCTATTTTGTAAGTAAACTCTGAACTGATTTTGTTAGTGCAAGTCTTATTTCCGTGTGGAACGCTACTGTTCCCGGATGTAAACAAATTAAACCAGGTTAACTCTCGGAGTTTTGCAAAAATGACTATGTCATTAAATCTGTCTAAATTATGAAAATATTTTGTTTTCTAAAGGAAAACAAATAAGTCAAAATGCCAAATTAAATATGCGGGTATTTCATATTTTTTAGTAGTAATGTGTTGTGTCTAATGAAAAATAAATATTAAGTATACATATTTCAAATTTAGAATTTATATTAATATTTTCCATGTATTCTGTTGATAAATTTAAGTTTTCAGTATATTTTGTTCAAAATGTCAAGCAAAGTTGGTTCATGACTAATTTTTTTATTTAATCAAGCAATTTTTATTCAAAAACATAATCACACTTTAAAAACATCTACAAAAAACATTGCATTCATATAAATTGCAAATATTTTGTCAGTGTGTTTGTCAATTATATTTACGAATGTAGATGGCAGGAAAAAAAGTACATTAATTTAAGTATTAAGCTGTAAATAATTATTTATATGCACACATTTTTGTCAATATACTAGGATTTTATTGATAAGTTTTTAGCTAAATTTTATAAAATTATTTTTTTGTGTTAGCATTACAATATGTATATTTTATTTTAGCATAATGACATATATCATAAAGTATAAAACAACACACAAAAATGAGGTTATTAAAAAAGATACCCAAGCAATCTTTTTTTTTTTTTTTTTTTTTGGGGGGGGGGGGGGGGGGGGGTTAAGTAGGAATCAGAGGAATTAAATTGTTAAATCGTGTTTTATAAATTGCAGAGTGGGGTATATGAAGGACAGTTCCCATTGAGGAAGCTGTGATAATTTTAAAAATTGAAACAATAGCTTAGAGGTGTCTTAACAAGTTACTATGATTGACAAAAAATATTTGTATGCTAGTAAAAATTAAAGTCAGTTTTTTACAGAAATAGCTCTTTTAGAAAATGGACTTTTTGACCAGAAATGGCTGAAAGGCGGATTAACCCATTTGTTGAACATCTGAACCTGAGTGTGAAAATAGGTTAATTTTTTTATACACCAGCTCACCAAAACATTAAAAAACAAACAGAAAAGCCAAAAAGTAAATTCACCAAACTATTTTTTTTAATATTGACATATATAAAAGAGACCTTTTGACATTCCGTCCCACGAACACACAAACATAAAAAGCCCTAAAAATAAATTTTTTAAAAAGTTTATTATATATAAGTATATAAATTACTTGTGTACACTAAAAGTTCTTTTGTGGTAAAACTCCATTAAAGATTGTGTAAGGCGAATATATTTTAAGTAAACCTTTGACAATTATTTACTTAAACACTTCAATAAACTGCAAGCTATTAGTGGATTAACGTTTTTACAAATCAGATCTTGAAGCATACCATTACAGCTATTACAAGTTTACTAAAAATTGAATATGATGTGGTCATTTTAAAATAATCTTTACCAAACACGGATACACTAACTGTTGTGAATATCCTAAATCTCAAAATATAAACCAACTTACTAATTGGAACAACCTGATTTGCATTTGTGCCCACATATAGGAGAAAGTTGTGGCAAACATCAGAAGGTGTACTGGCACATTTCAAGTTGGTGCTGCGCCATTTAAAATAGTTGAAACTATAGCCTTTTATTTTTCACTTTCTTTGTGTTTCTTAGTTGTTGTTAACAAAAAATGCAAACTCATTTGATAGGTACTGAACATTTTTTTGCTATGTATTGGAAGATTAATTGGTGGGATTAATTGAATATGTGTTTCTCTTGGTTGTTATTTGCCTGATTTTGTCTAAGGCTGAATTTAATACTAATACTTAAGTAGTGGTATTAAATGTGTGTTGAACTTAGTTTAAATGTCCATAAAACTAACATGTACCTGGACATTTTAAATATTTTAAGTACAACTAATTTTAAATTTCTTCTACTGTAGATTTCGCTGATTTTACTGCATAATCCTGGTCAGTTTTTAATGTTGACCCAAAGGTAATCACTGATGGTGATAAAGTACTTTAGTCAAAGTTCCGATTTTACGTCCTATTCAATAGGCTGGGGTCATATACAGATCCCCAGCATTGCCACTTGTGGGACTCGAACCCACAGAGGTGACAGTCTATGCTTAGATGCCAAACTTGCTAACCACTGGGCCACCAAGGACCTCTACTAAGTAATTTAATAACCACTAGGATTTTAATATATTTTACTACTGCAAGTCAAATGGTGGGTGTAAATAATTAACTAGTTACAGTACTTGTTAGAATTAGTATTATTACATTATGGAGGGTTAAGTTTGCGCAGCTATATCTCAGGATACATGTCCAAGTTTGGTTGATACTTGATTAATGGATGTGACAATGTAATGTGGGTGTTCCACCACACGACTAAGGCTCCCGATTAAGGGTTTTTGAGGGTCGGTTTCAGAAATATGCTTAGTCCCAGGCGTCCTGTAAGGGTCGGTTGTGGTCGGTTGGGGCCGTGTGAAATATCAAACATGTTTGATATTTCTCCCGACCCCAACCGATTATTTTTTCCCGCCATAAACAAAATGTCCAGTCCCAGGCTTCCTCAGGCCTCCTCAGATCAAATTTACACAGTCCTATGTTGTCCCAGGCCGCCTGCGACCCTTAGTCCCCGACCCTTAGTCCCAGACCTCTATCACTTAGTCCCAGGCTTCCTGCGACCCTTAGTCCCATTGCCAAACAAAAATCGGCGATCCTGGTCTGGGGACGCCTGGGGACGCCTCAGGACACCTTGTGGGGTCGGGACTTAATCCTGGGTTAGTCGGGGCTTAGTCCCAGGAGGCCTGAGGCGTCCTGGGACCCAGTCGGTTTGTCTACGACTAGAAAAATGGCTTAATCGGTTCTTAGTCCCAGACCAGTTGGGGACAGTCTGGGGCCTCCTGGGGCGTCCTGAGGCCGATCTGTAGTTAATCCCAGACCTTCATACCGATTCTGTCTTCCACCCCATTGGTCAATTTTTTTTCCATTTTTTCCAAGACTACCCACGATTAAGGGTCCCAGACAGGATCGGGGCTTAATCCTTTGGTGGAACAGGGGCATTAGAATGTTACATATAATAGAATATATTATACAGCCATTTGATAAAACTTAATTTAGCGCATGGATCAACTCGAGTTGTTGCCTCCCGGGAGTTAGCATCAAACATCTGTAGTGGTTTAAAGTCGAGATCTTCGTGAATGCATGACCTTTTTAATGGAAACGGAAATCTAAATAAAAACCTTAAAGAATGACCTTATTTTTGACTATGCACATTTTATTATCATCGGCATAACTAGTATCGTTGGTAATATATTACATAATATAAAACAGTGCTATAAGTTGGAACTCCCATGTTATTATATACACAAACAGGTTAATCTTCGATCTCACAATCTCAAAATAAGTTCACAGTTTGTTTGTAAAATGGTTACATTTTCTGGTTATCAAAACCAACCCGTTGCTTCTAACTCTACTCAGTTTCGATTGCCCCAAGCTAATTAGGTCAAGGACATTTCATATAGAAACCAATCATTTGTCTCTCCCCACCCTCCGAAATGTTGCATCTGCTATTTTAGTACAGATTTTCCGGAGATGTTTTACTGTGTCTACCCAGGATTGATTTCATTAAAATGAAATTTGAAATACCTTTCTTCTAATTAGAAATTACCATTAAGTTAATATATAATCCTCTCTTTCCAACATAATTTTGTTTCACTGTTACTAGATTTGCGTGATGAGTCGTATTTCTGTAGTTTTAAACAAAGGATAATAACATCAAGGCTTTGACATCTGGTATGTAAGTTAAAATATTTGATATGTGTGTAGTTTGAGACAATAAGTAGCAGAGAGAAGTTGAATTTCATTAAATGTATCATTTATCGAGAATCAGAGTTTTTAAGTGCAAGCTCTAGCATGGCTTACGGTTGTAACACATCACTTTTTTGGTCTCTGGGCTTTCATGAATTATGGCATAGCGTGATTACTGTCTCTTCACTGAAATTAAGTAGCAATGGGCTATATGTTAGTACTTGGATGAGTGACCGCCTCAGTGCACTACTCGTATCTCTGATAGCTTTGCAGCTTGCGCTAGTAGACTGAAACCCCTTTCGGGCTTGTTGTTTATGAATTTCAAATGTTCAAAGTAGAATTTAAAATTCCATCAATAGAAACTATAAACCCCAAAAATTAATGTAACAGACATTAAAAGGATCCTAGTATTTTTAAAGAAATGAATAAAATAAAATATATTTGTGTGAGATTTAAGTTACACTGAGTTTTTTTCACACAAAAGGGTGTCATACAGAACATATAGTACTGTTATTCAAATTGATAAATATCACACCTTGTATTCTCCATTTAATACTAGCTTAATAGTCACTGCCGGGGCTGCCTGGATTTTGGGTTCTTATAAAGTTACAGCAAATAATAGAACCAGTGACAATGTTGGAGTCCAACTTAGGATCCTAAGTTGGGTAGCCTATTTTAAGATAGACTGATTCCTAAGTTGGGCTCCAACATTGTTAAATGTGAGAAAAAGTATATCTGCATACAACTGGAGCTATGTTTATGTATGGTCATTGCTCCAAGACCATGATTTAGATTTTATTTAATTCTTTATTACCAGACAGTAAGAATATGCAACACATCCATAGTAGATACAGATCAATATTTTTAATTTCGAAAATTCAATACAGATATTTCATTTCATCGGTCCCGTGTTGGTCTGAATGCGAGGATTTGATTGGCTAAGTTTTCATAAGGATGGACATTATATTTAATTTTAAAATATTACAATTTTGATGTAGATATTTCTCCACAATACATTTTGTTAAATTATCTATTGAATGATTTAATGTTCCGTCCAATAAATTTCATAATGGTGGATAAATATTATATAACCGGTTGGCGGCCATTTCTAAACCATCTCACTTGTTTTTGGCCAATTGTTTTTTCAAATCAGTAGCCGTGTTTCAAATTCCAATTCATGTCATGCTCCTTTCTAAGTATTTATAACGAATATAAGGGTATGTATATGTGGTTAAATAAGATATCTGTATCTTTTGGAACAGCTATGCATCCAATCAAATATAAAGTGAGATTACTTCATATGACAAACATTTTAAAGGCCATGACTTAGCAACTGAATATGACCTAGATTATCAGTGTAAAATTCATTTAAAGTGCTTTTAATTTTCTTTTGTTTATACATTTAACAATTAAATGAGGGTTTGAAACGGCCTATGGCATTTTCAACTTTTTTTATGTGCGCAGGGCCTGGCCAAAGGAAGAATGTTACATTTTGAATCATGTTCTGGATAAAAATAATCCCGAATTTTCGGAATTTTTCGCGGAAGTCTACGAGTGCATTCTAGCTAGGAATGAAGTTATATCATGTAACATGAAAGAGTTTTATTTAATATCAATTAGTTCAACAGAGTGAATATAATTGGTGTGATGAAGTATATAAAATAACAGAAGCAATAGACAGGTGTCGTAATGCTGGTTAGAAACCAAAGTTAGTTATGACACAGATTAGAAACTTCTACATAGTACACCCCTGCATCTTTTTTGGTAAGTAATTTGGACTTACGATCATTCACCTTGTTTATGTTTGGCGGCGCCTGGGAGTCCTTCCGTTGATGAATATTAAGTGTTATAAAAGTCCACATAAGATTAGATACTGGTCCTTATTACAGTCAAAATCTCAAGAAAAATTTTGAATTTAACCGACAGATTGTGACTGTCACTTTGTTGCTGTACAGCATGTAATTTAGAGATATATTTAAAGATAGTTGAAAATTATTTGATTGTTAGAGTTTGAATGAAAACTCTATTCCCAATATGACAATTATTACAAAATATTTTTCTGTTAAATTTGTTCAAAAAATATGGATAAAAAAGAAAAGGTAAGATATTTTAATTTATTCATTGAACATTAAAAACTTATGTACATTTGTGACTGTAATTTTATATTTTTTATATGCTTGACTTAATTACAGAATCAATCGAATCAAACCAATCATTTGTTTCTTCTTACAGTGACTTACAACCCTAAATAAGGGATTTGTATTTATCATTAAATGTTGTAATATTTATCAAGTCTCGACAATATTGATATCTGACACGAGATACTGTCCCCTGTGTTCTTCTTTATCTGTCTCTATCTCGCGAAAACACGCGTGAACTGTGAGTTGTCAAGTGTCTCCGTGTTTTCTGTTATTTCCAGCCGTGATTTGAGATTTTGTGCTTCAATGTAACTGAAGTTTATAATCTAATCCACTTATATTAAAATGTAAAACAGTGGTCCTCCTGGCGTCAATATGTATTAACAAAATTTTGGTTTGAAATTGGTCCATTGCCAGCTTTTTCGCTGTGCTATTTTTCACCCAATGAAATGTACTTTTTCAAACATTTTAATTGAATCAAAGTGAAAATTTGAAGCACAACAGTTTCACAAGTTAATTATTTCCAGTTTCTCCAATGAAGAGATAATAAATTGTTATTAAAAACCTAAAGACACATGCATTCCAACAACAATAATAATGATCATGAAATAACACTTTTGAAATGTCGAAGTGAAATTGTTGACCTTATCTTAATCCTTCAGACAAAATGTTTTATGTTTGTTAGTTTATTATAGGGACATGTATCTTCATAAATGAATGCTACAAATAAATAGATAAATAAATGATATCAAAGTAAAATAAATACCCAGTCCTATATGTGCTTATATGTCACTCTAAATATATAATAACTGTTAGCAGCGTGGAAAAAGACAAACCATACAAAATTATGCATAGATATGTAATATTACAATAATGTAAAACAAGGGATCTGTTTTACATTATTGTAATATTGCACAGGTCAAAATACATTCCGTTTGTATAATTTTTTCACAACATACACCAACCTTTACTAACAATACTTAAAATACAGTGATAAGGTTAGCTGACATAAAATAACCACAATTTCCAACCCATTTATGGTAACATCCTCTTTCCAATTGTAATGTCCTGGAGTTTGTTGGTGAAATGTGAAAGTGCAACTGATCTTCCCCAATATAGATCTATCAACAGTTGGACTTAGACAACCAAATGTACATTTAGATATGTCAGTGTTAAATCTGCATGGATTTGATTGGCAGAAATTAGAACTAGGCAGCAACAGTCCAGATTGTCATAGCTACTTATAGTTTGTGGTTATTATTTAAACAACTTTTAAGCACAAACTCTAGTGAGTTTGTGGGCAGAGGAAACCAGCACATACATTTGTTCAAGGTTCTGTACTGTAAACTTCCGACCATTGGTAAACAACTACCAACTTTCCCACATAAGGTCCGGGGTTTGAACCGCTGACCTCAGAGGTGGGAGGCTAGTGTGGCCCCCATAAATCTGAATGTGGGGGTGTTTATGTATGTGTGTGCCTGGGTACATATATTTTTCCCTATATGTAAGAAAGAAATCCAAAATTCAGTTATGATGAGGGTCGAACATGGCCATTAAATGTTTGCAAGTTCCTCTCTTTTGTTCAACAGATGCCATGATACTTAGTTAGCTGAAAGGTGTAAGTCACAATAAAAAACACAGTCACCAATGTGCCTAAACTCTCAAATTTATTCACATAAAGGGGGGTCTATTGAAAGTAAGGCAACAAATGCAAAATTTAAGTCACGTAACTCACTTTTGGATCATGATTGGTGGACAGTGGAGAGTGCCACCATCTTGTGAGTCATTATGATGTGGTTTGTCCAGCCGGAGTATAGGTCATCTTGTTCTGACGCTTTGCCGGGCGGGCTGGTGCCGGACAAATGCTAATGTCTGTTAAGCAAGATATTTTAACACAATAAAATTAATTATTTTTAAAATAAACTTTTATCATTTTTATTAATATATCCCACCTAATGGAAAATTGGTGTACTGGTCAGTGCGACTGGCCCCACAAAATGACAGAAAAAGCCATCCTGTATTATCCACCAGCAGGCCAGTCAGTACAGTGCCTCCACTAGGTGGCACATGGTACTTCCTTCCTGTCCAGACAACATGACGTCACTTCATCTTTTTCATTTGGCGTGTGTACTGTGCAGGCGTACTTTCAACAAGCTCCAGAAGTTTAAAGAAAAAGTGTGGAATATGATAAATTTTCAACCTTAATTGCAAATATTTTAGTGTAGGAGTGTAATCTACATATCAAGCATGGATCCACATGAAGAAATCTGCTGGAAAATCTCCCTAGTGGATCCAACTTGGTGTTGTTGATAGGGTAGAGCAACGAGAAATATGCAGGAGGCCCTGTTGCTAGTTTCCTCCCAAGTCAATTCAACCTTGTTTTAATGATAAGGGCAGAACGCCGACAATGAAATATGTTGGAAAAAATGTTGTTTCACACAGTTTTCTTCCCTTCTACAAAGGAAGCATTGTCTTCATCGGAATTCTTCATCTCTAACTATGAGGTAAGGGGCAAGTCACTTGAGTTATATAAATAGAATTCCTGACTTCACTGTTCAATCAACAATGCTGTAAGTGGCAAGTCGCATACGAAAAGTTGTGACTTATTCAACACAGAATTTAAGCAGTATACGGCTACTTCGACCCTAGTCCAAGGACGACAAGAGCTTAGAAGTTCTACAAAGAATTTATCTCAGAAGAGTCGAGTAGCAACCTTGAATTAGCGAAAGACAAGAAGACCTCAGAAGAGTCGAGTAGCACCCTAGGGGTAGCAAAAGAAAACAAGACTTGGAGAACACCAGACACTCATGGCTATGTGGCTTCCACAGAATTTTAACCAGCCAGAACTGACCTTCGAGTTAGTCAGAGTTACCTCAGTCAAGCCTCCACCAGAAGGTGCTGTTGAGATGACAGAGCCTTTCTTTGTTCCCTATCGACTGGTTACACGGTCCTCATTGAACAGTTTTCTTCACCCAAGCCCTTTACAACCTAATCCATTCAACTCTGTTTTATTCTAGAGCAGATGAACAGAAATTGCTTCAACCAACCAGCTACAGGACCTACTGACCTGGTATCAGGTCTAATTGCTGTCACAAGGGTTTTGGTTACAGAAAAATACCAATCTACCAGGCCAGCTGACAGGCAGAAGATACAGGTTAATTGGTCAGACTGACCCTGGCTCTCTAAAGATATTGGTTACAGAGAAAATCTAGTAGCTATTAGCTACTCTAGTAGCTATTTTTCAAGAGTTAGATTGATTGGTGATCATGGAGAAATCAGAACTGGACCCCAAACAAGTCTTTTGCTTCGTCAGCTACCCGTTTGACCTGAAAGAGGGCAATGTCAGATCAACCCTTGAGCATTGGCAGACCTTAACTGCAAGATACAGGAGCTGCTCTCCTGTCCAGGCCAGCAACTGATGTCTCTAATAGGGTTACTGACAGCCACAAAAAAAACAAGTCCACTTAGGCCGCGCCCTACATGAGACCCATACAGTGGCACTTGAAAAACAACATGAGGGTACTAGATTCTCTGGAAAAGGTGATCCCCATTCAAAGGCCACTCCACCCGCATTTGAAATGGTGGCTTCAGGAAGAAAAAGTATTTCAAGGCTAGCCATTACACCCTGTCAGTCATTCTCTGCAAATTTTAACAGACACATCAATAGAAGGGTGGGGCATTTATTTAGGTGAACACCTTGCAAAGGGAACCCGGTCTCTTCCAGAGAGCAAGTTTGCACACAAATTATCTGGTACTACAGGCGATCTTCTTGACCCCAAAGAGTTCCAAGACCTCTGCTTGAACCAAATAGATCTCTGAGCTACTGACAACACCACAGTGGTCGCTACATAAACACAACATACCCTCGTTCTGGGATCTAGTGACCATGTCGAGCCAGATCCCCATGTGCCTGCCCAACCTACTAACACAGCCTTTCAACCAGACTTGTCACAAGAATCTATCGAACCTAAATCTTCATGTTTGGTTCCACGAACCTCAGTTATCAAGAGAAAGGCTTCCCTGAAGCAGTGGCAAAATGTAATTGAGGCTTCTCCAAGAAGATCAACCCGATCAATCTATGAGGCTAGTGAACATTTTTACAAGTGTTGCCTCAGTAATCAGGTGTACTTTAGGGCACCACCCTCTAAAATCCATAGCCAACTTCCTGCTGTGCCTGTTCCAGTGTAGGAAGTTGCAGCCAAGTACCATTGGTGGCTATAAGTCAGCCATTGCAGACAACTTGGAAATTCGCTCATTAATGTCAGCAAGATGAGAATGTCACTCGCCTCTTGGATAGTTTAAAACAGAGACAGACGCAAGGTTTGGAGGGGTATATCCTATTGGAACCTTGCACTGGTGCTTCACCAGCTCACAAAGGCTCCGTTTTCATCCCATTAAAGAGGTCTCTTTGAAGCATTTGACCTTCAACACTGTCGTCCTCTAAGCTTTGGGTTCAGGCAAACACAGGAGTGAGATCCATGCGTGGCAAAACAAGAACATAAGACACCAGTGAGACTGGTGAAAGGTGTCTCTTTACCCCTCACCCAGCTTTTTGTCCAAGAACCAGCTGGCCATAGAGGGTCCAGACAGTGTGGCTCCAGTGGTTATTCCAGCCCTGGCCCCAACTCTGGAGAAGTCACCAAAGTCTGATAGGTCCCTATGCCAGAGCTCTGTGCTACTATTTGGACACATAGGCGTAGGAACTGTTGGGCAGCAGGGGGATATCTTTTTGCTTCCCCCCCCCCCCCCCCCCCCCCAACTTTTTGCAATAGAACTAGACGCCAATTTTGACGTTTATGTAAATTTTGACAGGTAACTCAATAATATGTGGTCAAATTACACTTTTACCTTGTTCACTGCTCACATGTACCATTGTGTAAGCTACAAGGTGAACTATCAAATATTTTTTTGTGATTTGTGAAAAGAACATTTTTTAGTTAACCTGTCATTGGATTTGTAAAATTCTATGAAATGTTTCACTTATGCAGACCAAAATCATACATATAGTAATCTTCTACATTTAATTTACCGTGTTGCTAATTAGTTAAAACTTGGACATGTAGTTTCAAATTTATACAGATCAATGGTTTAGCACAGAAATTTGTCAGCTGATAAGATTTTTCCAGAAAATTCTTCTTTCTTTACTGTGTGTTTCTTAGACTTAGCCAGTCCAATGATTATACACCCCCCTCAAATTGGGGATTAACCTTGCTAAAAATAGATCTCGAAGGAAAAGGTCACAGGTTAAGGAAACATGTAGTCAAGATATTAGAAACACCTTTCAAATGCAGAGGTGACTATATGTATTTATACACCCAGACAAGGTCGGGGAAACTTAGAAATTATGTCACTCACACTGTGGTAAAGGAACCTTAAAATATTTTAATTGGACCATTCTGTAAAATTAACCAAAATTGTTGGTGTCGAGTCGAGTCGGTGCAATCTAGTTCCTCACAGACCAACCCACCCACCCCCAACCAAAAATTGCTTCCTATGCCCCTGGGACAGGACCTCAAATCTCAGGCAGAACAAGGAGTTGGTCTTTGTCTCCTTTAAGAAAGGCTTCGACAAAGATATCTCTCCTACCACTATCTCTAAATGGATCTAGCAAAAAGTGATCCTATATTTTGAGCTCTCTTATCAGGAGGCCCTCACCTATCATCAGGTTAAATCCCATGATGTGAGGGTCTGTTTGCTGCTTCTAAGGGCTTCCAGTTAGGGGTTTTCCTAAGAACAACTCCTACCACTGGAAGTCACATAACATCTTCACAATTTTGTCTGAAGGATGTGGCATGGGCTGATTCCGAGCTTTTTCCAACTGGGTCCATTGCTGGTGGCTCAGCAGATAAACCAATAACCTGGATTTTTGGAGATAGACGAAAAAAAATCTATCAGTTGAATACTTCCTTCTATGAAGACCTATACAGGGATTGAACTCATACTTCTCTTCCCCACCTCAAAGCAGGTCTGTAAAATGGGGGTATAGCAAACATTGGTATGCTGCCGGCAGTCTGTGCACTGGCAACCGACCTAAAGGACCTACTGGAGTCCTGGTTTAAGCCACTATTGCCTTAAAATTTTGAGTTCACTTAAAGTCCCTAGTAACTGACCTAAGTGGTAGTAATTCAGCAATTGCCCATTGGGTAGGATGTATTAATGCAATAAAATTGCAAATTTTATAAGCGAATTCAATTTTTATTAGTTAATACCACACCCAATGGACAAACAAGGACCTCTCAACAGACCCCGCTACCAACTTACTAGGGGTCTAAATAGGTTTAGACAACGGAAAAGATGAAATGAGGTCATGTTGTCTAGACAGGAAGGAAGTACCATGCGCCTCCTAGCGGATGCATTGTACTGACTGACCCTGCCAGCAGATAACATGGGATGGTGTTTTTTCTGTTGTTTGGCGGGACCAGTCGCACTGCCCCGTTAAAGCAATTGTCCATTGGGTAGGGTAAAAACAACTTATAAAAATTTAATTTACTTATTAAATTTGCAACTTATTCACATTGAACAGATTAATTATGTATGCCAATGACATTGAAACTAACATTAACTAGAAAGCACTTCAAGGAGCATTTCTGAAAAACCAGAATTTTTTTGTGTCCAAAATATGAGATGGATCTTTCCCAAAATGTAATCACGTTTTCTTTTGGACAGTCCTTACACACATACAAAATTTCAAGAACATCTTCTTATCATTATGTTCAGAGTAATGTCAACCAGAAAACCCAAGTCATTGAAAATACTTTGAGAATTTGGTATGTTTTAAAGACTATGATCAGAATCTTTCTCCCAAAATTTAATCATTTCTTCCTTTGTCCATGTCCTAGCCACATAAGAAATTTCAGAAAACTAGATTCATGACTTTTGGGGTTATCACAAACACAGGCAAACAAACAAAACCCAAAAGCCTGATTTCTTAGTAGAGGTCATTAGCATTTAGCATGTCAGCTGTGATATTATTTTAGTGCAAATAATGCATCAAATCTGATGGAGACACATTTACGTAATCAACACTCATTTATAATAGAGAGACTAGATTAAATGTTTTTGTGAATAAATGGGCAGATTGAACAGTGAGGCTTTTATCAAAGCTTCTGACACAATCAAGAACTAGCTAAAGTACATTCTGTAAAATGATGTTGATAACTTCAAGTTTTAAGCAATCCACTTCAGCCTGAAAGTTCATGTATAAGTAGTATGGTCAAGTTACTTATGTACAAGAGTCACCCATATTAAGGATTTTCAGTTGTACTTCGGTGTGACGCACAACACAAGTTTTCCTTGTTTCAATTATAGACATTATTGTTTTAATTTTGTTCACATTAAAGTCAACGTATGTGACAGAAACTTTCACATATATGAAAATACACGGAACATTTATTAAAACGGTATACTGGTGTAGATATTCAAATGTGAGCTATCACTTTATTTTGGAACTATCAAATAATATTAATTTTCAAAATGACCAAAACATCCAAACCATTTTGAATTCGAAAAAAGGGATTTATTTAATATTTGTCAAAAAAAATTATTAAAGTTTTAAATACTTTTTTTTTTGTAAAAGCTGAAACAATTACAAATTAATTATGCTTACTATTGATAATTAAATAACTTACTAATTACTTCACATCACAAATATTTTTCCCATTTACTGGTCAAGTGTATTCAGGTCTGACTTGTTATTTAATTTCTGTGCTTATGGATTCTTAACTAATAATGGATTCTAAAATCTTATCTCTTCAAATAGGCTTTCCCATATTAGCATATAAAGTGGCTACAGTGTCTCAGTTGTACCGACCTGACTGTGTCTGTGGAATTATGATTATTGATTTGGTTCTGGTGTCGCACCTTAGAGCCTGCTTTGGCAACAGAGATTAAGCACTATAAAAGTACAGAATAAAATTCAATGGAATTGTTGTAGGTAGATACAAATTATGCCAAGAATTCATTTATGCATAAAAACATAGTAATATACAGTCGTGTTTGATTCAAGAGGTTTTAAAACTTTAGTTGCATTGCAATTATTCATTTCTTATTTATTTATTTTATTTTACTTATTTATGTATTTGATCTATTTCTTATTATTATTATTTATTTATTTATTATTATTATTATTTTTTTTTTTTTGGGGGGGGGGGGGGGGGGGTACTGGTCTCATTTTTTCCTCAAATTTAGTAGTTAAAATGTAACCACTTCTTCCTTTGGCCAAGCCCTACCCGCATAAAAAAATTCATGAAGATCTGCTCTTCACTTTTGGAGTAATGATAACCGGAAAGCCAAAGTCATTGATAATACATCTAATATAGGACCTTTAAAAATTCTGGATTTTTTACCCAGAATGTGACCCGGATTTTTCCCCACCAAAATTTAAATACTTTATACATTGGTCAGGCAGTACCCACCTAACAAATTTCAGAAAATCTGTTCATTACTTTTGGTGTTATCTCAAAATGTAGATAAGCAAAAAAATGAATTCATCCAAAAACGTAGTCTCCTGGTGAAGGTGCTAATTCCTTCATAAATTTTGTTTCATAAAAGTTTGGCAGAAGACACAATCTGTTTCAGAATTTATATTGCATTTTATCACTACAAAAATCAAGTACCTAGTTCATTTCCTGTGGCTTGTAACCCTTCGCAGCCTAATGATTGAACTCAAAAGGTACATGGGTGGACACAAAGATAAACGGACACGAAGATAAACGGTCCTCAGAATTTTTCAAATAAAAGTGGTCTAAGCAACAAAATTGCATGAACTAAGCAACAGAATATGCTTAAATTAAGCTTATCAAGACAATTAATTGTTATTTATTTTGTGAAATTTATTTATTTAATCCACTAAGACAAGCCTGTCAGTGTGTATTGTAGAAAGAACACACGACTAGCGTGGGGTTATGCAGGGTTTTACAACGAATAGCGATATTAGTAACATGAAGGCGAAGCCTGAGTGTTTCTAATGCGCTATGAGTTGTAAAACCCTGCATAACCCCACGCTAGGAGTGTGTTATTGCCATTCTAACACGTCACGTTATTGATCCGTCTGGTCGTTGGTCTGTGGTCCATTTTTAACCACTGAGTCAACTCTAAATGTATTTCACTGGAATTCCCCCCTGTACTTAGTTTCAGTTTCTATCCAATGAAGCCTTCAAATGAGACTGCACAAACTTATTTCGTGAACGGGCCTTTATCGCGGAAGTGTTAATTTTTAGAAAGGAGATTTCCCAGTATTGAGATCGATAAGTATTACAGCAGTTCAGTTGGGGGGGGGGGGGGGGGGGGCTATAAAAAGATGGGTGGGCTATAAAAAGACAGTATATTGTGCGAGTCAGTGTGCAAACATGCTTCATATTGCGTAATGTGACATTATTCAGAACCGAGGTTTACCCTTAGAAACTGTGTGAAGTTTATGTCCGAGTGCAGTTTGCATACTGCCTTTCACTTCTACACATTTGATGAGAAATTGGCAGTACTAGATTAATTGAAAAAAATTACGTTTATAATCTACTCAGGCCAAGAGGATAATTCGTCTGCAAATATTATTCAGACAATAAATAGAAATGATAAAAGCAGATATATTCAGCCTAAGTGATTACAGAGTCGGTATAACTATAAAGATACCATATATTAGCTTATATATTTAGTGTTTTGGCTGCATGTGCATATGTAACTGCTAACATATAATATGTAGAGATAACCCCTTTATCTGCTCGGACAAAAATCAATGTCATTGTCTGCACTGATATTACATACTGGATATAGATATATTTATGAACAGGATTTGAATTCACTGCGAGGATTGAACAAGATATATTGTGGGAATATTGCCAAAGGGTATGTTGTACATACACATTTATATGCTTGTTTAATTGACTTCTCATTTCATAGGAACAGGACATATATTTTTGGTATACTCATAAAACACAAATTGACTGTGAGCCGGTATATGATGTTAAGCAAATACACAAAATCACTGAATGTGAGGACATGTAAACAGAATGCCTGTCAAATTTTTGTATTTATAAATGATGTAAGCTGAAGGAGTATATTGCGCTAGCTCCCATTGTAAAACTATAAATAATATTACCAAATTTCGAGGCAAATCCTGTGACCTTGGAGGATCTAATTATGCATAGTGTAAATCGTGCATATATCTATAGAAGTCATGACACAACTTAAATTTTGACACAATTTGAAATTCTGTTGAAACTGTGTCAGTTCAACTTGGTGGAACTTCCAACAACAATGTCTTTTTTGGTTGAAATTAAAATCCTGATTCTCGCTAACTTTCATTTCAACTTCTATTGCCAGAGAATGAAATCCTCAAGTATGTTGGTTTTTGTTTGTAATTTATTCTCATTTGTATTTTATTTGCTGCTGTCTTAAATTCTCTCTTTTTTCATAATATTGATCGATTTTTCCTACTTGGTCAACCTTAATCTGTCCAATTGATTCTTTTTTTTAAATAGTTTGTTCACTTTATCTCTTATCTTATTAATTGTAGGAATTAATACCCTAGTCCCTGTTTCCCCGGATGTGCCCCAGTTCTTTTACCCAAAAATACAGTGACCATGACAAAGTAAGTGAACACAAGACCATCTCGTGGTGAAAATGAAATAAGTCATGTTCACAAAATCATCTGGAAATCACAACTTTCCAGAATGGCTAAGAATCTACATACATATGTACAAGTATATATTAATGTCCTAACAGGTGCTCCATAGTTTTACAGATACATTTCCTTATTTTCACTAACACATGTTGCATTTATTTTTATACACTCGTTTACATCATGGACCATTTCTGTGTTTCTGGTATTTTTGGTATTTCTGGTATTTTTGCAAATAATAAAACAACCCTGGAGATTTGTGGCATTTATTGTCAGTAAGGGTACCTGGCGCCATTTTACTCTACGAGTCTATCTTGATGAAAATATGGAACTGCTTGGAAGGTTTAAAAATACCCCTACATGGTGGGATCCCTTCGAGTAAAACTCTGTTTAGTAGAACTAGAAACCCCCGGGGACAAGACCTTTTCTGATACAAGTAACCATGTTTTGTAGAAACTCTGCTAAGTAGAGCTTAGTAGACACCCCCTTTAAATAGATGTAGAAATAATCCATGAGTGATCATGGTTTGTGTTCGGCATTTAACCATGGTACTTCCGGTAATAATTTTACGAAGCCGAAATTACTATTCTAACATGACATTTAACATTATTAAGAGACCTTTTTCATTTATTTTTTTATTTCTACAAGGAATAAATTATTTTACGTAGCTTTGTTTACATTGTGGTGACCCTAGTAACCGGCTCTTCTATCCAATGTACCTTACAACCGCAGATTTAAAATGTTATGATACAGGAATATTTTATATAAATATAATATGCAATATTTAATATTCGATAAATATTTCATATTCAATCAAATATAAATAAAAACAACATAACAACATTACTTCTAAAACCCAACCACAAAATATGTAGGGCAGATGGAAGGGCAGTGCGATTGTTGCGAGATAATTGTGTGCGCATAGAACTCAGAACTCGTTTCTGCGCAGGTGGTCATGTTAAAATTGAAGATATATCGGGGACAGGACCTTTTCTGTTGCAAGTAACCATGTTATGTAGAAACTCTTGTTCCTAAGATGTTTAGTTTGTGTCCTTCGAGATTCTGTAGACATTGGTTCAAACAATTGTTTTACCCTTTGTCATAAGTTACTTATTGTATTGGACAAGTTTATAAATTACTTTTGTATCAAACAGAATCTACACAAAAACCTAGACTATTTAAGAATATTAATTGATGACGCAACTCAGATAGATCAACTCGTCTCTATATCAGCACAGTATTTATTACTTTTTAACTACAGTATTTTTTACCAAAATATGAAGTGGTTTTTAATTTCTTGACACTGGAGCTGTAGAGTGCTTGTTCAAAGACAGTGTCATGGGTATTTTAAAGTACAAAATTTAAAGGAGAGTTATTTGTTTTAAGGTTTTCACCCGTAGATCATATAAACAGGCATTCATGTGAACAAAGCATTTCAGTTGAAATCGATATTAATAAAGTGTGTCCATCCGTCTGAAAGTCCAAGCCATTCAAGTCCTAATAGTTAGACGAACACATGCTGGCATTAAAATGATGTAACTCCTATTTGAGTTTAAACTCAACCTCTTACATGATACCTATTCAAGTAAATATACACTTAATTTTACACCCAACCTCATTTAAAAAGCCTTTATTTGGGGATAATGCTAAAGTTTGGATGAAAAGGGGGTTTAACTGTCAGTTTATACAAAGATGGCTGCATTAGTTACAGATGAAATTTTGTTTTTGACTACATTTTTATGTCAGCTGACTTGTCAGTCAGCTGACATTATGGGATCACTCTGTGACGTCTGCGTCCGCGAATGCGTCCGCGTGAACATCTTCTCCTCCAAAACCACAAGGCCTAGAGACATGCTATTAATTTTAAAAGATACCTTATCTATCAAGGATGATAAATCGTAAAATTCATGCAGATCTGTCTGTTCGTCTGTTCCCCAGAGCTGTTAAAAGTGAGGTACCCCCACCCAAAGTGTGAAAATTTCAACACTTTATCACAATTTTCTCATTGACCTTTGAAGGGATTTCTCTCTTAATTTGCATATATGTACTAGGCCACAGGTAGATTCCTTTGTGTCAGTATAAGACCTGGATCTTCCCTAATTATTTTTGTATGAATTTTTTTAATAATTTTTAATGTATTAAAATTGATAAATTATGCACTAAATCACTTATAACTTGAAAAGTATTGCATTTAGAGCATTTTCCTTAAATATGTTATTCAGCTACTTTTTTCATAGCTACAACATGGTGAGTAAGTTTGGCATCTATCCCCATAGCTAAATGAGTAATAGCTACTTTGTGACTTTTTAATAACTTCCATAAGGAGTAAAATCACTTATAACTTGAAAACTATTGCATAAACAGAATTTTGTATAAATATGTTATTCAGCTACTTTTGGGTCAGCTATAACATAGTAATGTTGCAGACCTGTAGCACATAGCATAGCTGAGTAATAGCTACTTTTAGGTTATCACTGTTGAGTAAATCACTTATAACGTGAAAACTATTGCGTTTCGAGTATTTTGTTTCAATATGTTATCACCTATTTTGGGGTCAGCTATAACATAGTGAAATTGCAGACCTGTAGCTCATTGCATAGCTGAGTAATAGCTACTTTGAGGTTGTCACTGTTGAGTAAATCAGTTGTAACTTGAAAACTATTGCATTTACAGAATTTTGTTTAAATATGTTATTCAGCTACTTTTGGGTCGGCTATAACATAGTGAAATTGTAGACCTGTAACATCATTGCATAGCTGAGCAATAGCTACTTTCAGGTTCTTACTGTTGAGTAAATCAATTGTAATGTGAAAACTATTACATTTAGAGTATTTTGTTCAAATATGTTATTCTACTACTTTTGGGTAAGCTATAACATAGTAAAATTGTAGACTTGTAGTTCAATACATAACTGAGCAATAGCTATTTTGAGGTTCTCACTTTTGAGTAAATTACTTATAGCTTGAAAACTATTGCATTTACAGTAATTTCTTTAAATATGTTATTCACCTACTTTTCAGTCCTCTATAACATACTGAAATTGCAGACCTCTAACATTATTGCATACCTGAGCAATAGCTACTTTCAGGTTCTCACTGTTGAATAAATCAGTTATAACTTGAAAACTATTGCATTTAGAGTATCTTGTTGAACTATGTTATTTACCTACTTTTGGGTCTGCTATGACACAGTCAAATTGCAGACCTGTAGCTCATTGCATAGCTGAGCAATAGCTACTTAAAACAACCTTAATAGTTGTATCTTGAAAACTATTGCATTTAGAGTGTTTTGTATAAATATATTATTCAGCTACTTTTGGGTCAGCTATAACATAGTGAAATTGTAGACCTGTAACATCATTGCAATAGCTACTTTGAGGTTCTCACTGTTGAGTAAATCAGTTGTAACTTTAAAACTATTGCATTTACAGTAATTTCTTTAAATATGTTATTCACCTACTTTTCAGTCCTCTATAACATATTGAAATTGCAGACCTGTAACATCATTGCATAGCTGAGCAATAGCTACTTTGGGGCTATTATTGTTGAGCAAATCAGTTGTAAAGTGAAAACGATTGCATTTGGAGTACTTTGTTTAAATATGTTATTCGGCTACTTTTGGGTCAGCTATAACATAATAATACAGGCCTGTGGGTCATTGCATAGCTGAGTAATAGCTACTTTGACATTATCACTGTTGAGTTAATCAGTTATAACTTGAAAACTATTGGATTTTTTTAGAGTATTTTGTTTAAATATGTTATTTATCTACTTTTGGGTTAACTATAGCATAGTAAAATAGCAGACCTGTAGCTCATGGCATAGCTGAGCAATAGCTACTTTCAGGTTCTCACCATTGAGTAAATCAGTTGTAACTTGAAAACTATTACATCTACATTATTTTGTTTGAATATGTTTTCTACCTACTTTTTACCCCTTAATAGTTAACTTGATACTTCTGAGTATCATTTGCAGAGCACAACTTTTGTGTCCTTTCCTTCTTTCACTTCTAATCTGAAACTCAAAGCACACAGTCAGCTGACACAGAGCCCGTTCACGGGCACTGATTGCTTGTTTATTTGACTTTAAGCATATATTACTCAGGTAGGGTGTCACTTGAGAACACTGAAGTCAAGTTTATATTCATGCAGGACTGAGTTTAAATTAAGACAGTATGTGAGTTTGAGATGTTTATGCATTCTAGTCCAATAAAGTAAGCAAACCTAATCCATGCTGAACTGAAAACTGCCTGTTTTAACACATATACTTGTGTTTTGGATCCAAACGTAAATTGTTCCTACACTTAGTGCTCTCGAAAGAAATATTGGGAGCAAAGTGCCATACTTGGATGCTTTTTCAGAAATATTGATACACTTGGGTACATTATTGGGGAACTGTGAATGAGGTATTAAGTGAGTGTATTTTTTGTGTAGGGAAAATTGCCCTCCTAGAAAACTGCCCTCCTTGGATCAGTTTATATACTCGGGAAGACATTTGGGGAAAACAAGGAAAAAAATAAAACACAACTACAAAAAATATATATATATAATATACTTATTATAATAAAAATATTCTGGGGGAAATCATTCACATAGTTACATATAGCTACATGAAAGGACTGTACCTTTGATTATTAAAGCCTCTCAGTAAATTGAAGAATCAACCCATAGCACACTTCAAACACATATACTTTTAACTGCACTAACATGCGAGGCACTACATGAAAGGACAGTACCTTTGATTATTAAAGTGTGAACAAGTAGAAGAATTAAACCAAGCATACTTCAAACACATCATGATACAATGGGTTTTGCCAGGGAGGGCTGTTTTCCACCCCCATAAAATTGAAGGAGGGTAGTTTTCTAGGAGGGCAATTTTCTACGAGGGCAGTTTTTACAGATTTGTATATTTTAAGCTAGGGCTTAGAGCCTACTTCGGTAAATTTACAACAAGCTGTATAATATAAATTAAATTTTTGTCTTCAAATTAGAACAGTTAGATAAAATATGATAACGTGGCTGTAAACACAGCCTGTATACTAACGACCAATGTTACATGAGGTTGATTATAAGTACTTGAACCTTTTGTTTACAATCTATAAATATTAGGAATTTATTGACCCAAACTATAATAGTCTATCTGTCACTATGGGTGACTATGCATTACTACATTCAAAAACTGTGAATAAATTTGTTACATATTTTGCTGGAGAAGAAAAAAATATATCTAAAAATGAGTGAATACAGAATGTGAAGACCCCTGTCAAGAATAAACAAACCTGCCAATGATTTACATTTGTCAAAAAAAATACTAGAAACAACATTGTTTCCACATTTACGTGCAAAGAGGAATTTAATGTTACTTGAATCCAAACAGGTTCTGTCCTGTTTGTGGGGAGAGATGTTATGATGTTTTGTGTTATAACTCTTTAACCGCAAACCCTTTACTGAACTTAGTTCATGTGGAGGAAATTGCTGAAAGTTTTTACTCACACTACTTAATAACATTAAGTATTGCTTTTAAACCCAGCTAAAACAGAAAACTTTTATGTAGTCACATTTGCCTTGAATTAACACATGTTTAAAGTCCGTGTGTGTGTTTTTTTTTGTTGTAAAATGTAGATTATTACATTATAGATAACTACTAGGTACAATTACAGTGGACATTCATTTCTGACTAAAATTTAAGTATTGTTGATTATAAGTTTTGCATGTACGTATCAATAGATAAAAAAATGACTTAAACTTATATTTTCTATTATATTTCACAAAACAGTATCCAATACAATACAGTTACAGAAAAATACTAAAAATACCCGGTACTGTATGTCTTGGCAAAATATAAGAGAAACACCCAAAAATACTCTTTACATACATAACTTGCTTTGTGACATCACTGAACTGTCTCGTCAATACTGTGACATCATGATTACCAAACACATCAAGGAGAGGAAGTGAAAATGTTCATTGATATTAAAATATTTGCTTAACAGACAGCCTATGACTTGCGTGGGTAAAGCCAAGATTGCTTTTAAATACGACAACTTATTGTGCTTATGTGGGCATATTAAATCATTTGTACTATGATGACACATTGTTGTTCATAACTCAGTTAACTAGATAACAAACATGAAAGTTTGTCGTTCTGCTTTAAGATCCTAGCTAGTCATATCCTCTATTTTAATACCAACACAAAAAGATAACTCCAGTGATTTACAGACTTGGAACAACAATAGCACACCTTGATGTACAGTCCCTTTGTAAGAGCTAGCTTGCAACACTGCACGGGGGGGGGCCACGATGGCACAGTGGTAACACACTCGTCTCCTACCTCTGAGGTTGGTGGTTGAAACCCCAGACCTTATGTGCAAAAGTTGATAGTTGCTGGTCGGCAGTTTACAGTACAGAACCTTGACCAACTGGATGAGTGGATGTACAGTATTTATTTGTATAAACACCCCGGGGGAAATGCATTTTTCAAAAGTAGGGGGGGGGGGGGGGGGGGGGGGGGGGCGACTACTACAGATAAAAAAAGTCAACTCTTGAGTCCAGTGGCAATGGGCGATAATGGACACTTACAGCCTTGATCTCGCTTGCCACCATGTATAATGGTGAGAGAACTTAAAATATTGGAACCAAACCTAAAATTTGAAGAAATTATAATTTTTTATCTCGTATTTTTGCAGATTTTACTGCGTCTATGAACAAAACTGCCATGTTGTGATTTTCTATATTTTTCGTAAGCGGTATTCAGTTGGGAAGTACTAAAACACATCTTTTTCGGAATCCCGAAATCGCAAAGGTGTTGGCTGTTGAGAAGGATGTAAAACCATGAAATAAGAACATTGCAAAGATAGACAGGATGGGGGGGGGGGGGGGATTAATAGGGAGGGGCATTTGTATGGATAAATACGGTACTCATTTTATCTGCCCACATAACTATATTTATAATACACTTTCAATAGATATAACCATAGTAAAAACACACTTTGATGAAACCACATTAATAATTAGGTAAAAGTCAATATGCCCTAAATTTCAACATTTGTTTATTTTGTACTACTTGCTGTTTCAGTTTGTTAACTTCAGACTTATTTGTTTAGTTGCACAGAATTAGTATAGGTTATGCAGATGTAAGACATTTTATATTGGTTTGTATCATTTATAGCCAATGTATACTATATTACTTATGAGTTATGACTACATTGTCATATTGGCTTGTTTTGAGTTCTATCATCATTGGTACATAAACGCCTGAAAAATTGTGTACTAAAGGCAACATTTTAATTTATCACTGAAAAATTCCCCAATATTTGAATCCTTTGAATAATGGGAACTTCAGGTATTCACTTCGGTGCATTGCACACCATTGATCTGATCTTGTTTGTAAATGTTTAAAGGGGGAATTCCCATTTGTGAATTTTACATTTCTCATTTCCACTTGTACTTCTGGGAATTCATTTGAACTTTTAAAAGAATGTCAAATGAAAAGAAAGTATTTTTTAATTGTTTTGATGACTCAATAAGGAAGTTTTAACTCCTTGTTTACATGAAAGAAATTAATAGGTGGTCCAGGCTAAAATATACATGTATCAAAATGAAAATGACAGCTCATCATGGTTGGATAGCTTTTTAATAGTATTAAAAAGTGCTTTTGAATTATTATTTTCTTAAAGTTTTTCTAAAGGTGTGACAAATGGTATGACAATAATAGCAGTAATGGCAATGACCATATGTATGACAAATGCTGTGTATTTTATGTTCATAGTTTAAATATTTGCTATTTTCTTTATTTACTCTTAAATTAGCTTCTAATCGAGTTTGGTACTTACATTTCCTTGGATTTTTGAGCACATGGTTATCAGCATCAAGAGTTTAATACAGTGGATTTGGCTAATGATACCTAGATCGCACTGTTCTCTGCAGATTTCATGAGATACATACAAGCGCAAAATATTTAATGTGTCAGGGCTGATTTCTAGCTTGATGCGTTTCATATGTTTTAGTGGTATTCATTAGACCCCAGTTACACATTGGCGGATGTACCGGTAACCTAATTTGGAAAATGTTGAAAAATGTTGAGTGATTTACGGATCATATTTTCTGTCCGTAAGGGCATCCGTAACGTCTGTAATGTCCATCTGAGACCCGTAACGGCATGCTGCGATCTGTAGCAATGCGTAGCAGCATGCTTAAAATCAGATAAGATCCCTAGACCATTATGGAAAAATCAAACATGTGTGATTTTTCCGGGAAGTCCGTGCGGACGCGGTGTCCGTAGTTCTTCCGTATCTCATCTGTAGCTCATCCGTGAGTGCCCTTATTGTGAGTATACCCATCCTGGATATCCTTGTGGCATCCCTTTCATCTGTGACACTTTCGTGCCAACAAATATCACCCAAAACATAGCCGTATCTAACCAGATCTGCTACGGATTGATACGGAAAGGGTTTGCGGATTAAAAAAAACAGTGAAAAGGACATCTGCAAACCTGTCCTTGGGTCACCGTAGTACGTATACAGGAGATCCGTAGCGGATCTGTGACAGATCCGTAAATCTTTTAAATGATCCACCCTCACCTGTGTCAGTATCCATATATGGAACCGTGGCCTATATCCTTGGGAGATCCGTGAAAGTGTAACTGGCCCATTAGGTTCAATAAGTCAGGATTCCTATTTGGACGTTTTGACATAGAGCAGTCAGGATTTTGGGGACAGGGCGGTTTTTTTTAAATGTTTGAAATAGTTACGTTTTCTCACAAGCTGTATTAAAATCTATATGGAGGAGGGGGGGGGGGAGGGGGGGGATTGCTTTATGGGGCATCCCGTTTTTAAATGTGTACTGCCTGTATATGAGGTAGATTTTTGAAGCATTGAAGGACAATGATGTTATGGCCACAGGAAACAGTGTCAATGGGCCATAAGCTACTAAGTCAAAGTTGCAACTCTGAAATATTAACTGTTAAGGATATACTTAATTTGCCTTCAATACTTAATCTTTTAATAAAGTCTCACCATGGTAATCTATTAGTCTAGGATAAGGACAAGATAAGACAGTGGTCTCTATGCTCGTGTTAAATGAGCAATTTTATGCAGAGTAACATGATGGGGGAGGGCTATTCTATGACTTTTGTCTAGATTTATGATACTCCAGAAGCTCAAGATCTATGTGTACCATGGTATTACCCTCACCCCAGTAGGATTAAGTGGATGATTTTACCAACAGTACAGTAAGTTTAATATAGGTTTGCGATGGATTCCCAAATGCAGGATCTGATGAGAGTCATGAACAGTTTACAATAATACAAAACCATTTGAAATTAATGGGAACACCCCCCCCTCCACACACACACACACACTCCCCCCCACCACACACCCCCCTCCACAGACACACACACACACACCCAAACATTCTGAGCAGTTCTTGATCCAAAACTCCCAGTCACAAGATGTTCCTAAATGGTCTATGAACATTCCAGTTGGGTATGTGAATGTTCTAATTGCCGCCTGAATGGCAAATATTTAGGATCATAACATAATTGGGGAGATCAAATGTTTTAGTGGAACAGCCCCTTAAGGAACTCCTCAGTAGATATTAGAGTCAAATTCCTTTATGTTAAGCTCTGTTGAGTAGAACTCCCTTTGAAAATAATGTAAATATCAGGCTTTTCAATCTGAAAGCTACAACTTTATAATCTGGAATTTTTTTGTTTAAGCTTCTCCTTCTGGCCCATCAGATTTGAGCCAAAAAGATTAAACTGTATTAACTGAAAAGAAGATTAAGATTACTTCATCATATGTGTATGGAGAGCATTTAAAAGTGAAATGGCAATGCAACATATTGGCAATTTTACCATGACATCATAGAAAGGTGAACTGAAAATGAAACTCTTGCCAAATATTTTTGAAGAAAAATCCTTCAGCTAAATAAGTTTTCAGAAAGATCATTAAAACCTACCGGCTTATATTTAACTAATATTTAAATACTCTCATCTGTTGGATTATATGTTTGTATAGACAGTACATGTACTTCGATAATCATTTTTGAATACTACAAAATTAATTATAATAATATTAATACCAAAACCATATATTTTAGGATAAATCTTGATAAACTGAAGGACATTGTGTGGTAAGAAAAAGGTTGGTGAAAAAAGATTAAATACTTCTAGTTAGTATATAAATTATTTCAGTGAAGTGTGCTGGAGGAATAAATTTTTAGGCAGGTTGCGTGTAACCAACCCGCCTATTAGATTGATGTGTCCGACGTCCGTCTGTCCATCCACATTTTCGTTTCTGAACTCTAACTCAAAAACGGTTTGATCACCATCATAGCTAGGTTCTTTTCGAAATTGGTGTAATTCCGTCTGTTCCTTTGTCTGTTTTTTGTCCGTCTGTCCATCAACATTTCCGTTTATAGACTCTAACTCGAAAACAGTTTGTCCAATCGATTTAAACTTGAGAGGGAGATAGATCACCATCATAGCTAGGTTCCTTTTGAAATTGGTGTAATTCTGCCCGTTTGTTTGTCCGTTTGTCTGTCCGTCAACATTTTTGTTTCCGGACTCAGATGACAAAGTGGTTGGCATGTTGCCATGTTCTTGTATGTGCCATAGACTTCTTTTCCAAAACCTGCAAGAGCAGCAGAAACGCTGATAGCTTTGTCTGATGGCACTTTTGTCATGTAATTTTAAAAAGTATTTGTGATATCTGGATCTGTCTGTTTGTCTGTTTGCTAGAGAGCTTCAAAGAGAGGTACTCAATATTTTTTTGTCAATATTTTAACACTTTTTGGCCATATTCTTCCTACCAGTGAGATGAGTATAGACTATTTTGAGATTTTCTTCCATATATGATTCAGTCAGACATTATAATTAATTTCAAACTTCAGTAGACCGCATTTCATATTCTGTAACATTCTTATTCTAAAAGTAAGAATTCTCTTTAAATATAGTCTTTTTTCTTGGAGAAAACCTCTAGGAATAAGAGAAATTTCTATGAGTAAGAATCTTTCAAAGTTTCCATAAATAGGCTTTTTTTCACAAATCATACTTTCATGACTGTTCTCAACACAGTCATTACATTCCATTTGTAATGACCTTTAGAAGTCAAAAAATTCACATGAATCGGAAAATTCTTATTCTTAGAACATTTTCTTAGAAAATGGTTCTTTTCTTAGAACATGGTAAATTTTCAAAAGTGCTGCAAGAGTGCGCCGACAAATCTGCTAGTACATTGATTAAGTATGAAAAGTGTGGCTACACGAGATTAAATGCAAATAATTTTTGCTAGATGAGTTGTAGACAAACAAAATATCATCAGCACACAGAGAATGTGCAAGTACACTCATTCTAAACACCTATACCTGAAGGGAAACCGATAGAAAACCTCACAGAAATAATGAAAGTAGGCAAAAACAAAAAGCCCTCAGGAAAGACACCCTCAGTGTAAATTGATACATGTGGAAAAACCCCTCAATTTATTTTGTGGTTAATGGAAAGAAGTCCTGAACTCGCATAAAATACCTACACTATAGTTTGTGTTGCTACAATTTTTATAAAACTGGTAACATTACTTAAACGGTGAAAACTTTCAACAACTGGAACGAAAATTCTGATATAGTTTTCTCAAAGCATTGGACACACTTCTGTCATGTGAACTCATGCCTCAATTAAGGTTGATGGCTTCTTTCCACAGATGTCATTTCCTGAAGGCTTTTTACCTACAGTTCCTTGAGGGATATTTTTCATGGATATGTCCCTGAAGTATTTTGTGACTTTTGACAGACCTAATGGTTAAACACCATGCTGCGTGCTCTGAATTGCATGAGCTGTATGTATAGGAAACCAGTCAGAACCCATTACCTGTATTTTGCACTTTTGTATTCTGTACCCTGGATTGCATGAGTTTTGTGTACAAAAGATCACTAAATATTTCTTTCCTGTAATGCTCAGTATACTTTAAAGCTTCACTAATCAAACACCCACCCTTAATATCTTAAAATGTTATGGCTTGGCTTTACTGACAGTCTGGAAGGTATGTTACAGATAACCAAGACTGCTGCCGTGACAGCTATATCCTGTTGAGTATTCACTTGGTTTGCATTCCTAAGATAAGGTAAATGTTACTATAATTAAGTGATATCTGGGTTTGTAAAGTTACCGTGAAGTGGCCATCTTCCTGGAACCCAAGTGTACCTCCATACCAAATAAAATTAAACCTTTATAATCATGACTCCAGTTATTGAAATATTAGACATTAAAGGAGAAACCCTCTGGTCACTAGAATTAAGATATCTTTGGTACTTAAGATTGCCATAAAGTCAGAGGTACACCCACATGTCAGTTATTAATAAAATCCACTGTATAGTTTGAAATAATTGTTCAAACAAGAAAACTGATAAATGCAACCATATACAGGCCGAAATTTTATTCTGCACAGCGGGCCAAATTAGGAGATAAAAATGAAATTTGCACACTGACTATCTGTAATACATACCTTGAAATATCTCTGTGTATTATATTTTGCAGAATTTTGACACTGTTGTTAATTTAACCGCCACCCTGGGTACCCTGGATTGTTTGAGCTGGCAGACCGTGATGGCGGAGCATGGATCTAGTCAGAGGAATACAATGGAAGCTCCCACAGAAACCAGGCTAGTAATCTATTTCTCAGTTCCCTGATATTATTTTCAAAAACGTAATTAATAAAGGAAATTCTATGACTCAGAAATGAGGAGAGTGGAGCAATTACTTCCGCAAAATCCAGGAGATTGTGATAAATTTCTAAGATTCCTGACATTAGCTCCCTCCAAAAGTTGTATTTGTCATTCTGGAAATAATGAAAAAAACTAGATTTGTAAATATTGGACATCAGTGGACCATTGGGGATCTTTTCAAGGCAACCAGATCTAATTTTTCTACCTTCTGTAAATAACCCAGAGAGTGGTGTTGTTAACGTAATACCAGTATACCGCATTTTGTTTCGCTTGGGACTAAAACAGCAACAACCGCTATCAAGTGTTGGGAGCCGGTATTTATAAATCTTTTTATTTATCCACAATACACAGCTCACATTGCTTGACAATATGAGAAATATTGGAAATATAATTAAATAATATATGTTATAAAATACCTTCAAATAGTTAGATATGATGTATTTTATAGACTTTCTCTGTTGCATTTACACTTTTATCTCATGTACGGACGTCTACATTTTTCACCAAGGCGAATACTAAAACAAGTGAAATATACCAGATCCAGATATTGTTTCATTTTCACAACCTGGAAACCGGTTTTCATCGACGCAAACGACAACACCTCTACCAGAGAGTCCTTGTCTAATAGAAATTGCATGGATATTTGTAAGCATTAGCCACATACATATAAGGAATTTGTATAAAAGTGTATTAAAATACTGTCATTTCACTGAAAGCATTAATGGTAAGTTATTCTCTGATTCTAGGTATATTTGGCCAATGAAACTAGTTATTTTATGTGAGGCCATTTCATTGCAGAAGGTCACTGCACATGTGTAGTTGTGGTGATGTATCACAAAAATATTGTTGAATATAAGTATAAACTCTATTGAATGATCAAAATAAACATTTTGTGCTAAAATATGAGCAATACTGAATGTATATTAAATAATGTGAAAGTCTCTATATTCATTTGAATCCCCTAGCCAATCAAATCCTCGCATTCAGAACAACACATGCCCAGTGAATTGAAACATATTTAATTATTTTTCTGTCTCTGCTATGTACATTTGTTCACTTTTGGAATTATTATGTCTAATTCTGTACGTTTTAACTGTATATATTTGAGCAAAAATCTTAGTAATGGTCAAAATCTTAGTAATGGAGAAATCATCACATATATGATTCTGATTTCTGTCAGAGTATAACTTTTATGTTGACCTACTTCAGTGACATAGATAAGTACTTTTTCGTACTTCTAGGATATTTTTAGCTTTAGAATGCACTCACAAGTTAGTTATAGTACTTTAACTGGGTCTGCCAGGAGTTGTAGTGTTAAGTACTTAAGTACTTTTTTATGTCATTTTATGTTGTCCCTTTCAATATAATATAGTGCCATTTTTTAATTGAAAACTTGTAAATTATGTAAATTAGCAATTTATGTGTGGATATTAAGAAACTGCTACTACTCAAGAAGAAAAGAGTTTCTTTTGGTGAGTCTATCATCTATCAATTATTCTCGGTTGATTATCAAGCTCTCAAGTATTTTATAAAGAGCCCTAACTTTGACCTACTTTGCAGACAGCGTCTCCGTCCCTGGTTGATCCATCAGTTGGACTCTGGGAACGTTCTTGGCCTGGACTGGATAGACCGGAAGAATATGGTCTTTAAGATACCCTGGAAACATGGAGGCAAACAGGACTGGGACCCAAGACAGGCACAGATATTTAAGGTGACTTGATTGTTTTACTAAAGTAGCTGTTCTGCTGTCAAAATAATCTGGGAGCAATCCAGATTTTGTTTGTCCCGATTGGTGTGTGAACTTGCTTAATGGAAAACTTTCCAGAACTGCTTGAAATCTTAAGTGGCACATGCTAAGGAATAACATTTTTTAATGTTGTTTTATATAATGGCAAGAATGTGAAAGTAAAAATCTCGTCAATTAAGAAAAAATATATGAAGAGTTTTCTTAAGTTACATGACATCCTGTAACTTCTAGAAAAATACATTTCTGTGAAACAGTTTCAGTTATCAGTCCAGTGTAGGGGAAAAGGTGTTAATTTCATTCACTTGACGAGAGCAGGTCATATCTGTAGGTGTTCAAGTGCTATCTTGTACTGTTTTGAGCATCTGGCATCATCCAGGGTGTTTTTTAGGATGTTCGTGAACAAAAATCAAGAGTAACAAAAAAATCTTAGAATGTTTAGAATCTGCTCCATTTAAAAAAAGGCATACAGCTGCCTTCAGTGTTTCGGGGTCCACCTCAGTCAGCTGGGGTGTCAGCACGGGTGACCTTTGTTCACTAAAATCCATCCGTGACCATTGCCGGGCTCACATCATACAGCACCCCCCAGCTTTTACAGAGTGGCTTAGATTTAGTGCCAGGTCTGGCTCTTGCTGTATGATTGACAGAAAAACCGATGCAGCTGGTCTGGCTACTGCAATTCTCTATGAAAATATTACGTATTCTCTATAAAAAATAATCTGAACCGTCTTGATCCATCAAAAAACTTGTTTTATACTGTCACAAAGGCAGACAAAGAGAGGATCAGTATTCTAGATTGCCCTCATCCCAGGCTTTGGCATAGGATGTCATCCCGAATAACCTTCCTTTCATTTCAGTAATTAGTGTGATTGCCTTCCAACTCTGTAGACAGGGTTTGAATCTGAGCCCTGACTTCCATTAGGACTTCCAAGATGTTGGGTATTTTGTTGTCAACTACCGTAAATTTCCAAAATAACACCCAGGTTCAAATAAACACCTGGTACCAAGCACACTGTTTAAAATTTATTACACTGTTTTTTGTATTTCAAAAGAACGCCTGGTTCAATTTAACGCCTGGTCTGATGCCATTTGAAAATAATTAATGCCCGGGCCATATTTCGAAAAAATACGGTATTGACAGTGTTTTTTCCACTACAGTAAGTTATCAGTGTTTGGGACTGTAGAAAATCATGTGACTAATTTATAGTGACTTACATTGCAGAAAGTTGTTAGTGATTTTACGTGGCAACTATTAACAGTGATAATTAGTTCTTGACTGTGGAAATTTGTCAGTGATTCAGTGATTTTAAACGGTAGAAATTGTCTCTGATTTTCCCTTAATTTCAGACATCAGAAAATAGTCAATGATTTAAAGTGGTTAAACACTGTAGAAAGGTGTCAGTGTTATATAGTGGTTTTACATACTATAAAATAGTCAGTGGGTCACACTGATTTCACACTACAGAATGTTGTCATTGATTTAAAGACATTTTACACAACAGAGATTTGTCAGTGATTTAAACTGAATTTACACTGCAGGGAGTTGTTAGTGATTTAGAGTGATTGACACACACTGTCATAGTTCTGTGCAATTGCTTGTTGTTTTCTAGGATTGGGCAGTACATACTGGAAAGTTCAGAGAAGATACAGACAAACCTAACTATGCCAAGTGGAAAACTAACCTGCGCTGTGCTTTGAACAAGGCCCCCGATATCAAGGAAATCCCAGAGAGAACGCGTAAAGATGAACCAAATCCTTACAAGGTGTACCAGTTCTTAGAAAAGAAAAGTAAGTTGAATAACAAAGAGAGCGGAATCTATGTTGTCCAATAAACAGTGGTGGTGGGGGTGGGTGTGGGGGGAGTGACATGGTGGGTAATGCACACTTCTCTCACCTCTCAGGGCCCAGGTTCAGGTACACATATTAATTAGCACAGTAAACACCATATAAATTACCATCACTTTTCACAAATCCATCAAGAAACAATATCTAAATTTAAGGAAGCATTAAAAGGCCATTATCAATTCTATTTTTTAACCCCAGCCATCTGGGTGTTGGTGGTGGCGGCGGACATAAAGCTTGTGGGTGTTCCACAGCCTAAACCCCTGCACAGATTTTCATCAAATTTTCAGGGTATGTTTACCCCAAGAGGATCTAGAGCTGACATTAACATTTTCGGGTCTTAAACTTTGTGGGTGTTCCACAGGCTAAACCCCTGCTGGATTTTCATCAAATTTTGAGGGAATGTTTACCACAAGAGGATCTATAGCTCATTAGGTTTTGGTGGGTATCTGGGTACCACTGTTGCCATGGCAACACTTAAGATTTTCGGGTCTTAAACTTTGTGAGTATTCCACAGACTAAACCCCTGCACAGATTTTCACCAAATTTTCAGGATATGTTTACCCCAAGTGGATCTAGAGCTGATTAGGTTTTGGTGGGTATCCAGTGATATCTGTTGTCATGGCAACACTTTTAAGATTTTCAGGTCTTAAACTTTGTGTAGGTGTTCCACAGCCTAAACCTATGCATGGATTTTCATCAAATTTTAAGGATATGTCTACCCCAAGAGGATCTACAGCTGATTAAGTTTGGGGGATATCCAGCGGCAATTGTTGCCATGGCAACAATTTTAAAATTTTTGGGTCTTAAAGTTTGTTCTAAAATCTTTAATGTTTTCTGTAACCTAAAATATTGCAGCTAGCTTCATGAGATTTGCACAAAATGCAAATGGATAGGAAAGCTTGCCTGAGAGTAATTGTGTCCTTGTTTTGGAAACAAAATGGCTGCCATATCACATCTTTAATGGTAAATAGGAGGGTCATCACATCAAAAAGGCCTTATATCTCCCTTGTAAGTGTTTCTTGGGCTTCAAAATATGAAAACTACTTGTAAGAAATCATGGCGTGTGAATTTTTGTAGAATATCTTGTCGGTTCTCTATACTTCTTACAACAGAAGTTGTGCCTAAGGTCTTCACAAATCTCAATCATTATGTTGTTGGCCATTTAGCTGTACCTGCGGGCTGGGGTTCTTACCTTTTTCCCACAAAATGTATGAAAGATTATTAGGTAATAGTTAAATGTAAATTATTAAATTGTCATGTTGATGTAGGTTGTTATTAAGAAACCACAGACAATCTCCACATAACAAGAAGTCATAGGTGAATATCCAGAAAATTAATGGTCATGTTTTATGCACCCTTTACTTTTGATTTATTTATGTTGGATTTAACGTAGCTTTCAACCCATTGTATAAGTTATATCATGGGAGGTAGTTTTAAGGGCAGAGGAAAGCAGCACACACTAGCTGGTCAAGATTCTGCACTAACAATTACCAACATTCCCACATAGGGTGCGGGGTTTGAACCACAAACCTCTTAGAGGTTGGAGGCTAGTGTGTTAACACTACACCACCATATTTCAGTGTTTGAATGAATTTGTAGATAGAATTAGAACTGAGTGTCTTATACTGTGTAAATGTAACCAAAAAGCATTTTCTGAAAATTGCCATTAATTGAAAAACTGGTCCAAAATAAACACCTGTATTGTTGGTTATGTTTCTATTCTTTGACATTTGGCTACACAATCAAGAGGTTTGCAAGTAATCATAGAAAAAAGGTGAGATAATTGGTTTTTATTTGCCAAATTTTACAGACACAAAGGCTTGAATAACAGGATAAATCATGCAGCTGACTCATTTCAATTCTTGTTAGCCCTTACTGGTTCTTTAAACATGTGAAGAATAGTGTTATTTGAGCCATACTGGATCTTGAATATTCATGTAGTTGTGTCTTTTCAGTTAGTTTCAAATTAAATGAAGTGACTTTACAGTTTTACAATAAACCAAATAATATAGCTTAGCAACAAATTACAATAATGCTCGAACTTGTTTATTTTTGTGAAGGCTTTTGGACACATTGGATGTGTTTTGATAACTGTACAACTTTTCAGTGTGTCTGAATCAGAGGTTTTCAATGTTAATGTTTTTTTTTTGTTTTTTTTAAATAGAGTTCATAAGCCTTGCCCCTAAAGTGGGGGTGGGTAGGGAGCTATAAGTATTGCAATTACATGCTTTTATTTGACTTTGAGCATATCTTGAAAACTATGCATTGGATCAGGGTGATATTTTCACAGAAAACTGACACACCCTAGGCTTAGTCTTCCTTATGCCGAATTCAGATAGACTGCAGGAATTTTTAAATGGATTTTTATTCAATAATATCTGCTATATAACTCAAAAAAGTACTTCTGTTACTTCTTTTTTTTTTTTTGGGGGGGGGGATTTTAATACATAGTATATTTAAACTACATCCTAAATTAAAAATATACAAACTAGAACAAATGAATGCTAGAAAAAAATTGTGGGGTAGAAGATATTTTCAAATGAGGGTATAATTTACTTCCAATCATCAGAAACAACTCTAAACCACAGTTTTATTTATCAGAAATTATTGTCCTTTGCGTAAATTTTCAGGTGGGGGGAGAGAATATTTTACAATAAATTTTCCCGGCCCCTCCTTGAGAGAAATTTCTAGAAGATAAACTCCCAGGGTATTATTTTCTAGAAGATATTCCCCAAGCAGGGGAAGTCTTATGAGGGGAGAGGATTTACAAATACACCAGATCCCTGGGGCGAGGCTTAGTTCTCCCTCAGGAGCTGCTGGCTGTGCATGATGTGATGTCATTCTTTTGGTCCTCTCTCCCTGCACTTTGTAGCCTGTTACTTGCCATATAAAACCACTGGTACATTTATGAAAAATAGATTATTATCACCATACTGAGAGCAGGTTGACATTTGGAAGTTGTTTGAAACAATTTCCGGATGGTTATCATATTTTCTACCAAACTTAACCCTATAAAATTTACTGAAATGGTGAAAATGTGTAATATCTGTTGGCCTACTCATTAGTATTGTATAACATGGATTTGTTATCAAATTTCTCTTGACAAAGGACGTAATTACAAGAGGGCTATAACATGAGGTTTAACAGAAATATGTTAAATATTATAAAATGATTGCTTATCATCAATCCTTAGATTGAACTGTTTTAAGTTTTGCAAATTTTCAGTAACATTCTCACAATAAAACATGAATGGTCAGTGATCCAGTTTTCATGCTAGCACTAGTTTTTGTGTGTTTGCAACATATTTAACAATATTTCAGGCAATTTCTTCAAATACTTTCTTCAAATGTAAACTTTTAAAATCTACTAGTATTTGTCTTTAAAATGATATATTTGTCATTTCTGTAGTTGAATCAGGTACTAGGATATCCCCAATCATTCTCTTTGAGTCCTTATTTTGAGTTCAAACAATACTTTGTTTGCAAATAAATTTTATCCATGCAATGTAAAATTTAATCTTTAACTGCTTGTAAATCTGTCAATACATCACCAATTGTTACATTTAAAACACCATTGGAAAGGTTATTACGTACAGAGTTTAACCATTATGTTTTTTACTTGTCAGCCAGCTGACATTATGTTGTCATTCTGCGGAGTGGACGTACGTGTATGCGTGAACAACTTCTCCTCCAAAACTACAAGGCCTAGAGACATGCTGTTTTTTCATCGAGGATGAAAAATTGTTCAAGGCATGCAAATCTGTCTGTTCATCTGTTTGCCAGAGCCATTACAAGGGAGGTACCCCCACCAAAAGTGTGAAAATTTCAACACTTTATCATAATTTTCTCATTGACTATTATGGGGATTTCTCTCATATCTTGCATATATGTGCTATGTCACTAGTAGATTCCCTTGTGTGAATATGAGGCTTGGATCTTTCTTAATTTTTTTTATTAATTTTTAAAATAATTTTTACCCCACAGCCCTTAAGGGCAGGAAAAAGTTGTCCGGGCTGTATCTCAGAAACCGTAAGGTGTAGGAAGTTGATACTTGGTAGGGATATTGGTTTATTGGTTAGGGGGTGTAGGTGTGCAACGTCATGGTCTGACCTTGATTTGACCTTTGACGTTGCTGTAGTGACCTTGACCTATAAAATCTTGTCCGGGCTATATCTCGGAAACCGTAAGGTGTAGGAAGTTGATACTTGGAAGGGACATTGGTTAGGAGGTGTAGGTGTGCAATGTCATGGTGTGACCTTGATTTGACCTTTGACGTTGCTGTAGTGACCTTGACCTCTAAAATCTTGTCCGGGCTATATCTTGGAAACTGTAAGGCGTAGGAAGTTGATACTTGGTAGGGACATTGGTTAGGGGGTGTAGGTGTGCAACGTCATGCGTGACCTTGGTTTGACCTTTGACCTTGCTGTAGTGGCCTTGACCTATAAAATCTAGTCTGGGGTATATCTCAGAAACCATAAGGTATAGGAAGTTGATACTGAGTAGGGACATTGGCTAGGGTGTGTAGATGTAAAACGTCATGGTCTGACCTTGATTTGACCTTTGACCTTGCTGTAGTGACCTTGACCTATAATGCCTTGTCTGGGCTATATTTTGGAAACCATAAGGTGTAGGAAGTTGATATTTGGTAGAGACATTGGTCAAGGGTTATATGTGTGCAATGTCATGGTGTGACCTGGATTTGACCTTTGATCTTGCATATCTGATGCTATTTTATGTCTCTACGAGGATATCTGATACTGTTTATCTCTCTTTTATCTCTCTTATATCTTTTTACTCTAATCTTGGTTGTTGCACCTTAATTTCGGTGTCTTTTGGTGTAGATTAAGCACTGTTAAAGTTATATTAGAAGTCATTAACTGTTTTACTTTTGCAACTTCCCATTGTAACAGATGGTATTGCTTCAAGTGAGCCACAGGTTTTGCCCCAATTCCACATAAAAGCATGTATTGCTACATCTGTATATATGAGTAATATTCAAAACATCCAAACCATAATTCGACCATACAAATGAAAATCAAAATGGGAGAAGTCTTAAAGCTTCATAATTTTTAGTTAACTGAATTGTCTTGTTTTAATACTTATTCTTTACATGCAATTTCTTTCTCTCTTTCTCTTAGATGTTATTTTCTCTACTTAAACATTATTTGGACACTGACACTGCTGTGAACGTATCCCAGTCTGTGTACTGTTTCACTACTTCTATATCTCATGGTGTTGAAAACTATTTTCCCAGGCTGTGGGGTACAGGCATCTCTGATGCTATTTTTAATGCATTAAAATTCATGAAATCATGCATTAAATCACTTATTTTCTCATTGACTATTGCAGGGATTTCTCTCTTATCTTGCATATACATGTATGTAAAATACCACATCCCAGTCCAGGATCTCTCTTAATTTTTTTTAATGAATTTTTAAAATAATTTTTAATGCATTAAATTTAATGAAATCATGCACTAAATCACTTATAACTTGAAAAGTATTGCATTTAGAGCATTTTGTTATAATGTGTTATTCAGCTACATCAGTTGTAACTTAAAAACTATTGTTTTTACAATATTTTCTTTAAATACTAGTATGTTATTCACCTACTTTTCAGTGGGCTATAATATACTGCAATAACTATTGGTCTTCACTGTTGTGTGAATTGCTTGTAACTTGAAAACAATTGCATTTACAGATTTTTCTTTAAATATGTTATTAATCTACTTTTGGGTCAGCTATAACGTAGTAAAATTGCTGACATGTAGCTAATTGCAAAGCTAAACAATAGCTACTTCAAGGTTCTCATTGTTGAGTAAATCAGTTGTAACTTGCAACCTATTGCATCTACAGTATTATGTTTACATGTGTTATTCATCTACTGTTCAGTCAGTTATAACATAATACAATTGTATACCTGTAGCTCATAGAATAGCTGAGCAATAGCTACTTTCAGGTTATCACATTTGAGTAAATGAGTTGTAACTTGAAACTATTGCATTTACAGTATTTTTTGAAATGTGTTGTTCACCTATTTTTGGTTCAGCTATAACATAGTAAAGTTGCAGACCTGCAGCTCATTGCATACACGAGCAGTAGCTATTTCATGTTTTCAATGTTGAGTAAATCAATTGTAACTTGAAAACTATTGCACTTAGAAAATTTCCTTTACTATGTTATTCAGCTACTTTTTGAACAGCTATAACATAGTAACCCAGTAAACATAGCAAACGTTTATAAACGTTTTTTAAACCTATAAACGTTTTTTAAACCAAATATAAACATAAATATTGGCAATTATTTAATATTATGGGTTTATAAACGTTTCAGCAACATTAGTTTGGTTTATAAACGTTTTTAAATGTTTATAAATAAACGTTTATACAAAAATGTTTATAAACGTTTTTACATAAACGTTTATAAACGTTTTTAAACGTTTACAATGAGTCAAGAATATTTTAACCTCGCTTTCATTTAGGATGATGACATCAGCACAGCCATTTTGAGAGAAACTGGAGAAATATTTCTGTAAGTATATCTTGTTGTATCACTGTTGTTTGAAGCCATCATTACATTCTAAGTAGATATATAGAAGTATATAATTTGATGATATTATATACTTTTATATACCTACTTAGAATATAATGATGGCTTCAAACAACAGTGATACAGCAAGATATACTTACAGAAATATTTCTCCAGATTTTAAACACGTGTATAAACGTTTATAAACGTTTTCGTATAAATGTTTATGTAAAAACGTTTATAAACGTTTATATATAAACGTTTATAAACGTTTATGGGCAAACGTTTAGGGACCCATCATTTTAAACCTAATCTAAACCGTTGCTAGTTAGGTTTATAAACGTTTATAAACGTTTTAATGTTTACTGGGAAAGTTTCAGACCTGTAGCTTATTGCATTGATGAGCAATAGCTACTTTGAGGTTCTCACTGTTGAGTAAATCAGTTGTATCTTGAGAACTATTTAATTTACAGTATTTGGTTTAACCCTGTCGCTACCATCTGTGACATCTAGCAGTCGACGCTTATGTGTATTACCAGGTACCATGTCTGTCGACACAGGGTCGACGGCAATAATATTGATTTCTTCTTTCCCTTCAGTATACTGCAATACGTTTTCTTTGGTTCATCAGTATTAATACGATTGCTTAAGTAAAATATATGTATGTTATGCCATATTTTAAACAAAAATCGCCATTTTTAGCTATTTTAACTGGTTTCTGTAAATTGCCGTATTTACCGCATATAACTGCATATTGTTTACTTGTGGTTATATTTATTTGGGGAATTCCCACGAATTTCCCCATTCGACTTTCATCAATTCCTAATGAAATATGCCGAAAAATACCGCAAATGAAATGATTAAGGTAGGGAGTTAATGTTTTACTTTATTGGCGTTTCTGACATGATATGACGTCATATGGCTACAGTCCCCCAGAATAACGATCCTTCAGTAGCGAAAGGGTTAAATATATTATTCACTTACATTTCGCTCAGCTATAACATAGTATAATGGCAGACCTGTAGCTCAGTATAAAGCTGAGCAAAAGCTAATTGGAGATTATCACTGTTGATTAGATCACTTGTAACTTGAAAACTATTGCATTTACAGTATTTTGTTGAAATATGTTTCCCACCTACTTTTTACACTTTAACAGCTAACTTTACTTCTGAATACCATTAGCAGGGCACAACCTTTGTGACCTTCTTTCACTTCTACTCTGAAACTCAAAACACACAATCAGCTGATACCGAGCCCGTTCATGGGTACTGATTGCTTGTTTATATATTATTGTACAAAAGTTATTTAAATTTAATGTTTCTTAAATAGCCAACAGATAGCATGAAAACTAGGTCAGTAACCCAGTGACATATAACCATATTGTCATCATAATTCTACATAAATAGTGCCGGAAATATTTTATAGTTGTGGAGAATGTAATAAGGATTTGCTTTTTCATATATTTTATTGATGTTTTTGATTAAGTGGCATGACTACTAGTGCAGCCGACATACAAGTGCTGTGTATCAGGTAGCTGAAGGGAATTTATTTGTGTATGTAAGAGCAAGTAGCAGGGGACAAAGGAATTAGTGTGTAATAATGTCTTGATTATTTTTGCATGTTACTCCAGGCCAGAGAAATTGTTATAACAAAGAGATTAGTTTTGATAAGACACTTCCAAGTGAGTCCAACCAAGTCCAATGTCAACAAATGGTCCCCTGTAGTCAATATTAGCCCATGTCTGGTCAAAAAACACCTGATTTTATGTGATGCTAAAAAGTTCAAGTATAGCTGTTGTAGATTGCAGTTAAAAATTTAAAAAAAACATTCTTTTGTAAAACTGTTTGGGACAGCAATATCAGAATGTTAGATCTGCAGTTATTTACTTTGTTAATTAACTTTGCTGTGAACATACAAATTGTATAAATCATATATTAAGAATGACACTTTGGGGGTTACCAGAAAACTGCCCACCAGAAAACTGCCCACCAGGAAAACTGCCCATCAACATATAAGTTGTCCACTGGTAGAAAACGTTTAGGATTTTAAACATTAACTACTTGGCACTGTAAGGTAGTGCATGCATCAGCTTGATGGGAAAACAGAATATATATTAATCTCAATCAACAGCTGGTGTGTCATCCACCGGTATATTTCAGGCACTGTAGCATTATATATTAGGTGGAGATGATGGTTGTCAAAGTGGTGACCGACAAAAATAAATTGTTTTCAGGAATATCTGTACTCAAATTCTCCATTTTGTGCCAAGTTAGGCTGCTCATTAAAGTGGAAATTATACTATCACCCCTGATTCCCCAACCACCAAAAAAGCACTTTAAAACATTTCATTATTTGATTTCATGGCTTTAAATGCATACAAAGCTTGTGCTGGTGTCAATGTAGATTTTAATCAAACAAAATTCATGTTATGAGACTTAAATACAAGTTTAGGTCATTACGTTTAGGGCCATGTGGCCAGTTATGGTGGAGAGTAGTTATATTCATTGTACTTAGGGGAGAAAAAATAATAAACAGACTTTGCATTTACCATCACAATCAAAAGATTTCTGATCCAAAAACAGTTGCTTGGAGAAGATAATATCATAAACTGTCCGTACACTATTTCAGTACAGGACTGGTATTCACAAAAAATCTCAAACTCAATCTCAGACTCAAACTCAAATATAATCTCTATAATTTAAACCCTAAATTTGAGATTATACTCAAACTCAAACTTACACTTGAGTTTAAACTCAAACTCAAATATAATACCTATTCTCAGGTAAGTATATACTTAAACTCAGGGCTTAAATCATTTATCTTTGCTATATTTATGGATTATTTAAGTTTGCCGTTAAGGAGTCTTAAGTTCTTGAGACTATGGCTGTATTGATTTGGTTGATCGTATTTTTAATTTAAGTTTCAGCATATACTACTAGGGTAAGATTTCACCTGAGAATGCTAACTTTGAGTATATACAGTAGAACCTCACTTATCCAAACCCCATGGGAGACATACAATCCGGCCGGATAATCGAGGGGTTCGGATAGATGAAGGAAACCGGAATTCACGGTCTATGGATTACCGAGTGGGCGATAATTGAAGAATTGTCGTTTTTATGCAATAAACAAAGACGTTGGTGGTCCTTAATAAAATAATTTAATATTTTTGTGTCATATAAGTGACCCTTCAGTTGTCGTTTATTTGCTCCATATCCATGGATATTATTATTATTTTTATTTAACATATTACGCGGACTTGAGCTGGTTGTGTTCGGTTGGTACTTGCATTGTTAACGTTTTAATTTTAGATTAACATCATCCCGCATATTGTCAATTAAAAAACTCCAGGAGATTATTTATTGTAAAACCCCAAGCGAACACGCCTTCAGTGATACGCGTTTGATTGGTAATGCATTGTTGACGTCTTTTCCTTTCTACACATTGTCACTCTGTGGACCTACTCCGGGAGATTATAAATTGCGAAACTCAATCGAACACACTTTCATTGATTGGCGCATTATCAAAGAAGTTGTGTAGCAGGGTCGTGTAATTGAATTAATCCCTCCCCTATTGTAACAATGGTGATAAAGATGAAAGAAGTTAGGCATCTCTGTGAATGGTACATTTTATAAAGCACTGGAATTCATCGTTTCCGAGACTGTGTAAAATCTTGTATTATCGCTCACGCTTCACCGTGTTTTATATGTAGGGAGACATGATTTCGGTTCGGTTAATCCGGAGATTCGGATAATATAAGGCCGGATAACCGAGGTTCTACTGTACTTATGTAGGACTGAGTTTGAGTTTGAGAGTGTGACTTACCTTGAGTTTAAGACTGAATTTGAGATTTTTTGTGAATACCAGCCCTCATCTGAGAATTTTTAAATAATTTCTTCAGCATTATCAGATAGCTTATTGTTATTTTATTGGCAGAGTTTTCCATTTGTTTGTAAAATTTAAAAAAAATGTTTTCAGTACCAGGAGACAAGGTGTTATTTTGAATCAGGAATTTTGGAATCATTAAATAAGAAATATAATAATAAAATTACAAAAATATGTGGAAATACTTAGAATTGTGGATACAGTTGTGTACATAAAAAAGCAACACATATCATTTGAGGTTGTCTGATTATAAAATGGCAACAGTTATCTGGCAGTCAATACTAATGTACCTGTCACAAAAAGTTATATTTATACAAAGGCAGTACATAAATGTATCCCAGATATTGATCTTCTAAGAAACAAGCTCCAGAGGAGACATGATGATTAGTACGTGTGTTTTACCAGAATATTGATGTAATAAGGGTGAAAATTTTTACAATCTAAGGCTTCAACATAATAATCTGTTTGCCTTATCCTTAAACCTGTTTACCTAATCTTTAATCTGTGAACTTTTTCCCTCTCGATTTCTACGTCTTTTGCTAAATGATATGTTGAATGGATCATATTGTGCTATATATTTGTAAATTATTTAAAAAAGGGAACAAATAAATTTTTTTCACAGGTATGTCAAACATAACCAACATTTTATGTTTCTATACATTGTTACAGAAACTAAAATACCAAAGGTTGTGTGCAAAAAGAAAAAAAAAACTTGCAATCAAGGTTTACATTTTAACCAGGTGTAGATCTACAATAAAATCTTTCATCCCAAATAAAAAATGCCCTCCCTGTCCCCAGACAAATATATACTCCGATCTCAGAAGAAGGTCCAACTGGAAAGAGAGAAGGTGAAGATGTCCAGTAAGGAATGTAATAGGAAATGAACTTATAAAAATTTGTACTTCAGTTTTTAATATATTAGTAAGTTAATCTGCTACTCAATCTAAATGATCTAAATTTAAGCTCCAAAGGGATTTCTTCTTACAGGAGTTGGGATTAAAGTGGCTTGACTCTGTATTGTTGTCTGTGTTTCAGAGAGAGGCTCCATTCCTATCAATCTGCCATCCAATGATTATCCTCCAGCTGATGTGAGTGGCATTTTTAGCATTAATTATTGTTTATACATTTTAAACCCTATAATGTGAACCCATTTCCAGGTACCGTTATTTTTAGATAATGGATTTAATTTTGGTGTAAAAGACAATCTCTGGGCCATTCCTTTTATCGGAGTTTTGGTTAAACAGGGACCATAATCACTAATATTCTTATTCTTAGAATTAGAATTTTCTAAGAATATAAGCATTTTTTAAAGAAAATATCATAAACATGAAAAAAATTATAAGAATAAGAATTTTTCAAAAAATTTCCACAAAAAGTGTTTGCAAAGTCTATATGAAACGAGGCATAAAAAGAGTTGTTGAGATAATTAATGCACAACTAGTAATACAAAAGTTTCTTCAGTGCATGAGAATGACTGCTTAGGAACTCCCCCAACCCCACATTTTGGATCGCATTTTGGGAAATTAGTACACAGTTTCTGACCTGTGTAACATTTTCAGTTATTACTGGTATTATACATGCATATTTCAATATCAGTCATTAACAGTTGTGATATTCAATATAGATAGTAAAATTGTTCATTTGAATATAATTGTCAAGTCATTATGTCCGCAAAGTTTCAGAATAAGAAAACTTCCTGAATGTCAGATACAAAAAAAATATATATATATCACAAATTAATATGACAATATATATAAGTTGTGTAGCACAAGTATTATCCTTTTTCAAATTTCATGACTGATATATTTTTTGTATAGGTCTGATGAAGACGGTTTTACTTTTATGATCCACCATGTTACGAAATAAGTATGCGTTGAGAAAATGATGCCAAAAAAATCGCTGTTTTATGTATATATAAGGGCACCAGTGAAAATAAGAATTAATTTTAAGTTGAGATTTCTCAGCCATGACTGCATGGATTTCATTGCAGCAAAGACAACCAGAAGACCTGTTAAAAATAACTTTCTAATGATGTATATACCATATTTGTAGGATACATAGTTACAGGAATATGAAGAGGTCCTCGGTGGCCAAGTGGTTAGCAAGTTTGGCATCTAATCACAGGAAGTCACCTCTGTGGGTTCGAGTCCCACAAGTGACAATGCTGAGGACCTGTCCCAATATGATCCTAGCTGTTGAGCAGGACGTAAAACCCCAACTTTAGAAATGTGAAAAAAACAATTGGCACTTGTTGACAAATTTGTAACGCTAACTATCCATATAAGTGGTGCAGATCAATACAAAAAACATATCCCAGTCTGTGGGTCCCCCTATTTAAGCCAAATATTGCAAACGGTGGATAGTAGACTTAAAAACTAGGAATCATTATAACCCTTAAGTTACAGCTTGCATTTTGTATATTGAGATTTTAAGACGTAATTATAATGTTTCAAAAAAGTTATAATGACTTTTATGTATGTTACACAATATACCAGATATGGTACATCATGAATGAGTTTAGTTGAAAAAAATACAGTTTATTGCAAGTAGTTTATCTCCCTCCCGTTGGTACAATCTGTTTAGTACAGACCCAGAGAGGATGACAACATGACAGCTATTCTCTTTATTAATTCAAAAATCACTGTATGCGAGGAATAATCCCTGTCATAATGACAAATTAAGTTGTAAATTAACCAAACATGGGAATATTGACTGTGCAAATTTACATTTATATCCAATTATATCCTGTTAGTATGTTACAAGTGTTGAAAGTGCAGACGGGCAAAAGAAGAAATCGCAAAAACTGAAAACACATTTTGTCGCATTTTAAAAGAACCATTTGTGTGTGTTTTTTATCACTGAAAAGCAAAGTTTACCCGGCCAAGAAAAGAGTTGTGGTTCGAAGAACACTCAAGTGCAACCAATACTGCTCTTCCAAGGCCTATTTGAAATATAATGTGCAAGTTCTGACCAACTATTACAAAAAGAAACTGTTTATTATTTGCCAACAGATATAGTATTTAAGCGGCCCATCAGGGTCGCTTATTTGTTTTCATGTAAGTTCGACTGATCACCGCCGCCGCTGGATTATAGTCTCCCTTGAATAAGTTCTTGGGCTTTCAAATTTTTCTTTCCTTCTTATCTTTCTTTAAAACTATAGGGGCGGGAAAAACTTTTTGGGATACTTTGTGGAGACCTTAATCTTTACTTAAGGTAACCTTAAGCATTTTTCAAAAACACCCCCTCATTGCGTTTTGGAAAAAACCACACACACCTGTGCCTTAAAATTTATCAGGTACATTCTAGACCTAAATCTGCAGGTTGGAAAGGATTTTCTGATCAATCGGACCATAGATGCCTGAATGGGAGGCGTTTTATTTTCGTAAATTTTGTTAAAATGGGTACTTGATCTGTATCTCCAAAATGGTCAGGATTTCGGCGTTTTGTTGGAATAACTTGTCCAACAACTTTTTGATAATCTTTCACATACCAAAGTTTTAGCCCTGTATCTGCAATCTTAAGGTCACCTTAATGTCAAAAAAGGGGGTTTTAGCCCCCCAGTTCACTTAGTTTTTGACTTTTTTCAACCAAACCTGGCATATATATTAAGATTTACAAAAAGATTATCCTGACTTTACGGTGACCTTAAACTGTTAATATAATTGGAGCTATGCCCCCCCCCCCCCCCTCCTAAAGTCATAAAATTGGAATAATGCCGTCTGGCCCCTTTCTTTTTCCATATCTAATGTATATTGATATTGTAGGGACATTTCTATTGTATTGTTCAGTTGACATCAGTTAAATTTTGCACACTTATTAAAGATGAAAATAGGGACATTCCTGTTTTCTTTCCACCTTGGAGTTCCAATACAAGCACGGTCATTGCCATCTTGAAGTAAAAATGAGGGTTTTCAGCTCCCAACTGACTTACTGTTCAATGTCATCAGTTCAACTTGACACATTGATTAAGTTTAAGGAAGACTTCTAATGACCTTTTTATTTAAAATTCCTGTATTTAAGAGACTTTGGCCAACTTAACATAATAAATATATAGTTTTTCCTCCCACCTCATTTATTTTAAGACTTTTTAAAACCACACCAGCCACATGTATACTTAAAACAAAATTTCTGTTGTCTGGTAAAGCTAACCTCCTAGTGTTTTTGAAGTTATGGCATCTTCAAAGAAAAAAATGAGGTATTTAGCAAAAAGCTTTAATTAATTCAGCTTTTGTTTAGCAGCAGGAGTTGTTGATCTAGCTACTTATTCAGATACACTATGTAAATTGGTCAGATGTATAGACTCGACTTCTTTCAGAAGATAAGATGACTGGAAAAAAACACTTTCTCATAAACAGTTGTTTTATCTTAAGCATATTTATCTTATAACAATATTAAATAGCCATGAATTTTCAGAGGCATAAAATGCCTCAAAGATATACAACATATGAATGTCCCTATCTATAGCCAATTTTAGTTTACTACAGTGTATCTTTATCATTATAAATCTTGGATTAAATATCTCCTTGAAAAAAATTACAATCCCAAATTTACGATCCCAAATTTACAGCAAAAATATATATTCTTTTCATAAAATATACCACTCTACAAAACACAATAAAGCTCACATTCTGCTTACAGTATAATACTGCAACTGATACAGTTTTTAGATAATCCACTTTCTATTAGAGACAAAACACAGTAAAGCTTACCTTCTCCTTACAGTCTCATACCACAACTACTACAGCTTTATTAACTCAAGTCTCCATCCAGGCCGCTCGTTTTTGTCAGCAAAAACTTTTTTCTAGTTGAATTTTGTAGTGCTGACAATACTCTTAAAATGCTTGGAGTGTATTGAACAGTTTTGTTTAAAAAAAATCTATGCTTCCTAGAAACCTGGTATCATTGATTGATGTATTTATGTAGAAAACCAAAGTCTGTATTAGGCCATTAGATATTGTGTCAATATGCCTGACAGGCTGGTAAAAATGAATGGCGAACAAAACCCCGGTGGGCAAAACACCGGAGCACAAAACCCCGGAACAATATAGCTACTAGGACAAAACCCCGGAGTTAATTTTTAGGGGGGTGGACAAAACCCCAGGCTCTTTTAAATTGCCATGTTATTTTAAATTGATATACATGTGTGTATATTTGTATAGTTCTTTTACAGGACAGTCATGCACATGTTGGTAGTTAGTAGGTTAAGCTTCTCAGTGTGAATGTCTTTTCAATCAACAGATTGAAAGTTCCCCAATATTTGCAATCCCATTGAAAATCCCAAGATGGGGAATCGAAAATCCCCAACATGAAAATCTAACAATGAAAATGCAATAATGATATGGCTTCCAATTCCTATCATCTTCAAAAAAGACTTGTGTGTGGTGGTGATGTGATGTGGCTTCCAATTACTGTCATCTTCAAAGTACAGTTGCAGCCCTCCCCTAAAAAGGCAACTGCTTGAACAGACTTAAATAGCCAGAGTAGTAATTGATGACTTCTAAATAACATCAGGATTTCTTTAATCTTTAAACTGAACACATGTCCAAGTAGACTTCAAGTGTGAAAAAGATTGAAATCATGTTTAAATTTCTTGTGCTTTATCATATAATTAAGCGTCCCGCAAGGGACACTTGTTTGTGTATGGGAGAGCTTCCGGCTCCGCCGGCTCCGCATTTTGTTTTCTTTATAACTCTGTAACCGTTAGGCGGATTCTTTTCAAATTTGGCAGGTTTAGGCAGTAGCCTTGGGGAATTTTTTTGAATATGCTGCAGTGACATTTCAACCAATCAGAGAGGTCACATGACCAAAAATGTCTTTTTTCGATGGGGAAGCTTGTCCGGATGATAACTTGAAAGGAATTTTATCAATTCACCTGAAACTTGGCAAATACATTCATTCTATTAAAATCTGGAAATCATTAGATTTTGGCATTGATTGGTCAAGAAATGGCCGAGTAATTAATGATTAATTAATCATTACGAATTTTCCAAATAAGGAAAACACAAAAATGCTTATATCTCGAAAACCGTGCTAGATAGAGCGATTTCGACGAAATTTTTGACCCACAGGGTGTCTCTGCGGAGTAGTTTTCCCAATTTTCAAAAAAATTTTGTCTCGCCCAAAATGGCGGCCATTTTGAATTTTCGAAATTTTCGTAAAAATTGCAAAACACAAAAATGCTTATATCTCAAAAACCGTACTAGATAGAGCAATTTCGACAAAATTTTTAACCCGCAGGATATCTCTGCGGAGTACTTTTCCCAATTTTCAAAAAATTTTTGTCTCGCCAAAAATGGCGGCCATTTTGAATTTTCGAAATTTTCGCAAAAATTGCAAAACACAAAAATGCTTATATCTCGAAAACCGTGCTAGTTAGAGCGATTTCGACGAAATTTTTGACCCGCAGGGTATCTCTGCAGAGTAGTTATCCCAATTTTGAAAAAAAAAATTTCTCGCCAAAAATGGCGGCCATTTTGAATTTTCGAATTTTTCGCAAAAATTGCAAAACATAAAAATGCTTATATCTCGAAAACCCTGCAAGATAGAGCGATTTCGACGAAATTTTTGACCCACAGGGTATATCTGCAGAGTAGCCATGCCAATTTTCAAAAAAATTTTGTCTCGCCAAAAATGGCGGCCATTTTGAATTTTCGAATTTTTCACAAAAATTGCAAAACATAAAAATGCTTATATCTCGAAAACCCTGCTAGATAGAGCAATTTCGACGAAATTTTTCACCTGCAGGGTATCTCTGCAGAGTAGCCATGCCAATTTTCAGACAAAAAATTTCTCGCAAAAAATGGCGGCCATTTTGAATTTTCGAATTTTTCGCAAAATTGCAAAACACAAAAATGCTTATATCTCGAAAACCGTGCTAGATAGAGCGATTTCGACGAAATTTTTGACCCACAGGGTATCTCTGCACAGTAGCCATGCCAATTTTCAAAAAAAATTTGTCTTGCCAAAAATGGCGGCCATTTTGAATTTTCGAATTTTTGCGCAAAAATTGCAAAACACAAAAATGCTAATATTTCGAAAACCGTGCTGCATAGAGCGATTTCGACGAAATCTTTTATCTTCAGGGTATCTCTGCAGAGCAGCTATCCCAAAGAGCTTTCACTTGGTGAAGTTTCAGACCCATAGCTAATTGCTCACCTACTCAAAAAGAGTAAATGCGAATTACCTCTAAAAGTATTGCAGATGGCCAATTTTTCTCAAATAACTCATTCACCTACTTTTGGAAGAGCTTTCACTTGGTGAAGTTTCAGACCCGTAGCTAATTACTCACCTACTCAAAATGAGTAAATGCTAATTATCTCAAAAACTATTGCGGATACCCAATTTTTATCAAATAACTCATTCATGTACTTTTGGGAGAGCTCTCACATGGTGAAGTTTCAGACCCGTAGATGATTACTCACCTACTCAAAATGAGTAAATGCGAATTATCTCTTAAAAGTATTGCAGATAGCCAATTTTTTCTCAAATAACTCATTCACCTACTTTTGGGAGAGCTTTCACTTGGTGAAGTTTCAGACCCATAGCTAATTACTCACCTACTCAAAATGAGTAAATGCGAATTATCTCTAAAAGTATTGCAGATAGCCAATTTTTCTCAAATAACTCATTCACCTACTTTTGGGAGACCTTTCACTTGGTGAAGTTTCAGACCCATAGCTAATTACTCACCTACTCAAAATGAGTAAATGCGAATTATCTCTAAAAGTATTGCAGATAGCCAAATTTTCTCAAATAACTCATTCACCTACTTTTGGGAGAGCTTTCACTTGGTGAAGTTTCAGACCCATAGCTAATTATTCACCTACTCAAAATGAGTAAATGTGAATTATCTGTAAAAGTATTGCAACTCATTCACCTACTTTTGGGAGAGCTTTCACTCTGTGAAGTTTCAGACCCATAGCTATTTATTCACCTACTCAAAATGAGTAAATGCTAATTATCTGTAAAAGTATTGCGGATAGCCAATTTTTATCAAATACTCATTCATCTACTTGTGGGAGAGCTTTCACATGGTGAAGTTTCAGACCCATAGCTAATTACTCACCTACTCAAAATGAGTAAATGCGAATTATCTCTAAAAGTATTGCAGATAGCCAATTTTTCTCAAATAACTCATTCACCTACTTTTGGGAGAGCTTTCACTTGGTGAAGTTTCAGACCCATAGATAATTATTCACCTACTCAAAATGAGTAAATATGAATTATCTCTTAATAGTATTGCAGATAGCCAATTTTTCTCAAATAACTCATTCACCTACTTTTGGAAGAGCTTTCACACAGGAAAATGAAAAATTGTGAATATCTCGGAAAAGCTATTTCTTCTGCTTTAATGCTCGGCAGGAGATACACACCGCGGCAGTGGTCTTGACAAAAATTTTTGTCTCCCCAAAAATGGTGGCCATTTTGAATTTTCAAAGTTTTTGCAAAACACAAAAATGCTTATATCTCGAACACCGTGCTATATGGAGCGAACTCAACAACATTTTTGACCTGCTGGGTATCTCTGCAGAGTAGCCATGCCAATTTTCAAAATATTTTTGTCTCGCCAAATATAGCGGACATTTTTAATTTTTTTATTTTTTGCAAAACACAAAAATGCTTATATCTTGAAAACCGTGCTAGATAGAGCAGACTGCGCTGACTTTGGTTGCCACAACAGTATAAGGCTAGAAACGAAGCATTTTCTTAATACTTTAGCACTCACCTTTATATCCTTTTCGGGACGCTTTGTTTTTGCTATGCAAAAACATTATCTTTTTTTTTGCGAGCGATCCTCTAGTTTCTCTGGAGTTCCAACCCTGGGGTTATGTCCAACCTTCTTAAAATTAACTCTGGGGTTGTGTCCTAGTAGTCATATTTTCCCGGGGTTTTGTCCTCCGGTGTTTTGTCCGTTTACCGGTAAATACTACCAATACTCTTCCAATTACCTCTTCCAGTCTAGCTGTCTGTAAAATAAATGTTATGAACATATTTCGATGAAAGCTTCGTGAAATATCATTGTCAATGGAACAAGAACCAGATGATTACATTTTGGTGGTGATCCCAATCACAGTCTGAATCCAGAATTTTGAAGGAATTTTTTTATCACTGCACTCTTAAGCAGTATTGGAGGTGTTGGGCCTTGGCAGAGGTTTGTGCTGGTCGAGTGCTCTTGTTTCTATGTGTTATAAATTCATAATACATTAAAAACTCCTGAGAATAAATTAAAAGAAAAAGGTTTGTTTTTATAAGAAAAAGACAGCCGCAGTTTACAAGGGATTATCATGTGTGGTACATGAGTACTAATATTTCAGCTCTGTGGTCATGAGTTTGAAACCAGCTCCTAGACATGTGTGGAAAGACTGCAGGACCTGCTCCAAAACTATCCTAACTAATTTTTAAAAATGGTATAAAAATCCAAATTTTACATTTGAAAGGAAATTTTCATAACTTATTGAGGGCCCTTTTTATCTGCCTGAATTTTAGCAGTTGTTATATCCTGGCAAAGTATAAGTGCTTTGCAACTTGAACTTCTGGGAAGTTTCTTTTATCACAACTTTTATCTCAAATATTTGTCAAATAATGAGTATTATTTTGGCTATTTAAAAGAAGTTGTCACTGACATGCCATATCAGGCCACAAGTAACAAAACAAATCGTACAGTGACTGTTCATGGCTGGCCAAGTTTGTAAATCAATTAGTTGCACCTGTTCAGACAAAAACAGACATAAATACTGAAAAATATGTTATTCATGTAGACTGTAATCCATTGTTTGCTGTAAAAAATGCAAGGTAGATTAAACCATATGAAATATGACACATATGCTTTTTTCACTGAACACAATGAAGGAAAGGATTGCCCTATTTTTTATCACTATCACTAATGATTTGTTTCCAGTAGATGTTTGTTCTACTGCGTTATTGTACAGTTTACACATTTACACTAAAATGCAAAAACTTTCCATGAAATTAATAATCTTTTAAAGCAGTTAGTATACTCTCCATAAAAACGACAATGGGGCGATGCATTTTTAATGTGGGGGGTGGGGCTACTATTACAGATAAAAAAAACCAAAAGTGTACAGTGACAATGGGCAATAAATACAAAATGTCGATACTTAACCTCCATCTAGATTGTCAACATATATAATTGTGGGAGAATTTAGAAATTAGAAACAAACCTTAAATCTGAAGAAATTGTGCAGTTTTATCTTCTATTTTTGTAGATTTTATGGCATTTCTAATCAAAACTTTACCTTTTTTCTGATTCCTGGAATAACACCAGCAGGAAGGGGGGGGGGGGGGGCGGTGTTTAATGGGGAGGGGCATTTATACGGATAACTACAGTAATCTCAAAATGAGAAGATTGGAATGTGTTCCAGAAACTTGTAGTCAATGAACAAGAAGTTTAATTTGTTATGAATTGTTAGTTAATGTTTTATGCAATGTCTTCTGTTTATTGTTTGTTTCTAAGCCTATCCCCCTCCATAATGTTCTCTCATCCCGAATGCTAATGTAGGCACAGACACTTTTCTACAATACGATTATTCCTTCTTTTACATCAGCGCCTTAGAGGATGTCCACATCAATCAATTTGGCATTTTATACATCTTTTATTTATTAAAATTTGTTGTTCAGATTTTATCATGAAATCATGGAATGTAACAGTGGACCTCATCAGAAAATAATCTGTCACCAAATTCCGTACTGATTTTTTTCCTTTTTCAAGGAAACTGACATTTTTATAACTGGAAGATCTGGCAGGTTTTTTCATTCATAACAAATCAGCCAGAGAGTTAGTCTGCTGTCATTGTGTGAAATACTTTAATAATTACCAGTAGAATTCTGAATTTAATCCAGTTTGAAAAGGTGGAAAAGTTCCATTACACCAATAAAGATTAAGCTTTCATCTGCTACAAGTCTCTCAAGTAGCAAAACAAATATTGATCATGTTGGGTTGGGTCAGCAAGACTTATGTTTGGCCATAAAACTGTTTGAATTACAGTGCCATAAAGGCCTCTTAAAAGTATCTGCATGTTAAAATGTCCCCCTTAAAGTTTTCACTGAACTGTTAATTAATTAAAAAGATTAATATCCTTTTAATTCATACTTTGAATCAATTAGACTACATTGATAATTTTTACAGACTCATTTTCAATTTTTTGTTGTTGTTATGTATGAATTGACATACAAACTTGTATGCTGTGTACAACTTGAACCTCCAATATCCAAAGCATTTGGTCTTTGACACTTGTTTCATTTTCACTTACACCTGGAAAGAAATGTATCATTAGATGTTGTACCTCAAAATTAGCTCCACTTACATGTAAATTTAAATTTTATTTATAGTTATTACATTTACATGTTGGATCTGTAGATGCATGAAGTTAAGTTTATGCATAAAACTTTACAGGGGTCTGAAGTTCTTTATATTATGGGCATGTTCACAGTTCTGTGCAGTCGTAGAGTAAGAAATCTAAAATTTGCCACATATCTGAAATTCACCACAAATGGAAATACTAATAAAATAAGTGAATTGAGGTGAGATTTGTTGAATGTATAGTAAATTAAGGCTTTTTGAACTGAAAAATACCAACTTTAAGATAAAACATAATTTTCTTTCATGGAATTAAGTAATGTTGTTAGAGGTGGCGATTTTTAGATTTCTGACGAATTTTAGATTCCTCACTGTACCTGTAAAATTTTACTTCAAGACCTTGTCATCACTGTGAAAAGAGACCTTGTATGTTGGTATGTTGAAAGTGCCTGTTTAATTACAGATGAGTAGATGAGTCTCCCTATATAGCCATTCCCCCCTCCCCCCCCAAAGTTCAGGTTAAATATTTTCGGCACAGCTTGTGAGGCCAGCACAGACTGTTTTTTAATACATTTTCCTCATTCTGTACTTCAGCATACCACCACAGATGGCGCTGTTGTTCCAACCTTTGTCCATGAATACTCCAGCTCTGGCTCGTGTAAGTTCACTTTTTATTACCTTTATAATGTGTAAAAAGTAATGGTAAACATAATTCAAAAGTGTGACAGTCTTTTAAAATCACTGTTATCATCATCTCTAGATGATATGATTTTTCAGTTTACAATAACCGTCAATACATGTCTTTAAATGTACTTCCCACCAATGATCAGTCTATTTTCAACTGGGAAGATAAGATGGCTATATGATCACAAAAATATGCAAAATAGGTGAATGATTTCCTGGATAATTTTCATAAACTGTGGCAAATCTCAGATTTTTTTTCAATTCATGTGGTTTATATTCTCCCAGGTCCCAGTGGACAAAGACAAGAGGTGGAGCCAATGTTTGCAAGTCAATCTCGGTCTGTGGTGCCTGCGGCCGAACGATTACCCTCTGATCTGGGGTCTGTACGCAGTAATGACCTGATCACTCTGCCCAACGGGGGGCTGTCTGCTCAGGAACCCATGGATTTTGATGAGGACAACATGCTGGGCACACTAGATGGCCCATTAAGTGAGTGATATGAGATGTTTATCATTTGTTCATGTTTAAAAATTCCAATTTTAATAGTACTTGTAACACTGGTGGTCACAACTGTGTCTGGGTCATAATTAAGCGGTCCTTCAGGGGAGCTTATTTGTTTTCACGTATAAGTTTGACTGATCGCCGTCACTGCCGCAGGATTATGGTCTCCCTTGAATAACTTCTTGGGCTTTCCAATTTTTCTTTCCTTCTTATCTTTCTTTAAACCTATAGGGGTGGGAAAAATTTTTGGGATACTTTGCGGAGACCTTAAGTTTTACTTAAGGTAACCTTAAGCATTTTTCAAAAACACCCCATCCTTTTGTTTCGGAAAAAATCACACACACTTGTGCTATAAAATTTATCAGGTACATTCTAGACCTAAATCAGCAGGTCGGAAAGGATTTTCTGATCAATCGGACTATAGATGCCTGAATGGGAGGCGTTTTATTTTTGTAAATTTTTTTTAAATGGGTACTTGATCTGTATCTCAAAAACGATCAGGATTTCGGCGTTTTGTTGGAATAACTTATTCAGCTACTTTTTGATAATCTTTCACATGCCGAAGTTCTAGCCCTGTATCTGCAATCTTAAGGTCACCTTAATGTCAAAAAATGGGGTTTTAGCCCTCGAGTTCACTTAGTTTTACTTTTTTCAACCAAACTTGGCATATATATTAAGATTTACCAAAGGATTATCCTGACGTTATGGTGGCCTTAAAGTGTTAATATAATTGGAGCTATGGCCCCCTAAAGTCATAAAATTGGAATAAAGCCGTCTGGCCCCTTTCTTTTTCCATATGTAAAGTATATTGATATTGAAGGGACATTTTCAGTTATGGTCACCTTAAAGTCACAATATGAATGAAGTTATGGTCACCTTACAATGAAAAAAGGAAGTTTTCAACCTCCAGCTATCTTATTATTTTATTGACCTGAGCTAAACTTTATGCATTTATAAAGGATGACAAAAGGGACATTCTTATTTTATGGTCACCTTAAAGTCCCAATATGAATGAAGTTATGGCCACCTTGCAGTAAAATGATGGAGTTTTTAATCTCCAGCTATTGTACAGTTCAGCTGACCTCAGTTAAATTTTGCACACTTGTTAAAGATGAAAATAGGGACATTCTTATTTTCTTTCCACCTTGGAGTTCCAATACAAGCACAGTCATGGCTATCTTGAAGTAAAAATGAGGGTTTTCAGCTCCCAACTGACTTACTGTTCAATGACATCAGTTCAACTTGACACATTGATTAAGTTTAAGAAAGACTTCTAATGACCTTTTTATTTAAAATTCCTGTATTTAAGAGACTTTGGCCAACTTAACATAATAAATATATAGTTTTTCCTTCCACCTCATTTATTTTAAGTCTTTCTAAAACCACACCTGGCACATGTATACTTAAAACAAAATTTCTGTTATCTGGCAAAGCTAAACTCCTAGTGTTTTTGAAGTTATGGCAGTTTCAAAGAAAAATAATGAGGTATTTAACATGCAGTGATGTGGTTATTAATATATTGCAGCTGATCAGTGTTCATATAATATAAATTCCCAATTTTAGGCACATTGAAAAAATCCCACATCTGGATATGACTTTTCCTTTTTGGGGAAAAAAGCTTTAATTAATTCAACTTTTGTTTAGCAGCAGGAATTGTTGATCTAGCTACTTATTCACATACACTATGTAAATTGGTCAAATGTATAGACTTGACTTCTTTCAGAAGATAAGATGACTGGAAAAAACACTTTCTCATAAACAGTTGTTTTATCTTAAGCATATTTATCTTATAAAAATATTAAATAGCAATGAATTTTTAGAGGGGTAAAATGCCTCAAAGATATACAACATATGAATTTCCCTATGGTGTATCTTTATTATTATCTGTTTTTTCTCCCTACAACTCTGTATTTGCTTTTGTGTGATATCTGTCTGGAGGCAGATTGACTCATGATGCCGCACTCTGCTTTGTGTGTTAGCATCTGTAGGGGTGGGAGTGTGTGTGTCTGCACACTGAAAGTTGATAAAGGATATCAAGATGTATTTTATTTCTTTTCATTACGGGATATGCCTACAGTAAATCTTTTTGGGGGTAAACAATTCAAACCAGGACATTTATCTTTAGTTTCATGGAATAAGAGCCTTGTGGTAAGAATGCCTTGTCTGTTTTGAGAGAATGGAAAAAGCCTTAATAATATGTAAAAACCTTGGGCTTTCATGATATTCAGATATAGAGTCATGTGTGAATTAAAAATGTTAACAATAACATCTGACAACATGACCTTGTGTATTTTTTTACAATGGAACAATAAAGAATTTCACAAATACGATTATCTTGAGCATATTTATCTTATAAAAATATTAAATAGCAATGAATTTTCAGAGGCATAAAATGCCTGAAAGATATACAACATATGGATGTCCCTATCTATAGCCAATTATAGTTTACTACAGTGTATCTTTATCATTATAAATCTAGGATTAAATATCTCCTGGAAAAAATTTGCAATCCCAAATTTACAGCAAAAATGATATATTCTTTTCATAAAATATACCACTCTAAGAAACACAATAAAGCTCACATTCTGCTTACAGTCTAATACTGCAACTGATACAGTTTTTAGATAATCCACTTTCCATTAGATACAAAACACAGTAAAGCTTACCTTCTCCTTACAGTCTCATACCACAACTACTACAGCTTTATTAACTCAAGTCTCCATCTGGGTCGCTCGTTTTTGTCAGCCGTATCAGGATTTAGAGGCTAAGGGCAGATCTTCATAATGGTTAAGGGCAGAATCTAATTCTAATACACTTGATTTATTTCGGTAACACCCACTAGCTATGATTATAAAAAATAAAAAATCTGTTGGTTTTTTTTTAACATTTACATACTCTGTTAAACAATTATGTTTAATCATTTCTCCCTGAATGTCATTTTTTATTGAAATTAAAGCTTTGAGTTGAGGTGTTAGTAGGAAACCTAGGCCTAAGATTCCGAAAATTCAAGAAAATTTGACCCCAAGGTCCCGCTCAGGTCCAAACCGGGGTTATAAAGTTAATTTTCTTATACATGTATTTTTACAGTATGTGCAGAAAAATTGTTGTTTTACCATGTTACACTGTAGGACACTTTGTTTTTTCTCCTCTTGAGTTTGGCATATGTGCAAACACGAGAGACTCTTCTGTTGTCTTGTCAAACTTGTAGCAGTTTCGAGTGATCATTAATTTGCTGTTTTCACAATCGTTTTGAATTATTCAAACTTCGTGAATTTCTCTTTTTGACACACATACCGTATTTATCCATACAAATGCCCCCTCCCTATTAATCGCCCCCCGCCTCCTGTCTACCTTTGCAAAGTTCATATTTCGGGATTTTACTTCCCTCTGAACAGTCAACACCTCTGTGATTCCAGGATTCCCAAAAAAAGATGCGTTTTAGTCCTTCCCCAATTAACCGCTTACGAGAAATAGCGAAAATCACAACAAAAAATGACAGTTTTGTTCACACTCGCAGTGAAATCTGCAAAAATACGAGATAAAACTTTACAATTTCTTCAAATTGAAAGTTTGTTTCCTATTTTTAAGCTCTCTCGCCATTATACATGCTGGCAATCGAGATCAAGGCTGTACATGTCCGTTATCACCCATTGCCACTGGACTCGAGAGCTGATTTTTTTATCTGTTATAGTCGCCCAGCCACTTGAAAAATGTATCGGCCCAGGGCGTTTATATCAATAAATACTTCTAAATGATTCTTTTGGTTGGATGAGCAATATTAAGGTTTCGCCAATGACATAATTGGAGTTCTGTACCTATTCCATAAAAACATACTAAATCTCGGAAATTCTTTCTTTTTATTTAAACCTTTAAAAAAAGCCCCAGAAAAAGGAGGGAGATGTAAGAGAAATTACTGTATCTCTGAAACTATTCTGTGGATTATCTTCAACTAAAAATCAACTGAAACAATTGATTATTAAGCATTTCTTGAGATTAATGTGTACATTTTAATAGGATTTTCTGCGTGACATGTGTTGCTTGTCATTTACCTTATGTTACTAGGGCCAAGGTTGTCCGTTGTGGTCTTGCAGGGAACCTTAAAAGTAGTCCTTTATCACACTTATAATACATTCAGACAGGACTTAAAAATAAAAAAAAATAAAAAACACTGGAAATTCACTTGCCATGGGCAAGGGGGCAAATGTTAATGTACAGCCCTGTATTTAAACAAGGTTTGTGCTTCTTTTTGTTGCATTAAAATCCATCCACAATTTACCGAGTAAAAAATAAAAAATAGTTCAATTGAACTTTACATTTTCATCATTTCCTGTCCTTTACTGTACATTTTCATCATTTCCTGTCCTTTACTGTACATTTTCATCATTTTCTGCCCTCTGCTGTACATAACAATTTTATTATGGCATCACTCTGCGGGATCTGTGTACGCGTCCACGTGAACGACTTCTCCTCCAAAACTACAAGGCCCAGAGACATGCTGGTTTTTTTTAAAAAGATCATAGCTTATCTATCTAGGATAAAAAATTGTTCAAGGCATGCAGATCTGTTTGTTTGTCTGTTTGCTAGAGCCATTATAAGTGAGGTACCCCCCACCTTAAGTGTGAAAATTTCAACACTTTATCACAATTTTCTAAGTGACTATTGTAGGGATTTCTCTCATATCTTGCACATATGTACTAGGCCACAAGTAGATTCCCTTGTGTGAGTATCAGACTTGGATCTTTCTTAATTATTTTTTATGAAATTTTAAATGTATTAAAATTCATGAAATCGTGCACTAAATCACTTATAACTTGAAAAGTATTGCATTTAGAGCATTTTGTTAAAATCTGTTATTCAGCTACTTTTTCCATAGCTACAACATGGTGAGTAACTTGGGTGTCTATCTCAAAAGCTAAGTGAGTAATAGCTACTTTTTGACTTTTCAGTAACTTCCATCATCGAATAAAATGACTTGTAACTTGAAAACTATTGCATTTAGAGAATTTCGAAAAATATGTTATAAAGCTACTTTTGGGTCAGCTATAACATAGTAAAATTTCAGACCTGTAGCTCATGGCATAGCTACTTTGAGCTTATCAGTGTTGAGTTAATCAGTTAGAACTTGAAAATTATTGCATTTAGAGTATCTCTTTAAATATGTTATTCACCATTTTTGGATCAGCTGTAACAAAGCAGATTTGCAGACATGTAGCTTATTTTATAGATGAGCAATAGCTATTTTGAGGTTATCACTGTTATGCAAATTAGTTATAACTTGAAAATTATTGCATTTACAGAAATTTGTTTAAATATGTTGTTCAGCTACTTTTGGGTCAGCTATAACATAGTAAAATTGCAGACCTGTAGCTCTTTCCATAGCTGAATAATAGCTACTTTAATGTTATCACTGTTCAGTAAGTCAGTTGTATTAAAAACTATTGCATTTACAGTATTTTGCATAAATATGTTATTCAGTTACTTTTGGGTCAGCTAGAACATAGTAAAATTGCAGACCTGTAGCTCATTGCATAGCTGAGTAATATCTACTTTGATGTTATCACTGCTGAGTAAATCAGTTGTAACTTGAAAACTATTGCATTTAGAGAATTTTGTTTTGATATGTTATTCACCTACTTATGGATCAGCTATAACATAGTAAAATTGCAGACCTGTAGCTTATTTCATATCTGAGCAATAGCTATTTTGAGGTTCTCACTGTTGAGTAAATCAGTTGTAACTTGAAAACTGTTACATTTACAGTATTTTGGATAAATATGTTATTAATATACTTTTGGGTCAGCTATAACATAGTGAAATTGTAAATATGTAGCTCATTCCATAGCTGAGTAATAGCTACTTTGATTTTATCCCTGTTGAGTAAATCAGTTATAACTTGAAAACTATTGCATTTACAGTAATTTGTGTAAATATGTTATTCAGTTACTTTTGGGTCAGCTATAACATAGTAAAATTGCAGACCAGTAGCTCTTTCCATAGCTGAGTAATAGCTACTTTGATGTTATCACTGTTGGGTAAATCAGTTGTAACTTAAAAACTATTGCAGTTAGAGTATTTTGTTTTTAATATTTTATTCACCTTCTTTTGCATCAGCTATAACATAGTAAATTTCAGACCTGTAGCTTATTTCATAGCTGAGCAATAGCTATTTTGAGCTTCTCACTCTTGAGTAAATGAGTTGTAACTTGAAAACTATTCCATTTACAGTATTTTGTATAAATATTTCATTCAGATAAATGTGTCTATTGCACCTACGTTTGGGTCAGCTATAGCATAGTAAAATTGTAGACCTGTAGCTCATGGCATAGCTGAGCAATAGCTACTTTGAGGTTCTCACTGTTTAGTAAATCAGTTGTAACTTGAAAACTATTGCATTTACAGTATTAGGTTTAGTATGTTATAGTATGTTATTCACCTAGTTTTCCATTAGCTATAACATAGTGCAATAGCATACCTGTATCTCATTACATAGCCGAGCAATAGCTACTTTGAGGTTTTCACAGTTGAGTAAATCAGTTTTAACTTGAAAACTATTACATTTAGAGAATTTTGTTTTAAAATATGATATTCACCTACTTATGGGTCAGCTATCACATAGTAAAGTTGTAGACCTGTAGCTTATTGTATAGCTGAATAATAGTTACCTTACGATTGCAGTTAGAGTTTCACTGTTGAGTGAATCAGTTCTTATTTGAAAACTATTGCATTTACAGTATTTTTTAAATATGTTATTCACCTACTTTTGGGTCACATATAACATAGTCAAATTGCAGACCTGTATCTCATGGTATAGCTGAGCAATAGCTACTTTGAGGTTATCACATCTATTGCATCTACAGTATTTTATTTAAATATATTATTCACATACTTTTAGATCATCTATAACATAGTAAAATTGCAGATTTGTAGCTCATTGTATAGCGAAGCATTAGCTACTTTGAGGTACTCACTGTTGAGTAAATTAGTTGTATCTTGTAAACTATTCCATTTGGAGAATTTTGTTTAAATGTGCTTTCATCTACTTTTGAATCAGCTATAACATAGTAAAATTGCAGACGTGTAGCTCATTGCATAGCTGAGCAATATCTATTATCAGGTTCTCACTGTTAAATAAATCAGTTGTAACCCGAATACTAATGCATTTACAGTATTTTGTTTCAATATGTTTCCTCTTACATTTTACTCAAATGTGGTACTTTACTTTGGAGTGCCATTTGCAGGGTACAGTTTTTGTGTCCTTTTCTTCCTTCACTTCTACTCTAAAACTCAAGACACACAGTCAGCTGACGCAGAGCCCATTCACGGGCACTACTTGTTTAATATCATGGTCAGTAAATAACAAAAGTTATTCAAACAAAAATGAGTACAACAGTAAAGTTTAATGAATTGTATCCAGAACTCTTTGTGTTAACATAACTTTATTAAAAGTACCAGTTAGACCAATATGTGCTTAGTACTTTTGTGTGTGCAATTTTGAAGTCAATAAGTATTAATGCATATTTACTAAGTAAATAAAAATCTCACAGAATTCTGTGACCTCATAGTTTCTGAGCAAGCATTTTCACTGGCAAGCACACAAAGATGGCTAACAAATAGAATAAATACAAATTTATTGTGAGTTATCAAATAAAAATTCTTACCAATTACATGTAACTACTTTTGCCAATGGGGTGAATTGTCTTTAGAAATTTGGGCCCACTTGTTTCAGAGGGCAAAATTCTCTTGACACAGAAAAATTTATGTTAGTAAAAAATTTTCTTTGGTGGAGGATTGGTAGTCTTCGAGTACTCTCTTAACATCTCTCTTTATTCTGTTACAGCTGACACTAGTCCGACTAGTCAGTCATCTTATGACTATACATCTGATGACTCCCCTTATGATCAGGGTCTCCTTTTTGCATCAGATCTAACCAGTCAAGCAGAGGAAGCCAAATACACACCTCCCTTGTTCACCATACCAGGCATTCCACCACAGCAGACCAAAACACTAGTGTACAGCCAAACCACATGTACGAATGCTGTGTTCACTCAAGCAGCCAAGTAAGTCTGTGTTGTTTTTGTGTGTGTGTACAGTTTGCGATTCACAATGTGTAGCTGTGATTTGCAGTCTACAGTTTGTGACTGTAACTCTCAATCCATGATTTGTGATTATGTGATTTACAGTCTTTAGTTTGTGGCTGTGACTTGCAGTCCATGATTTGTGATTATTTAACTGTGATTTACAGTCTACAATTTATGACTGTGATTTGCAGTCCATGATTTGTGAGTACACAAATCAAGTATTTGTGACTCTGATTTGCAGTCCACAATTTACGCTTGTGATGTAATTGCTCTTCAAGTGTAAGTAAATATTGGTGACCAAAATGGTCCTTTCACATGTGTGTTTAACCCTGTCTAGAAACACTCATATTTCACTGCAATGTTATGCAAAAATAAACCTTCTGACACCTACATGACATATGGCTCATGATGATATAAAGATCAAACAGTATTGCTGCTGTGATTATATAGGTGTATATGTTATAAAGGCATTTACTTATAGACAATGACGCCAGAAATGAAATTTTGTAAGATTTTCATCCCAGAATATAGACCTTGGCCTTTAAGTAGAAGACTTAGTGTTTTTTTCTGGTTAACATTTGACTATACAGGCTTTGTGTGTAGTTTTGTATGTGTTTTATCTTGCAGCAATGTGATGGTGAAGCCAGAAGCAATACCCGCACACATTGTGCCATTTGATAACTCCAGGCCTTCTCATGACTGCCATGTCTCAGATGGTGAGTGACAGAATTTGTTTAACCTTGATTTTACCATTGAGCCAGTATGCCATTATTTACCGTTAAGCCAATGATTTTACCCATCACTTATTGCCGTTTATTTAAAGCTTTACTGATTGCCATTGATTTTACACCTACACTGATTGCCATTGATTTTATACCCTTCTAAAACTTGACTCTCTTCGTATAACAACTGATCATGTAATATTAATATTATTATCAATATATCAATATCCAACCATATTTTACCTTCTGTATTGATCAGTATTGAAATATCAGGGCATGAGATGTTTTTTTTTTTTTTTTTTTTTTTTTTTTGGGGGGGGGGGGAGAGAACTTCCAAACTCTTTCTCGCTCGAGGTTTAGTAGTGTCGCGAAACATGAACAAATTTGGCAGTTCCATTTTGGCGGTAAGTAAAAGTTGCCAAAAATGATATAAAAATACATTTAGTCTTCAAATTTTGTACTTTATATTAATGGAAACTGGCAGAGGTGCATCTAGTTAATAGTATGTTCCAATATTGATATTGTACCCTACATTATCAATATCGGCATATTTAGCAAGAATTGATAAATATTTTAATATCGACAAACAATACCAGCACTACAAGTCCAATATTTACCAAGAAAATCCACTTGCAGTAAGAATTCAGACGTCACAATCTATGCTAAGCCAAAGAAGTGGCCAGAGTGTGCTGAGGCCTAGAGAACACCCTTCCATATATTGACCGCAAATTTTGTCAACTTTGCAGAATCTGCCAACTCAAAGATTGATAGCAGTAACAAAGCCCCATTGCAGCATGTATTTTCGATATTTCTGACTAAAATGTGTCGTTTCACATGGCTGTAGCCTGAATCCATATTGAGACTGGTTAGGGAAGAATTTTACAAACCAAAGTGGTATACTAATGCAGATGACCATTTTGTGGAGTTACCTGTGCATCTGCTTTCAGGTTGTGACATGTTCTTGGAAATATTGTACAGAAACCACCTGCTGACCACACACCACATTTCCTCCCGGAAAGGATGTCGCATTACCCATAATGCATCACACATTCCTCAGGAAGCGTTGCCTGATATTTTCAGAGATGCTGTGAGTACTGTTAGTTGTGGGGGGAACTTAAAATATAAGAAACAAACCATAAATCGGAAGAAATTGTACACTTTTGTCCCATTTGTTTGTAAATTTTAAGTGACGTGTGATCCAAACTGCCAAACTGAGTGGATGTGAGGGGGTGGGGGTGGGGGTGGGGGGCATTTAAATAGGGAGGGGACATTAAAATGAATAAATATGTTACATTTAATTCAAGCAATAATACGGTCAAGGATAACATATTCATTTTTGCTTGATGAAAATTGTAAGAAATATGACTAACATCAAGTCAATCACAGAGTGTTTCTTTTGTTGTTGTTGTTGTTGTTGTTGTATTTATTTTGTAACGTTGACACAATGGTGCCCTTATGTTTTCTTCTTCTGGTTTGCACTTAACTAAGGCAAGTGATAAATTACTACACTAAGCAGTAGTATAATGAACTCGCTTGTACCAATATTCTCCAGTTGTCATCATGCATTCATGTATTGTCTGTCATTGCCCTTCTGTATAAAGACATCATGGTTTTTGTCTTTCTTAGAAAAAAACGTTACATTTATGGCACCCCAGAGGTTTCAATACAACCTTTGCCAGTGAGCATTTCTATCCTGTCTGCTTCTGTGCAATCCTGTCAGTCAAACTGTGTTATGACCTATATTTTGGTTGGTACAACCTATTACTATGGTTGTATGATCTATCTTGTCCACTTGTTTTATGATTTGACTTCTGGTCCTATAAAAATGGAGCTGCATGGTCTAGCCTGGTGAGAAGATAGGTTCTATGAGTTTTCTGGTGTTTTCTGAGTTTTTCTGGAGTTTCCTGGTGCCTGCTTCGGGGCTAATTACACAGATTAAATTGGTGTGGATTCTTATCAGTGTATAAAAGTAATATTTCTCATAGTGTAAAAAAACATTTGCAAAATGGATTAAAATGTAAAAGAAAACCACAGATTTTATGGAATTATCCCTTAATCCAATGTAAAATGGTGGGAGACTTGCTCAGTGTCACATGTAAGAATACTTGTTTTGTTGTATTTACAGCTGTATGGTGTGGATTCCCAGCAGCGACAGTCAGTAGAGTTACCCGAGTGGCCAAACGGTTTGTGTCCTGAGACCTTACTGCCCAGTATTCAGGATCTACTGAAAAACATGCAAAGAGGACTGATACTGGAGTGTAAACACGGAGATATAATGGCAACACGTCTTTGCAAGTACGGAACTTCTCACTTAATGTCCCTTTAATCCCAAGCTGCAGTTGAAATACATACATACCAGTGAGTGTACTGGATCCAAGTACCTATTCTGACATACATAGTTTTTCCACAGGTTAATATTCACTTTTGTCAGCTGTATCATGGCCACATATCCATAAAATAATTGACAATATTTCACCAATGAAACTATATTACTGAACCACATTGGTTTAGTGCAGGTACATTTTGCATGGAACCAACCCACCTATTAGATTGATGTGTCTGACGTCCGTCTGTCTGGTTTAGTGCAGGTACATTTTGCATGGAACCAACCCACCTATTAGATTGATGTGTCTGACGTCCGTCTGTCTGTCCATCAACATTTTGATTATAACTCGAACACGTTTTCAGTGATCGATTTGAAACTTAACAGGGTGGTAGGTCACCACCTAGGCTAGGTTGCTTTCTAAATTGGTGCCATTTGGAAAAACAAGATGGCCACCATGGCCGCCATCTTGAAATTTCCCGACTCTAACTAAAAGGCGCTTGTGCCGATCGATTTCATACTTAACAGGGAACCCTGAACCGTTTTGATATGTACAGGACCAGTATCGCAGCTATCATATTGCATACACCTGGCATACATTCATCCTGTAGACATGGCATGTATTAGTATGTGTTACCATCCCTGATACTGATTGGTATTCCGCCTTTTGGGGTCTACAACCCCAGTTTCTTGTATTTTATACTAATACTGTTCATCAAGATAATGAGAAAGTTTGTTATCTTAAGGTCTGCTCCTGTACTTCAGTGTTAGTCTATTAGTTTCCATTTCTCAGTGGGAGCTCTTCCTGTACTTTAGGACTGTTTGTTTGTGTTCAGTTCTCAATAAAAGCAATGTTGTTACTGTAGGGCCACAATTTATATGTTTTCATATGTCAATAGAAACTTTTCCCGTAATTCCAGACCATAGTGTATAAATTTTCAAGCTGTTTCTGTACTTTGGGCCAAAGTGTATTAGATTTTATATCTAACAGAAGCTGTTCCTGTATTTTAGAACAACTGTATATTACTCCACCTCTAAGTCACCCACAGAAAAGCTGGCTCGTCATGATGAATCCATACAGGTGACAAAGATATTTGACATCGAGAACAACTTCAAACCCGCACTGGACAGATTTGACAAGTTTGGAGGTGAGACTAGTAGCCTTCATATTTCACCTTACAGAGTTGAACAGTAAAATATTTGTTTTGTTGTTTTTTTTTGTTTTTTTTTTATTTTTAACTAACACACAATTATGGTGTAACAGGAAGTAAAATAAAACAGTTACATAAGCATTTCAAAATAACAATACTACTGAAACATTATAACAAAATTTCTACATGAAAAACTTTACCAGACATAAAATATATTATTAAATATATTAAAACAATAATAACAGTAAAATATTTGTGTTGAGCATTTAGTAATTAAAAACCAGTCTTATTATGAAAGTGAATCATCTTAAAACCTGTAGGAACAGTTTGACAGAAGTCAAGCTGAGACCATTGACCTCGTTATTTCACCTTACAGCATACTCTTTAGAAAATTGACTTTAGCCTCTCTTACATCCCATTGTACGTGTATATACACGTAAATGTGCTGCAAATATTGTTGAAAAATATGAACGTAGCCCGGTAGTGGGGTAGCAGAGATGTGCATGTGGAAACAAGGTATATTTTCCCCAACAAGAGTGTCACTACTTGAACATCAAAGAATAGACTCTGACTAGATACAGGACCCACAGCAGCTTAATGTGGATGCAAGGTACACGTGAGTGTATTGCACGGGACTAGCAAACCCTGCAAGTAAATGGGGAGATCTTGCCACACTTGCGAGGGAAATGCACGTGCGCAAGTCTCTCGTAAGTTACCCTTAAGAAATGGATGCGTTTATGGCCATACTGCGTGCACACAGAGAAAATGTGCATGTCAATTTTCATTGCAGGGTCTGTGCGACCTTTATATTCTGTTATAAAATTGCACGGGTACCTTAAGTGTGCCTTGCAAATCCGCCGATTTTTCTCTGTAACCAGGACGTATATGCACATACGACGGGATGTAAGAGAGGCTTTTGTTGTTTTAATCACCTGTTATCATTACATGTACTGATTTATTTAAAAACCACCCTTAAACAGTTTCACAGGGATCAACGTGTACCAGATGTCTTGTTAATTTCACCCCCCATAATATTGTAAAACAGTGGCATACTTAATGAGAACTTTATGACCTTAAATATGGCATATCATTAGTGATCGTCTTGCTGACACAAAAATTACATCACAAACTATGCTTTAATCTTTACTTTTACATATGCACTCCTCCATCAGATAATTCAGTGTCCTGCCTCTTATACTGTCACTCTGTATTTCAGGGGAACACCTGGCTTCTAGTTTTGTCACTTTTTATTTTGTAGGCACATCCCACCACCTTTTATTATCACTCTGTATTTCAAGGGACTACCCCAACACTTCTCTTTGTCACTCTGTATTTCAAGGTACTACCCCAACACTTCCCTTTGTCACTCTGTATTTCAAGGGACTACCCCAACACTTCCCTTTGTCACTCTGTATTTCAAGGGACTACCCCAACACTTCCCTTTATCACTCTGTATTTCAAGGGACTACCCCAACACTTCCCTTTGTCACTCTGTATGTCAAGGTACTACCCCAACACTTCCCTTTGTCACTCTGTATTTCAAGGGACTACCCCAACACTTCCTTTTGTCACTCTGTATTTCAAGGGACTACCCCAGCACTTTCCTTTGTCACTCTGCATTTCAAGGGAGTACCCCGACACTTCCCTTTGTCACTCTGTATTTCAAGGGACTACCCCAACACTTTCCTTTGTCACTCTGTATTTCAAGGGACTACCCCAACACTTCCTTTTGTCACTCTGTATTTCAAGGGACTACCCCAGCACTTCCCTTTGTCACTCTGTATTTCAAGGGACTACCCCAGCACTTCCCTTTGTCACTCTGTATTTCAGTAGATGAGCCCTTTATGCCCTATGTTCTAATACCTCTGTCAGAGATACCTCGCCCACCTCCCTTTTATGATCTTTGAACATATCTTCATTAGAGCATGTCAGTGTGATATTTATCTATTTTGGGAACCCCCTTAATTGTTTCCTTTATACAGACTGATGTTTGATTATACCCACCTTTCAGGGGACTTTTGTGACCTATATACTGATCTACCTTTCAGGAGAGCGACCTAGCCCCTACGTGTATCTGTACATTGGACAGAAAGGCTCGGAGTTGGACCTGGGCAGCCTGCTGATTGTGGTGCGACTCACCAGCTGTAAAGCTTTACAGCTGCTCAATGAGGTGGTCAGTAGTACTAGCTTTTAATGCATTTCTAATATATTCAGTTCCTGTAGTTAGAAGGGAACAAACTTTACCTTCCACCTCTGATGTTGTGGGTTAAATTTTTCACCACAACCAAAAGTAAAAATTTGACATTTGTGTATTGACATGAATGATGTCTTGACAACTAGGGACAGAGAGACTCACTTGCTGTAGTTTTACAGTTGTATTTAACAGTGGTAGTAGTGTCTATGATCATGCCAGTTGACTCCCATCCTTGCAGAGTAAAACGACAAGTTTAATGACTTCAGAGATTTTCCTCCCTGCTGCAGACTTGGGAAGTCAGAAAGAAACTCATAATAGTACTAATTACTAGGGCGGGGTCGGCAGTAAATTTTCCATTTCGGTATCCCGCCTGTGTGAAACCGTATCGATTCTGAGCTACTGAAAAAATTGCATTCTAGTATATCCCCAATCGAATACGCCCATTAGCAGGAAGTAAAATCCTTGAAAACAAACTTTGACAGTTCTTCTGAAAGAAATTGCTGTAGAAGTGCTAAAATATACAAAAATATGAGATAACAGTTTATAATTTCTTCAAATTTGGGGGTTTGTTTCTAATATTTTATGTTTTCTTACAAAATAATGTACAGACATTCGAAATGCCGGTTGTAAAATGTCATCACGATATTCAAGTGAATTGGTCTCGATACCACGATACCGGTGTTACCAACCCTGCCCTTCTAAAAACTGAGTTACAGTGATGTTAATAGTCCTCATGATTTTATGAATGTTTTTGTATAACATAGTATAAACACACATAATAAGTCAATCATAATAGATGGGAAAATAGAGATATTTTCAGTTATTTTTTTCTTCTTAACTTTGTTTTTATACTTTCAGGACAGTGAAAGGTGTCATGAGCACAGTATGCACATATCAGAGAGCAATGAGTATGATCGTATAGCCAACGCTGTCACTGACCAACTACAGAACCCACCAGTGTAGTGCATGTGTACTAAAACTAGCCCTCTTCTGATTGGATCATTCAAATTTGTCCACTTGAGGGAACACAATACCTCTCGTCTGATTGAATAATTCAAATATACCTATTTGAGGCCACACAATAGCTCTTATCTTATTGAATAATTCAAATAAGGCTTCTTCAGATCCCTCAATTCATTTATTGAATGTTTTCAACATGTCTAGTAGAGGCTATAACATTTTCTCCCATTTGATTGAACAATTCAAAGAAGTCTACTAGATATCAAACCATGGCGCTTACCAGTCAGGGTATACTTTAGTTCACAATTGATTCAGTATTGATGTAACATTTTCGTTGTGTTTTAATGGCCCTATATTGCTTTCTAGAAATTGGTACTGCTGTTAGAAAAAGTCTGTTTAATCTCAGGGTGTGGATCCCTGATACAGATCATTGAAAGATACACGTAGTTTTAGTATATAAAGCAATGTACCGTAAATGACCTATTTAGGGCACCAGCCCTTGTAACCCCACCCTATCTCTTTTCCTGGCAATATAGTACTGTGACTGCATCCATCATGCAGAGAAATTGCACAAAAAAAACATATCATGTATAAGTATTAGCTTTTGTTCACACAAGACTTCCACACACACATACACAGAGAATAATAAATGGATGGTTCTGTAAGAATGGCTCTGACAACTTCTGTGAAAAAAGATCAGCATGATGGGGTGTGCTAAGAAGGGGAACTTTTTCCACCAAAATATTGACTAAAACTAGTCTTTCCTTAGGGCACCGTGCGCTAAATAGGTCATTTACGGTACTTGAGCTGATTTTGTTGAGCAATCTGTGGTTGATATTTTTTGCAGAGAACAAGAGATTTTGTTCATTTATTTGTTGTTTGTCCGTCTGTAAGCAGAATAATACTGAACAAAAAAACACATTCTAAAGCAGTTTGAAACTTTTAATCAAATTTTATCAAGATATGTGGGGGGTTCATTGAAACCTTTTTTTGGCAGTCCAGAATGAAAGGGTTTTTTGTAAGGATTTTTACATAGCAAAGCTTATCCCATATTGGAAGTGTTGTCATTCTTTAATGCTCTGGTTAGTGTAGATATTCAGTGGATTGGTTGTGAAGGCTTTATGTATTAATTAAAATGACATTGTACAAAGTACTTAGAATAAGAATATAGATTCAGTAAAAACCTTAAATAAAAAATTCCAAAACTGTATTCCGTACTTTTTTACAAAACAATGATTTCCTCTTACAGTTGGAAGTCAACAGCCTTAATATTGTCAACAATGTTTGTTATTAAAGTTGTAGTGTAATGTTATTACAACATGTTATTGCATAACGTTATTCTGTTAAAGTTGAGATAATGTAAGATCCACTGTAACTTATTGAATAACTTCACCAAAAAATGGAAATTACACCCAAAAATTCTCGAATACACTTACTTCGGCTTCCACTGACTCAGACTTACCTTGTATGGTCCATTCCCAGAAATGCACGAGTGTTGCTTTAGAACACTATATTCAGTTTTATTAGAAGTTGAGGTTAATGCCAAATTATGACTCCAAGCAGTAGTACCCATTTTTACAGCCACTGATCTCATGTCACAGCTGGGTAAGAGCTATATGTATATTCATCACCTCACGACAGCAAAGCTGTGACAAAATATCGACATGTGTTCTTTTTGTATGTTGTATGTTATGCTTTTGTCTAACCTAAGCGTAATCATAGCCTTCATAAATCATTATGTAATTCAGCTTTGTAACCATAGATAACATGTAAACTTTAATTATTCATCTGTAGATTAAGGATTTTATTGATTAGTAGTTTTAATCTTTAGAAATTTAGTTGACACAAATTTGTCATTATTTTTTGGGGAAACGACATGGAAAATCCTACTTTTAATATCGATAATGAAACAGTAGTGGTCGGACCGGCTGAGAAAATAAAAACCGGTTTTCGGAGCTTTGAAACCGAACGAAATCTGGGATTTCGAAAGTGTAGAGATATATGATAAAAAGTTTTACGCGAGCGTACATGAGCAACATTATCAATAGGAAATATGGATTCGCGAGATATTTTGAAGTTTGTAAACTTCATTTACCATGAATATAAAGCGAAAATGTAAGTTTTTCCTCAAATGTATATGCTCTTTATTGTTTTGATGAAATATTAACCAGTAGAAAGCCTAATATGATGACGTTTTCAATAACCGGTACTTAAATATTCTTTGCGGATTTCGTCATTTCTACGTAAACGAAACGAAATGCCGTATACCGGTTTACTGTTCACCCCACTATGAAACAGAGACCTCTCACTGATTGATATTAATATAATGGTGTATGATAGCAGCACACTACTTAATACTTTCTGAATATTCTGTATCCTTGCCTATTTGCCAGTGCTCATTAGGTGTATGCCGAGTACTCTTTAACACAGAAATATCACTGCTGAACCCCTATAAATGAAACTGTGATATGTAGAATTTAGTGGGTGCATCTTTTATCGATATTGGCGATATTTATTGTTTTGGGACAGGGTCCCGATATTGATGTGCAAAAACATATATCAATATTGCCATTTTATGTATAACTGTAACCTTAAACTGTAACTATTTGAAATGAACCCCAAATATGAAGAAATTATACACTTTTATGTCAAGAGGTTTTTTACAGTTTGTAATGCGTTTTTTTATCAGAACAGCCATGTTTTGTTTTGACTGACTTCACTTCCTGCCAGCAGTTGGGAATATACTAGAACTAAACCTTTTCAGTATCCTGGATTGGGACCTGTTAGAAGAAAATATTACTAAAAAATATTATTAAAAAATGTTCCAAAGTTCAAACTTTTTAAGTAAGTAGGGGTGCGTATGTTGGGGAGGGGGTGGAGTTGTTTAACTGTGTTGAACTTCATATACAAGTTCTTGTGTCATCCTTTCTCTAGCAAATTCACTGGTTTGAGCTCACCTGTTCTATTTTTTCAAAGTGTAACCCAGGGGCTAATTTCCCAAAACGTCTCAGACTAGTCCTGTCTCAGAGTGAGCCACTAGATCAAGGCCTATGTGTTTTCTCTATGTGTTCAGACTAGTCCTGTCTCAGAGTGAGCCACTAGATCAAGGCCTATGTGTTTTCTCTATGTGTTCAGACTAGCCCTGTCTCAGAGTGAGCCACTAGATCAAGGCCTATGTGTTTTCTCTATGTGTTCAGACTAGCCCTGTCTCAGAGTAAGCCACTAGATCAAGGCCTATGTGTTTTGAGCTAAAATCATTTTCACAAAAGCTGAATCATCCAAGACTGGTCTATGCCAAAAGTCTTCAGTTCATAAATTGCACTAATTGCTTTTTATTATCCACCACGCGACGTGTTTGCCCTAAATACGGGGAAATACAGACCGGGATGTATTTTTTTTGTATACACCGGCGCCCCGGTACTATGGATAATGAGTGTGAATAACTTCCGGTTTTTCAACAATATCTCGGAAAGTATGCAACTTACAAATTTATATCATATATCATTAGAAAGGTGTTATTGTAGCGCTTCTGCTGATGTATGTTGCATAAAAATCCATGCAGAAATCACTGAGATATTGCAAGTTAAAGATTGAAGTTTTTATATTCAGTGTTGCTCATGCTTTTCAAAGCCTTTTTCACGTCCTGTCATTAAACATTCGTATTATTTGACCCATAAATCACACAAAATGGTGGATAATAAAAGTAAAACACCCTCATCAGACATATACAGAAAAAATATATCACTCATGAAGATTAACAATATAATACTCGTGCTACGCACTCGTATAATATTGTTATCTTCATTTGTGATATATTTTTTCTGTATATGTCATTCGGGAAGTTTTCCTATTTAACACAGGCAGTGTGGAATATATATTTTTATAATATATACCACAAAAAAATATTTCAAATCATTTCATTTTCTTGTAAATAAATCTAAGAGTTAAGACTGAGTAAACATTTCCAACATGGATGTCAACTTCTTTGACTTTTATCTTAATAACAGTGGCATTTATGATAATGATTATGTTATAGTATAAAACTAAAAGCTTTTAGAAATATGAAACATATACAGTAATTGGATATACTTTATATTGATTTAATTTCCATGTAATAATGCTAAAGACTCTGAAGTTTGAGTCTTTTTGTGAAATTCATTGAATGTAAGTTTCTGGACTCAATAAAATAGTATAAAATATATGAGATTGAGACCAGGGGCCGTATTCTACAACAATACTTAGAGAAGGTGACCTTAGATCTAAGTAAGGGGTTGTTTTTCACTTAAGTTTTTCATGCACTTTGTATTCAGAAAACAAAAGTTAGGAATATCCAATTTCATCATTTCTTACTTCAAATCTAAGAAATACTTGAAATCTAAGTTAGAAATGATCTAAGTTTTGTTCTAGAATATGGCCCCAGATCTAAGTCTCATATAATGCTGAATGATGCATCTATTGGAAAATAAAAAATTGAGAGAAATTGCAATCAAGGTCTTTTGTTTTTGTTAAGAACTTGCAACTCTACATTAATGGTGATTTGTGCCATGTCTCTGAAATTTCTTGTACAGTTAGTCTTACTGTCTTTGGTTTATTCAGCAAATTAATTTGTGTACTGAAATATTTGTGATAATTATACTGACATATTGTCAATAAAATCATTGTGTAAATAGTGTATGATTTTACATATCTGTTTTGCATGTGTTAAGTATTTTTGTTAACATTGTTTTTCTGTTTTGGAGGTAGTTTTAGGTTTTGGAGATTTTATGTTCAACAGTGTCATATAATAGCAAAACTTTCCGAGTGCCTTTTTGAAAAAATATATCACAAAACCTGTGTACCTGTACATGTAGATTACACAAGCATTATATTGTTCACCTTTATGGGCACCAGGGAATATAAAAACTTTAACTTTTAACTTGAGATTTCTCCATCATTGCTGCATATATTTTTATGTAATAAAAGTTATCAAGCCGAACAGAGGTGCTGTAAAAATACTTTTCTAATGATGTATATAACCTATTGAGAGGTTACATAGTTTCTGAAATATTAATAAAAATTTGGCACTTTTTGATAAATTTGTATTGCTAATTATTCAATGTAAGTGGTATATTCATAAATATTCTTAGAATTAAGCATCCCGCGAGGGACGCTTGTTTGCATATGGGAGGAATTCTTGTGGAAGGGTCTACCGGCTCCGACGTATCCGCAAATTTGCCTACCTATAGCGTCTTTACTAGTTGATGGAATTTCTTCAAACTTAGCACATATATTTAGTAGCCCTGGGAAAATTTTCTGAATTTGGTGCCATGACATTTCAACCTATCAGAGAAGTCACATGACCAAAAACAGGATTTTGCTTGTCCGGATGATAACTTAAGAAGCGTTTAAAATATTTGCCTGAAATTTGATTTATGGATGCACAGTATAAAGATCTGCAAATGATTAGATTTTGGTAGACTTCCATTAAAAAATGGCTAATTAATTAAGCATTAAAATTTTTATTAATGAGGAAAATACAAAAAATCCCTTAATAACTTTTAAACCGTGCGAGATAGAGCGATTCCGACGAAATTTTTGAGCCACAGGTTATCTATGCTAAGTACTCTGCTCAATTCCAAAAAAATTTCATCTCTCCAAAAATGGCGGGCCATTTTGAATTTTGTAATTTTTGAGAAAAATGGCAAATATTTAAAGGTCTACACTCTGATTTGTGGGAACACAATGCACTCATGTAGTGTTCACAAATAATTCACAAATAATTCAGAATTGTCTGATTAATGGGAACACAAAGCACTCATGTAGTGTTCATCACAACTAATTCACATATAACTCAGAATTAATTAATTCATAATGTGCTTGTATATTTGTTACAGGTAAGCGTTATAAAATTGCACAACACAAAAATGCTTGTATCTCCTAAACCATGCGATATAGAGCAATTTCAACGAAAGTTTTGAGCCACAAGGTACCTAAGCGAGATACTCTGCCCAATTTTCAAAAAAAAATTTCGTCTTTCCAAAAATGGCAGCCATTTTGAATTTTCAAATTTTTGACAAAAATGGTAAAACTTAAAATTGCTTGTATCTCCTAAACCGTGCAAGATAGAGCGATTTTGGCAAAATTTTTGGCCCACAGGGTATCTAATCAAGATACTCTGCACATTTTTCAAAAAAATTTCCTCTTTCCAAAAATGGCAGCCATTTTGAATTTTCAAATTTTGGACAAAAATGGTAAAACTTAAAATTGCTTGTATCTCCTAAACCGTGCGAGATACAGCGATTTCGGCGAAATTTTTGGCCCACAGGATATATATACCAGATGCTCTGCTCAGTTCTCACAGATTCTTCCTCTTTTCAAAAATGGCGGCCATTTTGAATTTTCGAATTTTTGACAAAAATGGTAAAACTTAAAATTGCTTGTATCTCCTAAACCATGAGAGATAGAGCGATTTTGGCCCGTAGGGTATATATAGATACTCTGCTGAATTTTCAAAATATTTCCTCTTTCCAAAAATGGCGGCCATTTTCAATTTTCTAAGTTTTGACAAAAATGGAAAAACTTCAAATTGCTTGTATCTCCAAAATCATGCGGTATAAAATGATTTCAGCAAAAGTTTCGATCCACAGGATACTCCGCCCAATTTTCAAAAATTTCAAGATACTCCGCCCAATTTTCAAAATCTTTCCTCTTTTCAAAAATGTCAGCCATTTTAAATTTTCAAATGTTTGCCAAAAAGCTTAAAATTGCTTGTATCTCCTAAACCATTTTAAATTTTCCAATTTTTTTTTGATATAATTTTAGATTGACAGGGTATCTAGGCAAGATCTTCTTTCTATTATAAGCAGCCAACACCATCTTTCTTTTGGGACGCTTTGTTTTTGCCTTGCAAAAACAATCGCTTTGCTTCACTAGCGATCCTCTAGTTATTCTTGGAATTTTCTAAGAACACAAACATTTTCTAAGAATAATTCCCAGGAAAACAAAAAAGTTTTAAGGGTAAGGATTTTAAATTCATGCATTGTTTATCTTCTTTTTTGTAATAGATGCAGAAACATTTATAAAAAAGATTTACTCACACATACTTGTCACTGTTAGGAGAAAAAATGAAGATTTAATACAGAAAAAAATAACATGAAGACTTAAAAACTTTTTTATGTAAGCATAATGTATAAAAGGGATCTATGTTAGTTAATGTTTCACAAACAACAAAATTGACAACAGCAGTTAAAGGGATACCCTATACATTTCATTTTGTCTGACTTACCTAATTCTGGTAAACAGTCCTAAACACAGATGCCCTCCAATCCCAAATAAGGAAAAGGTTTGTTTCTTTTACATTTTATTTGGCACAATATTCCTCATCTCTGAACAGACTATTGAATTCATGCAATTCATGCAATATTTTGGCACTTTTTAAGATAATGTATAACAAGTTGGATGTAGTACTTGCATAGAAAGACATAGCATTAGTATTTTGTTGTTGATCAACAAGAAGGTATTAGTTGAAAAAAATGGTATTTTCAATACACTTTTTCTAGAAATTTTTAAAAATACTTATTCTCAGATATGTTTCGAAAATATTCCAAGAATTTTTTTGATAAAATAAAAGCCTATATACTGAGAAAGTTCTTGTTCTAGAAATTAAAGTATCAGTGAATATTGATACTTCTATAGATTTGTACAGCTGTATGACCTAACTCAAACAGGATGTCAACAATTCAACAACATCTTCATTTATCCATTATTTCTCAGCAGAAGTATTTAATTTTTGGAAAAAAGCCATTTTAGGATCACTGAACAGTGTCTACATATAACAGAATTCCATTAACTGGGGCTGGGTTCAGTGAGGGACTTGAGTCAGTTTTTGGGCTTAAGTCTTAGACTTTTGTCTCAAGACTTTTGTCTTAAACTCTAGTCTTAATTTTGTTTTGTGTGCTGAACCCTTTTTCTGGTCAACTTTTTTGGTATGAGCTTGACAAAAAAAAGAGGGACTTAAGTCCCAAATAATTTGAATAGCTATGTATTTGCCCTCAGATCTGCTTCTTTATGAGCCAAAGGTGTCTTAAATATGCCTGTATCTTAGAGTCAAACCTTCATGATCCAAGGAACTTGGGAGAATCAAAATTTATTCACATAATATAGACATAGTAAATTGAAGGTGACTTATGTCTTTCAGTGAATTCCATCTGAGGAAATAACCCAGTGCAAAAGTGAACATTTTCTAATTGAATCTGACCTTGTGTTATGCACCTTCTTGTATCAATACATTTCTTATACTTTCTGGGCAGAAATACAAAGTTTAGTTGGATGTTTTGACTGTATTTTTATTAATTTATTTTGGACTTAGCTCTAAGTCTTTTGTCTCTGCTAAGCTTGGGCTTAAGTTCTTGTATAAATCTCAACATAAACCCAAACTTAGGTGAGACAAAAGACTTAAAACTAAGTCCGGGCTTTAGTTTGGACTAAAGTTCTTCAGTGGATCTGATGGAGAAAACAGTTAAATCGGTGCTTTTATTACGCTACAATAGCTTACCATGTGGGACTTAATGCTGTTCTCGGGTTGCCACACCTGGGCCAACGTGTTAGAAAAAAAGACAGTTCTTGTTAGCCGCAGGAAATACTGGTAGTTGTTGTCACGTGATAACTTCTGACCAATCGTAATACTTTCTCGTTGGCCACGATTGACTGGTAGCAGTTTGTAAATATACAGACATTTTCATTTATTTCTCAGCATTTACTTATTGTTGGAGGTGCTTTTTTGGATATTTCTTTTATTATATAACATAGATCATTCTGTAAAAATTTTATTTTGACAGGAAAAGTATTTTCTTGCTTTCGCGTGTTCTGAGTTTTCCTCCGTACAGGCACTTTGCATTGCACGTCTTTTATTGCATTTAAAATGTCTCCATCAAACGAATAAAGACAAACCGAGAGCTCAGAAATGCCGCCATTTTTTTTTAGTTTCGACCTACACAACTATTGCCCTACCTGTAGGGAGGCTGGCAAGGGTGATGACCCCTGTGTCACCTTCGAAACTCCCTGTGATATCTGTGCATCTTTTACAGACGAACAGATGAAGAAAATTCAGCACAGGAAACGTTATCTTAAAAAACAAGAGGCGGAAACTAGTTCCAAAGATAATGAACTCGATCTTTTGGGCGAAGGCGACGGGGATTCCTTCACTGGCTCAAATGCAGACCTCGAGAGTGCTGCTGACAATCTTTTCACCTCACCCCCCCCCCCGTCCTCAACCACTTGCCTTCAGTTCCTTATCTTTAAAAACTCCAGCCAAGTCTGTCCCACCCACCCCAGGTACAGCTTTACAACAAAAAATTCAAACAAATCTTGAGAAATTCCTGGGAGATTCCTTAAATATCCATTTACAGCAACAAATGGGTTCCTTTCAGTCATCCATGTTGGAAGCTTTTCAGTCACTTCGAGAGGAGTTGACTGCTAAAAAGCAAACAGAGGTGGATCAGACCTAGTTTCTTGCTTCCAAACCTGGTACTTCCAGTAATTCTGCTGTAAATCTGGACCTACCCCCTCCGAGACCTAGTACTAACATTCAAACCGAGGCTATGGATGTGGACTACGGTCCAGCACTCCATCCTCGCCTAGTACTTGACCAGCATGATCCCCCGGATCAGTACGTTGCTTCCTCTGAACTACCACCGAAAGAGGTCTCGTACGCACCCAAAAAGCAAAGCCACTCTTGTAGTAGGCAGGAAATTGATCCGGGATCTGCCTCGGACCAACCATATGAGGAATCCGATGAACCTCGGATCCCTTCTACTAAACCTAAAAAGCACTCTGATAAGAGTAAACACAAGTCAAGGTCCAGATATGTGTCATCTTCAGGGGAGGATCAGTCCCCTTCAACCAGACACAGGTCTTCTAAGCCCTCTAGGGCTCAGCCCTTAGGGGCTGTTTCTGATCAAGACCTTCCTCAACATGATCCAGACCCCCCTTATTATAAGGAAGTATCTCTGTCTGACATGCCCACACGGTATGCTGAAGAGGTCGACACTTTTAGGCATATCCTTTCCCTCCCTGACCCCCAGGGAGTCTATGCCTAGATCTTCAACTTCAGTGATGGGTCTGGATGATGAAAAAGGCCGTCAAGAGCTCAGACCTAGAGGTCCTTCCTCTATTCTGCCCCTCAGCTCAGTTATCAAGGACGCCTTTGATAAATTTCAACATGACTTTAAGGCTGCTAATTTACCTGAGGGTAAATATGTCAAACCTCCTCCTTCCACTTCTAAGTGGTACAGGGTGGGACAGCCCTGTTTTCAGGATAAAATTCAGGAGTTGAATACGGACTTTGCCAAGTTCTGTATTACTCCTAAACCCTCTGGGGCCCCTATCGGAAAGGTCCCCCTTCCAGTTCTCAAAGAATTGGAGCATCAGGCCAGACAAAATATCTCAACCCTCTAGAGAAGTGTCAACATAGCATTAAGTCAACTGTCAAGAAGATCAAGTCTCAGATTCAAAAAGGTGCCAATCCTGAGAAAGCAGCAAAGCGCGGATATGAGGAAGTCGCTGAGTACATGGATTTTTGGAATAAGACCATTCCTATTCAACTCAGGGCCCTCACTTGTCTCAGCAAATTCCTAGCCCATATTCTCCAGAGGGAGTTATATTCTATGGCTAATACCGGCTTGCTTAGGCACGAAGCCGAGATGACTCTCTTACAGCCACAGTTGGGGGAAACGAGACGTCAAGAACTTAGCAACTCGTCCTTTTGGGACCCGTCCTTGGTCGAGTCTCAACTTGTGAAGGAAGGTGAAGACTTCCTTCTCAAAAAAGGCACCTCAAAAGACTCTAAGGGTTTCACACCCTACCAGAATAAGCCCTTTCATGGTCCCCACAAGAAAAGAGGCTCCTACAGGAAAGGCCCCTATGGGGGCAATTCCTCTCAAAGCAGTAACCAATCGTTTTCCTCAGGAAGGGGAAAACCGAACTTCAGAGGCTCCAGGGGTCGTTATGACCCCACAATAGGGGACGGGGGAGTGGAAACCCCTCTTCCCAATGACTCCTCCAAAGCCTCACTCAGTCCACCAGTAGGAGGTCGCCTTCGTTCTTTCAGGAGAGACTGGCTAACAAACAAATGTTCTCAAAACGTGGTAAACATTATCACCAATGGCTACGTACTGCCATTCCTTTCAAAGCCAAATTTGATCAGATTCCCTCTGATTCTGTCGGAGTGCAAGGCCCAGCAAAAAGACCAAGCCTTGGCCACTTGTATCCAGTCTCTCCTGTTAAAGAACGCAATCAAATGTAAAATCTCTCGGGTTTTACAGACGCCTGTTCCTAGTACCCAAGCCTCATCAATGATGGAGGCCAGTCATAGACCTAAGCAGGCTCAACACTTTTCTACACATAGAAAAGTTCAAAATGGAAACTCCAGAGTCCATCAGGACCTCCCTGATTCCAGGGGAGTGGGTATCGTCGATAGATCTGTCGGACACTTACCTACACATCCCCATCCACCCAAACTCAAGGAAATACCTAAGGTTTTGCTACAAGTCTCAGGTGTTCCAGTTCACCTCCCTCCCATTCGGACTAGGCACAGCCCCCAGGTCTTTACAATGATTGTAAAGGAGGTGAAACTAATGGCCCTCTCAAGAGGACTCAGAATTCACCAATACCTGGACGACTGGCTGATCAGGTCCCAGTCTCAGGAGGAAGCCCAAGTGAACACTCAGGCGGTGGTAGACCTAACCCAGTCCTTGGGGTGGATAATAAATCAGGAAAAATCAGAACTGAAACCTACTCGGGTGTTTTTGTTGGTGGGCTACGAATACCATCTAGATTCAGCCCTTGTAAAACCCACTCAAGAGAGATGGCTCAAACTTCAGGATTTGATCCTACGACTCAAGTCAAAACGTGTTTTGACTGCAAGATGTTTGATGTCGCTAATTGGGTTGCTAGCCTCAACGGAGAAAATGGTCCCGGAGGGACGCCTTCACATGAGGCCCTTTCAGTTTCATCTCACGGAGCACTGGAGATATCCTCAGTCACTGGACAACCTCCTTCTTTGGACAGAAGCCATTGCAGCCCACCTAGATTGGTGGCAAAATCTCTCAAACGTGATGAAAGATGCAGACCTTCATCCCAAAGACCACAGTATCCACCTCTTTACCGATGCCTCAAACGAAGGTTGGGGCGCTCACTTAGATCAAAATTCTACAAAGGGTCTGTGGTCAGATCGGGAAAAAAGGCTACACATAAATGTCCTAGAATTGAAGGCGGTCTCCCTGGCCCTTCGAGACTTCAAGGACCAGTGCCAGAACCAAACAGTGCTGGTTGCGACGGACAACTCAACAGTGGTAGCCTACATCAACAAACAAGGAGGAACTCACTCAGCAGAGATGTGTGCTCTCCTGTGGAAGATCAAGACCTGGTGCCATCACTACCACATAACATTGAAAGCCAGGCACATTCCAGGGTGCCTGAATGTGATGGCCGACCTTCTGTCCAGGTCCAACCAAGTGCAGACAACAGAATGGTCTCTGCATCCGCAGGTGTTCAAACAGATCTGCCAGAAGTGGTTCACACCTCATGTAGACTTATTTGCCACTCACCTGAACCACAAACTTCCACTGTACGTATCTCCTGTCCAAGACCCAAAGGCTTGGGACATAGATGCTCTAAACATAAACTGGACGAACCTCACGGCCTATGCTTACCGTCCTACGGCTCTCCTTCACAAGGTGATCCAAAAGATCAAGCAGTGCCATTGCCTGATCATCGTAATAGCCCCAGGCTGGCCATGGATGCCCTGGTTTTGGGACCTAGTGCATCTCTCAACAGAGATCCCACTACAACTCCCAGTGTCAACGACCCTACTCAAACAGTCCCACAAGTATGTGTTCCACAACAACCCACCACAGCTGAACCTCCACGCCTGGTGTCTAGGAGCGGACAACTCCAAGAACAAGGCTTCTCTGTGGAGGTGGCAGAGAGAATTGCTGCTCCTCAGCGGTCATCAACAAGGACCATCTACAAGTCAAAGTGGGCCGTATTTGAAAAATTGTGCAGAGAAATTCGGTGGATTTCTCCATTCCATCTGTGAAACAAATTTCAAATTTTTCATGTACCTGTACCAAGACCTAAATAGGCGCCCCTCGACCATTGATGGTTACAGGACTGCAATCGTTGACACTTTGGGCCCAACGGCCCACCATAATGCACATAATGCAGACCTTCATAGGTTACTCTCCAGTTTTCACAGGGATCGTCCAAAACGTTCCAGAAATTTACCTAAGTGGAACCTCTCTGTTGTCCTCAACGAGCTCACCAAAGCACCCTTTGAGCCCATGAAAGACACAGACCTCAAACATCTTACTCTCAAAACTGCTTTCTTGCTAGCTTTGGCCTCCAGCAAACGCTGCAGTGAAATCCATGCCTGGGTCGCAAACAAAGTATCTAATCTAGGCCAATGGGAAAAGGTCGCTGTGTTCCCTTCTTCTGATTTCATAGCCAAAAACCAACTAGCAAGAGAAGGTTCTCAAAGTGTGTCTCCAGTGACTATTCCTGATTTGACTACCATTGTAGATAGACAATTTAAAAGAAGACAGGACCCTGTGTCCTGTGCCGGCCCTGAGGTATTATCTGGACCGAACCAAAGACCTGAGAGGGTCTCGTTCCCTCCTTGTCATCTCCTTTAAGAAAGGACATACCTCAGACATCAGACTCGCTACTCTCTCTTCCTGGTTGAAACAAACCATCCTACTTTGTTACAAACAAGCAGATCAACAAGCCTTGGACTTGGTCCAAGTTAAAGCGCATGACATCCGGGTCTTCGCGGCCTCTAAGGCCTTTTACGGTGGGGTATCGGTGGACCAAATCATGCAAGCCTGTCACTGGAAAGCTCACAACACATTTACAAATTTTTACCTAAAAGACCTTACTTGGTCAGACACCGACAACAATATGTATCTGGGACCTGTAGTGGCGGCACAACAAGTCCTAGATCCTTCCCCTCAGACCAGTTGTCCTTGGAAAGAAAAAAAGGGGGGGGCACATCCGCTACAACCAAGTCTTCAGGAGTCTAAGCCCAGGATCTAGGTATTCCTTTACCTTCAAGATGTTACGGGTAAGGTCATTTTTATCTCCGGCCGGGCGGGAGATTATAAAACGCATTCCGTGCGTGTGTGCATGTGTTCGTGTGTTATTGAGTGTGTGTCACGCTTTTACAAAGGGCTGTACAGCACACTGGTTGTTTCTCCTTGGCCTTTTCAATGTTTTTATGACCTTATTGCTTATGTCCTTTCATTTGATGCTGTTGTTTCACACCTAGGACCATAGCTAAGTGAGTAATAGCAATGGTGGCTACTTTGAGTAAAGTGCTCATAACTCCAAAACGACTGCATTTAGAGTGTTTCTGTAAAATACGTTGTTCAGCTACTTTCTCCATGCCTACAAGATGGTACCATTTTTAGGGTTCTATCTTCATAGCTAAGTGAGTAATAGCTATTTTCTGTTATTAACAATGAGCAAAATGAATAAATTGATTTTGTCTTTGTAACTGTTACTTACAATATTGGCCTGAAATATGTTGTTCAACAACTCCTTCATGTACTATATCATGGTGAGGTGTCCAAGGTGTAGCACCATAGCTAACCGAGTAATAGCTATACTAAGTTTAACATTTGACCATTGAGCAAGTCACTTGTAACTCAAAAACTATTGAATATAGAGGATTTTTGTCGAATATGTTGTTCACCTATCTTTTGGATATACTGTATTGTGAATTTTCACAGCTGTAACTCCATAGCTAACTGAGTAATAGCTACTTTGATGATAACCATAATGAGTAAATGGCTTATATCTTCAAAAGTATTGCAGCTACACAATTTTGTTCCAATATGTTGTTCAGCTACTATCTCCACAGCTACAACATGGTCACTAGTTTGGAAGTGTATCTCCATAGCTAAGTGAGTAATAGCTACTTTGTCAATTTTTAATGATAACCATAATGAGTAAATGCCTTATATCTTCAAAAGTATTGCAGCTACACAATTTCTCTCAAATAAGTTGTTCATCTACTTTTTTGTGAACTGTAACATATTTAAGTTTCACAACTGTTGCTCAATGTACAAGTGAGTAATGGCTACTTTATTGCTACTTTTGGTGAAAATGTGAAAAATGACAAATATCTCACAAACCGTAATAGCTAATTTGTCAATTTTTAATGATAACCATAATGAGTAAATGCCTTATATCTTCAAAAGTATTGCAGCTACACAATTTCTCTACTTTTTAAGTCATTCATCTACTTTTGGGAGAGCTTTCACTTGGTGAAGTTTCAGACCCATAGCTAATTACTCACCTACTCAAAATGAGTAAATGCAAATTATCTCTAAAAGTATTGCAGATAGCCAATTTTTCTGAAATAACTCATTCACCTACTTTTGGGAGAGCTTTCACTTGGTGAAGTTTCAGACCCATAGCTAATTACTCACCTACTGAAAATGAGTAAATGCGAATTATCTGTACAAGTATTGCAGATAGCCAATTTTTCTCAAATAACTCCTTCATCTACTTTTGGGAGAGCTTTCACATGGTGAAGTTTCAGACCCATAGATAATTACTCACCTACTGAAAATGAGTAAATGCGAATTATCGCTAAAAGTATTGCAGATAGCCAATTTTTCTCAAATAACTCGTTCACCTACTTTTGGAAGAGCTTTCACATGGTGAAGTTTCAGACCCATAGCTAATTACTCACCTACTGAAAATGAGTAAATGCGAATTATCGCTAAAAGTATTGCAGATGGCCAATTTTTCTCAAATAACTCATTCACCTACTTTTGGGAGAACTTTCACTTGGTGAAGTTTCACACCCATAGCTAATTACTCACCTACTCAAAATGAGTAAATGCGAATTATCGCTAAAAGTATTGCAGATAGCCAATTTTTCTCAAATAACTCATTCACCTACTTTTGGGAGAACTTTCACTTGGTGAAGTTTCACACCCATAGCTAATTACTCACCTACTCAAAATGAGTAAATGCGAATTATCGCTAAAAGTATTGCAGATAGCCAATTTTTCTGAAATAACTCATTCACCTACTTTTGGGAGAGCTTTCACTTGGTGAAGTTTCAGACCCATAGCTAATTACTCACCTACTCAAAATGAGTAAATGCGAATTATCTCTATAATTACTCACCTACTCAAAATGAGTAAATGCGAATTATCTCTTAAAAGTATTGTACTTAGCCAATTTTTCTCAAATAACTCATTGCAAATTTTGAAAGCTGTAGGTCCATAGCTAACTCAGTAATAGCTACTTTAACTTTTTTGATTTAAATAATTTATAACAGCAAAACTATTCAATTTAAAGGAGTTTTGTCAAATATGTTGTTCACCTACTTTTTGATGAAGTGCGGCGGGAGATCATACCACGGCAGTGGTCTTGTTGTTTTTTAGTTTATCAAGTAATTTGTATTAAGGACTTATTAAGTTGTCATTAATCTCATATTCAGGTGGCAAAAAATTTATGAGATTTCCAACCATTGAGCTGGTCTGCCACTCGTGAAGGGCCCTTAGGGACCCTTAGACCTCTAAGTGAGCACTGCTGCACTTCCGTCCTACAATCAAACATCTAGACAGTTTTTAGCACTGTCCTTCATTCTACTTAGGTTTTTGGCTCTTTACAGGCCCAGTCTTCGGGATCGGGGCACTGTAAATGGGACTCAGACTGGTATTTCTATCACTATTTCTATATATATTAATTCAAATCTTAGAAAAAAATGACATATCTTCCAGTCTCAGCTGTAATCCCGCCACCGGGCAGTTGAATTCAGCATTAAGTCTCACATGGTAAGCTATTGTAGCGTAATAAAATTGAAAATTTTAATTACTTAAATGTAGCTTTTATAAGCTACAAGCTTACCATGTGGGACTTAGAAGAGTCCCACCCTGCCTCCCCGCTGTTTACAGCTGAGGGGTAGGTTTTAGCAAATTTCAACAAGAAAGTAGGACGATTGGTCAGAAGTTATCACGTGACGACAACTACCAGTATTTCCTGCGGCTAACAAGAACTGTCTTTTTTTCTAAGACGTTGGCCCGGGTGTGGCAACCCGAGAACAGCATTAAGTCCCACATGGTAAGCTTGTAGCTTATAAAAGCTACATTTAAGTAATTAAAATTTTCAAATTTGGCCCCAGACTTCTAAAGAAATTGGTTATTGGTGTAAGCACAAGTGAAATTTCAGTGTTTTGTTGTCACTGTAAGGTATTGATACCTGTATTTGATATATACTTAAATATCACGAGTTCTGAGGAGAAATCCTATTCTTCTGCAAAGAGGTATATTTGCCAAGCAAGTCAAAACTCAAAATTTGTAAGCTTGGGACAATTATTTTGTAAATTGCCTAACTAACCCAGCAATATTATCAAACACATTATTTGTCTTGCCAAATAATAAATTTGGTATAACATCAACTTAGAACAAATTTTTGGGAAGTTTGTTGGAGCAATTTTACTTTACCGGTACGAGATCCACCATATTGGATAATTACAAGAAACTTTCAAGGAAATTTAAAATTAAATTAAGAGAGTTATAATTGGGGGCAAGCCCCCAACCCCCATAAATAATATGGATATGTATTTGAAACAAAATAAAAAGATTAAATTGTTAAAAGATAGAATTTATATCATTGTCCAAATCTCGTACCGGTAAAGTAAAAACTACCCAGTTTGTTTATCCTAAAATTTGTGGAATGTAGTTGTCATCTTTGAATTCCAAGTGAATCCTCTGTCTCCAGAGATTATTTAACATGGATAAAATTCATGTTCTTGGGATAAAATAAAAGAAGTTCAGCTGCAATTCTACATATTTAGACTAATCTGGTGTTGTGAGATACATTAACTCAAAGTAGTAGAAAAGTAATGCTGTTATCTGACCATTCTTGTAGAGGATGATCGTGTTTGGTTAATGGAAGGTTCATAAATTAGAAGTATTTAGTATAAAGCAGTGGGAAAATATTCAGCTTTGCTTAATCCAGGCCACATTGTTACAAGCAGGAAATATCCAAACCTTCAATTTTTACCTTATCTGGATTACTAATACAAACTTTTTCACCTCTTGATTTAAGGCTCTGACTTGTTTACGAGCATTCCTTAAAGTTAGTTAGTAGTTTTTTTGTTTGTGTAAAGTCTGTCTGAAAATACTTAAATAACTTAAATAAAATAATAAATGTCTGAAAATATTAAATAACTTGAAATTGCACAAACTAATTTATAAAGGATTATTATTGGTTATAATTTCCCACATAATTCCTGTAATATTGGTTATTTGTTTATGTGATGGTTGTGTAAGATTAGGGGTCTGCGGAATGATGTCATCAAGCACCAGTAATGTAACTGTAGTGTTATTTATTGCTTTTTTTTTAAAAGCTCCCTGTGATAATTTGCAGACAGTCGATTTGCCAATTCATCCAAATTCTCCAAACTTACAGTCAAACCTACTGCCAGAGCCACTGTGGCCTGGCGGATAACACACTTGTCTAGGAACTCAGAGGACGTGGGTTCAAACCCAGGTACAGGCAGATACATAGTGGCGTGGATGACCAATTAAAATGATGGTCCTCTGTCATTGGGTCCTATCCCCAGTGGCAGGCTAAAAAACCTCAAGGACGTTGATAAATGGTCATCCTTGAGCCTCTATCTTTCAGTTAGGGGAATGTGAGTTACTTGTGAGTTGGGACTGTACCTGTGCAGTCGGATAGGTTAATAACGCTTTGAGTCCTGTAGTATATGGAGATATTGCGCGGAGTATAAAAATAAATACATGTACACAAATACACCACCCAGTCATAACTGTTAGAGTCACTTACAGGGGGCCATGATGGAGCAGTGGTTACACACTCACCTCCCACCTGTAAGGTTGGTGGTTTAAACCCCGAACCTTATGTGTAAAGGATGGTAGTTACTCAACCATTTTAGGCAGTTTACAGTGCAGAACCTTGACCAACTGCAGGTACTGCTTTCCACTTCCCAGAAAACTACTCATTGTCATAAAACCTGTACATTATTGAAAGCCATGTTAAAACATAAATAAAAATAGAGCCACTTATATAATAGACGGATCCACTCAATGTATTTTGGAAGCAATAATTATCATCCAGATAGATGTTGCCTATTGAAGTGTTTTACTTGTGCAGTACACTGTATAAATGGATAAGTAATACTCTTAAAAAGTAAGGTGTAAATGAAATCAATTTTGAGGGCGTCCTATTGGAAAATGGTGTTATTATGGGTATAATTTTAACTATGTCATAAATAGAACCAAATCATGTCTATAATTTAAGGTTCTAATTGTACAGTCAACTGCCATGGAACATCCATTGTATTTCTTTTAAATTGTACGTGAAAAAAACTGAAGAATTATGTGTATTATTGTTGATTGGTATTGTGAAAGTTTTGTTGATATAATCACCATATAATGGTCTGTTGCACATAGTTAACTTTAGTATTTTCCAAAATGTAATTTTCCATTGTGTGTATTGGATAATAATTACAGCAATAATAGTTTCTAATAGTAAATAAAATTATCATAAATTGTTTGTGGGTTTCCATGGTAATTTTCCCCAATAATACTTATCTTCACTTTTATCTTCACTAGTCTAACATACCCAATTTTGCTGTGACAAGGACATATGCAAACATAAGCAAAACAGTGACAACATAATAATCAGTATCCATGAAGTATTCCTCAATAATATCTTGAGATTACGACCTTACTCGATTCAGTGCAACTGTACACTTTCATATTCACCAACTTTCTGACAATTATCTGCCATAGAACTGCTTCACTTCATATTGGGTATATGTCAGTATATTTTCTTATCTCTACCAAGAGGTTATGTAATTGGTGATGCATAAATTTATTGTGCGAATACATAGGACGAGGATTTTTTTTTTTTTTTGTCTCTTTCAGAAGTAAACTTTAAAAGTATACAGCTCTAGGGCTATTTTACATTTATTTTTTTTATTTTCCACTGTCCTCAAGTCTTACATGACTACATTATTACACTGAACTCACTTGGCTGTGATAGGGAAGGATCTTTAGGCATCTTACCATGTACTGTATGGAGAGATTTGTTGATTGGTTCTGCTGGGAGTTGATCCCTGTCGATTCTTTGGATTACACACAGACAAAAACACGTCTCGGTCTTTAACCAGCTGAGCTAAAGGGTAATCTCCAGAAGATTATTGTGGATACATCTGGTACATACTTTGGTTTAGCATTTGCTACACTGCTGCTGCAGCCACCGCACGTAGAGAGATTTTCAACTTTAACACTCAGAGGAAAAATACACAAGCTAGCTTCACCAAATTTGCAGGATATCTTCATTGGGAGGAAACTTCTCTGGGGCTGAAATTAACCTCACTCTGAAAAACAACATGGCTGCCGTGGCCATTTATTTGAAAATTATCTACCTTTTTCTACTGGCTGGCTCTCATAGGTAGAGGGCTGAATCCCTCACCCTCGTCATAGGTGATGTATAACAGATATACATGTCCTTTACAACCTACCTGGCATTTGACCTTGAAGCTCTTAATTCAAGGTCATACACAGAGTGGCAAAGTACCCCACGTAGCGGACTTTAAAAGTGCCTATCTCCCTTACTATTGGTTCTAGAGGTTTGCAATGTGAAACCAACTTATAGGAAATCATGGGCAGGGAATCTTCTGATGTGGTCTGATTTGACCTTGGACCCTCCTTCAAGGTCAAACGAGGATATCCAAACTTAAAAGTGCTTAAAACTTGCTTATTATTGGTTCTAGAGGTTTGCAATGTGAAACCAACTCACATGAAATCATGGGTAGGGAATCTTCTGATGTGGTCTGATTTGACCTTGGACCCTCCTTCAAGGTCAAACGAGGACATCCAAACTTAAAAGTGCTTAAAACTTGCTTATTATTGGTCCTAGAGGTTTGCAAAGTGAAACCAACTCTTATAAAATCATGGGGTGGGAATCTTCTGATATATTCAGATTTGACCTTGGACCCCTCTTTCAAGGTCAAACGAGGATAGCCAAACTTGAAAGTGCTTATAACTTGTTTATGATTGGTCCTAAAGGCTTGTAATGTGAAACCAAGGTTATAGGGAATCATGGGTTGAGAATCTTCTGAAGTGGCCAGATTTGACCTTCAGTCCCTCCTTCAAGGTCAAACGAGGACAGCAAAACTTGAACGTGCTTATAACTCGCTTATTATTGATCCTAGAGGTTTGCAATGTGAAACCAACTAATAGGAAATCATGGGCTGGGAATCTTCTGAGGTGGTCAGATTTAGCCTTGGGCCCTGCTGCAGGGTCAAACGAGTATAGCAAAAGTTGAAAGTGCTTATAGCTCACTTATTATTGGTCCTAGAGGTTTGCAATGTGAAACCACCTTCTAGGAAATCACGGACTGGGAATCTTCTTATGTGGTCAGATTTGACCTTAGGCCCCTCCTTCAAGGTCAAACGAGGACAGCCAAACTTGAAAGTGCTTATAACTTGTTTGTTATTGGTCCTAGAGGTTTGCAATGTGAAACCAACTTATAGTAAAGCATGGGCTGGGAATCTTTTGATGTGTTCAGATATGACCTTGGGCCCCTCCTTCAAGGTCAAACGAGGACAGCCACATTTAAAAGTGCTTATAACTTGCTTATTATTGGTCTTAGAGGTTTGCAATTTGAAACCAACTTATAGGAAATTATGGGCTGGGAATCTTCTGATATCTTCAGGTTTGAACTTGGACCCCTCCTTCAAGCTCAAATGATGGTTCACTGGCTTTTGTACTTGGGTGCTATCAAGAGGACAGTTAAATTGAAACCGTGCATCTGAAAATTACTGTGCCACGCTAAAGAATGTAATTAAAATTGTACATTACTATTAATGTGTGTTGTAAATTCACTGTATATGAAACTGTGTAGTTGGAAAGTACTAGGCTGCACAAGAGAATGCAATTAAAACTGTACATTACTGTTTATGGCTGCTTTAAATGCAAGTATCATTAAACCACACTGCTGAAAACTACTAAACCACGCTAGCATGGATAATTACAATTAACTCTACTGTTAGCAGTGTATCAAATTAAGCTGAGAACTGATTAGTGAATGATTTTGAATTAGATTACTCAAACCAATCTAACTGTGCTGGGTTGGATTGGTAGCACTACTGGTGTACACTAGTGTGAATTTGGAATGAATTAGCTCACCAGGCAAGTTAAATTTACCGTGACAGATTGGAGCGATGCAATTAAGCTGGTACATTATTAGCCGAGTGGGTAGGTAAAGGACATAAAATACCCACTCTGGTTGGAATATATTCTAGCCAAAAATGTGGGAGGTTTGTGACTATGTATGACAATGATAGAATTCACTGTGTAGCAGGTTTTAAGTGAGAAGGATAAATTGGCCAAATTAATGTGGCCTCAGTAAGTGGTACTAAAATGTGAGTAACAAGTTCACACCCAGGTTAATAATTTCAGAAACAGTAGATTTAATGAAAAATAGGGATGCCCCAAACCCCAGTATGAATAGGCTATTTGTGTAGGAGGTTCTTGAATGCTAGTGCTACGGAGTCAGATGCTTTGTGGTCCTGTGTAATATAAGATCAGACGCAATCCGACTTCCAGGTGCCATGGCTTTGAATGTTTTGCAAAGGAACATTAGAGTTAAAAGCCAGGGTGGTACCTGAATGCCTGAGGGAATGGAATGTAATTGACTGGTTCTGTAAATTTAATTTATGTAATATCAAGGAAAAGTGCTTACGGAGCCTGGTATCAGAGAGAAGGACCAACTTAGCTTTGTACTTGGTTTGAAATAGGGGTTTGTTGAAACCCTTAAGAGTGTCTATGCAATTTATGTATGCCCAAAACAGAACAGAGAGGAGAAGCTCCTAAAGAGGGGATCTTTAACAACCAAACAGAGTTGTTCATCTGAAGGGTTTTGACCATTTTAGCAAGAGTTGAATCCCCAGGGAGCAAAGAAGATATCCGCCCTGGCTAGTTGCTTAAGGTTGTCATAAGCCTTAATGGAATGTGGAACTAGATTAGAAATAGAAATAGATTAGAACTGGTTAGTGAATTAGATTACTCAAACCAATCAAGCTGTGCTGGGTTGGATTGGTAGCACTACTGGTGTACACTAGTGTGAATTTGGAATGAATTAGCTCACCAGGCAAGTTAAATTTACCGTGACAGATTGGAGCGATGCAATTAAGCTGGTACATTATTAGCCGAGTGGGTAGGTAAAGGACATAAAATACCCACTCTGGTTGGAATATATTCTAGCCAAAAATGTGGGAGGTTTGTGACTATGTATGATAATGATAGAATTCACTGTGAGAAGGATAAATTGGCCGAATTAATGTGGCCTCAGTGGTACTAAAATGTGAGTGACAAGTTCACACCCAGGTTAATAATTTCAGAAACAGTAGATTTAATGAAAAATAGGGATGCCCCAAACCCCAGTATGAATCGGCTATTTGTGTAGGAGGTTCTTGAATGCTTAAGGTTGTCATAAGCCTTAATGGAATGTGGAACTAGATTAGAAATATGAACAAGGATTAAAAAGGAGATTTGTAACCTTGTAGACAAAGCCAATATAGAGGTAATCACATGCCTTAACAATTTGAGACAATATAAGGGTGTCTATTATGGATTTGAGCTTAACTGCAAAGGCAGCATGTCTGGCCAAAGAGTTATTGAAATATTTTAGGCGATGGTCCTCAAAGGAGTGTAATTGGAGGCCAAGCATGATGAAAATGATTTAATTGCTGAAAGATGGTTAGAAATGGCTGAATGAATAAGGTTGTTGAAAACCAAGAATTCCAATAACATGAGGAGCTGATGGGGGAGAGGGATGGGAGGTGAAACTTGGCATAAATGGTAAAAGAGATAAAGTTATATAAATATATTGCAAAACGACCTCTTTGTGGAATCTGCCAGGGCATTATGGATCCTATCATTGACCCCCTTGGAGAGTGTCTGTAATTGCCGAGTGTAACCTGAAATTATAAAGACCAGTCTAGTTCCATTACACCATCTGGGACAGCCACCCAAATATGGGGTGCAATAAGTGATTGTAATGCAATGTGGTGCTGAGCACCCAAAGGAAGCCTAGACAAATGGTCTGCAACAGTATTGTGTTTACCTTGGATGTGGAAAAATTTCAAGTTAATGTCCCTTTTTGCCGTAAGCATTGCAACATTTCTGGTGATGGCCAACAGAGTTAAGTCCCAAGTGCTGCCCAAGTTTAAGACACAGACTACGGCTTGGTTGTCACACTGGATGGTGATAGAGCGGCCACGCCACTTTTCCACACAGATACACAACGCAACTAGAATATTGATCATTTCTAGATGTACTATTTGGTAATTTTGAAAGCCTAGGCGAAAGTGACAGCATATACCTCACTATCACACACAGCACCGAGACCTTGCAAAGAGGCATCTAACTGTATGTGTGTGAAAACTTGCCTGTGCAAGAAGAAGGCCGTGGAACAAACTTGCAGAACCAGGCCAGATCCCTCTTGAAATCAGTATCTTATGTGAATTTAGACTTCCTGTCAGCCAGTCTGAGGGTATTAAGCATGTAATTCAGAAAAGGCCTTGAGGAGCGGATGCACTTTGTGATGTATAAAAGATGGCCCAACAAATATTGAAGATCCTGCTTAGTACAAACTGTTTTGCGCACCCACTTTTGGGTGAGTACGCCCCAAGGAGATGTCTTTTTTGTAAACAAACCTTAAAACCCTGTTTGGAATATAATTTTACTCGATTATTAACCGTTTTCAAAAATTTTTGTATGGAAACTAAATAATATCCACAGCATCTGTGTAATCTGGCTTTTTACCAATGTTGTAGCTTGTATTTGCATGCTTATTGATAGTACGGGTATTATCGCCCATTTGGCGGGATTTATCGGCCCAAATTTATTGTGATTTAATTTTTATTTTATATTATTTTTATTTTAGTCCATTGTTGTTTTTCACTGTTGTGGCTGTCAATATCTTCTGAATATCATTATCTATTGCAGTTTCTAGTCACTCCAATACTTCCTTTAGCTTAAGGCCATCCTCTTTTTCATTCACTTTAGGGAAATTTTTATTCTAGAGACTAAGTGAGGAGTGTAGGGTGCCCGTGAGTCGCCCACAGGACGGAATTACAGTGGATAAACTGTGTCACATAGAAAATAACTTAGTATTAAGGCGTACTGGTGTTACTCCTCACGGTCTGGTTCTTAGTTTAGGGAACTGGAGTGCAATGTCTACCATCTGCTGGGTGTTTCTCTTACTGTTGTTTTGGAGAAAGTCAGGATACAGTGATTCCAAAGTGTTTCTTCCGTTGTCATCTAATGGTCTTACTTCATTACCACACCCCTACAGACTCCATAGCTATGTCCTAATACACATCATTTCCCTTATGTGGCTAAGCGTTATGGTCTTGCGACCCTACTGTTGCTTTGCAGTGATATCTCGCTTAATCCTGGACCAATCTATTTTGGGGCAGTAAATTGTCGATCTGTAAGAAACAAGGGACCCTGCATCAATGATACTGTATCAGCACATTCTGTTGACATTCTTGCTGTCACTGAAACACATATTCGCCTGGAGGATACGGACAGTCTTCTACATTCCATCGCCCAACAGGTTTCAAATTCTGCCACAAACCCCATATTCATGGCCGGGGTGGTGGTGTTGGATTTTTTATCAACAAAGCTATACAGTTTAGATCAGTGGATACTCCTACATTCAGTTCCTTTGAAAATATTAGCATTGCAATTGGCTCCGCGGCTCCACCGCTTGTGTTAACTTGTGTTTATCGTCCACCTGGCTCATGCTCTGACAGTTTCCTGGACCAATTTCTCAATCTTTTAGAATAGTTATCCTCAGTTTCTCCCTCATTCCTAATATGTGGTGATTTTAAAATTCATGTGGATACTTCTTCCAATGATAGTATTAAATTCCAGAACTGTTTAGAATCATGCAATATTACACAAAATGTTCAAACGGCTACCCATCTTCATGGTCATACTCTAGACCTTGTTCTCACTCCTACTGATGCCAGTAGCTTTTCGAATGTACAAGTTGCTGAATTTATCTCCGATCATGCTCTTGTCCTTGCTCAGCTTGATTCAGTTAATCCTCCTTCAAATAAGGAAAAAGTGATCACCTACAGGAATTATCATAAAATTGACTTGGACAGTTTGTGTAAGGATTTGGGAAATTGCTCATTCGTAAGACGCCCTGGTGATACAGTCAGTGTTCTGTGTGAACAATACTCAGACGACTTGAGCAGATTGCTTGATAAGCATGCACCATTGGTTACTCGAACTTCTACTAAACAAGCTACTGGTTGCTAGCTTTCTGATTCCTACCGACTGGCAAAAAACATCAGACGACAACTGGAACAAATCTGGCGTAAAGATAAATCTGCCTGCAATCGATCTAGACTTCGAAAACAGATTGCTCGGTGCAATTCACTGGTCAACTAAGATAAGGCAAGGTACTTCAGAAACCTGGTCAGAGAAAATGCTAATGACTCCAAGAAGCTATGGCAGGCCTTACGTTCTGCACTACACTCTGGTCCTGAAGCAGTATTCCCTTCTCATGAATCTAAGAAAGGTCTTGACAGGTTTGTCACTTTCTTCAGTGACAAAATAGTTAAAATCAGAAACTCATTTTCCTCTAGTGACTCATTCTCCCTTCCTCCTTCACCCGATGTGCCTAATTTAAACAAGTTTCTCAGGAGGAAATTAGAAAAATTATCATGAAGTGACTAATCTTTTTTATTAGATCCATGGCCCACATTTCTTGTTAAGGAATGTATAAATATTTTACTGCCTTCTATTACCAGGCTTGTTAACTGCTCATTGTCAGAAGGTGTTGTACCTGATGAGTTTAAGAAGGCTATTGTAACCCCATTGATTAAAAAGTCTTCCCTACCAACAAATGACTTAAAAAACTACAGGCCTGTTTCAGGGCTGGGCTTCATATCGAAACTTGTTGAATGTGTTGTTGCTTCTCAATTGAATGACCATGTCACTGTGAATGGACTAGAGAATGTCAGGCAGTCTGCCTATAAACTAGGTCACTCAACTGAATCTGCATTGCTTTCAATTAAGAATGATGTTCATCTGGCTTTTGCTAAAGGTGAGGCTACTGCTGTCATTCTCTTGGATCAATCAGCAGCGTTTGATACTATTGATCATGATACGCTTCTTGATTCTCTCAGCTCCTGGTTCGGTGTCAGTGGGGTTGTCCTCGATTGGTTCAAGTCTTATCTCTTAGATCGTGTACAGTGGATTAAGATGGGTCAATTTTATCTGAGTGCCAAAAAGTTATTGTACGGTGTGTCTCAAGGCTCTGTTCTGGGGCCAATCCTTTTTTCACTCTATACCACTCCGTTGAGTAAAGTCATACAGAATCATCCTGGTATTAGTTTCCAGTTCTATGCTGATGACACACAATTGTATGTGCATCTCACACATAAAAATGCTGCCTCGGCCCTTGATAAACTGTCACACTGCCTAAAAGACGTTAAGAGATGGCTCTCTACAAATAAGCTTAAGCTAAATCCTGATAAGACCGAATTCATTGTGTTTGGCTCTAAGTCTCATCGTGAAAAACTTAATCACTCCTTCCCAGTCAATATACTCGGTAATCTTATATCACCAGTAGATGCAGTTAGGAACCTTGGTGTCTGGTTTGATTCAGATTTCTCATTCTCTTGCCATGTTATGAAAGTCTGCAAGGCTTGTTTTGCTAGTGTCCGTGATCTTAAGCGACTCCGAGGACACATGAAGCTGCCCTTATGGCTGCCAATGCTCTGGTCGGAAGTCATCTTGATTACTGTAACTCTCTGTTCGGAGGTCTCTCAGCTCTGGATCTGTGCAAACTTCAATGTGTTCAGAACAGTCTTGCCAGAATTGTTGCCAACACCACCAAGTATTCACACATCACTCCAGTTAGAAAAGCACTACATTGGTTTATTGATTAAGTACCGTTCTATCTTTAAGAATGCCGTGCTTGTTTATAAGTTCCTACACCCCAAATACTTTGAACCCTTTCTCATACCCAGACATAGTGCAAAGAACACTCGTCGAAGTCAATCTGATGGCATGTTTCTTGAGGTTCCCCACTTTGCTTCAGTTTTCAAGTCTTAAAAAAGTCATGTTGGACTCAGTTTTGCATATGACGCACCTATGATTTTCTGCAAACTCACTTGCCTCCTTGAGGTCAAAGCTGAAGTCATACCTCTTTGGAAAAGCATATCCACCCTAAATTTCCAATCTCCTCCTGCTTTCTCCGCGGTGCTGACCCTGCAATATCTCAGGTTTATGAATATTGAACAATGTTTTTGTGTGATGTGCCTTAGAGTCTGTCTTTATGACAGAGATTAAGTGCTATAAAAGTCCAATTAGAATTACAATTAGAATTTTGGCACACCTCCTAAATTTCATCCAATTTTTTCTCGGACCGAAATCATGAATTTAGTAGTATCTATAATGATTCTTAGGCAGGAGGCCCTAGTGGTTGGATGTAATAGCTTTTTAGCACTAATATCTAGGCCTGACTCACCTAGACAGGGGTTCAAAAGACTTATCTGCCTGAGAGGGGTTGACTTGACCAATAATATTGTCAATGTAATTTGTGACCTGAAAACCCTTTCGCTCATGTTATATCTAATGGCATCACTTAGCCTTTGACAAATAGCAGATCCGTGCCTGAACCCAAATAGCAGACAGGTGTTGATGTAATAGGAATTAAAGTGTAAACCAAGGTGATTACAACCAGCAGGGTCAATCTTTATGTGTCTAAAGGCTCTCGAGATGTCTATCTTGTAAATAAGGGACCCTTTAGCCAACTCACAGACCTTATTATTGATATAATCAATAGAGGGGAGCTTAAGCATGAACTGGGATCCTAAGTATATGTTACCTGCTACTCCTGCATTTACCGATTCACCCGGAGGGCAACTTAAGTCAGTTATAACCCTGCGACTAGCACTGCCAGGTTTCTCCCTGGTCATAAAAGAGTGGTGTGCAAGGATTCAATGGGAGATTTCTCAAAAGGACCCAATACTGCCCCAAAACTTTGAGATATTTGGTAATATCATTCGGAAACTAAGTGGCAGAGCTGTGGAGGAGGGTGGACGTTACCAAATGTTTGTGCAAAATCTAAGTGGAATCCATTGCAAATAAGGGGAAGTAATTGCTTATCATAGTAATCACTTAAATGTTCTTGCCAAGCTTCCACATTCAGCTGAGAAGGAACCCTAACTTGAGCTTTCATGAAGTTATGAGCGCCTGTTGCCTTGACAATTTTATGAATGTTTAATAGGTTACCAGTGGCTTGCATCATCCTTTGTCATTGGGAAAGTACTTGATCCTCTAGGGGAATGAAGCCAAATTTGCCAGAGTTCTGAGCATCTCACAGCTTAAAGGTACTGCAAGAGTAAAGCCTAAGAGCCAGTTCATATTTTTCGTGGACCGTTTTGTTTTTATAATCAGTTTCTCGACAGATGACACTTGGTGAAAACAGCATTTTATCCATACTTACACCTACCTTATTTGTAAGAAGCTCATTGTGGCCAGATTGGAAAGACTTGCTGTTACATATATTACTACTACCACTGACCTGCATGGTGTCTTCCAAACACTGCGTATCAGCCAGTTGAAAGAATCTGTTGTATACAGCAGTGCTGGTTACACATGAAACCCACAAGAATGAAACTGTCAGTGAGCATGATTGTTCCGTTTGGGCAAAAGCCAAAAATATAAAAAAAGGCCAAAAGAGGTTTTGGTCTAATAATGCAAGATGAATCAAGGTACATACCGTTCACTGCTTTACCCATTTATATACATAGAAACACAAAACGGTAAAGCACCCACTTCCGTTTTACTGTTTTACTGTTTTATGATTTTGAAATACTGTATTCTTACCCTTTACCTTATGACTAATTATAATTAGGAAAACTGTATAAGGGACATGATTTGAAACAGAAAATGGCCCTTTTCTGTTTGACTGTTATGATATATTTTGGCCTGCAAAACATTAAGTGAAGGTCATGTCCCTGGCAACCATAGTAGGCTGGATTGTGACGTCACAGTGCAAAATTTAAACATGTGAATGGGTTTACAGAGTTTATATTGTCAAAATAAATTAAAATACTCCAAAACTGCTTGATGAATTTCATTAATATTTGGTATGAGGATGGCACAAAGTATGGAGCATACTTCCACTTTATGGTAACCTTAAACTCCGTACAATAAGTCTATTATAGCAACTTTAAGGTTAGCGCTTACAGGGCTAATTATAAAAAAATACTTGGTGAATTTTAGTTATAATTAATACATGGTCGTTTTTTTACTGTATGCTGTAAGTGTCCCATTATTAAAATCAGTTTACTAGTTATATCGAATAATTATTTGTCAAGTGGAGTGGAAGAATTTATTTTCAAGATTTCCAGGAAAACATTTCTGTTTAAAATATATTTCCAAAATAAATCCCAAATTAAGTGAAATGAGGATTTAGCTTTCTTATTATATGCAATATTTATTCTATTTAGCAATTCATCTTTGGGTTTGGGTCCTGTTTTTGAGAATATTGTTTAGCACTGTTTAACTTAACTTAACTAGCACTTAACTTCTGTTTGCCATGGGGTTTGTCTCTTTGTCCATCTGAACAAGTTATGTTTGGCATGGGGTTTGTCTGTTTGTGCGTTGGTACAAGTTATGTTTGGCCTGGGGTTTGTCTGTTTGTGCGTTGGTACAAGTTATGTTTGTCATGGGGTTTGTCTGTAGCAAGCATAGCTCATTAATTGTTTTAGGAATATTTGGTAGTCCTGAAAAGGACTGTTTGTTAGTCCTGAAAAGGACTGTTATAGTTAGTCCTGAAAAGGACTGGTTACTGCAGCAGGAGTTATATTCTACCATCTTGCCAGGCCACTGCTCCCTCATTGTTGAAATAGTCCTTCAGGTAATCCCTCTGTCTTTTGGCTTCTCTAGCAGGGTTTCTGTCTTGGCCACCACCAGCAGCACCACCAGTCAATCCACAATCACCAGGCACATCATCATCATCGTCCTCCCCAGGCTGCTGACCACCAGGTTGACCTTGATACTGGCTTCTCAGTATGTTGTGCAGAACCACACAGGTGAAGACCACTTCCTGACTGTTGATGGGGGTAGTTCAATGGTGGTCCTCATCACCCTGAATCTTGACACCAGGATGCCAAAAGCGTTCTCCACAACTCTCCTGCCCCTTGAAATTCTATAGTTGGCAATCCTTTCCTCTCTGGTTAACATCCTTCTGCCATAGGGCTTTATGAGCCAGGTCTTCAGGGCAAAAGCATCATCTGCCAGGATGAAGTAGGGTACATCTGGACCACCCTGGATTATAGGAGCTGGGTCAGGGAAGCCTATCCTGCCATCTTCAATCCTCTTCAGCTGAGAGGCATTAAATATCTGGCCATCTGAGCAAGATCCTTCTGTACCTGCATCCACCCATCTAAACTTATACTGTCCATCTACCAGGGCCAACATGACAATGGAAAAGAAGCCCTTGTAGTTGTGGTAGAGGGCTCCAGTGTTCTTGGGTTTCTTCAGGGCCACATGCTTCCCATCCAGGGCTCCCAGGCATGTGGAACATTCCTCCTGATCCTGAATTCCCTTTCCAGTTCTTTCCACTCATCTGGGGTAGTATGACATTTGAGGTACTCTCTGGTGAACTCATCCTGGATGGCCCTGCAGACCTCTGGTAAAAACTTGGAAATGGTGGATCTTCCAACCCTGAACTGACAGGATAATGATGTGTAGGACTCTCCAGTGGCCAGATATCTGATGGTGAGGGCTAACTTCTCCCCAACACTGATTGGTGCTCTGTAGTTGGTGGCCTGCCTGGCAAGGTGTGGTTCCAGTCTGGTCTTTATCATTTCAAAAAATTCTGGGGTCATCCTCATGTAGTTGGTGAATCCTGGAATATCTGTAGCATACAGATCAGCCATAATGTTGTGGTAGGCCCCCCTCTCCTCTCTCTGTAGTAGCCATGGCCTGACCCACATGTTGTGCGGGTTGATACCTTGGTGTCAACTAGGTCATTCCCTGGGGAGAACCTTAACTTTAACATTTAGTATGCATCACCATGCTGTTTGTAATCTGTTATTTCATTGGCCAGTGTACTTTTCCTGGCCTATTGAATTTCAACCCCTCTTCCATTTGCATCACACTTTGCCAAGTTAGAATTAAGGATGCATACTAGATACTATTCATACTATTCATAAATAGATGTTGACCATATTGTCTGTTATTTGATGGAGATTAAGCACTAAAAAAATATTGTTATTGCATTACATATTATTGTTTAATTTAACTTGGAGCGAGTTGCTGAGGCCTGATCTGTCCAGCTCCCTGTTTATGAGTACTTATAATGTCCTGTATCTCCTTTGTTACAAAAATGCATGTCATAGTTACAATACAGGATTGAAGAACAGCCATCGTTTGTATAAAATTACGTATATTTAAAATAAATCATTTACATCAGTTCTGGCTAGATTAAATTACATTGACAATTCATATATAATTGTTGAAATGAATTGTTTCAAAATCCACATGGAACATATAAAGCACACTGTGTTGTGACATCACTAGCATGAGTGACGTCATAGGCCTTTGAAGTATAACCACAAGATTCACTTCCCACCAGCACATGGCTGGCCCCCCTCTCCCACTCCCCCCCAAAAAGACAAAATCTGGCAAAAATAGTGAAAGAGTTAAAAGGTATTATATAAAACAATAAAAGGCCAGATATTCATTGATGCTTTATTACAGGATGTAAACTGTTAAAAGGTGCTTTACACATTTCTCATTGACTTGCCAGAAAATAGAATTAAGTATCTAACCCTTTAACTGTTTCAAAACAGTAAAACAGTAAAACGGAAGTGGGTGCTTTACCGTTTTTGGTTTCTGTGTATATAAATGGGTAAACTAGTGAACGGTATGTACCTTGATTAAGATGCAAAGCCATCATCACCTTTCCAAGTACTAACATAGCCCACTGTGACTTTATATCAGTGAAGAGAAGAGTACTTGTCAGTCTACGCCAATTCTCTGGAGAGTCTGGAGAGAAATAAAAATGAGAAAACAGTAATCTCTAGAAGTGCAAGCCTTGCTAGAGCTCACGCTTAAAAAGAACCATGAAACTGGCCAGTGGAAAATAAACATCTGTGGTATGCAGTGCCAACATCACAGTCAGCCAAAACAGTAATTTTAACAGGAATTCTAGTATCTAAACTGCTTTGATACAAGCAGTCAACATAACACTATTTAATAGTATTATGATACTCCTCAGACCGTGATTCAAATTCCAGTCTCAGAGGTGGGACGCGAGTGTGATACCACTGTGCCATCATGGCTCCCAGTTAAACATATATTAAAGTTTATATTGGTTTGATCACATATCAAGTTTGTATAGATCACCAACTAATGTACCTCAAAGAATACTCATACTGTTTTTTTTCCGGTTTTGTTGTGCCTTAGATTCATCTTTGTATGGGAGATTAAGCGCTATAAAAGTCCAATTAGAATAGATTAGAAGAAAGAATCTGTATACCACTTCTAGAAATACCAGGTAAAGTTGCCCAAAATTTAGGTTCTGTCAAGACCTCTCGCATTGACCATGATGTTCATAATGCCACAGTTTTCTTAATCTTTCAGTTTTAATGCATCTACTACCATTCTAGAACTCTTTCCCTCTTTGTATAAGAACCGGTCCCACAGTAGCATCGATTAGGAAGCATCTTAAGACCTCTTCAAATCAAGTGCTCCTTACTTAGTATTTTCCCTCTTTCACACCTACAACCCAGGATTATTTCTCTTGTCCATCTTTTATTAGTTTTACATAGGGGTGTGAAAAAAAATTATTGGGTTTTATCCACACGTGTCAAGAAGTTGTGGGACTTTTCTCATTATTGCATTTCTCTGTAGGGCTTTTCTCCATGCCTTCAAAAACAAATGAAATAATCTGATAGATATCTTTGATGAATAATGCTAAAACATCTGTTAACTATTCAAGATTGAATTATTCCAAGTAATGATAAACAAACTTCAAATGTTAACAAATGGTTCTTGTTAGGTAACCACAAATCTTTCAATGTACAGAAAACAACATATGTATTTCCTTTGTTTAGATGCCAAAACTGTTACATAAAACCTAACATTTTATACAATTTTTTTCAATAAACGAATAACAAAAAATCTGTGAGTTGTACTAAATTAGACTAAATATTCATAACAGACTTAGTAAAAAGTTACAGAAAAGAAGTTACACTTGCGTATTTAACAACCACTTTAAATTCCAGTTTCAATTTACTTGTGTTTACATTCATATTTTCTCCTATAAAATTACACTGATAAAATCTAGTGCTGGATATGAATGTTAAAAGTATAGTTATAAGTTAATTATAGCATGACATATCCCCACAACAAAAATGTACTTTTTAGTTACAATTTTAAAATATAAGAATGTATCATTGCAAAATAATATTTTAGTTTTAACCATTTTTACACTTCTAGGGAAAAACTAAATAACTGTCACCTTTCGTAAAATCAATTATTTCAAAACTTTGTTTAAAATGTGGTTACAAGGAAAAGTTTTAATTTTGAAAATTATTGACCTTCAAACACCAGAGTCCACCACTCCGGATTTGCACATTTTAGACATAGTAGACCTGATCTTTCATGTAAGTCTCTAGATTTTTATATAGTGCTGCAATGCTACTGAAGGAGCCTCTTGAGATTCGTTCTGCTGCACTCAATTAACATAATTTTTATAGATAATTCTTAAAGAGGAAAGTTTTCGACCCGGGACGAAAATCTCCTCAAATTACAATGATCATACATTTGAAGTCTTTATATAACAAATATCAACAAACATCACAGCTTACTGGGATATAACATATCACCTTTGACAGCACTGATAAAACTCTTCTTGCCGGACTAAAAGGGCATAAGTCCTCAAGGAATTTTGTTACTTGATGCAGTTTTTTCACTGTTTTAAAGTACACAAACTTTATTTAAATTTTCAACAGCAGATTTCTACATAAGTCCTTCTGTACACAGCAGTTGTTAATTATCTGAGATAGGTATACCTTACAATGCACTTGCCATGCAACATTAATTTGTTTATTTTAGCATCACACTTGACAGAGGAATGAAAGTTCATAAATGCTCTTTGACCCCTCGACTTTGGGCTTTAAGCTCGAGCTCTAGCGAGGCTCGTGCTTCTAGATTTCACTTTTTTCGTTTCTTATTTTCTGGCTTTTTATTTGTCTCCGGACTTTCATAAATTGTGGTGTAGCATGATGAGTACCTGTTTCTTCACTGAAGTTAAGCAGCAATGGGCTACATTAGTACTTGTATGGGTGACTGCTTCAGTGCACTACTAGTGTCTCTGATGGCTTTGCAGCTCACTCTAGTAGACTGAAGTCCCTTTTTTCTCTCCTGAACTTCATTATAATTGCTGCATAGCGTGATGAATTCTCACTTGCTTACTGAATGTAGGCAGCACAGGGATAGGTTAGTATTTGAATGGGTGACCGACTGAGTTCTAGGCCAGGTATGGGTAGGCACATGGTGACGTGGATTTTTTAAAAATAAAATCTAGTGGACTACTTGTGTCTGATGGTTTTGCACCTCCCACATGTAGACAGAAAGAATTTCATTTTCGGCCTTGTTTCAAGCTTTGTTTTCACAGTTTATTTGCCTCTATGTACGTAAACATGTTGATGCTATTGTGCAGAACATCTCGAATTGGTGCTGCCCAAACTTAACATAATGTATCTTGAGTTGTCATTAGCTCTAGACATGGCTTTATTTAAAGGAAGCCCACAAGTGTGGCTTCCAATATAATCTGGCCAAGGATTACAATTGTATTGAATATAAAACTCTTTGATTATCTAATGAAAGGAATTTGTTTGTGTAAAGTGTTGTCTGAACTTTTTAATTGCACTTCTATAATTGTTGGTGTGTTGTTTCCCTTGATTAGATAACCAATTGCAATTTCATAGCACTAAATCCTCCTATTAACAGGTTCATGAAATTCGATTGATATTTACCCTTGATATTTTAAAGTAGTATTTAAAAAAAGAACAGTTATTGAAATAAAATCACTACTATAAATGTTTAATGATTAAAATTGATGACTTTTTAGTTCTGTGTTCTGTGTTAGTTATGTGTAAAACCCAGATTCACAGAAATAAATCACATTTCATGTAAACATGGATACTTATATATGTCTGATTCTTTGTAGTTGTACAGAAAAAAACAACAACAAAGGACTCATCATAATGCAACAAAAATTGCTTTTATAAATAGCAAGGACTACCTAACTGAGTGAGCACACACAAGATTGACTAGTCACTGAAATTAGCCAATCAGTTAATAGTAAACTTCAATTAATTAACAAATCACACCCTTGGGTAAACATCTTAAGTTTGTGCAGCCCAATCTTGAGATGGGACTCCAATCTTGAGACTTTTGCCTCAACTCAAGATCTTGAGTTTGTGCAAGGACAATCTCGAGATGTTCCCGATTGTGAGTTGGTGCTAGACAGACACACGACAGTACTAAAGGTGGTGTTAAAGTGTATCTACTCGTGTGTAATAATCACACTTATTGTTTTGTATTATTTTCTATTTTTCTTGGTTATAATTGCAATTGAGGGATCTGTTGATAATCTTGTATTGAAATTGTTGCAGGTATGATTCCTTAGTAATTCAATAAATTAAACTGAATTGGCTTCCAGTCTAATATTTGTTCTTAGAATACTTTTACCACACTGCAGTTTTGCTTTGACATCTTTACTTTGTCCAATGTGGTCATTATTATTTATTAAACTGTTGATTTTTAAGCTTTTATATTCTTATTCTTTACCTAGAAATTGTGGAAATATAGGAGACTTATCAATCTTAATGTACGTGTGTATTCAGATATACTCGTTTAAAATTCTTGGACAGCACCAGGTGTCCTAAATTTGATGGCTTATTATTCCACAGAAATGCACATATTAAACTATCCAATTTCTTTATAAAGGAGTCTGGAATACAATTTGTACTCAGTAGGTGTGTGATTTGTGATTTTATAAGGTTTTTTATAATCATGATGCGGACCATCCAAGATAGATTTTTTTGCTTTAAATTCTTATTTGGATCTTGATGTTTTTCAATCGGTTTTGGAAATTCAGCTGCTCACTTTTATTTATATCACAGAAAAACCAAACTCCAACGGTTTTAATGTGGTTTCCATTGACATTTAGCATGCTTGTATTTATTGGTATAGTTAATTCTGTTTGCAATAAGGTTCTAAAGGTATTATCTAGCAATTTTCTAAATTTAATGAGGAATTGAGATGATTTCAAACAACATCAAGTCATACATAAATGCTTATAGAGATTCAGCATCTTGTACATTGCTGTATCATCGGCAAATTGATAAATTTTATATTCCAATGTGTCTTTTATTATCACTTTAGCATTTTTACTTGACCTTATTTTAATTGATAAAATTTCAGCTACAAGAATTGATAATAATGTAGATATTGGACACCCTTGTCTTATTCTCATTGACAGGTGAAAACTGTGTTGAAGAACATATTCAATTTTTACAGGTAACTCAATAACATGTGGTCAAATAACACTTTTACCCTGTTCACTTCTCACATGTACCATTGCGTAAGCTACAATTTAAACTATAAAATATTTATTTTTAGGATTTGTAAAAGGAACATTTTCAGTTAACCTGTCATGGGATTTGTAAAATTCTGTGAAACTTTTCACTTATGCAGACCAAAATCATACATATAGTAATCATCTACATTTAATTTACTGTGTTGCTAATTATTTAGAACTTCGACATGTAGTTTCAAATTCACACAAAGCAATGGCTTAGCACAGCAATTTGTCAGCTGAAGTTTTGCAAAAAAAATTCTTCTTTCTTCACTGTGTGTTTATTAGACCTAGCCAGTTCAATGATTATATATCCCCCTCAATTTGGGGATTTATCTTGCTAAAAATAGATCTTGTATCAGCTCGGCACTTGATACAAGCACTTGGTCACAAGCTCTGGAAACATGTAGTCAAGATTTTTTTTTATTAACATTCATATAATATAGTACAGTTTACAATGGCATGTTTACACAAACTAGTGACATTGAAGCAATTAATAGTACATTATTCATAGCATTAAGCAATATTTATATCATTAACATACGACCTTTTAAACTGGGTTAGCTATAGAACAGTTTTGTAGTTAATTTACTTAGCACATACAAGTAGTAATTATTGTGATATTTGTGATATATATTAAAGACAGACACATGGTACACAAGTATCATGCTCACACACACATACACAAGAAACATACACAAACAGCAAAACTTTCTTAATTCTGAAATTTAATTTTGCAAATAATCAAGCAGGTCTCTATATAACTTATTAAAGGTTTCCATTTTATTTTCAGTATTAGGTATCATGTCTAGGACATTTAATTTGGATTTTATTACAGTTAGGTATTCATTGAAGACGGCCATTTTTTAAATTCTTTTTTTGGTTTAGGAACCATTTACCACACAATACCAAGAAATTAATACATTTAATTTGGGAATCATTATGTGTCCTCAAGCCTAACAAGATCCCACACACTGTAAAATGTATATTTAAATTGAAAACTTCATAAATTACATGTGATAGTTTTCTCCAAAACTCTATGCTTATGCGACAATAATAAAAGTGGTTTTCTATTGTGTCGACTGGTGTGCAGTAACTGCACTTGGGACTGTCTATTATTTTCCGTTTATAAAGGTTATCATTACAATTAATTATTCTATGTATAACCTTAAATTAAAAGCTTTGTAAATAGGGTGGTCAAGATATTAGAAATACCTTTCAAATGCAGAAGTGACTATATGTATTTCTATACCAGACAAGGTCGGGGAAACTTAGGTTTAATGTCAGTCACACTGTTGTCACAAAGATTTCCTTTGATAAAAAAACTTTAAAATATTTTAATTGGACCATTTGAATTTGTATATTACCTACTACAAAAGTTTGTTGTAACCCCATCTAATTCAGGCAATTTATTTTTTGCCATATCTTTTAAGGCTCTTAATCATTCACCAGTGGTCAGTGGTTCTTCTAATTCTGCATTTTATTGGTTACTAAGTTTTCGAATAAGCTCAATATCCTTGGCTGCCTGGCATCTCCAGGGTTAACAGCTCATGGTTGTTATATGGCTATTTAATTTCTGAACAATGCTGTTCTACATGCCTTAGAATCCCATTGTTTATAGATTAAGCACATTAACCATTAAGCACATTAGTTGAAATTTATGAGGGTTGGGTAATGTGGGTGTTCCACCACACGACTAAGGCTCCCGATTAAGGGTTTTTGAGGGTCGGTTTCAGAAATATGCTTAGTCCCAGGCGTCCTGTAAGGGTCGGTTGTGGTCGGTTGGGGCCGTGTGAAATATCAAACATGTTTAATATTTCTCCCGACCCCAACCGATTATTTTTTCCCGCCATAAACAAAATGTACAGTCCCAGGCTTCCTCAGGCCTCCTCAGACCAAAATTACACAGTCCTATGCTGTCCCAGGCCGCCTGCGACCCTTAGTCCCCGACCCTTAGTCCCAGACCTCTGTCACTTAGTCCCAGGCTTCCTGCGACCCTTAGTCCCATTGCCAAACAAAAATCGGCGATCCTGGTCTGGGGACGCCTGGGGACGCCTCAGGACACCTTGTGGGGTCGGGACTTAATCCTGGGTTAGTCGGGGCTTAGTCCCAGGAGGCCTGAGGCGTCCTGGGACCCAGTCGGTTTCTCTACGACTAGAAAAATGGCTTAATCGGTTCTTAGTCCCAGACCAGTTGGGGACAGTCTGGGGCCTCCTGGGGCGTCCTGAGGCCGATCTGTAGTTAATCCCAGACCTTCATACCGATTCTGTCTTCCACCCCATTGGTCAATTTTTTTTCCATTTTTTTCCAAGACTACCCACGATTAAGGGTCCCAGACAGGATCGGGGCTTAATCCTTTGGTGGGACAGGGGCATTATATTTTCTATGCATCTTACTAACCTCAAGGGTGTGTAGTTTGGTAGGGTGTCAACCGAAGAAGTCCATTTTCAAATCAAATGCATATTTCATTTTTATTTCAAAGATACAGGATACTCTCTGTACTGAGACCTGTACAAGCAGATAACATTAGAATACATACATTAGAATATATGCTGTATTGGGCACATTACAGTCTGGTAATAAACTTAGATCTAATATGACATGCCATGACTCAACGGCAGGACGACAATATATGTTTTGTTCAAGGTTTGCAATTTATATTGTGAAGAATTCTTTAAATTCTATTGGATTATTAAGTATCAAAAGCACACATCATAAAGATTATTTTCTTTTTCCATTTTATTGATTTTAAAGAGCACACAGATCTAAGTGGATTGTAGTTGATTGTGTCTGTTTAGTGCACACTGGTGTGTAGAGTGTGGTCTTCTGACTAAAATACAAAACTACTGGAAAATGGCACTTAACTGGTCCACATAACCTCTTTAGGGTGAAACTTTGCATAATTAAAAGAACATTCTTCAAAACTTTGCTTGTATAGATAATTGCTTTGAATGCAGTAAGAATACCTCCCATGAAGTATCTACCACACAGATTTTAGTTTAGTGTGACAGAAACTTTTCTACAGTAAAGAAAGGCAGTATTTCTTAACACAATAGATTTTAAAAATAGTTGCTACAAAATGTCAATTAGAGCCGAGATATCCCTGTAATAAAATCATTATATTCCAGTTTTAAAAGCTACTTCAGAAGTTTGAAGGAGCATTTTATGAGGTGTATAGTACATTGTGTTGTATACATACTTGTGGACGAATGATATATTTGTTTGATATTCTAACAGTTGTTTACCCTATATAACTATTCACAAAAGTTATTGTTTAGTAATACTAAAAACTGTCTTTAGAATTTCTTGGGAAGACGCATATGTGTTCCAAAGATTACTTTGCAGGATCCCTTTCTTTACATGAAAACTGATATCTTTGGTAAACCAATATTCAAAGAATTAAAAAAGATATTGACAATGGTGCACTGAAAACCATTTATGATGAGAGCTATGGGCTGTTCTGCAACTGTTACCGAGTATAAATCAATTAAAAAGCATGAAACCAAACTGTTTGTCCAAGTTGTAAGACAATTATTACAATGGTGCTGGAGCCTCAAGCTTTTGGGAACCATTGTAAACATCTATTTACAGATAGACATTATAGTAATCCAAAACCTGCTAGATAGTATATCCTTACGCAAAAATATCTAAACAACAGTTTAAAAAATAAGGTTTTTTTTTACTTTTTTGTCCTTTCAGAAGCACAAAAAAAGAGATAACTGTTTTGTTGTTTTGTGAAGAAAATGTGACTGAAATGGAGAGTTTCCACATGTCTCCCTCCAAACAAGAGATTAAATGAAGAGTAACTTGCAAACCACTCTCATTTTACAGCCTATCAGCTATATCATTTATATACATGTGTATCACATGTTGCATCTTTAAAATATTATACTTTGCTTTCCTCCAAGCTCACAGTCAATTCTTAAGGACCACGCACACTATACTCTATCGTATATAATCCAATACACTCAGATATGAGTCCTTTTTTTTAAATGAAGAAAATGCCGAAAATGAGAAGGTTCTGGTCATTTTAATTAATTTAAGCTCTATGGTGTATGGTGACAATAATGGAGAAAGAGAAAAGCCCTCAGTTGAAAAGCCCTCAGGGGAAAACCCTCAAATTTCTCCAATGGAGAAAACCCTTCAGCCAGTTTTGTAGCCTGTGAAGTAAAGCCCTCACATCTCAAATTCCTCAAAAAGCCCACACATTGTTCCAGGCCAATATTTACAGAACGCAAAAATATAATATACTAAATATATAAAATATAAAAAATTATTTAATATATAACATTAATACACTAGACTTCCCAGTGAATGGGCCATTTGTGACTGCTTTAAAACTTTCAAGAAGCTATGCAGGGTAACATATTTTCTGAAACCTGCTTAGGATTGCACTGCTCAGGTGACATACCAGTTTTAATTGTGACTGAGACATTGAGGGCTTTTATCCACAAGATCCGAATAAGGGGATTTTCTCCACATTTACAAAGTAATCTTTTCCACCTTAAACAAGTCCTTCTTACGTTAATTTTTAAGGTTCGTAAACCTATCTTAAACTTTTTGCAGCATTTATGGGAAAGCTATCAGGTGTAGATCTTAAACCTATCTTAAACTACAACCATGGGTAGTGAATGTTTTCCTCTTTTTTCTCAGTTGGGAATTAGACTTACGATTGGATCGCAATATTTAATGGAAAAGAACAATAAGTGAGGGCTGAATTTTAATTAAATCTTATTAAATGACACTTATATGGGGCTGTAACTGGGCGAACCATTATGCAGAGCTAGAATCCAAAGATTTTTTCCCTCAGCCAAACAGATTTACTGACACAGCTGTGTCGTATTGGAATTAATAATCCTTCATATTTTAAGCATCTTTATTAATTCTAAACAAAATATAAAGATATTATGCCTACCATGCAGGAACCTTTTATATGTTTTTCTCTGAAATAACACAATAAATTTAATTTAGAATTTTGATATGTTATTATTGTTACTTGTTCCAAAGAAAGGCAAACTCAAACTGCCTCAATTACCAAAACTTCTGTGTGGGAGAATAGTTTTTATGTGCAAGCCTTGATAGAGCTTGCGCTTCTAGAGACCACATTTTTTTTCTTTTCTTTTTTTTATCTCTGGACTTTCATGAAATGTGGCGCAGCGTGATGAGTATTTGTCTGCTCACTGAAGTTAAGCGGCAATGGGCTATGTTAGTACTTGGATGGGTGACTGTCTGAGTTCTAGACCAGCTATGTGATGTGTCTGAGTTGGAATTTCTTTGCGTCACCAGACTCTCGTAAATTCTAGTGCACTATTTTTGTCTCTGATGGTCTCTCGCTCGTGCCGGGGGACCAAAACACCTTTTGGCCTTGTTTTTTTTCATTCCATCACATATTGACTGTGGGTCTAGAGTTGCCAATAACTCTCATTAAATTTGTTTACCAGTATGTTACTTACATCAAAGCTGCACAGCTGGTCTTTCAAGCTATTTTCTGTTGAGAGCAGTCCTCAAATGCGTGGATGTGATTGCATAATGGTTATAAGGACAGACTTTCATTTTTATTACTACAGTATTTCATTTGTTGAACAGCATGAAGTTCCATTGCTTGTCGAAAAATACATGTGTATGGGAATTCTGAAAACTGCTGATTTTGAGAAAGTTTTGTCATTCTAATATTTTTCATAGAAAAGCTGGGTTAATACATCCTATAAGTTCCTAACATGCGAAGTTAAAGGGTTTTAAAAATAATCTATTCTTCTGCATAGAAATTATGCTTAAATACGGTCAACTGTATACTGATGTGGCAATAAAAGTTTTCATTGTCACACAGATAATAAGAAATACCTCAACAGTCACTTGCATTGGTTTGTTTTGTGGATAACACCTCTAAATATGCCAAGAGTAAAATTTAATATGATTTTCCTTGTGAAACATAAAGCAATACTATTTGATGGACTAAAGGATCAATGTTATGGCTTGCATCCCATTCAACAGCCAGTATCATATTGAGACAGGCTCTCAGCATTGTCACTCGGGAGTTGAACCCACAGAGAGATGACAACCTGTAGTTAGATGACAAACTTACTTACTACTAGACCAGTTATCAGGTATCCATGAGCTTAATCTCCAAACTCGCAGATTCAAAGGCGCACCATCCTAATCGTTATACGTAAATCAGAAGTCGTAAAACATAATAGGGTCATCACCAAGAGGTCCATCATTGTTCTAAGTCGCCTTTTGAAACATGAAAGTGTAGGAGCAGTTCGAATTTGCAGTGGCAAATCGTTCCAGAGTTTTTTTAGCATCATATGAGAACCACTTGTCGAGATGAACTTTAGATTTATAAACTGGAAGGCTATAGAAAGGAACTTAGAGAAACATCTTTTCTGGATTACTACATCTTGTTTTAACAGCAGATGTATATAAAGACAAATACGGGGCAAAGTATTTTGGCTTGCTAGTGTTGAGGTACTAATGTATGAGTACCAGGGTTTTGAAGATGGTTTGTTGTTTAACAGAAAGCCAGTGAAGAGACTTTAAGGTTAGAGTGACATGAAAAAATTTGGAGGCATCAGAGACAAAGCGTGCCAAACAGTTTTCGATATTCCAAAGCCTTGCGATATTCTTGCAGGACACACTGCAAAACAGAGAATTGCAATAATCCAGACGACTACTGACCAATGCATTTGTCACCATGACTGAGACATCATATGACAGAAAGCATCGGATACGGAAACTAAATTTTGAGTTGAACAGTACACCCAGATTATGAACAACATCCGTTGGGGAGAAAAAGTTTCCCAAAATGTTCACAGGAAATGAGTCTTTGAGCCATTTATGCTTATCCATAGAACTAACGACTATAAACTCTGTTTTTTCAGGATTTAATTTAAGCTTATTTTCAAACATACTGATACCTGATTGTAAACGACCCAGGATATATATTGTAAACCACCTCAGGACAGTTTCAGTAAAGCCAAACCTAGTTGACAGACAGGTTAGGAGTGTGTCATGGTCGATAGTGTCGTAAGGCGCCGACGGGTCGAGGAGCAGTGTATCTCATTCTGAATACACAAATCCAGCAAAGACCTCATGGCACAGAGGAAAGCTATGTATATTATTGCTAAACAAAGTTAACTGTTAAGGTGCTTCCTAAGGAGCCACTGCAGGCCTGGTTCTTATACAAAGGAGAGTTCAAAATGTAGCTGCATAGTGACTTCAGATATAGAGCTAATACCTTCACAAAGTAATCTACCTCTGGCCTAGTACCTCTTGACAAAATAACAGAATGAAAGGGTGTTAAAATTGTAACACTAGATAGGGAACCTCACTTGTAAGAGCTCTTCTTTACACACAAAATTTATAGGACTAACAATAAATGAAAGTGATTAAAAGTGGCAAGGACTAATTTGACCTTGAAGGGAGGGTTAAAGGTCAAATCTGATACCACAAAAAGATTCAGGTCACATGATTTCCTAGACGTTGTCTTCACATGACAAACCTCTAAGAGCAATAAAAAAGGAGATACAGGGTATTAAAAGTATCAATGGCCGCATTTGACCTTAAAGAAAGGGTCAAAGGTCAAATGAGACCCACAAAAACATTCAGGACACGTGCTTTCCCCATCCCAAACCTCTAAGAACAATAATGTGAGGATTTCCTAATCATCATGAACACATGATTTCCTAAAAGCTCTCTTCACATCCCAAACCTGTAGGACCAATAATAAAGTAGATACAGGGCACTGATGTACCAATAACCCTATTTGACCGTGAAGGAAGGGTCAAAGGTCAAATCCGATCCCACCAAAATAAACAAACCACATGATTTCCCATAAGTGGTCTTCAAATCACAAACCTTTAGGATCAATTATAAAGGAGTTAAATGACATTACTTCATTATTAAACTGCTAAAGATGAGTAAGTAGTTATTACTCACTCATGCATTGAAAAGTAAGTGAACAACACCTTCAAGAGAAATTGTGTACGAGCAATACCTTTGAAGATAGAAATCATATACTCATTATAGTAACTGCTGAAAAGTGAGAAAGCAGCTATTTCTCACTAAATGGATCAACAACTTTGAAAATTAAGTATGTTATACTTCACAAAAAAGTAGATGAACAACACCTTTGAAAGAAAATGCAAAGCTGCAATACTTTGGAAGTTATCGGCCATTTACTCATTATGCCAATTACTGAAAAAGTTGGAAAGTGGCTGTTACTCACTTAGCTATTGCTATTACCATTGCAAACAATGACCAACTCTTAACTAAAGAGAAAGTATCTGGCCAATCTATTTCATGAAAATGCTATATATTTATTTCAAGATACATGTAATAAAAGTAGCCATTACTCACTTATATATTCAGCAACATTTTTGAAACTTCAACATGTTATAATTCTTTAAAGAGTACATGAACAACACACTTCAAAATAAATTGCGTAGCTGTAATACAACCCATTTACTCATTAGGTAACTGCTGGAAAGTGCAAAAGTAGCTATTACTCACTTAGGTATGAAGATTGACTTCCAAACTTCTGACAATGTTGTAGCTATGGAGAAAGTAGCTAAACAGTGTAACTCAATAAAATGCTCTATATATGCAACAGTTTTTAAATTATAAGTGATTTTACTCATTAACGATACTGAAGGGTCAGAAAGTAGCTATTACTCACTTAGCTATTTGTATAGACTCCCAAGCTACTCACCATGTTGTAACTGTGGAAAAAGCTGAACAACAGATTTTAACAAAATGCTCTAAATTCAAATACTTCTCCAGTTATAAGTGATTTAGCGCATGATTTCATGAATTTTAATGCATTAAAATTGTTTTTAAAAACTCATTAAAAAACTAGACAAGCAATCAGTGAGCGAATAAAACAGTCACATATAGAGTTGGTACAGACCTTGATGACTGACGAGATAAGTCAAGCAAGGATAGAAATTTATTCCTGGTTGCATTTTGAGCCATAAGTAGGTAAATAACATATTTATACAAAATTCTCTAAATGCAATAATTTTCAAGTTACAACTGATTTACTCAACAATGAGAACCTCAAAGTAGCTATTGTTTGGCTATACAATGAGCTTCAGGTCTGCAATTTTACTATGCTATAGCTGACCCAAAAGTAGATGAATAACATATTTAAACAAAATTCCCTGAATGCAACAGTTTTCAAGTTACAAATGATTCACTCGACAGTGAAAACCTCAAAGCAGCTATTGCTCAACTATGCAAGGAGTTACAGGTTTGCAATTTTACTATGTTATAGCTTACCCAAAAGTAGGTGAATAACACACTGTAACGAAATTCTCTAAATGCAATAGTTTTCAAGTTACAACTGATTTACTCAACAGTGATAACCTCAAAGTAGCTTTGCTCACCTCTGCAGTGAGCTACAAATGCAATAGTTTTCAAGTTACAAGTGTTTTTGCTTGTTATGGAAGGTACTGAAAAGTCAAAAAGAATTAAAATAGTTGAATTACATATTTTAACAAAATGCTCTAAATATAAGTCATCACTGATTTAGTACATCAGTTCATGAATTTTAATGCATTAAAAATTATTTCAAAATTCATGATAAAAATTTCATGATTCTCCTGGACACACTTAACGTTTACTATGTAATCAGTGAGCTAGCACTTGGCTGGTTTAAATCATACCTGTCGGAAAGGACACACTTGGTCAAGGTAGGTAGTACATTCTCACATCCTGCAGCACTCAAGTATGGAGTCCCCTAGGGCTCCGTCCTTGGTCCAATTCTTTTCTCTCTACGCTAACCCAATCAGATCAATCATTCATTCCCACAGTAGCATTAACTGCCACTTTTGCGCTGATGACACCCAGTTATACATAACACTATCACCAGCAAAATTCTCTCACTCTATCCAAAAACTAAATAACTTCCTAAACAACATTCAAAATTTCATGTTTACAAATAAATTAAAACTTAACCCAGACAAAGCCGAATTTATTCTCATAGGCTCCCAAAAATCGTAAACAATCCTCCCTCACTTCCCTATCAATATTCTGGGAAATCAGTTCTCACCAGCACAAAGTGTCGGGAACCTCGGAGTGGTGTTCGACTCCAATTTCAATTTCTCAAACCACATGCCACAGGCCTTAAAGTACACTAGAGTTCATGCAAGAGACCTCTAAAGAATTTGTCGCCTTCCAGACCTTAAAAAATCAATTCTGTTAGTGAATTCTTTAGTGAGCAGCAGATTGGATTATTGCAATTCACTGTTCTTATTGCTCACTGATTTTGAGTTAAGGAGATTGCAGCTAGTCCAAAACTCACTCTGCAGGGTTGTCACCTGTTCCACTAAATTCTGTCACGTTACCCCTCAACTAAAACTCCATTGGCTCCCAGTCAGGTACAGGGTACAACTTAAAATTGGCTTCATTACATACAAAATTCTCAACCAAGGTCAACCAGTTTACCTAACAGAATTAATTCACCCCTACACCTCCTCCAGAAATACAAGGAAACAAGAAACAAGAAACACCCCTAAACTCAAGTTCTTTTGAACCCCCACTTTTGACCGTAGAGTTCACAAATCAGTCAAACACTTCTCTAATTCCTTCAGTCACTATGGCCCAATCCTTTAGAACTCTTTTCCTTTTCATATAAGAAACAGTCCCTCTGTTGTATCTTTTAGGAAACACCTCAAAACCCACCTCTTGAACTTTAGTTTCCCAACTTAGTCTTCTTCGGTTTCCTGGTCACACCCACAATTCTGGATTATTGACCCTGAATGCCCCTCAACTCTCGCTACGATAATGATTTTGTTCAAGTAGCACACTGCGTTCCCCTTTGTCGGGAAGATATTGCACCTGCAAAGCAATAGATTAGATTAGATGATAAAAATAATGAAGAAAGATCAAGGCCTGATACTTACACAAAGAAATCTACTTGTGGCCTAGTATATATATGCGCAAGATAAGAGCGATATCTCTGCAACAGTCAATGAGAAATTGTGATAAAGCGTTAAAATTTGCACACTTTGAGAGGGGCACTAGTGGATCCGAGGGGGGGGGGGTTCAGGGGGTTCGAACCCCCCCCCCCCCCCCCCCCTTGAAAAATAATGTAAAGGGGTTCAACCCAAAGTACAAAATTTTTTCTTGACAGTGGTGTTAAATTTACAGGAAATGCACTCTATTTTTACCAAAAATTAATTTTTTTCCAGGGGGGCATGCCCCCCGACCCCCTTAGTTATAATATGTCTGATGTGAACCTCCACCTTACTCAATGTGAATCCCCACCTTACTCAATGTGAACCCCCACCTTACTCGATGTGAACCCCCACCTTACATAAAAGCTGGATCCACCCCTGAGGGGGTACCTCATTTGTAATGGTTCTGGGGAACAGATGAACGAACAGATCTACATACCTTGCTAGAACTCGGTGAGGTCTGCACTGTTTGAGTAGTCTTGTTAGCAAGATGGGAAGGAAAAAATTCCAAAGCCAAAAAAGTATTCAAGAGACACCATAACCCAGCGGTGGCAGCGATCAGTCAACCTGACATGAAAACATATAACTGCATCTATTATTGGGATTTTCTTACAATATGTGTGGTCCTGTATAGATCTGGGTGTCGAAATTCATTGACCTGATAATTTCTCATTAACATTAATTAATGAACTGGGTGTACAAGTCGAAGGTCAAAACGTCTGGTAATCTGCCAGAAAAAAAAAACAAAAATCCGTGAGTTCATATAATTGCTGTTTCAGTGGGTACTAGCAAGTGAGGGAGTGATATTTAAAAACTTAAAAAATATGCAAAATTTTATATATTTTTCCATAATATTTCTGGTTGGATATCATTAAACGACATAGTTTATATATATTGATCTTGTATTTTAATAATATACCCTTTCCTCACGAATCCTGGCGGTATTTGAAGTTTATAATCTTCAGATGCATGACAGAAAAAGACAGCAATGCACAAGCAAAAGAGTCGTTGATTCTGATTGGGTAAAGAAGCAGTTTAACATTTTTCACAGATGCACGCTTTTTCTCACACTACATTAAGGTCATATTCGTACTCTCATACTCTCAAATTGCTGACATTCCCTTAACTGAAAGACAGAGGCTCAAGATGACCATTTGTCAATGCCCTTGAGGTTCTTTAACCTACCACTGGGGATAGGACTCAATGACAGAGGACCGCCATTTTAAGTGGTCATCCTAGTCACTATGTATCTGCCTGTACCTTGGATTGAACCCACATCCTCTGAGCTCCTAGGCGAGCGTGTTACCCATTAGGCCAGTGACAGATAACCAGATAACGTTAGAATGACAGTACTACAAGCATTGGTCACCAAGCAGCAACCTCCATTAACCTTAACTCACCATCGGAGAGACTAAATAAAATTTACAAGCTGTTTCCAGATGACACCCACAATTTTTACCCGGTCGGGGTATTGTTTAGACCCATGGTGTCTGGATGGGCAGTGGGAAAAAGTTTGTCCGGCCTGTATCTCAGAAGCCGTAAGGTGTAGAAAGTTGATACTTCATAGGGACATTGGTTAGGGGATGTAGATGTGCAATATCATGGTCTGACCTTGATTTGACCTTTGACCTTGCCGTAGTGACCTTGAGTTTGAAAATCTTGTCCGGGCTATATCTTGGCAATCATAAGGTGTAGGAAGTTGATACTTGATAGGGACATTGGTTAGGGGGTGTAGGTGTGCAACATCATGGTGTGACCTTGATTTGACCCTTGACCTTACCCTAGTGACCTTGACCTATAAAATCTTGCCTGGGCTATATCTCGGAAACTGTAAGTTGTAGAAAGTTTATACTTGGTAGAGACATAGGTTGGGGGTTATTGGTGTGACCTGGATTTGACCTTTGATCTTGCATATCTGATGCTATTTCATCTCTCTACTAGGATATCTGATACTATTTTATCTCTCTTATATCTCTCTCATATCTTTTTACTTGAATCTTGGTTGTTGCACCTTTGGGTGTCTTTTGATGTAGATTAAGCACTGTTAAAGTCATATTAGAATTCATTAAGGGTTTTACTTTTGCAACTTCCCATTGTAACAGATGGTATTTCATCAAGTGAGCCACAGGTTTTGCCCTAACACCACACATTAGCATGTTTTGCCACATCTATATGTGAGCGTAATATTCCAAACATTCAAACCATAATTCGACCATACAAAATGAATATAAAAATGGGACAAGTGTTAAATCTTCACACAAATGCACAAGGTCACTTTGGTATGGTTGAGCAATATCAAAAACATGCAAACCATAAACTGTGCGAAATGTGCATGTATAACCATCTTACAGCTTCTAGGACAAACAGACTGGCAGGGTCTTAGTCTTTTCAACCTGAAAACATTTCTGTCGGTCGCGGACTGGCGGATCGGCGCTAATTTCTAATCCTGCCTTGATTTGACCTTGACCTATAATATGTTGTCCGGGCATATCTCAGCAACTGTAAGGATATAGATTGCTGCAACTGATTATTATATGTACTTTTACATAATTAATTGTAATATTTCCATTGACAGCTACTCTCTAGTTAATCAATTTTACAGCTTCATAATTTTTAGTTTACTGAATTGTCTTGTTTTAATACTTAATCTTTACATGCATTTTCTTTCTCTTAGATGTTTTTTCTCTACTTAAACATCATTTGGACACTGATACTGCTCTGATAGTATCCCAATCTGTGTACTGTTTCCCTACTTCTATATCTCATGGTGTTGAAAACAATTTCCCTAGGCTGTGGGGTACGGGCATCTATGATGCAATTTGTTTTTCTTTTTTTTTGTAGTGGCAAAAAGTAATGGAACAACATGTGGTAATTAAAGGAAATACATGTAAATGGTTTTGTGGCAATATATATATGTGTGTTGATAAAACAAAATAAAATTGGAAGGATACTTACTACTATGCCCTTGGAAGGTGTGGGGAATAAGGGTGTGGGATGCTGGCTCAAATAATATTTGAAAAGCCAGTAAAAAATTTATTATCAAAAATTAAGAGTGCAAGAAAAGAGGTATCAAAAGTAATTATATATAATTTACTAAATATTTAAAATTTAATGATCTTGTAAATTATAACATAATTTTTTTAATACATAAAGCTTAATTTAAAAAGGTTTGTCCAGTGGTCTAACAATTAGACAGGTAAATAAAGTCTTCATTAAATCTGAAAGAACTGGTTTGAAATATAAATATCTTTTGGTGTATGGTGTTAAATTGTTGAAGTGATGAGCTACAGACTTTCAGGGATTTCATTTTTTTACATAAGAATGTTCAAGAGTTTTCTAAATCAGTATGGACACTGTAATTTAAATGTTCATTTTCTTTATTGCAGTTTATTGCTGGATTCATTTGTGTTATGGTATATGAAATTATATTACATTTATATTATTTATGATGCTGATTTTAATGAATGTATACACATAATTTGCAAGCGTTGCTTGTATATGGTGGATCTAATCTGATCTAATTTGGACTTTTATAGCACTTAATCTCCATCACTGATGGACTCTAAGGCACATCTGAACATAAAGCAAGGCAGTGAACATTAATCGAAGGACATAGCCAGGTCGTACCAAGGAGACACAGGGGTGAAATGAATATTACTACTTAAGTACTACCTTCATCTCCCTTGCAATATAATTTATTGATTGCAATTTTTTTTATTTTTGTTATTCATTGTATGTACTGACTAGGTTTTTCCTTTTTGTTTTCTTTCATCTTTCATGCATGTTGTTTTAGGTAAGATAAATAACACCTGCATTGCCTGTGTTATTTTAGTTGCATGGTATGCATTTTGTTTTTAATTATAACAATTGAACACATGAGAATGCATTGAAATGAATGATTTTGAGTTGAAAATACCATTACTCTGCGGTTATAAAATAATTAATTATCAACAAACCAACAAATGTTGAATATTGCAGTTATATTTAAGGACAATATTGATATTTACCCCTGCTTACTTTAGTGGCGATTTATTAAAGAACTGTGAGAGATTCATCTTGAGTATAATTGTATATTAGGCAACCATTCACAAGAAATTCACCTTTATTTACTTATTACAATGGTGTAAAAGGGAATGTGTAAATTCAGAATATGTATAATGTAAACTAGGTTTGAACTACTTATGTTAATATATAATCAATGGTGACCTGAATGTGTGGCTACTAGATTGATGGTACTCCAATGTTAGAGGAAAAGACAACATGTAACAAAAGAAGCTTACTTTGAAACAGATCATATCTATAGACACTGACCACAGGTTGTTAATGCACAGTGCTCCAAAGTCCGCAAACCATGCAAGACTAGCCTTACTCAGGCGTTTCATTCTAATTAGCCATAGTTTACACCTATTCTTGTCATTTTATAATAAGATTCCCCTCATCTCCAATGACTTGGATTGAACAGGGCTGATTATGATCATATTTTTATTGAAGCAGTGATGAAAAAACTGATACATTGAACATTGTTTGGACAGAGTGAGTATTGTGGATAATGACATCAATGACTCTATTTCCAAGCTTATAATGATTTCTCTAAAATATAAAATATAGGAAAGCTTGATTAAATTAGCTAGCTATTTGGTAAATTAATAGTGATCAGTTTGTAAGCTATATTACAGTTTATCTCTTAACTAATAGCTATTTACAAGCTTTGATCTCTTTATATATCAGGCTGTCGCTACTATATTTAGGTCATATCATTTTAAAATCGTTTGCAGCATAACTCTTATATGTTTACTATTTTGTGGGGATTAAAATCTAAATTGAAAGAAAACAAAATGCAAAAAGTTAATAACTGAGCTCAATTAGGTTTGTCAAAATTTATTATTATTTTTTTATAGATTTTTTTTATTATTATTTTTTATAGAGTGTGTCACAAGTAATTAAATCGGTGACACTGTCACAGTGACAGGAAGTGATGAAACATGCCATTCACTAGACCCAAAGTGGTCTCACACCAGGTTGATATTACCAATTGGTTTCACTCTTTTGGAAGTAATTGCGGCTGATATGAAATCTGATGCTAACGTAACCACTTTGCTATGTTCAGTTATCATCTGATATATACTTGTGTAACATTTCCAAACACGGAGTTACAGGGATCAGGATGGAACCAGTGAGACGGGGGGGTGGGGGGGGGGGGGGTGGGTGTGTCCATTTTAAAGAACTAGAAAATAGATTGCATGTATAGAGCATTTCTTGGGTATTCAAGTGTGAACGAATACAAAAGAAACCCCCACAACCTTGCCAAATGTAAGCCTTCTCCAGATTAATATAACTCGTCATTTCTATCTTTGAGACAGAAAAACTTTCGAAAGATTAATACTCACTATTACTACATACATACTTCAAAATAACTGACATTAAGTTTTCCCCAAAGATTAAAGTATTTATTTCCATTTAAAGTTAGTATATTTCATAAAACAGCCATTAATATGCATATAAATAAGCTAACTCCGCTAATTCATTTAAGGATTAATGTCACAAATAGAAAAAAAATTACTCATGTATATAAAGCTTAACATTAAGGACCACAATGCTTCCTGACACTTAAACAAGGATTAAATTTATTGCCCTCAAACAATCTGAACATGAACTGACTTTCTAATGGCCATATACTTTAACAGCATTTTGTCAATAGCACAACTATGTCCTCAAATGTTTATCTCCGGCCACCCTGCCTTTTGTTGACAGACATATTTGTTATTTTACTTGTCTTATTCTACCTAATGTTTAGGACAATTGCAGTCCCTACAACACAATCTGTTCAGGTGTTCTTGGCCAAACTAATTTGTATTCCTTGGCAAAATAATGGAAAGCATACAGTACCTTGGTAAAAGTGAGTTTCCAAAGGAACATGAAATAAAAGTAAGGATATTTTCAAGAGGAAATTTTTACTTTAAGTGACACTCAGAACCCCCATAACCTAAGCATTCTTATAGAGGAAAGCATGTTGCTATGAACCTAACCTAAACTAACCTAATGTGGACTTTTATAGCGCTTAATCTCCATCACTGATGGACTCTAAGGCGCGTCTAAACATAAAGCAAGGCAGTTAGCGTTAATCAAGGGACATAGCCAGGTCGTACCAAGGAGACACAGATGTGACGGGGAGGCTACGGTGGGTAGGCTTTTGCAAACAGGTATGTTTTAAGCTTCTTTCTGAAGGAGTCAACTGATGTTGCACTGCGAACATCTTGAGGGAGGTCATTCCAGATCTTCGGAGCATCAAAGGCAAAACTATGGCCAAAATGTTTGGCTGACTTAGAGACTGATGAATGGAAAGGAGGACTGTAAGGTATTGACGATCTGGGTGACTATGCCTAGTACTATAGGGACAACTACTAAAAGACAAGAATGGTTCGAAGTAAGAAGGAGAACCACTATGCAAAAATTTATACACAAGTGTTGCGGTTTTGGAAATACAACGATACTTAACAGGCCACCAGTGGAGCTTCTGTAGAATGGGTATAACATGAGCATACTTTCTATGATTTGTAACAATACGAGCAAGGGTGTTCTGAATACTTTGCAACTTGTGCTGATTGAAACCGGACAAACCTCTGAACAGAGAGTTACAATAGTCCAGACGACTACTAACCAAGGCATTTGCAGCAAGGACTGCCACTTCAAAAGTGAGATACTTTCTAATTCTACAGAGGTCATGCATCTGAAGGAAGCATGCTTTGCAAGTCCTCTTGATATGCTCAGAGAATGAAAAATCTGCATCAAACCACACACCTAGATTTCTGACAGAATCAACCGGATGAAGAAGGCTACCAAGAATGCAACAGGAAAGTGAGAGGAAATCTTCTGACGTTGAGCCTTGGAACCAAAGACAATAAACTCTGTTTTTTCAGGAACTTTTAGTATCTCTGTATTGTTGAAGTTAAATCTGAGTAACTGTGGATTAACTCATAACATTTGTATATGATTTAATTTGTCAAACTCTGTTTGGCACTATAATGTTAAAGCTCTGGCTGGTTATCGCTATGGCAATTTACACAGTATTTTAACACTTCTGGAATTAAACACACTATAAAGTAAGTACAGATTACAATTTATAATTTACTAAGTTACACAGATAATTTTATTTTAGACACACTGATGTAGTACATACAGTGATAATATGGTAAACCACATGGTGGGAAATTGTAATTACATATGATTATACAACTGTCTTTGATATTGCCTATATATTAATTATATGACGATATAACAAATAAATCATTTTTTAGCATAGAGGTTCATGTTAGAAAGTGTAAATAAAATATTATTTTTATCATTATTATTAACATCATCATTAAATAAGACTAAACGAATATAGCATAAAACAAATGTTTAAGTTTAAGTATAGGTTACCAGCAAAAATTATCGGTAAGTCTAAAAATAATGAATCTATGGTGATGTCATAAAGTTAACTTTTCTGATGAAACCACAACACACAGGTTAATACTATTGACATGTAAATTCAGGTTGTAAATTCTTAGATTTGGAAGTTTTGCAAAGAATTGCAATTTACTTGTAAAATTTCCATGTCTACACTTCTTGGGTTAAATCAAATACCATTTGCCTGCTGCAAGTGAGGAATTCTTCCGGTGTAATGGAAGACCGTTTAAAATAATATTTAAAACTTTTTTGATGACAAAATTGCTTGACATCTTCAAAAAATAAAAAGCTTTGCAGTCACAGTATAACAGCCAAATAAAAACAGAAGAGCTTTACAAGGTGTTTATATGGTTTTAAAGAACGATATTAATGTTATACTGGCTTTTTGTCTTTTCAAAGACACCTGAACCTGCTCAAAATTGAAGGGAACAGTAAATGCTACAAGTTGACCAGAACTCAAGTTAAAAGTTCCAGATTGCAATGGAAAAGCTTTTTGATGAAATGATACGTATTTAAACACTTAAGAGAATATCATATTGTTAAACTTCCATTCAATAGGTTTGAATAGATATTCTGACACTTTACTCGTAATCGAATTTTAAAAAGATTACTTTTCTCATTAAAACAATCCTACGAAAAAAATTCTAACACAGGAAATATTGGTGTGTATCACTGACATGTACTGTATAATACGATGACAGAGCATAAGAATATGTCACCATTACAATAGATAAAGTGTACATCTTGTCTGGGAAGCATAAATAAAACATACACAAAGTGACAAATAGAATCAAAGTGCAAATGCTACAAATACATAAATTCTGTATTTATTGTGTGTCTTTTACAAGTTTTATTATTCTACCCATCAAGAACATACAGTCTTGAATACAAAGTAATAATTAACACCCAATAATGTTTGCTCTGGCACACAATCAGTCATTATGATCCCATCCCATACATACATATCACATACTTATTGAACTTTGTAGGTCTATCTTAATGGCAGACAAAATATCTCTAGAACAATGTTGTGAGCATAAATAAATCATCCCAATAAGTTTTGACATTCAAACAGTGTGAATCAGATTGGCCACTGAAAAGTCACATTGTATAGAAGATGGAAAATAGAAAATAATCCAGTTCAAGGTGAAAGGGGAGACAATGGGATGAGACCACTAAGACAATGTTTCTATTTATGACTTGTTCTGTTTTGAATACAAGTACATGACGTTTGTCATAGTTATAATATTTGTAATTCAATTAGAGAGATATACATTTTGACTTTGAGATTGAGTCTTTTTTATAAATACATACTTATGGTAAACACATAGTTCTCAGAGTGTGGTGATAAATGATAGGTACACTTAAATTAGTTGTTTATTAATTAAGTTGTGAAAAATTGTTGAAAATCTAGCATTATAATTATGTCTCTGTTATCTATTTATGTTTAGGTCAAATAAATAGGTGACAGTTTAGAAAAATGCCTATCGGACAGTCTTTTCAGGAATGCAATGCAACCTTTGAACATATGTATGCCCCAGGTAGGGCCAAAGAATTATTCAAGCGCCACAAAGAGATTCATGACTCTGCTTTAAGTAGAAGTGCCAGACTAGCCTGGGAAAGGAAGACAAGGCAACATGAGCTACAAAAGAACATTACACTATTCCAAAGAAGGGGAGACGTCCTTTATCAAAAGCTCAAAGAAGTTGAAGATCGATATTTTGCTGAGTTTGGAAAAATGGAAGAACAGGAACAAGAACAAGACATGGATGATTTCAGGATCAGACCAGCAACACATCTAGGAATATCTGAGAAATATAGGTGCACTAGATCAAAGACCTGTAACCTCTCATCCAACCTTAATAACCACACCAAAGCAACCTCCAGTATACCAAAGATCCAGACCAAACTCAGCAGCCAACAGCTTGCCCAAAAGTAGACCCCCAAGTCGACCAGTCTCAGGCTTAAAACACTGAGCCACTACAGCCTCAGGGGTGAGATTTGCTTTGGATGAAGACAAAGATGATTATCATGGACTGACGCCATTACCTGTTGAAGCCAAATGACTTACCAGTTGAAACATCTTGCTTCCTAAGACAAAGGGCTCGCCGAAAATCTGTGTTTGCACTAATTAAGGCTAAGCAATATGAATTAAGGAATGAAGGATTCAAGGAAGATATTATGATATTCCAAGAAGAATTGAAAAATAAAATTAATGATTTCTTACAAAGAGTAGATACATACAAAGAAGAGTACAAAAAGTCCCTGCAAAGCAGGAATGAAAGGCCAAAGCCTTCAGGAAGCAATGTAAATAGCTCTGAAGATGTTAGTGGACACAATAACATGAGTGGCAAATTTAAAGTGAAACTGACCAACCCCTATGCAAACAATAAGTCACATTCACTGACAATGCCTAATCCTGATCTGTACAGCAAAAGCCATGAAAGCATCAGTGAGATCAATTATGCATCAGAAATCTGAAACACGTACACTCAGCATTGCTTCAAGAACATCCAATCTAAGTGAAGGCAAGACCAAAGAAGAACTGATGCAAGAACAAGTGAAATTGTTGTATTTAGATGCCCATGGGGAACTAGATGATCAACTACCCAAGACCCTCCAGGAAATGGCAAAGAAAACACCAAAGAAACCTCAAAGACACCAGAGAGACTTAGTTTTGAATACCAAAGAAATTGAAGAGGCATTTGAGGAGTTTATGCATGGAAAACAGGAACCAGAGGATCTGAAAAGACTTGTAGCCATGATGAAGCATCGAGTACGCAAACCGAGAGACAAGTCCATTAATGTGCCCTTCATGGCTGTTATAGAGAGGCAGCACGTCTTTGGAAAACTGCTGCAAAGAAGCATAGAGAAAAAGAAACAGCTACAGCTGCAGAGTCAGTGATGTCATTTTTGATTATAAACAATAACTTATTTAGAACACAATTTCCAGTCATGGTTTTACTGAGCAAAAGAACTGCTGGAGCTTCATGAACCAGGGAAAATGCTGTAAATTATCAGTTATTTGCAGACACAGTGGTATTGTGAAAAACACTTGGTGCTCAGCAAACAATGAATTGTTACTGATTATCAGATACTTGCATACACAGTAGTATTATGAAAGACACACTTAATGAGCAGTGAAATATTACTGATCAACAGCTACTTGCATAGTAGTATTATGAAAGACAATTGGTGCTTTGTGTACAGGATAATGTTATTGATTATCAGCTACTTTCAGACACAGTGGTATTATAAAAACATTTGGTGCTCAGTAAACAATGAAATGTTATTGATTATCGGCTATTTGCAGACACAGTCATACCATGAAAGTCATACCTAGTGAGTATTGATATAGTATTGATTAACAGCTACTTGCATAGCGGTAATATGAAAGGCAATCGGTGTTTTGTGTACAGGAAAATGTTATCAGCTACTTTTGGACAGTGGTATTTTGAAGGACATATATGGTTCTATGTGGACAGGAAAATTGTGTTAATTATTAACCATTTTACAGCCATAGTAAAATTATGAAAGATATAATATTACTGATTATTAAACTCAGAGAAAGAGTCATTTTGAATTGTTCTTACACTTTTTACTTTGTTGGAAAGAATAACTTATATACAATTCTGTAGAATTAAATGAGTACATGTGTCAGACTTGTATCATAAATATAGCTCATATTGATATTTTGACAGAGATATAAATCTATGTGACATAATCCTTTGTGACATTTTAGCTGACAACAATTTTACATAGAAAATAGCATTAGAGATGCCCGTATCCCCTAGCCTTAGGAAATAGTTTACAACACCATGAGATATTGAAGTAGTAAAACAGTATAAAGATCGGCATACTTTCAGAGCAGTATCAGTTATATAAAGGTAAAAAAAATGTTTTAACAGAGAAAATATTGTCTAAGAAAAAGAAAATGTATGTGAAGATAAAGTATTAAAACAAGAAAATTCAACAGCAAGATGATGGCATTAATCGGCAAACTAAAAGTTATGAAGCTGTAAAATTTATTAATTTAAGAATAGCTGTCAATGGAAATAGTACAATTATGTAAAAGTACATATTACAAGTTGCAGCAATCCATAAATCTCTGTTATAATAGAAACATGTCTCAAATATGGCAGGTGAACATACTTTGGCAGAGCCATAGTTAAAGGTCATTAATGATATTTAAACATTTTATGAGGACTGTTGGTGTGCAGAAAATGGTGTGCCTTAGAATCCGTAGATACGGAGATTAAGCACTTGGACAACTGATTGATTGATTGATTGACTGTTTATAAACCTTTCATGATGAATGTTTGAAAAACATTTCCAGTATAACCTTTATTTCTTTAGCTATTTTATAAATGATTAAAAAACATTTCCAGTCCAACCTAGCTTCTTGAGTTATTTTATAAATGTTTAATAAATTTTTCTGTAAAAACGTTTGTATATAGAATGTTTATAAAACATGTTTTAAAGATTACAACGTAAACGTTTCCATGGAAATGTTTAGAAAACCATAAGATAGAGTTCAAATTGATTTTAAAATAGCATCAGAGATGCTCGTACCCCCCCCCCCCCCCCCCCTATCTTTTACAATGGGAAGTTGCAAAATTAAAACCCTTAATGAATTCTAATAGTAAAAAGATATGAGAGATAAAATAGTATCACATATCCCAGTAGAGAGATAAAATAGCATCAGATATGCAAGATCAAAGGTTAAATCCAGGTCACACCATGACGTTGCACACCTATAACCCCCGGCCAATTTCCCTACCAAATATCAACTTCCTACACCTTATGGTTTCTGAAATATAGCCCGGACCAGATTTTATAGGTCAAGGTCACTACAGCAAGGTCAAAGGTCAAATCAAGGTGATACCATGACGTTGCACACCTGCACCCCCTAACCAGTGTCCCTACCAAGTATCAACTTCCTAGACCTTACGGTTTCAGAGATATAGCCCAGACAAGATTTTATAGGTCAAGGTCACTACGGCAAGGTCAAAGGTCAAATCAAGGTGACACTATGATGTTGCACACCTACACCCACTAACCAAAGTCCCTACCAAGTATCAACATTCTACACCTTACGGTTTCTGAGATACAGGCCAAACAAACTTTTTCCCGCCACCCACCTGCCCATCTGGCCACCATGGGTGAAAACAATACCCCAATAGCCCTTAGGGCTGTGGGATAAAAACCGTTTTGCAAATGTTTAAACCATTATAAAATGTTTCAAATGTTTACTGGGGAAGAATGACAAAGACACTGAAAGATTGTTTAGTTAAAATTATTCAAAACCTACTGAAAATTGCAAATAGTGACCACTCAAAATGCCAGAGATTCGAGGACAAAGACTCACATAAATGTATGACAGTATAGACTTGGTTAGCACATGAACAATAATAATAAAGGTGATATAAGGCAAAAACACAAAATCTGTTGTTTGATGACCCCTGTTTGACCCATAAGGAGGGGGTCGAGGGTAAATCTGACCAGCTATATAGACTCTTCACAAATGGTTTCCCAATACCTCTTAATACCTTCTAAAGCTGTAAAAGCAATAATAAAGGAGATATAAGGCAAAAAGACAAAATTGGCTATTTTATAACCCCAATATGACCCATGGGGGATCAGGGGATAAACCTGACAGGCTATCTAGACTCTACACATATGGTTTCCTAATACCTCTTACCCCGGTAATACATTCTAAAGCTGAAAACACTATAAAAAAGAGATATAAGGCAAAATGTCAAAATCTGCCATTTTATGACCCCAGTTTGACCCTACAGGTGGGTCAGGGGGGATGTGACCTGCTTTCTAGAATCTCCACATATGGTTTCTTGCTACTTCGGAATACATTTTATGCCTGTAAATGCAACACTTAAGAAGATACTAGGAGGTGTCCCATGAATTTTAAGCTTTTTGGGTTTTTTTGGTTAATACCTGTTAGAAAATTGCTCATAAATCAGTTTATTTTCGCTGGATCACCCCCAAAATCTAATCAACTTGAATTGGTGATAGTTTGAACAGGTGTATGAAATAACAAGCCTCTGCGGTTAGTAGATTTTGCTGAGCTGCGATGATGGGTAGGTGTACCCCCAAAAATATATTTTGATCATGTGACCTTAATAAAGCTCAAAGGTCAAATTTAAGCATGTGGAAAAATTTTCCCACACCTAAGGTATATAACTGTAAAACATGGTTAGAAAGCTTCCAATGATAAGGGAGACAGTTAAGGGGGACAATAATTTGGCAGCGGTGAGGAAACTGAAGTGAAAACAAATAAGTGCCCTTTCAGGGAGCTTAATAGTTAAGAAAGATCCAGGCCTGATACTCACACAAGGGAATCTACTTGTGGCCTAGTACATATATGCAAGATAAGAGAGAAATCCCTGCAATAGTCAATGAGAAGATTGTGATAAAGTGTTGAAATTTTCACACTTTGGGTGGGGGTACCTCACTTCTAATGGCTCTGGGGAACAGACGAACAGACAGATCTGCATGAATTTTACGATTTATCATCCTCGATAGATAAGGTATCTTTTAAAAGTAACAGCATGTCTCTGGGCCTTGTGGTTTTGGAGGAGAAGATGTTCACGCGGACGCAGATGCCGCAGAGTGATCCCATAATGTCAGCTGACTGACAAGTCAGCTGACATAAAAATCATCATCCCATAGCTGTTGCCAATTCCAATAGCATAGAGATGCTGGATAGAGTAGATGCTAAGTTGGGAAAGCCTTTCTGAAGAGATAAGATTTTAATCTTTTTCTGAAACAGGTGAGAGTTGGGGCAGAACGGACCTCATCAGATAAATCATTCCACACCATGGAAGCCTCAAAAGAAAAACTGTGGTCAAAGTGGTGTTTTTTTGGATTTATGTACAAATAGATAGAATTGAGGAACCTCCAAGAACTTTTTATCTGGACAGTTGTATCTTGAACCATATCTTCCATGATGAGTAGACAAAGAGAGCAAAAGTAACTGGGATGAGCACTGTGAAGAAACTTGTAAACTGGAGTGGTGGTCTTGAAGATGCAGTGAAATTCAACTGGGAGCCAATTCAGCCATTTGAGAATAGGAGATGCCTGCGTGTATTTTTTCTGGTTGTGACAATCCTAGCAAGTGTGTTTTGAATACACTTCAGTTTGCGCATCTTGAGACTGGACAGACTCCTGAAGACAGAGTTGCAGTAATCAAGGTGACTATAAAGGCTATAAACCCTGCCGAATATTCATCAAGTGATAAGGCTAAAGAAAGATGCATAACACATTAACATTGGTGAAGCCGATTAAATTAAAAAATAAAATGATGAAATTAAATTTTATAAGGATTATTTCTGTGAACAAAAATTTGTTCTAGTTTATACACGTACATCATAATCGAATCTACATTACAAGCAGAAATATTTCTTGATATTACTAAGATGACATAAAATTACTGATCACTGTATAATTTGTGATGTAAAATCAGTGAAGGCTGTAGGACAATAAATATTAATCATATCTTAATTGCTAAAGATGTAACATGTCCAATGTGCAGGTTCTGATAGTGCAAATTTGATGGGATTTTTGGAATCCAAGGACATGATTCACCCTTTACACCCTTATATATGCCATAGCTCTAATTGCAATACTTTGAGCAATAAATATATACAATTTTGTTGATTCATTCAGGGGCAGAGAATTGACCTTAAAAGGCAAGAAGGGTGCAAAAAGCCAAATTACTAGCTTTAAAAATAATGTAATGAACTTCTTGGACAATGTTTCTATAGAAATACTGTAAAATACAAAAAAAGTAAACTTTTTGACCCCAAATGCACCATGAGGGCTAAAGGGGCAAATTTATTTGTGTTTTTTTTCAATCCTAGGCCACGTTTTCTTACTGTCTCCCCAGACATTCCAAAGCTCTAATTTCAGTCACAGCGATATAATAGTGACATTAAGTAACAAATGAAATTCTGATCCATTTACGGTCATAGAATTGACTTTGAAAGGCAAGAAAGGGGTGAAGGCTCATATCACTATATGTGCATGGTCCCAAAGAATATTTCAATGAAGGGATGCTTAATTGGTGGAATAGGTTGAACACATATACAAAGAATTAGTTCAGTTTATTTTAGACTTTATTTCATTTGTATTTTTGGAAATAGAAGTCTCTACCCTAGAAACATCTACACAGGCTGATACAGGCTTTCACTGTGGTACTGTTTCTCTAAATACTAATACAGCATGGCATACAACTATCTAAATATAGCATTTTTTGGGCAACAAATAAACAACACCCTTTTGATTCTTGTCAATGATATAGTCTCACAATTATACACACTTTAAAATCTGTCACTTTTCCTGATGCAATGTTTGATTTCTGCATTTACCATGATATAAAAAATCAAATTAAAAATAAATCTGAGCAAAATTCAACTGAAGTCATAAATTTACATATTCAGATTTATACCATGTCTTATTCCCATACTTTATCGATCTCTCTATACTCAGCAGTTTCTATCCTTTAGAGAAGATGAAATAAATACAAAATAAATTTTACTAGAACTTTTTGTTCAAATTCCAGTTCAGTAGGTCTTTGATAGAGTACACTACTTCTGTGTTCAAAATGAGAGATATCATAAAAAAGATAATATATTTTAGATATGATTAAATATTTTAAACTTCAAGTGGTCCATTTTCAATTTTGAAAATTAAAAATTAGTATATATTTGATAATACTATCAAGACTGCTGAAAAATATAGCACCTTTTTAGTAGTAGAATAAAATGATATTAATATGTTTATATGACATAAATTTCAACAATATCATCAACATCTCAAACTTAACAACTTATATATATTACAATTATATTTCATTATAAAAGTGACTAATATTTGTCCTCTAAACAAAGAAAACCTTTCACATACATTGTATACATCATACAAAACCAAAATCCATTCAATAAAAGTTATATTGTGCTGCTAAAATTAAATTACTTTCAAAAATACCGTAACACCTTTAAGCTGCTTTCACAATGACTGATTCATGTTAACACCAAATAAAAACCCATTGCGCCTGTTCAGATGTATTCGTTAATGGATCCATGTTGTTATACAAGATCATTCTATCTTGTTAGTAAAATTGGGAGCCAAAATTATTGCAAGGATTTCTAATGATTTTTCATGCTGCTGATGAAATATTATTATAACTGTAAACTGTGCAAAGGGTGAAACGTTAGGTTCAAATTAATATACTGTTCTTAAAAGTATGTACTGTAGATGAACCCTTTAAGTAGGACACCCCTGTAAATGGGAGTAAATACAAAATCTTCAGAGGACAAATCTTGCTGAAATTTACCCTGCGATCTGGAATTTACAGTTTAATAGAAGTTTATATTCTGGTTTCTTGAGATTCAACTTACACAGAGCCAGACTCTTGAAAGCTTTCCAGACTGATATCTGAGCTTGTATTCTTAAATCTTACTTTGATTTCTGGAATCTTAGATATATTTGTGATATAACATTAAGTTTATGTTGGGATATCTCTAATAAGGTCTCAGACAATGATGTGTCTTTAGTTTGTAAGTTATAAGACAGCCAGACAGGTAAAACAATGGTGTTTTCTTTTATAATTTTTCACAGTGGCTTTGTGAAAATGTCATAAGATCTTGATTACAAGGTAAAAACTGGCAATATTTTATTTTTCAGGTAAGATTAATTCAATGAGTCCAAACTTGAGCAAAAAAATCTTAGATTTGAGAAAGAATTCAATAAAGTTTTAGCTGAGACTTCAAAACACATTATAAAAACAGTTATATCATGAAAAGTCTAAACACATCACATTAATCACTGAGCAAGGTTTTATTTCTTGACAATATTCCACTACTGAGCACTAATATGTTAATACATTTAAAACCATAAAGTAAGTAAAAACAGACCTTAACTTAAGCACAACCTCTGCAGAATGTCTATGTATGATGTATGTTACTTAACTTTAAAAAGACAACAAAATTATCCCTCAGGCAATATGTTATAATAAAATCATTCAATCACACAACAAAGATATATACTCTCACTGCCTTCACATTCACTACATACAAGTGGTTACTGGTTAGAATATAATACAACTGTTACACTACATCACTCAAGCATAACAATAATAGTTTTAATACCTTATTCCTCCCAACAAAATCCCCCGTGTTTGACCATGGTGAAGCCTCTATTATCTGTTTTCTGTTCCAGTTTTTGCATAAATTTGCATAATTAATTAATTATAGTCAGTTATACCAAAATGGGCCATATTTACTGACACCATACTGACTACCATGACTGCTGCTAAAGCACAAGAAAACAAATAACTGCAAATGAATAAACTGAAACAACTAGTCAATTTATACTTGATCATGCTTTTTCCATTACTCAACTTTGTAAGGTCTCTTTTCAGTGTAGAAATGCCATAATTTCCATGACAATTTTGTAAACAGAAGATAATATGACCATTTGGGGTCAATATTTCAAGACAATTAGCAAAATGGCTAATGTAAGTAAGAAAAGAGTATGTGTAGTGGGACGTGTATCAATAAGAAGGCACACTCAATGGAATTATAAAATTCTATTTTACTGATCTATTTAGTGTATACCGGTACATCCAAGAGATAACACCCATGTACATGGCTTGGAGATGTGGCTTACTGATATTATTAATATCCTAACGTATCATTACAAAAGCTGGGGTTTTAAGTCACATTTAACAACCAGGGTCATATTGGGACAGGTCCCAAGCATTGTCACTTGTGGGACTCAAACCCACACAGAGGTGACAGCCTGTGATCAGATGCCTAACTTGCTAACCACTAGGCCACGGAGGACCTCAACCTATCATTATCGTAACATAGCTTATACAATTATGTTTCCTTAAATTATCATAATTTCCTTATTTGTGGTCCCAGTTTGATATTTCTTACGTCACTGTGCTGGGTTGAATAAGATATACCAAAAAATTTTGATACCAAGAAACATAACATGTATACAAGAACAGATACTATATCTTGCATGGGGAACTTGCGGATCGAGCAAAACTCAGTTGCTGCACAGAAATTCATGCAAGGTGCAAACAGCATCTACAAGCCACTCCTGTTACTCCAGTATAAATGAAGTGGTCTTTATTCTGCTTTATTTTTTTACCACAAGCCAGATTCTCCATCCGTGCACATGGGAACACTCACTTTGAGTTGTTCAATTTTATTGAGGTAACAGAAAATGAAGGGATTTCAGATAAAAGAGGTTCCACATCTTAATGTCCAACAATATCACATGTTGCTAGTTGCCTATTGCTAGTCCTTTCAACTGTCATACGCCACCTTCCACCCGAGGAGGATTACCCAATGGAAATCCCTCACTGGAAAGAAGCTCTTACCACTCGTTTATTCAAAGCTTGTGGGGGGCGGTAATTCTCCACAATATGGCCGTGGAATTCATTTTCTAAAGTCTGACCCTTCATTTGCTGATTGAGGCTTCTCAGCTTGTCCATCTGAAAATACACAGAACAACAGCACAATGCCAGTTAACTGAACATCAACATCAAGGTTGGATTGTTACATCACCAGCCAAAGTCATAACAGGACAAAAGCACTTTTCTATCGCTATTAACAGCCTTTGGCACTGACCTCTGGCTTATAGCGACAGAGTTTAATTCTGCATAAAAGCCTTGCAAATCTGCATTTTATATATAGAATGGAAGGGGCCAAAACTATATAAAATTATACACACACTAATGGTTTCCACCAATATTTTGTTGAAATATGTACATGTATACAGGGTTATTTGGGAGATATTCTTTCCTTCCATGAGTTTGAGCACCATTTATTCAACAGATATTTATGATAACAAAATTTGTCCATTTGTATCATTCATTTTATTGATAATTATTCATATTTCTCACAAAAGATTTCTTTTACCAATGCAAATACATTGTTCTGTGCACACTGAAGTCAACCAAAAAAAATCAATATTCTGATCAAATGGAAATAAATTTCTTCTTTTCTTTCTTATGACGGATAATACATAACGGTACCATTTAAAGATAAAAACGCTTTAAAATGTTTGTTACAACTTTACATTCTGTTTCCTTATTGAAGAGTTGTATTGTCTGTCATTACATATTTGCAAGGTTTTTACATCACAATTAACTCTGTTGTTATAACTTATAAGCCCTCAAAAAGTCAGTCTAATCTGGAGGGGCTCTCAGGCTGAATTCGAACCCACAACCAGAATGATGAGAGTCAAAGAAAGGGATGGCAAATTTGTTAACTACCCAATCACTGCGACCTCCATTATCTGAACATGCTGGCAGAGGACATCATAACGGTTTGTTTGTAATGAGATAATCATCACACACAAAGGATTCACTGAACTGGAAGCTGCCATATTGAAAAATGGTTTGTCATATGACTGTCTATGCAAGAAGTTGTTTCAGGAGTCAGTTGGCAACTACTGATTCACAACTATTGAGACTTGTCAGGTTATAGCATATGTATATCTTCATTTAAACTTTCAGTTATACAAAATACAAAAGAAATAACATGCTAGATAATAGTAAATATTATATAAAACAATTGATTTGTGGTAAAACTTTGTAAACAGTTAACCAGGTTTATTGATTTACTACTGATCTTCTCTTTATTCCAGATAAAAAACTGACCATTTACAAAGGACTCGAAGAACAGATCTCTGGTGGCAAGATTCCTAGCCGTAAAAATCCATGTACTGCAGTATGGATTCCAAAGTTGGTCAATTATTTGTTAGCCTATTACATGCATACCTTAAAATACTATAGAACCTGAATTCTACCCATGTTTCCATTACTATTAAATGTATTATCTAAATAAAACATTACTTGTGCTTTATGTACATAGCATTTGATTGTATGAGGTTTTCCTTAATTAATATTTTTAAAGAGTAAAGATATATGTTTCATCACTGTGTCACTAGTTCACATATGAACCTTGGACAGTAGTTGGAAGGACAGGGGCGTTTCACTCAATGCCTATAACTGTGGGGCATACCACCTGTAGTGTGACCGGGGTTTTAGTAAATAACCGACACAAACCTGGGCTGATGAGACTTTAATAGGTTCCTTGAATACAATCCAAGTAACTGACTCAAAGAGAGGAGGGGTGGTCAGAGAGCCCAGGTAGGTCCAATATTTAGTAATGTCACCTGAAACAGAAATGTGAAACACAAGTTTAAACATCATAATGTGAAGCACATGTGAAACATTACAGTACAGTGAAAGTGAATTTGAAATGTATGTAAAAACTTTTTAATTGAAAGAATGTGAAATAGGTGTTGTTTGATGATTAAATTTATGTGTACAATTAATGGTGCACTATATGTGCAAGATGAAAATAACTTTGCACTAAAGCTAAATGAAAATAGGATCAAACATGTATTTGTTTAAATAAGACATGGAAAGAGTAAAAAAATTTAAAAATAACTGTCTAAAACTTTTAAAATATCTGGTACAATCTCTTGACTCTATTCAAGCAGCTAAAATATTGAAACATTATGATGCAACAAATACTATAAAAGTTTGCAAGTCTGAAATGTTCCTGATATGAGACAACCAGAGCTCAAATAAACTTGTTTGTTCAGACCTGTGCAGTATGGAACAATGCAACTTGTTTTTCCATTATCAAATTTACAATGAGAAAAAAATTTGTTATTTAAGGATCCGAAGATTAATTTCCAATATCTAGACAGAAACAGCAATTTTTCCCTAAATTTTCCTGCACAAATAGGTAAAAAGAAATGTTTTTAGAGAACAGATGTACAAACTAATGAACATTTACATGATGCTGGAGTCATCCATAAGAATAGTTTCCATTATTTAATGTTATAAAAATGGACAAATAATGTGTCTGGATTGGTAAATGGGTTGGTTTATGTGACATGTGTCTGTTGCTAATTTTAACTTTATCCCACAAGTCACTGGAAAAAACAACATCTGTAAGCCAAGTAACCTGTTAGTACCTGTATAACAGACTTTGCTCTGCCAATGCCAAGAAAACACAAAAGAACCTGAGTCACTGAATACAGTAAGAGCCATAAAAGATACCACTTGAGAGTAGTTCCACCACATTTTTAACATTAGACAATATATAATTACTTAAAATATATCAAGGAAATGTGTAGTGAAACATTATCAAAAAGGCATTTTTATTTCATTTTATATACTTTGTTTAACAATTTGTATAATTACCAGGAATACACATCATTGATCATTTGGCTCGTGAATTTTGGACAATATAGAAGAACTCATTCCCATTACATATACATATGGTTACATTTCACATATATAAATACACATTGTAAAGCTATTTAACTGGACTTGTGATCACACAGTTACCTATTACCAGTACTTTAAAGAGATTGTACTGGCCAGATCCTGAAAGTAATGGAGAAAGAAAACCATACCAGTAGGTCAATGGTCTGTACTGTAAACCTGCAGCCATTGGCTGGAACTTCCATCTGAACCCACAACCGCAAACATGGGAAACAAGCGTGTAAACCATTCTAACAGACAGACTTTCTGCAGTTGTGAAGTAACATTTGTAATCCTACATCATGAGATCACTTTTATATGCAACATTACCTTTTCATGGGAAGTTCAGCTAAGATGTTTGATAAAGAATAAAAAAGAACTTTACTTAACCGTATCTTCAGTTCTCCACAAGGACAATTTCACAGACTAACCACTGTTTACATCTACACGTTATCAAGAACTCCAAATTTCAGAAAGTTAAATACACATTAACATCTAACCTGACTTTAGTAGTGCTTAATATTTGAGATAGGAAGATCCAAGGCACACAGAGAAAATTACAGGACAAAGCTTGATGTTGCACCTTGGATAACAGGCTAGTTAATTGCCACTGAGATAGAACGAGTAGAAAAGTCTTGTAACTTGGCTATTGACAAACTGTTCTAAAAAGTAAGTAGAAATCTTACATTGCAGTATATACATTCTTTCTCTCATGAGATATAGCTTCAAAAGAAAACTATCCACCCAGGGACTACATTGTCTATGGCCTGCTATACAGCCATTGCACCAATATCCATTCAAGTCCAATTTCTGGACTAAAGGTTTTAAATAACCAATTTATAAAGTTTCTTGCATGAAAATATCAGAATCTTTATATCCTAAAATTAGAAGTGTCATTTGAATAAAATTCCGATTTTTTGGGGGGCAAGATAAGAGTTCTAAAGTATTTCAGATTTATCACAAAAAGACGATGGACTGGACATAGGTACAACCACCCTGCACCTTAACATACCACTTAATTGTCTTTCTTGAATGCATGTTACATCCTCAGGAGATACATAACGTAATCTAATCTACTACAATGGTTGTGGTATACTTTAATAATAAATAAGTAGCACTAAGTCATCCATACCTGGCAGTAGTTTTGCTGGATCCAGTCCAGATGGCAGGTCCACCTTGTCTCCACCATAAGGAATTTGACTGAGGAGGTCCGTCATCTGTTTGAAGCCGGCATGTTCTTCAGACGACTCCTAAAATGAAAAAAGACAAGATCCACATTAATTACTCTAGATTAATTACTACCATGTCTGAATCCTTAATGCGATTGTAGGCCATTGGGATATGTAGACACAGGAAAAAAATCAAATAAATATGGATGAAATGACACATTAACATAAAGTTTAACATAAATTGCTCATTCTTCTATTACATGCAGTGGGTTCGGTGATGTAGCAATTAGAGTGCTCGCCTTCAACCTCTGAGGTTGCCGATTCAAATCTCGGCCCATGCATTTCATGTTGGAAAGTTGGTAGTTACCCTTATATTCACTACACCATTACTGTTTTGATATTTATTACGGGATGATATTGATATGATATTTATTATGGGACACTTGCCATGTATTACATGTGATGGATTAGATTTATTTTTGTTTTACATCGTGTTCAACAGCCAAGGTCATATTGCAATGGGTAGTTTACGGATGGAGGAACCAGTGTATACTAGTTGGTCAAGATTCTGCACTGTAAACCACCAGGCATCGGCAAGTAACTGGTGTATAGAGAAATTCACAGTGACAAAAAGGGGACAAGCAATTACTCAGTAGCCATTTTGATTTGTTTGTTCTGGTAGATATAAAACATATGAATATGCCATAGTGAAATTTAATACGACTTTTGTTCCAGAATGAAAACTTTCCCATTTTTAAATCCAAGCAGCCAGGTAACATTTTACTGTGGTGACAAAGGCTTTACCTGTAACCTCATTCAGTGAAAATATCTGACTCTCATTTTTGAAAGGCAACAAAAATGCAAAATTATTTATTCTAAAACATTGGCATCCATTTGTAAATTTTGACCTTCTACTTTTGGAGACGACAGTGTTCTTCTCCATGAAGACCTATCCTCAGGTCCCCAGGTCTTACAGGACCACATTATTACAGCTTGACATTTATATCAACTACCTACTTCTGTCCCTGGACTTTGAATTTGCATATTGCTATTGTCTTGTTGCGCATTAGAGTCCACTACTCAGTGGAGATTAAGCGCTATAAAAGTCAAATTAGAATTAAAATCAACTAAAGGTCCATACATATGAAACCAATCAGATTTGGTCAAATACGAGTCTTCAGTTAACACTTAACAAAAGAGTGGGAAAATTTCCAAATCAGACTACAAACAGGAGCACTCAGAGAGTGCACACATCTGCCAAGGCTCAACACCTCCAGTATTGCTTATAAGTGTAATAATAAAATATCCTTGAAGAAAACCCTGGATCTTAACAATGTTCCTCCGGTTCAACACCAAAATCTAATCATCTATACCTTTTTGAGTTATTTTGCAATCAGAGAAACAGACAAGCAAGCCTATGCACACTGTAACCTCCTTGTTAGACGTAATCAGGAAGTTGTGGTAAGACCTATGCTATAATGCTTATTACATACACCAATTTGATGAAGTTGAAACATAATCTTCAAAATAAGAATTATTTCATCTTTTTTTGTTTTTAATTTTTATATTTGAAAAAACATATATACAAACAAGCATACATGAAAATGATTTAAGTACCTAACATTGAAAGAAAGGTGAAAATGTTTACACTCTAATAATATAAAGAAACTTAAAGAAATAAGTACAAAAGCAAACACAGGACTGACATGGGTAAATCATTTAATATTAAAGAAGACAAATACTAAAACAGTACAGAAGCACAAGGCTAGTTGATTACTTATAGGTTTTTAAACAAAGACCAATTTGCCCAAAATTTTTCTGCACAACAATTTATTTTTGAGATAAATTCCTGGTCAGTGAAGATACATTTGAAGTAGGCTCTCATAGTACTAATATTTTGGCATTTCTTGCACTATGAAAAATGAATTTTTTTGCAATAAGAATAACACAGTTTCTTGAGAAAAAGTCAACGTCCTTTTCCAGGACACCAAATACATGTATAACTGTGTGCGGACTTAGGTCCAGGTATAAACTGAATTGTTGCTGGGGCCATTTCTTTAAATTGTTCCAAAATTCCAGGATGACAGGGCAGGATGTGAATAAGTGAATCAATGTCTCTTCGGATGTATTACAAAATCTACATGACAAGGTGGCACTGATCTTTAATTTTCTCATATAAGAATGAGTTCCCAGAATTCTGTGGATAATTCTGTATTGGAACCAAACTAGGTCATTTATTTGCAATGTTTTGAAGCAAATTTTGTAAATTTGTTCCCAATATTTTTCATTAATATCAATATTTAGTATAGTACAGCTGGGGTCACATTGAGCCAGCCCCCCCCCCCCCCCCCCCCCCCCCAATCTGCATTAATAATAATAATAATAATAGTAGGATTTATATAGCGCAAAATTGATACAAATCCTCTAATGCGCTTGAGTCCAAGAAGGGAGAGTCCAGGGACAGGAATGGGTCATTAAGAAGTATAAAAACTTAGTACAGTAAATGTACTAGTACAATGAAATGAGATTATTTTTCCAATGTTGATAAAAATTACACTGTCAAATTTGTGCTATGCATCATACATTTACACAGCTTATTACCCTTAAGTTACGATGATAAATCAAACAAAAATGCTACATATTTGAAAACTGTGTCACTTTTTCAGCAACAGACCAGTTGCAATCATTTCATATATTTCTACTTGTTACATTATCCTGTCACAATTACAAACATTTATGCCAAATTACAATCATGTATCGAATGTATCACAAAACAATCACTTCTGTTGGTCTTTGTATCAATAAGGTCCTCCTGCTTACAAAGGATTAAAATAACTTATAACAAGGCCACTGCCGCAGCAGTTATCTCCCGCCTTAGAATCAGTAATAATGGAGAGCTAAAGGCGATATAAGGCCTTTGTAGTAAGATAACCCCACTTGACATTGAAAAAAGGGTCAAAGGTAAAACTCAGCAGTTGGAAAAGTCTCAGGCCATGACATCCTTTAAGTTGTTTTCACATTTGGAACCCCTAATAGCAATGATAAGAGAGATATAAGGCCTTTTTAATAGGATAATCCCATTTAACATTAAACATGTGATATGATGGCCATTTTGTTTTCGAAACTAGGCCAAATTACTATCAGGCTAACTTTCCTAGCCTTATATCTTTTGTGCAAATTTGATTAACCTAGTTGCGATATATCAAGTTTTAGAGCATCTTAATGATTTTGAAATAATTGGCTATGGTGGCCATTTTTTTTTTTCAAAATAAGGCCAAAATTTTTCTCAGACAAAACATTTGCAGGCTGGGACTTTTCATGGTCTATCTTTACATTCTAAAGCCATAGCACCAATAAAAAGGGAGAAATAAGGACATTTGAGTGTGATGACCCGATTTAATCTTGAAGCAGGAGTCAAAGGTCAACTTGAACACCTGGAAAAGATTCCCAGGCCATGACTTCCTACAAGGTGTTTTCACATGCCGAATCTCTAGGAGCAATTTTAGGGGGCGATATAAGGCCTTTTTAATAGGATAACCCCGTTTGACACATAACACATGCAATATGGCAGCTATTTTGTTTTTTGAATTAGGCCAAAATTACTATCAGACTAGCTTTTCTAGCCATATAGCTTTTGTGCGAATTTGATGAAACTAGCTGGAATACTTGATGATTTTCAAACAATTAGCTATGGCAGCCATTTCGTTTTTCAAAATGAGGCTAAAATTTTGCACAGACAGATTATCAAAGCCATGAACATTTCCTGTCAATTTGGTGAAGATATCTTTACAAATGAATGAGATATAAAGGTTTATGTAAAAATGTTACTCACAGACTCACACGCACACATACAGAAGGCGTTTTATAATCTCCCGACCACGGCCTTCATCCCCAGGTGGGAGATAAATATTGAGGAAGTGGTACCAAGTAAAGAACAATTGCTGGAAAGCAAAATGTCAATTGATTACAGTAACAATATACTCAACCTTTGGAAGCCCGGATTGGGAGAGTATATACTACAAGAGGGTTGAGCCAATCTGCTTCAATCCACCTCTTGTGCACGGTTGAGATTTACCCTTATCAACCTGGATTGTTCAGACCTAAGGCCCTATCAGAATCTGCTTCAATCCGTCAGGCCTTGTAATTTCACTTGTAAAGAACACCAGAATTATAGACAGGAGAAACGTAAACCAGGCTTAAGGGCCACTGAAGTCCAAACGCTATTGATCCATCAAATTTTAAACCAATAATTTGTCTTGTTAAATGGAGTACAGGTATACCACCTTCTTTGGTCCACAAATATGAACTTGATATCTTTTCAAACACTTTTAAACAAATAAAATACTTCTAGTAGTGTGTGAGGTCATGAAATTTATCTCCATTTATACTTGCATGTGTATCTTACAGATAAACCACTATCTCTTCTATAAATTATTCAACACCAACAGATTGGACCTGAGTTACATTCACTAAATACAAGGACCATACAGTACCTGTATGTTATATATATATATTAATTGCCATAATTGTTTAAGGTTCATTACTTTGCCAATGTGTTTAAATATGAGAAAGTAAATGTAATTTATAATCCAATACAAAATGCACTATTAACACTCACTTTATTATTTTAAATATAATGGCTACACTTTTTGTGACCATCATTTTAACTTAAACTGAATTTGTTGTTTGAGAGTCCTCAAATGAGATCTCACATCATTGTGTAAACTTTAAAGTAAATCTTATTTATGTCATTATGAGGACAGGCATTCCCCATTCATAGTTTATCTTATTTTAAGTGTATAGATACTCAAACATTTTGACATCTATGAAGGACAATTAGAAACTTTGACTACAAGCTGAGTAGTATATATCAATGAGATAAATTACACTTATGTCTACTCAACAATTACTATACTAAATAGATTGCCACCCGTTATCTGACAATAGTACATGTTTGTCAAGAAGATAGCTTATCATCTCACCTTGCAAAAAAATGTGATGTAAAGAAAGGAATGTAAAATATATAACCAAGGATTACATATTTTTTAATTTAAGAATTTCATAAATGTAATTTAGTGGACTTTGATATGCTTTTGTACCTTCAAAAGTAGAACATTTGCACATACAGTGGCGTTAAAACTGCTTCAATTTATATCTAAAATCAGCCTAAACTGAATCTACTGCGTAACACACATCTAGAAATACAGACGAGCAGGGTTCAAACCCAAGTACAGACAGATACACAGTAGGTCTTATGACAACATAGAAAAGTGGTTCTCTGTCATTCGGTCCCATCCCCAGTGGCAGGCTTAAGAACCACAGGGACATTGATAAATGGTCATTCTTCAGCTTAGATGTCTTACACTTACTGGAATGTCACTTTATGTCAGTCACTTGAGAGATTGGGCTGTGATTGTGCAGTTGGGAGGGGCAAATAGCACTTTGAGTCCATTCATAAAGCAGATACTGCATTTAAAATAAATAGCAACAATACAATACTTGATTTGTTGTCCCGTGTTTGTGGGGTTTTTTCAACAAGGTCAAAAGGTGTTGTGGTCCCCTAGCGCGAGCGCAAAGCCATTATAGAGACACAAGTAGTGCACTAGAATTTACAAAAGTCTCATGATAGAAAGTAATTCCAACTAAGATACATCCCACAGCTGGTCCCGAACTGAGACGGTCACCCATGCAAGTACTAACATAGCCCATTGCTGCTTGACTTCAGTGAGCAGACAAATAGTCATCACTCCTTGCCACAATTCATGAAAGTCCGATGCAAGAAGGACATATGTATGGAAATAATGCAAAAGGACATGTGTCCTTTTAGCTAGTGGAGAGCAAGAGAGAGAAATTCAGAATCTACAGGTGTTGTCAATTTGATCAAAGTCTGGAGACAGAAAAAAAAGTGATATGTAGAAGTGCGAGCTCTGGTGAGGCTCGAGCTTAAAAAATATGATTGTGTGAGATTCAGGTGATAGTGTACAGGTTTTCAAACCACTTTACTCCACAACGGTTTCCTTCAAAGTATGATGTTTAAATGGGGGACAACTTAAAATTTATATATGTTAATATATACATAATCAAACCAAACTATATGATGTTTAAAGCCTACTTTCAGCTTGTGAAACAAGGTAAGAAAATCTTTATTGATTAATGCATACCCTTTCCCGTAGCAACTCATTGTTCCTTTTGTATCAGTGTAATAAAATTATTTCATTCAACCAATGAAATCTCGAAAATATTTTCAGGTTTTAACACAACATGATATAGATTTACACAGAGCTCAAAATAAACAGCCAGCTCTTTATAATAATGGGAAACCAACCAGATGGAATACCACAAAAACTTCATTTTTTATTGTAAATAGTTTTTTATTGATGTACCTTTGAACTTTAAAACAAAAGTGTTTTTTTCATCTCTGTGAAATAAGATCTCAAGCTGTTACAGCAAGAGGTTAGGATAAGAAACATGAGCTTTGCAATTATATAATTGTATTTGCCACTTACAAAAGCCCAATATTTCGAAAAAACTAGGAGTGAAAGCAATAGGTGTCCCCTTTTCAAGGGACACTTAATTACATGTTACATAATTTCAACAGAAACACTGCATTTCAAGTAACATAAGATCTTTTTAACAAGTCTGTGAGCTTGAGGTAATGTCCTTGAATTTGAGTAAGCTGTACATATGTCTCAGAGGCAGAATGAGAGATTTCATAAAATAGGCATTTGTTTCAGTGTACACAATTCATTAACCCATATACAGGAGCTGGTAAACATACTTTTTTGTCTGTTACTTCAGTGATAAGAGGTGTGTCAATATATCTTGTTACAACCTGCAAATAGCTATGACCAATTGTGGATTACTATTGTTGTTGTTTTTTTTTTTGTTTTTTTTTTTTTTTGGGGGGGGGGGATATCTTGGGCATAAAAGGGTTGTATAAATAAATTTGCAAACAGCAAACACCAATAATTTATAAGCCATTTTTTTCTTTTCATTACAAGAGTGAAAAAATCTCGTGAATGTAGAAGGGTTGTGTCATAACTTGCAAAGAGCCAGCAATTAAATAGAGATTGCATTTTATTCTGGTGTAGCAGGGAAAAAACCTCTTCAGAAAAGCTGAATTCATTTTTTTTTTCAAAATTTGTTGCACATTTATTCAAAACTAGAATGAGGCTTGTGTAAACAGAAGCATACTACGCACAGTCGACATACATATTGGTAACTCATCCAGAACCTGCCAGTTACTTTGTTGTAGATTTACACCTGAACACATGTACAGTGTACACATCAAGTGTGAATGTACATCCTAGATCTGTACACAAAATTTAGTGATATCTGCAATGGTTTTAAAAGAGTGACAACTATTTTCAAGATGGTAGTTGAAAGAGCCTCTTGGTTTTCTTAATGGGTCTAAAGTCAGTACCAAACAGACTTAATGACATACATTAAGACATATTAGGTGATGATATCTGAAACAGCCTTTCATTAAATTAGTAGAAACAACTGTCAAGTTGTTGGCCATGGCAGCCATGTTCTTTTTAGGGGTGGTCCCTAAACTCAGTACTGGTATTTTGGCATATGTATCAAATCAGCATAAGATGAAGCAAAGATGCATTTGATCTCTGACTTAATCAGGGGCACTGATATAAAATTATATTAATTATATTAAAAGCTGCACATTGATTGGTCATGTGCTTTTGGAAAGTTTTAAAATAAATTTGTGATTTGCAGATTAAACTGTGTAGTGTAGACGGGGGAGAAGCTAGGAGTTTTGACTTGGTGTGCCCTGACAAAGCTGCAGTTATATGCAATATTTGTTAGACAATGGGGTTTTGTATATGTCATTAACGATTGTACTAACAAAATGTTACACCTGGGCATACTGGCTTATACATAAGCTATGCCCCTGATAGATTATGGTTTTAACACTCAGTCCTTTTCAAATTGGATTGTTTTTCAATCAGGTGATTCACTCACCTCCAGGAAGATGCCCAGTACACACAGACCATTGTCCTTTTCAGCCGCTTCTCCAAACTTCTTGAACAAGTCTATGTTCCAGTGAACCAAGTGCAGCTGAAACACAACAACACAGCTGATCTAATCAGACTTTTATGGCACTTAATCTCTGTACTAGACAATTCTTAGGTCCATAAAACAAAAGTGACTTTCTCGTGAACATAAACGCCACTGACAAAGCCTAGATCACTGATCTTGAAGATGCCAGGAGGTCAAGAACATTAAAATGGGAAAGCTCAGTTTAATACATAGGTTTTGTGCTTCTTTCTAAAACAATTAAGTCAGAGAATGTATACAAAAATATGAAGAAATAAATAATTCATTTGAAAGCTTTACAACTCTGAGACACTATATACCGTCTGGTTAACCATTGGCCAAAGATGATTGAAAAGTTGATCAAAAGAGGCTTTTCAAATGTGTGTCTTTGTATTCTTTTAACAGTATTGTCTGTGTTATATTGTGTGACAGCTGTGATACCAAATTCATTTTTTTAAAAAAAAAGGTATAGAAAATAACAGGCCAAATGCTAAAGTGGGGATATTATAAGCCAAAAGAAAATTCCACCAGCAATATTATAAAGAATTATACTGTATTGTAAGGCGATAACTTAAGGACAGCGATTCTTTCCTGCTCAGTTACAGCAAGTGGTACTATCATCAGATTAAAACCTTCTTGATGAAGAAAGTCTTTTTAAGTAGAACTTACAATGCCGTCTTCAAAGGACCTTTTACATTGAAACTGTTTCTGTTGTATCAAAAGTGGTTGGCTACAACAGTGTCCACATTCACAAAGGTAAAGTTTATATTTGAATGACATTCCTGTCACATTGGGCAAGAGCCGTGGTATTTTCTACATGTTTTTTTGTTTCATGAGCTGTATGCGATCTCACAGTCACTGATGTAGAAACCAAGAGATCATTTGCAAAACTTGATCAACACTTGGCCACAGTGGTGCCTATGGTCCAATCCACATATTTTTCCAAGTCATCCACTGACAAAGGTCAAAGTTCAAGCCTAGAAGTTCCTGGCAACAGCTAAGGTCAGATCAGAGTTGGAACACAATCAACCCACATGTTGGACTTAAGCCGACTACCACAGGTAAAAAGGAACTTAGTGGTAATTTCATTTATTTGTCAAAAGATTAAAAATGTTTTTGAAAAACACACACAAAAAAATAACAACACATATAATGTATTACATTGTAACAGCCACACCCAGTTAAACTAAGAGATGATTTACTGGATGTGGCAACCACTTTATAACCGTTTGATAACCACTGAACCATTGGAGCCCATACGATTGCATTCACATGTTTCTCTCTGTGGCACATCTTCAAGAAGTGAGAGACTATCCTTACAGAAGTCACTGCCACAGTTTATTATTACCCATTCATCTGTCTAGCTGAATTAGTTTATAACTCCATATAAGGAGTGCAGATAAAGCATTTACAGTTTTTAGTACTTATGCTGTTGTCTTCTTACAAATTAGTTACCCTCACTTTTCCAGATGAATGTTTTGTGTTTGGAATGCTCCATAACTCACCATGTTGTAGCTATGGAAAAAGTAACTGAACAACATGTTCTAAATGAAATACTTGTCAAGGTATTAGTAACTGAGTGCATGATTTCATGAATTTTTATGCATAAAAATTATTTTTAAAATTCATTAAAAATAATTTTAAAATAATTAAGAAAGATCCAGGCCTGATACACACACAAGGGAATCTACTTGCAGCCTAATACACATGTGCAAGATAAAAGGGAAATCTCTTCAATAGTCATTGAAAAAGACTGGTAATTTGTTAAAATTTTCACATTGCATGAGGGTACCTTGCTTCTTATGGCTCTGGGGAACAGACAAACATACAGATCTATATGCCTTGAACAATTTTTTATCCTCGATTGATAAGCTATCTTTTAAAATAAACAACATGTCTCTGAGCCTTGTACCTTTCCAGGATTTTTTACACTGAAATTGTAGTGACGTCATAATGTCAGCTGATTCTCAAGTCAGCTGACATAAAAAGGAAACTGGGACAATAGACTTCTATTTGGTTAAAAATTCAAGACAAATTATACCATTATATTGTCAAATGCTGAGAACACAAAAACTGGAAAATAAGCTGACATTAATATATTTTTATATGACTTCCTGTTTAAAATAATTTGGCATTATTGTTTTCAAAGTAAAATGACGGCTCTGTGCTTCAAGAAAAAGATCAAATTTGCATCAAAAATCTTTTTTACAGTGATTTGTTGGTTTAATAATCTAAGACCCGCATTGTGCAGCCTCATTATGTTGTCAGTGTTCTTACTTAATATGATTTATTCAACATTAATATCACTTTTAACAGGAGGATGTAACCAAGCTCAAAAGCAGCAAAAACTAATGTGAAAGACTAGGAAAAACAACATTTGATCCTATGACCTCTGAGTCAGAGTGATGGAGTGGTCGGGCAAATGTAGCTACCACTATGTCACTAAGCACTAGTTTGTAGCATTCGTGTAAGGGGTGGGATGGCTAGTGGTTGTCATGTTTGACAGCTGATTACCTCATTCTTACCTGTATGGTCACTCGTTCCAGCTCATGACAATATATTGAATGTACTTCATCTGACCCCAGATAATTAAGTTTACGTAGCAAGGCCAAAAAGCTATTTGATCTAGAGTCGTGAGCCGTAAAGCCATCAGTAAAAAGTGATATCTAGAACTATGAGCCCTTAACCTTAAAATTTATATTATATATGCAGAAATATATGTTTCACCAAAGCAGATCAACCTTCTACAATTATTTACAACATACCATAAATTTTTAAATTCAAGTTTTAAACCTAAATTAATTGGATTCTGTAAAAAAAAATTGAATTTTTATCTGCCAGTTTTTCAACCAGTTTTGAGAAATTTTACCAAAAAAAACTACATTTTTGGTCAAGATTTTGTTTGTGTCAGAGGTTGTTTGTACCCCTAAATCATACATCTTGCCATCAATGCTATGCTCTGGGTCACACCTCTGAAGTATACCGTATGTTTAGTCATTTACTCTATGTTCTGAGTCACACCTTTAATGTATACATCCCATCAACTCTATGTTATGGGTCACACCTTTAATGTATACATCCCATCAACTCTATGTTCAGGGTCACACCTTTAATGTATACATCCCATCAACTCTATGTTCAGGGTCACACCTTTAATGTATACATCCCATCAACTCTATGTTCTGGGTCACACCTCTGAAGTTCACATTTTGCCATTCACCCTGTGTTCAGGGTCATACCTCTAAAATATACATCCTATCTACTCTATATTTCTGGGTCACTAACCTCTGATGCATACATCTTGCCTTCCACCCGATGTTCTGACCCAGAGTTGGCAGTCTTCCCCCAGTGGAGGTGGAACTGCTGAAGTGCATATTTATGTGCTACAGGACCCCCTTCAAGATCTGAAACAAGGAGACATATGTTTAGACCGGAAACTTTAGAAGATAAACATGTGGTACCTTGGTTCAAATTCACACTAAGACAGGTAAAACACCTGTGGAATGGAAAACAACTGTCAGATCATATTTCTCAAAAGAAATCATTTATCACTGGGAACTAATTAAAATTTTGTTTCCACCATTGACTGGTATTATAGTTTTTTTCTTGTTTTAGTAGCATTGTGGGAAATCACTGTAATGGCACAGCATTGTAGAAATATTACCACAATATTGGATTATGTCACCTATTAAGCAGAAGTATCTCATGATAATGTAGTGTCTAGTAACTTGTTGTTGTACACTTGATTATATGTACAAATTGCAGAGTAGAAACTTTATATGCTCAATTTGTGCAAAATAATGTACTCTCCTGTCAAGGCTTTATATATCTTAAACATTCATGATAAGTGTAATCCCAATTAAATATGTTTGTCTTTTTGCATGGCAACAAGAGGATTTCATCCCAATAGAGGGATGTGACTTCTAACATAAACACAAAATGCTTCTGATTTGAACATTTCTATTATCAAAATTTAACTAATTTTTGATAAAAAACACCAACATGCGATATTTAATACATGTTATATACAATATAAAATATATGACGGTATGTTGACACTGCTCTTGACAAACAGCTAATATGTATAGGTTGTCTAGGTTGTACACCAAAGGAGGTAGGGCAGTTGCTGAATGTGGATGTACATACATATTTACCTCCACCAAGGAGGTTATGTTTTTGCCTGGCTTTGTTTGTGGGTTTGTTTGTGAACATGATAACTCAAAAACTTATGGACGGATTTTGATGAAATTTTCAGGATATGTCTGACAATGTGAAAGGAAGAAATGATTCAATTTTGGGAGTGATCCAGATCACTATCTGGATCCATGAAATGTAATGTTTAAAGACAGACAACTCGAAAAGTTATGGACGGATTTTGATGAAATTTTGAGGATATGTGCTCCCTTGGCGGAGGTCTGCGCTCTCCGAGTGCTCTTGTTACAAATGGAACATGATGCAATGGTTGAAATGAATGAGCACAGAACTGGTTAACTCATCACATTAATCATTCAAGAAATGCCTCGGTTTGTTGAAAAATAAACTAGATTGGGCCAACTCGGCGCCAACATATCCCCAGACAGGTCATCACTCACGCCACAGGTTTTGATCGGGAATTTTTTATTTAATCCATTTGTTGTATGCCATAAATATTGGGAAAAGTTATATGAACTTCAGCACATCAATCTACTAAGTTTATATCTTCCCAAGGAAGATGGTGTATCCCCAGACGTCGAATACATAACTCAACAGATCATATTTTCAATCTTCCTGCAATGATAACTCTGAACCTATTTTCAAAGTATTTAAATGATTGATGATTGAATGTCCATTCTAAATTAATAATCTCAAAAGAGCATATCTGTTTCTATATTTGTTGACAAATAAAATATTATTTTTAACTCAACTCATCATACTTTTCAATCTTCCTGCAAAGGGTAACTCTGAGCCTATTTTCAAAGTATTTAAATGATTGATGATTGAATGTCCATTCTAAATTCATAATTCCAAAAGCGTATCTCTGTTTCTATATTTGTTCACAAATAAAATATTATTTAAAAATCATATATTATTTATATTATTATTTTATTATATTATTTTTAGAATTTGCATTGTTTTTCAGTTATTCATTTCCTCAATTCCTATATATGTGGTCCATATATATGCAACCTAAATATGTGACACAATCTCAGTTCTGACTCCCTTTGTCTTAGATAATTAGATAATGAAGCAAACACCACCTCCCACCCCCACCCCACCTCTCTCCCCTTCTCCACACCTCTTTCACTATTACAGAAGATCTGTATACCTTTGTTTATTTAGTGTCACTCAATAGCTGGAGGTCCCAGAGGTGGGTGGGGGATAGGGGGTGGGACTACAAAGAGATGGAGTGCTGCAGCACAAATGGTAAACAAACACTTATAATATAAAAGGGGTAATCAAATACAAAAAGCTCAGTTAATCTTATCACTAAAATAAAATCAAATATATAAATAAGGAATGTCCAACAGGAAGATTATATACCTCCAGAATTAAATATAAATTATCAAACGACAAGAACAGATTTATAATAATAATTCAGAATTGAGAATTTTAAGTATGTGATTATCAATTGAAATGAGTTCGTAACTGTAGGAGCTGTGTCAAAATTAAGGCAAGTTGAATAAAACTGGGCTAGTTGAGGGTTAAAAATCCCCTATTTTTACTACATAAGGCTATAATTTCATTAATATTTGGGACTTAAAGCTCACCAGAAAATAACAGTGTCCATTTTGCCTACTTGAATATGTTTAACCAGTTTCATATTAAAAAGTTAAAAACTCAGCAAGCAGAGAGATAACACACAAAAATAAGTTCTTAAAAGCCTAAGATAGCCATAACATTATTAATATTCAAAAGTTACATAGACAGGCACTTCCTTTGAAAAATTCAAAGATTTCAGCTCTATGAGCCACATAGTTTGACAGTTACAGGGCTTTAAAGTGGCATAATATCCATAAATTGGGTCTCTGTGGGCATTTTACAATTGTTAAAGAGACTTAGCAATTAAACTACAGAACTGAAACTTTTTGGAGGGCATACACAACAAACAAAAATTATATATAATACAGTTTAAGACTTGTCACACTAAGCATTTCCAAATAACAGGGCAAAATACAGAAAAAAATGTCCAAAAAGGTCACTTGGGCAAGTGTCTATGGCCCTCATACACAGGTTAAATGTCTACTAAAAGCCTTGATTTTCGGCACATGTGAAAAGGACATAATAATGCATTCCCAGATGGGATTTCAGCTCAATCAATCACATAGTTTAACAGTCACAGGGCTTAAAGGTGGCAAAAAGTCCAAATATTGGGTCACTGTGGGCCTTTTAGAGATCTCGATGTGGCCTTCAAATTAAAGCATCAGACTTAAAATCTGCTACATACTAAGACTACACATAGAATATGTATCTAATAATAAAGTTTGAAACTTCTCAGACTCACCATTTCCAAGTTACAGAGCAAAATATGTGAAAAATGTCTTAAAACGGTCACTCGGGTGGGTGTTAATGGTCCTCATACACAGTTTAAATGTCTACTTGAAGCCTTGATTTTTGGCACATGTAAAAAGAACATAATAATGTATTCCCAGATGAGATTTCAGCTCTATCAGTCACATAGTTTAACAGTCATGGGCCTTAAAACTGGCAAAAAGTCCAAATAGTGGGTCTCTATGGGGCCTTTTAGAGACCTCAATGTGGCCTTCAAATTAAAGCTTCAGACTTAAAATTTGTCCATACTAAGATTACACATAGAATATGTATCTAATACAGTTTGAAACTTCTCAGACTTACCATTTCCAAGTTACAGGGCAAAATATGTGAAAAATGTCTAAAAAGGGTCACTCGGGTGGGGATTTATGGTCCTCAAACACAGGTTAAATGTCTACTTAAAGCCTTGATTTTCGGCACATGTAAAAAGGACATAATAATGCATTCCCAGATGGGATTTCAGCTCCATCAATAACATAGTTTAACAGTCACAGGGCTTAAAGGTGGCAAAAAGTCCATATATTGGGTCTTTGGGAGCCCGTCAGAGACCTCAATTTGACCTTCAAATTAAAGCTTCAGACTTAAAATCTGTTACATACTAACATTACACATAGAATATATATCTAATACAGTTTGAAACTTCTCAGACTTACCATTTCCAAGTTACAGAGCAAAATATGTGAAAAATGTCTTAAAAGGGTCACTCGGGTGGGTGTTTATGGTCCTCATACATGGGTTAAATGTCTATTAAAGGCCTAAATTTTGGAGTACATACAAGAAAAACATATTGATATATTCTCAGATGATATTTCACTTAGATGAGAGACATAGTTTGAAAGCTACAGTGCTTGAAGATGGCAAAAAGTCCATAAATTGGGTCTCTGTGGGCAATTTTGAGATCTTAAGTCGGCCTAACAGGTAAACCTACAGCCTTTAAATTTTTCACAGACAAGGATTACATATAAGAGTTACATCTAGTGCAGTTTGAGACTCATCAGAATTACCACTTCCAAATTATAGGGCAAAATAAGTTAAAAATATAGGAAAAAAGTCCTAAGTGGGGTCTTTATGGGCCTCAAAGACAATTTTCTCCTCAACTTAAAGTCTTGATTTTCAGCACATGTACTAAGAATATATTAATGTGTTCTCAGGTAAAATTTGAGGCAGATAAGCCTCATAGTTTGTGACCTAGAGGGCTCTAAGTGGCCAAAAGTGCAATTTCTGACCTTAAGGTGGCCATAAGTCCTTTATTATTGGGAGTTTAAGGTCACCTTAAAATAGGGATCTTCCTTTGGGCATCCTTAACATGTGTACCAAGTTTGAAAAAAAAATATTAATCCGTTTTTGAGTTATCGCGTCCACAAGGAAATTTCTACAGCGGCGGCGGCGCGACGGACCTGAATCCAATATATCCCCGACTTTCGTCTGGGGATATAATGAACAGCATCTATAACTAGAAAAATGTTTTTCAAAACAAAAACAGAGTATCCCAATAAGTTTTAAAAATCAAAAGTGTTAAAGGTTAAAGGAAAAAAGGAAATACATGTGGTTTGTTTTTGAATATTTCCTCATCCAGAAAAAATCATCACAGAAACACATTGGTGAAATTATTGGAACAGATATTGCAAAATGGTGCGTCTTAGATATAATTTTTGTCTGAGGTATGTATCATGAGATGGAATAACACACATGTTGAAGGGTCAGGTTCCTCTGTAAATAAGGGAAATTATACAAAAAAAAGTTTTCATATGGCATTATGTAGTTTTGACAAATACACATACAGGAATTTAGATCAGCTATTTCCTAACATGTATGAGTGCTCTATGAATGGGATCTACATGTGTACACTTTCGAAAAAGATATGATAAATTTGAGCCTGAAGGTAAGGAAAAAACATCATAGTCATTTATACAAAATACCATTTGCAAAAAGAGACAGTGTGATAAACATTGCATACAAGCAGTAATAAATGAAATATAACTAAAAAGCACAAAATCTGTGATTTTATGATCCAAGTTTCACCCAAAAGGGAGGGCCAGGGGTAAATATGACAAGTTTTCTAGACTCCCTGCATAGGATTTCCTATCACCTCCCAATAAATTCAAAAGCTGTAAAAACAATAATAAAGGAGATAAAAGGCAAAAAAACAAATGCAATTTTATGACCCTAATTTAACCATTAAGGAGGGGGGGGCAGGGTGTAAATCTGACCAGCTTTCTAGACTCCCTGCATATGGTTTCTTACAATCTCCCGATACATTCAAAACCTCTAAAAGCAATAATGAAATATATATGGGCCAAAAACACAAAATCTGCAATTTTGTGACCCCAGTTTGACTCAATGGGGGGGGGGGGGGGCAGGGTGTAAATCTGACATGCTCTCTAGACTCTTTGTATATGGTTTCTTATGACCTCACAATACATTCAAAAGTTCTAAAAGCAATAAGAAAGGAAATAAAAGCAAAAAAAATTTATGACCCCAGTTTGACCCATTTACCGCTGCGGTAAATCTGAGTGGTTCTTTAGACTCCCTGCTTATGGTTTCCTATTACCTCAATCCAATGCATTTTACGGCTTGAACTGCAACAGATAAGGAGATGATATTGGGGTCTGATGAATTTAAGCTTTCTGATTACTGCCAGGTATAAAAACGCTTATAAATCACTCAATTATGGCCCAATCACTCCCAAAATCTAATCAGCTCGAGATTTTGATAGCACGGACATATACCGGTATTTAAAAACACTGTCCTACGGAAAGTAGTTTTGGCTGAGCAGCAATGACGAGTGGGTTTACTTGAAAAACCTTATTTTGATCATGTGACTTTGACAAGGGTCAAAGGTCAAAAATAAGCATACGAGAAATTTTCCCATGCCTAAGGTATATAAGTGTCAAAAATGATAAGAATTTGCCCACTACTAAGGGAAATATTCAAGGGAGATGATAATACAGCAGCAGCTGTGGGGAAGCTCAACATAAAAACAAATAAGCGCTTTCTTCAAGGGACACAAAATACATGCAATTAGGTTTCGATCAATGCTTAAGCTGTTACCGTCAAATAATAACAATTCAGTTGATGCCTCGATATTACTTACAGCCTAAACAGCAGTTATTAAGCTAGTGTGTACAGTGTCATATACAATGGGCAAGAAATAAAAAGAAATGCTGTATATCCTCTGTTGGGTAATTGTTAACCATTTTAAGTTTTTTCATGTTGTTACTATCATACATTTGATATTTTTGCTTCTGTTGGTCCCTCTGATGGAGCTATTCACCTGCTCACTCTTTTCTTTTTCTTTATAACATTTTAAAAGTGGTTTCTGTGCTTTTATTTTATTTATTTCTGTCTTTTTTTTCTTTTTTTTTTTTTTTGGGGGGGGGGATTCATCATGAAGTTGTGTACTAAATGAGGTTATATTTACAATCTTTTTTCAATTACCCATAACATTTTCAGTTTCTGATAAAAGAATCATAAAATTTCTCAAGGATTAGATTTTCTGATACAAGAGAATCAGAAACTCAAATATATTGCAATTTCAAAAGCTGATGTCAGAACTTCAAATCTATATCTCAGAGTAACTTTCCAGTTAAAAAACAGGACTGGAATTTTTGATGCCAGAACTTCCAAATGGAATTTGTGATGTCAGTATTCGAAATTCTGATGGATCTTAGTTTGTGATGTAACAATTTCATGTACAAGCAGGGGTAAATAAGCGAAAAGATGTTGGAGAGTATGTAAATAATTTTTATTGGAATATATACTAATTACTTATATTGTCAGATTCCAACTACTTGGGAGTTCTCAAACAACTCATACCATTTGTCACTCAATTTGTTTTCATACTTTTAATGCATAGAACTGGTAAAAAGTTTTATGTTAAAAAAAATGATAATGTTTGTTCTGACAATATGTCATCTGAAAAGAACTTTAAATCCAATGTATGTAAAAATAAAGAAAAATTCCCTTCAAAACACAATAGGTCTTTTAGGATGTGGCATCAATTTTTCATTTCATTAAAAGGAAACTTGAGACATTCTAAACTTCATACAGGTTTGACGTCATAAAATATGTGGCCAGGCTTTATCCTTAATCTAGTGTACTTTTCTTCTAGCTCAATGATCACTTATATACCATAAACCTCAGGATTAAAGCCCATCCTAACATTAGAAATATATATTGAACATTCCTGTAGAGTTGCTGAAAATTACTACATTTTCACCCTGAAAGCCACTATAATTTGAACATTTCAAACTTTTGCAATTTTGGTCTTCCCTAATGGCAACATCTGCATGGGGATGTCCAAATTGAGACTAAAGAAAACTATCATAAAACAAATATGAAACCATGGAAATATTCTTATTTACATTTGTTCTGTTCCCAGTATGAAGTTTCGGTGTGAGTCTCCATATACAGAATTACAAATGTGAGATCAACATCAACATGATGAGGAAAATGAGTCAAATTCAATGAGATGAAATATGTCCATTACCATGGAAACTGCTGTTTCTGGGCATCAACATTGAAATGCTACTGTCTTGAAGCGTATGGTGCTTGTAAATTAATAAAGTTGTAACCTGTAGTAATTTGGCTCAAAGGGTCCTCCGGCTTTGTTAAAACATATTCTGTTGGAGGTGTCAAAGTAACAAAGCTGTTTCACCAGCTAAAGGTGTAAGCACATAAGAGGGATGCAGAGTAGATCAAAGTTTAACACATGCTGAGCAAATGAATTTTCCTTACCCTTTACATTGCATGCATGTTATTTCAAGGTGACTGCCTACCACATCGAAGAACTAATCCATATTTATGTCTACAAATGAGACAAAGCACCCTAGCTGGCAACACCTAGGATAGCAGATAAGGTAAAGACCAATGATTTTCTATTCAGCCAAAATGACACCAGAGGGCTTTACATTGCAAACTTCTAGGACCAATAATAAGTGAGGTATAGGCAGCCTTGAATAATGGGACAAAGATCATGTCTATCTGCATCAAAATATTCTCAGATCATGATTTCCACAAGAATGGTTTTCGATCCCAAATTTCTATGACCAAAAATAAAAATAGCATCAGAGATGCCCATACCCTACAGCCTAGGGAAATATTTTTAACACCATGAGATATAAAAGTACTGTATCAGTACAAAGTTCAAGATACTTTCAGAGTACTGTCAGTTATATAACAATTTTCATAAAATTTATTTACAGATATATACAATTTTTGTAATTTAAATGTGACAAAAGCAACAAAAAATAACTAAAAATTAACCTGGGGTTTCTAAAACCCTATGAAAGAAAAAACCACAAAGCTTACAAAAATCCAACAAAAATAGTATGTTACTTACATATTCAATAAAATAAAATAAGTTAAATTAACCTGGGGTTTCTAAAACCCTATGAAAGAAAAAAACCACAAAGCTTACAAAAATCCAACAAAAAAAAGTATGTTACTTACATATTCAATAAAATAAAATAAGTTAAATTAACCTGGGGTTTCTAAAACCCTACGAAAGAAAAAACTACAAAGCTTACAAAAACCCAACAAAAATAGTATGTTACTTACATATTCAATAAAATTCAATTACATATTCAATCAAATAAAAACTCAAAAAACCAAATTAAGTGAATTTGAATTTACTGTACAAAAAAAAAATATTATTAGCCCAAAGGCGGTCAAACCTAACTAAAGGAAGATGTTTGAAATCAGCTTTGATTCTCAACCGAATGTTATGAACAAAAACATTTTTAATATAATCGTAGTTAACTGTAGCTTCTTTGAATCTATGTTTATTCCTACAAAACCAAATAGACCATCTTGCCTCTGCCAAAAGAATAATGAAAATAATATTATAATCAGTCACATTAGATTTCTGAAATATATTAAATAAAATATTTTTAGCTGTAATTTCAACTGTATCCTTTGATATTTTAAATAAAATCAACTGAATAAAATCCCAAATGGGATTAACAACAGCACATTTATAAAAGAGATGATGCAAACTTTCAACACCCATATTACACAAAGTACACTTTAAGTTTTTGGTTATATTCAAACGATACAAGTACTCATTTACCGGCAATATTCCGTGAATTATCTTAAAAGTTATATTTCTACTTTCAGGGGACAGGTGACTTATAGAGTTATTGTGAAAAGCTTCTGAGAAATCCAAAAGTGGATACACTCTACATACTCTAGGAGGTAAGACAACTTTTTCTAATAAAACATAATAAATGTTTTTAACTTTTAGATTTTTCAAATCAGCATTTGGATTTAATTTAAGAAATTCTTTAAAATTATTTAACGCTATCTTATAAAACATCGGTCTTTCTAAACTTGTAGGAAACCTATTATCAACTCTATGATTACTTAAATATGATCTTAAGTCAAGACGAAGCCAATACATTGTAAAATCCATCCATTTTCTGTAAGACCCAAACAGAAAATCAATCAAATGGAAAATAGAAAAAGCTTTAATTTTTGAGTTAATATCAGTAAGATTAAGTCCACCCTCTTGACAAGTATTATACAAAACCTCATGCTTAAGATATTCCGTTTTATCAGACCATATAAATTTAAAGGCTCTACTTTGAATTTTTTGTAAAAACCCAGTAGGCAAAGGCAAAACAGAACCAGCATACCATAATTTACTCATTCCCAAAGAATTTAACAAAACTGACTTACCATACAACCTCAAATTTCGCAATTTATTTAAATTAATAACTTTTTCAAATTTTGTTAATATTTTTTCCCATGTTTCTTTTATGAAATTTCCATTACCTAATTGGATGCCACAAATCTTTAAATTATCAAAAGTCCATTGTATGCCAAAAAGATTATTTCCCTTATTGCCCCAATTTCCAATCCAAACTCCCCATGATTTTTCTTTATTTAATTTTGCTCCAGATGCCAAACCATATAATTCACAAATATTCAAAATTTTAGATATAGACAAAGTATTCAAAACAACAAAAGTACAATCATCCGCATATTGAGAAATTCGAATTTCATTACCATAACCAGGAGTCTTGAAACCTGAAATATGAGTATCTAGCCAGATAATATTAGCAAAAGGTTCAATGCAAAGGACATATAAAAGCGGTGATAAGCTACAACCTTGACGGACACTTCTATTAACATGGATAATATCTGTAAGGAAACCGTTAACAAGAGCAACACTTTTAATGTCAAAATATAATAATTTGACCCACTGAATGAAGTCATTACCAAAACCATAACGAGACAAAAGATGAAACATATAAGAATGATCAACGCGATCAAAGGCTTTAGACTGATCTAAAGACAATAAAATGCATTTTAATTGCTTTTGCGATGAGTAATCCAAAACATTTCTTAACAAATGAACATTATCCAAAATGGACCGACCAGGGACAGCAGCTGTTTGGTCAATATTTATTAAGTTTCCCATTACTTTCTTTAAACGATTAGTTAAACTTTTACTTATTATTTTGTAGTCTACACATAATAAAGTGACCGGCCTCCAATAATTAAGTAAGTGTGCTTTTTCTTGATTTTTACATATTAAAGAAATAACACCAAGCTTCTGAGAAGCAGACAGTGAATTATTATTAAAACAAGTATTGGCCATATTAACAAAACTATCACCTAAAAAGTTCCAAAAAGTACAATAAAATTCCTTTGGGAGACCATCAATTCCCGGTGACTTACCATTTTTCATATCGAAAAGCGCTTTTTGACATTCAGCTTTTGATAGAATACCCTCGCATAACTTACTTTGATCTTCAGTAAGAGACTTTAAATCTTTAAAAAAGTAATCAATTAAACTCTGATCAACTTCTTCTTTTTGAAATAACTGAGCATAAAAATCTTTCACATGTTTTAAAATACTTTTTATATCAGAAACTCTTTCACCAGAACTCACCTCCAAATTTTTAATAGTCTTTTTGTTAGCTTTCCGTTTTTCTCTATTTAAAAAATATCTAGAAGGTTTTTCATCAAAATTCAAAATATTAACTTTCGACCTAATTTTTGATCCCTCAATAAAATTATCTACACACTCTTTTATTTGACTATCAAGTTCTTGTAATTTATCATCATGCAAACCGGAATTTTGATTTAGCACTTTATATTTTCTATATTCATATTGTAAACTTTTATATTTTTGTCTTTTTATAATATAAAGCCTTTTGGAATGAAATTTGATAATTTCTTTACTATTCACTTTGAATTGATCCCAAACTTCTCCTGAAATCTCCCCCAACCCCTCCAAGTCCCTAGCCCATAAGTTTTTTATGTCTTCTTGCAAATTTAAATCATAAAGCACTGATGTGTTACATTTCCAAAAGCCCCCACCTAATTTTGAAGAAAGCTTTGACAGATCTAAATTTATATTTACACAACAGTGATCAGAAATGCCACTAAAAACAAAGCCATGCTTTACACTAGTCAAACAAGTTTTAATATTAGAGTCAATATAAAAACAATCAAGCCTACATAAAACCTTTCACCTTTCAGATAACCCCTCCCATGTAAACTCCCTTTTGTTTTCATATAACAACCTGAAAGAATCAATTAAAGAAAAATCAGTACACAAAGCTTTCATTTCTGCATGGCCAATATCCCCAGCCTTTGTGTCTCCCCCCTTTTTATCTAAAGAAATACTGTCAACAAAATTAAAATCACCACCTAAAACTAAATTCCTTTTTGTAACTAAATATTTTGCCAAATTATTAATAAAAGTTTTCCTTTCAACACCATTATTTGGTGCATAAACATTAATAAAACGAAAATCAACATCATTAATAGTTAAGTCCAAAATCAAAAACCTACCTTCAAAATCAAAATCAAAATTACCCAATTCAAAATTAAGATGTGGACTTAAAATTATCCCAACCCCCCTAGAATGTTTACTACCAAAAGACCAAAACAATTTACCATTGAAATTTTGTCCCCAAGATTTAGCTTCTTTAATATTAGTGCAATGTGTTTCTTGAATAAATAAAACATCCCAACCTTCTAAACTGAACATATTAAATACTTGTTGTCTTTTATGTAAATCCCGAAATCCTCTTACATTTAAACTCCCCACTTTTAAAGTATTCATATATTAGTATGTAAAACAAATATGCAATCAATCTTATAAAGAAAGAAACCTAGTTAATAGACAAGTATATATACTAAACAAAATAAACTATAAAGAACTAAAAACATGATATTCACTAAAGGAAAATATAAAAATACCAACATAGTCCAAGTCATAATCCATAAATCATAGTCCATTGTCCATATCCAGATCCAAAAATCCATCAAAACAGTGTCCATCAACAAATCCATAACACATAGCAAAATCAACATCCAGACCTAAAGTCTAAGTCCCATCACCAAGCTTCGACCTCTTATTAAGGTGGACATCCAGTGAAAGCGTAGAATCCGCGGAAATATCAGCATCATCCGCTGACACAAAAAGATCCGGATCCTGTTCCTTAGTCAACTGTAACAAAGTCTGTTGAGAAGTAAAACCGTCATCATCACTCTTCAAGTCATGTGCCATCTCATCGTCAGTGATTGTCTGGTTAGTGTCCACATTCTCCACTGACTTAGTTGCTGTTGATGAACCTCGTTTGGGACTACTAGCCACCGAATTCTCACCTCTCTCCTGATCAACCACTGAATTTGGAATATTAGAGTGGGAGGTAACCGTGGATTCTTCCTCAGGGATATCTTGCTGCATTGCTTCTCTGTCCTTATTCTGCTGGTTACCAGCACTGGCTCGAGCAGCATATGATCTGTTAACAGTACATTCCTCAGAAGAATGGTCATCATACTTTGAGCAATGGCGACAATACACCGCAGTACACGCACTTCTAGTGTGTCCAATCTTACTGCAGCGAAAGCAAATCGGCCCTCTCCCTGGCATCATAATAAGGGCACTATGCATCTCATTCTCGAAAAATATATGTCCTTTGGAAGGAAGAACCTCTGTAGGGTACAGTTCAATGACCAAATTCCTAATAGAAGTCCTCACATGTGAGTAACCTTGAATTTTCGTCTTGTCCCACTTGACTGAATGGACCTTCCCGTAACGGGACATGAAAACTGCCACATGGGACTGAGGTATATAAGGTGGCAACCAATGCACCCGGCACTGCACCAGAGAAGTTGTCAAAGAGAAAACTCTGGCTGTATGATCACGGATCACTGGGGATGTCTTGAGAATGTCAACCACAGCATCTTTGGAAGTTAAAGTAACAAGCCATTTACTATTGTCGCCAGTTGGTCCCACTGCCAAAAGATCAAATGGACTCACTGCAGCATCGAATAACGCCTCCAGAACCTCATTCCTGAGATAGGATTTTCCTGCATATGGAAAAACTAGCTTCACTGTATGTGATTTCATATCAGAAAAGATTGGCAAATTCACAACTTCTTGAATATCCTTGAGCAAACTGCTCTGAGCAACCATCTCCTTCATGTTTTTCAGTGCTTTCTGATACTCTTCTATCTTGGCAACTCCCTTCAAATCCTGAAGAGCCTTACTGATACTTTCATTTGCTGGATCCATCTTCCTAGTTTGATCATGAAAATCCGAAGATTCTCTATCAGACATAATTCTATACTTTCTTCAAAAAAAAAAAAAAACCAATTGAAAAAGTCGCACTTCTCCAGTTATATAAAGGTCCAAACAATGTTTAAATAGAGAAAATAATGTTTAAGAAAAAGATAATGCATGTACTCTTTATCTACATCTGGCATGGCCGGAATTATGGTTTAGATGTTTTGAATATTACCATGCATACAGAAGTGGTAATACATTCAGTGAATGCTTATGTGTGGTGTTGGAGCAAAATCTGTGGCTCACTTGATGAAATTCCATCTGTTACAATGGGAAGTTGTAAAAGTAAAATTCTTAATGAATTCTAATACAACTTTAACAGTGCTTAATCTGCATCAAAAGACAGACCCAAAGGTGCAACAAGATTTTAAAGGTCAAGGTCACTACGACAAGGTCAAAGGTCAAATCAACGTCACACCATGATGCTGCACACCTGCAACCCCTAACCAATGTCCCTACCAAGCATCAACTTCCTACACCTTACAGTTTCCGAGATATAGCCCGGACAAGATTTTATAGGTCAAGGTCACTACGGCAAGGTCAAATCAAGGTCAAACCATGACGATGCACACCTACACCCCCTAATCAATGTCCCTACCAAGTATCAACTTCCTACACCTTACGGTTTCCGAGATATAGCCCGGACAAGATTTTATAGTTCAAGGTCACTACAGTAAGGTCAAAGGTCAAATCAAGGTCAGACTATGATGCTGCACACCTACACCCCCTGACCAATGTCCCTATCAAGTATCAACTTCCTATACCTTACGGTTTCTGAGATACAGCCCGGACAAACTTTTTCCCGCCGCCCGCCTGCCTGCCCGCCCATCCGGAAACCATGGGTGAAAACAATACCCCGACAGCTCTTAAGGGCTGTGGGGTAAAAAGTATATACTATCTGTCCCTGGATACTGAAATTGGTTGACTGTCTTTGGTTCTGTTTGAGCCTAAGACTCCTCTTTGTAAAGGGGAGATTAAGCACTATAAAAGTCCAAGTAGAACTAGACCTAGCGCATCGGAGAACCGATGCAAATTGTATCCACCGTAAAGACAATGCACCAAAACCTCTAGGACCAATAATAAGCGAGTTATAAGCATTTTTAAGTTTGGCTATCCTCATTTGACCTTGAAGGAGGGGCCCAAGGTCAAGTCCGACCACACCAGAAGATTCTCAGCGCATGATTTCCTATATGTTGGTTTACCATCCCAAACATTTAGGACCAATAATAAGCAAGTTATAAGCACTTTTTAGTTTGGCAGTCCTCATTTGACCTTGACCATGGGGCCCAAGGTCAAATCCAACCACACCAGAAGATTCCCAGCCCATGATTTCCAATGTGTTGGTTTACCATCCCAAACCTCTAGGACCAATAATAAGCGAGTTATAAGCACTTTTAAGTTTGGCTATCCTCATTTGACCTTGAAGGAGGGGCCCAAGGTCAAATCCGACCATACCAGAAGATTCCCAGCACATGATTTTCTATATGCTGGTTTACCATGACAAACCTCTAGGACCAATAATGAGCGAGTTATAAGCACTTTTAAGTTTGGCTGCCCTCATTTGACCTTGAATGAGGGGCCCAAGGTCAAATCCGACCACACCAGAAGATTCCCAGCAGATGATCTCCTATATGTTGGTTTACCATCCCAAACCTCTAGGACCAATAATAAGCAAGTTACAGGCACTTTTACCTTTGGCTATCCCGGTTTGACCTTGAAGGAGGGTCCCAAGGTCAAATCCGATCATGCCAGAAGATTCCCAGCCCATGATTTCCTATAGGTTGGTTTACCATCCCAAACCTCTAGGACCAATAATAAGCGAGTTATAAGCACTTTTAGGTTTGGCTGTCCTCATTTGACCTTGAAGGCAGGGGCCCAAGGTCAAATCCGACCACACCAGAAGATTCCCAGTGCATGATTTCCTATATGTTGGTTTACCATCCCAAACATGTAGGACCAATAATAAGTGAGTTATAAGGACTTTTAAGTTTGGCTGTCCTCATTTGACCTTGAAGGAGGGGCCCAAGGTCAAATCCGACCACACCAGAAGATTCCCAGCCCATGATTTCCTATATGTTGGTTTACCATCCCAAACCTCTATGACCAATAATAAGCGAGTTATAGGCACTTTTACCTTTGGCTATTCTCGTCTGACCTTGAAGGAGGGGCCCAAGGTGAAATCCAACCACACCAGAAGATTCCCAGCCCATGATTTTCTATATGCTGGTTTAAAATCCCAGACCTCTAGGACCAATAATAAGCGAGTTATAGGCACTTTTACCTTTGGCTATCCTCATTTGACTTTGAAGGAGGGGCCCAAGATCAAATCCGACCACACCAGAAAATTCCCAGCCCATGATTTTCTATATGTTGGTTTACCATCCCAAACCTCTAGGACCAATAATAAGCGAGTTATAAGCACTTTTAAGTTTGGCTGCCCTCGTTTGACCTTGAATGAGGGGCCCAAGGTCAAATCTGACCTCACCACAAGATTTCCAGCCCATGACTTTCTATATATTGGTTTACCATCCCAAACCTCTAGGACCAATAATAAGCGAGTTATAGGCACTTTTACCTTTGGTTATCCTCGTTTGACCTTGAAGGAGGGGCCCAAGGTCAAATCCGACCACACCAGAAGATTCCCAGCCCATGATTTTCTATATGCTGGTTTACCATCCCAAACCTCTAGGACCAATAATAAGCGAGTTATAAGCACTTTTAAGTTTGGCTGCCCTCGTTTGACCTTGAATGAGGGGCCCAAGGTCAAATCCGACCTCACCACAAGATTTCCAGCCCATGATTTTCTATATATTGGTTTACCATCCCAAACCTCTAGGACCAATAATAAGCGAGTTATAGGCACTTTTACCTTTGGCTATCCTCGTTTGACCTTGACGGAGGGGCCCAAGGTCAAATCCGACCACTCCAGAAGATTCCCAGGCCATGATTTCCTATACGTTGGTTTACCATCCCAAACCTCTAGGACCAATAATAAGCAAGTTATAAGCACTTTTAAGTTTGGCTGTCATCGTTTGACCTTGAACGAGGGGCCCAAGGTCAAATCCGACCACTCCAGAAGATTCCCAGCCCATGATTTCCTATATGTTGGTTTACCATCCCAAACCTCTAGGATTGATAATAAGCGAGTTATAAGCACTTATAAGTTTGGCTATCCTCGTTTGACCTTGAAGGAGGGGTCCAAGGTCAAATCTAACCACATCAGAAGATTCGCAGCACATGATTTCCTATAGGTTGGCTTCACATTGCAAACCTGTAGGACCAATAATAAGGGAGATATAGGCACTTTTAAAGTCCGCTATGTGGGTTACTTCGGCACTCCGTGGATGACCTTGAATTAGGAGCTTCGAGGTCAAATGTGTGCAAGGTTGTAGAGGACATGTATATGTGTCATAAATATCACCTATGAAGAGATTCAACCTTCTACCTATGAGGAAGAGCCAGTAGAAAAATGTAGATTATTTTTAAAGAAATGCCCGTGGCGGCCATCTTGTTTTTCAGAATGTGGCTATTTTCCTTCCCAGAGAAGCTTACCCCCCAATGAAGATATCCTGCAAATTTGGTGAACCTAGCTGCTGTTGTTTTCCTCTTAGAGCGTTAACGCCGAAAATCTCTCTACGCGCGGCGGCGGCGGCGGCATAGCGGACGCTAAACCAAAGTATCCACCGGATGCTTCCGGTGGATACAATTAGAATTACTATGGGTACTTTTAGTTTGGTCACCCAGATTTGGCCTTAAACAAGTGACCCAAGTTCAAAACTGACAACACAAAAAGATTCCCAGTTTCCTCTATTTTGGTTTCAGATCCCAAACCTCTAAGACCATTAATAAGTCAGATACAGGTATATTTGGCATGGTCAACCCTGATTCGCTTTGAACTAGGAGCCAAGTCAAATTTGACAACAGCGAAAGATTCTAGTTTTCATAACATTGTGGAGTACTAATAAGTGAGATTTAGACATTTACTAGTTTGGAGAATTCAGCATGACCTTGGTCCAGGGATCCAAAATCAAATATAACTGTATTAACCGGTTAGTTTTACATACGGTAAAGACCAATAACAAGGGAGCTAGAGAAACTTTTAAGTTTAATCAAAATTGCCAAGGTTGAGTACTTTCGCAGAGAATGGATGACCTTGAATGAAGAAGTAAAAGGTTAAATGTTTGCATGCTTAATGAGAACATATATATCTGGTTAACATATCATCCATAAAGAGATTGCTTGATTATTTTCATAGAAATGGGTGTTGCTGCCATCTTGATTTTCAAAATGAGACCAATATTATTCTCAGACAAACTTTTCTAAAAAATAATATATTCAGTTAATTTCAGGAGTCTATATCTAAAACTTTTCACTGCAACAATCTCTCTACACACTGACATGGCTTCAGCAATGATATAACGAATCCGATGCAACTGAATGAATTCACCCACATTACTGTAATAACAAGCCACAATGTTTGGTAATTTATTACTTTGAAAATCCATCAGGAATTTAGAAATAAAGATTCCTGTAATAAATCTCTATCTGAAACTGGATCCAACTCGGTGTCTTTCCCCCTGCTAACTACATATTCCATAAATAACTACTGCCTTGCTGCTCCCAATTCACATCTGGAACTGACAATGTGGCTGTAATTGTAACTTACTTTTCTCAGTGCTACCGTAATTGACCTGTGCAGAATGTCCATTGTTTTCCAGGTTTTTGGCCTTAACTGAGCTGTAGTCAACTTTCAGCGGTTTTGCTGCCAGGCCAGCATCATATTTACTCTCCTTTGGGTAAATGTCAATGGGCGACTGACGCACTCCTTTTCCAGCAGGAGCAATTGCCGGCCATGTGTCGGGTCCTACAACAAAATATACAGAAATAATTTGGTTTAACTTTTACCTACTTTAAAAGCCTGCATTCCATGTCATTGTCCTGATACAGTCAAGCATATATTATTAGACTGTATTGACCTACGTGACACTAAAATAAAATATTATAGAGATATAAATACGATGGACAAGTTATTTAATGAAAATGTTTATAATGTTATAAATTATTTAAAAGAATGTGGCCTATTTAAAAAGTTTTAATTAAAATATTTTGTGTTTTGTCCTTCATGTTTATTTATTCTGTAAAATCTAGTCTTGGTTAGTGTTGTTCTGTGATATTGATCTATACTTTGTATTTTTATTTTGTTTGCTGTTTATGTATTGTTGATTGTGGTTTTTTACATTGTTTATTCTAGTCATTTCGTATAATCTTGTTTTTTGTTTGGTATTGTTACCAGTTTTTAATTGTTTGTATATATATATAAATATATTTGTGAATATTAATGTATTTATAGTAGTTAATGTTTTTATAGTGCAGTATGACACATTAGTGTTTTTGCACTAAAGATTTTAAATATCTTATCTTATCCACCATTGGCTCCATAGTGAATATAGATTACAGATCAAAGGGTTTTCTGAGTAACTAAGTGGTTCATAGGCTTAGTATTTAACCACTTGACCTTCACCTCTGTGGTTATGGGTTCAGATTCAGCTCAGGGCATAATTTGGAACCGCGGTCATGTCCTAATATCACTCTAGCTGATAAAAGTGCAATTCGTTATTATACCGCTTTTGTTTTGAAACAAAATTGCATCATAATTGCCCCTGTCAGCATCAAGTCATATGATTACAGTACTTTATTACACACTCAATACCCATCAACTTGTATATATGTGCAACTACCTATCCGGTCAACGCCATTCATGGTATGGCTAATCTTTCTGATAAAATAGAGTTACCTCATCTCAAGGGATTTAGATTTATATAATTTTTGTTTTGTTTTATATCAAGTTCAACAGCCAGGATCATATTATGACGGGCAGTTTATGGGTGGAGGAACCAGTGCATACTAGTTGGTCAAGATTCTGCACTGTAAACCACCAAGCAACGGCAAGTAACTACCAACTTTCCAACATAAAGTGTCCGGGCAGAGATTCAAACCGGCGACCTCAGAGGTTGAAGGCATGCACTCTAATCTTTACACCACTGAGACCCAAGAGAAGACTAGTTGGATGAATCTTTCGAATAAGTCTTCCAATAGATCTTCCATACTTCCAACAATGATCAGGCTTAGTATTACGAGTGATTGTATTAACTGGAGAAGTCGGGGGAGGTCATTAGGCCTTTGTTTTTGTTAAATGATTTATTTTTCAGTCTCATTTCTCATGATTCATCATGATTGTAGAAATATGGTATAAGGACTGACAAATCTGTTCAATACATTACAATAATGGAGTCCATGACTTGCTTTGGCTATCTTGACAAAAACAGATCAATAACATTGGTCAATGAAAGCTCTTCCAAAAGTAGGTGAATGAGATGTTTGAGAAAAACTGGCTATCTGCAATACTTTTAAGAGATAATTCGCATTTACTCATTTTGAGTAGGTGAGTAATTATCTATGGGTCTGAAACTTCACCATGTGAAAGCTCTCCCAAAAGTAGATGAATGAGTTATTTGAGAAAAATTGGCTATCTGCAATACTTTTAATCGATAAGCCACCTGCCAAATATGAAAGAAATGTGGAATGTAGGTCGCTAACAAGCAATATTCCACATTTTAGATATTTTTGTCTACCACAGGCCTAATTTAGACATAAACCCTACCAAAAAGATAGGGTGGTGAGTCCTCTAGCATACCAAGCCACCTGCCAAATATGAAAGAAATCTGGAAAGAAATGTGGACTGTAGGTCGCTAACAAGCAATACTCCACATTTTAGACATTTTTGCCTACCACAGGCCTAATTTAGACATAAAGCCTACCAAAAAGATCGGGTGATGAGTCCTCTAGCATATCAAGCCACCTGCCAAATATGAAAGAAATCTGGAAAGAAATGTGGACTGTAGGTCGCTAACAAGAAATCTCTGCGGACGACGACTATGATGAATCCATAGTATCCCTGCTTTGCGCCGGGGATACAATAATGATATTTATGGTTAATGACTGATTTGTTTAAAACATTACAATAAATAATACCAAACTGTGTCAACAAACCAATGACAAAGTGTACAAAATATACAAAACAAAAACACAGTTGAGCATTGTGTGTAGACTTCCATGTGAAATATAACTAAATATCATGACTTATTATGTTTCATTATGGTGATCCAATTGTGAACTTACCTCATGATGGGAAAAAATAAAACCATTCACAATAATTCTCCGATAGCCTTCTGAGTGGGATTGCGATTTGTGCAAGAATTCTTCTGATAGGTTCCAAAAAGTTTTTAATAGTTTTCCCAATCCATCCTAATGGTTTACAAACCATAAGAAGCCATATATGATTGCCAGGAATGACTTAAAATAAAAAAGATTGCTTTGAGAATGTTAATATGGGTTTATTAGATAGATTTGCAATGGGTTCCCGAACGCAAAATCTGACAAGGATCAGGAACAGTTTACGTCAAACTTTACGATAATACTAAAATATTTACTATAATTGAGAAGAGCCCCTGAATATTCTGATTGGTTCCCGATTCAAAAGTCCCAGTCACAAGACAGTCCTGAATTGTCTACATTCGAACTTGGTTTACAACAGGTAGTTTCATGGACAGAGAAAACCAGTACATACAGTTAGTCAGGATTCTGTATAGTAAACTGCCGACCATCAGTAAGCAACTACCAACTTTCCCACATAGGGTCCAGGGTTTGAACCGAAAACCTCAGAGGTGGGAAATGAGTGTGTTACCACTGCGTCACCGTGGCCTCTCCCAATAGGGGAGGCCGATCACTTTTGTGGAACAGCCCTATGAAGAAGTCATTTTCTACTGAAGCTTAATATGAATTACCCTGTTATGTAATTAAATTGGATATCCTGGTATGGTAGAAATATGTTGTTGTTCTTTTGTTGCCTTAGATTCCACTAACTTAATAGGGATCAACCTCACTAAATTTAATTAAAATTAAAATAGCTATTTTAACTGGGTATATCATGCATGCAATTTAAGTGCTGAGTACTGCAATGCTAAGTACGCATGTTATCAGTTATTTTCTTTCTTTTTCAATGGACAAAGTTTTTGCCCACAATTTTTTCACTGTAAAGAGTTTCTATGAGTTAATACCAAAAATATAAACATTAAATACACACAGCATTTGTATTTAATTCATACTTAAAATGTGTTATCAGTGTTCCTTCTTCTTTCTGTTTTTTTCTGTTATTTCCTGTTAGGAACTGTTATCACTAAAGAGTTTTTTGTATTAATTGCAAATACGTGAATACAGACAAGTACATATGATAATGCACACATTATTTGAAACTTAAGTTGCCTTATTTGCGTGAATAGAATTTTCGTTTTATTAAACGGCTGTGAGAAGTCACCTGTTTTAGCCTCTTTGCATCAAAGGACTGCTTGTGTAAATTGCAAATACATAATTTGAACTAACGTTTTACCCTTAAGCACTTAGACTTTATAGGGCGCATAAATTGTTGTCATTTATTCTACAAAGAACATAAACAAGACACACTTGAGTTGAAGGTCATTTGCATTTTCCCCCATACACCCATTAATTTTCCTTCTTCAAGAAATTAGAGTACCAATTTTTTATTATTTTTTTTTTATGGAGAAATCTAAATCATGTCTTCTTGTATATTTAGATGAGGATTCTTTAAGTTGAATAAGGTCACAAGGCTAATTGAAATTTACAAATGGCTATACTGAAATCTTTAGCCTTTGTTTATAATTATCAGGGTCATATGGTGAAAATATACTTATTAATATACAATAATAAAAGTCAGTAAATTGCTTTATAACTCATTCACACTTTACCAAAAAGCCACACTGATCTGCCCATTTTAGAAATTTGTCTTTTTCAATATTGAGAATGTATTACAGCATCACTCCACCAAGGAGGTTATGTTTTTGAGTGGATTTGTCTGTCTGTGATTGTAAAACTAACCAGTGCATCTTTATGGAGTTTTTATGTGGGCAGGGTGATGACAAAAGGAAGAAGTGATAAAACTATGGGAAAGATTACAATCATACTCTGGATACAAGGGAGAAAATTTGAATGTTCAAACGTCCCATTGTCACTGTATTTTCATGGACACGCAAAAATTATGAGCGATGTAAATTTAAAGTAGCATTTAGGTGAACTTACATTAAGGGGATAATCGCTCACCTTGGCAGAGCTCTACCCTCAAAGATAGCTATCTATTTTTTATCTTTGTCTTCAATGTGATAAAATTGGAGTTATATTAATGTTATTATATCTATGAGAGTGAGTTTGTACAGGCTCTAACACCCTAGAAGTTCCACAACCCTGTTAAACTGTACCAAAACTAGATCAGAGACATTACATCAGATACGTGTGAACCCAGTGTTAAAAACATGAGCAAGTCAGCGTTGGAAAAAGCTAGTTTACACAACTTTCTACTTTTGTCGCCGATACAAAGGGATATCCAGTCTTACTTAAGGTTTTAATCTGTACCAGATCTTTGTCAAACGTGTTAAAAAATATTTGGTTTTCAAAACCCATACATGTAAGGAGATATAAACTCACTGGACTGTCTTAACAGTACCTCCATGGAAAAGCCAGCATATGTTAGAGTACATTATAAACTGGATCTTTATTGTGTCAACTGAATGTTTTCCCTGATTATAAACAAACTCGAGCCTCCACAAGGCTAAGGAGAGCATGTTAGTATATGGTTATTTAATATGCCTAATAATGAATAGGCTGCCCCGATTAATATTGTATGGTGGCTCTAACTGTCTGTTTTTCTCTTCACAAAGAGGGGTGGGGGAGAGGAGATTTGTAAAAATGGTATGAATTTATTGATATAACTTGTGTAGTATTATATGATCTTTGAGTTCTGGTAACTTAAAATATGACATATATTGAATTTTGTTATGTAGTTTATAAACTAAAATAAGTGGCACTTCACAGCTTCTGTAGGAAGCCTCAGTGAAGAGATCTTTTGTTGTGAATCCCTGCCATAGCCAATCAATATGTTGAAGTAGTGGTTTTTATTGGAATCCCCAGAGCCGTCAGAATATCAGCCGATCCGTACTTAATGTGGTATATATCTGCAGTAGATTCTATCAGTTCTGTTTTGGTATCCTACTTCAAATTTTACACCGTGGCTAATATGTTCAAGTAGAATACATTCTAGGAATGGATTAGGCCATTGTATCAAGGCGTAGTTTTCCGTCAAAACATAAAATTGTAAACTTACAATTCACTAAGCGATTATTGTCTCTAGTAATCAATACAATGTCCTCTCCAATTATAACCTGATATAACGAGAACCATAAATTCATGTTGGATATACTCAAGAAAAATACAATATAATTATTTTGTTATTCTATATATATTCTGTATTCTATAACTATTTTGTTATTCTATGGAAATACATGTTTACAGACACTAGCTGGGACGGTATTCATGAAAAAAGGAAAGATCTCTAATGAATAAGAATGACATGATTCATTTGATTTTGGGGGTGGGAATTTTTCACAAAATATTATGTTCCAAGATTAAAATTTACGCGTTGTCCAACATTTATGAAAATTTCTCCGACAAATAAAACACATGTACAATACCACACACATCAATGTACGAAAACAGAAATAGGCCAATAAAAGTTTGTAAATTATGTGATGCTTGGATACTTATTGTCTTTCTTCCAGAAAGGTTATGTTGAGGTGTCCACATGGACTAACAAGGGTTTTCATTTTGTTTTAAGACTCGCGCGGTTTTGAGGAAGCGCATAAAACAACCAGCCTTGAAAAGGTCAGGAATTTATTATACAATCTCGGAAACTTAAGTCATTTTAATTCCAAAAGGAATTGTTCAAACAATTTTCTGAACATATGTCAACGGTCTACTATGCATATGTATACTTAAAATAAACAAAGCCGGGAATTTCATAAGTTGGAAGAAGAATATGTAAAAAGAAATGTTTGTATAACCTTTACAACACTGTCAATTTAAAGTTGCTTCTGAGGGGCTATTTTCAAAAGCTTAAAGATTTCTATTCATGGAAAACTGTACTTAACTCAACCTTACACTATAAAGTATTTTCAGCCTGATCAAACACTCCTTCTGAATACTCTTTATACAACTGTTCCACTATCTCTAGTTTGCCTCTAAACCAACACCGATAACTTTGTTCCGAGTGTAATCTCATTGGTTGGATGTCTTTATCTTTTCAGTCGGGAGCAAAAGTATGAAATATTTTTAAAAACCTCAACATATTCAACATACGGCGATTACTTCTTATCTTTAAAGTGTTCTGACTTATCTTTGGGATATTTATGACTGATCTTTTTTGTGTTACAGGTTATTTTGTACATTTTGCTGCAAAAATGAAGCTAAACGATATTGTCTTTTAAAACGGAAATTAGTTATGAGGTCACCTCGATAACTGCCCACAAGTCATCAGGGTTTAAGCATTACAAGTGATTTTTATGAATATTTGCAGTCATAAGTAGGTCGTATGTATGGTTGATCTTCTTAGTCGTGCAACTTATGATTTCACTCGGGACAAATTGTATGGGTGTTGTCAGTTTTACAGTCATTTTAATCGCATTAACCACAGTAGTAATCCAAGTTTTAAATTACAAGGCCTTACTACTTGCCTTAAGAGTGGAAAATCTGTATGATCTATTCCCAAAGAAAAGAAAACCACAACGCATGTGCACCAATATATATAATGAATGAGATCCTACACACTACCATTTGACACACTATACCACACAGCAGATACTACAAACACATGATTTTTTTCTGCTATTATTGAGTAGGCGTGTAGCTTCTATCGGAGATTTTTAAGTAACAATAGTGTTTAGAACATATTTATTTATATATAAGGAACAGCACAAATCAATAGACACTTACCATCTTCCTTTGTATAGCCCCAGTGTGACATGATGGTAAAAATGAAAATGCAAGTCTCCACAAAGGAATAATCTGAGTTAAACTGAGAAAATATTTTTTTTAACTTTCCAAAAATATGTTTGTGTCCTTTGATCAGCAGCAAATTTATGTCTCACACAAAATGTACAGTCCTCTCTTCCTCTTTGATATAATTGTTCTGTGTTTCAATTTAAAGTCAAGTAGATGTATTTGAATATGTTATATCACACCAACAATTAATTTGTTAAGCCACTGCTAGAGTGATCCCTTTTAAATTAATGTGTTTTATTCCTCTAATTAAGAAACAACTAAAACACCAGTTTTATAATATATCTGTAATGAATATTTTAAATAACCCGACACAGCTATATAGCTTGACTATCTTCTGCTCTGGAAGATCAGCTAGATTCTAATTACAACTGCACACACACATTCAAACACAGAGTCACATTGGAGTAACAACAAATACATCAATAAGGTCAAGGCCACAAGAACAGCTGTAGTTAAAGCCGATCAATAACGGAGATTCCCAAGATCGTTGGTCATGCACCTAGCCTAGGAACAAGCCTTATATCAAACAATAAAAATATTTTTATTGTTTGCTTCACAAGCAGTTGACCCTTTACCATGGCTTTCTCTTTACAATGCCTTTCTTGGAGATAAATATAAATTTCTGAAATAGACTCTCACAATTATTTTCTTCTTTACTCATCATTAAATTGACATGTCCAGTAATTATTACAAAATAATATAGGTGTAAGAAAGTTCATATCTAGTTGTTATGGACTTATATGTCACAACAGCAAGAGAACTTACTGAAAACAAGAGCACTCAGGGAGTGCAGACCTTCTCCAAGGCAGATACTAATAAGCAAATGGGAAAATCCAGATTTATTTATCCAGATGGTGATCCAAATCACTCTCAAAATTTAATGGGATCTAAACTGGACCAAGACCCATCTTCTGATCTTTATGAATGCCAACCAGTAGTTGTTGTGTAATCATACTAACAAAGAAACAGACAAACTGACAGTCAGTCCTAGGCAGAGATAATGCAACGCATAATTTCTATATGTGAATAATATTACTTTTAGTTTGTTGGCCATGTGTTTTTTTTATAAATTCTACAATAAGTTTTGCATTAAGGTAACCAGTAAGCTTTATGAATGGACCTAGGTAAGACCCAGAAGCATCAGTTTAAAGTTGAGACATATAAATTATAACAGATATTTTCTAAGCATGAACACGAATACACAAGCATTAAATACATGTATGTGTATTCAATTTAGTTTTATAGCATCTGTCTGACTCAATTTCAAGGAGGAACAACATACTTGATTTTCTTGGTGACACCCTGACCTATTCTTCAGTAAGATTCTGTAAGTCAAAAACCCTTGTGTCTATGCCCATTCTATAAATACCTGTATGTACAGCCTCACTTACTACATTTAATTTATTTGGGGTTTTACATCGCTTTCAACACTGTATCACGATGGGTAGTTTTGTGGGCAGAGGAAAATAGCACATACAGTTTGTCAGGGTTCTGTACTTTAAACTGCCGACCAACGGTGAGAAACTACCAGCTTTCCCACTTGAGGTCAGGCTGGGAACCAAACCCCGATCTCAGAGGTGGGAGGCAAGAGTGTTATCACTCTGCTACCGTGGCCTCCTACACTTTTACTTGGATATGTTTACAATAAATATATGTAGAAATAGGTGCTCTGTATAATATAAATTTATTTACATAAAATAAACAAAAGATATATGTCAATAATTCAGCTGTGAATATAGGTCTTGGTAAATTCCCAAGAATCGAACTTGCTTTCTCTTGGGATTTGATTTCACCAAAAATAACATATAAGGGATGACTGAGACCAAACCATGCACACAAAACTCATGCTTTACTATTGTACTGCATTTCATTGTCTTTCTGCCAAAAAATTAGGAGCGGTAAATTAAAAGATAGACATAACATTTCATTTTAAATTCATGTATAACATTAGTTTACTGTTTGAAGAATGAACAAAAACAAATATGAATAAGACTTTTAAATATTTCATACATGCTATCATTTCTGGATTTGTACCCATAACCATCAAGCTGAGGGTCAAGTAATCATATGCCAGAATAACAATAAGACTTCTGTGGTCTCTTCTTATATCTAGGAGGAGTCAAGCTCAAACCCATGTCCCAGTATCCAGAAGGCTAGCCATTGTGATGTGATACAGGATGCAAAATTATACCACTTGGCAAATACAGGGAAATCCTTACTTGCGATTACTAAATGTGAATTAATATTGATTCCTTTTTATGCACAAACATGCATTCATGCATGCTCAAGATAAAAAATTACATCACATCAAATAATTTAAAACAGTTAACCTTATATGAAGCCCTTTTAGGGACAATATTACTATCATTACTGGCTTTATTTTTGTGACAATTTAAACCATGCCGACGTACTGTTTTATTGCGTGTGTTGTGGTAAATTAGTTTTCTATATTTCCTAAAATTTAACTAAATAAACAAAGATTGTAATATTTATGTTTTATCAAACAGTATTATCACAGTGATGAATAATTCCACACCTTAGTCTGTGCCATTGATATTGACCTTTTGCATCAACGTCACAATATTACGTCAGGATGACGTTTTCAGTAAACAACGTCCATTTTGGACGGCAAAACATGGATTATCAGTGCTGTACTTCGACAAAAAAATAAGCTTACGCCTTTTAAAATCATATATTTGGGTTCTGTACAAAGAGAAATATATTCTAAATATATTTCCTTAATGAAGGTACAGCTTTTGAAAATATATTATTTTGTCTTTTATTATTATTTTGATATTTTATAGGAACTTTTGTCAGTTTTTACTTGTGAACGAGAAACACTACACTCAACATATATATAAAAAATACACAACTTTTAAATTATTATTTCTCTTTGAATAATTTGTCCTTTTTTGTTCTGTAAAAACTATATTGATGTGAACGAAATCAACAGTTTGGTAAAATGAAAATAAGGAATTCTTCTATGGCTTAACATTTATATTTTTGCCTGTACTTGGGACACACATTACAGAAAAACGGATATTTTGCATTTTACTACAAGTTTAATACTCTATATCTCGACAATTCTGCATCGTTATGCTATTTTTGAAACACTGCCAGATAGACAAGTGTTTGTACTTTTATGTGTGCAATTTTGAAGTCAATCAGATGCATATTTATTTTATAATTAATTTTTAAAATAAGGTATCTCTTCACATATATCCCGTATGCGTTACACAGACATGTTCGTTCAAGCGGGATGTTTTGCCGTCCAAATCATGATACGGAACATTGTGACGCAAGATGCAAAGGGTCAATAGATAAGTGAACTATGTTCATATTTCCTTTGTGGTTACAATGCATTTTATGACGATTATATTTTCCAGACCTCTGTTGTAATAATGAGCCCCCGGCCAGTCTAGCTCTTCCCAGGAAATGGCTGTGCTCGGTTTGCGCGCCAAACGAGAAGCCACGATGTTTGAGATTCGGATTATTTTGGGTTTTTTGATAGTCTTGCACAAGACTTTATTTGTATAGATGCAAATTATAACTGGCGTCGTTTATTTTTATTGTAAAATAAATATCTCAGTTTCCTTTATTCGAATTTATATGTATATCATTAGTATAAATTAAGGGACCTCTATTAAGGAAAACTCAAAGCAAAAAAAAAGGTGTTTAGGCTTTTAAACTGTTGTAGAGTTCGTTTCTTAAACTTTGCAATTAAACGAAACACATATTTTATTACCAAGTCACGTATGGATACATGCTTTTATTTCATCTAAATGGACAAGGATTACACGAGTCTGTCTGTTACATATCTACGATTTTTACGTGGTTTCACGGTGTCATATGGGGCATCAATACACTAGAATCACGTGGCAGACATAGAAGTGGTTTTCTTGTTGTTTGCATAGTCTTGCTCCACCTACTGTGTATGGAAGTCTAGCACCTGGTTGCTTGTTTTACATTTATTCAGTACATTGTTCCTCCATTCATGGTTTACAATAGGATTTTGCTTTTGTATATCCAAACCTAGTATTTTGGTTCTCAGGTTCAGATTAATTCAACAGACTGTTTTTTCTACTTAAGGTTTCCAGTGGGGTATTGTACAAGTCCTCCACCTCAAGGAGGGAGAGTGTTACAAACTTCTGTAAAATTACACTTAGAATTTATAATGGTGTACTATTGTAAAGTCCTCTTATTTAAGTTTACTTGGAAGCATTCGCCCATATTTTACAAATAATTGTATTATTAAGTATTTACAGATATGGATTTATTGGGTACTTTTATCTAATACGCGCCCCTGTAGAACTTATTATGTGCTATTGTAATATAAGTCATACCTATAGAGTGTCTAATGGTTACGTGCTTTCAAAGCCAACGTCAAATTGGTGTTTTACGTCCCGTTCAACAGCCACGGTCATGTTGGGACAGGTCCTCGGTATTGCCACTTCTGGAAGTCTAACCCACACAGAGGTGACAGCCTGTGATTTCATGCCAAACCTTGCTTACCACTAGGCCTCAAGTATTAGTATTTTAATAGTAACTTGCAAAGTGTCTTAAGCAAAAATAAAGCCTTAATAATTTTTAATTTTCCACGAGACGGTCTTTTCATTACACTGGTATGGAGGTTAGACTACACCCTCTTTTGGTCATCCCTTCAGGCTGGTGACATAGACATAAAGGTACGTTTGATGTGAAAAGGCGACACAAATATATTTTTTAAAAGTAATATGACTTACAGAAGACTACTGTATGTCTAGTGAGACAGGGTAGAATGGAATTTATTCATGACTTGTAATTGAGCTAAACTTTTGACAGAGTGTAAACAGAAACAAAACACTATACATGTATGTATATTTGATCTGGATTTTATTCTTTACATACCAGGCGACATATGCTTAAATCCATGTTGACAATATGGATTGGTATTTCCGTAACTTTTGTGATGAAGTAGATTAATGAACCGTCAATGCATACAGGTGATTTGGCAATAGTACAAAACACTGATTTTTTATGGTGGCAAAAAAATTTGTAAAAACTAGGATTTGGAACTAAGCTCGCGATTCTTAAAATAAGCTTAATTAGCTTTGTAAAGGCTATCAAGTAGAGAATTAAATCCCATCACCAAATAGGAATGACTAAAGTTTACTCTGTAAATTTGTGGTCGCTTTTGTAAGAATATTTCTGTCTAAAAGTAAGCCAAATAATAAAGTTCAGTTTACTAATTCTACTCAACATTTCGAAGGCTTGAAAATAAAAGTGTTGAGGTGAAAGTAGTTGGTTGTTTAATCACCTCTGGCTAGTTATTGAATGATCTTTATACTTTAATATATCAAAGTTTAAGATCCCTTCTTTTTGGCTTGAAACAAGATCACTCAGAGAGCGTAGGCATCCGCCAAGGCCAAAAACCTCCACTAATACTTACGAGTGCAATGATAAAAAATCTGGGCTCCATGATGATGACATTTCCTGAAAAATTCATCAAACTCTGTCGACATCCTTTGAGTTATTTCTGCAAACAAGCAGATATACACACACCACATAACCTGCTTGTCAGAAGTGATTATGCACCTACACCCTAGAACTCTTTGCCTCTTCAAATAAGAACAAGCCTCTTGACAAGGTCCTTTATTTTTACCCTACTAGAGAATTCCCAGTTTTCTAACACATAACCCTTGATTACAGACCAACAAAGTCCAGGACTATGATCCCCCACCTTATTTTGTTAGATTAGCAAACTGAGTGCGCCTTATATGGAAGATATTGCTCAATAACTAGGTAAGCTACAAATATGTTAAAATGTCATCAGAAAGGTATTCCACAGAGCTTTTGCTTATTTTCTTCCGTTACAGACGTGGCGGAGAGGTCTAAATTTAAAATTAAAGTTTTGACATTCACTGGTGCGCAATACTTTAGAAACATGTTTCTCACAGCTGACATTGTACATTATATTTTTAGAAAATATGGACTTATGGACTGTGAAAACAAAATGATAGCCATATCTCAACTTTCTGTCAGATGGGGGTCATTGCGTTAAAAAGGCCTTAAATCTCCTTTATTATTAGTGCTTAAATTTGGGCTTTGAGTCCCTGTTTTAAGGTCAGACTCCTTCCAAGCGACACAAAAAGATGACAGACACAGAGAGACGTCTGATGCGAAAAGGCAACCCAAACCTCTCTGTTTTTAAAAGTAATGTGACTTAGAGAAGGTTATCATATGTCTGGTAAGACGGGGAAGAATGGAGTTTATTCATGTCTTGTAACTGAGCTCAACTATTGACAAAGTACAAACAGAAACAAAACACTACATACTACATTTATATTTGTTCTGGATTGCCTTCTTTATAGACAATTAAGGCAGCATAAATCCATGCTGACAATATGGATTGGTATTCCAATAACTTTTGTGATGAAGTAGATTAATGAACTGTTAATACCTGTAGCTTATAGGGGATTTTGCCATCGTAAAAGGCACTCTAGTTACTAGTATTTTTCTGATGGCCAAATAAAAATTGGAAATAAGTTCACGGTTCTTAAAAGAAAGCTTAGTTTTTGGGGCTTGTTCCAAGTCTTTTTTTATTGGAATCAATCATTGACTTAAACAGTTACATTCAAATTGGAAAATTACAGGAGTTCATTGTACCTCCAGCATTCAGGAGTAAAGGTGCATAATCTCTGAAAATACTTTTTGTAAGGGCTGGCTGGTTCTTCAAAGGCCATACAATACCCATATATTACACAATAGACAAAAGGACTTTAGAAAGTCTACTGACTTAGGTTTATAAAGGTTACTGATGAGTGAATTAAATCCCACCACCAAAAATGAATCACTAATAAACTTACTGTGTAAACTTGTATGGCCACTTTTCGTGTGAAGATGTCTGCGTGAAAATTAGGATAAATAGTAAAGTTCACATTATAAATTATACCAAATATCTCAAAGGCCTGAAAATAAAAGTGTTAAAGTAAACGTGATCAAATGATTCAAGTGTTTTTGTCATTGAATTGTGTTCATGCGTTAATATTTCAATTTTTACTGTCTCCTCTTTTGATCAAAAACAAAACTAAAACAAGATCACTTAGAGAATGCAGGCCTCTGCCAACTCCCAAACACCTCCAAAATTGCTTCTAAGTGCAATAATAAAAAAATCCGTTAAAAATTCCTGGATCGAGATAGTGACATTTTCCTGAAAATTTCATTAAAATATGAAAACAACTTTTTGAGTTACGTTGCCAACAAACAGATATACACATTGCGTTTTGCATATTCTCCTGGTCAGAAGAAATTATGCACTACATCCTGGAAATCATTTTCTTATTAAATAAGACCCAGTTCCTCAATAGTATCCTTTTTTATTAACCTCTTAGTATCTTCCCTGTTTCAAACCCACAACCCTGGATTATGGACCTAGAATGTCCAAGACTGTGATCTTTACCCATTATTACTTCAAAATCGTGCGATTTTAAAGTATGTTGGTAAGTCAATTTGTTTGTTTGTTAGCACAATCTAGGCTAGAGTTTTTCAGCTATGATTTTCATTTTTTTTGCCTATAACATTATCATTCGCCAGAACAGAGCATGACCAAATCTTGGCCCAATCAGTTCAATTTTGACTTCGCTATGACGTTTTTATTGGTTTAGCACACTGAGTAAAACTATGTGTAATTAATGTAATTTTCATGAAATGTCACAAATGGCACACGTAACAGATGTTTAAATTTTGGCTGTGCTTCAGATCACCATCCAAAAGAAGGAATTTTTCAAAAAGATTTTTCATTATTGCACTGGTGAACCGTATTGAAGATATTGCGGCTTGGCAGAGGTTTTTAACTCTCTAAGTGCTTTTCCAGTTTTATTTCATATTTTGCTGAGGAATTAAACTATTGGAGGACATGGTCGGTGTAATGATGGTCAATTTGAGTTTACCTTCCACATCACACTGTGGTGTAAATTTAGCAGAAAACCACACAGGGTTTTTTATTTGTACTGCTCACACGATGTATAAAAAGACCAAAGAGGTTGCGTGGATTTCACACTCTTTGCTTCTGAATAACACATACAGGTGTAACATCATAAAGCCCTTTAAAAGCAATATGTTTACAAACAGACTTTCAAACATATTAAACAAGTAAACAACTAAATTTATGTCTAATAGTCATGAACAATAATTATAATAGTCTTTGTACATATAACAGGAAAATTACCACTAGGGTTGTTTTTCTTTTATTACTCACCACTCTGTTTCAATAATAAGCCCCTGTTCCACTGTAAAGGATCGTCCAGGAGCAAGCCCGGATCTCCTATCAGTGGAGACTTCCCACTATGTCCAGATAAATAGCTATTGTGCTCTGAGGATGAGTTGGGATGAGAGGAGATACCGAAAACTTTATAAAAAGGGCCCAGCTGGTCCAGGGCTGACCACCAGACTGTGGGGGATCAGTGGGAGATTGAAAATCAGAATTTCACTTAATATATTGTCACTGAAGACCTGGGGTCAACAAATGTCACCCGGGGTCAAACTGAGAGCAGGTAACAGTAGGAAATCATCCTTGCCATCCTTGAGTATAGACTTGGCCACCGGTTCCTTTTAAAACAAATGGACTGGTATCACCTACAATGACCTTCACCTGATCCATTTGCATTTTAGATGTGAATCAGGAACGTCAGTAATTTTTAATTATGCCTAATTTACTTAAGTTTATTGTATAGAGGCTTAAATAATTTTATGAATGAACAATCAGGATATTAAACTCAAATATTTGATTTGGTTCAGGAAAAACGTATTATTACAGCCTTTAAACCGTTAAACTGGAGCCAATTTCTCTTTTTCGACAAATTTTATTAAATTATTATATGATCATATTATGCGAAAATCAAGGGACATGCTATGAAAGTGTTCACATTATTACACGAGTAAAAACCTATTGTATTGTTTTTTTACTCATATTATCGCCAGACTTGTAATCTATTACAGCCAATCTATTACTATTACTATTACATTTGAAAATATTCAATCTATTACTATTACTATTACATTTCAAAATTTTAAATCTATTACTATTACATTGGCATCTATTACTTCTATTACTTTCTATTACATTCTATTACAATTTGGCGCAAAACTTGAGAGGTAATTTTAACACAGAAATAAAACTGACAGGATACTTTATACATCTAATTTTATTGAAAATGCTTCAGATTATGCCATACAAGGATAAAATATCACAAATATATCACTTGGTATATTTACAATTAAATAAATAGATCCCGTATTTATTCTTTTTAAGAATGACTTGACTACTTGGAGAATTTATGAGAATTCTATACAAAGCCACTTAAGTGCTGTAAATTTTGTAATGAGAGGTAAATTTCTGGCAAATTCCGTGCAAAGCTTTTTAAATGCTGAATAATATGTTATTATCAGTAAATATTATCTGGGGGAAATACACTGTTGTAAAACAATTCTCATATTTATTCACTTTATGATGAGTTGTTAGATTTGAAAAACTCTTATTATTATGAGAAATACTTGATGAGCAGTATTTACAAAAGAAAACACTGCATTCAAAGAACCCCTTTCTTTCAAATTCTTTGCATGCAGAGCCCACCTCAAAATGATTCAAGAGTGACATTTATGTTTGAAAATAATAACTCCGGTAATTTTATGTAAATCAGTGAAACAGCTAACACAAGCCACAATGCTGCCCATATTATACACAATAGTGACCTGTGTGATTGCCTTTCATGTGTCACAGTTTCTCCTTACTCAGGAACATTTAGTTAATCCTCCCAAAGGTTAAATTGGCCTCTTTAAGCCTTTAATAATACCACCTCAAAGACAGTTGTTTTAGAACATTCAATCAAAGAGGGACAATTAAAGGTCCCTTGATATTTCAAAGTTATTTATTTTAACATTTGTGTGTTATATTTAGTATTCTTTGATGATAAGTGGATTATTTGAAAGGCCGTGACTGTGTTACCGCCAACGGTTACAGAAACTGAAGCTTTGCGTGACCGATGTCGGTAGAATATGTACCGCGTAATCATCCGACAATCAACCGACAATCAGCTGAGACACTGAAAACTGCTGGAAGGCAATCCAAATATTTTACAATTAGTTTATTTGACAAATATCCTAACACAAAGTCATACATACATGTTAATGTTACAAGTTCAGAAAGCCAGTGGGTGGAAGATAACTGAACTTTTATTTCTGCATCCGGCAATATAAAACCTACATGGGTACATTTTTACAACAGAATTGAAAAACAGATATACATGCAAGAGTACATAATACATAAGATACAAAATGTCTCAATGTCCAAATTTATGCGCACACCCAATCCTCTGAACCTGGAATCCTAGTTAATTGTATTTTATCCACAACTTGGTTCATCTGAAGTTTTACTTTCTTGGGTCTTGTGTTTGAACCTTTCTCTGTACATTTCCTCTTCTTTGGTAGGCCAATCACTCTATTAACTGCACCTTTTGGCCTTCCTCTTTGTCTTGTTTTGGGTGGGAGCATAACATTGGCAAAATCTTCATCATCATCAGGGATATGTGCTTCCATGACATCAGGGATGAGTGATTCAACATGTTCCTCCTCTACAGGGACATGTGCTTCAACAGGTTCTTCATCTACAGGGACATGTGCTTCAACAGGTTCTTCATCTACAGGGACATGTGCTTCAACAGGTTCTTCATCTTCAGGGACATTTGCTTCAACAGGTTCTTCATCTACTGTCTCCACCAGTGTAACATTTTTCTTGTTCTCCCAGAAGTCAATGAGTTGATCAATGATGCCCATTTTTTCATTGAACTCCATCATGCCTACCTCTGCCACCAAACCAGCTAATTTCTGGAGTTTTGTTGATGCTTTTTTGAATTTCAGACTGTTTTTTCCTAGGAGTTGCTTGGGAAGTGATCACTGATGGCTCACACTCTGTAATGTTTATGAGACAGTTGTACTGTACAGTCCATCGTTCTGCTACAAGGTCAGGAACAAAGAGATCTTCATCCTGGACTGTCAGTAGCCTGAAAATATGTTTGCATGGCAACTTCATGCACCTAAAAAATCTGCACTGGCAGTTGTCACTTGTTGCCTGATAGCTGTTGGACTCATCTTCCCTCTTCTGTAGTTCTTCCCGTACAGCAGCAAAGGCATATGGGGTTAGGAGCTTGTTGTACCTGTCTTCTGTGGCATCTAACTGGGTACTCACTTTCACCCGGTTCATAAACTTCACTTGACGATACCTCCTCTCAGAGCGCATGGCATGGAGACAACTCATCAGGCCAGAAAGTGTTTCCTTAAGGTTAGAACGTGGGGAAAAGTATGTTTTCAACTTGGAAAAGAAGGATTCCACCCTGTTTGTTGTATCATTACTGAGATGTACAGATTTCAGTCCCCTTACCCATTCAGATCTGATCCCGTGCCAGTTGTTTTCAAAGTACTTCTGGACCCTTGATGGCACAACTCTGCAGAATTCTGCATACTTGGCATTGTAGTCTTCATCATCATGTGAATATGCTAGCTTCTCAAGTAGCTCCAGTGACTGTTTCCTTTCTGTTGACTTGATTTGAAGTTTATCTAATGTGACTTCTCGACTAAAGGTACACAGGGTGTGGTACAAGCAGATTTGAAGCTGTACCTGAGGGAATGCTGATTTGAAGACAAGTCTCTCAGTCATGTCCTTATCAGTGATGACTGTGTTTATTTCATTCCAATTGGGGTTTCTGTCCTTGAATCTTTGAAGCATATCTGCTAATGTATTTTTGTCCTCATTCACAACAAAAAAAGCACAAATTAGGTGGCTTTCCCCATGCCCATCAACTGAGAGTATGGCATACAGTGCCATGTTCAGATTATTGGTCTTATATGTAGAGTCTGCCAAAACTACTTCTGGAAATCGACTGAAAGTAGATTTCATCTCACTGTCCTGGATGTACAGTCCACAGAGCATGTTATTTGTATCCACTATGAAATCACAATCAATGGCAGGGTACTCCTCCTTTAACCAATCTGCTATATTCTGGACCTCTGAGCTTGTACCACCACTACTGGAACTCTGTATCTTGGCTCTTGTAGCTATGTTGTGGAGATCTATCATCAGGATATTTTTCCCCGTCTTCTGCTTGTATGTCTGTTGTACTAGCTTCCTATTGGCACTTAGTTGAAGATGAGAGGCAATTTCTTTTTCTGTTGTTTCATCAACCTTCCTCACTTTTGGATGGTACTGAAATTCCATTTCAGTCACCTCATGATTATGTTGATTGTTGAACTGCATAATCTCAAGTGCCTGGCCATCTTTGGTTGCCTTGAGCCTCAGTACAAATGGGCAACCTATTTTCCCTGTGGTCTGATTTGGCCTATCACCTCTTGACCTTGACTTGTAGGCCTTTCCCCCATGGCAGCAAGAGTACTTCAACTGGCTGTAGACTATCCCCTCATTGAAAGTCTTGTCAGGACATCTGGCAGCAGAGGCTGAAATCTTTCTGCAATCAGACTTTGAGAGCTTCACAAAGTTGCTTGCCTCAAAGTGTTTCACTTCCTTCTCTAAAGTACAATAATCACTAAATATCTGACCAACAGAAAAACTGATAGCCATTCTAAATGTGTAGTTGAGTATTTGTCTGCAGTTTGTAACTGAGAGAAATGGAATGAGTTGCCATTGCATTTGGAGGGATATTTATACACATCCTGAATTCAGGTGTCATAAACAAGTTGGCAATAATTGATTAAAATACTCAAGTTGAACACAGTTGGCAAGTATGACTAGGTCTGAATTGCATTTTGAGGGTGACAACCCAAATCCCAATTTTCAAGCCTAATTGGCTGATTGCAATTTAGCCGGCTGCATTAATTAACCTTCAGTTATTGTAAGTAAGAAATTCATGTGTTGTCACAAATCACGTAAGTACATTTACTTATGTCATTGACAATTGCTTTTAAAATGTATGTTTGTGTAAAATATTTGAAATTAAATATAGTGATTATAATTATGTTGGATTATGTGTAGAAATACCCACGGAAATACAAGACAATAGTCCGCGTAAATTAAAGACGGTAGCCGAAAGCTGTATACTGTGAAACCGCCACTGTCGGTAGCCAAGTCACTTCGTATTTGAAAAGTGTATGTATGAAAGTTTAAAATGAATTTGACTTATGAGTGCTACAAAATCAATTCATTATTGTTTTGAAGTTTATTTAAAGTGATGATTTTATGACAATTAATTCATTATTGTATCAAAGTCCATTTAAAGTATTAATTTATATGAAAACTAATTCATTACAGAATTAAAGTCCATGTTAAGTGATCATTTTTCTACAACCTCCTTCTGAAAAATAGCAAAGGGTAAATTGTAATAGAAAAATAATAGAAAGTAATAGATGTAATAGATAGAATTTCAATCTATTACTATTACTATTACATTTGAAAAATTTCAATCTATTACTATTACTATTACATCGAAGTTGACTCCAATCTATTACTTTTCTATTACTTCTATTACTTTGTTTACAAGTCTGATTATCGCCAAGTATAACTGTAAAACCTAATAATCTAAAAATGGTGGATGATACCGGACCCTTAAATGCAGAATAAAAGTAATCTGACAGCCAGACTGTGTAGCAGTGGAAATTGACTTGCCTTACCTTATGTCTCAGGAGTGGTCACTGTGATCTGGTGGTTAGGGTGTTTGTCCTCAGAGTACAAGGTATCTGGGTCATAACGATTGTACCATTTAACAAGGTACTTTACGTTACGTGTTCCTGTTTACATGGGAGTATGAAAGGGTAACAACACTAGTTGAGGAGAGTAAACCTGTGACACGCTGGTATCCTGTTCAAGGGAATAGAATTAAATACTCTGAACTGATTCAGGCTAAAACAACTGGAAATGATTACTGGCCTTGTGGACAAAATGGCCTGACTTTTTCATGTCTCATGAAAGACTGGGGTTAGAAGAAACACACTTAAAAGAATAAATGTCAGACAATTTATAAGAGCGCATTATTATTATTCAGAGGAACAGTACGTGTGGAAATCATAACGCTCTAAGGTGCAATGGCAACAATAAAATGATCTTACTAGACTTTCATCAATTCCTTTTGTCTAAGGTATTATATGAGGACTGAATGACTTTTTTAACCAGAATGTGGGGCCGTATTTCTCTTGACAGAAGCTTTTTTACTCATCAAGTGGGTTCATAATGATTTCATGTATGTCAGATTTGCTGGAATGAAAAATACAAAGACTTGGAGCAAGTCTATGATCTTACAGAAGATCTATAAAAGGAATTGTGAGTTGCAAAATATATATGGAAACATATAATAATATCAATGTGGGTCATCAATGATATGCAATGAATTACACACTGTATAAAAAGAGAAATTATACAAACATTTCACACAAGATTTAACAACAATAAATGGTAGGCGGTTGACCAGAAGATCGGAAAATGCGTCACTATTATCAGCAGTATTTTATTGGTGCTACAAACTTTCTACAACAGAGGGGCCTCTTTCACTTTTGCGATACATTGTAACCCTTGCACCCAGGCAAGCAATTTTGGGGATCCGTAAGTACGTACATCTTTTTCATCGCTTTCCTTGTAAACCTCAATCAGGACCATCCTACATATTGTAAACCTATTGTATAGAATTCAACAAGGTGCCCGATAAGTTCAAAATGTTTGAAGTTCTTTTAAACTGGTCCCGATTCTTATGTTATCTTACACTCAAATACCTTGTTGTAAACCTATCATGGCCATCGTATGGCCATCTTTTTGGTTGTACAGAAATTTTTTCATTCATAAACCTATCAGGGACCCTGGAATTGTATAGAAATTATGAATCTTTATCTCCCTTAGCGAATCTAAATCTGGGCAATAGGATTGTGTTGCCAAGGACCATAAAAGTATATGATGTCAAAGGATTCCGACCCGATGGGGTTTACGATAAAATAAGATTCAGATAGGATTAAAAGGATGGCTAAACAATGGGTTTTTACGTTGGCTTCCTGATAGGAATAAAAAGATGACATCAAAGATACATAATTTTCTATATTAAGCCCCTGATTCCGGCCTCAGCATTCATTCCATGGTTAGCAATCGAGTAGTGCTCAATGCTCATACTTCTAAGATATAAAAGAAAATATTTTCATCAGACTTAATATTCTGCAATAGTTTGGATATCACCTGGTGGTATTTTTGTTAGGGGGTTTCTTGAGTTGTTTTATAGGGTATGAAAACTTAAATTATTTACAAAATGCCACCCAAGAAGAAGCAGAACATGGCCACTATGATGTACTTGTGCTAGAGTTAGAAGGGTGGGACGACCAGTCATACAGGAACTTCACCAGGATCACACAAAAGCTAGACTTTCATCAAGTCCTTTTGTCTTTTGTGTAATATATGGGTACTGTATGACTGTTGGAGAAACAACCAGCCCTGTTTTTTCAGAGACTATCCCCATACTCCAGATTGCTTGTGGTATAATGAACTCCTGTAAGTTTCCAATTTTAATTTGACTGTTCTGGTTACTGATGGATACAAATACAAAGACTTGGAGCAAGTCTACACAAAAGCTTTTGAAGGAGTAATATGAGAAATACTGATTTTCACTGGACAAGTGGCATAACACTGAGTTTACCATAAACATATGATCATTTCTTGCACAATAAAATAGAGAAAATTACCACACAGATGATAAGGGAGTGAGGGTTTAAAGGAACCAATCTCACTTGTTTGCTAGACTTGGACAGAAAGGTGGGATTGTGAGGAAGACCTCGTGGTCCAGAAGACCACTTGGGATCAGACTGGAGTCTTTAATCACACTGCGAAACTTACATCTTACTGCAGTGTGTCTCATGAGTGGGCAGGTGAACCATAACCGTGGAGAAAAAATAACCCAGAGGTCTGTGGGCCATGAGACCAACACAGAAGAATTCCTGTGAGAGACTACGGTATGTCTCATCACTGTGGAAGACTGTTTGCCCAAAGAAGCTGCCTTTAGGAGCAGATGGAATGCCCAACATGCCCCTTGAGCAATAAACAGAAAGCACCTAGCCATATGATGCCCTAGACATTGAAGAAGCAGATTTTTCACCTGCAAGGGATTCCACTCCCTGAAGAAATGACCAGTGACTATCCATAGCAAGAATGTGTATAGGAGAATGAATTTGGCATACTGACAAAGAGGTTCAACATCATACTGTCCACCATAGAACAGTAACCATTAGTGGTAGCTTCATATCCATGACATGTGTCCTTTTAGGTGTACGAAAAAGTTCCCAGCTGGAAAAGTTCCCACCCAGAAAGGTTCCCACCCAAAAGTGCCCATCCGGAAAAGTTCCCACCCACCAAAGTTGAAAGGGTGGAAAAGTTCCCACATTCTTGAAAAAAAAAATTATTCACTTTATTTTTTAATGTTTTTTTTTCACTTTTGAAAGTGACATGTCACATTCAGACATGTAGATTATAGAAAAGGGAGAAGTTGAGGCGTTAGAGTATACAATTACTCTTTATGCCTCACTTTACATAAAGAATTGCCCTATACATGTATATTGTGTGCAGTCAGGCTGATTGCAGTTTCAGCTATGTGAAGGTCTGAACACAGATTGGTGTTATTTAAGAGTGTATGGCTTAATTTACCACATGATTGCTGCTTGATCTTCAGCCTGGGTTTAACTATTTCGTCAATGAGTACTTATATAATTAGGACTAAACAAGGATTACTGTTGGTTATATCATAGGCTTAAATCACAAGCGCCTCCCTGGTCCAGTTTGAGACCAGTTCTATGAACTTAAAAAATGAGGGTATATGAAAATTGATGAAAAATACATAAATTTTTTTCAAAAGGTGGGAACTTTTACACCCCTTCACCTTTGATGTGGAAACCTTTCAGGGTGGGAACCGATGGGAACTTTTCAGGGATTCGTCACTTTATACAACATACGTTTATTTTTTCATCCTTTGAATGTAGCTGTTAGCATGTAGCTAGCTGTTAAATCAAGAATTGTCTGCCTGTATCACCGTGGTTGGTTGAAGGCAAAAGCACTAATATGGCTGTTCCATTTCTGTGATTTATCATAAATCTTGCTCCCTGATTCTGAATTTTTTGGAATTGGGAAGTGAATCTTTTTTCGCCTTTTTCCTTGTAAATCTGAATCAGGACCATCTTAAGCATCACAAACTTATTGTGTAGAAATAAGCAGGGTGCCCGATAATTAAAAATAGTTTGAAATTCTCATAAACTATTCCCGTTTCTTATCTGATCTTACATTTACACTTATCTGATCTTACACCTACACTTATCTGATCACTCTTAAGGGTGTTGCACACAGGAAAAAACCCGACACGATCCGACATATTAACATATTAACGACAATTTGCTTGTCAAAACACACTGGATCCGATCGGTTTGTTTTGCTATTTTCTTGGCCAATTTATTGGCCAAAACAGTTTTTTCACTTTGTTTGTAACAGCTCCTTGGCTATTTCTTTTTCATGTTGCACCTTTTTTATCCCTGTTCAACTAATGTTTATTTCCCTTGTCATATAAGTGTTGGTATTTAGAGAAACAGTTAATCAGATCTTTTTTACATCGGGAAATTCCAATTTATTAACTTTGTTGTTTTTTTTCTCTACTTGGTATTTACATTTAGATGGCTGATTGTTTATATATCGGATCGGAGTGTGTGATTTAGATGGCTGATTGTTTATATATCGGATCGGAGTGTGTGTGCATACATTACAATAAAATACCGTGGTCTATGTATTTTGTCTGATCAGATCGTGTCGGGTCATTTCCTGTGTGCAACACCCTTTATACTTTGTCGTAATCTTATTGAATACCTATTTGTGGCCATCATACAGCCATATTTTTTATGATACAGAAATCTTTTCACTTTTCTGCTTTTTGTTAAGAGTAGGGGCATCTACCTCGGCCATACGTGTTCTTTTATATAATAATAAATAGTGTGGACACAATAAATTTTGTCGGGGGATAATTGTTAGGACTAAAATTCCCCTTAAAATTCCTTGGAGTGACCACCAAGGGTTAAGACTGACCTCTGGCAAAAACCGTGCAACACTTCTGATGTTCCTTTTTGATACTTCTTTTGTTAGTTTTATGCACACTGCATGTGTGCCAATGTGTTGAGAAGATATTGCTCCTGTGAACTCGGAACACTTTTTGAACAAATAGTGTAAATACACAACAAATAATAATAGAATATCTGCTTATCCTTATCATAATAGGAGATCAGTGGCTGGCTAACAGTCACTGAAAATTATAATGTATAGAATGCTTCCTTGAAAACTAAACAACAACAAATATGTATTCCTGGGATTTTCATTCTATTTTTAGCTCGGGACACTTTTAAAAGATATGCTATTTCCTTAAATCAAAAAGATAAAAGTTATTTTTATTTTATCCTATGCTTATTGATGCTTATGACATGTATTATGTTATATAAAACAAACATGACACCAGGGGCGGTATTCACCAACATTCCTATCTTACTGTTAATCCTAACTTTAGTAGTTTATCATTTTAATCATATGCCTGATTTTATTTCTATTAGTAAGCATAATTTTATCTCTTAAATCTTCATCTAGAATTAATATATACTTTCAAATTACTAACTGAATTTGATATTGATTTAGAGTATCGTTAGAAAGTGATGATAAAAAGGACATTCATTTCAGCAATGTCATTGTATATTTGTACTGGCTGACATCTTAAAAGTGTGACTCTATCATCTCAGGAATAATATCATGAAAATTAATCAAAAATATGTTATTTTGGTAGGTTTATAACAAGTATACTTTTGTATTGTTAATACATGGGTGGTGCGCCAATGTGTTGAGAAGATATTGTTCCTGCTAAGTAGTACATTTGATTATTTTTTATTGATTAGTTTATGTTGAAGCTAAACACCTGAAATACAGATTCCATAAAATAAAAATCTGTTGAAATGTATGACATGGTTGGTTGGAACTCTATGTACAGTGGGCTTGTTCTTTAAACTGTAGTATCACAACCATTTGATATATAACTTTTACAGCACAGATATAAACTGTGCACAAAAATACACTAAGGTCTTTCCGTCTTAGTGGATACTTTGGTTTAGCAAAGTAGCAGACTCCCCAAACGGTTTATAAAGATGTCAGATTGTACAGTTTATGGGTGTTGTGTTCTGCATAAATTTATCCAGTACATTACATAGGTAAGCATGAAGTGGGTTGAGTTTTCATTTTCGTGTTTTAGTGCTGTGTAAAAAGTAGATTAGCCAGAAACATTATGTTTGGCAGACATACAGAAGAAAGTGATAGCAACAAAATGCAAAAATTGGTTCATAACTTTTTCTCTCAAATGTAAATTTGTACAAAATCTTTGAAAACTATCTGCACAAAAACATTCATGAAGAGGATCAATTTTTCAGTCAAAAATACTTTTCCAATATTCATATTTTGACCAAATCAATGTGTTTCTTGGATTTATTATACTTAAAACTTCACAAAAAATGTTCACCAGAAAGGAAATGGCAATAAATTCATGATAAAAAGATCTGGTTTGTGACTATGCCGTGGTGTAATTGCAGTCATTATTTTCCCTCATATGAAAAGGGCAATAAAATTTATTTTTAATAATTTAAATTATTAAATTTAACAGACATTAAAACATCCAGATCTGATCTTTTATAATTTAAATATGTACTGCAAAACTTTTCCAAAAATTTCATGATACAGGAATACAGCAAACTTTTATTTTGGTAGAATTTCTTGAAAAATTGACCCACTTCATGAATCGACCCACCTAATGCTAACCCATGCACTGTATTGAAGATGGTTACACGTTTCGAATTCTTGTGTGCCAATGTGTTGAGAAGATATTACGTCTGCTAACATTACATTTGATTATATTTTACTAATAGGTTTATTTGGAAGTTAAACACATGAAATATACAGTAGCTAAAGATAACAAAATAAAAATCGGTTGTAATGAATGTATATATAATGGTTGATTTAGAACACGTGTGTGCATTGATGAAACTGAAATCATAAATACATTAACGTTTACAGCACAGATATAAACTGTGCACAAAAATACACTAAGGTCTTTCCGTCTTAGTGGATACTTTGGTTTAGCAAAGTAGCAGACTCCCCAAATAGTTTATAAAGATGTCAGATTGTACAGATTATGGGTGTTATGTTTTGCATAAATTTAGCCAGTACATTACTGTGTCGAAGATGGTTACAAGTTTCATTTCTTGGGTGCCGTTAATGTGTTGAGAAAATATTGCCCCTGCTAAGCAGTACATTTGATTATATGTATAAATATTTTTTACCGACAAGTTTATTTTGAAGCTAAACACATGAAATATAGCTGAAGATAACATACAATAAAAATGGGTTGTAATGTATTTAATGGTTGGCTTGAACTCCACAGCATGTGCATTAGGTTGGCTTGAACTCCACAGCATATGCATTAGTGAATCTGAAAACATAAATTAATAAACGTTTACTGAGCACAGATATAAACTGTGCGCAAAAATACACTAAGGTCTTTCCGTCTTAGTGGATACTTTGGTTTAGCGATGTAGCATCGTCCCCAAATGACTTATAAAGATTCCAGATTGTACAGATTATGGGTGTTATGTTTTGCATAAATTCAGCTAGTACATTACATTGTATCAAAGATAGTTTGGTAAAGGGGAAGATTGAGGTGCCGCTCGGAAAACTGACGAAGATCCCCCCCCCCCCCCGACATGCTTCATTTGCCCGTTCTATTATCTACCCATATTCCATCTGCCAACTTGATAAATCAAATGTTCATAACAAGGATGTAAAGAAAGTATGGAAAAGTCGTTTTAAAATAAAGGCGATGAAATAACACTCTCTACACTCTCTATATATTTATATCTATATCTATTTATATTTATATCTATATTTGTCGGCGAAAACTGTATATTAGTACTATTAAGTTGTATTAAGAGAAGTGTTGCAAGAAAATTATCTGATAATTCACCAGGTCACCTTTAAAAATGGCAGTTGATCCACAGGGCTTTTCACAGTGACAACCGAACTTTTGAAGTTGTGACAGTTGGTCGTGGACCTCATCACCAATTAAAACATCAAATACATTTCATATCTCTGCAATTGTACAACCATTAATGTTGATGCCCATCTGTATACTCCCCTGCCACCCTCAAAATTATGGGTGACTAACTGCACTGAAAAGGTTGAGTGACCAGTCACCACTAAGCCTGTGAATGAAACATGGGCATTACTGAAGATTTGTTTTTATTTGTTTATTCATACACTAAGGTATACATATGCAATGGAACTGTACATAAACAGTAAATGTACAAGGAACAAAAAAGGCTATATTCATTGTATGAAATGTAGATCAAATAATATTAAGATATATCACAAAAAGTTTGTACCACATAGACAATATGAATTAATGCATGCCCCAACTAAAAATTGTGGCAATAGTGGGTTTCATAACACAGATATAAACTGTGCTCAAAAATGCACTAAGGTCTCTTTATATTGATCTTAGTGGATACATTGGATTATGCAAAAGTGTGCAACCTCTATACAGTTCATAAAGACTTCAGATTGTGCATATTATGGGTTTTCTGTTCTGAATAAATTTAGCTAATACATTGAACAATCAGCATTGTGATTTGATAAGTTTTTTATTGTTTTTGTTTATTGATTAGTTTTTGGAAAACTGACTACCACGACTTTTATTTTAATTTTAGGTAGGAAAATCAAATGCACATGGCAGGCCATAAATGACTTGAAACCAGAATTTTGGTCATGTTTCTAACTCATGACTTGATTAGCAACAATAGTGACAGGCTCATCCCAAGGGCAACTGGAACTATTGGTGAAATGACAGCTAAGGGGCTCATAAGACAGTCCACATAGGACAAATGACTGAACTGTTGGACCTCTGTTCTTGTCACTTTAAAATAAAATATACTAAAACTGCCAAAAAAATCCACATTTACTTCTTTAATTCTGGTATTCGCTACTTATTTAAAAATCATGTTAAATAAAGGCGAGGAAATTAAACTGTCACAAGAGTAAAGCGATAATTCATTAGTACACACAACATCTCAAAAAAACTGCAGGTTACTCACCTTGTGGACTAAAAGACAGGCCGCAAAGGAATACAGACAGGCCTTTTCGCCATGGCAACTGAATTTTTGAAGTAACAGTCCACGCAATCCAGTCAGTTGTGGTTAGTCGGTTACCAAAATACCAAACGTGATATTACTGCCTCCCTGTTAAGGGGCCAGTTACACATCCAAGGATACCCCATGGATATATGCCAAGGTTCCATATATGGTAACTGACAGGGATGCACAAGGGATGAGGGTGGGTCATGTATAAAGATTTACAGAACTGCCAAGGATCTGCCACGGTTCTGTTATGGACCACCATGGACAGGTTTGCGGATGAAAAGATTGCACAAAGGATTGGTTTTACGACTGTTTTTTAATCTGCAAACCCTTTCTGTGTCAGTCTGTAGCAGATCCATAGCAGACCCAGTTAGGTTCGGCAATGTTTTTACGGATATTTATTGCCGCGGAAACGTCAAGGATGAAAGGGATGCCACAAGGACATCCAGGATGGGTTTAGGGACAAAAAGGACACTCATGGATGAGCTATGGATGAGATATGGACTTTACGAAAAATCAAACAGTTTTTCCGTAACATCCTAGGGATCTGATCTGATCCTTGGCATGTCACTACAGATCACAATATGCCACTACGGATCTCACAAGGACATTACGGTTGTTATGGATGACCTTACGGACAGAAAAGATGATCTGTAAATCACTTAACATTTTCCATATTAGGAAAAGTGGTTCGATCCGGCAGGCCATCCTTGGATGTTAACTGCTACTTAACCTTAAACTTGCTGCAAGGAGCACACTGTACGATGAGTCGCCACTAAAGTCCACAAATGGAATATTGATCAAACTGTTGTTTTGAAGCTGTATATGGAAGGTAGATCAAATAAAATTAAGATCCACTGTTGACAATTTGTGCTAGATAGCTACTATTGGTTAATGACAGCCCTGGATTAAAAAATTATGGAAACATTGGACTTCAAAACACAGACATAAACTGTGCTCAGAAATGCACTAAGGTCTTTATGTTAGCTGATATTAGTGGATACTATGTTTTATGCAAAAATGTACAACTTATATGGTCCATGAAGACTTAAAATTGTGCAAATTATGGGTCTCGTATTACAAATGAATTTATCCAATGCATTGAAACATCTGGTTTGAAATTGGTTTAAAGTTTTATTACTTTTTATTTTGGGAATCATTGATGTGTATACATACAAACTATAGGTAGCTTTGAAGCTATGTTCATTCTGTCAAATGTTGATCAAATCTACTGAAGACAGTTTGTGCTACAAGGCTAGTATAAGTTAATGACTGCCCTGAACTAGAAATTTTAGAAATATCACTCTTTCAAACAGACACTGACTGCACTCAAAATTGTGCCAAAGTTTTTAATGGTAGTTTTAGTGGATAGATCTACTAGATAAACAATTTATGCAGATTATGGGTCTTATAAGCCAATACCTTGAATCATCTGTATTGAAATTGGTTGAAAGTTTTATTACTTCTTATTTTTTTTAAATATTGACATGTAGACAAACCGGAGGTTGCTTTGAAGCTTTACTCATTGTGTGAAATATTGATCAAATAAAATTAAGATCAACCACAGACAGTTTGTGCTATATATCTAGCAACAGCTAATAATCACCCTACACTTAAAATTGTCACGATAATTTTGGACTTCAAAACACAGAAAAGCTGTGTTAAAAAATACACTAAGGTTTGATAGCTTAGTGGATACTATGGATTTCGCAAAGACACACAACTTCGAAATGGTCTTTAAAGACTTCAGATTGTGCGAGATTATGGTTTGTATATTCTGAATAAAATTAGCCAATACATTGAAACATCTGTATTGGAATTGGTTAAAAGTTTTATTATTATTTTTGGAAATATTGAAATGTATACAACTTTGAGGTTGCTTTAAAGCTACACTCATTGTGTGAAATGTTGATCAACTAAAGTTAAGGTCAACTGCAGTTTGTGCTAAAAATGTAGCATTAGCCAATGACCTGAACCTGTTATGAACTAAGGATAAATCATGGTAATTTTAAAGCTTAAAACACAGACAAAGGCTGTGTTAAAAAATACACTAAGGTTTGTTAGCTTAGTGGATACTATGGATTATGCAAAGAACCAAACGTCTAAATGGTTTTTAAAGACTTCAAGATTGTACGGATTATGGTTTTTATGTTCTGAATAAATTTAGCCAATACATTGAAACATCTGTATTGGAATTTGTTAAACTTGATGTTTAGTTTTATTTTTGGAAATATTGACGCGTTTACAAACTGGAGGTAACTTTGAAGCTATAATCGTGTGAAATGTTGATCAAATATAGTTAAGGTCAACTGCACACAGTTTGTGCCAGAAATCTAGTATTAGCTGATTCCTGTCCTGAACTAAAAAAGGAAATGTTGGACTGAGCTGCATTAAAAAATGAACTAAATTTTTCATGTTAGCTTTAGTGGATACTATGGATTAAGTAAAGATACACAATTTCTAAATGTTGTTTGAAGACTTCAGATTGTGTGGATATTCTGAGTATATTTAACTAATACATTGAAATATTTATTGAAAAATATTAAAATTGATTTACGTGGTTTTAATTTTCGGAAATGTTAATGTGTATATGTTACAGTAAATATGCGAAATCAGTAAATACTGAAAATTTCAGTAAATACGCATATTTACTGATTTGGTCAGTAAATACGCGTATTCCCTGAAAATTTCAGTAAATATGCGTATTTACTGGGTTTTTGGTCCAGTAAATACGTGTATTTACTAAAGTCATCATGAACATTTTATATCTTAAATAGTTGGGTGTTATCTGCTATGTCTTCATATTAACAGTTATTTCAAACTTTATATGGCTTTGTCATAGTCAAAGTTTGATACTTGTTTACAATCCAGCACTGAGATAACATATTTAACATCACTTTATAATTTCAAAAGCAGTTGCATGTGATATGTGATAAAAACTTGTAATATATTTTCTTTTTCATTTAAAATAAATTGTAATGTAAATAGACAAGTTTATAAATTTAAAGATCCAAATATTTATCGAATTATGAGGCTTTATGTATAAGCAGCAACAAGCAAGGTAATAAGGTTAAGATATATTTCTTGTTCAAGAACTGAATTTCATTGTACTTGTAACAATATATTTTAACAATGTTTTTCTTTTCCAAAGGTCACAATAAAATTTAGATCTATAATTAGGGTGGAATATTACTTCCCTTTGATGTTGTCCCTTCAATAGGGGAAGTTACACCATAAGCATAGATGCCTTAAAAGAGATTAAGTCCCTCTGAAAGACTGTGATGAAATCCAGTTAGGGGCTAGCTGGCCTTTTCATTGTTTCTAACAACAATTCTTTGATCAAGTAGCCAGTACCTACATTAAAGTCATAAATCTACCAGAAATGGGAAAATATTAAGCCTTGATTGAAATAAAATAAAGAAACCATTTACTAATAACCTCTGTTTAACAATAGATTCTTTGAGAATACATGCACATTTGTTTGGGTGTAAATCATGTTGTCTTAAATGATAAGAAAATTTCTGGTAAATGAAAGTACAGTCAAAATATGTTAAAATTTAGAAATTTAAATTAATTTCTTAAACTTTTATTTATTTTCAATAAAAACGCTTTTTATGTATCAGTCACATAAAAATAGTGAAAAGTTCAATGATCTTTAATCATTTGTAGGGATGACATAGGTCCTTAGTAGCTGTAGGAGTGAAAATAATATAAGCTTTAATGAAATATCTACAGAAAGCACATATATCAAGTTTTTAAAAATAAATATTTAAAAGCCCAGTGCTATTTTTTAACATATTTGCATGTAATGTACTGTAAAATGAAGTATGCTCAGTATGTTTTAATAGTCGTCATAAAAGAGTAAAATGTGCCAATATAATTCACAGTTTGGTTTACCATTTAATATTATACAGAGTAAAATGTTCCAATGTAATGTTCAGTTTGGTTTACCATTCAATATTATATAGTTACAACCAGTAAACATCAAAATTTCATTTCACATATTTACTGAAAGTCAAACAAGTAAACTTGTGAAATAACACAGGTCATAAATCAAAATTTTAGGGAATACGCGTATTTACTGATTTCACATATTTACTGTAACATTTACAAACTGGACGTTTGAAGCAAGATTCGTTGAGTGAAATGTTGATAAAATAACTACTGCAAACAGTTTGCGGTACATGGTCACTATTAGCTCTGAACTGAATAATAACAGAAATATTCAACTTCAAAACACAGACATGAGCTGTGTTCAAAAATACACTAAGCCTTTAGCGATAGCTGATCTTAGTGGATACTATGGATTCGCAAAGTCACAGAAGTTCTCAACGGTCTTTAAAGACTTCAGAATGTGCGGATTATGGTTAGTATATTCTGAATAAATTTAGCCAATACATTGGAATAGCTGTATTGCTATTAGTTAAACGTGTTATTGATTTTTATTTTTGGAAACATTATCGTGCATGTAAACTGGAGGTTTTTTCATGGCTGATGTATCGTAAAAGCCTCACTCCTTGAGGTAAAGTAATAATTTAACTAACCTCAGATATATTTCTATGGAGCTCATGCATGTCCTTTGCTCAATGATATAAACCTTGTTTAAGGACTTGCTACCTGTTTCTGGGCAGTCCAAAACTGACCTAGAAGTCTGCCAATGGAACATGGGCTGAAATTTACTAATCATTTTGAAGCTATTTTAAAACATTTCATGGAATTTAGATCAAATAAAATTAAAACATACTGCAGACAATCCGTGTTATATGGCTAACATTCCTTCAGTGTCCTTAACTAAAAATATGGAAACAACAGAATTTAAACACCGATTTAGCTGTGCTCAATAAAATTACAGTAAGCACTCATTATATTGGTTATAGTGGATACATTGGATTATGCAAAGAAAATGTAAATTCTAAATGGCCTATAAAGACTTGAGATGCATGGTGTACAATATGGGTTTTATATTCTGAATAAATAAAGTTATTGAAACTGATAAATGATTTTTTATTGAACTGACATCCTCTACTAAAAATCTACTAAAAAGCTCCCAGATAATTGTAATCAATTAAATCTACTGCTGTGCAAGTCCCTGGGAGTGAAACTGAATTCACGACAGTTCAGGAAGTGACCAAATTGATTTATAAATGAAGTTTAAGCAATGATAACACCACCATTGCGAAAAATATTTTATTTTATTATTATTGTTAGTATTGTTACAACACATATCTATGTCTACTGAACATTTATAACATCTACACCACGTGACTGCACAGCTTAAGTGCAGTTAAACTGTAATACAAATGAATTAGTATTGGCACGCTTAATGTGTTGCCTTAAATAAAAGTACGTACTTCTGTATAGTTACCACATAAAATCTATAATAACTAAAATACTTAAAAATTGTATATGAAGACACTACATGAGGTTCTTGTAAACCATTTTCAACTTGCAATAATAAAGTACACATACAAGTTACTACATTCTACAATGACTTTACACTATTTACACATTTGTATTTTCCTGTACTGTGCTTGCTGCCCAGCACACTGCTACTACATAATTATACTATGCAAATTTCTGTATTGTGTACAGTAATACAATAATAAGCCACCAAACACCCAATGTATGTAGTTAGTAGGTGGTAGTTACTGAAATAAAGTTTTGAATGAGTCAGCCACAGCTGATGCCTTAGCTGGGTCTGAAATGATGTATCTATGGACTGTTTCACTAGACCAGGTACCATGACGCTGTATATTCTGTATACTGACATTATTATTGAAGGCCAAGGTGGCCCCCGACCGTCTGAAGGTATGAAAAGAGAAGGACCTGGAGTCCAGATGTAACCACTTCAAAATTTTTGAAAGATGGGTGCGAACTTAAGACTGGGTCAGTATGGCTGACATATTTGAGAACAAGGGAGCATTGGGAGGGGCAGGAAACTGGTGGAACATAACTTCTAAGGCTTTGACAGGGCACAGGACATTGTGGGGCAGACGAGGTATGATGACATATGTACCCTTGTTGATGGTTTGTAAAGTTTTTGACCATTTTACTATTACTACAGCTTGAGCATGTTCAAACAGAATATCACCTCTACACAGATGTTTACCAATGTGAAAACTGGATTTAGAAACTGGTACCAAATTAGAAATACGAAAAAAGCCAAAAAAGGCTAGGAGGTACAATGCTTGATACATGGACGTGAATGGCAACAGCTGGCATAGGCATACAATGTTCACAAGATGTTCCACTTCAAAAACCCCTTTAAAAAGGGGTGGTTTGCTGTTGGTGTTTTCAACCGCTCTTAGCATCAACTTGACCTTGGGAGTGTCAAAAACGTGAGCTGGGAGGTTGAACCACCTCATCTGGGATTTAATTGCAGTTATATAATTCTGAATTGACGTGGACCTCAGTTCATTGAAACATAAAAACTCAATGAAGGCAATGATGGCACATTCGGAGGGAGCCCAAAACTGGATGTTGGTGAATTCACAAAAGGCCATGTAAACCATGAACATGGCCTTGTAAGCCTCCCAAGTCTTGGGTTTGTATGCACTGGTTAATCTTTTGGATGCATGCTGGGTTAGAACCTGCATGAGTGGGTCATGATCTGTAAATACATAATAATCTTTATATACAATAGTCCATTTGAAACCATTCTTCCTGAACCCTGTGCCACTTTGGATTCTTAACATGCATATTCAACACTTTATGATTACTTTCACTTCCATTCCACCTGGATAATACATCTGCTATAACATTATTTTTTCCTTCTACATGTTGAACAACCAGTTCAATGTCGTATTTAGCGGTCAACAGCCACATATTCCTAACATAAGTGGCTAAAACCATATCCCTTGTATAGCCATTGGTGCATATCTGAGCTACAGCCATGTTGTCAGTTTTCAATAACACTTTTTTATTTGCCCATTTTTCTCCCCATAGCTTCAGAGCTATTATTATGTTGACCATTTCAAAATGTGTTATATTTAATGTATGATCTTGCCTCATCACTTCCGGAAGGGCACATGTGTATACGTTTTCATCCCATACACCCCCCACCCCTTGTAAACATGCATCAATGGCTAGGGACTGAGCCCAGGCTATGTCTTTGTGGTCATACGTAGTACTGCCATTGAATACTGGCAGAAACTTTATGAACCATGCAATGTCTTTTCTAATGTCTTCATTTACTGTGATTTTTGTTGCGTTCGCACTTCTCAAGTTCTCTAGCAATCTGTTAACAAAGTACCTGCTAGGTTTTACACACTTGTAAATGAACATAAGCGAACCTATGACAGATTGTAGTTGTTTAACTGTGATAACATGACTTTTTGAGACCCGTTCACACTTGCCCAGTATTTCCTTTAGTTTGTGATTGGGGATGGAGAGAGTGCGTTCTTTTGCATCCACCATGATACCCAAGCAGTTACAACGTGTGGTGGGGGCCACCAACTTGGACTTACTGATTGGAAAACCCAGATCACTCAAGGTTTGTAACAGGAATTGAAAAGCTTCGCTTGCCTTAGGTTCTGTACCGATTCCGAGGATATCATCCACGTAGGTATGCACAACAAAACCATGATTGAACATTATATATCTGAAGAAATCACTCAAGCGTGAACACATCATACTGCCACTTCTGTGTCCGAACGGACAAAATGTGTCTGCGAAGAAGTGCGACCCCCACTTAAGTGTTAAGAGATGGTAGTCACAGGGATCTATGCGAAGTTGCCTGAACGCGCGTGATAGATCTATTTTGTATATAACTGCTTCAGAACCTAGCCTTAGTAGGGACTCTGTGATGTTATCTACTGTTGGGTATTGCAGTTTATAAACCGTACCTAGGTAAAGGTTTGCTTTTGTAAAATAATTCACAGAGGCTTCTGCTGGCCAGCTAAGATCTATCATAATACGTCTATTCTCACTGTCAGGTTTATCCCTGCTCATGAAGGGTGATACATGAGTGGTTTCCCCATAGGGGGGTTGTGTGAAAGGACCAAAGATGGCCTTATATTCCTTCTCACTTTCTATGCATTTTTCGACATGTTCTGGAAATTTTGTTGCTGATGAATGATTTTCTTCAGCAGACACGAGCTTTCCCTCATTTACTGGATTGAAGTCTAGGGGAAATCCAAAT